>OZ010748.1:15356721-18175964 GCA_963932245.1 Tachinus rufipes | reverse complement strand
TATATATATATATATATATATATATATATATTTACATCAACCTAACTATAGAGCGTCCATACATTGTCCTTTTACGCACTTTGAAGCGTCCGAGAAGAATAGAGCGTCCGTATACGGACGCCAAAAGGAAACCTTTATAAATTGATTCTGCGCATCAAGGCGAGTCGAAAGATACATATAAAAAAAATTCTGTCCAAGACGCTCTATATGGCGATTTGTGTAAAAATGTATATTTTCGTGCATATTTTTAGTTCACACCATTTGCCGCAAGGAGGCGGTAAAGAGCTTGGCGTATATTTACAAGTATATTTTTCTGTACAAAAAATGCATTACTAAGCGTCCGCGTAATATGGCAACACCGCATTTAAAATATCGATCGCAAGTTAAAATTAGAATTACTTTTTCTATTTATAGGCACGTCGGCATATATTATCTAACGGACGTCAAATTGTATATTTACATTTTATTTTTACAATTTTTTTATATAAGAATTACTAAAGAATTAAAAACTCCCGCTTACAATAATAATATAAGATTTTGAATATTTAAAGTAGCGTTGTAAAAATTTTATTAATTAAAACACAGGTGGTTTTGGATTTTAAAGATTTATTTGAAAATAAAAATTATTTGTTTGTTGTTTGCCCGGTGCTGTGTTGGGCCGGGTTTTGAAAAATCTCCCGGAAAAAGTTTCCCGGTGAGAAGTTACCCTAGGGCGTCTGTGTGAGAATATCGGCGTCGCAGGCAGTGACGCCGGAAAGGCCTCAGTTTAATATACCGTGGCTTGGATTGTCTGGTTGAGCTCCCCGTTGGTTGGAAACATCCATATGTGGGTGCAACCAGGAGTTCCGAAGTCGAGCGGCGTTGAAACGGCATAATGTCCTTGTAAGTATCCGTTCATAAACACAGCTGCGGAGGCTGAGTTAGCAATATAATTAGTTTCTTATCTTGATAGATGATTAGTTCTTATGTAAAACCGGCGGGCGGAAGTCTGTGCTGCTCGATCTAGTTACAGACTAACCGATTTTTATGCCTAAAAGCCTAGCGGGTTAAAGACGGTAAATCCCTGCAAGTTGCAAAATAAATTTGACGGGCAAAATTTGCTTGGCTTGGTTGCTAGTTAATGCCGGGCGAGCAAAGTCATGTGTTGTATAACTATGGATTCAAATAAAATTCAGTAAACTAAGTTTGCCAACTGTAATGGTATTATCAAAAATTATTAATGAGGTACCTAACTCAACGGTGTTAAAAAATTACATTTTTTTTTATTTATTTATGGTTTTTACGGCTATTTTACATCGCCACAGTAAGTCTACGACTTGTTTAAAGTGGTTTGATGGGACCAACAGCTTAAAACATAATTGCAAAAGTGCAAAATTTTAACATTTATCACAAATATTTGGGTTTAAATAATAATGTAATAAACAACAGTCTAATTTTGGCATCAAAAAAAGAATCGTGAAAATTGCATTGCTCTGGGACGTTCAAAAAATATTCTGATTTGTTCAGTAAGTTCTAACTTTTTTGTCCAAAATTGTAATGCAATTTTGAGGGCAGAAATAAATTTGCAAGGCATGAATAAGCCAGAATATTCACGACACTAAAAATCAGAAGTAATCCATCCGAGCTGTGACGGTCAAAACGCATTCGTTCAATTCAAATGCGTCGCGCTTAAAACTCCAAAAAGTGACCCGTCTGATATGGATAGACGTAGTTTGGTAACGGTTGCAGCTAGATACTTTGTTTGTTGAAAATCTAATAAACTCAGCTATCTTCATTTTTTTTTAATAAACTGCCTAAATTTTGTCTAAATTTTGTTCCAAACTTGACCCAAAAAAGTCATCATTTGCACTTCGGACCATAAATCTTAAATAAAAATTTAAAAAAATTCTTAAACAGGATGGTTTTTAAAAAATGAAAAAACTTCCACAAAATTTTTGTTCATGTCATGTTTTCCCGTTTCAATTTGCCCAGCCAAGCCCTGACCCCGTTGCAAGGCCAGAGTTAATTAAAATATATCTGACACTAAAAATCAGAAGTTATCCAACCAAGCAGTAGCAGTCAAAGCACCTCTGTGCAATTCAAATGCGTCGCGCTCAAAACGACCCCAAAAGGCGACCCGACTTGGATCGACGTAGCTAAGTAACGGTTGCAGCTAGAAAGTTTGTTCTAATCGGAACCGTTGGATTTTTGGCCATGTCTTCTCGCCTCAATGCTCAGTCAAGTCCATTCGGGGTGAAGCTCTAATATTTTACCGCCTTGTGCGTATAGACATAATTTTCATGTCTTAGGTTGCAGAGCAAACCCGAGAACATTATTGAATTTGGAAGACAAGTTAGCAAAAATATTTCTGATACTAAACATTGAAAGTGTTCCGACCAAGCTGTGTCAAAGCGCTTCAGTGCAATTCAAATGCGTCCCGCTCAAAGTAACCCCAAAAGCGTGATTTGCCCGACTTGGATCAACGTAGTTCGGTAATGGTTTGAGCTAAGTTCTTTTTTTTGTCAAATAGCTAATGAACGCAGCATCTTTATGATGTTTAAAATGTTGCTCCAAATTTTACCCAAAAAAGTTTCTTTTTGCACTTTTGACCAAAAATCTAGGCTAAAAATTTAATTTCAAAAAAATTCTTTGAAAGAATGGTTTTTAAAGATTTACAATATTAAAAAAAAAATGTTTTGATTGGAGCCGTCGGATTTATAGTCTTGGGCACTACCGTATAGACGTAACTTTCTTGTTCAACGTCGCGAAGCAAGTCAGAGTGTCCTAATGGAAAAAAAAAAAAATTAAAAATAACGCTGGAACTCATCATTACAGGGTAGCTTTGGTAGATTACAAAATGCAAAATAATAAAATTGTATTTGCTCTTTCTTGGAAACAGTACCGCCCAAAAGTTTAGAATTTATAAAATTTATCAAAAAATTGGTCCCAAATCGAAATAATGCAAAAATTAAAATGACGTCACTAAATCTCTTCTCTAATGATTAGAGTAGCATGCAAAGATCAAAAAATACTGAATACGAATATTGTATTTGCTCTTTCTTGAAGCACAATGGTGCCCAAAAGTTTATAAAATTGAAATTTCACAAATTGTCTGACTTGAGTTAGCATAAATAAAAAATTCAACAACAATACGATTATTGTTCTAAGTAGGCTGATACGATACAAATTAAAAAATTAAGTTTGTTTTTATGAGGATTTTGTTGTATTATTTTAGTTTTACTTGATTCCATAAGCAGTCAATTGTACTTTCTGATCTGAAGGATTTGGCTGATGTGAATAGTTTTAAATATTAACAATTTTTTTTAATTAAATATTTATGATCAAAAAAATATTTTACTGAGTATATTGTCAAAGTGTTGATTGATTTGTGATAAAGAATTTGTGAAAATGGTTTTTCATACTAATACTACTAATAATAGTCAGTTTTAATTGTATGTATTGTGGAATTTTTTTTTGGCAACAAAATAGGATTTTTTTTCCACGTTAATAAAAACACAGCTGAATTAATAAGACATTCAAATCCTAAATTTAATACTCAAGATTTACATTTTCCAAAAATTATATGTACCACTTGTTGTTTAGCACTAAAAGATAGAAAGAATGATAATCCTAAAAGAAACATTTCTACAATACCGAATTTTGAAAAAAATGTTTTTCTTAAAGGAACTCGAATTAAAATTGATTGTAATTGCTATATAAGTATAACTGCAAAAAAGAACTATAGATCTGCAGTAATAAAAGTATATAAACAAATTAAGTTTGGTACGATAGCATCAGTAAATTATGAAAAATCAGTTCAGAAAATGAAAAAAAAATCCTAAACCCAACACTGCAACAATTGTCTGCACAAAATGTTTTTCAACCATAGAAAAGAATCAATCTAATATATGTTCTTCAAAATAAGCAACCAGTAACATAACAAACAATGTGGTTGCGGAACTGTCTGATCAATAAAAAATTGCATCATACAGCAGCTCTAAAAAAAGAATGAAGGTTTCCCAAACAAATTCAAAGGATTCAGATCAGTTTGGAGAGATTATTGAATTATAAATCTATCATGAATGTGTCTGCGTTATATATACAAAAAACGAACTTACTTTTTTCGGTCACCAACTGGTCAACGCAAATGTATTCCTGCTCATTTTTCTGAAGATATGAAGAATAGGAAATTAGACTTTGATTCCATTATAAAAATTGATTTCCTAGGTTTGATGTTGGTAATAGAAATTCAACCAAAACAATTAAAAAACCAATAGTGTGGGGTAACGTTTCTGAAATATTTGATATGGTAATTAATAAACGTGGAGAAAATGGTAATGTTGACATTAAAATTATGGCAGATGGCATTTTTTTTTTAAATATCTTTTAGCATATTACCTGAGCTAGAAAATAACACAAATGAAAGATTGTTGAGATCTACATATCAAAGCAGTGCGGACTTAAAAAATTTGGTAAAGCTACAAATGTAAAAAAAGATTATTTTGTTATGTATTGTTCCCGATGTGAAGGAAAGTTATAGAAATTTAAATTTAATGAAAATTGTTTTGAATGATTTCTCATTCAAATTCATCGGCGATTTAAAAATAAATTTCATTGTAAACGGTCAACAAATTGCATCTGCAAAGTATCCTTGCCTATACCGCTATGTATATTTGCAAGAAAAGGTAAGCAACTGCTCTGAACATTATAATGAATTATTAGTTGGTATTAAAAATGACGACGAGGAAGAAAATAATAACATTAATAAGTTTTTATTGCAGTTTAATTAAATTTAATTTTATATTTCTTGAATTAATTGTTTGAATTTGCAAATTTGAAAATAGAAAACAAATGCTTCAGGCTGAAACCGTTCGGAAATTTAAGAAATTTCTTTAAAATATTTCAATCTAATGGAAGTAATAAGAAATTTGCTATGTTAAGCAAATCAGTAGTGAATCTTCTACTCTTCAATGAATACGATAATATATGTAACTGTTATTCAAAAATTCATAGTTTGAAGCAAATTAATCAAAAATTTTGATCGTAAACAAGCTCATCTTTGGCCAAAACAGTTAAAAATAATATCAAAAAATTACAATGGCAAAGTTTTTGCGGGGAATGCTTGGCGAACAATGTTGAAAAACTGATATTTTTGTTAGTGACAATATAGTAGGAAATATCAGCTCATTGATAATTATTCCATACGTATTATGTTTCAAATCAATGAATAAAATTGTAAATCTATGTTTCTCTACATCAAAACCGGATAAAAAAATCTTAAATTTAGAAACTTGAAAAAATATTTTGAAGCAACGGACTTTATCGAAACAAAACTTCATATTATTTTATACCAATTACCTCATGCGTTATATTACTTGAGTTTAGGTTTGGGTAGATGGTAGGAACATGCTGGTGAAACTATTCATAATGAATTTAAAACTGTATAGTCTCGTTATAATATCAAAATAATTAATGATCCACGTTATGCGAAAACATTAAAAAACGCAATTGTAATACATACCACATTTAATTTTGAAAACTTAATAACATTCTATTGTAAAGGGTTTTCCAATAAGAAGTTTCATTTTGAATAGCAGGCTATTTGGGCAGCTGTCAATTTTGAAGCTATTATCTTTTGACATTTGACAAGTAAAAACTACGCCGTTATTAAAAATGGAACGATACACACTTCAACAACGCATTAAAATTATTAAAATTTACTACAAAAATGGTGAAAAAATTTCAGTCACAGTTCGCAAAACTAAAACACTTTTTGGTCGTTGTAAAGCACCTTCTCGGCCGGCAATAGTCAACTTAGTAGAATAATTTAAGCTGTTGGAACAAGTTTGTGATGTAAAGAATTAAAAGCGTGTGCATCGCTTAAGAACACATGAGAATATTGCTGATGTAGCGCGTAGTGTTAAAAAAAACCCAGGTTTGTTGATTCCTTGTTGATCTTTGCAATTAGACATTTTACAAACGACATTAAATTGTATTTTGCACTTTTGACTTAAGTCTTAAGGCTTTTAAAATTCAGTTACCACAAGAACTCAAATTGGTCGATCACCACGTCGTTTCTTTGCAGATTGGGTCCTTCAAATGAATCAAAATGATTTGGAATTTCATCAAAAAATCATCTTCAGTGATGAGGCCCATTTTTACCTCGGAAGCTACGTTAATAAGCAGAATTGTCGCATTTGTAGCTCAGAAAATCCAAGAATGGTAGTTGAAAAGTCTTTGCACCCTCAACGTGTCACTGTTTGGTGCGGTTTTTAAGCTGGCGGTGTGATTGGACCCTACTTTTTTTTAAATATGAGGCGGAATTGAAAGGTTTATGCCAATGCTCTACAATCGATTCAAAACCTTAAAAATGAAATTTGTGAAGTTATCAAGGACATACAGCCTCAAATGTGCGAATTGGTCATGAAAAATTTCATAAAAAGAATGTGGTACTGCAACCGTAACCGTGGCGGCTATTTGACCGATATTGTTTTCAAATGTTAATAGCATACCTTTCTCTTTACAATGAAATAAACATTTATTGCGTTTCTTAAAAAATTTCCCGTTTTTTTTTAATATCAAATAAAATGAAATGAAATGAAACCTCTTATTGGAAAACCCTATATTTCAAATACATGTTAATAAATTAAATACACAAACTTTTTTGAGTAATACACTTAGACATAAACTGTAATTATTTAAAAACTTTTCAATTTTTTAAATTTTTAGTGTTTACAAACTTTTGGGCACTACTGTTTTCAAGAAGGAACTAATACAATATTTGTATTCAATATTTTTTTATCTTTGCATGCTACTCTAAACATTAGCAAAAAGATTTAGTGTCGTCATTTTAATTTTTGCATTATTTTGATTCAAGACCAAATTTTTTTATAAATTTTAATATTTCAAAATTGTTAGACGGTATTGTTTTCAAGAAAAAGCAGATACAATTTTAATATTCTGCATTTCAATTCAAGACACCTGTTAGAGGGCATCGATAGATTTGCAAAGCCTGAGTTATCCAAAATGTTTCCGACACTAAAAATGCAGTGAATTTTATATTATTTTCTACTTAAATCTAAAAACCAAAAGAATTATTCAATCAATACTAAGTGGGTATATTATTGTTTATTTTTTGATGGACGCCGTATAGTTAATGTACCACAGATATTCTATAAATAGACTGGTCAAACTGGTTTGGACGCTTTATAGTATGCACGATCCTTGTCAAATATGTATATCTACAATAGAAAACATGTTGCAACACTGCCGGACGCTTTAAGGTAGCAAACAGGACGCTCTATAACACATATTCATGTTTTTTTGTGTATATGTAAGACGCTCAAAAACAGAAAAATGTACGGACGCTAAAAAGTAGTTTTATGTACAATAGAAAAATGTTTTAGTTTGTATTTAATAAGAAAACCGCGTTAATCTTTTTGAGCTCGAGTATATTCACCTGCGAGCACGAGAAGTACGTTTTTTTGTAAGGGACGCCCTATGACAGTTTCTCATAGCGGACGCTTTATAGATACCGAGATGTAAATATATATATATATATATATATATATATATATATATATATATATTAATGGGAGCTTATGACAACCGATATGCTCTTAGATGGGAGCATGTAGCGGCCAAAAGGTAACGTCGCGGCCGGCGTCATATGACTCTCCTTCTAAGTGAGCATCTCGCAGCCACGTTTGCGTTGCCTATATTATTTTTTGTTGAGTTTCGCTGCAATATATCTGTCATCGTGCTCTATTGTAATATAATAAATGTGTTTGCTATTTCAGTTGAAAGCCTTTTCAATTCGAATTCTTTGTCCACAAATGTTTTGTTATAATAAATGCGACCTTAAGCCATTTTTATAGTAGAATAATTTCGATTAATTTAAAAACTTTGCGGTACATAATTAAATAAATGTAATAATAATAAAAATAAGTTTTGTTTATATTTTTACTCATAGAAAATTTAGTAACAATTGTAGTCGTACTATTCATAATACAATTGCAAGTAAATTTAATAGAACAGATGTAGTTTGTTAAGTTTAAAAATTATCAGAACTTAATAAAATTTGGAAAACATCAGCAATCAACAAAATTGCCAAATACGTTTAAAAGTTGCCAAAAAGGCTTAAATTTAAAGTATTTCTGTGGATACATTGCAAGATATCTTGGAGCGTAGTGCACGGCACATCCTAAAATTTTTAGAGTATCTTTTGCACATAAAATTTATCATTATTCGTAAATAACTAACTCAAAAAATTTGAAATAATTCACATGATCAGGATTCATGTAAAGAAAGCCATTTTCAGTAGTTTGTGCAAAACAAAATTTTTATTTCATACACTTGACTCATGCATGACAATTTTATTTTTGTTTAATTTATAATTAAGTTTTAAATAATTAATAAATAAGTAAAAGTTGCTCAAAAATTAATTTATAACGTGAAGAATTTTGTATACTTTTATTGTTTAAACATTGAATTACAAAGTGCATTTAAATGTACAATAATAAAAAAATAACCAATTATTTACGTAAAATTTTAAATGTTGTAGACATTTCAAAGTATTTGTATCAATATACATTTGCCATTATAACCTAAAATTTTAATAACATAACTAGGTAGTTTAGTAGTTTTGTAGTTTAGTAGTTTAGTAATTTAGTAGTTTAGTAGTTTAGTAGTTTAGTAGGTTAGTAGTTTAGTAGTTTAGTAGTTTAGTAGTTTAGTAGTTTAGTAGTTTAGTAGTTTAGTAGTTTAGTAGTTTAGTAGTTTAGTAGTTTAGTAGTTTAGTAGTTTAGTAGTTTAGTAGTTTAGTAGTTTAGTAGTTTAGTAGTTTAGTAGTTTAGTAGTTTAGTAGTTTAGTAGTTTAGTAGTTTAGTAGTTTAGTAGTTTAGTAGTTTAGTAGTTTAGTAGTTTAGTAGTTTAGTAGTTTAGTAGTTTAGTAGTTTAGTAGTTTAGTAGTTTAGTAGTTTAGTAGTTTAGTAGTTTAGTAGTTTAGTAGTTTAGTAGTTTAGTAGTTTAGTAGTTTAGTAGTTTAGTAGTTTAGTAGTTTAGTAGTTTAGTAGTTTAGTAGTTTAGTAGTTTAGTAGTTTAGTAGTTTAGTAGTTTAGTAGTTTAGTAGTTTAGTAGTTTAGTAGTTTAGTAGTTTAGTAGTTTAGTAGTTTAGTAGTTTAGTAGTTTAGTAGTTTAGTAGTTTAGTAGTTTAGTAGTTTAGTAGTTTAGTAGTTTAGTAGTTTAGTAGTTTAGTAGTTTAGTAGTTTAGTAGTTTAGTAGTTTAGTAGTTTAGTAGTTTAGTAGTTTAGTAGTTTAGTAGTTTAGTAGTTTAGTAGTTTAGTAGTTTAGTAGTTTAGTAGTTTAGTAGTTTAGTAGTTTAGTAGTTTAGTAGTTTAGTAGTTTAGTAGTTTAGTAGTTTAGTAGTTTAGTAGTTTAGTAGTTTAGTAGTTTAGTAGTTTAGTAGTTTAGTAGTTTAGTAGTTTAGTAGTTTAGTATTTTAGTAGTTTAGTAGTTTATTAGTTTAGTAGTTTAGTAGTTTAGTAGTTTAGTAGTTTAGTAATTTAGTAGTTTAGTAGTTTAGTAGTTTAGTAGTTTAGTAGTTTAGTAGTTTAGTAGTTTAGTAGTTTAGTAGTTTAGTAGTTTAGTAGTTTAGTAGTTTAGTAGTTTAGTAGTTTAGTAGTTTAGTAGTTCAGTAGTTTAGTAGTTTAGTAGTTTAGTAAATGTTGTTTATTAGTTGGTTAGTAGTTGTCCAAAAGTTGTTAAATAGTTGATAAGTAGCTGTTTAATAATTGTTTAGTAATTGTTCAGTAGTTTTTCAGTAGTTTTTCAATAGTTGTTCAGTACTTGTTTAGTTACTGTGCAGTAGTTTTTCAGTAGTTGTTCAGTAGTTGCTCAGTAGTTGTTCAGTAGTTGTTCAGTAGTTGTTCAGTAGTTATTTAGTAGTTCTTGTTTAGTAGTTCTTGTTCAAGAGTTGTTCAATAATTGTTTAGTAGTTGTTTAATATTTGTTTAGTAATTGTTCAGTAGTTTTTCAGTAGTTGTTTAATAGTTGTTTAGTAGTTGCTTAGTAGTTGTTTAGTAGTTGTTTAGTAGTTGTTTAGTAGTTGTTTAGTAGTTGTTTAGTAGTTGTTTTGTAGTTGTTTTGTAGTTGTTTAGTAGTTGTTAAAGAGTTGTTTAGTAGTTGTTTAGTAGTTATTAAGTAGTTGTTTAGTAGTTGTTTAGTAGTTGTTTAGTAGTTAGTTAGTAGTTGTTTAGTAGTTGTTTAGTAGTTGTTTAGTAGTCTTTTAGTAGTTGTTTAATAGTTGTTTTGTAGTTGTATAGTAGTAGTTTAGTAGTTAATTAGTAGTTGTTTAGTAGTTGTTTAGTAGTTGTTTTGTAGTTGTTTAGTAGATGTTTAGTAGTTTTGTAGTAGTTAATTAGTAGTTGTTTAGTAGTTGTTTAGTAGTTGTTTTGTAGTTGTTTAGTAGTTGTTTAGTAGATGTTTAGTAGTTTTGTAGTAGTTAATTAGTAGTTGTTTAGTAGTTGTTTAGTAGTTGTTTAGTAGTTGATTAGTAGTTGTTAAGTTGTTGTTTAGTAGTTGTTTAGTAGTTGTTAAATAGTTGTTTAGTAGTTGTTTAGTAGTTGTTTAGTAGTTGTTTAGTAGTTGTTTAGTAGTTGTTTAGTAGTTGTTTAGTAGTTGTTTAGTAGTTGTTTAATAGTTGTTTTGTAGTTGTTTAGTAGTAGTTTAGTAGTTAATTAGTAGTTGTTTAGTAGTTGTTTTGCAGTTGTTTAGTAGTTGTTTAGTAGATGTTTAGTAGTTGTGTAGTAGTTAATTAGTAGTTGTTTAGTAGATGTTTAGTAATTGTGTAGTAGTTAATTAGTATTTGTTTAGTAGTTGTTTAGTAGTTGATTAGTAGTTGATTAGTAGTTGATTAGTAGTTTTTTAGTAGTTGTTTAGTAGTTAATTAGTAGTTGTTTAGTAGTTGTTTTGTAGTTGTTCAATAGTTGCTTAGTAGTTGTTTAGTAGCTGTTTAGTAGATGTTTAGTTGTTGTTGTTCAAAAGTTGTTAAGTAGTTGTTTAGTAGTTGTTCAGTAGTTGTTTAGTAGTTGTTTAGCAGTTATTCAGTAATTGTTTAGTAGTTGTTTAATAGTTGTTTAGTAGTTGTTCAGTTGTTTTATTAATTGTTTATTTAGTTGTTTTTTTATACAGATTAAAAAAAATGATACTATTATTTATAAAGCCTGTTTTATTTAACTAACTATAGAATTTATAGAATTAATTAGTTCTAAAAACATGTTATAAAAAATAACTTTTTTTAAATTCTCAAAAATTAAGTAAATTAAGATAATAGATTTTAAAAGAGAAGAATTTGAATACGTTTCTGGGGAAATATAATTATTATTTGATAATTTGCATTCCAAGGTAAATGGTAAATGGTTTATATTAATTATTGATAATGATTCGAGAAAAAAATGTTGTCATTTGATAAAGTATAAAAACAAACTGAAAAATGACAAGCCATATGATTGAAGATTGAACACAAATTATAATTTATAACCCTACAATAATCTTTTTTACTTGATCTTATTAAAAAGACATTTTATTTTAATCTGATTATGTTTTCCCCACATTTTTTCTACTTTCTTAAGTCGGCTTTTGTTAGTCTAGCCAAATAGTTATCGATTACCGGATTAGTGCGGTATTCTCAGTAATGTTTAATAAAATTAATTCTATTGTATTATATTATTGGGCACCAGTAAGTTAAAACTCGATTATTCAGAAACTTCAGTCGTGTTGTACGTATTTTAGCGCTGTATGTACTTTTTGAGTTTAGTTTTTGGTTATTCTTATTATTATTATTATTGTTACATTTTTTTTAAGTGATATTGTTATTGTTGTTACATTTTTTGTTTTTAAAGTGATATTGTTAAGAGTTAGCAAAGTTTTGAAATTCAATGTCGTCTAGAACGAAACACCTGTTCAAACTGGCACATGCTGTGCAGAGGTAAGTTACTTTAATATTATTTGATATATGTATTTGTTTTTAATATCATAGTTTTGGATCAGTTTATGTTAAAATAAATCACTTCAATATGATTCAAAAGTACTTCTTTTGCATTTTTGTCATGTAATTAATAATGATTCAATTTATTATTATGAATAATACTACAACTTCTGTATAACCATTTATTTATAACTTTTTTTAGAAATTACAGATATTTTAATTTGCTACAATAATATTGCTAACACAAATGATTTAATTTAGAGTTTTTGTGTAGTTCAGTTATATAAATTGCTCGAATAATAGCTTTAAACCTTCAATATTGTTATTTTACATATTAAAACTGAATTAAAATAAGCTTGATATGATCTGCATATATTTGATGTACAAGTATAATAATTATGTTTTTTAAAAATATACTGTAATCTGCTAATTGTTGATTTAATGTATAGACCGGTCTGTATATTTTTTAATAAACAAACCTAACTATAACTATTTATAAATAAATCAAGTACCTAATTATATTATAAACATTTTAGGTTATAATGGCAAATGTATATTGATACAAATAATTCAGTTTTAATATATAAATTAACAATATTTAAGGTTTAATGCTATTTTTAGAGCAATCTATATAACTTGAACTACACAAAAACCCTAAATCAAAACATTTGTATTGGCAATATTATTGTAGCAAATTAAAATATCTGTGATTTCTAAAAACAATGTCAAAAAAGTTATAAATGAATGATTATACTTGGTTATACAGAAATTGTAATATTATCCATTATAATAAATATAAATTGAATCATTATTAATAATATGACAAAAATGCAAATCAAGTACTTTTAAATCATAATGAAGTGATTTATTTTAATCCAAACAGATCCAAAAACATGATATTAAAAACAAATTGAACATATATCAAAATAAATAATATTAAAATAACTTACCTCTGCACGGCATGTGCCAGTTTTACATTGTCCAAAACTTTTATAACACTTAACAATGTCACTTTAAAAGCAAAACATGAAACAATAATAACAATATCACTTATCACAAAAAAAATAACAATAATAACAACAATAACAATAAGAATAACCAAAATCTGAACTCAAAAATTCAATATGTGCATTCAACGCTAAACTACGTGCAACACGATTGACGTTTCTGAATAATCTAGTTTTACTTTGCTGGTGCCGAATAATATAATACAAAAAGATTAATTTTATTAAACCTTACTGAGTATTAATATTGGAACCGCTACTAATACGGTAATCGATAAGTATTTGGCTAGACTAACAAAAGACGACTTAAGGAAGTAGAAAAAATGTGGGGAAAACATAATCAGATTAAAATAAAATGTTAAAAAAAAAAAGATTATTGTAGAGCTATAAATTATAATTTGTCTTCAATCATATGGCTTGTCATTTTTTAGTTTGTTTTTATACTTTATCAAATGACAACTTTTTTTCTCAAATATTTTATCAATAGTTAATATAAAACATTGCATATTTATTAAACATTTACTATAATGTAAATAATTAGGTTGGCTAAACATTCAACATAGAATACAAATTATCAAATAATAATTATATTTTCCCAAAAACCTGTTCAAATGGTTTTCTTTCAGAATCTAATATCTTAGTTACTTAGTACTTGGTTTTTGAGAACTCAAAAACGATATTTTAATTATATATGAAAAAAAAAACAACTAAATTAACAATTTTAATAAATCAACTGATCAACTACTAAACAATAACTAAACAACTACTGAAAAACAATTACTGAACAACTACTAAACAACTATGAACAACTACCAAACAACTACATAACAACTACTAAACAACTACTAAACAACTACTAAACAACTACTAAACAACTACTAAACAACTACTAAACAACTACTAAACAACTACTAAACAACTACTAAACAACTACTAAACAACTACTAAACAACTACTAAACAACTACTAAACAACTACTAAACAACTACTAAACAACTACTAAACAACTACTAAACAACTACTAAACAACTACTAAACAACTACTAAACAACTACTAAACAACTACTAAACAACTACTAAACAACTACTAAACAACTACTAAATAACTACTAAATAACTATTAAACAACTACTAAACAAATACTAAACAACTACTAAACAAACACTAAACAATTATTAAACACATAAACTAAACAACTACTACACATTAACTAAACAACTACTAAAAACTACTAAACAACTACTGAACAACTACTGAACAACTATTAAACAACTACTAAACATCTATTAAACAACAATTGTTGAGTACAACAACTACTGAACATCTACTGAAAAACTACTACACAACTGTTAAACAACTACTTAACAATTACTGAGCAACTACTGAACAACTACTGAACAACTACTGAACAACCACTAAACAACTACCAAACAAATACTGAACAACTACTCAACAACTACTAAACAACTACTGTACAACTACTGAACAACTACTGAGCAACTACTAAACAACTACAATACAACTACTAAACAACTACTGAACAACAACTGAACAACAACTAAACAACAACTACTAAACAACTATTAAACAACTACTGAACAACTACCAAACAACAACTAAACAACAACTAAACAACTACTCAACAACTACTGAACAACTACTGAACAACTACTGAAGAATTAGTGAACAACTACTAAACAACTACCAAACAACAACTGAACAACTACTGAACAATTACTAAACAACTACTGAAAAACTACTAAACAATTTCTAAATATCTACTAAACAACTATTAATCAATTACAGTACAACTATTGAGCAACAACTACTAAATAACAAGTACTAAACAACTACTAAACAATTACTGAACTGCTACTGAACAACAACTACTAAGCAACTACTGAACATCTATTGAACAACTCATAAACCATTACTGAAAAACTACTAAACATTTACTAAACAACTACTAAACAACTATTGAGCAACTACTAAACAACTACTGAACAACTTCTAAATTACTACTACACAACTACTGAACAACTACTAAAAAACTATTGCACAATTACTAAACAACTACTATATAACTATTGAACAACTACTGAGCAACTACTGAACAACTACTACACATAAACTAAACAACTGCTACACATTAACTAAACAACTCCTACATATTAACTAAACAATTACTAAGCAACTACTGAGCAACTACTAAACAACTATTATACAACTACTAAACAACTACTGAACAACAACTGAACAACAACCACTGAACAACTATTAAACAACTAGTTAAGAATTACTCAACAACTACTCAACAACTACTAAACAACTACTAAACAACTATTGAAAAACTACTAAACAATTTCTAAACAACTATTAAACTACTACTGAACAACTACTAAACAACAACTAAACAACTACTAAATAATTAAACATTTATGCCCATATTAATAGTCAGAGATTAAAAATCTCGAATTGATCCTGGATTTATGAATCCGAAATTTATTTTGATAGTCGTTGATTGGCTCTAAGGTAATTCACGGATATTGTGACGGTGCAGAACGAGTTGAAAACTATGCAACCGTCAATATAATTCTAGACTTAAATAATCTTGGGACCACCCAAGATTATTTGCATATTGATGGTTGTATAGTTTTCAACTCAATCCGAGAATTAAGCGAGGAATACATTGGCTCAATGCAACTAAAGTTGCCGTCACATTATCCGTGTATTGGCTTAGAACTAATCAAAGAACAGCAAAATGAATCTCGGATTTATGAATCCACTCTGACTATTAGTACGTGCATTAAACAATTAAACATGTAAACAACTACTAAACTACTAAACAACTATTGTATTCTCACGTAATTACTTATAATATTAAAACACAATTGAAGTTATTGCTAATGTCTATTAATTAGATTATTTATTCAATCAAGTTGTAAAACCCATTAATATCTCAGTTTTTGAAATAAATATTCTAAAATCCATTTGTTTTTAAGAAATCTGTTATGATATGTTGCATCTAAATTTAAGTGTAACTACAAAAAAAAATGTAGGCCAGCAATAATATTCTGTAGAACAACTACACTGTCTAGCTTGTGCTATTAAAGCATACAATAGAGACCTTTTCTTATTTATAGACCAAACTGTAAAATGCAATGAAAAATACACTAAATACAAAAATGATTTAACAAACAAATAAAGTTGTTGTTGGTTGATTTAATTAATCTATTTATTTAATCAAGTTGGAAACAGTATTGTTATTTTACTTTTTTTAAATAAAGATGTTACTAGTTTTAATTATATCCGTATGTTAATAACGAGAATCTTTAAAATTCATCTTTATAAAATGATAATTAATATTTTGACATTTAAATTTAACTGCAATCACAAACAAATTTGATTAAGGAAGAAATAATATTTTGTAAAACGAAATAATAATAAAAATAAATAATTATGTCTAGCTTGTGCCATTAAAGCAATACAATGGAGACCTTTTCTTATTTACAGACCGTAAAACCCGGCGGGCGGTCTGCCGTGTGCATGCGCCACAAGCTCCCATACAAGCCCGGCCGCGATATGCTCCCCAACAGATAGATATATATATATATATATATATATATATATATATATATATTAATAGCAGTTTTTATATTTTAGAACAACAAGTTTAGAACAATATATATATATATATATATATATATATATATATATATATATATATATATATATATATATATATATATATATATATATATATTATGTAATTAAAACATCAAGCGGTAGTTTAAATCCAAGGAGACTTTATAATATTTCCAAAGATTTAAAAGTAGCTTGAATTCCGTATTGCATATGTTTTTTATTTCATTTCGTATCTAAAATCTAATTTATTATCTTTAAAAAAACTTGCATTATGCATGAAAAAATGTCTACAAATTTACAATCGACACTTATAATTAAAATTGTTTACTGTTTACTGTTCAATATTATAGTTGTTGGATTCATCTGCATATACATTACTAATTTGGTTAAATTCATTATGCCACAGCAGAAAAAGTAACAAAACTTTGTTGTCATTCTGTCAAAAATTATGTTTTAAAATAAATAAAATATTTAGATTTATTATTTGATTTTAATTCTTTTGCCAATAAATAATAAAACATGTTTTTGAGTGATATGTTTAGTCCAGTTTATCACAATGAATCACATTTGTTACAAAAATTTTGCCACAAGCCCGTGGTATATTCCAAAAGAGCATCAAATCATGAATAGATAGGGTCTATAGTGGCGTAAGTAGGATCTTTGGGTCTCACCGCAAAATATTGAAGAGTTTTCTCCTCAGACGGATTAAAAAAGTACAATATTGTCATTTTTTTTTTAATTCTTTTATTAACTGTTAAAAAATTTAAAATTTTATATATAAAATGTAAAAAATAACAAATTTTGGTTTTAAAACATTAAAATATTGTCAGAAGTCGGCCATAAACTGTAAAGTGTAATTTTTTCATAAAACTTCAAAAATAGCAAAATCTTGATATAAAATATATCAAAATACTGTTAAAAACAGCAAAATTTTGCCATAAATTGTTAAAAAGTTCAAAATTCCATTTATAAAAAATATGAAAAATAGCTCAATCCAAATTTAAAACATTTGAAAAGTTTATATTAATACTCATAAAATGTCAAAAATAGCAAAACCCGGTATTGGAAATATTAAAATACTATTAGAAAGCACCAAATGTTGGCCAAAAACATTTAAAAAATTTAAAATTTTGTTCACAAAATGTCAAAAATGGCAAATTCCTATCTTGAAACATCAAAAAATTGTTAAAAAGCATTTAAATAAACTGTTTAAAACAAATTTCTAATTTATAAAATGTTAAAAATATTAATAAACAGTCTTGAATCATCATAATATTGTCACAAGGATCTAAAATTGGAGCAAAATTCTATTTATGAAAAGTCAAAAATGGCAAAATCAGTTCATAATATTAGAAAATTTAATCATTTTTATATAATCCTAAAAAAAGTCCTGCTGGGCAATTTTGTACACATGTTTGGGGTAAAATATAATGATTCCATAATTTTTTTTTTCAAATTATATAAAAAAAAATGAAAAATACCATTTTATTGAAAATTTGATATCTTCAATTCCGCTACACCTGGAAACTTGAAATTTGAATATGATACTCCTGAAACATAGTACTTTTAATCGCAAAAATTGAAAGAAACTGGATTTGCTAGCCCTAAAGTAAAATATAACACATAACTGCTAAAAATAAGTTATTTTTAGAGATTTTTTTTTAATTTTTTGTAATTTTACAAATTTTTCGGTTTTTTTTAGAAAGATTTTTAAAAACGGACATAAAGATCGCGTTCTACAAAAAAATTCCTTTTGATTCAATTTTTTTTTTTGATTTTTTTTTGAAATTATGAAATACCAAGAAATAATTATTTTTATCATCATTTTTTTCGAAAAATCTGTTACAAAAGTAATAATAAAAATAATTATTTTTTTTGCAATCAAAAATATTATGGTTCAGGAGTATTATATTCAAATGTTAAGTCTCCAGATGTAGCGGAATCGATGTTATTGAATTTTCGATAATATGGTATTTTTCCTATTTTTTGCAGAAAGTTTTGAAAAACTAATGGCGAAATCGTGACGAAAATTTTTCTATAAAGTACACCACTTTGAATATGATTTTTGACTATTTTTTGCTTATTACAGCACAAAAACTAAAAGGACACAAAATACTCCTAAAAAATTTAAATAGCCGCATTTACACTGTATTACACTTAGAGATCTAAAATTTTAAGAATTGTCATATTTTAATACCCCAAACATGTGTACAAAATTTGAGCAAAATCGGAGATTATGATGTTGGGGACGTTTGTCCAAAATATCGTTGAATTACCGTGCAATAAAATTTCAAATTATTATCAGAGAAGGTTCAAATATCGGTTATATAGTTAAAAAGTGACAAATTCTGATATAATAAAATGTCAAAAATAGCAAAATCTGTTTATAAAGTACAAAAATATTGTCGTAATGTACCAACAAATTGCAAAAACAACATGCTTTGGCAAATTGTTTAAATCTAAAAACTAAAATCTGGCACAAAACGGTTAAAAAGTTCATATATTTTTATAAAAAATAGCAAAATTTAGTTATGAGAAAATATTGTTAGAAAAAACCAAAATCTGACTAAAAGTGTTGAATAGTGCAACATTTTATGCATAAAATGTCAATAAAGACGTCAAGGGTCTCTATATAATAGTGGGTGGCTTCTTCATCTGGACCGAATGATATGGTACATTGTTAATAATCATCACACATTTGCCTTGCAATTTGTTTAAAGCAGGAATAAGCTAATTGATAACCCAGTTTTATTTAAATGGTTGTTCTAAAAATCCTTACATTTTGCGTTCAAAATAGTAAATCTATTTATATACAATTGAAGGAACGAACTGTTACCCGGCGAGTGATATGAGGCAATCAGTTTTGCAATGATGTATCTAGTATTCCACTTAATTTTTTTTAATTAGAAAATGTGATGTTTAGGAATTACATAACTTGCCACAAAAACATAAAAATACCTTTGAATTTCAACGAGTGAAACTACAGCAGCGGAAACTATTACATTGAAGACTAGATTTAAGCAGTTTGTGAACATTGACTTTGAATATTTCTAGCTTATAAGTATTGTAAAATACTGATATTAAAAGTTTATTCCATTTGTCAATAGTTAATGAAAGGTTAAAGAAATCTCTTTTAAAAGTGTTGGTCCTTTCTGAACTGTCAGTGAGTATTTGTTAGCAAGCCTTGTAATACGAGTAAATATTTGTTTAAATGGCAATATGTCTTGTATTTTGTTTAAACAATGTCTATTAAAATATTTATAGAAAATGCAAAGATCTGCAACATTACGCCTGTGTTGTTAAGTATTTATGTCATTCGTTAATTTTGAATCAGCAATGATCTAAATAGCTCGTTTCTGAATAGAGTTTAGAAGAGATAGTGCAGTTTCCGATGCTTTTTCCTATACTTGGGAACAATATTTAATACAAGGGCAAAAATAAGTTTTGTATATGGTATATGCAAAAATTAAATAAAAGTAGTTTTTTTTTTAAATGTGGAGAACATGGTTGTTCCAGAAAAGATTATGTAAGATTGGAACACCAAATTGAAGAAGATTTAGAGATGAATTCGTTGTTTAGTTTGTTTAAAGTTAAAATTGACTATGTTGAGAGTGCCCTATTCAGATATTGTTTTGAGGTCTTTGTTTATAGATGCTATAGATTTTAACCTAGTAATTTCAAGACGCTCTGCCATGTTTGTCGATATTGTAATTTCAAGGTTAGAGTTAAAACCATCAATTTTAACTATAATTTTTCTATTGTCAAGAAAACTATTGATAAAATTTACAGTTTTTCTATCAAAAGCTTTGGAAATGTTTAAAGTTACTGCAAAATTTTTTCCTTGTTTGTCTACAGTAGAATTCCATTTGTGACTAACAAGAGTTAGAAGATCTGTTATCAAACGTTATAATCAAAATCCATATTGAGTATCTAAGATAAAGTAAGAACTTGAAAATGTCAAAATTAATATACTTTTCAAACTGAACAATAATGCAATTGGTCAAATTTGAAAAATAAACTTCTCTATCTGTTTAAGTATAGGATGAACATTTGCAATTTTCCAACAATTTGGAAAAGTATTATTTTAGTCAAAATGGGAGCTAATTCATTTGCAAATGTTTTGAGAATAATAGGTGGAATTTCATCTATAACTGATGCTGTTCTGGTATTTATTTTAAAAAGATATTTTTTGACAATACCAAAATGCCTTTAAAAACACACAAATCAGTTAAAAAAAGTCAATAAGCATTTTCAGAAATAAAGATTCAGAAGTGCTTATTGACATTTAAAAGTTTCGTTAATGAAATGAAAGAATCAAATTGAATTTTAATAGACTATGCAGCAACATTTCCAAATTTTAACAAATTAACATATAAGCTTTGTGAACTGCAAAAACGCTAAAGTTGAAGGCTAAACAATATCAATGCAATGCCGTCAATGTTCTTATTAATATGCAATGCTATCATAAAAAACAAACAAGTTGAACATTACATAAAAAACAATAGGCCTTATTGTATTATAAATCTCCAAGTAGGTACAAATTTTTGCTGTACAATTTAGAATTGGTTTTGTCATTCATTCGTACCATTCAGTCATGATTGCAAGTTACAGGCTTGGAATTTAGAGAAAATACTAATTTGATACAAAAATTTATTTACAAAAAAAAATTGATCAGCCAATAATAATATAAAAGAAATTTAAACTAAAAAATTTTTTTTTAATAAATATTACACATAGATATTTTTCAAAATACGTTATTAAATACCAGATAATAAATATATAATATATTTCTTTCTTCTTCCGCTAGCGCAAATATAATATTCTCTACTAACTCACAAAATAGCAAGTCAAATTAGCCAGACGCATGAATCATAAAATTTTGTTTCAAGATATACGGCTAAATAAGCCAGATGGCGCCATCGTCCAGCGGCATGGAACGGGTACACTAAAATACATTGACGCTGCGTTTTTTGTTAGAGTTATCATTAACGGTATTACTTAGAGTTTAAAGTGTTGGACTCTACTAAATGCTTTTGAAAGTCTTCTTCATTGATGTACGAGGTAAACGCTATAAATTCTAATATAAAGGATGGTTGAGACCTTTACTACGTGGTAATCCATAATAATAATAAAATAAAACACTGTCTACGTTTTTTACCACAAATACTTTATTGATATAAATCTATATTACTAAAGAATATATATTAATATTAACAAAAGTTCACGACTCGAGTTTCGACTTTTGAAGGCCATTATCAAGTGAAAACAAACTAACAAAGAAATACATTTATACAGAAAAATTATTATAAAAATTGAAGTGAGGGAAAAATAAATCGTATTACTAGTGGTCTAGAGAGATTTGAAAAGAGGTGATTTATATTGTGGTAAGTCCTTTTGCTCATTGAGAAGATTAACAAGAGGATTACATTGTTTTATGTGAATTTCGGCGGCTTCTAACAGATTAAGCTTAGTGCCTTTTGTACAGGTATGTAATATTTTGATTTGATTAATTTCAGGAAAAGTGTGATTCGAATTTATAATATGATTTGCAAATGAGCTTGTGTCATGATTAAGTCTAAACGCTTTAAAATGTTCTGTATATCGTGTTTCAAAACTTCTGCCAGTCTGCCCAACATAAACACTATTGCATTCGGAACATGAAATTTCATAAACACCCGATTTCCTTAAGGGATTATATTTAGAAAACCAACCAGCGTCAACACTACAATTCCTTTTAAATCCAATCATCCCATGTCACATAAGCTAGCAGCTTATCATTCTATGGCACAAAGAGCAGTTTCAATTCCCTTATCAAATCATTATCGTAATTTAGAACTAAATAAAATTATATCTATAGGAAATATGAATGGTTTTCCAGTCAATATTATTCAAAATTTAATTAATAATAAATTGTATCAAAATACAATTTCTCACATTTATCCAAAAGTTTCAAATTTAAACAAAGAGTCATTTACAACATTAACTTATTTTGGAAAAACCACAGAGAACATAGCGCACATCCTTCGAAAACAAAATCAACAAATTGCTTTTAGACCAAGTTGTAAATTATCAAATATATTATTTAATGCTAAAGATAAAATTAATCCCTTAAGGAAATCGGGTGTTTATGAAATTTCATGTTCCGAATGCAATAGTGTTTATGTTGGGCAGACTGGCAGAAGTTTTGAAACACGATATACAGAACATTTTAAAGCGTTTAGACTTAATCATGACACAAGCTCATTTGCAAATCATATTATAAATTCGAATCACACTTTTCCTGAAATTAATCAAATCAAAATATTACATACCTGTACAAAAGGCACTAAGCTTAATCTGTTAGAAGCCGCCGAAATTCACATAAAACAATGTAATCCTCTTGTTAATCTTCTCAATGAGCAAAAGGACTTACCACAATATAAATCACCTCTTTTCAAATCTCTCTAGACCACTAGTAATACGATTTATTTTTCCCTCACTTCAATTTTTATAATAATTTTTCTGTATAAATGTATTTCTTTGTTAGTTTGTTTTCACTTGATAATGGCCTTCAAAAGTCGAAACTCGAGTCGTGAACTTTTGTTAATATTAATATATATTCTTTAGTAATATAGATTTATATCAATAAAGTATTTGTGGTAAAAAACGTAGACAGTGTTTTATTTTATTATTGCTATAAATTCTATTTGATGAAAAATTGAATATTGTCAGTAAAGTGTAATGCTTTAATAAAGCATAGAACACTTTTACCCTACGGTGAAGATCTACCTTTTTATTTCACCGTAAAAAAATTATTCAAAAGATTTAAGACCCCTTCAAACAAATCGTAAGACTTCTGAGGCTATGTAAAAAACTGTAAAACGCACAATAGAGACAATAAAAAAACTGGGCTATGAGTCTTTGGAAGATGACTCATGTTCTAATCAACCAGTTGAAGTGATCACAGATAAGTCGATCGATGAAGAACTGATCCAAAACAATAGCCGATTAAAAATGAAAAAAAATATCAGCAATGTCAGAGCTGTCAGATACATTGATTTGCCATATACACTCAATGCTCATGGCATCGAGTTGTCTTCGATAAACATTTTTAGGTAAAATTACCATATTAATTCTTAATTTAGACGCTGAATCGTTAAATAGTTTTTACAAGCAAAAATTTTAAATATTTTTAAGATTTATTTAATCTATAGCTAAACAAACAATTGATAAGCTTCTTAATTTCACACTAAAACCATAAAATACATCATTAAAAAAATTTGTGCAATTAGTTATTAATAATAACTAAAAAAGTCATTTTGTTATAGTACTAAATTGTAAATCAATTCTTTCATTACGTAGTATATACAAAAAAAGTTAATAAACTAATGCAAAATTTATTATGTTTGTAGCAAACGTTGCTAGTGTTACGTGGGCAATTGATAGTTCTAGATTAAAATTTGTTTGCTCTATACAACTAAATAATAAATTGAAATAATAGGATATATGGCATGTGGAAAGTTTAAATAATATTTATTTAAACGATTGCCACGATTCAACTAGAGCGCATCGAATCAGTCAAAGCTAATCAAGCAATAATGCTAAAACTAATAAATTTCTTGTTGTTATTGTTTATATTAGTGATATTAGCTGTTTTCACAAAAAATTATACCCACAGGTAATTAACATTACATTATAGCTGAAAATTATATTATTGATTTTATTAATTAATTTATAAATTTTGATATTTAGTATCACAATATTTGCATTTTTAATTAATTATTCAATTAAAAAAAATAAAAAATCTATATTTTTGTATTAATTTGCATCAAATTTAGTTTAATATTTAGTTTTACGTTTAATAAATTTCATGTAATTATTATTACTGACTATTGACAAATATATTTGTATTACATTTGTTAATTTTGTGCATCATAATAAGATTATTATGTCGCTTTAGTTTATAAAAATAATTGCGCAATCGACTCTTGACTAATATATTTGTATAAACAAACATAGCATAGTATAATATCTTGTATTGAGATATATATTTAACTCTTTACAATTATTTATTTATAAAAATAATAAAATTGATATAATAAATTGGATATTAATTGTGTAGAATTTACGTTAGACTAACAACATTAAACTTTGAGCAATTCACCTCCACTGACTAATTTAATAACAAATTCTTGTTTTTATATGACAAGATAATAGTTCTTTGAATTGCCAAGGTTTTTTATTGTCAGCGATTTCGTTTCCAGAGAAATAGTATTTAGATAACGAATTCCCGGAATGCTTCTCTGTCGTTCTTGGGTGCAGGTGTTAACTATATAAACTCCCTTTGACTGTCGTAGATTAGACTATTATTTTCTTTAAACATTAATTCTTGTTGATAGGTTTTACTTAATAATTTAATTAGTGTTGACACACGGTGTTTGATGATCATTAAAAAGTTTTCTATTCCGTTTGATGGTAG
Organism: Tachinus rufipes; assembly: GCA_963932245.1. Taxonomy (NCBI): domain Eukaryota; kingdom Metazoa; phylum Arthropoda; class Insecta; order Coleoptera; family Staphylinidae; genus Tachinus; species Tachinus rufipes. The sequence goes on along the minus strand of OZ010748.1, from coordinate 18,150,892 downwards.
ATTTATTTACTTATTAGTGCTTTTATTACAAAATTTGATTGCAAAACGTTATCCAATAAAACTTGGTTATAGAAATATCTTCATATAAATTATAAGTTTTGTAGTAGTCTACTAAATAAACAATAAAATTTAATGAAACATTAACTTTGATGATAGTTGTTGCTAAGAACATAACCGCATAAACGATATCAGTCAAATGGCCGCTACGGTTACGGTTGCAGTACCACATTCTTTTCATAAAATGTTCCATAACCAATTCACACATCTGCGGTGGTATGTTCTCGATAACTTCACGAATTCCATCTTTAAGGTCTTGAATCGATTGTAGAGCATTGGCATAGACCTTAACTTTCACGTGGCCCCAAAAAAAAGTCTAAAGGTGTTAAATCACATGATCTCGGTTGCTAATTGTGATCACCGCTTCGAGAAATAACGCGGTCAGGAAACTTTTCTTGCAAAATTGCGATTGTTTAGTTGCTTGTGTGGCACTTAGCGCCGTTTTGCTGAAAATATACGTCGCCCACATCAATAAATTCTAATTCCGGCCATAAAAAATCATTAATTATTGCTCAATAGCGCCATCCATTCACCGTAACAGTTGATTCAGCCTAATTTTTGAAAAAGTAGGGTTTAATCACACTGCCTGCCCAAAAACTGCATCAAACAGTGACACGTTGAGTATGCAAAGACTTTCTAACAATCATTCTTGGATTTTCTGAGCCTCAACTGCGACAATTCTGTTTTATTAACGTAGCCTACGAGGTGAAAATGGGCCTTATCATTGAAGATGATTTTTTGATGAAATTCCGAATTATTTTGATGCATTTGAAGGACCCAATCAGCGAATATACAACGTTTATGGTGATCAACCGGCTTGAGTTCTTGTGTTAACTGAATTTTAAAAGCCTTAAGACTTAAGTCTTTATGAAAAATACGGTGTAATGTCGTTTGTGAAATATCTATTTCCAAAGATAAACGATGAATCGACAAACTTGGGATTTCTTTAACACTACGGGCTACATCAGCAATATTATCATTTGTTCTTGAGCAATGCATACTGTTTCAATTCTTCACACTACAAACTTGTCCCAACAGCTCAAATTTTTCCACCAGGTTTACTATTGCCGGCCGAGAAGGTGCTTTACGACGACCAAAATGTGCTTTAGTTTTGCAGTGACTGAAACATTTTCACCATTATTGTAATAAATTTTAATAATTTCAATGCGTTGTTGAAGCGTGTATTGTTAGATTTGTAATAATGGCGTAGTTTTCACTTGTCAAATGTCAATAGATAATAGCTTCAAAATTGACAGCTGCCTAAATAGCCTGCTATTTAAAATAAAACTTTTCATTTGAAAACCTTTTACATAAAATTATGACTTTTAGAGTAACGTTCCTTGAATAATGATTTAGTAATTGGTCAATTGAACAGAGCCTTAATCGTTTTACTTTGTCTAATCTTCGTTGAGGTGAAAAGTGAAGATATTCATTGAAGTTATATATTCTGAAAAAACTTTTGCATTTAATGCATTCTTGTGTGGCATTATTCCGATACCAATGCATGCGTTTGTTAGGGCTTGTATTGAAGTGCGTATTTTGTGTCATATCTGAATTTAAAGATTGGACAACAATCATGTAAGAGCTTCAAGTCTTTTAATTCAAAAGTTACACAAAATTTTCTACGCTACGCTTTAACACAACTGATCAAATCAATAATTTCTCCCCGGAAAATCTAAAAACAATAAACGTTGATGAACAAAACAAAACAAATAACATTGCTAAATTAATCATAAATTCTTTTATTGTTGGGCAAGCTAATGTTGATGATAACTTACAAGAGGTAAGGTCATCCGCAAAAGTTGTTCCAGAATCAAAACGCTCAAAAATATTAGTTTTATACTGCTAACTTCAATCTGAGTTTTTTAAATGTTGTTTTTAATTAATTGTTTCTTCTTTAGTTTCTAGTTTAAGGAAGATTACAATCTAGAAAATATGGTTAATTCAATACAAAAAATTGTTAATGTCTATCCAGATATTAAAATAAAAATTCACTATAAGTACAAACGTGATTTGATTAATGATATCATTAAAAGAACCAACTTGTCAAATTATGAAATATACAACAACATTGATTTACGTCGATTTAATGATGGCTTTATTATTCACATAGTATTAACAGCTGCCAGAAATCTAAAGTTGAAAAATAAAGAATCAATAATGCTGTGCATTTATATTGGCGATAACATTAATAGAATGTTAACCAATTTCAATCCATTTACCCGGACAATATTTGTAGATAAACTTGGAAACATTCATAAACGAGATTCAAATGGCAAATTTAAAAAGCAAACTGTAATAAATCTGGATTATACTAAAAATTTTGAAGGTATGCCACTTTTCCATGGAGTCGAACGCTATTCTATAAGACCATTTGTAGTTGTCAATGATAGTAGAAGCCAAGGTGTTAACGTAATAATTATTAAAGAACTTGAAAAATTATTAAATTATACGTTATTAATTAATCAAAAGAATCATGACGTAGATTTGATGAGTTTCTCGGCAACTATGAGATTTGATTATACCTATACCACAATATATTTCTTATTACGCATTTGCTGTTCCTACAGCTTTAAAAATGCCTAACTGGTTAGGTTTAATTTATGTTTTTGATTACAAACTTTGGTTACTTATTCTAAGCTCTTTCATAGTAATACTAATCATTTGTCACGTATTAGATAATAACACTTTTAGCAGCAGTGTTATGACATGCATTGGAATATTTTTGTGTCAAAGCACCCCGCAACCTAAACAGAAAGTATTAATTATAATTTATTTAACTTGGGTCATATTTTCATTTATTATTATAAGCGCGTATTTAAGCTTGTTTTTTACTTTGCTTGTTAATCCTTTATATCATAAGCAAATAAAATCATTAGAAGATCTTGCTGAATCCAATCTGGCCGTATCTATCCGTACAGAACACCGTGAGTTGTTCAATGAATCTATAAAAACGCACAAAGCAATATTGCAGAATACAATTGAATCAACATATCCATGTTATTTTTGTCTTTGTTTTCATAAAAACGTCAGTATATTGGATCCATTGTCAATTCATGATGTTTTAAAAGAATATCTAGATACGGATGATTATTTTTATACATTTAAGTTTTCATTTATCTGGATGGGGATTCAATTTAAAAAACATAGTCCTTTAATTATTCAATTCAATAAATATATTCGACGTTTTCAAGAATTTGGCCTTTATAGTAAATGGGTGCAAGATGCAACTTATATGGATAAAACTTTTAAAAATAATGATTTTATTATTTTTTCTTTTGAACAATTATCTTTGCCATTTTTCATCAACTTTGCAGTTTTATCAATTGCAATATTAGTTTTTGTAGGAGAGATAATTTTTGGAAAAATAGAAATATACATAAATAACAATTAATTTAAACTATAAATTTTATTAGATTTTATAAAAAAAATATGTAAACCTTAAATGTTTTTATTAAAAATAATTAAAACACAAATTTAAAAACTACAATATAAATGCTTTTTCTAATGCATAAAAAGTTGTTCACATTTTACTTATTTTTTTTAGATTTTCTGCATGTTTCAATTTCACAAAGTTTAAATCAAATTGTTAACTTTGTAAAACACTTGGTTATAATAATAAAAATTAAAAAAAAACTCTTTGTAATTAGTTTCGTATTTTTACACTTTTTTTTAAGACCAGTTTTTTGGCTGACCAGGAGCAAAAAAAACGCATGTCATTGCGATAACAAATTGAATGTTAATAACAATAAGTTTTAACAGAAAGAAAATTCTGATTATTCAACTAATAATACGTTTATTTGTGCTTTTTGGCCTTAAAGTTACATATATCTATAATTTCCCAAAAGAACAATTTATAATCCTTATGAAATAACAAAATAAAATTTATCGTATTTTTTATTCTGCCCTTATCTATTCTATTCCTTTTCTATTTTTCCAATATCATAGACATGAAATAGTTTTTGTACATATTAACTGTGTAATAACATATTATTACTACAACTTAAAACCCCCGCGCTACCTCATATTCTACCGGATGAGCTGCGCGCGATCTTCCCCCACTGCAACAAATTAAGCCGACGCGTGACGTTCCCCTACTCCAAACGGACGAAGCGCGCACAAGGTTTCCCACTTCATCTCCCACTCCAGTGACGTAGGACAGAGAGCAGGGATTGGCGGAAGATGACAACAGCAGACCCCACCGCTCCAGAACTGGGTATAAAACTGCGAACCCATCACAAGAGCGGCAGTCTTTCCTCAGAGTCAGACCAGCTTCAATAGAAGTATAATTACGGTGAGCCGAGCAGCGCGAACCACCACCTTACCCATACCCTACTGTCAAACATTACTTGCTTAGATAGCACATACGTGTTTCCTGGTAATGTTTGAAAAATCTGTTTAATGTTAAACGCTTAGATGGCTCATTCGAGTCTCCCTTTAACATTAAACCTTTACTATCCTCTCATCACTAAGCATTGCTTGCCTAGATAGCACATACGTGTTTCCTGGCAATGTTTATTGATTTATTCAATGTTGGATGCTTAGATGGCTCATCCGAGTCTCCTTCTAACATTGGATCGTACTCCCGCTTTCCAACCTCCACTTCGTTCGAAAGTAAACAGTTTTATATTATTAGTTTAGTTATTAGTTAGGTTAGTTTAGTTTATTTGAATAAACATATTATTATTGCAATCATGTTGCATTATTTGTCTCCACCTCACCTTTCCCCCTTTATAGGAAGTTAAAGTGGTCACAACTGTTAACGCATTTAAGTACTTTTCTTGTAATTTATAAAAAGATTTTTCAATAAAATTTATTTAAATTGGAAATTGGAATTAGAATTAGGCCGACCGGTATTCAAATCCTAGCTGGCAAGACTCACTAAAAAGTCAATCGCAACCAAGCATACTGTGTAAGATGGGTTGCATATACTCTCTCTCTGTGTGAAGTGTATGCAACACATCTACCAGTACACTTAAGTTGCATACTCTCAGACATCTAGTGACGACATGACCAACTACATTACACGCCCTCTGACATCTAGTGGACAACTCGACAACCAACACCTAACATGGCGGCGATATTTGAAATTGGCGTCTCTACAACCGAGCGGCCATCTTGGAAAAATCATTCAAACACTCAGTACGCAAAATTTGAAATCAAACACGTAGAAATTGGGTATTCAATCAAACACAAACGCGACACTAGTGACAACAAGCATTCTGGTGGCCAAACGAAGAACTAAAATCGTAAAAACAACATCCGGTTTCTTGAACTGAAACTCCATGTATTTGGACTTTTGCCGCTAATTTATAACTACTGTAATGTAATGTTTTTCTGTATGTTTTCTATCGTTTGGATATAAAAAATGTTTTGATAAAAAAAATTCTTTCTTTCTTAACGTCTAGTAAAATTTGTCAAATTGAACCAGTGAGCAAACATATTGATCAATAATTAGTTGCAAAGTTTTATCCTTGCTAGGCTTTGGTATGAAGATGATGATGATGGCTGACTTCCATACTTTTGGAAATTAATATGAAAACTTCAGCATGCTATTGAAAAAATTTGTTATCTGTAGTATGGTTATTTTGTGAGATTTTGTGTCCGGTCCAAGTGCTTTGTTTTGTTATAAATGATCAAACTTCTCTAATACTATTGAAGGACTGTTTTTACATTCAGTCTATGTTTGTCGTTGTTTGTGGCGTCTAGTTTGTGTACCTCTCTAAACACTTTAGCAAGAGCCTTAGTTTTGTCGTAATCGAGTAAAACAGTTATGCCACTGTGTTTAAGTGCAAGCATTGAGTCGTTTATTGGCTTTAATGATTTTGGTATATTCTGTAATAAGTTGTCACTTGTGAAATGGTTCCGTAGTTTATTTATCCATTTGTTATACAGCTTTTTTTGCTATCCAAGTATCCTAAATATTTCTTTTTGACGTATGGATAGATATATCGATACCAAATGGTAATTTACAAAAGAGAAAACTAATTACTCTTCAATTATTTATTATGGATTGTTTCGAGTCATCAACAATAAAATTCCTATATTGATACATAATAATTAATATTTATAGAATATCACAGATATTACAGCAAACCTAAATCTAAAAATAGAAATTAAAACCTAGCTTTATTTCCTTGTCAAAATAACAAAATTTTTAATTAAACTTGCCATAAGCATTTAGAGAAAAGTTTGAATACTACTTTAATTAGCTTGGTCAATAACATGTAATTTATAAACAAGCAGCATTATCTACTAAATCAACAAACAATCCCTAAAAAAAGTTAATAATCACTGGTTTTAATGTCCGGAATAGCGCTATCTCATCTCAAAACTCTGTAACAAAATCTTAACCCGACACAACATTTCATCGCTTTTACATTTACAATCAAAAAAACAAAATTTTAAAGTGCATGTAAATTTAGATTACAAGCAGGGTTTAATTTGAAGTAATTATGTACAAACGGTTAGACATTTAAAGCTTAGTAATGTCTTTTAACTTTTAACCATAAAAAAGAATTCTTAATTGTCTGCACAAACTTTAGCAGTGTTAATAAAGTTTTTTTTTTTAATTTATTTAAACTTTTCTTATCCCAATTCTTTTTGTAACTCTGGACATTTGACTATTTTAATACAACTTGTTCTAAACGAGACTCTACAGATCAAACATTATGTTTTGTAGATACCAAACTATAATTTTTAATTAAACCTGTAATACTTGGTTCCATAAACAATCCAATAATTATATATTTCCGCAATTGAAGCATGACAAAGTAAGAAACAAATTATTAGCAATCAAATTTATCTAAATAAATTCTATTTTTATCAAAATTGCTTTTCCCAAGTAACTAAAATAAACCAACAAACAAATCTTGCTTTTTCGTTTTTAGTACAATTATCTAACCGTGGTAGAAGTACCAAACATCTCTTTTGCCATAAAATAAATGGTAGATATATATGCTTTATAGTTCTTCAATTATGACTAATTTAATTTCTAACAGCAGTCGGGTAACTTTATATATTCATATGATGAAAGCTGAGATTAAATTCTATAGGGTTTTCCAATAGGATGTTTCATGTTGATATTTAAAAAAAAACGGGTATTTTTTATGAGAAATCAATAAATGTTTATTTCATTGTAAAGAGTAAGGTATGCCATTAACATTTGAAAACGATATCAGTCAAATGGCCGCCACGGTTACGGTTGCATTTGTGGCTGTATGTCCTCGATAACTTCACGAATTCCATCTTTAAGGACTTGAATTGATTGTGAAGCATTGTCATAGACCATATCTTTCAGGTGGCCCCAAAAAAAAAAGTTTAAAGGTGATAAATCACAAGATCTTGGTGGCCAATTGTGATCACCTTTTCGAGAAATAACACGGTCTAGAAAATTTTCTGGCAAAATTGCATTTGTTTCGTTGTTTGTGTGGCACGTAACGCCGTCTTGCTAAAAATAAACGTTGTCCACATCAATATCTTCATCAATCATAGCTTGGTAGCGCCATTCATTCACCGTAACAGTTGCACCAGCCTCATTTTCAAAAAAGTAGGGTCTAATCACACCGCCAGCCCAAAAACCGCACCAAACAGTGACACGTTGAGGATGCAAAGACTTTTCAACAATCATTCTTGAATTGTGAGCCCCAAATGAGACAATTCTGCTTATTAACGTAGCCACCAAGGTAAAAATGTGCTTCATCACTGAAGATGATTTTTCGATGAAATTCCGAATCATTTTGATGCATTTGAAAGACTCAATCAGCGAAGATACGACGTTTATGGTGATCGATCGGCTTGAATTTTTATGTTAACTGAACTTTAAAAGCCTTAAGACTTAAGTCATTATGCAAAATACGGTGTAAAGTCGTTTGTGGAGTGTATAAATCCAAAGATCGACGAGGAATCGACAAACCTGGGTTTCCGTTAACATTACGGGCTACATCAGCAATATTCTCATGTGCACATGGTTTCGATTCTTCATATTACAAACTTGTCCTAACAGCTCAAATTTTTCCACTATGTTTACTATTGCCGGTCGAGAAGGTCCTTTACAACGACCAAAAATTGCTTGCGTTGCGAACGGTGACTGAAATTTTGTTACCAATTTTGTAGTGAATTTTAATAATTTTAATACGTTGTTGAAGCGTGTATCGTTCTATTTTTAATAATGGCTTAGTTTTTACTTGTCATATGTCAAAAGATAACAGCTTCAAAGTTGACAGCTGCCTAAATAGCCAGCTATTCAAAATGAAACTTTTTATTGGAAAACCTTTTATAATACTTATATGCCAATTAAATGATTTTGTATCCATACAAATTAGAAGAAAACAAGGCATACGCCAAGTTATACATTTTTTTTTTTTTTATATAACTGGCGCAACGCACGTTGAACCTCACAACTACCACACCGTGCTTGAAGTCGTATCTTAATTAATTATCACTAATTTATAAAACAATTTATTGCCGTCAAATCATTCGACCGCATCTCTTCACTGCGCCGACGTTACTAATCTTCCTATCTTTGTCCCGCAATCGACTTCCACTCCACTGCATTGCAATCCAATCGTGCTGAACCGGTCCATCTCGTCTTCTTGCAATACTTTGCTAATGTTCCCGTGTACTTTTCTATAAATTGAACCTGCACACAACTATTAATACATTACTGTTCAATAGTAAAACTATATAAATAAAATTTACAAAAAATTAACTTAAATGCAATAAACACAAAATATAATTAAAAATTTACAAATATTTATTACAAAACATAAATGATATCAAACAAAAAAATTATGTAATACATTCAATTCACATATTTATATCATTTAGAAAAATGATTTTTTTAAATATGTTATTATATTATTGTAAAAAAATTAACTCACAATCCATATTTTGTTCAGAAATAGTTCTTACCTATAACAAAAAAAATTTAAATTGATAATCATTTAATTATAATCATAGTATTTACACATAACAAGCTTTTCTATTACTGACTAATTACAGTAAATTACAACTTCTTTAATTGCTCTGTTTAATACTAGTTCAGGTTTAATATTATTCTTATCCTTATTATCAATGTTTATTTCCTTTTAGTATTATTGCAAGTTTTTAGTGTTGTACTAACTGCTTTTTGTATTAGGCTATTTAAGTATTTTAAACGAAATACGATTAATTAAAAAAAAAAACTTACCAGAGCATTAATATAATAAACATTTTTTATTTTATTTTCATATAGCAATGTCACAAATGTTGAAGCTAGCCAATTGCTAAGCATTCTACTTGTTTCCTAAATAGTGTTAATCAGTTTTAATAGAATCTCTGTGGAGTTGTTATCAGTAAGTTTTAATAGGTAAATTTTAATTCTTAATTGAAACTGAAAAGTTAAACATAGTTTTTAACAGCAAAATTTTAAATATTTTTTAAGGTTAATTTAAATTATAGCAAAACAAACAATTAATAAATAAGTTGAAATAATATTCTATAAAATAAACTGTCAATGTTGTGTGTTTTAATGCAAGATACGATATAATGTATCTAAATATTGTAGTACATTGACTAAGCTTCTTAATTCCTCACTATAACCATAATAATAGTAATAGTATCACCAAAGAAATCATTAAAGAAAATTGTGCAATTTGTTACTACTAAAATTAATAATAACTAAAAAAATCATTTTGTAAGAACTCCAAATTGCAAATCAATTTTTTCATTACTTATCATATACAAAATATATTTCTAATAAACTAATGCAAAATTTATTATGTTTGTAGCAAACGTTGTTAGTGTTACGTGGACATTTGATTCTTACAGATTGAAATTTGTTTACTTCATACAACTAAATAATAAATTAAAATAATAGGATATATTGAGTATAAAAAATTGATTTAAACAATTGCAAAACAAATTAAGAAAAATGTTAAAACTCATAAATTTGTTGTTAGTTATTGTTTATATTAGTAATGTTAGCTGTTTTCACAAAAAATTATTCTCACAGGTAAGTTAAACATTATATTATAGCTGAATATCTAATTATCGATTTTTAATTTGTTAATTCTGATATTTGGTAAGAAATTTAAATACAATCCAAACAATATATTAGTATTTTTAACTAATTATTCTTCGTATAAAGGATGGTTGAGACCTTTACCATGTGGTAATCTATAATAATAATAAAAGAAAACATTATCTAAGTTTGTTATCATAAATAATTTATTGATATAAATATTATATTTTACTAAAAAATACATATTAATACAAACAAAAGTTTCGACTTTTAAAGTCTGTATTTGTGATAAAAACTTAAATTATAATTATCCTTTTGTTAAAAAAAAATAGATAAAAAATCTATTTTTATGTATTAATATGAAACATTTTTTTAGCATTTCATTATCGATTTTTACAAATCATACTTGCATAAACTGTAATTAATATCATTAAACAATTAGTTTGTTGTTAAAGTAGTTGCGTTTAATAAATCTCATGTTATTATTGCTGATTATTGATAAATATATTTCAGTTTATAGAAATAATTGACTGTTCACTAACATATTTGTATAAGCAAAAGTAGTGCTCTCAAGCAAGTTCAATATCTCGTATTGGGATATATTGATGATAACTTACATAAGGTAAGAAGATGACTAAGCCGACCAAGAATTGGACAATAAGGTCATCCGCAAAAGTTGTCCCACAGACAAAACGCTCAAAATGATTAGTTGTTTACTGCTAACTTCAATCTTTTAAAGTTTATTAAATGTTCTTTTTAATTAATTTTTTTTTAATTTTTAGTTAAAAGAAAATTACAAACTAGAAGAAATGGTTAATTCAATACAAAAAATTGTTAATGTCTATCCAGATATTAATATAAAAATTTACTATGATCCCAACAAACGTGAATTGATTGATAGTATCATTTAAAGAATCAACTTATCAAATTATGAAATATACAACAAAATTGAATTACGTCGTTTTAATGATGGTTTAATTATTTACACATAGTATTAACTAATACCAGAAATCTAAAATTAAAAAAAAAAGAATCTATATTCCTGTGCATTTTTATGGGCGACTACATTAATAAAATGTTAACCAATTTTAATCCATTCACCAGGACAATATTTGTAGATAAATTTGGTAACATTCATAAACGAGATTCAAATGGCAAATTTAAGAAGCAAATTGTAATAAATTTGATTTAAAATAAAATCAGACGTACGGATGATCAGTATGGTTACAAATATGAAATATTATTATACCTATCCACAACATATTTCATATTACGCATTTGTTGTTCTTAAAGCTGTAAAAATGTCTAATTGGTTAGGTTTAATTTATGTTTTTGATTGCAAACTTTGGATACTTATTCTAAGCTCTTTCATAGTTATTCTAATTATTTATCACGTATTAGATAACAACACATTGAGCAAAAGTGTTATGACATGCATTGGAATATTTTTGAGTCAAAGCACCCCGCTACCTAAACAGACAATATTAATTATACTTTATGTAACTTGGGTAGTATTTTCATTTATTATTATAAGCGCGTATTTAAGCTTGTTTTTTACTTTGCTTGTTAATCCTTTATATGAGAAGCAAATAAAATCATTAGAGGATCTTGCTGAATCCAATCTGCCCGTATCTATTCGTCCACCTTACAGTGAGTTGTTGAATGAATCTATAAAAACGCACAAAGCAATATGCAGAAAAAATTGATACAACATATCCATGTTATATTTGTATTTGTTTATATAAGAACGTCAGTATATTAGATCCAATGCCACTTATTGATACTTTGCGTGAAGAACTAGATATGAATGATTATTTTTATACATTTAAGTTTTCTTTAATGTGGATGGGGATTAAATTTAAAAAACATAATCTTTTAGTTATTCAATTTAATAAACATATTCGACGTTTTCAAGAATTTGGTCTATATAGTAAATGGGTGCAAGATGCAATATACTTGAATAAAACTTTTAATAATAATGAATTTCTTGACTTTTCTTTTGACCAATTATCTTTGCCATTTTTTATATACGTTGCTGCTTTAACAATTGCAATATTAGTTTTTGTAGGAGAGATAATTTATGGAAAAATAGAAAAATACACTAATAATAATTAATTTTAATAGATTTTATAAGAAAGTATGTAAACCACAAATGTTTTTGATCACAAATAATTAAAACTAAAATCTAAAAACTTGTATTTAAATAATAATGAATATTTTTTTATGCACAAGAGTGATTAATACAATTGTTGACATTTAACTTAATTTTTTTAGATTTTTAGCATGTTTCAGTTTCACATAGTTTGATTTTTATGGTAAACTTTGTAAACTAATTAATATTTTAAATTAAAAAAACTGTACAAAAATATTTTTTTATTTATTTTATTTATTTAATCTTATTTAAAAAAAAAAGTGATTGAGATTGGTATGATAACAAACTTTTAAATCAAATAATAAATCAAGATGATATTGATACAAAGCAAAAAATGTACATATAGACCTTGTAGCAAAATCAAAAAAATTTAATAATCATTTCTTGAATGTGATCCAATATATATATATATATATATATATATATATATATATATATATATATATATATATATAACCTTTTAATACCGTTAGGTGTCGAGGTGTCGGACACACCGAGCCACAGAGAAAACATGTATGGATGCCTATATGAGGTAACGGACCCATATTGGGAAGAACGCTACGCTCGGCATCACTTTGGGTTCACCCATCCAAGTTGTGACCAGAGCGGCCGTTGCTTAACTTTCGTAAGCGCTGGTATTTGTACATGCCCTCTCTGCCGTACTGCCGACTGTGATCCAATAACATTTCGAAATATTATTAAAACTGGCTATATATATATAGCCATGTATGAGTGAACCACGAACAGACACACGCAGCAGGGGTAGACCCCCGACCAGGTGGACAGACGACATAAAACGAATAGCACCAAATTGGGTACAAGTTGCTTAAAATAGGAAAAGTTGGACAAGTTTAGAGGAGGCTTATATCCTGCAGTGGATTCATATATCTGGGTGATGATGATGATGATGATGAGTGAAGTGGTACGAAAAATACTTTTTTATGTCGCAACTTTAGGAATTGGTTCTTTAACATAAACTCTGGTCCCCTGATTTTTTTTAGATTTTTTGTGCTACCCAGTGCCGAGATATTTAGGGTACAACTTTCAAAAATGTCAATTGTTTACCTTTTTTGCAATTTTCAAACGCCTGTAACTTTTTAGGGATTTTTTTTTGCAAATTATTGAAGATAACATTTATTGCTTAAAATTGATAAAAAATTTCAAAAAAATGTGTTAGACATTTTCGTTAATTTTTAAAATGTTTTTATTCTATTAAAAACAGATTAAAAAAAAAAAACATGTTTTATATGGTATTGATATACTCTAATATTTTTAGGATGGACAATAAAAAACTTTTCAAGAAATCAGCGATTTAAATTTTGTAAACAGCCAAAAAAAAAAACAACTTTATTATGCAATCGTTGCGATTTATACCTAATGCTTTAAATTATTTTAAACAACCAGTTTTGTAATTACAATCGGCTTTGACGTAGATGTTGTATTTCAAACGGGTCATTTGGCAACGCTGGATCGATGTCAAATAAAGTGAAATTTGTACAAATAATGACATTTACACTTAAATTGAATTTTTTACTGCTTTCTCAAAAACAATATAATAAACAATTGCAACTAATATATTCAAACATTTTTACAAGATGTAATAATAATAGAAACATTTAAAAAAAAAATTAGTGAGCTTAAATAACAAAACCTAACCAAAATAAAAGTAAACGTCAAAAATTACAGTTTGCTTTTATACTTCATAGTAAAAGTTTATGTTAATTTGTAAAAACGTTACTATATGCAATTGAAATTATTATGCAACTACGATCTACCGTAAATATAACATTAATGCACGATAAATTTAATCGCGTTATCTGGCAACGCTGGATCGATGACGAATGAAGGGAAATTCGTACAGATAATGGCATTTAAATTAAAGTAAACGTCAAATTTGTCATTGTGAAAGTTTATGTTAATTTGTAAATTCATTTGACATTTTTTGGGTTCTTCAGTTAACAAATAATTTTTTTTATTATAACGTTTAAAATAAAAATAGAACTACTTTGGACAACAATTGTTCTTATATATTTAAATTTGAAAACAAAAAGTGGGCAAAAACTAGTTTAAGAAAACCGACATTGGATATGATTAAATATTTAAATCAAGGAGATGACATGAAACTTTGCTCTGTTTGCTATAAAGATGCAAGATAAAGAATTAAAACTATAGTTGATGATATTTCAGGTAATCATTAGTTTTCATATATATGTACATAATTTTATAATCTGCTAACACTGTCAAATTATCAATAAATACTTAGGAGAAGTCTCAAATTCTCAAATATCGACTACTTCAAAAAATTCAGAGTATACAGGAGAGAAAATCAACAATTTTAAAACGTTAGATTCAGATGAACGTCCTTCATCATTTAATTTAGAAGACGTTTAAGATCACGTCGAGTTTTTTAATAATCTCAAGACAATTTTTAAAAATCCAACTACGACAAGAATTCAAAAAATACAAATTTTGACGTTAATGCCATCGCACTGGAGTACTAACAAAATAACAAGTATTTTTGGAGTCTCACACAGAGTTGTAGAAGCTTCTCAAAAAGTTTTAGAGAAGAGTGGAATATTAGGTTCACCTAATCTAAAACCAGGTATATTATTTTGACCATCAGTCTACATGTCATTTATTTGATAAACTAAATTTGTACTTATAATCATAGGAAAAATACTCGACGATGAAACAAAAAAGAAAATTATTAACTTCTATTTAAAAGATGATGTTAGTTCACAAATGCCTGGTAAAAAAGATTTTGTCACCACTAAAAACGATGCTGGGGATAAAATAAAAAATCAAAAACGATTAGTCTTGGGACCACTGAGAAAAATTTATGCTATGCTAAAAGAAGAAAAACCTTATTTGAAAGTTGGTTTCTCGACCTTTGCCATCTTACGACCGATTCAATGTGTTTTTTCAAGAGCGCTGGCATACCGTTTGCGTGTGCACTATACACCAAATATTTATATTAAGTAAAACAAATCACTCATGTGTTATTAATTAATTATCAATTTTTCAATAACAGGTGCAAAACTAAAAGCTTTAACTCAAGGCAAAAAACATGAGATTGCTACATATCAAGACTGTTTGAATTTAATTACGTGCAATATTCCAACAGAAAGTTGTTATTTTTTAAAATGTGAATTGTGTCCAGGATATACAAAATTACGTACATATATTGAGAAACTGTTTGATTTAAATGAGGTTGATTCTGTAAGTTTTAAGCAATGGGCCAACACGCCGTACACTCGAAATAATTACAAAAGATTCAACGGAATTTATTGAATACTTTTCCAAAAAAGTCCTTTTGACACATGCTTACATCGCAAAACAGCAATCAATATTTTTGAGAGATTTAAAAACTTATCTGAGACAGAATTTATTGTTATTATGGATTTTTCTGAAAATTATAGTTTTGTTGTACAAGAGGCTGCACAAGGATTTCATTGAAATAACAATAAAGCTACAATTTTTCCTGTCGTGGTATATTACAAGTCCAAAAAAGGAAACCTTTTGCATAAAAGTTATATTATTACCTCTAACAATTTAACTCACGACAATGTTGCTGTTCATACATTTATGAAGATTATAATTCAAGAATTAAAAAACAAAATTAAAATTATTAAAAAAATTCACTATTTTTCTGAAGGAGCGCCGCAACAATTTAAAAATTATAATAATGTTTTTAACTTATTTAACCATAAGAAAGACTTTAAAATTGATGCAGAATGGCATTTTTTCCCAACAGCGCATGGCAAAGGACCAAGCGACGGACTAGGTGGAACCGCTAAAAGAACTGCAGCAGCTGCAAGTTTAATTACCTGCCGATAAGCAAATCTTAACGCCCCAACAACTTCATGGTTTTTTGTGTCATCTGAACGGTTGAAAAATATCAAGTTTTTCTTTTCTCCGGCTTCTGATTATACTTTCAATGAGAAAAAACTTTTACAACGATTTGTTAATAAAAAACAAATTTATCATATTCAGCAAAAACATCATCTAATTCCGACAGAAGATGGTATGTTTTCAAAAACTCACTCTTCAACTAATAATTTCTTTTTTACAAAACTAAAATAGTATGCTATAGAAGTTTTTACAATGTACAGTATAATAAATAAACGAATAAGTATAATTACACAGAAGTTTTATTTTTTTTTTATTATGAAAAGCTTATTTGATAAAAAAAATAAAAAATAGGAGGATATAGGTATTATTTACAAATGCACAATAGCTAATCATTAAATTGAATTTTATTTAAATATATCATTTATCAATATCATTTCTGAAATTATTGTTAATTCTAAAATAATAAATGAAATAGACAGTGAGTAAAAAACAACATACTAAGAATAAAGTTGATTTTTTGGTACAGCAGTAATTTTACAGATCAATCTCTAAAAATATATAGAAACCTGTTTTATTTTATGTAAAGTTTTCCGCATAATTTAAATATTGCATAAACAAATTACAATACTTAAAAAAAGGAAAAAAATTGACATTTTTGAAAGTTGTACCCTAAATATCTCGGCACTGGGTAGCACAAAAAATCTAAAAAAAATCAGGGGACCACAGTTTATGCGACATAAAAAAATATTTTTCGTACCACTTCACTCATACATGGCCATGTATATGTTGGTTTGTCAAAATGCTAGGTATTTAAATTTTTTTCTATAATGCGGTGCTTCAAGTGTAACGCGTATGGTCTTAAAGCTGCTGAACGTAAGGCGAGTGTAAACTGTGAAAAGTGCGCCAATAATCATGAAACTGCGGAGTGCAATTCATCAGATATCAAATGCGTTAATTGTACAAAAAAAAAATGTAAAAATTAACAATTCGTTAAGTACCCAACATATGGTATGGAACATAAATTGTGCGTGTAATCAATTACGTGTGGAAAATGTAAAGAAAATAATCGACTATGAAGAGAAATATCAATTAAAGGATGAAAATAGGTCTAATTATAAATAATTTATAATATGTCATCAAAATATAAACGGTATGCCTAAGAAAATTAGCGATTTAATATTTTTTTATCTGATTTGAATTCAGATGTGGTTTGTTTATCAGAACACTGGATAAAGAAATATCAGGTACCATCAATTATTGTAGATGGTTTTTATATTTCAGTATATTTTGTAGAAAAGTATTTAAACGTGGCTGGGTTCTCATTTTAGTTAGATATAAATATAAAACAAAAAAAACATAAATGTATCAACCTTTTGTATTGAAAAACAATTTGAATGGAAATAAGTTTTTAAGGAATGCGTCTGAGGGTGCTCGTGGTCTATCGCAGCTCACGCAGCAATTTTAATGTGTTCTTAGATGGTTTACAGGCTGTGTTAGAGTATTTAAGTAGATCTAACAAGAGACTTATTGTTTGTGGGGATTTTAATGTAAACTTTATAAATAATGATAATTATGCAAAGTCACTTTAAGATATATTGCTTACTTTTAATGTAATGCCAACAATATTTATCCCTACTAGATACAAAAACTGCATCGACAATATTTGTATATCACAAAATTGTTAGTAAAATTGGTGAAAATGGATTATCTGATCATAATGCGCAATGTATAAGATTATTAGTTTTAACTCCTGATAAAATAACAAACAAAATTATGATTAGGCAATTAAATAAAATTAATAATATTAATAGATTTAATGATATGATGGAATTTCATTGAAAACGTAGAATCATCTCACAGTTCGTTCCTCCTTTGTTCCGACTCGCTGAGTGCCATCCTGAGTATACAGTCTATGTACTCGGTCGATCCGCTGGTCCAGCTCGTACAAACTTCGATAATCCGCCTGGCCGGGTTTGGACAGAGAGCTATCTTTGTCTGGACACCGGGTCATGTGGGTATCGAGGGCAACGAGCTGGCCAATAAAGCCGCCCGTCAGGCGGCTGACGCGGATCCTACGGACAACATTCCCGTAAGACCCGATGATCTCAAAGGTTACGTCATATCGAAGGTCATCGAGGATTGGCTAAGAGTATGGAACGGCTTCGAGAGCAAATTAAAAGAAATCAAGCTCTCCGTGACGGCATGGAAGTCGCCGGTAGATCTCAACAGGAGAGAGGAAGTCGCCTAATGTCGCTTGCGCATAGGTCATACCAACTTGACCTCTTCGTATCTCCTGACCGGCAACGAACAACCAGAATGTCAAACATGTCACGACCCTCTAACGGTGAAGCACATTTTGGAGGAATGCCGAGCCTACCTTCTCCACCGTAATCGGCTCGAGCTCCCTAACAACGTGGCGTCTATTTTATCAAATAGAAAAGAGTCCATGGGAAGGTGCGTCCAGTTCTTGAAAGACGCAGGACTCCTTAAACAGGTGTAACCAAGTTTTTGTGTTGTCTTATAATGATTTTGGTGTTAACTTATTTATTTATTTTTATTGATCAGTTTGTGTTGTTGAGTTGTTTAAAGCATTGTAGTCTTTTACAACTTCGGTGCAATCTGTGATATTAGGTTTAGTTAGTTTTTAGGGTCTGGCATCGAAGCATTTTACAGCTTCGATGTCATCTGTGATATTAAGTTAGGTTGTGATATTAGGTTAAGTTGTGATATTAGGTTAAGTTGTGATATTAGGTTTAGTTACTTTAGTTTTTAGGGTCTGGCATCGAAGCATTTTACAGCTTCGGTGTCATCTGTGATATTAGGTTAGGTTAAATAGTTAGTTTTGTGATATTAGTTTTTTAATTTAAGCAACTGTGATATTAGATTTATTTTTTATTTATCTATTTATTTATTTAACCATTTTAATGTGTTGTTTTGTCTCCTCAGATCTATAACCTGAGGTTATTATTATTAAAATAAATAGCTAATGACCTTAGTAGTCGACGCTAAAACACAACAAAAAAATAATAATAATAATAATAATAATAATAATAAATCATAAATTAGCAAAACTGCATAAACTAACAACAGATACGTCCCTATATTACAACTATACGCCCGCTAATGTACTTGAAAATAACACTCACAAATTATATTGGAACCGGAGCATCATAACAGACAAAACCATCAATTGTAACCGCCCAGATATTACACTTATAGACAAGATGTCAGACACGACGTACATAATAGACATAACAATTCCCAATTCACACAACCTTCAGACTTCATGGAACAAAAAACTAAGTAAATACCGACCATTGGCTGACGAAATTAAAATTATGTGGAAACAGAAGAATGTATTTATAATACCAATAGTTATATTGACAACTGGCATTGTTCCACAGAAACTACATGAAAGTCTTTTTAAATTACTGCTCCATCCTCTAACTTACATCCAGCTTCAAAAAACAGTTATTTTAAACACAACATCACTAGTCCGGTCACATCTCAACCTTGATTAATAGAATTGTAGGCAACTTGTTTGAAAAAACCGTATCTACTAATTACCGTCAGAAATGACGTGCAAAACCGGAATAATAATAATAATAATAATAATAATAATAATAATAATAATAATAATAATAATAATAATAATAATACGATCGTTTTTAAAACAACACATGTAATACATCTATGTATTAGACTTGGTAGTATGTACCCGTTTAATACAATGAAACCAGGTTAACCTGTGAAAAAAAAAAAAAAAATAAATAATAATAATAATAATAATAATAATAATAATAATAATAATAATAATAATAATGCGTTTATTGGTCATAAAGAATAAATAAGTTACATGAATAAAAAGTTCTGGATCAGGTCAATAGATCAAAAGTGATCTGTTAAACTGTTTTTCCTCCAGAACTTACAAAAATAAATTAAAATATAATAAAAAAAACGTTACATAATATTATCAAACAAACAAAATTGACTTGTAATACGATTTAAATAATAATAAACTTTGTTGGCTCATATTTAGGGAGTTGTAGCATTTGACTGCGTTATATGAAAAAGATCTTTTGAATAGTTCTAATCTATGATGCGGTATACTCAAAAGTCCCCTACTTCTAATATTAATGTTATGGACAGTAGACCTAAATGTAAGTTTTCAAAAAAGGTATGGAGGGGTTTTATTATTAATGATTTTGTAAAAGAAACAGCCCAAGTAGCTTTCGGCGATTTGCTATAGATAACCATTTGATTTCTTTTAATTTATGAGAGATTCTCTGCATTTTCTTTATGCAAAATGTTAATCTTAAACAAGAATTCTGCATTTTTTTAATTTGACGAACATCAGTTTGATCAATGGCTGCATCATAGACAATATCACAAAAATTAAAGTGACTCACACTAAATAGTTTTAACGGTCTTGTTCATAAAGTGACGATTTGTAAAAATCGACATTAGTGCACAATATGCTTTTAATATTAAAAGAGAAGTATTTTTCTTAAATCGGAGGTCACTATCAATTATAACACCAAGGTTTCTGGCGCAATCCGTAAATTTTAATTTTAATTTGTGCTTTAACCAGGGTTTTAAATTGATTGGATCCAAAAACTATTGCCGTTGATTTAGACGCATTGATTTGTAATGAGTGAAGCTCTGAATGTTTTATTAATTTTTTTATAGCGTCTTTGATTATATCCTAAGCCCGCTGCAAATCCTTTACATCAAAAGACTGATAAAATTGTGGGTCGTCAGCGTATAAGTGGTACTTACAATTACGAACTTCTCTTTGTAAATTACTCGTATATATAGCGTACAGCAAAGGACTAAGAATAGATCCCTGCGGTACACCAGACTTTACATATACCGGGTCAAACTTATGTTATTTAAACAAACTGTTTGGTTAGGATTTTTTAGATATGATATTTTTTAATTACTTGCTGTTGAGTCAAGACCAATAAAGTCAAAAATTAATTTTAAAAACGTATGACAAATTTTATCAAAAGCCTTGCTGTAGTCCTTTTTTTATCGGTTGCCCTAATTATGTCATCTACTACATGAGCAAGTGCTGTACAGCAGCTGTAGCCTTGCCAAAATCCGGATTGTACTTCAGGAAGAATGTTATATTGCTCTAGATGTTTTCTTAGCTGCGTTTCCAACACCTTCTCAAGTAGACATTGTAGGAAGAATGCTGATAGGTCTTAAGTCGTTATAAGATGTGGGATTACTTGTCTTATCTATAAGAATAACAATAGCTTCTATCCAACAATTAGGAACTGCAGATGGTAGTATGCATGCATTTATTATATATGTAATATATTCAATAAGGTGGTTTGAAAAAATATTTATCATTTTAAGATTAATACTGTCGGCACCAGGTGCATTGGATTTGATTTGGCTCAAGATGCGAAGTATTTCAGTTTCAGTAGTGAGTTGGAATTTGAATTTGGTTAAAAAGTATTGTTTAGAATTGTTATTATAATAATCCAGTATAGTTAGTTTTGGTGTATTGCTTGCATAGTTTACAAAGTGTTGGTTTATAGAACTTACATCCATTAAATGTTTTAGTACTAAAAAAGGTTTTTTATTACATATTTCAAGTTTTTTAAACTCTGTCCATAATTTTGATTTATTGCCACTACTATTCCGACATATAAATTCTAAGTAAGCTTTCTGTTCCGCACGAATACCTTTTGTTGATAAATTTCTCATTTCTTTATAGAAATTAAAATGTTCAGTAACTTTGATTTGTTTAAAACGTTTTAGGCCCGTTTGCACCAACATCGCTTAAATCTTAAAATGCCCTTAAAACGTTAAAGGTGGCTTATTTCGTTGCACCACATATTTAAGGGAGTTTAACGATTTAAGGGACCCTTAACTTAAGCGGTCAATATTGTCGGCTTAGTAAAAACTTAACCTAAAAATATAATTCAACGTCAAAATTTATTTTTTTGCAGTGGTATTCTGGCTTTATTTCTGTTACTAAGCAACAATATTAATTAAAATGTACAAATTTAATATAATCTGCACTGACATACACTATTAAAGGTTAGGTTTTATGTTATTTAAGCATTTTTATTATAGAAATAGACACAAATACCAACAGTTTTCGTAAAATAACTAAAAAAGTGCAATGTTGCCTTGTGTAATCTATTTTAAACTACAGTTTGTTAAACTAAGCTTAAAACGTGTTGGTGCAATGCAATAAAAATTAAAACTACCCTTAAAGTTAACTAGAGTTTAATTAAGGGTAGATTTAAGCCAACATGGTGCAAACGGGCCTTAGAGCTTTATCTCTAATTTTCATCATTTCTTTGATGTTATAAGTTAGCCATGGAACAAGACGTTTTGAAGTTTTAAACAGTTTAATGGAAGCATGATTATTAAATAAAGTAATTATGTTATTATCAAAAAAGTTGACTTATTCGTCTACACTGTTCAAACCATATATATAAAACCATGGGATTTGATATAAATCAGATATAAATCTTCATACTTAAAATGTTTGTAATCGCGGGATTTGATAAGTTGAGCCTCAATTTTATTTAAATTCGGTGAGAACGTACCATAAACAAGACAGTGATCAGTTAATCCATTTATAACTCCTGATTTAATTAACATTTTTGAATCATTTATAATAATCAAATCCAAAAGTGTAGCAGTTCTTTCAGTAATTCTTGTAGCTTCAGTAATAATCTGGTACAAGCACAATGAATTTAGCAGAAAATGAAACTTACGAGAGGCTTTGTTATATAATTTTAACAAATCGATGTTAAAATCTCCCATACATACTAAAAAGTTGTCATTCAAATTGAAACCATATACGGCGTTTTCAAAGCTAGTCAAAAATTCCTAAAAACTACCTTTATGTGGTCTGTAAACTACTCCTACGCATACAATTTTTCTTGCTACTTTCAGTTTAATTCATAATTGTTCTATAGATAGCGACAACTCTGAATATAATACATCAAAGTCATAGTCTTTTTTTATGTAGAATGCTACACCACCAGCACGTTCAGGTCTATCCAGACAAACTAAGTTATAGTCCACTAAAGAAACCAAATTATTTGAATCAGTAGAGTTTAGCCATGTATCAGGTGCAGCAATAACATTGTAATCACATTGAGTAACAGCAGTTTTAAATAAGTCAAAATTACAAGTAATTGAATGAATATTTATGGGACATGTTAAAATTAGCTGGTTTCATCTTAAAAACTAATTAAAAAAAAAACTAACAAAACAAAATTAAATTAAACGTCATAATCAAGTTTCTTCTTTAAAAATCAGTAATAAATAAAACAAAGCGGCAAAATAATTAAATCAAACCTGTCTATAATATATGATAGTAATAACTGAGTTGTTATGCATTGGTTCCTTTTACATTTCTCGGCCGTTTCTCTCGATTAAGAACATTTTGTTGCACTGTAGATTTAACTATTTTACTTGTCTCATTAATGATTTTTGGAGTGCTAGTTTTCTGTAAATTGGATATAATTTTAGGAGTTTGAATTTGAGTTTGAATTTGAGTTTGAGTTCGATTAGAAAGATTTATATTAAATTCCGGTACTATCTGTGTGTGAACATTTTTCTGTTTTTTATCTAACTGCTGCGTTGGTATATCTTCAGACTTAGACGTAGATAAAGTTCGGTTGTTTGTAATTAATTCCAGGTCGCTAACGGTGGAAAATTTTAGATCATGAACAGTATAAGCATCACCGTTAATAATTAAAAAATTGTCTTTTAAAGCTGCATTTAGATAATTATCTCTTGCATTTTTTAAATAAAATCTCAATAACTTCTGCTCTTCTCGTTCTTGTGGAGTTAAATCGTCTCTAATCGATAAACCACTCTCTTTCAAATTTCGAATGATTTTAAAAATAGCTCTCTTAGTTAAGTTTGATACAAATTCAACCCTAATGGGAACAATTTTTTTGTTATTTGATAATTTTCCTAATGTATAAGCATTATTAATGTTGTTAGGTGTGATAGTTGTTTTTAGTTTTTTGTTAAGTGTTTTAGTTATAACGTCAACTAAATTATTGTTGTGACTGCCTTGTAAACCAAAGATGATAATATTATTTTGTCTTTCTCGTTTGAACAATTGATTGAATTTATTTTGCAGATTTTTATTGTCTTCTTCCAAAAGTTCAACTCTTTTAAGTAACTGCTCGTATTTAATGGTTAAATTATCTTTTATTTCTTTTATATCTTTTTTGATTATATTTAAATCTGCATTTAACAAATTGTAAAGATGGTCGCAGTTTAAGATGTTCGTACCATTGGTACCAGACATAATTTAGAAAATAATATAAATAGAATAATGAAAAACAATTCAGAGTATAAAACAAAGACAACAGGGACACACGCATCACACCATAGGGTCCATTATGGTGATTAACAAGAGACAAACAAAAAGACCACGGTAAGGTAATAATATGAAACAAGAGGAGAAGTATTAAATAAATAAATAAATAAAATAAAATAATAATATTTTTAAATTAAATTTATTTTTTGGCTATCAATATCTTGAAAAATTCAAAATATAATTATTAAAATTAGAATAGATTAATTAAAATATAAAATAGATAAGCAAAAATATAAAAACAGAACAGGTTCATAAATTGAGATTTGAACCATCAATGTATGGTTTGCAAGTCGTGCGATTTTTTTTTGCGATTTAAAAACTCTTTATTTAATACTATATACAATATTTACATGAAAGCAAATTTACATAAAAATATTCTAATAAAGCAAACGATTCCAACCAATAAATTCGGTTTACTCGTCTAAAAGAAAAATTATAACTTGCTTACATACACAGTTGTTGTACACAGTACAGTTAGCTTAGCTTTGTTTACAAAACACACTTTATAGCAATTAACATTTATTTACAGTTTTATATGTATATTACAGGGAAAGCTTTCGTAAAAACCCTGCTTAAAGCAATTGAATCTGCCTTTATTTACAAAGGCTGGGTAAATGTTGGCAGCCTTTGTTAGGTCAGCCTGTGCTTGGGATTTTGTCTGATGATCGTTGGTCGGTGATTGTCCTTGTTAGTCGGTTGTGTCTCAGTTGATTTGTGTAGAATTTTTGTGACTCCGCGTTAATATAGTCACTAATTCGGGGTATGTTTGATAAGTCATGAAGGTCTACTATTTTTGTATATCTGTCTTTATTTAGAATAAGTCTTAAAAGTTTATTTTGGTAAACTTGAAGCTTGTTGATATGTGTCTTTGCTGCACCACACCAGACTGGTGCAGCATATGTCATGATTGGTCTTATGAGTGCTGTATATATTAGTTGTTTGTTTGTCTGATTGAGTTTACTGGTATTACTCATCAGGGGGTATAGTGTTCTTAGTGCGCCGTAGAATTTCCGAATGGTGCTGTCTATGTGGTCCTTGTAAGTTAGTCTTTTGTCCTACTTTACGCCTAGATACTTAACGCTAGCCGACTCTTCCACAGTCCGGCCGTACAGTCTAAGTGGTGTAAACACCGATGTATTTTTAAACTTTTGAGAGAAAGTGATTGCTTCCGCTTTGGCAGCGTTTAGCTTGATCTGCCATCTCTTAAAATATTTTACCAACACATTAGCGTGTATCTGTACTTGTTTGCTTGCTACAACTGCACTGTGTGAGCGAGCGTATATCGCAGTATCGTCGGCGTAAAGAGCTGTCTTTGTCTTAAATTTTGTCGGTATGTCATTAATGTAAATGTTAAATAGCTTTGGTCCCAGAATGGATCCCTGAGGTACCCCTGCTGCAATGATGTGTGATTCTGACAAACGTTAACTTTGACAGCGAACGAACGCCCATCAAAATATGAGTTAATGAGTGTGATGATGTTGTCAGGGCAATGGTAATGGATGAGTTTTATATAAGTCCCACCTGCCAGACCATGTCAAATGCTTTTTCAATGTCAAGTAGCAGCATTGTGGTCACATTATTTTTGTTGAAGTTCGTAAAAATGTCATGTGCAATGCGTACTACTTGTTGGGTAGTGTTTTGTTTTGCTTTAAAGCCAAATTGGTGGTCGATGATAATGTTGTGTTTTTTGTCATACTTGTCCATACGTTCCAGTATGACTTTTTTGGCCAATTTACCCAGAACATTCAACATACTTATAGGTCTGTAGTTAATAAGCAGCGTTTTATCTTTGCCAGGCTTTGAAATGGGGATTATGGTTGCTGACTTTTATACTTTTGGAAAGTGTGAGAGTTTTAGCATGTCGTTGATGATGTGTGTCAGCTGTACTATGGCCTTTTTTGTAAGGTTTTTCAGTAGAGCGTTAGTGATAGTGTCCGGTCCAGGTGCTTTACGTGAGTTCTGTCTAGTGATTATTGTCCGTTCTTCCCTAGGCGTCGTAAATTGTTTATGGCAATCTGTCGGCAAAATGTTAACAGTTTTTAAGTACTCCTGGATAGTGTCTCTTATATGTCTATGTTCGTCGTTGTCAAGTCTAAATTAAGAGCGTCTTTGAATACTTCGGCCAGTGCTTGCACTTTGTCTTTGTCCGTCAGGGCAGTTATGCCTTGGTGGTACAGTGCTGGCATAGGATCATGTTTAGCTTTCATTGATTTAGTTAATTTCCACAGGGAGTTGTCTCTAGTGGAAAGGTTTTTTAATTTGTGTGTCCATCTGTCATTGTTTAGTCTTTTGTTTGTCGCCTTTATGAGTTTGTTAAGCTCTGTAAGGTTTTGTTTTGTCAATCGGGTCTGTTGTCCTTTGCCATCTTTTTCTAGTTCGGTTTCTTTTTCTTATGAGATCCGAAACTTCGCTAGAAATAATGACTTTGTACGGAAAATATTTCTTTTTCCGTACCGTTTTGTCTCTAGCACTATTAATAATTTCTGCTATCTTAACTGTTTCAACGTCAAGTTTATCGGTCGATTGAATGTTGTTGTTTATAGAAATATTCATGTCTAATATTTTTTGGAAAAGTGCCCAGTCGGCGTTTTTGTAGTCGTTTACTGATCTCGTCGTGTAATTTTTATTGTGTTTTGTTAAGGAGAACAGTATGAGGTCGTGGTCAGAGTCCAACTCTTGCACAGTTTGTGCCTGGGAGCAGTCTACATTTTTAATTAAAGCCAGGTCAATTGTTGTCGGTGTCGTGCTATTAAATGGAAAGTGTGTAGGGTCGTCAGGATGATTGATGATGCAATGATAATGATTCTTAAAACGAAACAATCTATTACCGTTGGTGTTTTTAAGGTGGCAATTTCATGTGCTATGTCGAGCGTTATAGTCTCCTACAGCAATAACTTTTTGTCCAATGTTGAGCATGTTGCGTACGTCCCTGTCTGAGAATTTGTTTGCTTATGTAATGAATGTGTCGACGGCGAGTTGAATTGTGATGTGTTCTATTGTCGTGTCTATGTTGTGATTAGTAAGTATGAATGGTACGGAGTTTTTGACAAGGTTGGCTACACCTCCTGCTCCGTCAGCTCTATCTTTTCTGACGCCAGAATATCCACAAATTTTAAACTGTTTGGTGGTTTTTAACATTGTTTCGCATATGGTCATAATGTCTACACCCATTCTTGTTAAAAACTCCGCAAGAATTGCTTTTTTGGTCGTTAGACCATTTGCATTCCAGCCACAAACAAGCAGACTATCCATGGCTTTTTTCTAAATTTGCGTAAAATTCTGCCATAGCGTGGAACTTGAAAATTTAAATTAACTTTTAAATTTAATGCGTTAAATTCGTTTTGTAACTCAAAGAAAGCGTTATTGCTGGACGCTGTACGGTTAACATTAAGTTGTATCGGATTTGGTGTTACCCAAGTGGGTGGGGGGCGTGTTGTGAACCGGGATTGATATGATTCAGTAGATCTTGAATTGGTCCAGCGTGGCTCTGGAAATTTTCTTCTGTTGGCTGTGTTAATTCCTCTGGCTTCTCTTGGCTGTGGCTGTGTATAATTCTGCTTCTTCTAGGCAACCTTTTGCAGATACACTGGGCATTCACTGTAATTTGCGGGATGTTTGCCTCTACAGTTGGCACATGTTGGTTTTACGTCGATAGTGTTGCTGCATTCGTGTGTCCAATAATTTTGTGCACATTTGACGCACTTTGGTGGTTGTTATTATTAAATAATAGTTTCCAGTTTTAGTGTTCATTTTAAAACCTTTAGTTGCACTGATATTTTTAGTTTTGAGAGCTTGAACTATTTCCTCTGCATTCATATCTTTTGCAAACCCTTTAACAACAAAAGAATGTGTTTTATTTCCTTTGTTAGAATAGCTATAATATAATACATTATTTGCTATTAAGTCTGCCTTCATAAAGATCCAGTCTTCGACCAACTAATAGTCCTATCATAAAATACTCTCGCTCTTACCTAGTAACTACTTTGAATCATTATTAAACCAATTGTTTCCGTAAATATATGTATTTAGAAATGTTATTATGAATCAACTTTATATTTCACAATAACCGTGCGTTTTAATTTTTGTTAAAAAAAACTACAACTACCGCGTAAATTACATGGTTCTTTGAATCAAATCCTTAAAACAATAATTATCCATCCAGCTCCAACTTCCGTCATTTACAGAAGTGAAAAACACCTAAACGCTTTTGTCCCGTATACAAACATTTTTGTCAAATTTATTCGATAACAAAATTAATACCTCAAAAAAACGCAAGTTTAGATGTCAATGTTTAAACATTATTCTTCTTCTTCTTTACGTGCCTTGTATTTGGGTCTTGTTGACAGCTCTACAAAAAAGAGATGTAGTGCTGACCCCAAACCACTGTCGTAGGTTTTTCAACCAGGACGTCTTTCTGCGACCTGGCCCTCGCCTACCAGCTATCTTTCCGTGCATTATATTTTACAGTAATCTATACTTCGAGCCTCGCATGATATGGCCAAGATACTCAAGCTTGCGTTTTTTCAGAAGATATAAAATGTCTGTGACTTATTGAGGCGTGCAAGAACTTGGGAATTAGATAACTTTTTGCACATAGCATCTGTGAGCGTCCAGGTCTCTGCGCCATACATTAATATGGAGATAACATAACAACGTAGCTACAAAACTCGCGGATTAAACATTATTGCCGCAACACAAACGAAAATTGCCCCACAACGCTTGCTAATACCACCAATCGCTAAAACTTAAACAAATGTTCAGGTAAAATTACCGGCTATCGGGATTCCATCAATTAAAGAAGAATACGACAAATAACTCGGCTTCTGTGATTTATTTACTGCATTAACTCACAACAATCCTACCCTGAGCAATGTCCAACAGTTTTATTATTTACAATCCGCTCTTAAACATAAAACGGTTATGGTCCTATATTCATTGAAACTCTCTGACTTTGGATATAAACTCACTTGCAAACGACTTCACAACAGATATCAAAAAGAGCGTTTTATTGTAAAAAATATGTGCAAAATTTGTTAAAACAACCGCAAGTTATAAGACAACCACTACAAAAAAATTTAACGACACAGTTGCTATTGCATCACTGGAAACAATGAACCGCAAACCTTATGCGTGTGGTGACAATCTTATCGAACTTGTTAACAACGTTAAAAAAAATGGAAAGATAAACCTTTTTTTTTATTATAATATATTTACATATTTACAATTTATATTTTATTTTGTTTTCTCCCCACTTGCTGCTCTACACCGTCTCCTAAGTGTATTATTTATTTTTATTCATTTGTTTGTTTTGTTCTTGTTAATATATAGTGTTATTTAGTCTTTGTTTTCTTAATACTTTCAGGAAGTTGATTTTACGGGACTAGTCTATTGCCTAGTATTGTTTGTTTTGTTTTTTTTTTGTCTTTGTTGTGTGTACATGTATATTGCTTTTTATTTAGTTGGTTTTAATTTCTTTATTTTTAATTTTGTATACTAGTTTGCTTTTTTCTATTTATATTATTTCATTTATCTTTGCTTCGTTAATTATTTTGTATAGTTCTTCTGTTGATGTTAGTTTTGGTAGTTTGTGTATTATTTTTAAAATTTTGTTTTGTTGTCTTTGTATGTTTGTTTTTGTTGTTTTTCCCCATATGTTTATGGTAGATATTTAATGCGGTTTCATTGTTATTAATTCCCTGGCTCTATTCACAGCTCCTATTGTTGCTGCGTTTTCTTTTAATAATTTGTTGATATGTGTATCTCAGGTAAGTTTCTTAGTTAAAATTATTCCTAAGTTTTTGTCTGTTTTGTTTTAGTACTTGGTATGTTATTTATTTCAATTTTTATGTTAATATCTTTTGTGTTTTTTTGTCTTATTATCATATAAGTGTTTTTTTTTTTCATTTATTGTTTGTATGTTTTTGTCGTACCATATAGTAATTTCTTAACGTCTTCATTTATTTAATTATTCCTTTAATATTTTCTCAGTGTCCTTAGTATGTATGATATGGGTGGGTTGAAGATGGCCAATTAGGACAAACAACGAATTGAATTATATGAAAAGTATTTTATTTAATACTAATACACGGGCAAACGTTTCGAGGATATATCTATTCCCCTTCATCAGTGCTAAAAACAGATATTATAAACATTTATGGTCTTATAAAAAACAACAATAATACAATAAATTACACAATTTAAAAATACTAAACTAAATTGAGACAAATTAAAAATTAATAGACTGAAAAACATGTACGGCAAATTTGTAAAAAATATATTGTACATAATAACAAAATAGTTGAAACGACGAATTACAAACTCACACAAATGCCAGAATAAAACAAAACTATTGTTAAAAACGTAAAATAACTTACCAAGTGTAGAAATAATTGAAGTGAAATTATGAAAATCATATTATTTATTAATATAAATTGAGTTTAAATATCATATATATATATATTTTTCAAACCACATTTATAATATGATATTTAAACTCAATTTATATTAATAAATAATATGATTTTCATAATTTCACTTCAATTATTTCTACACTTGGTAAGTTATTTTACGTTTTTAACAATAGTTTTGTTTTATTCTGGCATTTGTGTGAGTTTGTAATTCGTCGTTTCAACTATTTTGTTATTATGTACAATATATTTTTTACAAATTTGCCGTACATGTTTTTCAGTCTATTAATTTTTAATTTGTCTCAATTTAGTTTAGTATTTTTAAATTGTGTAATTTATTGTATTATTGTTGTTTTTTATAAGACCATAAATGTTTATAATATCTGTTTTTAGCACTGATGAAGGGGAATAGATATATCCTCGAAACGTTTGCCCGTGTATTAGTATTAAATAAAATACTTTTCATATAATTCAATTCGTTGTTTGTCCTAATTGGCCATCTTCAACCCACCCATATGTCTTCATTTATGTTTCTCTTTATTTTTTCCGTGATGCATTGATCATACCAAATATACCGATCCAAACATTTTTTTTTAACTTCAAAATGCAAACAACTTGAAACTATAAAAAACAATATAAATAACGTAGGTTAGGTTAGGTTTAAGTGGCAGCTAACGCTCACATAGGCCTCTGATGGGCCGGTTGTGTTACTACATTCATTAAAAGTACAACCCTCCTCAGGGGATTTTCTCAAACCATTTCGAGCCGTGAATGAACCTTATAAGAGTCTGCGCATCTAATGATGCAAGGTCAGAAAGGTCCTCAAAGAAAGGTCGACCTAAGAAGAACAATCGTGTTGTGGACAGAGAGGGGCATTGGCATAAGTAATGCTAAACACTCTCCTCTTCCTCCTTGTCCAGGCAGCCTCTGCAGTAGTCCCGCTTCGCTATACCCAGTCTCTCAGCATGCTTGCCAATGGGACAGTGTCCTGTGATGACTCCCACTGTCAGTCTGATATCGTTTCTTTTTAGAGAGACGATGTTAGTGCTTCTTTTTCTGTTTCAATGAGGCCATACTTGCCTGGCAACCTCGCAAGTGTCTTCATCCCTTTACCTTCGCTCTCCTAGGTTTCAAGTTATTTTGGCTATAGTTTCCTTGCACGAGGCAAATGGAATACCAATATCCTGTAATACTTCCGTTGAGTGCAAACTTGTGCCATTCTTTGCAAGCTCATCCGCTTCTGTGTTACCTGAGATCCCGCTGTGGCTTGGTACTCATATAAGTTTCAAGTTTGTGTATGCTGCCAGCTTGTTTAACATTTTTCGACAATCAAAGACCACTGCTGAGTTGTTGCTCACGCTAGTAATTGCTCTGAGAGCAGCTTGGCTATCGGTGTAAATGCGGATCTGTTTACCAGGATTCCCATTTACCATCAGCCACTCTGCTGCCTCTTTTATGGCGGTTACCTCCGCCTGTAGAACGCTGCAGTAGTCTGGCAGGCGTAGGCTAATTCTGAGGTTGAGGTTGTTGGAGAAAACTCCGCAGCCCACTTTGTCCTTCCACCGTGAGCTGTCTGTATAGACCTGCGTGTGTCCATGAGTAGCTCCAGCGTTTTTGTACATGAAGTTGTCCAGGTTCCATCTTGCTTCTGTATGAAGCTATGGACTGCCGGATCCTTAGACAATATTTTTTGCAGTTGGCTGGCTTCTGCGGTTTCCTCTATTTGTTTGCAAAGCCGAGCAAAGAATGACCTTTTGGCCTTCCTAACCTCCTTTTTGAAATTCCGCAGGCTGTTTTTATAGGCAGTCCACTCATTGGTATTATTGCTTCGTTGAACAGCCTCCTGCATTCCTTTTTTAGGTTGCTTATTAACGGTGTCCACAATCGTGGTTTGCTGTTACCTTTCCTACTCACAACTTTGCATGATGTGCGTATGGCCTTGGTACAGGTAGATGTAAATTGCTTTACAGTTGTGTCTAACTCATCCCCTGTTTTTGGTGTTGGGGGCGGATCTTCCAATAGAAGACCCAATAGGGTAGTTTTATACTTACCTCAGTCATTCTTTCGTTTGTCTACAAACCTAGGCTTTGTTTGTATCTGTATGTCTACCTTAAATTCTATATACCTATGATCAGAAAAGGAGTGTTCTTTTGACACTTTCCAATTGCTTACAAGGTTAGGGGTTTTAGTAGAATTGAGTGTAATGTCAAGTACCTCCTCTCTCACGGCTGTAGTGAAGGTGGGAGTGTTAGCTATATTACATATTTCTATGTCAAAGCTTTGTATAAATTCTAGTAAAGACTCACCTCTGTCATTCGTGTCCGAGCTGACCCATATGGTGTGGTGGGCATTGGCATACAAATAACGCAACAACAAATGAAGGCCGCACAGAAGCAAAACATTAACTGTTTATAATGTTCCACGTAAAACGTTGTATGTGAAGGAGATCACATAATTTTCAAATGCAACAAGTTTATAAGTTTAACTACACAAAAACAAATAAATTTTGTAAAATGTAAAAAACTCTATTACAATTGTCTTAGAGAATGAATGTCGATCAATGAACTGCCCGAAATGCAACACTCATACTCACTTGTCATTGTAATTCAAGGCCTCGTACTTCAAGACAAAGTAATAAGATTAAAACTAATATTTCTTTGAGCTACACTCTATCTCTACTCTTGTGTAGTACTAGCAAGAAACTGCAAAAGAACATCACATCTAGTGCAAGCGTTATTAAACTTTCAAAGCAAATCTAATAACCCCGTCCTTTGCCCAAAAGGTTGAGCTTTAAACAACGCGCATTATCTGCTTCAACTGTCAAAGTTTGCGGAGATAAGACAGACAAATTCTGTCTTAACTCACATCTTATCACGCGTTGCTTCGTAAACATGTGTGCTAAATCCTTAACTAATACCTATAATTATTTACCACTCTTGTGTAATAGACAAATACGCATTAAAAATACACAAAGGAATAACCCTGGCCAGTCCTGACTTTCATAAACCACAAAAATCAATTTATTATTTGGCGAAGTTTTTAAGTGAAAAAAAAAAATTGATAAAATCATTAATTCTTTAAGAAATCAAGATAATCTCTGATCAACTACAACTAAAATTAAAAAAAACCGCTTGAACACTTGCACCAAATTTACCAAAAATTTAAAAAACATTTTAAGCTGAACACAACTTGCGCACAAGTAGCGTTTCAAAGTAGCGTTGCCATTCAAGAAAAGTTCGAATAAATGATCAAACTTTAGTATATCCGCTCGACACAAATTCTTTGCTTTGAAACGCCGCCTTGCTAAAAATCTTAAAGTCTATAAGCAATTTAGAAAGTTTATGCAAGAGTATGTAAATATTTGATGTACATTTTGGATAATATTTACCTTATCATTGCTTAACCAAAGAATCAATTTTGACTACAAAGTTACGTGTGGTATTTAACGGCTCTGCCACCACGTATAATGATGTATCTATAAATGACTTACTTATAGTAGGCCCTACTTTGCAGTATAATTTGTTTGCAATTGTGTTAATAACAAAGACTAAACAATTTGTCATCACGGCTGACATTTTTTTAAGATGTATCGGCAAGTTATTTAACAACAAAAAGATAAGAAATATCAGAGGATATGGTGAAAAAATTCACATAAAGACAAATTAATGTCAAATGAGCGCACCACCGTTGCCTACGGCAAGCCAAGTGCAACATATTTAGCAATTTGGTCTCTAAAAAAATTAGCAAAAACCAAATCAAAGAATTTCCCAATCAGAAGTCGAAGGTGTTTGCAAAAATTTTACGTAAACAATTTGATCTTAAGAGCATATACTATTACCAGGCTAATTTTGATAAAAGAAAAAGTGACAATAAGTTTCAAATTAAGACAATAAGCCTGTAACTGCAAAACTGTTTTCACCAATTTTAAAACCATTAACAACGACTTTATAACAGTGCTCACGCGTGACAAAAACGACACAGTTGTGACTCTTGGAACAGTGTGAAACACAATAACAGATAAGATCAGTTACCAATTTTAAATTTTAAGATTCACCTGTAAACTCATTAACTAAACGCAATATTTTCAGTGTCATATCGAAAGTTTATGTCCTATAAGACTAATTGGACTAATAACAGTTACAGAAAAAAATTATGAAACGTGAAAGTGGAAATGTGGATGGGACAACCCATTACCTGACTGTCATTAGCCTTTGGCTCAAATATGCAGCAACTTTATTTGATTTGGCACTTTGAATAACTTTTATCAGTTTAACAGTTTCAGCGTCAAGTTTGTCAGTCAACTAAATGTCATTAATGTTGAGAGAAATGAAAATGTCTGTTAACGTGTTATTTCGATGACACTTCCATGTGTAGTGTTGTGCGTTTAAGTCACTTACAATCAGTGCGATTGTAAATAAGTCTTTGTTTGTGATAAATAGTGTCGTTAGCAAGTTACAGATGTATCCTTAAATTTAGAACTGATGAGCTATATTCAGTGTCTTTTCTGAAACAAACAAATTTTCAATGTTTATTTCTGTCAAAGATTTTATTAAAATGACACCGTTTGCATTCCAAGTAAATTATTCATGGCTTCTTTCAAGTTTAACATAAAATTTAACCATAACTCGGAATTTGTCTTTGACAAGGTTAAACCTACAATTATATATTTAAGCACAGGGTCAATTTTGACTTTGTATCCTAAAAAAAACCATAAAATTTAAAAACTAAAAAAGTTAAAAAATATGAGTCAAACAAAGTTATTACAAAATTGTTAATTTTTGTAAAATATTCTAATAAATAAAATTTGTGATTAAGTTTTTAATAAAATACTCTGTTATTTTAATTTATTATTTCACAAAACGCATATTATTTTATTTTAATAAACATCAATTCTATTACAAATACAAAGAAATAATTTTAAAGATTAACTCAGATAAAAAAACTATTATTGCAAAAAATATTCCAATCACATAGAACATAAAAGGTAGTGCTAACTCTTCAAAACCAAAAGCATGCAATTCAACATCATCATTTATTACTTCTTCTTTAGCAAGAGCATCTTGTAACCATTTATTATAAAGACCTACTTCTTGAAATAGCATGATATATTTATCAAACAGCGTAATTATAGGATGTCCTGGTTCGATGCGCATAGTTATCAATGCAAAACCAATATCAAAATAATAAACTTTAGGTGAGTACTCTCTGTGTTTAAAAAATTCAAAAAAAGTTTTTTCTAGCAAAACACTTACATTTTTATAAAGAGCAACATTATATAAAATATCAAATTCAATTTCAACTTCTTTTTTTCGCAATACTTTATGTAGTTTATTATTAGCTTCGGGAAAGATACTTCTTAGATCCAAAAGAGTACATATTCCTATATTTGATTCTGCAAGATCTTTTAATGATTGAATCTGCTTCTCATATAAAGGGTTAACTAATAAAGTAAAAAATATGCTTAAATAAGCGCTTACTATAAAGAATGAAAATATAACCCAAGTTAAATAAAGCAATTTTTGTTTTGGTTGATTTATGCTTTGATTTAAAAATATTGCAACGCATTTCAAAACGTTTAGTTCTTTTTTAGTTAAAGCATAACATGCTAGTAAAATTACAATAAAAGAAGCTAGTATTAGCAACCAAAGTTTCCAATCAAAAACGTATATTAGTCCTACCCAATTAGGTATTTTTGAAGCAAAAGGTACTGCAATTGTGTATTGAGATAAATAATATGGATATATTGATAAATCATATCTATTGATGTTAATCAAATTTTCAAGAGAAAATAATGCACTTTTATATCTATCATCAACTGTAAAATTCAGTAATTTACTTATTTCTTTAACTATTATTTGATTCAGTCCTAATTTAGTATCAACTATATAAAATGGTCTTATGTTCTTAAATTCTGTACTAAAAGATATATTAACGCCTTTAAAATTTGAAACATGTTTTAAATTTGTTATACTTTTCTGTTTCTTTAAGTTTCTATCATATACATATCCAAATTTGTCAACAAATATTATTCTTGTGTAGCGATTAAAATAGCCCATCATTTCATTTATATTATTTCCCATAAATACACACAGTAAAATAGATTCGTGATCATTTCTAGTAATATTGATTGGTTTATTCATAACCACCAAATTAATTTCCAAAGCGTTGTAAAAATTTTTATTTGTAATTCTGTTGTATATAAGATAATTAGGAAAATTAGAATATTTTATTATATCGTTAATAAATTGATTGTTGTTGTAATTGTAATGAATGTTAATTCTATCTGGATGCAGTTTAATAAAATTTTGTATAGATTTAATGATATTTTCTGCATCGTAATCTAACTAAAATAAAATTAATATTAAATTGTAATATTTGAATCAGTAGGGTTTTTGAGTTGAAAATGAAAGAGAGTGTAATAATATTCAGTGTATAAGTTTTACCAGTGCAGTAATTAATTAAAACTTTTTGAGAAAAGTAGTTAAATGCACCTTAAAATCATGAATGCTGCTGTTTCTCAAGGTTCTGCTCTTTTCCCAACTATATTTTTTGATTTATATTAATGAACTTCTTCAAACAACTAGAAGCTTTATTTATTTTTGCAGATAATAGTACTTTTCATACTTTAAACTTTCCAAAACAACAACAAAAGAAGAGAAAAGATAGAAAAGAAAACAAGGAGGATAATATTATAAAATTAATAAAATTAATCCAAACAAAGAATGAAGTATTGAAAAATAAAGTAGAAAAAGTGAAATTAGCAAACATAAAACAGAGAACAGAAACGGCGTTAAGTATGAAAGAAATAAAAAAGAAGTTTACTAAAAAGAATAGAACCTTTGAAATCAATCAAAATAAGCAAAAAAAAGTCAGGAAAAACAAAATAATAATAAGTAAGCTATAAGAAGATGATAAAACAGTAAGTAATAAGACAAAATGGCTTCTTTGGGAAGTACATTTAAAACTTGTGAAGATAATTTAATAGTGAAAAACAAAAGTATTGAGTGCAGTTTATGCAAAGTATTATACCATGCACAGTGTGTCAACATCAAGGATCAAACACAAAAAGGTATCGTTAATTCAAGAAATATTAAATGGTTCTACGACGAATGCATAGAAGTTAGCGAACTTAGGTTAACAACTGACTTTAGCATAGAATTAACTTAAGGTGCCCGGAAAATAATAAGTGCAATTAACACAAACTATAATGATCTAATAAAAAAATTACGTTCAGACATGGAGGAGAAACACCGTATTCTTAGAAAACAAAATGAAGAATTAATAAATAAAATTAGTACGCTGGAAAATAAAAATATTCAGCAAAGTAAACAAACTAAGCAGAAGCCCAAACCAACTGTAAATCAGAATAATATTTCCAACAAAAATACAAAAAATAATACAACAGATCATACGGAAAAATTAGTTATTTGTCTAAAGGTGGCGCCACAGAAATCAATTGTAAATAGTGCTGACATCCACAATCCATCTATAAGCATCACAAATAAATGGCCGTGGATGTTTTGTTAAAACTTAGCCAACATCATATTGCTTATGTGATTGATGTCAAATGTGATACTAGTCGTGATATTTTAATGTGTAATTATGTTTTTAATGATTTTAAATATGCCGACTTTAACGCAATCAATAATTTTTTGTTGAATGTTGATTAGTCCGCCTTTTTTTATAATTGTGATGTTGATAATTGCGTTAATTAATTTTACTCTGTGTTGCATTTTGCTATTGACTATGTTGTTCCCAAAAAACTATGGCATAAAAACAATTTTCCAGTTTGGTTTAATAAAGAATTGATTTCACTTACTAGACTAAAAAAAAAAAACTGTTCATAAACGTTATAAATCATCAAGACTATTGTCTGATTATAACGAGTTTCAATCAATTTGTACTTCGTGTATATAATATATATATATATATATATATATATAATATCTCAGTACATGTCTATACAAGCAATATATTACTCGAACAGAAATCAACATTCAAAGTAACCTTAAACACTTTTGGAAATTTGTTAGCGACTCCAGAAAAACTAATGATTTTCCAGCTACAATGTATTATAAACAAAAAACTTGCAGTAATGGAGATGACTATGTTAATAGTTTTGCTGAATTCTTTTCCTCTATTTACGATACACAAACTCATCCAACTCCTTTGTTTTTCAAATAGTTTGTTGGATATATTTAAAGGGATTGAGAACCATAAATGCAACTTTAACACTGGACCGGACGGTGTTCCATCTATGTTGTTAATACTGTTGTGGATTCACCGCAACCTACACCATGTAAACAGACTTTAATAAAAGTCAAGTGTCATATAAAGATATGTCATATATGTTGTATTCAGTTGTATTTCAATATATCTGTTATTAGTAAAGCCATTGCGTTATCTTTGATTATTCAAGAATAGTCAGGCCATCCACACCCTCGAACATCAGGTTATGGGCCCAGATGAGTTAATAAACAGATAGATGCAAATATTAAGCAAGAAAGTGCGATAGGATTGGAATAACCATGAACGCAACTACGAGGATCCAACCATTAAACAAATCCAATTACGACACCTGGAAAATTCAGGCACAGGCATTGCTAATTAAAACCGGAGGATGGGAATATGTGAACGGCTCAAAGAGAAGACCAGAAGCAGACCCAGCAAAACCTACCGAAGTAGCAGAGGCCGCGTCGTGGGATCACAATGACCAAACAGCTAAGTCTGACCTCATACTATCAATTGAAGTATCAGCGTTGCGTGAAGTAAAATACTGCAAAACTTCCAGGGATGTGTGGCAAAAGCAAGCCACAATCCATGAGTCAAAGGGTCCTGCCAAAAAGGCAAATCTACTGAAGCAGCTACTCTTCACGAAGATGAAAGAAGGCCAGGACACCCACGCTCATCTAGAGAAGCTGGAAGAAACTGTGGACAAACTCCGAGATATGGAACTCGAAATTAATGAGGACCTGCTTACAATTATACTTCTCTACAGTCTACCAGAATCATACGACAATTTTTGCGTTGCAATCGAAAGCAGAGATGAACTTCCCACGATGGAAAATCTACGCGTGAAAATACTGGAAGAAAGTGAATCTAGGTATGGCAGGCAAGGGCATTACACAAGTGATGCAGCATTGGCAGCATGGAAACAGAAGAGACCATTCAAGAAACAATTCAATCAACAGCTGAAACAGAAACAGCCAACACAAGGTAACAGTAAAAATCCTACTTTGCATCTGAAATATGGACACTAGCGCAAAGAAAAAAGGACAAGTGGTTACTTGATAGTGGTTGTACATCACACATGTGCAATGACAAAGACAAATTTACAAAACCTAAATCCATCTGAGACATGGGTAAACATGGCTAACCACACAAATTCTCCATCTGTTGGAACAGGATCTGTCAAATTAGATGTTGAAGTTGAGAATTATACAAGGAGATGTGACCTATCACAAACATTGTACGTTCCAAACTTAGAACTGAATCTAATGTCCGTTGGAAAAATAACCGAAAATGGTTACACTGTTACATTCGACCGAGAGAAAGCAATAATTCGCAATGAGAAGAACATTCCAACTACAATTGCAATCAAGGAAAACAATCTTTATGTAATCAAACAAGCAAAAAGCAACGAACAAGCCAACTTAGCCAACACAAGGCAAGAAAATAAAGTCTTTGATCTGTGGCATTCTAGACTTGGTCATCTAAATTCTAAAAATTTATTTGAAATGATTCAAAAGAAATCCGTACTTGGAATGATACCGTTGCCGAAGAATTTGAAAACTGAAATCAACTGCGAAATATGTCCACAAGGTAAAATGGCTTGATCCAAATTCCCAAAATCAAGTGACACCAGAGGAAACGAATTGATAGAGATAGTTCACACAGACCTGTGCGGGCCGATGCCAGTAGCTTCGAATGGAGGAGCTCTTTACGTCATTACGTTCACCGATACAAAATTGCGTTATACTATTGTAAACATGCTGAAGAAAAAGTCTGACGCTTTCGAGGCTTTCGTGAATTACCACAAAATGGCAGAGAGACATACCGAGCAAAAATTAAAATATCTGCAGTCTGACAACGGCCTAGAATTCGTTGATAACCGATCAAATGATTATTTGAAAGCTCATGGCATTCAACGAAGGCTGAGCTCACCATATACGCCGCAACAAAACGGCACTGCGGAGCGTAAAAACCGCACACTGATAGA
The DNA here is from genome assembly GCA_963932245.1 of Tachinus rufipes. NCBI lineage: Eukaryota > Metazoa > Arthropoda > Insecta > Coleoptera > Staphylinidae > Tachinus > Tachinus rufipes. The sequence goes on along the minus strand of OZ010748.1, from coordinate 18,109,831 downwards.
GACAGCAAGGTGCATGCTAATTGAAGCGAAATGCCAACCAAGTTTTTGGGATGAAGCTGTAGCAACAGCTAATTATACTCGTAATAGGTGCATATCAAGAAGTATCAATAAGACACCATACGAGATCTGGTTCGGGAAGAAACCGGTCATCACACATCTGAGGTCATTTGGCACCAAGGTTTACGTTTTAAATAAACGTCCAAACAGAAACAAGCTGCAAGCAAAAGCAGATCTTGGAACATTCGTTGGTTATAGCGAAGAAAGCAAAGCTTATCGCGTTTGGATAATAAAAGAAAAACGCATCGTCGTAAGTAGAGATGTCAAATTTCTAGAAGGAGATTTTGGAAATTGTAGTGAAGGTGATATTAATGACACTAATGATGTACCAACTCATGTTATCGACATAAACATCCTCTCAGAAGAAATTGTACCGTCCCAAGAAGAAATAATAATAAATGAAGAAGTCGAGCAAGAGCAAAATGATGTAAATCAAGACGACTCCATTGAAGTATCTGAAGAGGACACATTACAAGAAAAGGAAAACTCCGATTTCGTCCCAAGTGAAGAAGAATACTTCAGCGAGGAAGCTGATAAAAAGCAAATCGCATTAAGGAGATCAACAAGGAAACCATGTCCAAAAAAATGGCCGGAGTACACGTGTAATGTATCGACGAAAGAACCGCTCACCTACAAAGAAGCATTGGAAGGGGAGATTAAAAATGAATGGCATCAAGCAATGCTAAATGAAATGCAAGCACAGAACAATAACAAAACTTGGACACTAGTAGATAAGCCAAAGGACGCTAAAATCTTGAACTGTAAATGGGTTTACAAACAAAAGCCAGATAAGTTCAAAGCGAGACTAGTAGCGAAAGGTTGCTCACAGGTTCAGGGCATAAACTACATGGAAACATACTCGCCTGTGATTCGACACGAAACTATACGAATATTGGTTGCACTCGCTGCAAAAATGGACTTCAAGATTCATCAAATAGACGTCAAAACGGCATATCTGCAAGGCAACTTACACGACGAAATATACATGCACCAACCAGAAGAGTTTGTGAATGAAAATGAGAAGGGAAAAGTATGCAAACTTAAAAAGCCAATTTATGGTTTAAAGCAAGGGGGGCGTGAGTGGAATATCAAACTTAATGATGAGCTCACCAAAATGGGCTACAAACGAAGCTTTGCCGACCCATGTCTTTATTACCAAAATGTAGATGACATTTTAATATTTTGTAAAAAGAGAATCACATCCAAGAATGCAAGTCAAAATTGACGCAAGCATTTAAAATAAGGATCTTGGAGTAGTGAAAAAATTCCTTGGCATAACAATAATGAAGAATGCAAGGACTGGAACAATCAGCCTAAATCATTACATAAACACTATCCTATAGCGTTTCGGATTATCGGATTGTAATCCAGTAAAGACTCCAATGTCAGTAGGAACACAGTTTGACAAGACATCTACCAAAGAAGCAGACATTCAGCTATACCAAGAAATGATTGGTTGTTTGATGTACCTCGCATGTATTACCAGACCGGACATATCATACGCTACAACTTTCTTGAGCCGATTCGCCAAGAAACCACTTGAATGTCACCTAAACGCCGTCAAAAGGATCTACAAATATCTAAAGGGGACAACGCAGATAAACCTACTCTACAAGAGAAATGGAGAAAACGAAGATATCGACCTAAAAGCATATTCAGACGCTGATTGGGCAAACGACCCATCCACTCGCAGATCAGTGACAGGATACATAGTGACGCTGCAAAGCGGTGCAATATGCTGGAAAAGCCGTCTACAAAAGACAGTCGCTCTTTCCACAGCAGAGGCCAAATACATGGCACTCTCAGCAGCCGTAGAAGAGTTGACCTGGGTGAAACTCTTACTGAAGGAGATCATGCCAAAAGAAATGAAATTAACACCTGTTTTCTGCGATAATAAGTCAACGATCAGCATGGCCGAATCCGAAGCAATTAAGCAGAGATCGAAACACATCGACACCAAGTATCATCATGTCAAGAAAAAGGTTGCCGAAAACCATGTTAAATTGATTTATCTTCCTACCAACGACATGATAGCGGACTACCTAACCAAAGCGGTAAACAAGGAGAAACAAGCCGATTTCAGAACGAAATCTGGGCTTGCGTTCCGGGGGAGTGTTGTGGATTCACCGCAACCTACACCATGTAAACAGACTTTAATAAAAGTCAAGTGTCAAATATAGATATGTCATATATGTTGTATTCAGTTGTATTTCAATATATCTGTTATTAGTAAACCCATTGCGTTATCTTTGATTATTTAAGAATAGTCAGGCCATCCACACCCTCGAACATCAAAAACAATGTTATTATCCAATTTCTACGCCATTGCATTTACTTTTTGAGGCTTCTCTTAATGAAGCCAAGTTTCCTTTAGTTTACAAACAAAGCTACATTATGCCTTTACATAAATCTGGAGCTAAGGAAGATATTACTAATTATAAAAGTATATGCATCCAGTCTGCTATTCCTAAGTTGTTTGATCAAATTGTAACTGGTCAAATACAATAGATATGCAAAAGCATTTTAGTGGAACAGCAACATGGGTTTTGCGAGGGTCGTTCTACTCTTACATATCTTCTTTGTTACAAAAATGATCTTTTGAATGCCTTTTAATCAAGAGTTCAAGTAGATTCTATTTACACAGATTTTTCAAAGGCTTTTGATTGCGTTAATCATAGTATTTTGATTGCTAAGCTTTGGGCTTTGGGTTTTCATGAATCTGTAGTTGCGTGGTTGTTGAGCCTTTTGGAAAATCGTTCACAGTGTGTGAAAATTAATAACTTTTTATTGCAACCAATTGTTGTTTCTTCTGGGGTTTCTCAAGGTTCTCATTGTGGACCAATTCTGTTTTTACTATTTATTAATGATCTTGTTTATTCTATTAATTCTTTTTTTAATATTTTATTTGCTGAGGATCTTAAAATTTATAAAAAAATATCATCTATCGAGGACTGCATTAGATTGCAAAATGATATAGATTCTGTTCATTCATGGTGTCTTATTAACAACTTGTTGTTTAACGCAAATAAATGTTTTTCGATAAGCTTCAACAGAACTTTAAGTAAAGTATTGTATGACTATACTATCGATAATAATGTTTTGGAACATGTTACATAAATAAAAGATTTGGGCGTAGTTTTTGATTCAAAACTAACTTTTGTTGAGCATATAAACTATATGTGCAACCGTGCTATGAAAATGTTAGAATTTGTTTACAGAATGTCTACTGACCTATCTCCTAGCACACTCAAACTACTTTATTGCGCATTAATACGTTCTCATTTAGAGTACGCTCCGTCAGTTTGGTGTCCATTTTACAGCGTTCATATATGCAATATAGAACGTATTCAAAACAATTTTTTTTATTTTATTATTGTACAAATTAGGCATTTTATCCGAAAATTACGATTTTAACCTCATTGCATTGCAATATAATTTTCCACCGCTGAAAATTCGGCGCAAAAGAGCCGATTGACTAATGATGTCTGAGATTGATTGCCTAGAGCTAATAGTAACTCTTCCATTTTAAGTCCCCAACAATAATTGCCGAACCAGACAGTCTCCATTATTGTGAGAATTCTACCAATTATGGATTTTATATTCCAATTAATAGAATGTGTAGATTTGCAAATAGTTTCTCTAATAATATTGATTTATTTTGTGTTTCAAAATGTAGTTTTAAGTGTCAATTAAAATGTGTTGATGAATAATTTTATATTTTGTTTTTATTTCTGTATACTTTTTTCCATGCTTTATTATTAAATATTCTTTTATATATTTTTGTGTAATTGTAATATTGCTTGTAAATTATCGTTATTTATGTACAATAATGTAGATGTAAATGGTTTTGTATATACAGTAAATAAAGTATTATTATTATTATTATTATTATTATTATTAATTTAACGAACCAAATATAAATGAACATGATTCTAACAATTCATCAGAAAAAAATGACAAATGGATAACTGTTAAACGTAAACACATTAACAACAAAGCAATAATAGAGACATCAAGTAATACAAATACAGTATTAAAAGCAAAAGAAAGCAAAATGTGGCTTTTTCTTGGTAATGTAGAAAAATCGTGCACTACTAATCATGTGCAAGATTATCTAAAAACAATTCTTAATCAAAGCAATTTTGAAGTTTCTTATATCCAAACAAATTATGGAACTACTTGCAACAAGCTTGGGGTTTCGAAAGAAGACTATTCAGCAGCAATTAATCCGTCAAACTGGCCTACAGGAATTAAACTAAGTAGATTTTGGTTTCCTCAAAATAATAATTCAAAATCTTAACTACCAACAAAACACATCGACAACTATAAACCGATGTATAATTAAGATTGCTCATATAAACGTTTAGTCAATAACTAACAAACTAAATCTTGTTGAATTATTTTTAAAAACAGAAAATATGAATATAGTTGCTATAACAGAACATTGGGTAATGAATAACCAAATTATATTTTTTAAGAAAAAAACATATTCATGGCGGAGTGGCTATTTATGTACAAAATCATGTGAGTTATAACAATTTAAATAGGGTACAAAAAGTTTCTATTGAGTTAGATTTTGAAACCTGTGGAATCACATTTAAAATGGGAGATGATCATGTAATAGTCGGTACACACTTGCAACAATCTGCCGTACCGCAACACCGTCGCGTAACATCCTCGCGCAACATTTCCTCGCAACATGGGACTTTTCTAGCGTCCCACCGCTTGTCGGTTTTATGCCGTCGGATCAAAGGAACGTTGCGCGACGATGTTGCAGCTCTCTTTACAAGTTAGTACGGCAGGGCGCAACGATACGGCAATGGAACGGCATTGTGTTGCGAGAGTATGTTACGCGACGGTGTTGCGGTTCGCAGTTGTGATGCGGAGTGATGGTACGCGACGATGATATGCGACGGTGTTGCGATACGGCAGATTGTTGCAAGTGTGTACGCAGTATAACGTTATTATTTATTTATCGTTCTACTAACGGTAGCTTTGACATTTTTAATAGAAATCTGTCTGAGTTATTAATACCAATAATTGCCAAAGGTGACAAACTTATAATTTGTGCAGATTTTAATACTGATTATCATTCAAATTCAGCTCAAACTAAAATACTTAAGGATATTTTATTATCCAACGATCTTAAAGTTACCAGTACGGAATATACACGTGTTTTCACTAACTGTAATAACATTACATCTTACAGCACCATTGATTACATTGTAACAAACATAGACAAACATATATACGAGTACAAAGCTAGTGTGATAGGACCTCCGATTGCTGACTATTTTAGTATTACATTATCGATACAAAACCATATTGCCAATATTAAATCCGATTGTAATTAAACTTCATTACAACTCTTCAAAACTTATTGGACAGCTGTTGTCCAATTGAAATTAGAAAATGCAAAAGTAAACATAAATGCAAAGACAATTGGATCACCAACACTATAATACACAAAGGTAATTCTTTAAAAGATATGTTCTGGTTAATTAGTAATTTTAATGATGCTGAACTAATATTTTTATATAACATAAAGAACATAAAAATAACATTAGAATTGCCAAGCAAAATTTCTATTCTAACAAAATATTAGAATCAAAAAATAAAACTTGAAATTTGATAAACAACTATCTCGGTATATCAAACAATCAAAATAAGCAACTAGTTATAGTTTATGAAAATAAAACTGTCTCTGAACCCGCACAAGTAGCCAACAAATTTGCAATTTATTTTTCTAATATTGCTTTAGAAACTATAAATGCTCGTTTTGGAATAAATAATTCTACTACATGTACAATTACTACTAATATTTCAAATAATACTTTTTAGATATCTCCAATTACCGAACACAATATAATAGATGCATTAAGAGGTTTAACTAACAATAATGCTAAAAGTCCAAATGATGTACCAATGAAGATAATGAAAATATTAATAAAAGATTTAATGTTACTACTAGTTTTTATGTTTAATTGGTTCATTGATGTAGGTGTTTTTCCATCAATTCTAAAAATAGCTTCGGTTAAACCTATTTTTAAAAAAGCTGATAAATGTTTAATAAGCAATTACAGACCTATATCCAAACTATCCTAAAATACTCATGTTTAAAAAAAATGTTCTTCTAACAAAATCGCAACATGGTTTTACATCTAATAGGTAGATCAAAATTAATGTATTATTTTTGACTTATCTCGTGCATTTGATACCATCAACATTAATTTTGTTTTATCAAAACTAGAAGCTCTGGGATTTCGAGGAAATTTTTTTATGCTAATCAAATCTTACCTAAGTGATAGAAAATTATAAATCAATGTTAACAACCATTGATCTCATACATCTAACGTAACGCTAGGTGTTCTTCAAGAATCTGTGCTGGGTCCATTGTTGTTTTTATTATTTATTAATGATCTGCCAGAATCATTTTCAAATGATCTTGTCATTTTGTATGCAGACGATACAGCAATTGGAATTTTAGCACAAAACAAAGAGAACTTAATAAATAAAACAAAAGTTGTTATTTAAAAATTTAACAACTGGTGTAACCAAAATTCATTGATTGTAAACGAATCAAAGATGTTACTTGGTGAACAAACCAGAATACATGTATTAAGCATTGTATAGAAATTATAATAATGAAATGAATGCATATAAATTTCAAAACGTAAACAAACGCCAGAAAATACAAAATTAATAGTAAATAATGAAAAGGACACATACAGTGACAACTGCAAATATCTTAGTATATTTCTCGACAGTAAACTTAACTGGAGTACACAGGTAGACTATGTATGTATTAAATTAAGTAAAGCATATTGGGGTGTATTCTGTAAAAATAAATGTTAATTTTAACAGCCTGTTTAAATTAAAAGCCTGTTAAAGTCATATTTGGTATTCTATAAAACACAAATCTGTTAAAATTTTAACAGGCACTGTTAAAATTGCCTGTTAAGTTAAAAATTTTAAAGGCATGTAAATACATGACTTTAATTTTTAACAGGGTGTTAAAATTATAAAATGACAGGTGCAATAGGTTATATTGGCATTCAAATAAATAAAAATTTGCATGAAAGAGGAAGAAGGTAAGTTATTAAATAATTCTAACATGCATTAATAAAAGAATTTTGTATTTTTAAGGAATCGGCTGAGATTATATAATCGACAGCTACGGATGGGATATGTACAATTTATTTGAACTTCCCGAACTTTGTTTTTTTTAAATTATTTTGTCTAAATAAAATTGCTGCTCAATATTTAATTAACGCTATTACTCCATTTACATTTGGCAGTTATACGAAGAAATACTGCAACACCAAACTATTTAAAGGTTTTTTGTGCTTTGCATTTTTATGGACATGGTAGTTACCAGTTGGATGTTGAGGCATCTGCTAATATAGTAATTAGTCAACTAGCAGTTAGTAAAACTATTGACACTATTAAACAAATGGATTAAATTTCCAACTCGGTAAGATCTTATTGATCAAAATAAAACATTGTATTTTCAAAAGTATGGCTTTCCAGGGACAATTGGTCAATTGACTGCTCGCATGTAGCTATAATTGCCCCTCCCGTGCTTTTAATATCATATTTAATTAATCGTGACCTGTGTCTTATATTTGATTTTTAAATCTGCAAACACCTATAAGAAATAATACGTATTGCAAAATTGTGTATTTTGAGCAGCGATATAAAACAAGCGTAGTTATTTATTGGTTATGCTAGCATATATGTTGATTGAAATTAATTTTGCAACAAAACCAACAAAATAATAAAATTAGAATTAAAATTTAAAAGAATTAATTAATTATTTATTTATTCCCATAGGACAACTTTTTGTTTTGTTCTATATATGTTATCAGGCTTTCTAATTGCCGTTTAGTCATTCTTTCGCGTTTCAACATTTTAATTCACTTTTAAAACTAATACGATTATTGTGTTGTGATTACCTACGAGCACCGGCGTTTGTTATATTTTGAGGTTAAATCTGACGCATAATGTTTTGTGGTTCAAGAAAAGACATGACTTTTACGCATAAATGTAGAGATTTGTATCTAACTTCATGACTAATTTTTAACATGCTGTTAAAAATATGTATTATAACAGCCATGTTAATATTTCAGTTACAGAATATCAATATAACGTTAAAAATTAACAAGCCTGTTATATTTATATTTTTAACAAGCTGTTAAAATAAACATAAAATTTTACAGAATACACCCCATTATGCTATAGTTTCATTAAAATAATGTTGCAATGAAAAAAGCATTTTGAGTGTTTATTATGCATTGGCCTACTCGTATATGTCAAACAATATACTCATCTGAGGTAAATCGATAACTCATGAACGAGTTTTTATACTTTAGAAGAAAATCATACGACTAATTTATGGACTACCGTATAGAGAGTCATGTAAACCTATCTTTAAAAACACACATATGCTAACTTTTCCAAGTATATATATATTCACAAAACTCTTTGTTACATACAATTAAACCAATACAGGTTTTAACTTCTAAATCATACTCATAATTATCACACACGAAATGGAAATAAACTACTGGTTGAATATCACAAAACGGCACTTTTTGAGCAATCTTATTTTTTCCAAAGAATCAAAATGTATAATTCTTTGGATATCAACATTAAACAACTTAATTATACCCGATTTAAATTTAAACTAAAAAACTTATTACTGAAAAATGCATAGTAATCCAAAAATGAATTTTTAAATAATTGCTGAGGTTGTATACTTATTACTTATTTGTTTCTTTTTGACACTCACATCCAAATTTTGTATATATTTGTTCTATGTACATGTAAATTGTTTTGGCCACGTGAATAAATGTTATTATTATTATTATTATTATTATTATTATTATACAATAAAAAACTAAAAGATAAATTTAAGAAAATTAAGATTAGGTAGAAAAAAAAGTGATAAAGTTAAGAAGAGTAACAGAAGATAAATTTCTTATATGAAGAAATCAGAAAGACAGAGAAAATGTATTAAATAATAAAGCAAAGTTTAAAGATACCAATATATTTATCGACGATGACAGTAAAAGACCGGCCACTCCAAAAAGATCTGAAAATTAAAGCTAAAGAAGAAAAAATAAAGTTAGAGTCAAGTACATAATGATTCAAATAAATCAAGAGATGAAGTTATTTATAAAAATAAGAAACTTATAAGAAAAAAGAATTATAAGAAAGTTAATGATCAAAAGATAAAACCAAAATACAAGAGTAACAGTTCTGAAAAAAAAACAAACAAAATGTACACAAATTTTATATTGAAATGTAAACTAAAAAAAAATCGAGAAAAGATAGTATATATAGTAGATTTTGCAAAATATATACAAGAATTTAATGCAGTGTGCTTTTTTGAAACGCAAATTAAAAAAGAAAACTGAGATGACTGCAAAAGTTGTCTTTCTACAGAATTTAATTGTAAAATGCAATCAGCAAAAAAGATAAACAAAAAAAAAGATGGTCTTAACGAAAAAAGCAAAAAGGTATTATGGAAGCAATAATAGCAAAAAAAATATATATAAGAAGTTGACAAAAGAACAAAGATACAAGAAAATTTAAAATTTAAAAAGAAAACATAACATTTATGTTAGACAACAATGAAAAAAAAATTATAAGAAAATTTTAAAACAAAACTAAAAATAGCAATAAGAAAAATAGTTTGAATAGGTAGAAAAAAAAAACTTTGAACAAAGAAGTAATAAAACAGTACAGAAATAGCTTAACAACATGTACATAGAAAACATATCAGTATTAAAATTAAGTGAAAGAAAGAAAAGGGCAACAAAAAAAATAGTTTAAATCAAAACAAAATAAAAAGTTAGTTTAAAACAATTACATTGATCAAAGAAAATTAATTAAGAATAAGTTTGAAAAGACCTGAGACAAGGAGAAGATAGCATTTCAAAAATTTATCAAAATTTAAAAGAAAAATGAAGAAGTGTGTAATGAAAATAAAAAGTAAAAAATAAAAAAGTGTTAGTGAGTGAATGAGTACACTAAAGTAGAAAAAGATGTGTGGAAATATATAAAAAAAATTAAAGCTAAATTACTACTCCTGATCTTTGTGGAAATAAAAAACTGAAAATAACATGTTAAAAATCTGCTAAAAAAAAGCAACGGTGAAATAAAACCTAAGAATAAAAAATATATTTTTTTTTAAAATACTAAGAAACATCAAAATTGGAAAAAACTAAATAAAGCTTGAGAAGACGCGTCAGCTAGAATAAACGACAAATTATACAACAAATGCAACCAAATATAACAAGAAACAAAAAGTATGCCAAAAAGTTAAAAAATATTATATCTAACGCTTATATACATAAAAAATCCAGCAACCATTGATGAATGCTTCCTACAAAATATTCGCAAAAATTATAAAATAAATTAATAATAAATTATACAAATTCAATTTAACATTCACGGCGGTAAAAGGCATAAATACCAGCGCATTTGCTACACTTGTAAACTGCTCTGCATTTGGTGGTAGTGTAGCCGTATTTTTGTCTGTGGCACTGTGTAATGTCATTTGGTTTGTGTTTTGCCTCAAAAAATACGCAAAAGCTATCAAATTTGTATATGTGTGGCAAATGTGCATAAAAAAGCAAGTAATTTTTTTTACTTTTGCTTAATTGTAAAGCTAAATAAATTTTAAAACCGCCTTTGCCAAGTTTGATTAATGCAAGTGTATTTTCCAGCATTTAATTAGTATTGTAGTAAATTTAATTATTGTCAAGGATACATAAGTTTGTAGTTGTTGCTTATTTCTTTGGCTTTTAACCAAAAAAATTTAAATATAAATTATTGAAATACAGTCAAAAAAAAAAACAAACAAAAAATTAAACAAATTTAAACATAGAAAAAACGCAAGCTTATAACTCCAAAAAAATTGAACAAGTGAGTAGCCAGCATTTACAAAAGAGCTATTTTGGAAAATCAACCAAAATAGAATTTAGCCTAGACAAAATAGACTGAAGACTGTGGCAGCAAACTAGCCAATACACCCATAGAAAAATTTTATAAAAAAAATTTGCAATCCTAACATTAAACTAGCTAGCAGCCTGGAAAATTCAATTTGTAGCAACAGTCAAACCAAGCCTACAACAAAACAGCCAACCACAACCTAAAATTGCAATTCTAGTAGTCAAACACAACAATTATCTGTTAACCTTCCAAATCCTGGACATAAAACATTTTAAAATTTTCAGAGTACCAAAAATTTTCTATTTAAAAAAAGCATAATAACTAAAAAAGCAAACAGATGAAAATCTCAGCACAACTTATGAGAACACAAAATCGGCCAACTCCGACTATATCATTGATCTTAGCCAACAGTTATGGGAAAAACATCAAAAAAACCAAAAACCGGTAACAATTTTTTTATTGCAAGGTAGCTATCTACCAACAAATTTCCCCAAAAGCACCAGAACAAGTCTTAGCAAATTAATTAATAAACTTGGTGAATCCTCAGAGTAAACGCATAGCTAAAATCAATAAATTTACAAATTTAAAACATTTAAGTAAAACTGCAACAAAAATCAAAGTCAACTTGCCAAAATTACGCCAGCAGTAAACCAATAAACGCAAACCTCAACCAAAGAAAGAAACACTGAAGAAAAAACCATCAAGTCAGCATCATTGCAGAAAAACGTAACACGGATTGGCAACGCTTAAGCTTAAAGCAACAACCAATCTAAGCACATATTGGGCAAACTGGATAAAACTACCAATTTCCAAAAAAAATAGTTGTAATAATCTAAGGGTCACCTAAAATAGCCAGTAAAGCAAATTCTAATATGTTTGCCTTGTCCTCAAAGATTTAGAACCTACTAAACAAGTCGTACAGTAAGCTACTCCAAATCACTGGAAAAGCAACTGCCAGCTTTACAGTCAAAAGATCTCATTCTTACATGTTCCTACACTAAATAAAAAAAAAAAACATGTAAGGGAACCTGTGGCTAATAGACAACCATGCAACCCTAAACTACACCCGAAGGCTAAATGACTTTGACCAAATAATTATAGATTTAAATATAGTTTAAAAAAAACTCATAAAAACGACCGTTGTAAGAGTTTCCAGAAACACAATAATTTTGTGCATTGGTAAAATAATTTGCCGGTATCTTTGTTGACGGTCTCACACTACTCACTATAAATATAGCAACTTACATCACTGACAAAAATACTACACTCTTCCAAGTTTGGCAGTGTGCATTTAACGTTACCAAATTATGCATTATAAATAAAAAAGTAGAAAAAACATACGCAATAATATTGTAAAAAAAGTATGAATAAAGTTGTGTTTGTAGTAAGTTTCTGTAATGGTGCCAACTTGAAAATAAAAATTAAAAGCAAATTGGAAGATTTAAATAATAGATTTATTGAAGACGGTTGAATGTTAAGTAGTAGGATAAATTAAGATATAAAACATAATTGATCATATTTACTGATGTTTTAAAATATTATTCTTAAAATGTTTATAAGTACCTAATCAAAACTGTTATTTTAATATTTTTTGTTATTTCATTATTTTTTTTATAAAGATATAAACACATAAAAATTCAAATTACAAAATTTGAAGCTTATAAATGATTATAGAAACAAATAAAAAAATTTATACAGTGTTGACAAATACAAATAGAAGTTTTTGCATAAATTAATAAAAAAATGCTAAAGTCAAAGAACATTTAAATTTACAATTTAAAATCTAAAAACTATTTATACAAAAATATCTTTAAGATTGTATACAAAAATGTAGCTAAATTAAAAACTGTCAATTTTTTTATTTAAATCCTATCAATTAAAAAAAATAAATAAATTGTCTGCAAAAACTTTAGCAATGTTAATGATTTTATTGAAATAAAACTATTACTTTTCATTCAAACTTCAAGCTCAATTGATTTTGTAATTTTGAACAGTTTAATGATAAATATTTTGTATTTTACTATTGAATTCAATATGCATTTCATGCAAACAATATAGATCAACCTTGAACTAAACTAAAAAATCGATTAATATGGCTTGGTTACCAAATACATTCATAATATAAATGTCATTATGATCGATTTAAATTCATGGAAATATAGTTGCAGTTTGCAGAAAAAAACAATTACAGGTAGACCCCAGACAAAATCTATTAAGAAAACAGTCTTAAATAAATTATGCCAGATAAAAATCTACAGCTAATATGTTATGAAGTGAGGTGTAAATTTAAGTTAATTAATGAAGCCATCGCTAGAAAAGCGTAAAATCTTATACAAGCAAAATACATTTTAAAAGAGTTTCAATGCATTTTTAGTAATGATAAAATTAGCGTTAGTAGCAATTGTAAGGTACTACAAAATTGCTCCAAAGCAAAGCAAAATACCCGCAGCACTAAATAATTGTGTTTAAACTCTTGCCAACAACTGTGAAGCAAGTCAGTCACACTAACACCAACAATCATCTCATTAAGTACATAAAAATCACAACAAACTACTCCCTTCACAAAGTGCTTTAAAATTACTATTTTCTGTTATGATTTATTAATAAAACCTTTCCTCCTGGTAAGAATTTTTTTCAATTTTTGTTTAAAACAAAATGTCAACCCACCAACTTATTATTAGAAATTTAAAAAACAAATTCTCAATTGCTTGCACAGCTTTTAGTAATGTTTATTAAAATAAAAAATTACCTTTTGATTAAACTTTCCTAAGCCTAACTCTTCATGTATCTTTGAGCATTTAATTATTTCAATATAAAATACAATAAAATATATCAATCGTGACATGTTGTTCGTTTAGCTTTTATTATTTTACTATCGGTTTCTAAAGGCAAACAATAGATTTCAACCCTGAAATAAATTATAGAATTGAATAATATGCTTTGTTATAATATATATTTTTATTAATCAATATAATATAAATGTATATGTTATTGATGTCAAACATTAAAATAATTTATTATTTAAAACTGATAAACCGTAATTTTTATATAGTTTATTTCTACTAGGAAAATCAATGCTGCAACATACATGAAAAAACTGCAGAGCTGATTCAAAAGAAAAACCAAAAAAATTATGAAAGCGGCCCTTAGAAGTTCAATATTATAGTCAATATATTGCACAATCATTGACATTATATAATAATAATGACCGTCTGTAGATCTTATTGAAAGATTGCACAATATATTGAGTCAATCAGAAAAAGTTTAATTTTTATTGTAGAATTTACGTTTTTCTTTAACTATTCCTTTATCCATATAGGCATTTTTTCTCATTCTTTTCTAAAGCTATAACTAAAGCAATGACCACACAACTTACTTTATTTTATTTCACATGTTGACTGCAGAAGTGTCAGTAACTAACAAAAAGTTTGCGCAATTATATTGCAACGTGTAGGTGGTCCTAGCAATACATTGTGCAATAAATTGTTGAGTATTATTAATGATAATATTGATCGTCTAGGGGCACCTTAACATTGATAATTTGACCCAAATACATGACATTGTGCATCTATTTGTCAAATGGCATCCTTTCTAACCACAGCAGTAAAGTGTGTTTTATCACATTAGGCGTCACAGGCGCAAAAGGATGCAACCAAACATGTTTCAAAATGATAGTCGACACATATTTGTTGTTTTGAGCAGTAGCAGTCAAATTGTGCATTTGTACTAGACTTTTTTGTTTTTAAAAGATATTTTTATGTAAACAAACTTATTATGTGCAATGCTTATTTGCATAAATACCGAACAGTAAACACGTACCGTATTCGACTTCGCAATAAACCACCGTTTAAATAGTTTCAGTATTAAAAAATTATATGTTTTGTATGTTTATAAAAGTGCTAGTTCAAGTCGAATTGTAAAAGACGTGTCAATTTGAACCGAAAATGTCAAAAAGGCTTTAATTATTAGTGGCACCGAGCCCGCTCATATGGATGTCTCTCTTTTGTATGAGAGCAAGAAAGACAACAGACTCGACTCCGGCGCAAAATATCCGCTATTCCAGTCCCAGACCGATGCCGATACGGACTGCGGGGACAATTTTTAACGCCAAAAAAACAAGGTAGACCAAAAAAAAAGAAGCAAAACTCAAATAAAAAGGAAAAATGCGATGTTGTTTTTAATACTTCACAAATAAATAATTTAAATAACTACACAACAAACACTAACAACACTACTGCAACGAATACTTTATCTACAAGAACAAAACAATGTCAGTCGACTCCTGAAAGCAACACCGCATCTACATCTACAATTAACTTGTTAATGGCACAACCAATTAACAACAAAAATATAAACAAAAATACCACCAAACAACCCGCAAAACAATATTACACGCCTACAATAATTAGAAACAACGCAATTAATTACAATTACGTATACTACATTGAAACAGGTTACACGGACACAGCTTTCCAATTTATGGTGCAACTCTAGTATCAATACCAACGATACTATATTGAGCACAAAGCATGGTTTCATTATAAAAACCAACACAGCCAAAGAAACCACGTTAAAAATGTTGCAAGAGTTAATGACTAACTTAAAAGTTTTTAAAGTTTCAAGGAAACAACATTAAATAAACCACAACTGCCAAAAATACCGTTTGCATCATATTCGGCTGCAATAGCATCAGTGAACCTCGAAATTACCGACGACGAAATGGAACATGCTCTAAAAGCTATCGACATAGACCACCGTTTCTGCAAACAAATAATATCCAGAACAACGGGACTACCGACATATAAAATTCGCATCATTACGGCTAATGTAGATGCTTACCAGAAACTGTTGCAACACGGCGTTTTATACAAAAACCGGCACTTTCCTGTTTACGAAAGCTAAGCTCCAACTTCCATACCAATACCATGTGGCAAATGCAACGCATTTAACCATAAAACAGAAGACTGCACAGTTCACCCCAAATGTAGCAAATGTGGACTTGTTCACAAAACCGCAAGCTGCACAACAAACCTACCAACCAAATGCATCTCTTGTAACGAGGAAGGACATGAACCATGGTCTCTAAAATGCAAGAACCGACCCACATAATCTATAAAAGGCATACCAAATGTCAAAATTAAGGCAGCAAACAAAAAGTCAGGAGACATTAAGCCACACACAACAAAATTATTTCGAATTCACTCACCTGATACCATCCATGACCATATAATCGACACATACCTTGACAAAATTAACAACCCCAAATTTATAGACAGACAAGAACTTATAAGAAAATTAAAATCACGATTCATTGAGACTTACAATATAAACACAATAGTTTCTATTTCCGCCAACCGCATGTTTATAGTCATGCTAGATCTTATAAATCCTGACCATGCACCTCCCACGGTCCCTATAAACGGCATACAAGTTACCATAACTCAATCTCAAAATGACTAGCATAAATATCCTATATTTCAACATTAATAGTTTTCCTCGTAAATCCACTCTTATTAAAAATTTCCTTATAAAGGAAAATATATCCTGTGTTATGTTTGTTGAGACCAAAACCCAAAATCCTATTTCATTTTGTAACTGGACTATAATCCAAAACCCTTCCAACATCCTTAATCGTTATAATGGAGGAGGTTCCGTAGTAATGACGCACCCAACTGTCCGTTTGAAAAAAGATAACCCTCCTAGCATTAACAATCCATTGAATGACTGTCTCCATTTTGCTATCCCATTCCTACAAGATTTAATCCATTTTTTTTTAGTATATATTTACCCAACCTCCAACATTGAGTATAACATCTTTGTGAAAGCTGCCCAATACCCGCATGCTATAGTTGTAGGTGATTTTAACGTTAACCTAATGAAATCCTGGCACCTCCACCAATTTCTCTCCAACTCTGATTTTTCCGAAATTCTTACTTCATCAACGTTTATAGTGTCGGATAATTAATGTACTACTCCTGATATACTTTTTTGCACATCCAGTTTAAAACCACTTATCCAGACAGTTAACGTTATACCTGATCTTTGCTCCGACCATCTTGCAATATCTTTTCAAATCAATGTACAACCCTTACCACCTCCTAAGAACGAGTACATCTATAACTTTAATAAATGTAATATAAAGAATGCGATTCAAGATTTATCCTAGTTCATCAGATCTAACCCCATTATCTCACCTAATATTATAACATCATTCTCATCAACTGTTTCGTCATCTATTAAACATAATACCCCTAAAGTTCTAAAATCATATTATAATTACCCCCTCCCTGCTTACATTCTAAGGTTAATAAAATACAAGAGACAATTATACAGAGAGTTTCAACTGACAAACGACAAGACTTTAAAAGACAGTTCAATGACCTTAATAAAAGTATTTGTCGTTTCTGTATTAAAGTATTAAATCGTGATTAATACTTCAATACAGAAACGACAAATACATCACCGCATGCAACAAAATTAATAACAAACAAAGAAAAAACTATTTCAATGAAATCAAAAAGCTAACGAAATACGAACGGTCTAGCCAAATCTATTCCATTACTGATCCAATGACAAATAAATGCTGCTCGACAGATATTGACATCGCTTGTACATTTAAAAAACATTTTTGTGACGCTTTTACATTTTCACACTCGGACAAATTTGACAATGACAATTTAAATATTATAAATAACTGGTATGACAATTTTTGTAGACAAACCCACGTTACACCAGAGGACGAAACAATTGACAAAGACGTAAATTACGACGTGTTAAATAACGGAAAAAACTCAGCATCTGGACGTGACCTGGTAACGAGAAAAATAATAAAACAGTTAAATGACATATTCACAATTATATAATTGACATATATAACTACTGCCTTTCACAACAATATTTTTTTATAGAATGGAGAATGGGAACTATTATATGTTTACATAAGTCCGACTGTAATATGTCTTACCCTTCCAGCTACCGTCCCATTACATTACTTCCTGTGCTTGGAAAAATATTTGAATCTATTATCCAAATGAAAATACTATCTTGGACAGAAAATATGATTCCTGTAACCCAATTTGGCTATCGCAAATCTAGATCAACATCTCACCCAATCACAATTCTTACATCCAATCTACAAACTTCCCACCTTAAAGGTAGGTATTCGAGCGTCCTGTTTATAGATATAAATAAGGCATTCGATTCGGTCAGGCACAAAGGTTTTCTCTTTAAACTATCTAGCCTAAACTTCCCTTCTTCCCTCATTAAGTTAATTCACCAATTCCTAAATAACAGAACTCTTCAAGTTCGAATACGCTCCACTTACTCCCACTCGTTTACTCCGCACTAAGGTGTCCCGCAAGGTTCTCCGCTTTCGCCCCTCTTATATAATCTGTTCTGCCACGATATCTACATTTTGATCCAAACAGCTATATCCTGCAATATGCAGACAACACTACAATCGTATCCCATGTAAAGTCAATAAAATCATCGGTCGTACAACTACAAGCTTTGTTGTATCATACTGTTACGTGGTTTAATAAATGGCGCCTCCTTGCAAATCCACTAAAAACACAACTCCTTATTCCCTACCATAAATTATCTGTCAACTCCCCGTACATTCATGTGAATCAACAACAAATTCAACCATCACAAGTGTCTTGGGAATATCTTTTGATGCAAAACTTAAATTTTATTCCCTTAAATTGAAAGTCACCATCAGAGCAAAACATTTCCGCTCACTTACATATAAAAAAGAAAAAAATCTTAAATGTGCAACTCACATCTACAAATCGATCTGTCGCCCTCTTCTTGAGTATAGTTCAATTTTATTCCTAAATTCCACTAATCCAACACATCATAACCTTTATGTCGCTGAAAGATCCTCTCTACGCTCTATCACTAAAATCCGTCATCCAAACAATCCTTTACATAATCCATCCAACGAGCTACTATATGACAAAACAAAGATAGTCCCATTAGACCAACGGTTACTAATGCTACATTTAAAGTTTGCTAAAAACCCTATAAATCACAAAATCCTAAATATCTTAATAATACCTAAAAATCCAGCAGTTGTATCCAAATTTAAAACCCCATCACAATCACTTTACCAAAATATCCGATCTTTGATTAATGACATGTAAGACTGACGTTTTACTGATTCATTTATACCCTATCGTTTTTTTTAATTGTATCAAGTATGTATAAAAAGACTCATGCTGAAAGACTACGCTCGATGGCCATTTCACAAAAGGTTTCTTTTTTTTTGTAATTATTGTATTGTAAATAATGCTATATACTTTCTGTAATGATTCTTTTTGTGAATAAAACTGTTATATATATATATATAAGTGCAATGCAATGCGACCGCATTTTAAAAACACGCTCAATTAAAAAACAGCTTGACGCTGGCAGATAAAAGTATGATCTACATTACAGCCTGTTGCGGGCCTGTCAAGGATAACTAAAAAGTTCCAAAAACACGTCTCTTTATTATTCAAAAAGTCATAGCACAAACCGTTTTGCATGCAGAAACTTGTAAAGCATATCCAAAAACGTCAACATTGTAGAACTTCTATCAACAAGAACACCGCAAAAGCAGCTTGTCCAAATGCGACCAAGGATTCTGAAAGTCGAAGCCACCTGCAGCCACAAAGTTCTTCAAACCATTCTCAAAGTCCTCAATTCCTAGAAAAAAAAACTGCTATTGCACCTAGAAAGACGAAGAACACTTATGGGCTGCAAAAATTCCAGTTAGAAAGCGGTTATTACAAAAACACTTAAATAATGCTCTCACTCAAAGACAAAAACGCCGACTGTATCTTTTAATTGTACAGTGTTATCCAACAAGCCCATAACAAAAAAAAAACGTTATTTGTGTTACCGGCACAAAACCGGCGTTGAAAGCAAAAAAAACAACTTTTTCAAAATACATCTCTTCCACCATAAGAGGTCAGCAGCGTATAGTATGCGGTCCATGCGCTTGGCTATACTCTGACCGTTTTTTTTGCAGCATTTACCCTGAGCCTAAACGTCAAAACAGCAAAAATTCCAAAAACGACTCCGTTAGAAAAGAAGTTTAAACTTGCCGTGCCGCACCGCTGCTACCCACGACGAACTTGGCACTACCCTTAACAAACTCTTGCTTGCAAAAAATTATCAGAACAACAAAAAAGATAACACAAAGGTAATTTATCCGGCAATGCTTGACTCCGCAAAACTTTGGATACTCCACTTCTCATAACCATAGAGAAAAAATCAAATACCTTGAAGTGACACTTGAAGCAAAAAGATAGAATGCATCATGACTCATGCCAAACAACGAAAATCCATAAAAAGAAGCTCGTTAAAAATTGGCAGAGTTAACAAAACGCGGATATGATGGTGGAAAAAAAATAGAAACAAGAAAACTATTAAAACAAGGAACAAATAAAAAGAAAGCAAAGTTAAAATAAAAGAGAAGACGATGTAAAGGTAGCAGAGACAGTGAAATAATAAAAAAAACGGAGAATGAACAAGAGAATTAATCCCGGAGATAAAAGAGTAAGTAGAAAACAAACCCGATACGTGCTATTATACAACACAAACACTGACGGAGCCTTGGGAAAGTTCTCTAGTAGAATGCAAAGCGTAAGAAAAAGATAGAAAAAAACTAATAAAAAACGCTTACAAAATGAAAATAAATAAAGAGCGCTAAAAAGCTTTGCAACAAGAATACTAAGAAAAAAAAATGAGAAGTTAAAAATATAGAAAAAAAAACAACAAACAATGAAAACAAACACACAAAGTAAAAACTAAAAAAAATAACAAAAAAAGCAAAATTTAAAAAAAACAGAAAAAAAAAAAAATTGCAACAACTATGATACCAAACAAAATTGCAGAGATAAGTAAAAAGATTTTTTTTTTAAAGAAATGCAGAATAACAGAAATAACGGAACAAACATTAAATGGTGGATACGTTGATGTTGACGGATAACTCAGCATTTGAGATGGTCAAAATATGCCTGGTAACAAGAGGATACAAAAAAGTAATCCTAGATAGAGATACAAGGATATCACTTGAGGTAAAACTAACAAATTTACGACTGCCAAAAGAAATACAATTAATAAAACTGCATAACTATGTATAAAAAAAAAAGAATACAATAAAATAAAGTAAACAAAAACCTTAGAAAATTAAGAACGCATTCAAAAATTATACCAAATATTTAAAACAAATAACACACAAATTGGAGAAAGAAAAAAATGCAGAGCAAAATGTCAGTGCAAATAAAAAGATACAAAAAGGCAAAGATACAAAGGTAGAGGCATCCGTAAAACTGACTTTTTGTAAAAATCTGCAAGACAATAACCAGTTCACTTCAGACTACTGCCAAATCTAGAGTAGTTTAACAAAAAAGTTATTCCAACTGGATTTACGCAGAAAAGAAAATCAGAAAGTATTGCCACGCGTAAATTATTCTTAAGGACCACTTGTTAAAGCCAACACCTCACTACATCCACAAAAAAAACGACTAAAAACTAGAAAGATTGTAACTATAAAAAGACGCCAAAAACAAAACCCAACTAATGAAGTAAATTTTCAAGAGTAGCTGACAGTCCTGTTAAAACCTAGCCAAGCCAAATTCAGGGTAACGACAACCGATCCCGACCAAACCAATTTGATTCTTTAACACCTTAACACCAATGCCAGCCTGGTTTCTTTTGACAAACCGCTAGAAAACAATCAAGGACCAATAAAATAACAGTCCCCTTAAAACACTGCAACTCTTATATCAGCACGCAGCTGCACAAGATTAAAGAAAAGTAAAATCCCACCAAACTGAATCAGCAATCAACAAAAAGTCCCTAGCTTTATTAAAAAAATACCCGTCAAATTTTTTTAGAAAAACTGTTTTTTAAAGTTTTTTAAAATTTTCAAAATTCAAGAAAAAAAATGTTTGGCTATAAAATATTATTCCTTGAACAAATTTGAAGAAAAAAGTTTTTGAGAACTGTATACAATCACTGTGGTATACAATCGTAAGCGGATATTCTAGCACAATCTTATCCTAAACACTTGCTTTTCAAAAAAATACTCTGACTTTATCCTAAAACACTACCAACACTCGTAAAGAAAAATACTAAGAGACAATCATTTAAAAAAAATAATTTATTTTTGGTAAAATTGCTAGCCAAGTAAGATACCAGAGCCTGTCACTCTAACTCAAAAGTCTATAATCTAGACATGGATGTCATACAATTATTTTTTAAAAATGTAATTTTAAATTTAGGACACTTAAAAGGCCAAATTTTAAGCAGTAATTTAGTGGGAGGGAGAAGGGGAAATTAGTTATGAGAGTAAACCTAATCTAAGTTAAAAAATTGTAAAAAAATTTTCTTACAAGTCATATTCTGTTAAGAAATAGTTCTTACCTGTAACAAAAGAAAATTGTATTAGTAATCATTTAATTAAAATAAAAGTATTTACACTTACTCAAGCTTAACTATTACAAACAGTATAAATATAATTAAAAAAAGAACAATTTAAATTATATTACATTCTCTACATTTAAAAAAAAAATAAAATTCTTTACTCATTTTATCTCGTTAGTATCTCTGAACGTTTTAAGTTTGACTCAAATGTTTTTTGTAGACAAACTGTTAGCAAAACATCTGTCTCTAGAGATAGTATTATAGCTGAACATAGCTGTGGCTCACAGAGCATTCGTGTAGTGGCCAAGAACTAAGCAAAAACATCTACAAAAAAATATAACAAAAATAATTTACAAGCGATCTAAGATCGGGAAATGGAAGGGGGTGAGTTTTTAAGGGTAGAAAACTGTTTATCTCGATTTCCGGCAAAACAACAAGTCCTATAAAAAAAAAAATAAACAGCAAAGTTGTAGGTAATAAAAAAATCTACAACTTTTGTGTTTACACTTTTCTCACATAACCTCAAAATTTATGTGAAAAATTCAAATAACCAAGTTTTTGGTTTTTTATTTTTATCTTTTACAAAAAAAAATATTTGTTTACAAAATTTAGTAAAAACTTACCATTTTATGTCCCAAACACACTATAATTTTTTTGATTTAAAATACTTATTTTTTTATCTTATTTTGACTTAATAACAAAAAAGCACTCTAATTTTCAATCAAAAATTCCTGCGTCAAAATATCTGATTTTTTTTCTTTAAAATCTTTACTTTTTGAAGGTGTATTTTCAAATAGTCGAATGGAAGAAAAAGATCACGACATTGGAGCGATAGGAGGTCACGGTTTTTCCGCTAGCATTCCATCGAGCGATAACGCACCGAGAGGAAATATTTTAAATAAAGAAATATCCCAACATTATTTGCAGATTAAAATAAATGATCTGATTGAAAAAACATTAAAGGAAAAATTAATGCCCGTTTGCACCGTTCTGTTGCTTATCTTACCCTTTCGTAGGTTACACTTAAGCTTAAGGTTAACCATATCTCAAATTGGTTTGCACGTGTAAACAAGTTTGCTTTTTTGATTAGATAGTATATGTGCCTAACTTCACTCTTATTTATAGTTTTCATTATTATCGACATTGTGCTATGAAACAGAATTGAATATTAAAAAAAGAGACGCCGAAAGCTATAAAAAATAATAATATGTTATATAAAATTAATAAAATGTTTTGAATAAACTTAATTTGAATGTAGATTATTGACTTTAATATTTGTTTTGATATTAGAAGTTTTCAATATATTGTTTAAAATTTCAATTTGACAAGGATTTCAATAATAATATTCAATTAATTCTAATGCAACCAGACTTATATTATTATAAAAATCAAGCCTAAAAACCATCTTTTGCATTTGTTAAACTGACATTTCATTATAGGTTATGTTTATGTGCACCATAAGCCTTACAATTCTGAGGCCTAACTTTAAGGTTTAAAACTTTAAGGTCTACTTAAGTGGAACTCAATAAATAAGCCAAGATAAGTTGAAGCGGTGCAAACGGGCATAAGTAATTTAAAGGAAGGTAACGGATCAAACATTATTAATAAAAACAGGTATGAATATTGACCCCGTAGTAGAATAAATTGTAATGATAAATATGTTCCTCCAAACTTTAATGTTAATTATGTTCGTTATCGTATAAATAGACAAAATTTTTGTGATAACAGTTTAGGTAATAATTTTTATGATAATAATTTAGAAAATAATGTTATATATAATAATTTAGATATAGTAAAATATTTACCAATATTTGATGATCCGGAAAGCATGCATCCAGTTGATTTTTTGCACCAAATTAATATTTGTTTTCAATCTTCTAACTTTCCGTTTCAACAATTTTTATTTATAATATCTAACCAATTCCGAGGACGTGCAAAAACTTAATTATGATCAGTTTAGATCGGGTTTTTTAAAAACAATTTTGGAATGTAAATAAACAAATGAAAATTAACTTGTTTTTGTCATCAAATAGATACAACGAGGCTACTAGTACTTTAGTTGACTATTTTATGAAATGGGTTGCTAAAGCTAAACATTTAGAACTACCCTATACACAAACATTATTAATCGCTACAATTGCCCGCCACTTGCCACCACACATTTCTTCTACCCTAGTTGGTATAAACTCTATTGAAGAAGCAGTGGACCGTTTGAGACAGGCTGATTATTATTTGCGCACAGAAGAACCGAAATTTTGGTAGCAAAAATTAAAATCAGTTCACACGTTATAATAAACCCAATAATTATCCTAAAAATTATCGTACAGAAACTCCAAAATTAGCATGCTTAATTGATTCTTCCGAAAAGGGTTTTGAACAGTATTCGGAAAACGAAGAGCAACCCGCCATGTAGGCCCAGCGGCAGGTATCTTAATTGAAGTGCCACCCTTAAATAATCCTTAACAAAATCTAATTAACAAATGCGACTTCAATCATTACAATGAACCAACACAAATGTTACTTGTTTGTATCAATATTTTTAACATCGAATTTCTTGCCCTTATTGATACAGGTTGTCAGATCTGTTGCCTAAATGATCACGTTTGGACTTAAATTAAAACCAATCATATACCAACGTTTAACATTTTAGGGCTTAGGGTCTCGGGGGCATTTAAAGCCAAAAAACGAAAAGTTACACAACAAATCTTACTACCTTTTAAAATATAGGGGTTAACGTTTGAACACGAGTTCCTCCTTATTCCCGATTTGTCATTTGCACTCATTTTTGGCCTTGAATGGTTACAAAAACATAACGTACACATAGATTTAGGCAAACGTCATCTAGAGGTAAAAACTGATAAAGGTATTACATATTTACCAGAATGTAAAGCAGCCCATACTTTTGTTCCTCAAACGTTTAAATGTAATAACATTTATAATGTAAATTCTGTGCCTTTATATCCTAGTCACATTACAAATGAAACAGTAGACCAAACGCTTAGTGAAGCACATATCACGACTCTACAAAAAAAACTATTTTTGTCTGTACTAAACAAAAATCGGGAAGTGTTTTCAGACATTCCGGGACGAACCGATTGTTATCGACATCAAATCAAACTGATAGATCCCACACCATTCTATTGTAGACCAATCCCTATACAATTTGCTCATAGAGTCGCGGTCCAAAAAGAAATTAATCTTGGGGAGTAATTGAACGTGCTACAACCCCTTATATTTCTCTATTAGTCACCGCAGTAAAACGAGACGGTAGTATGAGAGTATGCTTGGATGCACGTCGCCTAAATAGCGTGATGGAAAAAAAATTGGTCTTTTTGGGCGTCCAATAAATGAGATTATAAAATGTATATATAATGTGCGTTTTATGTCTACTATTGACCTTACTTCCTCATATTGGAAGATAGCTTAGAGGAATCCGCTAAATGTTATACGGAGTTTATACTTCTTCTTTCTTCTTCTTCTTCTCAGCCCATAGTTGTCCACTTCTGGACGTAGGCCTCCCCTAGTATCTGCCATGACTTCCTATCTTGCGCTATTTGGTGCCATTTCCTTCCCGCTATCTCCTTTATATCATCTAACCATCGTTTCTGTGGTCTACCTTTTCCTCTTTTTGTTGATCTTGGGCGCCATTGTGTTATGCGAATTGTCCACCTGGATGGGTCTTGTCTAGCGACATGTCCAACCTAGCTCCATTTAAGTTCGAAGATGCGTTTGGCGACATCAGCCACTCCGGTTCTTTTACGAATCTCTGTATTTTGTATATGTTCTCTTAAACTTACGCCTAACATTGCCCGTTCCATTGCACGTTGAGTTGTTCGTAATTTATCCATACTGCGAACCGTGAGCGTCATAGTTTCGAGTCCGTATGTGATTACTGGTAGGACGCACATATCAAAAACTTTCCGTTTAAGGCCATTTGGGACCTCTCTAGATTTCAGCACGTGACCCAGTTTTCCAAATGCGGCACAGCTCATTCTGACTCTTCTGGATATTTTGGCTGTTTGATTTTCTTTGCCTAGTCTTATACTGTGGCCAAGGTATACATATTCTTGTACGTGCTCTATTTCGTGGTTGTCAATGGTTATTACTGTGTCGTCGTTGCTCATGATTTTTGTCTTTGATAAGTTCATTTGAAGACCGGCTTCTTTCGATGCTGTATTAAGTTCTGTCAGCATACCTCTTAGTTCTTCGACGTCATTACTAAACAGTACAATATTGTCCGCGAAACGTAAGTTATTGAGATATTTCCCATCGATATTTATACCCTTTAATTTCCAAGAGAGTTTTTTGAAAATATCTTCCAATGCTAAAGTGAACAGCTTAGGGGATATTGTGTCCCCTTGTCTTACTCCACGTTTTAAAGGTATTTTATTTGTTTTTGTATCTTCGTCGATCTCTACTAGCATTGTTGCATTTTTATAGATATGTCTGAGTAGGTTTGTGTACCTTGAATCAATCCGAGCGTTATCCATGCCCTGGAATATAGTGTGTAA
The DNA here is from genome assembly GCA_963932245.1 of Tachinus rufipes. Classification (NCBI taxonomy): domain Eukaryota; kingdom Metazoa; phylum Arthropoda; class Insecta; order Coleoptera; family Staphylinidae; genus Tachinus; species Tachinus rufipes. Next base: position 18,082,889 of record OZ010748.1, on the reverse strand, counting down.
TTCTACAGAGTCAAAAGCTTTTTGATAATCAATAAATGCCAGAGGAGTTTATACATGACACCAGATCTTACCAATTTCGAGTATTACCCTTTGGGCTTAGTACCGCAGTCGCTTTATTCACGCGATGTATAGACACAATTTTGGGGGCAGAGTTTGCAAGTTTTGTAACTGTATATGTTGACGACATCTTAATTACATCGGAATCATTCAAACAACACTTAAAGCACCTCTGCAGAGTATTCAAGAAAATTAGTAAATCTGGTCTTACACTACGACTAAAAAAATTTATGTTTTTTAGAAGTGAGATGACCTATCTAGGTTTTATAATTAACTCAGACGGTATAAAGCCTGACCCCTCTCGAGTTAAAGCAATTTCTAACTTTCCGCAACCTAAAAATATTAAGCAACTTCAAGATTTCTTATATCTCTATGGCAGCTGAACCTTTGACTCGATTGTTAAAGAAAAAATACAAAATGGGAATAGACTGAAACGCAGGAAAAAGCTTTTCAATTATTTAAAAATAAATTGCAAAATACAACCCTTTTATATCACCCGGATGCGACTTTACCATTCTACGTAAATACCGATGCCAGCGACGAAGGCATTGGTGCCCAGTTATACCAACGGGTAAATGGCACACGTCGAGTTGTAGCTTACGCCTGTCGGGTACTCTGGATCGCAAAAATCGATATGGTGCGACTGAGATAGAAGCACTAGCCGTGGTTTTTGCATTACTAAAGGGGCGTGTTTATCTAATAGGAAAAAAGTTTATTATCGAAACAGACCATAAAGCGTTAATATATCTCCTATCATGCCGGTTACTTAGTCCACGGGTTGCTAGATGGGTTTTAGCGCTGCAGGATTTTGATTTTGAAGTACATTTGTGGTCCAGATAACATTATTGCTGATGCTCTGTCACGTAACCCCATTACTAAACTTCCACTACTTTTACGTAAAGGTTTCCAGATATTTCCTCTTATTCAATTGAATAATACCTATATTAGTAAAGTACAAAATGTATCCCAATTACAACAAGCTGACCCCAAGTTAACTAATATAATCAACAATTTACAAAAGAACAAAAATGACGTAACTCGATTTGTTTACCATAAACATATTTTGTATTTTCGAACGTCGATTGACAAACCTTGCTTATTATGTATACCTGCAAGTTTGATAAATAAAACATTTACGGTTTTTCATAAAGCAATTGGTCATTTCGGCGTTGCTAAAACGTACGCAGCTATAAAGCGAGAAGTTTTGTGGTCTAACATGAGAAAAGATATTAAACGAATAATCCGCGCATGTGCAAGGCAACGTCCACCGTTACTAAGCATTTTACCCCAAAAACCTAGAGTTGCAGTTGATTTGTATGGCCCATTACCGGTGTCACGGGGAGGCGTCAAATATATATTTGTTTTAGTTGACGTGTTCTCAAAGTATATTGTGTTGTATCCGTTAAAGAAAGCTATTGGTACTGCACTAATAAACCGATTAACTTCGCAGTATTTTTATCACTTTGCGGAACCCCAAAAGCCATATTAAACAATCACGGATCCCAATTTATGTCGGAAGTCTGGACAACCAAACTTAACAACTTAGGAATTAAAAATATATATAGCTCGGTACGGCATCCACAAGCAAATCCGTCGGAAAGATGTATGCGCAAAATTAGCCGTTTGTTTCGGACGTATTGTTTTCAAAAACATACTCGTTGGGCATTAGAGATTCCCCGGTTCATCCAATTTTTGAACACCGTAATACACGAATCCACAGGTTTTTCCCCGCATAAACTTCAATTTGGCACAACTCCGTCTTTTTTACTGCGCCCAAAACTAGATTATCTTGGGAATCAGCCTGCTGTTAAAGAAATTGAGACAAAGCTAATTTTAGCTGCCGAGACATTAAAGGGCGTTCGGAAAGGCGAGCTTGTTAAATAAAAACAATATGGTTTATACCTTTTATGAAAATGACTTAGTTTTTTTGCGCGCAAATAATATATCCATAGCCTCCAAACAACTAAAAAGTTTATGTTATTGTACGAAGGACCTTACTACATAAAAAAAAAAGAGTCATGCCACTTTTATCTTAATACATCCAGATACTTCCATAGAAAGAGGGACTTTTCATGCTTCTCGTTTAAAACCTTATTTACACTCTACATCTTCTTCTCCTGTTATTAAACTAGATAAAGAATCTGGGGGGGCAGTTGTAGCGTAAATCTAATATAATAGTACATAAACAAGGATAGCAAGCACTCTCTTTCGTCTCTTTCGCGCTAGTTCTTGTGTCTCGTCCCGGAATACGGCCATTTCTCCGTTCCGTGTCGTAGCAGTTGTAGCAGCAGCCTTGGGGTGCAGCAAATACCTGGTGCTAGGTAAGCCTATTATAAATTTATGTTATTAAAATAATTTATCACTACTAAATATTTAGTTCTAATTGTATTTTTGTGAACTAGCTACTGCATGCTAGTCTTTTTGTAGTGTAGCACGTGTCGTCCCTTTTTTTGGAAAAATAAAACAATTTAATTACACCAATACTTTCAATAATTATTGGACCCACTACACATCTACAATATTTTGAGAAAGTTGTAGAATCTTTTTTAAATGATATGCGTAAATGCCTATTTATTGCTATTTTAAGACATCTTATATACCCGAGTGACCTACGAAAAATTTTAGCCCATCAAAAGGTATTTTAAAAAGAAGTGAGAAAGGGGCTAGGACGCTAGGAGGGTCTGGGCCTTACTACCTGTTATTTCGTAGTGGCCCAAAAACTGTTAGCCAGTATTTGAGATGCAGAACAGTTAAGTTTAGTTTTAGAGAACTGTTACAAATTAACTTTAAAAGAAACTTTTGGAATCTGCATTGCAAGATAAATACTACCTGTATTTTAATCTGTATCAATCAGCTCAAAAATAAAAATAGTAATATTTTCTTTCATAAAAAGTATGTTTATCGTAACATTACCTAAAAAATTAAAATCAAATGATATTTTAGTACAATTTGATTTTGTCGTTTCAGATTATCAGTATAGATGAATCTGTTTGCATAATCTGCAATAAGGCTGATGATAAGCAAGTGTATGAAATAAAAAAGTCGCTTTGAATTGTTTAGTGGAGTCTAGCAAGAAAAGAATCGGCAATAAATACAAAAAATTTGAGAATTTGACATCAGCTTTCATTCATCAAACTTATCAAAGTCAATATAATAATGAGATTGTAATAGCTACATTCTGCAGTTCAAGACATAGAAAATCAAACAAAGGAAAACAAATCAATAAAGACGCTCTTAGATTTGGTTTTCAATCTCATTGCTTTTTCTGCGTTGGGTTTTTCGGTAATATTTCAAAGACAAAATTTTATCTGTTCAAAGTAACGATACAAGATATAATATATTACAGTATACTCAAAAACAAAATACATTAAATGATGTTGATAAAAACATTTCAGCTCGTTTGCAAAATGTGCTACTTTTTATAAGACGAGAACTGAAGGGAAAAGGGGTCGCTCAACATGAGAAAAAACTAAGAATTTTATTAATTATCTTAATAATTATATCGTTGACAACAAAACAGAATGTTAATTTTTTGTCAATGAAATAAAAGAGGAATTTTCAGATCTTCCCGACTACAAATCTATTAAGACAAAATTGAAAAAGCATTTTCAAAAGGATATCAAGTGTCATTTAATTAAAAGAAACATGATAATTTTATACAAAAATGGTACTGCAAGTAAGAAACTCTGCAAAGACTGGTACAAAAACAGATTAAAAAGTGAAAAGGGCAAACAAACTAGAATTGTTCAAATGGCTGCTAAAATTGTTTTAGAAGATGTACGTTCTAAAGTATACAATATGAGTTGCTACAAAATTCCAAATTTTAACGAAGACAATCTTTTTAAGGATGTTGTATTGTGTGTAAAAGTAATAAGGAAAAGAGTACAAACATTGTTCGTAGAATGGATAAAAAAGTGGCCATAATGTCTCATTGCATCACATCTGTAAGGCCACGTTCTTTTTTATATCTAATTTTACTTGGTTTGTCGTCGATGATTAAAAAAAAATGCCTTTAAAGGATTGATCGACTCATTATCTAATTTAGGCTTGTGTTCCTTATATAAAGAAACTTTGCGCTTTAAAGCATCAATTATTAAAAAACCTGCCAATCATACGTCTTCTCCGGATTCATACGTTCAATTTATTGAAGACAATGCGGAACATAATACAAGCACGATTGATGGCAAGAATACTTTCCATGCAATGGGTGGAATAATGGTTGTTACTCCGGCGTCTAGTGTTACTTCAAAGAAAACCATCTCTAGATTAAAACAATTCCATCTTCTAAAGAGATAGGCAAAATTAGATTTGTCAAATTGAAACGTTTTGAAAACAAAAATTCCGATGGATTGAAAACAGTTCAGATAGATGATGTTTTAGATGTTACGGACAACTATGAAATTTCTTTGGCAGATTTTACATGGTCTTATTCAAAATTTGCAAACAACAAATCCGATGGTTGGAATGGGTTCATGGAGAAGTTACATCCTAATTTGACTTATGGCATTTCAAAAATTATTCCTGTGCCGTTTATTAAAAACCCACCGAGTGATTATGATACCATTTTTACGTCGTTGGTAGAAGCGGCTAAACAATGCCAAAAACAAAAGCAAAAGATTGTGTTCGTAACGTTTGACCAACCGCTATACCATAAAGCTCGTGAAATCTTAGCCAGTATTGCTTTAGATAATGATCCCTACAATTTGTCGTCAATTCAAGTCAGACTTGGGAGATTTCATTTATTGATGTCGTTCCTTGGAGCAATTGGATTCATCATGGATGGTAGTAGACTTAAAAAAGCTTTTTGTGAAATATATCCAAAAAATTTGACCAATAAAGCTTTTTCTGAGCACGCATATGCACCAGCTATTTAGAGGACATTTTCTAGTACAGCTCGCCTTGTCTGAATTAATTTTTTTAACGATGGAGTTGTCGGACACAGAAAAGGGGCTAATGGATACATTTTTGCTGGATTTAAAAACAGGGAATTTTGATGACATTTTGCATCACGAAGATTTTAAGATCATAAAAGACAAATTTATCGAGCATCTGAAATTAGTGCAAAAAAAAGGTCCTACCGCAAAACTTTGGATGCAGTACTGGTAAATGGTCGTGTCAGTTAAAGATTTCATACGGGCTGAACGTACAGGTAATTGGGAGTTACATTTGAAATGTGCGGAAAGAATGCTTCTCTATTTTCATGCAAGTGGTCACTTTTTATACGCAAAATCTGCTCATCTTTATCTCCAAGATACGCGATTCATAAAAGGATTATTTACGATTAGACGTACTCATAAGTTTTGGTCGGGAGTTTAGACGGATATGATAATCCAGCAAGTTTTGATGACATCTATGAAAACTCAGGGTGGACTTACACATGGTGGTGGTTTGTCTGAAAGTGTTTTAACAAAATTCGTATTAACAATGATCATACTTGTCGAAGTTTGCAATGAAATGGAAGATTTTTGTAATGTTTGCTTTGCAACTACAGAGCACACATTGATTCCAGGGAATATAGAATAAAAAGAGATGTAGCTGATTAACAAATATTACTAAAAAACTTTAACAGGTACGATACTTTTTCAGAGACGGATAACATAATGTCAATATTTTCTGAAATTATTGGCCATAATTCTGTAAATTGCTACAAAGCATATGAAAAAGAACAAAAATTTTTGCAAGCTATTGTTGGAATGAAACGGTTCAATCTTTTGTTAATTTAAACGAATATATTATAGCCAACGATTCATTATTGCTATTTCAAAAAATATGGTTAACGATCGACAGTAAAAAAAATATAGAAACTTATTTACAATACTAGCTTGCACTTTTTCCTTTGTCACTTTTTGCAAAAAATGGCCTCGAGAATAATGTTAAATCTCAACTTTACGAATTATTTGTGAATGCGAATGGACTAACGCACTCTGACGGCATTGTGCATGTCGTTGACGGTGAATTTTTACTGCACAATGTAATTTGGCAGAAAAATGAAACTGTGGAAGAAATCATGAATAAATATTTGCGCTATGTAGAAAAACATTATGCAGCAAGCAACTATATCGTTTTTGATGGATACCCCAAAATTGAAAAATCAGTTACTGTGACAACAATACCAGCAGCTAATTCAACCAAAAGAAGAGAACGTAGTCGTAGAAAAACCTCAGACAATATTCCAGAGTTCTATTATCAAAACCATACAAAAATTTTATTTTTGCAAAAAAAAAAATTATCTAACGGCACAAAATAATAAAAACTGTAATGAAAAGATTACAGTCACAAGGATTTTCCTGTAAGCAAGCAAAAGAAGATGCTGATGCTGACATAATTAAGACATCGATAGAAATTGTCAAAAATACTTATAAAACTGTCATTGTTGTGGGTCAAGATATTGATCTTTTGGTCCTTTTGAATCAATTAAATTCAAATAATCATGACATTAATTTTTTTAAGCCAGGTTCAGGAAATGTAAAAGATAATTTATCACGTCTAATAGTTTCAAACATGAATCCTTCAAAAACATCGTTGCATTTCCGCATTGTTTTACAACATCTGAATTTGCCAGAAAAGGAAAAAAAAAGTATCGAAAATTCCTTATTAGACGACAAAAAATTGTCAAATTTGGCCAATATTTTTTTTTTAATGCAAACAAAGAAGATATCTAAAAAAATCGATTACAATTAATCAAATCTATTTATAAATGTTAAAATGATAATATATATATCAATTAAAATTTCGAAAATATCAATTGGCAAAAATTAAATTATCTTTTATATTGGCAAATCTCCCACCCACAGAAGGTGCAGTAGAACAACATTCTTACAAATTTATGCTCAAATTCATGGTTCTGAAAAATGCTTCAATGGAGAAGAAAAAAGCTACAAGGAAGTTGATGATTCAGATAAAATTGTTGATGAAGAACCAATGCAGACTGGAAATAATATTGAAGACAAAGACGGGATGGTCTTGAAAATTTTAAAGATCTACTAGAATCGTGAAGGTTTGTCAAATGTAACGATGAAGAAATGCTATCAAAGAGACAAAAACTAATGGATAAGTAATTAGAATTCAAGATAAGGTATTAAGAAATAACAATATTAATGTTTTTGAATATATTATAATGAATAACGTAATCAGCATAAAGTATCTAAATTCATTAGTACGATTTACATGTAAAGGGTTTTCCAATAGGGACGCCCCTGTTTTGAATAGCTGCTATTTGAACATGTGTGAAGTTAGCTTCATATTATAAACGTCATTTTGTTTGAGACATTATACCATTTCATCATGGTGAAGTACACGTGCGCGCAACGTTTGCAAATTATTAAAATTTATTACGAACATTCGAGTTCGGTTACCGCAACTTTACCTGCGTTGACTCCGATTTTTGGTTGTTATAATCGTCCGGATAAACGGTCTGTGGTTTGTTTAGTGGCTAAATTCGAGTCGACCTACTCATTATTGGATGTTCCCGTGCCGAAAAGAACTGTACTGTACGAGCTTCTGTAGCCGAACAACCAAAACATTTGATTTCACGCCGTTCTCAGGAGTTGGGGATCAGCCAAACAACATTGTGGCGGATTTTGCGGAAAGAACTTAGCCTACACCCGTATAAGATCGTTCTATCCCAAGATTTGAAGCCGAATGACCATTTGCTGCGCAGAAATTTTACCAATTGGGCCTTAGACAAGATGGAGATGGATAATGATTTTCATCAAAAAATCATCCTGAGTGACGAGGCTCATTTTTGGCTAAACGGTTTCTTTAATAAACAGAACTGTCGCATTTGGTCAAGGGAAAATCCTTAGGAAATCAGCCACCTTTGTATCCATTAAAACTCACTGTTTGGTGTGGTTTTCATGCCGGCGGAGTCATTGGCCCTTATTTCTTTTTCAACAATGCAGGAAATGCCGTCACGGTCAACGGCGATCGCTATCGGGGCATGTTAACCGATTATTTTTGGGACAAATTGGATGATTTCGATGTGGACAATATGTAGTTCCAACAAGACGGGGCCACATGCCATACAGCAGGCCAAACAATCAATTTATTAAAGACTAAGTTCAGAGACCGTGTTATTTCAAGACACGGCCCAACCAATTGGCCGCCTCGTTCGTGCGATTTCAAGTCAGTAGTCTACAGCAACAAACCAACAACATTGGAGAAGCTCTAGACCAATATTGAAAGAGCCATTGCTGACATATCGCCAGATTTTTGTGAAAAAGTGATGGAAAATTTTGTCCAGCGTCACCATTCGTGCCGGCGATCCATAGGTGGCCATCTGAACAATGTTCTGTTCCATTCCTAATGGTATAGTGTCACCTTCAACCCACAATAAACAGATCTTTGATATCTCATCAATTGCTCGTTTTATTTACATTTCAAATGGGGGCGCTCTTATTGGAAGACCCATTATATTTATATATTATGAGATTTTCAATCAGTCACATTTTTTAGATGAAATCCCCCTGCAATCCTACCTTTAATTATATTTAGAATAACTATTTTTGCATGTTTTTTGCAATCTTTATGTTTTATTGATTTGTAATTTTTTTGTTTATCAATGTAACACGGAATCTTACATTTTATGAGTAATTAAAGAATAAATTTTAATAAATAGCTCAAAATTGTACATAATGTAAAAAAAAAATTCGGTTTCGAGTTTTTTTAGTTTTTTTGCATTTTTTGAGAACATTTACCATAGTAATGTATATTTTTATTACACCATTTAAAAGTAGAGATTTTAACGAACAAAAAGCCCTTCTTCAGCCCTTAAACGTCCACTGCTGAACATAGGCCTCCTCCATTCTCTTCCATGTCGTTCTATTCTGTGCTGGATGCTTCCAGTTTTTCCCTGTCAGTAGCTGCAGATCGTCACGCCATCTCGCCTGAGGTCTGCCAACACTTCTTTTTGTTCTTCTGGGTCGCCACTGCATTATAGCTTTCGTCCACTTGACGTCGTCTTGTGCTACGTGACCCGCCCATCGCCACTTCGATGTCGCTATTCGTTCTATGACATCAGTCACTTTGGTGCGCTTGCGGATATCGGTATTGCGGCATTTGTGTCTGAGGCTGATACCCAGCATTTCTCGCTCCATTGATCTTTGACAAACTCTCAAGCGTGCTGTGCTTTTCGCTGTAAGAGTTGCCGTTTGCATACTATAAGTTGCAACGGGCAGGATGCACGTGTCATAGACTTTCCTCTTGAGACAAATAGGAACTTTAGCCCACCGAGTTTAAAAAAGAAACTGATATTTTGATGCAAGAATTTTTGATTTTGACAACTTTGCCATTTAACTTTTTTCCATAAGACTTGTAGTTTTTCCAGAAAACAGTTTTCTACTCTTAAAAACTCAGCCCCTTCTACTTCCCGACCTCAAATGGCCAGTAAATTATTTTTTCTTTCATTTTTGTTATATTCTCTTCCTTTTTTAATGGGTTTCATCCTACTATTATTTTATTTTTTTCAAAAATTATCAATCCTTGTCTAATAGTGTTTTAGTTATTATTTCCTTTTCTTTTTTTTGTTCTCTGTTTATACTTCCATTTGTATACCACATTAATTGCTGCCATAGCAACAATTATGTGTTTGCCACACTGTGACATTTACGTTGAGTAGCAACAGCGGCAAAAGATCAGCTAAATGCAACTAGGTTTTGGTACAAAGCAGAGAAGACTGTCCGGCACTGTTCCTAGAAATAGTTGTTAGAAAACATTTTAGCTAAAAGACACAATGTCACCCTACTTTGTATATCAAAAACCTTACTATTTACAAATAAAAAAATAACAAAAGCCAAACTTAAATAAAGAAAAACTTTAACAAATCTTCACCAATAGTTCTAAAACATCATGACTCTGAAGCGGTAATCTACTTGTCTCAATATCTCTACCCTTGGTAATACACACGACTACTTTTCAAGCAGAAAAAGCTGGGATCATCTCTAAAACAATAGAGCTAGTAACCCAAACATATTTTGAAGATGGTAACGCAATGCCGCATATTAAGAAAAACGTTGAACTGTTTGTGAGTGAAGAAAAGCTGTAATACAGTTAAATCGGACAGGCAACGGCAATTTTGTCGCGTTTTATTTGAATCAGATGACCAAAATAAATTTATCATTTAAAATTAATAACTGATGTATTTTATGTAAATTGCCTTTTTATACAGTAAAAAACACAAACACTCGTGTTTCAGGGTATGCATCCATCATCAGTGTGTCTAGCATCTAAATAAGTTATATTGTATGCCAGGTAGATGTTGTAAGTGGCTAGTAGCTTCTCCACATTATAGGTGTATCTGAGTGATTTCAATCAAATGTGGTAGATTATGGTTTTAATGTTTGTTGGTATTTGGTTTTTGGTAAAATTTTGGCCAAGTTGTTAAAGTTTTTTACCAATTTCTTAGGCGTTTTTTAAAACGGGTGCTTTGCTTTTGTTGCTTTGCTTTGCTGTTTTCTTTTGAAGAATTCTAGAATGTTGAAGGATTGTTAAATCCTAGGATCCACTAAATACCAATACATTTGCCATTGTTTTTTTCTTCAGGTAGAGTGCTGCATGTCGCAAGAAAAAAAATTCTATATATTCTCAGAGGTGGTGAGCATTGTCATCAAAATACCGGCAATTTCTGCCACTAAAAAAAAAAAGAAAATATTTTTAAAGCAATTCTGCTTAATATTGCAATAGCTTGATAGAAGCACCCACTCAAATTTCTTCTCAAATTGTTTAGCATCTTTACGCAGGCTTTAGAGCAAAGCTACACGTTTTTATGTTTTTGGCATTTGGTAAATAGCATCTTTGTTTTCTAAAACAGTTAAATTTATCTACGTTTTGTATATACTTTTGGGTTGCTAGCTTTAGTTTAGTTTTGGTTGTCTAGTCTTAGGCGTAGTCACTTGTTGAAAGAAATTGATAGTCTTTGCTGTCGGGGGTAAAGAAAAACTCGGGTCTGTTTGTAATTTGTTTAAGGCCCGGCAAGAAAGTTTTTATAGCAACGATCCTAAAAATTGCACGCTTTGCAATGACTCAACTTACCAAGCTATGGAAAAACCAGAACATAAACAAAACAACTAACAAGAACTCTAGTATTTTCTGTCTTTACGCAACATGGGTCATTAAAGCTGCCGATAGAAGGCAAATCGATGCGTTTCAGATGTGGGTATGGCGTAGGATGCTGAGGATACCCTGAACGGCCAGACTCACAAATATCTCGGTTCAGGCCAAAATTAAACAAAAGCAGCAACTTTCAAGTATGAGATATGCGCGTATCCTGAAATTCATCGGACATATAATAAGCCACGACAACATAAAAATGCTCATCATTCTAAGCAAACCCGAAGGCAAACGTAAGCGCGCGAGCGTTCCCCCACTCGATGGACAAATATAATATCACAAGTGACGTGTTGCAGGCGCGCGACTCAAAGCCAAAAACCAAAAACCCCGGCGTAACTTGGAGCGCCGGCAGACTTCTTCGATCGTTCGCAAAGGCAACATCGTTCCAGAGACAACACAAACCAAACAAAACAAACAAAACCCAATAATCTACGCATCGTCAATCATCATCGACAGACCCCACGGAGTCAAAGCTGAAGCCGACTAACCCTGGAAGCATTACCCAGGGACCCCCAACCAACAAACAACTTAACAGAAACCTCTTCTGGGTCGAAACATCGACCCCAATACCCGGATCACCGCCTTCCAGGCTATCACCGCAGGGCTAAGCGGCAACAGACAGACTTGAACTTAGGGACAGCAACCGACATAACTGGCGCGGTACCATAGAGAGAGTCATGCACAACCAGAAAAAGGATTAGTCAATATAACCAATACACATTGGACAAAGAAGAAGATACGTGTAACGATTAATATTTATAACTAATAAATTCATAGCAATAAAACTTTATATTTGAAATAAATGATTTCATTACTTATACAGAAATTGTAATATTATATTAAAACTATGCTATTATAGATAATTTTCCAACTACGATTTATTTGTAACGAACGTTGTTAGAGTTACATGGATATTCTACAGAAAATTACATTTCAAAAATGTTTAATATTTTAAATAAAATATATAAATATTATATTAGGTTTTAATGCAGAATAAATAATTAATTACCATTTATTATTCATTAAACCAATTTCCACGTATTTGTGGGAATCAAATCGATCGAATTAGTCAACGCAAGTTCACCGTAGGAGTAACATGGAAAAATTTATAATTTTGCTAATGTTTGTTGGTTATAATAACTGTATTAATTGTCTCTACAATAAATTATATCCAGATGTAAGAGCAACAGTTTATAATAACAATCATTTTATTACTTTTATTTATACTTTGTAACTATATTAATTAAAACTGCATAAAATCCATTGATTTCAAATTTAAGTTATGACCTGATTTGGCATTACGCGTTATTTTTAAATTACCATTAAGCATTACTTTGATTTACTTGCACTTCTACACTTTTTTTTTATTTAGCATTATTCAGGATGCATTAACATGCACAATACGCTGGCTTCATCAATCTTTTTATATACATCCAATTTTAATTACACAATATTTTCTTGTCTTTTTTTGTAATGAAAAAAAAGGAACGACCAGATATTAATCAACAGATAAGAGTCAATTATTTAATTTCTTTAGTAATTTTAAATTTACACAATTTCTTTTAAAAACAGATTTTTTGTCATCTTGAAAGCGTTCTGATTTCTTTAAGAAGATTAAATAAATCTTTTACACGTGTTTACTTTATCTTTTTATTGAATTGTTGTGAAATTTGTTAAGACTCCAAGCAACTTGTTTCTGACATGTTTTTTTTAAATTTTTAACCGTATAGTGTTTCTACCACGTCTCTATCAGTATTGCCTCAACATCTCTTTGTTTTCTTTGTATTTATTTGTTTATGTATTTTCATGCTTCTGCCTTTATTTTTTTTATTTCTTTTTCTTTTCTTTATAAATTCACATTTAGTTCTTTTACACTAGTATACAAAAGTATACCTTCTGTTTATTTAGATACTCTTTTTTGCGTTTTTATTGTTTCTCCAGTGCCTTAACATCTTTTGAGCTTATAGCTTTTTCTGAGTACATTTGCTGTTCCACCATTTGCTTTTTCAATTTGATCTTCTTTTCTATATATATTTTTTTATTTTTTAATAATTTTTTTTTAATTTTTAGTTTAATGAAGAACATGAAGTAATCATTAATTCAATAAAAAAAGTAGTTAATGTGTATCCAGACATTTATATAAGGATCCATTACGAGATTAACGACCAATTCATAAATATTATCTTAAATAAAAGAATCCTATCTAATTATGAAATTTACAATAGTATCGCATTACAAAACTTTAATGATGGTTTTATTATACACTTAGTAATAACAGATTTGAAAGATCTACGGATAAATAATCAAGAATCTATATTGTTTTGCGTATTTATGGGCGAAAATATTGATGTAATGTTGAATAAATTTAATCCATTCTCAAGAACAATATTTGTGGATAAATTGGGAAATATTTATAAACGAGATTCAGATAACAAATTTAAGAAACAAATTAAAATAAATTTGGAATACGTTACAAACTTTGAAGGCATAAATTTGTCCTATCCAGGATACTTAGCTAATGTAAGACCATTTATAATCATTAATGACAGTAAAAGCAAAGGTCTTAATGTAATAATGATTGAAGAAATTGGAAAAATATTAAATTTTACTATTTATAAATTTTATGAAAATTTTGAAGAAGCGATGGTACATCTAATATATTATACTGCCGAAGGTTTGCCTAAAAATATGGTTTTTACTTATCCTCATTACTTGTCTCATTATGCGTTTGCCGTTCCATTAGCTGAAAAGATGCACAGTTGGTTAAGTTTAATTTATGTATTTGATTTTAAACTTTGGTCTTTGTTACTAGCTTCATTTATATTAATATTAATAGCATACCAAAATATAGAAAGAAATAGTTTCAGCAAAAATGTTCTGAATTGTTTTGCAATATTTTTTAATCAAAGCATCCCAAAACCTAAACTAAAAGTATTGCTAATACTTTATGTAACTTGGGTAATCTTTTCTTTTATTATTGTAAACGCGTATTTAAGCTTGTTTTTTACATTACTCGTCAAACCTTTATATAAAAAACAAATTAATTCATTAAAAGACCTTGCTGATTCAAATTTAGAAATAAATGTCCTTAAAGGTATGAGCACATTGTTTGACAAATCTATAAAAGCACATAAGGCAATACTTGATAAAAGCCACTTTACAAAATATTTCAAATTTAATTTTGTTACTATTGATAGAAACACTAGTATTTTATTAGAGAGCACATCTCTTAAAGCTTTGCAAGAGTCCCTCCTCGAATATGACCTATCTAGTTTTCATATGTTCACTATTGGTGGTAATATTTTGATGGCTATACTGTTTTCAGCAAATACTTCAATTATTTATCAAGTTAATAAATATATTGGTCGTTTTCAAGAAGTTGGACTTTATCATAAATGGCTTCAAGATGCTATGTATATTACTAAAACTGCTGAAAGCAATAATTTAATTACTCTTTCTTTTGAACATTTGTCTTTGCCTTTTTTTATATACGGCACTGCTCTTGCAATTGCTTTGTTAATTTTTGTAGGAGAACTTATTTCTAGAAAAATTACTTTATATATAGATTAAAATTTATTAAATTTAAGTTCTAAATTACTAATAATTTTATAATTTTTAGAATGGCACCAAATTTAACTATTCTAAAATTAATAAATATTTTTATTGGTTTTTAGATAATAGTTCATTTTAATCCCCAAAAACTGTTTGTAAAATAATTATAAAATTTGTATTAATCTGGTATTCAATAAAAAATCAAAATGCTTTATGTTTTTACTTATTTTACAAGATCTTTTTTTTAAATTATTTGATAAATGAAATAGCCAAATAGCAAGATAATTAAAAAAAATTATTTTGTATGTTACTTTTTTTAATTTTAATTTTTCTTCTGATAGTTTTGAGACAAAATGCATTTAATTTGGGCCAGTCTGTTTAATATATTTTATTTCATTTATTTTGCGACGCAATTCCGTGGTTTTTGTCATTGCATAAAAATTCTTTTATAAAATAATAAAACAATTTATTATGTTTTTTATTACAAATTTATTCTTACAAATACATTACTAGTTTTGGACCTAATAAATTTTATTTGTATGTAGACAAGACAAAATACAATTAAAAAATACCAACAAAAAACAGCTTTTAAAATTGCCAGCGAGCCTAGGAAAACCTGAAGAAAAATCATCAAAGTAGTGGCAGGTGTCACACTGACCTAAGTCAATTTTTTTTTGCTTACAGTCAAAATATACCCTTAATCAAATTTAAAAAATTTAATTTATGTTTAATTTGACATGTGTCAACAAAATTTGTAAAAAATTCTTAAATTTTTGCAACAGTAACGCCTTCCATAGATTGAAACGTGGCGCCTTGAAACATCAAATTTGTGTTGTAGTTTTTGTTTCTTGTGTTCTCATTAGTGGACTGCATTTTGGTTGAGTTTTGTTTGCTGCTGGATTGCCCCACACTATCACCATGTTTTTTCTGCTGGTATTTGGAAACAACATCTCCTTAAAAATAGCGGCGTCGTCGTTAGCCCGGTTGTTTTTGTTTGGCTTGCAGGAACTTCTAACCCTGTTCATCAACCTATTTCCTTAAAGCATTACAATCGCCGGGTTTGCGCAATCTGCAGGTTGTACTTTAACATCGCTAAAAGTTTCACAAACAAACTCAGAACCGTTATCAGTTAAGATTATCTTTGGGTACTATAACAATGGAATAAGCGGTCATTTATAATTTTGACGGTAGTTTTGCTAATAGTTGTCAGTACTCGGATGGCTTCCAACCATGCACGTTAAAGCGTATATGCTATCGGCCTGTGTTGTTTCATAAAACCCAATGTAATCCAAAACCACTCTCTCCTATGGTAATAATAATAATAATAATAATAACCGTTTTTATTCTAATAAACGATTTAACTACAGATTTTCAAATAAAATAAAATACAAATGTAAACATTATAATATTATTGAGATTAGGGTATTTTAGTAAAAATTTTATTGTGCTGACTTGATTTTTATATATTAAGACCGGTTTCGGATGATGGCCTAACCGCCGAAACCGGTCTTAATATATAAAAATAAAATCAGCACAATAAAGTATAAAATTTTTACTAAAATACCCTAACCTCAATTATTTTAAACTGTGCAATAATCAGAAACAAATACTATTATAATATTAGAACGGATGTCAAGTAGTGTATTTTATTGCTTAGAAAAGTTTAAAATTATCAGTATTGTAGTTCATAAACTCCATAACAGTATAAGGTTCAATCTTTTTTAGAATTTCAAATGTGCATTTTTGTAAATTGCGAAAACAGATTTTTGTTTGACAAAAAGTGGCAATTTATTGTAAAACCTTATGAATAATAAACTCCACTTTCGGTCATTTTATACTTATAAATTGGGTAATTAAACTGTTGGTTATTGCGGGTAGTATAAATATTACCAACAAAATATTGATTTTGTTTCCACATAAAGAGAAAACATTCCATAATATAAATTGCAGTTGCCGTTAACATTGCATGTTTTAAAAACATTGTTCTGCAAGACTACTATATTTTAAGTTTAATAAAATCCTTAAGACTCGTTTTATTTAATAAATTTTTTATTGAAATATGTTAAACTACCCCAATATAAAACTCCAAATCTTATAATAGCAATAAAATTATCATTATACGTACATTTAAGAACAGTAAAAGAAACATTTGATTTTAATATTCTGAGCATATACTCAACTCTGTTTGGTAGAAATGTAGTCAATGTGATCTTTCCATTTTAATTTATTGTAAAAAAAAATACCTAAAAACTTTACTTGGCTAACAAGATGAAATCTTGCAATGCCTAAAGCAATGGTTGAAAAAATTACAGTTGCCTCCCTTTTTTAAATATTATAGCATTTGCTTTAGAGCGTCTAGTAGCACTTACGCGTTGTTAGCCATTTCCGACAAATCTTTGCCTTTAATACACAGATTCGTATCGTCTGCGTAGTTTATAATTTTGGAAGATAAATTGCAAATTATATTAATAATTTCGTTATTAAAAATAAAAGGACTTAACACGCCCTAAGGAACCCCCATTACTATGTAAAAATTATTTGATCAAACAATTTTGCCTTTGACTACAATCTCTACTAATTGTTTAGTATTTCAGCACTTTAGGCCAGTGGTACAACAATTTGCAGGGCTGATAATAGTACCTCTAGTTGATTGTGGCTATTTTGTCATTTAGTAATCTATTGAGATTGCCCTTTAATGCTTTGCGCCGTACGGCGTCTGCCAAAGTCTCAGTAACCAGGATTAAGATTCAATGACGATTGAAATAGTATGATCAAGCCAGATGTTTAAATAGGCTTTTTATTGATGTTCTTGCTAACATGTTTATAAATATAGGTAATACCATCCTATCAGAGCCTTTCAAGTCTTGATTAGTGGTTTCAAGTTCTATGTTTTTGGATAATGTTTATGGTAGCAGATTTATAATGCCGAATACATGTTTCAGGTGTTATTATACTCCTCCAATCTTAATGCCCATCGGATAAATTTTGTAAAGTTTTTTAGCCGTACCAACGCCCGATTGTTTGTCCTTAAAGTGAAGGTTTTATCCTATAAGTAAGTTCAGTACTTTTTGATGGCCCAAATAATTGTTATGCACTCAAACTTGTTAGAATAGTATCTTTCCTAGCAATCCTTCAATCCCAAACTTACAAATGAAATTATGTGGCACATCAGTCCTTCTTCATAAATATAATACTGTGCCCATTCTAAAGTTTGTAACTGGAGCGTAGGCAAGCAAATTTTAAAAGTTGGTCCATTAAAGTATTTTTCACATTCAAAACATTTGTCCGCTTTTTGTAGCCATTCGAAAAGCTTCTTGTTGATTTATAGCTTTAATAGTCGTTTGGCTAAATAGACAAAATTAAGTGTGCACTCCTGTAGCTAGGTGAAGAAACATTAAATTTTTGGACTAGTTGGTAGGTCAGCGGAATTCTTAAATAAGTTTTAGGTGGTGTTTCATATAATGGTTTCTTCCGGCCGTAATGTTAGGTCATTTTTCCGCATACGATCAAGTACTTTTCGTAGATGATTTAAATGTTTTCCATAGTTTTCAAATGTAATAAATAGATTTTACCATCCATTGCTTGTCTCTTCTATTAATATTAAACAATATCCAGAATGCAAGTGCGTTTTGGTAAAGATGTGTGCGGCGCTAAAATCCTTAAATGTTTTTTGAATATAAGACAGGGTTGCTGCTTGGTTGAGTCCGCTAAAAGTTGGTAAGTTTTCTGCCTTCATTTTCTAAAGGTAGGCCGTATCGTCCATGACATCTGCCATATTAAATATACCCATTAGTCATCGTGGCGGTGTTGTGCAAATTCTTTTGACCTGTCTTCCAGTTTGATTTTTAGTCTCCATTTTGTGTATACTTCCCGGTTGCTAGTTTCCTTTCAGTTCCGGCTGTCTAGTTTTTGGGTGCAGCTTCTGTCTTACATATACAAAGTCTGTCTAAAAGGTATCCGACCTAAAAAATGTCTGCTCATGGTAGTGATGCTAGGCTGGCGCCACTTTGCCCAATAGAAAGATACAGTTTAATAAACATAAGTTTTTTGAATGACCGAACGAGTTGAAGAACGGTACTCCTAAACATTTTGTCAAAAACTTGTTTATTCTCAAAGCAAAACATTTTGTAAAATTCAGCAGGTGTTTGGAGACAATGCTAAGAGAGTATTACATCATTAAGGAGTAGTTCAACCAATTTAAAAATTGTCAAACATCGAAAGAGAGTGATCAGCGTTCTGGGAGGCCGCAATCTACTTAGAATGCAGGTGTTGTGGAGAAAGTAAAAAATCTTATAATAAGAAATTGTTGTTTAATCGTACAAAAAATTGCCAAAGAAGTTGAGATCAGTAAAGATTGCACACATGTAACATGCGCAGAGTGGTTGCAAATTTTAATAAGTAAAATCAAAGTGATGCTAACAGTGTTCTTTAATATCTGTGCAACTGTGCATCACAGATATGCACTGGAAAAACAGTGACAAAAAAAAAATCAATAAATTCTCCACCAACTCTGTGATGCAGTTTGGCGTAAAAGACTAGATCTCTGGACGGCATAAAACTGGCAGTAGCATTACAACAATGCTCCTTTTCATTTTTAGCACATGATGCAATTTTTTCTTGGCAAAACATTAGCCAACCTATTTACTCTCTAGACATGATTCCTTGTTTTCAAAATTGAAGATGTTATTAACGGCATCTCGTTTTCAGAGTAGAAAAGAGATAATGCAGAACGCAACGGCGGAGTTCAATACCATTCCAAAAAAAATAATTTAAAAATGTGTGGAGGCGCCTACTTTAAACTAATTACGCCCGGAAATAATCAGTTATTATTATACTATCAGAATGTTCGTGGGTTACGCACTAAGACTCATTTATTTTATACAAACTTATGTTGTGCCTTATATGATATTGTATTTCTTTGTGAAACTTCATTAAACGATACTATCAGTAGCTCTGAACTTTTTCATAATAATTATAGAGTAGTTCGTAATGACAGAAACTTAAACACATCGTGCTACTGGAGGTAGCGTTCTTATGGCATTTTCTAATAGAATCTGTTATGAAGTTATTGATACTAGTTTTATAAGTCAAGTAGTTCCTCTTATAGATCTTACTATTTGTAAATGTAAATGTGATTTATATTTGATTTATACGTGTGTAGTTTACATACCTCCTGATGTATCTGCCGATAATAGGGATACATTCCTGGAAGCTTTAGAATTAGTATTATTGGATAAACCTGTTATATTGGTTGGCGATTTTAATATACCTGCATTCTGTGATGAAATTAAAACTCCAACATCATGTAACGTCATTTCTATTAATCATTTTATGACAGTGTTAAACTTAAAGCAGTCTAACAATATTAAAAACAGCTATAATAAATTATTAGATTTAGTACTGTGTAATTTTGATGATAATGTTGACATTGAACATAACAAACTTCCGTTAGATAAGGAAGATTCTTACCATCCTGCTTTGGCGGGTATATTTCAAATAAAATCTAAAAATAAAGCTACTACATTCCCTCAGAATACTTCTAGCAAGCGATACAACTTTCGAAAGGCCAATTATCTCAAACTTTGAAAACTTGTATTGATGTTAACGACGGATTAGATCAATTTTACAATATTCTATACAATGTACTGAATAGCTCTGTACCGTTTAATAACAATATTAAATCAGGCAATTTTCCTTGTTGGTTTACTAAAGATTTAATTAAAAATGTGCGCCTAAAGCTATATTACCATCGTAAATGGAAATCAACATCATCTTTGTTTTATCGTAGAGAAACGACTAAGGACCTTATGTAAAACTCAAAGCAATTTCGCTTACAATTCATACATGGCTAATATTGAATCAAATCTTAAACAAAAACCTGCAGACTTATGGAACTTTGTACACCAAAAGAATGGCACAACCAGAATTCCTGGTCAGTTAAAACAATATGGTATATAGTAATCCCGAAGAAATAGTTAATGGTTTTGCTGAAACTTTTTCAGAGGTTTATTCTAAAGAAACTCCAATACCTTTCAATACGGTACATACAAACTGTGAAAGCTTTTCTGTTCCTACCATTAAAGAATCTGACATTATATGTAGTTTTGATAAATTAAAAACTTCTTTTATATGTGGCAATGATCATATTCCTTGTTTTGTAATTAAAGATTG
Source organism: Tachinus rufipes (assembly GCA_963932245.1). Classification (NCBI taxonomy): domain Eukaryota; kingdom Metazoa; phylum Arthropoda; class Insecta; order Coleoptera; family Staphylinidae; genus Tachinus; species Tachinus rufipes. The sequence continues at coordinate 18,062,003 of OZ010748.1, read as the reverse complement.
TAAACACGTATTTGCAACGCCGTTACTAACTATTTTTAACCTAGCCATTTCTACAGATTATTTTCTTGACTTTTGGAAGTGTGCAGTTATTACACCTGTCTTTATAAAAGGTGATTATTCGTTACTTCAAAATTATCGACCTATTGCCATTTTACCCAATTTCTGTAAAATTTTTGAACAAATAATTTACCATTTTTTGTATAATCATGTACAAGAATATATTTCTTTGTGTCAACATGGATTTATGTCTGGTAGGTCTACAGTAACAAATTTGGCAAAAATTGCACAACATATAAGTATACAACTTGATAATAGGAGCCAAGTTGATGTTGTTTATACAGATTTTTCGCGCGCTTTTGATGTCATAGACCATTCAATTTTACTTAATAAACTTAGTACGTTTGGCATTACTGAGAACTGCATTAAATTCTTGTCATCCTATTTAGACAAAAGATCGAACTATGTGTACTACAACGGATTCAAATCGCAGCCTTATATATCAACATCAGACGCACCACAAGGGTCAAACTTAGGACCTCTGTTATTTATTATGTTTATTAATGATTTAATCACGTCAATAACTGCCCAATATTAGCTTATGCAGACGATCTAAAGATTTATACATCTATAAACTCTTTAGATGATCATATTATTCTGCAAGATAACATAAATTTAATTTCGGAGTGGTGATAAACTTTATCTTAATATCAGTAAGTGCTGTATGATATCATACTCCCGTAAACGTGTAACGATCCTATATGAATATAAAATTGATGGTTGTGTCATTCCTAGAAGTTCATGCGTAAAAGATCTTGGTGTAATTTTTGATAGCCAAATAAGTTTTGTAGGTCACATCGACAACATGTGCAAGTCTGCGATAAAGGTTTTAGGATTTTTAATGCGTACTTGTAAATATTTTAGTAATACTGAATTACTTAAAATTTTATACTCATTACTAGTACGTAGTAAACTAGAATATGCCTCCATAGTATGGTATCCGTGTTATACAAGCCATACTTTAAAAGTTGAGCGTGTACAGAGACGATTTCTAAAGTACTTGTCATACAAAGCAGATGGTGTATATCCCGAACGACATTTTGATTACTGTCAATTATTATCTAGACATAATTTCTCATCAATGTCATTACGTGTCGACGAAAGTAGTGCTTTATTTATGTATAAATTAATCAATAATGTTGTTGACTGTCCCGAATTATTAAATGCAGTTAATTTTTGTATTCCAAGAATCTCTTCCAGAAACAATAATACTTTTGTAGTAAATATTGCCAAAACAAATATACTAAGGAAAGCACCTTTGAGTCATATGTGTCGGAATGGAGACAAGTTTTATTGTGACATATTTACTGGCAACAGGAATGTATAACTTATTATCACATTAAGAACTATTATTATTTTCTCATTGTGTGAGGGAGTGTATGTATGTGTACGTGTGTGAGAATGTGTGTATATATATATATATATATATATATATATATATATACGTATACGATGATGCGAAACCCAGTATACACTACAGGCCACCAGAAGCCCGGTCTTAAAAAAACAGTTTTCTGTATATTTTGCAAATTTACTCTTTAATAATGAATATAATAATATCTGATATGCGAGGGGTAAGTTTATATAGAAATTTATTTTGTATAGATTTGTCAGGTTATGCTAGCCCTACGAGACAACACGGATATTGCGAAGCCTAAGTGCATATGTTTATATTGCCTACGGTTTATTTGACGCCCAATTAAACCTCATAAAATATTAGAAAATCAATCGGACAAATATTTTAAGAAATGTGGCTGTTGAGTATAAGTAATTTATCACATAATAGTTTTAAATAAATAATATAATGTTAGTATTCTGATGCTATATATAGATCATTGTAAAAAAATTAAATCTATACAATACCTAATTGTTGTTATGACAACTAAGTAATTTCTAAATATTACATATTAATATTTAAAAAAAAAATATATTAATGTATGTAAAGCTTTTTGATTGGTTATTAATGTCAATACTTATAATTTGATTAGTAAAAAATAAGGGTCTTTGGAGATGTTTGTGACATTGCTTTACTCAACAACCTCTTAGTTTAAACTACTATTTCATTAGCTCAGACCATAGCCCAATAGTTTTTAATTTTTATGAGAAGAATAAACAGAAAGTTAATAGTCGGTCTATAAGACCGATTAGACGTTTTTCTCAGACTCTAGAACAGAGCATCACATCCCTTCTTAATATTCAAACAATTAAATGAGTTGACAGCGTTATCTTTGACTTTACTAGACTCATCTCGCTAGCAATGGAAAAGTCTACAGGTTTTGCCAAAAGTAAAATAGATTGGGTTTCAATAGAAAACCAGACAGCTCATCTAACTTTAAATAACAAAATTTCATGACCTAATTGACCAAAACAAACTAAATCAGTTCAATGATGAGGTTATTTTTTAGGCTGATAAGCCAAAAATCTAAGCTAACTCAATGGTGAGATAAAGAAGGCAATAAAAAAGTACAAAAATCTGTTCTGAAAATCCGTTTTAAATTTCTCCAACAAAGATAATCTAATGTGTAAAAATAAGCGTAGACCGTTTCTTTTTATTTATGACAAAGAAGCTTTAAATATACATGGCCAAATCATTTGCTGACAACTCTAATGAGCGTTGTTTTACAACAAAGACTTAGATTTGGACCACTTAAGAAGAATCCTCAAAAAATAAAATATTGTAGGAAACGAACTAATTCTGCTTGTCTTTTTAAATTGGTTTGGACGTCTAAAGTAAGAAATATGATTTTTTCATTTTAAACCAAAATTAGAACCAGGTCCTAAACAAAGCTTGAAAGCATTTTCTTACAAGGTTATAAAGTTCCCCACTTACATTACAAGTACAATGCTAACGTCACATTTTTGTATTCATAAAAAATTCTAATAAAATTTCAGACATTTTTCACAAAATAACCTTGGACAAAATCAGAAATCACACTTAAGTTAAAAACCTATTGCCAAATCATCAACATGGTTTCAGATATGGGCTCTTTTCAACTAACTAGGGTTAAATCTAAATAATTTTTTCTATAAAACTCCTTTTGTTTAAACCTACAAAAACTATCTTGCAACAAAAATAATCGGAGTTATGTATTTTTATGCAACAATATAGAAAATTTAATTAATAAATTATTTTTATACTAATTTGTTAAATATACCAAAGGTTTTCTTAATTTTAAAATGAGAAGACTAAAACAAACACCTTACAACAAATAAACACTTTACCTACACAGACGCCGACCCGATCATCTATTGCAACCGCTACAACCATTGCCACCTGCTGCCAACAATCTGCTTGCCACCACTCAACCAATACGGTTTGCGTCTAACTGCAGTTAAACTTTGACACTGCAGAGAGTGCTAAACTCTACTGGAAAAGGCTGTCAAAAAAACACCTCTGCTAAAAACACAAACAGTTAACATGTCATCCTTCTTTGTGTTTCAAAAACCTTACAACGTGCGCACACATAAACAAGATGAGCAGAAAGAGGTCAATGATACGATTAGAATATACACGGATGGTCCAAAAACCAATAAAAGTTCTGAAGCGAGAATCTTCTCGCAAAATCTGGATCTGAAAATATATTTACCATTAGTAACGCACACATCTATCTTCTAATCAGAAATAGTACTATAGTAGAACTTAGTAGTAGTAGAACTTATGGGGTTATGAAAAAAGTAACTCGCAAAATATCTGGCAAGAATGCCTAAACTCTAACAGACACTAGAGCGGCCTTAATTGCTATAAAAAAGCCTAAAATTACATTGAAGCTAATTTTTAAATTTCATCGTGTCCTTAGTTTAGCAGCCTGTAGAAATAACATCAAGCTGCTCTGGGTATAAGGACATTCTAACAAAGTAGGTAACATTAAGGCGGACGAGCTTGCGCGTAAAGAGTCAACTCTTATCACGTGTGAACCTAAACCATGAACCTCTTTAACACTCAAAAGTTTAAATAACCTCCTAAAAATTAATACACACACAACGCACTGGAAAGACGCTGGGATGACACTTCTGGCTGTAGACAGAAAAAGGAAACAATGACTACCTCAAATGCTAAAACAGCCGATTACTATTTGTGACTGTCACACTGCCAACTAAGAATACACATGCACTCGATTAGTATTGGAAATAATCCAACATGTAGAGAATGTGAAATGAATGACAAGACGATCGAGCAGGTGCTATGTAGATGCCCGGCCCTCTCATACAATAGAGAGTCCATGTTGGAAAGCTGTTGGCTTGGCATGGCCAGTAAAGGGGAGACCCTTCAAAGCGTTGTACTTGCATACATCAGTTAACAGCCAAGACAATGGAGTAAGGTCAAACCGTCACTTTTCCAAATTATAACCGTAGCTCATCAGCAAAAAGAGAAACCTGTAACAATGTACGAAAAATGTTTAGAATTCTAAAATAAGCATTATAGACGACCTTTTGTTAAAGAATTCCTGCTTAATATTATATTCCTCTACAAACAAGTCCACTTGCAACACAACAAAGCTCAAATAGGCAACAAGTTCTTTACTATATTAAGTCTAACTATTGCAACATCTTTGGACATTGGTATTATGTTGTTATTAATTGACAATTTGATATTATTTGATAGCACATGCCATAAAAAAATTTAAAAAATATTAAAAAACTGCTATAGCTAGAGTCTTACAACTTGTTTGAAGGGGATTGATAAGTTTAGAAAGTAATGCAAGCATTAAATTTAACATAATAAAATTACAAAAACAATTACTTAAACGTAGTACATAACCATACAAAACTAATTAAAAAATAATAATAATATATTGTGTATTTACTTCTTCAAACATGAAATAATAATACAAGTTACTATGTTTTTATCCCAAATTTATTTTTACGAATACATTACTAGTTTTAGCTCTACTTATAGTTATATAACTTATTACATCTGTAGAAGGCTCTAGTAGAGCCAAAGCTATTATTGTATTTGTAAGAATAAATTTGTGATAAAAAAAATAGTAACTTGTTTTATTATTTCATAAACAAGAATTATCACGTAGTAGAGGTCACAACCATCAATTTTATTTTTCATACATTTTATTGTAATAGACTGTTTTATAGAAAAGCACTGATGCCAAACTTCAGGGCTTCATATAATTCATAAAACATGATTGGCTCCTAACATCCGTAAAACATATATACTGTATATGCAGTTTAAAACGTAAGCCCTCTATAGTTGCATATAGTGAACTGTAAGTGTATAATTTGCGATAGTACACCGACATCGAAAGCTCAATAAATTTTGCTAAAAAAGTACAGGATAGTTTCATTTATCATATCTGTTCATTATACATGAAAATTTTTAGGAAGCCCAAAACGGACTTCGTAAAACTTTAGTGGGCTTGGTATCATCCGCACAACATACTGTTTTGGGCTTCATATATATATATATATATATATATATATATATATATATATAAATATTTAGTTAATTATTTTTCTTAAAATTGTTATTTACATTAATTTTTTCAAATTTTAGATATTATGTATAATTTCCCTGTAATAGATTTTTTTCCGTTGGATAATAAAGTTATTATTATTATTATTATTATTATTATTATTATTATTATTATTATTATTATTATTATTAAAGAAGACTAAAATCTTGTCAAGTAAATAATATTTTTTTCCCAGCCAAAAGTTGGATACTTTTTAGACAGACCTTGTACATTGTAATATATTTGTCAAAATCTTCTTATTTTTAAAAGGTTGGTTTTGGAGTAAGAAAAAGCTCTATGCTTTTGAGTGCCCCACGTTAGGCACCATTTATTGACAAACTTGCACCGCAAAGTGAAGTAGACAGCATTGTCACGTGTGATCAAAAGTTAATGGTTTTTGACAACGGTGTTTTTGTGTTTTGTGTAAAACCCAACAAAAAAGTTTTTCAAAACCACATCTTGGCAATAGCTAAATTGCTAGGCCGTGGGCATAGTTTTTTCAACTATGTAAAACATGTGGTTTTCCACAGTGGTTATGCGTTACTAGATCCTGCCGTAGGTCTGCTTTGACAGATTTTGTAAAAAATCTTTGTTTTTTTATTTATATATTATTTTTCCGTAGGAAATCTTGACAGAAAGTCAGTATCATATCTCCGCAGAACAAAATGAATCGATTTAGCTTGAACAACGTTGAGAAATATTGCAAACTTATTTCCAAAGTCGCTTGCTTGTGCAAAAAGTACGTACGGTGCGCACTGACAAGAATGTGGCTGCTGTAGGCGAGAGTGTGCGACTCAGTCCTAGAACATCGACTTGCCACCAATCTCAACAACTCAACATTTCACAGACCAGCCTGATGCAAGTTTTGCACAAAGATTTCGCATTATTTGCTTATAAGATCTAATTGATTCAGCAATTGAAGGCACAAGACCATCCGATTCGTGATCGCTTCTCAGTTTGGGCCTTAGAGCATCTCGAAATGGACAAAGATTTTGCTAAAAAAATCATCTTTTTTGACAAAGCGCATGTTAACAAACAAATCTGTCGCATCTGGGGATTGGAAAACCCGCACGTGTTTGTCGAAAAGCCAATGCGTCCTAAAAAAGTGACAGTTTGGTGCAGGTTTTGGAGCAGTTGCATTATTGGCCCATTTTTCTTTAAAAATACTGCTTTGGCGCTCCATCTCGGTCAACGGTGAGCGCTACAATAGTATGATAAACAATTTTTTGTCATCAGCCGTCTCGGCGATGTCAATTGGCCACCTTGGAGCTGCATTTGACGCCGTTAGACTTTTTCTTGTGGGGTGCGTGAAGGTCCGATGTTATGCAAACAATCCATTAACAATTTAGGCCCTCAAGGCAAATATCGAGCAAGCCATTTGTGAGATAGAGCCAAAACCCGTCACCAAAGTTTTGAAAAACTGGGTTAACAGGATACTACTGCAAAGCCAGCCGAGGTAGCCACATGAATAAAATCGTGTTCCATAAATAATAGGAATGTTTGTTCTTTTGAATAAACCAATAATATACCAAAAAAAATATAAATTTTTACAAAGCTGATTTTATTTGCAAATCTTTTTAAGCATAATGTGCAATAGATGTTTTACAGCATCTCTCAAATGTAAGCAATATTGGTTCGATTAGCCGTACAGATATATAGTATTGATTTTATAGCTTAGAGTAGCACCACGTTTGTTTTCTTATTTTGAATCTCATAAAAACAATTTAGTATTAAAGTCTTTCTTTGGCATCTAATTTTGTAGCATATTTTATGTAGGACTTATTCAAGAAGACTTATATCATTTTCATCGGTTAGACATTTTCTATTACGCATCATGAATTAATTCAGTTATGAGATTAACACTATGTTGATTCTTTTGGTAGAGCAATTGTCTTTCAACACGTCTAGTGCTCTCTTATTTCTGTTTTTGTTTACTTGTATCAACTTGAGTGTTAAAAAGCTGTCAGGGGCGCACCCTTCTTCCTCATCTTTTCTACCAGTTTTCTGTACGCTGGACCTTGTTTAGGTATTGTGACTTTTTCTTTGTACAGATAACATGCCTGATTGATTTTGCAGTTTTTTATTTTGTTTTTTTGCCATATTTATGACAGGAATCACTTTTTTTGCCGAGTCTATAAAGAATCTGTAATGTGACCCACCTTTTGGCATCTATAGCACTTTAGAGGAGTCATGATTTCTTTGGTCTTTCATCTAGTTTAACCGTCTCATATATAAAACAGAAATATTTCCAGACGAGTGGCTAACATTTATCACAATACCAAAGAAATTAAATGCCAAAAAGTGTAGCTACTACAGACATATAAGCCTCATAAGCCACACCTTAAAAGTTTTTATAAAAATAATACACAAAAGACAATACAACAAACTAGAAAATGATATTAGTAATACACAGATTGGATTCAAGAATGACATGGGCACTTGCAAAGCGCTGCTTGGCATTAACGTAAAAAATACGTGCTTATGCAAGAGTGCATTTTGTCTCTAGTGTTAATCAATTTGTACTCAGAGACAATATTCTAGGACGCAACTACTGAAGAAGAACAAGCAGGGGTGATTGTAAACAGACGACCGATCAACAAAATAAGATACACGGATGACATAGTAATATTGTCAGATAATATAAAAAACCAAATATATGATTATTTCAAAATCAGCAACACTTAATGCTAACCTTACCATCGACAATATCCGCATCAAAAAGGTAGCCAAATACAAGTACTTTAGTATCTGGAAAACTAGCTACAACGTACAGACAAAAAAAATCAAATACAGAATTGAACTAGCCGCTGCTTTTATTAAAATAAAAGACCTCTTTTGCAAACGTGATCTAAAACTGGAACTCCAAATTAGAATGATAAGGTGCTAGGTGTTTTCCATATTATTGTACGGCGTGGAAACATACACACTAAATCAACAACTTACAAATCAACTTTAAGTTTTTGAAATGTGGGTGTATAGGAAAGTCTTTAAAATATCGTGCATTGACAAATATACAAATGGAAAAGTGTTACAAAGGATAGAAAAAGAGATAGGAATTATAAAAACAATTAAATGTAGAAAGTTAGAATATCTGTGACATAATATGGGAGTAGGAAAGTATACAATACTACAGCTCATAACACAGGGGAAGATTGCAAAAAGTAGAAATACGAAAACGCTGTATTTCGTGGTTAATTTTTTTATAAATTAACTTAGCTACCAACAAAGCAATTTTTACTATTCACACTGTCACTCTTAACAGTTCTGTGAAAATACACCCTAACATCCAAATAAGAGATGGCACAGAAAGAAAAAAAAGTATTATAAAAAACCTCAAGCATCAAAGCAATTGCAAAAATTGTTACACTTGATAAACATTTAGCAAATCTTTCAAAACTGTTACATGGTGCCAAGAAGGCAATAAAATAAATAGGGGTCGTGTGGAAACTAGAGAATTAAATGCACATATTAAATTTGACTGGTACCCGGTTTGGTACATCTAAGGTTTTGCCTAAAATCTAGATAGGGCAAAATTTTTGTTGACTTAATCAAGGTTTTTAACCAGATACCAGTAACAGACAAACAATGTATTTCCACAAAACAGTAATAACAACACCGATTAGATTGTTTGAATTTCCTCAACTTTAAGCTTAAAAATGCTGCTCAAACGTTTTAAAAATTTATCGGCAAAAAGCTAAAGCTCTAAAAGTCCATGTCCTTTTGACACATATTGAGAAATTTAAAAACAAAAATATCTTAGACAGAATTTATTGTTATTATGGATTTTTCTGAAAATTATAGTTTTGTTGTACAAGAGGCTGCACAAGGATTTTATTGGAATAACAATCAAGCTACAATTTTTCCTGTCATGGTATATTACAAGTCCAGAAAAGGAAATCTTTTGCATAAAAGTTTTATTATTACCTCTAACAATTTAACTCACGACAATGTTGCTGTTTATATATTTATGAAGATTATAATTCAAGAATTAAAAAACAAATTTAAAATTATTAAAAAATTCACTATTTTTCTGATGGAGCGCCGCAACAATTTAAAAATTATAAATGGGCAATTCCATTTCAAACGGACCAGAGCTGGGGGGGGGGGGGGTGCATTGAGAAACTTACAAACAACACTAACAATTTCCCATGTAAAATTGTCCCTAAAATTCAAATTTTTAATAATATTTGGTGTATTGTTCTTCTGAACGCGGCTAAACGTGCATTTGTAAGAGTTTATGTCGAAGAATAGGCCTACTTTGCAGATTTTTTGAATTTTAGACGCTTAAAACCCAAATACACAGAACAAATTTATATTTTCCAATTAATTTACATCAAAATACGTCAATTTTGGCGGTTAAAAAAAATTTAAAAAATGCTCCTTTTTGCCCAGCTCACTAAGAACAAAAACATGGTTTTATGGCTTTTGCGGCTTATAGACAGGGTATAGACTTGAAATGGCGCCAGTTTTGGATTCTACAAAAAATTTCTGGTTGATTTCATTAGTAAATTTATTTCTTTTGAGTTAAAATTGCGGGTTTTAAACAAAAAATGCGATTAAGTTAAAAAACGACAAAAAAATTAAAAAAAATTGTAGAAGTTTTTTTTATGGGTTTCATACTCTCATATATCGATCAAAGGACTACAAATTAGTTATAGAAACTAAAAAAAAATACATAAGCAAGTTTCTCAACGCACCCCCCTCCCCCCCCCCCCCTAGCACTGGTCCGTTTGAAATGGAATTGCCCAAATATGTTTTTAACTTATTTAACCATAAGAAAGACTTCAAAATTGATGCAGAATGGCATTTTTTCCACCATCGCATGGCAAAGGACCAAGCGACGGACTAGGTGGAACCGCTAAGAGAACAGCAGCTGCAAGTTTGCAATTACTTGCCGATAAGCAAATCTTAACGCCCCAACAACTTCATGTTTTTTGTGTCATTTGAACGGTTAAAAAATATAAAGTTTTTTTTTCTCCGGCTTCTGATTATACTTTCAATGAAAAGAAACTTTTTCATCAATTTGTTAATAAAAAACGAATTAATCGTATTCAGCAAAAACATCATCAAATTCTGACAGAAGATGGTATGTTTTCAAAAACTTACCCTTTAACTAATAATTTTTTTTTTACAAATCTAAAATAGTATGCTATAGAAGTTTTTACAATGTACAGTATAATAAATAAACAAATAAGTGTAATTACACAGAAGTTTTATTTATTTTTTTATTATGAAAAGCTTATTTGATAATAAAAATTAAAAATAGGAGGATATAAGTATTATTTACAAATGCACAATAGCTAAACATTAAATTGAATTTTATTTAAATATATCATTTATTAATATCATTTCTGAAATTATTGTTAATTCTAATATATTAAATGAAATAGACAGTGAGTAAAAAACAACATACTAAGAATAAAATTGATTTTGTTGTACAGCAGTTTTTTACAGATCAATCTCTAAAAATATATAGAAACCTGTTTTATTTTATGTAAAGTTTTCCGTATAATTTAAATATTGCATAAAAAAATTACAATACTTAAAATAACGTAGTCATTATTTTTGTTGTTTTTTTTTTTCGATATTTTTCTTGATTACAAAAACAAAAGTTCTTTATCGCCCATCCAAAAAATTTCAGAATATATCAGTAACATATAAAAGTATTTTTTTCACCTATTATACAAAAAATTAAAAATACCCAACATCTTTTTTTTTATTTGTTTTTAATAGAATAAAAACATTTTAAAATTTAACGGAAATGTCACAGGCGTTTGAAAATTGCAAAAAAGGTAAAAAATTGACATTTTTGTACCCTAAATATTTTGGCACTGGGTAGCACAAAAAATCTAAAAAAAATCAGGGGACCAGAGTTTATGTTAAAGAACCGATTCCCAAAGTTGCGACATAAAAAAAAATATTTTTTGAACCACTTCACTCATACATGGCCTTATATAGATGGTATATTAATAGCATTAACTTCAAGAACAGAGGAGCAAGAAGCTAAATGGAAGCAAAAAAAACAAAAAAAAAAACAAAACAACTATGCCTACTACCAAGGATTGGACGGTGAAAAGATAGACAAAAATGAACATTTACTGAAACATTAAAATCAACCAAAATTGAAGAAATAAAGAAAAAAAGAACTGCTCAAGGTTGACAGGTATTGCAATTTTTGAAATGGTCAAAGTACTAGGGGACACAAAAAATAATTGCAAACAAAAATTCTAAAATCTTAATAGAAGTAAAACTGGCAAATCTAGGACTACCAAAAAAAATACATTTAATAGAGCTACACAAAATATTAATGCAAGAAAAAAGATACGACAAAAAAGAAGTTAATAAAGTTAAAAAAAATTAAAAAGATACCTAAGAACAAAACAAGTATCTTTGCTAAACAACGCAAGAATGAAAAAAAAGGAGAGATGGATGTTAGTGTAGAAAATAAGACAAAAGGGTATAAAGAGAGATAAATCGGAAACACCATATGTTGCCGCAGCAAACTGTGTGAATTCTGCAAGACCAAAACCAGCCTACCTCAAACTAGTACCACATTAATAATAATGACAAAGACAAATTAACAGCAGGACAAACGCAAAAAACAAAACCGAAAAATATTGTAATGCGCTGGTCATTCTCAAAAGCCACTTGTTAAGACCAACACTTCACTACGTCTTAAAAAACAAACAAGAAAAACTTTAAAGAAAGAACACCAAAGACATCTGAAGATTTTTTTGAAACGTCTACAAGATTAAAGAATTGTCATTAACCTTGATACCAAAAAACTTCTTAGTAATAACATTTTTTTACAGAAAAATTATTTTCAAACGGCATACAAACAGATTTACTAAACAACATAACCCAAAGCAACAACAACAACAAAATTCCGGTTAACTGTTCATCAAAGCTAAAGAAAAGTATAAGACTTGCAAAAAAGCCTAACACAAGCAACGTTACTTGCTCATCCGCAGCTCTACATCTTACTTGCCATATTATAGATTTTACCGTTGTTGCAGTTCTGTTCACGAAATTGAATACAGAATACAGAACGCAAATAAGTAACTTGCGATAGGGAACTGTTAACAACTTACAAAGCGGTTAAACATGCAGCATTGTCAAAACCAGATCATTTTCCATCTTTACCAATCAAAAGCCATCAACTATGCGTTTTGTAAAAGTTGAGTTGAACGGCCACGTATAATATTTTTAGATCGATTCGACCAAAACTTTTTATTTATAACTGACAAAGTAAAAATAAATGCAAATATCAACTAAAATATAATTATTTATTTTTTTATTCAAGTCTAGAGAAGTGCCCAATTCAAAACCAATTTAGAAAAAAAAAAACAAATTAATAATCAACATTAAGTATAGTAACGTGTAATGATTATTATCCATAACTAATAAATTCATATCAATGAGCTTATATTTGAAATCGATGAATTCATTACTTATACAAAAAAAAAACTATTGTAATATTGTATTAAAACTAAGCTATTATGGATAATTTTCCAACTACGATTTGTTTGTAACGAACGTTGTTAGTGTTGCATGGATATTTTACAGAGAATTACATTTAGAGAAGGTTTAATACTGTAAATAAAATATATAATTACAATTTTATGTTTTAATGCAGAATGAATAATTAATTACCATTTATGATTAATTAAAACAATTTCCACGTGTTTGTGGGAATCAAATCGATCGAATTAGTCAACGCAAGTTCACCGTATGATTAACATGGTAAAATTTATAAGTTTGCTAATGTTTGTTGGTTATAATAACTGTATTAACTGTCTCTACAATAAATTATATCCATATGTAAGTGCAACAATTTATAATAATAATATTTTTATGACTTGCATTTTAATCATTCTTTATAACAATTATAACTATATTAATTACAACTGAATAAAATCCATTGATTTCAAATTTAAGTTATACTTACTTTTGCCCGATTCACTTGCACTGCTACATTTTTTTAAATTTTTGCATCATGCAGGATGCTTTAACATGCACAATATGCTGGCTTCATCAATCTTTTTATGTACATCTAGTTTTAGTTTTACAATGTTTTCTTGTCTTTTTTTTGTAATCAGAAAAAAGAAACGACTAGATAATAGTCAACAGATTAGAATCAACTATTTACTTTCTTCAGTAGTTTTAAATTTACACAATTCCTTTTAAAAACATTTTTTTTGCTATCTTGAAAGCATTCTTACTTCTTTAAAAAGAGTTAATAGATCTTTTACACTTGTTTACTTTATTGTGAGTATCTCAGCTCTTTTTTTTAAATTGTTGAGAAATTTGTTGAAGACTCCAAGCAACTCATTTCTGACATATTTTTTTAATTTTTGTCGGACAGTGGTTGTGCTCGTTTCGGAAAAAAATTAAAATAATGTGAATATAAATCAGTGGCAAAGGTTTTAGTATGTTTGATGCACGTTCTTACGGGACCTCTTCTAAAATTTAATTTTTAAGTTTTATTACAGCTTATGACGTGACCACTTCGTTTTTTATTCTAATTAGAATTCCAACTAGATTTTGGCAAATTGTAGCTTTGTAAACCGTTGTTAAAAAGTATCAAGCGAGTTAATTTTTCTTTTTCTTTTTTTCTTTTTACATATATACCAAACAATATTTATATCAAAACCGCCCGATCTACAAATATCTTGACTACAAGTATAAGTATAAGTATATTTAACAAACAAAATGAATACAATGTACATAAAATATAAATAATATATCTAATAGATCTTTTCAGATAACCGTGATAGTCACCTAATTTTAAGTGTATTTGTGTTGTGACTACTAAGATTAAATTAATTCATTTAATAATAATAATGCAGTAAGAGTAAAGTGGAAAAGAAAAAAAGTTTAGTTAGAGAAGGTGAAAAAAGATTGGAAAATTATACAATATAAAAAAGTAATAGATAGGTAAAAAGTTAAAATGTAATACAATATAAAAAAAAGTAACAGATAGATAAGCACAAAAAAACAAAAAACTGAAATGTAATACAATACATATAAAAAAATAAAAAATAAAGTAATAGATAGATAAGCACAGGTTGTTATGTTTCTATACATAATCTAACTTTTTTTGAAAAAAGCTTGACGTTTGTAATTGTTTTTAATAGAGTAGGTAAATCATTATAAAATTTTATGCCGTAGTATACAATAGACTTTTATGTAGAGTTGGATTTAACAGCTGGAAATTTGAATTTGTGCATGTTGTTAAATCTTGTATTGTGTACATGATCAGGCAGTAGAAACAATTGTTTATTTTTGTGAACAAATATAACAGTAGTTAGATGATGTAATTGCTTAAAGTTCAAGAGCTGTGGTGATTCATACAATAATTCCGTACTGAAACGTTTGTTTTTCCGAAAAATTATTTTAATTATATAATTTTGTGTGGTTTTAAAATGTTATAAATAACACTCATAGGCTGTTCCCCAAACGGCATATCTTAAAATTGATTTTACAAGCGCGGAATAAATTTGTTTAAGAATAGTTTCATTAAATACTTCTCGCAAAAAGTAGAATTTAGTTATAAGTTTTCTAATTTTGTTTTTGGTCATATCTATATGCAGATTCCATTTTAAATTGGATTCAAGTAGTCATCCAAGATATTTAAGTTTTGTCCACGTATTGTATAAGGTTATTACAATTACAATTAACTGTATCTGTATCACAATTTATGTTGTGTACTTTTATGTTACTCAAGTTAGGACGGTTATAATTATTTGGTGTAAACGCCATGAAGTTTGTTTTAGACTAGTTTAGTGAGAGAAGATTGTTATGAAGCTGTTTAATAATTCTCATATCTTTGCAAATAGTTGCATTTACGTTATCCCAAGATGTATCCTTTTCAAAGAGAACTGTGTCATCTGCGTAAGATATTAGCTCACCTACAATATTGTTTTTAAATATGTCGTCTATATATAAGATGAATAATATAGGACCTAACACCGTACCCTGTGGAATCCCCATATTTATATAACCTGTTTCACTTTTAACTTGGTTTATTTTTACTTGTTGAGACCGAAGATTTAAATAATCCTTTAACAATTTATAGGACACGCCTCTAATTCCGTATTATTCCAGTTTTACTAACAGTTGTTTATGTGATACAGTATCAAATGTTTTGGCCAAATTGAGAAAGACAGCAGCACACTTGTAATTAGAATTAAAACTATTTGAAATTAAATTGGAATTGTGTACTAATGCATTTTCTGTTAAAACGTCAGCTCTAAAACCATATTGATTGTTTGATAGTATGTTGAATTTATCACAAAATTATATTAACACTTTTTCAAAGATTTTGGCAAGATTATTAATAACAGATATGCCTGTAATTGTGCATATAGGTTTTAACACCAGATTTGTATATTTAGGTGACATTGGCTTGTTTAAACAATTTTGGTACAGTACCTGTTATGAAACAAAGATTTATAATAAAAGTTATAGGTTAAAGAATATATTGATGAATGATTTTAATGATGTTACTAGATATGCCGTCTGGTCCTGCAGAACTGTTGGATTTGATTGAATTAATTAGTTGGATTATTTCGTTTTTTGTTGTCGGGCTTAAAAAGAGTGAGTTTAGATTTCGTTGAAAATTTATACAATAATCTTCAATTTGGCCTAATTTTGTTATTTTAGATGCGTACTCTTCGCCAACAAGTAAAAAATAATTGTTATAAAGAATTGCAATGGTCGCTTTATTGGTAATTGTTTTATTGTTATGTTCTAATTGTGTAATATTGTTTGTTATTATGGAGTTCGTATCGGTTATTTCATTCCATTACGTTCCAGATTTTTACATTGTTGCTTCCCGCGTACCCCAGTTTTTTTTTTTAATATTCTGTTTTGGTTTTACGTAATAGTTTGTTGAGGGTGTACTTGTTATAATATTGTTTAAGTACTACATTGTCTACATTTTTAAGTAGCTTTTTTTTAAATTATCACGTTTTTTTATTGAAATAATTAATCCTTTCGTAATCCAAGGTTTGAGCTTGTTATGCAACTGTACAGTTTTTATTGAAGTAGTTGCTCTAATAAAATTTTGAAGATTAATTGTAAAATTTGTTGTAGCAGCGCATGGACACTGGCAGTTATATACATTATTCCAATCTTCTGTTTTTAGTGTTTCAATAAGTTTTTAATAATTTATGTAATGATTTATCTTTTGTACTTTTTTGTTTACTTTAGGATATTCTATTGTAGAAACGTTGACAAATATTGGATAATGATCTGTTTCAATTATTGCAGTATTAAAATTATGAACGCTATTTGGTGAGGTTTTAATGAAAAGATGGCCAATGCACGTTGAACTTAATTCTGTAACCCAAGTGGGAGAGTTAATAAATAAAAAATAACCTTTTCCGTTGAGGATATTTAGATATTCATTTGCAAAATGATTAGTATTATCCAGTATATTAATGTTAATATCTCCTATAACTAATTCAGTTTCAAAGTTAGATAAGTTTAAGTATATGTCAAGATCTTGAATAAACTGCTCAATATTAGTAGATGGTGGTCTTTAAATTGCAGAGATGCCCAATTTTTTTGTTGTTAATATTACATATCAATCTTAGAACTAATGTCTGAGTCAAATGTACATTCCAATTCAGACTGACAGTATTAGTTTCTGAAGAGAATGTTTGCGGTTTTATTCAGAGTAATCCACTGTATTAGACAAATAGTAATATTTTTGTATGGCTGCCAACAGCACGGTTAACTGGTTTTAGTCAACTGCGGTTTGCAACAATTTTCCGTTTTGATTAATCCTTTATCCTACGCTTAAAACTACGGACATTTTGAAGTAAGCCCTTATTTCTAGTGTTTCTAAATAACTACTTAAAACTATAAGCATTTTTTAAATGTTTCTGTAAAAAATTTTCAAGTAGAAATTGTAAATTACTCCTGCTTTCAGCTTTTTGCTACAAAAACTGTAAAAGGTGTAATCGTAGCAAACAAAGTAAATATTTACAAAATTTGGGTTTTTAAGTACTATTAACCTATATAAATAAAACACATTTGCTATGTACTATAACACAAATATATATTTTTAAATATATTTGTGATATAGTACATAGTAGATGTGTTTTATTTATCTAAAAATAAATTAATAATTCATTTTTTACTACTAACCTGTTTACTTTATTTACTGGTTTGCATACCATTTTTCCACCAGTGTTGCAACAAGGCATACAGCATTAAGTTGATACTATTGTCTGGTCAAGGTCTTACTAACTGTAAGTTTGTTGATCATTTTTTTTATTATTATTTGAAGACGGTGTTGAATATATTGTTTTAACGGAATATTTGTTTAAACAAGTGAAGCTTGGTTATATGCAAAAACCAAGGAAACTGTGTTGAGTTTAAGTTGTTGTCAAATCAGCTTTAAGTAGTATTTGAAATTTTTTTTTTATTTTAATTAAAAATTACAGCCATGTTTCTGAAATTGTTTCAAAACAAATAGCAAGACGTCTTAGTGTACTAAATCATCCTCCTTCTGCTTCTTTATAAAACCAGGTCCTATTTTAAGATCTTTTTACTCAAATGCTATTTAAGCTATTTTTAATTTGGTGTTGCTGCTTTTTCTGTGTTGGCTTGTGAGTAATAGAAAGACGCAGTGTAATAGGAAAAAGTTTTCTCTATGTTTCTGGATGTTTTCTTAAAACTGTAGACATTTCCTTTAAATTTTCTTAACCATTTCTGTCAACATTCTTCTAGTAGAAACTATGATTTTCTGACGGTTTGGATGATACTATGCGCCAAGTAACCTGTACAACGTTTAAAGTTGCTAGCGGTGTACATTTTTACAAAATTTGGGTTTTTAAGTACCAATAACCTGTTTACTTCTTTTACCTTTGATTACTAAATTATCTCTTGTATTTAAACAAGGCAACTAGCATTAAGTTGATAGTTTTAAAAATAAATTTTTCCTGTAAGAACACCCACGTGGTAATTTTTTTTTTATCTAAAAAATTTTACTCAATAACAATATTACTATCTAGCATTATGAATGTACATTTCTATTAAAATTTAAAATATTATTTAAATAAATTTATATTTACCTACCAGGTCACGTCAAATTCATTTGATAAAATTAAAAAAAAAAAAAAAAATGTTGCTGATCTTCATTAAGAACAGATGCTGTTAACAAAATATCTGTAGCTTTCTGAAACATTTTTTTTAACCAAATAACAGTTGACATTTGTTTAGAAGCCCCAAAAATGTTTCGCGCCCAAAAAGACAGACAGACTAGTTGCTAGTAAATGTACTCTTGTTTCTCTTACACATAAGCTGTAAACAGAAAAGACATTTGCGTTTTTTTTAATATTCCTTCACTCAACACTACTACTGTATTTAATGCATTCACAATACCAAACCTGCAAAGCTTTGTCAAGCATATATTATAATTAGTTTCTGTTATCATTTTGTATCTTTTACTTAAAAACAACAAAAATTACGTTATATAAATTTGGTCATGAGTAACTTCTACTCGAGCCATGTCGGCGGGAGTTTTAACTTTTGGCAAAGCCACCCATGCCAAATGAATCAGTAAGCAGAAGCCAAACTAAACGTATCCAAAACCATTCCTGGCTATCTTCCCTTATTTCCTGTTTTTTTTTTTTTTTTTTTTTTTATTTTATTTATTATAATTATTTACATATTTACAATTTGTATTTAAATATATAATATTCCAGCAGTGCCGCCATCCATCTGTTAAAGACTCGAGGGGCCTGGTATTGGAAATAAATTTCTGCTGTCTTCTTTTTCTTTTTTTGTTTGTGTCTTAGTTTTGTGTTTGTTCTGTCATTAGGTGTTGTTTTAATTTTGTTTTAAATTGTTGAATGCTGGTCAGGTTTTTTATTTCATTAGGCATTTTATTGTATTCTTGGATTCCTTTAACAGCCAAGCTTTGATTTTTTGTAGTTGTTCTATTAAGTTTAATATTAAAGTCATTTTTTTTTCTAGTGTTGTAGGTGTGAAATTCTTTTCTGCTTTTTAATTTAAATTCCGTTTTTATTTGTCCGAGTTTGATCTTGTGAATTAATACTATATTTTGTTGTTTTATCTTGTTTTTAATAGTTAGTTGTTTAGATAGTTCATGTATCTCTTTAGTAGGTGTTAGTTTTTCCAGTTGATAAATTGTTTTTATAGCTTTGTTTTGTTGTCTTTGCAATTTGTTTATGTTTCCTTGTTTGGTATTTGTTATTTCTATATACTGCATCTACCTTTCACTCCTAATTTTTCCCAACCTGCCGATAAGTTAAAAATGGACCCCCTAATTTTTATGATGTCACAAAAACAATCATGCCCTGAGTACGTGCCGCCAGTTCAATCTAGTTTCATAATCAACACGCCAAAAACAACTACCGAGGTTAAGAAACAACGCTTTGGTAGTAGTGATACTAGTTGTTTGGAAGGGCTGCACCAATGAATTTTGCTACCCGGTCACAGTTTGATTCTAAATCAAATTTAGTGGAAAAACCAACAATATATGTTCAACTTCTTTCTCAGCAAAGGGAAAGAAGCCAAAACATTTTACTTTAACAGGCACAAGCGGACAGACGATAGGACCTATCCCTCGGTTCCTGCATGTTACTAGAAAAAAAGGCAATTTTAAAAGAGTTAGTCTGTTCTTAATTTCTAAAACATTGCATGGTTTTATTGGCAAAACAAATACGTAAAATCAAAAACGGTTTACTTGTAGAAACCGCCTTCGGAGCACAATCAACTAAGTTGCTTAAAGTAACTAAACTGGCCAATTTTAAAGTGTTTGTAACAGCTCACAAGTCGCATAACACTAGCAAAGGCCTTGTGTACTGTCGCAACGTTCTAAACTGTTCCACTGAAGAAATTTTGAAAAATATAAAGAGCAACGGTGTGATTAAAGTACGTCGTATCTTTACAAACAAAGACGGTGTAAAATCCAAAACTCCCAATCACATCTTAACCTTTAATACTCCACACCTTTCTTCTTCCATAAAAGAAACTTTTTTAATTTATTAGTAGACCGTATACATCGGCGCCAATGCGTTGTTTTAAGTACAAATAACCAAGTTTGCACCTGTGTTAAGACACCGCACAAAAGATTGCCATGTGCTAATCTAATCAGTTGCGTAAACTACAAGGGACAACAATCTGCTAGATCACGAAATTGCCCAGTATACAAAAAAGAATTTGCAATAAAAGAATTAATGACAAAGAAAAAATTACCGTATTACAAAGCTAAAAAAAATTAACTATCCAAACACCCATCATTTGGGAGTCTTACGCCAAAACTGCCTCAACTTTGGTTTTAAGATTTATAAACTTGTTAAAAAATTAATTCCTCATCTGACTATTGCTTTGCAAGCAGTTAGCAGAAAAAGAACCTTTGCAGACAGGCGCTCAGTCTTGCAACGGCCACCGGCTCCTGCCTCACAGGTGGCCAGGTTAACTATGCCGCCTCCTAAAATCACACTTAAACGTAAGCCCAGATTTAGGAGTGCATCGCAAGCCTCTTCACACAAGAGAGCAGAAGACGTGACTAAGTCTTCTAGCACTATTACAAGATTTTAAGAAAAAATCTTGCCAAACAATAAACAAGTCAATCTTCTACCAAAAACCGATCAAATTGATGATATTGATGTGACAGTTTCACAACAAATACCATCCAATGTTAAAACTGTAATGGAGTTTGAAGATCTACAAAAAAGAAAAACAGACTTAAACTCCCCATGTACAGAAGATGCCGCATCGACGCCAGAAGCTTCCGACTACCAATCCAAAAGTGGAACAAAAACCCAGAAAAAAAGGACTCGAAAAAAAAAACTTGGATGGAAAAAAGGCCTATAAGTCTATCGTCGTCAAATTGTTTCAATTTTTATTTGTTGTATTGTTTTGGCATCGGAGCGTTTTACAACTCCGGTGTCATTTGTGCATTTGTAATATTAGCATTAAATGCACATGCCTTTCTGTGTGTGCTTTTAAGAAACCCACTCCAAACCTCACAAGAATTTTAATCTTAAAGATTATACGTGTATCAAAAATGACATTAGTGTGTTTGCGCACGTCACTTTTTTGCTTATAAAAAAGTCTACGTTATACTTATAATTATACCGTATAAGTATGACGTTATCGTGTTACGCTATTTATAAAATTAGCGGAGCCAATCAAAAAACCTTACGCTTAATGTATCGCCTACTTGATGTGTATTAAACATAATGAATATAGCCATAAACCTCAATTGTAAGATTCTTATTTCTGTGTATAAATTGATACTGTTTTTTCAAATATTGAAAGACTTTTTTATCAATTCATTTTCAAAATAAAATATAAATATGCAAGTAATTTGATTGTCCTTATGTTATGTTTATTTATGTTATGCGCAAACACTTTTAAAACTGTTTTCCTTACACTATTTATAACGTTATAATTATAAGCAAAAAAGTGACATGCGCAAACACACTAATATACCAGACCGTAGAGCCAAATGCAGAAAGAAAACCTCCCATTTAGAGAAATTCTTCTCAGAAGTAGACTTCAAGCAGGCAATACAACTATCCTCACTAATAACAATGACCGATTGCAACCTGTATCTCACAGAGTTCGACTGGACTTTGGAAGATATAGAAGATTTAGTGCAACAACTACCACCTACGTTTCTTTTGCAAGGTGATTTTAACGCCTACAATCCTCTATGGGGCTCTAAGAAAAATGATCCGCGTGGTCGTCTGATTCAAAATATTTTAGATCAAAACGATGCGGTTTTTCTCAACACTGGAAGTTATACGCACTTCAGCGCAAGAGGTTCCGACTTTTTTTCAATTAACCTGTCATTTTTGTTTTCCACGACTAGCTCCACGTTTTTAGTAAAAAGTTCTTGACAATCTTTACGGTAGTGATCATTTCCCAATTGGAATTAAGACTAGCGTTCAACGGGTAAAACACGGACTGTGGTGTTTTGACCGCGCGGATTGGCTAGGCTTTCAATATAGCCTAACGCCACTTTCACTGGAGAGCGTAATCATTTAATCTGCGTAAACAAATTTAACGCAACGCATTATACAAGCAACAAACAAGTTTATTCTAAAAACTAGTGGTAAACTTGCCGGCCCAACAGTTCCTTGGTGAAATAATGAAATTAAGGTATCAATTGAAAAGAAAAAACACGCTTTAAACAAATTCAAAAAAATTCCGTTGTTAAAAATATGGTTGTCTTTAAGAAACTGCATGCCGTTGCCCGCAGTAAAAATCTTAAAAGCAAAACAAAGACGTGGGAAAACTACGTTTTGACAATATCACCAGCCACTCCGGTTGGTAAAGTATGGAAGAAAGTGAAAGCAGTAGCGGAGAAAAAGTTTCCTGATGTTGCACCCGTTCTTCACGTCAACGGACGCAAAATTACTGACGCGGCTAAAATAGCAGATGCACTAAGCAGCGCAATTTCAATCTGCCAGTAGCACCCCAAATTACCATTCTGAGTTCTTTCGTATAAAGGCAAGTTTAGAAACTGCCCTAAAATTTTCATTCCGTGAATCATTGTCTTATATATTCTCTCGCTTTTGCTATTCAACCTTTTTGTTGCCGACATGCCATTGGGCTAGAAGCACGGGCTAAAAATGGCACAATACGCCGACGATACGCAGCTTTTTTACTGCTCAAGGTTGCCTATGGTAATCACCACAAAGCTTCAAAAAGCAACCGACGATCTTCAAGAATGGTACAATGATTGGCAACTCAAGGTCAATCCTGAAAAGAGCTTAGCTGTTCTTTTCTTGCGGCGACAAACTAAACCGCACGATAACGTCTTCATCAATGACGTACCGATTCCATGGTCAAATGCTGCAAAATATTTGGGAATCACATTTGATAAAGGTCTAAGGTACGAATTGCACGTTCTGGCCGTTCTTGACAAAGCCAAATTTGCAAAAAACCTGCTAGTTCCAATGCTCCGCAGGGACAGCAGGCTATCGCTTTGGAACAAACTCCGAATGTATACGTCTATCATTAGACCGCAACTGACATTTGATTACCCAATCTGGGGAACGGAGGCAAACAGTCATATGAGGCGTCTCGACGCATTTCAAAATCTAACTCTTCGTTGGACTGTAGGAACTTTACGGTACGCTAGGAATGCAGACATTCACAACGACCTAAGCATCACTCCGCTACAACAACATTTTGAGGCGCTCGCCAAGAAATACTTTGCAAATTTAGCGATTCACTCGAACACCGATCTAGCCAGATTTGCAAAGCCGGACAAACAAGCCCACTTCTATCAAAGACCGGTCAACCTTATCTAACTTAGTGGGTTCACCCTACATCCTACAACCTCACGCCACAGTCTATAGAGCATCCTATCTCTATTCATCCTTATAATTTTCTCCCAATAGAAGGTTTATGAGCTTGGGTCACAAACTTTGTGGTACTAAAAGTGGGGCGGTTTTTAGTAGGTAAGCACTTTCCTCGTGAGAGTGAATCCGACACTTTGAGTCAGTCTTTAGATGATTTTACCGCCTTGACCACAAAAAAAAGCGCCCGCAAACTTCTCCGATTGTTCGCAAAGGCAACATCGTTCCAAAGACAACACAAAACAAACAAAACCCAATAATCTACGTATCGTCAATCATCATCGACAGACCCCACGGAGTCAAAGCTGAAGCCGACTAACCCTGGAAGCATTACCCAGGGACCCCCAACCAACAAACAACTTAACAGAAACCTCTTCTGGGTCGAAACATCGACCCCAATACCCGGATCACCGCCTTCCAGGCTATCACCGCAGGGCTAAGCGGCAACAGACAGACTTGAACTTAGGGACAGCAACCGACATAACTGGCGCGGTACCATAGAGAGAGTCATGCACAACCAGAAAAAGGATTAGTCAATATAACCACTACACATTGGACAAAGAAGAAGATACGTGTAACGATTATTATTTATAACTAATAAATTCATAGCAATAAAACTTTATATTTGAAATCAATGATTTCATTACTTATACAGAAATTGTAATATTATATTAAAACTATGCTATTATAGATAATTTTCCAACTACGATTTGTTTGTAACGAACGTTGTTAGAGTTACATGGATATTCTACAGAAAATTACATTTCAAAAATGTTTAATATTTTAAATAAAATATATAAATATTATATTAGGTTTTAATGCAGAATAAATAATTAATTACCATTTATTATTCATTAAACCAATTTCCACGTATTTGTGGGAATCAAATCGATCGAATTAGTCAACGCAAGTTCACCGTAGGAGTAACATGGAAAAATTTATAATTTTGCTAATGTTTGTTGGTTATAATAACTGTATTAATTGTCTCTACAATAAATTATATCCAGATGTAAGAGCAACAGTTTATAATAACAATCATTTTATTACTTTTATTTATATTTTGTAACTATATTAATTAAAACTGCATAAAATCCATTGATTTCAAATTTAAGTTATGACCTGATTTGGCATAACGCGTTATTTTTAAATTACCATTAAGCATTACTTTGATTTACTTGCACTTCTACACTTTTTTTTTATTTAGCATTATTCAGGATGCATTAACATGCACAATACGCTGGCTTCATCAATCTTTTTATGTACATCCAATTTTAATTACACAATATTTTCTTGTCTTTTTTTGTAAAGAAAAAAAAGGAACGACCAGATATTAATCAACAGATAAGAGTCAATTATTTAATTTCTTTAGTAATTTTAAATTTACACAATTTCTTTTAAAAACAGATTTTTTGTCATCTTGAAAGCGTTCTGATTTCTTTAAGAAGATTAAATAAATCTTTTACACGTGTTTACTTTATCTTTTTATTGAATTGTTGTGAAATTTGTTAAGACTCCAAGCAACTTGTTTCTGACATGTTTTTTTTTTAATTTTTAACCGTATAGTGTTTCTACCACGTCTCTATCAGTATTGCCTCAACATCTCTTTGTTTTCTTTGTATTTATTTGTTTATGTATTTTCATGCTTCTGCCTTTATTTTTTTTATTTCTTTTTCTTTTCTTTATAAATTCACATTTAGTTCTTTTACACTAGTATACAAAAGTATACCTTCTGTTTATTTAGATACTCTTTTTTGCGTTTTTATTGTTTCTCCAGTGCCTTAACATCTTTTGAGCTTATAGCTTTTTCTGAGTACATTTGCTGTTCCACCATTTGCTTTTTCAATTTGATCTTCTTTTCTATATATATTTTTTTATTTTTTAATAATTTTTTTTTAATTTTTAGTTTAATGAAGAACATGAAGTAATCATTAATTCAATAAAAAAAGTAGTTAATGTGTATCCAGACATTTATATAAGGATCCATTACGAGATTAACGACCAATTCATAAATATTATCTTAAAAAAAAGAATCCTATCTAATTATGAAATTTACAATAGTATCGCATTACAAAACTTTAATGATGGTTTTATTATACACTTAGTAATAACAGATTTGAAAGATCTACGGATAAATAATCAAGAATCTATATTGTTTTGCGTATTTATGGGCGAAAATATTGATGTAATGTTGAATAAATTTAATCCATTCTCAAGAACAATATTTGTGGATAAATTGGGAAATATTTATAAACGAGATTCAGATAACAAATTTAAGAAACAAATTAAAATAAATTTGGAATACGTTACAAACTTTGAAGGCATAAATTTGTCCTATCCAGGATACTTAGCTAATGTAAGACCATTTATAATCATTAATGACAGTAAAAGCAAAGGTCTTAATGTAATAATGATTGAAGAAATTGGAAAAATATTAAATTTTACTATTTATAAATTTTATGAAAATTTTGAAGAAGCGATGGTACATCTAATATATTATACTGCCAAAGGTTTGCCTAAAAATATGGTTTTTACTTATCCTCATTACTTGTCTCATTATGCGTTTGCCGTTCCATTAGCTGAAAAGATGCACAGTTGGTTAAGTTTAATTTATGTATTTGATTTTAAACTTTGGTCTTTGTTACTAGCTTCATTTATATTAATATTAATAGCATACCAAAATATAGAAAGAAATAGTTTCAGCAAAAATGTTCTGAATTGTTTTGCAATATTTTTTAATCAAAGCATCCCAAAACCTAAACTAAAAGTATTGCTAATACTTTATGTAACTTGGGTAATCTTTTCTTTTATTATTGTAAACGCGTATTTAAGCTTGTTTTTTACATTACTCGTCAAACCTTTATATAAAAAACAAATTAATTCATTAAAAGACCTTGCTGATTCAAATTTAGAAATAAATGTCCTTAAAGGTATGAGCACATTGTTTGACAAATCTATAAAAGCACATAAGGCAATACTTGATAAAAGCCACTTTACAAAATATTTCAAATTTAATTTTGTTACTATTGATAGAAACACTAGTATTTTATTAGAGAGCACATCTCTTAAAGCTTTGCAAGAGTCCCTCCTCGAATATGACCTATCTAGTTTTCATATGTTCACTATTGGTGGTAATATTTTGATGGCTATACTGTTTTCAGCAAATACTTCAATTATTTATCAAGTTAATAAATATATTGGTCGTTTTCAAGAAGTTGGACTTTATCATAAATGGCTTCAAGATGCTATGTATATTACTAAAACTGCTGAAAGCAATAATTTAATTACTCTTTCTTTTGAACATTTGTCTTTGCCTTTTTTTATATACGGCACTGCTCTTGCAATTGCTTTGTTAATTTTTGTAGGAGAACTTATTTCTAGAAAAATTACTTTATATATAGATTAAAATTTATTAAATTTAAGTTCTAAATTACTAATAATTTTATAATTTTTAGAATGGCACCAAATTTAACTATTCTAAAATTAATAAATATTTTTATTGGTTTTTAGATAATAGTTCATTTTAATCCCCAAAAACTGTTTGTAAAATAATTATAAAATTTGTATTAATCTGGTATTCAATAAAAAATCAAAATGCTTTATGTTTTTACTTATTTTACAAGATCTTTTTTTTAAATTATTTGATAAATGAAATAGCCAAATAGCAAGATAATTAAAAAAAATTATTTTGTATGTTACTTTTTTTAATTTTAATTTTTCTTCTGATAGTTTTGAGACAAAATGCATTTAATTTGGGCCAGTCTGTTTAATATATTTTATTTCATTTATTTTGCGACGCAATTCCGTGGTTTTTGTCATTGCATAAAAATTCTTTTATAAAATAATAAAACAATTTATTATGTTTTTTATTACAAATTTATTCTTACAAATACATTACTAGTTTTGGACCTAATAAATTTTATTTGTATGTAGACAAGACAAAATACAATTAAAAAATACCAACAAAAAACAGCTTTTAAAATTGCCAGCGAGCCTAGGAAAACCTGAAGAAAAATCATCAAAGTAGTGGCAGGTGTCACACTGACCTAAGTCAATTTTTTTTTGCTTACAGTCAAAATATACCCTTAATCAAATTTAAAAAATTTAATTTATGTTTAATTTGACATGTGTCAACAAAATTTGTAAAAAATTCTTAAATTTTTGCAACAGTAACGCCTTCCATAGATTGAAACGTGGCGCCTTGAAACATCAAATTTGTGTTGTAGTTTTTGTTTCTTGTGTTCTCATTAGTGGACTGCATTTTGGTTGAGTTTTGTTTGCTGCTGGATTGCCCCACACTATCACCATGTTTTTTCTGCTGGTATTTGGAAACAACATCTCCTTAAAAATAGCGGCGTCGTCGTTAGCCCGGTTGTTTTTGTTTGGCTTGCAGGAACTTCTAACCCTGTTCATCAACCTATTTCCTTAAAGCATTACAATCGCCGGGTTTGCGCAATCTGCAGGTTGTACTTTAACATCGCTAAAAGTTTCACAAACAAACTCAGAACCGTTATCAGTTAAGATTATCTTTGGGTACTATAACAATGGAATAAGCGGTCATTTATAATTTTGACGGTAGTTTTGCTAATAGTTGTCAGTACTCGGATGGCTTCCAACCATGCACGTTAAAGCGTATATGCTATCGGCCTGTGTTGTTTCATAAAACCCAATGTAATCCAAAACCACTCTCTCCTATGGTAATAATAATAATAATAATAATAACCGTTTTTATTCTAATAAACGATTTAACTACAGATTTTCAAATAAAATAAAATACAAATGTAAACATTATAATATTATTGAGATTAGGGTATTTTAGTAAAAATTTTATTGTGCTGACTTGATTTTTATATATTAAGACCGGTTTCGGATGATGGCCTAACCGCCGAAACCGGTCTTAATATATAAAAATAAAATCAGCACAATAAAGTATAAAATTTTTACTAAAATACCCTAACCTCAATTATTTTAAACTGTGCAATAATCAGAAACAAATACTATTATAATATTAGAACGGATGTCAAGTAGTGTATTTTATTGCTTAGAAAAGTTTAAAATTATCAGTATTGTAGTTCATAAACTCCATAACAGTATAAGGTTCAATCTTTTTTAGAATTTCAAATGTGCATTTTTGTAAATTGCGAAAACAGATTTTTGTTTGACAAAAAGTGGCAATTTATTGTAAAACCTTATGAATAATAAACTCCACTTTCGGTCATTTTATACTTATAAATTGGGTAATTAAACTGTTGGTTATTGCGGGTAGTATAAATATTACCAACAAAATATTGATTTTGTTTCCACATAAAGAGAAAACATTCCATAATATAAATTGCAGTTGCCGTTAACATTGCATGTTTTAAAAACATTGTTCTGCAAGACTACTATATTTTAAGTTTAATAAAATCCTTAAGACTCGTTTTATTTAATAAATTTTTTATTGAAATATGTTAAACTACCCCAATATAAAACTCCAAATCTTATAATAGCAATAAAATTATCATTATACGTACATTTAAGAACAGTAAAAGAAACATTTGATTTTAATATTCTGAGCATATACTCAACTCTGTTTGGTAGAAATGTAGTCAATGTGATCTTTCCATTTTAATTTATTGTAAAAAAAAATACCTAAAAACTTTACTTGGCTAACAAGATGAAATCTTGCAATGCCTAAAGCAATGGTTGAAAAAATTACAGTTGCCTCCCTTTTTTAAATATTATAGCATTTGCTTTAGAGCGTCTAGTAGCACTTACGCGTTGTTAGCCATTTCCGACAAATCTTTGCCTTTAATACACAGATTCGTATCGTCTGCGTAGTTTATAATTTTGGAAGATAAATTGCAAATTATATTAATAATTTCGTTATTAAAAATAAAAGGACTTAACACGCCCTAAGGAACCCCCATTACTATGTAAAAATTATTTGATCAAACAATTTTGCCTTTGACTACAATCTCTACTAATTGTTTAGTATTTCAGCACTTTAGGCCAGTGGTACAACAATTTGCAGGGCTGATAATAGTACCTCTAGTTGATTGTGGCTATTTTGTCATTTAGTAATCTATTGAGATTGCCCTTTAATGCTTTGCGCCGTACGGCGTCTGCCAAAGTCTCAGTAACCAGGATTAAGATTCAATGACGATTGAAATAGTATGATCAAGCCAGATGTTTAAATAGGCTTTTTATTGATGTTCTTGCTAACATGTTTATAAATATAGGTAATACCATCCTATCAGAGCCTTTCAAGTCTTGATTAGTGGTTTCAAGTTCTATGTTTTTGGATAATGTTTATGGTAGCAGATTTATAATGCCGAATACATGTTTCAGGTGTAATTATACTCCTCCAATCTTAATGCCCATCGGATAAATTTTGTAAAGTTTTTTAGCCGTACCAACGCCCGATTGTTTGTCCTTAAAGTGAAGGTTTTATCCTATAAGTAAGTTCAGTACTTTTTGATGGCCCAAATAATTGTTATGCACTCAAACTTGTTAGAATAGTATCTTTCCTAGCAATCCTTCAATCCCAAACTTACAAATGAAATTATGTGGCACATCAGTCCTTCTTCATAAATATAATACTGTGCCCATTCTAAAGTTTGTAACTGGAGCGTAGGCAAGCAAATTTTAAAAGTTGGTCCATTAAAGTATTTTTCACATTCAAAACATTTGTCCGCTTTTTGTAGCCATTCGAAAAGCTTCTTGTTGATTTATAGCTTTAATAGTCGTTTGGCTAAATAGACAAAATTAAGTGTGCACTCCCGTAGCTAGGTGAAGAAACATTAAATTTTTGGACTAGTTGGTAGGTCAGCGGAATTCTTAAATAAGTTTTAGGTGGTGTTTCATATAATGGTTTCTTCCGGCCGTAATGTTAGGTCATTTTTCCGCATACGATCAAGTACTTTTCGTAGATGATTTAAATGTTTTCCATAGTTTTCAAATGTAATAAATAGATTTTACCATCCATTGCTTGTCTCTTCTATTAATATTAAACAATATCCAGAATGCAAGTGCGTTTTGGTAAAGATGTGTGCGGCGCTAAAATCCTTAAATGTTTTTTGAATATAAGACAGGGTTGCTGCTTGGTTGAGTCCGCTAAAAGTTGGTAAGTTTTCTGCCTTCATTTTCTAAAGGTAGGCCGTATCGTCCATGACATCTGCCATATTAAATATACCCATTAGTCATCGTGGCGGTGTTGTGCAAATTCTTTTGACCTGTCTTCCAGTTTGATTTTTAGTCTCCATTTTGTGTATACTTCCCGGTTGCTAGTTTCCTTTCAGTTCCGGCTGTCTAGTTTTTGGGTGCAGCTTCTGTCTTACATATACAAAGTCTGTCTAAAAGGTATCCGACCTAAAAAATGTCTGTTCATGGTAGTGATGCTAGGCTGGCGCCACTTTGCCCAATAGAAAGATACAGTTTAATAAACATAAGTTTTTTGAATGACCGAACGAGTTGAAGAACGGTACTCCTAAACATTTTGTCAAAAACTTGTTTATTCTCAAAGCAAAACATTTTGTAAAATTCAGCAGGTGTTTGGAGACAATGCTAAGAGAGTATTACATCATTAAGGAGTAGTTCAACCAATTTAAAAATTGTCAAACATCGAAAGAGAGTGATCAGCGTTCTGGGAGGCCGCAATCTACTTAGAATGCAGGTGTTGTGGAGAAAGTAAAAAATCTTATAATAAGAAATTGTTGTTTAATCGTACAAAAAATTGCCAAAGAAGTTGAGATCAGTAAAGATTGCACACATGTAACATGCGCAGAGTGGTTGCAAATTTTAATAAGTAAAATCAAAGTGATGCTAACAGTGTTCTTTAATATCTGTGCAACTGTGCATCACAGATATGCACTGGAAAAACAGTGACAAAAAAAAAATCAATGAATTCTCCACCAACTCTGTGATGCAGTTTGGCGTAAAAGACTAGATCTCTGGACGGCATAAAACTGGCAGTAGCATTACAACAATGCTCCTTTTCATTTTTAGCACATGATGCAATTTTTTCTTGGCAAAACATTAGCCAACCTTTTTACTCTCTAGACATGATTCCTTGTTTTCAAAATTGAAGATGTTATTAACGGCATCTCGTTTTCAGAGTAGAAAAGAGATAATGCAGAACGCAACGGCGGAGTTCAATACCATTCCAAAAAAAATAATTTAAAAATGTGTGGAGGCGCCTACTTTAAACTAATTACGCCCGGAAATAATCAGTTATTATTATACTATCAGAATGTTCGTGGGTTACGCACTAAGACTCATTTATTTTATACAAACTTATGTTGTGCCTTATATGATATTGTATTTCTTTGTGAAACTTCATTAAACGATACTATCAGTAGCTCTGAACTTTTTCATAATAATTATAGAGTAGTTCGTAATGACAGAAACTTAAACACATCGTGCTACTGGAGGTAGCGTTCTTATGGCATTTTCTAATAGAATCTGTTATGAAGTTATTGATACTAGTTTTATAAGTCAAGTAGTCCCTCTTATAGATCTTACTATTTGTAAATGTAAATGTGATTTATATTTGATTTATACGTGTGTAGTTTACATACCTCCTGATGTATCTGCCGATAATAGGGATACATTCCTGAAAGCTTTAGAATTAGTATTATTGGATAAACCTGTTATATTGGTTGGCGATTTTAATATACCTGCATTCTGTGATGAAATTAAAACTCCAACATCATGTAACGTCATTTCTATTAATCATTTTATGACAGTGTTAAACTTAAAGCAGTCTAACAATATTAAAAACAGCTATAATAAATTATTAGATTTAGTACTGTGTAATTTTGATGATAATGTTGACATTGAACATAACAAACTTCCGTTAGATAAGGAAGATTCTTACCATCCTGCTTTGGCGGGTATATTTCAAATAAAATCTAAAAATAAAGCTACTACATTCCCTCAGAATACTTCTAGCAAGCGATACAACTTTCGAAAGGCCAATTATCTCAAACTTTGAAAACTTGTATTGATGTTAACGACGGATTAGATCAATTTTACAATATTCTATACAATGTACTGAATAGCTCTGTACCGTTTAATAACAATATTAAATCAGGCAATTTTCCTTGTTGGTTTACTAAAGATTTAATTAAAAATGTGCGCCTAAAGCTATATTACCATCGTAAATGGAAATCAACATCATCTTTGTTTTATCGTAGAGAAACGACTAAGGACCTTATGTAAAACTCAAAGCAATTTCGCTTACAATTCATACATGGCTAATATTGAATCAAATCTTAAACAAAAACCTGCAGACTTATGGAACTTTGTACACCAAAAGAATGGCACAACCAGAATTCCTGGTCAGTTAAAACAATATGGTATATAGTAATCCCGAAGAAATAGTTAATGGTTTTGCTGAAACTTTTTCAGAGGTTTATTCTAAAGAAACTCCAATACCTTTCAATACGGTACATACAAACTGTGAAAGCTTTTCTGTTCCTACCATTAAAGAATCTGACATTATATGTAGTTTTTATAAATTAAAAACTTCTTTTATATGTGGCAATGATCATATTCCTTGTTTTGTAATTAAAGATTGTAAACACGTATTTGCAACGCCGTTACTAACTATTTTTAACCTAGCCATTTCTACAGATTATTTTCTTGACTTTTGGAAGTGTGCAGTTATTACACCTGTCTTTATAAAAGGTGATTATTCGTTACTTCAAAATTATCGACCTATTGCCATTTTACCCAATTTCTGTAAAATTTTTGAACAAATAATTTACCATATTTTGTATAATCATGTACAAGAATATATTTCTTTGTGTCAACATGGATTTATGTCTGGTAGGACTACAGTAACAAATTTGGCAAAAATTGCACAACATATAAGTATACAACTTGATAATAGGAGCCAAGTTGATGTTGTTTATACAGATTTTTCGCGCGCTTTTGATGTCATAGACCATTCAATTTTACTTAATAAACTTAGTACGTTTGGCATTACTGAGAACTGCATTAAATTCTTGTCATCCTATTTAGACAAAAGATCGAACTATGTGTACTACAACGGATTCAAATCGCAGCCTTATATATCAACATCAGACGCACCACAAGGGTCAAACTTAGGACCTCTGTTATTTATTATGTTTATTAATGATTTAATCACGTCAATAACTGCCCAATATTAGCTTATGCAGACGATCTAAAGATTTATACATCTATAAACTCTTTAGATGATCATATTATTCTGCAAGATAACATAAATTTAATTTCGGAGTGGTGATAAACTTTATCTTAATATCAGTAAGTGCTGTATGATATCATACTCCCGTAAACGTGTAACGCCCCTATATGAATATAAAATTGATGGTTGTGTCATTCCTAGAAGTTCATGCGTAAAAGATCTTGGTGTAATTTTTGATAGCCAAATAAGTTTTGTAGGTCACATCGACAACATGTGCAAGTCTGCGATAAAGGTTTTAGGATTTTTAATGCGTACTTGTAAATATTTTAGTAATACTGAATTATTTAAAATTTTATACTCATAACTAGTACGTAGTAAACTAGAATATGCCTCCATAGTATGGTATCCGTGTTATACAAGCCATACTTTAAAAGTTGAGCGTGTACAGAGACGATTTCTAAAGTACTTGTCATACAAAGCAGATGGTGTATATCCCGAACGACATTTTGATTACTGTCAATTATTATCTAGACATAATTTCTCATCAATGTCATTACGTGTCGACGAAAGTAGTGCTTTATTTATGTATAAATTAATCAATAATGTTGTTGACTGTCCCGAATTATTAAATGCAGTTAATTTTTGTATTCCAAGAATCTCTTCCAGAAACAATAATACTTTTGTAGTAAATATTGCCAAAACAAATATACTAAGGAAAGCACCTTTGAGTCATATGTGTCGGAATGGAGACAAGTTTTATTGTGACATATTTACTGGCAACAGGAATGTATAACTTATTATCACATTAAGAACTATTATTATTTTCTCATTGTGTGAGGGAGTGTATGTATGTGTACGTGTGTGAGAATGTGTGTATATATATATATATATATATATATATATATATATACGTATACGATGATGCGAAACCCAGTATACACTACAGGCCACCAGAAGCCCGGTCTTAAAAAAACAGTTTTCTGTATATTTTGCAAATTTACTCTTTAATAATGAATATAATAATATCTGATATGCGAGGGGTAAGTTTATATAGAAATTTATTTTGTATAGATTTGTCAGGTTATGCTAGCCCTACGAGACAACACGGATATTGCGAAGCCTAAGTGCATATGTTTATATTGCCTACGGTTTATTTGACGCCCAATTAAACCTCATAAAATATTAGAAAATCAATCGGACAAATATTTTAAGAAATGTGGCTGTTGAGTATAAGTAATTTATCACATAATAGTTTTAAATAAATAATATAATGTTAGTATTCTGATGCTATATATAGATCATTGTAAAAAAAATAAATCTATACAATACCTAATTGTTGTTATGACAACTAAGTAATTTCTAAATATTACATATTAATATTTAAAAAAAAAATATATTAATGTATGTAAAGCTTTTTGATTGGTTATTAATGTCAATACTTATAATTTGATTAGTAAAAAATAAGGGTCTTTGGAGATGTTTGTGACATTGCTTTACTCAACAACCTCTTAGTTTAAACTACTATTTCATTAGCTCAGACCATAGCCTAATAGTTTTTAATTTTTATGAGAAGAATAAACAGAAAGTTAATAGTCGGTCTATAAGACCGATTAGACGTTTTTCTCAGACTCTAGAACAGAGCATCACATCCCTTCTTAATATTTAAACAATTAAATGAGTTGACAGCGTTATCTTTGACTTTACTAGACTCATCTCGCTAGCAATGGAAAAGTCTACAGGTTTTGCCAAAAGTAAAATAGATTGGGTTTCAATAGAAAACCAGACAGCTCATCTAACTTTAAATAACAAAATTTCATGACCTAATTGACCAAAACAAACTAAATCAGTTCAATGATGAGGTTATTTTTTAGGCTGATAAGCCAAAAATCTAAGCTAACTCAATGGTGAGATAAAGAAGGCAATAAAAAAGTACAAAAATCAGTTCTGAAAATCCGTTTTAAATTTCTCCAACAAAGATAATCTAATGTGTAAAAATAAGCGTAGACCGTTTCTTTTTATTTATGACAAAGAAGCTTTAAATATACATGGCCAAATCATTTGCTGACAACTCTAATGAGCGTTGTTTTACAACAAAGACTTAGATTTGGACCACTTAAGAAGAATCCTCAAAAAATAAAATATTGTAGGAAACGAACTAATTCTGCTTGTCTTTTTAAATTGGTTTGGACGTCTAAAGTAAGAAATATGTTTTTTTCATTTTAAACCAAAATTAGAACCAGGTCCTAAACAAAGCTTGAAAGCATTTTCTTACAAGGTTATAAAGTTCCCCACTTACATTACAAGTACAATGCTAACGTCACATTTTTGTATTCATAAAAAATTCTAATAAAATTTCAGACATTTTTCACAAAATAACCTTGGACAAAATCAGAAATCACACTTAAGTTAAAAACCTATTGCCAAATCATCAACATGGTTTCAGATATGGGCTCTTTTCAACTAACTAGGGTTAAATCTAAATAATTTTTTCTATAAAACTCCTTTTGTTTAAACCTACAAAAACTATCTTACAACAAAAATAATCGGAGTTATGTATTTTTATGCAACAATATAGAAAATTTAATTAATAAATTATTTTTATACTAATTTGTTAAATATACCAAAGGTTTTCTTAATTTTAAAATGAGAAGACTAAAACAAACACCTTACAACAAATAAACACTTTACCTACACAGACGCCGACCCGATCATCTATTGCAACCGCTACAACCATTGCCACCTGCTGCCAACAATCTGCTTGCCACCACTCAACCAATACGGTTTGCGTCTAACTGCAGTTAAACTTTGACACTGCAGAGAGTGCTAAACTCTACTGGAAAAGGCTGTCAAAAAAACACCTCTGCTAAAAACACAAACAGTTAACATGTCATCCTTCTTTGTGTTTCAAAAACCTTACAACGTGCGCACACATAAACAAGATGAGCAGAAAGAGGTCAATGATACGATTAGAATATACACGGATGGTCCAAAAACCAATAAAAGTTCTGAAGCGAGAATCTTCTCGCAAAATCTGGATCTGAAAATATATTTACCATTAGTAACGCACACATCTATCTTCTAATCAGAAATAGTACTATAGTAGAACTTAGTAGTAGTAGAACTTATGGGGTTATGAAAAAAGTAACTCGCAAAATATCTGGCAAGAATGCCTAAACTCTAACAGACACTAGAGCGGCCTTAATTGCTATAAAAAAGCCTAAAATTACATTGAAGCTAATTTTTAAATTTCATCGTGTCCTTAGTTTAGCAGCCTGTAGAAATAACATCAAGCTGCTCTGGGTATAAGGACATTCTAACAAAGTAGGTAACATTAAGGCGGACGAGCTTGCGCGTAAAGAGTCAACTCTTATGACGTGTGAACCTAAACCATGAACCTCTTTAACACTCAAAAGTTTAAATAACCTCCTAAAAATTAATACACACACAACGCACTGGAAAGACGCTGGGATGACACTTCTGGCTGTAGACAGAAAAAGGAAACAATGACTACCTCAAATGCTAAAACAGCCGATTACTATTTGTGACTGTCACACTGCCAACTAAGAATACACATGCACTCGATTAGTATTGGAAATAATCCAACATGTAGAGAATGTGAAATGAATGACAAGACGATCGAGCAGGTGCTATGTAGATGCCCGGCCCTCTCATACAATAGAGAGTCCATGTTGGAAAGCTGTTGGCTTGACATGGCCAGTAAAGGGGAGACCCTTCAAAGCGTTGTACTTGCATACATCAGTTAACAGCCAAGACAATGGAGTAAGGTCAAACCGTCACTTTTCCAAATTATAACCGTAGCTCATCAGCAAAAAGAGAAACCTGTAACAATGTACGAAAAATGTTTAGAATTCTAAAATAAGCATTATAGACGACCTTTTGTTAAAGAATTCCTGCTTAATATTATATTCCTCTACAAACAAGTCCACTTGCAACACAACAAAGCTCAAATAGGCAACAAGTTCTTTACTATATTAAGTCTAACTATTGCAACATCTTTGGACATTGGTATTATGTTGTTATTAATTGACAATTTGATATTATTTGATAGCACATGCCATAAAAAATTTAAAAAATATTAAAAAACTGCTATAGCTAGAGTCTTACAACTTGTTTGAAGGGGATTGATAAGTTTAGAAAGTAATGCAAGCATTAAATTTAACATAATAAAATTACAAAAACAATTACTTAAACGTAGTACATAACCATACAAAACTAATTAAAAAATAATAATAATATATTGTGTATTTACTTCTTCAAACATGAAATAATAATACAAGTTACTATGTTTTTATCCCAAATTTATTTTTACAAATACATTACTAGTTTTAGCTCTACTTATAGTTATATAACTTATTACATCTGTAGAAGGCTCTAGTAGAGCCAAAGCTATTATTGTATTTGTAAGAATAAATTTGTGATAAAAAAAATAGTAACTTGTTTTATTATTTCATAAACAAGAATTATCACGTAGTAGAGGTCACAACCATCAATTTTATTTTTCATACATTTTATTGTAATAGACTGTTTTATAGAAAAGCACTGATGCCAAACTTCAGGGCTTCATATAATTCATAAAACATGATTGGCTCCTAACATCCGTAAAACATATATACTGTATATGCAGTTTAAAACGTAAGCCCTCTATA
Source organism: Tachinus rufipes (assembly GCA_963932245.1). Classification (NCBI taxonomy): domain Eukaryota; kingdom Metazoa; phylum Arthropoda; class Insecta; order Coleoptera; family Staphylinidae; genus Tachinus; species Tachinus rufipes. The sequence goes on along the minus strand of OZ010748.1, from coordinate 18,023,314 downwards.
GTTGCATATAGTGAACTGTAAGTGTATAATTTGCGATAGTACACCGACATCGAAAGCTCAATAAATTTTGCTAAAAAAGTACAGGATAGTTTCATTTATCATATCTGTTCATTATACATGAAAATTTTTAGGAAGCCCAAAACGGACTTCGTAAAACTTTAGTGGGCTTGGTATCATCCGCACAACATACTGTTTTGGGCTTCATATATATATATATATATATATATATATATATATATATATAAATATTTAGTTAATTATTTTTCTTAAAATTGTTATTTACATTAATTTTTTCAAATTTTAGATATTATGTATAATTTCCCTGTAATAGATTTTTTTCCGTTGGTTAATAAAGTTATTATTATTATTATTATTATTATTATTATTATTATTATTATTAAAGAAGACTAAAATCTTGTCAAGTAAATAATATTTTTTTCCCAGCCAAAAGTTGGATACTTTTTAGACAGACCTTGTACATTGTAATATATTTGTCAAAATCTTCTTATTTTTAAAAGGTTGGTTTTGGAGTAAGAAAAAGCTCTATGCTTTTGAGTGCCCCACGTTAGGCACCATTTATTGACAAACTTGCACCGCAAAGTGAAGTAGACAGCATTGTCACGTGTGATCAAAAGTTAATGGTTTTTGACAACGGTGTTTTTGTGTTTTGTGTAAAACCCAACAAAAAAGTTTTTCAAAACCACATCTTGGCAATAGCTAAATTGCTAGGCCGTGGGCATAGTTTTTTCAACTATGTAAAACATGTGGTCTTCCACAGTGGTTATGCGTTACTAGATCCTGCCGTAGGTCTGCTTTGACAGATATTTTGTAAAAAATCTTTGTTTTTTATTTATATATTATTTTCCCGTAGGAAATCTTGACAGAAAGTCAGTATCATATCTCCGCAGAACAAAATGAATCGATTTAGCATGAACAACGTTGAGAAATATTGCAAACTTATTTCCAAAGTCGCTTGCTTGTGCAAAAAGTACGTACGGTGCGCACTGACAAAAATGTGGCTGCTGTAGGCGAGAGTGTGCGACTCAGCCCTAGAACATCGACTTGCCACCAATCTCAACAACTCAACATTTCACAGACCAGCCTGATGCAAGTTTTGCACAAAGATTTCGCATTATTTGCTTATAAGATCTAATTGATTCAGCAATTGAAGGCACAAGACCATCCAATTCGTGATCGCTTCTTAGTTTGGGCCTTAAAGCATCTCGAAATGGACAAAGATTTTGCTAAAAAAATCATCTTTTTTGACAAAGCGCATGTTAACAAACAAATCTGTCGCATCTGGGGATTGGAAAACCCGCACGTGTTTGTCGAAAAGCCAATGCGTCCTAAAAAAGTGACAGTTTGGTGCAGGTTTTGGAGCAGTTGCATTATTGGCCCATTTTTCTTTAAAAATACTGCTTTGGCGCTCCATCTCGGTCAACGGTGAGCGCTACAATAGTATGATAAACAATTTTTTGTCATCAGCCGTCTCGGCGATGTCAATTGGCCACCTTGGAGCTGCATTTGACGCCGTTAGACTTTTTCTTGTGGGGTGCGTGAAGGTCCAATGTTATGCAAACAATCCATTAACAATTTAGGCCCTCAAGGCAAATATCGAGCAAACCATTTGTGAGATAGAGCCAAAAACCGTCACCAAAGTTTTGAAAAACTGGGTTAACAGGATACTACTGCAAAGCCAGCCGAGGTAGCCACATGAATAAAATCGTGTTCCATAAATAATAGGAATGTTTGTTCTTTTGAATAAACCAATAATATACCAAAAAAAATATAAATTTTTACAAAGCTGATTTTATTTGCAAATCTTTTTAAGCATAATGTGCAATAGATGTTTTACAGCATCTCTCAAATGTAAGCAATATTGGTTCGATTAGCCGTACAGATATATAGTATTGATTTTATAGCTTAGAGTAGCACCACGTTTGTTTTCTTATTTTGAATCTCATAAAAACAATTTAGTATTAAAGTCATTCTTTGGCATTTAATTTTGTAGCATATTTTATGTAGGACTTATTCAAGAAGACTTATATCATTTTCATCGGTTAGACATTTTCTATTACGCATCATGAATTAATTCAGTTATGAGATTAACACTATGTTGATTCTTTTGGTAGAGCAATTGTCTTTCAACACGTCTAGTGCTCTCTTATTTCTGTTTTTGTTTACTTGTATCAACTTGAGTGTTAAAAAGCTGTCAGGGGCGCACCCTTCTTCCTCATCTTTTCTACCAGTTTTCTGTACGCTGGACCTTGTTTAGGTATTGTGACTTTTTCTTTGTACAGATAACATGCCTGATTGATTTTGCAGTTTTTTATTTTGTTTTTTTGCCATATTTATGACAGGAATCACTTTTTTTGCCGAGTCTATAAAGAATCTGTAATGTGACCCACCTTTTGGCATCTATAGCACTTTAGAGGAGTCATGATTTCTTTGGTCTTTCATCTAGTTTAACCGTCTCATATATAAAACAGAAATATTTCCAGACGAGTGGCTAACATTTATCACAATACCAAAGAAATTAAATGCCAAAAAGTGTAGCTACTACAGACATATAAGCCTCATAAGCCACACCTTAAAAGTTTTTATAAAAATAATACACAAAAGACAATACAACAAACTAGAAAATGATATTAGTGATACACAGATTGGATTCAAGAATGACATGGGCACTTGCAAAGCGCTGCTTGGCATTAACGTAAAAAATACGTGCTTATGCAAGAGTGCATTTTGTCTCTAGTGTTAATCAATTTATACTCAGAGACAATATTCTAGGACGCAACTACTGAAGAAGAACAAGCAGGGGTGATTGTAAACAGACGACCGATCAACAAAATAAGATACACGGATGACATAGTAATATTGTCAGATAATATAAAAAACCAAATATATGATTATTTCAAAATCAGCAACACTTAATGCTAACCTTACCATCGACAATATCCGCATCAAAAAGGTAGCCAAATACAAGTACTTTAGTATCTGGAAAACTAGCTACAACGTACAGACAAAAAAAATCAAATACAGAATTGAACTAGCCGCTGCTTTTATTAAAATAAAAGACCTCTTTTGCAAACGTGATCTAAAACTGGAACTCCAAATTAGAATGATAAGGTGCTAGGTGTTTTCCATATTATTGTACGGCGTGGAAACATACACACTAAATCAACAACTTACAAATCAACTTTAAGTTTTTGAAATGTGGGTGTATAGGAAAGTCTTTAAAATATTGTGCATTGACAAATATACAAATGGAAAAGTGTTACAAAGGATAGAAAAAGAGATAGGAATTATAAAAACAATTAAATGTAGAAAGTTAGAATATCTGTGACATAATATGGGAGTAGGAAAGTATACAATACTACAGCTCATAACACAGGGGAAGATTGCAAAAAGTAGAAATACGAAAACGCTGTATTTCGTGGTTAATTTTTTTATAAATTAACTTAGCTACCAACAAAGCAATTTTTACTATTCACACTGTCACTCTTAACAGTTCTGTGAAAATACACCCTAACATCCAAATAAGAGATGGCACAGAAAGAAAAAAAAGTATTATAAAAAACCTCAAGCATCAAAGCAATTGCAAAAATTGTTACACTTAATAAACATTTAGCAAATCTTTCAAAACTGTTACATGGTGCCAAGAAGGCAATAAAATAAATAGGGGTCGTGTGGAAACTAGAGAATTAAATGCACATATTAAATTTGACTGGTACCCGGTTTGGTACATCTAAGGTTTTGCCTAAAATCTAGATAGGGCAAAATTTTTGTTGACTTAATCAAGGTTTTTAACCAGATACCAGTAACAGACAAACAATGTATTTCCACAAAACAGTAATAACAACACCGATTAGATTGTTTGAATTTCCTCAACTTTAAGCTTAAAAATGCTGCTCAAACGTTTTAAAAATTTATCGGCAAAAAGCTAAAGCTCTAAAAGTCCATGTCCTTTTGACACATATTGAGAAATTTAAAAACAAAAATATCTTAGACAGAATTTATTGTTATTATGGATTTTTCTGAAAATTATAGTTTTGTTGTACAAGAGGCTGCACAAGGATTTTATTGGAATAACAATCAAGCTACAATTTTTCCTGTCATGGTATATTACAAGTCCAGAAAAGGAAATCTTTTGCATAAAAGTTTTATTATTACCTCTAACAATTTAACTCACGACAATGTTGCTGTTTATATATTTATGAAGATTATAATTCAAGAATTAAAAAACAAATTTAAAATTATTAAAAAATTCACTATTTTTCTGATGGAGCGCCGCAACAATTTAAAAATTATAAATGGGCAATTCCATTTCAAACGGACCAGAGCTGGGGGGGGGGGGGGTGCATTGAGAAACTTACAAACAACACTAACAATTTCCCATGTAAAATTGTCCCTAAAATTCAAATTTTTAATAATATTTGGTGTATTGTTCTTCTGAACGCGGCTAAACGTGCATTTGTAAGAGTTTATGTCGAAGAATAGGCCTACTTTGCAGATTTTTTGAATTTTAGACGCTTAAAACCCAAATACACAGAACAAATTTATATTTTCCAATTAATTTACATCAAAATACGTCAATTTTGGCGGTTAAAAAAAATTTAAAAAATGCTCCTTTTTGCCCAGCTCACTAAGAACAAAAACATGGTTTTATGGCTTTTGCGGCTTATAGACAGGGTATAGACTTGAAATGGCGCCAGTTTTGGATTCTACAAAAAATTTCTGGTTGATTTCATTAGTAAATTTATTTCTTTTGAGTTAAAATTGCGGGTTTTAAACAAAAAATGCGATTAAGTTAAAAAACGACAAAAAAATTAAAAAAAATTGTAGAAGTTTTTTTTATGGGTTTCATACTCTCATATATCGATCAAAGGACTACAAATTAGTTATAGAAACTAAAAAAAAATACATAAGCAAGTTTCTCAACGCACCCCCCTCCCCCCCCCCCCCTAGCACTGGTCCGTTTGAAATGGAATTGCCCAAATATGTTTTTAACTTATTTAACCATAAGAAAGACTTCAAAATTGATGCAGAATGGCATTTTTTCCACCATCGCATGGCAAAGGACCAAGCGACGGACTAGGTGGAACCGCTAAGAGAACAGCAGCTGCAAGTTTGCAATTACTTGCCGATAAGCAAATCTTAACGCCCCAACAACTTCATGTTTTTTGTGTCATTTGAACGGTTAAAAAATATAAAGTTTTTTTTTCTCCGGCTTCTGATTATACTTTCAATGAAAAGAAACTTTTTCATCAATTTGTTAATAAAAAACGAATTAATCGTATTCAGCAAAAACATCATCAAATTCTGACAGAAGATGGTATGTTTTCAAAAACTTACCCTTTAACTAATAATTTTTTTTTTACAAATCTAAAATAGTATGCTATAGAAGTTTTTACAATGTACAGTATAATAAATAAACAAATAAGTGTAATTACACAGAAGTTTTATTTATTTTTTTATTATGAAAAGCTTATTTGATAATAAAAATTAAAAATAGGAGGATATAAGTATTATTTACAAATGCACAATAGCTAAACATTAAATTGAATTTTATTTAAATATATCATTTATTAATATCATTTCTGAAATTATTGTTAATTCTAATATATTAAATGAAATAGACAGTGAGTAAAAAACAACATACTAAGAATAAAATTGATTTTGTTGTACAGCAGTTTTTTACAGATCAATCTCTAAAAATATATAGAAACCTGTTTTATTTTATGTAAAGTTTTCCGTATAATTTAAATATTGCATAAAAAAATTACAATACTTAAAATAACGTAGTCATTATTTTTGTTGTTTTTTTTTTTCGATATTTTTCTTGATTACAAAAACAAAAGTTCTTTATCGCCCATCCAAAAAATTTCAGAATATATCAGTAACATATAAAAGTATTTTTTTCACCTATTATACAAAAAATTAAAAATACCCAACATCTTTTTTTTTATTTGTTTTTAATAGAATAAAAACATTTTAAAATTTAACGGAAATGTCACAGGCGTTTGAAAATTGCAAAAAAGGTAAAAAATTGACATTTTTGTACCCTAAATATTTTGGCACTGGGTAGCACAAAAAATCTAAAAAAAATCAGGGGACCAGAGTTTATGTTAAAGAACCGATTCCCAAAGTTGCGACATAAAAAAAAATATTTTTTGAACCACTTCACTCATACATGGCCTTATATAGATGGTATATTAATAGCATTAACTTCAAGAACAGAGGAGCAAGAAGCTAAATGGAAGCAAAAAAAACAAAAAAAAAAAACAAAACAACTATGCCTACTACCAAGGATTGGACGGTGAAAAGATAGACAAAAATGAACATTTACTGAAACATTAAAATCAACCAAAATTGAAGAAATAAAGAAAAAAAGAACTGCTCAAGGTTGACAGGTATTGCAATTTTTGAAATGGTCAAAGTACTAGGGGACACAAAAAATAATTGCAAACAAAAATTCTAAAATCTTAATAGAAGTAAAACTGGCAAATCTAGGACTACCAAAAAAAATACATTTAATAGAGCTACACAAAATATTAATGCAAGAAAAAAGATACGACAAAAAAGAAGTTAATAAAGTTAAAAAAAATTAAAAAGATACCTAAGAACAAAACAAGTATCTTTGCTAAACAACGCAAGAATGAAAAAAAAGGAGAGATGGATGTTAGTGTAGAAAATAAGACAAAAGGGTATAAAGAGAGATAAATCGGAAACACCATATGTTGCCGCAGCAAACTGTGTGAATTCTGCAAGACCAAAACCAGCCTACCTCAAACTAGTACCACATTAATAATAATGACAAAGACAAATTAACAGCAGGACAAACGCAAAAAACAAAACCGAAAAATATTGTAATGCGCTGGTCATTCTCAAAAGCCACTTGTTAAGACCAACACTTCACTACGTCTTAAAAAACAAACAAGAAAAACTTTAAAGAAAGAACACCAAAGACATCTGAAGATTTTTTTGAAACGTCTACAAGATTAAAGAATTGTCATTAACCTTGATACCAAAAAACTTCTTAGTAATAACATTTTTTTACAGAAAAATTATTTTCAAACGGCATACAAACAGATTTACTAAACAACATAACCCAAAGCAACAACAACAACAAAATTCCGGTTAACTGTTCATCAAAGCTAAAGAAAAGTATAAGACTTGCAAAAAAGCCTAACACAAGCAACGTTACTTGCTCATCCGCAGCTCTACATCTTACTTGCCATATTATAGATTTTACCGTTGTTGCAGTTCTGTTCACGAAATTGAATACAGAATACAGAACGCAAATAAGTAACTTGCGATAGGGAACTGTTAACAACTTACAAGGCGGTTAAACATGCAGCATTGTCAAAACCAGATCATTTTCCATCTTTACCAATCAAAAGCCATCAACTATGCGTTTTGTAAAAGTTGAGTTGAACGGCCACGTATAATATTTTTAGATCGATTCGACCAAAACTTTTTATTTATAACTGACAAAGTAAAAATAAATGCAAATATCAACTAAAATATAATTATTTATTTTTTTATTCAAGTCTAGAGAAGTGCCCAATTCAAAACCAATTTAGAAAAAAAAAAACAAATTAATAATCAACATTAAGTATAGTAACGTGTAATGATTATTATCCATAACTAATAAATTCATATCAATGAGCTTATATTTGAAATCGATGAATTCATTACTTATACAAAAAAAAAACTATTGTAATATTGTATTAAAACTAAGCTATTATGGATAATTTTCCAACTACGATTTGTTTGTAACGAACGTTGTTAGTGTTGCATGGATATTTTACAGAGAATTACATTTAGAGAAGGTTTAATACTGTAAATAAAATATATAATTACAATTTTATGTTTTAATGCAGAATGAATAATTAATTACCATTTATGATTAATTAAAACAATTTCCACGTGTTTGTGGGAATCAAATCGATCGAATTAGTCAACGCAAGTTCACCGTATGATTAACATGGTAAAATTTATAAGTTTGCTAATGTTTGTTGGTTATAATAACTGTATTAACTGTCTCTACAATAAATTATATCCATATGTAAGTGCAACAATTTATAATAATAATATTTTTATGACTTGCATTTTAATCATTCTTTATAACAATTATAACTATATTAATTACAACTGAATAAAATCCATTGATTTCAAATTTAAGTTATACTTACTTTTGCCCGATTCACTTGCACTGCTACATTTTTTTAAATTTTTGCATCATGCAGGATGCTTTAACATGCACAATATGCTGGCTTCATCAATCTTTTTATGTACATCTAGTTTTAGTTTTACAATGTTTTCTTGTCTTTTTTTTGTAATCAGAAAAAAGAAACGACTAGATAATAGTCAACAGATTAGAATCAACTATTTACTTTCTTCAGTAGTTTTAAATTTACACAATTCCTTTTAAAAACATTTTTTTTGCTATCTTGAAAGCATTCTTACTTCTTTAAAAAGAGTTAATAGATCTTTTACACTTGTTTACTTTATTGTGAGTATCTCAGCTCTTTTTTTTAAATTGTTGAGAAATTTGTTGAAGACTCCAAGCAACTCATTTCTGACATATTTTTTTAATTTTTGTCGGACAGTGGTTGTGCTCGTTTCGGAAAAAAATTAAAATAATGTGAATATAAATCAGTGGCAAAGGTTTTAGTATGTTTGATGCACGTTCTTACGGGACCTCTTCTAAAATTTAATTTTTAAGTTTTATTACAGCTTATGACGTGACCACTTCGTTTTTTATTCTAATTAGAATTCCAACTAGATTTTGGCAAATTGTAGCTTTGTAAACCGTTGTTAAAAAGTATCAAGCGAGTTAATTTTTCTTTTTCTTTTTTTCTTTTTACATATATACCAAACAATATTTATATCAAAACCGCCCGATCTACAAATATCTTGACTACAAGTATAAGTATAAGTATATTTAACAAACAAAATGAATACAATGTACATAAAATATAAATAATATATCTAATAGATCTTTTCAGATAACCGTGATAGTCACCTAATTTTAAGTGTATTTGTGTTGTGACTACTAAGATTAAATTAATTCATTTAATAATAATAATGCAGTAAGAGTAAAGTGGAAAAGAAAAAAAGTTTAGTTAGAGAAGGTGAAAAAAGATTGGAAAATTATACAATATAAAAAAGTAATAGATAGGTAAAAAGTTAAAATGTAATACAATATAAAAAAAAGTAACAGATAGATAAGCACAAAAAAACAAAAAACTGAAATGTAATACAATACATATAAAAAAATAAAAAATAAAGTAATAGATAGATAAGCACAGGTTGTTATGTTTCTATACATAATCTAACTTTTTTTGAAAAAAGCTTGACGTTTGTAATTGTTTTTAATAGAGTAGGTAAATCATTATAAAATTTTATGCCGTAGTATACAATAGACTTTTATGTAGAGTTGGATTTAACAGCTGGAAATTTGAATTTGTGCATGTTGTTAAATCTTGTATTGTGTACATGATCAGGCAGTAGAAACAATTGTTTATTTTTGTGAACAAATATAACAGTAGTTAGATGATGTAATTGCTCAAAGTTCAAGAGCTGTGGTGATTCATACAATAATTCCGTACTGAAACGTTTGTTTTTCCGAAAAATTATTTTAATTATATAATTTTGTGTGGTGTTAAAATGTTATAAATAACACTCATAGGCTGTTCCCCAAACGGCATATCTTAAAATTGATTTTACAAGCGCGGAATAAATTTGTTTAAGAATAGTTTCATTAAATACTTCTCGCAAAAAGTAGAATTTAGTTATAAGTTTTCTAATTTTGTTGTTGGTCATATCTATATGCAGATTCCATTTTAAATTGGATTCAAGTAGTCATCCAAGATATTTAAGTTTTGTCCACGTATTGTATAAGGTTATTACAATTACAATTAACTGTATCTGTATCACAATTTATGTTGTGTACTTTTATGTTACTCAAGTTAGGACGTTTATAATTATTTGGTGTAAACGCCATGAAGTTTGTTTTAGACTAGTTTAGTGAGAGAAGATTGTTATGAAGCTGTTTAATAATTCTCATATCTTTGCAAATAGTTGCATTTACGTTATCCCAAGATGTATCCTTTTCAAAGAGAACTGTGTCATCTGCGTAAGATATTAGCTCACCTACAATATTGTTTTTAAATATGTCGTCTATATATAAGATGAATAATATAGGACCTAACACCGTACCCTGTGGAATCCCCATATTTATATAACCTGTTTCACTTTTAACTTGGTTTATTTTTACTTGTTGAGACCGAAGATTTAAATAATCCTTTAACAATTTATAGGACACGCCTCTAATTCCGTATTATTCCAGTTTTACTAACAGTTGTTTATGTGATACAGTATCAAATGCTTTGGCCAAATTGAGAAAGACAGCAGCACACTTGTAATTAGAATTAAAACTATTTGAAATTAAATTGGAATTGTGTACTAATGCATTTTCTGTTAAAACGTCAGCTCTAAAACCATATTGATTGTTTGATAGTATGTTGAATTTATCACAAAATTATATTAACACTTTTTCAAAGATTTTGGCAAGATTATTAATAACAGATATGCCTGTAATTGTGCATATAGGTTTTAACACCAGATTTGTATATTGAGGTGACATTGGCTTGTTTAAACAATTTTGGTACAGTACCTGTTATGAAACAAAGATTTATAATAAAAGTTATAGGTTAAAGAATATATTGATGAATGATTTTAATGATGTTACTAGATATGCCGTCTGGTCCTGCAGAACTGTTGGATTTGATTGAATTAATTAGTTGGATGATTTCGTTTTTTGTTGTCGGGCTTAAAAAGAGTGAGTTTAGATTTCGTTGAAAATTTATACAATAATCTTCAATTTGGCCTAATTTTGTTATTTTAGATGCGTACTCTTCGCCAACAAGTAAAAAATAATTGTTATAAAGAATTGCAATGGTCGCTTTATTGGTAATTGTTTTATTGTTATGTTCTAATTGTGTAATATTGTTTGTTATTATGGAGTTCGTATCGGTTATTTCATTCCATTACGTTCCAGATTTTTACATTGTTGCTTCCCGCGTACCCCAGTTTTTTTTTAAATATTCTGTTTTGGTTTTACGTAATAGTTTGTTGAGGGTGTACTTGTTATAATTTTGTTTAAGTACTACATTGTCTACATTTTTAAGTAGCTTTTTTTTAAATTATCACGTTTTTTTATTGAAATAATTAATCCTTTCGTAATCCAAGGTTTGAGCTTGTTATGCAACTGTACAGTTTTTATTGAAGTAGTTGCTCTAATAAAATTTTGAAGATTAATTGTAAAATTTGTTGTAGCAGCGCATGGACACTGGCAGTTATATACATTATTCCAATCTTCTGTTTTTAGTGTTTCAATAAGTTTTTAATAATTTATGTAATGATTTATCTTTTGTACTTTTTTGTTTACTTTAGGATATTCTATTGTAGAAACGTTGACAAATATTGGATAATGATCTGTTATAGCGGTTTCAATTATTGCAGTATTAAAATTATGAACGCTATTTGGTGAGGTTTTAATGAAAAGATGGCCAATGCACGTTGAACTTAATTCTGTAACCCAAGTGGGAGAGTTAATAAATAAAAAATAACCTTTTCCGTTGAGGATATTTAGATATTCATTTGCAAAATGATTAGTATTATCCAGTATATTAATGTTAATATCTCCTATAACTAATTCAGTTTCAAAGTTAGATAAGTTTAAGTATATGTCAAGATCTTGAATAAACTGCTCAATATTAGTAGATGGTGGTCTTTAAATTGCAGAGATGCCCAATTTTTTTTTTGTTAATATTACATATCAATCTTAGAACTAATGTCTGAGTCAAATGTACATTCCAATTCAGACTGACAGTATTAGTTTCTGAAGAGAATGTTTGCGGTTTTATTCAGAGTAATCCACTGTATTAGACAAACAGTAATATTTTTGTATGGCTGCCAACAGCACGGTTAACTGGTTTTAGTCAACTGCGGTTTGCAACAATTTTCCGTTTTGATTAATCCTTTATCCTACGCTTAAAACTACGGACATTTTGAAGTAAGCCCTTATTTCTAGTGTTTCTAAATAACTACTTAAAACTATAAGCATTTTTTAAATGTTTCTGTAAAAAATTTTCAAGTAGAAATTGTAAATTACTCCTGCTTTCAGCTTTTTGCTACAAAAACTGTAAAAGGTGTAATCGTAGCAAACAAAGTAAATATTTACAAAATTTGGGTTTTTAAGTACTATTAACCTATATAAATAAAACACATTTGCTATGTACTATAACACAAATATATATTTTTAAATATATTTGTGATATAGTACATAGTAGATGTGTTTTATTTATCTAAAAATAAATTAATAATTCATTTTTTACTACTAACCTGTTTACTTTATTTACTGGTTTGCATACCATTTTTCCACCAGTGTTGCAACAAGGCATACAGCATTAAGTTGATACTATTGTCTGGTCAAGGTCTTACTAACTGTAAGTTTGTTGATCATTTTTTTTATTATTATTTGAAGACGGTGTTGAATATATTGTTTTAACGGAATATTTGTTTAAACAAGTGAAGCTTGGTTATATGCAAAAACCAAGGAAACTGTGTTGAGTTTAAGTTGTTGTCAAATCAGCTTTAAGTAGTATTTGAATTTTTTTTTTTATTTTAATTAAAAATTACAGCCATGTTTCTGAAATTGTTTCAAAACAAGTAGCAAGACGTCTTAGTGTACTAAATCATCCTCCTTCTGCTTCTTTATAAAACCAGGTCCTATTTTAAGATCTTTTTACTCAAATGCTATTTAAGCTATTTTTAATTTGGTGTTGCTGCTTTTTCTGTGTTGGCTTGTGAGTAATAGAAAGACGCAGTGTAATAGGAAAAAGTTTTCTCTATGTTTCTGGATGTTTTCTTAAAACTGTAGACATTTCCTTTAAATTTTCTTAACCATTTCTGTCAACATTCTTCTAGTAGAAACTATGATTTTCTGACGGTTTGGATGATACTATGCGCCAAGTAACCTGTACAACGTTTAAAGTTGCTAGCGGTGTACATTTTTACAAAATTTGGGTTTTTAAGTACCAATAACCTGTTTACTTCTTTTACCTTTGATTACTAAATTATCTCTTGTATTTAAACAAGGCAACTAGCATTAAGTTGATAGTTTTAAAAATAAATTTTTCCTGTAAGAACACCCACGTGGTAATTTTTTTTTTATCTAAAAAATTTTACTCAATAACAATATTACTATCTAGCATTATGAATGTACTTTTCTATTAAAATTTAAAATATTATTTAAATAAATTTATATTTACCTACCAGGTCACGTCAAATTCATTTGATAAAATTAAAAAAAAAAAAAAAATTGTTGCTGATCTTCATTAAGAACAGATGCTGTTAACAAAATGTCTGTAGCTTTCTGAAACATTTTTTTTAACCAAATAACAGTTGACATTTGTTTAGAAGCCCCAAAAATGTTTCGCGCCCAAAAAGACAGACAGACTAGTTGCTAGTAAATGTACTCTTGTTTCTCTTACACATAAGCTGTAAACAGAAAAGACATTTGCGTTTTTTTTAATATTCCTTTACTCAACACTACTACTGTATTTAATGCATTCACAATACCAAACCTGCAAAGCTTTGTCAAGCATATATTATAATTAGTTTCTGTTATCATTTTGTATCTTTTACTTAAAAACAACAAAAATTACGTTATATAAATTTGGTCATGAGTAACTTCTACTCGAGCCATGTCGGCGGGAGTTTTAACTTTTGGCAAAGCCACCCATGCCAAATGAATCAGTAAGCAGAAGCCAAACTAAACGTATCCAAAACCATTCCTGGCTATCTTCCCTTATTTCCTGTTTTTTTTTTTTTTTTTTTTTTAATTTTATTTATTATAATTATTTACATATTTACAATTTGTATTTAAATATATAATATTCCAGCAGTGCCGCCATCCATCTGTTAAAGACTCAAGGGGCCTGGTATTGGAAATAAATTTCTGCTGTCTTCTTTTTCTTTTTTTGTTTGTGTCTTAGTTTTGTGTTTGTTCTGTCATTAGGTGTTGTTTTAATTTTGTTTTAAATTGTTGAATGCTGGTAAGGTTTTTTATTTCATTAGGCATTTTATTGTATTCTTGGATTCCTTTAACAGCCAAGCTTTGATTTTTTGTAGTTGTTCTATTAAGTTCAATATTAAAGTCATTTTTTTTTCTAGTGTTGTAGGTGTGAAATTCTTTTCTGCTTTTTAATTTAAATTCCGTTTTTATTTGTCCGAGTTTGATCTTGTGAATTAATACTATATTTTGTTGTTTTATCTTGTTTTTAATAGTTAGTTGTTTAGATAGTTCATGTATCTCTTTAGTAGGTGTTAGTTTTTCCAGTTGATAAATTGTTTTTTAGCTTTGTTTTGTTGTCTTTGCAATTTGTTTATGTTTCCTTGTTTGGTATTTGTTATTTCTATATACTGCATCTACCTTTCACTCCTAATTTTTCCCAACCTGCCGATAAGTTAAAAATGGACCCCCTAATTTTTATGATGTCACAAAAACAATCATGCCCTGAGTACGTGCCGCCAGTTCAATCTAGCTTCATAATCAACACGCCAAAAACAACTACCGAGGTTAAGAAACAACGCTTTGGTAGTAGTGATACTAGTTGTTTGGAAGGGCTGCACCAATGAATTTTGCTACCCGGTCACAGTTTGATTCTAAATCAAATTTAGTGGAAAAACCAACAATATATGTTCAACTTCTTTCTCAGCAAAGGGAAAGAAGCCAAAACATTTTACTTTAACAGGCACAAGCGGACAGACGATAGGACCTATCCCTCGGTTCCTGCATGTTACTAGAAAAAAAGGCAATTTTAAAAGAGTTAGTCTGTTCTTAATTTCTAAAACATTGCATGGTTTTATTGGCAAAACAAATACGTAAAATCAAAAACGGTTTACTTGTAGAAACCGCCTTCGGAGCACAATCAACTAAGTTGCTTAAAGTAACTAAACTGGCCAATTTTAAAGTGTTTGTAACAGCTCACAAGTCGCATAACACTAGCAAAGGCCTTGTGTACTGTCGCAACGTTCTAAACTGTTCCACTGAAGAAATTTTGAAAAATATAAAGAGCAACGGTGTGATTAAAGTACGTCGTATCTTTACAAACAAAGACGGTGTAAAATCCAAAACTCCCAATCACATCTTAACCTTTAATACTCCACACCTTTCTTCTTCCATAAAAGAAACTTTTTTAATTTATTAGTAGACCGTATACATCGGCGCCAATGCGTTGTTTTAAGTACAAATAACCAAGTTTGCACCTGTGTTAAGACACCGCACAAAAGATTGCCATGTGCTAATCTAATCAGTTGCGTAAACTACAAGGGACAACAATCTGCTAGATCACGAAATTGCCCAGTATACAAAAAAGAATTTGCAATAAAAGAATTAATGACAAAGAAAAAATTACCGTATTACAAAGCTAAAAAAAATTAACTATCCAAACACCCATCATTTGGGAGTCTTACGCCAAAACTGCCTCAACTTTGGTTTTAAGATTTATAAACTTGTTAAAAAATTAATTCCTCATCTGACTATTGCTTTGCAAGCAGTTAGCAGAAAAAGAACCTTTGCAGACAGGCGCTCAGTCTTGCAACGGCCACCGGCTCCTGCCTCACAGGTGGCCAGGTTAACTATGCCGCCTCCTAAAATCACACTTAAACGTAAGCCCAGATTTAAGAGTGCATCGCAAGCCTCTTCACACAAGAGAGCAGAAGACGTGACTAAGTCTTCTAGCACTATTACAAGATCTTAAGAAAAAATCTTGCCAAACAATAAACAAGTCAATCTTCTACCAAAAACCGATCAAATTGATGATATTGATGTGACAGTTTCACAACAAATACCATCCAATGTTAAAACTGTAATGGAGTTTGAAGATCTACAAAAAAGAAAAACAGACTTAAACTCCCCATGTACAGAAGATGCCGCATCGACGCCAGGAGCTTCCGACTACCAATCCAAAAGTGGAACAAAAACCCAGAAAAAAAGGACTCGAAAAAAAAAACTTGGATGGAAAAAAGGCCTATAAGTCTATCGTCGTCAAATTGTTTCAATTTTTAGTTGTTGTATTGTTTTGGCATCGGAGCGTTTTACAACTCCGGTGTCATTTGTGCATTTGTAATATTAGCATTAAATGCACATGCCTTTCTGTGTGTGCTTTTAAGAAACCCACTCCAAACCTCACAAGAATTTTAATCTTAAAGATTATACGTGTATCAAAAATGACATTAGTGTGTTTGCGCACGTCACTTTTTTGCTTATAAAAAAGTCTACGTTATACTTATAATTATACCGTATAAGTATGACGTTATCGTGTTACGGTATTTATAAAATTAGCGGAGCCAATCAAAAAACCTTACGCTTAATGTATCGCCTACTTGATGTGTATTAAACATAATGAATATAGCCATAAACCTCAATTGTAAGATTCTTATTTCTGTGTATAAATTGATACTGTTTTTTCAAATATTGAAAGACTTTTTTATCAATTCATTTTCAAAATAAAATATAAATATGCAAGTAATTTGATTGTCCTTATGTTATGTTTATTTATGTTATGCGCAAACACTTTTAAAACTGTTTTCCTTACACTATTTATAACGTTATAATTATAAGCAAAAAAGTGACATGCGCATACACACAAAAATACCAGACCGTAGAGCCATATGCAGAGATAAATCCTCCCATTTAGAGAAATTCTTCTCAGAAGTAGACTTCAAGCAGGCAATACAACTATCCTCACCAATAACAAGGACCGTTTGCAACCTGTATCTCTCAGAGTTCGACTAGACTTTGGAAGATATAGAAGATTTAGTGCAACAACTGCCACCTACGTTTCTTTTGCAAGGTGATTTTAACGCCTACAATCCTCTATGGGGCTCTCAGAAAAAAGATCCGCGTGGTCGTCTAATTCAAATTTTTTTAGATCAGAACGATGCGGTTTTTCTCAACATTGGAAGTTATACGCACTTCAGCGCAAGAGGTTCCGACTTTTCTTCAATTAACCTGTCATATTTGTTCTTCACAACTAGCTCCACGTTAGCAGTAAAAAGTTCTTAACAATCTTTACGGTAGTGATCATTTCCCAATTGCAAGTAAGACTAGCGTTTAACTGGTAAAACAGTCCGTTCCCGGCCGATGGTGTTTTGACCTAACCTAACCTAACCTAACCTAACGCCACTTTCACTAGAGAGCGTAAACATTTAATCTGCGTAAACAAATTTACGCAACGCATTATACAAGCAACGAACAAGTTTATTCTAAAAACTAGTGGTAAACTTGCCGGCCCAACAGTTCCTTGGTGAAATAATGAAATTAAGGTATCAATTGAAAAGAAAAAGCGCGCTTTAAACAAATTTAAAAAAAATCCGTCGTTAAAAATATGGTTGTCTTTAAAAATCTTAAAAGCAAAACAAAGACGTGGGAAAACTACGTTTTGACAATATCACCAGTCACTCCGGTTGGTAAAGTATGAAAGAAAGTGAAAGCAGTAGCGGAGAAAAAGTTTCCTGGTGTTGCACCCGATCTTCACGTCAACGAACGCAAATTACTGACGCGGCTAAAATAGCAGATGCAGTAAGCAGAGCAATTTCAATCTGCCAGCAGCACCCTAAATTACCATTCTGAGTTCTTTCGTACAAAAGTTTAGAAACTGCCCTAAAATTTTCATTCCGGGTATTATTGTCTTAAAACTCTTCATTTAAAAAAAAAGACTTAGAAGCTGCAGTAAATAGTACGGGAACCTCGTCCGCACCCGGACTAGATAATATCCCATTCAGATGGTCAAGCATCTGCTCCATGCTATGAGAGCAAGATTGCTTGATATATATAATTTAATATGGGACCATGGCGCTTACCCAACGACTTGAAAAACAGGCAAGGATGCCAATAATCCGTTTAGCTGCAGACTAATCTCACTTACAAGCTGTCTAGAAAAGATACTGAAGAGAATGGTCATTTGCTATTGCGGTCAACAACATAGCGTCATCCGTCAGTACTCCTGTCAAGAAATGCTTATACGTTAACAACCTGGCAATTTACATGACAGAAGATACCATCTTAGGTGTAACTCGTCATTTGCAGTCCACCATAGATGCGGTAAATAATGATGAGGAAGCAAAAGGTTTTTGCTGTCTACAGCAAAAACTTGATGCATTCATTTCTACCGCCTCCGTAAACCTCATCGTAATTCTGTTCTTACTCTGCAAGGAACACAAATTAATTGCGTTAAAACTTTTCGTTTTCTAGGACTAACTTTTGATCGTTTATTAACATTTTAAAAACATTAAGATGAGTTAGTTACACATTGCAAAAAATCTCACAATTTAATAAAGTGTCTAGCCAATATTAACTGGGAAGCACAGAGGAAGGTGCTGTTGCGGCTGCATAACGCCTTGGTTTTGTCTAGTGTTGATTACGGCTGTGCAGTCTACTCTTCCTCACGCAAATCAAGACTTAAAGTTTTAGATGCAGTGCATCCATTTTATCTCTCTTCCGTCTCTTTCCAGCATGTTATTTTTTTAATCTGTTTTTTTTTTCTTTCTTTTAACATATGTTCCATAGTTTACTTAGTCTCTCCGCACATTCTGCACATTTTCAAATCTTCTTTTATCCAAAATCTTGTCACTCGCACTTTATTACCACATTTAAATCTTGCAATCATTTTTTTATCATCATTATTATATCTATTGCTATCCAGTACAATGACAGTTTATTTTCTATAAAATGTTCATAATTTGCGTTGTATCTAGACTCATTTACTTGTATTCTTCTTTCCTGCTTCTGTATATCTTTATCTCTTTTCATAAATTCATGTTATGTCTCTCTCCCAGTTTCTCTTATTCTTTCAATTTCTTAGCTAGCGTAACCATTTCTGTTGAAATAATTTTCTCTAATCTCCCCTAACTTTCTATTTCTTTCTCTCATTTTTTTTTCGTACATTTGTGTCACTGTCTCATTCTTTCCTCATATCTCATTGCTTTTTTCCTGCTTCTACTCTTGATTAGTTTTTTTAACTTCCTCCAGCACAATATATGCTGGAGTTTATCTACTAAAACCCAGCACCCTTCTCCAGTATTTTACATGTATTGATTCTAATTTTTCTTGTTTTTCCTATTTCCATATTTCTGACCTATACTTTATCATACTCTTAATTAAACTATTAAACATAAACCATTTTATTCTCAACACTCAAATTTTCATTCACTTATTCGCGACTATTTTATTTGTTTTTAAGCCATCTCTTTAATGTGCTCGCTCTTGCTGTTGTTTGTGCAAAAAACATTTAAAAAATGTCTCTACAATACCTTGCCTATTTTATTTCCAGTTCTCCTCTTTTTTATGTTACCCACCTTTTTTGAACACCATGACTTTTGTTTATTCTACATTAACTTCCAAACTTTTTCTTCTAAAATATCTTTCTAAACTTTTTATGATTTTTTTTTCATTTTCTTTGCTTTTTTGCAACTATTAACATGTCGTCGGCATATGCTAGCAACCACACTTTGTTTTACCAACAATTATCCCCCTGCTTAAACCAACCTCAGTTTCTCTTCTACATCTAATATGTAAGTCGCTAATAGAGTAGAACTTAATAAGCATGTCTTACTCATTTCGTTGTCAAAAACCCTGATAGTTGTAAGTGTTTGCTAATTTTGTTTTTTCTCATACACTTCCATAGTTTCTCTAGCTACACTACCATATGCCGCCTTAAGGGGTCCAAAAATAACTCATATACTTTCCCCCTTTCTCTTTCTTGACCATATAGTGTAAAACATATACGTCATCCCTTCCGTCAGCTTGTTTGTCTAGAATTATCTCATTCATAACCTTCCGTACCATACAACCACGCTTCATTCTGTATCCCAACCATACTTGGCGCGTTCCTCTTCATTAATTTTTTATGTTTTCCTATATTCGTTTTTTTTTTAATTTATTCCGCTTGCTGGTATGGCTCTTGTCTGCTTAGTTTTTCTTCTTTTTTTTTCTCTTTCTAGAAGACCCGTAAAATGTTTCTTCCACGTCTCCATCAGTATTGCTTCAATATCTCTTTGTTTTCTTTGTTTATGTATTTCCATGCTTCTGTATCTGTCTTATTTTTTTTAGTTTCACCATTTGCTATTTCTTTTTTCTATATGTTTTTGTAATCATTTTTTTAAATTTTTAGTTTAATGAAGAATATGATCTAATCATTATATCAATAACAAAAATAGTTAATGTCTATCCAGACATTTATATAAGGATCCATTACGAGAACAACGACCAATTGATAAATATTATCTTGCAAAAAAGAATCCTATCTAATTATGAAATTTACAATAGTATCGCATTACCAAATTTTAATGATGGGTTTATTATACACTTAGTAGTAACAAATAAAAGAGATCTTAAAATAAATAATCAGGAATCTATATTGCTATGCGTATTTATGGGCAAAAATATTAATGTAATGTTGAATAAATTTAATCCATTTACAAGAACAATATTTGTGGACAAATTGGGAAATAATTATAAACGAAATGTTGATGGAAAATTTAAAAAGATAATTAAAATAAATTTGGATTACGTTACAAATTTTGAAGGAATACAACTTCCCTATAGCGGATACATCACTAATATAAGACCATTTATAGTCACCAATGAAAAGAAAACAGAAGGTCTCAATGTAATAATGATTAAAGAAATTGGAAAATTGTTGAATTTTACAATTTATAAATCTTATAAAGAAGCTATGGTACAGCTAATATCTTATCCTAGTGATGGAACGCTTGACTATATGGTTAATACCTACCCCCACTACATTTCTCATTACGCGTTTGCTGTTCCATTGGTTAAAAAAATTCCAAGCTGGTTAGGCTTAATTTATGTATTTGACTACAAACTTTGGTCTTTATTACTCGCTTCATTTATATTAACACTATTGGCATACCAAGTATTGGATAACAGAAGTTTTAGTAACAGCGTTATAAATTGTATTGCAATATTTTTTAATCAAAGCATTCCAAAACCTAAACTAAAAGTATTAATAATACTTTATTTAACTTGGGTCTTTTTTTCATTCATTATTGTAAGCGCGTATTTAAGCTTGTTTTTTACCTTACTTGTTAAACCATTATATCAAAAGCAAATAAATTCATTAGAAGATCTTGCTGATTCTAATCTAAAAGTACACTCATTTAACAATATGAGTATACTGTTTAATAAAGCTATAAAAGCACAAGAAACAATACTAAACAAAACTTATATAACAAAAAAATTTAAATTCAATTCAGTCACTATTTATGGAAATACCAGTATTTTATTAGAAAGCACATTTCTTGAAGCTGTGAAGGAAACTTTCATTACTACAGACAAACCTAGTTTTCATATATTTACTATTGGTGATATACTGTTGGCTATGATGTTTGCCGCAAATACTTCAATGATTCATCAAGTTAATAAATATATTGGTCGTTTTCAAGAAGTTGGACTTTATAATAAATGGATTCAGGATGCCTGGTATGTTACTAAAAATATTAAAAGTAATCAATTGATTACTTTTTCGTTTGAACAATTATCTTTACCGTTTTTTATATACGGCACTGTTGTAGCAATTGCTTTATTGGTTTTTGTAGGAGAAATTATTTCTGCAAAAATTATAAAATATGTAGATTAAGATTTATTAAAGTTAAATATTGAGTAACATTATGTTTTTATTCAAAATTATGCTTAGGTAGTTTTCTAAAATGATAATATTTAATTAGCATTTTAACAAATAAATTTAAAATTTAAATACACATTGGTTTTTTTTAAGTAATAGCTTATTTTAAATCTACAAATTGTTTGTAATGTAATTATAAAATTTGATTTAAATTATTATCAATAAAAATTTAAAATGGTTTATCTTTTTATTTATTTTACAGATCTTGTTTTCCAAACGCGGATGCACTAAAAATACGTAAAACGTTTTACACGTATTCGGTTTTATTCGGTTCGGTTCGTTTTAGGTTTATTTCAATTTGTTTTTGGTTTGTTTTTGGTTCATTTTCGGTTTCTATTCGGTACCTAATAGAAACAGAATAGCACAAAATACTCCCTCGTAAGTGATGAGAGAGTGCTTCCAATAAATTCCTTCTTAGTTTTTTTTTAATTTTTTTATAAACAAACAACACGGCAACAACTTGATTTCTCTCCATTATAATTTTAACACGTATACGGTTTTCATTTGGTTCGGTTGTAACCGAAAACAAATAAAACTTGTTCACACATACAAAGTTCGTATCAAGTTTTGTGTATTTATTTTGTACACAGGCTCAGTAATAATTATAAAGGAGAAAAGTCAAATTGTTGCCATGTTGTTTCTCTAAAGAAAAATAAGAAAACAAAGAAAGAATTCATTGAGAACACCCTCTTATCACTTTGCAAGGATGTATTTGGTAGAAACCGAAAATAAACCAAAAATGAACCAAAACGAACCGAAAACAAATCAAATGGAACCGTATACGTGTAAAACGAGCCTTACTTTATTATTTTATTAAACTGTGTAATTGTGCGAACAAATAAAATTACTTTTTTAAAACTGTACTGTATGTTAAATTTAATAACAGTATTACATAGATTTACTGTTAATGTTAGCGACGCTTGATAGCATTTCAATATTTAATAATTCTTGTAAGTAGTATGATATCGCAACTTTCAGAAACTACAATTTGATGATAATTAAACTGGTTTTTATAAACCATTAATTAATTTTTTATTTATAACCGGTTTAGATGGAAAAAGTTAAAATAGAAATTATTGCATTCTTGTTTGTTTTGATAATTTGAGACTTTGCAATACTTAAGGCGGATAAGGATTAATCATCAAAAATGTTAAGATCAGGTCCAAGTAAGGATTTGCCAATTCTAAGTTTTCTTGTTCATTTTGGTAAAAACGCTTGCTCTTCTACCAACGTGTAATACTTGATTTTAATGGACTCAATAAAAACGTATGTTAACAGCTAATTCACTTCTCCGTAGGTAAAGCTTTTTTACGTAAAAAGTAGCCTTGTCAATGAAAGCCTTTTGTTGATTATGTAGAACAAGTGACTTTCCTCTCCTCAGAAACATTGCACTGATGGCGGGACAATTCGTTAGTTTTAGAGCCAGTTGAGCCTTCTTCTTTTTCACTGCTGTCTTCACTTTTCTTATAAGTATGGTTAGACATTTTTCTATAACATTAAGTCTGCACGCTTGAACATTAAGGCTCTGACTAATTTTCGGTTAAAAATCGTTGCTTTTTTTGCTAAATTTTTGTTCCGGCGTTTTCATTAATATATTTTGTTTTGGTTAGGTTTTGTTTGCCCAGATAGCTCTGATAAGCATTTGGTAATGTCCATTCCAAATTTTTTGAAACAAATTATTTGAAGCATAAGGTAACATGTACATCATCAACCAATATTGTATTTAAAAGACCCGCCCAGAAAGCTCTATCGACACTGTCCCCATGGACAAGGACCAGTATCGACTTCAGGTTGCAAAATCGTTCATCCTCACTGGTTGGAACGAGTTTCTATCCATACTTTCACAGAAAGCGGTCTGGTACCAGAGCTGTTGGTACGCAGCTCACCCGCCAAAGCAAGCACGCGGACGCTACCCCAACGTAGTCAGGAACAACGCCGTGCACCTACATCTGACCAGCATGCTGCCTAACCATTGCCACCACAAGTCCAATCTCAATGACCGGGCCAGGTTTCATCCTGGGGGCGATCCCCGTGGTACCAGTTGAGCACTGGTGAGCTCTCAGTACAAAGTTCTTGCAAACTTCTACCTCCAAGCCTCTTCCTACTCGCACACTTGCACACAGCTCATACATACAGACACACTTCTGCATTTTTTTTCCTTTCTTCCAATGTCTTTCACCGCACACTTGCAAACAGCTCATACATACAGACACACAACTGCATTCTTCTCTCTCACTTTCAATTCCTCTCAACGCGTTTTTTTCCTTCTAAGGAATACCGAGCGTATTCACTGAACTCTTTGAAAAAGTCTTTTGTTATTATTAAGATGTATCGAGTCTTCGATTTGCCCACAACTGCAGAGACTTAACTCAGCTGCACCTCGTTTTGTCAAGAAATCATTTAAACTACCATGACCTGTCAACAGGAAGCACGCTTAGAGAGAGAGGTCAATCCACGGGTAGTTGGCCACCCGCTTGACCTCGGGTATGTAGGCAAATGTCGTTCTCCTAGTGCTAGCTTTGTCCCATTCTTGTTGCCATTTTGCCAAGCAGGATTTCATGCATACTTCCTTTATACGGCTTTCCTCTACATGTTCACTATAAGCCCAACATGAAATGTCACTGACCCTGATGTGGTACAACCCGGCTCTGTATATGGCTTTGGGCCTCCAGGAAAGTCTTCCCATGAGAACCTCCATGGCGTACGTCGATAATGTCCTGCAGACTCGTAAGCAACCATAAAGCGCCAGTCTCTCTGTTGAGTCCAAGAGTCTTCGTCCATAGCCCAATCTTACTGCTTTTTTCCATACACATACATCATATATGGTGCATATGGCTTTTCTCCTCAAGCCCCATTTTTTTTGTAGGACTCTCTCAAGTCCGAGCATTGCTCATCCAATTTTCCTTCTCAAGTGTTGCAGGCGGCTTCGGAAGGAGAACCTGTCACCTACTAAGATTCCAAGGTATTTCATCTCTTGTAGATATAGTATCGAGTCCGTCCAGGTTCACAATTGGACGTCTGTCCAGCTTACCCTTCGGGAGCATTATTGCCAATTTAGAGGTTAATATCGCAACTCCGACTTTCATTCTCTTGACATAGCTGGTAGCCATTGCTTCCAATTGCCTTCTACTGTTGGCCTCTACAAGTACTAGTAGATCATTGGCATATGCCACGTACCGGGTTTCTTCTGCTTTCAGTTCGTCAAGTAGCACATCTATCATCGTGTTCCATATTGTTGGGCCACATATCGATTCATGTTTCATATTGTTGGGCCACATATCGATCCTTGTGGGCAACCTCGGGTTATTTCGACATCGAGCTGTTCTCTGCCTTCACTTGCGACCAACGTTTGTTTTTTGAAATAACTCGACCAGAGGCCCCTTTCTTTACAGCCTAGCTGGGCCAATCGAGCTATTACAGCTGGCCATTCCAAGTTGTCAAAAGGTTCTTTAAAATTGATAAATAATACAAATTTTGTAAACGCACCCCACTGGTTTTGGTTGCCAATATTTCAAACCATCTCCTGCCACTGCTTCTCCACAATTATCCGTAAAAGAGCTTTGTATTTTTGTTCTAGCTTGCGGTGTGTTTCTAATCTTGATAAGCCAATGATACCGCGGCGCCTATCTGTTTGTGCATTTCTACTAACTTTTCTACTTGCTTGCTGTAGCTTAGGAGTCCACCATCTAAGCCTGCTGGATGTTCTTTTGGCTTTCCTAAAACAGCTCTTATTGGTTCTTTGAAGGGCTCTTCTCAATATTGCAACCATGTCCTCAGCACTAGCATCGTTATTTATTTCTGCCTGGTCTAGCTCAAAGCTGAGAGCATCTTCATACCTTGCAGTACTGGTGCCTTTGTCGTGCCATATCGTTATTTTTCCATGCCTGGGCTCTGCTGTGCTGTGAACAGTGATGCATATTGCGTTATGATCACTGATCAAAAGTTCTGGTCTCACTTCTACCTCGCCTGATAAGGCTACGCACTGTGTGTCAAAGATATGTCAATGTCACTGCTGCCCATGGGGCCACTGAATGTAAACTCACTACACGGGCTGTTAAGCACAAGTAAGATTTTTTTTATGATGAGCTCTTCAAAGGTTAACCCCCGTATTTCACTGTCTCTACCACGGCCCAAAATTTTAGAACACCACATTTCCGATACCGCGTTGGCATCTTCACCAAAAAGGGGGACACCTGCAGTAAGACACAACTGCTTCAATGTAGCATACGTAAGGATCGAGAACCTCTCCAAAAGTAAAATAAACGGAACACACAAACAAGTCCATGCCCCTTCCCTTGACACGTGTACAGGCCCCAAAATCAGAATTATGCTGGTGTATTGGCACTTAGTTCGTTATTTACAAAAATAACTGTTTTCGGGT
Organism: Tachinus rufipes; assembly: GCA_963932245.1. Lineage (NCBI taxonomy): Eukaryota > Metazoa > Arthropoda > Insecta > Coleoptera > Staphylinidae > Tachinus > Tachinus rufipes. Next base: position 17,997,151 of record OZ010748.1, on the reverse strand, counting down.
TTGCAGCCACAAAGCCAGGGAAAACAATATTTATACTTTCCAGCACATATGGTTCTTGTATGACTAGTACATCAAACTTTTTATCCGCCGCAGTTTTGATTAAGTCCAGCATGTCCGGTTTTAACCGCTGACTGTTCAACTGACTCTGCTCCTAACCCTATAAACCATTTCTATTTTATAGGCCTGTCTTTCCAATAGGCCGGACACCTCTCGTTGGCTCCCGAATGCTTAAGATCTAGGCCCTCTGCCTGTGCAGTCTGCCGCAAGGTGACCCTTGCTGTTACAGTTCTTGCATATTCTGCCCACTTTGCAGACCCGCAACTGGTGCGTCAAGCTCATACACCCTGGCACGCATGGAGTTCCACCCTATAAAGACGCGACCCGCCTTGCCGATCTTTTTGACTGCTTTTGTGGGGAGTTCTACCACTACGTTCCCGCTGTCGCTATCCTTTCCGCTGCGGTTTAAGATCTTCGCGCTATTTTTGAACGCTTGTTTATAGAGGACACCGTCCAAGTTTTTGCTGAAAAGATCAGTCATCAGCCTATCCTCGGTCACGTTTGACTTGCCGTCGTATATTACTACTTTTGGGTTGGGTAGCTCAAGCTTCTACCTAAGGTCCGCACACTTAGTACAGCTTTGCAGTTTGCTACGTTCTGCCTCCGTCGGTGTAACAATGACCAGTCCATCTTTGCTAGGTCTAAGGTTTTTAACTCTAAACTGCACCCACGGCCCAATTTCTTTAAGTATTTTTTCTGGTGTGGTTTCACTTGTTTCTTTTGCATCATTAGACTTAACCACAAGCGCAATAAATTTGAACTGCTTCTGTACCGGTGGCGTACTTCTGAGGAGAGGGGGGAGCTGGTACGGAAATCTGTCTGGCCGCTTTCTGGGTTTTCACCTCATCGTTGTTTGGTCTAGGATGCTTCCCCTTTTCTTTTACATCTTTGCCGCCGTACGTTAGGATCCCTTCCAGGATTCCAGAAACTTTTTGTTTCGACACTTTAGCCTGTTTACCATCGTTTAGCATTCAGCAAACCTACTTAGAATAAATCCCGTTGCAGCTTTTGACACCTTAACGAAGTTTTGCAGACGTACTGGCAATGCTTTTCATCAATAGCAGCAAGCTCACGCAGTCATCGGCTCTCATTCTTTTTTCATTATGCGCAGGTGTATCGGAACTCCGTCCGCTTGTCTGCGAGTTTTGTCTCATAAAGAGCAGCAAGGATGGCGGAGCCATGTGTTTCACACTACACATAGAGTTTGATCTTACTATCTTATCATAAGGCCCAGGCGACAAAATATTAAGTTTTTCTACATTAGCTTTTGCACAGATCTTTTGCCATTCTGGCTTTTCATTTTCTCGGAGTCGGAGGTTTCCATCTGGTTTTACGAGTTCGTCACATCATACACTGAGTTTGCTGAAGGGGGAGTTCTCGTTAGATTCGCAAGCGTAAAAAATGCCCCATTATCAGCCGGCTGTTCATCACTCATGCTCTGAGCCGTTTTCTCCATACTATCAAAATTTTTATTTTAGATGACGGAGGCGCTACAAAAAAAATCTCAATAAAAATGTTTTTTGAAAATCTTCAAAAATATAGCCGCCACTTTGTAGAGGAGTGATTACAAGACACTCTCCTCATAAATCAATCTGATCAGACCACAGGTGTGGCCGATTATCTCAGATTACACTATGCCACCTGTTACACAAAAACCATAGTTTATCACCAAACAAGCTAAAATTTTTAAAGAACGTCAAGGACACAGCCCCAAGTATCTACAAAAAATTACAACACAATCACTTTTCTAGAATAGATCCGCACTCCAGTTTTACCGACCCGACGTAGTCGTGCTACTACGCGGTTCACGGGCTCTTTCACATATTGTCTCTAATATAACATTTAGCATAACTTTCAAAACTGTTACATGGTGCCAAAAAGGCAAAAAAAATAGGGGTCTTGTGGAAACTTTAGAGAATTAAATGCACTTACTAAATTTGACTGTTACCCTGTTTGGTACATCTAAGATTTTGCCTAAAATCTAGGCATTGCAATATCTTTGTTGAGTTAATCAAGATTTTTAGCTAGATATCAGTAACAGACAAATATTGTACTGCCCCAACATACTAATAACAACACCGATTAGATGGTTTTAGTTTCCTTAACTTTAAGCTTAAAAATGCTGCTCATACCTTTCAAAAATTTATCAGCAAAAAGCTTCAAGCTCTAATATTTTTTTATGCATATATAGAGAAACAAGAATTGCCAAAACAACTATGCCTACCAAAGATTGGAAGGTAAATAGATAGACAAAGAATGAACATTTACTGAAAAAATCAACCAAAATTGAAAAATTAAGAAGAAAAAAAAACTGCTCAAGAAAAGCAAACTGAATAAGTTGACTAAGCAATTGCCATAAGGCAGATACGCCATCTTAAGGTTGACAGGTATTGGAACTTTAGAAATGGCCAAATGGCAACCAAGAGACACAAAAAATAATTCCAAACAAAAACTCTTCAATCTTACTAGAAGTAAATCTGGCAAATCTATGACTACCAAAAGGAATACATTTAATAGAACTACACAAAATATTTATGAAAGAAAGAAGATACGACGAAAAAAAAGTTATTAAAGTTATAAAAAAACTAAAAAGATACCTAAGAACATAACAAATATTTATGCTGAACAACGCAAGAATAGAAAAAGAGAAAGAAGGATGTTAGTGTAGAAAGTAAGACAGAAACAGAGGATATAGAGAGAGATGAGCCGGAAACACTAAGTGTTGCCGCAGCAAACTGTGTGATTTCCGCAAGGCCAAAAGCAGCCCACCTCAAACTAGTACCACATTAGTAATAATGACAAAGACAAATTAACAGCAGGACTACCGCAGAAAAAAAACGGAAGATTTTGTTGTAACGTTAGTCATTCTCAAGAGCCACTTGTTAAGACCAACACATCACTACGTCTTAAAAAAAAAAACAAAACAATCTTCAAAAAAAGAACACTAAAGACATCTGAAAAATTTGTTTAAACGTCTACAAGACTACAGAATTGTCATTAACCTTGATCAAAAAATTTTAGGAATAACATTTTCTTACAGAAGAATTATTTTCAAACAATATACAAACAGATTCACTTAACAACATAATCCAAAGCAGCAACAAAAACAAAATTCCGGTTAACTGTTCATCAAAGGCTAAAGAAAAGTATTAGACTTGCAAAAAACACAAACAACGTTACTTGCTCATCCTCAGTTCAACATCTTACTTGTCATATTATAGATATTACCGTTGGTGCAGTTCTGCTCAAAAAAATTTAATAAAAAATACAGAGCCTGGTCAAAACTAGGTTATTTTCTATCTTTACCAATCAATAGCCATCAACTATGCGTTATCACGTACGATATTTTTAGATCGATTCGACCAAAAATTTTCTTTTTTTACTAAGAAAGTCAAAAAATAAATCTAAATATCAACTGAAATATAATTATATATTTTTTAATTGAATCTAGAAAAGTGCTAAATTCAATATCAATTTAGAAAAAAATTATAACAAATTATTATTCAACTTTATACTAAAGTAACGTGTAATGATTATTATCCATAACTAATAAATTCATATCAATGAACTTTATATTTGAAATCGATGATTTCATTACTTATACAAAAAAAAACTTTTGTGATATTGTATTAAAACTATGCTATTATGGATCATTTCCCAACTACGATTTGTTTGTAACGAACGTTGTTAGAGTTACATGGATATTCTACAGAAAATTACATTTCAAAAAGGTTTAATATTTTAAATAAAATATATAAATATTTTATTATGTTTTAATGCAGAATAAATAATTAATTACCATTTATTATTCATTAAACCAATTTCCACGTATTTGTGGGAATCAAATCGATCAAATTAGTCAACGCAAGTTCACCGTATGATTAACATGGTAAAATTTATAAGTTTGCTAATGTTTGTTGGTTATAATATTTGTGTTAATTGTCTCTACAATAAATTATATCCAGATGTAAGTACAACAATTTTAGATAATTTTTTTTTTTTATAAAGTATGCATAAAATCCATTAATTTCAAAATTAAATTAAGCTTACTTAGCCCTAATTTAGTATTAATATAAGAGTTATTTTGATTTATTTGCACTGTTACTTGTTTTTAATTTTTGCATTATACAGTATGCTTTAACATGCACAATATGCTGGCTGGATTAATCTATAATCCAATTTCAATTTTGAAATGAATTAATAATTTATTCAAAATCAGTCAATCGAATCACGATTATTTACAATTTCAATTTCTCAATATTTTTTTTTTTTTTTTGTAGACAGAAAATAAAATGACTAGATAATAATAAACGGATTAGAGTACAATTTTTACTTTCTTTAGTGGTTTTCAAGTATTTTGTTTATACTTTTTGTTAACAGTGGTTTTTGTTAGTATTATTTATAATAGTTTATGTACCATAAGCATTGTTATTTGCATACAGGTAGAGTGTTTGAGTTTGTGTTAAAGGTTGATAAGGAATAGACTAGTTATAGATTGTTATATTTATTGATAGAAAAGTGATTAATATTTTTATCTTAGTTATTATTTACTCAATGGCTAAGGGAGCTTTTAGGAGTGTAGTTCGGCTATAAAAAATTATATATTCACACATAGGCCGGTCTTAGAAGTATGTAATACAAAGTAAAGTCGTCGAGGATAGGTGTACCATGCTTTTTTTTTTCTTTTTTTTTTGGACGTAGTGATTTGTTGGCTCTCAACAAGTGGCCTTTAAAAATAACTTACGCATGATAATATCTTCCGGTTTTCTTCTCTGCGCAAATCCTGTTGTTATAATGTCCTTGTCTAAACTAACCTACATTTGGCGCTGGTTTGAGGTGGGCTGGTTTTTGCCTTGCGGATTTTCATGCATCATCTGCGGCACTGGCATCTACCTCTGCATTCTCTTCATTCTCCCATCCTTGTGTTATTTACTCTAATTATATAATTTGTTCTCAGATGTGCTCTTAGCTTACTAAGGTCTTCGTTCACTTCTCCTTCATCTTATCCCCTCTTCTCCATTAAATTATGCAGTTCTATTAGTTGTATTCTTTTTGGCAGTCCTAGATTTGTAAGTTTTACCTCCAGTGATATCCTTGTATCTCCATCAGGAATTACTACGTCATGTCCTCTCGTTGCCAGGTATATTCTGACTATCTGAAAGGTTGCGTTCTCAGTCAGCCTCAAGATAGCATACCTACCATTTGGTATTTGCCTTGTTATTTCTGTTATTCTGCTTTCCTTCAATATTTCTTTTCTCCTTCTCTTTATCTCTGCAATTTCGTTTGGTATCGTAGTCTTTGTGAATGTTCTTCTTTTTTTTATCTGTTTCTTGGTATGCACAATTGTCATGTCCTTTCTTATTTTTTTCTTTTTGATTTTTTTCTCTGTTTTCTTGTTTCCATTTAGCTTCTCTTATCTCTTTCCTTTCTCTTCTATGGCTTTTATTTTGTGTGTTTGTTTCCATTGTTTGTTTTTCTATATTCTTCTATTGTCAAACTCTTCAAATTTATTTAGTACATTTGTTGCGAAGTTTTTTTGCGCCCTCCATTTATTTTCATCTTTTAAGAATTTGTTAATGATTGTTGTTTTATCCACTTTGCTTCCTAGTATATATTCTAGTTTTTTTCTATCTTCCTCCCACGCCTCGCATTCTATTAGAGTGTGTTCTGCGTTATCGTGTGTTTCTTCCTGGTAAAATGTACACCTTTCTTCTTCCTTTATTTTTTTAATTTTTTGCAAGAATTTTCCAAATGCTCCGTGCCCGGTCAATATTTGTGTTGTATAATAGCACGTCTCGGGTTTCTTCTCTACTCATTCTTTTATCTCTGGGATTAGTTCTCTAGTCCATTTCCCCTTTTCTCCTGTATCCCATTTTCTCTGTTATCTTTCCATAGTCTTCTCTCTTGCTCTTATCTTTGCTTCTTTTTTACTCGTTCCTTCTTTTACAAGTATTTTTATTTCTATTCTTTCCTCCACCATTATATCCGCGGGAGGTGTTGCCGCAATTACCTCTACTGCCTCATGTGACACTGTTCTGAAAGCTCTACAAATCTTTAGCGAGCTTGCTCTTGTGGCTCCTCTTACCTCATTTCTGTTTTTTTTTTGTTTTCATGGCTTTTCCCCATGTTTCTGCGGCATACAGCAATTTGCTTCTTGCTGCCGTTGCTATTAGCCTTCTTCTCCTGGACCTCCGTTGTTTGGCATAAATCTACCAAGCTTTCTCTCCATTTCCTTTGTTTTAATGACCGCTTCCTTAACCTGTTCATTTCATCCCTTTGCTTCGAGTGTCACTCCGAAGTATTTGATTTTTTTTCCTATGGTTATCTCTTGATCTCCCACCTGTATCTTACCTGTTCCTCTATTATTCCTCTTAGTCGATAGCCATGCCGCCTCAGTTTTTTGTGTTGCGAGTTTTAAACCCTTACTACTGCTATGTCGTCCGCAAATGCTGTTATTGACACGCCTTCCGGCATCTTCACTCGAAGTAACTCGTTATAGACAAGGTTCTACAGTTTTGGTTCCAGTGCTGAGCCCTGCGGTACCCCTCTGGAAAGTTTGAATCTTCCCTTTTTGGTCACTAGGTTTCTGTCCTGTAAGTAGCTCCATATAATCTTGATTGTTTTTCTGTTCAGTTCTTTCTTCTTTGCCGCCTCTATGATTGCTGCCCATGATACGCTATTAAACGCGTTCTGTATGTCCAACGCTATCATTACACAGTGTTGCCTTTTCCTCTGCCTTCCGCTGTTTGCTTCTTTTGTTAATGCTTTCACTTTTTGTATAGCTCCTAAGGTTGTTATTCCCATCCTCCTTTTTCTTCTATTTCTTGTTTTATTCTCCGTACAATACCTTTCTCCATTATTTTAGCCAGTGTGTTGATTAAGCATATTGGTCTGTATGATGTTGCTTTCCAATGCTACTTCTTTCTTTTTCTCAATCAGTACCAGAGTGGCTTTTTTCCTATTGAATTGTGTAATACATTAAGTTTTGCAAACGAGATGGCAATCTCAATTTTGTCAAATATATCATAAATTGACTGATATATTACAGTGATTTGATTAATTACTGTGTGATTTCTATAAAGTTCATAATCTATTGTTTGAAAAAGATTTATCTTTTTGATCGTATTTTCAATTTGTAATATCCTTAATTGTAGGACTAATTCATTATGTGAAATATTTGCTATTAACTTTTGGAATTTAGTTATTGTGGATTCCATGAGAGTCATGTGGTGTAACATACTAATTTTTAATTTATCTTGGCTATTTTGTAATAGAATAATTTAGCTTTCATATAGTTCAGCATCATTATCGTCTGAATTTCCTGTAATATATTTAACCATTGTACCTAAAGGGTTTAATAGGCCTCTTTTATTTCTTATTGAAAAATTTATTGAAGCTGATCTGATCAAGTTGATTATCAATATTATTCTCTAATGTGAATAAAGGATTTAATGAATTTGTGAATTCTTGTGAATATCTAGTATTGTTATGAATACTCTTTATAAGAAATCTAGATTTGTCTTTAATCGATTTTTTTATTGTTTTACTACAGGTCTTAAATCATAGATTTGTATAAGTGTCATGTGATTTGAAACAATTCTTGCTGTACCTAATTTATATGGTAGAAGTCCGAGATTCTTATTTAAATTGTGAAACGTCACATCTTTTGAGAAGATGATCCAAATGCACTTGAAACAATAGGTTTTGTTTTCATAATTTCAATTTTATTATTTTCAAGGATTTTTGGTAAATTAAATATGGTCCTAAGAAATTTGGATTTAGTTTTGATTTTCTTCTCATAGAAGATTTTTTGTCTTTATTAATTTTATCAATTGTTTTTTGTTTTTGGTTTAATTCTGTTGTTCAAATTTTGTCATAAAGAGCTCAAGTATTTGATATGTGGTTTTGAGCATATATTAAATAAGCTTGTGTGGGAATAAGACACATAGGGTCTCTTAAATTTGTATGTCCTGAAATTAATTCATGTGGAGTATAATTAGTACTTGAATGAATTGTACTGTTATAAGCAATTATAGCATATGGCATTGAATCAGTTATTGTTGCTTCTTTATCAAGTTCTTTTAAAATTCTTAAATGTTCAAGAAATGTTGAATGAAACCTTTCAATGGGTGAATTAGATTCATGATGATATGGTGTTGAGAAATGTATATTGATCTTATGACTTTTTAAAATCGGTTTTTAGTTTTCATTTTTAAATTGTCATTTGTAATTTGACTTGGTATTCCTACAAATGAAAAATATAGTATCAATTGCTTGCAAACTGAAATTACCATCATAAGGCAAAGCTTGTGCAAATTTAGAAAATTTGTCTATTAATGTTATAAATTTTTGTTTCTGTACTACAAAGGTATCTATATGAACAATTTCAAAAGGTCGAGATGGTGTTTCAGTCAATACTAAAGGTTGATCAGGTGGTTTTCTATTATATTTTGTTCGTTGACAAATGTCACAATTATTAATATAATTGGTTATGTCAGCTTTAAGAGATTTCCAATAATGTTTCATCAATATAATTGGTTATGTTTATGGTTATTTTTTCCTTTGTGTTTATATTTTAATATTAATTCTCGTTCTTCTTTAGGAACATTATTAATTAATTCCGAACATTCAATTAGTTTATATTTTTGAAAATGTGATGATAAGGCTTCTTGGAATAACGGACGTAATTCAGTAGAAAGAAAATGAATATGATTTATTCTATTGATTATATATAATATTATCAACATTTTCATATATTATTTCTACAAAATTTTCTTGGGGGGATTTTTTACGATTATTTGTCTTGGTTTGTTATTTATAATTTCATCTAAAATAGGTATGTCATTTAGCATATCTGAAGTTTGTGTACTATGAACTGTATTGTCTATTGGATCATTTGCCTTTCTTATTAAAATATCTTGTATTATGTTTATTTTTGGTTTTTTATCAAAAATTTCATTATTTTCATCATCATAGTATTTCATCAATATTTTCACCTGGAGATCCGGTAGATAAAAAATTATCAATTATGTCATTGATATCATCAGGGTTATTGATTATAGATTCTGATTCTAAATTGTAGATGATTTCGTAATTATATTCTTCAAGTTTTAATCTCCATCTCAATAATTTGGTGTTTGGTTCTTTTAGGTAAAAAAGCCATACAGGTGGTTTGTGATCAGTAGAGAGCGGATTCCTAGCTATTATGCTTACGCTAAATAGTTAATACATCAAAAATATGATTAAATATATGCACGAATTGTGAAGAATGTAATCATTTGGCACTAAGTTTTTTACGTTTTTTTTGCTTTTTTTAGTATTTTTTTGGATTTGGTGCTTATTTTAAGATTTTGTGCTTATTTTTAAGCATTTTCTTCAGTTTTGGTGTATTTTTTTGATAAATCAGTTTTTTTGTGAAATTTACTGGATTAAAATGTACATAAAAAACGCAAATGATTTTATTCTTTAGAAAACGTGAAGCAAAATTTACGTACCAAGATCTTGCATATTTTTTATAATATTATTTAGACAAGTTTAATATAATTCTGTAAATCCCGACTGAGCTCATAGCGTATTTTAGTGCCACTTCTTTAAGCAAATCAAATAACTGTATTTTATAATTCCCAAAATAATCGGTAAATTCTCTCAATTTCGAAAATATTAAATTATATAAATTATATTAAAAGATAATTACGGTGTTGTGAGTCATGTCATAAAATCGCTAGAAAAACAGAAAAATACGTTAAATGAAAGTCTAAATATAATTAGAGATTTCAAAGATGCAATTTTAAAAGTACTAGGGCACACAGTGAAATCAAAATCCAAAGATGTATTTTTGAAAAATTGAGGTTTATCTACATTAAATAAAATAAACTGTATTTTCAGTGGAGAGAATGTTCCAGGTTTCGATATGAATCCAGTATTTAATTTATTAAATTGAAAATAGTAACATTTTTGAATCATTTTTATCAATTTTTCACTTTATTAAGAAAACTAATAAATATTTTTGATTTTTTTAAATAAATTTAAAATCAGCTTACAAAATTTTATATAAAAAAATGCTATAACAACCTCGACAAAAATTTATATAATTTATTAAATTGAAAATAGTATCATTTTTGGGTAGTTTTAATAATTTTTTTACTCTATTATGAAAACTAATAAATATTTTTTTTTTTATATAAATTTAGATTTAGCTGACTTTATTTTATATAAAAAGTGCTATAACAACTTTAACAAAATTTTTATAATTTATAAAATTGAAAATAGTAATATTTCTGGGTAATTTTTATCATTTATTACTTTATTAAGAAAACTAATACATATTTATGAATTTTTTTAATAAATTTAGATTCAGCATATTTTATATCAAATAAAAAATGCTATTACAACCTTGACAAAAATTTATATATTTTTTTTTAAATTGAAAACAGTAACATTTGGGCGTAATTTTAATCATTTTTTGACTTTATTAGAAAAACTAATAAATATTTTTTTTAATTTTTTTAATAAATTTAGATTAAGCATATTTAATTCTACATAAAAAATGTTTTAATGACACTAAAAAAAAATTTAATTTTATTAAAAACTGAAATTAACAACAATTTAGGGTAATTTTGGTCGTTTTTTTGACTTTATTAAAAAAAATTATGAATATTTTTGAAATTTTTTAATAAATTTACATTAAGCATAATTAATTCTATATAAAAATGCTATAACGACACTAACAAAAAAATTTTTTTTATTAAAAATTGTTTATTTAAAACAATTTTGGGTAATTTTGGTAATTTTTTGACTTTAATAAAAAAACTGATTAGTATTTTTAAATTTTTTTAATAAATTTAGATTAAGCATACTTAATTTTAAATAAAAAATGCTATAACGATCCTAACAAAAATTTTCAATTTATTAAAAATTGAAAACAAAAACAATTTTTGGTCATTTTGGTCATTTTTAAATTTTAATAAAAAAACTGATAAGTATTTTTGAAATTTTTTGATAAATTTAGATTAAGCATACTTAATTTCATACAAAAAATGCTATATCGACCCTATCAAAAATTTGCAATTTATTAAAAATTGTCATTTTGGTCATTTTTTGGCTTTAATAAAAAAACTGAAGAGTATTTTTGAAATTTTTAAATAAATTTAGATTAAGCATATTTAATTCTACATAAAAAAATGTTTCAACAACCCTAACAGAAATTTCTAATTTATTAAATTTAAACTGAAAATAAAAACAATTTTGTATATTTTTGGTAATTTTTTGACTTTATTAAAAAAATTAATAAATGTTTTTAGAATTTTTTGATAAACTTATATTAAGCATACTTAATTTTATATAAAAAATGCTATAACGACCTTAACAGAAACTTTCATTTATTTAAAAATTGAAAATAAAACCAATTTTGGGTCATTTTGGTCATTTTTTGGCTTTAATAATTCTATATAAAAAATGCTATAACGACCCTAACAAAAAAATAATTTTATTAAAAACTATTTTGAGTAATTTTGGTCATTTTTTGACTTTATTAAAAAAACTGATGAGTATTTTTGAAACCATTTGATAAATTTAGATTAAGCATACTTAATTTAGTATAAAATATGCTATAACGACCTAAACAAAAATTCTCATTTTATTCTTTTGCTTAAAATAAATATTATTTACAGAGAAGTGAGTGATTGGTGCAATAAAAACAATTTAATTATCAATGCAGATAAAACAACTTCTATCCAGTTTTATAATCGTAAACCACCACAGAATCCAATTGATCATAACTCACAATCTGTTAAATATCTTGGTAGTTTTGGCAGATTGATCATGTAACTTGCAAGCTAAATAGCGCATATTATGCCATTCTAAAACTAAAAGGCAAATTTTCATTCAAATCAGTAATTGATATGTATTATGCTCTTCTCTACTCGCACTTATCATTTAACATACTAGTTGGGGCAGAAGCGACATAACAAGAGTGTTTACTGCCCAAAAACGTATTATTAGGCTTATATTTGGCATAAGAAAAACTGAGTCGTGCCGACAAATATTCACTCAGAATAAAATACTTACTGTTATAAATGTCTATATTTATAAATGAGCTGTATATGTATTTCAAAATAGCAACAAATTTGTTAAAAATAATGACATGCACAATTACTCAACGCGACATGGGTCGGACATAAGAACTGTCTCCCAAAGCAGCACTCTGTATGAGAAATCAGCAATGTATACATGTCCGATGCTATATAACAAACTGCCAAAACTTGTAAAATGCTGTAACAACATAAAGCTATTCAAACTAATATTGAAGGAATATCTAGTACAGAATTGCTTCTATACATTTAAAGAATTTGTGCAATTTAAAGCTATTGGGTGATATCTGTTTGATTGATTTATATTCTTTTAATCTGTTTGATTGTTTTATTTTATATTATTTGATTGTTTATATTGTTTTAATTTTTGTTTTTTAATATGTTTTAGTAATTAAGTTAGTTTTTAAATAATCTGACGTACACATCCGCTGCAATGTATATGTATATCTGTTTAATTTTGTATTTTATAATTGTAAATGGTGGCTTAAGTGTAATAAACGCATTATTATTAATATTATTATTATTAAAAATTAAAACAATTTTAATTTTAGTCATTTTTTGACTTTATTAAAAAAAATAATGAATTTTTTTGAAATATTTCGATAAATTTAGATTAAGCATTTTTAATTCTATATAAAAAATGCTTTAACAACCTTAACAAAAATTTCCAATTTATTAAAAACTGAAAATAATAACAATTTTGGTTCATTTTGATCATTTTTTAACTTTATTAAAAAAATTATTAAATATTTTTTTTTTTTGATAAATTTAGATTAAGCATACTTATTTCTATATAAAAAATGCTTTAACAACCATAACAAAAATCTCCATTTTATTAAAAATTGAAAATAAAATTAATTTTGGGTCATTTTGGTTATTTTTTGACTTTATTAAAAAAACTGATGAGAATTTTTGAAATTTTTTGATAAATTTAGACTCTAACAAAAATTTCAAATTTATTAAAAATTGAAAATAAAAACAATTTTGGGTCATTTTGGTCATTTTTTGGCATTTTAAAGCAAAATTTAAACATGCACCAGTAACAAGTATGCATGTCGAAAGAAGTTTTTTACTCTTTCAAAAAAATTTAATTGACCAAACGCTGAATTTTACAGTTAAACACTTAGAGTTAAGTAATTTAAAAGTTTTTTTATATTATTTAAAATGTGTGTAAAAAATATCATCACTTAAACTGTTGTAAATATTATAAAACCTTTATTAAAATATTTTATAGTTTTGAATTTTTTTATTTTTTTTTTATTTTTGTTCAATTGTGTCATGCCTTTTTAATGCTATTTTACATGTTTGATGCTTTTTTAGTAACATTTTCATGCCTTTTTATTTTTTTTTTCGTATTTTTAATGCTTTTTAATCCGCTCTCTAGTGATCAGTATAAATTTTAAATTTTTTACCATTAAGATACGGTCTTAAATAATTGCATGACCAAACGATTGCTAATAATTCTTCTAATCAATCGTTAAGTATCGTTGTTCGGTTTCATTAAGGGTACGTGAAGCAAATGCAATTGGATTATCTTTAGGGGGTTCTCCTTGTGATAAAACGGAGCCTAGGGCAACGTTTGAAGCAATAGTTGTTAAAATCGGGATATTTTAAAATGGGGGTATTTATTAATAATTTCTTCAAGTAATTGAATGATTGTATAAAATCTTTTGAATTACTACTTTTGCATTTTTTTTCAGACAAAGTTAAAGGTTCAGTAATTTTTGAGAATTTTTTAATAAATCGGCGATAGTAACCGAATAATCCTAAAAATGATTTAATTTGAGTTTGTGTTTTCGAAATTGGATAATTTTTTACTGCAATAATTTTTTTGGAGTTGGGTTTCACTCCATCTTTTGTGATTTGATGGCCCAAGGAAGCGACTTCTTTTCGTAAAAACTCTGATTTGTTTAATTGTATCTTAAAATTTGCTTGTCTAATTCTTTCAAAAATTAATTTTAGTCTTTCCAAGTGCTCTTGTAGGGCTGTCGAGAAAATGATAATATTATCAAGATATACAAGGCAATTTTCGTTTTGGTATCCACGTAATACATGTTCATGACGCGTTGATACGTCGAAGGGGCATTCTTTAAGCCAAAGGGCATACGTGTAAATTCGTAATGTACTGTGTCTGTGGAAATAGCTGTTTTAGGTATATCATTTGAATTTGATGGAAACCATTTGTTAGGTCTAAAATAGTGAAGTATTGAGCTCTACCGAGTTTATCTAATATGTCGGTTATATTTGGCAAGGGAAATTTATCATCTATTATTTTTTCGTTTTGCTTTTGTACGATAATCGACGACAATTCTCCATTTTCTTGTTTTTGAAGCGTCTAATTTTTTTGGTACAATCCATATTGGACTGTTCCAAGGGAAATTGGAATTTTGAATAATGCCATTTTCTAACATTTTATTAATTTGTGTTTTTACTTCCTGTTTATGTACTTCTGGATAACGATAACTTTTGGTATAAATTGGGGCTTCGTCTCGCAAATTAATGCTGTGTTTACTTTGATTTGATAATGTAAGAGGTATATTTTCACAATAAAATATATCTCTATACTCACTACGTAATTTTCTAATATATTCTTCTTGATTGCAATGTTGTAGTCGCAAATTTTTAAGGTTTTGTTTTTGTAAATTATCAATTTCATCAGTTAATTCTGAATCAGTTTCCATTTGTTTAATAAAATTCATGTCTATTTCATCTAATGATTCGATTTGTAAAGGTTCAAAAAATGTTATTTTTACGGGATTTTCTTTAGAATTTGTTATTATTGTAAGGGCGTATGAGTTTACTACTTTAACTAATGATTCAGGAATTTCTGCTTTACCTAAATTTGTATAAGGTATAATTCCTATACCGTCTTTTTGTTGAACAGGTATTTTTATTTTTTGAGTTATACGTGGTGGAATAATAAAATTAATAGGTTTGAAAATTTCTTTTTGTTTTTCATTATTATTAGAATTTTCATTATGTTGAAAATATAATGGTATTATTGTTACGTTAGGCGTTTCCATGATTGCTTAAATTTGAATTAAAAGATTAATTCCTATTAATCCGTCAAATTTAGGTGAAAAATTGAATAAATGAAATTTGTGATATCCACGTGTGTACAAAGATGGAAATAAGGGTATTATCATTACTTCAATATGCAGAGATGTTGCGTGTGCGCATTTAACAGTAAATTGTTCTTTATAAATGTAATTTGAATATATTTTATGCGCTAAATTAGGATTAATAAAACTATTACCACTATTTCTTCATTATATTCGATTTGTTCTTGTTCAAAATTATTTTCATAATATTGGTTATACATATCTTCACAATAATCTGCATTTAATAAATTATCTTCATTATTTAAATCAGTGTTCTCTGTATCTACAGTTTGATTATACTGTTCTTCAGATACAAAATTTTGGGTTTGAGGATAACGTTGAAAATTTGATTTAATTGCAGTATTTCCTGAAGTAACATCCATTGCATTAAAAAAAAAAAAAAAAAAAAAAAAAATTAAATTTATGAAAAAATATTCTAAACTAAAAACATCCATAGACGCGTTTCGAGGTTTACCTCTCATCAGTATGGCTTTATTTATTTAAACTTAGTAATTGATTTTAACTTGCTTCGTCAACATTGTTCACCACCACAATTCAAAGTGAATATTTTAAAGGGTGTATTGACTATTTATACTAACTGATTTAATGACTTTATTTAATGGCTATGGTATCCCTTCTTTATATATTTTATATAACATCCATTGGTTCTGGTTTTTGATTATATGAATTATTTTTTTGTATTCCATTTTGTTTAATAAAATTTTTTTGAGGAAATGCTTGTTTTTGCATATTTTGATTAAACTGGGGTGGAATATAATTTTGGTTAATTTCTGATTGTCTGGAAAAATAATTTTGATTAAATTGGGGTTGTCTTGGAATGTAATTTTGATTAAATTGTGGTTGTCTCGGTTGAAAATTAAACGGAACATAGTTTATATTACGGTTTTGATTTTGATAATTCATAGTACGTTTTTGAATATTAGGTATAATTACATGATAAGGGTTAATTTTATTTATAGTATTTGAGCAATTTTTGTAACTCAAAAAATTCTCTTCTTCGTGTGCGTGTAAAGAGTCTGGATCTTTAAGTCTTATAATTAATTGCATATGGTAATTTAATCCATTTATAAATGTTTTTAGAATAAGATTTTCATACTGTTCAATTTTTAATAATTTTATATTATTTTCTTCAGTTTCTAATTTTACTTTCGAAAATAAAATACTACGTGCGTCTTGTAATTTTAATCCAAATTGTTGTGGATTTTCATTCTTGTAAGGTTGCATTGTTATAATGTCTTGAATAATACAATCAATTGATCGCTGATCAGAAAAAGTAATCAATAATGATTCTTTCACAAGGTGCCAAGTTAATTTGATAAGCCAATAATATCAGCGGTTCTACCTACTAGTTTACTTAATATGGTATCAGAAAGACAAATATTTATAGGGGCTGTTGAATTGTTACGATCTTGTTATGCAGTTAATAAATTTTCACATGATTTAATAAAACAGTTTAATTGCTTTGGATTACCATCAAAATGTGGTATATTATCAGCTTAATATCTGATTAATTAAATATTTAAGTTTGCCATTTTGTTAACTTTTGGTTCAATTAAAATTAAATTATTATCGTTACGTTCAATCAATTCTAACAATTCAAAATTCAGAGCTAATTCGTTTATTTTTATATTCATTAAACATACATAAGAATAGTTGATTTTTAAATATTGATTAGAAATATATATTTGGGAATGTTGATAAAGGATGCACTTACAATTGTAATATTATTAATAGCGAGATTTTCATTCTGTTAGATTATTTTCTTCTTTCTTTTTCTTTCTTAATCCCACGTTGGTATCGATTTTCTTTCGACTTGTTGTAGTTGAAGTACTTTGGGAAATAGGTTTTTTGATTTTTGAAGAGCCTCTCACTTCTGTGTGATTGGGTTGCAGGTAAACGATGTACTGGACACTTGATTTTTAAGAGTCACTCAACTTTCTGAACTTTTACAATCACTTGAACGAAGTGTTCGATTATTGAGTTTAAGAATTGATATTCAAAAAGTATTTCTGCGATAGAATACTTTTACTCAATCCGTACGACTGCGCCAGTTATCTTTGTCGATTAAGTTATTTAATCAAAAATAACTTTTATTTATTTAACAAAGATTACAATTTATAATAGATGTTGCTTAATGATGAGTTACTGAAAAACTAACTTAATAAGTTATTATTTAATTTATTTATATTAAATATAATCTTAAACTACGTGTTGGAATGTGTTTACATATTTCAATTATAATAATGTTTTTCAATAAATACTGATTAAGGGTTAATACAATCCGTGTTTACTACATATTACTAATAATATGTTTTTCTATAAAAATGCTTATTAAGGGGTAATGCAAGCCGTGTTTACATATGTTACATATTATAACTAGTGTGTTTTCTTTCATTCCCACCAATCAAATATGTTTTTTTTTTTAATGTTTTAAATAATAGTCTAAATAGCATGTGTGATAATACTGGTATCCATACTGTTTATGTATGTGTTATATACATTAAATGTTTATTGGATTAAATTATTATTATTTTATATAGTTTAAAAAAAAAATGTTTTAAAAGCTTATCAGAATTTGTTGCAGTTTTAAATATGTTTTTTGTGAAATAGTCCTTTTAGGTTTAATGGTATTTTTGTAATGTTGTGAAATTGTTGTTTTTAGCACTGAAGAAGGTGACAATTCAGTCATGAAAACGTTTGCAAAGTATGTCGAAATAAATTAAATTAAAATTGTATTCAACATTAATATTATTTTATTGTTCTAATGTAAGACACTATTTATAATTATAAGTATTATATAAAAGTATTAAAAATGATTATAAGTAATTAATTAACGTCTGAGCGGCGATGTTAGCACGCGGAGATGGGTCGATGTAAGACTGAGCTCGCCTCTGGACGGACTTGCTTATATATTCTTTCATTTTGTTGATTCAGCGTTTTAGGGATGTATAACACGCGTGATTTTTACGGGATCTGTTCAAAAAATCGAGTTGTTTCCCTGCAGTTTTTGAAGAGATCACGTCGTTTTTCCAATTGGATTTTTTACGCAATATGAAATAGGAACAAACGATAAAAACGTACGCGTTTCCAATTTACACTCCTTCAACAAGCGACTTGTTTATAACATTTCTGTGTTTGTTTTGGACATATAGATAACAACCGTAACTTTTTGATCTTCGTGAATATGGACCAGAAACAAAATTTTAGTTTGTTTTGTTTAAAATCCGAGTTTTACTACATCTTTTAAAACAATCACATCATGAATTTTTGACGTAAATTGGAATCAGCGTTTTGGAAATGACCAATGCCGTAATTTTTTTTTTAATTTAAAACGGTTTTCACTTTTTTATATTTGCAAATATAGACCTGGTTTAAAGTTTTTAGTTTGTTTGAGGCATGGTTTTTACGGGAACCAATTTAAAATCTGAATTTTGCTTTCTGCATTGCTACCACAATTTCCCTTGTTTTAAAAATGTCTCATCAACAAAGCCGCGTTGCTCTCCCGACCCCGGCATGGTCACCACTGAAATTGGCGTTGTTGGCCCAAACTAATTGCATCTGTCTCACCCTTCTACCTGCTCTGAAAACCACTCAGTAATTGGTTGAAACTAGAGAAACCATTCTACCTCACTTTGTATTTTGTTTATAAATTTTATTGATCAGTTGCAACAAACATATTGAGCTTTCATTGTACATTACCTTAAATAGTTTGGTATTAAGTTTGTCTGGGTAAAAGATTTTTCTACTTTTTGTGTCTTGAACTATTTTCCAGTGTTCTTCTTTAAAAATGGTTGGGTTTTTCAGCGTAGTGTCTGGCTTATCTGGTATGGTATAAAGTTCTTCCACACGTTACTTTTTTGCTTACTAATATTCCTATTCCGTGTAGGTAGTAATTGTCATTTTCTAAACATTTTGTTGATATTTGCTTGAGTCTTCAAAAAAGGTTTTGCGCCTGGACTTAATAACAAAGAAAGGTGCTAGAAACATTAGCATTTATAAGAGCGGTATACACGACTAACCAGTTTTATATTTATGCGTTTTACTTTTTAACTCAACGCTACTACAGTGTTTAATACACCTGCAAGTCTTATTCAAGCATGTTTATTTTATTTTGATATCATCACAAATTCCTAGTATAACCTTAAAATAATTGTAATCTTTTTTTTTTTAATTTTAGTTTAATGAAGAATATGAACTAATCATTAATTCAATACAAAAAGTAGTTAATGTCTATCCAGACATTTATATAAGTATCCATTATGAGAAGAACAACGACCAATTGATAAATATTATCTTAAAAAAAAGAATCCTATCTAATTATGAAATTTATAATAGTATTGCTTTACAAAATTTTAATAATGGTTTTATTATACACTTAGTAGTAACAGATATAAAAAATCTAAAAATAAACAATCAGGAATCTATATTGCTTTGCGTATTTATGGGCAAAAATATTGATGTAATGTTTAATAAATTTAATCCATTCTCAAGAACAGTATTTGTGGATAAATTGGGAAATATTTATAAACGAGATTCGGATAACAAATTTAAGAAACAAATTAAAATAAATTTGGATTACGTTAGAAACTTTGAAGGCACAAAATTGCCTTATCAAGGATACCTATCTAATTTAAGACCATTTATAATCTATTATGAAAGTAAAAGCAAAGGTCTTAATGTAATAATGATTGAAGAAATCGGAAAATTAATAAATTTTACAATTTATAAATCGTATACAAAAGCTGTGGTACATCTAATATCTTATCCAGCCGAAGGAACGTTCGAAAATATGGTTTATACTTATCCTCATTACATGTCTCATTATGCGTTTGCCGTTCCATTAGCTAAAAAAATGCACAGTTGGTTAGGTTTAATTTATGTATTTGACTATAAACTTTGGTCTTTGTTACTAACTTCATTTATATTAATATTAATAGCATACCAAATAATAGGTAAATATAGTTTCAGCAACAGTGTTATAAATTGTATAGCAATATTTTTTAATCAAGGCATTCCAAAACCTAAACTAAAAGTATTGCTAATACTTTATGCAACTTGGGTATTCTTTTCCTTTATAATTGTAAGCGCTTATTTAAGCTTGTTTTTTACATTACTCGTCAAACCTTTATATGAAAAGCAAATTAATTCATTAGAAGACCTTGCTGACTCTAATCTAGATATATATATCGTTGAAGATATGAGCACATTGTTTGACAAATCTATAAAATCACATAAGGCAATATTAAATAGAAACCACATTGTAAAAAAATTTCAACCTAGTTTAGTTACTATTTATAGAAACACTAGTATTTTACATGAAAGCACAATTCTTGGATCTTTCCAGGAGTCTGCCCTTGAAAGTGGCGAATCTAGTTTTCATATATTTACCATTGGTGATATATTGATGGCTATACTGTTTCCCGCAAATACTTCAATGATTTATCAAGTTAATAAATATATTGGTCGTTTTCAAGAAGTTGGACTTTATAGTAAATGGCTTCAAGATGCTATGTATATTACTAAAACTGCTGAAAGCAATAGTTTAATTACTTTTTCTTTTGAACAATTGTCTTTGCCTTTTTTTATATACGTCGCTGCTATTGTAATTGCTTTGTTGATTTTTGTAGGAGAAATCATTTCTAGAAAAATTACTTTATATGTAGATTAAAATTTATTAAAGTTACAGTTCAACCAGAGTAATAAGGCGTGTACTCTGAACTATTGCGCAGCCTGCGGACAGAAGAGAGGGTAGCGTGTATACTGCAAGGATGTTATACTATATACTGGATTGGCAACCACCGTATATTAACATAGGGAAATAGTGTGTCCAAATCCGTGGGTAGGCAACTTGCCGTTGTGCCGTATAAATTTGTATGTTTTACTCTGTCGCACTAGTCACTACGCCATATACGGTTTAAATGAGCAATATTAACAAGCAAAATAATGGTTAAATACTGGGTTGCATTTAGATGTAAATCTTTGAAACAAATAGGAAATGGAATTTAATTTCATTAGTAAGCATTTGCAATTAAAATATGTTGTGCTGTTTAATATAAAAATCATATTAAATGCAAGTAAACAATATTGTTGGGTAATAATTATACTTTTATATGCTAATTTTGTGTTTTAATTTTATTTAAAATAATTATTACCTTCCCCTTAAATATCTTATATATAAAATATATGCAAAAGTTCACAACAAACATTTTGTATTGTGATTACTTGTTGTTTTTGATCATTCTATTAATATTTATATCATTGTAGTTGTAATAATTTTATAAAGTAGATCTTTATGTTTAATACATTTAGACTCAATGTAGCTTATTATTAATACTTTACTTTCGAGTTTATGCACTTTTTTTAAATTATTTGTAATAAAATATAATAAAATTATTACTTTTTTAAAAATTACTAACTCTAATTTTTTTAACCGTGTAAAAAATCTATTAATGTTTCTATTAAGTAACTTACGAGTTAATAAATAAATTTCTTTTGTAAGATGTATCAGGTACAAGTAAAAACTGACATACGAATGCGTAACTTTAAAGCACGCATTATTCACGGTTTGGTTAACGAATTATTATGTGAGTACTATATTATGTATATTTGTCAATATATTTTATATTTTAAACAAATGTACAAGTTAGTTTTACTTTTTTATTATTATTCTTGAATATATTGAGTGTCTGTAATAAGAAAGTTTGTTTTATTTTTGTATAAATCTTATTAAAGTCATTAATAATTGAAATTATGTTACTTTTTTTTATGAGAAAGATTAGTAATACTTGGTAGTATAATTTGATATATAAAATAGTAAAATACAGTTTATAATTATTGTTTTAAATCAATTTTTCTAAAATTCTGTCTCTCTTGCCTCGTATACGACTGTGAGATAAAAAGAGATGCTAAAGCGGCACAACGGCAGGTTGCATATTTCGATATTTTTCCTCACTTTAAGGGGCTTGGTTGCCAATCCAGTATATAGTATAACATCCTTGGTATACTGCGACACAAAAGTTTGGCGCTTGGCTTACAATAATAGTATATGTATATTAATCATAAGATTTTGTGCGCGGATGTACATTTCTATCGCTAGACACAGGATTGGCGCGTTTGGGCGGGGATTTCTCCTACCCAACTTTGAAAATCTGACAAGCCACTCTTCATATTACTCTGGTTGAACTGTAAGTTGTAAATTGCTTATAATTTTATAATCTTTAGAATGACACAAAATTTCACTTTTTGAAAATTAATAAATACACATTTTTATTGGTTTTTAGGTAATATCTGATTTTAATCCCACAAAATGTGTGTAAAAAATTATAAAATTTGTATTAACCTGGAATTTAATAAAAAATCAAAATGCTTCATGTTTTTACTTGTTTTACAGATCTTTCTAAACTTGGACTTTTTCTATTATAATTTTTCTGATAGTTTTGAGACAAAATGCATTTTATCAGGGCCGGTTTATTTAACATATTTTATTTCATTTATTTTGCAACGTGATCCCGTGATTTTCGTCATTGCATAAGAATACTTTTATGAAATAAAAAAACAATTTATTATGTTTTTTATCACAAATTTATTCTTACTTTACTAGTTTTTGCTCTACTAGAGCCTTCTACAGATAAGTAATAAGTTATATTTAAATTGTAGAACATTTTATAAACTTATTGCAAACAAAACGCCTTCTATAAATTAAAACGTTTTTAAAAATTTGCAATAAAAATTCCAATTACGTACACGTAAAAATAATGTAAAAAAACTCAAATGTTGTTATCTAATTTTTTATAATTTTTGAGTCTCTATAAACATGCAGTATGAAGAAAAAAAATTATTCTGCTAGTATACCCAGCTGCAGAATAAGCTAAAAAACTACATAATCCTTTTTGGAAAACTTACCACAAAGTCTACTTAAAAGTTAAACTTTAAGGAAAACGTCCTACGGCCCAAGCAGTACCCCAGGTAGTAGCAACAACCCTAAAGTCTCAATGGCAAATACTGCCCGACGGTGTAGAACTACAATCAGTCAGACAATTTAAATGCATTTAGCAGTTATTAAAGAAAGCCGACAACTTAGCAAATTGACCACTACTACTAGCATCGGCTAAACTACAAGCTAATGTAAGCGTCACAAGAAAATAAACCGCATCTAAGCAAAAGTACCCGTCGCTGTTATTACGGGATAAACCACAAACCCACCTAAGCTATTGAGTGGACCTACCACCATGATAAAAATGAAAAACGTGCTTCCGGTATTAAACTACTCTAGATAAGCACCTAATAAGTTGGAACCACAAACCAATTTAATATTAATTTATTATTCGGTCTAGAAATGTATAGGTGCGACGCACAACACCACCATGCCGTAGACTAAACCATACGATCTTTTTACGTAAAAAAAAAAACTCACCTACTTACAGAGTATCAAAAACCGAACCAAAAACTTTTGAAGAGCAAACCGCAACCTTCGTATGTGTAGTGTAACCAAGCTAATCTTGCGCTTACTTCACAGCTATTGCTATTATGCCCGTAATTCCGTCGTTTCTAAACATAAATGTTTAAATACCTAAATAGGATTGTAAGCTTTACTTGGTAGCGTGTTCCAAGGCGCCGAGTAGATGGTCAATTGTTTGTTTCTGTTATAGTAAATGCATTGACTGAGGTAGTGCAAGCTAGCTAAGCTAAATTCCGGTAAGGTAACCAAATGTTGTTGG
Source organism: Tachinus rufipes (assembly GCA_963932245.1). NCBI lineage: Eukaryota > Metazoa > Arthropoda > Insecta > Coleoptera > Staphylinidae > Tachinus > Tachinus rufipes. Next base: position 17,973,166 of record OZ010748.1, on the reverse strand, counting down.
TTTCTAACCGTAATTTTGATAACGGTTTCTGACGTGGTGTCTAAAGAAATGGATGTGCAACTAAGATTGTTTGGTTTCGCAACTTTAAGCGGTTAAAGTTGCAACTGGCTCTCTTGTCTATCAAGGTTTTTATGATTTTTCCATTCACAGTAATAGATAGCCCTTAAGTACCCTTTTCCTATTGTTTAAATTATACTTGGCATTTAGTTGAATTATACATTCTCTAGGTGTGCTTAGGGTTGATAGCCATTTGTTACCGGCTTCTATCCCGCGTAGTATTAGGAATATGATGATTGTAAAAAAAGTGGCGTTGTCCTTTCTAAGTGTTGGGAACCTATTTATGGCTAAGAGTGCAACATCATAAGTCGAGTGCAAGCTTAGATGTATAAGCATGATTTCCGGAACAATCCTCGTAACTTCAATAAAGTTGTCAGTGGGTACAAAATCGTAGTGGTTGTTTTATCTATGAGATTGCAAGGTGATTCAGCATTGGAAAGCCTCGCTCTTTGTGTTGTACTTCATTTAGGAGACAATGAATGCTGCAATAGGCAATTATTGTAACCGGCTCCTGTCCTGTGGTGTGTGCAAAGCCGTAAGTTATGTATGGTTTTAGGAGTGTATGCAAGCCCTTTGTCGATGTTAAAACGTAGCAGGGCACGTAAGCAATGGACGTAGCGGTGGTCGTCATCGGAAGGCTTCTTGGGTAATTAACAGATGTTTGAAGAGTACGGCAATGTATTCAAGCCTATAGGTCGGTCTTGCAGTTGGAACAGTCGTTAGTATTAGTTCCAATTTAGAGCCGGGGTCAGTGAACATAGCCGTCTTCATATTGTAATAGCAGTCAGGAAGAGTTGCATGGTGGCTTTTGAAAGCATTTCAATTTATTTTGTAGGTAATTGATGCTTGATGGTAATTAACGGCCGGGAGTTAGTAGAGAACGATTGCTGACCGTCACAAGTCCAGGAGTCAATGTTTGACCGCTGGACAAATGACGTTGTTGATTGAAATTGGTTTGCTATTCGATCTGCAGCTTAATTGTAATTAATAAATGATTTCTTGCCTCTGGTGTGCAAAGACGTAGTATCGGTGGTGTGCCCCAGGTGTGGTACGTCTTGGCGTGACAATGAAATAATTCCCTACTAATTACGCAAAAAAACTGTTGCAGCAGAATCAATTTGCGCCATTCTCTGTGAAAAAACGTTAGTAGAACTTTCAACCACAAAGCCCAGCCGGTTAAAATTGACGCCAAACGTGGAGCGTAAAACCTTATAGGCTTTTACGTACTCGCAACAACTACCCCAAGAAAAACAAATCACAAAGAAAAGCGCGCCAAATATGCCAAGTAATCCCAACCATTAATATCTTTTATATCTACCTTTACAAATACAAATCTGAACAGCAAACCCATACTACACTTTTGACGACAAATTGGAACGGCGGCAATAACTTTTTTTTTTTTTTTTGTTGCTGCGAAGGTGTAATCTTCAAAAAACATCTCGCCGTACACCTCGCCGTACACCTCGCCGTACACCTCGCCGTACACCTCGCCGTACACCTCGCCGTAGGTTCTGCCGACAAGGTAGTGTGAGATTTTTACTCACTAAACCACCTCCCCCTCTTCTTGCTCAACCCACTAGGACCGCTTGCGCATTGCTTCGGTGGGAGAGTTGTCCGTAATAGTATCATAGTATCATCTTTCATCTCTTCCTTTACATTCAATTATTGTTCGGATGGTACTATCTACGCTCATCCATGTTTCCTCGGTTGACACTAGATTGCTAATGACGTTGGCGTGATTAAAGACTCTGCCAGTGTGTAGAGAGTAGAGGTCTCTCTCGTCCTTCCACTTCGGGCATACAAACAGAGTATGCTCCGCGGTGTCTTCTTCTCCGCAGTACTTACATGCGCTGGTTTCCGCCCGATCTCGGTCGTGCAAGTATTTACGGAAGCATCCGTGCCCCGAAAGAGCTTGGGTAATGAAGTAGTCCACTTCCACGTACGACCTATCTATCCATACCTGGATATTAGGAATTAAGCGGTACGTCCACCGTTCATACTGACCACTTGTCCACTTCTCTTGCCATCTCGCCACTAACCTATCCCTTGCGGTCGCAATGTTCACTCCGGAATATTGTTCCTTGCGTTCCTGTATAAGGAGTTCTATAGGCGGCACTCCAGCTATTACTCCCGCTCCCTCCGTCGAGATGGTCCTGTACGCGCAACATATCCTTATGTTTATTTTGCGCTGCACACTATTTCATTTTCTTAGCAGCTTGTGATTCTGCGCTACCACGTGCCACGCAGGTGCGGCATAAAGCATCTGGGAATAAACCACAAATGCCATTAGTCTTCTTTTAGAGGCCTTGGGTCATCAGGCTAGCCAATGCTGATACGGTCTTGTCAGCCTTTTTGACGGTCTTCGCGACTTGTTCGGCAAACAAAAGTTTCGTATCCAGCCACACTCCCAGATACTTTACGGTTTTAGATGGAGCCACTACAGTGTCCTGGACCCTAAAGTGTATTGGAGCCATCTTGCGCTTCTTGGTTAGTAGGGCAGCCTTAGACTTCTCTGGAGCAAGTTGTAGCCCTTTACTCTCCAGCTAGTTCAATGCTCTTTGGAGAGCAATATTTGCAGAGTTCATAAGGCTCTCCTCTCCCTTGGCGACGACCACCATTGTCACGTCGTCTGCAAAGCCTATGAGGGTCACTCCTTCTGCTTGATCTAGTCTCAATAGACCATCGTAGAGAACGTTCCACAGAGTCGGGCCCAGAACCTATCCCTGCGGAACACCGCTATTTACCCGTCTGGTCTTGATCGAGTCTGCTGCCTCCAGTAGTATCTCTCTTTCGGAGAGGTAGGCTGCCATTATACTGATTAGACACTCGTCTATCTTCCTGTCTTAAAGTTCCTCCAATATGTGCTGCCACGATGCACTATTGAAAGCATTTCGCACATCCAGCGTTAGTACAGCGCACAGTCTCTGATGTGTGGTAGTGTAGTTTCACGGGCGAGGCTGGTGACTTCATTAATGGCATCCACCGTTTGCCGACCTGCCCTGAAGCCGTATTGTCGGTCCGACAGGCCCATCGTGCGTAAAAGCTTGCTGTTCAGCCTACCGAGTATTAGTTGCTCGTAGAATTTTCCCTCAACATGCAGTAAGCATATTGGACGGTACGATGCAAGGTTGTCCAGAGGTTTGTATCCTTTTCTCAGGAGCACAAGCCTGGCACGCTTCCAGTCCGCCGGAAAGCTTGCTCTAATGGCCAGCTCGTCGTATACTGCCAGCGTATACTCCGGCTTATTTATTGCAACTTCCCTAATTATTTTTGGAGGTATGCTTCCTGGTCCAGGTGCCTTGTTGTGCTTTAGTTTTACACATGCCGCTCGTAATTCACTTAAACTAAAATTGGTAAATATCACAGATTTATCACAGATGAAGTTTACATGTTGATGCACCGGAAAGAGGTAATCCACCACTTCCTCCACGGTTTGCATCTCCAATTGCAGTCTGGGGGGAAAGCCGAACAGCCTTTTCATGGCTATCTTGTAGCCCCAGATATCACAGTCTACACTATCACATAGTGCTTTCCAGCACTCTCGTTTGGATGTCTTTATCCTATTTTGCAAAGATTTTTTGCAAACTTTGTACTCTTTCCATAGGTGCTGGCTCCCCTCCGGGTCGTTCCTTCTTGCACTTCTGGTGTAGGCTCTTCTCTTGCCGGTACATTGCCTGCGAAGTTCCGCAATTTCGTTGTTCCACCAGTAAACTGGTGGCTCTCTCTTTGCGCTCGTTCTTTTGGGCATCGTTTGATCGCATATTTCTGTCAGTACGTCTATAAAGGCGCTTGCAGCTGGCCTTCTCGTTACCTCGCAGTTCTCTGCCAGTGCCTGTGGTAGTTTTTGCCTATCGAGTTTTTTGACCTGCCAGCCTACGCGATTACGGATACTCCTACTCCTACGCGGTGGCACACTTTCCTTAATGACCTCGAAGATGATATAGTTGTGGTCGCTCAGGGATTTGCGGTCGCTGACTTCCCACTTCTCAATCCTATTCTTGACGTCATAGGTGGCTAGCGTCAAGTCCAGTATGGAAGAGTAGTCACGCCTCTGGAATGTCGGCTTGCTACCCTTATTGATGACCACTAGGTCGTTTTCCGCTATCCATTCTGTCAGCAGTTGTCCTTTTCTATCTGTTATTTTTATGCCCCTCTGCGGGGACTTCGCGTTGAAGTCTCCTACAACGATTGCCTTTTCCCCATTGAGTCGAATTAGCCTTCCAATTTGACTGAGAATTTCCTCGAGATCTTCTATGTCCTTGTTTCCGGATGAGTAGCAATTATACTATGTACGTGAAGCTGTGTCCTTGCCCAACTCGCTTTATAGTGACCTCGTGTCCCATCACTTTTATGGCAGTATCCAGATCATCATCACAAGTCCAATCTTTTCTGTTTTTTACGGCGTTTCGGTTTGGTTCACTCAGAAGTATCACGGAAGCACCTATTTCCGTGGCCGTGGCCAAGGTCAGATCGTGGCATTGGCGACTCCTGAATGAGTTGACTTGCAGGAATTTTATTCTAGGCATTGTTGTTTGAGGTTTCCGGTCTAGTTACCTCCCGTTTCCTTCTCTCCTTGCCTGTTGGACACGCTGGGCTGCCCGATTGGTGTCCTTCTTTGGCGCAGTGAACACAGTACGGGTTGTTCTTGCAGTCTGATGCCTTGTGTCCTTCTTTACTGCACTTTAGGCATAGATGCTCCCTGTCGGGGCCCCTACATTGCACCCGCGTGTGACCATACTCCCACTCTGCATTTAGACCACCCTATTTTGATAGTGCCCATTTTCGTCAGCTTTATGGCATCTATCTCGTCCATTACCACCGTTATATTTTGCTTATTGGCATTTGCGGGCCGCAGAGCTCTCACCTCTATTTTTTTCTGGCTTAGCCGAGATGGTGCTTGAGATGGCTTTCTTCACTTCTTCGACGGTCGACACTTTGTCCAGGTCATTTATGTGGACGACCTTTTTGCTGGTCAGGCGGGTTGTCGTTGCATCCGGGATCTTGTTCTTGATTTCTTTCTTAAGGGCTTCAAGTTTTTCTTCTCCATTCCGCACGGTGAGTAGTAGTTCCCCGCTTCTGGTTTTTCTAATATCGCGTACCTCTACCCCGACTTCGGTTGGATTTACTTTTTGTTTAACGGTTTTTAATATCTCCGCATGTCCCAGGTTAGATACCTTGACAAGCAGCGCCTCCTGCTTAGGTCTCTTTTGTCTGGGTACGTCTGCCCGGACGACGCTTTTTAGTCTATCTTTTGCGGGTTGGGTGCTTTTGCCCTGGCCGCCACGCTCTTTGTATACAGTGACGTCTATGTTGGTCTCGGCGAATACAAATTCCGCGACTCTTGTCATCATCAACCCTGGCAAACCTTCCATCTCTGGTATAGCCAACTTGGTCCTGTTGTGACAAAGCATGTGGTCTCTAACTAATTTTAACGACCGCATTGCATGCTCATCTGCATCTTTTTCCTTATCGCTTCCATTAGAGGTAATGGGGTAATATATGGATCTGACCTTGTTCGTAAAGTTGCCCTGCTCGTCGGGAAAGCCTAACAAGTGGACCATCATTTCCACCTCTCCTTTTCTCTTGCCTTGTTTTATGAGTTCCTCTTTCCCTCTAAGTCCATCTATCACTTTCGCTACCATTTTGTACGTGGAGGTCACGCTCTCATTGCATGGAAGGGCCAGCGCCAGATTTCATCCCGCCAATCTTCCTCCGTTATTTGATTGAAGGTCTCGAAACTATCGTCGCCTGTTAGTAGGGTTCTTCTATCTTTCCTATTTTGTGCTTTCTTGCATTGTACGCACTGCACTTGCCAATCCGAAGAGTGTTTCAGATCTTTTCGGTGTTTCTCCTCCATATACGCCACCTTCATGCAACGAATGTCATCTTCTTTTGCTAGATCAGCTTCCCGTTCTCTAGCGCCATGAACTACTACGTCCAGCCATTCCTTCACATCTCTTTTTTGCAGCTTTTCGAGTTGGAGGACTAGTCTTTCTGAGACGTCTTTTATTTCGCTCTTTGGTTTATACATCTCCTTAATCACTTTATCCAGTCTGCTAACATGGACGTAGATTTCGGCTAAGGCGTTCTTTACAGTATTGCGGGTTTTGTCTACCTTCTCCCATTCTACGCCCTCTGTTCTTTTCCGCTTGTTGGTCTGACCTTCTTCTGGCAGAGAGGTAGTAGAGTTAGTCCTTGATCTCTGCGGCGGCCTTACCAGAGATTCCTGTTTTGCAAAGAGATTCTCTGCTGCAGCCGCGTTGCCTGTTGCGCCCTGGGTTGCTCTAGAAGGTGATCTACTCATGCTTCCCCTCCTGCTGTGCGCCTTTAGCATTTCTCTGGCGGTAGTTTCCATTTTCCTCGTCGTGTCGTCGTTTACATTAATCGTGATCAGTTTGTTAGTGCTTGGGTCGTCAACAATTTGGGGCTGGGTGCCGTCACCGGAGGTAGACCTCCCCCTACCGGTAACATATTTTCCGAGGCTTCTGTACAGATATTTATAGTGCGATTTATAACTGCCGCCAGCTTGCGTTTTTAAGCTACCCGCCAGCTGTGTAGGGTGGTTTCACAGCCCTACCGGATCACTACTAAATTTCATGACCTACTACACTGAGGGTTCAATATCACATTCACGCGTTTACATTCATACCTTTATAGCAAGAAAGATGGTTTGGCTACCTAGCCCTCGATACCTAATAGCGTCGGTAGCCGAAAGGTGGTCAGAGAAGACCGAAGAGTTGACCAAGGATAGTCGATAGATCAAAGAAGGAAAAGGTAGAGGAAATTGGTAGTCTCATTGCCGTAGCAAGGGGCTGCAATAGACTGTCTGGTCATCAAATAACGTAAATTGATAAAACAAAAGGAACGCGATTGGGCAATCAAACAAGATCAAAACCACAACCATCTGCAAAATCACGTTGAAGATGAAAGAAGTCTTAGAACTCATACCAGACACCATCAACATCTAACTATGTCAAAAAAGACATGTTAAATCAAAAATTCGAACGCAACAAAAAAAAAATCAACCATGTCAGCAAACAACCATCTACCCGGATAAATTAAGTTGAACCGGACACTTTGGTAACACCAACACGACATGGCAAACAATGTAGGGCTAGTCTAACCTACAAGAACAAGAACCATGACAAGAAGCAACAACCTCAAACCAAGCTCAGAAAACCTTTGAAACCGGCACCAAAATTCGGAGCATAGCAGCTCTTTTGAGAAGACGGACAGTAAAACCCCAGTAGACACTTTTCGGTTAACAGACTATCCCCGTTCTAAACCATAGTGTTGAAATTAAATCACCTTGCCTAATTAAAATTGAAAACTCATTTTCGGAAGTTGGTAGAAATTGATGTAGTCAGTAGGCAAATCGCGCCATTCCCTTTTTAAATTACTGACTTTTAGGGGTTTTAGCCAGTCACGTCTTAGCTATTATCAAGCAAAAACTTACTGACCGGATTACAACCGTCTCAGGTCTATGTACAAACTCACCACCGCCATTGCAGCCGTCAACAATCACACTTAGTCATATCTCCTAGATATTCCGGGAGACTACAAACGTCAACGGTGAGCGGTACAGAGACATAATTGCCAATTTTTGTGTGCCTCAATTGGACAGCATTAACGTTGCAGACATATGGTTTCAGCAGGACGGCGCTACATGCCACACAGTGCGCGATACAATTAATTTACTAAAACAAACCTTTCACAAACAATTAATTTCACAAAATGAACCTGTTAACTGGACACGTCGTTCGTGCGATTTGGCTTCATAAGATTATTTTCTCTGGGAATATGTAAAGTTCCATGTATACACAGATAAACCAGAAACAAAATTCCATGTATACACAAATAAACCAGCAACAATTGAGCTTTTAGAAGCTAACATTCGACGCATTATTGCCAAAATACAACCGGAATTACTGCAAACAAACAGTGTGTAGTAATTGTCACATGCCCAAAATCATATTTAATATTTAACGCTATAAAATTATCTGTCAAATAAAGCCAATTTCATGGATATTAAAAACATTTTTCTGTGTTATATTTCAATTTAAAGTTCTCCGCCTCTATAAAAAAACACTCTTTATAAGCGTGTCGATTTTGATTCTATTCTGTGTGTGAAACGTAAAGAACCCACACACTACAAGTATTGGAACATTTTAAGCAAAAAAAACTATGCAACTAAACTCACTTAATATATTTCACCCCCCTCTACTCACAATAAAAAATCAAAAACAGTTTCAAAATATACTGCCTCTAATGCGTATGCAACACATTTTTATTTCTGAAGCCAAAATACACTGATTTATATGCAAAAATTGAATAACCGAAAAAAAAGTTATTCTAATAGGAGCTGATGACCCCTTTTTTACCTACTTTTGTCATTATTTAGATATCAACACATTACATAAATTATGATTATAATTATCCATAAATAATAAGTTCATAGCGATAAAACACTGAATTAGAAATCGATCATTTTATTTATATAAATTATTTTCCAACTATAATTTGCTTGTAACAAATGTGGTTAGTTCCATAGAAACAGGCATGTAATTGTTTAATATATATGATAAAATATGTAATTAAGATACTTTTTATTGCAGAATTAATAATTAAAAAAAATATTTATTAAAACAATTTTCGTGTGTTTGTATAAATAAAATGGATCAAATTAGTCAAAGCAAGTCAAGTTTAACGTATGATAAATATGTTAAAAATCGTTTTATATAATTGCAAAACTAAATTACAACTTAGATGCGCCTTTCAGCCTCTGAGAATCCAATAAATTATAAGTTTATAATAGTGTTTTGTTGATTTTTTTTTTCCAAAATCACTTGTGGGTAATTCCACGATAGTTCGGACAATCGGCCCCAAATCAATATCTCCGTTTTTGCTAAAATTTTGTACACTTGATTGGGGCACCAAAATTTGACAATTCTTAAAATTTTAGATGGTGCAAATAGTCAAAAATTATATTCAAAAGAGTGTATCTTATAGGAAATTTTCCGTAAAACACGATTCGGTCTTTGGTTTTTTTTTTTTTTCAATTTTATCAAAAATTCGATATCTTTGATTCCGCTACCTCAGGAGACTTGAAATTTAAATATGATTTCAAGTTCCAAGTCTCCAAAAAATTGGATTTGCTTGCCCAGAGTAAAATGTAACACATAATTGCTAAAAATAGGTTATTTTTAAAAGATTTTCATCGGATTTTCCGTAATTTTACTAATTTTTCGGATTATTTTTGGTGAATTAAAAAAAAACAGACTTAAAGATTGCGTACAACTAGAAATTTTCTTTCGATTACACTAATTTAATATTTTTTTGACCTTTTTTTGCAAAATTATGAAAAACCAAGAAATAATTATTTTTTATCATAATTTTTGTCAAAAAAGTATGATATATATACAGAGTGAGTTGGGAGGAACGAACCAAACTCCAGGAGTGAAAATAAAGCTAAAAAATTCAAATGTTGTTATCCGATTTTTATTTGTTTTCATTTTACAGCGTAATTAAAAATTAACAAAATTTCATACATTAACGATTTGGTTATCATAGCGTTCTTATAATAAATATACAAAAATACCGCTATTTACCTTTAAACATTTTTTGCATTGTCTACGAAAGGCGTCTTTTGCTCTCCTGATGGATTCATTTCTAATACGTAGAATTAGTCCATCCCAAGTGTCCACTTTTACTTTGTACACTTCATGTTTGTACCAGCCCCTTAAACAATAATCTAATGCTGTGACGTTTGGAAACCTTCGAGGTTAACTAAAAAGACTACCGCAACCAATCCAACGCCCTGGAAACATTTCGTCCAAATGTTGCTTGACCTGACAAACAAAATGTGCAGGAGCTTCATCGTGCTGGTAGTACTTTTGCATTCTACTGTTTAAAAGAACATCCTCTAATTGGCTCCTGTGAGACAATTCTCCAAAATGAAAGGGCCAATTAAATAGCCATTGACCATACGACACCACACGTTTACCGAAAACTTATGTTGAAAATTACATTCGATTGTTGCGTAGGGATTTTTGTCTGACCATACATGACAGTTGTAAGTATTACTAATGCCGTAACGGCTGAATGTTGCATCATCTGTAAAAAGTATGCGCGATACAACACAAGGATTATTACTTATCCACCAACATAATTCCATACGTTTTGGATAATCTTTCGGTTGTAGGTGCTGTACTCTCTGTACATGGTATGGATGTAAACCTTGCTCGTAGAGTATGTTTATTACTTCTGTTTGTGGAATACCCAATTGAATACTAATTCTTCGTGAACCGGTAGTTGCATCTTCTGCTACTACATCCAGAATATCTTCTACCTCTTCTAAATCTAATCATGTAGCTCGTTCAGATGTTATGTTAACACTGGGAAGCTTTCCGGTCTCGCACAGTTTGTTATAAACTCTGATAAGTACATTTTTATTGTATTAGGACGTCTCTGATGTGGAAACCGTTTACAATATTCTTCAACAGCAGTTGTAGCATTTCCATTACAAAAACTATAAACAAACACCACATTTGCATATTCTACATTTGAATAAGTGTGTAGCATTTTGTAACACTTAATCGTACAAACAAAATAAACGTTAAATTGCCGTCACACTGACACATTATCAGAACAAAAAAGCTATCAAATGTTTTAGAACGTCAAACATAGCACTAGATAAAAAAAATTAATTATGCTAAAACTTGAAAACAAATAAAAATTGGATAACAACATTTGAGTTTTTTTACTTTATTTTCACGTGTAGAATAACACTTCTGGAGTTTGGTCCGTTCCTCCCGACTCACCCGGTATATATGTATGATACATACATATATTTCTTTGTCTTTCAAAATTTTGCAAAAAAAGTTAAAAAAATTATGAATTAGTATAATTAAAAAAAATATTTGTACAACGCGATCTGTTTGTCTGTTTTTCAAAATTATCTTAAAAAATGCCGAAAATATGTAAAATTAAAAAAAAATAAAATAAAAAACGCTTAAAATTAACCCATTTTTACCAATTATGTGTTATATTTTACCTTAGAACAAGCAAATACAGTTTTTTTTTTTACTTTTGGGATCAAAAGTACTATGTTTTAGGAATATCATATTCAAATTTCAAGTCTCCATATGTAGCGGAACCAAAAATATCAAATTTTCAAAAAAATAATAATTTTCTTATTTCGGAAAAATATTTTGGAAAACCAAGGGCGGGATCGTGTTTTACGAAAATTTTTCTATAAATTACAACTTTTTGAATATAATTTTTGACTATTTTTTGCTTATTTACAGCACAAAAACTCAAAGAAAACAAAATATTCCAAAAAAAAAAATGGCCGCATTTACATTGTATTGCACCTACAAATCTAAAATTTTAGGAATCGTCATATTTTGGTACCCCAAATGTGGGGACCATTGTCCAAACTATCGTAGTCGCTCCTAGAAATTTTAGAACAAAATCAAGTTTTTGAACAATTTACGTTAGAGTATAAAAAAATTTATTGCTATTTCTATAGATAACTGCTCAGCAGTAACATTACAACTTCATCGTGCAAATCAGTTAAATAATTCTTTATTTTAAACAAATTGTGACCCAAATTTGTCAACGTTTTTTAATAACTAAGCGGTAGGATTGAGACAAAAAGAATTGTTAATTTGTGATATTGTCCAATAAATTCATAAAAGAATCTATACAATAACTCAATGTTGACGTATTTGGATTAAAAAACAGGAATATCAAACTACCTAGACGCCCTAGAAACACTACAAAACGTAATCAGGTTTGTTTCTCTCCAGGACCAATCAAAAACAACAAGAGAGGTTTTACTAATCCAGTTATCACTGTTTGAAAAGTTTAACATAAAATTCAATGATTTGGTCTGAAGTCGAACCGTAATTTTATTTGTTTGCCCTTAACTTCTCATCATAAGTAGTGCTGCATAAGCAAACCATCTTTATCGGCAAATTGACATTTTGTTTTTTGCTTGCGATAATCATAAAATGGTTAATCTTTGCCGAGGAAAACAAAGAAATTCATAGTTTGCACTGAAACGACATGTAATCACTTATGGAAATAAGTTTCTTTTACTTTTAGCGGTCAGTATACATATATACTCTACAAACTTTGACATAAACCTAAATAAATAAATTTCGAATTTATAAATCCAGAATTAATAAAAAATTTTGTCTATTTGACTAGTACGGTATTTTTTTTTTTTTTTGGTTAAATAAAACATTTTTTTTTTTTTGGTTTATGCTTATGTTAGTACCTCTTAAACTGCCTTTGAATATGTACCTAAAACACAAATAAATACTATTGCACCAAGAAAAAGAAAGAAAACGCAAAAAGCCATATTGATAGAATGAGGAGATCAAATCCAAAATAGAAAAAAAATGAAAATTATACAATAATGTTTTAAGTTCCAAAAATTAAAATGATAAACAACCATATAAACAAGAGTACAAAAAAGAAAAACAAAGACAGTTGGAGAATACTCAAGAAACATGAGACGAGAACAAAAAAAAGATTTAATTTGTCCAATAACAAACCAACCATGAAATCAATATTTTAGAAAGATGTTAACAGAAAATAAAAACGAATTTAAAACTACAGATAACAATAACACAAATATAATCACGCAAGGATCACTAATAAAAGTAACTGTATCAGAAGTAAAAAAAAGTAGCAAGTCCGGGTAATATTCTTGGAAATATGTGACAGACAAACTAAACCAAATGTTTACAAATTTATTCCAAAAATGTGTAAATAGATCAATAATAAACAGTGTTTTCTTTAAAGGCATCAAATTTAATTTGAATTTTGTGCATCTGTGGTTTCAATTGGTGTTCCCGTCCACCCGCCCAATTGTTTGTGATCTAATTTAATGATAACTAACATTTGGGTGCAAACCTATTGACTGACGAAGGAGAAATAAATCAAACCCACAAATACAAATACCTTGGCCATGAAATACAAATCGGCAGAGACAACCAGACAACCAAAATCTCTCGACGTATAGGGCTGGGCTGGGCAGCCTTTGGAAAACTAAGAGACACCCTGAAAGGAGAACTTCCTATATGCCTGAAACGGAAAGTGTACGACCAGTGTGTGCTCCCAGTAATGACATACGGGGCGGAAACTCTGACCCTAACGAAGCGCTCAACAAACTCCAAGTAGCGCAAAGAGCAATGGAAAGAGCTATACTGGGAATTACTAAAAGAAACAGAGTGCCAAACACAACTATAAGACACAGAACACAAGTTACAGACATTATTGAACGTATCACATAAAAGTGGAGATGGGCTGGACACATAGCTCGCACTAAAGACAACCAATGGACAAAACGAATTCTAGAGTGGCGACCTAGAGAAGATAAGAGAAGCAGAGGAAAACCACCCACTAGATGGAACGACGACGTGAAACGGATAGCGGGAAACTGGATCAACACCGCTTAAGACAGAAACCAGTGGAAACACTTAGAAGAGGCCTGTGTTCAGCAGTGGACAAGAATCGGATGAGAAATGATGATGATGATGATGATGAACACTTGGGTAGATAGGTAAAAACTAAGTTCAAGTTTTGTAAGCGTGAAGTTTGGATTGGTGCTCCCCCCCCCCCCCAAGTGATTGTGATCTAATTTTTTAACAACACTTGGGTAGTAGGCGGGAACTAAATTTAGATTTAGTGAGCAAGTGATGTTCCCGCCTACCAGCCCAAGTGTTTGCATTTCAATTTCTTAACAACATACACTTGGGTCGGTAGGCGGGAACTAAGTTTGAGTTTTGTAAGCGTGTGTAGATTGCTGTTGGCCAACCACCCATCCAAGTGTTTGTGATCTAATTTCATTACAACAAACACTTAGGTGAGTAGACAAAAAATATGTTAAGAATTTTGTGAGCATGTAGTTTTATTTGGTGTTCCCGACCACCCGATCAAAATTTTGCAATCCAATTTCTTGACAACAAACACTTGGTTGGGTGAGCGGGAACTAAGTTTGAGTTTTGTTAGCGTGTAGTTTTAATTGATGTTCCCGCTTACTCGCCCAAGCGTTTATGATCCAATTTCTCGCCAACAAATATTTGAGTAGGTAAGCTAAAACTAAGTTTAAATTTTTTAAGCAAATGGTTTATGACCGTGTGACACTATGCATTTTTCTGTATTACTTTCTATATAGTTGTCTGTACAATCCAAAAAGGTATAGTGTCATACACAAATACATTTTTCTATATAGTTTATTATACAGAAATATTAGGAAACGTCATTTTATTGTATAGTTTCTGCGCGAGTTTATGCGCAGAACGCAAATCACGTATGTAAACAATAATGGCGGCACATGTACACAGCTGATTCAACACCTGCTTCAATTATTTACACTTTATTCTATCTGCATACTTGCTACCGTCTATCATGTCGTGGACCAAAAATCAGGTGGTAGAATTGATTAATCTCTATGAACAACATGATTGCTTATACAATATTAAGTCAAGTAAATATAAAAATAAACATGCCAGGAATGAGGCATTAGAAAAAATATTAGAAGAAGTTATGAAGAATCGACCATCCACAACAATCGCAATTTTATAAGGGTAATTTTGTAAGGTTATGTGAGTGAACTCAACTCGACGTAAATATAAACAACGTCGAACAGCTGACTGAGATGACGCGCGCAGAAGAAAGCAGCCAATAGAATGCCATCTTTCATACATTTTTGCTACAATAAACTGCATAGTATCATACAGGGAAATATTAACTGTATACAAAATTGTATAGAAAACTACTCAAAGTCAATTTGTACAATCGACTGTATAGAAAGTTATACAGAAAAATGCACAGTGTCACACGGACATTAGATCGGTGTTTCCGCCCACCCTTAATTTAACACGCAGTGAACACAAACTTGCAGTGAACACAAACTTATTCTATACTAATCAAAAAGCTACCAATGCTCTGTAGAAATAAATTAAAGAAATTAGAATTAATCGCAAAACAACAATTGTTGTAGAAACAATCTAACTTACTTAAAATCAATCACAAAACGGTAAACTGCCAAACAGTGACTACTATAAACTTGTTCTGTAATAATCGCAAAGCGACAAATAATCTGTAGGAATATATATTAAGGACTTACAATCAATCGCAAAGCAACAAATGTTGTAGAAACAATTTAACTCACTTAGAACCAATTGCAAAGCGACAAACTGTCAAGCAATGACTACAAACTTGTTTTGTATAAATTGCAAAACGGCTAATCATCTGTAGAAATAATCTAAAGTACTCAATCGCAAAGCAACAAATGTTGTAAAAACAATTTAACTTACTCAGAATCAATCCCAAAGTAACTAACTGTTAAGCAGTAATTACAACATGTTCTGTATTATTTGCAAAGCGACTAATGTTATGTAGAAATAATTAAATAGAATCGCAATCAATAGCAAATCAACAAAAGTTGTACAAACAATTTACTTTACTTAGAATCAATCGCAAAACGACAAAGTATCAAGTAATAACTACAAACTTGTTTTGTATAAATTGCAAAGAAACTAATAATCTGTAAAAATAATATAAAAAAACTTACAATCAATTGCAAAGCGACAAAAGTTTTAGAAACTATTTAACTCACTTAGAATCAATTGCGAAACAACAAACTGTCAAGCATTGACTGCAGACTTGTTTTGTATTAATCGCAAAGCGGTTTATATTATGTAGAAATAAATAAAAGAAATTACAATAAATCGCAAAGAGATCAATGTTGTAAAAACAATTTAACTTACTTAGAATCAATCGCAAAGCAACATAGTATCAAGCAATGACTACAGATTTGTTTTGTATAAGTTGTGTAAAGACTAATAATCTGTAGAAATGATCGAAAAGACTTACAATCAATCGCAAAGCGACAAATGTCGTAGAAACAATTTAACTCACTTAGAATCAATCGCAAAGCGACAAACTGTCAAGCAAAGACTACAGACTTGTATTGTATAAATCGCAAAGCGACTAATAATCTGTAGAAATAATCTAAAGAACTTACAATCAATCGCAAAGCGACCAATGATGTAAAAACAATTTAACTTACTCAGAATCAATCGCTAAGCAACTAACTGTCAAGTAATAATTATAAACTTGTTCTGTATTAATTGCAAAGCGACAACTGTTATATAGTGATAATTGAGAAAAGAATTACAATCGCAAAGCAACAAATGTTGTAGAAACAATTAAACTCACATAGAATCAATCGCAAAACAACAAACTGACAAGCAATGAATACAAATTTATTTTGTATTAATTGCAAAGCGACAAATAATCTTGACTTTTTCCATCTATTATTGCAGCAATAAAAAATAAAACAATACACAGGGTGTTTCAAAATATGTGTCGGAAAATAAAGGGTAAGATTGGTTGGCTAATTAATAGAAAAGTTCTTATTAACATGGTTCCGCAAACGCACCGTTTTTAAGATACAGAGAGTAAAAAAAATATTTTTTTAAATTTTTTGACGATATCGTAGAAACCGTTTGAGATACAAAACTCAACTTTTGTACACATATTAGCATTAATATTAGCTACTTTTTAAGCGTTTATTCAATTTATTTCATATGCCATTGACGGAGATTTTAGGGTTGCGTGAGGTTTTTACGGCCCTAATTTCTATGACACTTGGGAAATTGGCATTCTGAAAACACATTGTAAACCACCAATATTTTCTACACAAAAAAGATACTCCTAGTCAAAAACTTTAACGTTAACCGTTTTAGAGAAATACGGCTTTTTATGATGGAAAAAAAAGTAGCAACAAGTTTTGTTGTTGATAAAAACATTTGATTTTGATCAAGTCGTCAGCGTTCATGCATTGGTTTCATGCATTTGAGTTATTGACAATTGTAGTTTAGTTGTTAATAAACCTTTTTTCAAAAAGAGTCAATATTGCGGGAATTATTATTTTTATTACCCAATTAATTTGCTCATTCTTAGTATTTTGTTTGCATTTTGTATATGGCGTTGCCGATGGAAATACAGCAAAATCTCGTTGAATTTATCAAGAAAAGTTTCCAAACCGACAGATACCAAATAAAAAACAATTCGTTTGTATTTGCAAACGTCTACATCAAACTGGAAGTGTACATAAAAGAACTGCAGAAAATGGGAGATCTCGCCTGCTACCTCCGCAAATTGAAAAAGATGTTCTTCAAGAAATTAAAGACAATCCATCAACTAGCACCAGAAGAATAGCTTTAAACTTTAACCTTAGTCACGTTACAGTGTGGAGAATAATAAAAAGCCAGATGTTATATCCATATCACATACAACGAGTACAAGCCATTTTACCAGCAAATTTGTTGCAAAAATTGGCTATGTGTCAATGGTTTTAAGAAAGAATTGCAAAAAATCCTCGATTCTTAGAACAAGTTTTATTTACAGACAAAGCATTTTTTTCGCGATGCAATTATAAACTTCCATAATAATCATGTATGGGCCAACAAAAATCCACATGCCATAATGGAAAACCATTATCAGCAAACATATTCCGTTAATGTTTGAGCAGGTGTTGTAGAAGACCATTTAATAAGTCCATATTTTTTGCTAAATGGTCAATCATATTGTAATTTAAAAAAAAAAAGCTGCCAGGACTTTTAGAGAACGTTCCGGTTCAATTAAGAAACAAAATGTGGTTCATGCATAATGGTGCTCCTGCACATTTTAGTTTAGTTGCGCGTCAATTCTTAAATGATCAATATAGGAACCGTTGGATAGGTCAAGGAGGCCCACAGGCTTGGTTACCTCGGTCTTCGGATCTAAATGTTTTGGATTTTTTTGTGTGGGGTCACTTAAAAAGTTTAGTTTACACTACATCAGTTAATACTGATGGAGAACTTAGAAATTGCATTATTGCAACCTGCAATACGATACAAAACTTTCCAGGCATTTTCAAACAGGTACGTCAGTCACTAAGACGTAGGTTAGAAGCCTGCGTTACCGTAGGAGGAGATCATTTTCAACAATTTTTGTGATTTTTCTTGTTTTTTATGTTACTGCTTAGTTTTGTAAAATAAAAATTTTGTGATCATGTTGCTAATTTTTCTTTCTGTTCCTGAGATCTCGTCAAAAAAAATTACAACCTGTATCTTGAAAACGGTGCATTTGAGGAACCATGTTAATGAGAACTTTTCTTATAATCAACCAATCCCTCCCTTTATTTTCAGACACATATTTTGAAACACCCTGTATATATATGTAAAGAAAGTATTATTCTTAAATTCAAATTTGCCGTGCTTCTGATACTGAGCTCCTCTTTAATTGACAAAAATCACGACGGAAAAATAATAAAAAAGATATATAAAAATAAACTTTATTTGTCGTTTCTCGCATTCCAATATGTAGCACTGCCAAGGAACAAGAAGACAAGTATTGTTGCCATATCCTCAATTACAACAAAGAATAACAAAGAATATGTGTTGCTACAGGAAATGGGATTTGTAAGTGAACATGAAGAACTAATGAATACGGACGTTTATAGAAGATTGAGAAAAAATTTTACTCAAAGAGGTCAACACAGAACTGTGTGGATCACACTAAACAAAGGAAATGGAGCAAAAATACTTTAATGAAGATAGTAATACAATGTTTAATGACTTATATTTAGAACAAATAATAAAAACAAACGTAGTAGAATTTTGTATAACATAAAAAAAACGATTCACCATTTTTAAACGACTAGCTTGAACATATGTATACGTCTGTTAATTTAATCCCTCGCTTAATCTATAACTAATTACATTGTTGGTTTGTTTTTTTCTAAATTTTTATTGTTTATGGAACGCTGAGTAGTTCAATTAGCTTTATTTCTGTCAATCTTATCTTTTTCAGATTGTGTTAGATTGTCACAATGTTTACAAGATTTCTTATAACCCTGTTTAGTCTGTTCAAAACAGTTACTGATTTGTTTCTTAAATGGTTTTTGCTTCTTATTAACTTTCTATTTTGTCTGTATTGAAAACAAGTACTTTTGTTTTGGTTTAATAACAGAAAATAGGACACATTTTTTATGACATTCTGAGTAGTTTTGTGAGTTTTTACGCTAAAATATTAGAATATAAGCAGAGAATATCAAAATCAAAATTTTTTTGTTTTTCATTTTTAAATAATAATAGATAAGGCGCGATTTAGGTTTGTTACTAATAGAAAAAGAAGTTTTTACAACAGAAATAATAAGTAAATGATCAGAACTTCCTAAAGCAGCCTCAATATTAAAATAGTTGAAAAATCTATTAATATTGATTCATCAAGAAGTCCATCACGAGAAAAATATAACATCCTTTTTTTGAACCTAAAACGTTCTCCCGCTATATTTTCTTTCTTGATTATTACAAGTTTTTTTATTTAATACACTTAACAAGATTTTTACAATTTGCAAGCTAATTTACAGTAACTAATAAATATTTCAATCAAAATTAATGTCAATAAAAAAAAAATTATGCTGCAATGCCAAATTGAAAATCAATATTTCATTACTTAGTTATAGAAAAAATAACTATAACTTTGTAAAATAATCCTGAATTGTTTGTAGTGAACGTTGTTACGTGGATATTAAATCATACTAGAATTTATTTATTTTATAAAACTAAATAATAAATTAAAATAATAACAAACATTGCATGTGGAAAATTCAAATAATATTTATTTAAACGATTGCCGCTACGTCTCTACAAAAGCGGATCAAATCAGTTAAAGCATATTAAGCAGAGCTTATAATAAAAATGATAAAATTATTAAATTTGTTGTTGGTTATTGGCTATATTAGGAATGTTAACTGTCTTTACAATAAAATATACCCACTGGTAAGTTTAAACTTGACATTTATTATCAAACTTTGTTAATTTGAAAGGAATTATATTTTTGTTGCGTTATATCAAAATTAATTTGTTGTTTTACGATTGACTGTTAGAACACATGTGGCACCGACAATAGTAGTTTATATTTGTGTCGTGGAATTGTTGATACAATAATAAATATTGTAAGATATTAAAACTCCATATTAGACTAATAATTAATACAAACGTTGTTTGGGTTTCAAGGAATTATTTAATAAACTTCGACATGTTTTACCACACTGTGGCATAATCAAGGAGATAATTAATAAATA
The DNA here is from genome assembly GCA_963932245.1 of Tachinus rufipes. Taxonomy (NCBI): domain Eukaryota; kingdom Metazoa; phylum Arthropoda; class Insecta; order Coleoptera; family Staphylinidae; genus Tachinus; species Tachinus rufipes. Next base: position 17,952,957 of record OZ010748.1, on the reverse strand, counting down.
TACAAATTAAAATTAAAATTGAATTAAGTAGGTGAAATTATTTTATAAGAAGGTGAGGATTTTAAATAAATTTACAAATTGATTAATTGTGATTAGTGTTATCAATATTCAAAAAGTATTCAAATATGGTTAAATGTAAAAACTATCATTTTTAAAGCAGAAATGAGACGGAGCTTTAGAATTATAAATATTGAACAATATTTAAATTTCATTGCTAAAAACAATACTTTATAATTTGTCCTGTAAGATCTTTGACTAATGCCGTAATTAATAAAACTTAATTACATTCAAAATGTAGCAATTCTAGATACCAAAAATATCTTTAAATTCTTTAAATTAAATTAACTTTATTATCAAAAAATTGGAATAAAAAATTGACTACTATAATAAAAAAAAAAAAATCTCAATATTTTTGATGGCGGTGAGTTGAGGCCATTTTCTAAACTGTATAGTATGTTAATTTCATGATACTGCTGATAATTGTAAGTTAACAATTATTCTGCAAATATTTTAGCATAAACTATAAATAAAATTGTTGGTTATTGGTAGAAGTTGTTGTTGTATTATACTTATAATTTTAAGGTCGAAATTGAATCAGTTATAGCTATAATTTTTTTCTTGTCAAGAAACCTATTGGTTAGACTTGAAGATTTATGATTATGACTTATTTTCAATTGTTTTCTAAATGAATTTTGACTATTGTCACTGCACTGCAAACATGATTGGTTCTAAAAGTTTATATTTTAGCAGTTCTGTTTCTTCAATAAAGTCCAGATTTTAGGCATGACTTTATTCAGACCACAATGTCCGGTTATCGGTTCTGTAAACCTTCATATTTTGATTTGACTCAAATAAAAGGTGATCCATTTAAAACTATTTTTTTTTAATAAAAAAAACCAAAAACATCATTTTTATTGGGTAATCTTTATGATCATACAAAAGAACTATTTTGTAAATTTTTTTTTTAATTAATTTTTCTGTTGGCTGTAACTTTGGCTAACGTGGTCTATTCAGAAGTTCTAATTTTTGATGACGCTTTCAAGCATTTTAAGTGCTATTTGGCAAAAGACGGAAGTAATGTTGGATACGTAGTCACAAAAAAAAGTATGAAAAGGTATAATATTACATAATTTAAGCGGCCAATTCATCGGTCCGAGGCGTAAAATTACTTGTTTACCAAACCGTTCTCGCAATAAAGCCATTGTTTCATGAGCTATGTGGCAAGCAGCGCCGTTTTGATAGAACCAAATGTTGTCAAAATTACCGGTTTCAATTTAAAGCAGCAAATAGTCTGTTATCTTCTTTTTCTTTTTGGTGTGCCTTCTTCAACAAAACCAATCTCGGAGGTTGCGCAGCCAAAATATTTTCCTCCTCCGAACACTCCTCTTGCCAATTATCTTCCCCTGAATTATGAGCTGCAAAAACTTGTAACGGGCATCTCTCATAACGTGACCAAACTATTCAAGTTTTCTGGTTTTAATGGCCATTACTATTTCCTTTTCTGTTTCCATTCTCCGCAGCACCTCTTCATTCCATAGTATTTTCAAAATTCTGCAGTATTGCCACATCTCAAATGCCTCTATGTTGTCACTTAGGCGTTGTTTAAGCGCAGAGGTCTCTATACCATACAAAAGTACAGAAAAAATGTAGCATTGTACCATTCTGATCTTATGATATTTGCTGCAGAAAAACGTTTCATTTTGATGAAGGTACTGCAGACTTGTTCAATTCTGCTTTTTATTTCTAGTTCAAAATTGTTATTATTGTTTACCCATGTACCCAGGTATTTGTATTAATGGACTCTTTCAATGTTGCATTAGTTGATCGTTAGCTGTATGTTATTGTTTGTTGCGCTTTTGCTGAATTTAGTTTTTTTCATATTCATATTAAGACCATAGGGATCACTGACCTCTTGGACGCGTTTCGTAATTCTACGTAGATCTTCTAAATTACTAGCCAGCAAACACGGCGTCAACGGCACAGTTACGTTCCGGCCGGCTTTAATTTTAATAAAATGTTAAACCAGCCCATAAACCACACCAAACCGTTATTTTGTTTGAATGTAATGGGAGCTCTTAAATTTCTTCTGATTGCTCTTCAGCAAAAATACAGCAATTTGGCTATTGACGTAGTCATTAAACCAGAAATAGGCCTCATCGCTGAACAATATTTTGGTCAAAAACAGTAGATTTTCTTGAAGCTTTTCAAGGACCCAAAGCCTGAAACGGTAACAATTTAAAAAGTCGGCCAGCTTCAATTCTTGCATAAGTTAAATTTTGTATGGTTTTAAACCAAGATTCTTACCTAAAGTAAGCCAATTTGTTCCATACAACAAGAGAGTGGCTTTGAATTGATTCACCACGGTCATCGCGTACACTCTCTACGTTTATTATGTAAACCATAACCATAACCAAAGCGTACAAAACACTTTCCTCATAGAACTCTAATTTTCGTAATGCAGCTGAATAATTTGTAGACTCTGTGCCGGGCTAATTCTTTGCATAATGAAATGTCAAACATTATTTAACAAAAATACCAATTGTTTAACTCAATGCACGCATTATCATTTTTATTGCACGTTTTGCAGCTATTTAATATCGCCCCAAAAGTTTGACGATTTGGTTGATGAGACCAACGGCTTATTAAGTGACTTCCAAATTACCCCGGTAGTTAAAGAGAAAGTGATTATTTTAGTCATATTTGGGGATCGAACCCCGGACTGTTAGCGTGCTTCCCTAACGCTATATAACTGAGCTATCTCATCTGACATAAAACTTTTACTAAAAAAAAACCTCTAAAAAAATCACCCACAATAATATCACCTTTTTGATTTGAACTTCGATCACGGAAAAATTTTGTACAAATTACTCTATTTTGCTGAAATTTTGCTATAGATTAATTCTTTTCTGGTCTTGTATAGAATTCCAAAAACAAGTTCAGATCCAATAAATGTACTTTTTTTTATTTTTGGCTACCTGCTTTGCTTTTAGGTTTTTTTTTAAGCTCTGGCCTTTTAGTATATCTAAACCAAATGCAATCCATTAATTATTGCCAATGCATTTAGAAACTACAACTTGTTTGTTTGATGGGTAATTTCCGAACCACCCTGATAGATAAAAAAGAAGTTTTTAATTTGTCATCTCAGAGATCAAACATGGGACTGCTTGCATAATATACAAAAGCTCTACCATTAAGCCATAACACTATAACCAATTTACATTTTGTTACTAGCAAACTAAGTGCAGTAATGCTGCTTGGTAGTTAAGCATTGAACCACACCCCACAAACCAGTATAAAAAAACACAAGATCTACGAGGCTGAAGCAAAAAGACAAAGAAAGGCGCGTTTTGCTAAGAAACAAACAAACCATTTCCGGCAAAACAAACACCTCATGTGCTGGGCCAGCAACTGTTAACCCAAAATAAAATGGGTCAAAGTTAAATCAAAGGTCTTTTCAAAAAAAGAGGCAAAATCCAAAATTTTCGAGCAAAGGGACCTCCTTAAAAACTTGGAGCACCAAAAAAAAAAGTTTTGCTCTACAAAAACAAAAATCCAAAATCTCCTGTACGAGAAAGAAAGTGGGACCCAGCTACAAAGTTGCCTCATCGTACCTTTGTGCGGCGGTTACCAACCTGACTCATCCCCTGGGTAAATCCATTAATGAACAGGATCAATAATACTTTATCCACTCCAGACAAAACACCTCTCACCTCCAGTGGGTTGTCACACACAAGAGAGATCCTTAAGATCACCTGTAATAACGACGCCTCACTGGAGTGGCTTTAAAAAGTTATTTCTAGTCTACAACCTTTGTGGCTAGAATCACAACTAAGCGTGCCACTATGTCGGCTTTCTAAGCTGACAAAAGCTACTCTGTGGTTTCAGAAAAAACCGGATGTCGTAGAGTTGGTTATGAGTTACCTGGTAAAGCAGAACCAGTGGCTTAAACATAATGCATCTTCAACACAGCCAAGTTCAAAGAACCGGAGTGCCAACTCTTTGTTCTAAAAATAGGAAATCTTCTAAATTATATGTTTAGTCTTAAGCATATTTATAGATATTAAAAACGCTTTCAATAAAATATTTAAAAAATAGAAACTGCTCTTGCAAGACATGATGTAAACCCTACAATTAGTTAATGGATAAAAGAGCCGTTACTGTTACTGTAGGGAATTTGACGGCCAAGAAACTTGTTGCTAAAGGTTGTCCCTAGGGAGGTGTATTATCTCCACTACTATGGAATATAGTAATCAACAGCTTTATACGGCTACTCAATAATTGTGATTACTACAATTACGGTAAATTCAAAAGCATACTGCTGCAACGAGATTGATTGCGGAATTAAGAAATGAATCCCTTTTACACACCTCGGTGGCGCGTGATTGGTTATGGGGTTGTCATTGCCGCAAGACATTTTTTTGAATATAATTTAGAAGAGAAAGTGTAGAATTAGATTCTCCCCCATATTACTTTGGATTTTGATTTTAAAAATGTTTTGTTATATTTATGAATATAGTCTAGATGTATGAAACAGTTCCTGACCAATACCAATATCAATCTGAAACTTTGACATTGTTTTGTGACATGCTATATCTACTATATCACTATACAGATGCAAAGCATAAACTTTGAACATCACTATAAAGAACAACCCCAAAATTTATCATAAACTACACACAGATTAATAGAAAAAATACGCAAATTAGATAAAAAAATACATTTCTGGCTGAAATATATAAGAGGTTTAAACAAAACACCTATTGCAAAGAGTTAACCAGACTACAAGAAAATAAAATTTTAAATAAAATTTATGTAAACATTAAGATCAAGCAGAAGACCAGTGCAACATTAAACTTTGTTATTTTATGTATAGTAGTTACTTAAAATACTGACATGTTATTATTGTTATTATTTACTACTACACCCACAGACACTTACAGACACCCACAAACACCTACAGACACTCACAGTCACTTACTTACATTTGTGAAAATATACAGACACTCACAGACACTTAAAGACACTCACTTACATTTGTAAATGTATATGAAAACAAACATCCAGACACCTACAAACACCCACAAACACCTACAAACACCCACAGACACTCACAGACACCTACAGACATCCACTGCAGACACTTAACACAATTAACAAAAGATCATTTTTAATAATCGATTTATTACAAATAAAATTTGGAAATAAAACAAAATTACAAAAATGTAATAAAATTAGTAATTATAAAGCCGGATAAGATTCCCATAGATGTAATAACAATAAAAGAAAAGAAATATCGTACACTAGGCTTTCTAAGCCTGGTCTTAAAAATATTTCTAGGTATACTACACAAAAAAATCTATCGCAAAATAAAGAAACATATAAGAAAGACAAAGTTTGGTTTTTGTAACTGTCAAAAAAAGCTATATTTGGCCTACAAGTCATAGTACAGCAATGCCAAGATGTAAACCTTTATGTTTTCATGTGCTTTGTTGACTTGAAAAAAACGTTTGACAAAGTGCAACATAATAAAATAATAAAAATATTTTAGTTACCGGCATTGACGACAAAGATCTCCGTCTAATTGCAAACCTTTACTGACACCAAACAGGAGTACAAAATGTGTGTACATACAAAAAGGTGTAAGACTATCCACGCTTATATATTACATATATTTCAAAGAAATATTCAAAAAAACGTTGCAAGAAACAGAAGAGAAGTTGTACTAAAAACAAAGTTTAACATTTTTTTTGCTGACTTAGATCTGATACTGCTATTAATTAATTTTGGGGTGGTAATTTCAACAATGATAACAGTTTTTGCCTATAACGTCAAGTTTTTGTTCTATCGCATTTTTATTTTTTTTTACTTATTTACGTTTCAGTCTGCGTCTATTTTAATTTTAACTCTCATTTTATTGTTCAATATGTTTCCTATTAAGGCCTTACTTACAGGTAGCGTCCGCCTACCTGTTTACAACTACGGTGCTGCACTGTAAGAAAATTAGCATACCCTAGCACCCCATAAAAAATTAGTTCTTGTTTTACAATTTAAAGTTTACTGTTAGTTTTTTAAATATACAAAGGTGTAAAATGGCTACTGTTTAAATTTGCCAAATACATCTTGCTATATATGTAAAAGCTTCACTGTGCCTAGTCAGAGGACGAATATTAACCATTTTGTAAAGCAGGTGTACTTTGCATACTTTAAAGTGCAACTTGCAGACCAAGACAAGTCTTGGGATCCACATAAAGTATGTAAACCTTGTCAAATTTAAGACAGTGGAGCAAGAAATGCCTAAAAATCACGCAGATGATTGTTATTTTTGTTTAACAAAAACTAGACAAAAATTACATACCCAAACCTAGAATCAGAAATGCGCCCAATACCCCATTCTAAAAATGTACCAGTGCCACTGTGAATCTCCATTACTTAAAGACGCAGAAGGTTTTGCAGATGAAATTGAGGAACAGGATGCTGAGATGGACTTTAAATGCGTTTCTTCTATACAATCTACACCTTATAGATTAAACTAGGTAAAATTAATTAATTTAATAAAAGAGTTAAATCTTTCAAAAAAAGCATCAGAATTGCTAGCTTCTAGGCTTAATAAAAAAAAATTGCTATAACCAAGTACTAAATTTACAATCTATCGTACAAGAGACACAAAATTTTAACAATATTTTAAAATAGACAGTGATTTAGTTTATTGCCATGATGTGCCAAGCTTATTTGTTTGTTTTTGGAAAGTTTTAAAAAGAGCTTAAAGTGCGTTTTGCTCCATAATGAAAATAAATACGGTTCAACTTCAACTGGGCATTCAGTACTTCTTAGAGAAGACTACGATACAATTAAAAAAATCATAAAGCTAATTAAGTATAAAGATCATAAGTGGATCATCTACGTGGATTTTAAAATGGTCAACTACTTACTTAGTCAACAAGGGAGATTCACGAAGTATCCATGTTTCTAGTGTTTATGAAACAGCAGAACCAAGGACAAAAATTGAATTCAGAAAGATTGGCCGGCTAAAAATGGTATAAATGTTGGGGACCAACCTTTAGTAAAGCATTCAAAGATTATACTTCCGCTTTTTCACATAAAACTGGGTCTAATAAAGCAGTTTGTTAGAGCTTTAAAATTAGATAGTCAGTGTTTTAATACATATGCGATGAATTTTCCAATCTGAACTCTAAAAAACTTGCATTTTTGATGGGCCAAAACAATAATTATCAATAGAGTATTTGCTCTAAAGTGAAACTGGGTTGAAGATATAGCTATAATTAAAAATGGTAAATAAACAAAAAAAAATTTAGAGTATATAAGTGGTTTTAGAACAGACTAAAGCCTTGTTCCAAAAATCTAATCAAATCAAAAGCCATAACCATGTGGGCAGTTTGCTTGTAAATATTTTTGTTTGTTTTGTTGTCCATCATATTATTTCATAGACTTAGTTTTTTTTATATATTTTATACCTACTCTGATAGATTGTCATTCTCGAATTTCTATATCAAAAAATAAAGTAAGGGCAAGGAGGATAGCATGGGTAAGGAAAAATCATGAGTAGGCAAATAAGTAGGGTAAGTTTTATAAATATTACAGTCAAAAATTTTGGGTACGAGAGATCACAACTTTTTTGCGTTTATTTTTATTTAATACATGATAAGTGTCTATGTAACTATAATTACTCTAAATATGAAAATGGACGTAGACCAGATACTAAGCCTCGTCAGTATCTTCAAAATCATCATTCTCTCAATTAACAAATTTGTTAGTTGCACAAGTAAAAGTGTATCAGATAATGTAACTCTAAATTCCAAAAACGTACCAGTAACACAACATAATAAATATAATTCCCTAAACAAATATACAATTTCAAAACCCAAAATCAAATTAAAATTGCGTTTATTAATCTTATCTTTTTAAATATTTTAGTTCAACATAGATTATGCATTAGAAGAAATTGTTAGTTCAATAAAAAAAATTGTTAATGTCTATCCAGACATTAATATAAGGATTCACTATCATCACAAAAACCACAAATTAATTGATGACATTATAAAGAAAAGCAACCTATCTAATTATGAAATATACAATAACATCTCAAAAACCAATTTTATTGATGGCTTCATTATGCACTTAGTGCTAACAAATACCACAAATTTATGGATAAATAATCAAGAATCTATAATGCTCTGCGTATTTATGAGCGAAAACATTGATGCATTGTTGAATAAATTTAATCCATTTACAAGAACAATATTTGTGAACAAATTTGGAAATATTTTTCATTGAGATTTAGATGGCAAATTTAAGAAACAAATTAAAATTAATCTGGATTATGTTACAAATTTCGAAAACCTACAACTACCTTATGGAAATGTCAAAATAACTATAAGACCATTTATAGTTATAATTAATAATAAAACTGAAGGCCTTAATGTTATAATTCTTAAAGAAACTGGAAATCGTTTGAATTTTACAATAATTGAAGATGATAATCAACCACCAATACTAGAAATAAGTAGTTACCCTATAGATGGATTAGTTGGTGTTGATTTTGTTAATACTTACCCTCATTTTATTTCTCACTACGCATTTGCTGTTCCTCTAGCCAAAAAATTGCCTACTTGGTTAGGTTTAATTTATGTATTTGATTGCAAACTTTGGTTACTAATACTAGTTTCGTTTATATTAATATTAATTTCATACCACGTAATAGATAGTAATAGTTTGAGTAATAGCATTATGACCTGTGTTGGAATTTTTTTGAATCAAGGTACCCCACGACCTGAACAGAAAGCTTTAGCTATACTTTATTTAACATGGGTATTATTTTCATTTATTATTGTAAGCGCGTATTTAAGCTTGTTTTTTACTTTGTTAGTCAATCCTTTATATGAAAAGCAAATATAATCAATAGAAGATCTAGCTGAATCTAAAATAGACGTATTCCAGCAGTATAATCTAGCAGTTTTGTTTGATAAATCTATAAAAGCAGACAACACAATATTAAAAAACATCAAACGTTTTCGATTTAAATCTAAATTCTATGCAAACAGCAGCATGTTGTCAATTAACGTATTTCTTAAAGCTGCGCAAGAAATGTTGCTTAATAGAAATGAGCCTAATTTTTTTATAATAGATTTTGGTTTTGTTTTGATGGCTATTAATTTTTATGGAAAACATCCGGTTATTGTTCAAATTAATAAATATATTGGGCGTTTTCAAGAAGTTGGGTTTTATCACAAATGGGTGCAAGATTCAATTTATTTGATAAAAACTCCAGATAGTGATAAACTATTTGCTTTTTCTTTTGAACAATTATCTTTACCATTTTTTATATATCTTGTTACTTTAATAATTGCTAGTTTGGTATTAGTAGGGGAAATAATTTTGGAAAAAATTATGAGAAATTCTGAGTATTTATTATAATTATAAATGTAGTATACTATTCAAACCACAAATTGGTTGCTGCAATAAACAAGTTAATATATTGTGTGCATACTTTGCGTTTTTATGGGCCAAATTAAAATGAAATTACTGTAACTCAAAATGCAATTTTCTAAAAATAGAAGAAGTGACTAACTATAAGAAAGTTAAAAAAAAAACAAAATTTTACTGACTAATAATTTAGTTATAAGGTATCTATTTTAACTGCACATTATTTAAACTGTTTTGTATTGTCTTACCTTTTTTTCACTAATTTGAACCAATAAAAAATCTAAACACATTTTGCATTATTTTTACCAAATCAAATTGGTTTTTCTTTTTCTTGCGGAAGTTGTTAAGGATGCTAGGTTGAAAAGTTCAGACATCGAGAGCGCTAGGTAAGCATATGGGGTTGATCTATAACCTGCAGAGGTTTGTGCAACTTGGTTATAAAAAACCCACAGTCAAAAAAATGCACACCCCGATCGCTGGAAGAAGACTTTGGGGTGACAGTAAAAGCACCACCATAATTCCATAATGCATCAATGCGTTGCAGTGGTCCTTATTAAAATGTTCTCTAAGGTAATTTCCAATAATTGAAAAAAAACTTATAGTGGGGTGTGAAGGCCTGTAGGTCCCGCGCAAGTCAAATGAGTAGTACTCTTGGCGCAGTTGTGGGTATAACGGTAATTCCATAAACGGCCTCATTGAGCATAGCGGTAGTTAAAATTGTAGTAGTTGTAGGTGGGGTCGTAATTAGAGAGACAATAAGTGGCTTCTGCTGGGTAAGGTGCAGGCATGATAATAAACCCTCCAAGTAAACCTCACCAGCACGCGGTGCTCGCTGCATAGAAACCGAAGAGGCTATGGCGAAAACTTTCCTCTAACTTTTTCTTCTTTTGTCGACCTCTCTTGGTCAAATTTTTTGGTCAATTCTAGGCTACCTTTTTGACTACCGACGTTATTAGATCTCGAGGTCTAGGGAGCAAATATATGCTTCTTCAAAATGGATTCACGTTGACGACAACAAACCTGGCAGGAGGTATAAAATGCACTAATCCAAACTTTTTACAATGATTATGTCGAATGGAAAAACCGAAATACCCCAAGAGGGTACCGCCAACGGCGGGGAATCCCCTCTTCCTACGGGAAGCTGCCCCACGAATTGTGGGGGGGACAACTGTTCAAACACTACGGTCGAGGAAAAGCGTGACCAAGCGGGCGCACCTCGATCAAAAAACGACCACCGCAAAAACAATGACAACCCGGCTACAACAAAACAGATGAAGGAAAGGATGGCCTTCGAATTGGAGCTTCTGAAGATGCAGCGCCAACAAGGAAGCCTAAGCAAGTCCCCCAATAGAGCAAATACGCCCGCAAGCAAAGAAAGAGGCGCGTCCTTTTTGTGTACCGCGGCAAATAGAAACATAGTGGATATGGTAGTCAATATAGGGACAGCAAATCCTGCAGAAATAGAGGACCCGCCTAAAAGAAGAGTAAACTAAATTAAATGGCAAAAGGAAAGACGGAAAAGCAGGGGCAAACCTTTCAATATCTCCGAGGAAATAAAAGAAAGCAAGAAGAAAAGGAAAAGACTGGATGCTCAAAAAAGGGATAAAACCCAAGAAGTCTCCACAGAAGATGTACTGGTTATAGATACCTTTAAAACCGTGATAGAAAGCATATGCAAATATATTAACAAAATGAATAAAACCTTAAACAAAATGTACAAGCCCAAAACAAAGTTAGTTGAGAGCACAAATATGCTGCGTATAGAAAGCGAACGATTACAAAGCCAGAACTAATGAAATGGCTAGACGGTAAAATTAGGAAAACCCAAGAAGATAACCAAAACCTGGAAAGAGAACCGTGCAGGATGATAAAAACACAAGATCATTAAGTACGCAAACTACCAATGAGGAAGATATAGCTACTAAAATTTATTGAAGAAAGAGTGTTTCGGGTAACTGACCTAAAAATAAGCAACAATATACAGAAAACACAAAAATGAAAAAGGGCATAGAACAAAAGTTCAAAGAAAGATTCCCAGAATTGTGCGAACTGCTAGCAACAAAGGGCCAAAATAAGCAGCACACGAAGTCCCAGAGAATAACGGGTACAAAAAAAAGAAAGATACATATTCGGACTAACGACACAGACTGAGACTGAAGAAACAAGCCAGATAGCAAATCTCATAAAAGCAATGGAATTTCTGAAAAAGGCCGAACACGAAAAACAAAGACGGAAAATTAATATAAAATATTAGCGGAGAAACAACGAGAAAAGTGGTAGAACATGTATTTAGAGGATCCGACACAAAACTCATAATACATGTACAAAAGATAAGCCAAAAGAAGACGAAAACACTAGAGAAGGCAAGAAAGGTACCCAAAAATCCGGCAGATATGGGAACTGTAATAGTCAAATCAGCAGGACAAGAGTACGCTGACATTCTTAAAATGGTAAAAAGCAAAATCCTAAAAACAAATTACAAAGTAAAGATAGTGAAAAAAAGTAACAAAGGCGACCTCGTAATATCAGTGGAAAGAAGAGAAGAAGCTACTAAAAGAGTAAGAGAACTTATCACAAAAGAAGTACAAGACACGGAAGTGAAAATAGGAAGTGAGCAGCAAAATAAAACCCTTCACATCATGGGGATAGATAGACTAACGACACAGAAAAAAGTTATGCATGCGATTACACTGACCGGAGTTGAAAGTCACAAAGCAATTGTAAAATCTATGAAACCGGCGCACGGCGAGAATCAGAATGCCACAGTTGAGCTAGGTAAAGATGCAGTACGGACCCTGCTCAAAGCCAGACAAATTAAAATTAGATGAATGAATTGCCGAGTCATAGAACGGGTAACAACAACTAAATGTTACAAATGCCAAGAATACGGGCATTGGGCGCAAGATTGCCAGGGACCAGAAATTGATGAAAGATGCCTGAAGTGTGGGAAGACAGGACACAAAGCAAAAGAATGTCAAGAAGAGGAATACTGCCCAAGTTGCAAAAAATAAGGCCATAGAATAGATAGCACAAAATGCCCAACCTATAGAAAGTTAGTGGAACAGGAAAGGCAAAAATACAGTGAACAGAAGACCCCAAATAAAGATACACGAAACTAAATCCTAAAAAATATATGCTGGAGCAGAGCACCAAAATCCTCCAGGTAAATCTAAATTGGTGCAGGACAGCACATAACCTGTTGTATAAAACTATCGAAGAAAAGGAAATAAACCCAATGATTCTAAGGGAGCCAAATAAAGACATTGCCACAAAACGAAACTGGTATGTCAAGGAAAACCGTGATGCAGCCATAGCCATCATAAAGAAACAGTGCAAAGTGTACAAAACAGAGGCGGAAAGTGGATACGTATGGATAAAGCTGAGGGATGAAACTATATATAGCTGCTACATATCTCCAAATGTAACCATCGAGTACTTCAAAGATTTTATACACCAGCTGAAGTCCAGCATTGAAATACAAAAAAATGTATTAAAAAAAGAGATTTTAATGCCAAATCGACGCTGTGGGGCTCGGCAAAAAATGATCGGAAAGGAGATATACTGGCCGAATGGGCATCAGAAATAGATCTTGTAGTGGCAAATACAGGCGGTATTCCTACTTTTTGCAAAGGGAAAAGTAAATCATACTTAGATGTTTGTCCAAAAAAAGAATTAGGACACGTACAAACAAACGCGCAAGCAGTACGGAAAAAGATAAAGAAACCGCAGAAGAACAATACAGACAGCAGAAGACGCAGCTCAAAAAGGCGATAAACATCGCAAAACAAGAAGTCTGGAATAAAGTCATAGAAGAAGTGGAAAATGACATTTGGGGAAAAGGTTATCGACTCGCAACCAGCTCACTCCGCATAAGACCTCGAAATAACATACCAGAAAAAGTCGCTATTAAAGAAGCGAAGGTTTTTTTTTCCGGAAATTAATTGGATTTGTAGCACAGTAAACAGTCAGGAAATTTCCCTCTTTACGGAAGAAAAGGTTACAAACGCGGCAAATAAAATCAAACCAAAAAAACACCCGGACCTGATGGAATATCTCCTCAGGTTGTAAAAATGGTGGCTAAATCATTAACAGGAGACTGCCTGCGAGTGATGAACAAACTGTTACAGACCGGCAAGTTTCCACAAATCTGGAAAACAGCCAGATTAGTACTACTTAAAAAACAGCACAAGCAAAGGCAAGATAAGCCAACTTACAGACCACTATGCCTCCTAGACTGTATGGAAAAGCTACTAGAGCAGCTGCTAAATGGCAGGATACTGGAAGAGCTGGAGAACACTAGAGGTCTAGCTAAGTCCCAGTATGGCTTTGTAAAGGGCAAGTCGACGGTGGATGCAATGGAAAGAGTGCTAAAAAAAGTAGACAAGGCAAGAAATGGAGGGGGGCGACATAAGAAGCTCTGTCTGCTGGTCACAATAGATGTTAAAAATGCTTTCAACTCAACGCCTTGGAAGGGTATTGTCAGGTCTCTAAGAGAAAGAAACATCCCACCATACCTGCTGCAAATGGTGAAAAACTATTTCTCTCAAAAAACATTGCTAGTGGGGGAGCAGACGCTCCAAAAAGTCACGTGCGGTTTACTACAACGGGGTTCTGCGACTGAAAATGCTACCAAACCGTGGGATATGCAGACGACCTAGCAATTGGAGTCACTGCAAAGACCAAGGAGAACCTAATAGCATCGGCAAACTGTGCAACACAGCAAATTACTAGCTGGATGAAGGAAAATAGACTGCAAATAACTGCAAAGAAAACAGAAACAGTACTCCTGAGCGACAGCAATAAGATCAAAAAAGTTACCGTAGAAGTGTTAGGCAAAAATTAAAATTCAAACATTACCACATTAATTGAAAATGCCAAACAAAAAATGTCTATTTTACAGAAGTTTTTTGCTAGTAATGATCTATTTTTTAATATTAAAAAAAAAACAAAATGATACAATTTAAAGCAATAAATATACCAATTGATTGTTCATTACTTATTCGGCAGGAGCATATTACAATCCCACAAATAAATTAAACAAAATTCTTAAAGATATATATTGATTTTAACTGTAACTGGTACGAGCATATAAATCATGTTTGTAAAATAAATGCACCACTCTGTTATATGATGTCACGGCTACGCAACATTTTAAATACTCAAAGTTTAAAACTAATTTATTACTCATATGGTCAGTCTAATATAGCTTATGGTCTCACTGTATGGGGTAGCTCATCAAGAGCTGAACGGGTATTTAAAATACAAAAAAGAATAATTCGAATAATGCTAGGCAAAAATACAAGAACACCATGTCGTGAATTATTTATTAACCAAAAAATATTAACTGTATATAGTTTGTATATATTTTATATATTAGTAAATCTCAAAACTAAGATATGTAAATATACAAAACTAGGAAATTACCACTACAATACCAGACATGGAAATACTATGCTTGAAACTCCCCGACATCGTCTATCAATGCTTGAAAAAGGAACGCAGTATACGTCAATTAATTGTTTTAATGTGCTACCAACAGCTTTAAAGAAGCAACCACTAAGTTTGTTTAAAGTATTGATAAAAAACTAATGTTTACAAAAGCTTACTACTCAATTCAGGAGTATTTGGACAATGACTTTTTAAATTTAAATCTTAATTTGTAACTAGTTCTTAAATTTATTTTATTGTTTTTAACTAATCATTAGTTTTTGTTTTTTAATGCAATTGTAAGTAAAGTATATATACCAAAGTTTATTATTGTATTTATGTTTATTGTTTATAACATTTTAATGTACTAGATATAAGCTTAGACTTTTCATATCCAATATGTAAAATTGGCAAACTGAATAAACGTATTATTATTATTATTAGATATTTTATTCAGACTTTTTTGTTTAGTTTCTAATTTTTTTTAGGCCTTTGTGTTTTTATTTATGATTTGCGGTTAAAGTTGCGCTGGTGTTGTCAGAATCAATTTCTTTACTTTTTAGATATCTGCTGGGAAAGTAGAGCATATTCTTTCATTTACCTTTTCTGTCCACTAGGTTTTACTTACATACATAAAAGCAGCAGCAAGAAAAACCTGTTCTAAAGTAATGCGTCCTAAAACTAAGTGCAGAAACAACAAAAAAATTTAGTGAAAATATTTTTTTTTCACAACAGTTTAAAATCAAAAAAACCGTCGCAGTTCTTACTGCACCATCAAGGTCTGGCCAATTCGGTAGTTCAGAAACATGCTAAGTGTACTGTGGTTCGGAAGATTACTGACGTCAATGCAAATTACCGTTGGTGCAGAGTTTTTTTAAGAATATCTGAATACTACATAACGCAAATAAGAAACGTACAATAGAGAACTGTTAATAATTTACAAAACCGTAAAACATTTTTGCAACATGATCAAAAACAGGTCATCTTCACTAATCGACCATTAACATGCATAATATTTTTAAACAAAAACATTTTTTTAAATTTTTTATAACAACTAAAATATAATCATTTATTTTTAGATTGACTCTAGACAACTGCTAAACTTTATATCAAATTTGTTTATATTAGACATACAATGGTTAGACAAAGTTTATAACAAATTAATAATTAATTTTGGTATGATAACGTGTAATGATTATTATCCATAACTAATAAATTCATATTGATAAAACTTTATATTCGAAATCGATGATTTCATTACTTATACAAAAAAGCTATTGTAATATTGTATTAAAACTATGCTATTATGAATAATTTCCCAACTACGATTTGTTTGTAACAAACGTTGTTAGCGCTGCATAGATATTTTACAGAGAATAACATTTAGAAAAGGTTTAATATTTTAAATTAAATATATAAATTAAATATATAAATCAAATCCAACGAAGTAGTCAACGCAAGTTCACCGTATGATTAACATGTTAAAATTTATAAGTTTGCTAATGTTTGTTGGTTATAATAATTGTATTAATTGTCTCTACAATAAATTATATCTAGATGTAAGTGCAACAATTTTTGATCATATTTTTTTTATAAATAATGCATAAAATCCATTAATTTTAAAATTAAATTAAGCTTACTTAGCCCTAATTTAGCATTAATATAAGAGTTATTTTGATTTATTTGCACTGTTACTCGTTTTTAATTTTTGCATTATACAGTATGCTTTAACATGCACAATATGCTGGCTTTATCAATCTATAATCTCTTTATGTACAACCAATTTTAATTTCACAGAATTTTTTTGTATTTTTTGTGGACAGAAAAAAAATGACTAGATAATAATAAATGGATTAGAGTACAATTTTTACTTTCTTCAGTGGTTTTCAGGTCTTTTGTTTATACTTTTTGTTAACAGTTTTTGTTAGTATTATTTATAATAGTTAATGTACCATAAGCATTGTTATTTGCATACAGGTAGAGTGTTTGAGTTTGTGTTAAAGGTTGATAGGGATTTTTTTAACTAGTTATAGATTGTTATATTTATTGATAGAAAAGTGAGGTATATCTTTATCTTAGTTAAAAAAAAACATATTTACTCAATGGCTAAGGGAGCTTTTAGGAGTGTAGTTCGGCTATCAAAACTTATTTATTCACACATAGGCCGGTTTTAGAGGTACGTAATACAAAGTAAAGTTATCGAGGATAATTGTAGCATGCTTAGAGAACTGTAAAAGATTCACATACTGGTAACTAAGGTCTTGGGGTTAAGTGATAACATTGTATGCGGTAAAGCCTTATACTTAACAACTAAAAGTATGTTGTGCATTGGCAGTTGAGGTCTTAGGTTGCACAATAACTGCAAAAGATTAAGTTTACACAGGCTAGTTGGATTCAGGTTGTTTGCAGAGTACAATACATTAGGAAAGAGTCGTTATAAACAAACTGGTATTAGAATATACTTTTTTTTTTACTAAATAAGGTTGGTGGCCTCAACACTTAGCCCTTGAGATTAACTATTGCGGTCGGATTAAAAAAAAATCCTTTTTGGAAAAAAAAAACAAAAATGTTTAACGCCTAAAGCAATTTTTTTGTTTAATACTTGTTTTTGACCTGCTGCCCCAAAAGTAAATAGTTAAACGCCTTCTTTAATAGCCCAGCGCCATTCCCCCGGGACCGTAAAAAATTGCAATCTGAATTGCAAAATCAGTCCTTGATCTCTTCATTACTCATCTTACAATTTTTTAATATCTCTATGCGTTAACCCCCGACAATGCGTCGCACAAAGAGAAAAAATACCCAAAAGTTCAACGCAAAAAATTGAGCTTAGTTTTATTTGAAAGGGAAAGAGAACTAATTTTTAAAGTCGGCAAAAAAAGAATTTTTAGTTTGGAATTCCTTTAGGAACTCAAATTTTGTTGCAATCGGGTTTTCCGTTTTCCGTATTTTTACAATTTTGCTTTTTTCCGTTCTAAAGTAAAAACTAAAAGTGGAGGTTAAACTCTTATTACAACTTTTTATAGTTGGTTGTCTTTTTAATAGTTTTTTTTGTCACAAATAAAACGGCTGCGGGGCGCCAAACGTTTAATACGATACAAATCAGCCGTCGAAACGGCCAGGCTGATTTGTATCCGCCGTCCATTTGTTTCCTAACACTCCGGTCATAATTTGATCAGACGTTGCCTTCTTTAGTTATATGCGTTTTGTCAAAACATTTGTTAACGTCTATGAGAAGTTTTATAAGATTCTTACGCAAATGTTTAAAACGGCCGTAATTTTAACGTTGACGTATAATTTTTACGGAATCTAATTGATTTTATTAAGTAAATGTTTATGCAGTAATTTTCTTACCTTTAACAATATAGATCAGGAGCAAAAAAAGTTTAGATTGTCTGACGCGTGATTTTAACGGTATCCGTTCTAAAAACCGAGTTGTTTACCTGCAGTTTTTGAAGAGATTACGTTGTTTTTCCAATTGGATTTTTTACGAAATTTAAATAACCATAATTTTTTTAATCTTTGGAAATATGAAATAGGGACAAGCAATAAAAACGTACGCGTTTCCAATTTACATTCCTTCAACAAGCGACTTGTTTATAACATTTTTGTGTTTGTTTTGGACATATGGATAACAACCGTAACTTTTTGATCTTTGTGAATATAGACCAAAAACAAAGTTTTAGTTTGTTTTGTCTAAAATCCGAGTTTTAAATTGGAATCAGCGATTTGGAAATGGCCAATAGCGTATTTTTTTTTTAATTTTAAAACGGTTTTAACTTTTTTATATTTGCCAATTTAAACCTGGTTCAAAGTTTTTAGTTTGTTTGAGGCATGGTTTTTACAGAAACCAATTTAAAATCTGAATTTTGCTCTCTGCATTGCTACTACACTTTCCCTTGTTTAAAAAATGTCTCATCAACAAAGCCGCGTTGCTCTCCCGACCCCGGCATGGTCACCACTAAAATTGGCGTTGTTGCCCCAAACTTATTATATCTCTTTCACCCTTCTATCTGCTCTAAAAACCACTCAGTAATTGGTTGAAACTAGAAAAACCATTCTGCCTCACTCTGTATTTTGTTTGAAAATTTTATTATACAGTCGCAACAAACATATTGAGCTTTCATTGTTCATTACTTTAAATAGTTTGGTATTAAGTTTGTTTGGGTAAAAGATTTTTCTACTTTTTGTGTCTTGAACTATTTTCCAGTGTTCTTCTTTAAGAATGGTTGGATTTTTTAGCGCTGTGTTTGGCTTATCTGGTATGGTATAACGTTCTTACACACGTTATTTTTTTGCTCACGATTATTCCTATTCCGTGCAGGTAGTAAATGTCATTTTCTAAACATTTTGTTGACATTTTGCTTGAGTCTTCAAATAAGGTTTTGCGCCTGGGCTCAATAACAGACAAAGCTGCTAGAAACACAAGTATTTAGCTTGTGTGTAACTTGCAGAGACAAATTTATAAGACCGGTATTCACGACTTTAAACAGTTTTATATTTAAGCGTTATACTTTTTAACTCAACGCTACTACAGTGTTTAATACACTCACATCACCCAAACTGCAAATCTTTTTCAAACATGTGTATTGTATTTTGCTATCATCACAAATTCCTAGTACAACCTTTGAATAATTGTAATCATTTTTGTTTTGTTTTAGTTTAATGAAGAATATGAACTAATTATTAATTCAATACAAAAAGTAGTTAATGTCTATCCAGACATTTATATAAGTATCCATTACGAGAACAACGACCAACTGATAAATATTATCTTAAAAAAAAAAATCTTATCTAATTATGAAATTTATAATAGTATTGCTTTACCAAATTTTAATGATGGTTTTATTATACACTTAGTAGTAACAGATATAAAAAATCTAAAAATAAACAATCAGGAATCTATATTGCTTTGCTTATTTATGGGCAAAAATATTGATGTAATGTTAAATAAATTTAATCCATTCTCAAGAACAATATTTGTGGATAAATTGGGAAATATTTATAAACGAGATTCGGATAACAAATTTAAGAAACAAATTAAAATAAATTTGGATTACGTTACAAACTTTGAAGGAACAAAATTGTCTTATCTAGGATTTCTAACTAATTTAAGACCATTTATAATCAATTATGGTAGTAAAAGCAAAGGTCTTAACGTAATAATGATTGAAGAAATTGGAAAATTATTAAATTTTACAATTTATAAATCTTATACAGAAGCTATGGTACATCTAATATCTTTTCCTACCGAAGAAACGTTTAAAAATATGGTTTATACTTATCCTCATTGCATGTCTCATTACGCGTTTGCCGTTCCATTAGCAAACAAAATGCACAGTTGGTTAAGTTTAATATATGTATTTGACTATAAACTTTGGTCTATGTTACTAACTTCATTTATATTAATATTAATATTAATAGCATACCAAATAATAGGTAAAAATAGTTTCAGCAACAGTGTTATAAATTGTATTGCAATATTTTTTAATCAAAGCATTCCAAAACCTAAACTAAAAGTATTGCTAATACTTTATGCAACTTGGGTATTCTTTTCATTTATAATTGTAAGCGCATATTTAAGCTTGTTTTTTACATTACTCGTCAAACCTTTATATGAAAAGCAAATTAATTCATTAGAAGACCTTGCTGATTCTAATCTAGATATAAATTTTATTGAAGATATGAGCACATTGTTTGACAAATCTATAAAAGCACATAAGGCAATATTAAATAAAAACCACTTTATAAAAAATTTACAACCTAGTTTAGTTAGTATTTATAGAAACACTAGTATTTTACATGAAAGCACAATTCTTAAATCTTTCCAGGAGTCTGCCCTTGAAAGTGGCGAATCTAGTTTTCATATATTCACCATTGGTGATATATTGATGGCTATACTGTTTCCCGCAAATACTTCAATGATTTATCAAGTTAATAAATATATTGGTCGTTTTCAAGAAGTTGGACTTTATAATAAATGGCTTCAAGATGCTATGTATATTACTAAAACTGCTGAAAGCAATAATTTAATTACTCTTTCTTTTGAACAATTATCTTTGCCTTTTTTTATATACGGCACTGCTATTGCAATTGCTTTGTTGATTTTTGTAGGAGAAATCATTTCTAGAAAAATTACATTATATATATATTAAAATTTATTAAAGTTAAGTTGTTAATTGCTTATAATTTTATAATCTTTAGAATGACACAAAATTTAACTATTTGAAAATTAATAAATACACAATTTTATTGGTTTTTAGGTATTAGCTGATTTTAATCCCACAAAATGTTTGTAAAAACTTATAAAGTTTGTATTAATCTGGTATTTAATAAAAAATCAAATTGCATCATGTTTTTACTTATTTTGCAGAGCTTACTTTTTAATTTATTTAATAAATGAAATGGCCAAATAGCAAAATAAGTAAACAAACATATTTTGTATGTTACTTTTTTTTATTTTTATTTTTCTAATGTAGTGTCTTTTGATAGTTTTGAGACAAAATGCATTTAATTTGGGCCAGTCTATTTAATATATTTCATTTTATTTATTTTGCTATGTGATAAAATTTAAAAAAAAAAAACAAATTATTATGTTACTTGTCACAAATTTATTCTTTTAAATACATTACTAGTTTCGGCTAAAATAAGTTATATTTGTAGGTTGACAAGACAAAATACAAACAAAAAAAACCAACAAAAAACAGCATTTAGAATTGGTAGCGCGTATAGGAGACCTTAGAGAAAAGCTATCTAAGTAGTCTTCTTCTTCAGCTGCTAATCCGATTACCGAATGTTGGCGATCAATATAGCTATTTTTACTTTGTTCACAACAGCGCGGAAGAGTTTGGTAGTTGTACTCCCAAACCACTGTCTTAGGTTCTTGAGCCAGAATATACGCCTTCTGCCAGGACCTCTTCTTCCGAACACTTTTCCTTGCAGAATCAGTTGTATTAATCCATATCTTTCTTCATTCCTCATAACGTGTCCAAAATACTGCATCTTGCGCGCCTTAATAGTATTAACTACCTCCAGTTCCATTTTTAAGACTCTCCGGTACATCCACATTTCAAAAGCTGATAGTTTTTTGCAAGTATCTTCGGACAAGGTCGATGTTTTCATTCCATATAAGAGAACCGGGTACACGTAACATCTGACAAGTCTCATTTTTGTTTTTATATTTTAGTCATGACCACGGAACACATCATTCATCTTTTTGTAAGCTCCCCTGGCTTTTTCAATGCGGCATTTTATTTCTACCATATGATTCCACTGATCGATAATTGTGGTACCTAGGTAAGTAAACTTTAAGAACCGTTGTGTTGCCTGATCTTCTGCTTTGAGTTGGATGTTTTGAATTGGCACTTTGCTGATGACCATATACTTTGTTTTTTGGGATTCAGTGTCAATCCGTAGTTTTTACTTGCGTCTACAACATTGTTCATAAATTCTTGCAATCCCTCTACGCTATTCGCACACATCACAGTATCATCAGCATATCTGATATTATTGATATATTCACCGTTTAACCGAATTCCAGTATTTACCTCATGGATCGCCTCTTTAACCGAATTTAGTTAAAATAAGCAACAAAGCCTAAATATTGTCAAAATTTATATTATATGCAATTGCATATTTGCATATGCATTTGCATAATAATCCGGTCCCTAGTCATAAGGCTTCATTTCTTGGATTAATTGAATTTTGTTGGCCTTCAAACCAAAAGTCTTTATTTATGCAAAACTTTCCTCAAAGAATTGCAAGAAATGTTCAGTTCCTGAGAACAATGACGAGTTAAAGTTGATGCATGTTCACGCACACTCTGAGCAACAGCATTAAC
The DNA here is from genome assembly GCA_963932245.1 of Tachinus rufipes. Lineage (NCBI taxonomy): Eukaryota > Metazoa > Arthropoda > Insecta > Coleoptera > Staphylinidae > Tachinus > Tachinus rufipes. Next base: position 17,930,252 of record OZ010748.1, on the reverse strand, counting down.
TTTTTTTGGCTGAGCGCTCTAGACAAGAACGTGAACGTATTGTTTAATTCACTAATGATCCAGTTTTGCAAACTTGCTTCACAAATTGGTTTGAGTAGAAAACTCATCACTTTAGAAGTAAGTTTTCATTATTTCCCATTTTGTTCAAGTGTAAAGCGTCTCATTTCAAAAATGTCAAACATAAAACTAAATTTCTGTCAAGTCATAAATGTCATTATACCATTGAAAAACAAAATAAACGGTAATTCAAATTCCAAACGTTACATGGCTCACCTTTTACTAGCAATAACGGTTTCGATTCTAACCTCCGTGTGAAGCCACCATGATGACAAAAATAGATAACTACATAAATTATGATTATTATAATCCATAAATAATAAGTTCATAGCAATAAAACATTAAATTAAAAATCAATCATTTTACTTATATGAATCATATTCCAACGATACTTTGCTTGTAACTAACGTAGTTAGTTTAAAGTGGATACTTTATAGAGACAGACATGTAATTGTTTAATATAATTAATAAAATAAATATTTATGATAACACGTTGCAGAATAAATAATTAAAAAAATATTATTTATTAAAACAATTTTCGTGTGTTTGTATAAATAAAATGGATTGAATTAGTCAAGGCTAGTTTAAGGTATGATAAATAAGTTAAAAAGTAAGTGTAATATTTTATAATAATAAGAATTACATTGTTTTGAATCATTATTTATAATTAAAAACATTTTTTTGGTGTACATTTATATTAGAAATGCATAAATGCATTACATTACATTTGACACATTATTAAACATAAATTATTTAATAGTTACTGTGATTTTTTGTAAGTTGTTTCTTCGACCAGTGAGATGCTAGGCATACTGATGATGGGTGCATACCCTGAAACACGTGTATGTGTATCATACTGGATGTAAAGCAATTTCATAAATTACATCATTTATTCATTTAAATAATAAATTTGTTTTGGTCATCTGATTCAAATAAAACGCGAGTTAATATGTGTCAATTAATTAATTTGTTTTTTAAAAACTATTATTTTATTATTTACGTTAGACACTATTTAAAATTATAAGTATTATATGAAAGTATTAAAAATGATTATATGTAATTAATTAAGGTCGGAGCGGCGATGTTAGCACGCGGAGATGGGTCGATGTAAAACTAAGCTCTCCTCTGGAAGGGCTTGCTTATATATTCTTTCATTTTGTTGATTCAGCGTTTTAGGGATGCATAATACCCCCATCCTAAGAGGGAAAAATCTGGGCGACGTTTCTTCACGGAGTTCATGGATTTTCCTGAGGGTTGTCCAATTGGGATAGTTCTCTCTCTTGGATCTTCACCGATGTTCTTTTTTTCTTGATGTATTTGATAGTTGACATAACCACAAAAATTATGTTAAGAATGTAAAGGATAATTGTCCATATAGATATGGGGTAGTTTTGCAACTTTAGAAGTTGGGTTTGACTAAGGTCATGCCTTAATTGGTTAAGATGATCTGTTATGTTAGAAAACTGTGAAAGACGTGTTTCTTCTAGGTTGGCAATTTTCTTGCTTAACTGCAAAGTATGCGAAGAATTAGGGTTGAATTCGACTGTAGGTAGTTGTGCAAACTTCAAAATTCTCTTGCTTTCGTAGCTCATTTGCGTGATATCATCATTACCGAACATCCATCAGTGATTTCCACAATCAGGGTACCGGAAACTTTGCTGGTTTCGTTTTCTTGTTTGCAGGTTTTTGTGATCTTCTTGGGAGAAGGCACTACCATTATCCATTGATCCTTTTTTATTTCGCTAATCCATGTGGAAGGTATCTTCTCATAGTGATGGCTGCACTGGGTGTAGTTATTGGAAAATGATAAAAGTTGGACTTTGCAGGGTGCTTGGTTAGTAATTTTACTAGCAATTTCTGTATCAAACAAAAACTCTGTTTTTTGTATTTCTTTGCATAGCGTTTGTAAGGACGCGTAACTTTGTCGTTAATTACCACATAAAGATTTTTGGGTATAACAAAGTGATAAGAGTCATAATTGTTTTTGATTGGAAGCGGAAACAGATGATAGTAATTACTTGGATTGAATTCGACAAGTGGCAATAAAAGGAAGAACACTAAGCGGCAATTTTGTATATAAGCTTTTACTGTTATAATTTGTTCGATGAGCTTAAGATTTTTGAGTTTTAGTGGATTTTGTAGGTTTCCAATTTTTTTCAAGGTTTCTATGTAGTTTTTAAAGTAGTTGATTTGTTTCGATAATAATTGGGTGATAGACGGTAAACTTGGCAAATGTTACTGCTTCTATTAATGATTTCAATATGTCATTTGTAAAATTCATTAGGAATATTAATTGATTGAAGATTCTATAAACAAGAATTTGTTTTTCCTCTTCTAATTGATAGATGGTGAGATTTTTCAAAGCTGCTTCAACTTGAAGTATCCGGGACATCAAAATTTGTTGGTAGCTTCTTAATAACGTTATTGTCTTGTTAAATTCCGTTATAGTTTGTGCGGAAATAGTTAGTTGTTGATTTACTATTGTTTTAATTTGATTTTGTGATTCGGATAGTTGATTTATTGCACTGTCATAATGTTCAGCGTCCGCGTCATCAAGGTTGCCTGTGATAGCTTTTATAATTTGTCCTGCAAAATTTATAACACCTCGTTTTTGTCTGTGTGGCCATAAATGATTTAGAAACTTATTCATTTGTTGCCTGTTTGTGCGTAGCACTTTAAGGTAATTATTCATTTCCTTTTTGTTACTGTTTGGCAGTGATTCCTTTCGAATATGTTAATCCAATAATCGTAATTATTTGATAAAAGTTGTGTTTCTTGGACTAATTCATTCAGGTCATATATTACGGATAGTTTCCAATGTCCGATGTTTCTCTGCGCTGATCCGAGTCTCGCAGCTAGCAATCCAGTGGTGTCTTTGAATGTTGTTATCTCAGCGTTACCTCTGACGCTACTGATATATTGTCCGAGGGATCTGCAACAACATAATGTTTGAGTTGGCAAATGTGCACTCTTTTTGTATTTGTTTTTGTTTTAACAATACCCGTTTCATCAGAATGGATTTGTATTATCCTGTAGGGTCCTTTGTAGGAATGCAATAATTTATTTTGTCCATCAGTTTGTATATACACCATCTCGTTTATTTTCAATGGCATCACCTTTAATTTTTCTTGGGATGAATTAACATATTTCCTTTTGTCGGAATTATTTTTTTCTTGTATGCTGATGAAAAGATGCGCTAACCCTTCTGTATGATCAGCTAGGTATTGATAGTAGTAATCTCGAGAATATAGTAGATCTATTAGGTCTTTAAGTGCTGTATGACCAAAAGCGATTTCTAGCGGTGAATGTCCTGTTGTTTTCGAAATAGCATTATTATAAGCAATAACTGCTAATCATTTGCTTATGCATTGGTTCTTGTTTGATTTCTTGTAAGCATCTAATGTGCTCAATGATGGTAGAGTGAAACCTCTCAATAGTACCCTAGGAACTTGGATTTCCTGGTGTTTCGAAGTAGACAGCTACTTTATGTTCTTTCAAAAATCGTCTTATAAGGTCGTTATTAAATTCCTTACCGCTGTCTGAATTTATCTCTTCTGCTATATCGGTAGCATTTGTAGCTAATATAAGCAAGACTTGTGCTAGTTTTGAAAATGCGTCGATTATTGTGAAAAACTTCGCATTTCCTATCGTAAAAGTATATATATATAATTTTCTAAAAGGTCTGTCAGGTGTGTTTGTTAATTGTAAAGGTGGGCGACGTGGATGCCTATCGTACTTAGCTACGTTGCAAATTTGACATTTTTTTATAAAGTTAGTGATATCGTTTTTTATATCCTTCCAATAGTATTTTCGCTTTAAAAAAAAGTATGTATTTTCTACTCCCCTATAGTTTGTTTTTCCTTTGTGATGACCATCCTTAAGTTCCATCCGATCTGCTTTATCGATAACATCGATTAACTTTTCTGTACAACAAATGAGTGTTTGCCCATTATTACTAAAATGTTCTACATATACTTTACTAAAAGCTGCATACAAATGATCCTTTTCAAAGTTAAAATAATGCTTACCAGGACTTATTAGATATTCTTTGATGAAATTCAGAATTAAACCTTCGTTGTTTTTGGCAGGTATTTTGGCTTTTATGACTTTGACTCCATCTCTATTGTAAACCTCTATAGTCATTTCTCCTGAAGTTAGCTGAACAAAACGTTTTTTTTTTTTTTTTTAATTTATAGGCTCTGTTAGGCTACGTATTCCGGCTGTGGACTCCTCTGTAACATTTGAGTGAATGGTTTGTGAATCTTCTTGTTCATTTGGCAAAGCTAATTTTTTTTAAGAGTTTCTGATTGTAGTTCTTTCCTTAAAACTGTTAAATTTTTTCCAGATATTGGTTTGCTTATTATTTGTAAAGTACTTGGGTTTTCATCTATTATTTCTTGTATACGTTTTTGAAGTTCTTCGTCTACATTAGAAACAAGAGATGATAGATCGTCGTCTTCTATAGCATTCAGTTCAGTTAAAGTTATTCTAGATAACGCATCTGCGTTGCAGTTATATTTTCCTTTTTTACACACTACTTCGAAGTCATATTCCTCAAGTTTAAGTTTCCAACGCATCAGTTCGAATTGGGCTTTTTTAGTTTCCATAACCATACGAGTGGTCTATGGTCAGTGTAGATCTTAAATCGTTTTCCGTATACATATGGGCGGAAGTATTTTTCAGCCCATACTATGCTCAAAAGTTCTTTCTCGATTGTCGAGTATCTTCCTTCAGTATTGCTTAAAGTTCTAGATGCATAACTAATTGGTTTGTCTTGACCTATAGGTCCTTGAGAAAGTACGGCTCCAATAGCTATGTTGGACGCGTCGGTGGTAACTACAAATTCTTGAGTAAAGTCAGGGTATCTCAAGATAGGTTCGTTCATAAGTATATCTTTACATTTTTCAAAGGCTTCAATGTAATCTTTTGTCATTTCAAATTTTGCCCCTTTTTTTCAGGCACAGAGTAAAGGTTTGGTAATCGATGCAAAATTTTTGATAAATTTACGGTAATGTCCGATTAGTCCCAAGAAAGATTTGATTTCTTTCGTTGTTTTTGGGAGAGGATATCTTTTAATAGCATCTATTTTTTCTGGATTTGGTTTGACGCCTTCCTCGGTTATCAGATGACCTAGATACTTAATTTGTTTTTTAATAAAGTCGCATTTTTCAATTTTTATCTTAAAATTGGCATTTTCCAGACAATTGAATACCTTTTGAAGTTTGGATATGTGTCCTTAAAAAAATATTGAGTACACAATTATATCGTCAAAGTACACCAGACAAGTTTCTTCGAGAATACCCTGAAGAATGTTGTCCATTAGACGCTGAAAGGTCGCAAGCGCATTTTTAAGTACAAAGGGCATTCTCTTGAATTCAAAATGGCCCTGTTCAGCAGAAAATGATGTCTTCTCCATGTCTTGTGGATCCATTTCCACTTGGTGGTACCCCGAAGCTAGGTCAATGCTGCTAAAATAGTGACAGCGTCCAAGCTTATCCAATATATCCAAAATATTCGGAATCGGGTACTTATCCTCGATCATTTGGTCATTGAGTATCCGCTAATCAATCACTATTCTGTTCTTTATTTTGCCATTAGTTTTTCTTGTAACTATGTTAACAGGACAGCTCCACGGGGAGATACTTTCCTGTACTATATCTTAGTCAAGCAATTCCAATATTTGCTTTTTTATTTCTTTCTTCGTGTCCATGGGCTGTTGGTACATCTTTACACAAACTGGAGTATTATCCTTTAAATTTAATTTATGCTTTATGCAGTGTGTAAAAGTTAATGGCTGACGCGCCAAAAATGCCGTTGCCTGCCCGTGTAAGGATTTACGGTCTCCTTCACACACAAACAGTTCAACGTTTCTCCTAATAGGGGGAATTGCGTTAACACTCACAAGCATAGGAAACCCTCCGACTATTATTTTAAAACCTGAAGCCCCTCCAAAATTTAAAATATACAAAATAAAAGTTAACTAAATAACAAAACTGTACTTTAAAAAAAAATTAAATTATCTTGTTTTGCGGTGGGGCCCAAAAATCCTAGCTTCGCCACTGCCTTTGAGTTAAATAATTCTTTATTTTAATCAAACTGTTCCCCAAATTTGTCAACGTTTTTTAATAACCTAGCGTTAGGGTAATCGCGTTGAGAAAAAGAAAATTATCAATTTGTGATATGGCCTAGTAAATTGGTAGAAAAGTCCATACAATAACTCGATGTTAATGGATTAAAAAACAGGAATAACGGCGGAGATTACGACCTAGTCGCCTTAAAAACACTACAAAACAAATCGGGCTTGTTGCTCTCCGAGACTAATTTAAAACAACAAGAATAAAATGCAATGATTTGGTCTGAAGTCGAACCGTCCTTTTCATTGTTTGCCCTTAACTTCTCATCATAGGTTGTGCTGCATAAACAAACCATCTTTATCGGCTAATTGACATTTTGTTTTTTGTCCGCGATAATCATAAAATAGTTAAACTTTGCCGAGGAAAACAAAGAAATTTATGGTTTGCTCTGAAACGTTATGTAATCAATTGTGGATATAAGTTTTGTTTAATGTTTATTCAAAAAATATTACAAGCAAGTTGTTGAGTGATCTTAAATCAAAATAGAGCAACTCATCATTAAAATTAAAACACAATCATAATAAATGTTAATGAGAACTTTCCTTATAATTAGCCAACCAATCCCACCCTTTATTTTCCGACACATATTTAAAACACCCTGTATATGTATATATAAAGAAAGTATTATTCTTTAATTTAAATTTGCCGTTCTTCGAATACTGAGCGCCTCTTTAATTGACAAAAGTCATGACAAAAAAATAATAAAAAGGATGTATAAAAAAAAGCTTTAGTTGTCGTTTCTCGCACAAAGAAACATATTTTAGTTAAAGTAGAATTAATTATCTTATAAAACGACAATTTTTGTTTATAATGACAAAAAAATTGCAGTTTGCATTCCAATAGCATTGCCAAGGAACAAGAAGACAAGTATTGTTGCCATAACCTCAATTACTACAGAGAATAACAAGGAATATGTGTTGTCACAGGAAATGGGATTTGTAAGTGAACATGAAGAACTAATGAATACGGACGTTTATAGAAGAGTGAGAAAAAGTTTTACTCAAAGAGGTCAACACAGAACTCTGTGCATCACACTAACAAAGAAAATGAAGCAGAAATACTTTGATGAAGAAAGTAATACAATGTTTGATGACTTATATTTAGAACAAATAATAAAAACAGACGTAGTATACTTTTGCTTCTTATTAACAACCTGTTTTGTCTGAATTAAAAACAAGTATTTTTGTTTTGGTTTAATAACAGAGAATGGGACAAATTTTCTGAATAATATTTTTGACATTTTCTGCTGCAGTATGTAGAACCTTAGAATATAAGCAATTTAGGTTTGGTACTAATAGAAAGAGAAGTTTTATCAACAGAAGTAATAAGTAAATAATCAGAAATTTCTAAAGCAGCCTCAACATTAGAATAGTTGAAAAATCTATTAATATTGATTCATCATGAGGAAAATATAGCATCTTTTTTTTGAACCAGAATCGTTCTCCCGATATATTTTCCTACTTGATTATTACAAGTTTTTTATTTAATACCATTAACAGATTTTTGCTGCTACTGTACTAATTAGTTAATTTTTCAATATTTACAATTTTCAAACTAATTCACAGTAACTAATAAATATTTCAATCAAAATTAATGACAACCAAAAAAATTATTATGTTGCAACGCCAAATTGTAAATCAATTCCTCATAACTTTGTTATACAAAAAATAACTATAACTTTGTAAACTAATACTGAATTGTTTGTAGTGAACGTTGTTACGTGGATATTGAATCATACTGGAATTAATTTATATTATAAAACTAAATAATAAATAAAATAATTAGAGGTATTGCATGTGAAAAACTCATATAATATTAATTTAAACGATTGCCGCTACGATTCCACAAAAGCGAATCAAATCAGTTAAAGCATATTAAGCAGAGCTTATAGTAAAAATGATAAAATTATTAAATTTGTTGTTGGTTATTGGTTATATTAGAAATGTTGACTGTCTTTACAATCAAATATACCCACAGGTAAGTTTAAACTTGACATTTATTATAATACTTTGTTAATTTGAATGGAATTATATTTTTGTTGAGTTTGAGAATTAATTTGTTGTTTTACGATTGACTGTAGAATATACGTGGCACCGACAATAAAAAATCAAAATAAGTTTCAAATAAAAGTTTGTTCGTTTTAAGCAAACTAATTTATAAAAAAAATTATGTTCATTTTGTGGAAATTTATTAAACTTTTTTTTTCAAACAAAACACCCTGAATATTTTTTCATTTTTTTATTTTAAAATTAATTTTGACTGTTTTTGTAAAAATATTTTTTTTTTTTAAATGAACAATTTTTAAAGTTATAAGCAAACTTCTAATAATTTTTAATGATTTTTTTTTAACAGTTTGGTAAAATAAATGTATTTGTTTATGGGAAAATGTTCTTTATTTAAAGTTCAGGAGTTTGCTTTTAACTCAAAAATGATGCATTTTAGAATCATTATTAGAATAAATAAATGTAAAAATATACAGGGTATTCTGTTTGAATTTTTTTTTTCAAATTTCCACAATAAAATAGACAAAATAAATATAAATATTTTTATAAATTATTTTGTTTACAACCAAAAAAATTTTGATTGAAACTTTTTTTGAAATATTTAACGGTTAAAGAATTATTTGGGTGTTCCGGTAGTTTTGACTAGCCCTGTATATGTATTGTAGAAAATTGTTGATACAATAATAAATATTAAAATTCCATGTTAGATGAATAATAATTAATACAAACGTTGTATGAGTTTCAAAGTTTTATTTAATAAACAAACAACAAGTTGTCCACACAGTTGCATAATCAAGCAGATAATTAATAAAAATACAAATTGTAAGTTTATATATTAAAAATTAAAATAAAGCTAAGTAAGTGAGGTTATTTTACTAAAAGTGTGATCAATATTCAAAATGGATTAAAATATAGTTTATTATTGAAAGTAAATTTAAGTAAAGCTGTAATTTTAAAAGCAGAAATGAGACAAAGCTTTAGAATTATAAACAATATTTGTATTTCATATCTAAAAACAACATTTTTTATTATTATTTTCTACTATAGCAGTTGCTTGAGATAATACATAATAATTTGCCCTTTAAAATCTTTAACTACTGCCGTAATTAATAAAACTTAATTACACTCAAAATGTTTTCAACTGACAAATTATTGATTTAGTTTATACTGTTACATTTAATTCTATTTGTTAATATTATTATTGAAAAATTTGCTCTAGTAATTAATCAAATAATGATTTTTATATTCTTTTTTGAGTTCCGTTAACCAAAATGGTACCGACCTGCATTGTTTTTAGGTTTCTTTATATGCCCTAGCCTTTTGGTCTACAACTTGTTTTATTAGGTAACTTCTAAACCACCCTGATAGATAAAAAGCAAGTTCTTAATTTGTCCTGTCAGAGATCAAACCTCGGACTGCTCGCATGATATGCAAATGCTCTCCCTTTAAGTTATCACACCATAACCAATTTACATTTTATTAGTAGCAAACTATGTACAGTAGTGCAGATTGGTTATCAAGTAGTTATTAATCTGTTAGAATACAATCCTGACTTGATCATGTTTCTGGCATACCAGTTTATTGCAGCGTATAAAAAAAAAACCTAGGGCATAGCGTAATCTGATTTTCATTGGATTAAAAAAAAATTACCATAGTTAGTCTTACTATAGGACATATGCAAAAAAAGACAATTCCTAACCGCACGTTGGGGAACATAAATATCTATAATATCCAAGATCTGCTGACAGCAAATTAGCGCGCTCAATACTTTCATGTTCATTTCTTTGTTTTTCCAATGCAGACAATCCCAAACAAATTCCGATACTTTTAAAAGATAAATACACATCAGTAAGGCTGAGTTTAAATGATAATAGTTTGTAAAGTTTATTTTGAACTGACTCCAATCTGTCAATAAATGTTTGGTAGGATAAGGACCATGTTACGCAACAGTACTCTAGGTGTGATCTCACCAGAGAATTACACAAGATGAAAAGCCCGTATTTTACTAAAATCAACCGTAGATCTTTTAAGAAAACTGAGCATCTTGTTAACTTAATTAATAACAAAATCTAGTCAAAGATTGAATGACAGTTTGGAATCAAGCAAGACAGCTAGGTCACGGATTGAGTCAACTTTTTCTAAACCGGTACCGTTCAGAGTATAGATAAAATTAACAGGATTTTTGCTTCTTAAAAATGACATATACAGACATTTTTTAATATTCAGATCCATGTGGTTAAGAACACACTATTTATTGACCGCTAGTAAATCCTTTTGCTGGGTAAGACAATCAGCAATAGTGCTAACTTTACGATATACCTTTACATCATCTGCAAATGACAGGTGGTAATCTTCTTCTTCTTCTTCTTCTTGGTGCCGTATCCGCTAACGAATGTTGGCGATCCATCTAGCTATAATGGTTTTATTGACGGCGGCGCGGAACAATTCCACGGAAGTCTTCCCGTACCACTGTCGCAGATTTTTTACCCAGGAGGTACGTCTTCTTCCCGGTCCCCTATTTTCGGCAATTTTCCCTTGCATAATCAGCTGTAGTAGTTGATATTTTGAGTTGCGCATGATGTGCCCTAGATAAGAAAGTTTTCTTTTCTTGAAGTTTGACATTACTTCTTTATCTTTGTGTATTCTTATCTTCCTCGTTAGTTACTCGATCTACCCAGCTGATCTGTAATATTCTACGGCAAACCCACATCTCAAACGCCTCTAATTTTCTCGATGATGCTTCTGTAAGAGTCCACGCCTCCATTCCGTAAAGTAACACCGAAAAAACGTAACATCTATCTATCTATCTAAGCTGAGACTGTGACTACATAGCAAGGATCTCATCTTCCGGAAGGCTTCCCGAGCAAGTGCAATTCTGATTTTAATTTCGGCCAAGTAATCCCAGTTCTCATTCATATTGCAGCCCAGATAAGTAATGCGTTGCACTCTTTCAATAGCCGTGTTGTTTGCGTGGAGACCAGTATCAATTGGATTTGTGTCTTTGCTTACGATCATGTATTTTGTTTTGGCTGCATTTAGTTTAAGTCCGTAGTCCTCTCCAGCATCAGCTACTCTGCTTAGTTGTCTTTGAAGTCCATCAGGCGTATCAGCGATTAACAAGGTGTCGTCCGCGTACCGTATGTTATTAATTGCTACGCCGTTCACTTGAATGCCCTCATCCACATCTTGTAGATGTATTGTTGTAGAGTCTCTATAAAAAGTTCTTCGGAGTAAACATTAAAGAAAAGTGGTGATAGGATGCAACCTTGTCGTACTCCCCTTTGTATTTTTATTTCGTCGCTAAGGCTGTCCTCTACTCTCACCGTCGCTTTCTGATGCCAGTACAGGTTAGCAATTATTCTGACGTCCTGATCATCTAAGCCGGTGCTTTTAAGTATATCAAGCATTTTCTGATGTTTTACTTTGTCAAAGGCTTTTTCAAAATCGATGAAGCATGCGTATACAATTTTATTGACATCTCTGCATCGCTGAATAAGAACCTGTACTGAAAACAAAGCTTCTCTGGTTCCAAGGCCGCTTGTAAATCCAAACTGTGTGTGTCCTATTCGTTCTTCCAACTTGCGGTATATTCTCTCATGGATGACTTTGAGAAAAAGTTTAAGAGCATGACTCATTAAACTGATGGTACGATAGTCACCGCATCTTCTTGCGTTTGGTTTTTTGGGAAGGGCTATGAAAGTGGACTTAAACCAGTCACGTGGAATATTTTCTGACTCGTAGATTTTGTTAAATAGTCGGGCAAGTATGTCAAGACCATTGTCCTCTAATAATTTTAAAACTTCCACCTGAACTTCATCTGGCCCTACTGCCTTGCCATCTTTCATTCTAGAGAGTGCCTTCTGCACCTCTGATTCTGTTATTGGGGGCCCTGTTGTAGCATTGCCTGCATCATGTTCACTAGGTCTCGATGTATTCCTTCCACGTATCTCGCTTTCCTTCTAGACTAGTAATTATTTGCCCATGCTTATTTATTAATGTGCTTGCGTCGAGTCTTTTTCGTGTCCCAGTTATCTTATTGATCCTTTTATGAACACCGTAGATATCATGCCTTGCTTGTAGTTCTTCTATTTCTTTGCAGTCATCTGCAAACTTAGTTTCTTTTGCTGTTCTTATCTTACGCCAAATTTCTCTTTGCAGTTGTTTGTATTTAACCTTGTCATTATTTTTGTATTGTCTGCGTTCGTCCATTTTTTTAAAAATTTTTTCGGTCATCCATTGTTGTTTTGCCCCTTGTCTGTCTTTCCTCAGTTTTTCATAAGCCACCTCATTCGTCGCCTGTCTGATATTATTCCACAGTTCTTCTACATCTCCCTCGGGGTTATCGTCTGCTTTCAGTTTCGATATTAAGAGATGGGTGGCTTCAGTTTTCACATCCAAATTATTGAGTTTTCGGATATCTATCTGGATAGTTTTTGTTCGTTTTATAATTTTCTTTGGACGAAACCTTACTTCTGCCAATAGTAGGTTGTGGTCTGAAGGTACGTCAGCTCCAGGGTATGTTTTACAGCACTTTACGGCGTTACGAAATCGTTGGTTGATCCCAAAAAAATCTATCTGATTACGAACAATATGATTTTCGTTATTTGCAGGAGAGGTCCAGGTGTAAAGTCTTCTGGCAGGTAGTTGAAAAAACGTATTCATTAATGCCACTCTTTCTTCTTGGCAGAACTCTACTAGCCGATCACCTCGTTCATTTCTAACTCCCAGACCGTAATTTTCCACAGTCTTTCCTTCTATCCCTCTACCAACCTTGGCGTTAAAATTTCCCATGACAATATTGATTTCATGGTTTTTTGTCTGGCTCATAACGTTTCGTAGATCAGCGTAAAATTCTTCAATCTGTGGTTCCGTTGCTGTTGATGTTGGTGCATAGACCTGAATAAAGTTTATATCTGTGGGACTGGCATGAATTTTAAGCATAGCTATTCTATCCGACTGTGGAATGAAACTGGTGACCGCTTTATAGGTATCTTTCGTTACTATAAAACCTACACCATTCCTGTGATGACTACTGTCCTCACCTGAGTAATACACCTGATGTTCGCCTACCCTGCATGTTCCTGAGTTACGCCATCTCATTTCACTGACACCCAAGATTGCAATGTCAAGTCTCCTCATTTCAAGGATGGTGTTATGTATTTTCCCCTGTTCATATAAGCTACGCACGTTCCATGTGCCTATCTTCTTCTTCATAGCTGACCGGGAGATTCTTAGCACCCCTCCCCTATTTAAGGGGGGCCCGTAACTAGGGGCCATTATTTGATTTGCAGCCATGATGATGAATTTTCCTGGGGATTATCCATACGGATCTTTAATGCAGTGGTATCCCATTGCCTTCTGCATCTCTATGCCGTTGGTCAGTGGTTGACTCATCCGCCTTTAGGGAAGATTTCTCTTCCCATGGACAAAGGGGTGCCCTAACTCTTACTAGCTCATCCACCCGGAGCTGTTGGCCAGCAAGAGGGGTCTGCTTATACCGGTGGTGATAGTTTTAAATATCAGATATGTTATTAATAAAAAATGAAAACAAAGACATTGTAGCGATACTAGGTAAAAAAACGCCTTAATGTTGAGATTTTTTTGTTAAATGACAATTTTTTAGTCGTTGTTTGTTACCGGCCAAAGGAGTTTGTAAAAAAAATCCTCAACCGTACAAGTTTAAATGTTTTTTTGAAAGCTACACCGGTGACCTCGTTGATTTGATTTCCCATAAGAGAAAAGCAATAGCTAATCAAACGCAACGCTTTTCTTTCTTCAAAGATTGTATCCTTGACGTGGTTATAGGGCTTGCGTGTTCCCCCTTAGACGTAGTCAGTGAGTCCGGTTGGGAAGAAAACTTCCTCATATTGGACAACAAAATTCTAAGCGACCAAGGGTAAAATTCCAAACTAATTACTATCACCCCGCAACGTAGTAGTCCTGAGATACTGTGCTATAACTACCCACATGTTTGTGCCGTGCGTGAAAACGAAAAAGTTCTATAATCAGAGATTCTAAGCTGCCGTTTAAACAATGTATAAGCATCATACGTTTACCGGTATCTCCGTTTTTGTTGCATCATGACGTTCTCTCAACTACAACCAATAGCCGCTCGATCATTAGAAAAAAGAAAGAGAGGGTAGGGATAGTGTTGTGCGACATGAACAAAAATTGTACGGCATTGTACGGCAAAACGCTGGCTTGGAATCTCTAGTTATAAAATTCTTTGGTGGAAACCCGTGAGAGAGGATGAAGGGGTCTTGGTAGCTGAATCACCCTATAGATGCGTCTTCAAGGCGTAACAATACTCTATTTTGGCTTAGATTTCTTCATAAACAGGGGGTCAAGATTAACCTACTTCAATTAATCGGCTGCGTTCCCAGTCAGATAGCCAACTTCACTTGTTCGTATATAACCCAACTTCAAGGCTATATTTCTCTAGTAAACCTGGCTATCTAGTGCAAACGTCCCCAAATTTGCGGGCCCCAGGACCATAACCCTAAACCCAATCAGGTAAATTTTCAAAAATCTTGAAACTCACCGAGCCTGTGAGTGCGTCTACGGATACCTCATGGACGTCTTAAACTGTTCCGCGTTTAAACCACGCTCCACAGACTGTTGTTAAAAAACACAAAATTTGCAGGACTAAAGCAAAAAAAACAATGAAAGACTTGTTTGGCTGCTGAAAAAAACGCATCTGCTAACCCAAAACATTATGCGTTAAAACCAAACTGAAAACTCCCGCAAAATAAAAAAAAAGGTTCCGCCGTTAAAGAAAGCAATAGAAACAGAGGCAATCGTATTTATACCAAAACCAATGCGTAACAATTACACCCTTGCAAAATCCTATCACCCAAATAACCTCACGTCTTTTCTTTTAAAGACATTAGAACGATTGTGCAAAAAATCAATTTGGAAACAGCCCTTATAACTAAGCAATACACCCAAACCAACATGCATACACCCAAGGATGATCTACAAAATTAGCCCTACATTTGGAACGGTCCAAATCAAAAGATCATTAAAAGACAAAATGTCTACCTTGGGCAATAAATCTGCTCTTGCAACACATATTATAGTGTAAACCCCACAATTAATAATTGGATAAAACACATGTTAAAGAATAAACCGTTACTGTGACTGTTGAGAATTTGACAGGCCGGAAAGTCGTTGCTAAAGATTGTCCCCAGGAAGATGGATTAGCTCCATTATTATAAAATATAGTAATTGGCAGCCTTATACGGCAACTAAATAATCATGGTTTCTATTCAATTAGTTATGCAGATAACATAACAATGCTATTAAGCGGTAAATTTGAAAACATACTCTGCAAATTGATGCAAGAGGTTTTAAGAATAAAAATAGAATACAAAAACCAGGCTCTTACGGTCAACTCTTTAAAAACCAAACTTGTTCTCTTCACAATAAAAAAAACATAAATCTAAACTTATCAAAACTCATAAATACTGCACTACCGCTATCAATCAAGATAAAATCTTTTAGGTAATTTTTGACAATAAATATAAGATGCAAAAAAGGTCGTATGTCTTTTTGGCAATGCAGACAAGCTGTGAAAAAACATGAAGACACAGCCGTCATAAGACTTATGCTCACATATCGGGTACTAATATAATGGCCAAAAGTTAGACAAAAAAATTCTGCAAGCAAACTGAATCAGGTGCAACAAATGCTTAAGTATAACAAGTAGACATTTATGTTGAAGAGATAGCGACAATGGCAGCTTTGCGTTTGAATGCAGCTGAACTTTGGCACACTGCAAAGAAAGGCTGGTAAACACTATATTTTCCTAGAAGAGGCTGTTAAAAACACCTCTGTTATGAACGCAAACAAATAACATTTCATCCTTTGTATTCAAAAACCTTTCAACGTGCACACACATAAACAAAAGGAGCAGAACGTGGTCAATGATTTGATTAAAATTTATACGGATGGCTCAAAAACCAATAAAAATTTTAGAGCGGAAATCTTCTTGCATGATTTTGAGCTCAAAATATCTTACCACTAAGAGCGCACAGAATCCAGAATTCAGAATCCAGACCTCGTTAATTAGGATTGATCGCTACTTAAATTGCAGTTTAAGTGTTGTTAAATAAAACAATATCCAGCCTAAGGTGCACCGAGTATTTTACTTCTAGTGAGCACCGCGGTCATATGTAATGATGTGCAATTATACGTTAGGATTAGTCGTTGGCGTGAGCTTAAACCGGTTATATTTCAAAGGTTTGCCTTTAGTCGTTACGAGAATTATTGCGCCAACGTTTACTCTCCGCTCCGCGGACGATGCGTTGAAAGCAGTTGCGAAGGTGCAAACAAAAAATTGTGCAAAATTCTTGCCTCTAACGATCAAAGTTACCGAGTTAATTGCAGCAACGGGATTGATTGCGGAATTGAAAAAAGAATTCCTTTTACGCACTTTGATAAAGGATTGACTTTATTATAACAAATACTAAAAACATTGTACTGTATGTAACAGTTTTTAACAACTGACTACTTCTAACCAAGTGAAGAGAACAAAAACTAAAGCCATCAGAAATTAAAAATATATATATGTATATATATATATAGATGTAAAACAACTAATACTCCTCCAAAATATATACACGCTGATAGTACTGGCCTCCAGAACGGAGGCAGGTACGAAAAACTGGAGGCAAATACGTTTTGGTGTGTATATCAATTAATTTCAACATAATACTTTACTAGAAGTCATTCTACAAAATTTTGTTCGGTGACCATTTCGACTCATACACATATACAGTTATACATTGTAGTTCATTAAAGTCAACACTACGTGGCGCTATGCTTTTATACTGATATACATATTTTGTTGCGGGCCTGTAGAATAGGCCTCCTCATAAGTTAACGTTCCAATACGCCTCTTACAATTGGCAACATAGCAAATACAATTTATAAAAATAATTATATACTTTTAATATATCTAAACGGTTCACGTTGTTTATTAGTTTTGTATAAAAAGTATGTAAAAATAAAACAGAAAATATTACTCAACTTTACGTCCAATGAAACAAATAAATAACATTTTTGATAATATATTATAAATATTTTTTAAATTATTCTATCGAGATATTGTGCTATGTAGAATGGATTTTAAAAATATTATAAAATCGCAGATATAATACTATTTAATATTTCTTTAATAATAAATTTTTAAAATGAGCAAACAAACAAAAATAATTATTTTTAAATATATTTTTTTAAATAAATTAAATAACAATAATATTGTTTATATTAGTTTTAAAATTTATAAAAAATTCTAATTTTAGTCTTGTTTAGTAAACTTAGCATCGTTTGCATGTTAAATTAAAATTAATTCTTTTCAGTTTAACGCTAGAGAATTGCCAGGTTTAGTCGTACTAGTCCTGTGGGGGTGCTACTAGTAGTATTGTTATGGATAAATATTAAATCCTATCACATCTACAAAAATATCGGCAAACCTTTCTCTCTAGAAAAATATTGACAGCGCCGTTTTTAAATTAAAATTGGTTCTTATGGGACAAAACGCCAACCAACTCAATATCCAAACGATAAGATTTTAATCATCTCTTTTATATGTTGAACTACATACAATATTCTATGTTTTCATGTTTTTGTTTAAAGATTTAAGTTAAAATTAATAAAAAATTAATTAAAAACGCCACGTTAAAAAAATTAATTGCGGAGGAACGACTTATTGCATCAAATATTTACAAATTTAATGACAGAGTGGACTTTCTTCTACAATGTGTGAAAATTTTATTCAATTATATTCATGCGTTTTCTTGCAGAGTTTGATTCTGTGAAGCTTTATAATAGCACAACTATTCTCCCCTCTTAATTAAAGTTATCATTATTTTTTTATCAATTTGAATAAATTGTTAGATCATTAATTACAGAGATAAATATAACTATCCCATATTTACATAATTAAAATTATGGTACAAAAGAGGTTTTTTATGTTATCTAACTAGCTATAACAATAATATACTATTGCAAAAAAAAAATTATAGTGTCATCTTCAAGTTTAGTTTCAACTGATTAACACTTGAACACAAAAGACTGTAAAGTTTTTTTTTAATATAAACCTAATAGCGTGCGGTTGAAGATCTACATTAAGGTTGTAACTAATTTAATTAGGTAACTCATTGATTGCTAGTAGTGACATGTTAAAGAAGGTTGACAGCGTACGTGTTGGTATGATGTTCAAACCAAGGTAAGTATTTGCTACTAGCGTTTTTGGAGTCTTGTAGATGTTTAGATTTTTGTATAGAAACTTATTGGTGATAAATATTGAACTGTTTGTAATTGATATATCTTCAGCTTCAGAATGTTAAAAACTTACTGTCCCATAGTTAAGAACAGTTGGCCCATACAGGTTTTAAAATTTATTTCAAGGTACTTTGCATTGGTAGATTGTAATAATTGTTTGTCGGAGAGTGACGGTGGCATGCTGAAATTTACTTTGATTGGTCCTAATTTACAAGGTTTTAAGCTATTTTTGGATGTTTTAAAAAAAAGTCTGAAGTTTCTCAGAGACAAAACTTGGAATTTTACTAACTGTTAGAATGACAAACGTTACTCTTGAAGGTTTTCTGTAAAAAGTAGATATAGCACCGGTGCAAGAATACCTTCCTGTGGTACCGCTGATTTGATGAGGTGTAAGTTAATTACTTTATCTTGATGTTTAACCATAAAAATGTTTTGGTTAGGTATGATTATAATACATGAAATGTGTAATAGGCAATTGCGTTTTCAATTTGCTTAAAAATCTCCGGTGTCAGACTTTTATCAAAAGCTTGGGTGTTGTCCAGAAAAGCAGCCAAACAATATTTCTTTTTATTAAGTGTTGTTAATTTGCTTTATGACTTTGTAAACCTGCTCTGTAGTTGTG
This sequence comes from Tachinus rufipes, assembly GCA_963932245.1. Lineage (NCBI taxonomy): Eukaryota > Metazoa > Arthropoda > Insecta > Coleoptera > Staphylinidae > Tachinus > Tachinus rufipes. The sequence goes on along the minus strand of OZ010748.1, from coordinate 17,911,149 downwards.
TGTTAATTTAAAAAACTAAATTGGTGATTTGGAATTAGATGAAATGCTTTTAATTTCAGTCTTTTCAGAAACATATTTTCAAAGATACATTTTAAATAAACTTATAAAGCAACAGAAAAATGTTTCTGTCACAGGTTTATCAGAATGATTTGTGCCACTTTTCATTGAGATTGAAAATGTTCAGATCTAAGTAGTATAGCATTGAAAATATGTGTGAGTGCTTTTTGCACATATTTTGGAAACTAATTCTAATTGCTGTAACTTTTTTCATAGAAATATAGAGATCATAGCTATGTTTTAATCACGTGTTTGATTCACATGTTATGATGGCGTTAATAAACAATGTCATTGATAAAGGCATTCCAAAACTGATGACTGCTTTGTAATAGTGGTAGTTTTTTTAGAAAATTTTTGATTTTTTAGTTTTTTCTCTAAGAGTAGGCTTTTAGCGGGTTGTTGTATTTAGTTTTGTTTTGTGGATTTCTAGTAGACTTCCATATTCTTCTATTTATTAGTAGTTTTTTTTTAGTTACTTTTAAATTATTTTGTAACTTGTTTGTAGTGTTTGTGGGTTCCAAAACTGCTTAATGCTTAAATGTTGTTTTAAGCAAGACATTTGGGTGTATTTTTTTTTTTCTAATATGTTTTAAAACTGGTTCCAGTTATTTTATTGGTTAAAAAATCTGGTTTTTGTTTATGGTGTATGTGTGAGCTTAAGTAGATTAGGACAGGGAAATAGTCTGAAAAAATATTAATTTTTTTTTACTTGCATATAATTTACTTTTGAATACAAAAAAATAGAAGACATTCCAAGTTCTAGGTCTCAGCGCTGGAAATTATGTTTGCTGCACTTTCTTGTGGACTCTGATCATAAATGCAGTAATTTTTGGTACGTCCCAGTTGAAGGCAGTTAGCACATTGAGGCATGACTTTTGTTTTGTTAACTGATTTTAATATGTATTTGTAGTGTTAAGGGTTTTGCAATTCATAGATCATTAACTGTTGTTACTTTGTGGTTTTAATGATAGAGAGAACGTTTTTTAACATTACATAAAAAAAATAAAAGATGTAGTATTGCACATCACAATTTTTTGGTTCTTAAATAGCTGCTTGATATTTTTGCACATCTGTTGTCGACAATTTGGTTATTATTTATTTTAAGATTAAATTTTTGTTTATTATCCTGATTGTTGTTTAGCATATCAGTAAATTATTTAATGTTTGCTACTGCTGGGATGTATATCGGTGGAGGTTTTATGTAATTAAGTAGTTCTTTTGGTGGTGTACTCTTGTTTTTGAGTTTATTACATGTTTGTAATAATCTATTAATAGCCTTTGTTTAACATTTCATGGTTTGGTTTCTGAAGAGTTTTTACGTTTAAACGTATATTAATTAATAAATAATAACAAAATAAATTAAAATAAAATAAATATCAGTTTAACTGAGGCAGGGAATCCATTCATAAACCGGTAACAAACAGTACAGTGTAGTATTTATTATTAGTGGTTAATTGTTTTGCAACATATTTTTTTAATAATGAGAGTTAAAATACCACAGCAGTATGTCACCGCTTAAAAAACGCTATAATGTAGTAACAATTAATCACCGGTAGCATACTATAGTTGTTGTAATGTACACCACATACAAATTAAAATCAAAACAACTTCAAATAACTGTTTGTACCTACATTCGATAATTTTTGAAAATAACTATTTATTGTAGACTGTGTTACGGTTTCAATATTTTTATAATCTTATACACACAAAAAACAACTATACTAAACCACCTCTTGAATAAAACAAATATATGCCTACTAATAATAGAAATTTACAAAATACGATATATTGATAGTGGCAACATTGGCAGAGGCGTATTCGACGTTTTCACATATATATTTTATACAACTGGAGCCTAAAACGATGCTTTGGCATTTGGAGTTCTATTGGTATTATTAATATACCAATTTTTTTGTATATAATTAATGTTATATTTCTTTACCCCTCTTTGTGCGTCCTTATAAAGAATATTTTAAATAACTAAATGCAAAAAAATACACAGTTAAAACTATTAGATTTAGGGTGGAGGCTAGGTCGCCTTATGTGTGTACGGATGCGAGTAAGATAGCTATGCATATATATATATATATATATATATATATATATATATATATATTTACAGACACCCACAGGCACTTACAGACACCTACAAACACCAACAGACACTCACAGTCACATACTTACATTTGTAAAAATATATAAAAACAAACACCCAAACACTCACAGACACCCACAGACACATACAAACACTCACAGACACTCACCGACATTAACAGATAATCAAAAACATTTACTTACATTTATGAAAATATATAAAAACAAACACCGGGATCATATGTAATGATGTGCAATTATACGTTAGGACTAGTTTTTGGCGTGACCATAAACCGGTTATATTTTGAAGGTTTGCCTTTAGTCGTTACGTATACTCTCCGCTCCGCGGACACATACAGACATCTACAGACACTCACAGACACTTACATACATCTGTAAAAGAATATAAAAACATAAAAACACCCACAGATACTCACAGACACCCACAAACACAACACTCACAGACACCCACAGACATCCACAGACACTCGCAGACAATCACGGAGACTCACAGACATCCTGCAGACACTTAACACAAGATCATCAAAAGTAAGATAAACATACAAACAAAAGTAACTAAAAACAAATAAATAGCTTAGAAAGAAATTAAAAATTGCCAACGCAAAACAATTCAACCAAAAAGGAAATAGAAGCAAAACATTTCTATTAAAATAATAAAAATAAAAAAAAAGCATCGTACAATAAGCTTTCTGAGCGAGGTCTTCAAAATATTTCTACGTATACTACACAAAAAAATCTATTGCAAAATAAAAGAACATAAAGTGTAACACAATAAAATGATAAAAATATTAAGAGCTACCGGCATTGATAACAAAGATCTCCGAATAATTGCAAACCTCTACTGACACCAAACAGGATTACAAAATGTGTGTACATACAAAAAGGTGTAAGACTATCCACGCTTATATTTAACATCTATTTCAAAAAAATATTCAAAAAAACGCTGCAAGAGACAGAAAAAGGTATACAAACTAACAAAATTTCATTCAATAATACAGAGGAACAAATTTTGACATTTGTTTGCTGATTTAGATCTGATACTTGCTATTAGCTAATTTTGAGGTGCAAATTTCAAAAATGATAACAGTTTTTGCTTATCACGTTAAGTTTTTGTTCTATTGCATTTTAATTTTTTTCACTTATGCTTCTATTTTAATTTTAACTCGAATCTTATTGTCCAATATGTTTCCTATTAAGGCCTTACTTGCAAGTAACGGCTTACAACTTCGGGGAGTGCACTGTCAAGTAATTAGCATGACCCTAGCACCCCTTAAATGGGCAGTTGTTGCTTTACAATCAAAGCAAGTGCAAGTGAAATGGTTACTAAGAGAAACTGTTTAAATTCGCCAGATACATTTTGCTATATATGTTGAAGCTTTCCTGTGCTTAGTCAAAAGATAAATATTAGCGATTTTGTAAAGCAGGTGTACTTTGCATATTCTAAAGTGTGACTTGCAGACAAAGACAAGTCTTGGGATCCACATAAGGTGTGTAAACCTTATCTTAAAAATGTGGTGCTTTATAAATGCTAAATAATACTCACAAGATGCTAAAAAAAAAATCTACTTTTCAACAATGCATTTTATGACAAATATGATACTAAACACACATATCTTAATTTTTTAATTAGATCTAGTAACTATCAACAAGTACCTAAGCTATAAATTACATTTAAACAAAAACAACTAAACATGCAAACTTCTTAGAAAAATAGGCTATATTTGAGAAGCAAAAACATTGCGGGTGATAAAGAAGTTTATGCTAAGCATATTGCTTACAGACAAAATCCACAAATAAATCTTTACAACAAAAAACTAGCATAACAATTATTATTAAAAAGGTATTTGCTCTAAAGTGGAACTGGGTTGAAGATATAGCTACAACTAAAAATAGTAGATGGACAAAGAAAATTTTAGAGCGGCGGCTAAGAGACATACAACAACATAAAACGCCCCCTAAAAATTGAATGCAAGTGGTTTTCAAAACAGACTAAACCTTGTTCCAAAAATTTTATTGTATCAAAAGCCATAACCTTGTAAACGGTTTGTTTGAAAATATTTTGTTGTCTTCCATCATATTATTCTATAATCTTAGTTTTTTTTTTAACAATTTGTACCTATTCTGATAGGTTGTCGTCTTCAAGTATCTATATTAATAAATAAAGTAAGAGCAAAAAAAATAGCATACAAAAAATTTAAGTAGGCAAGTAAGAAGGGTAAGTTTTACAAGTATTATAGTCAAAAAAAGTGGGTACGGAAAATTACCAGTCTTAATAAACTTGATTTACCTAATCTAAGTTTATTTTTATTTAATACTTAATAAGTGTCAATGTAACTATAATTACTCTAAATATGAGATGGCTTGTGGACCAGATACTAGGCCTCACCAGTATCTTCAAAGTCTTCATTCTCACAATTAACAAATTTGTTCTGCAAGTACATTATCAAAAGTAACACAAAAGTAAGTTTTATAAATATTGGCCATTAAAAAAAACAAAAAAAAAACTTAAGTAAGCTAAAACAACAAGAAAAGGTGTCTCAGAAAATGTAAGGTGGCGGTTTCAGCTTATCTCCCTAGTTATAGAATTCCGTCAGCAGCACTTAATAAATATAATTCCCTAAACAAATATACAATTTCAAAACCCAAAATCAAATTAAAATTGCACATATTAATCATTTTTTTTTTTTTATATTTTAGTTCAACATAGATTATGCATTAGAAGAAATTGTTAATTCAATACAAAAAATTGTTAATGTATATCCAGACATTAATATAAGAATTCACTATGATCACAAAAACCACGAATTGATTGATGACATTATAAAGCAAATCAACTTATCCAATTATGAAATATACAATAATATCTCAAAAACCAATTTTATTGATGGCTTCATTATTCACTTAGTGCTAACAAATACCACAAATTTATGGATAAATAATCAAGAATCTATAATGCTCTGCGTATTTATAGGCGAAAACATTGATGCAATGTTGAATAAATTTAATCCATTTACAAGAACAATATTTGTAGACAAATTTGGAAACATTTTTGAACGAGATTTAGATGGCAATTTTAAGAAACAAATTAAAATAAATCTGGATTATGTTACAAATTTCGAAAATCTACAACTGCCTTATAAATATGCTAAAAGAACTATAAGACCATTTATAGTTATAAGTAATAATAAAACTGAAGGCCTTAATGTTATGATTCTTAAAGAAACGGGAAATCGTTTAAATTTTACAATAATTCAAGATTATAATCAACCACCAATACTAGAAATAAGTAGTTACCCTATAGATGGATTACTTGGTGTTGATTTTGTTAATACTTACCCTCATTATTTTTCTCACTACTCATTTTCTGTTCCTCTACCCACAAAATTGCCTTCTTGGTTAGGTTTAATTTATGTATTTGATTGCAAACTTTGGTTACTAATTTTAGTTTCGTTTATATTAATAATGATTTCATACCACGTAATAGATAGTAATAGTTTGAGTAATAGCATTATGACCTGTGTTGGAATTTTTTTGAATCAAGGTACCCCACGACCTAAACAGAAAGCTTTGGCTATACTTTATTTAACATGGGTATTATTTTCATTTATTATTGTAAGCGCGTATTTAAGCTTGTTTTTTACTTTGTTAGTTAATCCATTATATACAAAAGAAATAAAATCAATAGAAGATCTAGCTGAATCTAATATAGTTGTATTTCAGCAGTTTGGGGCATCAGTTATGTTTGATAAATCTATAAAAACACACAACACAATATTAAAAAATATGAAACACGTTCGATTTAGCTCTAAATTCTATGCAAACAGCAGCTTATTGTCAATTAAAGAATTACTTGAATATGTGCAAGAAATGTTTCTTACTAGAAATGAGCCTAGTTTTTCTATAATTGATTTTAGCTTTGTCTTGATGGCAATTAATTTTTACAAAAAGCATCCAGTTATTGCTCAAATTAATAAATATATTGGGCGTTTTCAAGAAGTTGGGCTTTATCACAAATGGATGCAAGATTCAATTTATTTGGTAAAAACTCCAGATAGTGATGAACTATTTGCTTTTTCTTTTGAACATTTATCTTTACCATTTTTTATATATCTTGTTAATCTAATAATTGCTAGTTTAGTATTAGGTGGAGAAATAATTTTGGAAAAAATTATGAAAAATTCTGAGTATTATTATAATTATTAATTTAGTATACTTTTCCAAACACAAATTGGCCGCTTCATTACGCAAGTTAATTTATTGTGTGCACATTTTTTTTTGTATTTACATTTTACATTTTTTATGGGCCAAATTAAAGTAAGATTACTGTATTTCAAAATGCTATTTTCTATTAATTACCAAACAAAAAGTGACTAACTATAATTTTTTTTTTAATAAATCACAATTTTACGGAATGTTAATATAGTTATAAAGTGTCTAGTTAAACTGCACATTATTTAATCTTATTTGCACTAATTTGAACCAATAAAAAAACTAAACACAGTTTGCAATATTTTCATCAAATCAAAATAGTTCTTCCTTTTCCTGCAAAACTTATAAAGGATGCTAGGTTTTCAAAAACTTGGTTAGAAACAAACCCACAGTCTAAAAAAATGCACACCCCAATAGACTGCTCAAGGAAAACTTTGGGGTGACAGTGAAAGCGCCACCACAATTCCATAATGCATCACTGGTGTTTGGTCCTCAAAGATAAAGACTTGTCTTAAAGCGGTGTGTACAATGCGTTGAAGTAGTTATTAAAAAGTTCCTTTAGTATTTTTCAGTAGTTGAAAAAAGACTTAAGGCGGATTGTAAAAGCCTGCAGGTCCCGCGCAAGTCAAGTGAGTAGTACACTTGGCGCAGTTGTCGGTATAAGGGTCATTTCAAAAACGTCAATAAGCATAGCGGTAGATAAATTGTTGTATTTGTAGTTGGGGTTGTATTTAAAGGAACGGATAGTGGCTTCTGGTACAGATTAAGTTTGGTATTCCATAGGCTAACAATGCTTAAAAACCATTTGTGACGTTCCCCTTTTTTTGCCGGCAGCTTTTAGGGATGGGGTGGGTATGCAAACTAAATTTTAGGGCGCCAATTAATTTTTTGAAAAAAAAATTAATAAAAAATGCAAAACCCTGGATGACTTTAAACGGTTAAAACAAACTTCAAATTTGGTACAAAATTTAGTATAATACTAAGATTAGTAATCAGAAAAATTAACACAATTTTAACAGATATGCGCGGCACACTTAATTGTTAAATTATAAAAACCTGGGTATTGTCCATGAGATATCGTGATAATTTGCTCTTTTACTTTGGTCACGTGTTCAGTCGACTATGTCGCACCGCAAATCGAACAGAAAAGAATCCGAATTGACCGTTAAAGCACACACACAAAAAACATAATTTTATCTCTGGCATTGTTGCCGAGTATATTCCTGCAGAGAATAATAAACCATACGCAAATAAAATTAATACTAATACAAAATTTAAGAATTTAATTAAACTAAAACAAAGCCAAATGGCAAAGATAAACTAACCCACAACAAGAATTACAATTAAGCCCGGTTTGAATTTATTAATAAATTTAATTTATTAATAATATTAGGCCACCCAATCGTAACCCCTGCACATAAAGTAGACTACAGTGAAACTCCACAGACGTTTAAAAATAACCGTTACAATACCCCTCTCCTTACAAAAAATTTCTCATAAAAGAAAATTTTATTTACGTACACTAATAACTCATAACATTCATTCAATCTCATTCATAATCAGTTTCTTGACTCACCAACATGCACCAATTTATTCATCTTTCTTTGGGCCCCAAGATTCACACTGACTGATTATACTGGGGATATTGCATTGGAATTTATTAATCCATGGTCTCTTCACCGTGGTATGGTTTCAGGTCTTTAACCTGCCATGTCCCCTCTGGTTTTCCGTCTAGACCCTCTAGGACATAGATAATGTCAGACCTTACTTTCTTGATCCTATTTAGCACGTACTTTGGTACTAACTTGGAAGATATACCCGCGGCGGCATTTGAAAGCGTCATATTCTTCCTCCAAACCAAATCACCAACAGAATATTTTTGAACACGCTTTCTCAAATTGTACTGACGCACGTTGGTCTCATAGCCTTTTCTGAGCCTATCCTTAATATCCAGATATACCTTTGGTCGATCTAATAACTTACTAAAGTATTCTTTTCCACCTATATTATAAGGTCCTTGTGATGGATTAAAGTCCACATAGTATTTACCACTAATAGGTACATTTCTTCCAAAGACTAAAGCATTCGGAGAAAACCCAGTTACCTCATGGACCGCAGATCTTAACGCACTCCCTATCCTAAAAATTTCTTTATCCCAGCATTTATGTTGCTGCTTTTGAATATAGCACCGTACGGCTGTAGCTATAACCCAATTAATTCGCTCCGTGAAATTAACCTGTAGATGGTATTTCGCATTATACAGTAGTCGAGGAATTTAATACGACTTCAGCAGATCTTTAAGGGTTTTACTAATGAATTGAGGCCCATTATCCACCATTACGGTATGAGGTACCCCAAACATCAAAAACAAGTTATTTTTCACGAATCTACAAATCTCTGGTGCAGTAGCTTGTCGCATAGGTTGTAAAAGCACAAATTTTGTAAACCAATCTGTTATTACCAAAAGAAAACGGTTCTGTTTCTTAGTCCTTGGAAATGGTCCCATCAAGTCCATAGATATGGTCTGAAACAGTAGGTCCACTATTTTAGGCTTACCCATTAACCCTGGTCGTGCTATATTCGGACTTTTCTGAGACCCACAAGTCTCACATTTTTTCACAAATTTCACAACGTCTTTCCTCATAGATGGCCAATAGTAAAACTCTTGTACTCTCCTCAAAGTTTTAAAAAACCCGAAATGACCGAAAGTAGGTGGGGTGTGTTCTGAATCCATGACGGCGTTTCTGCCTTCTGAAGGTACAACTAATTTCCACTCCGGACTATTGATTGGTATCTTACGCTTAAGTACAAGAAATTTGAAGAATTTCCCATCCTCAATGCTCCAGTTAGGGAACTCATCTGGATTTTCCATGACACCCTTATATCTAGTCGCATACCAATCATCTTTGGACTCCACACAAGATATAGTTGGAATTCAGGAAAGAGCATCCGGAATAACTAATAGACTGCCCTTTCGGTGAACAATTTCCATATCATGCTGGCATAATTTCATCGCCCACCTCGCCAATCTGCCCACTGGATCCTTAAATGTCCTGAGGCACAGCAAAGTGTAGTGATCGGTTACTGCAGTAAACCGTATCCCTTCGACGTAAGGTCGGAAGCGATCTATGGCAAACAAGAGTGCTAAGCATTCCCGTTCCGTGATGGAATAATTCCGTTGTGTGTGGCTTAGCGTTCGGCTTGCATACCAATCACTCTTTCTTCATTTTCCTCATTCTTCTGCAGTAGCACCGCTCCCAAACCGACATCCGAGGCGTCGCTTTGTATTACAAACAGTTTAGTAAAGTTCGGCGCAGCTAATATAGGTGCACTCGCTAAGGCTTCCCTCATCCGTTCTAAAGTTTTATCTGCTTCAGGGGTCCAACTAATGCCTTGTCCCTTTTTTCTTCTCTTTAACAAAGTCGTAATAGGTGCCATTATCGACGAGAAATTAGGCACAAACCGACAATACCAGCCGGCAAGTCCAACAAAATGTTTGATTTCTGTAGTGTTAGTGGGTACCGGGTATGACAACATACTTGCAACTTTATCCGGGTCCGTTTTTAGTCCGTCTTTAGTCCTTTCTTATAAACTACAAATCCCAAGTATTTCAAAGAATTCTTACAGAACTCGCATTTGTCCTCATTGACTGTTAAATTAGCTTTGTCTAATCTGGAACAGACTTCCCTCAAAGTTTCCACGTGTTCTTCAAATGTCCTGTTAACGACAATAAGATTGTCCAAATAGACAAATACATTCGGCTCCATTTTGGGACCAAATATACTGTCCATTAGACGCTGCTGGACCTGTGCCGCGTTGTTCAAGCCAAACAGAAGTACATTGAATTCAAATAGGCCTCTGCCTAATACGGAGAAGGCAGTCTTCTTCTTCGATTCCTCACTCAACGGGATTTGCCAAATTTGCGCTCTTTAGATCAATGCTCAAAATATGTTGTGCATCTCGTAATCTATTTAAGATACTGTCTAGGCAAGGTAGAGGATATGCTAAGGCTTTTGTTACGTCATTCAATTTCTTGCCGTCAAATCAAAAACGGTAACTTCCATTGTCCTTTTTGACCAGGACTACTGGTGAATTCCACGGGCTTGACAATGGTCTTATGACTTTTAGATCCAGCCTTTTTTGTAGTTCCTCATCCAATTGTTTTTGCATAAACTGGAAAAATACGTATGGCCTTTGCTTGATTGGTTCACTGTCTCCGGTGTCTATGCTATGTGTGTAAAGATGGGTGCGTCCCAGCGGTCTGGACCCCAATTTGAGATATAAATCTTTAACCTCTTTTAATCTACCCAGTTGGTCAGAAGTTAATGATTCCTTTGAACTAATCCCACATACAAACTTTGAATCATTATTGTTAAATGTAACGGATTTTATCTCCCTTTTCTCAGTTCCAAGATAACAGACATTTCTGGAAAAATCACAAATCATTCCATTTTGTTTTATGAAGTCTGCACCTAAAATAACTGCTAAGGGATAAGATAATACAATATAGAAATTAAAACTAAACAGCTTATCAGTGATCTTTATTGCAATTCTAATATTTCCCTTGACTGATTTAACCGATCCATCTGCCACACTCACTTCATTGATGTTGGAAGGTTTCATTTCCATCTCAAAAACTTCTTTCCCTAGTTGTTCCAAAACTTGCTGCCTATAATAGAACAATTAGCACCCGTATCTACTAATGCTAGAAATTCCAACCCAAAAATGATAACAATGATGTGAGGTCGGTTATCTTCCTTTAAATTGGTGAAAGCAGGTGCGATGTTGGGCGGTGCTGAAAACTTTCTTACGTAGTTGATCCACTCTTCCTACTCTATCTGATCGACCTTTATTAAACGGCTGGAGGTGCGTCAGTCGGGGTGCACTCCTACGTTGCGTTTTTTGTACACTTTGGACAGGAATGTAATATTTGGCCCTTTGTACCACACCGGAAGCAAATCTTTTCTGTTCTAGAAACCTTACAAAATTTAAAACTGTGCCCTTTCTTATCACAATTCCAACATTTTCCTATAAATTTTCCCGTTGGTTTAGCAGGAACCTCATTGGCTGAACCACCGGATGTAGAAGCTGAAACTGTTAAAATGGATTTTGGTTTTGGCAAGTTCTCTGAAAGGGTCGCCTCGATTCTTCGGCATAAGAAAATTAACTGTGCGATTGAAGAAACATCTAAAAGACTTAATCGAGCTACATAAACAGGTGAAAGATTTTTCTTTATGTACCGTAGCCTAGTAGTCTCTGCAGGCAGTTTATCTAATCTGGAAAAAAGGTTCTCTATTACCGCTATAAAGATTGTCACTCTCTCGTTTCTTGCTTGTTTCTTTGTTCTTATTTCCTCCCACAGGTTGTCCTCAAAGTCTGGTGGCAGAAAATCTTCCCTCAAAGCGTTAACCAACCCGTCCCAATCAGACACTCTATTTTTAGGCGACTTATACCAAGCCACCGCGTCACCTGAAAATAAATCTACTGCCGACGTAAATAAATCAGTCTTTGATACTCCTCTGGCTGCCCGTAGCTCCTCTACTCTCTCCAGAAAAGACAGTAGGCCTTTGGATTCTAATTGACCATTAAACGTTATTTCCCATCTATACACAGGTACAACCACTCTCCTAGATACGTTGGGTCCAGCTACTCTAGATATTGGTAAAGGTGATCTAGCATTTTCTTCGTTTGACAGCTTGCTAGAATGGGAATGTTTATCTTCATCATTGTTGCTACAAAAGTCTATGATAAGCAGATGTGCTCTTTCGCCCACAAAAGTACTGGCTATCGATTTAATAAAACTATTAATTTTTAAGTCTAGCTCCGTTAGTAGTCTAACACAATTATCACCGATTTCTCCTATTTCTTTCAGTTTGGCGTCTGGTTTTGTATATCTCTTTAGCCTTGCCATAACGTGCGTCATCCGATTTTTTATACGGCGTTCCGACCTCTTCGCGTCATCTCCCGACTACAAACCGATAAGTTTTTTCAAATCCTTAATGGCATCCTTAACTTCCTTTTTCTGGGTGTCCGACCACTCCTGACCTTCAGTAGGGACAGGCTTCTTTTAATAAATTCCGGAAGAGATACCTTAGCTTCTTCGCTTCTTCACTTCCGGATAACTCAAACCCTCTAATTTTAATTTCATAGATTAACTCAGCCTTTTTTAAGTGATCTGCCGACAATTTTCTTTCCACAGCCATGATCCCAAATTATAATTACACAACAAGTATCACACTCTACTAACACACAAACGCAAAACTCTGGATGACTTAAAAAGGTTAAAACAAACTTCAAATTTGGTACAAAAATTAGTATATTACTGAGATTAGTAATCAGAAAAATTAACACAATTTCAACAGATATGCGCGGCACTCTTAATTGTTAAATTATAAAAACCTGGGTATTGTCTATGAGATCTCGTGGTGGTTTGCTTTTTTACTTTGGTCACGTTTTCAGTCCGTTTTCATTTTATTCGGCGGCACGTTTTTTGGAATTTGCATCGTCAAGCATATTTTGCAATTATCCAATCTCCAAGATACCCGTGTTTTTAATTTGGCGCAAACTGCAAGGTAGAAGGCCTTATAATCCCCGCCTTATCCAGCTGCACATGTGCTTCATGTATAACAAAAATCTATTCGTCCGTACTGGCTCACTATATTTTGTATCCGGGTCGCGACTATGTCGCACCGCAAATCGAACAGAAAAGAATCCGAATTGACCGCTGAGGCACACACACACACACACACACACACACACACACACACACACACACACACACACACACACACACACACACAAACATAATTTTATCTCTGGCATTGTTGCCGAGTATATTCCCGCAGAGAATAATAAACCATACGCAAATAAAATTAATACTAACACAAAATTTAAGAATTTATTTAAGATGAACTAACCCACAACAAGAATTACAATTAAGCGCCCGGTTTGAATTTATTAATAAATTTAATTTAATAATAATATTAGGCTACCCAATCGTAACCCCTGCACATAAAGTAGACTACACAACTCCACAAACATTTAAAAATAACCGTTACACACTGAGCTGGTACCGTAAAAGTTAAAACTTTATACTCTCTCGCTAGTCCATCATTGGACTGTTGCAGCTCTAATTCCTCTCCACTCACTAGACTGCAACTCCTAGCGTAAGGGTTGGTGGTTCCGTTGGCAAAGTATGTCGCAAGTCATCAAAGTGTAATTTTACTGATAGTCTGTTGCGACTGTCTTCTTCCCAGAACCCAATGATTATAATTTGCTTCAGACCTAGCTATTTATTACTCAGCTCTTTTACTCGTCTTTGTACTTACAGTAGTTTTGCTTTACGCTTCCAGGCGTTTGGTCGCCTGGTGTATCGTTGTTCATTGAACGCTGCTTGTCTTTGTTTGGCTTGTTGCAGGCAAAGTTTTTGGGCTCTTCCTGTAGTGCATTTCAACGAGTTTGCTTAGTCTCTACATGACACATGAAATCGTCCCATTGTTTATTGTGTTCTTCCTCTTTTAAGGTTTAGATATTCTTCGTAATCTCCGCGTGCCTCCATTTCACCAAATTAGCAAGTCGGTGGTTGATTGCGCTGATGTAATGCTTGACCTTATACTGTTGTATTGGGGTCCGTTATTGGACATTATTCCTTTGGATACCCGAGTTGTTACATTACTTGTCACCGCTGCTACCGGCACTGCTTCAACGCAACTAGTGCAAAAAATATTAACGTAAGAGCATACATATTTTTCCTGTGTGTTGCGTTCATGAGGTCAATGTAGGCAATTGCTACTTTTTCCTACGATTTGCCTAGCAGATGCAAGTTCAAAAATGTTTCAACTGTGCTAAACTATTTTGACCTTCACAAAGTCATGCGTTTGCACATCCTTGTACACATTTGACCAGTGATAACGGCAGTAGTTACATTTCCATGGCCGTTAAGTGGTGCTTTTGTTGCATCTCAAGAGGTACTACCAGTTGCCTTGACCCTTCAGTATATACTACAGGTTGACTTGGTCTAGATACTCAGAGGATCTGTGGACACGCTCATTGAACGCATCATACCAACGCGGTCAAAATTTGTCTTTCAATAATATAGTTGTTCTTGGCGCAAGCAAGTTCAGGGCTGCGTTAAAAAATTGGTTTAGGCACCGTAGGCTTACAGATTTGGCGGTAGTAGGGTTTTGTGGTAGACTCTTCTACCAAAACAAAATAAGTTTCTTGTTTAAATGCCTACTGAGGGCAGCAAGTTTGTGGTGTTTGAATCATAGTAAAATCAAATTTCTGCCTGGTAAACAATTCCTTAGTGTTGGTTAAGTTCTTTGACTAAACTAAGATTTGATTGTCTCTTTTAAGCGTAAACGCCTCGTTTTCCAGGTAAATCATGTATATCTTTACGGCCCAAGCAATAGTCATACAGTCCTACTAACGTAGGAAACAATGTGCCATTTAAAAACATTTCTCCTAATACACAACTGCCCCTACGGCAATGTTGACAGCGTCTGTGTGTAGTATAAACTGTAAGCCTCGTTTAAGGCGGGTTAGCATAAAAAGTAAATACAAAACGGCTTTTGACGTCAATCTACAAAAAGCTACTTTTTATTTTGGAGTTCAGAGAGGCAGCCAGATGTAAGTAGCACTAGACATATTTATGAAACCAAGTGCACATCCGTAAGAAGCTTTAAAGCTATTTGTAATTTTAAAACATTGTTTGCTCTTTTATCAGTGCTAGGTGGTGTGTTAATAGCTAATTTCCTTCCGCATCAATTTGGTATTTGACCAAATCTTTGTATTCTTGGAGCATTTTCATTACTAGACGGAGGTGCTCTAATTTTTTATGGATTTTTAATAGACTAAGATGTCATCCAAATACACACAATGTTTTCCAACAGACCCGTCAGCACCTGCAACATTAATTTTTGGATGGTTACTGGTGCGTTTTTTAGCTCAAAGTAACAAAAACAAAAAAATGTTTGTGACCTTTATTAATTAGAATCTGCCAGTAACTTGTCCATAAATTGATTTTGCTAAAGACCTTGGTGTGTCTTTTTAACAAAAGTGACACAATAGTTAGTGATACCGTTAGCCATAAGTTTGCCTACTTGCTCAAAAATCATAGCTTTCTTTTGCGCGTTGTACGAGTAGCGTACCAATCAAATTAAAATGTGATGTTTAATAGTCCGCGTAGTCGTAAGAATCATATCTTTTTGAAAAATAAGGGTAGTTCTATAAATGGCTAAATTGTAGTACAGGTAGTAATTCAATAACTCCCAACGTGGGACAATTAAAAACATGGTGCTTTCACGTACCTACAGCAACACTCCCAAAAAGAGTAAGAAAGCCCTGCAACAAAAACGCCGCAAAAAATAAAAGTACAATCCCTGGCAAAATACTTGGCCAACAACAATTGACATTCCATCGCCAAGAAAAATGTGCCAAACTAAGGTTACAGACACCAACCTACTACAAAAAACTGGCAAAATCCCAAAATCACATTGCCAGAACGTAGTATATATCATATAAACAATTACAGATCAGCTGGGTAGATCGAGTAACTAACGAGGAAGTCCTGATAAGAATACACAAAAATAAAAAAGTAATGTCAAACATCAAGAAAAGAAAACTTTCTTATCTAGGACACATCATGCGCAACTCAAAATATCAACTACTACAGCTGATTATGCAAGGGAAAATCGCCGGAAATAGGGGACCGGGAAGAAGACGTACCTCCTGGTTAAAAAATCTACGACAGTGGTACGGAAAGACTTCCGTGGAATTGTTCCGCGCCGCCGTCAATAAAACCATTATAGCCAGATGGTTCGCCAACATTCGCTAGCGGATACAGCACAAAGAAGAAGAAACAATTTAAAAAAAAAAATGTGAACAAAACAGCGGTTACCACCACTAACAAGCCAAAAGAATCCTTGGCACCGACAGTATTCATCCAAACAGATGCTAAAACCCGTCAGTGTTACACAAGCTTTTTCCTACTTCCAGTCGCTAACACCTACCTACCACGACAAAACAGACAACCTCAGCACACAGAACATTTTGAAACCAACACATTAGACCCGCAAAAGAGAACGTGGCACTGTGTACCTGAGGAATAGACACGTCAAAAAGAATGTGCAAAAAATTAAACTGACTCAATATGTGTAACCACGAGACACCAAGAAACCACCGTTAAAACCCGGAACCTAAAACAATTTTAAACTAGCCCGTGTCGCGAGTGTTTTAGATAATCCGAACCCGTGACCCCTAAACTTATAATAGAACCCCACATTAGTACAGTAAACAAACGTTAGACAATACCTTCATTTAGAAAGAAGTTTAATCTGAGAATTGATGCCGCAAGTGGGCTGAGCCTCACTCCAAAGCATCACATTTATTTGTATCCAATTCTTTTATACACATCAAATCAAATCGCTAGTCAGTTAAGTCTAAAATCTTAAACATGTACAAAAAAGTTATCTGGCTACAGATAAAAACTGGAAATTTTGTCTAGTGCTAGTGCTAACACAACCACCAGCCTGATGTCCTCGACCACTATGTAGAGGATATCTTCTGTGCGCACCCAGACTACAACAACCCCCAATACTCTGCATTTGCACCACCCACTAGAGTACAAACAACTACACAAATTTCGATATGGGAGTAACTTTATACTTCAAAGATAAAATCCTTTTTTTAAAGTCATATAGGGCCACACTCTTATCATCTACAAGACTTCAGTATCACAAAATCAATAAATAATTATAAAAAAAACTTTATAGTGTAACAAGAACTACAATAAGTATCATCGTCTAAAAGCAGACATAAAAAGTTTTTACCTACCATTTAACAAAAAAAAAATAGAAAAAACAAATCAAAAATATAAAAACAGAGATAGAAGAAACTATTAAGAAAGTAAATAAGGAAAATTAGTGAATGACGATTTAGAAAAGACTCTGAAAACCGTGTTTGTGAAATTATAGGGAAAAAACAAAAAACTAAAAAAAATTATTAGAACTAAAAAGTGCAATATCAAATCATTCAGAAGAGAAAGAAAACACTTAAAATAATTATAAAACAACACAGATGTAAAATAAAAAAAAAATAATTTTGTGCGTACTTAGGTAAAGAGACGAGTACTATCGAAAGCTTATAAAAAATAATAACAAAAAGTTTTTCAAAAGACCAGATCTCAGCTACTGACTAGGAGTAAACGGAAAACCTAACCTAAATTAACTTAACCTAGCTATAAAATTATAAAACCGTCCAACAAACAGCAAGTTGCTAAGTACCTCAAACGCCACAAAACCACCAAGGTTATTCTCCAAAACTACCATTCTCTTGGCATAAAACAAAACGTTGAGTCTCTTGTGCAATGTGGGGAATCACAAGCTTTGTTGTTAGTTTTTGTAGCCGCAAAATAAATAATATTGCACCGCAGATAAAATTTTGAAAAGGAGATAATAATTAATTTGCCAAATGAAGAAACTGCTTCAAATGCTAAACCATCAAAACAAGAAAATTAATAAACTGAAAACACACACAAACAGAACCTACGCTCTGAATATGAACAAAAGTAAAATGTCTAGGACCCACTCTTGACACCAGGCTAAACTTGCACACTTAAAACCGTTCTGGTGCTTTTTGCAACCAAAATAATGGATGTACATGCCAATTGACACCTAATTTGAGAGAATAACTATATATGATGGTGGTAAGATCCGTCATTACATAGTAAAGTTTAAGGGCTAGCATGTCTGTTAATAACAAGGATAATGAGAACGTAAAAATACTATTATCGTTACCGCTACTTCACTTACTTATAATAGCGGAGGTAAAACAAGCAGAGTATAAACTATAAATAAGCAAACACTTCTGTTGGACTGTAACACTACGCCACTGTGTTGTGTTATTATTATATTTTATCACTAGTGCTGTTTTGTGTATAATAAGTGTCTATAATTTTAAAGTTTTTGTCTACTCTGTTGGTAATTATATAGGCAATTAATTACTTTATATGTTTTGTACATGTATTAGTACAATTTTTGTTAATGCTTATTTATAAATATTAACTTTAAATTATAGACCACGCACTAGTACTTCCGCGTCGTCCGTGGCTTAATTTTTAACTATTTTCACCAGTGGCGTAACCCACGTTTATTAATTTAATAACTTTTATTTTTAACTTGTGATTTTAATTATTTTAACTTCATATTCCATATCCTTTTGTTTCTTTTGTTACCTTACCGTGGTCTACCTGTGTTTGTTTTTAGTAAGTCACCAAGTGATCGACCGCACCGGTGTGAAGTGTGTCCCTGTTTTATCTATTTTCCTTAATATTTTTATAACTTAATATTGTTTTATTTTATTACTGCATTGATAGCATGCCTACTTGCAAATGCAAAAGCGTTGCACAATCTGGCATAACTTGCACTAATTGTGGTATTGTCTTTCACAATAGTTGTGCTTAAAAAAATAAAAAATGCATTTGTGACACTTTATTTTATATAGACGATATAGAATTACATAAGCTTTACAAAAAAAACATCGTATTACATCAAATATTGTTAGAGGAAGTGCGATCTATAAATAAATTATTAATTGAAAAAATTATCTATCTTGAAGAGAAAATTGCCGAAAAAGACAAAGTAATTTTAGAATAT
The DNA here is from genome assembly GCA_963932245.1 of Tachinus rufipes. Taxonomy (NCBI): domain Eukaryota; kingdom Metazoa; phylum Arthropoda; class Insecta; order Coleoptera; family Staphylinidae; genus Tachinus; species Tachinus rufipes. The sequence continues at coordinate 17,892,115 of OZ010748.1, read as the reverse complement.
GCAACTCGTAATGAGCAACAAACCGTTCCAAATAATGCGTTGCCCAGTAATGTAAAGACTCTGTTGCTTGAAGTTCAGTTGTTAAAACTAAAACTAAATCCAACCAGTTAGTTCAACCAAAAGCAAAAGTTATTTTTGACAGTTCTGAGTTTAAACAACGTGGTTACGATTTATTTAGGTGCAATCGTTCCGCATTAACTAGTGCTAAACTGGATAGTGGGGGTATATAAATTGCAATTAGATCTAATCTAAAAAGTATATTACTGCAACCGTGGAACATGTGTTTGATTTTGTTAACTTTAAGTAATAATAATAATAATAAACGGCTTTATTCTAATAAACAATCCTACTACAGATTTACAAAAAAATAAAATAAAAATGTAAAGATTATAATATTAGAATTAATGTCAAGTAGTGTATTTTATAGCGGACGAAGACACAGGCAACTAAAATGGAATTGAATATGGAAATGAAAGAAAAAGAGAAAGAAGAAAATAAAAATAAAAAAGAATATAAGAAACTAGGGACATGGAACATAAGAGGACTAAATGGGAAAGAAAAAGAAATAGAAATAGAATTTGAGAAGGCAAAACTAGATATACTAGTAATAACAGAAACTAAGAAATAAGGGAATGGAGAAGAGGAAATGGAAATGGAACACCTGTTGGTATACAGCGGAGTAGAACAGCATGAAAGAGCAAGAGCGGGACTGGGGTGCATAATAAATAGAGAAAGAAAAGACACACTGAATAAATGGGATGCAATATCAGAGAGAATATTAATGATAGAGCTGAAACAAGACAGAGAAACGGAAACAATAAAAGCGGTATACGGTCCAGACGAAAACGATACAGCTGGAAACAAAGACAAATTTTGGGAACAACTAAGTGTAGCGATGGATACAGCAAGAGGGACGACATACATAGCAGGAGATCTAAACGCAAGGGTAGGACGCAAAGACCACATATACCCAAAGACAATGGAGAAGAGAAGAGAAACAACAATGGGAAGAGACTACTGGATTTCTGCACAATACATGACCTGATTATAACAAATACCTTTTATGAGCACAAGGATATCCACAAATATACTAGAGTACAAAGAAGCAGAGGAGAACGATCAATAATTGATTACATTATAGTCAAACAAACAAATAAAAGTGATATACGGGATGTAATAGTAAAAAGAGGCAGTGAAATATACAGTGATCACTACCTAGTAGTAGCAGAAATCAAGGAAAAGAAGGTAAAGAGCAAAGCTGTAAGAGAAAACAAAACGAATGAACACATAAAAGTGATAAGGAGTTACAAATTAAAAAACAAGGAACTGGCAAAGAAGTACGAAGAAGGAATAAAGAGTACACTCCTAAGAACAAAAGGAGAAACAGAACACATGGATATAGAGAGATTGTAGGAAGTATTCAGGAGAACTATCACAGAAGCAGCAAAAGTTACATGCGGAGTCAGCAAACAAAACACACACAAAAAACAAACAACATGGTGGACAGAAGAAATAAAGCAGCAAGTGAAAAACAAAAAGAAGAAATGGCAAATATATCTACAAAATAAGACAGCAAACAGCTACGAAATATACAAAGAACAAAGTAACAAAGTTAAAAATTTGGTAACTGAAGCAAAGCAAAAAACATGGGAAGAATTTGGAGACAAAATGGAGAAAGATAGTAAAGGAAATCAGAAGCTGTTCTACAGAGTGTTAAAAACCCAGAGAAAGAATAAAGAAACAGAGAGAAACGCAATCAAGGATGAGAGAGGTAAAATAATAACCAACCAAAAAGAAATTATGGAACGATAGAAAAAATACTTCCAAAATCTGCTCACAGGTAAAGAAAGGGGACAACAGGAAGAGGAAAATCAAGATAAGGGTAGGTGGGAGAAGAAAGAAGGTAATAAAGAGCAAAACATAACCATGGAAGAATTAGAAGAAGCAATCCATAGATTAAAAGTCGGCAAGGCCCCAGGAGACGACCAAATCACAGCGGAAATGATAAAAGCATAGGAGAAAGTGGAAGAGAACTGTTACTCAAAGTTTGCAATAAAGTATGGACAGAAGAACAAACACCAAAACAATAGGAAATAGGATTAATAGTGCCAATACTAAAACAAGGAAATAAGATAGACCGCAATAACTATAGGGGCATAACACTGCTGAACACAGCCACGAAACTGATGGAACAAATATTAGAAAAAAGACTAAGAAAACAAGTCGAAAAATCACTAGAAGAAGAACAGAATGGGTTCAGGCAAGGCAGAAGCACACATGATCATATATTCACATTAAAAGAAATAATAAGCAAAACCCTAGCCAGATCAAAAACAGCATATCTAGCGTTTTTAGATATGGAAAAGGCGTTTGACAGAGTACCGAGAAACAAGATATGGGAAAGTCTAAACAAAAGAAAGGTAGACCCGAAACTGATCAGAGTAATCATGAGTATGTATAAGGAAACGAGAAACTGCGTAATTAGCAAAAATCGAAAATCACAAATCTTCAAAACAAATAAGGGAGTAAGACAAGGAGGCAGCCTGAGCCCGATCCTGTTTATAATATTTATGGATGATCTAATTAAAATAGCCAAGCAAAAAACCAGACCACTATATATTGGATACAGAAGGATGGAGAAGATAGGAATAGCGGAGTGCGCTTTTGCGGATGATGTGGGGATATTAGCAAAAAATAAAACAGACCTCGAACATAACATGAAAGTTTGGAATAGAGTTTTATAAGAAAATGGGATGAAGATAAATAAAAAGAAAACAAAGAGCATGGTAATATCAACAAATAAGGAAAAGATAAACATAGTGATAGAAGGGGAGGCAGTCGAACAAGTAGACAATTACCAGTATCTAGGAATAATGTTTGATGAAACAGGAAAGCAGGAAGTAGAAATTAACAAAAGAATAGAGAAAGCAAACAGAATTTACTACTCACTGAACAATATAATAATAAACAAGAAAGAAATAACTAAGCAAACGAAAATGAAGGTCTACAGAGCAGTATACAGGCCAGTTCTAACATTTGGATGCGAAACATGGGTACTCTCAAGAAAAGACAGGAGCAAACTAAGGGCGGCAGAAATGAAATTCTTGAGAAAAGTGAAAGGAATAACAATAAGAGATAAGATTAGGAGTGAGCAGATAAGACAAGAGCTAGGAATAGAATCCATAGAAGAATTCATTGAAAGAAGACAACTGGGATGGTGGGGACACATGCAAAGGATGAGTGAGGCAACACCAGCAAAAAGAATATGGGAGGCCAAGGCCCAAGGAAAGAGAAAAAGAGGAAGACCGAAAGCCACATGGAACGACACAATTGAAAAGATACTCGAGAAAAAAGGAAAAACATGGAAAGAAGCAAAGAATATGGCAGACGATAGAAAGACATGGAATAGATTTATCAAAGGAGAATAACACATAGTAGCCTACACCCAATGGGTAGAAGGGCGATCTGATTATATATATATATATACTTGGTGGCCTATAAATACATGTTACATTTATAAATTCAAATTGATTAATTTTAAAATTAGTACTTGCACATTCAAACTCTCTAATAGAAGCTAAACAAGTTATATCAGTACGTATGGTTGAAGATACTCCATTTTTGCTGTATATTGCAGCTCCACCGCGTTGAAGATGCGGCCGGCAGAAACTTGAAACGCATTTATAATTCACAATTTTTATTAATGATAATTGTTCTTTAGATTGTCAATGTTCAATTAAACAAATAAAATTACAATTATAATCTTGAACAAACATAGAGAGTTCATTTAAAGAATTACCTAAAGATTCAATATTTAAATGTAATATTTTATAAAATGTATTACTTTTTACGGTGTTTCCAATTTCTTTGGTATCCATTGAAATAAAGGAGATATAGAAATGCTGAAGGATTTTTTAATCGTTGTAAATCTTCTATTGGCGTACTTATTTTAAAGGATAAATATTGATCCGGATATTTTGATTTTTTCGCATGTCACATTTTTGAAGTTTTTGTTTGTAATATATAATTTTATATCTTCTGGTGTTACAGTAATTCCAAATTGAGATACATGAATATGTCCCAATTTAGCAGCTACTGTCAAATTTTCTGATTCCGCGGTTCCATATGTAGAAGTAATTTTTCTTTTCTTTTTGTAAGTAACAATTTGATATCTGTTGTTGTCGATAGGCTTTAAAACTGTATTTGTATTTCCAGTTTTTGTGATATCCGTTTGTTTACGCATGGTTTATATTTGTTGAGCATTATTTTTCTCTAAATTATTTGTTGGGGTACTACTTACTCCATCTTTTAACACAATTGAATAAGAAATTACATCTTCAGTTGTTCCATCTGACTTGTCATTGCTTTGAGAAAAGCTAGGCTTAGTTAATATATTATCCGCTGGAGGTTTGTTTGTTTGACAGAATCCTTTAAATTCTTGATGTTATGGTTTAATCTTATTTGTTCAACTTCTTTACATAATTTATTAATTATGCTGTTCTTACTTGTTACAGCATTCTTAAGATCATGCACTTCTCGCTTCAAAGAAACTAGAAGTTTGAGGGTGATACGTTGAACTTCATCCTTATTACATTTAGTGCATGCACCAATGCCTAACTTATCTTCACTTTTCTTGCACCGATTATGATAAGACAAATCACACTAACAGCACTTTACAATATCATCAATGATTGCTTTATTACAACTAGCACAAATTAAAGTTAAGCGTTATTTTTAATTCACTTTCAGAGAGCGAACGAGACAACTTACTCGCCGCCATCTTCATGTGTCATATTTAATTAGTGCGGTTTATTTACCACCAAATTCAGCTATTGATAAATACGCCGACCATTTCTACTCTGTTGAATCATTAGCTGATATATATCCCAGTGGTAAACTTATTCTACTGGGAGATTATAATCTACCTGCAGCGTTGTGGATAAATAATGAGTTAGAAATTGGAGTAGTTTGCAATGAAACGCATATTTAGTAGCCAATTCTTTTGGATTTTTAAACAGCATTGAATGCATAACAATACCCAATAGTAGGGGTGTGTTTTTAGACTTGTGTTTTACAAATGATCGTGATATAAAAGTATCAATGGCTGTTGATGTTCTGTTAAACACAAGCCAACACCACTATGCTTATGTGATAGATGTTAAAAGTGATACCAACTGTGACATTTTAAAGTGTAACTATGTTTTTAATGATTTTCAATTTGCAGACTTTAGCGCTATCAATGGTTTTTTATTGAGTTTAGATTGGTCTTTACTTTTTATAATTGTGATATTAATGTATGTGTTGATTTGTTTAATTCTGTATTGTATTATGCAATTGATTGTTACGTACCTAAAACACTGTGGCGTGAAAACAACTTTCCTGTTTGGTTTAGCAAGAAACTGATTTTACTTACTAAATTGAAAAAAGTTGTTAATACACGTTTTAAATCTTCAGAACTTCTATATAATTATAATGAGTTTAAATCTATTGGCACTTCATGTAAAAATCTTAGAGCTCGCCTTTACAAGCAGTATAATGCACGTACCGAGAATAATATTCAAACAAATCCAAAGCATTTCTGGAAATTTGTCAACAAAACCAGAAAATCTAATAGCTTTTCGTCTACAATGTACTATGGAGACCTTATCTGCACTAATTGGAAAGATGATAACGTCAACAAATTTGCAGATTTTTTTCATCTGTTTACGATTCTGAAGTTCATACAGCTCCAACGTTTGAGTTTCAAAACAACGTAATACAATCAAATTTTTCAATTAGATTGTTTGATGTTTTTAAAGGTATTGAATACCTTCAAAGTAATCTTGGCACTATCCCAAACAACAACCCTTCTATGATGTTGAAAGAATGCATTTATTCCATTTCTACGCCGTTACATCTACTTTTTAATGCTTCCCTTGAGCAAATCTAAATTTCCTGATATGTGAAAACAAAGCTACATTATGCTTTTATTTAAATCTGCGGCTAAAGGAGACATAACTAACTAAAGAGGTTTATGCATTCAATCTGCCATTCCTAAATTATTTGATTAACTTGTAACTGAACAAATACAATGGATGTGCAAAAGTATTATAAATGATGAACAGCATGGTTTTTGCGAGAGTCGTTCTACACTTTCTAACTTATTGTGCTACGAAAATTATAGTTTGAAAGCTTTTGAATCAAAAGTACAAGTTTTTCAAAGGCTTTTGATTATATAAGCCACAGTTTTTTGTTAGCTAAGCTTCATACTTTAGGTTTTCATCATGCTGTGGTTTCATGTATATCTAGTTTTTTGGAAAATCGCACTCAATGTGTAAAAATTAATAATTTTCTTTCACAACCAACTTTTGTATCTCAGTGTATTCATTCATTGTCTTTTCTTTTAGTTGCTGATAATCTAAAGCTTTACAGTAAAATATCATCTGTTAATAATTGTCATCTGTTACAACGAGATTTAGATTCCGTAAATGCTTAGTGTCATAATAATTATCTTTTTCTTAACGTTAACAAATGTTTTTCAATTAGTTTTTAAAGAACACTGAATAAAATACCTTACGGTTATGATATTAATCATAAACCGTTGAAACAAGTTTCTCAAATAAAAAACTTGGGCGTAATCTTTGATTACAAACTCACTTTTGTCGAGGATATTAACTATATGTGTAACCGGGCTATGAAAATGCTAAGTTTTGATTACAGAATGTCAGCAGATTTATTTCCAAATACGCTCAAATTACTTTATTGTTCTTTAGTGCGCTCTTATTTAAAATATGCTCCGTCAGTCTGGTGCCCGTCTTACAAAATTTATATTCAAAGTATTGAACGAATCCAAAATAAGTTTGCTAGATTATTATGTTATAAATCGGGGATTTTAGCGGTTGATTTTTATCAAAATTACATTACATCTTTGTACAATTTGCCACCACTTAAACTTAGTCTCAAAAGGGCTGATCTTTAGTTTTTGCGTGGACTAGTGATGTCTGTTGTAGACTGTCCTGGCCTTCTTGCATCTCTACCATTCAGTATTTCTATTAGCAATCGACGTACCAGGTAGATGCTATTGTTTAGAGAATTTACACATTCTACAAATTACGGGTGGAACGATCAACTTGTTAGGATGTATAAACTGGCAAATTGTTTGCCAAGTAATTTTTATTGGTTTTGTACCAAATCTCAGTTTAGGTCGCAATTAAATCGTATTGATTGATTGTGTACCTAAATTCTATTTTAGATTAAACTTGTTTTTATGTATTTTTTGTATTTTATGTATATTATTTTAGTTTATGTAATATGTTTATTTATAAAAAAAAATATTTTAATAAAAAGGTTGGATTTCATAAAAAGCTTTGTATTAAAAAGATACTGATGTGATAATACCACAGCAATACAATTAGACTAACAATAAACACTTAGACGCAGTCAAGATAACGATCTGGTGTACACACATGGGGCTAAAAACTAAAACAGCACCGGAACTGGAAACTACAAAAACAAAATAAATCCTGTTAGGATTGCCCAAAACTTGCAGAGTTTGCCTGGTTTAGATACCATCGAACCCAAAGATAAAAGAAAATCAGCTTGCCAAAAATAAAACAAAAAGAATATTTATATAATAAAAAAACAAGAAAAAAATATTGCTCGATACCGAAAACAGCAAAACTGCAAAGAAATAACACATTCAAGTGTTTTCCTAACCATAACAGACCACCAAAAGTTTAGTAAAACAAATGAATCAGGCTGCAAAAATTTAAAGACACTGTAGTATTAACAAGCAGATGCATAGAAAAGGAAAAAAAATGGCCCGCCTATGCCGCGGGTGTATAAAAAAAGAATAGACTCCAATACACTTGGTAAGTAAATGCAAAATTTATAATTTGCAACGCATAGTCATCTTTGGCAAACCTAACCTAACTGAAAAAAAGATAAAGGCAAAAGATTTAGTACTTCATTGTTTGTTTACCAAAATAAGAATTTTCTGTAATAAAAGTGTTTGTGTTACAATTTTTTTATGAAGTAGAATTAATTTTAATATATAAAAAAAAATTGTGGTGAGTTACTCTGATGGACAAATCTTCAAATTGATTATTAAGCTTTTATTACAGATTATTTTATAAATCAATTTGATAGTTGTGACTGAAAGATTTTGAATTAATTTTTTTTTAGACGATATCAAAGTTTCTATTAAATTGTACAGGCTGACCAGACATACTCTTTTTTAGTAACATATTCTCTTTTGGAAGTTAGAATACTCTTTACTCTTTTTAATTCAAAATAACAAAAATATACTTTTTTTTTCAATTGAGTGCTAATAATTTCAAACTCTTTATACGGCTTCTAAATTAACAATCCAGTTTTTAAAAATGTAAATCGGGTTTTTAAAACTGAAAACCCAGTAACTAACGTGTTAAAATTTAATGCAAAACTAATAATAACCGATTTTCAAATTATAACCGGCCGTTAAAACTGTAAGTCTGTCTTTGAAAGTGTAAATCCGGTCTTTAAAGTGTTAAATGTATCTGCTAAATTGTAAATTTTAGACATTAAGTAATCAAATACCGTCAAAAACTATAATAATATGCTTTATATTGTTAAATTAAAGAAAAATTTTAAAAGTCTGGCACTAAAATACAAATTTCTGCCTAAAAAAATTAAAATCTTGTCTTAAAATACTAAAATCCGGCAAAAAAACATAAAAATCTCATACTTTTAAAAATCTAGTCATAAAATACAAAATACGGTAAAAGAATTTAAACCCGTCCATAAAGTAATTAAGTCCCGCCAAAACAATAGTAATATAGCAACAAACGAACATAATTTTAAATATTTTGCCATAAAATGTTGAGAGCTGCAGGTTCCTATCAGTGGAATTAAATACGTTTTAGGCGGAGAGAACAATTTAATTTTTTTTTTAAATACTTTTTATTGACATAAGATTAAAGTCAGTAATTTCATTTTTTTTATATTATAAATCTAACAACCACAGCTAACTACGTAATATATTAATGTGTCAGTTGTATGAGAGCAATTTAAACACCACTACTTACAACAAATAATTCCAACACTCCCACTAAATTGCATACATACACATGAAAATGAAAACTTAAATGCTAATGTTTAACAAATGTTTCATTCTAATAAAATCATATTTATTTAGGGTTTTTGTGAGAATATCGGCTGCTTGTCTTTTCGTATTGACATATTGCAATAGAATTTGCCTTTTTTGATATTTTTCTCTTATGAGGTGATATTTAATCTCAATATGCTTAGTTCTGTGGTGAAAAACTGGGTTCTATACGAGTTTTATGGCACTTTGATTGTCCACATTTATTATAACCGCACTTGTTAATATTTTAAGTTCATTTAGAAGCTGCTTTAGCCACATAGCTTCTTTCACGGATTCGGATGCGGCGATGTATTCGGCTTCCGCAGTAGAACAAGCGACAGTCTTCTGTAGTTGAGTGCGCCACGTGATGGTGCTTTCTCCGATCTTGAAGACATAGCCAGTTGTGGAACGGCGTGTCATGATGTCCCCTGCATAATCGGAATCAAAGTAACCAATTATTTGGAGTCTCTCATCGTTTCGTTCATACGTCAATCCTTCATTGATTGTTTGTTTCAGATAACGTAGCACTTTCTTTGCTGCATTCCACTGTGGAATTCCCCAACTGTGTAGTTTTTTACTCAGTACATTGGTGATAAAAGCAATGTCTGGTCGACATGCAGTTGCTGCAAATATTAGGGACCCAACTATTTCACGATAGGGAACGTTTTCGTTCATTTCTTCATCATTGTTTGAGATTAAAACTCCTGGTTGTGCTGGTACAGAACATCCAGCTGAATCTTGCAGGTTGAATCTATCAAGGATTCGATTTATAAATCTACTTAATTTGATTGAGATCAAGCCGCTTTGTGGATTACGTTCGATTTCCAGTTTTATGAAGTTTCGAGGTTTACAGATTGTAATTTTGAATTCTTGATTTAAGTGTTTGTTCACTTTCTTGAGTGTCTCGCATGTTCTTGAGAAATTTAGTCCATCGTCCACATATATGACAAGAATAACTGCTTCTTCATTGATCACGTATACACACATGTCCATCAAACATTGATTTAGTCCAATTTTGTTTAAGTATTCATTGAAACGCAAATTTCAACATCTCGGGGATTTTTTTAATCTATATAGAGATTTCTTTAGTTTGCATACTATGTTTTGCTTAGAGTTCACACCTTCTGGTGGTTCCATATATATTTGTTCGTCTAGTTTTCCGTAAAGGAATGCGGTCTTAACATCGAATTGACTTATTTCGAGCTTGTAGTGTGCTGCAAGTGCTAACAATGTTCTGATGGTGTCATATCTTGCTGTTGGGGCAAAAGTTTCTTTGTAGTCTATCCCCTGTACTTGGCTGTAACCCTTTGCACATAATTTTGCCTTGAAGATGGTGTCGTCATCTTTGCTTTTGATTTTAAAGACCCAACGTAAGCCAATCATTTTCTTGTTACTGGGGCGATGCTGTAACTCCCACGTATTGTTGTTATCTAGTGATTTTAACTCCTCTTGGATTGCTCGCTTTCATTTGTCCTTTACGTCACTTTCCATCGCTTCTGCGTAGGTAGTGGGTAAGTAAACTTCAGTAAAATTTATCTCACCTTGTTCAAAATCATTCAGGTACTTTGGTTTCGGAATTTTATTTCTTGCACGCAGATTGTGTGTTTTTGGCTCATCATTGTCCCTTTTGTCGTCGCTATTTAAATTGTTATTAAACATATCATCATCGGGCTTGTTATATTTTTCTTCTTTATTTCTTTCTTGAGCCTCTTCTTCGTGGTTGACTTCATCAATTCTCTCTTGATCCTCTTGTTCGTGGTTAACTTCTTCAATTATCTCTTAATCCTTTTGTTCATGGTTGATCTCTTCAATTGATGTGTCGATTACTATGCTTCGTGGAGTCGGATTTTCAATGGTTGCATTTTCATTGAAAATGACTTCTCTGGAAATTTTAATGCTGCCGGTCTCAGAATTGAAAAGCCGATAGTTATTTGAATTACCTTCGTATCCGATTAACACGAGCTTTTTACTTTTCTTATCTAGTTTTTTCCGTAGATGATCGGGCACATGTAGGTAAGCAATGCTGTCAAATACTCGTAGATGAGGAAGTGATGGCTTCTAGCTACACCAATTTTCGAGGGGTGTTCCGTCCTTGATTTGACTGTTGAAAATTCTGTTGAGAATGTACACTGCTGTGTTTGCTGCTTTTCCCCACAATTCCTTCGGTAGTTCTTTGGTGAAGAGCATTGCTCTTACACTTTCCATTATTGTGCGATTTTCCCTTTCGCTTCTGCCGTTTTGTTGTGGCGTGTATCGTCCGGTTGTTTCTAGAATTATGCCTTCATCATTAAGAAATAAAGTGACACAATAGTTTATGTATTCAGTGCCACGGTCTATTCTCAAACGTCTTATTTTGTGACCTTGTGTTATGCACATCTTAGTGTTTTTAAATGCTTCAAAAACATCGCTCTTGTTTTTCAGCAACTTAATTACTCTGTAACTAGTGCAATCATCCTTAAATAGCACATAGTATTTTGCGCCTCCGAGCGATTCCACGTTTATTGGACCACACACATCAGATTTCGATTTTGTTGTATTTAAGCTTGTGTTGTTTTGCCAAGACACAACTCTCACAAAAGAAGTCTTCTTGACTTGTTGCTGTAATATTTCCGTAGTTTTCATTCAGAATTTTCTTGAGAGTTTCTTTATTCACGTGTCCGAGGCGTTCATGCCACTGCTTGAAAGTACCACTCACTACATTTGCTTCTGCATTAAGTCTCTTTGATTTACGAAATGACATCTTATACAAATTATTGTCAGTTCGGCAACCTTTTGCAACAACAGTTTTACCTTCGTAGATTATATCCGTCGATTTATCTTTGATGACTGAGAACCCTTTCTTTGTGATTTGACCTTCAGAAAATTAATTTCGCTTTAGATCAGGTACATACCACACATCATACATTTGTCCTTCATACCAAACATCATCGATTTGTTTTTTGAATCTAATTGTCCTTTTTGCTGAGACTTCAATGATGGTATCATTCCCTAATTTGACATTGACTCCATTTAGTGGCGTCATGCATGATGCACCGTCATCGAGCAGCCAGATTTCTTCTCTTTCTTCGACTGCTGACAGTGCTTGTTGGTTTCTTGCCACGTTGAAAGCACCTCCTTGTTTTTTTGGGTGATTTCTGTTCGTGATTTGTGTTTCTTGTCCTTTTTTCGATGGCGCCCATGCACTCGCTTGCGAAATGGCCTTTCTTAGAACAATTAAAACACGTTATTCTTGACTTATTAAATTTCTTCTTGGTCGAATGCGGATTGTTTCCGCTTGTTGTCATTGCTCTGGCTCCATCGGTTTTATTTCTGCGGTTTAAATTGCTTTCTTCGTCGAGAAGTCTTGCCGTCAAATTCACTATGGTCTGCTTAGTCTCATCAAGTGAGAGCCATGCCTAACGAAAAGCATGATATTTGCTAGGCAACGTACTAACGATTTTTGTCACGATTGCAACATCACTAATTGCATCTCCTGACTCCTTAATTTGTTGCGCTAAGGATTCTATTTTTGCAATATGTTGTGCTACTGTATCAGTGGTTTGCATTTGATATTGGTAAAATCTTTTATGCACTAACATTTTATTCGTTTCCGATTTTTGTTCATAAATGGAATCGAGTTCAATAAGAATTTCATTTGCTGACTCACATGTTTCAATCAGGCTAATTTGTGTTCGTTCCATTGCTGATGTTAAGATGCACATTGCTAGCGCGTCGTCTTTATTCCACTTGTAGAATTTCTCTTTCTCTTTCTCGTCGGTTGGGACGCCTGCTGGTTTCGGTGACGCTCCGATGGCGACGTCGTTCACGCATTTTGCACGCAAAGCACATTTTATCTGGAACTTCCACTGTAGGTATTCTTTTCCATTGAACTTGCCAATATGCATGTGGCTGCTTGAGTCCACCATTTTTACTACTTGCACACTTTATTTCGAATTAGTTTATCTTTTAGTGTCGCAAACTGTTTCACACGGAGAACACGCGAATGGTCTCTTCATTCTTTGTTCACTACCAGTTCATATAAACCACGTGCTTTTCTTTTCACGTTAATATTTCTTGTTCACTCGTGACCACTAGGCCCATAACCTGTTGAGAGCTGCAGGTTCCTATCAGTGGAATTATATACGTTTTATGCGGAGAGAACAATTAAATTTTCAAAAAATCAAAAATAGCAATATTCGGCTATTAAATATTAAAATTGTGTTAAAAAGCATTAAAATCCGGTGACAAAACAGCAAAATTCGGCCATTAACAATTAAAAGCTGCAAAATTCTATTTATAAAAACTTAAATAATGCAAAATCCGGCCACGAACTATCAAAATATTGTTAGGAAGCACCAAAATCCGGTCATAAACAGTTAAAAAGTGCAAACTTCTGTAATAAATTAACAAAATTAAGCCGTAAACTTTTTAAACGTGCAAAATTCTATTCATTAAAAAAAGAAAAGTAGCAAAATCTAGCTATGAAATATCAAAATATTGTTAGAAAATTTTAAAATCTGTCTATAGTGTTGAAAAGTGCAAAACTTTATTCATAAAATGTCAGAAAGCACCAAAATTCGGCCATAAACTATCAAAACATCCAAATGAAAATAAATAATAGCAAAACCCAATCACAAACTGTTAAAAGACGCAAGATTCTATTTATAAAAACTAAAAAACTCCAAAATCCGGCTAAGAACTATCAAAATATTGTCAAGAAGCTCCAAAATCCGGTCATAAACTGTTGAAAAGTGCAAAATTTTCAAATGAATTAGCAAAATTCAGCAGTAAACTTTTTAAAAGTGCAAAATTCTATTCATTAAAAAATAGCAAAATCTGGTCATAAACTGTTAAAAAGTCCAAAATACTATTCACAAAATATCAAAAACATGACAGTCATAAAGTGAATTTTCTATGAAATTTCAATAATAGCAAAAATTCTGTTATGAAATATAATAATATTTTGAGAAACAATTAAAATCTTGTCATAAATTATTTACTAAGTTCAAAATTCTGTTAAACCAAAATCCGGCTAAAAACGGTTCAAAAGTGCAAAATTCACATTCACATCTTAGATTAAGTATTTTTACAGGTAATCATCTTTCATTGGTTATGTTTTGACAGCTGCTATGTAAGATTTTGTAATCTTAGACGTATTAAGTTAATGAATATCTTCTTAGATTCTGTATTTTTTGACTGCTGCTATTTCAGATTTAGTAATTTTTGAAATATTAGATTAAAGAAATTGTTTTTAACAAATGATATACTTGTTAGAGTACTCGTTGCAAATTTGGCGACTAGGTGGTAAAAATATTACGGTTATGGAAGTTTTTGAAAAATTACAAAAATATTTACGTAAAATATAAACAAAATTGACAACCAAAAATTTTAAAAAATATTATTTTTTCTTTCTGCTAAAAATTTAAAAAATTCACTGAGTCAGATTTGAGATTGCTTTATTTTTAGTTTAATCATTAGATTTTAATATATTTTAAAACAAAAAACTGTTGGAGTGCGAGTTTTTTTTATTTAGAATAGAAGGGTTAGGGACTAGGAGTAGAAAGGTTAAAAACATATAACTTATATAAATTTAATGATGGTGGCATTTACTATGTGATAGATATATAACTTATACTCTTTTTTACTTGTAAAAATCTGGTCACCCTGAATTATAAGAGATAATTTACATAATAAAAGCTACTCAATATTGAACTATTATTAGTTAATGCAAAATATCATATAAATTGTTTAATTTTAAAGTTTTTCTAAAAAGTACAGTAATTTATATAAACCATTTTATTCATGCTTATAAGTTATTAATTTATATATCAATTAATAATTCATTAGTTAATAATATAAATTCCAAAGATAATACACATAGCATACAGTAGTTTACTAACTTATATCATACCTGATGTACCTTAATTGCACAAAGCAACAAAACTGAATTAAAGACGTGGCTATACGCTCCACAAACTCACAGAATCATTCAATTTGCTGCAACGCTTGCGTGCGTTTCCTATGCTCGCACGATGTGCAGTTTTAACGTTAATTAACCGTGCGAATGATGAGAATCGATAATGTCCGTTTTACGCGCCGCTGTGCACGACCGAGAATGCCAGACAATCGTGTAATTGGGTTGGGGAAACACACGTCCGCCCTATATTACCTCTGAAGAAAACCTATATCTGTTACGTCTCCGGAGTGTTATCTTAAGCCTCCCAACGGCAGTTAGTAACGTCGATAACTCACAATTGACAGAAAATTAATAAACTGTTACAACTTACCCGGTTTGCATGGTCTATCGATGGCGAACTGGTTACAAATCAGGTTGTCCGATACATTCACACATATGTAACACGTGACCGCGTAATTGTCGAAATCTCTTCCGAGGTCGCGGTCGATTTCGTTTAGTTTGTGGTTGAGATCGTCGAGTGCCCTCGTATTTGTCATGAAAATACAACTTAGTAGCATGCTGAGTCTCAACATATCAATCTGTAACAAAATAAATAAATTACTTATCATTATTTCTACCAAAACTTGACAAAGTAATTGTAAAACAACAACTTACTAATTAACAAAAAACTTAATTGCAAGAGAAAGTTTCGTCCCTTCCTACAGCACTAAAAAGGGTTGTATACACAAAAGACATGTTTTGTGTCCAAATATAGGATTCAATGTAAGAAGTAGTAATTTGTGCAAATATAAATTCAATTCTACAAATAATTAAAATAGTTTGCAAATATAAATAACCAAATCAACAAATATCTATTTACTTATTGTTTAAGATAAAATTAACTGTTATATAATACAAACTACTTGTTATGATTAATGATGTTTGCTTAAATCGTTCATTATTGTTGAGGAAACAATGAATACAATACAAATAAAAAAATAAACTCATTCCATATAAAAACCACACAAATAATAAATACGGCGTCCACGTATTTAAGCAAACAAAAATATAAAGCATGTACTTTATTACTTCAATTAAAGAGAAGAAACAAAAAAACATAATAACTGATGGCAAAGACCTACAGCTCATCAAAAAATTTAAATGTTTTTTGTCTTGTTATATATTTTTACTGTTTTTCCTATTTTGTTCTCTATTTCTTTGTCTAATTTATAGTTGCTTTGTATTATTGTTCCTAGATACCTGTTCTATTATTCTTTTTGTTATTCTTAATTTGTGATTCAGTTTTTCTCTCGCAATTATTATAGACTTTGTTTTTTCATAGTTTATTTTCATGTTTAGTTTTTTTTCAGTTGATTGAAGCTTTTTTCTGTCTCTACTATCACTGTTATATCGCCTGCAAAACTGACCGTGGTTATTAGTCTAGTGCATTCATTTACTTTATCATAAATTACGTCAATAAGGTCAACAAATTTGTAGTCTTTAAAAATAATAATAACTAAAGCTATTTTTTTTTTAATATAGTCGCTATATGGTATCTCCCATTGTAATAACAGCCAAGTCTTAGCTATTTTTTTATACAAAGTAGCGGACTCCTCTTTAAAAGCTGATTAGATATTTTTATGGTAGGCATATATTGCCACTCAAATAAAAAAAACTCTAAACTTATTAATGATCTTTCTAAACATTTTGAAATTGTAGAAAAGCAAAAATTTATTTCTTAAAATATGTAAAGGATGGGCCATGTAACGTTTGCAATTTAAACTACCGTTTTCTTTGTTTTTAAAAGATATAATAACATTTATAAGTTGACAAAAAATTATTTTTATGTTTGACATTTACGAAATGAGACGCTTTAAACTAAAACAAAGTTAGGAAATAATAAAAACTTACTTCCAAAGTGGTGAGTTTTCTACTGAAACAGTAAGAAATTTACGAAACAAAATTGATAGAAAAGAAGTGCTTTCAATGCAGTTTGTAGACCAATTTGTAAAACAAGTTTGCAAAACTGAATTGTTAGTAGACAAAGCAACACGTTTCTCGTCCAGTGCGCTCAGCCAAAAAAATTAATGTTGTTGCTCAGAGTGTGCGTAAACATGCATCAACATCAACTCGTCATCGTTCTCAAGAACTGAACATTTCTCTAATTAAAATTTTGCATAAAGACCTCGGTTTGAGAGCCTACAAAATTTAATTAGTCCAAAAAATTAAGCTTCATGACCATCCGATGCGTTTTTAGTTCGCCCAATAGACTAAAAATTGTTGGGCCAAAAATAAGCATTTTTAGCAAAAAATTGTGTTTTTCGATAAAACTCATTTTCATTTCCGAGGCTATGTCAATAAGCAACATTGTCGCATTTGGGGATCAGAGAATCCACACATAACTATTGAACAGCATATGCATCCACAACAAGTAATTGTTTGGTGTAGTTTTTGGTTTGGCGGTATTATTTGGCCATTTTTCTTCAAAAAGACTACTAATAAATTACAAAAACAAAACAAAAAAATGCTAAAGCAAATTTCCCCAGCTCTGGTCCGTTTAAAATATAATTGACTAGATAGTAAAAGCGAAAAATTAAAACCACAGCCACCTTGTTTTGATGGGTTTGTGTAAGCAATTAGCACTATATTTGCACTAACAAACTAAACCAAGATATTGACAAAAAGAGGGTTATAACAACAATCCGAATCTAAAAGACAATTGTATCAGATCGTCTTTTAGATTGATTCCAATTAAAAAACTTAAAACAGACAATTTACGTACTTTGAATCTAAATGAATACAAAAACTAAAAATTTAGAACTAACCACTTTGGATTTTAACAAACCAACTCCTACAAATGAAAAAACTGTTGTAGAAAATAAATTCGAAAAATGTTCCATCGCATACTTTGCTGTATATTTAGCAAAACAGTGTTTAACAAGTTTAAATGTACTCATTTCACTATTTTTTTGTAAAAAAAAATTAATATTGCGGATTATAAACTTTACATTTTAATTAAGTCGTATAAAGCAAATATATAGTTTAAGAATCAGTAAATTTGTTTGGTACTTATTTTCTCAGTTTCTCAGCAAACATAGATATAATTGTTTAGTTAATAACTTTAAGCAACAAATCGATAAGCTAGGTCAGAAAATATCTTTAAAAGTACAAATAAGTTCAACTTTTTTTTACACTAGTGACTTTAATTCAAATAAAAAAATGTGTATTAAAAATAAGTAAGAAAAAAATATTGACAGATCTATGGTCAGAAAAAATAAGTCAAATAAAAAATAAAAAAATATTTAAAACACAATTTGGTTATAACACAAGAACACTAAAGCCTTGCTAAACTTGTCTAATGCTTGTCAGATGCGCTCAATTTGGTTCTACACTTTTTTATAATATAGAGCATTAAGAAAACAAGTGCATACTGTGTTTGATCTATATTTCCCGTCATCCTACTCAAAATGTTTATTATTATTTAAAAGATTTTTTTGCCATTCTTATGAACACTTTCATTTTCCTTTTATTTATCTAATTTTTTGTCAGCTCAGTTTTTATACATTTTAACTTG
Organism: Tachinus rufipes; assembly: GCA_963932245.1. Classification (NCBI taxonomy): domain Eukaryota; kingdom Metazoa; phylum Arthropoda; class Insecta; order Coleoptera; family Staphylinidae; genus Tachinus; species Tachinus rufipes. The sequence continues at coordinate 17,873,563 of OZ010748.1, read as the reverse complement.
CTCTAGTCTATTTCTTTTCACATACATCTTGACCATATTAATTTTTTGCAGCATATAATAAAAGAAAACCGTATCACAAAGTCTTACTTTCTTCTTCTATTAAGTAGACAGCCCCAATTAAACAAGAAGTTTCAGAATTATCATCATGGCCGCTTACAACTTCCAACTAGCTTATTACCAATTTTTACTTGGTAAACAAAGTCAAACACTAAATAATTAAACAAATCAAAACATCCTACAAACTGCGTTAACCTGCAGGCCAAATAAAATCCAAATTGAGTGGATACAAACATTAACTGATCCATTCTGGGACGTTGCAATGCAAAAAAACGCAGAAAATTGAAATCTAGCTTTTGAAGCATGATGACCATGCGTACCCAAACTCTCAGCCTTAAAACTATCATAATTTAATTTTTATAAAACTTATTTAACCTAACCTAACCTTCTTTTTTAAAGAGAGGAGTAATGCTTTATGCACTGTCTCTTCAATACAGAGGTGTGTGAGACTCGTTCCGTAATTCAGTAAGGACCCTATATACTAACCCTCCTCTCTTTTATCTCCCCCAGTTCCGTGGCATCCGCTTTTGCATTTCTTCATTCGAACACATTTTAATTATTTAATCTGCTACTTAATGTTTTAACTTTGCTCCTCTTCTTTCTCTCTAATCCTTTCATCTTCTTCTATTTTTTGTTATAATTTTTTCAATCATACTATTGATGATATCCCATTTTGTGCTATTTTCTAACATTAGGTTAATTACATTTTCGACTCTAATTTCTTTACAAAGTGCAGTTTCCGCCACTCTTCTTTCAACTTCCCATTTTGGGCAAACCAGCAACGTATGTAGAGCTGTGTCTACAACATCACAATATACACATTTGTCATTGTTAGTTTTCTTAGCTTTTTATAGTATGCCCTGAAACATCCATGTTTTGTTAAACACTGTGTAAAGGAATATCTAAATTGCCCGTGCTTTCTTTTTATCCATTTTAAAATGTTTGGAAATAGTTTGTGTCCATTTTCCTTTTCTATCAGACTCCCACATTCTTGCAATTTTATCAAAGTCTCTGATCTAACTCTTGCTTTTTCTTTTTTATCTTTACCTTTTGTAATTTGTCTTTCTTCTGCTAAAAGCAAATATGGAATAGTTCTAGCCAATACCATCGCACTTATCATTGGAATTGTTCGGTAAGCACGACAGATTCTGATAGCAACGTTTCTTTGTAAACTGTTAAGTAACCCAATATATTTGTCGTATTTAAGTGCTACTGACCAAATTAGGGCTGCATACATCACAACAAAAGCAACTACATTTTTTTCTTCCAATAATTTAAATTGCTTCAGTTTTATCTGTTGCAAGCTCGAGTTTGTGGTCAATCATCCATTGATTCACTTTTTCTAAGCATTTATTTGCTGTAACTTTCAATATATGCGCCGTTTTCTTTATATGCTAAAAGAGTTACTTGGTTAGAGACATCAATTCTAAGTAAATCATTATAATGGATATTCCATAGATTGGGACTCAGTACCGAACCCTGTGGTACACCCCCCGTTACTTCATACTAAGTACCTTTTTCATCAATGATTGCTCTATTTGTAAAATAACTCTTAATTATTTCTATTATATGTTTAGATATCTTTTTTTTTTAAAGCTTTAATAGTTTTGTCCCAAGCCGCCGTATTAAATACATTTTTTACATCAAATGTAATTTAAGCACATAGTCCTCTTTTCCTAAATGTCTTTTTCATTTTATTACAAGCATTTTTCTTAACAATTTCCATTGGGTCTAAAGTTGATCTCCCTTCCCTAAAACCATATTGAGAATTTGATAAATTTTCTCCTTCTTCTAATTCTTTTTTCAACCTAATCACAATAATTTGTTCATAAAGTTTTCCTAACAAGTCAATTAGACAAATTGGTCTATATGATCTCGGATCTTCTTCATTTTTACCAGGTTTTTTAATTAATTTCAAATTTGCTGATTTCCAAGGGGTTGGAAACTTACCTTTTTTTCACAACAAATTTACCGTAGATAATATTTTATCCAAACATTTTTTAATTGCTTTTGGCTTTGAGGCATATTTGAGCTCTTATAGTTATATCGGTAGTAGGTATCTCCTCTAGTTTGGTAATTGGCCACTTTATTTTTACTTGTTCTGGGATCAATGTTTTTCTAACTTTATCTTGGAATGAATCTGACAATTTAATTCCATTAAGTTTCCATTTTTTTGTAATAATTTTGTACCCATCTCCCCATTCTATTTCCCACATTTATTTTTGGCATCGCCTCATCACAAGATTCCTTTATTATATTTATCAAAGTATTGTAACTTGTGTCTGATGATGTCATACTTTTAACTCTTATTATATTCTTAAACTTTTGTTCATTAAATTTTCGTAGATTCCACCTTTTTTTAAGATTATTAATTACTGTTATTGAAGTTTTTTTTTTAATACTGTATCTAATATAATTATAAAGACTTAGTGTTTCAGCCTCCATTATGTGCCATTTAATTATCGTACATAATAAATTTTCTGAGCACATAGTAAGGTCGATAAAGGAAGTCTGTTCATTCCTTTTGAAAATGGGCTTCTCCCCATCATTTACAATGACAATACTGTTCCCGGCCATCCACTCAGTAAAAAACTCTCCTCTTTTATCCTCCACTCTGAAACTCCAATCCGGCGATTCCTGCAATCAGTAGCTTCCTAGTGTCAGTTGGGTGATATGTAGCAGAACATCAACCTGATGTCCTCCACGTCTATCCACACGTACCCTTGCCCTCTTTTTTTGTCTCCGATTTAAGGTTTATTGTTTAGAATTTTGATTCCCGCGTCAAGTTCTGGGTCAATTATTGTTGGTCCTTCTTTTTTTGCTATTTTTTGTTTGGCTCGCTGATTTGAGCACATCTGTTTTGCTCATTTTTGCCGTGGCAACCTAACCTAATCTAATCTAACCTAACTTAACTGCTAACAACAACTACTAATCCTGACATATGTAGTTCCTCTCATTAAAAATTAAAAGGCTATTGATAACATTAAACAATAGACCGTCTACAAAACAGTAGAGTAGACTGAAGGTACAAAAATCTGATTACCAAAAGTAAACCGGGTCGTACATAAGAACTCCCAACCTCTCCCACTAAAAAAACAATCTTAAATTGTTGAAAAATTACAAATGTTTAACTCATACCTTTAATTTATAGACTAATTACATTATTGTCCAATTTGTCATTTTATTTTTTAATATATTAATTTCCACATCAAATACTCATAATGGATTTTGATCAAAACGTTCAACAACAGATCTTCTCATTTTTTATTTTTTTAGTCACAAATAGAATTCTAGTTTAGTCAAACATGTAGAAAACAAAAAATTACTGCAAAACGGCCAATAGTAAACTATTGTACGCCGCAGAAACATGGGGAGATGCCTTAAAGACAAAAAAAAACAGAAAAGAAATAAGAGGAGCCACTAGAGCAAGCTCGTTAAGGATATGTAGGGCTTACAGAACGGTGTCGCAAGAAGCGCTAGAAGTAATCGAGGCGACACTACCCGCAAACTTGATGGTAGAAGAAAGATTAAACATAAAGAAACTGGTAAATGAATGTATGGTGAGATGGCTCAGTTATAGAGCGTTAGCGTAGCACGCTAACAGTCCGAGGTTCGATCCCCGAATATGACTAAAATAATAACTTTGCTCTTTATCCACCGGGGTGATTTGGAAGTCACCTAATAAGCCGTTGGTCCTATCAACCCCCTTCATACAAGTCGTAAGACTTCTGGGGCAATGTAAAATAGCTGTAAAACGCAAAACAAAGAAGAAGAAATAGTAAACAAGAAGCAAAGAGACAAGCAAGAGATAATACAATGAAAAAATGGCAGACACAGTAAAAAGACGGAGAAAAAGGTAAATGGACAAGAGAGTTAATACCAGAAATAAAGGAATGGGTGGAGATAAAACCGAAAACGTGTTACTATACAACACAACTACTCACCGGACATGGAGCCTTTGGAAAGTATTTACAAAATATAAATAAAATGAAGAAAAAAAAGAAATGTATATTCTGCCAAGAAGACACGTACGACGACGCAGAACATACGCTAATAGAGTGCGAAGCGTAAGAGAATGATAGGAAAGAGTTAGAAAATGTATTGGAAAACAAAATTGATAAATCTTCAATAATTAAAATTTGCCTGAATGACGAAAACAAATGGAGAGCATTAAGAAACTATGCAACGGCAGTAATGAGAAAAAAGATAGAAGAATTTGAAAACTCAAAATCTAAATAATCAAAATTGAAAGTAAACACACACATCAAAAGCCACAGAAGACAAAAGAAGGAAGAAAGAGAATCTAAGTGGAAGCAAAAGAACATAGAAAAAAGCAATGAGGAGAAAAAATACATAGTAGGTAAAACAACTATGCCTACCAAGGAATAGAAGAGGAAAAAGTAGACAAAAAAAGAATATACATTGAAACATTAGTACCAACTAAAATTGCAGAAATAAGAAAAAAAAAAAGAACTGCTCAAAGAAAGCAAACTAACGGAACTGACCAGAGAATTTCCAAATGGTAGATACGTCATTTCGAGGTTGACTGACAATGTAACCTTTGAAATGGTCAGAGTATATTTGGCAACCAGGGGACACAAAGAAATAATTCCAAATGGAGACTCAAGAATATCCTTAGAAGTTAATTTGGCAAATCTAGGATTACCAAAGGGGGTACACCTAATGGAGCTCTACAAAATATTCATGAAAGAGAGAGGATACGCCGACAAAGAAGTGAATGAAGACTTAGAAAAACTAAGAAGACATCTAAGGACAAATCAAACAACTAGGCTGAATAACAATAGAATGGCAGAAAGGAAAGATGAACGTCAGTATATGACAGACAACAAATAGGGTATAGGGAGAGATGAGCCGGGACAGCATGTATTGCCGCAGCACTCAGTGTGAATCCCACAAGGCCGAAACCAGCTCATCTCAAACTAATAATAGACTAGAGACAGACATGATAAGGACAAAATGACAACAGAATTAACGTAGAAAAGAAAACCAAAAGGTATTGCCCTGCGTTATTTATTCTCAAGGGCCACTTGCTGAGGCCAAGACCTCACTACGTCCTTTAAAAAAAATATATATATATATTCGTCCTTGTATTGAATATTGAAACTACACTATCTTTTCTAAATTTAATTCAAAAACGAGCTATTTGGATCATTAATCACTTTTTTTAAAGATATTTGTCTTGTTACCTTATGTTAAACTGTTTAAAAGAACATTTAATGCTCTAAAATGATTTGATAATGTTTTATTACCAAAATGATCCTATGCTTTTTTTAATTATTTTAGAATATATTAAAATGTTAATTAAAGACTTCAAAGAATGTTCTCATACAACATTAAACTATCATGTTTTAAATGTTCTGAAACCTTTTGATGATGTTCTAATAATATAAAAAAAAAATTTCAGAGAAAATTTAATTTCATCTTGTAAATGTTTCTTTAGGTTTCTTTTTTAAAAAAGTTTTATAAAGCTCTAAAAAAATCCAAAAATGTTCTCATGTCTTTCTATCTGTTCTAAAAACTACAAAAATGTTCTAGTGGTTTGATGTATTTAGAGACGTCCAAAAGTGTTTCCATAGAACATTAAGTTGACAACATCTCTTAAATGTGCTAAAGTGGTTTGATGAAGTTTTAGTGATTTACAAAAATGTTCCCATGATTTTGACTATGCGCAAATTTTTATCTCAAAAATTGTAGGAGGAGTAGGCTTTCATGCAATGCTACTTTTAGCAAAAAATGCATTTTTTTTACATTTCACAAATTGCCAATAGATTATTTGTACATATATTCAAAGTTTTTTAGAATAAGAGTTTGTAGAAGACCAATTAATTTTTTCATTTGAGACTAACCCCAAGTTTTTGTACAACAAATAGTGTTCTTGATTGGCATTGTTTAAAAATAAAAACCTAAATCAAAAATTAGCTTTTAATAAGCGGAGCAATTCTGCGAAAAAAAGTTTTAGTTTTTTTAATTAAAAAAAATTCAACATTAAGTAAAAAAAATTACCAAAAATATTCTAAGAGGTTTGATGTTGTGTTGGAGAATTTTTAAAACGTTCCGAAAAATTATTTAAATTTACAGCAACTTTCAAATGTTCTAAAATGTTTAAAAGTGACTTCCAAAAATGGCCTATTTTGGATGCTTTGGATGACTGTCGCATTGACTCGAGATATTTTGGTCTAATTAAAACTATTCGCCACTGTAACGCTGAAACTAAAAGATTTATCCGACAAAATACCAATCAGACGCGGAGTGCACCAAGGAGATACTTTGTCCCCTAAACTATTTACACTAGGTCTAGAGAGTATCTTTAAAAATTTAGACTTGACGGAAAAAGAAATAAATGTTAATGGCAATAGGTTGACGCACTTGTGCTTTGCGGATGATATTGTTTTAGTGGCCACTAAAAAGACTGAGAAAACAATTCTGACTCAGTTCAACCACATCTCCTAATAAACTGGTCTTCACATGAATATGAGCAACACAAAAATCATGACAGCTGATGTTCCACACCTGCCTGATATAGTCATCGATGGGTTCACGGTGGAAAGAGCAGAAAACTAAAAATAAGCAAAGAAAACCAAGATGCGGAGACCAGAAGAAGAATAGGACTAGGCTGGGCAGCATTTGAAAAGCTGGATTTTATTCTAACCCGCAAGACGTTCCAAAAAAAGTTGAAAACGAAAATATTTGATTCATGTGTTGCACCGGTCCTCACATATGGCGCAAAAACTACAACATTTACCCAGCAGAACATCAATAAGCTGGCCGTATCGCAAAAATCATTGAAACGGAAAATGCTAGGCATATCATTACGCCACAAGAAAGAAAAAAAATGAGTGCGGAAGAAAACGGATGTGGTAGAAATAGTAGTGCAACAGAAATAAAGTTAGGCTGGGCATATCCTACAAACAACTAATGACAGATAGTCTCACAGAATCCTGGTATGGAGACAAAGATGCAAAAGGAAAAAGATAGACCGCCCCCCTAAAAGACGGAGCGACGATGTTTGGAAAGTAGCAAAAAGGAAATAGTTAAGATTAGCAAATAACAGAGAAGAATAAAAATTTAAAAAAGAAGACTATATCTAATATTGGAAGAATAAAGTCTGAACAAGAAAAAAAAAAAGAAAACTTCCAAAAATATTCCTATGGCTAACTAAATGTTTTAGAAATTATTAAAATTTCTATAAAGTTTAAAGTTATATTAGATACTTTCAAAAGGATTCCAACCGATTCTGATTACTTTTTAATATCTTTCAAAAATATTCTTTTGGCTTTCTAACTGTTCTAGAAAGTAAACAATATTCTAGAAAATTTAAATAAATGTTTCCGTGATTCTATAACTAATTAGGAAAGTATAAATTTTATTTGTTAAAGACGTCTCAAAGAATATTAAATTGACAACGTCTCTGAAATGTTCTAAAATGTTTTGATCAAGTTTTAACAAAAAAATTCCTTCACTCTTTTAGAAACTATAAATATAATCTACAAGGTTTTATGTAATGTTCTAAAGAATTCCAAAAATATTTCCATAGGTTTCTGACTGTTTGATAACGTTTGCTGATGCGTTGAAATAACTTCTAAAAGCTGTGGCAGTTTTTGTAAGCAATGTTCCTAATTTGTAGTCCAATTTTCCCATATATCTGGGTACCACTTTTGATAAAGAACTTACGTACAAATTGCAAGTTCAGTCCATCCTAGACAAAATCAAAATGGCAAAATAATCTGCTAGTTATTGCTTCAAAACAAAATCTGGATGTACAGCACTATCATCCGCAAACACGCACCTCAATTGTCTTAAAACTTTGCAAAGTCTTACTTTACTATTACTTGACAAAACTCCATGGTATGTTTAAAACAAATAAAATTGTATGCATACCCCCAATGCGCCAACTCATTAAAACTTTGTCCAAAAGTACTTTGATAATCTCTCGGTTTATCCCAACCCAGATCTAGCCAAATTGAGCCATACAAAGATGAATACTCTTATAGGAAACTAAACACTAGTATTACTTCTTAAAGTGACTTATTCTGCAATCCCACACCACAAACTATAAAGCGTCCTAACCAATATTTTCCTAAAACACACAATCTCCAAACAGAAGGTGCATGCTTTGAAAGAAGTTAAGTCTGTTAGGCACTCTTCTCCAGAGGGTAAATCAGACAGTATTCAAAAATATTCTTCATAAATCACAGAAAGTAGTCAAGGTAAGCTACCAGCCAAAGTAACAATAACACCAAGCTGGCATCAACCAAACCAGGGTAAAAACCAAATGACATCTGGGTCCAAAAAAGTCATCACTAACGCATACATTGATTGCATCAGCAGGTAAGCTACAAGGTAGCTTTTTTACCTGCCAACAAAATCAATCTGCACGAAAACGCCACAACTAACCTCTACCGCACACAAATGGCCCCAGAAACATTAGACTGACTAATAAGAGTCATGAAAACTATCTGCATACTAACAAACAAGCACTCTATCGCCAAAAGAGTAGTTTACTACCACCACGTCGACCACATCTGCTTTGCGTCATTGCACGCACCGGACCTAACACCTCTTCAACGTCGATTTAACAATTAAAGCCATATTGCATCTGGAAGTCCTTGCAACAAGAAGACATTACAACAGCACAAATCTTTTTCACACCTAGAAGAGATTCCTAAAGAATTGCTCAAGACCCAGGTCTCTAAACAACAAACCACAAAAAGTCCAAAAAATCTCCGCGCAAATTTATAGTGCAGTTTGCGCGAGCGGCTATACTTTAATTAATTTTCTACGCAAAAGCTCTCGACGTTAACGTTAACGTAGCAACACACCATTGTTTGCTAAATATAAAAATACTTCTTCATTACTACAGTATTGTAATTTCTATTAAAGCAAACACTTGTTGTTGGTAGTAAAAACAAATTATTTATTTGTGATATAAATATTGTTAGGTAACAAATAATTTTAAATTATATTATATAATTCAAACTAAGTTAATAATTAAATTATTTTAATGTTATTATATTTTTTACTAAAATAAACGTTAATTATGTTTTAGATTCACGAGCACTTAACTCGTCAATTATTTCCACCTTTTGTTTCCAAACATGTACACAAAGAGGAAAAAACCCATCAGCATTTATGACCCTTTCTTGCCTCTGATGAGAAATGCTCGTGGATATTCTATCTTTCTTTTTTTTCTTCCGTCCGGGAATAATCGTCTTGCATTAATCTCCCGGCGCTGCGCTGCGGTGGTTTTTATAGAAAAGTTTGTTGTTTTTTTTTTTCTCTAAGGAAAAGAGATGCTTTTATCGCTGTTTAGATGTTCCGGATTAGGCGTCGCGTGCCAAACAAGCGGGAAAGAGGGATTGCGTTTTTGCATATTTCCGCGTTTAGTGAAATCCCAGCTTATACGTTCTAATTTGAAATTATTCTAATTTTATTGAAATTTTAAGCAAACATTATGAAAATGTCGCTGAAAGTTTAGCATTTCAATGTAATGAAATTAAAAATTATAACTTTGATCCGTTGCGGTGGCAATTTTCAGAACAGGAACTAAATTTTAATAGTATATTATAGTTTTTAATTATTAAATGTAATAAACATAAACTGTATTAACCTTAATTAAGTATAAATTTCCAAATAACATTGATTAATTACAACCATTATACCGAATCATTCTATATAGGCTTTGCAGATGCCTTAACGTTATACAACGTTATCAGTTTAATGGTTGACTTATCTTATAATGTATATTATTGCTTTGTACAGTTCTTGTCTTCCCAGTAGAGCCGTTGTAATACAACATGTGTACAAATGATTAAGGGACACAACAATTAATTAAAATAAATTATATAGCAATTAAATTTAATATAATTTTTTGTATCAACTTTAAAATATTCTCCGCATAAATGGTTTTATTTAGGGTCGAAATTCCCGTATTCTACAATGTCCAGCTGATCCCGCGGGATCCACTCCTCTGAGCCTAAGCCGACATTCAAAAGCGAAAAGAGATTGCATTTCTCTATCCGCATCCATCCATCCATCTCAAAAGAAAACAATCGATAACTCTTTAGATAAAAAAAGATAACAAAAAAAAACAACAAAAGCAACCATACAGATTTAAATGGTAATATGTGCTAGCTACATTCAACCATTTACAATATAGATAAATAATAAATCTACCAATTTACACCAACAATCAATAAATGTTATTAGAATTATTAAATAACTAAATTATAATTTAAATTTGAATTCTTGTATTTTGGAATACAAAAAACCAACTACTCCATCAAATTATAATCAATCAAAATAACACTAAGAAAAAACGTAATTTTATAAAACTAAATAAAAAGTGTTTAAAAAACAATTACATTACCACCAAGAATAGAAATGTTCGTTATTTTACCTGCGGCTGAAAAAATCCGTTCAAGCTCTGGTGGACTCCAGTGCCACCATAAAAACAAACATAGAGGCCAGCACAAGCGTTACCATAAGAGATCAAACTTGTTTGGTTGTTTAATCTCCCTACTAGTTGCACCGAAACTTGTGGATGAACAATAATGGAGCCACGATAGATTATATCCGGAAATGTGTACACTATGGCAGAGACCGCCGATCAACCGTGTACTCAGTAGTCCCAACATTCAAAAGAGCCACACTCACAGCAAGGTATACATACAATGCACATAAAAAAGCACAGATCTTTTCACTAGTGACCAAATTGTTAGCCAATGGGATTATTGAACAAAGTTTCAGCATTTACTGTGTCCCAGTAGTGCTGATAAAAAAAAGAACTTTTTGCCGCGCTTTTTTGTGGACTACTAAAAGTTGAACAAAATCACAAATAAGAAAGCAGCTTCTCTCCCCAAGACTCACGAGATGCTGAAAGATTTTAATCTTGCCAAGGAATTTAGTAAGACCTAAACGCGGGTACTGGCAAATTTCCATAGCAAAAAAACACAAACACACTTTACTGCCTTTGCTGCCCCAACGGCGGACTTATCAGTTCACTTTTCAAAAGTTGATCTCCAGGGTGTTGGAAGGCCTACTTGGGCTACGCCGAACACATAATTCATTTACGACAAGTTCTAGAGCAACACCAAGAATACGGTTTGTAATGCCATATCTAGAAGTATTAGTTCAGAAAACAATCTGTAGAATACCTGGAGCACATAATTAGCTCAGAAGGCCACTCACTCATTACTTTGATTTAATACAGAATCAAACGCCTTCCTGGGTCTGTGCACCAATGCAAAAGCCTAAAATATCACACGTTGGTCATTGATCCTGCAAAAACTGGACTATACCATCGAAAATCCGCCCGGAAAAACTAACTTGTTACCTGATACTAGATGGAGTATCTGGTATCGGCCGGGGTGGCCCAGAGATAATGACAAATGTAGCGGAAGAAACAAAAAAGTTGATGCCATCCAAGAATCTGGAAGAACAACAGGCACCGACATTAAACCACCTCTCTCGTCGTGCTCAAACAAAAAATCAGAATATTCAAAACATTAATCAGTAATATCACAAAATGGCCAAAAACCCGAAGCGCTGAGAAGGCTAAAACCTGAGGTACAAAATAAGCGAGAAAGAAGAACTCTTAAGTGGAGCGAGTGACTATCGATTTTGTAGACCCACTCAACACCACCAAAGTAGGGCAGGTACATCTTGACGATGATAGACACCTGCACAAGATGATTAGAAGTCAATAACAAAAAGCCAACCAGATTATTGAAACAGAACCTGTTTTAAAGATGGGAATATCTAAAAACATTGTTGTCGGATAATAGATCTCACTTCACCAGCCAACATTTCTAATGAGCCATTAAATCGTAAAAAACGCCGATACGCGGACCTCAAAAAACGCTTGCGAGCTCTACTTGAAGAAAAACCAAAGCTGGAATGGAACAAACATCTGTCCATAGCAGTATTCAACTGCAACCGCCAATCAAACGCGGCTACAAGGTGTACACCAAGCAAGTTGATGCTGAGATACAATATGGCAGAACCTAAAAATTGGAATAAGGCAGAAAGGCAGAAAGAAAACCAAGATGCTAAACTGCAACAAGCCAGACAACGGCAAGCAGAATACAAAACACGCAGATATCCAAAACACGCAAACGTGCAAAAATACGAGGCCAAAGAAACGATTATGATACGGGGACGTGCCAAGGAGCTCAGTAATAAATAGCTAGACCCCACCACCTGCGGGTGCCAACCTGTAACAATACTTATATGTTTTTTTGGCGTACTTTTTTCTTTTCTTTGCAGCATAGTTTTTATAATATTCCTGCGTTTAATGTTCTTTTAAACCATACTTTAGCTGTTGTTCTTTGCTATCTACCTGTCGTACTAAAAAATGTGTACCGCGTTATCTATTTTGTTGCAAAAGCATTTTCTTGGTATACACTATGTAGAACCCATATCCTGTTTAAACTTCTATCTGAATTTGCATTTTAGCTAGGTTTTTATAACCGGTCTCAGTAGTTTTGTCTACTAAGCAACATCTTCCGTATAATTCTATCTATTTTACCATAAGTTTATGGTTCTGTTCTTTTCTTCTATTTTACCGCTGAGACGGCGCTTCCTCTCCGCAAGAGATCTGCCACCGTCACAGTCAACTCTGCACCAACTAAAAAGGGAGAGATGGATACTCAACTGAACCACAATGTTGACTTTCATAATAAATCCACGCCCCAGAAAAGAAATTTACCTTGGTAAAAGAGAAGAAAAAGTCAAAAAAGTTAAAAAAATACGAGTGAATCTTCAAACAAAATTATAGAAAAGGTTATATTAGATAATCCAAGATCATTTTCTTTTAACCAGCACGGATTTAGCGGTCTACCAGCTAAATCAAGTTACAGACATCATCGTTGAGGGCTTTAAGTTGAACAAGGCCACAGGGATGGTTCTTTTCAATATAAAAAAAGCCTTTAAGTCTAGCATAAGAGTTTTCTTTACAAACCCTAAAGTCAAAACTTTTCTCTGCGTCTTATAACGCTGATAGCTTTATATTTAAATTTTTTTTTTTTTTTTTTTTTTTTTTTAGTTTTTTTTTATTCTTGCACCAGTCTTCTTATCTTTTTGTCGCGGATATGCCTTCGGAATGGAAGCACGGGGTTAAAATGGCACAATACGCTGACAACACAGTGCTTCTCTACTCGTCAAGATCAGTCATGGTGATCACCTCTAGACTACAAAAAACTACTAACAATCTGCAATGCTGGTTAGATGGCTGGTTAGTAAAAGTGAATCCGGAGAAAAGCAAAGCTGTTTTTTTACACGGGACAGAACTTAACTCATGAGAACGTCTGCCTCAACAACGTTCCCATACCGTGGTCCAATTCTGCCGAGTATCTAGGGATAAACTTTGACAAAAGGCTTACGTACAAGTTGCACGTGCAGTCTATTCTCGACAAAGCCAAAGTGGCAAAAAAATCTTTTGCTTCCGATGCTGCGGCGTAACAGTAGAATAAAATCCGGTTGTACACTTCTATTATCAGGCCCATCTGAAAAACCGCCGCAACCACGCATCTTGATAAATTGGAGTCGTTTCAAAGTTTAACTTAGCAAATGCTTTTTGGAGCTTATCCAAAATCGTGAACTTCGCAAATTATTAGCCGCAAAGTGCTTTAACAATCTTGCGGCTTACTCCAATCCTAAATTGACCCGACTTGCCAAGCCAGACAAAAAAGTTTTGCAACATAAGCGCCCGGTTAAACAACTGATTAACATCACCTAATTAACCTACCTACTCTTCCCTCTCCCTTGCCTACAGGGCGTATCTGTCCCTTCTTTTTTGACACTGGTTTTTGTTTTTCTAATCTATTAAAAACTTTATGAGCCAAACTCTCTCAAACTTCTGAGCAATTCCACAGGGGATTAAGCATCTTCCTAGTAAGGCTGAACCCGACAATTTAAATCTTTAGAAGATTCTCTTTTTAAACCACAAAAAAAATACGTCAGCCTATAAAACGCAGTCGACCTACTCCAGGTAATCCACGAGCTCCCTAGGTTTTCCTTCACGCTATCAAACTCCGCAAGTTCCCAAACCCATCACTATTCAAAATAAATCTAATTAACTAAAACTGCTATACGTGCAACTTCCTTGAAAAATATTGTCTTTTACTGAGATCTACAAGCTTTACTGTACTGTAAAGTATAAGCAAAAAATAACTGCTGCCAACGCTAGGCCACACGGCATCACGGTACAACGCATCATATGAGTGCGCCAAAAGTACCGTTTATCAAAGCCCCGCGTGCATCTTCAAAGAAATTCGAACATGAAACACCGCAAGTTACAAGAACTGCCCTGTTTATGTTAAACTGAGAGCTAGTTGCAACAGCCAGGCCCACAATAAAACACCTGCTCCTTCACATCAGAGCATCCTGCTAGAAAAGAGCAATCCTATGCGCAAACAGGAGGATTAGCGCAAAACGCACAACTTTTAGCAAAAAATAAGTTGTTTCTCCGCCTGTCTCAAGCAAGTGACAATAATTTTAAGAAAATTTTTATATAAAAGTTACAAGCAAATTAAATGGCTGACAGTTTAAAACCCGGACATAGTTGTGGTACAACAATTAATTTTTGCAATTTTTGTTATTTCTTTTGATTTCATCAACAACGTGTTTGCTAGTGAATGTATTACTACTACTTACTACAAATAAAAGTAGGTTTTTTGTCTACTTTTGCCTTTAAAAGATCTGCTTTTTAAAAGTTTTCCAATTGTTATTAGATGCGGTTATTTTTATCTATAGCTTCTTAGTTCCAACGTTTTGCGTCATTTTACTTAGTTTTTTTTTTTATTTTTCATTTATTTGACATTTTAATCATCAATTAAATTTTTTACACATTTTCTAATATAGTCCATATTTGTTTTTTTTTTTAAATAATTTTTTTGCAATTCAAGCACTCTCCAAAGTAGAAGTAAACCCAAAGACCGCCACCAGCTGTCCAGCCTCAACTCCGGCCCGACCACTACCACAAAGACCACAAAGGAGCAGCCAACTGAAGCGTCTACTATCCAACCAAGAAAGTCAAAAGCATTGCCCGTTCATGCTTCCCTCAAGTGATCTGCAGCCGGTCCAGTCCACTTTTGAACTTTTGAAGAAGAAGAAATGGAGATGAACTTTCAGGACAGCAAAGTTGCCGCCTAACAAAAAATTCCACTGTTAGAGGAAGAATTTATCCTGGTAGAACACAATAAAAAAAATAAACAAATTGAAGAAATAACAAGTGAGTCCACCTCAGTTATTTGGAATAACAGGCCATCAACCAACCCGTTCTGTCAGACGCCTTCAGCGCCATCTAAGAAATCAGCCACCAAAGCCAAAAGGTCCAAGATCTAGTTAACCACTGAAACGCAAACAACCAATTCTGGTTCTAGCGCCCTAAGTTTTCTTGAAACTTCACCAGCATCCACAAAGAGCGCTAGCTCACGCCGCCTTCTGCCCATCACTATTCAGAACAAAATTGTTAACTTAAGGCTGTTGGCAACCCTCAAATTGCAAAAACTAACCATTTACTGCGCCGTAAATTTGGTCGATGATATTCTCATGCACCCCCTCTCTCATGCGGACTATAGTGCAGTCACAGATTATTGTACCTAGAACAATATCAATCACTATACATACTAAGTAGGGTCTGAAAAACCCTTAAGTATGTTATTAGGAGTGTACCCGACTGCATCACGGCTGGTGTTAAGCTCATTGTTTTAAGATACAACCTTATATCCATGACACGCGTGGGAAGGAACAAAAAACTATCCTAATGCTTCCACAAGAAGAAAGTAAAAAAATCTATTTCTCAGGGAATATTGCGTGACAGTCAAAGTTAAGCAAAAAAACAATGACATTGCACCGTTGGGCTGCCAAAAACTTTCCAAAAACTAAGGGTTGGCCGCAACACCAGCACCTGCTCCTTGGCAGCAAACTTATGTTCCACCCAAAAACGCACTTTTATCAACTAAAGATCAACCGGTACTCCGCTTATCCCAAAAGATATTCAGTAAGCGTTGGTGAGAACAAATCCAACACTTTGCAATGCCTTAAAAAAAAATTTCCTCCCAACCCCCCAAAAAAAATCTGTTTAATTAATTGATTCAAGTTTTTGGTTGCATTGAGTGTAGCATTCTTCTACCCATTCTTTGTCAACTATTTTAGTAAGGTTGTTGAATTTTTTTTTGGTCTGGCTTGATTTCTTCAAATGCTTTATTTTCTTTATTTTTTTATGTTTAAGCTTTTTTTTTAAATTCTTTGTAATTGTTTCTTGAAAACACTTCTTTTTAGATCTATTTGTTTTTTTGTCTAGAGTTAAATTATCTCTCGTACGTGTAGTTAGCTGTATTATTTCCTTAGTATAGTTATTCTTTTTATTTAAAACTGTAAGTTGATTATTTAGATAATAAATAAAAACACCGTTCTTAAGAGTCTCTTCAATCTGTTTATTTAGTTAGTCTGCGCCTGAACCCTGTGCTTTTGACAGTAGGTATTTCTTTTGTTTTGGTCTTTGCTAAATTTTTATTTTGCCAAGAAGTTCCAATTTATTCCTAAAACACAGTATTAAGCTGCCTTTTGGCTTAGTTTGTTCAGAAAGCAGTTGTATTTGCTTCATCAACTTAAGTTCTAGCATCATACTTTGTCAAATAATTTCTGTTATTGTTTCACCTAGTGGCTGCGTTATTAGTTTAATAATTGTCTCTTCCAAAGTTTTGAAGCAGGATGATTGCGCGTTTTTGAAACCCCCCTGAGCTATAATCTTATGGTTATTTAACATTTTTAGTTAATCAATAGTTTTGTTTTATCGTTAGAGACGTGTCTGTTTTTTTGACCATGTCCTATTTTATTATTAACACATACTTACTCCGAGATGCGTTCGACCAATCACGCGCGGCCATTGGAAGTTACACCGGTCCAAGGTAACTCCATAGACAAGTCGCCTCTAGAATCAACGTCAGTTGTCACGTCATTTCAAATGAGTTCTGGTGTTTTCCAAAATTAATATACCTGGTGCACATAAAGACTAAAAATTCACTTTAATCTCTACCATTGACATCAACCATCCAGCGTGCAATCACACCGATTCCTGAACTCTTCGCTAAGTTTAAAACTTTTTTTTTCTTTCTATTCACGCTTTTGTTTGTCTCCACACAAAACTTGAAATCTTATTTGTTAACCGCCGCTTCTCCGAGACGCCAGATAGAGAAAATCTGGCGTCTCGGAGAAGTATCAACCGTTCTTCTTCTCTTGCATCGGATCCTGAAACTTGTCATAAGTGGTTAAAGCTTGCGTATCAAAATGTGGGCAAACTTTGTTACAGACTTCCTGATACTAGCAGTCTTAAGCCTTCCTTTTATCACTTTTACTAATTCCGCTAATTTCACCTGACACGCATTAATATACTTGTTAGCCTTTTTTTCCCAAACACTTCTTAAAACTTCAACCGTCTTTTCCAGTTGTTGAAAGCTAAGGGCTTCCGTTTCTATCTGTACGCCCTTCATTGCTTTTCCATTACTAGCCTCTCGTAATATATAAAATATATTAAAAAAAATATCAATTCAAAATCACGCTGAACAAATTTTTGCTCTGGTCCCAAGAAGAAAACATTTCAAACCACTGGAAAGATTATTAATCTACTTCAAACCAGAGAAGAAGGATCTTAGTCATGAAATCCCACTCTGATAAGGCGAGTTTGGGAAGGGGAGAGCGTATACACGTTTGAAATAGTTTCCATTGTAAGATTCAAACCCATTATCTTTAGTGCAGCGGTTGGATGCCTAAACTACTTCGTCACCCTCCTTTTCATTAGTATGTACAAGGTCCATATTTACATTTTTACTAGTACTACTTTCCCCATTACCAATGCCACCGTGGGTTTCTCTGGCGACAACCTTTCACAATTTGTTTAACATGTTGCATGTTATGTAAAAAAAACCAAGCGCAATGCGTCACTTACTAGAAGTCAAGGAGCCTTTTAGCCCAAACGGTATCTCGGGTTCATGCTAGCGCAGTTTTCTATTATTATCCTATTTACCTGCTTTTCTCACCTTACTGACCACTCCTCAAGTGCTTCCAATAACGAACTACTTAGATGAATCTTCTACCACTCAATGACCATCCACCCCTTCGCTACCTTCCCTTATAGTTAACCTTAACCGCCTCTCGGCCAATGTGTTTTTTATTGGACTTTTGCTCCAGAACGACAAACCGCTCTTCACATACAAGAACCACATCGTGTATTTCTTATAGTACTTTTAAACCAAAAATTCGTCACAGACCAGAAGTATGGAGTTTTTGAGCCAGTATTTGCTCAGCTTTACTACTGAGGTTGCCTGCTGCTGAGGTAATTGTTAATTAATTTCAAAGAACGATATTTGAAATAGTCGTTGGTTTATCTGAGATTATTTTGGGTTTAAACTTTAGACCCGTCGAAGCTGATCATTTCTTGAAAACGTCGTAGTTTGAGCGCCAGTTGTATCACTTTTTGTGATGTAATAGCTTACTTGAGGTTTCACAGTTGTGGGCAAATCTTGCTTTTGCACCGCAAGATGTCTTTTTTGGGTTCTGCCTTGGTCAGACAAGTTTTGCAATATTTCCTAATCTGCAGTGGTTGTGTCTTGATGGGTCGTGAACATCTGTCGACATATTGAATGGTGGCTGGTTGTTCTGGAAGTCGTTTAGTGATGAGCGAATATCTTAAAAGTAGCCTACACTTCTACTGGAGACTGAGCTGGTATTGGCATTCAATTATTGTCTATGTTCTAGTAGACAACCGCTTAGGATTGCTCTGTTTTTTTTCGGTTGCTAGTTTATTCATCAACATAGGTTATCTCAGATCTCCAGTACGATTGGTATGCAACTTCTTTTAATTATTGTTTTCAAACTTTTTAATCCCTAAGTCTAGTTCAGACAGGCTCTTCAGTATCGTTTAAACAAGTTCACAAATTTCCTAAATATTGATATTACTCTTGACTTTTCAGTTCAGGGTCGTAACTTCAAATGTCGTGAAGTAGTGTTAAGCAATAAAGTTTTTTTAAATTTATTTATTTAAATAATGATAACGATTTTTTATATCAATGAAAATATGCATTTTCAAAATAAACATTCCAAATATTAATAAAAATGCTAAAAGTTTAGCTAATTTCTATTTCCATCCGGACTTACATTTCCAATTAAATACAATATAAAGGTTGTCAACTATACTTAAGAAAAAGGTCTATTATTCTTCCTTACAAACCAATTAGCTACCTTAAGACTTATCAGAATCGGAAACCAAAAAAGTAACTTATAGTAAACCAAAAAAGAAGTAAAGAAGAAAGTAATAAATTATCAAGGCAAGGTTACCGTGCAATAGTGTTGGTCTGCGTGTGCAATCCCTTATCCACCACCAGGAGACGCGCCTGAAACAAAATTTATTTTTATTTGGCGAATTTGCCGACTAACGACACATGTTGGTTCTCGGTGTAAATTTTTGGTGACAAATGGACATCATTCCTAATTTGAGAACGGAAGAATGGGTGTTTGGAAAGCCACAAGATATATCATAAGATCGTAACCAAATCAATTGCAATAACTGCACTGCAACCTATATTGGACAAACAGGCAGAGCCTTAAAATACAGAATAAAAGAACACCAAGACAATAACCAAACATCTATTTTTTCCAAACATCTTCACATTCATAATCATACTTTTGACTACACAAAAAAACCTTAAAATATTACATCAATGTGAAAAAGGCTACAAAATGACCATATTAGAAAATATGGAAATTGACAAATTAAAAAATAACAAAAATGTTATGTCTTAACACTCAATTAAACAGCCACACGAAACATCTATATACCTATCTAAAAGACTATAAACCACCATACAATAACCATTAGTACCAAACCCTTTCTTATTCACGCTAAAACATCTAAAACAAAATTTACTTATATATAAAATATATATTCCACTCCTATAATTTTTCATACAACCACAACACCATCTACCAAAAAACAACCTAACCAGTTACCTCAACAACACACTACAGATGACACCAGTATCAGTATCACATTCACCACCTTTACAAATCTCCATCTACCATAAAAAAGATCAAATACCAACCTCAACAAACACACCACAGATGTCACCACCACACATCTACATTAAAACAAAAATTTGTAAGTAATATCCTCATATGTTATTATTAAATAATAAATTTTTTTTTAATAAATTTAAGATACCTGAAGATGACTAAAAACAGTCGAAACTAGTCGAAAATAATAAAGATCTCAAGCATACAAGTATTTAAATTATATTATTACCTTCCCAACATAAAAAGCTCTTCGATTAAATCCTAATACTACTTTGTAAGTTCGTTTATACAGAAATTAATCGACCAAAAATTCAGTCTATTGTTAGATCTCGAGGTGATAGAGCAAGGCATTAGTGGTTGAAGCTTTTCTATCTTAATAATTTCAAAAGATAGGGTTCTTACAGGTTTTGCGTAAATTTTTGGAAGCTTAATGCTGTGTCCAAACTCTGCGCATACCCTCTTCCTTGTATCAATTCCATCTTGACAAAATTGGTGTTTGGAAAGCCACAAGATATATCATAAGATCGTAACAAAAAGCTCTCCGATTAAATCCTAATACTACTTTGTAAGTTCGTTTATACAGAAATTAATCGACCAAAAATTCAGTCTAATGTTAGATCTCGAGGTGATAGAGCAAGGCATTAGTGGCTGAAACTTTTCTATCCTAATAATTTCAAAAGATAGGGTTCTTACAGGTATTCCTTTTATCCTTTTATCAATTGCATCTTGACAAAATTAGGCAAGGTATCTAACCAGTTTAGATATTAACATTTACCCTTAGACAAAAGTAGCAAAGCTTATACGGCATTTACCATTCTTGGCTTTTTTCACTTTAAGCAAATGCCTTTTGAGCTAAGTATAACCCCAGGGACGTTCCAATCTTTGGAGCAGAACTGAAACCCTGCCTTTTCACGTATCTTGATGATATTGTTATTATAACCCTCAACTTTTCAACTCACCTCAAAATTATTAAGGAAGTGTTTGATCAATTAAAACAAGCAAGGCTACCCTTACGTAAAAAAATGTGTTTTCTGTAGAGACGAGCTGCGGTACCTTGACTATATTGTCAATCGTTACGGCCTCAATGTGAATCCTAAAAAAAGTACGGGCTATTGTGGATATGCCAGTCCCAAAGTGCGTCACGGATGTTAGGCAAATTATTGGAATGGCGGCATAGTACCAAAAGTTCATACCAAACTTTTCAAAAATAATTGCACCTATGATGTTATTATTAAAGAATAATCAAAAAATTGTCTAGTCAAAAAAATGTGCTAATTCATTAAATAATGTTAAAGAAGCGTTGGTTAATCCACCAATGTTGCCTTGTATGGGTTGGGTTTTGTGCTAACCCAGGTGATAGCTAGAAAAAGTGACATAAAAAGAAAAAACTCAATTTGTATGTCACTAAAAAAGAGTGTCTGTGTGTCCTGTAGAGTGTGAAGACTATTAAAATTTAATTCAATTGAAACCGTCCCCCATGGCAATGACATAGAAGCAGTAGAAAAATACCGGAGTAAGTGTTAGGATTGTTTTCGCTCTGTTGCGTCCTACCAAAGATGCGACAGCACAAAGCAAAAGCACACCTGGTAGAATACAATGCTGAGAGTAAAGAAAAGACATCAACCAAAAAAAGAAAATGCTGCTGGAACCCGCTAGAAGTTCACATGATGGCCTTTGTAGTTGCATAATACCTAAGCTCAAAAAAAGATTTAATAATAAAATAAACAAAATAAACAACCCAATCACTAGTGATCAAATGAATATCATAACAAAAGTTATGAATAAAATCTTTAACAAAAAGAATAAGCAAAGATAATGCAGCGGTATGTTGGTGGTCTAAAAAGCTAGATGTTGCAAAACAAAAATGCCGCCAAGTAAGGAAAAGATGGATGAGAACCTACCACAAAAAAAAAACACTAGCCCGAAAAAAACAAAAGATCTTTGCAACAAATTTGAAATAGAAAGAAAAAAAAATAGTTTGAAATAATAAAAGTTAAAGAACATGCATGGAAAAAATCTGCAATAAAATTGAAAACTACACAAAACTAAACTAAATTAAACCTAATACAACAAACCACAATAAAAAATATACAACAAAAAGAAATTGCAATGGAACCGTTCCCTTCATGCCCGCCTACTACCTGGAAAAGCATAGAGCAAAAGGACAAAGACGTAAACCTATTTACAAGAAAAACAATAGAAGAAATGCTTAAAAGATGCAAGGATAACAAAGCTCCAGGGCCTGACCTGTTGCCAACAAAGATTATTAAAAAACTAATCAGATTTGCTTCCAAAAAAGTTATTACAACAATCATCAACAAGTTTATGGCTGGCTACTTCCCAGACGCATGAAAAGAGACAACATTGGTGTTTATAGAAAAACAAAAAAAGTAGGAAAAAAACTAAAATATAGACCAATCTGTCAATTCAACGCAATGGAAAAAGTGTACAAAAAAATGTTAGCAGGAAGGCTGAGAACAGAAATGAAGGAAAAGCTAGGCCCAAATCAATAAGGTTTTAAGAGAAAAATATCCACAATAAATCAACAAATAGCTCAGAAAAATTATAGCCAAGTATTCCCAGAACAAAAAAAAATACTGATAAGCAAAGGAGAAGCGGTAATTCTTAGTTGCAAAATTTCCCAAAGATTATTCTTAAGCTTACTACTCTGAAATATTTATTATAATACATTCTTGAAAATGAAAAAGCCACTGGTAGTTAAGGTGCGATGCTTTGTCAATGACACGACAATCAACAAAGAGTACTGGAGCTAAGAATTACAAGTGAATACCGTACCATATCAACAGAAGCTATTCTGGCAATAGCAGCTATCACTCCAATAGAACTGAGAAAAAAAGTTGGAATCCCATAAGATTGTGTTGTTATGTCTCTTATTTTCTATTTCATATGGAATATCTTTTTAATAAGTCGACCACACCAATACAGAAATCTTTGCTTTGATGTATAGAACTTTATGCAAAGCTACAGTAGCTGTGCAGCTTTTCATTGCTATTCAACTAACATAAAAGTAAATAAATATTTACGTTATTAAAAATAATTTAATTACAATACTTCTACAGAGCATAAAGTTTGCAAAGAAATTTGTCTTGCGTTATTATTTTTTGTGTAATTATAAAATTATAAACCAAAAGTTATAACAAACTAAAATTGAATGGTGGTGGCCGTTACTATGAGATAGTTCATTATAAATTTAATAAAACACATTTACTATGTACTATATCACAAATATATTTAAAAACCGTAACATGTTTCAACCTTTGCAAGGTCATCATCAGACGGTGATACAAACAAGTATCGAGAATATTTGCATAGAGCCTGTCTCTAGCAAGAAGACAATTACCCATCTCCGCCGAGGAACGATGCCTTGAGGTAGTTCCTTACAAAGCAAGGTAGGGCTTGCCCTTAAAACCCTTCAGTGGCGGTGGCATTCCACAACGCCACAAGTGCCAGGAACTGGGGCACTGACGCACGTTTGCTGTGTCTGTTTAGGGACTCACCAATCGGTGGCCTGCCCCAAAGACACACCATCCAAGTGTGCATTATCTTCTTGCCATCATCCCGCCAACTTCAAGAGATGCAAAGCCAACCAACAAATGTTAGCTTTTTACGGCAAAAGCAATAAAGTAGTAAGACTAGCAACAAATTTACTACGATCCCAATCCCGGTCCCGTTTCATCTTAAAACGCAGGTCCCCGCAAACCTGCTGAGGTCAATGACAAACAAATTCTCTAATCCAAAATACTGACTTGTTATTATAGCATGGAGTAGCCCACCCACCCACCCAAATGTTTGTTGAATTTTAGACTTCTCTGCAGGCATCAGAAGTCATTTGGTCACAAGAATCACTAGTAAACTAACATTATATAATTAACACTTGGGTGGATGGGTGGGCCACTCCAATCCAAACTACGGAGTGGCCCACCTACCCACCCAAGTGTTCGTTATCAAACGATTGAATTTTGGACTTTTCTGCAAACGTCAAAAGTCATTTGGTCACAAGAGACGCTCGTAACCTAACCTTTTGATAATTAGTACTTGTGTAGGTGGGTGGGCCACTACAATTCAAACTATTAACTCGTTATTATAGCATAGAGTGGCCCACCCGCCCATCCAAGCGTTTGGTATCAAAAGATTGAATTTTAGACTTATCTGCAAACGTCAGAAATCATTTGGTCACAACAAACGATCGTGGTCTAACCTTTTAATAATTAGCACTTGGGTGGGTGGGTGGGCAATTCCAATCCAAAGTATTAACTTGTTATTATATCATAGAGTGGCCCACCCGCCCACCCAAGCGTTCGATATCAAAAGATTGAGCTTTAGACTTCTCTGCAAGCGTCAGAAATCATTTAGTCAGAAAAGACGCTTGTGATCTAACCTTTTGATAATAAGCACTTGGGTGGGTGGGTGGGCAACTCCAATCCAAACTACTGACTCATTATTATGGCATACAGTGGCCCAACCTCCCATCCAAGTGTTCGTTATCAAGAGACTGAATGTTAAACATTTCTGCGAGCATCAAAACTCATTTAGTCACAAGAAACACTTGTAATCTAACCTTTGATAACTAACACTTGAGTGGGTAGGTGAGCCACTCCAATTCAAACTACTGATTAGTTATTATATCATGGAGTGGCCCACCCACCCACCCAAGTGTTTGTTATCAAAAGATTAAATTTTAGACTTATCTGAGAGCGCCAGAAGTCATTTGGTCACAAAAGACGCTCATGATCTAACCTTTTGGCAACTAACACTTGGGTGGATGGGCCACTACAATTTAAACT
Organism: Tachinus rufipes; assembly: GCA_963932245.1. Classification (NCBI taxonomy): domain Eukaryota; kingdom Metazoa; phylum Arthropoda; class Insecta; order Coleoptera; family Staphylinidae; genus Tachinus; species Tachinus rufipes. The sequence goes on along the minus strand of OZ010748.1, from coordinate 17,848,610 downwards.
ACTGACTTGTTATTATGGCAAAGAGTGACCCAACCACTCACTCAAGTATTTGTTATCAAGAGATTGAATGTTAGGCCTCACTGTGGACGTCAGAAGTCATTTGGTCACAAGAGAAGGTCGTGATCCAATATCTTGATAACTTGCACTTAGGTGGGTGGCTAGGTAAGTAAAACTTTCTAATTCAAACCACTGACTCGGTATCATGCTATGGAGTGACCCACCCAACCATCTAAGTGTTTGTTATCAAACGATTAGATCACAACTTTTTTTTGTAATTTCTGAAGTTGCAGAGAGATCACATATTCACTTTTATTATTTAAAAACTGTACATTGAAAATTGGTGCAAATTATTATCAATATAGATCATTATTACTACCAACTATGCAAAATTGTGCAAAATTCATACGCGCAATTTGACATAACCTCGAATTAATCAATACCACCATTGAAAAATAAAAGTTATTAGAGTTATTATAATTCCTCATAACTAAAAAGCGGTACGTTAGAATTTGTTGCAATTTGGTACCAATATAGCTCAGTATCACTGCTACTAACTATGCAAAATTGATTTAAATCCATGCGCTCAATTCGACATCTGACAAGAGATTTGATGGAAATCAATTTTAGTGAAATTGGTTATGTTTGCATAACTTTTTTATTATTAATTAAATAAAAATACACTTTATATCATTCCAAGCCTTACTAAATTCTGCTTAATTTATTTTATATGAATAACTTTGATTAAATCTTTAGTTTAAAACTTATGACAAAAAATATGCGCAAAAGTAATTTTCATGAGAACTGAAATTTGGTTATAATTTGATTAATATTGCAGTAATATTAATTCCAAATAAGTCATTTTAAAGCTAATTTAAATATTTTAAAATTACAAAAAATAATAAAAGTAGATTAAAGCCTTATTTTTAGACTTACGGCAAGAAATCTGCACAAAAGTAATTTGAATAAAAACTGAAATTCTGTTTTAATTTGGTTAATATTGCAGCAATATTAATTCCCAATATGTCATTTTAAAGCTAATTTAATTCTTCTTAATTTACAACAAATAAAAAATAGATTAAAACCTTATTTTAAGACTTAAGGCAAGAAATCTGCACAAAAGTAATTTTAATAAAAACTGAAATTCTGTTTTAATTTGGTTAATATTGCAGCAATATTAATTACTAATAAGTCATTTTAAAACTAACTTAAATTTTTTAAATTTACAAAAAATAATAAAAGTAGATTAAAGCCTTATTTATTAATTTTAATGAGAACTAAAATTTGGTTAATATTGCAGCAATATTGATTCCCAATATGTCATTTTAAAATTAATTTAATTTTTTTCAATTTATAAAAAATAATAAAAGTAGAATAAAGACTTATTTTTAGACTTATAGCAAGAAATCTTCTCAAAAGTAATTTTAATGAGAACTGAAATTTTGATCTAATTTCGTTAATATTGCAGCAATATTGATTTCCTTTATGTTATTTTATAGCTAATTTGATTCTTTTTAATTTACAAAAAAATAGTAAATTAAAGCCTTATTTTAAGATTTATAGCAAGAAATCTGCACAAAAGTAATTTTAATGAGAATTGAAATTTGATTATAATTTGATTAATATTGCAGCAATTTTAATTCCCAATAAGTCGTTTTAAAGCAAATTTGATTTTACTTAATTTAAAAAAAAATAGTAAAAATAGATTAAAGCCTTATTTTAAGACTTATGGCAAGAAATATGCTCAAAAGTAACTTTATTGAAAACTGAAATTCTGTTATAATTTGGTTAATATTGCAAAAATATTGATTCTTATTATGTCATTTTAAAGCTAATTTGATTCTTCTTAATTTACAACAAATGATAAATGTAGATTAAAACCTCATTTTAAGACTTATAGCAAGAAATCTGCACAAAAGTAATTTTATTAGAACTGAAATTCTGTTTTAATTTGATTAATATTGCAGCAATATTGATTCCTAATATGTCCTTTTAAAGTTAATTTGATTTTTCTTAATTTGCTAGGAATAGTAAAAGTAGATTAAATAATTATTTTAAGACTTATAGCAAGAAATTTGCTCAAAAATAATTTTAATAAGAACTAAAATTCTGTTTTCATTTGGTTTATGTTGCAGCAATATTGATTTTCAATTTGTCATTTTAAAGTTAATTTAATTTTTCTTAACTTGCTAAGAATAGTAAAAGTAAATTAAATCCTTAATTTAAGACTTACGGCAAGAAATCTGCACAAAAGTAATTTTAATGAGAACTAAAATTTGATTATAATTTGATTAATATTGCAGAAATATTGATTCCCAATATGTCATTTTAAAGCTTATTTAATTTTTCTTAATTTGGTAAAAAAGTAAAAAAAAGATTAAAGCCTTATTTTAAGACTTTTGGCAAAAAACCTGCTCAAAAATAATTTTAATAAGAACTAAAATTCTGTTTTAATTTGATTAATATTGCAGCAATATTGATTTTCAATTTGTCATTTTAAAGTTAATTCAATTTTTCTTAATTTGCTAAGAATAGTAAAAATAGGTTAAAGCCTTATTTTAAGACTTATGGCAAGAAATATGCACAAAAGTAATTTTAATGAGAACTAAAATTTGATTATAATTTGATTAATATTGCAGCAATATTGATTTTCAATTTGACATATTAAAGTTAATTCAATTTTTCTTAATTTGCTAAAAATAGTAAAAATAGATTAAAGCCTTATTTTAAGACTTATGGCAAGAAATATGCACAAAAGTAATTTTAATGAGAACTAAAATTTGATTATAATTTGATTAATATTGCAGCAATATTGATTCCCAATATGTCATTTTAAAGCTTATTTAATTTTTCTTAATTTGGTAGAAAAGTAAAAATAGATTAAAGTCTTATTTTAAGACTTATGGCAAGAAATCTGCTCAAAAGTAATTTTAATAAGAACTAAAGTTCTGTTTTAATTTAGTTAATAATGCAGCAATACTAATGTTTAATTTGTCATTTTAAAGTTAATTCAAAAAACAGAGACAAAAAAAAAATTATAAATAAATTGTAACAAACGTGGAAAAGAGACACCGAAAAAGCAAGGTGGACCAAAAAACTCAAAAAAATACAAAAAACATGTAAACATAGACTACCATTTAACACAGTTTTTAAGTGCCCATGGCTGTTGTAAAACTAAAACGGTTCAAACTAATAAATGAAGATTACTGCACATACTGCATTAGCTAGCAAGTAAAAAAAGAACTGTTGTACAATAAGTTATATATAGAAGAATTTTCAACAAACAACATTATTAAGACAATGCTGAGTAGCAAAATTAAATTGCACAGCATACAAAGTTATGTACAAGAAATTATAAAAACAAAAAAGCTTAAAAGAAAATTACAAAAAGGACAATACAAGCTCAATAAACAACTAAAGTAAAACAAATTTATCCGGACAATCTACTCTAATTATAGTAATGATATCGGGGTAGAACACATATCGTCAAGTGAATTAATAATTTAGTAGATGTGAGTTCCACACACAAGGTTGGCAGAGCTTCCCCTAACCACATTAAAAAAAAGGATGTAGTTGCATGCAAATAAACATACAGCTACTCCAGGGGTTGGCATCAATAGACCTTGATGCCGCTAAGGGAAGACGGCGGATGGCTGACTATAAAACTTTAGTTTCTTTAGTTACAAGGTTAAAAAAAAAGCTTAAAAAGTAGAAACAGCAGAGGAAAAAAAAGTAAGCACTGCAAAAAAAAGTTCTAATAATACCTGAAAATAAAGAGCCTGCACTAAATGACACCTACAAACAGCTCCTATTCCCAAATAAAAAGTAGACGTGAAACTTGAATATAAAAAGATAAGTAACCTGCAGCCAAAACTTGTGGTTCTCGTAGAAATAACAACAGATACGCTGACAGCTTGACAAGTGCAACGTACAAACGTCAAAACAAAAGAGACAGACAAACTGCGCAAGATAGCAGACTGTTTTCAGCAGCAAGATTATCAACAAGATCAACCCTTTGACATCTGATATCACACCAACACTAGAGTCCATCATGGTATAGGAAACTTTAGGCAATGCCAATAGAGAGTCATTATTACTACCGGAAAAACCCATCAATCTCTCCCAACCAGTTATCAAGAAGAGATCAATGGTGCTGTCAAAGCTAACAACTTCCGGGAAAAAAACTTACCGGGCTAAAAACTGGCACTGTCGAGAGATAACTCAAGCACCCAAATACACTCTACTACTCAAGACTTCTTGATTCTTATGATTTACCTTTTGATACATTGTGATAGCTCGCGGTACACAACATCTTAAACCAATCATAGTTTTGCTTTTTGGGTCAGCTGGTTTGAAATATTGTGACTAAATATTGAGATTGCTTTAACTTTTTGCGTAAAAGGCGGTACACAATACACATCCAACAGTCTTCTAAATATATTGTTCTTGTCAAACCGCAATTTTTAAACAGAATTGGTCGAGAAATAGACGCCACTTACCATTTTGTCGGTGGTGCTTCATATATGTAAAAATAAAATTTTGAACAATTCCAAACAATCAAAATATGCTTGCTTTAAAGCGAGTTTATAAAGATAGATGGGTAAATAAGTAGCTTCATTATCCTCCAATCAATAATTAAAGAACCTTGCGCAAATGCAAAACCACATTGCATAATTACAGGTACATTAAGCAGAGCGTTTGAGTGCGTGCCTCCCAATAGTATATTTGGGATTCTCCATGCCAATGATTTTCGGTATTTTATAGCAAATTAACTAGTACCATCGTCTTATGTGGACCCTTATGGTCCCGTGAGTTCAATATCCTAAAATCTTCAATTTGATAATAGATAAATTAAATGCTTGGCTTTACCAACGCTGACGATCTAGTACTGCTTGCACCTACCGGTTTTAAAATGCAAAGACTGTTATAAGTTTGCAACTTTTTCTTAAACAGAAGAGCTTTGTGTTTAAACGTAGAGAAACGCACGGCGTTGGTAACTGAGCAAGGTCCATAAAAAAAAAATTTGGAAAGATCATGTAGTGGAATTAGAAAAATTTAATATTTGGAGTTTGAGTTTAATCTGTTTGGTGTACTTTCACTAAACCTGGTAACCCTCCGTATCGCATTTTGGCAGTGCCACTTGCCAAAAGTTCCAGGTCATCAATTTTTTTTTAATTTTTCGGTACTTTCTTCGATGTCAGCATTGGTGGATCACAAGAAAAGCATTAAATGAGGCGGACAGGATAGTTTGCTTTGGCATAAAGAAAACATTACATACATTTACAGGCCGTGAAAAAATAAGACGGAACGCCGACCAGCCAATTTAGAAAGATATCACGCGGGGGGACTGGAGATCGAGAGATTCACCACTCAATAACAGATTGACCGCAAATTATATACGTTTTTCCGCTACATAAATGTTTATTATTATTGTTGTGATTTGTTTATAATATAAAATAATAAAATAAATTATTATTATAATAAAAGCATTATTGTGTTTAATTTATACACATTTTTGTGTGTATTTTAAGTGGAGTTTATACATATGTGTATTTGTATGTTGCAAACTAGAATTTTCTCGTTTGTACAAAACTCTGCCTGTGAAAAAACTGGGTGGATTAAGTAACTCAGTGAAATCACAGCCAATCCCAAGCTTGGAGAAAAGAAAAGGGTTTCCAAGTTAGGCCAACTCTGCCTAGGGAAAAATCACACATTGCTCACTGAACCGAAAAGAATGCCTTGGAAAACGAACGAAACCAACCAATGACAACCCACGCAATGAATAAGAAAAAACGACTCTGGAGACGGAAAAAGCCGTAACTAGATTAGCATGCTAGAACATAACATCTAAGAGCGGAAGAGACCAAGAAGTATGCAATGAAATGAAAGAGCATAAAATAGACATATGTGCGTTATCGGAGACAAAGAGAAAAGGACAAAGCACACCTAAGTATGGTGAATATATCCTGATCCAACATAGCATAAAAAATATAAAGTACGTAAACAAAAAAAAACTAAAGACTACGCTGAAAATTAACAACACCGTTAATCATTTGCTGAGCATTTACGTACCAGATATAACCAAATCCAAAAAAAAGTCCGAACATTTCTACCAACTACTCCAGGACACGAAAAACCAAACAAGCGGGACCGATAAAGTAATTATATTAGGGAACTTTAACGACAGAATAGGTAACACTAAATGTAAAACAAAGATACAGGGAGCTATGAAACATCTCATCAAACTACAATAACTAAAGTGTACATAAAGAAAGGAATCAAAAAGCTTAAGAACAGAATGCACTAGGAGCAGACAACATTAGCAACAAACTCCTAAAATACGCCGGCCACAAACTCGTAACAAAGATGACAACATTATATGAAAAGATCCTCGATGCATCATAAGTACCCAGCAAATGACATAAAAACATTTTAGTTCCCATCTTTAAAAATATCCAGAAAACTTTACCAGAAAACTACAGAGGCATATTTCTCCTAAATTCAAGCATGGAGCTTATTACACGCATACTAAAATGTAAGCTCAAGGCACAAATACAAAATAAGGAAGAACAGCAAAGCTTTAGAAAAAACAGATCCACTACAGATGCTTTATTCATAATCAAACAATTAAAAGAAAAAGCAATCAAATACAACGTGCCAGCATACCTATGTTTTGTCGACCTCACCAAAGCATTTGACAAAGTTCGCTTGACTGACGTTATAGACTTACTAAAAGAGAAAGAAACGCCCGACAACGTTGTCAAAGCTATACACAATCTGAATACCGGCAACTACACAAAAATTAAAGCAGGAAACAACTACACAAAAAACATAAGAACACCAGCAAGAATCAGACATAGAGGTAGTCTCAGCCCATTTCTATTCAACCTACTGATGGACAAAACTATAGAAGAATTGTCAGCGATGGGACTCGGTTATCGAATGGGCAAAAATAAAATCAGCATAATATGCTACGCCGACAACGCAGTTATCATCGCAAAAACAGAGGATAACCTTCAACGACAGCTCCATAAATTATATCTAACAGCAGCAAAACTAAATATGAACATATTAGTAGAAAAATCAAAGTGCATTACCCTAACCAGAGAACCCATAAAGTGTAAGCTCGTAGTCAAAGATTAACCTATCGAGCAAGTATCCAAGTTTACGTACGTGGGCATGAACATATTGGACCACCATAACCCAGTAAATGATCTGAAGAATCAGATCAACAAAAAAAACCGTAATTGCAGGATGCTTACGATAGGTGGTATGGGCAAACAAATAAATGCGCACTGACAGCAAGGTCAAGATGTACAAGACCTGCGTTAAGCCAATCATGACCTACAGTATTGAAGTTGAAGTATGCTGCGTGTATCAAAAATGGAAACCCTGAGAAGCATACTCAGAAAGACATAAAGAAACCGAGTCAGGAACGAGGATATAAGAAATGAATGTAAGGCAAAGGCAAAGGAAACAACAATGACACGATCATGTAGCCCAAATGACAGAAGTTTGACTACCGCAAATAGCACTCCAAAGACAATTGGCAATCGACATTCCAAGATATACCAATTAACAGATCAAAAGATCAAATTAAAGTAGAAGAAAAAGAAGACAAAAAACTCCTAAAATAATGTCGCACCAAATCAACAAAGTAACCGACTTAAGCCAAAACATCTTCTGTCTAATGTTTTAGAATAACAAACTATTAAATTGCATCCAGATTGAGGAATATTAAGGGCGGACTGATTCAAACATCTAGAGCAGTGATTTTGGAATCATGTTTAAACTCAATAGCTCGAGAAAGTCTTTTAAAATATATTCTAATAAATTTAAGCATTCTTTACTCAAATATTTAACCTGAAACTCAAAATTTCTATAAGTTCTCCAATAAACTCAATATAATTGACACAAAGTCTAAAATAACTTTAAATTAAAAATGTTGCAACTTTTTATGTCTAAATGAAAAAGTTATAAAAAATATTTTATTAAATATCCCTTAGACATCAAATGATTGTTTAACAATAAATCCCTTAATAACTAAGCCTTAAATGGATGGGTGGGCACAAAGTTTAAATTGTGAGCGGGTTGCTTTTTCTACCGTAACCCGCTCACCCACCCAAGTGGGAATCATCAAAAGATCTATTATTGCTCCTACCTCTCGTGTTCTTGTAACTATTACGTACAAGAAGATGAACGTCAAAAATCACTAAGACTTGAAAGAATTGTTAAATAATAAATCCCTTAATAACTAATGCTTTGGTAGGTTGGTGAGCACAAATTTATTAAATTGTGGGAAATTAGATTTTTCTATTGTAACCCACCTACTCAGCAAAGTGTTGGTCATCAAAGGATTTACTAATTTTCCTAATTTTTGTATTCTTGTAGCTATAACGTACAAGACAATAAATGTCAAAAGTGACTTAGACTTAGACAACAATAAATTGTTTAACAATAAATCCCTTAATAAATAACGCTTGTGTGAGTAATCAAGCATAAAGTTAAAATTGTATGCGGGTAGATTTTTCTACTGTTTTTGTAGCTATTACGTAAAAGACAATAAAAGTCAGAAGTCACTTAGACACCAAAGAATGTCATTTAAACATCAAAAAATTATTTAACAATAAATCCATTAATAAAAAACGCTTGGGTGGGTGGATGGGCACAAATTAAAATTGTGGATAGGTAACTTTTTCTACTGTGACTTGTGACAAGTTAGGCCACCCTATGTACATTTTTATTTAAAATAATACGCACATATAATAAATTTATACTTACCTATCAGGTCAGGTCAGGTTTGGGGTGTAAGGGGTATCGATTAACATCATCAACGACAAGATACTCAAATGTCACACCCTGCTAGATAACTAACGAGGCTCTGGCGACCAAACACTGGCGATATAACCATAGACTGGACTAAACGCAGGCCTAAAACCCGTGTGGTTGAGAAAAGCAAGGAGAAACCATCTCAACACTCGCAAATATTCTCAAGAGAACCATGGCTTCACTCAGAGACATTATTTCCAGAGACATAAACTGTCCCCTACTCGGATCTCTGTGGGGAGAACTTTGAGAGACGCTGCAAATTCACTTAAGAGAAAAACATCAATTAGAATTGGCACGTGGAACATGAGAGGCATGCGCCAAACTGGCAAAACGCCTCTAGTTGAAAAAGAGCTACAAAGATGCAAAATTACAATAACCGGATTAGCTGAAACTCATTGAATAGGAAAAGGCCATTTCACCACCAACAATGGCAATACCATTATATTTTCCAGCAATGAAGATAATAGCAGAAATGGTGTAGCAATCGTACTAAATCTCAAAACCAGCAAATGCTTAGTAGGTAACAACACCATAAGCGACAGAATAATAACAGCAAAACAAAGTGCGAAACCCATTTCACTAAATGTAATTCAAGTGTATACACCTACGAGCACAGCCACAAATGACAAAATCAAAGAATTTTATAGAACATTACACGGAGCTCTAAAAACACTCTCCGGCAGAGAACTTGTCATAATCAAAGGCAACTTCAATGCCAAAGTGGGAGACACCACAGACGACGACCATATGAGAAATTTAGTTGGGAAATACGGCACCGGCACGAGCAATAAAAGAGGCGAAGGTCTAATATCCTTCTGTTTGGAAAACAACTTTGCAATTGCCAATACTATATTCCAACACCACATAAGACGACTTTTCACATGGCAGTCCCCCGATGGAAATTACAGGAACCAAATAGACTACATCCTCATACGTTCACGGTGGAAAACATCTATTAAAAATACAAAAACACACTTAGTAATGGCAAAATTTCAAATAAAACTTAAGAAACCACACAAGCGAGAACTCCCAAAAATGCCGCTAATTAAAGACGATGAACTATTCCAAAACAACTTGAACTCACTCCTTAACAGATGTCCACTTAAAAATCCAAACAATTTGTCGTCAGAAACTGCATGGGAAGAAACTAAGGATATCATCATCAAATCATTAAAAGAACTTCCGCGAAGCCAACAGACCAGTAAAAGGCAACACTGGATGTCTGAGGACACCTTTGACATCATAGAACAAAGACAAACACTTAGATGCTCTGGACTAAACACTCAAGAAGAACGTTTGCAATACTCAAAACTAAACAAACATACCCAGAAACTATGCAGAAAAGACAAAAACAAATATCTAAGGGAATTATGTCATACAGCCCAGCAACATGCAGACCACAATAACACGAAAGATTTATTCCAACTGGTAAAACAGATAAATAGGCTTCCCCTAGAGTTTGGTCGACCTGTAACCAGGATGGCAAAGATGTAACGGAAATACATGGAATTCTAGAGACATGGAAAACATACTGTGAGAAACTGTTTTCAGATGACAATGCTCCCAACATAACAGAAGTGCAAGAAAAAGAAAGAACCATCAATTCCAAAAGATGAAGTAGAAAGAGCTATTAACTCCATAAAGCGCCTGGGATCGATAGAATTTCAGATAAAATTATAAAGTCTAAGGGAGACATCGGGGTACAGTTATTTCACAGAGTATGTCAAAAAATCTGAATGACAAAAAAGTGGCCGGAAGAATGGACAAAATCCATACTTATGCCTTTACATAAGAAAGTACCAAGAGGAGACTGTGAAAATTACCGCCTGATAGCCTTCATCTCACATTCCAGTAAAATATTTCTACATATACTAAATGAAAGGCTGAAATCATATCTTTTATACCAAATACCACCGGAGCAGGCAAGCTTTGTCAAAGGACGAGGCACAAGGAAACAAATCTCAAACGTACGCCAGATAATTGAGAAGTTCAGAAAATTCAACAAACCGCTATACCATTGTTTTGTTGACTACCAAAAGGCATTCGATAGCATCAAATGGACAAAAATGTGGGAAATACTGAGAGAAATGGGAGTACCACAACACTTGACTGTGCTTCTCTACAACCTCTACGTAAAAAGCGAAGCCGTCGTACGAATAGATAACCAAACATCAAACATCTGCTCCATCAAAAAAGGAGTTAGGGAGGATTGCATACTCTCTTCCTTGCTTTTCAATATATATGGCGAGTACATCGGTACGCCAACGATACGGTCCTTCTAGCAGAATCGAGCGATGAGTTCACACAAATTCTCCTTAAACTAGAAAAGGAGAGCAAAGATTGTGGTCTACTGGTTAACTACACAAAAACAAAAATAATGATTATTGATAGAGCGAACAACAACCAGCAACGCATACAGCAAATAGGGCAATGTAAAGTAGTTAACCAGTATATATCTGGGGGCACTTATATCGAACGAAGGAGGGTGTACACAAAAAATAAAAAGAAGATGTGAGATCGCAAGGCGAGCAGTGAAAGGGCTAGAGAATGCATGGAAAGAGTATCACGCTAAACATAAAAAAAAAACAAGTTATAAAAACATTAGTGTTCCCTATAATTCTCTACGGCGACGAATCATGGACAATGAAAGCCCAAGATCGAAGAAAAGTTGATGCTTTTGAGCTTTGGTGCTGGAGAAGGGTACTTAGAATCCCGTGGACGGCTAGAAGAACCAATGTATCCGTTCTAGCCAAAATAAACGAACCACAACGGCTATCAAAAATCGTATACTCGCGGATTCTAAGTTACTTTGGTCACATTCAACAAAGACCCAGCAAAAATCTAGAACGGCTCATAGTACAGGGCAGAGTAGAAAGTTCCAAGCCAAGTGGTAGATTTCCTCAACGTTGGGTTGATCATGAAATGACATGTCAGTCATGGTCACGACTTCTCTGATAAGAGGAAATACGACAAAGAAGAAGATCAGGTCAGGTCAAACTCTTTTGATAAGATTATAAAGAATTTATCCTTCCTAGTTCTTTTACTGCTGATCTTCATCCAGAACACATGTGCCTGTAACAATAATTCTGCCGCTTTCTGGGCCGCTTCATAAATTAAATCAATTTATGTCATTACCTGCGTAGGTAAGTTAATTTAAAGTTTTACTTTTTCTAATTGGATTTAATTTATTAATTGTTTAAATACTCATACTTAATTTGGGCAATGGAATGTTTCATTGTGCCAGCAACAACGATTGTTTAGCCTAGATGAATCAGCCCCCTTCAAACTGGTCTGAAGAAGACTACGTAAAAGCGGTACAATTTAGAAAGAATGTAATTCCGACCATAGGCATACTAACCAACCCCTGCAAGTTCAAAAATGCAAAAGGGATGTAGCACGGTGGAATCAATGAGAGTTACGTTCTACAGTCATGCGTTGTCCCAAAATACATTCGGAACAAGAAACATAACTATATGATCAAACTAGCCGGACGCATAGCCAACAAAAAAAGGTGGACGAAAGATCGGAGTTTCTCTTTTCCGCAAGTGTTAAAAGTCTCTATTTCAAGAAGGTAATAATGATATTTAATCTCTTTAATGACAGACTCTTGGGCAGCTCAGTGGATGAAATGATTACCAACTTAGGTTCCAGCCCACTCGCTCAAGTGTTACTTATAAATAAATTTGAATTTTTTCTTTTCTGCAAGCAATAAAAGTTTCTACATAAAAGAAGTGACAGTGACATCCAATCTGTTAATAACGGACACTTTGTTTAAAAGTGACTAGATGAGATAAAACAATTTTAATACCAATATGCTGATGACCAACACTTGGAAAATGATGGGCTACTCCAATTCATGGCTTTGATTGATTAGTTTGAATTGGAAAGTCCATTCACTTGTCCAAGTTTTTTTATCAATTAATTCTCTCGTCGTTGCAGGTATTTGAAGTCTTTATATTCAAAACGTAAATAATGATACCAACCTTTGATGACTAACACTTAGTTGTAGTACACTTTAATTTATGATTACCAGTAATAAACACAGAAAAGAAATTGTCGGTTTAATTCATATACACTTCAAATCCAATTAAATAAATCATAATAAATTCAATATAAATTTCTTTACAAAAGTAAAAAAATTGGCATTCTGCAAATTAAGCATTTGATTGCATTCAGTATAGATTTGATTTTTTAAACATAATATAGTGCATTCGGTAAGATTTACAAAAAAGCATTAATAAACTTTTCAAAACTAAATCAACAAAAAAAAATGAGTTTTTATTAATCTTAGATTCATTAACAATCTCTGAAGACAATTAAAACTTTTCTGTTAAATTTCAATTGCTAATATTAGGTCATCTAATATTTTTTTATTAATTTCATATAAACTTTATGTATATATGTTCTGACCTAAATATCATTATTTTTTCTATAATTAAAAGAATTAGTATTTTATATACTGCTTATAAAAATAAACTATGTATACAATAGTTAATAACAAAAGTTTATTATTATCGTTAAACTGCTTCAAAAAGATGTATCAAACAATAAATGTAATTTTATAGCTGACAAAACTGCAATGATTTTTTTTATATTTTGGCAATATCATTGTTGTCACCTTAATTTAATTAAAAATACAAATAGTTTAAGTTGCAAACATAATATTTAATGTATTTTTATTGCTATTGTATCAAGCTTCTTATAAAAAAACACATTTTAAGTTTAATATTAGTTTTTGTATCAAATGCATTAGCTACGCCGGCACATATTTTTAAAATCAATTTAGTTTATCTAAAATATTTTACCGCATTGCATCAAAACTGAAAAGAAAAAAACTGTTTATGATATCTTTTCAAATTCTTTAAGTTATTTTAATAAAAACCTTTCCTATTTATTCCAGTCGGCTTTTACTTCAGCAAATACAATTTGCTATTCATACCCTTCGATGTGCATCGTCCCATACTATCCCTAAATATATACGCCGGCATCCAACTGTTATTGTTTCTTATTAAATTCCGCTTGCATCTCGCATGCCGATTCAATAAAACGTTATCTCGCCTCGAAATAAAAATCAGAACCAACATTTGCCTGGCATCAGGTGCCTTTTATAATCCACATAAATCACATGTAATGGAACCCCCATACCCTAAAGTAATGTCACCGATTTAACCCTTCGATTTCTTTCCCCATTCCATTACAAGTTGGGCGCTACGAGGTCACGTTTTCGGAGTTATTACCCCCTTCTTCAGCAGTTACTAGACCGTTTATGGGCCCTTAAACGACCATAAGCTAGAGAAGTCTTAAGGACCACTCGGAGACCCAAGCGGATGGGCACTTGACATACATTAAGGAACGTTAGCCTTGGATTGTTTGCATTTTGCGTTAGTCACGTACGACAAACTAACATGTAATCTGCACGCATAATAAATTATACTAATTTTAAAATATTAATTGAGGATAAATTAAAAAAGCTGGTGATTTATATTTTTTGCGTGCGTGGAATGTAAGTATAAGAGATGGGGTGATAAATCAGGCGGAATTATTCGCGCGTTCGATGGATTAAAAAGTAAATTGGATTTTTTGTGTGCGTTCGAAGGGTGCTCTTTCTCTCTCTGATTAACCCAATTAGTTCGTGTTCCACGCCGGAAATAAATTGACAGGATAGTTTCCCGTTGATTTCGTTATAATTGGATCTATTAATGGGGCAAATTAAACTAATATCACTTGTCGGAGTGACAAGATTTTTGTTGATAAATGCGACGGTCAATTCTATATAATTTTGTGTTGATCTTTTGCATATATGTAAATATAGAGGTTTTGTTATGTTTTTATATTGAAAATATACTTTTATATGGTAATTTATTTATTTTTTAGTGTTTTTATAGATCGGTTTTGGCTGTAGGCCATCGTCGGTGATAATATAATATGATGTTATTATATACTATTGAATCAATTTGGGAGGTGATATATACTGTATAACTAGAGTTAACACCTGCACCCAAAAACGACAACAAAGCATCCCGGGAATACGTTATCTAAATACTATTTCCCTGTAAACGAAATCGCTGACAATAAAAAACCTTGAACAATTCAAAGAACCATTATCTTGTCATATAAAATCAAGAATTTGTTATTAATTCAGTCAGTGGAGCTGAATTGCTAAAAGTTTAATGTTGTTAGCCTAACGTAAATTTCTACACAATTAATATCCAACTTATTATACTTATTTTATTATTTTTATAAATAAATAATAGTAAATAGTTAAATCTAGTACTTTTACGTTTAACTATTTAATCTTCGTTTGCTCTTTCCTAATAAATTTGCTACCACTTTTGATATGACAAAATAATGATCAGTTCCACATTCAGCTCCACGTACCGTTCAAGTATCTCTAATTAAATTTCTTAATTTTTTATCATACACTCCTATGCTCTGTATACATGTAGATAAATTTGTGCTTAAACCAGGTGTTTGATATGAATAAAATCTTTTCAACCAATTTTATGTCATGTTTGATCACTCTTTTCTAGAACTCTTTCTAATTCAACTCTTTGATTACCCAACCAACTTTTTAAATCTTCCAACAAAATAATTCGCCAGCACTTAAAATTTCATTCAAATGCTGCCAAAACTCTACATTCTCATTCTCACCGTTGAAAGGCGCATAATAACCACTAAAAAAAATTATCAATGCTAATTTTCATACATATTCATAAGATTGAAAACAAAACCATTTCATACTTTTTTACTTGTTGCTTAATAGAAAGGTTTAGAATTATGCCTACACTTTATCAACCATCTTTCCATCCAATCATAACACCAGACCACAAAACTAGACTACCGTCATGTTACCCATATTGTTTCCTTTCATTTTTGTTTCACACGCACCTAAAATATCAAATACTTCTCTTACATTCCAAGTATTATTAGTATTTATCTTTGAAAAGTCGTTATAAGATGAGCGCTTTTAACCTTAGCTGCCCATCATCGCTTCAGCTACCCGAAGCTATTGCACATGTAATTTTTGTAGTATTCAACTATTAGAGTAGACCAGGATACTAACCTGGACTCCACAGTTTGGGAACAGAGAAAGGTAAAACCCCTTCCAGGCGCGTTCCTGGATAAGGGATAAGAGATTGCACACGCAGACCAACACCATTGCACGGTAATGAGACTACCTTTTCTTTTCTTTACTTCTTTGAACAATCAGCCTTTCTTTGTTAAATTTTTTGATCTACTCTGAACCACATTTCAGCAACCAATGTTACCAAACATCCTTCTCTTTCATTATTTTTCCTTTATTTTTCTTTAGGCAAAACTCAACGCCAACAAAAACAACCAACAGAATGCGCGACTGCCGGTAGCCAAAACTGAAAGATTTCAACTCTCCATCGGTAGGTTACAAAGCAGGTAGCGATCCGATAAAGCTCTGTCGCTGAATAAAAAAAAGTCTAGGAAAAATATTCCCAGCCCCAAATACACAAAAAACTAAGCTATGGAACTAGAAACAAAACGGGCACTAAAGAGGAAAGAGACGTTTTCTGCAAACAAGTAGCAGAAAAAACAAAAAAAAACTCCAAAATCTCCTAAGAACAGAAAGGATCAAAGAACAGCACCAGCACAGCAAAAATGGCAACAACAAGATTCTTTAAAAAAGCGATGAAAATAAGGACAATATTTTGGATTTAAATACTACAGCCCTAGAAGTCTTGGAGAAGAACAAGCAAAAAGACGTAGAGGAAAACCGTCAAAAAAGGAAAGAGTTAAAATCCCCGAAAATAAAACCTGAAAAAATACCTTTACAGAACACAATGCTAAATTAAAGCAGCAAACTGTTGTTCACAAAAGCTAATGGGAACGTCTACAATAAAATTAAGAAATTGGCAGAACGACTAAACAACGGTTGGAGAAATCTGCAAAAGGCGATATATGAGGAAAATGCTACTAATAACGGTGAACTAAAAAGCAGGTTGGAGAAACTAGATGCAAGAGTGCCGTCTCCACCTAGCAGGAAAAGCTACCCACTACAAAGAAGGGCCCGCAGATAAAGAACAAAGTGGCAGAAGAAAGAAATCTCCTAATTGAAAAAAATGAGAGGGCAGTGAAAACCAAAAAAAACAACCTGTACGGATTAGCCCAAAAGAAATTGCCGGAGAAAAGCTACCGTAAGTGCAAGATGGCGCAGAGAACATCATCATCATCATGCAGCCATAAACCTCTACTGTTGGACATAGGTCTTCCGTATCCCACTCCATTTATCACGGTCTTGTGCAACTTGCATCCAGTTCCTTTGGATGCGCTTAATATCGTCGGTCCACCTTGTTGGGGGTCGTCCTCTATTCCTATATGCGTCATCTCTAGGTCTCAACTTTAATATTTTCTTTGTCCATCTACCATCTCTAGTTCTGGCTAGATGTCCAGCCCAGTTCCACTTCAGAGCGGATACCCTTTCAATAACATCTGTTATACCAGTTCTTTGGCAAATAGTTTTGTTTGAAATTTTGTCTCTAAGCAATATACCCAGCATAGACCTTTCCATCGCACGCTGGGCGAAGCTTGTTTGCAGATTTCTTTGTTAAAGTTAGGGTTTCCGCTCCGTACATCATAACGGGTAAGACGCATTGATCATATACCTTTTGTTTCAGGCAAATGGGTATCTCAGACTTAGAGCAGGGGACATACTGGAGAACAAAAATAAACTATCAAGAGGATAAAGACAACCCTGCTATAAAACGACTGATAGAACTGTTCCCACAGCTAGAAATAGTAACTAAAAAAGAATCGATAATGCCAAGGAATTCGATATGCACTCCCCAAAATAAAAAAAAGCAATACGTGCACGTGGTGCTGACAGGCAAGAAAATTGAATGGCCAATAATCAGAAAGCTGTCCACCAGCAATGGACGAACAAAAACTGCATGCGCCGCCACAAAAGCCACAAATGCGATTGTGGCAAGAAACATTCTGGAAGTGACCTTTAGAATTAAAGACACCAAAATTCATATGCACAGCAGCAAGAAAAAAAGAACAACGTGCAAAGCGGACGGGAGAAAAAAAACATACAAAAAACTCAACAGAAATAAGACAATAATTCTCAAATCAAATGCGGACACTCTGTATGGGGATGTCATTAAAAGCATGAGAAAAGTGGTTGACACTGGCGTGATTGCAGTAGACAGCATCACAAAAACGGTCAATAAAGACGTACAAATCAGGGTCAAAAGAGAAAATGGTGCATCGCTAAAAAACAACCTGGCAGTAGTCGAAACAAAGAAGCATAGACAGCAAACGCTATTATTCCTTGACATTAATAAATCTCTGTCTGAAAACAAAGTGCATAAAGAAGCAGAAAAAAAACTTGGCAATGATACGGTAAACTCAATCAATATATCGCTATCGGATAAGACCAACCTAAACGGTGCAAGGCACGCTTTTATCACAGTCACGAGTAGGCGTGTCCTACTCTTGACAAAAAAGATAATTGGGGACTGTTGGAACTGCTGGAACTGCTGGAACATCAAAAAATGACTTTCCCGCCTAAAGACTGCAAGTGACACAGGGTGGGGCACATCGCAAATACGTGGAAAGGAAGCAATGAAAGTTGCCATAACTGCGGCAAAAAAGGGCACAAACACAAAGACTGCAAAAGGAAGGTGCATGCTATCTCTGCAAAAAAACCGGCCACAGGGCAAAAACAATAAACTGCTCAAAATACCGGGAGATGGTGCGTAAGCTGAGAGAAACAACCACACAATAAAGCTGCTTTAGGTAAATCAGAACAAGAATAGAAAAGCAATAGACTTGCTCATGTACACTTGCTTTGTTGAAAATAACGTCTTTGCGATCGTAATCAAACCAAACTGTAACATGGCCAAAAACAACTGCATGTAAATCAAGGACCAAAGTATAGATGCAACAATCTTTTTCCGCCACACCGGTAAGATAACCACGGCGAAAGAAGACGGAAACGGCTTTGAGTGGGTAAAGACCAAAGCGGCGGTAGTCTACTCCTGCTACATCTCCCCAATTACAAAAATCGGTCAGTTTGAAAACTTCTTAGCCGAACTTGGCAAGGATACAAGGCGCCACATAAAGGGAGTAGTAATAGGCGGTAATTTTAATGCAATATCAGCACTATGGAGCTCCCCAACAAAAGACAGAAAGAGCAGCATAATGGCTGAATGAACAAGTTAGACCTCTGCGTTTTGAACAAAAGCAACACCCCCACGTTTGAGAGGAACTTCAGCAGCTCTTATATATACTAGGTAATTGGTACAATAAGAAGTTGGAAAGGATGAGAACCTCAGCAACCACAATAACATAAGGTACGTGATAGAGCTAGCAAAACTAATTTCTAGAAACCCAATCACACAAAAACAAGGTTGGATCTACTGCAATGCGCGGGCCAAGAAATTTGGTTGCGAGAGCAGCGGAAAGGGAACACCAGCTATGTGGTTACGGCTAAAGAGCTAACTGCAATACTCCGCATAGCCTGTTACAACACCTTCATTTAAAATAGCTCTAACAACACTGGCAGACAAGGAATTGGTAAAATAACAACATTCCTAAATTAAGGAAAACCTGTGTGAAGGCAAAACATGCACTCACCAGAGTCAAGGTAGATAATAAACAAAGATGGCAGCTCTACCTGACCTACGCTAAACAAAGATCCGCTTTCAAAAAAATAATAAAGACATCAAAAAAGAAATTATGAGCCAAGCTATGTGCAGAGATAGACAACGACTTAGGGAGCACTAGATACAAAATAGTAACCAAAAAATTAGGAACACGCTTTCCAATAACTTTTGTAAAAAAAAACTAGCTTGCAACATTTTTTTACAGCATGCCAAAACCAAATGGCCGGAGAAAGCTATAACCAATGCAGAAATACCTCCTTGTTCCTGCGACAAGATAAAACAAGCAGGTAAGTAGCTGAAACAAGCAAAAACTGCAAGCTCTGATGAAATACCGCCAAAAATAGCAAAAGTACTTGCCGATAAAAAACGTTCTGCTCAATGACTTTCAGCGCACTGTTAAAAAATACTTCTTTTCCAAAGAGTAGAAGCTGGCAATGTCGGTCTTAATTGAGAAAATAGCCGAAAGTATTGGTGCAGCCGCCTACAGACCACTATGCATTCTAAATAGCTTGGGAATACTCTTTGAATGATCTCAAATGAAAGATTGATGGAAAAGCTACTTAGACACGGTAGCAGTGCCATCCAAAGAGTCAAAATCATAGCGGAGAAAATCAAAAGAAAAAATAAGTTTGCAGTAATGTTGACACTGGACGTTTAAAATGCTTTCAACTTGACCCCGTGGAAGAGTATTATTATGGAACTAGAGAGGAAGCAAGTGAGGTCGTAACTTGTCAGACAAATTTGCAACTACATCTACAACAGAGTAATCTAAGTTGGCAACGGCAATTTGGAGATGACCTGCAGGGCACCGCAGGGTTCAGTTTTTGGCTCAACGTTATGGAACACCTACTACAACGGGGTGTTCAGAAAAATCATGCCGGAGAATACAACCAGAGTATGCGGATAATCCTACTATAGTAGTGTGCATGCCCTAAAAAGCAACCACCAAAGAGAATGCTAAGTACCCTGCAAACTGCGTAGAAATGTGGTTGGCAAGGAAAAGATTGGAACTAGTACCGCACAAAACTGAAGCGGTTGTACCTACTGGTCGGACGTAACTCATTTAATTGTGTGTCCAAAAAAAAAGGGATGTCACCGTCACTAGCAAAAATAGCGCCAAATACGTCGAGGTCCTTCTTGGCAAAAAAGCCCAGATTGCAGAAATTATCAAAAAAGCTGAAAAAACGGTAACAGCACTTGCTGCCTTCAATGGCCAATTCTATTGTGCTATACACCTTATAAAAAACAAACCCTATATACCTTATAGTTCTGGAAAAAAAATACACGGCTGGTACAAACCAGAATGCGCAGAAAACAGTAACCCAAACTGAAATTTTGTTAAAGTGGGAAGCTAAATGGAACATAAACTGTCACAAAAATGGACAAAGAAGCTAATCCCAAAAATAATTCCACAGGTTGAATACCACCTTACCCAGATCCTGACAAGTCACGGCTGCTTTCAATGCTATCTGAAAAGGATGAACTTAGAGGATAGTGACAAATGAGCACACTGTGACAAAGTGGATACATCAAAACGCACCAATGCAATAGGTGGCAGTGCACAAAGCAGAGAACGACTGGAGGCTTAGCTCTAACAGCCAAAAATATAATGGAGTATATGCTTAAAAGCAAAGGTACATAGAAGATCAAGCTACAGAAATCATTAAAAAAAAAAACAGAAACCGTAAAGCCAAAGCCAGGTAGACAAGAGTCTGGCAAGGAACCTTTGCGTATAAATAAAGAAAGAAGTTAAGAATAACCAAAATGGGTAACTGCTGCAACAAAATATTTAACGGTAATTCCGTAGTAACCTAGGTTAGTCTACAGAAAGGTTTTATAGTAGGCGTTTAGGTGCCATTCCCAAATAAATCTAGCACAAAATCTTTAAAAGATTTTTCTATTCCCTCCTTAAAATAGGGGTACTAATCTGATTGTAACCCATAATTTCTTTTCTAAAATACAATTGAAACATCATCATCTATTTCCCCACATTAAAAAAGTTAAACACAAAATTGTTACAAACAAAACACAAGACTATATTGCAAACAGACCTACGTAATAAAAAAAAAAAAATTGAAAATATCATCTTTGCACCAGTTATTTTTTTTTATTTATAAATGTTTCTTTAATTGCAGTGGTAACAATTAAAGTATTTGCGTCCACAGAAGCTTGCTCAACTTTGGTTTCAATTTTTTAAAATAGAAAGCAATTCTTCAAAATTATTTTTGTTAGTGCCTTTTTCAATACTCGCGTCATTTAGACTGTCTATTATTATTGTGATTTTTTTTTATGTTGTACGTACGTAACGTATTTATTGCAAATGGATGGTTTTGAGCAAATTCACGTAGGGTAAAGTAAAAAGCCTTTTGATGCTTGAGGCATTACTTAATTTACAATTGTTCCATGTGGAACTTAACACAATTCTCTTGCTGGCTAGCGACTACTTTCTACACTCTTGCAATGTGCTCGCAACGCAGCCGAAATCAAAAAGCAGGTCCCGTGAAGATTCCTCCACACACAAAAACGCACCCAATATATTTGCATTGTTGCCGGTTGTACTTCTACAGTTTTAAATGAATAAAAATATATTCTTGATCAAAAGAATAATAATGAGAAACCAAATATTAAAGATATTTTACTGATTTTACAGGATATTTGACTGAATATTGAAAGTAATAAAAACTAAAAATAAAGAGATCTACATAAAAAAAATGAGAATGAAAAAATTGATTTTAATTAAACAATTTACAAAAAGGTACTGCAGAAATACTCCTACACGACTTATACTAATAAAAATAGTGGAATTATAGTTGAGCTTCCCGCACTTGCAATAATTCTCAATAAGTTTAATTATTAGTAAAATTTAGACAACCCATCTATAATCTATAAAAAAAAAAACAAAGATAAAAAATGTAAGAACAAAACAATACGGGAAGGTAACACCGTTAGCCGGTAGGCAATATGCAAATTAGTAATTTCCGGTTTTATCCGCAAAAACATCGTAAAATATTGAAAGAAAATATAAAAAATAATTTTATTTTCAGTAAACAAGTTCAGTAAATCACATCTTTATCTCCCGTTTATGTAGAAATTTAAAATTTAATTTAAATTAATTATGAATTTTTACTCAACCTAACTTTACAAAGCTGTCAATAACAATTATAATAGCTCAACCTTACTGTATCCCTCCCAAAATTGTTTCATTTTTTTCCATTATTATAAATTAATGATTTTAATAGTTATAATTAAAATTATTATAAATAAAACTTGTTCACTTAACAATACTATTAAGATAAGTTATTTTAATCAATTCACTAAAAGCATCTTTAATACAATTTTAAATATCAGGATAAATATTAAAAATTGAAGCAAACTTATTATTATGATCTCCCACTTGCCCTTAATATTAATAAACAAGGTTTATTTGACAATCAGAAGCCAGCAGTGTAGAGCACTCCGGTATTACCGTTGTTGATGTGTCGTAAAGTTTGCATTACACCGTACATAATTCACAGTCAACGTTGCCATACATTTTGTAGCTACAACCTTCTCTAACTCACATTAGTTATTAACCCACCTCTTCTCCAGTTACATTGATGGGACGTGAAGTTATCTTTGCCAATTTACGAACAGACATATACGCACACATCTCTTTTATTTACGTGTTTTTGTTACAAATTTATTTTCACCCCGTGATAAATTCAACGTGCACGTCCCAAACGGCGTGTAAAACGGGATTTTACACGGAGAGGTGCGGAAACAGATTAAAACGTCACGTTTAAAGAAAATAGAGACTACATCTGCCAACTTGTCAATCAACATTTATAAATTGTTTAGTTTCTACTCTAACACAAATAACTCAATGAATTAACAAATAATAATTAAAATAACCTCACCATAATTTCCACGTATCCAGCATACCTACATTTTTATATGCAATTAAGTCTAGTAGTAAAAATTTTACATGGAAATAAAAGTACATTTTGTGGCTGAATAAAAGTCCTGTAATGGTGTAAATCCAGCCCCCAATATAAAACTGCCCTTAACATTATATTATCCCGCATAACGCAATATATACACATTTTATTCAGATTTCCCCTATATAAAAGAAGCATTCGGATTTAGAAAAAGAAATCTACATCATAAAGAGGCAGTAAAGACCTGTGATAACTCCCATTTCAGAGAGAAAAAAATTCCACCTGCAATTTTCAGCGCCCCATCATCGCGTATTATATATGTTTCAAGACTGCACGTTTTATTTTCCCTTATCAAACACATTTACAATTTGTTATGAGCGTCTTTCGGTATCGGGAATAAATTTCGACAGATAACTACGCATGCATTATTCATAAGATTTTTTTTCTTTACCAAATCGATGGTTGGGTTATAAGGAATATTCGATTTATCCAAACGGGATGTATGCAAACAACGGACGGGTGCCCGCATCAAATTTAGAACAAATTGTTTTCATTTTCAACCAGTGGCGGTCTAGAAAGAAAAAGCATTTTATGCGTTTATTGTAACTGCATTATGAGGTAAATAACAATTTTAATACTTAGTTAGGTAATAAATACAGGTCACTGCTGCAACTAGTGTGTTATTTCAATATCTATCTATCAAAAGCAAAGCAACAAATAAAAATTTTTAATTTTTTTATTCAAAAAATAGAGTGACTCTCTTTATTTGTCAATTGCAGCGCGACATATAACAATTTTTAATTTTTTAATTTAAAAGTTTGAGTTATTCATCCGCAAATTGCAAAACAACAAACAAGAATTGTTGTTTCTATAATTTAAAAATTTAAGTACTTAACTCATCTGTCAATCGTAAAATGAATTAAAAAAAATATTTATTTTTTAATTTAATACTTAATTAATCGTAAAGCAACAAATGTGAATTTATAATTTTTTTAAAATTTATTTTTAAAGTGACTTATCTGTCAATTGCAAAGCAACAAATATCAATTTTTAATTTTTTAATTTAAAGATTGTAGTAAAATTATCTGTCAATTGTAAAGCAACAAATAAAAATTAATATATTTTTTAATTTAATAATTTAAATGACTCATCTGTCAATCGTAAAGCAACAAATAAAAAATTTAAATTTTTTTATTTAAACGTTGTAGTAACTCATCTGTCAATCGCAAAATAAAATAAAAAATGTTATATTTTTTAATATAATACTCCAAGTGACTCATCTGTTCATCGTAAAATGACAATTGTAATAAAATTTTTTTAATTCAATTCTTAGATTCAATTCAATAGCAAAGCAACATATGTTTACTAGTTTTTTGCAGTTTTGGAATAATGTTGGACAAATTCTGTAATTTTTGGTAGTTTTTGACATAGTTTTAACAGCGTTTGGTGGTTTCTGACATTTTTTGACAGTCTCTGTCATATTTTTGAAAGATTCTGACATTTTTTTGCAGTTTCTGGCATAAATTAAACAAGTTTTATCAATTTCTGACATATTTATATATAAGCTAAGGGTCAGCAGTTTTTGACATGTTTTTGCTAATTTTTAACTTATTTCTAACAAGTCCTGACGTTTTTAACAATTTTTGGCGTATGTTTTACAGTTTTTGGTGGTTTCTGACATATTTTTGAGAGTATCTATCTTTTTTCCAATCGCTAATTTTTTTGACGTTTTTGGTGGTTTTTGGCATTTTTATATATATTTTTGACAATTTCTGACATATTTTTATCAGTTTTTGACATGTTTGACAGATTCTAACGTTTTTGGAGGTTTTTGATAAATATTTAACAGTTTTTGGCTGTTTCTGACATGCTATTGACAATTTGTAATATGTAAAAATATGTTTTCCGCACAACAATAACTTAAAAACACCTTTTAAGATTAGTAAAATGTCAATAAAAACGTAAAAAAAATTCCAAAAAAATGCGTTTTATGAACAACAATGACTTAGAAACGCATTTACAGTTCAAAAACGCACATCAAATGATTGATTTTTTCAAAACTTAATGAACATGTAAATTTCGCAAATCTTATGTTATGTATTATTATGCTTAAAAAAATCATCAAAAATTACGTTTCTTGTACAATAATAATTTGTAAACGCATTAACAGTTTAAATATTGCAATGAATTTAATGCTTGAAAATTTGTTAACCATTAATTTAAAAAAAAATCATTCAAAATAGTTTTTAAACAAAAAAGCCTTTGAAAAGCGTTTACAGTTTAAAAATCTCAGATCTATTGTTTAAAAATTTGTCCAAAATTAATAAAAATGTAAAAAATACGTTTTTTAAATAAAAAAACACATTTACAGTTGATGTCACAGGTCTAATGCTTAAAAAATTGTCAAAAAATAATAAAAATGTAAAAAATACACAGAAAAACGTTTTCTAAACAAAAAAGCGTTAGAAACGTATTTATAGTTCAAATATGGCAAATCTTATGCTTATAAAGTTGTCAAAAATTATTAAAAATGTAAAAAACCAATCAAGTTAAAAGCCTAAGAACGACGCATTTAAAGTTTAAATATTATAAATCTAGTGCTTAATAATTTGTTAAAAATTAATAAAAATTAAAAAAAAGCATTTACAAAAACCGTTTTTTGTACAAAAATTACCTGCAAACGCTTCCTCAATGATAAATATAATAAATATAACACATCTAATGCTTGAAATTATGTCTAAAAATAATAGAAATATAAAAAATATATTTAAAAAAAAGATGTTTTCTAAACAAAATAGCCTCTAAACACATTTACAGTATAAATAAAGCAGATGTAATGCATAAAAAATTATTACAAAAAACAAAACAAAATCAGAAACGCATTTAAATATTGCAAATCTAAAAATAAAATAAATTTAAAAAATGAGTAAAACATTTTGCACAAAACCACAATGACGTGAAAATTTGTACAAAATTTATTTTTTAAAAATGTATTAACAATCTTTTTTAAACAAAAAGCCATAGAGTATAATACTGCAAATCTAATTTTTAAAAACTAGAAAAAAAAAATTAAAAACCCACACAAGTGACCATTTATAATATATGTATTGCAAAACCAATGCCTGAAAAACTTTTCAAAAATTAATAAAAACACACAAAAAAATAAAAAAATAAGTTTTCTGTATCAAAAAACTGACAAAATTATTAAAAATGTAAAAATATATAAAAAAAACCTTAGAAACGCATTTCCAGTTTATACATGGCAAAATGCTTAAAAGTCATTAAAAATAAAAATAAAGTTAAAAGATACAATTACGGCGCTTTTAATAATGCATTTACAATATAAATATAAAGCTGTTACATTAGAAAATTGTTAAAATTTTCTTAAAACTGTGATTTCTACAAAAACGAGTAAACAAAGCAGAAACAAAATAGCAAAAATGTATTTAGTTTAAATGTTGCTAATCTAATAGTAGAAAATTTGTAAAAAAATTAAAAAATCATTCAAAATAAAACGTTTTCTAAACAAAAATATCCAAAAAACGCACTTACAGTTCAAATATTCTACATCTAGTCTTAAAAAATTGACAAAAATTAATAAAAATGTAAAAAAATATTTTGAAAAAAACGGTTTACACAGACAGAAGTACGTTACTTTAACAAAAAAAGATTTAGAAATAAATTACATATCTAATGCTTAAATATTTGTGAAAAATTAACAAAAATGTAAAAAATAATCACAACAATAACTTGAAAATGTATTTGCAGTTCAAATATCGCAAATCTAAGACCATACCGACCGCTTCCTTGATGAGTAGTATTTTAACGAAAACGGCAACTTCCCCTTTATCGCTGCATCTACAAATAATTTGATAATTGATTTATTTTTTTACCAGTACATTTAGAAAGAATTAAACTATGATATGCGAAGTCTTTTTTGTGAAATTATATTTGCAAATAGCAACAAAATGCATTCAAAAATACAGAAAAACGCATTTATTTCTATATTTGATGGGTTTTTTCGGCTATTTCCTAACTATTATTTGACTAAAAGACTTTGACATATCATAGTTTATTCCTTTCTAAATGTACTGGAAAAATAATTAATTTATTATCAAATTATTTGTAAAAGCAGCGATGAAGCTAAAGTTGTCAGAAAAAATTGTTTTCTAAACAAAATAGCGTTAGAAACGTATTTACAGTTTAAATATCGCAAATGTCCTGCTTATAAATTTATTAAAAATTAATAAAAATGTTAAAACTCATTCATAATAAGACGTTTTTTAAACAAAAAACCCTAAAAACAAAATTTAAAATTCAAATATTATAAATCTAGTTTTTGATGATTTGTTAAAAATTAATAAAAATAGAAAAAATATTTAAAAACCATTTTTTTATATAGCACATTTAATGTTTTTTTGACTTTTCAGAAAGTAATAAAAATCTAAACAATAAATTAAAAAAAAAACGTTTTTAAACAAAAAAAGCTAAAAAAATGTCAAAAATTAATAAAAAATCATTCAAAATAATACGTTTTCAAAAAAAAAGCTAAAAACAGAAGTTCAAATTTTATAAATCTGAGTTGTTAAAAATTAACAAAAATAGAAAAAACTTTTACAAAAACCGTTTTCTGTACAAAAATGACTTGCAACCTTTACAAAACAAACAAAAAAATGATTTACAGAAATATGTTGCCTAAATAAAAAAAAGCTTTAGAAACGCATGCATAATGATTAAAAATTTGTCAAAAATAAAAAAAATCGCTTTCTTAACAAAAAAACTATCCCTATCTTCACTTCTATTGCTGAAAATTTATCAAAAATGATTAAAAATGTAAAAAATCATTCAGCAACAAACATTTTTCTTAATAACGCATTTAAAGTTCAAATATCGCACATCTATCGCTTATAAAATTATCAAAAATTATTAATAATGTAAAAAATACTGGTTTTAAACAAAAAACACTTAAATAGGCAATCTAAATAACTCAGATTAAATAATAATAAAACCTTTCTAAAAGTACTGGTGAAAAACTAAAGTGCTTATCAAACTATATGTAGAAATAGAAATGATGCCAAAGCATTTGTATTCATTACAATACCGAAAATCTACCGCGTTAATAGTTTTCTTAGGCTGATACGCCAAAAATCTAAACTAACTAACAATACCGAAAATTAAAGTAGAGCTCATATTAAAAACATACATAACATAAATATATAGCAACCAATAAACATAAAAAAACAATCAATAACAAATAAGAAATACAACCCACAACATTAAAAATTGAGTTTAATTAATTTTTGACGATTGCTTACTTAATAAGTAAATAACACAATGTATCTTATGCTTAAAAAATCATCAAAAATTACGTTTCTTGTACAAAAACAATTTGTAAACGCAAATAAATATTGCAAAGAATTTAATGCTTGAAAATTAAAACAGTAATTAAAAAAAAATCATTCAAAATAGTTTTTAAACAAAAAAGCTTTTGAAAAGCGTTTACAGTTTAAAAATTGCAGATCTATTGCTTAAAAATTTGTCCAAAATTAATAAAAATGTAAAAAATACGTTTTTTAAATTAAAAAACATATTTACAGTTTAAATGTCACAGATCTAATGCTTAAAAAATTGTCAAAAAATAATAAAAATGTAAAAAATACATAATAAAACGTTTTCTAAACAAAAAAGCGTTAGAAACGTATTTATAGTTCAAATATGGCAAATCTCATGCTTATAAAGTTGTCAAAAATTAATAAAAATGTAAAAAACCAATCAAATTAAAAGCCTAAGAACGACGCATTTAAAGTTTAAATATTATAAATCTTGTGCTTAATAATTTGTTAAAAATTAATAAAAATTTAAAAAAAGCATTTACAAAAACCGTTGTTTGTACAAAAATGACCTGCAAACGCTTTTACAGTTCAAATATCGCAAATCTTTTGAATATTTGTAAAAAAAAACAAAATATAAAAAATAATTTACAGAATTAAAAAAAATTAAAAATTTGTTTTTCTTTCATTTTTTATTAATAAAAAGAAAAACGCTTCCTCAATGATAAATATATTTAATATAACATATCTAATGCTTGAAATTATGTCAAAAAATAATAGAAATGTAAAAAATACTTGAAAAAAAAGTTTTCTAAACAAAATAGCCTCTAAACACATTCTCAGTATAAATAAAGCATGTGTAATGCATAAAAAAATATTACAAAAAACAAGCAAAACCAAAAACGCATTTAAATATTGCAAATCTAAAAGTAAAATAAATTTAAATTTAAAACATTTTGCACAAAACAACAATGACGTGAAATGATGTACAAAATTTATTTTAAAAAAATGTATTAAGAATGTTTTTTAAACAAAAAGCTATAGAGTATAAATACTGCAGGTCTAATTTTTAAAGATTTGTAAAAAAATAAATTAAAAACCTACACAAGTGACGCATTTATAGTATAAGTATTGCAGAACTAATGCTTAAAAACCTTTTAAAAACTAATTAAAACACACAAAAAATTTAAAAAATTAAAATTATTAAAAATGATAAAAATATTTCTAAAAAAACCTTAGAAACGCATTTACAGTTAAACATTGCAAAATGCTTAAAAATCATTAAAAATAAAGAAAATGTGAAAAGATACATTTACAGAGCTTTTAATAATACATTTACAATATAAATATGAAGCTGTTAAAACATTTAAAAACTGTTAAAATTTTCTTATAACTGTGATTTCTACAAAAACCAGTAAACAAACCAGAAATAAAATAGCAAAAATGTAATGTAAATAATGCACAAAAACGCTTTAAAAACTTATTTAAAGTTTAATATCAAATACGTAGTACAATTTAAAATACAGTAAAAATCATTAAAACTGTTAAAAAACGTTTAAATACTTACAAAAATTGAAATTTCTACACAGAAACAAGTATAAATTTATAAAATCGTTTTTTGAACAAAAGCAGCATTAAAAACGTATTTATAGTTCAAATATTACTTACATAATTAATAAAAATTTAATAAATCCTTAAAAAATAGATTTACAACATAAAAAATGACTTTACAGTTTAAATACTGCAGATCTTATGTTAAAATAAAAATTATGAAGTTTACTTCATAATTTTTTATTTTAACATAATATTAAGTAAAAAACTAATCATAAAAACACGTTTTCTATACAAAAAACCTAGAAACACTCAATTATAGTTTAAATGTCGCCGATCTTAAGCTTGAAGATTTGTCAAAAATTCATAAAAATGTAAAAAATCATTCATAAAATAACGTGTTTTTAACAAGAAATATTTAGAAACGCATGTACAATTCAACTATCGCAGATCTAGCGCTTAAAATTTAATCAAAAATTACGTTTCTTGTACAATAATTAATAACTTAAAAATGCATTAACAGTTGAAACATTGCACATCTAATGTTTTGTTGAAAATTAATAAAAAATAAAAATCATTTAAAAAATACGTTTTTTAAACGAAAAAGCCTATAAAAAGTATTTACAATTCAAATATACCAAATCTATTGCTTAAAAATTTGCCAAAAATGATTAAAAAAGTAATATAATAATGATAATAACTCAAAAAAAAACCTTTTCTATACAAAAAATTAAAAACGTATTTACAGTTTTAGTATTGCAAATCTCATGTCAAAAATTAATAAAAATGTTTAAAATCATTTAGCAAAATACGTTTTATGCAGGTTTGTCATAAATGATTGAAATTTATCAAAATCGTTCAGAACAAAAACGACATGGAAATACATTTGCTATTTAAATGTAGCTCATTTACTGTTTACAAATTAAATACAAATAAGAGATATAATTTAAAAAATTACGTTTCATAGACAACAAAACCTTAGAAACATATTTACCGTTTATTTATGGCAGATCTTTACAAAGTTTTTACAAAAATATGAAAAAAGTCTGTCTAAAAAGTATCAGACTTTTGGCTGCAAAATTGCATTATTATTTACATAACGGGACTGGAACTTTAATCCCTTTCAAAATAGTCCCCTTGCGCCTCCACTCCTTTTACTGACAAAAACACTTCTAGAAGTCTTTTGTTAGAATAGTGTTCAACTCCTGTGTTGCGTTCTGCATTATCTCTTCTCTACTTTGAAAACAGGATCCCTTTAATCGCATCTTCAATTTTGAAAAAAACCAAAAGTCGCAAGAAACAATGTCAGGAAAGTAAGAAGGTTGACAAACGGCTGGATTGTTTTGCCAAGAAAGTATGTATCAGGTGCGATGAATGAGAAAGGGCATTATCGTGATGCAACTGCACTTTTTGCATCTAGTCTGTCTTGTATTTCATCACAGAGTCAGTGGAGTACTTCTTTTGTCACTGATGGTCCTTCCGCTGCGTATTTGTGATGTTGCTTCTTACCTGCCGCGCCTTTTTTTAGCTTTAGCGAGGAAGGATGCTGCCAATGCAACAACTTTGCATTTGTTTTAAAATTACCAAACTTTTGACAAAATTTTATGCAGTACCGTTGTTCAACTTGTTTAGACATTTTAAGAAAATTCAAAATCGTCAAATACATATAACAGCACTTTACTTGTTGGCTAGTAGGCAACAACTAACGCACCAAAACGCCGAACAAAATATCAAGATTGCACATTAAACTGTCTTCTTCCACTGTGCAAAGTGAAACTAGCTTAGCATCACTACTATGCGCGGGAAAATTCAAGGTCGGATACTTTTTAGACAGACCTTGTATATCAGCAAAATACGTTTTTTGCACAATAATATCAAAAACGTAAAAATAATTTAACAATTATTTTAGAAACGCATTTACAGTTTAAATATAACTTTTATTAAATAATAAAAATGACGCACAACAACAATTTGGAAAAAACATATCGCAGAACTAATGCTAGAAGATTTGTCAAAGTTAATAGAAATGTGAAAAACCACTTAAAAATGCAAGTAGTGATTATAGATTTTAATAAATCCTACGGTCATAATATTAATTATAACACTACCGTTGATTCCAGCAATATCCGGATGACAATAAAAAACAGCGTGATTAGGGAGGTGCTATAGACTGCACATTTGATCAATTCTTCCTTTAGTAAACATTATAATCCAAATTAATAAATGTATTGGTAGTTTGTTTATTCATTTCAAATGTGCTGTGCATAATTGAAAGAACCATTACAGTTTTGTTCTTCTTTGCTATTTTTAAAACCATGGTAACGTATGTATATTGACTTCTGTCTTTATTTTATTAGTTAAAAAAAGTATTTTTTTATATTTCTCTTTAAGGTCTAAAGAAAGTAAGTCTATTGTTGAATAGATAATCAGTTAACGGGTAATTAGTACAGTAATTGTGGGTAGCAAGGTTTTTTTTTCTTTTTTGCTGGGTATATTCAACCTATTTACAACATCATCGTCTTTATTTGACTGCAGGTAGGGTCCTGGCATTGATTATAACATATTTGCGAACGTTGAAATGTTGCACATTGTCGAATCTAAAAGCAAGTAGTAAAATCAAATCCGCTTATAGTTAAAAAAAAGCTTTATTACCTTTATAAACACGTTTACAATTCAAATGTCGCAGTTCTTATACTTAAAAACTTGTCAAAAATATGTTTTTAAACAAAACAAACTTTAAAAATGCATTTAAAGTTTAAATATTGTAGATCTTATGATTAAAAATGTATTCAGAATTAATAAAATTGTTATGAATTGTTTAAAAATTTTTTTTTTTTTTTAACAAAAAAGCTTTAAAACGTATTTTCAGTATAAATATTGCAAATATAATGATTAAAAACGTTAAAAAATATTTGGAAAAATACGTTTGGGAGACAACAATAACTTAAATAAATATTCTACATAGTGAATGTACTTGTTTGTATTACCGTCCGATGATGACCTTGTAAAGGTTAAAACTAGTTATAGTTTTTAAAGATTGTGATATGGTAGTATAGTGTTTTATTTATTTTAAAATACAAGGTTTGTTGTCTGCATGGGAAGCATTAATGTTAGCACTAAAACGATTTTGTACTTAGAAGAAAGCAAAGAACAAAAAAAAGTCGCATACGCAAATTTACCTAAATGTCAACTTAATACAAAAAGTTAGATCAACAATAAAGTATTGCTGTTGATTGATAAATCCATACATTAAATCAACATTTTAGCATTATACTTGCCACTACTCTCGTCTTGAGTAATGCATGTTTCTCGTCTTTTTATAGAGAACATCTCTTTACAGACATATAATTAATAAAAACTTAGAAACCAAAACAAAACAAAATTGACCAATTGTTGACCATTTAATTCTGACAGAAGCAAAACTCTACAACCACTCAAGACACCAAACATCAAGCTAAATCCAATTCCAATCACCAGTTCATCTGCAACTTTTCAAAATAAAAATTTTGCAATTGCTCTAAAAAATAGTTATTAATTTTGTCATGTAAAGAACAATTGCCCACTACCAATGCTTTGCAACAAAAACTGCCTTACCACTAACTAAACAAGCACCAGTGTTGCATACAGTAGAATCTATCTACAATACTGCTGCACCTAACCACCTAAGTACACATGAGCAACTAAAAACGGCGCCACCATCAAAACTTAAAAAAAAAAACAATAATATAGATTTTTTACAGATATGAAAACAATAGCATTTATAAAGCCAACTCAAGTTATTTTTTGTCTATCACACAGTCACAACGCTTACACCATTTCACGACGACAACACGGGATTTCCGGCAGTACTATAATATTGCTAGCAAGTTAGCTGCAATGCAATATAAAGCTTGTTAATTAAATAATTAATGCTTCATTATTATCATAGCTTTTGCTAGTGATGTTCCGTCAGTGGTCCATGCGTCCCGCAACCAGTCGAGTGAAAGTTGAAATCCTACAAATATGCGTAGCGGCATTACTATAGTATAAAAATAAAACCAATCACAACAGATGGTATAAAAAATGGTATTCTTAAACAAACAGATTTGTCTATATTTTTACCGTCAAACGAATATCACTTAGCAAAAACACTGCTCCTCTTCTGCAACCAAAAAAATTACCTCCAAAACAAACTGGTAACAATTCAACAGGAATCCCTGAACATCTACAACACTGCAACATTTAAGCCTTATGTTGAAAGAGACTTTATAATTAATTTGACTAGAGTTTCATACACGTCTACTTTTAATAACAATTATAAAATTATTAGGACATGATTATTAAAAGTTTATGCTTGATTTATACTAAAGCAATTTTAACAATGTTTACGTTAAAATTATATAATATGAAAACTAATACAGCACAATATTGATAACAAAACTGCCCCATAAAGGATTCCTTACTCCCGTATTAGCATATCGCGCTACAACTAATTCTGATCATAACACGCTTATGCAAAATATATTTAAATATTAATTGGCTCCAGTTACATTTTCGTAGGGATCCTAATCAGCAAGCAAAATCAGCGCTTAACTGCACTAATGCAAATACAGTATGCTTGTTTAATAACAGAAAAAGAACACCTTCCTGTTTCATTGCAAAATATTAATACCATCTATACTTTTATAAAAATATAATTTAGAAATTATAATTAACAATAATTATCATTTCTCTCCAAACATTCAAAATATACAGTTTTAATATAATAAGAGCAATTTTAATTAATAAAAAAAACGTTAATAGACTATTTTAATTATTATAACAATTGTAAAATTATAAGTAAAACCTCAAAGTTGCAAAAGCACATCTATTAAGTAAATTATGCAAACAATTATTTCATTTTGAATACTTATTATTATTTACTATTTCAGTTAGCAAACTTTAAATTGAAATTATCCCCAGTTCATGTATCGTACCCAATGCGGCAATATTATTAAAAGTTATTTTTAATAGAATTTTCCAAGCCATACGAATTATTTATATAAAATAATCTATTTAACTCGAAACTCTTTCAGAAAAGAATATAACCGAACATAAAAGTTGTTAATATATTAAATAGAGAGACGGCGAGAATCGAGAAGTAGATTGTGTTAAAGCCGTCTCTGATCGATCCTTAATTAAATTTTATGTAAAAAGTTTTGCCTCCAAGTTTTGGCCTCCGTCGAGGATCTCACGTAAGGTTTCTTTAAGCGCAGATGCCATACCGACGATCATATATAATTTTTATAAAGAGTAAAAGTTTGAATCTCTGAGACGTTTATGTAATATTAGATTGCTTCTTATATTTCCAACTAACATTACAGTTCGTAAACTCATGATATCAGATTGATATTAATTATAAAAGTGGAAAGTATGTAGATTTCTTTTTGTGATTGCTGTAAGCAATGCGTTAATTGAATCCATTAACATTGTTTTTTACATGTCTAGTTGATGAATGTTATGATAAATTGTTCAAAAGTTTATAGAATACTTATATATATTACTACGATAATAATTCTAATTACAAATGTAATAAAAAAATAGGTACACAATTTTTTTTTTTTTAAATACAAGTTGTCATTAATATTAAAATAAAAAGTTTTACAAACAAATGCATACGCAACGTGTTTAGAACTTGCAAAAAGGTTTAATGTATATGATAAAACCATTTAATAACACTTTTACCAAATAGTAAAGACGATAAAGTTTACATGTCTGGTTGCTGGATGTTGTAGATAAATTGTTTAAATGTATATAATGTCAACTGCCGCCAACCCATTGCAACAACTCTCACTTACAACAATAATTTCCTTCTTCTATAATTTTTTATAACTACCAAGAAAGCAAAAATACTCTTCCTGTCGCAAATTTGTTATTATTATGGCTATACAAATTTTTTTGTTTTTTGAGGACAGTTTTAAACATTTGGATGTTAATGCAGCCAAACCGTTTTATCAAACTTTCATGCTAATGTTTTTTGTTCCGTTTATTTTTCCTTGTACTATTAGTTGGAGAAGTGCATACTTGAAATATATAAAGTATTTTTTTTTTATTTCAGACACTTTTTTGCTAACATATAAAAACCTACAACATCTCCAAGCTGGCTACAAACAAATCCACTACGCTACATCTTGTCGCATATTGAAGAGACTTGGATTTTTTGTGCAGGTTTTTTTTAGCAAAAAAAAGATAAAATAGGTCTAACTAACAGAAGTCACGCTAACAGCAATCAAAATAAAGGAATGCAAACACGCAGTAAAGCAAATACAGGAACCATACCAAAGCCATTAACTCACGTCATATGTTTGAGGAAATTGAACAAAATCTAGACCACGTGCTATAGAGATCGACATCGCAGCCAGAAGCAAATCAAAATTCGTACAAATAGATATCTAGAAAAAGATATGCGGAGATAGCATGGTTTACCAACCATCACTAATATATATAATATGAGTATGTCCCCAGTGGTTATTATTTTGTTGTACAATCATTAATTTCCAGCGCTGATTGATACTGGAAGTGATATTAGTTGCATATCAGAAAATGTGTAGATAGTATTAAGTCCATTTCGGAAGACATAACCATATTTTCTGCAAGCGGAAAACGCGTCCTGGGAGCATTCAAAGGTGCGGAAAGAACTATTACGCACCAAATACTGTTACAATTTCTCATAGCAAATCATAATTTTGAATTTGAATTTATGGTAATCCCCAAGCTAGTTTATCCAGTAATATTGGGCGTAGATTGGTTGCGCAATGTTAATGCGCATAATAATTTGAAAAAATCTTAAATATCTCTTTCTTCAATTAACTTGGATATACCAGAAATCAATTTCAGCCATAACTTTATTATGCCAGCGCCCCTAAGTTTAAAATATCTACAATAAATCGTGATAGTTTACTGACCCGATTACCATTTGCCAACGGTATTACTGATAACAATATTAGTGGCATATTAGAAGACACTACATGCACCGTTGAGTTTAATAAGTTACTTCAATCACATGCGCACGTTTATAGTGAAGTGCCGGGTAAAATTACCGCCTATGAACACGACTTAAAACTTGTCAACCAGACGCCATTTTTGATAAAACCTCACCCCAATACCATATGCGCACCGTGAAGCAGTGCAAAAGGAATTGAACAAAATGGAACGTTTTAGGATGATAGAACGCAGTAACACACCTTTTTGCTTCCTCTTGCTGACTGTAGTCAAAAATGACGGTACCGTACGGGTGTGTTTAGACGCCCGAAAACTAAACAGTCGCAAGGAAGCAGATTCTGAACTAACCTAACCAGTTCATATTGGCAAACTCCTCTTCGGGCCAATGTTAAGCAATACTCGGGTTTTGTTGCTGGTCCACGATGCTATCAATTTAAAGTTTTGCTCTTTGGGCTTAAAACCGCCGACGCGTCGTTTAGAAAATGCAGTTTTGAGACCAGATTTTTGATCGATTACCAAGAGCTATTTTGATAAATTGTTAATTCACTCTTAGACTTTTGCAGAACACCTAAATCATTTGAATAGAGTTCTTACAAAGCTAGGTGAACTTGGTTTTACAGTTAGATTGTCAATGTGTGCTTTTATCAGACCAGAAGTTAATTTTCTGGGTTATTTGTTAAATCATAATGGCATACAGTCTGACCCTAAGTGTGTAAGATCAATAAGGGATTTTCCTACAATTAAAAATTCACGTCAGCTACACAGTTTTCTCGGGTTATGCAACTATGATAGAACGTTTTGTTTGCAGTTCGCAACCATTTTGGAACTGCTAGTTGCGTTGTTGAATGGAAAAACAAAGTAGATATGGAACTCGCCACAGAAATTAGCATTTGAACAAATCAAATATCAATTGTCTCAAGAAATTCTACTGCACTATCCAGATTATAATGTAGAATTTTTTGTGCAAACAGACGCTTGGTGCTTAGTAGTAAATTCTTCAAAACGCATTATTGCATACGCTAGTCGTCTTTTACTACAGCAAAAAAGAAATTATAGCGTTCCTGAAAAAAAACTCTTTCCATTGTTTGGGCACATCAAAAATGGCGCATGTTTTTACTCGGACGTTATTTTACTGTTCTAAGTGATCATCGTTCTCTTGGCTATTTGCAATCGTGTCGGTTTTTTTGTCCCGTATAACAAGATAGATTCTTGCGTTACAGGAGTTTGATTATACTATTAAATATGTATCCGAAAAAAAAAAGTAATTGCTGATACGTTGTTGCGTTTTTTTCGTACTCGACTCTATACGCCCGTTGGAAAGTGTTTCCATGTATTACTTAATAGATTAGTCCAAGCAAACCTTTTAAGTACTGATATTTAAAATATGATATTGCCACTTCCGGCAGAACAACGCAATGATAAGTTCTTAGGTAAGGTTATTCAAAATTTAACAATTGATGATCATAACAATCATACTCGTTTTAAGATGCATAGTGGTATGTTGTTTTTGCACAAAGGCGAGTCTGTAAGCGCCTATCTATGCATACCGCAAAATCTTGTATACGTTTGTTCCACGTCCATATTGACCATTTTGGGGTTTTTAAAACGTAGGCTGCTTTACGTCGTAAAGTTTTGTGGAAAGGCTTACACCAAAATTTTAAACAGGAACTAAAACACTGTGAAACTTGTCAGTTTACTAAAGTGGCTTTAAAGCCACAACCCCCACACCAATCCATAATTTCAGAGGAAACAAATGATCTTTTAGCACTTGATCTATATGGTCCTTTGCCTACATTAGTAGGTGGAGTTTCTTATATCTGCGTAGTCGTAGACGTCTTCACAATGTTTGTAAGTTTGTTTCCTTTAAAGGTCGCAACAAAGGACGCAGTTTTTAGACGCCAAAAACCTACAACATCTGGTTACGAACAAATCCACCCTGAGAGACTACTACGCTACATCCTCTAAGTCAAACAAATTTCCAATTGAACAACCATGCAAGCAAAGTATATCATCAAACCAAACACTTCGCGTCAGTAGTAAATTAAAAAAAAAAAAAAAACCAATAACAATTCTTTGTAGATCACTAGTGACTAAACGTCGTAACTGTAATTCAAGAAAAAAATGCTTCCTTAAATTAAAATTTTGGCAAATCTTAATAACACGCATGCTGTCTCCGGTCCTTCTTTCTCCCTATAGCCCCTACCTTTTTTCTGTCTCTTTTGTCTTTTATTTACCTTTTTATCTGCATTGACATCCAGCTTGACATTCTTTTCTTTCTCCAATCAACAGTTTGTTATTTATTCTAATTATTTGGTTTGTCCTTAGATGCGTTCTTAGATTTCTTAGGTCTTCGTTCACTTCTTCTTCATTGTATCCATTTTCTTTCATGAATAGTTTATGAAGTTCCATTAGCTGTATTCCTTTTGGCAGTCCTAAATTTGTTCTGACTATCTCAAAAGTTAGGTTATCCGTCCACCTCGAGATAGCGTACTTACCATTTGGTATTTGTCTCGTTATTTCTGTTATTCTGCATTCCTTCAGCATTTCTTTTTTCCTTCTCCTTATCTCTGCAATTTTGTTTGGTATAGAAGTTTCTGTACATGTTCTTCTATTTTCTTCTATTTCTTGGTATGCATAATTGTCCTGACCTTGTCCTTATTTCTTTCTGTTTGATCTTTTTTTCTGTTTTGTGGTTTCCATTTTGCTTCTCTCGTTTCTCTCCTTTTTCTTCTATGGCTTTTGTTTTGTGTATTTGTTTCTATTGTTTGTTTGTTTTCTTTCTTAATTCTTTAATTGTCAAACTTCTCATTTTTGTTTCTTAGTACTTTTGTTGCAAAGTTTCTTAGCGCCTTTCATTTGTTTTTACCTTTTAGGCATTTCTTAATAATTGTTGTTTTATCCACTTTGCTTTCAGTATTTTTTTTAGTTCTTTTTTATTTTCTTCCCATGCTTCGCATTCTACTAGAGTGTGTTCTGCATTATCGTGTGTTTCTTCCTGACAGAATATACATCTTTCCATTTCCTAGATTTTTTT
The DNA here is from genome assembly GCA_963932245.1 of Tachinus rufipes. NCBI lineage: Eukaryota > Metazoa > Arthropoda > Insecta > Coleoptera > Staphylinidae > Tachinus > Tachinus rufipes. The sequence goes on along the minus strand of OZ010748.1, from coordinate 17,808,355 downwards.
ATTTTTTGCAAGAACTTCCCAAAGGCTCTATGTCCGGTCATAATTTGTGTTGTATAATAGCACGTCTCGGGTTTGTTCTCTACCCACTCTTTTATCTCTGGGATTAGTTCTCTTGTCCATTCTCTCTTTTCTCCTCCATTCCACTGTCTCTGCCATCTTTCCATTGTCTTATCACTGGCTTTTAACTAAGCATCTTTTTTACTGGTTCCTTCTTTTATTAGTTTCTTTATTTCTATTCTTTCTTCCACCATCATATCCGCTGGAGGTGTTGCAGCAATAAATTTTGCTGCCTTTTTTGACACCGTTCTGTAAACCTTATTTCGTTTCTGTTTTTTTTGTCTTCATGGCTTCTCCCCATGTTTCTGGGGCGTATAACAATTTGTTTCTTGCTGCTGTTATAATAATAATAATAATAATAATAGATTTATTCCAATAGATCTTACAGATATAGGAAAAATCATAAATAATTACAAATTTAAAATTAAAATGCACAAAAAATATTTAAAATAAACAGAAAAACACATAATCATAGGTATAAAATACATGTATACATATTATATATAATAAATCAATTTAAAAATAAATTATAAAATAATACAATATATGTAACATGCTCAAAAATCTGTTTCGAATAGAAAATTATTCACAGAATAATACGCTTTTTGTAACAATAGTTGTTTCGTTTTGATTTTAAACTGGTTTTTAGGTAATATTTTGATCTGATCGGGTAATTTATTATAACATTTAATTGCCATATAATTAGGACAGTGCTTAGGTATGTTGAATATATTTCCATGTCTTGTATTATAGTCATGGACGTTGTTCAAACATTTAAAACAGTTTAAATTACTTCTTGCATAAATAAGAAGTTGATGTATAAAAATACAAGGCAATGTTAATACATTCAGTTTTCTAAACAATTCAACATAATGTGTACTTGAAACTTTGAACATGTATCTAATGGCTCTCTTTTGCAATTTAAACAATCTATGAAAATCGCTTGTTGTTCCCCAAACTATAATTCCAAATAACAATATAGAATGAATACGCCCAAAATAAAATAATTTTAATGCTGACATATCAATTATGGGTTGAAGTTGTTTGATCATGAAGCACAAAGAACTAACTTTATTGCACAAAACATCAATGTGATAACATTTACAACATTCATCAATGTGAATCCCTAAAAATTTTACATTTGTTTTCTTTGCAATGCTAATTCCATTACATCTAATTAGAGGACTCATATCACTTAATCCTTTTTTTGATAAATCAAATTGCATACAAACTGATTTTTTTGTGTTTATAATTAAGCCGTTGTTCTTGAAATAGTTAGTTATTTCTGCCACATTGGTATTTGCTTGAACTACAGCATTACTAAAAGATTTTTCTGCTATTAAAAGGGAGGCATCATCTGCAAAAAGTATACTCTCATTGCTATTTATATCATTTACATAGTTGATGAAGAGTAGGGGCCCAAGAACTGATTCTTGAGGTACACCCCACCGCATCTCCAATGAACTGGACTTAATTCCATTTAATTCTACATAATGATATCTGTCCTTTAAATAGCTTTTAAAAAAATCCAAAGCCGTTCCTCTAACTCCATATTTTTCAAGATCAAACGCTTTTGTTAAATCAAGGAAAACACCAAAACATGCGTTTTTTGTGTCAGAATACTGGTATAAAGAATTTATAAATTCGGTAACGGCAGAACATGTTGAACTACCTTCCCGATATGCAATTTGATTTTTGTTAAACAGGTTACATTTGTTAAAGAAGATGGTAAGTTGCTTAGCTACAATATGCTCAATAACCTCAGAAAAGGTATTGCATATATACAAAGGTCTATAGTTTGATACTTCCAGATTACACCCGTTTTTATAAAGTGGAATTATTTTTGACAATTTAAGCATATCTGGAAATTTTCCTTGGCTTAACGAGGCGTTGATTATAGCAGTAACTGGTTTCAAAAATGACACGGCACACTATTTTAAAAGATTTGAACTGATTTCGTCAGGCCCACTAGAGTTAGTGTTTTTTAGAGCAGATATTGCATTTTGAACTTCAGGTATTGTCACTGGATGAAGAAAAAATGATTTGCAATTATGAGGAATATTGTCGCAATAGAAGCTATTTTCTGGTTATTATGAGTCAGCTATAGAATTAAAGAACTTATTAAAGGTGTTTACAATTAAAGGAATATCTATCTAATAACTATATTATTGTTGATTTTAAGTTTATTTGTGGCTTCTGATGACTTTGAGTTGACGTTTGAATTATTATTAATTATCTGCCATGCGACTTTTGAAATATTAAGAGAATTTCTAATTAACGCAGTATTATGTTTTTGTTTTGCCAGCATTATCAGTTTATTGAATATATTCTTATATGATTTACAATGTTGTTTAATAACATCTGAACCACTCAATGTAAAACGATAAAGGTCTTTTAAAGTAACGCACGACTTTTTCAATTCCTTTGTCATCCAACCATTATTTAATTTTGTTTTTGAATGACTGGTTATTTCTATTTTTGGAAATGATGTTTCAAAGTTATATTTAATTATATTACTAAAATTTTCGTATGTTAAATTAACATCATTAGATGTAATATCTGACCAGTCTTTGTACAACATTTTTTAGTTGAAAGATTTAATATTGTCTATTTTGTTTAGTTGTCTAACTGATATCCTTTTCACTGCACTTTTTTCTTTTCCTAAATTCAATTCTATAAACTGCATATTATGATCAGATAGTCCGTTTTCTATGATACCACTAACATACTTAAAATTTGATTTTTGAATGCAAATATTATCTAAACAGTTTTTTTTTTCTAGTAGAAACAAATATGGTAGGTACTACATTAAATGTATTGAGTAAATCAGTTAATTTTTTGTTATAATTGTTGACTGTAATAATATTTACATTAAAATCACCACAGAGTATTAATATTTTATTTTTTCTATTTATGTTTTGCAATACTTCGTTTATTTTATTTATAAATACATCAATATCTCCACTTGGACTCCTATATAATGCAAGAATTTGTATTATTTTTTTATCAATGCTTATTTCAATGCCTGTACATTCAAAATGCTTATCTATACAATATATGTTTAAATCTATAGCTTTAATAGAATAGCAATATTTTGTAAAAATTAGAACACCACCATTTTTGCAAGTTGTCCTGCAATAAATGTTATTTAAATTAAACCCATCAAGCTTTATTGACTGTACCTGATTTGGTTGTATTGCATGTTCAGATAAACACAATACATCACACTGATTATTATTTAAAAATAATTCTAATTCTCCTATTTTATTAGTAACAAATTGCATATTTTGATGCAAAACTTTAAATTTATTTTTTAATGGTATTTTAATCAGTTTAACATTTGTTTGATAATGTACTGGACATACAACGTTACATAGCTCAGTATCATTTTTTGATTGCTATTTAATAGCATACTTAGTTTTACGAATTTGATTTTGTACTAACTTTTTATAGCACATACAATTTTTATCAAATACAGTATGTGTTATATCTAATGCAACCTTATATTTTTGGCTAGCTACTACAAAATTAATACAACTTTTATTGGTTGATTTGCAATCCTTTGTTGAATGAGTTTCACTGCAAATTCCACAGGTCTCCTTGTTCTGACAATCCGCTGCAAAATGATTGTACCGTCCACACTTGTAACATTGTAATATGTCATAATATTCGTAAATATTACAACTTTTCCAACCAATATTTAATTTTTCTTTTTTGTACCTATATCTTTTCGAATAATGATGGTTCCCGTTCTAGAATAATTTTACTATAGTTTCTTTTTGTTTTGCTTACATATTTTCGAACTATTTTTATATTTTTTTATTCATCTTTTTCTATATCATTTTGTCTCACTAACGCTTCAAGAATAGTATCGTTTTCGCCATTAATTTTGTCTTCTTCAACGCCAATAATAATTATTTTAGAATTTCTCTGTTTCCCATCTTCAATGGTATACTCACAACCTAATTCTTCTGTGACTTTATTTTTAAGTTTCTTTTTTGATTGATTTGTATCACAAGTAATAACAAATCCACTTTTTTTTTATCTTTCATGTCTGGAATTCTAACAGACAGTTCCGAAGGTATTATTTTTTGTTTAATTTCTGTTCGTGTTGCTGTATTAGATTGTTCTTTCATTGCTTTTATAACAATCACTTCTTGTTCACTATTTCTAATTGCTGTTACATTTGCATAATTTTTTCTTTCTTCATTTGAGTTGCCATTTGAATTATTATCCATGTTTGTTTTTGAATCCTCAATAGTTTGCTGTAAGTTCTTAATTAATGTTTTTATATTATTCATTTCTGTTTGCATTTTTTTCATGATTGAGATTTAAGATGTTACTTATTACTAGTTTTATATCTTTTAAGTTTTCTATATCGCTTACTTCATTAATTGATTTGCAGCAGTTTATCTGATTTTCTTTAATGATTTTAATTTTGTTTTTGTTTTTTATGCATCCTGGGTGATATACATTACAACAGTAAATACAAATGTATAAATTATATTTTTTTTTTACACAACAGCGTAGTGGAAATCCATTGGGGTTATCTTTATCATCACTAGGCATTTCACTTTATTTTAATTAAATTATATCCTTTAACCACTTTTATTTATTTAAAATAAATTTATATTTAAAAAAAGAAAGAAATGTTGCAAGGTTAAAATCAATGTCAATTGTTATCAAATGTTTCTTCTCTATTCACAATTTATTCACCTAAATTTGAACGTAGAATAAAATTTAAAATATATTCACATAAAAATGTTTAAAATTATAACAAGCGCACTAATTAACATTTTAAATATACGTCCATCAAATTCTAATTTGCTTTCCACGTAACACTTTAAAAACTTAATAATGTTACTAACTAAGAAACCTTATTTATTAAGACTTAAACGCGGAGCACATTATACACGTGTTGCCGGGTCTAGTCACCGATGATGATGGATAGGTGTTGCTATTAACCTTCTGGCTTTTTCTCCTGAACTTTCTTTCTCTCCATTTCCTTTGTTCCCATGACTGCTTCCTGTATCATACCTGTTCCTCTATTAGTCCTCTTAGTCAATAACCGGGCCGCTTCTGTTTTTTGTGTTGCTAATTTTAAACCTTTATTTCTCATCCATAACTGTATCATATCTATTGCCAGCTCCAGTCTTCCTTTTAGTATATCCATTTCTACGTCTTTACCTATCAGTGCTACGTCGTCCGCAAATGCCGTTATTGTTACGCCTTCTGTCCGGCAACCTCATTTGAAGTAACTCATTATAAACAAGGTTTCATAGTTTTGGTCCTAGTGCTGAGCCCTGTGGTACCCCTCTCGTATGTTTGAATCTTTCGTTCTTGGTAGTTACCAGTTTCTACCCTGTAAGTAACTCCATATGATCTTGATTGTTTTCTTCTTCAGTTCTTTTTTTTTGCCGCCTCTATAATTGCTTCCCATAACACGCTGTTAAACGCGTTCTGTATGTTCAACGCTATCATTACACAGTGTTGTCTTTTCCTCTGCGTTCCGCTGTTTGAATCTTTTGCTATTGCTTTTACTTTGTCTATAGCTTCTAAGGTTGTTCTTCATTTGGTAACTCCGTATTGTTCCTATTCTCATCCTCCTTTTTCTTCTATTTCTTGTTCTATTCTCCGTACAATGACTTTCTCCATTATTTTAGCTAGTGTGTTTATTAAGCATATTGGCCTGTATGAAGTCGCTTTTCCTACTTCTTTTTTTTTCTCAATCAGTACTAGGGTGGCTCCTTTCCTACATTCTGGAAAAATTCCGTCTTTCAGGCATCTGTTGATTATTTGAGTTATTACTACCTCATTCCCGTCTAGAGCTGCTTTAACAATCTCTGTTGTTTTTTTGTCCGGACCTGGTGCTTTGTTGTTGGACAATTTTTTTATGATTTTCTTTATCTCTTCCACTGTTGCCATGATATTTTCTTCTTCATTTTCTGGTTCTTCTACCGGTTCTCCATTGGGAAACAATTTTTTAATTATGACTTTTTCTCCTTTGCTCTTCCTTCCAGTTTGTTTATCACTATTTTGTACGGTTTTCCCCAAGGATTACCGTCTATAAATTCCATCATTTCTTTCCAGCATCTTTTTCTGCTATCCCTCTCGTGTACTCCTGTTTTCCTTTCTCCTTTGTATTATATATAATAATAATAAAGTTTATTGATTGATAATTTTACAGTTAAATAAAATACACAAAATACACAATACTAACAATAATAACATATCAATAAACTATATAATGTCACGAAGTTATAAACTTGTGTGTGACAAAGAAAAATATAAAATTAATAATATATAAATGTACATAATAAGATTAAACAAAAATAATAATACAATAATGTACAAAGAAACTACTTAAAAACAAAACTGAAATATATAAAATATAACTATTAATTATAAACATAATATAAAATAAAACTAATAACATATTTAATTTATATAAATTTAAATTTGGTTTACTAAAATTTTAAGTTCCATTTATGAGGTTGTCTATATGTGATCTAGGAGTAGAAAAAATATATTTTTTAAGACGTTTCTTAAAAATTATGATAGAGTTTGCTGTTTTTATTTCTTTTGGGATGCTATTAAAAAGTTTTGGGCCCAAATATATATATGATCTTTGTCCAACTGTTTTATGCATTAACGGTGTAACATATTGTTGTTGTCTTGTGTTATGATCATGTTCCTGCTGTTTTAATGTTGAATAACATACGTATTGAGTTTTGCAAACTGTGGTGTAAAACAGTTGTCTTATATCGAGTATATTAGTTTCAGCAAACAGTGTATCAGATGGATATGTAATTTCTTTATTAATAATAATAATAATAATATTTTATTTGGCCAAATGAATACATAAAGTTTGACAAGTCATTACAAATAATACACAAGTACACAAACATAATTAAAAATTGTATACAATAATAAATAGATACTAAACACATTAAAATTTATAATTCAAAATACTCATTTAAATTATAAAAACAATTAATTAACAAATATTCTTTTACAAACTGTTTAAAGATGTTTACAGTTTTTGCAGCTTTTATATTACTTGGCAACTTGTTGAACAAGTAACTTGCAGCACAATTTGGTGATTTTTTGTATCGTGATGAATTGTAGTTTTTTATATATATATATATCGTCAACATTTCTTGTATGATAGGTATGATTATTTACTGTGTTAAATTTATTTTTATTTTTATAAAGAAATATAAGTGTGCTATAAATGTATACGCAACAAACAGTGAGAAGTTTTTTAGATTTAAAAATTACTCGGCATGTTTCACGATTTGGAATATTGTAAATGATTCTTATAATTCGTTTTTGCATAATAAATACACGTTGTATGTCAACAGATTGTCCCCAGATTACTATGTTGTATTTAATAACTGAATATACCATTGCATAATAAGCAGACATTACCTGGCTAGTATCTAATTCCTTTTTTAGATTAATTATGGCAAATGTTGCTTTTGATAGTTTGGAGCAGACAAGATCAATATGAGCACCCCAGTTTAGATCTTGATCAATAAAAACTCCTAAAAGTTTAGTTGAAGTACATATACCTACGTTAGCCAAGTCGTCATTTAGTATAATATTTGTTCTATTGTTGAAATATATACTTGCAGTTTTATTCAAGTTTGCCATTAGGTTGTTACTATTACACCAATTTGTAAATTCGGTGACAACTGACTTACATTTTGATAAAAGGTCTACTTTATTGTCTGCTTCTATAACAACCGAGGTGTCGTCTGCATACATATACACTTCTCTACTTTTAATATGCAATTATATATTAGTTTAATAAATTTCTTTTGCTGTCTGTTTAGGGGTTGTAAATAATTAGTTTTGACGCCTCCCCATCCAATGATGCCATATGATAAGTGGGTCTCAACTAACGCATGATACAGCAGTTTTAACTGCGGTATATTTAAAATGTTTCGTAGATGTCTAAAATTATATGTTAAAAACCGTAGTTTTTTTAAAGTGTGTTCAATGTCCCATCTAAGATGCTTATCTATTACAATACCTAGATATTTTACACTAAGCACTGATGATATTGTGTATATTGTATCGTAAATTGGAATGGTTAATTCTGTAAAAAATGGAGTTATTCTAGAATTGCAAGAAAAAGCTATATAGCTTGTTTTAGATACGTTCATAGTTAGAAGTTTGGAGTTGAAACATTGTTTGATACGAAATAAACCAGTTTCTGCTTTTTGCTTTAATTCATACCAGGTATTTGCCTCATAAAATATTGCTGTATTGTCAGCGTAACTAATAGTATCTCCATTAGATTTTACATTGAATAACCCATTAAGATAAATAATAAAAAGTAGTGGCCCAAAAATAGTACCCTGTGGCACACCAAATTCCATGGTTTCAGATTTGCTTAATACATTATTAATTTTTACACAACTTTGTCTGTTTTTTAAATAACTTTCAAACATCATTAAGTGTATTCCTCTTATTCCACAATCTTCTAATGATTCCAATAGCAAAGTATGGCTTATTGTATCAAACGCTTTAGCAAGATCTATAAATACACATAAGGAAACTTTGCTGTTGTCAAGACTTTTGTAGATATTAGTTGTTAAATGTTTGATTGCGTCTTGGGTAGATACGTTTTCTCTAAAACCATATTGGTTTTTTGATAACAAATTATATTTCTTGGTAAATTTGTCTAATCTAGTTTTAACCAATTTTTCAAATATTTTAGCATATGCAGTAATTAGAGATATTGGACGATAATTGCTGACATAGTGCAGATCTTTCGATTTTGGAATAGGTACAATAACCAAAGTTTTAAAAAGCGATTGACAATATCCAGTTTCAAAAATTTTGTTTATTAAATAGGTTAGTGGTTCAGTTATATATGGGCTAATTATTTTAATAGTTTTTGATTTAATGTTGTCTATACCTGGTGATTTGTTATTTTTTAGATTTAAAATAACATGTAATACTTCTTTAGAGTTTGTAGGATCTAAGAAAAAAGTGTTGGAATTTATATTTTGTTGACTTGGTTCAGAAACTACATCAGCATGTTCAGACGGAATATTATTTGCTAATGTCTTACCTATCGTAGTGTAATATTTGATAAAATAATTTGCAATTTCTTTGCTGTCCGTTATATTTTCTTCATCATCAATCTTTAAATGTTCAAACTTCTGTTGTTTTGTTGAAGTTTGCGATATATTTTTAACTGTATCCCATAGTCGTTTGTTGTTATTTTTGTTAGCTAATATATGGATTTGATAGTAATCACGTTTTCTTTGTTGAACTATTTTATGTAATTTATTTTTACAGTTACTATATTCATACTAAAGTCTAAAGTTATTAGGATTATTTTGTAATTGTCAAAATAGTTTATTTTTGTTATTTATTGATTTTATTAAATCCTGTGTAATCCATTCTTTTCTTTTTATTTTGTTTGTTTTTATTTGTTTTAAATAAGTGCACTTTTCTATTTGTTTATTAACCATATCACTAAAAGTATTTGTACATACTTCTAGGTCATTAGATGTAAAAATAGTATTTCATGAAGTATTAGATATACATTTAACTAATTTTTCATATTGAATATATTTTTGGTATTTTTCAACATTACTTTGTTTTGTATTTGTGGAGTTTATGTATATTTGTATTAATATTATGAAATGGTCCGTTATGTCAGTTTGTATTACAAGTGGCAATATAAAATCTGTGGTGTTGTTCTTGTTTTTAACAAATATGAGATCAATACATAACTTAGAATTGTTTTGAATTCTTGTGTAGTCGTTAATAGCAGACAAATATCCAAATTCAGATAAGGTACTTAAGTATTCTTGACTTTCATGATTGTTTCCCAAAATATCAATATTAATATCACCCACAATAACACTGTATGTTACTAAACTGTTTTGATTGTTAATTAAATAATTTCTAAAATCATGAACAAATTCAATTGAGTTTATGGTGTGTGGCTTGTATATAGCAAAAATTTCAATATGCTCTTTGTAATAGTTTGTTATTTCAAGCTTTACAATATTAATCATATTCAGTTTGATTACACTATAATTGTAATTAAGATTAGAATTGATTTACAGAGCCTTGATTGTATATAATATCGTAGTTTTTATATTTAAACAATGCAGTGTTACGAATCATCCATGTTTCTGTCAGAACGGTGCAATCAAAATCTATTTCTAGATGTACCAAAATACAAACATTTGGAATGAAATAAAATAATAATTTAAAACTAGATTATAACAAAATAAATTAATCTCTATAGTATTGATTAAGCATTTTTTGATGTCTTCTGCTTTGTGATGCTGGTGGCACTTGTTGATGAGTTGCTCCGCAACTTTCTATTCTGTTCATTAATTAGCTTGGGTGTACTGGCCAAGACTAAATTATGATTTGCAGTTGTTGTTGTTATTGTTTTATTAGTTTCAGTATGACCGAACACATTATCAGGATCATTCTGATTCACCGCTTTTGATTGGATATCTTCAACCTCTTTAACAAAACTACTACCAGAATTTGGAGTTCCAGGTGCACTAGTAGTTAACCTTTCTGGATGGTTATCAAATTCTTCACTCTCAAAAAGTGTGCCTATAATATTTTCTTCAAGTTGCTTTATAGTGTATATGTCACCTTGAATTAAAAGCTTATTTCTATGAATTATTTTAGCAATCAATGATTTATTTCTTGCAATTTGCATATGTTTTCGCAAAACTTGTTGTTCTGTCCGTTCTTCTAGAGATAAATCATCTGAAAAACTTATTTTTTTCCCTTTTAGTTTAAATAAGTTTTTCTTAATACTCAGCTTTTTTAAATATGTTGTTAATTCCAATTTGATTACATTTTTTTGTTTGCCTATTTGATAGATGTTATTTATATCGCAAATAGAAATATCAATTTGTAAATGATCTTTAATAAACTGAATAACGTTTCCGACTAAATCAGTATTATTATTAAAGTTAAAACCATGAATAATAAAATTGTTTTTTCTTTGGTTACGTTCTAAATTAGTAACACGGCGCTGAAGTTCAGAATTTCTAGTTGTTAGTTCATTAATTTTAGTTTCATAAGAGTTTCTTAAATCTATTTGCAAATTATTTATTTTCAAATCAAATAGCTTTTCAATTTTATTATATAATTCATCATTACTGATGTTAGTATTCATAATAAAAAATAATAATATAAATTCGCTAAATAAAAGTATTATTTTTGACACTAATAAGTTAAAGGACAGTAGTATTATTACTCGTTACTAGAGAGTTTGGGGTAAAATTCAGGTAATAACAATTAAAATTAATAAATTAAAATAAACAATTAAGGGAAACAGTTAAACAATTTCTTCACATCACGCGGCCCATCGTGATGGCTTAGATTAGACGAACAGGACAGAGGCCACGGATATGGTTAAAATGAGTACAGAGGAAAAACAATAAAATATAAGGAAATAGGAATGTTAAAAAGTTATTTGATTGTAAAAGTAGAATAATTTTTTTAAATTTGTGTACCTGTATTTTATTTTATAGAAACTTGAAGGTCTTTTTGTGGACTGTAATATACAATTGCATTCTAAGCTATTGCAATATAAAATCACTACACATTTGTACTTTTATCACTGCTCACACTTAACAAAAACACATACATAAAATTCACAATTTATTTTCACTCTATTAACTACTAAATCGACATTTTAAGACGGAGTAACATTTCAACCTCGCTCGTTCACAACGGATTCATAAAATGTATATGTTTGTGTAAACTCAGTGATTCCTGTTCTATCACGTTCCGTTCATTCACTACACCTGCCATTTCCCATGTTGCTATGGTAATGTCAATATGTGATTTTGAGCTTTCTCTTACGAACGTAGGTTTGTCTCCTTTGTTGCAAATGGTAAGGTTTAAGCCAGCTATCATCTCCTCTAAAATTTTTCCTCTTAAATCCCTCTTGTATCCTCCCCATCGCGGTGATTTTGAATTGAAATCTCCTCCTACTATGAATTTTTTGCTTTTCTGTTTTCTTAAGCAGTTCTCTAATTCTTCTATCCACTCCCGATAGTATTCCATTTTGCAGTTTGGACTGATATAACAGCTGTATACTATCATACTTTCTACTTCAACCCACACCACTCCCTCTATTGGTGTTTCCCATCTCTACACTTTGTCCCTACATTTCCCCCTAGCTAAAATAGCAGCATCTGTTTTATTGTCTCTTATCCACTTACCATTTAGTTTGTTTTTATTTGGTTCACTCACTATCACTAGGTCTATTTCTTCTCTCTCTGCTGTTGCTATCAGTATATCGTGTGCCTCTCTTCTTTTCCTTATGTTTGTTTGTATAAACTTATACATTTTGATTTATGATCTGCTCCTCGTGCTGTCTCCAGTTACTGGGGTCGTTGCCCTCTATATTCTTCTTTGTTTTCTTTGTTTCTTTTTTCTTTGTAGCCGGACTTCTTCTATTTCCTGTTCTGTGTCCTATCAATGTGCATTCTATACAATAATCTCTGTTCTTGCATTTTGCAATCTAATGTCTCTATTTTCCGCATTTTATGCATAGCAGTGACCTATCTTCTCTATTGTATTCCGCCGCTACATGTCCTTTCATCCAGCATTTTTAACATTTTTTCTCGTTTGCTGTTACTTTTTCTACTCTGCAACTTATGAGTCCTATGTTTATTCTTCCTTCTTTTGATATCTGTTCCGCTGTTTTTTTGTCCTTCTTGACTATAGCTGTTTGTTTTTTTTATACCCTTTCTTTATGGCGGTTATTGTACTTCCTTTTGTGTTTGCTTTGTTCATATCTTATTCCAATATTTCTTCTCTGGTAGTCTCCGGACTAAAATCTTTGATAATCACTAGTTCTGTGAGTACGTTGTTGGTTTTTCTTACATGGTAACCCTCCATTCTATTTCTTATTTTTTCTATCTCTTTTTTGGTCTCATTTCCCTTTGTTATTAGTAATAAATCCCCTTTTTTTTGTTTCTCTTATGTCCTTGAATGTAGATCTTTTTATCTGTAGTTTTGCTTGTCTCAACAAGTCTGCATATGCTACGCCCTGTTTGCTCACTATTATAGCTCTTGTTTTTGTTCCTGGTCTTTTTTTTTATTTGTCTCTAATACCTGTACCTGTGTTGGCACGCAGAGTCTTACTTTTGTATGAGTTCTTCTTCCTGCCATCTCCATAAAAAAATTTGCCTCTCTTTGGATCTATTCCAGTTGGTATTGGTATACTTATTTCACTGATATTCAATACTTTTGCTTTGTTGAGAATTTTTTTTCTATAGCCATTAAAATATTTATATTTCTTTTTCCTGCTGTTTTGACTCTCTGTTTAATGATGTTTACTTTTCCCACATTTTTCCCACTTAAATTTCTTAAAATTTCTACATGTGGAGTTTCTTTTTCTCCGTCTTCCTCCATTAATTCTGGGAATTTTACTTTGGCTTTTAGTAGAATACCCGATTCTTTTCCTATTTCATCATTATTTATTAATACTCCAGTATCACTCTCTTTTCCCATTATTGGATTATATTTTTCCACTATTACAAATTTGTAGTCTTCATTAACTATTTTAATTATCTTTTGGTCCGAGATGAAATGGGTTTAGATATTTTCTTTTTTATTACCTCCAGCCTCTACTGTTTGTGTCGACATTTCTTTCCCTATTTTTATTTAATTTTTTGTCTCTTTTTCTGTTTTCTGAAATTCTTCAAACTCTAGTTTTTCCATATTCATCTCTAAGAGATTTGCCACTTTTTAAATTTCCACTTTAGTGTTTGAACACTCACTGGTTAAATCTCTAAGCTCCCTTATTAATTCCCCCATTATTGGTATTGCCTAACGAGTTTACATCTCTTCCCCTTTTTGTGGTTTGACCCGGGTTCATAATTTTTTTTTATCTCCGACGGTGTTCTTTGCAACTTCTCGCTTTTTAAAAATGCATCCATAGCGTTTTTTGACCTCTCCGTCTTGGCCTAGTTTCGCGCTTAATTTGCTGTTCCCGCGGTAAATGTTCTATTGCGTAAACACTAAACGAGTGTGTTTTTAAAACACGACCGCACTTTTTTTAATGTGTTCCTATCACAGTTGTTACACCTTTTGCATTTTCACAAAACTTTTTTTGCATTTCATATCACTGTTTGTATTAATTCACAGTTCTCTACTTTTTAAATTTTCCAGATAATCATCTGCTAATCACTATTTAAATCACCGTTAAGCACTTTCGCGAACACGTCCGTTCTTCGTCGGACTTTAACCGCGACTATGTACATGTTTAAGGAAGTACAAAGTAAAATTTGCAGACATTAGCAAACCACTTACCGACCTATAGTGTACAAGAAGACCATTTAAGTAGCCTTACAAAGCCGAGAAGGCAAACATCAAGGAAGCCTTCAACCGCCCTCAAAATTAAATGGTATACTGCCCGGATATTTTTTTGTAATTCAAACCAATGCCAGCAATAAAGCTATTTCAACGCTCTTCTACCAGAAAAAGAACGAGTTTAAAACTATTTCTAAGATAAGTTTATAGAATTAAAAATAAAAAAATATACAGGGTGTTTATTTTATTATAAAAATTTGGATTTTTGATATTTTAAATAATATTTACATTTATAAATAAATAAAATTATTGTAAAATTTAAATGGTTATGTAGAAGAGCAGCAATTTGCTGAACATTGCTCTTTTCTGATATGTAATATATTTAAGAAATAAAGTTTAATACAATACAATACAATACAATACAATACAATACAAAACTAATCTTAAAACTAATTTTAATTTTGTTTTTTTCATCCGTTTGGTTAAAATGAATGGGTGTTTGTAGAAAAATTATATTTTATTTGAAGTTTAAGAGTTTACTTAAGACACAAAAATAGTGCAATTTATAAACAAAAATGACAAAAAATACTCTTTTAATTTTAGAATAAAAAAATATGAAAATATAAATGATTTATTTAAAAATACCAAATTTTCAGTACAAAATAAACACCCTGTATATAAAAAATATACTTATACAATAATTTGATTATCCCAAAAACTTTGTTTAAAATTGTGTACGGTTGAAGAATTATTTAGGTGTTTTCATAATTTTGACTAACCCTGTAAAATATAATTAAAAATTTATAAACTAATCAATAATAAAAGTATCATAAAATATTCATATTTATTTACGTCAACTTTTAACAATTCTAAATAGAAAAAATTAATACCCACTTTTAATCCCTTAAAACATTGCGGTTCAATTCCAACGATTAAAAAGTCAGCTATAAATTTCCATGACTGTTTATTTAAATTTTTATGGAAATTTATATGTGTGTGTATCGAGATACGGGGTATTAAAAATGACATGTACGCTTAGTTCACACAATGGGTAGTAGGAGGATATTAAACATAGCTATAATTTGCGAGCGGACAACGGTTGTGTGTTAATTAATGTTGAACGTGTGTTCTTTTACTCCTTATTTTCTGACGTTCCGTTTTAATGGGCACGTTTAAAACTTTGCATTAAGTCATTTAAAATATAACACAGCGTCAATTAAGGAGAGGACATTTAAAAAGAAGGATGTGGAAATGCTGAATGCGCCTGGCACATACTAAATTATATTTAATTTAATATTAAAAGATGGTGAATGCGCCGGGCTCCAATTAAATAGCTTCAAGATTTAATGAATTTAATTTAATATTAAAACTTGAATGAGCATAAAATAATTATTTCATAATAAATAAAATGTTTTATGTTTTATTTAATTATAAGGTCTGCTGCAAATGAGATTTTTGTGCAAGAAAAAAATAATTTTGAGTAATAGCAAAAATTTTAGATCTTAAAATAAAGATATTTCGGTCCATCCGGTACATAAATTAGTAAAGTATTTCTTATCAAAACTTCCATAATTTAGTAACATTATATAACAGCTTTTCTAGTTAACATTAACAGAAACAATTGTCGTTTCTTTATGACAAAACGTATTCATAATATTCCCTCAAGGAACATTCCCCTTATCATCATTTTATTTTACACCCTCCACAAATTTAAATAATTATAATAAAATTCACAACTTACACACATCCATAAATACCATGACTTTATACGACCTGATTTTGTTCTTTATATACATTTATTTTTTAACCCCACCACAGGATATATTTTACAAGCACAGCACGCTCCAGTTTGTGTGTATATATATTTTTTCTCTATACAAGATAGCCACACTATCTGCTTTGAATGAAAACAAAATTTAGTATCCGCATAACAATATACATAGGGGATGTATACGTGACGGCATCAATATTTCCTTGCATGAATAAATAAAAAAAGTTTTGTTGGAACGATTGTTATTAAATGTTTAGCTTGCAAATTTTACATAAATTTGTCATAGTAATACGAGTTATTTAATAACAATGGATTTTATTTCAACAAAATTTTATAAAATATTTATTTATATTGTTGTACTGAATTAAATTATCAAATTTTATGTAGTTGAAAGATACTTTATGTTTTGTTGCAACACATATTCTGCTACTTTCTTTTATTTAGATTTCAATATTAAGTTTTTTTGAATTTTTATGAGACTGAGCCAGATTTTATACAAAATTTACTTTTCTAAGTCAAGTTTTAACATTTTTATAACAAATTTTATAAATTTTTTTATTTTAAATGCCAGATTTAATGCTTTGTTTTTGATTTAAAAATTATGTAATTATATATCCTTATCTTAATTTAATCATGTTGGAATCATCACATAGCGCAAAATTAATATTAAAATATAGATCTAAACCGAGAATTTACGAATCAAATCAGAAGACACACCTGCACAGCAACTTAACCTTAAACTTATACGCGCTAAATTAAATAAGCGTATCTCAAATGATGACAATAACATCACAATCTGTTATGTCTTATAATATGATAAGGTCATAGAAAATAAGTTTGTGTTGAGTTTACAACAGTGCGATTTATTCTGGTTTTAAAAGAAACAAAATACAATATATATTCAACTAAAACGATAACCTTCAATACGAATAAGGACGATCACAGATAATATATAAAAACCGAGCACATATAAAATATATTTAAAACTAACATTATTTCTATTACATAAATAAAATAAACATAAATCATATTTAATTCTTAATATATAACATAACCTCCCCTTTTCAGAGATTGGAGTTGTCAAACCTCTCAGGTTTTTTAAGTAGACTTCTACGTCTTAAATTAACTGGACTACATATAGGTTCTGGAACAACTTTAATATCTGAATTGGTCGTTACTACATTTTCTTCGACCTGTGGGTTATTGTTAACTAAATCAATATGGTGTGGGGGCTGAGTACTGGAGGTGGTATTTGCATTATTAATAATTTGATTAATGTGCTTTTTCCAGACTAAACCCTCACTTGTTTCAACTTTATAATGTTTATGGCCAAGTTTTTGTATTATTTTTGCATCACACCATTTCCTTTTACCGCGAAAATCACTAATTTTCACTAAGTCATTTATTACTAAGTTTAAGTCTCTGTTTAACCCTGCGCTTACAATTTGTTTATTTTGTTTTTGCTTCACTACCTCATTTGTGTTATTTCTTAATAAATCCAACTTAACTGCCGCCCTAACAACAATTTTGCAGGTGACTCATTTGTCACAGTATGTGGAGTATTTCGATATTGAAATGAGAATCTATTCAAAACAGAATTTATTTCAACATCTGTTTTTACATTGGATTTAATTAAAACATGTTTAATTTGTTTTACACAAATTTCGGCAGCTCCATTACTGGAAGGATAATATGGAGCAGTTGTCGTATGTTTAATCCCATAGTGTTTACAAAAATTTTGGAAAGTTTCACTCGTAAACTGAGTTCCGTTATCAGAAACAAATTCTCTTGGCAATCCAAATCTTGAAAAATTTCAACTAATTTACCTACAGTTGCTAAGGAATCAGTACTATTCATTTTAAAACATTCTAACCATTTAGAAGTAGAATCTACTACTACTAAATAACTTTTATTGTTTAACGGCCCTAAATAATTAATATGGATTCTAGTCCAAACAGTTTGTTGCCAAACCCATGGATTTATTTGTGACTTTGGCTGTGATTCTTTGAAATCATTGCATGGTTTGCAATTCTTGCATAAAGTTTCTATGTCTTTATTTAAGTTAGGCCACCAAATATATCCACGAGCAAATAATTTTGATATTACCATCCCCATGTGATTTTCATGAATTTCTGATAATATAGAGTTTTGAAATTTAGGTGGAATAATTAAACGATATCCCCACATTAGAATACCTTGTTCTACGCTTAATTCGTTTTTACGAATAAAATAAGGTTTAAGCTCTTCTTTAAGACATTTGTTAGGCCAACCTGTTAAGGTATAATGAATAACTTTTCTCAAAATCAAGTCTCTGTTAGATTCCTTCTTGATATCATTATGAACTATTGGTAATTTTTGATCATCAATTAAATTAATATAACTTATTTCTTTTTCTTGAAAATTGGCCCTACAAACATCAACACTGTGATTACCTATCGGCAATCGAGATAAGCAATCAGCAGAATTATTTTGAGATTTAACATAATGAATGTCAAAACTAAAAGATGATAAGAAATGTGCCCAACGTTGCAATCGACTCGTTGCCATAATTGGTATGCCTTGTTTAGGGCCAAAAATTGCCACCAAAGGCTTGTGGTCTGTTGCCAACGTGAATTTTTCTACAAAAAGGTATTGATAAAATTTTGAAACTCTAAACACTATTGACAATGCCTCCTTATCTAGTTGAGAATAGTTTATTTCTGCCTTGCTCAAAACTCGTGATGCGTATGCAATAGGTTTTTCAACCCCACTCTCACCTATGTGAGCTAGCACTGCCCCTATTCCCACAGATGAAGCATCTACTGTCAACTTAAGTGGAATTTTTGAATCAAAATGAGTTAAAATTTGATTAGACATTAACAATTCTTTACTTGATGTAAATGCTTTTTCACAATCAATATTCCATTGGAATTGAACGTCTTTCTTCAATAGCTTATATAACGGATGCAATAAAGTGGCTCCGTTTTTCATAAATTTATAATAAAAGTTTACCATGCCTAAGAACGATTTTAGTTCTGTTACATTTTTTGGTTGAGGACATTTTTGTATGGATTCTACTCTTTCATTAGTCGTATGTAACCCTTCTTTGTCAATTACATGACCTAAGTAATTAATTGCCGGTTGCATAAATTGACATTTATTTAGTTTTAATTTTAATCCACTTTCTGACAATCTTCTATAAACTAATTCCAACCTATCTAAATGATTGCTATCAGTCTTTCCTGTAATTATAATGTCATCCAAATAACATGCCACCCCCGGTATATCAGCCAGTAATTGTTCCATCATCTTTTGAAAATAAGCCGGACCATTAGTAATGCCGTATGGAAGCCTGGTGTATCTAAATAGACCCATGTGAGTAGAAATCGTTACATAATCACGCAATTCCATTGATAATAATACTTGCTGATAAGCTTCGGATAAGTCAATCTTAGAAAAATTTATCCCTCTTGTCAATTTATTAAATAAATATTCAATTCTCGGTAATGGGAATTTTAAAATTTTCAAATTTGGATTAACTGTCAGTTTGTAATCTCCACATATTCTAATTGAACCGTTTGGCTTTAATATTGGCACTATTGGAGTACCCCAATTAGAATATGTTACTGCCTCTAAAACTTTTAATTTAACCAAACGATCTATTTCATTTTCCAATTTTTGCTTTAATGAAAATGCAATAGGTCGCGCTTTAAAAAACTTTGGTTCAAAATGTTCTTTCATTTTTAAAGTGATTCTATCTTTGTTAAATGTTCCAAGGCCAATTTCAAAAATTCCTTTATATTTTTTACATAATTTTTCTACATTTGAATTTTCATTTGCAAATGTAAAATTGTTTTCAACCATTTGACTGTTCATTCCAATTTCAAATAATTTTAATGCTTGCCTTCCAATTAATGGTGGGCCGCCATTTTTAATGACGTACATTTCTAATGTATACTTCTTACTATTATAAATTACATTGAATATTAAGTTACCAATTGGCTGAAAACTAATTCCTACATAGTCTTTAAATACCAATTCATTGTTTAAGAGTGGAAATTTCCCAAAATGTTTGCGATAAACACGATCAGATATGACCGCATGTGCGGCACCGGTATCAATTTGAAAATTCATCGGTATATTTTCAACCGTTAATTTAATATAAAATTGCTCTATAGTATTTAAATCATATATTGTAAAAATATCAGTTTTGTGTAAGTTATCATGATTAACCTCTTGATGCGACAAAAACTTATGCGATTTGCTTTGTTTATTTTTACAATTATTTGACAAATGACCTTGTTGGCCGCAGTTGTTACAATTATAATTTTTATATTTACATTCAAATGTCGAATGATTCACTCTACCACATACTTTGCACTTACATTTTACTTCAGTGGACGTCTTATGCGATATTGCGCGCTGATTGTTCGAATTATAATTTTTTTTATATTATATTGAAAACTGATGAATTTCCGATTTAACTTGAATGCGCCGCTCTTTTCCTGCCGCCTCTCTATTTTGTGCCAATTGAACCACGGTTTCCAGCGTTGACGCAGGTGTCGAAGTAGGATCGACTTCCAGAAGGCAATCCAATATGGGACCGCTTCCCATTCCCACGACAAACATGTCCCGCATGATGTCCAAAATCCACATCCCGCTGACAAACTTTTAACTCGCGCGGCCCAGCTCACCACGGATTCATCTTCATTTCTGTGTGCCGTGTAAAATTTAATTCTTGCCGCAAAAAAAGACTGCACAGAACTGCAATATTTTAGCAATTTTTCCAATAAGTCTTCATACTTTAATTCTTCGATTTTTTCCGGTACACATAAATTGCGTAACAATATATATGTGTCTTCGTG
The DNA here is from genome assembly GCA_963932245.1 of Tachinus rufipes. Classification (NCBI taxonomy): domain Eukaryota; kingdom Metazoa; phylum Arthropoda; class Insecta; order Coleoptera; family Staphylinidae; genus Tachinus; species Tachinus rufipes. The sequence continues at coordinate 17,787,355 of OZ010748.1, read as the reverse complement.
TAAAATATTTAATAAAATGGCACGTTTTTTTGTATCATTTTTTTCAAAATTGTTTGCCACAATAAATTGTTGAAGTTTTACCTTGAAAACTGTAATATCATTAATTTCGTGATGATATTCTTTTAATATTCCAATTACACCAGTATTTGCACTTTCACTGTCCGGCGTTTTTACGTGGATAACTTTAACTACCTCGTCGCCAATTGTTATGTCTTATAATATGATAAGGTCATAGAAAATAAGTTTGTGTTGAGTTTACAACAGTACGATTTATTCTGATTTTAAAAGAAACAAAATACAATATATATTCAACTAAAACGATAACCTTCAATACGAATAAGGACGATCACGGATAATATATAAAAACCGAGCACATATAAAATATATTTAAAACTAACATTATTTCTATTACATATATAAAATAAACATAAATCATATTTAATTCTTAATATATAACACAATCAAATATTTTCACAATGTGCCAATTATTGTTACTAAAAACCTCACTTGTCAGGAAAACCCAAACGTTTCCAACAGTCATTAACACTATATTATCAAAACGTTTTATAATGAAATTGCGTCCAATAAGATTGATATTGTGATAATAACTAAAATTTAATTAAAATCGAGTATTTTCTACGCTGACTACTTTGTAGTTCGATCTACGATTTCTCTCTATTCGCATTGTCAAATGCCGCTTCTTGGACCTAAAAGCACCATTTGACAATGTGAAAAAGCAAAAAATCGAAGATATTTGAGAAATAAAACAAAATAACAACTTTTCTCCCTTTACTGCTATTTCATTTTCTACTAATATGATATAGAATGTATATATTATCTCAGTCCTTCTTCCATTTCTCAAATCAGCCTGTTTGTCTAGCAATAACCCATTAATTTCTAGTTCTTCACTCAGTTTTTCTTTTAGCACTATAGCGCAAATCATATATGTTTTTTTGTTTATTAAAAATACAAAACCTACTCTCAACTGACAAAAAAATCCTTTTTTTTTTCCAATACTTTATTTATTATCTCACTCACTCTCTCAATTAAATCTTCTGTACCATACATACATCTATGCTTCATTTTGTATTCATCCACATCTGTGCTTTTTGTTGTTTTTGTTTTTTCTATATTTATTATTATTATTATATATTATCATGTTTTAGTTATTGTGCTGTCATTGGTTATCTATTAGTTTTTCTGTCCGATCCCAAAGTTTTGAGAAGTGCATCCTACAATGTTCCATTAAAATTTGTTTGTTTTCTTTTCTTCTGCTTTTCGTTATTTGTTTATATATTCCCATGCATCTTTCTTAAAACGTATTTCTTTTATCTCTTTTTTTATACGTTTCCTTAACTTTTTCCATTTTTCCTTGTTTAACTTTTTAGCACTCTGATATTGTTGTTTAGTTGCCTTATTATTTTTTCAATTTTACTTTTCTAACTTCTTTTTTTTTCTGTGTTCTATTATTTGCTATTTCCAAATGTATTTTTCTGTTTGTATAAACGTTTTTCTTATTGTTGCATTTGCAATTATGTTTTATTACACCTTTCTCTTCTAAATGACCTTTCCATAAATTTTCTACATTTCTACGCATTCGTGTGTTCATACTACTTTTGTTATTATTTCTTTTTCTTGTTCTTCTTATATAATAGCATTATGCCTCTATTTTTTTTCTAACTTTAAGTTTGGCTATAAGAGATAGCCACGTTTTATTTACCATTACGTAATCAATTACCAATTGTCCTTTTGCTCTTATGTAGTACTTTCTTAGTACTTAAACAATTTTTGTTGTTCTGCAATTTTAAATTGTTAACGGAAAAATTTTGGTAGTCATACGGATTTTCAGTGTTTTAACCAAAAATTCAGTAGTTCCATAAATTAAACAAAAAAATTGAGACTATTATTTTCGTGATAAAAATTAAAAAAATTTGAAGTAGAATGCACCAACAAAAGTCTGTCAAAACAACCAGATTGAACCAAAGTTTTCTGTCGCACCAACGTCCGTCGGTCGGAACCCTCCGTTATTTAGCATCTAAACATCAAATGATGCAAATCGACCAATTTTTGCCAGTTTTTTAAATTACGGTGTGTTTCTAACCTCAAAATAATATTTTTGTTTATTTCTGGTAATATATAACATTTTTATTTTAGTATCTAGTTTTAGATAAATTGTAACAACTTATTTTGTGGTGTAGTAGATATCATAACCGCCTAACACGCAAAAAGAATCCCCGGACAGACAAAACTTTTTTTTTAATAATTTTTTAAATTGAATCTTAAATAAGCAGTTTGTTTCCGTAGTGTGGTAGTAATCAATCTGTTACATAAAATTTTAATTTTGAATTTTCTATGGTTATAAAAGTGTTGGAGAACCAGGGCCAGATTTAGGCTTGATAAGGCCCTAAGCTAATTGAGATGTGGAGCCCTTTATAAGTCTAGATATTATATGTCAGTGCCAAATATGATTTTCGGATACCTAGAGTGTTAAACTAAAATACAATTAAGAATTATATAGATAGTAAAATAATAAATTTTTAACCCTCTAATGCCCAGCGCCGTCTCAAGACGGGGTTCACTTAATAACATATAACCTAAAGTTCAAATATGTTTTATTCTTAAAACACAAATTTTTGGAAAAACTGTAAACAATATTAGAATGCACACAAAACTCTCCTTTGCAAAAAAAAATTACCTATACCTGGCAGATGTAAACAAATGATTTAATGTCGATGAAGATTAAAAATTGGGGCATTAGAAAGTTAACTTAAAATTATCTTTATTCATCTTCTTTTTCTTCATTCAACCTGTCTTGTCCACTGCTGGACATAGGCCTTTCTTAACATCTTCCATCTACTTCTATCTTGTGCTTCTTGCATCCAGTTGGTGGCAATGCGTTTCACATCGTCTGTCCATTGGGTGGGTGGGCGTCCTCTACTTCTGTATGCCTCCTGTCTAGGTCGCCATTCCAGGATCTTTTTGGTCCATCTGTTGTTTGGCATCCTTGCGACATGCCCGGACCAGTTCCATTTTAGTTTGGTTATTACTTCAATTGCATCACTAACCCCAGATCGCTGTCTTATTACTTCATTCCGCACTCTATCTCGCAATGTAATTCCGAGCATGGAACGTTCCATGGCTCGTTGCGCCACTCTGATCTTTTGGACGGACTTTTGTGTGAGTGTAAGAGTCTCCGCTCCGTAGGTTAAGACTGGTAGGATGCACTGGTCAAACACCTTACGTTTTAGGCAGTTGGGGATGTCGGATTTGAAAATGTGTTTTAGTTTTCCATAGGCTGCCCACGTTAGTCTTAGCCTCCTTCCAATCTCATGTGTCTGGTTGTCTCTGCCAATTTTAATCTCGTGGCCTAGATACTTGTATGAGGTGACTTGCCGGATCTCAATCCCTTCCATTATAAAGTTTTGGGAAGGTACTAGGTTGGTCATAAATTCCGTTTTCGAGATGTTTATTTTAAGGCCGACTTTTTGTGATTGTTCTGCCAGCTTCTTAAGCATTTTTTCAGTCTTATCTAGGCTATCCGATATTAGCACAATGTCGTCTGCGAACCGTAGATGGTTGAGGTTTTCGCCATTGATGTTTATGCCCATATCTTCTAGTTCTATGGTCTTGAACATGTACTCCATGAGGTTTGTAAATAGTTTAGGCGAGATGGTGTCACCTTGTCGGACGTTGTATTCTGAATCTGTCCATTTTTTCGTGTAGTTTAACGCATGCGGTAGCATTTTTGTATATGTGCTGTAGAGTATCCGAGTACCTATGGTCTATTCGGCAATTAGCCAGTGCCTTAAACATCTCATTGTGGTTGATAGAGTCAAATGCCTTCTCGTAGTCCACGAAGGCAAGGACGAGTGACTTGTTGTAGTCGACACATTTCTCTATTACGGTTTTGATGGTTTGCAGGTGGTCGTTCGTTCCGTATCCGGCTCTGAATCCTGCTTGTTCAGGCGGTTGATAAAGGTCAAGTTTGGTTGTGAGGCGTCTAGTTATGATTTTGGTGAAGAGTTTATAAAGGTGCGAAAGCAGGCTTATTGGCCTGTAATTTTTTAGGTCAGCCGTGTTTCCCTTTTTGTGTATAATAACAATGATTGCATTGTCCCATGCTGTTGATGTTATTCCTTTCGTGAGACATTTGTTGAATAAACTCTTTATGGCTTCTAATTGCTCGACTCCCCCTTCCTTAATTTGTTTGATCGCAATATTATCCTCCCCGGGCGCCTTGATATTTTTCATTTCCGTAATTGATTTTGAGATTTCCTCTTGGGTTATCTCCGGTAGATCTTCTGATCCTTGGTTTAAAATTTGGGGGATGGTACTAGTATATTCCGGTTCTGGTGTTTTTTGAGCGCTATAAAGGTTTAAATAGAAGTGTTTTACGATTTCCAGGATCTCTTTCTTGTTCCTGATAGTTTGTCCGTTTTGGTCCTCGAGTTTGGTAATTTCTGCTTTTCCAGGTGTTATTTTCTGTCTCAGTACTTTCATGCTTTTGTTCTCTTTGATAGTTTTTGCTATCCGTGTTTTGTTATAGTTTCTAATATCTTTCCTAGCGGCCTTTGATATTTCTTTATTTAGTGTTCTCAGCTGGTCTGTATGTAGTAGGTGCTTTTGTAGTTTTTCTCGCCTTTGTTTCTAAAGTTGTCGTGTGTATGCTGATAGTTTCCCTTCTTCCCTGTTCAGTTTCGTACCATGTATCTGTTTTGCCTCTTGTATCGATGTTACGATTGCATTGCTCAAGGTTTCTATACTCATTTCCTCGATGTTACCGTGTCCTAGTCGTTCTGCTATGGATTTCTTGTATTCCTCGTTATTGTTCACTGTAGTTTGTTCTTTGCTCTTTGATGTTGCAAGCAGTCTTCTCTTCTTTTTCAATCGTAGCACAACTTTTGCTTTTAGCATCTTGTGGTCGCTTCCCACTGACACCCGGTTGAGTATTGTGACATTCTGTACGATTTGTTTTTTATCCGTGATGATAAAATCTATTTCGTTTTGTGTATTTCCGTCAGGGCTCGCCCAGGTCCATTTCCGGTGTTCGGCTTTCTTAAAAAAGGTATTCATAGCATTCATGCGATGTTCTAAAAGGAATTGCAGTAAGTTGTTTCCCCTATCATTTCTTTCTCCTATCCCGTATTGTCCCAGGGAAATTTCGCTGTCGTCTTGCTTCTTACCCAGCTTGGCGTTTAAATCTCCGACTATTAGTGTGTAGTATGTTGAAGTTTTTGACATTGCAGAGTAGATGTCTTCATAGAAGATCTCGATTTCTTCCTCTGTGTGTGTGGATGTTGGGGCATACACTTGGATGATCTTTATGTTATATCTTTGGTTTAGTTTCAGTATTATAAAGCATACTCTCGGGCTTATGCTCTCTATGTATAGGATCTGTTTTGTGTGTTTTTTATGTATTATGAAACCTACTCCTTCATCGGAGCTTTCTTCGTTTCTTCTGTAATATAAGGTATTTCCTGATTTTAGGGTAATCTGCTGTTCTCCTCTTCTTCGTATCTCAGCCAGACCTACTATATCTTAGTGAATTTGGTTTAGTTCTTCTTTGAGTTGGAGTACTTTTTCTTCGCTGGAAAGCGTTTTGTTTTGGTAGCCTATTGTTTCCCGGTGATTCATCGCACCCTTTGACCGCTGCTTGATCCAACCGCTACCTTGGTTGGGTGCTAGCGGTCCGCCGGGGACTAAGGGCCGTGTTCTTGTTGTATCTTTCATATTAAGAGGGGTTTAGCCGTTACCTATCACGCTGGCCAATGCGGGTTGATAGGGGTCGTCGGGGAGTATCATTTCCTTTACTCCCGTTTTGACGGTTATTCCGCCGTTACTCGGTCGTCAGAGCCTCGTTTGTTATGTAGCAGGGTGCGCCGGATGACCGAGGTCATTGCTCGTGCAGGTGAGGTTGACATTTGGGGTGGTATGTGACCTTTTTTACCTTCTCCCCCTTACACCCTCTTTATTCATAACAAACTTAAAAATGCAATCTCTGGTTAAAAAAAAAATTTTTTGAAAAGGCACAATTTACAAAGACTTATTATCTAATCTTTTAAAACAAGTTATAAGAATTAACAAATTATATTAAACTTAAATATTTTCTTTCTTGCCTTTACCAGAGTAAAGTCACTGATGACAGCATCACGTTCTGTGCACAGGAGCCTTATGGAACATAGTTTATCTGAGAAAAAAATCTTTCTGCAGAGAATTTGGAACAATCATACTAAGAAACATTTTCAAAATTGCTTCTACATTAGAAAATGCTGATTGGACATGATTGTTAAATATTAACCTATACAGATCCTGGTGAGTCAGACTGCCATGTTCTGCTAAACCATAGGTTTTACTGTGTCTAACATACTGATAAAAATGCTTGACTTCTCCTACAAGATTCATGTCCACATCTTCAAGATATGTTTGCCATAAAGTACTAATTCTGTTACAAATCTCTTCTTCTGTAAGTTAAGAATGAAAACTTTTTAGCAACATCATTGTATACTAAGGCTCCCCGTGCTAGACTTGTCTCTAATGCATCCATCACAGATATAAATGTTTTGATTCTAAACTTGTTTCTTGTTCAAGATTCTCTAAAGCATCATTTTCATTATTATTGATATGCCATCTATATCTGTTTTTATTGTAATCAAAATCAGACAATTTTTTTTTGGATTTTTTTTTAAATGATCAAACGTATCACTGAAACTTTTAACAAAATCCGAAAGTAAAGCATACAATTTCCTACATACGTCTAGACTAATTTGGTGGTCTTGCAATGATTGTCTAGTCTTGTAAAATTCATCCAAGTAACTCCACAAATATAACTTCTTTATTTTATTCAAAGCTATGTTGATGCAAAGCAGAAATTATTCCATCATAACTATCAAGTAGTGCACTTGTGGCTATTTAATGTGCTTCTTATCAAGTCATTGACAAAGACTTTGGAACTTTTAAATCATCATTGAAGAAAAACAACAGTACTGCTCATCTAATTGTAGATAAAAAAAAATATATATTTCTTGAACAATTCCAAAAAAGTTTACTACATCTAAACAACATCAACTGCTGCTCTACCAACAAGATTTAAAAAATTACTAGCACTTGGAATATACCTAACATACTTGTTAATCTTTAGTATTATTTCTTGCACACCCTTGCATACCCATAAGCCTCGACACTAAAATCTATTTTGCACTCATTTGTAAGGTAGTTGTGCACCATCTTAGCCATACTGTTCCATGTGTAGCTACTCATCTCTAGAAAAGTTAAAAAACAGAAAACGTTCAATAAAGCCTATCATTTAGTGAAACAAGGCCATTTACACAATCACCTTTTTTAACAGTCTTGAAACGTACGCGCTAAACATGTAGGAAAAACACTATGTAAATGCGCTACACATAACGCACTCGTTGCTAGATTTTCCTACGCGCCTAAATAAAACTTTCAGCCTAGTTGGATTTCCAAGCGACATGCTAAAATTGTTCAAATAACCGGCAACGTTCAATGCTGGCCGACGTGTGGGGCCACCAAAAAAGTGGGGGAAAGCTTGTGTATCCTGCACTGTGGAGAACCTTGAAATCCAAATTAATCAAATTAAATTAAAATGTAAAAATTTAATATTTCAATTTTTTTAATGTTAAAATTAAGAAATTTTAGTAGTCACATAGTTTGTTTTAGTATTCCATAGATTTTTAGTGTCTAAACAAAAACCATTTGGTAGTCACACAAATTTTTGGTAACTAAACAAGAACATTTACAACAAATATTTATAATTTTTCTAAGGTTAATAATAAAAAAGTAGTTCCACGGTTTTGTTAATATCTTCTAAACAAAAAAGGTTTTAGCCCCAAAAATTTTAAGTGTTTACAATCATCGGTATACATAAGCAATGTTGGCAATTATTCATACTGCACGACGTTGTAAAAAAATTCTCTATTTCAATGTGCAAAAAAAAATGTCAAAATTTATAAGAAATTGGCATAAATTTTTGTTTAGAAATTTAAACACAGTTTTGGAACGTTAGAAATAAAAACATTAAGTAAACTAACAATTTTAATATCTACACAGAAAATTTTGGTAGTTTCACAGATTTAAATAACTAAACATTTTTTGTTTAAAACAGAATTTTAGTATTTCTACCATTGTTTAGTGTTTAAACAAAAAACTTTTGAGAATTCAACTAGAAGTTTGATAATTACACAATTTTTTAAGTGTCTAAACAAAAGAAAATTGTAGTTTTATAGATTTTTGTGTGTAACTAAAAAAAATGTTAGTAATTTTACAGTTTTTTAACAGTAGTTTTTAGTGTCTAAGTAAAACAATTTTAATGTTTTTATATATTTTTAAAATATAAACGGAAAGTAGACATGCGAAAGAGCCAACGCATGTGTAGGCAAACTCATAAATAGCAAATACGATCAAAACATAGAAGACACACACTACATAAACAAAAGAATCATAAGAGTGGTGCTCGATTTTAGAGAGGAAGAGATACACATAATCAGCATATATGCACCCAACTCCGGAAAACCAAGAAAGGATACTGCAAAATTCTATGAACAACTCCAATATAAATTAGACAAAATCCCAAGATACCAAAAAACCCTGATACTTAAAGACCTGAATGCACGCGTCGGTAACAACGCCGTAGATAAAATAAAACAACGGTTCAATGAACCTACGCTAAACAAGAATGAATAAGCCCTGGTAGCATTTAGCCTTCTTCAACCATAAACCCCAACACAAACTAATTTGGTCTAACTCAAGAAGACAATCGTCTATGATAGACTATATAATATCGAATAGAAATAAACAACCGTCATAAACATCGGATATCCGTACTCGGACATCAGCGAATATTGGATTCAATCATGGCCTTGTACTGGGAAAAATACGACTCTCTGTCCAGCTAAAAAAAAATTACCATACGTATACATAGATAAAATGAACATTAAACTAACGCAAAACAAAAGTATCAAAGACCTATACACCAGGCGCGTGAGACAGAAGATTAGCGGAAACAATATCTGACCAGGAGATTAGAAACGTCTTAAAACAAAGTAAAACACAACATAAAAAAAGCAACTGAGAAAACCCTAGAAAAGAAGAAGGTAAACATGAACGCCAAAATTACGAAAACATTATGGTTTTTGCCAGAAGTCAAGGAGATAGCAATAGTACCTAATCAACAGAACAGTGCAAAAGTATGCCCAATATAAAATAATCAGAAACAGGGTGTGTGCAAGAATTAGAAAACTAAAAACCGAGTACTGGGCTAATTTCACCGTTAAAATGGAAAAAGATCTATGGGCAATTCCATTTCAAACGGAGCAGAGCTGGGGGGGGGGGGGGGTGCATTGAGAAACTTGCTTATGTATTTTTTTTTAGTTTCTATAACTTATTAGTAGTCTTTTGATCGGTATATGAAGGTATAAAACTCATAAAAAAAAATTCTACAATTTTTTTTAAGTTATTTTGTTGTTTTTAAACTTAATCGCATTTTTTGTTTAAAAACCGCAATTTTAACTCAAAAAAATAAATTTACTAATGAAATCGATCAGAAATTTTCCATAGAATCCAAATCTGGTGCCATTTCAAGTCTATACCCTGTCTATAAGCCGCATAAGCCATAAAACCATGTTTTTGTTCTCAGTGGGCTGGGCAAAAAGAAACAGCAGTTCCCCATAAAAGTACATTTAACGAAAGGTGCAAATATGCTAATGCGTAATATATATTTAATACAGCATCGATATTTAAAACGTTTTTTAACTGAAGAATAGAAAAATATGCCACATTCATTTTTTTTGCAAACATAATCAATATGCCCCGACCACAAAAGATCAGCATCAAAATATGTTCCAAGATACTTAACTGATTTAGACAGTTTATATTCAAAATTATTTAAATGAATATTAAAATCAGTTGGTAAAATTCGTCGTTTAGAAAAGTATATACTTTCTGTTTTATTGTGATTGATTATCAAGGCATTACTTTTACACCAAGAAATGAATTGTGAAATGGCTTGTAACGTTTTAGTCTTGAGTTCATCGATGTTAAATGCACTTACCAAAATGCTAGTGTCATCTGCAAAAATAGTTACCTTGCCATCTAATATAGCATCAGTCGTTGATATAAATAAGAAAAAATAGTGGCCCTAACGTAGAACCTTGTGTTTATAGTTTTTAGTAGTAGATTGTACTAAACCATCTTTAACAAACATTTTTCTGTTAAAAAGATATGATTTGATTAGACTTGAAAATTTTCCTCTAAATCCAATGTTTTGTAATTTGTTAATTACAAATTCAATATTTACAGTGTCAAAAGCGCAAGAAAGATCGAAAAAAAGACCTAAGACGTGTTTATTTTTATCAATGTTTTCAACAACGTAATTAAAAAGATTGCAAGATGCAGTTTCAATTGATAATTTAGGTCTATAACCATGTTGACAGTTGCTTAAAATATTATGTTTATTAATAAACAAAATCATTCTTTCGTAGATAATTTTTTCGAACAATTTCGATATGGTGGATAATAGAGATATGGCTCTATAGTTTTCAATATTGGTTCTATCACCTTTTTTAAATAATGGTATGACTGCAGCAATTTTCAGAATGTCCGGAAACTCTCCGACATCTAATGCCCTATTAAATAAATAAACTAAATGCACTTTTATAATATCAATGACACTATGAATTGCATTATGTGGAATATCATCTGATCCCGCAGAAAAAGATGATTTTAAGGTTTTGGAAGTAGAAATAATATCATACACTGTTATGTTTGTCATGACAAACGTATTACAAAAATGTTTCCTAAAAGTACAATCAGTAGATAATTTGAAGTTATAGTGAATATTTAATTTACTTTCCGCAATGTTAGAAAAGTGCTTGACAAAACTATTACAAATATCTATTTTGTTACTAATAATATTGTTGTCAACAACAATTTTGTCAACAGCATTATGTTTAATATTTTTGTTAAGTGACGTATTAACTAAATACCAAATAGATTTAATTTTATTATTTGAATTATAAATAACATTTGAATAATATTGTTTTTTGCAATGTTTAATGTTTTCAGAATGTTTCCGTTTTTTATTTTTGTACAAAGTTGTTAGTTCTTGTGAACCTGAGTTGTGACTGAGCCAGAACAGTTGTTTTAAATTCTTACTTTCATTACAAATGTTTGCAGTAATCCATGGACTTTTCTCAATTTTCTTAGGTGGTAATAGTTCTAACGGACATGCATTATTAAAGTTTTCATAAAATTTGTCAATAAAATATTGGAAAGCATCGTTGTTGTTTTCTATAAAATAAAGATTGTTCCAGTCTATATATGTAACAAAGGATTTAAAAATATCTAAGTTGTTAGCAGATATTATTCTTTTCATGTTAAAAGATATATGAAAATCTTGATTCAAAAGACCAAATGACTAGTCATAGCCCAAAAAAAGCAATCCGTTGCAAATTAGCGGTAAACGACCGAACAAGTCATGACCTTCAAATATCTCGGCGTAGATGTAACCGCAAATGAAAATCAAATCGGGGAGGTAAGAGACCATGTCACTAAAGCGGCAAGAATATTAGAAGGCCTGAGAGATATGATCTGAAATAGCAAACAGAGATGCAAGTGCTAAGAAATATAACCGGGCACACGTTGACCAAGTGCTGACATTCGACAAAGATGCGACACACATGACGTCGTTAAATGGATAAGGTAGAGAAGAAACCTCCCAGACAGAAAATAGCGAGATAACTTCAAACAGTCCCCTGGTTTCATACAAATCAAGCACGCCAAACGCCGCAAACACAACTCAATCCAGAGCGGGGTTAAATAAATTTAAACCACATGCGCAGCAATCTAAGCCAACGCTGCGCAACAATTTACCAAGAGCTGGGAATAAAAATTAACGTTATTAAGTAATTAGGTAACATTTATGTAAAATAACATTTAGTATTTATTTTTATATTTTTATATGTAATTTATTATAGTATTATTATAAACCACAATGAACCACGAACTAGTAATTGTTACATAAACGCTAGGTCTATGTTATGCAATTTTGATCATTTTATCGACAAAGTAACTTTATATAATTTTGATATAATAGCAGTAACAGAAACTTGGCTAAATAATAATATAGAAACCACACCTCACCGAGGTGGTGGCGTAGAAATTTACATAAGAAATAATGTTTTAAATGTCAAAGTTTTAAATATTGAATGTAACATTAGTTGTTGGCAAAACAAAATTAGCAATAGGTGTTGTATATAGAGTTCATTCAGTGAAAGTAGATGACATTTTGAACCAACTAGAAAATAATATTATAAATATAATACCTTCTGTAGATGTTACCGTATGCTAAGGTGATTATAATATAAATTTATTGGATGTTGATAATAGTGCAACAAAAAAATATAATGAATTTTTACAAATACTAGGTTTTGAACAGATTATTCAAGAACCAACTCGAATCACTAAAACTTTAATTGATCACATTATTGTTTCTGATATTAAATTGGTACATTCTTGGGGTGTAGAAATGTTTCAAGACTATTCTGATCATTCTTTAGTGTTTTGCAAACTTTTTATTGTAAAAGAGTAATACCTCTAAACTAAAACTTTTAGAAACCTTAAAAAAATAATTTAATACAATTCCAGAGAGATCTGCAATCAATACCTTGGCGTAATATCTATGATATAACTGATGTCAACAGTAAAGTTGAATTTATAAATAATAATGTAAATATGTTGTTAGATCTGCATGCCCCATATAGACTAGTAAAAAACTTCAAATAAAAGCACCCATGTTATACGGACTCTATAATAATATTATCTAAGCTTAAAGATGACTTTAAAAAAAAATTAAAAAACTAAATTGCCTGAACACTCTGCAATAATTAAAGAAAAAAAATCATATTTTGAATATATATCTAATAGTATGGAACAAAAAGCTAGTTGGAAAATGCTTAAAAATAATAATATTATTAAACAAGTAAAAATTCCAATTTCACCTGAAATTAACAACCCAAACCATATTAATAACTACTATATAAACAGTGTACCCAATAATACAAATCCATTTAAAGAAGACTTAATTGACTATTACAAAAATAATAAAATTTATGAAAATAATTTTTCAGTCCACAAAGTTAACAACAGCACAATATCCAAAATTTTGCTCTCAATAAAATTAAATGCTATGGGGTGCAACGGAATAAATATTTATGTTATAAAGCTTTGCTGTCCATTCATTATAGAGTATATTACACACATTATAAATTACTGCATTGAGTTTAACCATCTTTGTGGAAAAAGGCTATTGTTATTCCTACACCGAAAACTAATTCTCCTAAAGAGTATAAAGACTTAAGACCTATAAGTATTTTGCCATGCCTGTCTAAGGTTTTAGAAAAAGTACTAAACATTCAATTAAGAAAATACTTACTTCATAATATTTTATATTATTCAGGCCTGGTTATAGCTGCACAACAGCAATGACAACAATAGCAGATGATCTAATTAGGGCTACAGATAAAAGTGAAGTGACTGCACTGGCTCTTCTCGACTACAGTAAAGCGTTTGATATGATTGACCACAATATTTTATTAGCTATTAAGTCATATTGGATTGTCACAAAACAGCATACATCTATTTCATAGCTTTTTAACAGATCGTTTTCAATCTGTTAAATTACTGAACCAGCAATCAGATTTTACTTGTTTTTCAAAAGGTGTAGCTCAAGGATCAATTTTAGGTCCTTTGCTAGACATACTTTTTACATCTTTATTTCAAAATAGTGTAGAATATTGCAAAGTCCACTTTTATGCAGACGACACGCAGTTGTATCAGTCTGAGTCTGTTAAAAATTTAAAGACATTAGAAAACAAAATGAACTTAGATTTACAAAATGTTGTAAATATATCAAATAAACATGGGCTAACTATTAATCCATCAAAATCTAAAATTGTATTTTTTTGGGAGATCAAAAAACTATGCAATTGCAGAACAGAACGTAAACATTTATATTGAAAACCAGTGTATACCAATAGTAAAGGAAGCAAAAAGTCTTGGGCTTACAATAGATCATACTTTAAGATTTTACACGCATATATCAACTTGTTGTAAGCGAGCTTTTTGCAACCTTAAAAACCTTTATAATAATCGTCGCGTACTTAATACAAAAACAAAAAAACTGCTCTGTGATAGTATTGTTCTAAGTCATTTTAACTATTGTGGCAAAACAATAATCTCAGGGTTTTGGACAGCGGTTCTACCACCTCCGGGAAATAAATTACAGCTGGCTTAGCAAATGTATATTCTTTATTAATTAACATTAATAAAATATGTATTGTATCAAGCGTTGTCACACTTGTCCATAAACAATAAATAACTAAAAATAAAACACATGTTATTCTCTTAACCTTACCACCATATAGCAATATATCATGTATATTTAAACAAATAATAAATACAACCAATTAGAAAAAGTAATACTTTAAATCAACTTACCTACACAGGTGATTACATAAATTGTGTTAATTTATGAAAAAGCCCAGAAAGCGGCAGAATTAATGTTGCAAAGACATGTGTTCTGGATGAAAATCAGCAGTAAAAGGACCAGGAAGGATAAATTCTTTATGATCTTATCAAAAGAATTTTACCTGACCTGATAGGTAAGTATAAATTTATTCCAATGCGTATTATTTTAAATAAAAATGTACTTGGTGTGGCCTAACTAGTCACAACTGCCCCCATTCTGGGGAGTCCAGGAAGCTTTGGAGACGACCTGCACTTCCCAGAACAAGGAATGTAGCGCTTAAGATGACGTAAAAAATACCACGCTCCGTCTTAGAATCAGGGTGTAGCAGCACATAGGTTTTGGTGGCAATCCGTTTTCCAATTAAAAAAGGACCTTCAAAAAGATGAAAGATTTTTTTGGTTTCCCGACTCAACGCAAATGAGACGGGATTAGCTCGTAATAACACCATATCGCCTTCTTCAAAAATTATCTCTGAGGAGTCGAAAGGACCTCCTAAAATACGTTTTCGAGAACGTTTTCTCATATTCTCTAAAGCTAGCATGCAATTGGCATTTTGATCAATAATGTGCTCAGGGAGCAAACCAAACTCTGAAAGCGGTGACGAAACCCTGCAACCAACCTGAAGTTCAACCGGAGCAAATCCTGTTGATTCATTAGTTACATTATTCAGAAACCCAACTAACTTAAGAATTTCTTTAGCCCAGGCACTGTGGTTATCACTGCAGTAAGATCTAAACAGACGACCAAGCTTTCGCATTACTCTCTCCACGGGGTTTCCCTGAGGGTGACGTACAGAAGAAAAAATACCCTGAATCGAGTTATCATTTAAAAAGCTTGACCAACGTTTACATGTAAACTGCGTTCCCTGGTCACAGAGTATGCGAGCGGGTTTACCAACGCGTTCAAAATAATGTTTCTACAATTGATTGATAATTGTTGCAGTAGTTGCTTTTTTCACCGGGTATAACGTGACATACTTAAAAAAAAACGTCTACCACAACAAAAATATATGTTACTCCATCAGTAGAGCGCGGCAAAGGTCCATAAAAGTTGACAGAGATCAAGTCATTCGGCTCCCCCGCAAGCACTGACTCAAATGAATGCTTTGGTAGCGCCGAATGCTTTGATCTCTGACAACTCTCATGCTGGGTCACCAAAAATCTCGACGCAACGCACACCAGGTTTTGTATATCCCAAAATGCTCATAGAACTCGTGATACAACTGAATAAAATCGGGTATCAATAAACTTGGAATACACAAATAAGCAGATGCATCCGCTTCTCTGCGCAAAAATAGCGTATTTTTATGTAAGAAAACTTTGGGATGATCCGAAGAAGGAGAATTAATTATACTGGAAAGTTTGTTATCCGCTCGTTGAAACTTCGTTACTTTTTGCAAAAGTAACCAAATATCAGGACCTGCTTTCATAGCAAATACACGGAATTCTCGATTTTGCGGTGTTGGCAGTCGTATGGGGGGATGGCGAGACAAGATATCAGCTATTAAACTATTACGACCCGGGATGTGCTCAATATCAAATTCACGATGGTCAGTCAATACAACAAATTTGTTACTCAGCAGGAGAACTTGCCATTTGCGCAAGGCAAACACCACGCTCAAGAAATCCTTTTCGGACGTAAAATATCTAGTCTCTTGATCCAACAGAAGGCGACTGCAATACGCTACCACATGCCGTTTTTTATCTATCACCTGATACAAGACACCACCAATTCCGACATCGCTCGCGTCACATTGAACAATAAAAGGTAGGTCATGCCGGGGATTGATAAAGCAAAACATCACGTGATAACTCGTATTTAATGCCGCTGAAGGCCTCATCATGCTAAGCTTTCCAATTAAATTTTACCGCTTTTCTAAATAATTGCGTTAAAGGCGCCACCATATTTAAAAAATGGTTTACAAACGTGCGGTCAAAATTTACTAAACCGAAAAAACCTTGTAACTGTTTTACCGATTTTGGTACAGGAAAATCGGTTAAAGCTTGTACCCGTTTTGGGTACGGTCGACAACCCTGGGAGCTGAGAATATATCCCAAAAAAATTACATTTTGACAAAAAAACTTACATTTAGCCAGTCGCAAAGTAAATCCGGCTTGACTCAATCGCGATAACACTTGCTCTAAATGTTTGATGTGTTCTTCAAACGTGCGCGACGTTATGAGAAGATCGTCTACATAGGGATGTACAAACTTCTCGCACTCTACTCCCAACACCTGGTCAATGCATCTGGTAAAAGAACTGATTGCCGTTTTTAATTCAAAAGGTAAAACTGTAAAATGGTAGGCTCGAGTGCCGACCCTAAATCCGGTATACTGACAATGTTCACGTTTAATGGGTATCTGCTAGTATGAAGCAGTCAAATCTAAACTAGAAATAAAGTTTACCTCAGATAGATTAACCTTCAGGTCCTCAATTGACCGCGATAGTTCGGTTTCCAACTTAGTGAGTGAGTTCAGTAGTCTTGCATCTAAACAAACGCAAACAGTGCCATCTTTCTTAGCAATAGTGAGTAGCGGACTAGCATATGGGGTGTCGGATCGTTCAATGACCCCCCACGCCTCCATTCTGTCAATCTCAGCCTGAACAGCCGTTCGGTCTGTCACGGGAATAGGATACTGTTTAACTGTGAAAGGAGTAGGATCTATCAAATTAATTTGATGCTCGTATTCTACAGTTAAACCCGGGCGATCAAAAAAGGTTGTTGAGTGTTTTTGAAGAACGGAAGTAAATATTGTTTTTTGTTTTAACGTTAAATCAATTTCTGGATTAACATCCATTACCTCAGCATTAGTGTATTCTGATATAATGGCTTGAGGTAATGATTGGTTGATTTCACAGATGCGCAGCTAAAAAGTTAAAGGCGGAATTAAATCATGTTCCACAATAGCTTCTGGAACCTCCAAAAGTTTATCATCAAGTGAAAACGTGACCAGTCCTCGCTTTTCCCTTGCGTGAAAATATCTTAAAAAATCTACCCTTAGACTAACAGGATAACATAGATTTGGAATGACTAAAAATTCAAAAGTAGAAATAAAATTATTTATTGCAAAATGCATAAATAATAAATAATTTTAAAGGTATCTTTGACTTTAATACCTTGAACAGGCAGAACAACAACATTCACCAACACGGGACTTATTTGTTGAAAAACTTCAGAAAAGTGATGCACAAAATTTCACTTCCTGTATCCACCAGTGCGGGAAATTGAAACTTTTCAAAAGCAATGGTTAACACCGGAGAGTGAATCGGTGCTTCCCCGTGATCGAATTCACATTCTTCAACAAATAAGGCTTTTCCTGGATTTTGATTGTCAAATTGATTGACTCGTTTTATGACACTAACGTCCGAGTCTAAACGGTAGTGTCGTTGTAGTTTTCCTGATCCATATGTTCAATGTATTTATTATCGTCAAGAGCTAGATTCGCAATTGCATTGGCATGAGGTGGTCTAACAATATTATTGGAATGAGAAAACCTCGGGCGCTGTTGAGTTTGATAGTTTAGGCTAGGCCGAACAAATGAAGAACTCAAAACGTTGCTAAAAGTTTGATTTTGTGAAATAAATTCCACACTACGCAATACCGACAACGCTTGCCGAATATTTGAAGTCCCAATTAAACAAGTTGCAATGTGTAGAGGATAGTGCCGAGCAATAAGATGGATTAAATGTTCATCTTCGTAAGATGGTACCAAAAATTGAGCTTCGGTAATCAATTTTAACATATAATTGGAAAACGTGCCATCCACTGCGCGATAACGACCCGATTCCAAGCGACCGCAAACCTCATGTTGTTTAAATTAACCCCAATATTGTTCATAAAAAAAAAACTTAAAATCATCAAAATCTTGGCTCATGTATGAAATGGCTATATAATAATCATACGCGCCATTTTTAAATAATTGATGACCTCATAATTTTAATTGCGCAAATGAAACATTATAAAGTTCTATCACATTTTCTAATTGGTTGAAAAATAGAACCGGATGTAAATTACTCCCATCAAATGTTGGTAAGACTTTACATATCTTGTTAAGAATAATATTATTAATATAAAGTGTTGACGCTACATAGCGATCATCTAAATTATCATTTACGCCATCATCTGTTGATGCTATAGCGTAATCATACCGGTTAACATTATTGTTTGCAACAGAAACAGCAGCTTGCGGTTGGGTATTTCCCATATAAAAAGGTTGATAAACCGCATTTACTACTTGTCCCATAGGCGGTTTGGCAGTAGTGGTCAACAGACTTGGGATACCGGGTGATGCTGTTGCTGTTACATTTTTTGTTAACATGTTACTGTGTACATAATAAGGAGAATAAGAATTAGTATTTGTATTTCCAATATCCCCTGATTTGGAATATTGTGCAGTGTAATAAGGATTTAACCCTTTTGGTGCAGTGTAAATCGGATTTAAACTTGCATATGCATCGCCAACTTCATGATTATTTGTTGACAACAAGTTTGTGCTTGTGTTTGACAGTGATAATAAATTATTCTTTTGTTCAAGTGAATATTGAACATTCTTCAAAGCTTTTGCTGCATATTGATCAGGTAATTTATTTTTATTGAATTGTGCATTATTATTCTTATTAACTACATTTAATGAAATAGGAACTGCACCTGTGGAGTTATTAACAATGTCCCCCAATGTGTTACTAGAGTGACCTATTGCACATGGTTTGGAAGTCACCTCAATTTGCCCAGGTAAGTTATTTTATCTTAAATCCCATTGTGAATTAATTACATTAAATGATCTTTTAGGAATGATACCCGTTGGTTTATTTAATTTAATGCTCTCTGATGTATAGCCCGAGTGGCTTGCTATATCAGATGATGGATTCCTATTAAATAGTACAGGTAAATTATTTAAATTAGATTCCATTTGTGCATTATTAATTACATTTACTGGCATTGTAGACATGGTACCTATTGGGTTATTTAAGATGCCCCTCGATGTATTAACCGAGTGCTGATATATCTGAGAATTTGGATTTAAATCTACAAGTAAATTATCTAAATTATACTCAGCTTGCACATTACTAATTACATTAAATGATTTAGCAGGTATGGTACCTGCAGGGTTATTTAAAAATATGCCCCTCGATGAAGTAACCGAGTGATCCGAGGCAACATCGGAATTAGATATATTAACAGGTAAATTTATTATATTATTAGTATTAGTATATATCTTATCTGCTATTCCATTTGTGGATGTTGATGTAGTCATAATGAATAAGGCTTCACCAATATCTGATGTTAAGACGGTTAATTCCTGGTTCCTCCTTGCTCGAGTGAAATACTGTGATCGGTGTTGTTTTGGTGTACGTTCCATTATTTTATAATAATTAATATCTTGTATTATTATTCCAGAGATGGTCCTCCGCTTGGGTGCCAAGTTGTGGCGAAACAATAATCTTAGGGTTTTGGACAGCGGTTCTACCACCTCCGGGAAATAAATTACAGCTGGTTTAGCAAATGTATATTCTTTATTAATTAACATTAATAGAATATGTATTATATCAAGCGTTGTCACACTTGTCCATAAACAATAAATAACTAAAAATAAAACACATGTTATTCTCTTAACTTTACCACCATATAGCAATATATCATGTATATTTAAACAAATAATAAATACAACCAATTAGAAAAAGTAATACTTTAAATCAACTTACCTACGCAGGTGATTACATAAATTGTGTTAATTTATAAAAAGGCCCAGAAAGCGGCAGAATTAATGTTGCAAAGACATGTGTTCTGGATAAAGATATAAGTAGAAGTATAAATTTATTCCAATGCGTATTATTTTAAACAAAAATGTACTTAGGGTGGCCTAACTTGTCACACTATTGTGATGTCTTATACGGTCCTTGTCTTGATGTTAAAGATAAAAATCGGATTCAAAAAATACAGAATAGCTGCGTTAGACTAATTTACGGTATCCGAAGAAAGTAATCCGTATCAAAATTTAGAAAACTTACCGGTTGGATAACAATGAATCAAAGACGAGAATATCATACTAAAATATTTATACATAAAATAATAATCTTCAAAACTCCTAGTTATCTCTTTAATAAAGCTGAACACAGAACAAGTGTTCATAACATAAATATCAGAAGGAAATCATTGTTATCCATACCAATTCATAAGACAAAGTTTTTTAAAAGGAGTTTTTTCTATCAGATAGCAAATATCTACAACAGCATTATATCAAAATTTAAATCTTTATCAGTTGCTCAATTTAGCTAACATATTTTGTCGACTTATCTTACTGATTAATTTTTTACTTTCAAATATTTACCGATTACTTTCTTTCTTTTCATTTTTTCTATATTATTTGTGCTATTTGTAATATGTTTTATTGTTTGTTGTGGCTTATTTTATTTTATATTTTGATTTATTTTACTTTATTTTGTTTTTTTTTTTAATTTAATTTAATTTTTTTTTTTTTTATTTAATATAATTTTTTATTTTCAATGTTTTTATATATTTTTAATTTGTTTAACATTATAGTTATTTTGTAATTTACTTAGGCTAAGTAAGTTTTAAGTTATGGTATAGTGGAAGAACAAGTAGAATTGTAAAATTCAAGAAACTTGAACTATGCCATTTCTCCTTTTGTATCTGTGTATTTATTATGAAGAGAATAAACATTATTATTATTATATTATAAAAGAGACACGGTAGTCAAGATACCGAAAGACGGAAGACCAGGAACAAGAAGGCCACTAGGCAGGGTTAGAAAAAATAAGCCAGAAGCTTATTAGAAGAGGAAGAAGAAGAAGAAACGGAAACAATTTAAAAATTCTGCAATTTTTGCTAATCACTTATGTTTTTAATATCTAAACAAATAGATTTTAGTAGTTTTGCTGTTTTTTTTATTATTCAAACAAATTTTTTTTTATATTCCCACAGTTTTTCAATATCAAAACTAAAAAATATTCTTTACTATACCTTTTCTACTCTTGCTTGGCAATATTAATTCTGATTTTGTGATGCGGGCATGTTATCTGCAAAATGCGTAGCTTTAAATACAACAAAACCTTGTCGTGCCAAATACCAGTTTCACTGCCAAAATTAAAACCATATACATAAAGCAAACTCCGACTGCTGACAAAAACTTTCTAGCCGCGATGAGACCAGTCACTTGATCTAGGACGCATATTCCCTAGAGAATGTTTTCGACAATATCTCATAATTGCTTCTACTCATTGCGGCAGTTACTAAAAAAAAATAGACTCAAAAGCCACGCACCTTTAAGCCTTTGACGCGTCTAGACCATAACATTTGTTTCAGATAACCTCAATACCTTGTTATGACTGGCTTACACCTTAAATTAAAGTGCGGCCAGCTGGAGTTTTACCAAAAATCTAATGATACCTAAAGTCTAAGTAGTACTGCTGCCTAATAAAATGTGCATTTATACATTTATTTAAGTTTGTTAAAACCTGATTTATTGATAATATAGTAAAATAATTTAGTTTAAATAAATATTTGTTTGGTTAAAACAAAATTGTTTAATTCATTGTTTTTAATAATTGTTGTAGCGCCTGAGGCAATAATAAACTACAAACCCTGTGTTAACAATTATTAAAATTAATATTGGAATGGTTTCTATTATGTAAGCAAAAAAAAAAATTTGATAATAAGATCTTGGTAGTCTCACAGATGTTTCTAATCAAAAAAATTTGAAAGTTTTACAGTTTATAAATAAAAAATTGTTAGTAGTCTTACAATTTATTCTAACATAACAAAATAAAAGTTTACGGCATCTTGAAAAACACATAAAACTGCACATACTTGAAAAAGTGCTACTTTATCAGCAACTACTTCAAAGTCATGCTCCATCGCTAACAAGAGAGTGCACAGTCCTGGAAAACGTCTCCGCTGCTATCGGTCAAACCAAGTAGCCACCTTACCTGATATACAGTAACCATAAAGTCACCCATACAACAAGGCTAGAATGAGATTTAAGTACCTGAAGATTTAACCAACTCGCTCCCAACAACAAAAAAGTATTATAATAATATTAAGTAAAATACATATACAACATCCAAACTACACGCAGTAATAGATAGAGCTTGTAAATATTTAAAAATAGCTATAAAAACAACATAAAGTCCTCAAATCAATTAATTTAATAACTAATGTAATAAAATATATATCCAATAAATATCTCACTTCAAACAGCAATTCAAACAAACGTGCATAAAACACCCTTTTATTGAACAACCCTTCAACCTCAATTTATAACTACCCGTGCGCCTAATCACCACATAAAAACAACTTGAAAGTCATGGGGCAATTAACAAACCACACCATTAAACTGCAATAAAAGCAACCTTAATATTTTATAAATTTAAATAAAATATCATTTCCGGATTTACTAAAAATAAATAATAAAAAAAATCTGACTTGCTGCTGAGAATATTTTAAATTCATGCACGCTCCGAATAATTTGTGGGTGGATGAAGAGGACCTCATTTACACGCCTCCTTGAATCGGAATTTGGTAAACAAACAGAAAGATTAACTCGCTCCGTTGTACATATATATTTTTCTTCCGTTCGTGACTGTAAATGAAACCCGGACGCGAAAAGTTTTTCAATTTTCACGGGTGGCATTTCCTTCCACGCTAAGGGGATGGTAAAAAGATGAAGTGCTAAATAAGCAGCAGACAATGTTTTTTAAAGTACGTCTGAGGATGTGGGACCTACGATGTAATTCGATGGGAATTACTTTATTTTTATATACGCACGTATGTTAACGTATATATTTTTTTCTCTCTGTTCTAGAGGAAGATTGTTTAAGTGTAATTTATTTGATTTTGCCAGGGGCTTAACGTCTCCTCGCTTCGCTTTGGAAACTTTATTGTGCTACATGATGGGATTTTACAATGGGTTTACCTTTTTTTTCATTTGTTCGCATCTTTTTATATGCGTGGAAATTGATTTTAGGGAATTACAGCTTGGTTCAATTTGTTTTGCATCAATGTGATCACTTACGAGCATAACATGTTGTCTTTATTGATATTGAATTTCCTTTCAATGCAAATGTAACGTCTTTAATATTGTTTTCCCGGAGGATACATATGGAAACATGTACTTATTAGCTCATGCATAAAGTACATAAAAGTCTAAACGAGTTTTGTTAAATGTTAAATAAGCAGTACAATAGAAGTTATTAATGTACACGTTTATTTATACTGTCTACCTATCTATCCAATATTTGTTTCTGAATTGATTTTAATATTTCAACAGCCTATCAAACACAATTATTGTATTATATTGTTTTTACCAACTCTATAAAATAAAACTTGTTTAAAATTCTTTTCTTGAGTATTTTTTATTTTTCTTAATTGAAGTTATTTCAGGAAGTTTAACCGTAACAAATCTGAATGTTATTACATCTATATGATATAAACCTTTAATAAAGTTTATCATAATAACTGTTTAGGTACTATAACGTTGTACCCTAGTGATGGGGTTGCCTTGGCTAGCTAAGAAGGATACGGCGAAGTTCTGAGAGATAGATGATTTTTGTAGAGCGCCACTTTACGTAGTTGGTTAAATAAAAGGCGAAAAGTCCTTAACTAATGGTTTATTGCATTCACAAATTCTTCTATCGTACAATCACCGTAGTCTCACAATTACACTTGAGAACAAAAACACGTTATTTATGCTGTGTGCTCGGTACCACATGCCCAGTAAACACAAGTTTAGATAATATATGTTTATTACACGTATATATGGTGTAAAAAGCGTATATGGTATATGTGTATTCGTATAATATACATTTCTTGTACACGTAAGATATGTATATCTGTATATTATACGTTAATATTTTCCTTTTTTTCTACCGTTGATTAATATACGTATATTATCCATTAGAATATATCTATAAATAACCTGCATAATATATCTACGTATATTTAACGTTTATTATTTCTGGGTTTAGTTTGCCGATCAATGTTGTCTTGGATATTCGTACGTCCGAGGCTACCCGAGCGCGTGAATATAGTTTGCAAAGTGTATGTTGAGATGCATGATTCATCTTTTTTTAAATTTTTTTATCAACCATAATGTGCACTTGCTATTAGTTGCAATATCCGATACAGTTTTAAGTTGTTTGTTGTTACACAACAGTGCTGAAGTGTTGATTAATTGAACTGGAAGCGCAGGTTTAGGAGTACTAATATGAAATACCTAATTTGTGCTAAGTCTGAAAATATGCAATGACATTTTTGGTTCAAATAACTTGTTTTTATAGCCATTACAGTAACATTAATATCAATTCATCGATTTTTTTTTTTTTTTTAAATTTAAATTTAACATTATTAATTGCTATTGTTATATATAGTATTATAAATACAAATAGCAAACTAGTCAAGTTATTTAAAATAAAGATTACCATATGTGTGTCATATGAGGTTGTGGAAATACACACAGTATATTTTTCAGATGTCACCAAAAGACTGGTTGAAAAATCAAAATGAATCTTTAATTTAATTGTAATGTTCTTTAATATCTATGTTAAATATTATAATGTTTTATTTATTTAGATGTAATACTTTGTATTTTATGTTAAAATGATATACATATTTTATATTATTATATATCCGAGAAAGTAGGCAGTGCGGCAGAGAGGGCATGTACAAATACCAGCGTTAACAAAAGTTAAGCAATGTCCGCTCCGGTCACGACTTGGATGGGTGACCCAATTTTTCCTAATATGAGTCCGTTATCTCGTATAGGCATCCAAACATACACATGTCTACCGCCGGATAAAGTTTGACCTATAATACACGTGTATTTCAATTGAAAAAATATACAAATATATTTATTATATTTTAACGCATTTTTTACGTTGATAATACGTGTAAATTACACGTTTAAAATACATATAACCTATACGTATATTACACACTAAATATACGAGATATATCCGTTTAGTCGCCGGACATTTTTCCGAATAATATACTTAACAAATAAACAAATATTACACTTAGGTGTAATACCAAAAATAAACGTATCTTAAACGTAACTGTGTTTACTGGGTGGTAACCCCGGTACCGCAAAACCACTGGTATGGCGTGTGCAGGAAGAGTTGGAGGACCCATCCTGCTAAGATTATGCTGCGCGCGCTATACAATCTTACCAATACTGTAACAATACATACAACTATTCAATTAATCCCAATATCAATAATAATAACATATTATAGTACGCTTAAAAATTTAAAGTATCTAAGTCATTAGTCAACATGAAAAAGAGTCGGTGGTTGTGAGAAATTTATCTAGAATTTTTCTCAGTTGTATGTGTACTATTTATATTTATATACTAAATGTTATGTTCTTTGGGTATCAAGAATAGTCGGCAAGACTGCCAAACTACTAAAAGTAGTCAACATAGTATTTAAATAGTTCAAGTAAAAACCTAGTTGAATAAGAAAATTAAGAAACAACAATCGTATACAGTATTTTCATACTTAACTCATAAAATTAATAGATTAATCTAGTTACATACTTAGCCACAATCAGTCACAAGCTTATAGTGTGTAAATATGTTAACCCAGGCTTTGTGTCCCTAAACCGCAAAAACTCTTAAAAATTAATTGAAAACGTATGGAACGTATGGAGTGTCAAAAAAATGACAAACTTTCAAATGCTATAGATGTGTGCAAAAAAAAGTCTGCTACAAATAAATACAAACCTAGCCTGCTACTTAAGTACCCGGGCATAGAGCCAAAAATGTAAAAACAAAACAGAGTAGATGTAACAAAAAATTACGGATAACCACCCAACAAACCAAAACCAAACTAAAAAATACTTATCACCAAACATTTCATTCAAAGACGTCAATAAAGAAAATGATAATAGCAAGAAACTTTAACTCAAATTTTCCCAAATGGGGCTCTAATAAATCGAATACGAGAGAAAAACTATTAAAAAATGACTTGCAAGCAACAGTTTAATAACTTAAAAAAAAGTAACTTAAAAAAAAGCACGTTCACAGTAAACGCGCTGACAAATATTATCAGCAGAAAAAACAAAAAAAAAAACGTAGAAGACCATATGCAAAGAAGTGAAAGATAACATAAAAAAAAAATTATATGATAGTAAAAAAAATATGAGGTTGTCTGGTATGACAACCTTAAAATAAAGACTATCAAAACCTTTTTTCCAAAACCAGAGAAATTAACTAGATACCAGAAAAAGATAAAAAAACAGAAATAGAAATATACTTCAAGCAAGCTACAAAAATTAAAAAAACAAGAGTTCCGGGACCCGACAACATTCTTGCAAAAAATCTTGGTCAAAAAGATACTCTACGACACTCGAAGTTTAACAAAAAGCTGATCATATTCATAAACTAAGGTTTCAGAGCAGAAAGATTAAGAACATTGGCCATAAAAAAATTTAAAAAGATAGCCAAAAAAGAAATATAAGCCAAAAAACTAGAAGACTCTGTGCTCTAGTCACAATAGACATCCAAAATGCCTTAAACACCGCCTCCTGGAAGATTGTAGCAATTAATTCTTTCCAAATCACTTAAGGTAGTGGCAGTAAAGTTGGTATGTAGAAAGGACTGCGCCGTCTAGCTAAGTGAAGATGGGCGGGTGACATGTGATGCTCCACGAGCTTAAAGTTGTCTAGTATACACCTCCTACCATATCGCCTCCGCACAGAGAAGCTCGAACCCTATAAATTGGTGAAAACACCCTTAAGGAAAACAAAAGACACAACCCAAACAATAAATAAATATGTCACTTTAGTCGGAACACTATATTTAACAGTTTAGACAGTTAGCTTTACATAATTTAATAATTACAACGAGAGAGCGGTAACACCACAAAACGCATGGCAGCAAATTAACTGTGTTGGCAAAATTCGTCAATGACCAAACCGTTCAAACCCAAAACACGGCGTCGCGTAGCGCTACTCGATCCGCAAATGAGATTTGCGGTTCCATTATTAGGATTAATTTTAATTTGATTTGCCGCAAGCAGTTTGTAGCAATTGCCACATACAAAATATTATATAAGAAGCGTAGCCGTAGCCACACACCAATAATACAATTAGAAGCGTAGCCGTAGCCACACTCAAATAATCTAATTAGTAACGTAGCCGTAGCCACAACTTTTAAATTAAGAAAAATTAAAAGCATAAAACTTCAGTTACAGCCAAACTAATATGTGCCCAGTGACTCAAGGCTGAGGGCTTGCCGTCCTAAACACATTAGCCACAATCAAAATCCCTTATAATCCAAATTACAACTGAAAAAGTTCAGCGTACATGCAACTTCCAACACAATAAATCAGAGAGCAAACGCTTCTGATAATAACATATAATAAGTCGAAGCTAAAAGCTTCAAAGCAACAAAAATAAAAAGTCTTTCATCATTACACCCGAAAGATTATAAAATTTAAAATTCAAGCCTGATTGTAATGTGACGAGCTTTACTGGCTTCCTTCCACACAAGTAATCGTTGGATCGGTTCTGTATGCCTCGACCTAGTTTGAAAAATCTTTCCGATGGCCAAACGGTGGTGACTGAATATCCTTCACCCATTAATTTTGGAAGAGTCACGATCCCACTTCGTCAACAGCAACTATCCCATTAAGTGGACAAGCATATCCTAGTCCAGGCATTAAACTGCATCACGAGCTCTCAATAAAACAAGAACTGGCATTGAACGCCTCTCAATTATAGCAGTAACAGGCATTGGACGCCTCCCAATTGAAGCAATAACTGGCATTGAACGCCTCCCAATAAAAGCAGTAACAGGCATTAAACGCCTCCCAATTGAAGCAGCCTAAAAACATATAATCCCTCGATCACAACACAACACAAAGCAAATAAACCAAACTGTTGTTAAATAAGAATTTTGTTACTAACCAGAGATGTCATGCGGCTGCTCGGTATATTATATACGCTCACTGCGTTGGAAACAACAAATCATTTGGCACGAGGTGCAAGGTTAGGAAACCTCATTTCGTGTAAACACTTGAACACAAAATACGTCCAAAAACGGACTCACGTCATCTATTAAGACGTGTTATGTTAA
Source organism: Tachinus rufipes (assembly GCA_963932245.1). Lineage (NCBI taxonomy): Eukaryota > Metazoa > Arthropoda > Insecta > Coleoptera > Staphylinidae > Tachinus > Tachinus rufipes. The sequence continues at coordinate 17,758,717 of OZ010748.1, read as the reverse complement.
AACATTTAGTGCGACTCGATACTCACAACCGGCTCAGATGCCAAGGGATTAACTTTTCCTTTAAGTCATGTGGTAATCAAGCGTCACCAACCGTGCACCTCGATGTCAATGTGAAGACTGAAGATCCTCTCCAAGACCTCTTTGCTAACGCAAAACCAACCTTGCCAAAAGCAAACACCTCACACCAGGTAGGTAATATTGTAAGCATGTGAACTTGACTTAAGTCATGTTTACAACTAATGGCAAGATTAATTAGATAAGGTAAGTACCAGCAATTATATCACACAGAAATTACTGAACACAACCTTCCCAACCGATAATTAATCCCCTGCTCTCATGAAAAATCACACAATCTCCGAACATTTAACCGAACAAAATATATATTAAAACACCTGAAAACCTTCAATAACATAATCTGCAGTTGCAAACTTACAGTCGAAACCTGTCTCATTTTAGGATAGATCCACAAGATGACTGTTAAACTGGATTACAACCCGACAACTGGAAAATGAACCAAACACGTCAAAATCAAACTGTGTGCTACACAAATTATTTCCTAACAAAACTAACCCAACCTAACTAAATAATATTTAAATCTAACCATTAACCCCTCTAGTGTAGTGCAAAATATAAAAATTAATTATTACTGTACTTATACTTTCCAAAATTGCCATGTGTATATTTGGTTGCCTACGTTAAATTAACGTATTTTAATTTTCAGAAACCCTGGCAGCAGCGTAAAAAACTAAAATAACGTATAACATTGTACCTGAGAAAGTTAATGAGCAGTTACTTTACAAACAGATGTATAATTGACTAAGAGCACGATTACGAGCAAAGTTCCAACACGCAATGAGCTTATTGCATACGCGGAAAATCTAGTAGTTGTCGTTTTGGCAAAACAGAAAGATAACCAAACAGAGACATTACTACTAACAAGCATAAGGGGCGTAGAAAACTTAAGCTTTAGGCTTAACAGAACTAAAGTAGAACCCATAAACACCATCAAATACCTCGCCATAACACACTAACCAAGTATCTAAACCAGAACAAATAAAATATGCCAAAGATGCCTGCAGAAACAAAAAAAGAGTGCAGTGCTGCAAAGCAAAACTAATATTTTTTTACGTGACCAAAGTATGAATAAAAATGCCGGAACATCCTAGAGCAAGCTTAAAAAAAATTACCCCTTAGGAACTACAAGAAATACAGAACCATCCCAAAAACAACTGCTAGTCAGAGCTACAACAATCCCTATCACTATTCTAGCAAAAAAAAATTCTAAATAAATGAGAAGACAATCAAACAAACAAGAGCAAAAAAGACAGAACGTTCTTCAACAAACAAACAAAAATGAAATAAAAGCTAAAAGTGTTCTGGACAAAAAAGCTAAGTCACTGTTTAATGCAGTTTATCAAAAAGCACAGCTGCTTCTAAGGGCACGTAAAAAAATTGAAAAAATAGACACAGTTAAATGTCTGTACTGTAAAAAGAAAATAATGTCAAAAACACAGTATTTTAAGCAAAAATTGTATTCTTATGCAAGAGAAAGCCATACGGCAGATTGGCAAGAGCCTAAGTCCCAAAAGTATTGTAAAAGAAATGCTAAAAAATATACATAACTAAAACACCATAAAATCCACACCTGAAAAAAAAAACAACAAATGAGAAACAAATGAAATCTAATTTCTTGACATTTTTTGAAAACATAAAAATAAAAATTGTAAAAATTGGAAGTTTGCCGTCAACGTCTCCCTTGTTACCACTAAATATCTGGCCAACACTCTGCAACCACTTTGCACAAAAATTTGTTTTCTACATCCACTGCATTACATATTAAGCCAAAAATATTAATTTTGTATGGCTGTCATGTAGTGCAACATCAAATCAAATGTTGCATTTTAAAGACAACTTATAAAATGCACAACTTCCACGCGCAACTTAATTTTTTGTTATAATAAATGTCACATTGTCCAACTTTCCAGACATTAACATAAAAAAAAAACTTTTCTTACTCTCGAATTTAAACCGGCTGCTTCTATTACCACCTTCATAAAGACGCCGTTAGAACCCAATGGGGTTGTCATGCATAAGATCCTAACGACTAACAGTCAATAACAAAATTGTGATAAGAGTACTAACAAGTCCACCGGTTTATACTTCGACAACATTGTACTAAGAACAACTAAAGTTCTCATAGCCAATAAAGCGCACTATTAAAAAAAAACAACATTTTTTCATCAGCTTAGAAAAATATTAGCAATCTAAACAAAACGTTGTAAAAAAACAAACAAACAAAAAAACCAGTTACAAAAATAACCTTGCTAGTGCCCTTATGAATAATCCAGCCAGCAAAAATCTGCCAAAAACTTTGCAACATAACTTATAAAGTCAACAAAACATAAACCACTGCTGTCTTTACCAAAAACAGATTAAAAAAAAAGTTAATAAAAGCAATGTTAGTGAGCGCATTTATTATGTTGGTAAAGTAAATTTTATCTCAATACGGGCAGTAAAAAAAACATCTTTTTACAATTTACACTTAGTGCCTAAGCGTTAATTATCAAGAGATTCATTGTTAAACAATTTTCTAATCTCTAACTATCAATTGACATTTATTATCTTATAGTAGTTGCATGAACACAAGAAGTAAGAGAAACAATTAATCTTTTGATGACTAAAACTTGCTAATGTTATTTTCTTAACCTCAAAAGAAGAAGAAGATCCATCTTTGTGTTTTGAGTAAGTAGACAAAGTTTTTGTAGGTTATGATATTACGCTTGGCGTGTTTGGTGTAGATAACGTTTTTTAGAAAAATCTTGAAAACTTTTTGCATTTCTTTGTAGAAACCAAAAATAAACGTAAATCAGTTTAGATGAGCCAGACGTCAATGACCGGCTTGGTGCTGCTCTAGATGTAACCACAGAGAACTTTGCAATAACAAAAACCTTTTTGATTTTAGTTACTACTATTTTGTTACGTAGTAAGAAAACTTGGCTAATAGACTCTCCTAGGAATTGATTATATTAACATGATGACAATACTAAGCTACAGATATAATGTAAACAATTTTATTCCTAACTTGTAAAATCTCATTTATACAACTTAATGTGCTCAAGATAACTAACATTAAACCAAAAACAATTATATTAGCAGTCGGAACGCAAACCAAATTTTTTGTACTCGGAGACAATTTGTCGCTTTGCAAATGATTAATTTTTATAAATTGAATAAATGTCCTCAGAGATAGCAAAAGACCAACAAGCAACAAATTGCAACAAGAGTACCAATAAATCCACCGGTCTATACTTAAATAAGACCATATTAGGAACAACTACAATTATTATAGTTGCTGACGTACATTATTAGAGAAAAAACAAAAATGTTGAGTTATCAGCTAATGTTCACACAAACCACTTTAACAATGCATTGCTAAAAAACAAACCAAAAAAATTTAATTAAAAAATAACCATACAAGTGCTTTGCTGAATAATCTAGTCAGCAACAATCTGCCAAAAACATTGCAAGATAACTCAAAAACTCAAATCACAGTAGGGCAATTCCACGTCAAGTGAGCAGTCTATTTCACGGGACCCTCTCCGATTTAGCTCAAATTTTGTACACTTATTTGAGTAGGTCACATAGTTTGCCTCGTAGAGCTAATTGAATTTTACGGCAATTTTTTAAGTTAAAATTTAATTTTTTTAAATTTCAATTATCTTAATTGCATTTAAATCTGAAAAAAATTTAGAATAGTCATAATTGATAGGAAATTTCCCAAGCAATCAAAGGCAGGGGTCAGATTTTTGACATTTTGTTGCGCACGCGCAGAAAATGCAATAAACCAGTTTTTTTTTTCAAAAATTCATATCTCAAAAGTTGCCATTGATTAAAACTCCAAATTTTGGGCAAAGACAGCCAAAAGTATGTACTTTAAGATGCTTGAATACAAATTTCCCACACTAGTGGTAGTTTTTGCTCTAGAGTCTTTTGAACGCACAAAACCATTTTTCAATCAAAATTTTAGCACATATTGATTAATATACAGGGTGTTAATAATTAGAGGTAATACATTTTTAGGGTGGGTAGGAGGGTTCATTTGAGACACTTTTTAATCATAAACTTATTGGCAAACATGTTCACCCTAGAAGCTGCACGTCAATTTTTTTTTGTTTTTTTTATACAATATTTGAAATATCTCTCTTAAAAGTCTTAATAAAAAAAAAACAATAAAATACAAAAATTATAGGCAATTAAATTGTCCATCTTTTTTGAACAGCATCTCTAGATCTATCTCTAACCGTACTTATGTCATAAATTAAAGAATGATTTTTTAATTTTTTTTTTGTTATTTTTGTTAAAAATTATGTTTAAAAGTCAAAAACTAAAAAAAAAATTGAAATTCGAAACTAAAGGCCATTCAATTGCGCATTTTTCACCTAATAACATGTTATAATGTAGCTCCTACCAATTGTGTGCTATTAAAGAAAAACTTCAAGGAGAACATCTTTTAACCTTATTTAAAAAAACATTAATAGAATATTACAAATTTGACAAAACGAAAAAAAAATGTACAATACGTTATTTTAAGTTTTTTAAACTAAAAAAAAAAATTATAGGCCTAAAAGCCCTATTAAATTCTAATAATTTTAGTTTACGAGTCTAATTTTATGTTCAAAATTTAAAATATAATGAAAATATTAAAATTTAAAATATATATATACAGAGTATATTGATATGAAGTTTTATGTGGAACCTAATTAGCAAGTACTCATTTGCTTTTTTGGGGACCCAGGATATGCATCTGACTCAAATCTGGAAGCTTATGATACTTATTAAGTATATTACTTTTAAAAATTCAATGGTAGTGCGACACGTGTTCTTTTAAATCTTATGGTCTGAAATTTCTCATGGCATACTTTTTTTGTATAAAGATCACTTTCTAAGGGTAAAAATTTAAAAACCAGTCTAATATCAAAAATTTTGATTAAAAAATGGTTTTGTGAGTTCAAGACGCTCTAGAGCAAAAACTACCACTAGTGTGGAAAATTTATTTAAGCATCTTAAAGTACATACTTTTAGCTGCATTTGCCCAAAATTTGGAGTCTAAATAGGTGGCCACTTTTGAGAAATAAATTTTTGAAAAAAAAAACCTTTTTTGCGTTTTCTGCGCGTGCGGGACAAGATAACAAAAATCTGACAGCTGCATTCAATTCCTTGGAAAATTTTCCATCGGTTATGATTATTCTAAAATTGTTCCAGGCTGAAATGCAATTAAAATAAATAAAGTTAAAAGTTTAACTTAAAAATTGCCGTAAAATTCAATTGGCTCTACGAGGCGAACTATGTGACCTAGAGGTCTGAAATTTGGCATAAAGTCATATTTTGGGTACTCAAATAAGTTTACAAAATTTGAGTTAAATCGGAGAAGGTCGCGTGAAATAGACTGCTCACTTGACGTGGAATTGCCCAATAACGTTTTACCCGACAACAGACTAAAAAGAAGATAATAAGAAAAATTTGTGTAATCGAGTCTGTTATTTTGGCAAAATGGATATTATTTCAATACAAACATGCAATGTTTTATGCTTGCGTATGCTGTCCGTGGACAACAAGTACAACTACACATTCCGCTTACAGCATCTCTAAACTGCAACTGAGTGTTACAAATAAAATACCAGTTTTAAACTAGACTTACAATCAACGGCTGACGCCAAAACCAATTGTAACAAATAAATAAAATGTCAAAGTTTTTCTATCCCGGGTAAAAGAAAATAATAAATAAAGAGACTAAACCTACCGTCAAAACCGGTTTAGCTCTTGTGGTTTACAGAAAAGACACTACATCAAATACTCTCACAAAAATATGTGTGACAACATTACTTACATCCACAAAAACCGCCAAAAAATAGACGGCCAAACCCCGCACTACAGTGTGTTCAAAAACTGTGCGGAAATTCTTAAAACCATAAAAATGCTCTATTTACGTACTTAGGGGTACCCTTAAAAATTATCTCTTCAGCGCTCTCCAAATCTTTTCTTATTCCAAATCATTTCTCCACGATCATTCTAAATGCCACAACTTTTCTCTTGCTGGGTGCAAGTATTTTGTTCTCTTTACCCACATCCAAAGTAATTTTTATTTCCTTCAAAATCATTTTTCATTTTCTGGGATTCTTTTGTTCTTTACTTTCAATTACTATTTTCTTTGCATACAGGTTTTTTCTTTTTATACATATCATGCGTATCCTAAATTTTTCCACTTTATTGCTTCTTTCTTTTTATTTACTGCTAGTTTTACCTGTTTGTCCTACCATGCATCTCTTTATATTTCCAACCATCTTTTGCACAACCAACTATTGTCATTTTCCACTTATATCATAAAACGTCTTCCTGGTCCTTCTCAAGTCGATAAAAAATATGACAAAAATATGGAAATACTTTATTAATGATTCAATAATTACTACAATTACCAATTGTACAAATAAATATATTGCAAAAGTTGCTGAAAATTATACCATCTCCAGAAATGTATATCCAACTAATTATATTGAACTTTGTGCTCTCTTTAGGCTATTGTATATGGCTGCAGTTTGTATGAGCAATCGTCAAATTTTTTTTTGATTTGTGGTGGCTATGGCATTAAAATATTTCATCTCACCATGTCGCTTCAAAGGTTTTGATTCTTACTAAGATTTATTCGTTTTGATGCCATTAAAACTCGAAGTAAAAGAAGAAAAATAAACAAACTTGCTCCAATTCACAAAATATTTGATATTTTTAATCTAAATTTGCTACAATAGATAAAATGTTAGCACTATTTAGAAAAAGATGCAGCTTTAGAATATATATACCATCCAAACCCAACAAATATAGTTTGAATATAAAAGCATTATGCAATGCTAAAGTGTTTTATATTAGCAAATTGGAGATATATGCCGGAGAGTAACTGGTCAAGCCTTATAAGGTTTCCAATAGTACATTTGATGTGGTTCATAGGCTATTTGAGCATATTTCTGGTTCAAACAGAAATGTCACCATGGACAATTGGTTCACATCAGTGCCTCTGGTTCAAAGTCTACTGCAGGAACATAAACTCATCGTCATTGGCACCATAAGAGAAAAATAAATAGGAATTGTTTTTAGAATTTTCAAAACCTTCCCCTCGACCAGCTCGTACCAGCATTCCAATGACTGTATTTTGGTTTTATATATACCAAAAAAAAAAAGGAAAAATGTACTATTGGTGTCTACTGTACATCATCATGACAAAATTGATATAGATAGTAGAATTCTGCAAAAAACCGGCAATTATTATTGACTATAATAAAACCAAGAGAGGCGTTGACAAGCTATGCGCCAGTTATGATTGTTCCAGAAATACAGAAAAATGGCCAATGGTGATTTTTTATTCTATGTTGAACATAGCTGAAATTAATTCGTCAATTATATATTCTGCAAATACCCCAGAAATTAATATTTTGGGACGAACTGTTTTGATGGGTTTAGCAGACGGCTTACTGCAACCACACTTGCAAGTTGGAAAAAGTATGTTCAATCTTTCCCGAGGCCTTTTATTTAGGTTACAAAAGCTGTGCAAAACTCAAACTCAATTTCTTCAACAAAATATTATTATTGAAAGATGTTTTTATTGTGATAGAACAAAAAACAGAAAAATAACATTTTCTTGTTATAACTGTAGAAAGCATATGTGTTTAGAGCATATAACAGCAGTCTGCAAAAACTGCAGGAAAACTTCATTCTGTACCGAATAATTTAATGTTTGTTATTTATTTCAATTATTAATAATTCAAATTACTATGTTTTTTTTCTTTTTTTATTTATTTATTATTGTAAATTTTTTGTTTTAATATGTTTAATTTGAAGCGTATTATAACAAAATATATATTTTAAGTTTTAATTTATTTTATTATTAATAAATAATATTTTTGTTGGAATTTAGTTTTTGTGTGTGTTGTACTTACAACTATCATATACCAAAGTCAAAATGTAAAAAAATAGAAAAAAAAAATACAAAAATATGAATGCGGTCTTAGACACCGCCAACACCAAGCATACCTAAACAAAAAGCGACAGCACTAGAAGGTTAACCAAATTATCAACCTTAAACATAAAATAGTAAAAAAAAAACGTTTTCATTTACTTATCGCAAAAGCTATTAAACAAAGCAGCAAAGATGCCGACTAATCTGGTTATTCCACTTCTTATCTTAAAACCTCAACTAATCTACCACAAACCTATATTTAAAAAAAAATCAGACTATAAAAGTCTGCTATTTTCATTTTACTATTAAACATTACTGTGTTTCTTCTCCATTATTTTATTATGTAACTAGTATGTAGGATGTAAATAAAGCACACTTGCTGCGGTTTTAATTAACGCCACGAGTTGTTTATGTTGCATCATGGCATGTTTTAGTGATGTCCATCTGTCACCCGAACGTGTAATAATTCTTACAACTCCGGATCGGATAGAACGTTACAGCAAACAACATAAAAAAAATAATACAAACAAATCTGTCGAATATATCGGAAGCATGTTATAAGCACGCTCTATTGTGTATTGATGGTTTTGTTGCATTTTCAGCAAAAACTATAATCAATAAATGCTATTTTATATAAGTGTCAGTATTGTAATAAATCACTAGAATTAAATATTTATACGATTTTATAAGGTTTCTTAGATTTTTATATATTCAATTTACAATGTTATATAATTTTATAAAATACAAACAATAAGTAAAATTATATAATATTAAACTCCATGAGTGTTTTATTTTAAATCCAGTGGATAAATTCAACTAAGAATAAAAATTATACTTTGAAAAAGATAAGATAAGATATGTTTTTTATTTACACTTTAGAAATTTTGATGAAATTAAATCAAATATTAAATAAAAACTTAAAGTATAAACATTTCTAATTTAATCTAAATAACAGATTATTATTATTTATTTAAAGTTTGATTTATTAAATTTACGTTTTTTTAAAACCAGTTACGTTTTTATTATTTAGTTCCAACCCATTTCTCTTGCAGACCGACTGCTTGAACTGAGTACATGAAACAATTTATATGGTTTAAGTAATTTTAAAATGAAGTAAAACCGTACTGTAGAGAGTTACTACAAATAAATATATGACAAGGATTTATCAAATATAAAACTATAAAAGCTTTGTCTGATTTTGTATTATAATAAAATAATATTCATTCTTACCGAAATAAGGTTCTTTCATGAGATCTTTTCAAATAGAAAGAGACTTGAAGGTGACTTACCTGAAACAAAACATAAAATATTTGATTAAAATACAGAGGAATGATTTGCAATTTTGTTGTATTTGCATTTAATTAACAAAAACCTGTTTACAGCATTTTATTGACATAACATTTAATTTATAAACCAACTCAATGTTGCAATGATACGCAATTTACTAGTAATATTTTATTATTATTTAATTTAGCAAAAGATTTAGTATAAACATTATTAAAAAGATTTTTAAAACAATTTATGTATTTACTACATGATCAAATGTAGAATATGCACATCGCTTCTAATTAGATTTGTTTAAAGTTTATATCTTCAATATAATCATCAATATACCAGTGAGTTATAGAATTGATTACTGCACTAATACGTTAATTTAGTTATTTCTGCATTAATGCGTTAAAAGAATATATTATTACACTAATGCGTTAATAAATGTATTACCGCACTAGGGAGTTAATGAGATTATTTTCGCACTAATTAGGTAATGATATAAGAACGTAAACCGTTGCCTTGACTCTAACCAACAAGTTAGTTTACAAACAAAACTATAATACACATTTAATTCATATTCATACAACTTATTAATTTTTAAATTTGTAAAGTGATTTTCATGTATTAATAAATAGTAAAATAGTATCAGTTTTAGAAATCTTTGTTTTAATTAGAAAAAAGTAATACAATGTAAGCATTGTCTATATACTTTACTAGTAAACTTTTTGTTATAAATTGCGATCTCTGCCTCAATTTTAAGCTTGGCTTGTCCCAAATGTTTTAATAAACAATCAGCACCTTATTATTAATATTTAAATACCCTGTTAACACACCTTTTCCGTTGCCCCACTTGTCTCGTCATAATAAGTCTTTTATTGTGAAAAGTGTGTTTCTTTGATTATATATTTATTTGTGCTGTATTAGCATGATTTTATCATTTATAATTTATAATTAATGATTTGTTGACGTATAAAGTTAATTATTTTAAAAAACTAAATAAATAATTTGTAAAACTAAAAAAAAATATCTCAAAAATTAGATAAAATTGTTTAACAATTAACGTTGCATTAAGGTTAAGTCAGAGAAATAAACTAAACGCTAAAAAACAAATAATAATATAAGTATCATATTAAGTAATGACAATTTATAATAACTTTAAACATAGAATCTTCAATCAAATAACGACCACCAACAACTCTATAATTTTAATAAAATTGTACATGATACAGCTAACTTTAATGCTTTTTTAGACTTAATCAGACCCTTGCCTGCCTGGCTTTGGCTTGACGGTCTTCCTGTTCTTTTTTTTGATAGTTTCCACTATGTTCATCTTTTTTAGATAGGCTTGAAAACAGCCGTGACTTGTCAGGATCTGGGTAAAGTGGTATTCAACTTCCCCGTGTTTTCTTATAACCCATGAAATCACTTTTGGGATTAGCTGTTTTGTTTATCTTTCTGTGACACCTTCCATCGTCCCATTCAACTTCCCACTTCAACAGAGTTTCAGCTCTGATCACCAACTTCTGCGCATTCTAGTTTGTACCAGCCGTGCATTTTCTTTCCAGAACCATAAGGTGTATGGAGATAGTCCCAGCTACTACCTGTATTGCTCAGGTGGACACGGTTCGGTACGTGCTTGCCATCTACACTTTTCTGTACTTTGGGATCTGTGCACAGTCGCTCCACGTGGGGGCTCCGTATAATACAATAGAATTGGAAACCGAGCTAATAGCCAGTCGTCTGCCCGCTCTAGCACCTCCAATATTGGGCAGTAGTCGCGTAAATGTTGCTACACCAAACCACAAAGAAAACGTGTATGTTTAGATGCCTATATGAGGTAACGGATCCATTAAAAAAAACGCTTATAATTCCTAGTAATTATTATTTACTACCGGTATAACCAACTGATGTTTAAAAGACAAAAATTGCTAATATTATAAAGGATACTAGTTTGTTTGGAATAATGCAAGTTTTCTCAACAAGATAGGACTGAGCAATAGTTGCATTTGTGGTATATTGGCAAAGTTTTGCCAACATAAAACGGTATTGCGTCTTTATCTTGGCAACAGCATGTGGAATCGTTGTCCACAAAGTTAAGCAGTAATATCTATTTAATAAAAAAAATAGCTGAGAATACGGATTTAACAGTTACACGAATGGCTTATTTTGCATTTATTCAATCTTTAATTGAGTATGGAGTGCTTCTGTGGGGTAGTTCTCATCACGCTAATCGAATCTTTGTTTTGCAGAAGAAAGCTGTTCGTGCAGTTGCGGGTCTTGGTTTTAGAGATACGTGTAGGTCTCATTTTAAAAATCTGGGTTTTATGACTGTTGCAAGTTTATATGTATTGGCATGTTTGGTGCATGTGAGAGAAGGTATAGATGCTGGAAATTACAAGTTTCAAAATGAATTGCATAATTATTGTACCAAATCAAGTAAAAACATCTGCTTGCCATACTGCAGACTAACAAAAACATTAAATTCGTTTCATTATATGTCAGTCAAAATGTATAATATTTTACCCTATACAATCCAAAAATTACCAGCTAAAGAATTTAAGTTATCTCTAAAAAAATATTATTAAATAATGAATTATATCATGTTAATGATTATTTTAATTTAAGTTTTTAAATTGTTTTGTTAATGTTCATAAGTGTGCATGTAAAAATGTTTTCTTTTAATATTAACTTACAACTTGTACCTGACGTTTTTGTACCACATTATTTTACTATGTTTATGCAAATAAAGTTTATCTTATCTTATCTTATCTTATCTTACTGTTAGCAGAGTATACTATATGAACGCAAACACAATAAAGTTAGTACCCTGGTCTACTCTATTAGTTTTGTACTGAGAAGAAGACATGTGTATTAACCTCGAGTGACCAAAGTTTTGATGAGTAGCCAAAGTCAAAAAAACGAAGCCTAAGTGTTAACAATTTGGCAAAGATATAGACTATTGGTATTTGGTATGTGAGAGAAGGATTTGACAAGAAGCACAAATTGTAAAAAAAATGTGAGAAAAAAAGGCGTATTAGGTTTATTGCCAAGAAATATGTAAAGAAGTATAAATTGGCTTTGGCTAAAATGTTATACATACGTAAGAAAATGTCAAAAGCGATTCTTGGTTGTAAATAAAAATAAAAATTTTAAGAGCAATCAGAAATAGAAGTATTTGAGACAGAATCCAAAATAACACAAACAGACAAAATTGCTACACGGAAGACAATGTAAAATAAACCTGCCAACGGCAAAGTATGTAAGAAGATCACGTCAACAAGATAGACCAAGAATAAATTACAAACATCGCTATTACCGTCTTATGAAAAAACTACCCAAAAAGTGGTAAAACAACTAGGTATCAACATTGCAAAAATTACCAACGCAACAACAAGCAAGCCTATAGGCTTTTATATATAAAAGAAATTAAAAAAAACGCTATTTTCCAACCCATGCTATCCTTTCTCTCCGCTATCTCATCCTCTGTTATAAAATCACAATGGCGACAACCTTTCAGAATAAGTATAGAACAGGAAAGATTAAACTTATAAAATAGCATAAACCAATACCTTAGCTCCGGTCGGTATTGATTGCAGTATAGTAATAAGAAACAGTAATAAAACTACATTAATTTCTATAGATGTTCAGGCTAAAGACTGTAATAATACAAAAGTTTCACTAAATTAAAGTTTAATGATTACAAAGCTCAGTCTTTTATAAATTGTAGAGCAAGTTGCACTAATTCATTGGAAAACCACCCACAAGACAAACAACCAAACAAACATTGACCTAATTTATAGTTTAAAAGTTGGTTTTTCTAATAGTTTTATTAACACAAGAAAAGAAGAAGATTACGAACGATACAAAACACAAAGGAAAAAAGTAAAAGAAGTTATAAAAAGAACCAAAAGAAGAAGTTGCGAAAAATTTGGGAATACACTAGAGGAAAATTTTAAGAACAACCAGAAGTTATTTTATAGAACACTGAAGAATTGTAAAAAGGTAAACCAACTACAGCTAATACAACTACAAGATAAACAAGGAAAAATACTAAAAGAGAACAAAGAAATAATGAATAGTTGGAAAGAACATTTCAAGAAGCTACTAGTAGAAAATCAAACACACAGAAATGAAAAAGAAGAGGAGGAATCTGTTAAGAATGACACACGTAACATTGAAACAGAAGACATAACAAAAGAAGAAATTGAAGTAATATTGAGAAAACTGAAGAATGGAAAAGCGCCAGGACACGACATGATAAAACCGGAGCAATTGAAATATATGGGGGACCCAGGAGAAAAATTACTATTGGAGATGCTAACTAGGATATGGAAAATAGGAAAAATTCCAACAAACTGGAATAAGGCAGTAATATTTCCAATTTACAAAAAAAGGGAAAGCAGGAATTGTAACAATTATAGAGGAATATCTTTGCTAAGTACAACAGCAAAAGTATATAAATCTATAATAGAAAATAAGCTTAGACATTTAGTAGAACCAGCACAAGAAAAAGCTCAAAGTGGGTTTAGAAAAGGACATTCAACACAAGATCACATCCTTACAATTAGAAAACTAATTGAAAAAACAATAAGGCAAGACAGCAATCTCTTCATAACGTTTGTAGACTTAGAAAAAGCGTTTGACAGAGTACCTCAGAAACAGTTGTGGAAAATATTGAATAAAAGACAAATAAACGACCACCTACTTCAAGCAATAAAAAGCATATACAAAACCACAGTTAATTACATAAGAACTGGAAAAGAAGCTTTAGAAGAATTTATGACTACAAAAGGATTAAAACAAGGAGGAGCGTTAAGCCCATTACTATTATTTTTTTAGACGATATATTAAAAAATATTAAGGATAAAACGAAAAAAGTAGAAATCGGATACTACAATCTCAAAAGAGTAACAATAGCAATTTGCTGATGATTTAGCTATATTAACAAAAAATGAAAAAGATATGCAACATAACATAAATTTATGGAACGATGAATTGTTAAAATACAACATGACTATAAATATAGAGAAAACAAAAATTTTAGTGGTATCAAAATCAAGAAAAAAACGGATATAAAGTTAAATAGAAAAGAAACAGAACAAGTAGAGTCATTCACGTACTTAGGAGCAACTTTAAATAACAAAGGAAATATGGAGCATGAAATAAACAAAAGAATCCAAACAGCAAACAAAAGTTATTATTCAATAAATAAAGTGATCTTAACCAACAAACAAATATAAAAAAAAAAGAAAATGACACTATACAAAACAATATACAGGCCAACACTAATATACGGAAGCAAAACATAGGTAATGAATCAAAAAGATAAAAGTAGGATACAGGCAACAGAAATGAAGTATCTAAGGAGAGTAGAAGGTGTAACAAAAATGGACAAAATAAGAAACAAATTGATAAGAAATAATCTTTAAATTGAAAGCATACACAACACAATAGACAAAAAACAGTTAGCATGGTATGGACATCTAGAAAGAATGCCAGAAGATAGGCAAACAAAACAAGTGTAATGTAATTCAAGAATATCAAATCAAAAAAAAAAGGGGACGATCTATGAAGACATCGGAAAACAACGTAAGGGAATTACTAAACAGAATCAATTTAAGCTGGCAAGATGCAAAGAAAATAGCAAAAAACAGGAAAGAATGAAAGTAACAAATAAATAAGCTAATTTAGAAGCAGCAGTAAAATCTCTAAGGGCCGCTTGCACCACCTCGCTTAACTGCTTAAGTGCCACTTTATTTCCAAGTGGAGCTTAAATTCGTTGCACCACCTGCTAAGTAAAACATAAAAACCCCTAAGTGGAACTTATCGTAAGCCGAACCTTGAGTTCGGTTTACGCATATAAGGTGCAGAATAACTAAAAATTTGCTTTACAAAATTGCATAGTTTTTGTCATTTTTAATAAAAAATCTTAAAATTCTGTGTATTACACACTACTTCATGTTACAAATGAATAGATTTTTAGATGCTCTTATTGACTAGATTTTATTAAAACATTCAAGTGTAGGGAGCTTTGCAGAAGTGTACATATCTACAGCATCTCGCATTATAGACAAATGCAATAATTGAATAAAATTATTTTATGTCCTTTTTGAGCATTAGCAGTATGTAAAAGGTTAGGTAGCAATAAGGACTCAGTTAATAATAATAAAAAACTTAAAAAATGCAGAGGTTTCGGAGATTTATCAGTGCAATTATGTAAAACTTACTTATATTGAAAAGTAATATTTAATATCAAAACCACGTAAGATCCCATTTAATTAATAATTCTATTAAAAATAAACGTGTAATAAATACTTCAATTAAAATGAACCGATCGTGTTTACGTATGTCGGGCGAATGAATCACCCATATGAGTAATTAAAAGTTTTTATTACCATTAACTAAGTCTTTTTTGCTACCTAACCTTCTATATACCGCAAATGCAATAATATTAGTTGTTCACGCTGTCTGCCTTCTCTGCTGTCAAAAAATAATGACAGAATAAAGCAAACTTTGCTGTGTTGCCACATATATCTGTATCTTACGTGAGTGGACCTTAAAATACAGTAGTGCAACAAAATATATTTTTAAGCTTCACTTGGACATAGGTGGTACTTGACTAAGGTCTAGTTTTAAGCGAGGTGGTGCAAGCGGCCCTAATATACTTATAGTCTAAAAAAAACTAATTCTGTTTATCATGTAGTAGATTCCAATTATAATATTTGTTGCTTTTGTTAATCTTACTAAACATATTCAGCAACTCACTTATTTTTTTGTGATGAACTTTCTTGGTAAATCAAAGTTATTAGGTTCTATCTATCTTTTAACTATTCTAAAAATTATAACATTTAATGTTGATTTTGAGTTGCATTTATTTCTATTACTACAAAACATAGTAAAAATAAATATATATTAATTGTTTTAATATTTATTGCATTTCTTTCAATGACCAACGGAAAATCTTACAAAAATGATTCAAAAAGTTTGCCTGAAGTGAAAACAAATTACGGCTTAAAGATCCAACACAGCCTCAAAAACAAAACTGCCTTATGGTAACAACTCGGGAAGAAAAGAAAAATGCGATGAAAATCAAATTCAATACAAATAGGATGCTTGAACATAAAGTCATGAAACATAAAAGACCAATAAATTATTATCGAACTAAACAAAAACAAAATTGATATCTTTTGTATATTGGAAACCAACCGGAAAGATAATTATATCTTAATCTAAACAGCGTACTGAATTATTAGACCTTCTAAATTCTTATAATGTTAAACCACGCATTAACAAACCCACGCGTCTATTGAACTGCATTGACAATATCTGTATTAGTAATAGTATTCCAGATATAACTTGCACAGTATCAGAGTTTTGCTCTTCAGATCACAATTCACAATTAGCTAGCATTAAATTAACATATGATGTTGATACCAATAAACAGCCAAATTACTACAGAAATACTAAAAACACACGCAATATTTATAATTTTACAAACTTATTAAAAGAATCTGATTGGAATATTGTGACTTCATCAAGTAACGTAGATAAAAAATATTATCTTTTTCAAAATAAGTTATCTATTATGTTTGAGACAGCTTTTCCCCTAAGGAAAAGTAGCACTCGTGCCAAATCTTGTCAATGGATAACAAACAGTATTAAAATCTCCTCTCAAACTCTAAAAATATTACATGCACTTGCTAAAGGAGAAAATGAAAATGTAAAACAACATTATATCACTTCACAATCACAATCTACAAAAATGATATTATTTTAGCAAAAAGAATGTACTATAACAACAGGATAGCAAATTCAACCAACAAAAATAAAGCCGCATGGGATATAATTAATGAAAATATTGCAAGAAATAAAAATACCGAAATCACATCTTTAAAAACTGAAAGTCACACTGAACACAACCAATTATCAATTGCCAACTACTTAAATAATTATTTTAATACGGTTGCTGATAGCCTTTCACAAACAAGCATTAACAAACATAACGTACACATTCCATTAAATTCAAAATCAATATTTTTGCAACCAGTTACTGACAATGAAATTATGAATATTGTGTGTCGGTTAAAAAGCTCAAATTCTGCGGGAGTAGATGGCATGACTGCCAATCTTTTAAAAATGTGTATACCCTACTTAATTGAACCTATCGTCTCTATTATAAACGAATCTTTGCGTCAAGGAATATTCCCAACTATTCTAAAAGAAACTAAACTGATACCAGTACCTAAAAAAAATAATAACAATGAACCAAATAACTACAGGCCCATTGCCATACTAAGCACAATATCCAAAGTAATCGAAAATGTTATGGCAGAGCAAATAACAAACTTTTTTCATCAGTGCAAACTATTCAATAAACACCAACATGGATTTATGAAACATAAATCTACAACAAGTGCCATCCGATTACTTGGAGAACGTTTATTATAACTTAGACAAAGGAGATCATTGCTTGGGGATATTTCTTGACTTGAGTAAAGCGTTTGACCTTGTTTCTCACCATCTATTAGTTGCTAAGTTATATCAATACGGCATTAGAGGGACAAGCTTGCAGTGGATTGTAAGCTATCTTAATAATAGACCACATTACGTAAAAATTGCTAACACAACATCCAATACATTAAATATGAAAAGAGAAATTCCACAAGGATCGGTATTGGGTCCATTACTTTTTATTATATACACGAACGACATGCTGAATTGAAAATAGTGTATTATATGCTGATGACACATCACTGCTTATTTCATCACAAAAAGCAAGTGATATTCCAATCAAAGCGACTCAGTTGTTAAATAACATAAATCAGTGGTTCAAAAATAATAACTTACATGTAAATACAAACAAAACAATTTCTATTAAATTTACCACAAAAAACACTATTTTAGACTATTCGTTTTTAATCAGGTGTAATAATTCTTTAATTAAACAAGACAACAGTACTCAATTTCTTGGCATCTATCTTGACCAAAGATGTAACTTCAATGAACATATAGACATATTATCAAAAAAATTATCCACTTTTTGTTATGTATCACGGCAACTTATAAATTATGTGGACGATCATATACTTAGATTGTTTTATTTTGCTCATTTTGAGTCCGCTCTTCGATACTGCATTGTAGTCTGGGGTAGTTCAAGTAGTGTAGACCGTATTTTTAAAATTCAAAAAAGAATGATTAGAATTATGTTTAAGCTGTCGCGATACTCTCATTGTAAAGAGATATTTATAAAACATAAAGTTCTTACTGTCTATAGCTTGTATATATTACAAATTTTGTTAAACGTTAAAAAAAATCTAGCCACCTATACAACACTAAATAGAGGAAACAGAACATATAATACAAGGCATGGCAGCAGTCTGCTTGAGTATCCAAAACATAAATTGAGTTTCTTTGAGAAATGTCCTAGATATGTAGGTATAAAATTATACAACAAGTTGCCAGTGGCATTAAAATTATTGAACGCAAAAGAATTTAAGTTGTCAATTAAAGAAATGTTACTAAACAAAGCTTATTATTCAGTAAGTGAATTTCTTGATAAATGTAAATTGTTAAATATCATTATTTTGTTTATTTTATTGTTATTATAAATAATGTTGGTTTTATTATTTACTGTACCATGTTTGTATACTTATTTGTTCTAATTTATTATTATGTAGTGTATTGACATTATTTTGAATTTATGTTTGTGTGTACGTGACTTGTCTTATATCATGTTTTGATCTTTAGACCAATAAATTATTATTATTATTATTATTATTATTATAGCGGACCAAATAAAGATGATAGAGGCCACTCAGGCGTGATAATAATTCAAACAGCAAATAACAAACGCCAAAAATATTAATGATAGAATCTTGAAAGCTTCACTAAACCATGGAAAAGACACAATCTACATGATAAGCGTGTATGCTCCCGACATCAGCAAATCAAAAGAAAAAAAAAGAACACTTCTATCTAAAACTACAAAAGACACAAGATACCATACCCACCAACAACCAGATATGCCTGATGGTTGACTTTAATACACGCATCGGAAACAAAGTAATAGACAACATAAAACAAGGATTCAACAAAGAAAAATTAAACTCAAATGATAAACCTATGCACCCACAACAAATTGCGCCTAAACAATACCTACTATGCACATAAAAGAAACCAATCAACAAACTTATCTAAAAAAAGATCAATATCAGACAAAACATGAATAGAACATTTCCAAAAACTATACAAACAAGATGACGCAAGATATACACTAAATAAAAACGCAACTATTGACAACAAAAACAACGCAATAAAAGAAAAAAAACAATCATGGAAAACTTAGATAACGACACAATACTAAAAACAATTAAAAAACTAAAGTGCCAAAAATCGCCGGGCTCCGACAACATCACCAACAAGATGATTAAATATAGAAAACAAAAACTTGTAAAAGAAGTAACATTTCTTTTCCAAAAAGTACTAATCACCGGATCAGTCCTAAAACAATGGAAAATCAGTATTACTATCCCCATGATTAAAAATGGAATTAAAAAGGACTTCAACAACTACCGAGAAATATGCTTAATAAATACAATGCTAAAACTCTTCACAAAAATCATTGCAGATAAAATATCAGACTAAGTTGGAATGACCAAAGAACACCAAAACTTTATTAAAACAACAGATCCACCATAGACGCAATATCACAATCTCACACAAAACTAAGAGAGAATAAAGCTACCAGATGTTGTAAAAATCCTGAAAACTAGAGGAGTCAACGATAAAGTTATAAACACATAAACGTTTTGAACACGGATAACAAAACAAGTCTCATGATAAGACAAAAACTTACAAAAGAAATACCTCTCTCAGATGGTATCAGACAGCTTACTGTTGAACACAATCATAAACAAAAACATAAAATCTATAAAACTATGATTATCGGATATAGAATGAGTACCAAACAATGTTCCGACGGAGAACGGACGCGCTCGCGAATGTGCATAAAGGCGATTTAAATAATGGTGAATAATCTACGTTATTTAAAAAATTAAAAATTCGGTGAATTAGAACAAACAGTGAAAAGGTGAAAAGTTTATTGTGAAAGTTCAAAAAAGTGTATAACTGGACACACAAAAAAATAAAGGTGCGGTCGTGTTTTAAAACACACTCGTGTCGTGACGCGCGACACGTCTAGTGTTACATAATAAAACATAAACGCGGAAACAGTAATTTGATATTAATTAAAAGTGAAACTAGGCCAAAGGTCAAAAAAACGTAATAAAATGGATGCATTTTTAAAAAGCGGGATGTTGCAAAGAACACCGCCGGATAAAAAAAAGATAAAGAATTAGGTCAAACGAATCAAAAAAGAGGGAGAGAAATAGATTCGCCAGGAGGTAACAACGAGGCAAAGAGAGCAAATAACAAACAATCCAAATAATGGGGAAATTAATTAGAGAGTTAAAAAACTTAACCAGTGAGTGTACAACCACTAAACTGGAAATTAAAAAGATGGCGAATCAACTAGAAACAAATATGGAGAGAATGGAATTTGAAGAAATCCAAAAAAAAGAACAGGAGAATGAAAATAAAACAAAAATATTTATAGAAATGTCGACACAGACAATGGAAACTGGAGATAATAGAGAAGAAAACCGTAAAAACCATTTCATCTCGGACGAGGAGATATTAAAAGTGGCTAATGAAGAGGATATAAAAAATATTATAAATAAAGAATGGAGAGATACAGACTATAAATATGTAAACGTGGAAAAAAAACCCAATAATGGGAAAGGAAATGGATACAGGACTTTTAATAAATAAAGATGAAATAGGCAAAGAAGGTAGTATCTTACAACAAGCAAAAATAAAATACCCTGAACTAATGGAGAAAGAAGGAAAAGATGAAACGCCATATATAGAAATAGTTAAAAATCTAAGCGGAAAAAATGTGGGAAAAGTACATCATTAAGCAGAAAATCGAAACGGCAGGGAATAAGGAGATACTAATAGCTATCGAAAAAATGCTTATCAAAACAAAAACATTAAGTATTGAAGAAATAAATATACCAATAAAACGGGAATTAAAACATAATTAAAAAACTATTTCCCAAGGGAGAACCAGTAGAAGAACCAGAAACAAAAGAAGAAGAAGCAACAGTTATGGCAACAGTGGAAGAGATCAAAGAGATCATAAAAGAATTGCCTAACAACAAAGCACCAATTCCGGACGAAATAACAACAGAGATTGTTAAAGCAGCTTTAGACGGAAACGAGATAGAAATAACTCAAATAATCAACAGGTGCCTAAAAGAAGGAACTTTCCCAGGATGTTGGAAAAAAACCACTCTGGTACTAATTGAGAAAAAAATTGAAGCAGGAAAAGCAACATCATACAGACCAGTATGCTTAATCAACACACTGGCTAAAATAATGGAGAAAGCTATTGTACGGAGAATAGAACAAGAAATAGAAGAAAAAGGAGGATGGGAAAAAAAACAATACGGATTTACCAAAGGAAAAACAACCTTAGGAGCTATTGAAAAAGTGAAAGCAATAGCAAAAGAAGCAAACAGCGGAACGCAGAGGAAAAGGCAACACTGTGTAATGATAGCGTTGGACATACAGAACGCGTTTAATAGCGTATCATGGGCAGCAATCATAGAGGCGGCAAAGAAGAAAGAACTGAACAAAAAAACAATCAAGATTATATGGAGCTACTTACAGTACAGAAATATAGTGACCAAAAATGGAAGATTCAAACTTACTAGAGGGGTACCGCAGGGCTCAGCACTAGGACCAAAACTGTGGAACCTTGTCTATAACGAGTTACTTCGAATGAAGATGCCGGAAGGCGTGTCAATAACAGCATTTGCGGACGACATAGCAGTAGTAGGTAGAGACGTAGAAATAGAAGTACTAAAAGGAAGATTAGAGCTGGCAATTGATATGATACAAATATGGATGAGAAGTAAGGGCTTAAAACTAGCAACACAAAAAACTGAGGCGGCATGGCTATCGACTAAGAGGAATAATAGAGGAACAGGTAAGATACAGGTGGAAGATCAAGAGATAACCATAGGAAAAAAAATCAAATACCTTGACACTTGAAGCAAAGGGATGGAATGAACAGGTTAAGGAAGCGGTCATTGGAACAAAAGAAATTGAGAGAAAGCTTGGTAGACTTATGCCAAACAATGGAGGTCCAGGAGAAGAAAGCAGAAGGCTAATAGCAACGGCAGCAAGAAGCAAATTGCTGTACGACGCAGAAACATGGGGAAAAGCCATGAAAACAAAGAAAAACAGAAAAAAAGTAAGAGGAGCCACAAGAGCAAGCTCGCTAAGGATTTGTAGAGCTTACAGAACAGTGTCACAAGAGGCAGTAGAGGTAATTGCGGCAACACCTCCCGCGGATATAATAGTGGAGGAAAGAATAGAAATAAAAAAACTTGTAAAAGAAAGAACGACTAAAAAAGAAGCAAAGATAAGAGCAAGAGAGAAGACTATGGAAAGATGGCAGAGAAAATGGGATACAGGAGAAAAGGGGAAATGGACGAGAGAATTAATCCCAGACATAAAAGAATGGGTAGAGAAGAAACCCGAGACGTGCTATTATACAACACAAATACTGACCGGGCACGGAGCATTTGGAAAATTCTTGCAAAAAATTAAAAAAATAAATGAAGAAGAAAGGTGTACATTTTGTCAGGAAGAAACACACGATAACGCAGAACACACTCTAGTAAAATGCAAGGCGTGGGAGGAAGATAGAAAAAAACTAGAATATATACTAGAAAGCAAAGTGGATAAAAAAACAATCATTAACAAATGCTTAAAAGATGAAAATAAATGGAGAGCGTTAAAAAACTTTGCAACAAGTGTACTAAAAAAAAAAAATTGAAGAGTTTGACAATAGAAGAATATAGAAAAACAAACAATGGAAACAAACACACAAACTAGAAGCCATAGAAGAGAAAGGAAAGAGATGAGAGAAGCTAAATGGAAACAAGAAAACAGAGAAAAAGATCAAAAAGAAAAAAATAAGAAAGGATATGACAATTGTGCATACCAAGAAACAGAAGAAAATAGAAGAACATTTACAGAGACTACCATACCAAACGAAATTGCAGAGATAAGAAGAAGGAAAAAAGAAATATTGAAGGAAAGCAGAATAACAGAAATAACAAGGCAAATACCAAATGGTAGATATGCTATCTCGAGGATGACTGAGAACGCAACCTTTCAGATAGTCAGAATATATCTGGCAACGAGAGGACATGAAGAAGTAATTCCTGATGGAGATACAAGGATATCACTGGAGGTAAAACTTACAAATCTAGGACTGCCAAAAGGAATACAACTGATAGAACAGCATAAATTATTCATGAAGGAGAGGGGATATGATAAAGAAGAAGTGAACGAAGACCTTAGTAAGCTAAGAGCACATCTGAGAAC
Source organism: Tachinus rufipes (assembly GCA_963932245.1). Lineage (NCBI taxonomy): Eukaryota > Metazoa > Arthropoda > Insecta > Coleoptera > Staphylinidae > Tachinus > Tachinus rufipes. The sequence goes on along the minus strand of OZ010748.1, from coordinate 17,734,980 downwards.
AAATTATATAATTAGAGTAAATAACACAAAGATGGGAGAAAGAAGAGAATGCAGAGGTAGATGCCAGTGCAGATAAGAAAAGGCAAAATGACAAAAAAGACAGACAAAGGTAGGGGGTATAGGGTGAGAGGGGCCGGAGACAGCATGCGTGCTGCAGATGATGCGTGAAAATCCGCGAAGCAAAAACCAGCCCGCCTCAAACTAGCACCAAATGTAGGTTAGTTTAGACAAGGACATTAAAACAACAGGATTTGCGCAGAGAAGAAAACCGGAAGGTATTACTATACGTAAGTTATTCTTAAGGGCCACTTGTTGAGAGCCAAACAACTCACTACGTCCTAAAAAAAAAAAAAAAAAAAAAAAACAATGTTACAAGGACAACCTGCAACGGCTCCTCCATCAGCTTAATATAACATCAAAGCATTTCAATGTGCAGGTCTCTATAAAAAAAATTAAATGAATATTTATAGCAAAGAACTCGATGCAAACTAAAGATCAATGATAAACCAATAGAACAAATCATGCGGTTCAAATATCTAGTGATTGACATATCCAGCAAAAGAAATCTATGTAACAATGCTCAAAATCAATTAGCAAAAGCGTCAACAATTGCTGGTTGTATGCGGTAGAAACCAGAGCAGATACGAGTAAGACAAAGGAACGCCTGCGGACAACGGAAATAAAAACGCACAGATTCATATCAAAACTCAGTCTTTAAGACAGGATACAAAGCGAAGACATCCGCAAAAACTGCAAAATTACTGATATAGTACGCTAGACAAAAACAAGCCGACGGGAATGAAACCAACACGTACTACAAATAGATGATAATAAGCTGACAAAAAAAAGCAGTGACATCAAAGCCAAGCACAAAGAGACCTCCCGGACTCCCATCTAAAAAATGGCTGGAGAGTTGAACATCCGGATCACAAAAACTGGTTAATAACAACGTTGCGTTAATTAGGTTGTAGCAAATTTGATCAGTGCTGAGTTGTTTTATGCTAATTTAGTTTTGTTCAATACAATATTAAAACAGAAACTCTCCATAGAAAAATTGATCAAAGGATATCCGACATTAAAATTTAAAAGTAATTGTAATAAATTATAAGTTTGTATCAAGACCGTAAGTCCTTCATATCTATGTTTCAGAATTAAATTTAAAGTTCAATTATTTTGTTAGATACAGTAAAATATAAAATAGAGTATTGACCAGCTTTTTCAACTGTGTTACTCTATGCGCACTAGGGTGCCCTTGGTGCATATTTTTGTGTTTTGCTGACAACGCTCTTTCAGAACCGCTACATTGTAGATTGGATTTAACGGATATCCATTGGCAAAATAGCAGACAATTGTAACTGCTATTACTTCTGCATTTGGCTACAATAATCAAAGACAATTTAATATCAATATCTGTAAGATTATAAAATCCAATATTTCACTAAATAAATTGCAAAATAATTTATTTAAAAGTGTTTTGCATAAATATAGCAATAGACATATCTGAAATTTTGCAAAAATTATGTTGGAACCATTTATAAAGAAACAATGTAAGACTGAATCAGAAGTAAATGCGTACATAACAGCTGCATATATTCTAAAGGTATTTAATTAATATTAAATAGTATTTCAAATTATTATATAATGCTTGAGATGTATATCAAAATTTAATACTGAGTAATTTATACCACCTTATCAGATGCTTTTATAAACTAATAATTAAATTGTTGGCTAAATTTGATTACATTTAGAAAATGAGCGTTTTGCCACAATTAATCAATTAAAATAATCTCCGAAAACTCGTAATTTCACCGAAGAATGCTACCTCTATATGGAATTGTCCCCATCTGTTTAATTAAAATTAGTTCCATCGCAGAAGACGGCATTTATTCTACCTACTCGTCTGACAGCCGTGCGGTTGCAATACATATTTAATTCTAATTAATGGTCGAGATTCTTGCAATAAAACTAGTAGGGACCGACGTTTGCGGAACGAATTAGGGACGACCCGTGATTTTAAGGGGGCGGCTCGCGCGTATTTACATTTTCATAATTAAATTTTCGGAGAATGAACCTTTTTACCTTAACGCCTGGACGGAGTTTGCATGAGTGGAAGAGAAAACCCCTCACTTGTGTTTGCGTTGCGAATTAATAATTAATGATGTGGTAGAGGAGCTGCTTGTGCAGCAGTTAAACGGGGTTTTGTGATAAAAAATATATTATAATTATTTCAACTTTTTTTTTAATGGGTGGTTAGGTCTTAATCATTTATGGGATTAAACTTTACAGCTTTGTGAATAATTAATAAGATTTATTTTATAGAGTAATTTGGACTAATTATTAAATTTGTTTTTTAAAATTATTATTTACTAAAAAATCTGTAAACATAGAGTATTTTACATTTATATCTATTAATGATTAGAGTCGATAGAAATAACGCTGTCTGGAACGCTGTCACGAACTGATGGTAGTTTTTATCAACTTTGTTTTGTGGATAGGTGGGATTGTTGTGTTAATGTAAAGTTGCTTTTAAATGATGTATTTGTTTAGTTTCTTATGTGTGTTTTTATTTTATTTGTAAACGTGTTTGGGTTGTTAACAAAGTTGTTTATTATACAGGGTGTCCCAAATTAACTAGTCATAAAATGAATGCTAGAAACTACAAACAAATTGAGTAATATTAACCTAATAAATTATTATATCATATTTAATAAATTCGGAGTTATAGCTCTTGACAGTTTACAGAAATTTTTAATATTTTGTAACAATTTTTTGTTTCTTTAAAAATCTCACTATTAATATTTTTAGTACCTTAAATTTACCAGTTGATCAATAAGTCGTAAGACTAAAAAGCTATGACAATCTTTCCTTTAAAACGTTTATTAGAAGGCAATACAAACTAATATAAGACTAATGATCGGATACATTAAGGCAACTTAAAGTGCAGCTCAGCTAAGACGGTTTTAAAATAAAGGAGCTTTAAGTTTTAGATTTTGTTGTACCAATTAAATGTTTTTGTCAGGCGTTTTTCTTATTCCTTAATTTTTGTAGTGCATTTTTTATGTCGAATGTACTAATTGTGGCATTCTCGTTAATGGCTATTTCTGGTGTGTTAGGCTCGTCTGCCGTGTTTGCCATTTTATACAGATCGGTTAGATATCTGATCCATTTTTTCCTTTTTATGTGGGTTGGTTCTAAGAGTTCATTGACCTCCTTTCTCTGCAAGTTCTGCCAGTGTTGATATTTGATCTTTCTCACTAGTTTGTTCGTTTTGTTCTTAACTTGTTTATACTCGTTATATGATTCTAGCGTTCGCAGAGTGCGGTATTTTAAGTAGGCCTTTTTTTTTCTTTGCACTGTTCCTTGATTTCCTGGCAAAACCATGGTGATTTCTAGTTTTTACTTAGTTCACTTTCACAGTTTGTTGACCAAGTGCTTCCTTTGCAGAATTATTGATATTGTTCTTAATTGTTTCCCAAGCTAGATTGAAGTCATAAATATTTGAAATCGGGTTTTCTTCGATTGTTTGTTGTAGTCCATTTCTGTATAGGTCTTTTATCGTAGGGTCCCATAGCAGTTCAATATTGATTTTGCCGGTTTTGATTGTTTTGATATTCAGTTTTTCATTTTAATTCTTCCGAATAAAAGGTTATGGTTGCTTTCTATATTTGCCGAGTTGAGCGTTCTGATTTCTAGTATTTGAGTTGGGTGAAATTGTCTATTAGTCACAATGTAGTCGATGGTCGATGTATGGCCTCTGGTGTTTGCTAATGTAAATTTATACTGCGGGTTTATCTCGAAAAAGGTATTATTGATACGCAGTACATTGTAAGCACATAGGTTTATCATTAGTTCCCCGTTATCATTCAGTACATTCTCGTTAAACCATTGTTTAATTCCTAGGTCTGTTCCGTTGCCAACTCGTGCTGAAAATACCCCAGTACAATCATGGGTTGGTCACTTGGTAGTGAGTCTATTGTTGTTAGAATTTGATCAAAAAACAAGTCTCTTAGAAGCTACGGTCTGTTATCTTCTGGTGCATATACTGATAGTACATATATTATTTGGTCATCTGACTTTAGTGTAACAACTGTGATACGTGAGCTGATGTAGTTGCATTCCTTTATAGAATTTTGGTATTTTGTGCTAATTGCCATAGCAACACTTTCTCTCGTATTTCTTTTGGCATTTTCTTTTTATCTTTGTTTCTTGCAATCTGTTAGGTCTTTTAAAACTTCTAAATCTTTGTTTTTGTATGATCTCATATTCCAAGCAGCAGATCCTTCTTTCTCCAATTTGTTGTCCGTTTTCTTGCATAGGTTGTCGTGGTTACATTAGTCCTATACTAAGACAAGTGTCCGTTTTTGTGAAAGTGTAATTTCTTTTTGCCCAGGTAGAGTGCTAGCCTGATCGTGGAACCTTCCTTCTTTATCCGGGCTTAGGACCGACAACATAGTCATTAAGCTACTCAATTCATCCAATGACCATGCAGGCAAATTACTCAAGTACGGTGTGCAAAAACTAATAGAAGAATTAACAACTTTAGTATAGAAAATTATATATCAACACAAAATCCCAGATGAATGGCAAACCAGCACTACTATCCTAATGTTCAAAAAAGAGGACATAAAAATACCAACAAATTATAGAGGAATAAACTTTTTAAGCACTGCCCTTAAACTAACGACTAAGGTAATTACAAAATCAACAGTCTTACATCGTTGGCGGATGAACAACAAGGATTTAGATCTAGAAGATTTTGCACAGAAAAATAACAAAAAAAATCGATCGAGTACAACAGGCCAGCGTTTGTATGATTTGTTGATTTAACCAGAGCATTTGACCGTGTCCAGCTAAAAAAACGTTATGCATTTCTTCTACAACAGACAAATCCCTTACAATCTTATTAAAACCATAGAGAAGATATATACAAACAATAAAATACAAGCACAAATAGAAAGTGACCTAACCAAACCAATACCAACGGGCAGCGGTATTCGTCAGGGAGACTCCCTGAGCCCTACCCTCTTCATTTAATAATGGAAAAAAAATATTTGAAATGTCGGAAGACAAAAGGGATATAAAATGAGGAATGCAGAAATCAAAATATTGTGCTATGCTAACGATGCCGCTCTTATTCCAAAAAATGAGGACAACTTACAAAGGTTACTAACAGCCAAGTCCCTAAATATGGAAATATCATCAACCAAAACCAAGTGCTTAACAACATCAAAAACCCCACTAAGACGCAAATTTGAACTCGATGGTAAAGTGATTGAGCAGAAAATTAAATTTAAGTACCTGGGTATAAAACTTTTCGGTTTCGGTAGTATTGAAGCAGAGGTGAGAGACCAAACAACAAAAGCAATTTGAATAGCTGGCTGCCTAAATACAATATGATGCAATAAAAGTATGAGAACGGACACTAAATCTAGGATCTATAAAACCGTACTGAGGCCGGTAATGACATATACCGCAGAAACCAGACTAGAAACAACAAACCAAAAAATTATTAGAAACAGCTGAGATGAAGATACAACGCAGAATTACTGAAAACTGTTAGACACTGTTGGATAGAGAAAGAAGCAAGTCTATCAAAACAACATGTAAGGTCAAGAACACCAACGACTGAGTAACAAACAAGAAGGAATGGAACAAACACATAAGCAGAATGGATGATTGCAGACTCGTGAAAATTGCTCGCGACACTGGGACAAAGACGTTGGGTGCCCTAGAATACAATGGAGCGACAGCCTCATGCAAGTGGACGATGATTAAACAAGCGACTCGCCTAAAATGAAGAAAGAAGAAAAAAAACAAATAAGAAAGAAAAGAAAAAGTAGAAGCAGAAAAAGAAAAAAAGAAGAAAAAGAATTAAATGTGACAGCGTCTTACCTTAACATAAAATACGTTTGCGCATAACCAATTAAATAGAACTCAAGTTAAAAAAACCAACTATTTGAGATTAAGACCGACATGAGTCAATGTGAGATATAATTTCGTGTTGGTGCAACGTTTTGAGAAAACTAAGATGTATGCAAGTTTCAAGCTTTAGCTACAGCTAAAGATGCGTTGGTGCAACCGGGCATAAAAAATTTATACAGTCTTTAGTCCTTAGTCCTTAGTCATTAAAAAAGAAAACTTTTTATATAGCAAAAATAGAAATATTTCTCTAAATTTTTAAACCGTTTTTAAATCTAATTAAAAGATGAGCCTAATAAATATTCAAAAAAATCCTCCTTTACTACAAAACTATTAACCAAAATTTCAATGTAATTTTCAATATTCTAAGAATATTTTTTCAAATTACGTTTCAACAACAACAAAAAAGGTTTAGAAGTTTTAGATTATATACAGTTTGAACATTTACTAGTCACCTCCGCAGTTGTGATTATAAAAAAATATTTTGCATTAACTGCCGTAACTAACTCAAAAACACAACAATTGATATCATAATCAATACCCCATTTCCAATTGAATCATTAAATGTCAATAATATAAATTTTATAAAAAAAGCAAATTCCCTTAACCTTTATTAACAAAATTCAACATAAAATCAATTTAAATAACGAGTTTGAGCTTATATTTACAAAACGTATTGTTACCTTAATATTTATAAATCAGAAGTTAAAGACCAAATCAATAAATGGCTAGAACAAGATATCATACAAGACTCGATATCCCCATTATCCAGCTCAATCTGAATCGTCTTAAAAAAACTTGAAAAATCAAGGAAAAAAAAAGATAATGATAGACTATCGTAAGCTAAACAATCGTCCATTTGATGACAAGTATCCTTTATCTTTGATAACCAAAATTTTAGACAAGTTGGGTAGTTTAGCAAATTGAGATAAACTCAAAAAATGTCAAAAAACATCATTTTCTACTAGTAACAAGCACTAGGAATTTAAACGCTTGCCTTTTGGTTTAAAGAATGCTCCGTCGGTATTTCTACGTGTGATAGATAATGTAGTAAGAAGTCTTTAGAATAAAATGTGCCTTGTCTACCTTGATAACATTATCATATTTAGTACCTCACTTCAAGAACACACAAGCCAATTAAAATTAGTATTTAAACGATTTAGACAATCGTACTTCAAAATAAAATTAGACTAATTAGAGTTTTTGATGAAAAAAATTACTTGGGACATCAAATAACTACTGACGGTGTCAAACCCAACCCTGATAGTCATGGCAATAAAACATTTTTCCATTCCTAATACTACAATAAAATCAAAAGTTTTTTAAGACTAGTAGGATATTACAGAAAATTTATTCAAAATTTTGATAAGGTTACAAAACCACTAACGCAATGCATGCAAAAAAGATTCTAAAATTATTCATAATCAAAACTTTTTTAACTTTTTACAGAAATTTATTTTAACCACAGACAAATATTGCTGTAAGAGCAATTATATTGCAACGTAGCTTTGGTTCTGACAAACCAATCGCATTCGCATCACAAACTTTGAATAAATTGGAAGAAAAATATAGTACAATAGAGAAGTAAATACTCGCCATAGTTTAGGATTGTAAATATTTCAGACCTAATTTGTTTGGTAAAAAAATTTCTATATACATATACGGATCAAAAACCACTGATTTGGTTATTTAAACTAAAAGAACCAAATTCAAAACTAGATAGATGGCGACTCAAATTACAAAAATTTAACTACAAAATTATTTACAATGTTTAAACACAAACGGACGCTTTAAATAGAATTCTAAAACTACGCTTGTTCCAGATTCATCGCCTATGACAGTGGATAATCAAATTTCCCAAATTTGCTAAATCCCAGTCCTAAACTATTACAAATTAAAACTGACCACTGGTCCTTCATACAAATTTTTGACATAACAAACGTCATAAAAGAATTTCGTCTACTTCAAATAAACTTTGATAAATTAAAAACAGCATTTAAAAACAACGACTCTAAACCTCATTACAATAAAAAGTTTTTTAACTCATATCGATTAGTGGAAACACTAGAAAATAAAATAATAACATTGATAAAGCAAATTAAAAATTAGGCGTAGAAAAAAATGATTTGATTTGCCACTTTTGCCTACTTAGCAGTCTAGCGTGAACTGCTTAGACAATAACATCTATATATGTACATTGTTACCGGCCAAGCACCTGCAGATGGCAGAGACGCCGCCTGTTCGGGAGGTAGCGTGTATTGGTGCCCGCCTGGTGAGTACGGTTGGTACTGCATTTGCCCCCAAGGGGTCGGAGCTACCTGGAAGTGGTGGTGTGTGTATGACCAGCTTCTGTAGCGGACCCCACGGGTCGTAGCTGGCCCCAAAGTGCGTGATGCTTACTCGGCTCTAAAACTAATAAAAGGGCAATCAGCCACCCCCCAGCTGCCATCAGCAGCTGCGAATAAAAAGCCATCAACGGCTAATCCTGCCTCCCCATTAAACCTTCCGCAAGTAAAGGAAAAATATCACCGAGGTGAGGTTTAGGCCTGCCGCCTCAAACCCCAACCCCGACGGTGACGATTCCAATCACCATTAGTCGTCATTTCGACATTGCGTCCCCCGTCAATCATCCTAAAACAAAAAGAAAGATTTCCGGAAATCTTCAGCGACTTTAAGGCAAATAATATCAATTATTTGTCTGCCATGCATACCAACGAGAGTATACGCATTCAACCCGCGACAATCGCCGACCATCGGTCAGCGATCGTGTTATTGAAAATAAAAGAAGCCAAGTATCACACTTGGGCTACTTCCAATGAACGCAGCCTGGAGGTGGTAATCCTTAAGGTGCCGACCTATTTCACCAAGAAGGACGTAAGCAAAGCGTTAGAGAAACTGGGCTTCAAACACACAAACGTACATTGAATGGGGAACCCATTCATCAGGTTCTCCATGGTATCCGTGCAACTCCCAAAGGAAGCTAAGAGCGCGGAGATCTTAAAGTTAACTGATCTACTCGGCTTGAAAGTCGCTGTAAAACACAAATAAAAATCTAATAGCATCCCACAATGTCAGCTTTGCCAGAGGCACCAACATACTGCCAACAGGTGCAGCGCAGATCAGGTCTGCAGAATTTGTTCGGGGCCCGACCATCGGTGGCCTGCCCTAACAAATCAGCGCCAAAATGCGCTCTATGTTCAAGCCCACACCCGGCCAACTACAAGGGATGCAAAGGATATCTGAGAGCGATGGCCGCCCACGAAAAGACAGCTAAATCTAGACCGACAGCCAAGCCCGCGCCGGTCCAGGTCCCTTTTTCTTCGTCTCAGCCTACAGGTCTCCGCAATCCTGTAAAAAACGGCAAATCTTTTGCTACGGCTGTTGCTCCTCCAACGCAACAAAAGCCAACTGCTGCAAAAATAGCCAAAATCTTAAAAAAGTTGGGAGGTTCATGGCCAACCTCTTGTCTACGCTCATCGACAAACATGGATAATATACCAGACGTAGTATTACTCCGAGTCTGTTTCTAGAATGCCAATGGCATTACAGAAAAAAATGGGAGAAGTGGAAAAGTTCTTCTTTGATCAGAACTCAGGCATCGCATCATTAGGTGTCGGTCCACAAACCCAATCAGGCATTGAGAATTCCAAATACGTTTACCTATCGGGGACCGCCGGTAGTACCCACAAAGCGTGGAACTTTGATCTTTATAAAAAGATCATTGGACCATTCTGAAGTGAATGCCCCCGACCTAGGCTCTATCGAATCGAACGCGATAGTAGTTACCGTGCCAGGGCTTCCAGTTACATCCGTCCGCAGAACCTAATCAAAGCAGCGGATTTTGATAAAGTTATTGATAATCCACATCCCACAATAATTGCGGGAGACTTCAATTCAATTCACGGGTCGTGGAATAGTCGAGTAACTAACACTTTTCACAGCGCCGCGGGCCATAGAGGGGACGTTCTTGAAGTAGCAATATTAAAGAACGTCAACTTGCACGCAGTGGTAACTACGCTCAACGGCCTAAGCTTTGACCACAGCTCAATACTACTGGATCTATTTGGAAAGAGGTCCGAAAAGGAGGGAACGGCTGAGGATATCGAAAGAGCACTTTTGACTACTCAAGTAAAACAAGCTTCGGAAAAGGCTTCTAAAACCTTTCAGGTTTGCGTCAATAATCCTCCTCTTAGGATTATCACGTTAAACAAAGGCGTTGATCCGAACAAGAAATGCCGCCAAACATCAATGGCAAAGGCATCGCGACATCAGAGATCGACAGATCTTGATTCGACTTCACAACAAAGTTCGAACAGCTATAAGGGAGCATAAAAACCAGTGCTGGAAAGATACGCTAGAATATTTCACGGAAGTTAAAAAACCGATGTGGAGGATCTCTAAAGCCCTTAAGAACAGACAGGTTCCCATTCCCGCCATTCACGGTGAGAGAGGGATGCAATACACTACTGAGGGAAAGGCTGAAGCAATTGCAGACAGCCTGGAACTACAATGCATCGATAGGGTTTGCAAGGAAATCAAAAACTTTCAGAACCGCTGACGATGACACTACACTTGACAGCGTTAGACCTTCTCGAATCAGAAAAATCTTTAAAAGATTCAAATCCCGTTCTGCTCCAGGCCCGGATAAAATATTTAACCAAGCTCTTAAATTGTTCTTTCATAAAGCAATTATGGCTCTAACCAATATTGCAAATGCTATTCTTTGCACTGGGCATTTCCCGTCAACCTGGAAATGCTCGCACGTGGTAAACATCGCTAAAGTTGGGAAAAACATGTTGTTTCCCCAAAGTTATCGGCCCATAAGCCTACTATGCACCTTAAGCAAAGTCATAGAGAGGGTGATCTTGGATATCATTTCTTCCATCAACATGGGTTCAGATGGGGACACTCAAGCGTACATCAACTCAACCAAGTAGCGGACCACATTGTCAAAGATTTCAGTTAGAAAAAAGCCACGGGAGTAGTCTTTTTTAACGTCAAAAAAACCTTCGACATAGTCTGGCACAAAGCTAATCAGACAACGATTTATTATAAGGCTGTTAGCCTCATATCTAAAACGCAGAAGTCTGGCAATCAATATATATAAATGGCACTTTGGAGCAAACCCAGAGAAAAGCAAGACCGTACTCTTCACTCAGCGTTGGTCACTTAAACCGCATGAGAACGTCACCTTAAACGACGTTCCTATACCGTGGTCCGACACTGCCAAGTATCTTGGGGTAATTTTGGACAAGGGTCTCTATTACAAGCCTCAAGTTCAATCCATTCGGCTTTACACCTCAACCATCAGACCGATAATCACATACGCTTCCCCCATTTGGGGAACGGCGGCATGTAGCCACCTAAATCGCTTAGATGCTTTCCATAGCAATATTCTTCCGATGCTCACAGGAGCTCCATGGTACGTTTGAAATCTGGACATTCAATCAGACATAGAGATTCCTCTACTTCGTCAACATTTTGAAGCTTTAGCCGAATGATATTTCAAAAACCTCGCGGTTTATTCCAATCCCGATCTGGCAAGACTTGCCAAACCAAATAGGGAAGATTTTGTCCACAAACGACTGGTGAATTCAATAGTAGCCGAGTTACTTCTATTATAGCGTGGGTAAAATTACATCTAAAAACAAAACCCCAACCTGGCCTTTAAGGCAATTCTTATACAACCTCCTACATACACATCTCCAAATGGAAGATACATGAGCCGAAAGGTCTTGAACTTCCAGGCAATTCCTAGATGGGTAAGGTTTAGTCGGTAGGCACCCTTAGAAAGGTGAATCCGACACGTTCTGAGAGCAAAGTCTTTAGAAGATTTCCCACCTACGCCTAAAAAAAAAAAAAAAAAAACAATTGTGTTTCTGACTGTATTGTTTTCCTTTCTCGCATTATGCATCCTTCATTCTGGCTATAGGTTTTTTTTTTCAAGATGCGGTGTTTGACTGTAGGTTTGTATAATTCTTTTTAATTTGATTGTTTCCTCTTTAATTGTGATTGGGCCACAATAATCTAGTCCTGTAGTTGGAATAGCCGTGACTGCTGCTGCTCTTTGTAAGTCTCCCATATTTGGAGCAATGCTAACCGGTTTTGCCTTAAAACCTATAACACACTTTTTTATTATTGCGTGTACTAATTTTCTTACACCCAATATTCAAAACTTACATCGTGTTGCTGCTAATGTAGCTTGTACTCTTGTTTGTAAATTTGTTTTATAAACATCTGAGGTAATTAATTTTCTATTGGGTGATGACTTGAGATAGAGATAGAATTAAGTGCTTCTAATTCGTGTAAATTTTGTAAGAGTCCTCCCACTTGAATGATTTTATTTTTATCAAAAAATAGGTTAAATGATGATAACTTGATTTTTATTTTTACCTATCCTATTTTGTAAATGTTTCTTGCTGTATACCTTCAATTACTTTTTATAATCCAATACTATACAACTAGGAGTACTAGCTTGTCTTTAATAAGCACTATTGCTGTGGATAAATATACCGGTGATGGATGTGTTTTTATTGATGAGTGTTGGACAACAGATTGTTTTCCACTTCTCTATGCAGCATTGAATGATGCTTTAGGCATTTTTTTTTTTATCCAAACTGCCAATAAATAGTAAAAGAACTTGAAATAATAGTACTTGCAAAAATTGCTGAGAATTGATTTCTAAAAATTATATTTAAAAAAAGATTTGAAAAATTTAATATAGGCTACGTTCATAGGTTATAATACGTTCTATAACTTAAAAAAAAAGAAAATTACTGCCTTTTAAAAAATTCAAAGTTTAAAAAAGCATTTTTAAGAGCTACGGTCGTATTTGAAGTAAAAAGCCAAAATCCCCTACATTGGAGATATACTTTTATGTCCTAAATGAGTTGTATTACTTAAAATAATTTTTAGATTGATTTGTTAAAAATTGACAAAATTATTGGCATTTTTTTTTGTTAGAAGTGGAAACTCTTAAATTCTAGTTATCAAGTTATAAAAAAATAACTTAACCTCTATGACTGGATTGGTTGCTAATTCTCTAAATATTTCATAGTTGTTTTAGTATTGCCAGCATTTTTTACGATATTTCAATGTATTTGCCCCGAATACGAAGCTTTGCAGCCTACCATATATGGAAACGGTGTAAAGCAGCAAAGGGGAGAAAAAAAAATAATGTTGTAAATATGTAAATATATTATAACAAATTTAGTTACAAAAAAAAAAAAAAAAAAAAATTGCAGACTTAAAAAAATTGTGTAATAGGTCTAGTTCACAAAAATTCTTTTAGATGCTATAATTAAGTACTTCTTTAATTTTTTGTTTGTATAGTAATTTAAAACTTGATTTTTTAAATGTTTTAAGATTTTTCAAATCATTATTAGTTATTACGCATTGTACGCTAAAACATTTATTTTATGTTTTAGTACTTCTTAATGTTTCATTAGTCATTAAAATAAATGTACACTAAGAATTAAATTTGTTTAATGCTTGTTCATGCCTTTCTTCAAAGTATAATTAATGTGCGGACACAACAGGGAGAACCCTTCGTTCCGATCATAGTTCTGTACCTTTGCTCATCCCTCTGCGCTTTGACCTTAGCTTGTGACTCTCACTTTGATCCTTGTTTATTTAATTATACTGTTCCAGCTGTTCAAACACTATTAAATTTTTGTAACATTATTAAAGAAAATAACTTAAGTTTGAATAGATGTACTGTTAATACAATAGCATTTTCTTATTTAGTTGAATTAAGCATTGTATAATAAGCAATAAAATTATATAAACCTAAAATAGATTTTCTAAGAGAAAAATAAAACAATTTGAATTCATTAAAATAATGATCACACAAGAGGGAATAATTTGATGATACCCCTAAGTGTTACGGTCCTCTTTTCAGTACCCCTTTAGTGCTTGTTTATCTAGCAAAAATAAAGCGCACTCAAACGCCACTAAAAGTGAATATAAACTTTTATTACTACTATTACAGATTTTTTTGTGTTGGACCTTGCATAGGACATAATAGCGGTTTTCTAGATACTAGTATTACAATTCAAATCAATTCCTTTGTATTTGATGTTAAAGATAAATTAATTCAATTTTATATACAATAGACATATGAAATATGTAGATGAACAATTCAATTTGATGAAATTCATATAAAAGCCAACGTTGTATGGAAATGAAAAGCGCTTGATAAAATAAAAAAAAAAATAACATGGAATAGGGACCACATTTTCCCATTTTCAAAGCGAACCTTATTACATTACGCCCGTATATTGTTATTTAACCGAAGACAATGCCGCCCCCAAAATTGCAGTTCATAATAGTTAGCGTTTAAAAAAAAATCCATTGCTTTTTTCCCTTATTCTAAAACCCAACGCGTATGGTATACACATGCCAAGATCCGTGTCTGTTTTATATGGCCCTTAAGGTACTCGGAGTCGTGCATTTATAAGGGAAACTTTCCACATTATAAAGTTTGGAGGTTAAGTAGTCTTTATAGGTTTTAAAATATATCTCAAGGAGGGGTCTGGCTTACATCTCCGAATATTACAGCGTGATCTTTATCTTAACCCTTAGGGCTTAATGTTGTGTTTTGTGAATATCCCGGTTTATAAAATGTTCCGTCCTGTTGCGGATGATTTAATCTGTAAATATTCAATTTAATTAAATTTAATTAGTTTTAAAACATGTTTAATTATTAAAATATGTTATCAAATAACTTATGGTGGATGAGCGTGGTTGTAATTGATTCCATTCCGGTGATAGCGTCTGCATAAAGTAACGGTTCTAGTGGAAGTAGTTAATTGGTATTGTGAGTGACAATTATTGCATAGATTGTTATGATATGTCCCGAAGTACGTTCCAATTAGAGGGAGCCATTAATAAGCAGTGTCATATGGCTCTGCTATGTTTACGTTGTGATATGTTAATGGAGTAATCATGCATCTTGCAAAATTAAATTATGATTAACAGTGTTTGTATAAAATTATAAAAAAATATTAAATTGATAATATTGATTACTGAATATATTTATGAAACATTATTGTAAGTGATTTCTCTACAATTAATTTTGTCACATTATAGTTACTGAAATTTGATATTAAAAGAAGTTACACTAGTTAAAATTGGTAATTATATGATAATAATTAAACATTTATTTAAATAAACGGTTGAATAGTTTAATAATAAGGTAATTTAACAATAAATTTGAATATGTTGTGTCGTGTATGGAATCGATAACTCTAACATGCTTTGCAGGGTTTTGTTCTAGCTCCAGAAGTAAGAACTAGAAAGGGTGGCGCTTGAGTAACCTTTAGCAATACTTCGTGTTATTTTTTTGCACGATATTTGTAGTAAAATCTTTTAAAAAAATTATACTAGCTTTGCACTACGATTCACTACTAACTAACTAACATTTTGGTCAAGAATGTGTAAGCCGGTAGTGCTCTTGCAAGATATGTGTAATGCACACAAAACCAGCCATGTTGTCTGGTTAGGGGTCTTAAATTGTGGACGTGTGCGGTTTTTTGCCCAACAATAAGTCTTTTAACTATTACTTAGTTAAAGAGAACGGTTACCCATTTTGATTATTCTTTACTTCTTCAATCATTTATACGCATAGGTTCCTTATCAGAACTTTGCCCCTAATTTTCTATTATCCTCCATGGCATTTAAACATATGTTTTTAGCTGTTAGAACTAAGCCCCCATCCGTTCTCTGCTTTGTGCACTGCTCGCTATCGCGTTGGCACATGTTGTGTTCGGGTGAATCCACTTTGTCACAGTATACGCATCGGTCACTCTCCACTGTTCATCTTTTTCAGGTAAGCTTGAAAGCAGCCATGACCTGTCAGGATCTGGTCAGGTGGTATCCAACTTCCTCGTGTTTCCTAAAAACCATAAAATCACTTTTGGAATTAGCTTTTTTGTCCTTATTTCCGTGTCACCTTCCACTTCTCATTCAGCTTCCCACCTCAACAGAGTTTTAGCTTTGGTCACCATCTTCTGCGCATTCTGGTTTGTACCAGCAGTGTATTTTCTTTCCAAGACTATAAAGTGTATGGGGATGGTCCCTGCTACTATTTGTATGGTCCTGGTAGACACGGTCAGATACGCGCTTGCCACACGTATTGCCATCTTTCTTTGTAAACCTTCTAACATTTGTCTCTACTTTGGGATCTGTGCACAGTCGCTCCACGTGGAGGCTCCGTATAGAACTGACCACCGAGCTAATAGCTAGTTTTCTGTCCGCTCTGGTTTTTCCAATATTAGGCAGCAGTCGCGCAAGTGCTGCTACCCTTTTTTCAGTCTATCTGGTATTCTCTGCAATGTGAACTCTCATGTGAACTACAAGATTTTTGGCGCTATTTTTGCTGGTGACAATGACATTCCTACTCTTACGAACACAAATTTGAGTAAGTTACGTCAGACCAGTACAACCTCTTTAGTTTTGTGCGGTCAGTTCCAGTCTTTTCCTTGCCATCCACATCTCTACGCAGTTTGCGGCAAGCTTAGCATTCTCTTCAATAGTTGCTTTGTACAACTCGTACACCACTATAGCGAAATCATCCACATACCCTACTAAAGTTGTATCCTCCGGCATGATTTCTTGGGGCACTTCGTCGTTGTTCCATAACGTGATGCCAAGAACTGAGCCCTGTGGTACACCGCAAGTCATCTCCACTTTGCCGCAGCCAACCTTTTTTTTTTTTTTTTTCTGTGGAAGTGGAAAATCTTTTATCAGACACCCCGAGGGGTAGTGTCAGATTCCTACTGACTAAAAACACCTCCCCCTTTTCTTGCGGGAATAACGATCTTTCTCCAAAACACACATTTACATAAATTGAACACCACTTTTTTTTATATATATTGGTTCTGGCTGTTTACCCAATTTTGGGCGCGCAAATATACATATTTTGGACAAGACAGTTTACAAAACATACATAAAAACTGGATTTACATTCACAAAAACAATTGACGAGGAGCTACGGCCCCTTCCCCCTGCCCGCTTCATTCACACCACACCATGGAGCTAACTCCCTCTTTTCTTCTTCTTTCAGACGTAGAATGGACCTTATCATGGTAGCCACGATGTCCCAATTGGACATTGAAGACAGCATTAATACCACCATGTTATCCGGGTCCAAGCTCTCTCCCATCAGTTTCACTCTTGCTCTTTCACGCGTCTCCAACCATCTCTCGCAATGAAACACGGTGTGCTCAACCGTATCCTTTTTCCCACAGTACAGACATCACTTTCAATCAGTTTCATCCAATGCAGGTACGCCCGGAAACAACCATGTCCCGTTAGTACCTGCGTGAGGTAGTAGTTTATCTCACCATGGCCCCGACCCACCCAACGCCTCACGTCAGTGATGTGCGGTCTGGACCATGCCGGTTCGCTACCACCCCCACTCGACACGCATTCCTCCTATCTCTTCTGCCATTCCCCTCACATCCATTTTTCCGCTTCACACTTAGTAAGGCGACCCTCCCAGACCGCCGTCTTCACTTGCACTATAACATCTAACGGCTTCGTGCCTGCCACAACCAGAAGGCCCGCCGTCGACGCTGTCCTGTATGCGCTGCAGACCCTCTGGCAACAACTCCTCTGAGTCCGCAGAACTAATTTGCTATGCCTTTTGTTGTTGCACACGGCATCACCCCATATTTCGGTCCCATAAAACACTATGGAGGAGACTACCGAGCACAACAAGCGCCTAGAGGAAGATCTTGCTCCCCCCAGGTTCGGCAATAGCCCTGCTAAGGACCGAGCCGCCTTCTCCGCTGTCTCACACACCTTTCTCACATGCATTCCCCACGCTAGGTTAGTACCTAGCGTCACCCCCAAGTACCTTAACCGACGTTGCGACTTGACGATAATTCCCGAAACGGTCATCTCCACTTGTGGCACTCTTCTTAAACAGAAGAGCACCACAAATTCCGTTTTTTCTGGGGCTAATTCTAGGCCCAGCGCGTTGATTTTACTCTCTATGAGGGCTAGAGCGCGGTTTCCCGTTTCCTCCAGTTCTCCCCTAGAGCGTCTCGTAATTATCACCGCCAAGTCGTCGGCGTATGCTACCCTTTCAACTCCCAGCGGCAGTTCCAGACCTACCACGTCGTCGTAGAGGACGTTCCACAACGTGGGGCCTAGAACTGATCCCTGAGGCACCCCCCTACCCCCGTTAAAATTACCTCCTCCCTTTCCCCACCTTCTCTCACTTACAAGACCCTGTCCCACAAATAGCTGCTAATGATATTTAACAAGTATTTGGGATCACCCCTGCCCTCCAAAGCTTCCAAAATCCTTCCTCAGTTGGCCGTATTAAACGCGTTCTTTACGTCTAGAGCAACCAGAACACATGCCTTTCTGTTTGAGGAACTAAAGTTTTTTGCAGCTCTTACTGCTGCTTTTATCTCAGCAAGCGCGTTCAGAGTTGACCGTCCCTTCCTAAACCCGTAGTGACGTTCGCTGAGGGCTTGATCCCTTTGGAGAGTTTCCAGCAGCCGTCCCGGTATCATGTGCTCGAACAGCTTCCCCGCCACGTCCAGAAGACATATAGGTCGAAACGCCCTTGCACCTATCCCTCCTTTCCTCTTGTCTAAGAGAATAAGCCCTGCTCTTTTCCAGACTTCTGGAAACTCTCCGTTCTTTAGGCACATGTTGAGCGTGGCTAGCTACACCTCGGGGCACCGCTCAACCAGGGCTTTGACCACTTCTGCAGGGACTCTTTTGGGTCCTGGCGCCTTCCCAGAGCGCATGTCTTCGTCTACCTTCTCTACCAAAAAGTTCCACTTTCTCCTCTTGGCAGATTTGATTAAACCTCCTAATTTTTTCCGCAACCCGTTATATACCACCCCCAGCTCTACGTTGTTTTTCCCCGTGGCTTTGGCTCTACTATATATTCTTTGAGCCCGGTTGCATCTCACCCGCACATCCGTAATTTCGTCATTCCACCAGTACTTTGCGCGCCTCTCATGTAGGCGCCCTTTACTGGTGAAGTGTAAATTGCATAGACGGCCTATGCTATCACATAGTGTAACCGGGCTGTCCCCTGCTTATTTCCATCCCCTTGAAATCCCTGCAAACATTTTCCAACCTTTTTCGTGAAATTACCCACCCTTTTTCTTTTGCGTCTCTTACGTTTGCTGCTGCCACTGTCGCTGTTTTTATATGGAAGTTAATGGGTCGGTGGTCATTGAGGCATTCCTCTTCTAGCACCTGCCACCCTGTTACCAACCCCACCACTCTTACTCCACACAGGGTAACATCTATATGTGAATGAGCACCCCGCCTCCAAAAAGTGGGTGTTACCCCATTGTTCGTGGGGGTGAGATCTTGGCACGAGGCCCACTCAGCCAGCAAACGGCCTCTCCCATCTTCGGCTCTGCCACCCCATAAAGGGCACTTGAGGTTAAAATCTCCCCCAATTACGGCGTCCCTGAGCCCACCACCCAGCTGCCCCTCTATGCCCTCTAGAACCGCCGCGAGGTCATGCTGCGTCATGTTTGGTGAGGCGTAGCAGGACACGTAATACCTCCCACCCAATTGCACCCATACAAAAAAAACCTGTCAACCCGGACCTCTGTTGTAGAGGTAGTTGCAAATCTGTCTGACAAGATACAGCCTCACTTGCCTCTTATCCAGTACTATAATAATGACTTTTCACAGAACCAAGTTGAAAGCACTTTTAAACTTATTTTTTCTTTTGGCTTCTTCCGCTATGCCATTGACTTTTAAGATAGCGTCTACGGTTTACCGGCCATCCGTAAAACCATGCTGCTCAGGGGACAATCCACCAATTCTCAGTAACTTTTCCAGCAATTTTTATTTAAAACCGACAGTTCAAAGAAGTATAGAAGAGAAAAAGTAGTCTCATTGCAAAAGCAAGGTTACCGTGCGTGTATAATCCCTTATCCGCCACCCAAAGACACTACTGGAATGAGTTTTACCTTTTCTTGCCCACAAACTGTGGGGTCTAGGAGTTTTAGGCAACCTTGTGTCAACAAACTTTTTAAAAAAGTTTTGTTTGCTGCCTGCTAATTTTTGCCTTTTATTGTTTTGCTTAAGCAATTGTGATACGTTAGGTTAGGTTAGGTTCCAGTTCTATTCAAACACCCAAAATTCTGAAAAACAAAAAATATTCAAATATTCAAACTATGGAAAAGCATTAATGGTCTTTGTGACAAAAATTATTGCAATAAACACCTTTGCTGGTAAGGGTTTACTAGATTTAGAGAAGTATAAAACTACTAGCTTCATTAATGTTTTTTTACGTCTGCGTTGTAAGCAGTGTTCTGCGAAGGCGTAAAATAACTTTCAATCCAGTCAAATGGGGGCTGCATAAAATTTTCCTATAAAAGCCATCTGGACCCAGGAATTGAGTAGTGCTTTTTTGGTTAATGGCTGCAGCTCTCAAATGTTGTTGGAATTAATAGATGGTACTGTTGTGCGTTCGCCAAACTAGTTGGCCACGTTCTAACTCATTTCAAGAATAAGGTTTACCATTTTCTACTTTATTCTAAAACAAAATTAAAAAATAAAACAATTTCAACCACTGCAGGAGAAAAAAAACAACAACAACCTCTAACACCATATGCAAAACTCAAATGTAAATTGAAAAAGTTGGTATTAAAGTTTTCAATGTCAACAATAAAGGTTTTATCATTAATGCTGATTTATAAACATCTTCAATCATAGCCAATCAGTTATTTTATTTGTCCAAACAAGGTTAAAGACCACCGATGCAAACTAAATAAACCTAGGAACAAAAAAATCAACCAAATTTACAGATCAAAGACCCAAAAAAACCAGCTTATTAACTCAAAAATCACTTAGACTTGGACGCTTTTTTACTACTACAAGTCTGCGTGGTCCAACACGTTCTAAATTACAAAAACTCTCCAAGAACTAAATGATCCCATATGTGGAAACAAGAATCATCATAATATCAAGTGACTTTATCGCCAAAAGTTACAGATGAGAATTTGGAAAACTGAATAACAGTTGGGGTGCTTTGATATCCGACTAGATCAACAAACTGCTATTGGAAGTTGTAAATTCAGGAAAAAAACCAAGCTTTAAGCATCTAAACAGAAAGCCCGCTATAGATCTAACAATATGCAACACAAATCTGGCATCCGATGTCAACAACTGAAAAGTACTAAAAAACATAAACCAAAGCTACCATAGCAATATAGCCTTAACCGTAAAACTAAACACATTGCAAAAGTTTCTAAGCATACTTTTTGAACCCTTTGCAATAAGACTCCAGATTAGTTTGTCGACGTTTACAAAATTGTTCTCAAGATCATGTGTGTGAGCTCAATCCAAAATTTACAAATGTTGTTTTGTAAAAGATTCATTGCATACTTCCTCTAAGTGCTAAAAACGTATCAGTGTTGTTGTAGTTATTTAGATAGAAATTATGAGATTTTAGTAATAAATCTTTTCATTTCTTCAAAGAAACCCCTGGGTGGCAAAAAATACTTGGTAGAGTCTTGTAAGTGTAAGGTTAATGAACTTTTGTTCCAAGTCGCTCTATTGTTGTAGTTTCCTAAGGTTGATATTGTTACCCTAACATAGATAAAATTATTAAATGGTATTGGGTTGGTGTGCTGCTTTTGATAATAGTTCTCCACAGATAATAATTAATCTTTAACATTAACCTACCGTCTTCGTGATTTTCATTTTCCCTTAATCTACTATAGCTTTAAGATTTCTGTAATCTTCAACGATTTCTAACATTGTTTTAAAAGTTATGTTTAATGCACGATTAATTTAGACGTCAACATGTAGCGGATAGTTTTGTAACAGAGGTTGCGGTCTATGAATGTATGAAAAACTTTTTTGCGCTATGCTTTAACGTTGTCTAGCATATGTGCGTTTGTTAAACCTGCTTCAAATCGTAACATGATTTTTGTTACATCGGTCTTAGGAAGTCGTGCAAGGCTAACTTGGTTCACAGTCGTTGTCTACAGGAGTTTCGACTTGATGTTGTACTAGTTCTAATATTTTTCTCTATTTAGAAGAGTTCACAGTAA
The DNA here is from genome assembly GCA_963932245.1 of Tachinus rufipes. NCBI lineage: Eukaryota > Metazoa > Arthropoda > Insecta > Coleoptera > Staphylinidae > Tachinus > Tachinus rufipes. Next base: position 17,713,012 of record OZ010748.1, on the reverse strand, counting down.
AACCCAAAGAGTTCTATAACTAGAGATTCCAAGGCAGCGTTCTGCCGTACAATCTCAGTATCTCTGTTCTTGTCGCACCGCACTGTACCCTCTTCATCTCTCTACTAATGATCGAGCGGCTCTTTGAACCCCGCTTTCTTCTTGCGTACGGCGTTACATTGTATGTTATAAAAAAACGTCGAAGTGCAACAAACATAAAGATACTGAGAAAGTACGCTGCTTATACATTGTTTAAACGGCAGCTTGGAATCTCTAGTTTTAGAATTATTTTGTAAATTCCACAGGGAACTGTGCGGTGTCTCAAATTACTTTAGATTGTTTATCTGCAGCTGCCGGTAACTAAAAGCATCGTAGTACGGTATGTACATGTCACTATTAAGGTTTGCTAACCATTGTACGTGCACTTATTGTGTTGTTCGGTCCGGTTTTGAAGCACTGTCAAATTATGCTTTCTAGTTGGGCGTTACTTATAGTCTAGTCAAGTATGCAGAAAAATTGATCTCACCTGCAGATGAATCCAATAGATTTGAAACTTTTCACACTGATTTATAGGTACCTAATAAAAAATATACTAAAACAAGGCACTTTTTTTGGTTTTTTGTTTTTATCTCAAGAACTGTAGGTTGGTGGTAAAAGTTGACTAAAAACATAATGAAAGTTCATAAAAATGATGATAAATTTTTCTTGTATTCTCAGCGGTAACAGAGTTATAAGACGCTAAAGAATAATAAAAGTTCTTTGTACTGTTACGCGCCAAAAAGCCGGTCTCTTTTGTTTGGTGCAACGCTCTTTTCTCTATACAAATTCCTACCCCCCTTCCATTTCCTCCGTCCATCTTAACGGTTTTCTCCTCTACCCCAACTACATTCCCTTTCTTCTACATAGCGTTCACAAGTTTCCGTTTTAGTTTTAGTGTCAGTTAAGATTCAGTGAGATACGCGTCAAATTGTAATGTTAGTGCGGTTTCTTTTTTACCCTTTTTGTTTGTTATTATAATTTAATAATAATAATTATTGTCTGTTAATTTATTATTGTTTAGTTACAAATAGGTACTATTTACACACGTAAGGCTATTTTGTTTGCTTAAAATGGCAGAAAAATGTATTTTATGTGACGGATTTTTTGGTCCACCTCCTGGTGTAACAAAAGTTGGTAAAAGAATGAAATCATTAGTGTTAGCTAGCAAGCATAGGAAAAATGGTAAGAATTCAATGCTTTGTGGTATTGCTTCAATTACAGTACACAATTTGTGCCAAAAACATTATACACAAAAGGAGTCATACAAGCTTTCCTGAATCAGCAAACTTAAGCAAATGCCTCTTAATCAACTGAATGCGGTCTGTGAAAACAAATTGTTTCTTCTGTGCAAATGTTATTAATGATAAATATTTCAAAAAACAATTTAAGAAACCTATTAAAGCCCGCAGGGATGCTTACTATTGTCAAAGTAAAGAAATTATTCATACTGTATAGGCAGCTGCAAACAGAAGAAACGATAATAAGACAAAAGAAGTTAAGCTTCGTCTGTCTGCCGTTAGTGATCGTGTTGCTGTTAGCAAAAAAGTACCACCTGGGATGCTACCAACCAATTGTTTACCTACTTTGCAACGTTCAGATTTTTGTTTAGTTAGATATAAAATAATAAAATTTGATAGTTCTATTGCTATTTTTAAATTATTTGAATTTCAAATGTTTTGCACAGCGCGAATGCGTGCGCTTCAAAATAAAGATTTTTTTCTGGAGACTGTACGTACCGAGAAAAAGGAAAGATCTTTTCAGCAGGCCGCGGATACGTGTGGTTCGGGTGAATGTCTTCTTCTTCTTCCTCTTATCGAAAGCCAATTTGGCTTGTTGTAAGGATTTCCATTAGTCTGGTCTGCTTTAGCCAGTCGATGGTTCTCCATTCCAGTTATGTGCTCGTTCCAAGCTCTTCTTCTTGCACGCGCCCATCTGACGATGTCTGGGGTGTTGCACTCGTTGCGTATGTCGTCATTGCGTCGTCGATCTCTTAGTGTGTTACCAGTTATTGTTCGCAGTATTCTTTTGGATTCGGAGTTGTCGGCTCTTGTTTCTGCCGCATATGTCATCACCGGTCTGACACAGGTCTTGTAGATCCGGACTTTGTTGCTGTTTGATATGTTTTGGTTTATCCATATCATGTTTTTTAAGGCTCCCGCAATCCTCGAGGCGTTGTTTGTTTGTTTACTGACTGCCGTTTTCAGTTTACCGTAGGCTGATATTTGCACGCCTAGGTATTGGAAGGAGGATACTTGCTCAATGATGTTGTCATTGATAACCAGTTTGCACCTTACTGGAGTTTTTGCGATTACTACGGTCTTTGTCATATTGCTAGAAATCTCCATGTTCATCGCCTCGGCTTCTGTTTTGAATGCAAATAATAATCGCTGTAGGGAATTTTCTGATTCGGCAAAGAGCACGGCGTCATCAGCGTAGCATACAATCTTGATTTTCGCGTTTCCCATTCTGTATCCCTCGTTTACTTCTCTAGTTCTGTCTATTATGCGGTCCATAATCAAGTTGAATAACAATGGACTCAGGTTGTCTCCTTGTCTTATTCCTATGTTCTGTGTTATGGTCCTGGTGCACATCGTTTTGGTTACGATTTTTGTGGTGTTCCCGGTGTTAAGGTCTTCGACTATTTTAATGATATTTGGGTAGATGTTCTCTCGCTTTAATTCAATAATCACGTCCGGCAGTAGCACTTTATCGAAGGCCTTGGTTAAATCGACGAAACACAAATAAGCCGGCTTGTTATATTCTAATGACTTTTCTACGATTTGTCGTACAATAAATATTGCATCTATCGTTGACCGGTTCTTCCTGAAACCTTGCTGTTCTTCTTGGATTTCTTTTTGCTCTGATATACGGCTTGTTAGAAGACGCGTAAAGAGCTTCATGCTTCATGCTTGTGTCTAACAGGCTTATTCCTCGATAGTTTGCCGGGTCTAATGCTTTGCCCTTTTTGAACAGGGGTATGGTGATACTGTTTTTCCATGCGTGTGGTATCGCCGCTTTGTTCAATATGATGTTGAAAAGCTCTGAAACTTCCTTTGCTAATTTCGTTCCTGCATATTTGATTGCTTCGTTAGGGATTCCGTAGGACCTGCCGCCTTTCTGTTCTTTAGTTTACTCATTTCGGTTAGTACTTCTTCCGGTGTTGTGAGTTGAAGGTCTTCATTGGTTTGTGTATTTGTCGACTGGATGTTTTCTTTTATTTCCTGGTTTTGTTAGTGGTCTTGCGAGTATATTTGTTCAAAGTGTTTTAGCCAGGTTTCTTCACTGATGTTTATTTGCACTGTCTCATTGGTTTCCATACTTTTTTTGTGTGTGCCGAACATGTCGTTGTTCATTTCTCTGCTCCATTGTTCCCAGAACTCCCTTTTTATTTTCCGGATTGCGTTGTTGACGTTGTTTCTTGTCGATATGTATGCTATGTAGTCCCTTGGTGTGTTTGTTGACTTATATTTTAGATGCGCTTTCTTCTTTTGTTCTGCCAGGGCTTTTACTTCTGGTGTAAACCATGGTCTATGCTTGGTATGTGTAGTAGCGCCTGTTATCTTCCTTTTCCCTACTGCCTCTTCAGCTGCGCTTAATATGTTGTTTTCTAGTTTTGTCCATGCTTCATCTGGTGTGTCCCATCTTGTTATCGGTTGGGTGTTGATCTTCTGCGATAGGCGCCTTTGGTATTGAGTCCTTCGATGTTGAGTTTTTCTGTTGGTTTTTTGGGTTTGATGTTGTTTGTGTGTTTAGTTATATTTAGTTTACCTAAAACTAGGTTGTGGTCCGACCCGATATTTGCTGATGATATGCTTCTTATATCAAGGACTTGTGTTGGTTTAATAGATCTGTTTGTTAGTATATAGTCTATTGTGGATTGTGCTCCTTGGTTTGAGCGGAATGTTGTTTTATGTTGGGGGTTATGTTCAAAGAATGTGTTGTTTATTCTTAGTTCATTGAGCGTACAAAGCTCTATCATCAACTGCCCTCGTTCATTGACTGTTTTTTCATTGAATCTGTTTTTTATCCCAGGAATAATGTGGTTTCTAATGCGGGCGATCATATCGCCTAAAACTATCATCTGGTCTTGTGGTGGTACTTTGTTTATTATTGTTTGGAGGTTATCGTAGAATTCTTCGGCCTCTTGAATTGGTTTCCCCGCGTCTGGGGCATACACTGAAATTATGTTTAGTGTCCGGTTATTTAATTTTAGTTTTAAGCTCACCACTCGGTCATTGTGATACTCGATTGTCTGTATTGCTGATATGAGTCGTTGGTGTAATAGTATTCCTACACCTGAAGCTGCTCTCTCGTTTTTGCCCTTGCCAGAAAATATGAGTGCATAGTTGGCATATTGTGTTGTTCCTTTGCCCTGCTTTTTTGTTTCAGATATTGCACATATGTCCACTTTATGTTGTTGCAGTTCTAATATTATTTCTTGATCCTTGTTGTTAAATGATCTAACATTCCATGTGCCCACTCCTAAAAGGTTTTCCTTTATCCTCCTCCTCGTCTCCTTCGATGTCCGTGTTCTTGCTTGTGTCGTCGTTGTGTTTCCATTGCTGTCCGAGGCTAATGTTTTCCTTCTGTGAGCCCTTGTTTTGTTTTACTCTTGGCAGGTAGCTAGCCTAACCTCGAAACCAGTTTTTGTTTCACGGTGGGTATATTATTTTCCCACTACCCTTCGGATATGCTGGATTGCATACCCGACGAGCTTTCCCCAATTCCAATGGGGACGCACCCGATGGAGGTAACTTGCAATTCCCCTCACGGGTGAAGAATGTAATGCAACAAATTATTTTTGTATTTTAAGTCGTAGGTGGAGACAGACTAAAGCGCTTTGTGGATGAAGAAGAATTCATAATACTAAACACCTTTGTCGTCTGAAATCAGATCGACTATATACTCATCAATAAACGGTTCCTTAACAGCTGCCAATCAGTTAAAACCTACCCTAGCGCTAATATAGAATCGGACCACTGTGCAATGTTTGGAAGATTTAGAATATAGATGAAAACGGTCACTCAAAAAATAAACGTAAAAAGGTGGAACATGAGAAGATTAAAACAACCTGATATAAGAGAAACAGTAACAAGCATAATAACCCAAAGCTGTAAAGAAATAGAGACACCGAACAACACAGAAAAGACACTAGAGAAACTATCAAAAACTCTCAACAAAATCGGAGACGAAAACCTGATAGACAAAAAAATTAAAAGAAATAGCTGGATGACAGATGAAATATTGAGTCTTATGAAAAAAAAAAAAAAAACTGGAATACACAAAACCAATGCAACTGGCAAACTGTACAACACAGATGGCAAGATTATCATTAATAAAACGGAGAAGATAAACACTTGGAAAAAATACATAGCCGAACTATTTGTAGACAAAACAATTCTCAGAGCCCAACAACTCTGAAGGCATGACAATAACAATAGACAAAGTCACAAAAGCCATAGCACAACTCAAAGACGGTAACTCTCCAGGCCCAGACAACATCTACAGTGAGTTCCTTAAATGATTTAATGTGAAGGGTATCAAACAGTTAACAGAGATATTTAATAACATATAGTCTACAGAAAAAATACCAAAACCATGGTTAAATCTACATTCATATTACCTTTTAAATTTATTCATGAAAATAATGCATCAAAGATAATTCAGAATATGCGAAGAACACATCAGTCGTACCCAGTTTGGATTCAGAAACGCATTAGGTACAAAGGAAGCTCTTTTCAGCGTCCAAGTCCTTATACAGAGATGTAGCGACTTTGAATGCGATGTACACGCATGCTTCATCGATTACCAAAAGGCTTTTAACAACGTACAACACAACAAACTTATAGAAATACTAAGAAAGGTAGGACTCAAAAACAACAATATAAGAGTTATTGGTAACTTGTATTGGAATCAGACAGCGTCAATACGTATCCAGGGGGAAAACTTGGAAGACATCAAAATCAAAAAAGGAGTCAGACAAGGATGCGTTCTATCATCAATCCAATTTAACTTATACATCGAGCAAATCTTCCAAGAAACAGTAGAAGACACAAATATTGGTATCAAAATAAACAGCCAGCATATAAACAATATTAGGTATGTACCAGTCAAAGATATGGACTTCCACTTAACATAAAAAAAAAAAACAAAATACATGATAATATTAAAAAACGCAAACCATACTGGTCAACTGATAGTGAATAACAAAGTGATCGAAAAAGTCCAAACATAGACATACCTCGAAACAACAATCAACAGCAGTTGGGATCACTCACTGGAAATTAGATGCCGGAGAAAGAAGTCTAGAGCCGCATTTCTCAAAATGTCAAAATTGTTCAGAATTCACGATCTACCCTTGACAACAAAAATTAGATTATCGAAATGCTATGTTTTTCCGATACTTTTATATGGGGTAGAATCATTGACTTTAACCGAGACCAGTTGTAAGAAACTAGAAACATTCAAAATGTGGCTATACCGACGCATCTTGAAGATCTCCTGGACAGAACATGTAACCAACAAAGAAGTCCTTGAAAGAATTGGCAGAGAAAAGGAACTAATATTAACAGTAAAAGCAAGAAAACTGGAATACCAGGGGCACATAATGAGGAATAATCAACAATACGGTCTGCTGCAACTGATTCTACAAGGCAGAGTGGAAGGAAAAAGAAGACCAGGAAGAAGAAAAACGTCTTGGTTAAAGAATCTACGCACATGGTTTAATAGATCAACAGTAGGCCTATTCAGATCAGCAACCGACAAAATTCGAATAGCTATGATGATCGCTAACGTCCGAAACAGACAGGCACCATAAGAAGAAGAAGAAAGTTGTAGGTAGTTTGGCTAAAAATAACATTATTCACCCGATGTGTCATTTACCATATATGTGGTCATAGTAAATGAAATTGTGCTATCGTTTTTGGTGTTGGATTTCCTCGTAGAAAATAAGAAAAGTAAGTAAAAGTAATTTGTAAAGCCAGTCAGGGATTCATACATTATCGTATTCTTCCTTAACAAGTAAAACCGATTGTCGTGGTATTAGTGATCGTGGAAGAAAATAATGAAAATTAGTCCAAGCAGAAAAAACTTAGGGTAAAGAAGCGGGGATGCCACGTGTTGAGGCCAAATGGAAACATTCTCTCTGGTGAAAACAGTAGCCTGATAATACAAAGAAAAATATTGGTTTCTTATATTTCAACCCAGCTTTATTAATGACCGATGGTAGCCCATAAACCCAATCTAATGTTAATCCCACTGCAATCTTGCCACGACATCAATCTGGTACGTAATTATCAGAACTAATTAAATTTAAAATCTTTTGATTTTTTGATTAAAATATATTATTGTGCATTTTGGTTTATTCTTTCCCTCTCTGTAAATTTTTCCTTAAATTGTTGACTGGCGCCCAGGCCTGCTTTATTTAATTAATTATACAATTTCAACTCATACCCCGCGCCGACTGAATAGCAGCCGCGAGCAAGTGAACGCGCTTATGTCAAGAAGCCGTCACAACTTATCTTCACACAAGAACAGAAAACTTGAATAGCCTTAGTCAGATTACATTTTAGAGGCTATAGAAGATATATACAACTTCATTGAAAATAGAAGCAAATGACAACTTTTCTTTGAACATCTACGTTTCGTCGTATCTGAGGAAGTTCCGTTAAATAATACAATTAAAAATAAACTTTGTGACAAATATAAAGTCCGTATTATAATAACTGTGGGCGTTGGATAGAAGAATGCAATCATCTGTTTCAATGATGTTAGATTCAAAATTTTGAATTTATGGTAAGCAGCCTATGTAAAAATGCTAACCAGAAAACACAATCGAAATAGTTGCAGCAGCTGTATTGGATCAATTCATTTAGTATGTCTGACAGAGAAATTCCAATCCCAACTGAACAAGCTAAAGAAAAATGGACCAGAACAGGTAACAGAGAGTTACAGAGAGTCTACTACGAGAACGAGCCAAGAGACGCACCGACTATTGGATCCAATCGAGAATAAATGCAATTATAATTGCACGCTAGGCGCGGATGAACAGTTGAAAGATACTGCCATCCACTACTAATTCAACTGTTTAATTAATTAATTAAATTAATAATTTATTAATTAAACAGTTTATTCCAGCATGGACCCCGACAGCAAGATGTTGGACCGGGAGATACTGGAGCTCATGTGTGCCGTGGTGGAAAAGAACAAGATGACCATCAAAAACTAGGCAAAGAAGATCCACTCGCTGGAATCCCAACTCATGGCAATGATGAAATGCCAGACAAAGAGGATTACCGAGCAGGACGCCCAGGTTAAAGCGATCCAAAGAGATGCTAAGAAGGCGAAGGCCGCCATTAGCAAAATGGAAACCTCCATCCAATCCACTCTCGCCGAGCTGCCCATCCAGCTCACACCTTCTCCAACGGCAGCAGCCTCGACCACCACCAAAGAGGCCCCAATGGAAACCTGCAACCAGGTTCCAAGCGTAACAGCGGCCCCCCAGGTCCAGGCCTCTCTCAAGAGACCTGCCGCCGGACCGCCCAACTCCATCTCCTTCGAGGAGGAAGAAATGGAAACCACCCAAAGCGAGATCCCGCCCTCCTCCTATTACCATCCATGATAAGGATGCGTATCTAGGGCTAAAGGCGACCTTTGAGTCGTTAAACATCACCATTGATCGCGCAGTAAACGTGGTCGATGGCATTCGCCTGCACCCCCTAACGTAGGATGACTTCAGGGCGGTGATCGATTATTGCACAGAGCATGACATCTTTCACCACACCTACCAACTAGGGTCCGAAAAGACCTTAAAATATGTTATTCAGGGTGTGCCCACCTGCATTAAGGTTGAAATAGTGCAGGGGTACACTCCAAAATTGAGTACACGAATGGGTAGAAACGGGAAACACATTCCAATGGTGTACGTCCAGCTTCCCCAAGAAGCTAAAAACAGAGAGATCCTGTCTCTAACTAAGTTGCTCGGGATTCGCGTGACCACAGAGGTAAAACGCAAAGGCCCCGAGATTGCACAATGTCACCGTTGCCAACGGCCACGGGGCATCCCGGTGCAACGCACCATATCGGTGCGTCAAGTGCGCCGGAGCTTATCCGAGCGCCGGTTGCACTCTTACCAAAGAGAGCGGCCATTTAGCAAAATGCGTTGCATGTGGTGGGGACCATACGGCAAGTTATAAGGGCTGCCTGGTTTACCAGAAACTAAAGGCTAGCCGCAACAGCCAGGCCACCGGTAAGACACCTGCTCCCCGTAAGCAGTCTCGTGCTCCACCTTGGAGCAGTCCCAACGCAAGCGGAGAGAAATCCGCACACGCTGCGGGATCGGCGCCAAGCGCCTCTCTTCTATCAGCTAAAGATCAAGCTATTAAAAGCTTCTAAAGCTCTATTAGACGACTAGACGTCTAATAATTTCAGACCCGGCCCGTCAGTCTGAAACTCAGACCTAGAAGTGGAACTAGATCCCACTCATTCTAGGCATCACCTATATGGTTGGCACACATGTGCATTATGTAAATATTTCCCGTGTTACACAACCATTCAGGAAGGCAATGTCCATGAAAGGACAAACTTCCAGCAGTCAAAGTCGGGGGGAGTTTAGTCGGTAGGCGCCCGTGAGGGTGAATCCGACATTTTGCGAGTCTTTAGGAAGATTCTCCTCGTAGCACAAAAAAAAAAAAAAAAAATCACAGCTTTCGGTGCACCACCACTAAAAACGGCCATCATATCAAAAAAATCTTCGAATGTTAAATTGCATAGGTGGTTTGACACATTACAAACAGTGTTTTAGCCAGATTGGTAATAAGAATAAAAATTCTGTTGTTTATAAGTAAACAGCATTAAGAAATTGCAAAGATCCGTAAAGCTAGAGATTCAGCTGATACTGCAAAACTTTTTTAAAAGTTATCCACCTTTTCCTTTAAGAAACAACATAATTTTAATTATCAGTAGTGTGGTGGGTAATAGAAGAGTAACGTGCTATAACGCTATAGAAATTGTCACCCAAGTAATAACCAAAGCAGTTGGACAAACTTTTTTAGAAGTTAAGTTGTCCATAAAAAAGCAAACATTTACTTTGGTAAGCATGACCAATTCAGTCAAAGTTTATAGAGAAAGTGTGGTGATCAACCCTTTAACAATGTATTTGAAGAAACTGGAATGCGGAAAACAAAAAATCCGCCTTATATAATACTTTTCTTATACTACAAGAAAATACCAATCTCTTCAATTTTGTCATAAACAAAGTACAAAAACAGTTAAACAAAAGCAAATAAAACCAAACGTACAAGCTAAAGAGGTCAGTTGTCACTAAACACATATCACAGTCAAACAAAATGATTTTCTTTCTAATAAACACAATAAATCCAGACTTGTTTTATTCCTACTTTACAACCATAAAATTAAAACAAAACAAGCATTTAGTGAAGCTAATGCATTGTTAATCCACACAGGAGTCATGAAATCCTTAACTATTGACAAATTAACAATAGTTGGCAAAGCTGTTGATTTTATTGTCATTTGCATGGCTTTAACCCCAATTAAAAGACAGATATTATTTGTTAAAGTAAGCCACTGCAAAGTAGAAAAAAAAAATTCAAGTCAGCCATTACAAACTATCAAAATGAAGGACTGCATACTTCTTGTGCATGCATTTAGCAAATATGATACAAATTTCATTACGTATATAGTCACCTCCAACCTACAGTTTTTGATATATTAACAAAAAACCAAAAAAATGCCCTGTTTTTGGTAATTGCCGCTATAGCTTGTCAGGACAATTAGTATATTTTTTACTAGTTACCTAAATTAATGTAAAAAGGACATCGTTAGTATGTCCGAAACGTACACTATATTAAATGTATTTTATATCAATTGGATGTTTTAATTAATACATCCCAAGTCCTACAGAGCTGTTGTATGTTTAAATAAATATACATGAACATTTCCCATGAATTAATGTAAAAAGTTTGGACTATTGTTATTTTTGTAGAGAAAGGTTTCGACCGTCTCAAGTCTACGAATTGGTGTATTGATTGCTGGATCAGAGGTTACTACTTAAACACAGCTTAAAGTAATTAATTTCTAGACATTATGTGCTAGAAAGTGGTATCGGTGATGTGCACCAGGTATGCTACTTCTGGAAAGCTTTAAAGTCATATGAAATGATGTGGCAGTCGACACTAATATTTGTTGCGACTTGTCTCAATTTAACTGTGGCTTGACCTTAGACTGATGTGCCTTTGGTATAGAAGGGTTTGTCGTAACAACGTTATCCTTCTGGTCAGAATATACTATATACGATGAAAAAGAAGTAAACCAAAACTTAAAAAACAAAAAACGCATCTGAAGACAAATCAAAGAATTAGAATAAATAACACATGATTTGGTGAAAGAAAAAGATACAATAATGCAAAAAAGACAGACAAAGGTAAGGGCTATAACCAGAAAGATGCCGGTGACAGCATGCGTACCGCAGATTCTGTGTAAAAACCTGCAAAGCAATAACCAGCTCACCTCAAAAATATTACAAGTAAAGCAATGTTTTTACAAGTAATGCTTGAGTAAATAAACGGAGATACAAATTAAATCCACCCACACTTTCAATTACATAGTAATCATAAATGTATCCATATGTTAGATTCATTCTGCACATGTTGTTTAATATTTACATTTTTATTTTACAGACATATTTAAAGACACTTTTAAATTATCCAACACACGTAGTATTATTACATTCGCTACGCAAAGCTTTCCTTGAGCTTAAGCGCTCCAACCACTCTCACAATGTAAAATCTCTACTCGCGGTCGTATATCCACATGATCCCACGACTAGTAGGATATACAACAAAGCAGTTTTAAATATTCCAACGTCGCATTACAATTACACAAAGCATCACTAATTAAAGTTATGATTCATAGATTTTAGCATCACATCCTCTTTTAAATTGATTAATTCAATATAATAAAAATATTCATTGTGATGTGATCTTGGCGCCCAACATATTTGATTCAATAATTTCACACACCACCCGGCACAATTATTTGATCAAATTATTAAACATTAACAATAACTTTATTTGCGCATTACATAACAATTGCACTTCCTGTTTTTTTTTAATATTTGCAGTATAAATACAAAAATTTAATCATTTCCAAATCACACTATTAATAAAATGATTCCAATCACCATAATTATATTCACACTGTGGCAGGTAATTATATAATCCAATTAAATAAAAAATAATGCATAATTAATTCCAGATTGTAAATTCAGAGCATTATACTAATATTTGTTTGAACGAATTGAATATTACACCAAGCACGTTATCATCCCATGATCAGAGATGTTTATACGCATGTGAATATGCAAAAGCATTTCCTTACGCAAATACCAGTCCTAGCAACTACACTAATATGGATTTAGGATATTTAACTAATTCTTGTGAGGCAGAAACTAAAAATATTGTTGATATTTGTCAACGCGGAAACAGTTTATTAGATTGTAGTGCACGGAAGGATCAAGAAATATCCGAAAAATGTAAAATTGATACTAATACTGCTGATTTAAATGCACCTGTTGAAGAATTAGGTTGTTATTTGCGTTGCATTTTTATTGAAAGGAATTGGATTGATGAATATAATATTTGGAAACAATTTGCTGCTAAAATATCTGAGGATAAATTGAAAGATTGTTATGCGGATAATAATCAATTGGATTTGTGTGTTCAGTTTGGTAAAAGGTATAAATGTATTGCTGATGCAAAACTTGCTTTGTATATAGATAACTTGTCTACATAAAATTCTTATTTAAATAAAAAATTTGTTTTTAGTAAAAATAAACAAATTTTTTCAATCCATCAAATGAAATATTTTTAGTTTTCAATAAATAAACTACAAGATAATTCTTTTACTTAAACTGAAACAAAATCTGTTGAATCAACTAGTTCCAATTAGAGCTTCATATAATAGATATAAAATAATCGAATTTTATAGTAATCCAATATATAGTTACGGAGATTATTTAATTTCAATTAAACTTTGTAATTAATTGGATGACGTAGTAGAATTTACTGAAACAAAATGTATTTAATCAAATTGGTTTTAATTATATACCAAATAAAGCTATACAATGACTTTAAAAACGCAAGTTTTATAGAAATTCAATATATAGTTACAAAAATAACATAACTTTAAATAAATATTCTAGTTTATTTAGAATAATTGGATGATTTAATAAAATAAATCTATTAAATCTTATTAATTTGTTTGACACTAATTAAAGCAACTACTAGTGGCTTATTAATAATTAAATATTATAATAATCCAATATATGTAGTTAGATATCTCAGTTCTACTTAAATAGACAAAAAAAGTGGCTAACCCCGAAATAATTTGTTACAGGCTAAATTTTTGCATTGACTTTTGTATAGTAGCTCTCAATAATAAGTGAAAGTTCCCCATCGATGTGTCTGCCGCGACCTGAGTTTTTGCGAGGTCAAAGGTCGCAAAAAACAGTTTTTTGCAAATATCTGGAGAACGATGAGATTTATCGGAAAAAATTTAGAAAGCTAATTTGTAGCTGAGGCAATAAAAGTTATCTAGAAGTTTTTTTGTACGGCAACTATAGACGTGATAAAGAATTAATTGATTGAAGAAAATATGAGTATATGTACGATGATACTAAATACAGTCGCGAAAAAAATTTAGTTGAGGAATGCTGTGCCCCAAGTTTGTATAAAAACTTGTAAAACACCTGCCGTCGACTTTTTTGTTAAGTTCCTTAGTTTTATTACCTTGGCTATCGCAGGTATTAGTTAAAGCAAGGGAATGTGGGCATAGGGCCCCGACCGCTGCTAGGTAGTTAGTTCCAAGCTATGATCCGCAGTGCACGGACATATTTCAAAGAAATTCAAATATTAAAAGCGGTAGAAAAATAATGGAAAGAATTTGTTATATTTGTGATGAGTCGTTGTGTTTGCAGTGTTGAACATAGAATAAAAACGTTAATTGAGTCAAGTGTTGCTAGAGACGATGGATAAATTGGTTATTTAAAAGACAAACAATCTGTGACTGTTCATCGTGAGTGCCGAAAAGAATATACTTGCAAGAGCAGTATTGTTTCATATAAGCGACAAAGAGATACTGAAGAAGCGAGCACATCTATGAGTCCACCTCGAACAAGGTCTAGCGATAGCTATATTTCATTCGAAAATTTGTGCAAATTTTGCGGAAAAACAGCTACAGAGGAGAATGAAAAGAAGAAAAAGATTGAGCTTCGTCGTCATATAAAAATTGTAGCTGCAGCACCTCCAAACTCAGAATTATCAAAAGTTATTGTCACACTTGGAGGATTTCATTTATTAATGTCTTACCTTGGAGCTGTTGGCTTCATAATGCAAGGCAGTAGACTCAAAGAAGTTTTGTCAGTCATTTACGCATCCAATTCTGTAGATAAAATGCTGAACGGTAATGCCTACGCCAGAGCAGTCAAAGGTCATACTATGCTTTGGCCAAAATCATGCTAAAAGAAATCAACGTCGATGAGGAGACTGATGATATTCTTCAAACCACTATTGAAAACGTAATTAATGGTACCTTATCATATAATAATATTGATAATGGTGATGAAAAAGCCGAGTTTGTACTCCGCAGTTGAATGAAAAGCTTCAAGAATATAAAGAACGTGGTCCAACTGCAAAGTTGTGGGTACAGTATTTTCAAATGATATCTATTGCTAAGGAGTTCATCATAGCTCAGCGAATGGGAGACTGGTATGGTCATTTGAGTTGTATTAAGGAGATGTTACTATACTTTTATGCTGCATGACATCATAATTATGCAAAATCACCCCATTTACATCTCCAAGATATGATGCTAATTGGGGATTCTAGAACAAAAAATGTTCAGGAGAGCTTTAACAAGGGATTTTTTACCGTCAAACGATCTAATAAATATACTTGTAGAACCTGGACTGATATAACCATCGAGCAATCACTCATGAAGTCCATAAAAACAGATGGGGGTGTGGCTAGAGAAAGGAGTACTTAAGAAAGTGTGCTAAGTAAATGGGTGTATGGCATGCATGCCATGAATACAGTGTGCAAAGAATTAGAAGACCTTTGTAACATTAAATTGGATACGACCGATCAACTAGTCGATGCTAGGGATTCACGAGTAGCTCGAGATTCTACTGATGCTGCAAAAGTCCTAGAATGGTTTTCATGCCGCGATCCTTTCCCTCAGCTTCCCTACATTATGTCAAAATCAAGTGGAACCATCGGTGATAAAAAAATCAATTGCAACCAGGCTCGGGAAATAAGTCTACTTTCTGTGGCAAGCATGGCCAACTTGACATTTGACAATAATAAGTTGAAAAGAGCCAACAAAGTAGCCTCACATTTGACAGTGAACAGCTCGGTTAAAGTGCATGGGGAAAAGGTTGCCATTGATCCATTATTGCTGTTTCAGCGAATCAGTATAAGCAAACAGTTTGAAGAAAATTTCCAACAATACTTCGAGTACGAGTTAGCTCCATACCCGCTAGCACTTTTCAATGAGAATGGGATGCGCAAAAATAAAAAATCTTTTTGTATGACTTATTAAAATCAGACGATGACATTGATTACACAATTGTAAAATATATCGTCGATGGAGGATATCTACTGCATCGTGTTGTATGGAGTCGAGGCAGCACATTCGACATTATTTTTGATAGCTACATAGCTTATATACAAAAGTATTTTGGCCAAGACGGTTTAATTGTATCGATCGCACGAGCTCCTCACGACAAAAAATTATGTCTTTAGAAGCCTGGTAAATCTAAAACCCCATCAAAAATCTATTCTTTGCAAAGCTTAGCCTCGTATTCTAAATGTCAGAGCCACATTTTATTTTTCCACGCAATTACTGGCTGTGATACGACTTCTGCTCTATTTTGCAAAGGCAAATTGAATATATTCAAACAGTTAGAAAAGAATAAAGATATGATGAGCTGTGTTGAAGCTTTTACAAAAGCTGACAGTTCTCCCTATATTATTTTATGAGAATAGCTTACGTTTTATACTGCAAGTTTACATAGCAACAAAAAAACAGAAATCCATCGATGAATTACGATATTTGAAATTCGCACAATTAACGAAACTGAATGCTGCTGTGAAATTGTCGGCGCTTCTTCCAACCTCTGCTGCTGCTCAGCAGCATTTTTATCAAACATATTACCAAATTCAGGTATGGCTAATTACAAAGGTGCTTCAACCCGCTCCTGGTGTTATACTCAATGCGGTATTCTGTAACTGTAAAAAAGGCTGTGGTTCAACTTGTGGATGCCGAAAAGCAGGTTTGAACTGTTCGGTTGCTTGCAGCCAATGTCATGGCCAAATTTGTTTGAACGCAGTACAAGTAGACATCGATAAAGAAAATATCCATAAAGACATAGATCCATCGTCTTTCCTTATCTAAACATTAGAGACGGAGCAGTCAGAATCCGAAACCGAAGAAAATTGAAATTTGAAAAAGCTTTACTGTATGCTTCTGTAAATAAAAACCACCAAAGTACCTATTAAATAAAAATTATTTATTCAATATCATATCCTAAGATCTGTCCATATTTGCCGGTGTGAAGTAATTATTCTACGTTCTTTGTTTTTTGGGACGCCCTATCTTGTCTTCGGTTGCCCGTACAAAAAAACTTCTTGAAAACTTTTTATAGGTAATTGCCTCAGCTACAAAGTAGCTTTCTATATTTTT
Organism: Tachinus rufipes; assembly: GCA_963932245.1. Lineage (NCBI taxonomy): Eukaryota > Metazoa > Arthropoda > Insecta > Coleoptera > Staphylinidae > Tachinus > Tachinus rufipes. The sequence goes on along the minus strand of OZ010748.1, from coordinate 17,696,236 downwards.
TCTGATAAATCTCATCGTTCTCCAGATATTTGCAAAAAACTGTTTTTTCGACCTTTGACCTCTCGAAAACTTAGGTCGCGGCAGCCACATCGATGGAGAACTCTCACATATTATTGAAAACCGCAATACTAAGGTACGTGCAAAAATTTAGCCTATAACAAATTATTTTGGGGTTAATGTCTATTTTTCCTGGACTATTAAACCATTTTTTCATAATGAATCCCTTGATTACGTAATAAAATTAATTAAAATAAAATGTATCTAAACTATTTTTAGAACATGATTTAAATCTGAAAAAATATTTTTTAAATTGAGTGAAAACTATTTTTGCAGTTTACAAAAAATAACTTTTTTTTGTAAACGGGGAAATGCATTACACACATTGTGCAGGGCTCCTGGTTTCTCGTATACCCACTAAAACCCTAAACCTCTATATTTTCTTGGGCTTGCGAAATCACCGTTGTGGGATTATTTCACAAGTCCAAAACACTTTCTATTTTCGGTTTCCAAGCCTTATCCTACCCTCTTTTTCTTTTTGTCATTATTTTTCCCATGTTCCATTTTTTTTCTTATCCTTATCCTCAAGTATTTAATGCTATCTTAGAATTTAATTGTGTCCGCTTCCGTCTTTTGTGTTGCCAGCTCTAAGCCCTAATTTTGCGCTATCCTCTATTACTGCAAAAATCGTTCACATAGACTATTGTTGTAATTTCGTGTGGCATATGTACCTTCAATAGACCATTATAATAAATGTTCTACAAGGTGGCGCCCAGAACGGCACCCTACAAGTCACATCCAAAGTTTCTCCAAAGCTGCTCACAATTGTTTCATGCTGTAGATAAAGGAATATTATCTTCCTGACATATGTTGATACTCCTTTTCTCTCCAGTTCTTCTATTAACCCCCTCCATGACACTGAGTTGAAGACGTTTTTTATATAGTAAGTGATCAGTACGGCGTATTTATATGTAGGGTGCGCATCTACTTAGCCCGCGGCTTCTTGACATGCCCAATGGCACCAAGTGTGAAGTAACCTCCTCTGAACCATTGTTGGTTTTCACTCCATTTTTATATATGTTTTCTGTGAGTCTTTTGTTGAAAATGTGCTCATAGAGCTTTCCTAGCGCTTTTAGTAGGCAAATGGGTCGATATATCTTCCATTTACTAAATTTGGTAGGTTTCTAGATTAATACTATTTTTGCCTTTTTTCCAGTTTGTGGAAAATATGTCTTGATCAGTTTGTCAAATACTTTTACAAAGTGCTGCGGTCTTTGTACCCTTTACTCCACATGTCCGAGTTTAGTTCTTTGCATAGTTTCTTATACGCCATCCTTTTGGAGTCCATTATTGCATATTTACAGTTTTTCTCTCTTTGCATATGCTTCTATGTATGATTCAATCCCGTTTTTTTTTTGTTGGTATTTAGAATGCAAAGCTCGTTTTCGTTTGCCCATGTTTTCTTTTCGATCGTCCTTGGGTGAGCCTCATATACAGGGTCCATTATGAAAGTAATACGCATGATTTTATTGTGATGCGACTATCCATCCCAGTCCGGTACAACCGGTCGCCAACTTGCTCCGACTATTCTGAGCGGAAAAACGTGTCTCTTGACTTTTGATTTTGTTTCAAAATAAGCCTGATTTTCTTAACTCTGTCGTAACACACAATGGCACACAAAATTATCCTTCTTGCACTAAGAAAGCGCAAATAAGCAAGTTTAGATTTAAAACTTGCTTCTTTTTTGATTTCCGAGGAATCGTCCATTTTAAGTTTGTACCGCAAAGAGAAACTGTCAACTGAACCTTTAACTTCAAGGTGTCCAAAAGATTGAAACGCCGGATTGCGCACGTGAAGACTGAAATCAAAAACACGGTCAAGCTCTACCATAAAAATGCCCCTATTCAAATGGCATCATCTTTACCAACTTCCTGGCCCAACGCAAAACCTCGGTGGTCCCCCAGCTTCCTTACAGTCTTGATTTGGCTCCTTGACTGAATAAAGCTGAAAGAAAAGCATTGGGAGTACGTAGAAAACATCCAAAAGCATGTTACAAGGTTATTAAAAGAAGTCGAGAAGTTTCAGGGTGCTTTCCAGGCGTAGCAGACACGACTCCAAAAGTGTATTGATGCAAGAGGAGAATATTTTAAAGAATTTTAAGCGTTTGTACCAGTACAATCAATAAATCTATTTTTTATAGAAAATGTGCATTACTTTCATAATGAACCCTGTATTAGACTTGGCATTAAAATTCCCGGTTTTTTCTGTGTTTTTTCTGGTTTATGCTTAATTCTGCCAACTATTTTCCAAATTGCTCTGTGTTTTCGTTTAGGAAAAAGTAACAAGAGTACAAAACTGCATCCCGTAACTCCACCCAGGTGAGGGATCACCGCTTCCTGATTTTATTGCTTAAAATTTTGTATTGCCTGGGATAAATATTGCAGCGTTTCCTTGTTTGCCTGTGATCCATCTTTTCCTGCTTGCTGCCATTTTCTTATTTGGTTCCAAGACTAAAACAAAATCTGCTCTTGTTTTTTAGAAATTTCATTCTAGTAAATCCATTGCCGCTCTACACCTGTTTAGATTAGCTTGAATTCCCTTCATTGTCTGGCCCTGGCAGCCCTTTCTTTCTCCTTCTGTGTTTGCACTAGTTTCCTAAAAGCAGAACATTTTATGCTTTCCGTTTTGTAACCCTCTACTTTGCATAAGTATCACTCTTTCAATTAATGCCAAGTACCCCCACAACTACTATTTCTGCAAAGTCCACCCTCTGTTGCTCTGTGACCTATTCTATGGCATCTTGACGGAGAAAAGACATCCATCACTCTTCATCTGATCCAGCCTTAAGCCTATTCTCTTTTTTGCTGTAGGGTGTTCTGCTGCCTTTTTCTGCCTGCTCACGAAAGCATATCTAACTACATTTTGGTAGCCTTTTTTGCAAATTTCACTGTGTCTACCTTGACACTGAGGTTGTCTCTCAAAAATACCTTGTTGATGACTTCCTGTCTTTGTCTTCTTTGAAGTCTTCATATACGTCCAAAAGCCTTATTGTTTTCTTTTCTTTATTTTGTTGAGTTTTGTGACAGCAACCATATCAATTTTTGCATTTAGTTTTTTCTTAAAATCTTTTGTCGCTTCTTCCTTCTTGCTTTTGACAACTAAATTAATGTTGCTATCCTTTGTCTTGTTTATTTTTGCGATAATAATTTCTCTTGCGTACACATTATTCTTCATGCATTTTAATACTTTTGCATAATTGCAGCCATCATTTAGTTTAATTAGTATTGTCTGTTCCTTTGCTTCTTAAGCATATCTTTTTTTTTTACTTGTACTGTTTTCATTTTGTAGTGTATTGTCATTTTAAGACCTTCCTTACTAAGGCAGTATTCCAGAACTTTCTTGGCCATTCCTGTTTCTGCATCCGTGACACAGGCTAGTTTCAATTTTCTTTTCCTAGTTGCCATTTCTATTATTTCTTGCATTGTCCTAGTTATTCCCTTTAGTCTTTCAGTGTTGCCATTCCCACTGTAGTTTTTACTACATAAGTGTGCCTTTTGTTCTTCTCTTCTGGTTTGCCGTTTTGAGCAATGATGGATGTGACTCCACACCACCATTTAATGTTTTCATGTTGATTCTCCGTCATAGTGACTACAAGTTTGTGACCTTCCTGCTGTTTACTATTACGACTTCTTTACTATGTACTCTGATAGTGACGTTTGTCTGTTTGCATTACGTAAATAGATCTTTAGACCAGCCTATGTTGTCTACCAACCTTTTGTATTTTTTTGACATCATTTTTTGTGTGCTAATTATTCTTTGATCCTATCCCTGAGTTGTCTTTTTTCTTCTGTCTCCCTTTGCTCCTCTACGCTACATTTGGGGGTGCGGGTCTATGTTAGAATCATGCCTCTCCAGTTTTTCTATTAACTATTCTACAAAATTTACACTTCCATCAATCCGCAGCCTTGATGTGTAGATAAACAACCTTTGAGCTATCTTTCTAACTTTCGGTTTCATTCTACCGTTTTCTATAGCTAAGTTTCTTAGGTGTGTGCTCTCCTTAGTTATGCTTTTTAGCATTTCTCCATGAGCTTGTAATCCTGCCCAATTTCTTCATAGTTTGCGTCTCCTTCTATTATTTTCATTTTCTGACATTTTCATATTTCAAATTGCATAAGTCCGTCCATTGTATACTTCCTGGCAAGTTTGTTGTCGTCATTGTTTTTTCAGTTTCTTTGAAAAAAGAGAAGAAACAGAAAAAGAACATAGAAAAACATGTTTTTTGGGTCCCTAGTATTCGATACCTAATAGCGTCGAACACCGAAAAGTGGTTAAGAGTAGACCAAAGAATATTGTCTATAGTTTATAGTAGGTAAGTGTAGAAGAAAAGAGGAAGAGAAAAGGAAAGCGTTTAACACCTTCCGCTGCCTCCAAAATTAGGAATCCGACAAAAAATATTATTTGACAAATAACTATTAATACAATACATAGTTTTGACATCTGACAAAAACCATTTTTGAAATCTAAAAAACATAATGTTTGTTTTTTTTTTAATGTTTGACTAACATTATTTTTTACCAAAACACCAATTTTAGAACAAAGTGCAAATTTGAAAAAAACCATTTTTTTTTCAAAAAACCATTATTACAAAACTTAGTTTTAAGATCTAACAAAAACCAATTTAAAAACTCTTAAACTTTTGAAAAAAAAACAGCAAAGTTGCAACTGTTTTTTGATCCAATCGGACATAAAATTGCAAATACGCACCCGCGAGCATTAAAACAAACTCCGAAAGACAGCAATTTCAAAAGTCGAAACTCTTGTTCTCAATCTTTCTGAACAAAACAGTTACAGTGCTCCAAACCAGTAACTACACAAGATCAACACAAAGCTTTAATTTTTTACCGAAAAAAAGAAATGCTGCAAAGAAAAAATTAATCCGATTCCCGTTTGCTCCCAGCAACTTTCCAAGTTCTCAGCGTTCTTTGGGATTGAGACCCAACAAACAAAGTCAATCGCGACAAAAAACAACTAAAAAGTGTCAGGGCAAATCAGCCACTGTGCTCGAAATTTTTTTTAAATAAAAAAAAAACTTGCAGCGTCCGTTCTCGCGCCGACCCTTACCCAAAAATTAAGGTTAGCAAACGCGAAGTTAGATCGCAATGTGTAGCCCAGATTCGGATTCTGCCGTCCTTCTAGCCCCTAAAGGTGTCGACCACATTGCAATTGGTTGGTGAACGCAAAACGCAATCCAAAAAGCATAATCTTAAAACCGGCGTAGAGAACATTCCGACAGACCTTGTCACAAAATTCAATCTTCAAAAAACCTAAAATACGATTTTTGCACTTCAACAAAAACATTTTGAAGCACCAGACTAACGCGTTTTTTGCCATACTGTTCAAGCTTCTCCAAATACCACGTTTTTGATAAACCGATAATGTATCAGCCAAGCTTAATTATTACTTTTGACAGATAAAGACAGATAAATATCACTTTTGACAGTTGTCTCATCTTGTGCCAACTGATGATTAAGTTTTAGTTTTGTCTGTAAAGTATTAGTTTGCACTATTTAATACTATTTTTGACAGTTGTTTATACTTGTTAAATGTCACTTTTGACAAATAAAACGTTTCTGAAATCAATTAAAGGTAATTTTTTTGACATTTTACTAATTTTTTTTAAATTTTTTTTTACAAAACATAGTTTCAATATATAACATTTTTGAAATCTGACAAAAATCATATTTGTTTTTTTTATACCTGACAAAAAAATTTATTTGACAAAAAATCATCAGTTTTTTTAATCTGGGAAAAGCCATTTCTAAAATTTTGCTAAAAAATATTTTTTAACAGAATAAATTTGCCAAAAACCATTTTTAAAATTGACTAATCTTAAAGAAATTATTTTTTGATTGACTAAAAACACTTTTTACATTACAAAAATCTAAAAAAAAGTAATTTCTGTTCTTTTAATATCTGACAAAAATTATTTTTTGATAAAAACCTATTTTTGGTACACAGTTTAAATTTATTTTAAAGTTGACAAAAACCCATTTTTAAATATTGAAAAAAATAATAATAATAATAATAAAAATCATTTTTGTTATTTAAATACCTGACAAAAAACTTTTTTTAAGACATAGTTCTATTGTCTTAAAAAAAAGTTTTTTGTCAGGTATTAAAATAACAAAAATTTTTGACTAATTTTTTTTAACTTTTTTTTACAAAACATAATTTCAATATTTAACATTTTTGAAATCTGATAAAAATTATATTTGTTTTTTTTTTATACCTGACAAAAAACTTTTTTTTAAGACATAGTTCTAACATCTGACAAAAACAAATTTTAAAATATGACTATTATAGCAGATATATAGTTCTAACATTAGACAGAAACTATTTTTTAAATATTAAAAAAAAATCATTTTTGGTTATTTTTATATCAGAAAAAAATATTTTTTGTCAAAAAATAATTTTTAAAACAAAGTTCTGATACAAAAATTTTGAAACTCACAAATTTTTGTGATTAACAAAAAAATATTTGTTTTTTACATCACACAAAATATTTTTAAAAGTATAACTTTGACACTTAACAGAATTTTTTTTTACAAAAATTTTTTTTTTTCTACTGGAACATAGTTCTGACAAAAACCATTATAAAATTTAACAAAAAGCTTTGTTTGAACATAGTTTTGACAAAAAGCCAACCCATAGTTTTCACATCTGACAAAAATAATTTTTAAAATTTAAAAAATAACTTGTTTTCAACATAAAATTTTGACATCTGATAAAAACCATTTAAAAAACTGACAAAAATCATTTTATAGTTTTTATAGCTTTTTACTAAAAATTATGTTTTAAGCGATATTAGATTACGTCCTTCTTCTATGTATTCATGGAAAATGTTCATGTATATTTATTTAAACATACAACAGCTCTTTAGGACTTGGGATGTATTAATTAAAACATCCAATTGATATAAAATACATTTAATATAGTGTACGTTTCGGACATACTAACGATGTCCTTCATCAGCACTGTAACATTTACATTTTTTCAATTTAAACATTTCTAGATGAAATAAAAATAAAAACTATATATTTATAATTAGCATTAAACATGGCTTTCCATTAAAAGTTATTTTTACAATTAAACAGCACAACACTTTAAAATTCAATTTACAATTACATTAAAAAAAAAAATAAATAAATAAATATTTTATGGCCAAGCAATTCATTTTACAATTTCTATTACTCTGTGTGAAGACGGAGGAAAAGTACATTTTTATTTATTTGCTATAAAACAACTACATTCTAATAAAACAAAAATTTTTTTTTATTTATTTTAAAATTAATATGAAAAATACGAGGGAGTTTTAATAATTGAACTAAAATTAACAATTTAAATTTACTATTATAATTCATTAATTGAATAGAGGAATCAATCCAGCACATCTCTATTCGATGCAAGAACAAACACCAATCAATCAAAGGTCTGCGACTCTCATCAACCCATCAACGACAAGGATGTTAATATGCCGGTAGCCAATTGATGAGAGTCCCAAACATTCAACCGATTGCAACATCTCACATACGAAAAGAGACAAGCCCAACACAATTCATAAACAAATTATTGAAGGAAATTATCTGCCGAGTTTAAGTTTTACAATATTATGGTAAATAACACTTAGATTATTACTATCTGTTTGGAAATTGCAAGTATGGTTATTATTTATGTGTAGCATTTCATTTATCAATCTTTTTTTAAAAACCGGTTCTATATCTAATATTTCAGTTTTATTGAAATTGAAATGATGTCCTTGTGAGATATGATGTTGTGATAGACCCGTTTTTTCGCTTTTATTTATGCAATCTCGTTTATGTTGTTTTAAGCGATCCGTCAATTTTTGACTGGATTGTCCTATGTATTTTGTTGAGCAATTGTTGCACGGAATGGAATATATTGTATTTTTTTTGTTTTCTGTTAGAGTCTTATCTTTGAGTTTGGAGTATAATGTCCCCACTGTGTTAATGGCTTTGTAGGTAATTTTTGTATGTGCGTCGGTTAATATTTTTTTAATTGTGTGTGAGAGACCACTGACAAAAGGAACTGGGTACCACGTTATGGGTGTTGTTGTTTCTATTGTAGTTGTTGGCAAGTTTGTGAGCTTGTTATTATTTAAAAATTTATTAATTAATTTTATTGGGTAATTATTGCATAACAATTTTTTTTTAAGGAGGTTAAAATTCTTTTTATGAAATTTTTGATCTGATAATTTAATTATTCTATTTATTTGCATCGTTATGATATTTATTTTTTGTGATAAGGGATGATTTGAATTGAAGTTCAGCGTTCACAAAGAAATAAACAAATTGATTGCCAATAAACTAGATATAGCTATAAAAACTTTTAGGAAAAAAATATTAAATATAGAAATACAAGCAACTCATTTTAAAACTAAAAATATATATAAAGATATAGCTACAATATATTGTAAATTGAAGGAGATTGTGCCGGTTTTAATTATTTATAATTTTAAAAATAATTTTTTAAATGCTAAACTTAACGTCATTAACAATAGAATAAAAACTCGACAAATGAAAAAACTTACTAAACTGATAGATAACGGTTCATTAATTGCTCCGCTAACTAACTCATCCTTTATTGAAAATACTACAAACATAACTATTCTACCTAATATTATAGATATTTTAGGAAAAGGTCCTAAGTTTTCAGTTGCGGCAAATGTGAGTTCTTTTCCTTCATTCTCATTAATTAAATCAATTGAACATTGCATAGGTGAAAAATCTAATTCCGTTGACAAAGATGATCTTAGATCAAAATGTGTAAATATTATTACTAATTTCATCAATAAGGAAAAAAATAAAAAACAACTTAACTCTCCTTTCCAAAAAAATTATTATCAGGCAAAATCTTTTTTAAAAAATCATCCGGATTTACTTGTAACTAGATCAGATAAAGGTAACAAAACAGTGGTGTTGCACCGAATGGAATATATTGAAAAAATGTGTGATTTGGTCTCAAATGATACTACATATAAACTTTTGGGGAAAGATCCAACTCCGCTTTTTGAAAAATCTACCAACTCATTATTAAAACAATTAATGGATAATAAATATATAGATGATAAGTTGTATCGATCCTTGAAAGTTACTAATTCAACATCACCCAAATTGTATGGGTTACCCAAAATACACAAACCTCAAAGACCACTAAGACCCATTGTTTCATGTAACGATACACCAGATTATAAGTTCTCTAAATACATCACAACCATTTTGAACCATTTAATACCCACATTTAAGTATTTTTTTTTTTTTTTTTTTTTTTTTTTTTTTAGGACGTAGTGAGTTGTTTGGCTCTCAACAAGTGGCCCTTAAGAATAACTTACGCATGGTAATACCTTCCGGTTTTCTTCTCTGCGCAAATCCTGTTGTTTTAATGTCCCTGTCTAAACTAACCTACATTTGGTGCTAGTTTGAGGCGGGCTGGTTTTTGCTTCGCGGATTTTCACGCATCATCTGCGGCACGCATGCTGTCCCCGGCCCCTCTCTCCCTATAGCCCCTACCTTTGTCTGTCTCTTTATATTCTTCTATTGTCAAACTCTTCAATTTTTTTTTTTGTACACTTGTTGCAAAGTTTTTTAACGCCCTCCATTTATTTTCATCTTTTAAGCATTTGTTAATGATTGTTCTTTTATCCACTTTGCTTTCTAGTATATATTCTAGTTTTTTTCTATCTTCCTCCCACGCCTCGCATTCTACTAGAGTGTGTTCTGCGTTATCGTGTGTTTCTTCCTGACAAAATGTACACCTTTCTTCTTCATTTATTTTTTTAATTTTTTTGCAAGAATTTTCCAAATGCTCCGTGCCCGGTCAGTATTTGTGTTGTATAATAACACGTCTCGGGTTTCTTCTCTACCCATTCTTTTATGTCTGGGATTAATTCTCTCGTCCATTTCCCCTTTTCTCCTGTATCCCATTTTCTCTGCCATCTTTCCATAGTCTTCTCTCTTGCTCTTATCTTTGCTTCTTTTTTACTCGTTCCTTCTTTTACAAGTTTTTTTATTTCTATTCTTTCCTCCACCATCATATCCGCGGGAGGTGTTGCCGCAATTACCTCTACTGCCTCTTGTGACACTGTTCTGTAAGCTCTACAAATCCTTAGCGAGCTTGCTCTTGTGGCTCCTCTTACTTCCTTTCTGTTTTTCTTTGTTTTCATGGCTTCTCCCCATGTTTCTGCGGCGTACAGCAATTTGCTTCTTGCTGCCGTTGCTATTAGCCTTCTGCTTTCTTCTCCTGGACCTCCGTTGTTTGGCATAAGTCTACCAAGCTTTCTCTCAATTTCCTTTGTTCCAATGACCGCTTCCTTAACCTGTTCATTCCATCCCTTTGCTTCGAGTGTCACTCCAAGGTATTTGATTTTTTTCCCTATGGTTATCTCTTGATCTCCCACCTGTATCTTACCTGTTCCTCTATTATTCCTCTTAGTCGATAGCCATGCCGCCTCAGTTTTTTGTGTTGCTAGTTTTAAGCCCTTACTTCTCATCCATATTTGTATCATATCAATTGCCAGCTCTAATCTTCCTTTTAGTACTTCTATTTCTACGTCTCTACCTACTACTGCTATGTCGTCCGCAAATGCTGTTATTGACACGCCTTCCGGCATCTTCATTCGAAGTAACTCGTTATAGACAAGGTTCCACAGTTTTGGTCCCAGTGCTGAGCCCTGCGGTACCCCTCTAGTAAGTTTGAATCTTCCATTTTTGGTCACTAGATTTCTGTCCTGTAAGTAGCTCCATATAATCTTGATTGTTTTTCTGTTCAGTTCTTTCTTCTTTGCCGCCTCTATAATTGCTGCCCATGATACGCTATTAAACGCGTTCTGTATGTCCAACGCTATCATTACACAGTGTTGTCTTTTCCTCTGCGTTCCGCTGTTTGCTTCTTTTGCTATTGCTTTCACTTTTTCAATAGCTCCTAAGGTTGTTTTTCCTTTGGTAAATCCGTATTGTTCTTTTTCCCATCCTCCTTTTTCTTCTATTTCTTGTTCTATTCTCCGTACAATAACTTTTTCCATTATTTTAGCCAGTGTGTTGATTAAACATATTGGTCTGTATGATGTTGCTTTTCCTGCTTCTTTTTTTTTCTCAATCAGTACCAGAGTGGCTTCTTTCCAACATCCTGGGAAAGTTCCTTCTTTTAGGCACCTGTTGATTATTTGAGTTATTTCTATCTCGTTTCCGTCTAATGCTGCTTTAACAATCTCTGTTGTTATTTCGTCCGGACCTGGTGCTTTGTTGTTAGGCAATTCTTTTATGATCTCTTTGATCTCTTCCACTGTTGCCATAACTGTTGCTTCTTCTTCTTTTGTTTCTGGTTCTTCTACTGGTTCTCCCTTTGGAAATAGTTTTTTAATTATGACCTCTTCTTCTTCGTCTTCTTTTAAGCAGATTCCTTTTGTTCTTCCACCCAATTTGTCCATCACTATTTTGTACGGTTTTCCCCAAGGATCCCCATCTATAGATTCTATCATTTCTTTCCAGCATCTTTTTCTGCTATCCCTAATTGCCTTTTTTAAAATTTTTCTGTCGTTTTTTAGTTTCTCTTCTATTTCCTCTGTGTTCTCTCCTCTTCTTCTCAGCCTTTTGATTTTCCTCGCTGTTTGTATTGTCTTTTTCCTGCATTCTTTTATTTCCTCACACCACCAGTATGGTCCTTTTCGTCCGCCTTCCCTGTACCTAGGAATTGCTTCCTCCGCCGCTTTTCTCAGTTTTTCTGAGTACCTCTCGCATCTTTTCTCAATATTTTCGTTTTCTGTCACTTCTTCTGTTTCCATGCCTCTCTTTATCTTTTCTTTGTCCATTCTTCTTACGTTCCATTTACCTTCTCTTGTGTGCTCCTGTTTTCCTTTCTCCTTTGTATTGTATTGTATATGTTTATGTAGACTCAGTGATTCTTCTTCAGTCACGGTCCATTCATTTATTATTTTTGCCATTTCCCACGTTGCTATGGTGATGTCAATATGCGATTTTGAGCTTCCTCTTACAAACGTCGGTTTGTCTCCATTGTTGCAGATTGTAAGATTTAACCCTGCTATCATCTCCTCTAAGATTTTTCCTCTTAAATCGTTCTTGTAGCCTCCCCATCTCGGTGATTTTGCGTTGAAATCTCCTCCTACAATAATTTTTTTGTTTTTCTGTTTTCTTAAACTTCTTTCTAATTCTTCTATCCACTCTCGATAGTATTCCAGACCGCAGTTTGGGCTGATATAACAGCTGTATACTATCATGCTTTGTACTTCTGCCCACACTATTCCTTCTTTTGGTGTTCCCCATCTTTCCACCTTGTCCCTACACTTCCCCCTAGCTAAAATTGCTGCATCTGTTCTTTTGTCTCTTATCCACTTACCATTTAGTTTGTTTTTATTAGGTTCACTCACTAGCACTAGGTCTATTTCCTCTCTCTCCGCTGTTGCTATTAGTAAATCGTGAGCCTCTCTTCCCCTCCCTATGTTTATTTGTATAAACTTATACATTATGTGATACTATTTTTCCTCCTGTTCTCTCCAGTTATCTGGGTTGTTGTCCTCCATATTCTTCTTTGTTTTCCTCATTTCTTTTTTCTTTGTAGCTGGACATCTTTTCTCTCCCGTTCTGTGTCCTAATACTTTGCATTCAATGCAGTATTCTTTGTTTCTGCATTCGGCAACCTGATGTCCCTCCTTTCCGCATTTTATACATAGCGAAGACCTGTCTTCCCCATTGCATTCTGCCGCTACATGTCCTTTCCTCCAGCATTTATAACATTTTCTTTCATTTGCTTTAACTTTCTCTACTCTGCATCTTATGAGTCCTATGTTTATTCTTCCTTCTCCTATTATCTGTTCTGCTATTTTTTTGTCCATTTTGACTATAGCGGTTTGTATTTCTCTATAACCTTTCTTTATGAAAATTATTGTACTTCCTTCTGTGTTCACTTTGTTCATAATTTCTTCCAGTATTTCTTCTCTCTTAATTTCCGGGCTAATATCTTTGATTATCACCAGTTCTGTAGTTTTGTTGCTGGCTTTTCGTACATTGCAGCCTTCCATTCCATTTTTAATTTTTTCTATCTCTTTCTCCGTCTCATTACCCTTTGTAATTAGTAACAACTCCCCTTTTTTTGTTTCTCTTACCTCCTTGAACGTAGATCCTTTTATCTGGGTTTTTGCCTGTCATTTAAGTATAACGTTAGAAATTCTATAGAAGTAGTCGATAAATTAAAACAAATTAGAATCCCGGATAACCACACACTTATATCATTAGATGTAGAATCCCTTTTTACAAATATACCAAAAAATTTGGTGTTAGAGATCATTAAAAAAAGATGGACGGACATATCAGCTCACACATGTATTGACATGCAAATGTTCCTGAAATGCATAGCACATTTTTTTGACAATAGCTATTTTCAATTTAATGGTAGTTATTATAGTCAAACGTTTGGAACCCCTATGGGAGTTCCTATAAGTCCTATCTTGGCTATGTTAGTGATGGATGACTTGATCAATACTTGTCTAAATGAGTTGGAGTTCAGCGTTCTATCACTGTTTGTCTATATGGATGACACATTAATTATATTACCCACATCTAAAATAGAGCAATTATTAAATAAATTTAACAACTTTTATAATAACTTAAATTTTACAATTGAGAGGTCAATTGACAACAAGTTACCCTTTCTTGATCTTTTGATAATTATAGAGAATAACCATATAGTAATTGACATGTATAAAAAACCAACGGACAGTGATAGAACGCTGAACTTCAATTCAAATCATCCTTTATCACAAAAAATAAATATCATAACGATGCAAATAAATAGAATAATTAAATTATCAGATCAAAAATTTCATAAAAAGAATTTTAACCTCCTTAAAAAAAAATTGTTATGCAATAATTACCCAATAAAATTAATTAATAAATTTTTAAATAATAACAAGCTCACAAACTTGCCAACAACTACAATAGAAACAACAACACCCATAACGTAGTACTCAGTTCCTTTTGTCAGTGGTCTCTCACACAAAATTAAAAAAATATTAACCGACGCACATACAAAAATTACCTATAAAGCCATTAACACAGTGGGGACATTATACTCCAAACTCAAAGATAAGACTCTAACAGAAAACAAAAAAAATACAATATATTCCATTCCGTGCAACAATTGCTCAACAAAATACATAGGACAATCCAGTCAAAAATTGACGGATCGCTTAAAACAACATAAACGAGATTGCATAAATAAAAGCGAAAAAACGGGTCTATCACAACATCATATCTCACAAGGACATCATTTCAATTTCAATAAAACTGAAATATTAGATATAGAACCGGTTTTTAAAAAAAGATTGATAAATGAAATGCTACACATAAATAATAACCATACTTGCAATTTCCAAACAGATAGTAATAATCTAAGTGTTATTTACCATAATATTGTAAAACTTAAACTCGGCAGATAATTTCCTTCAATAATTTGTTTATGAATTGGGCTTGTCTCTTTTCGTATGTGAGATGTTGCAATCGGTTGTATGTTTGGGACTCTCATCAATTGGCTACCGGCATATTAACATCCTTGTCGTTGATGGGTTGATGAGAGTCGCAGACCTTTAATTGATTGGTGTTTGTTCTTGCATCGAATGGAGATGTGCTGGATTGATTCCTCTATCCAATTAATGAATTATAATAGTAAATTTAAATTGTTAATTTTAGTTCAATTATTAAAACTCCCTCGTATTTTTCATATTAATTTTAAAATAAATAAAAAAAAAAATTTGTTTTATTAGAATGTAGTTGTTTTATAGCAAATAAATAAAAATGAACTTTTCCTCCGTCTTCACACAGAGTAATAGAAATTGTAAAATGAATTGCTTGGCCATAAAATATTTATTTATTTTTTTTTTTTTTTAATGTAATTGTAAATTGAATTTTAAAGTGTTGTGCTGTTTAATTGTAAAAATAACTTTTAATGGTAAGCCATGTTTAATGCTAATTATAAATATATACTTTTTATTTTTATTTCATCTAGAAATGTTTAAATTGAAAAAATGTAAATGTTACAGTGCTGATGAAGGACATCGTTAGTATGTCCGAAACGTACACTATATTAAATGTATTTTAAATCAATTGGATGTTTTAATTAATACATCCCAAGTCCTAAAGAGCTGTTGTATGTTTAAATAAATATACATGAACATTTTCCATGAATTATGTTTTAGTTTTGATATCTGACAAAAACAATTTTTGTAATTTTTGAAAACTTTGAAAAAATTGTTTTTGTTTTTTTTTTACAAAAAACCATTTTTACAATACACTGTTGTGACATCTAACAAAAATTATTTTTAAAATATGACAATAATTTTGGTTTTTTTACATTAACAAAAAAATAATTTTTGTTTGAGAAATTTTTTTAAAAATGAGAAAAGTTATTTTTAACATTTTTTTTAACAAAAATCGTTGTTTTAAACCTTTTCCCACATATTTTGTTTATATTTATATTTGCATATGTCACCATGACTGGTCTTTGTAAGTGCAACAGTGTAGTATAATCTGGTATTACTTGTAGTAGTTGTGGTATCATTTTCCACATTAGTTGTGCTATTTGCTACAACAAATGCCATTATGATGCTTAATTTAATTTTAAATCTGAATCAAATTTACAAAGAAAACATCACACTGAATCAGGTATTGTTAGATGAAGTTCAATTTAACAATAAACTTCTATCTGATAAAATTTCTTGTTTGAAAGAGATTAAAAAATTTTAGATTTAAAATCTGGCCGTTTACCTGACTCTTATACTAGTCGGTCTCTTATTAATGCTAATTTAATTTAACTGCTTCCGGTAAAAACAGTTCTACCTCGACCCAGAACTTCTACTATTACTAGTAGTATACAATTAACTAAACCTAAAGTATATCATAAAACTCCAAAAATGTTTGGCTGTGGTTTAGCCAATGACCAGTTGCATCCACCAAACATTTATGAGTCTAAACTTATGCGTGGAACAAACAAAACTAACATAGTACACTTTGTTAATCTAAACTATCATCTGACTCGGTTGATGTTGTCAAATTTGTGCTAAAATCAGGAGTAGTTTCAAATTTTATATTTTTTTTATTTAATTTATAAAATCTATTTATTAAAAACATTATTAATTAAAGATTTTATTTAACAAACATGTTTCAATGAATTATCATCATTATCAATGTAAAAAACTGTCTATTTGAGCTGACCAGTCTAAATTAGTTCTGTCTAAGAACTTTTGGCCTGCAAACATTGCTGTAAATTTTTTTATTGTTTAAGGCTGACCTCAACAATTACCAAATACACCTGCAAGGGATTTTTAAACTTTAAACCCACTCAACAGTAGACCTTTTACTAGGAATACATCAATATTATATCTTGGGAGAAAACCTATTCCTGTACAGGAATGTGTTCGAGATCTCGATGTCACATTTTTCCGGGCGCTGACCTGGCGTCCTCATTTAATAAATCTGAGATCAAGATGTGTTTTGGCACTAAACTTGCTCTGGTCGTTAAGTGGAAAGTCATGGGGAGCGGATCGGAAAACAACGCTACTTTTGCATCGCGCTTTGTTGCGTTCAAAACTAGATTATAGTTCCATAATCTATGCTTCCGCAGCTCCATCCACATTACGTATTGTTGATCTTGCTCACCATACTGGAATTTGTTTAGCAACTGGCGCATTCCGCACTAGCCCTATTGCTAGTGTTTTGTGTGAGGCAGCTGAACCATCACTCTGTCTTCGGCGTAAAATCTTGACTGTTAGGTACGCCGCTAAACGCTTGCATCCGACGTTTCCTGT
The DNA here is from genome assembly GCA_963932245.1 of Tachinus rufipes. Taxonomy (NCBI): domain Eukaryota; kingdom Metazoa; phylum Arthropoda; class Insecta; order Coleoptera; family Staphylinidae; genus Tachinus; species Tachinus rufipes. The sequence goes on along the minus strand of OZ010748.1, from coordinate 17,679,345 downwards.
TGTGTACAATAATGGTCTCGACGATCTATACAATAACAGAATACGGTCACAAAAACCGGTTGCCGCAAGAAATTACACTATACTTCAGGAACTGAATTTCCAACTCTCAATACAATACAATTTGGGCGGATACATTTAAAGCCCACTGAGCAAATGATTGCCGATATATTGACAACGCTTGTAGAGCTATGACTGTATTAGTTTTTAGATACTACGGAATTAGAGTTGTCTAGTCACTATATACAATAAATAAGCACATAATCAAATGGACTATTTGCTTTCTCTGACATTTTAAAAAACGTACTATATAATTTTTTGTTGATTTTTTACGCTTTACAATGTAAGTTATTTGAATTTCTTACGTATTATAAATCTTTATTGAGGTAATAAACAAAAATGTAAAAAATTAAAAGATTGAAATCGATTTTTTGCTAATTTTTTTTTCGTGTGTTATATATGCCAACAAAATGTAATTACCTTTTAGAAAAAGCTAATCTCTACAACGTTATAAAGAAATTAAATAATGCTTTAAAACCTTTAAAAAAATATTTACAATTTGGACACAAACATCTTCAGATAGTTGACGGTTGTTTTCTTCTGTACAAAGTTGTTTGAGGTTGTTTTGAAACATTTGGCTTGATTTGCAAGAAATACGTTACGTACGTACAACATTAAAAAAAATGTACAATTATAATAGACAGTCCAAATGACGCTAAGATTGAATCTTGCAAAAAAAATCTAAAAAAGTACGACGTTCTATGATATTCTAAATCTCTGAATTTAAATTTGATTAAACTACAGTTCCAAAATGTTTGTGCAAAAAACACAAACAAAAATAATTTTGAAGAAATGCTTTTTATTTTAAAAAATTGAAACCAAAGTTGAGCAAGCTTTTGTGGACGCAAATACTTTAATTATTACCACGGCAATTGAAGAAACAATTATAAATTAAAAAAAAAACTAGTGCAAAGATGATAATTTCAATTTTTTTTTTTTTGGTTACGTAGGTCTGTTTGCAATATATTTTTGTGTTTTGTTTGTAACTATTTTGTGTTTAACTTTTTTAATGCGGAGAAATAAATAATGATGTTTTAATCGTATTTTAGAAAAAAAATTATGGGTACAATTAGGTTAGTACTCCTTTTTTAAGAAGGAAGAGAAAAAATCTTTCAAAAACAGATTTATTTGGGAATGGCTCCCAAACGCCTACCGTAAAACTTTTCTGTAGACTAACGTAGGTTACAAAAGAATTTCCGTTAAATATTTTGTTGCGGCGGTTTCCTATTTTGGTTATTCTTAACTTCTTTCTTCACTTATACGCAAAGATTTTTTACCAGAATCTTGTCTATCTAGCTTTAACTTTACGGTTCCTGTTCTTTTTTCTTGATGATTTCTGTAGCTTAATTTTCTATTATCTTTTATGTATTTTTGTTTTTAAGCATATATTCCATTATATTTTTGTATGTCAGAGCTAAGCTCCAGTCGTTCTCTATTTTGAGAACTGGCACCTATCGCATTGGTGCGTTTTATTGTATGAACTTTTATTGTATCCACTTTGTCACAGTATGCTCATTGGTCACTATCCTCTAAGTTCATTCTTTTCAGATAGTATTGAAAGCAGCCGTGATCTGTCAGGATCTGGGTAAGGTGGTATTCAACCTATGGAATTGCTTTTGGGATTAGCTTCTTTGTCTATCTTTGTCACAGTTTACTTTTACCATTTAGCTTCCCACTTAACAGAGTTCCAGCTCTGGTTACTGTCTTCTGCGCATTCTGGTTTGTACCAACCGTGTATTTTTTTTCCAGAACTATACAGTGTATAGGTTGGTTTTTGTTATCATCTCTGGCTGACACGGTCCGGTCCTTGCCATACGTATTGTCATCTTTTTTTTGTACCCATTCTAACATGTTTTTGTATTTTAGGATCTCTGTACAATTGCTATACATGGGGGCTCTGTATAGTACAATAAAATTGGCTATTGAAGGCAGCAATCGCGCAAGTGCTGCTACCGTTTCTTCAGCTTTTCTGGTAATTTCTGCAATCTGGGCTTTTTTGCCAAGAAAGACCCTGACGTATTTGGCGCTATTTTTGCTAGTGACGATGATATCCTCTACTTTTTTGGACACACAATTAAGTGAATTACGTCCGACCAGTACCGCTTCAGTTTTGTGCGAGGCCAGTTTCAATCTATTTCTTGCCAACTACATTTTTACGCAGTTTGCGGGTACTTAGCATTCTTTTTGATGGTTGCTTTTTAGGGCTCGCACACTACTATAGCAAGATTATCCGCATATCTCACTTGCTGCCACTCTAGTTCCATAATAATATTCATTCACAGGGCCGAGTTGAAGACATTTTAGACGTTCAGTTTCAACAATCAACCAAACCATTGTTGAAATTAACAAAAAACCGTTTTCAAACAAAAAACAGAGTTCTAACAGCTGACATTTTTAAAATCTGATATAAATTGTTTTTGTTTTTTTTTTCACATCTTACAAGAAATATTTTTTGACTTAAAACCGTTTTTAGAACACAGTTTAAATCTGACAAAACTATTTTTTAAATTAATAAACTATTTTTGACATCTTTAAAAAAATTCTGACATTTGACATAAAATTTTCTGACAAAAACCAATTTTAAAAGACATAGTCTTACCAAAAAAACATCTCTAAAACTTAACAATATACATTTTTTTGATTTTTGACAAACAATCCTTTTTTACTGAATATAGTTTTGACAAAACCATTATTAAAATCTGACAACAAATTATATTTGTTGTTTGTTTACATCAAGCAAACATTATTTTTTGACTAAAAACTATTTTTAGAACACATGACTTTTAACAAAAATACATTTTTACATCACATAGTTTTGACATCTGAAAAAAACTATTTTTGAAATCTGGCAAAAAACCTTGGCTTCTAATTAGAGTTGTTAACGGCTACTAAACCATCTTTACACGGGCTATACAGGTACTAAATCATTCCGATCATCTACGCGCTAGGAAAAAATTGTACCCCCAATAGCAAAGAAGCAGAAGGAAAAAAGCAAGACCAACAAAAATTTTTTGCAAATGTCTCTACAATTGCATGAACCAGAACCTTAATTGAAGAGATCACACCAGAAAACATAAAAAAAGTGTACTTTTTTACTCAGTTCCTGACAAGACACGGTTGTTTTGGAAAGTAGTCACCTTCACTAAAAACAAAGTTGAACCGAACATTCTGACAACGTCACCACAACAAACAAAACAAGTTAAGGCAAACTAAACATACAAGGGCAAACACCGTAAAATAAAAAGAAAGTCACTGCTACCAACTGCTTCCACAGACGGAACGCGTGTACAACCGTGCTATAACATTACGTCACAGTGCGAGGATAATGCAAGTAATTCCAAACGTTTGGTTAATTCTCCTACTCAGTTCAAGGAACTTCTAAGACCACTACGAAAACTCGGACCATAACCGGTTTTTGAACTTTCCGTGCCGCATATGTTTATACATGTTTAACTCTGCACTATCAATAATCTTAGTAAAACTCCAGTGGACATGTTTACGTTTTACGGACTATTTCCGAAACCCAAACCCAAACCGACGTTATACTTGCCAAATAAAACCAAAAACTTAACCTTAACACCTATTTTTTTTTGGTCCCATAAAAAAATGACATTTTTGATTTGCAGTTAGTTGAGTCTAAACAACCAACAAAACTGGAATAAAGACCACTGGACAGAATATTCCGTTACAGGCCACTCTGGGTTATTTCTACTCTACACATTGTAGCTTCCTGAAGTCAACTCTCAAAATAGTTTAAGAGACTGCACTCCATACACTATCTGCTTACACATTCTACCAAGGTTTCAAAACGGCTACTGGTAGCTGCTACACGCACTTTACAAACAAATAAGCCAGTTTTAAATTGAATTGAATCCGCAGGCACTTTGTGTAAGTGCGTATGTAGTTCTCTGAATGAGAGTGTTTGAGAATGAATTATAACGCTAAATACTCCCACAATCAATTCCGACACACTAAAACCCATCACCGGGAGTCTACCAACTTTTTCTGAACCTGAACCACCAGTCTTTGTAGCCTTGCTTGGCTGGTAACAAAGCTGATACCAACAAGAAACTTTCTTATTCCCTATTCCGTCTTGCTAACCACTAACAAATTTGGAAAGATAAGCATAAAGTTGACCAGCAATTACTATAAATAGACCCATTTTTAAACCAAAAGTTAATCAAGCTACAAGTAGTTTAAACGCAGCTACGCTTGAGAAGCAAAACTCAAAAAGTGAAAACACACGCACTTGGAAGAATAGCACACACCGCTCCTGCAGACGTATTTTTGGGCAACCACATGGCACTAGGCCCACTTAACGCCAATCCACTCAGCAAAGCCAGGCTACCGCTGGAAGTCCGTGGCCTAAGTAGGACTCAAATAACAAGTTGTAGTGCACACCAAACAAAAACAAACACAAAACACTCAGAACGGTTTGGAATGCGGTGACCTGTTGGCCGGTATTGTCTTTAAAATAATTATTTCGTCTCATTTTTTTGAGTATCCTTTTAATAGTTAAAATGTCATTATCAGGTTCCAAGCATCTCTACTGTTTTGGTTTATGTTTATTATAATTTTTTTTTTTTTTTTTTTTTTTAATTTTTAAATATTCTTTACATATAAATAATTTGTATATACATAAAAAATAAATAAACTGAGGGCTTTGTCATTTGACATCCGGCAGAAAAAAATGTCTATGTAGATTAAATTGTTGGAAGCTGTTCCATAAACTCCACAATGGGGTTGATGTGTTTCTTTATCTTCTTAAGTGCATCTATCAGGGTTTTTTCTTTCCAAAACACTAGACTGCACAATAATAAAAATGGCCTCAGTTACGTGATTTGTTTAGGATCTATCGGGGTATATGTGGTTGTAGTTTTTATATTTTGTATTAATCAGTTGAAGTGTTTCCATTTTTATTATGGTGCAGTTTAGTGTTTTGTAAGTAATTTTAGGTATTTTTGTATGTATCTGTAAGGCTTTTCTAATGAGTGCATATGTATTTTGGTATGATACTGGATGTGTTGGAGCTACATACTTTATGATACTTTTGTTGCTTTCTAAAACACTCAAGTCAGTTGGTAGTGGTTTGTTTACATATTGCCCATTTTTCTCTAATATGTTTTTAGTTTGTTGTAGTATCTAGATTACGTTTTCTTTTTCAATTGTTTTAATGTTTTGGTATATAATTTTTATTTTTTATTTGCAAATCAATTGGAGTTTCTGCTGATTCGCTCAAAATTGCAATTATTGGCGTAAAGCAGATGGCCCCAATACTTGTTCTTAAGGACTCATTTTGCTACTTGTTTTTTATTATTATCTTGTGCATATATTTGGCATCCATACATTATTTTGGGTTTTATTAAGGTTCTGTAAAGGTGTACTGCTATATCTTGTTTGGCTCCTTTCTTCCTTGGTGTTATAGCTCTAATCAAATTTATATCTTTTTTTGTTCGTGTTTCTACTTCTTCGATATGTTTATTAAATTTTAATTTTCTGTCCATCCATACACCTAAGAATTTATGTACTTCCGTTTCCGGTATATCTTTATCGTGCATTTTTATGTTGTTATGGGGTGGTATTTTGTGTTTATTAGTAAAATATATTGCTTTACATTTGTCTATATTTATGTTTAAGTTTAGTAATTGAAAGTGTTTATCCACTATTTTGATTTCGTCTTCTAGTATTTTTATATTTATGTTTATATTTTTATTTGTCGTATATAGAGTAACATCGTCAGCATATTGAATGAGATTGATTTTTGTGTGCTTTTTAATATTGTGCATTAATAGATTAAAAAGTATAGGGCTTAGAGTGCTCCCTTGTGGTAGTCCTGTACTAGAGGTACGACAGTGTGTGTTTTCTGCTTGGATAGTATAGGAGGATCTGTCAGTTAGAAAAGAATATATATATCTTATAAATCTTTTTGGTATATTTAGTTCAGTAATTATATTGATTAGCGTCGGAATATCTACGAAGTTATACGCTTGTTCTAGATCTATAAACACTGCTAAAGTAATTTCATTTTTTGCTGTGTTTAACCTTATTTTGTAGAATAATTTATATAAAGCGTCTGATGTGCTTTTGTTTTGTCTAAAACCGTAGTTATGTTCTGGTAATAAATGCTCTTTTTCTACAAAGTAATTAAGTCTATTCTTAATCATCCTGTTTAATACCTTTATAACGCATGGGATTAGGGATATTAATCTATAAGATTTAATTTGATCGTCCGGTTTATTTGTTTTTAAAAATGGTAGAATTTTTATTTTCTTCATATTTTCTTGTATTTGTCCTTTTTGCCACCATTCGTTAAATATTTACAATAATATTGTTTTTGCTTTATGTGGTAACTGCTTGATCATGTTGTAATTTATTTCATCTAATCTGGGTGCGGTTGCTTTTTAAGTTTTAATGCAAAGGTTAATTCGTCCATGTTAAAATTAGTCTCCAAAGGATGTAGTATATGGTTTGTTTGTTTTTCAGCTATTTGATGGTGATTTTCCGTGTAGTCCGGTGTTATGGTTTTTAATAATTCTTCCGTTAATTTATCGTTTGTTTTAATTGAGTTTATTTGGGCATTTCCATTCCCTTTTATAGCTATACTCCATGCTCTTCTGCTGTCCATTTTTGGATTTAAGTTTTCACAGGTGTCAATCCAACTATTATGTTTTGCCTTTTCTATACCATCTTGGGCTTCTTTACATGTCTTTTTATATTCTTCGTAGTGTTCAATGCTCATTTTTTTTTGCGTAGTTTTCCTAGTGCTAAGGGGGTAGCGGGATAAGATGACTGTGGCGGCCCCTGCGCGATTTTAGTTAGGAATATTTAAATCTTATTTGAAATTAAAAAAAAAACGAAATTTATATGCTCATCAACTTATTTTTTGACTTGTGCCAAAACTGTGGTAAAAAATGCGTTTTTCTAAAATTATCTCACTATTTATTTATTTGTGGTTTTTTTTGGTTAGTATTATGATCGGATTTGAATGATTTGATTGTATTACACTCAAAACTAGTGCGTAGTATTTTTTTCAAATTATTTACAGGTCCTGGGACCCCAAAAACTGTATGCAAACAGTAAACAAACATGAAAAAATGAGTTTTTAGAAATAATTTTTTTTTTGCAAGAGTTCTAATGCCCGTACCAATAAGGGCTAAATAGCATAAGTAGCCCTCTAAATCAGCTTCATTTTACGCTTAACCGCATGTAAATATTTTCATTTGTTTGCGCGACAACTCAAATTATTTAAATTTTTTTTTCCATGACTTAGAAACAAATTACAAATTAGGCGAGCTATTGACAAAATATGACTCGTATATAACATTTAAAAAAAAATACATTGTTATTGATTTACAAATATCCAATACAAATGTTAAAATACATATAGAAACTTTTTATATAAAATCATAAATCTACAACTCAGTTTTCGTCGTCGCTATCTTCGTTAATTACCGGCTGAATTCTCTGCACTTCAAATAATGTTGACAATATTTGTGCAGGACGTACTATTTTCGATAAATATCTTGCATGCGATAAATAATAAATGATGGTAGCAACGTGCGAACAACAGCTGACCGTTCGAAGCCCATTGGGGCAGTCACATACGTAATGCTTAATACCACCATACCCGATCGTGTTGGGTTGATAGTGAACATAGCATTTGTACATTTTACTGTTAATATGCCGCGACTGTATCTAGCATTTAAGCACCGTGTTGTCTTCAACTAAATAATTAATTTTTATGTCACCCTCTTCGCTATATCGCTCTGCTAAGTAAGATATACTTTGGGCTAACTGATAGGTACCAGTGAACAGACTTTTCAAATCTTTCTCTGTCATCTCGGGGAAATCTTGTACGTTTGATGATTTTAAAGGTTGGAATGACTTTTTTCTTCTGTTCCAGTTACCTTCCTCCAGTTCTTTTGCTAATGAATTGTCGTCACTTTGTTTAGTAAGCATGAAGATGGCAACTTCATTTTGCATACTCGCATCGGAGTTCAAGCGTTTTCCGAAAGTATTAACTAGAAAAGAAGCGATTCTGCAGCACACTTGAGAAACGGGTAATAGTTTATTATCTAGTTGGTTGTGCAAAAGTTTAAACTTTGATGCAATGACCCCATGCACTGCTTCTACAACCCATCTAAATTTTGTGACAAACCGGCTATCATTAGCTTCTTTAGTGGATAATTGTTTTCTTTTGCCTTTTAAAGCTGGCATCAGCACAATGTATCCTTTAGATTCCAACTCGTTCTTCACATCTCTAAAGCCTCTATCAAGGATGAAGATGTCACCTTCCCTCAAAAGGTTTGACAATCCATTTTCGTTCTTTAAAATAACTCGCAATATTTCTGCGTCGTTCATAGTACCCAGGTATGGCCCAAATGTATCGACTATAAAACCATCTGTGGTACAAACTGTAAACGGTTTACATAAGGGTGCTTTTTTCTGACTCGAATATGATTTTCGTTGGTAGTAATTGTTAATACTCTTTTCATGTCGCAGATATGTACCATCAGCTATCAAAACTAATCGTCCTTCATAGCCATGCAACTGTTTCACGTAGGGCGACGTATGGTTTAATATTAAATCTTCACGAGAACAAGCTAGTACGCCGAGGTGTGTAGGTAAAACATCAACCTTAAAAGACTTCAAAACAGATTCGCAATAATCCGAAACTTGCTGTTCGCATTTCATATTAAAAATCGACGCTGTCACGCTGTTGGAACTTCCAGTTCTTAACTTAAAAAGGAATACAAAAAGAGCTTGATTTACACTGCAATTGTCCGAATTTCGCACCGAAGTGAGCATCGTCGTCAACATTTTTAAATGTTTGGGCGTATAACCAGTTAATGCTTGTATTTGTTTGCTTGATAACTCGTAATCGTTTGCTTTGTCCAGAATACTATCCACGCATTTTTCGGACAACACGTTCAAGAACAAGACCAACTCAGATTTTTCGATATAACTTGAAGGTGAATAAACTTTTAGCTCCTTAAGATTGTCGGTATAAAAACGCTGATTAATTAAATGATGTGTACAGCAACGATTTTGTTTCGGTACAAATATTCGACTGTCTACAAAAACTTGCAAACGCGCTTTGAGCGAAACAACGACTAATGAATTCGGCTCAGACAAACATACACAGCAACATTTATGACTCGAAATCAATCGCTTGAAGGGCATTTCAATCATCTCTACCTCAGGAACGTTTCTGATACGAAGATTATACGATGGGTCCACTGTTGATTGAGATGACTCCGAGGTTGTTACCGATGCTTGTGAATCAGTTTCCGGAGTGTCCGTCACCGATAACAGTTGTGATGCAGTATCCAAATCTTCTTCAGGTGCATTTTCTAACACTGCAAAATTTTGATTGGCAGTGCTAGATGAAGCTTCAGGTTGTCTATAAATTAATTTCCATTTAATCCTTGTGATCGATGAACGGCATTGTCCACAAAGTGCATCAGTTGCAATGACTGCTTTTTCTAACAAAAGCGAAACCTCTTCTGTTTCATCCGTAGAATTCAATACTTTTAGTTGGTTTTTTGAATATCGCAGCAAACTGTCACAGTTCACACATCTCTTGCTGTGATCAACTTTTTGTTTTTTTGATGGCATTATTTACTCATAAACTAACAACCTGCAACAATGTCAAACAACATCAAATATGCAACTGTTATTGTCACGTACTTTAAATATATGCAAATAGGCAGTGTATTAATTTATTTTTCGGCTAATGAAAATGTTAATTATTTAAATTAACTCATGAATAAATATTATTTTTTAATCATTAAGAGCATACCGACCGCTACTTTGATTTGTAGTATTTTAACAAAAACGGCAACTCTGGCTTCATTGCTGCTTCTACAAATAATTTGATAATTGATTAATTTTTTTACAAGTACATTAAGAAAAGATTAAACTATGATATGTCAAAGTCTTTTAGTCAAATAATAGAGAAGAAATAGCCAAAAAAACCCATCAAATATAGAAATAAATGCGTTTTTCAGTATTTTTGAATGCATTTTATTGGTATTTGGAAATATAATTTCACAAAAAAGACTTAGACATATCATAGTTTAATCCTTTCTATATGTACTGGTAAAAAAAATTAATCAATTATCAAATTATTTGTAGAAGCAGCGATGAAGCCAAAGGTGCCGTTTTTGTTAAAATACTACAAATCAAGGTAGCGGTCGGAATGGTCTTAAGACCATACCGACCGCTACTTTGATTTGTAGTACTTTAACAACAACGGCTACTTTGCGGTCATTGCTGTTTCTACATATAATTTGATAATCAACTTAATTTTTCATTAGTACATTCAGAAAGGATCAAACTGTGATAGGTCGGAGTGTTTTAATCAAATAATAGTTAGGAAATAGCCGAAAAAATTTATCAAATATAGGAATAAATGCTTTTTTGTGAACTTTTGAATGCATTTTGTTCCTATTTGCTAATTAAATTTGACAAAAAATATTCCGACATATCATAGTTTAATCCTTTCTAAATGTAGTGGTAAACAAATAAATTGATTATCAAATTATATGTAGAAACAGCAATGACGCCAAAGTTGCAATTTTTGTTAAAATACTACAAATCAAGTTCGGCATGGTCTTAACGATTAGTAATTATTAATGTCAAATGATTGTTAAACTAAGATACTGGAGAATGAGATTAAACAAGAATCAGAAGTTGTACTGTTTACATTACCTGATCTGCTCAAGTTTGGGATGAGATTTATCCACAACGATGTTTGTTGACACTTGACACTGTTAAACATGGGGTAGCTCTAACCTCAAATGTGCGCAACAGGAATTCCAGCGTCGCTTACAGTAATCTTCTTTACCGACATCGCGCCAAATTCAAATATTGCTATATCGTTGGGACCCATATTTTAAGTAAAAAACGAAGACAATTATGGTTACTACACGTATTCTAACATTTGTAAAACCATAACAATGTTTTATTAAAAAAAAAAACAATATATACAAGTCATATTTAGTCAATAACCCGCAAAATTATATTTTTGTTACAAAGTTATGGAATTTTTTTTTTACTTAATTTGAGTTGTCGCGCGAACAAATGAAAATATTTACATGCGGTTAAGCGTAAAATGAAGCTGATTTAGAGGGCTACTTATGCTATTTAGCCCTTTTTTGTACGGGCATAAGAACTCTTGCAAAAAAAAATATTTCTAAACAACTCATTTTTTTTTTCATGTTTTTTGACTGTTTGCATACAGTTTTTGGGGTTCCAGGACCTGTAAATAATTTGAAAAAAATACTACGCACTAGTTTTGAGTGTAATACAATCAAATCATTCAAATCCGATCATAATACTAACCAAAAAAAACCACAAATAAATAAATAGTGAGATAATTTTAGAAAAACGCATTTTTTACCACAGTTTTGGCACAAGTCAAGAAAAAAGTTGATAAGCATACAAATTTCATTTTTTTTTAAATTTCAAACAAGATTTAAATATTCCCAACTAAAATCGCACGAGGGCCGCCAAAGTCATCTTATCCCGCTACCCCCTTTACGTTTGGCTATTAATTTATTACATTCCGGGTTCCACCATGGTTGTGGTTTGTGGTTAGTATGAGTATAGTTTTTTGTTTTAGTTTGTGAGATGGTTTTATCTGCCGCGTTCTGTATAATATTTGTTAGGATATTAAAGTTAATATGGTCTTTTTGTGTTATTATTTCCATATATATCTCTTGTGAGTACTGTGCCCAGTTGGCTAATTTGAAATTTCGACGTAAAGATTTTGTTTGTTTTATGTTATTTGATGCAATTTTAGTAATTATCGGATAATGATTGCTACTCATTGTATCATTTTTAACATTCCATTCCGAAGTCATGGCTATGTCATTGCTGCATATTGTCAGATCGATGCATGATGGTCGAACATTTTTCTCTCGCAATTTTTGTTGGGCTGCCATCATTAAGTATTATTAGATTAAATTTATTTAAAAAATCTTTGATTATTTTTCTCTTTGTGCAGTTTTTGGTAGATCCCCAGAGTGTGTTATTGGCGTTAAAATCTCCCATTATGATTGTGCGTTGTTCATTTTTATGCTGTAGTATATTTTTAAGAATAGTTTGTGTTAGTATATTATTAGGAGGTATGTATATGTTTTGTAAAATTATATTATTATTGATAGTTATTGTTTGTGTTTGTATATTGTTTATTGATTTAGTGCTGTAGTTAGTTTGAGGTATTTTTGTATGTATGATTAGTAGCATACCGCCATACCCATCGTCTCTATCGTATCTATAGATGTTGTAGTTTTTTAATTTTATATTTTGATTATTTTTTAGCCATGTTTCTGAAATTGCTGCAATTTGTATGTTCTGTGTTGTTATGTAGTTCTTAAGTTCTGCCCTTTTTTTTATTAAACTTTGTGCATTCCATTGAAGAATATTATTTGTGTCTTGCATTTTGTAATTGATCGGTTATTGATTTGGTGATTGCTTTTGTAATATTCACTAACGTTGTGGCATGTTGTCTAAGTGAAACATTGTGATAATATTGGTTTTTGCGTGTAGTGCTTGGAAATATTGTTGAAGGTAAATTTACTGATAATGACTTTATTATATAAAATATATAAAAAAGAGACACAATGTCCTCAAATGAGACAGTTGTAAAAGCAATATTTTCGAATAAAGTCTAGTTAAATAGGTAAATTTATACGAATGCCACAACGACATATGTAGCGCTCGTTACTATTTGTTCAATCGGACAACCCAATAATAACATTAAAAAATTAATTAATTTTTTAATGACTTTATTATATGTTTTTTTATGGTATAGACAAGGTTTTTAATAATGAATGATAATGAATAAAGGTAGTTTATTATTAATTATTAAAAAAAAATATTGCGTATATTAATGCTAATTAAAAAAGACTAATTAAAATTTGATATAAATTAGGTAAATGTTTAAATTATTTACAATTCTTAATTTAAAAAACAGTGTAAATTCTTTAATGATATACAATAATTACCTAAGCTTTTCCAACAAACAAATTCTAATGAAGAAACACAAAAAGGTTTTTTTGTAAAACTTTGATCTGTGTAATAAATATTGTATTGACAAAAAAAGAATTAATGTTAAACTTTAGGAAGTTTAAAAAAGTTTTTTTTCAGTGACATTCTATTTTAATAAAAACTCTCAGTTAAGATCAATCTAAATTTTGCTACAAAAACTGACACATATGACCTAGTAACCTGTTAATGATATACTGAAACCATTAGTTTTTTTTGATTATGTGTAAACACTACGCCTTTCTTTTTTTGCTAATCTTAATGAGCTAATGTGTAATTCGGTTATTGACTACAACTATGTAAGGCATCTTTCACACGTAGATACAGCGTCCCAGATAGATTTAGTATACAATATAAGCGCAAAATGAAAGAAACACTTATTTCCTACTTGCTTACTAAATCTAGAATAGTGACTGACCAGGAGTTTGTGTTGAATTTTGGTCAACTTTGATTTTTTTATTTTCAAAATATTTCTGAAAACTATAAAACGGTAAATTATGTTTGTTTTTAGTTTTGGGCAACAATACTAAAAACAATATGTTAGTTTAAACCAAATTTCTTTTTTTAAACTAAATTTTTTTTTATCAGTGCCAAAACTGAATCTAAAATTTTAGTCCGATACTAATTTGGAACTGTGTAAAAGAAGCCTAAACAATGTTTGCTTTTGATGTTAGCTTTAGGAAGGTATAATTAGAGAAAACATAAGCTTGTGTGTACTACTGTACCAAATTTTTGTAAATTTTTTTTTATAAAGACATCAAATCAACAAAAAAATTTTGAGTAAACTTTGCAAAACTGTATTTGATTGCAACATTTATGTATCTATTTAACTACATAGCATTTCTACTTGAAAAACTTGATTTTCTTCGAGGTATCAGGTCTTGTTTCTGCTAAATAAGTAAGAATAGGTTTTACGCTTGCTTTGTAAACTTTTTATTTGGTTGCTGTTGTTATGTTCTTGTTCTTCTATGTTTGTTAACTTGATTTGAAACGCTGGTTTTTAAGTATCTTCATATATCCGTTTATCATGATCTTTAGATATTGAAGTTTTAAGACTTACTCGATAATGGTATTGTTCACAACTAGCTTACACCTGGTTGGGCATTTTGCATTAATCAAACTTTTAGTTTTTGCTGTCGCAACATTTGGTATTTGCCTTGTTATTTCTGTTATTCTGCTTTCCTTCAATATTTTTTTTCTTCTTCTTTTTATATCTGCAATTTTGTTTGGTATCGCAGTCTTTGTAAATGTTCTTCTTTTTTCTTCTGTTTCTTGGTATGCACAATTGTCATGTTCTTTCTTATTTTTTTCTTTTTGATCTTTTTCTCTGTTTTCTTGTTTCCATTTAGCTTCTCTCATCTCTTTCCTTTCTCTTCTATGGCTGTTAGTTTGTGCGTTTGTTTCCATTGTTTGTTTTTCTGTATTCTTCTATTGTCAAACTCTTCATTTTTTTTTTAGTACACTTGTTGCGAAGTTTCTTAGCGTTCTCCATTTATTTATTTTTTAAGCATTTGTTAATGATTGTTGTTTTATCCACTTTGCTTTCTAGTATATATTCTAGATTTTTTTTATCTTCCTCCCACGCCTCGCATTCTACTAGAGTGTGTTCTGCGTTATCGTGTGTTTCTTCCTGGCAAAATGTACACCTTTCTTTTTCCTTTATTTTTTTAATTTTTTGCATAAATTTTCTAAATGCTCCGTGCCCGGTCTGTATTTGTGTTGTATAATGGCACGTCTCGGGTTTCTTCTTTACCCATTTTTTTATCTCTGGGATTAGTTCTCTCGTCTATTTCCCTTTTTCTCCTGTATCTCAATTTTTCTGCCATTTTTCCATAGTCATCTCTCTTGCTTTTATCTTTGCTTTTTTTTACTCGTTCCTTCTTTTACAATTTTTTTTAATTTCTATTCTTTCCTTTACCATCATATCCGCGGGAGGTGTTGCCGCAATTACCTCTACTGCCTCTTGTGACACTGTTCTGTAAGCTCTACAAATCCTTAGCGAGCTTGCTCTTGTGGCTCCTATTACTTCATTTTTGTTTTTTTTTTGTTTTCATGGCTTTTCTCCATGTTTCTGCGGCATACAGCAATTTGCTGCTTGCTGCCGTTGCTATTAGCCTTCTGCTTTCTTTTCCTGGACCTCCGTTGTTTGGCATAAGTCTACCAAGCTTTCTCATCATTTCCTTTGTTTCAATGACCGCTTCCTTGACCTGTTCATTCTACCTCTTTGCTTCGAGTGTCACTCTGAGGTATTTGATTTTTTTTCCTATGGTTATCTCTTGATCTCCCACCTGTATTTTACCTGTTCCTCTATTATTATTCTTAGTCAATAGCCATGCCGCCTCAGTTTTTTGTGTTGCTAGTTTTAAATTTTTATTTCTCATCCATATTTGTATCATATCAATTGCCAGCTCTAATTTCCCTTTTAGTACTTCTATTTCTACGTCTCTACCTACTACTGCTATGTCGTCCGCAAATGCTGTTACTGACACGCCTTCCGGCATCTTCATTCGAAGTAACTCGTTATAGACAAAGTTTCACAGTTTTGGTCCCAGTGCTGAGCCCTGCGGTACCCCTCTGGTAAGTTTGAATCATCCCTTTTTGGTCACTAGGTTTCTGTCCTGTAAGTAGCTCCATATAATATTGATTGTTTTTCTGTTCAGTTCTTTCTTCTTTGCCGCCTCTATGATTGCTGGCCTTGATACGTTATTAAACGCGTTCTGTATGTCCAACGCTATCATTACACAGTGTTGCCTGTTTTTCTGCGTTCCGCTGTTTGCTTCTGTTGCTATTGCTTTCACTTTTTCTATAGCCCCTAAGGTTGTTTTTTTTTTGGTAAATTTGTATTGTTCTTTTTCCCATTCTCCGTTTTCTTCTATTTCTTGTTCTATTCTCCGTACAATAACTTTCTCTATAATTTTAGCCAGTGTGTTGATTAAGCATATTGGTCTGTATGACGTTGCTTTTCCTACTTCTTTCTTTTTCTCAATCAGTACCAGAGTAGCTTCTTCTTCTTTTTTATTTCGCGTGTTAAAGCTATTTTATATGGCCCCAGATGTCTTACGACTTGTTTGAAGGGGGTTGATGGGACCAACGGCTTATTAAGTGACTTCCGAATCACCCCGGTGGATAAAGAGCAACGTTATTATTTTAGTCATATTTGGGGATCGAACCCGGAACTGTTAGCGTTGTTCACTAACGCTTTATAACTGAGCTATCTCACCGGCATCCTGGGAAAATTCCTTCTTTTAGGCACTTGTTGATTATTTGAGTTATTTTTATCTCGTTTCCGTCTAAAGCTGCTTTAACAATCTTTGTTGTTATTTCGTTTGGAAATGGTGCTTTGTTGTTAGGCAATTCTATTATCTCTTCCACTGTTGCCATAACTGTTTCTTCTTCTTCTTTTGTTTCTGGTTCTTCTACTGGTTCTCCCTTGGGAAATAGTTTTTTAATTATGACTTCTTCCTTTTTGTTCCTTAGATTTTTATGATTATGGGTTGTTCAGATAAATGTGTTTCTCGTATTGTTTCCGTGATACATGTATTTATATTCTGTATTGTTTCTTCTTCAATTGAGTTTAACAGTGTTTCTATGCTATTATCTTGAAGATGTGTGTTGTTACTTATTGCCTGAGCATATGTGTTATTTAAGCTTGTAACTTCTGTAGGTGTTTTTTTTTTTCATGTATCACTGCGTCTGGTTTTATCTTATTTATGAAAGTATATAATTTTATTAACTGTTCTTTGTATTTAGGGCATTGTTTATTTTTGGCATGATGGTCTCATTGGCAGTTTAGACATTTATACATATTTGAATTGCAGTTTTCTGACATGTGTTACCTGAGGAGATGCCGATGCAACAGAATTGCATGGACCTCTTCCCAGAAGCCGCTGCCGCACCACCTGCAGTTACCTGAGGAGATGCCGATGCAACGGAGTCGCGTGGCCTTCTTCCCAGAAGCCGCGGCCGCACCACCTGCAGGTGACGCGGAGGATTCCAACACGGATCTTCCCAGAAGCGGTGCCATATCAGCACATTGTGTTGATATAAATAATTAACATAAATGTATTAGCTTTTAGTCAGTAATTAATATTCGTAACATACGTTACATATATATAAATAAATGTATCTTTAAATATAAGAATAAACAATCGAAGTTAATCGATACTTAATTGGCGCAGTCGGTAGGATAGTTGGAGTTTTGTGTATTGAACACTCAACTTTTGTTTTAACGATCAACCAACTATCGAACATAAATTGAATAGTAAACAGTGAAAGTTAATTCATTGACATCCCACAACGTGGCTCTTCAAACATCAAGACACCACACATCTATAGAAGAATTGGGGGAACATCAGTGAAGAAATCGATCACGGGAAAAGGAAAGAAAAATCGTCCTCTTCCGCAAGGATTCGAAATGTCGACGGACCAGAATCGCCGATCAACGGGAAGAACCCTTACAGTGGTGTAAGTGCAATTTATAAATTAATGTCCCTCGAAAATTTATTCGAGCAATTAAATTTATCGCCTTTAACTGACTCAGGTGAAAATATTGTACCCGTTCTAGAAACTAATGTTAATTTAAATACTAATAATACAAATTTAAATAATCCCAATTCAAACCTTAATAATATTGTTTCAAATAATTCTACGATGACAGAATTTAAGCCGGAAAATTTGCATTGCGTTCCATAATTTGATGGAAACGCTAACGAATTAAATAGATATTTGAGTATCTGTGAGAGTATTATTACAAAATTTTACGATACAGCTAATACAAATAGTTTTCAAAACATCTATTTATTAAATTCAATAATAAGCAAATTGAGCGGAAACGCAAAAATAGTGACGAATATTCAAAACATTTCAAGAATTAAAAGAGACACTGATACGAAATTTTGCGGATCAGCGCGATGAAACATGTTTAAATCGAGACTTAGTTTTACTTAAACAATACCCAAATGAAAAACCTCAGCAGTTTTTTGACAGCTGCTTACAAATCTTAAATTTATTATGTTCCTATATCGATCTTCATGAGGAAACAAATGAAGCAAAATTATTAAAACGCTCTTTATATAATAAACTCACATTAAAAACATTTTTGTCTGGATTAAGAGAACCACTGGGCACTACAATTCGTTGTATGCGCCCCAAGGATATGCACGAAGCATTAAATTTTATTACAGATGAAGAAAATATTCATTATTATCAAAACTCAAATAATAGAATAAATAAACAAACTCCCGCTCAATACAATAATCAACAACCAAAAATAACAAATCCACAATTTAATCAAAGAAACGAAAACGCTTTTCCATCACGTCCAATTCACATTCAACAAAGAGTAAATAATCAGCCGCAACGATTTTTCAGAAACTCCAAAATTTTCAAACAACCACAACATAATCAATCACGTTTTTAGACCTATTCAAAATCAAAATTTGCCAAACGCAACCTCAATGAGTGTATCAACTAGACAAAGTTTTAATAACAGCAAAAATGTTCAATCAAATCAATTTAAAGCCCCGCAAAGAACATTTATTTCTGAAGAATTGTATAACGTCGAAACAAACGATAACAACGAACCATTACTAGGCGAATACGACTATCATTATAACCAAGATAGTGAAACTATTGACCATGATAACGAATTAATTTATGAACAACATGAAAATTTTCACGTTGACCCCCAATTGGACAACATAACATAGAACCCCCTTTAATTTCAATAAATAACATCAATACAAGCGAATTGCCTTATATTACCCTTCCAGAAAATAACTTAAAAATATTAATCGACTCCGGTTCAACCAAATCATTTTTGAGCCCAAGTATTGCTAATAAATTTTATTCAAATTTAATCAGAAACGATCCATTTATTGTTTCAACTGTCTTTCAAAAATCTGCCCACAAATACAGTGTTCAATTACCAATATCCAAATTGTTTAATTTTCCACAACCAAACAAATTGAAATTTTACTTGTTTAAATTTCATAACACATTTGATGGTTTAATTGGTCATGATAACCTTAAAAATCTTCAAGCAAGTTTGGACTTTAATAAAGGTCTCTAAATAACCCCATACTCTAAAATAAAACTACAATACCACCAGATTAAAAACGACCTGAATTTAATTACAATTAAACCACGCTCAGAACATGTAATAAAAATTAAAACATCAATAACAGACGGACAAATAATTATACCTTATCAAAAAATTCATAATTGCGAAATTCCCGATTGTATAAGTATTGCTAAACAAGGAGAAGCAATTACTACCATATTAAATAATACAACAAGCTCAATTAATTTAGATTTTTCGGAACCCATAACAGTAGAAACATTTATTGAAACTAAAATTTCAGAAATTAATCTTAACAATTTTGATGAATCTAACAAACACATCTTAGACCTATCAAAAATTCGCACCAATAATTTAAACTCAGAAGAGAAATACCATATTGAACAATTATGTAAGGAATATTCAGACATTTTTTACCAAGAAAATACTCCATTGACGTTCTCCAATCAAATTAAACATCAATTAAAAACTAGCGATAAAACACCAGTATATTCAAAATCATATCGGTACCCATTTATTCACAAGCAAGAAGTGAATACACAAATTAATAAAATGCTAGACCAAAACATAATTAGACATAGCAATTCACCCTGGTCGTCTCCTATATGGGTAGTCCCTAAAAAAGTTGATGCATCCGGGAAACCAAAATGGCGAGTAGTAGTTGACTACCGCAAACTAAATGAAAAAACTATAGACGATCGGTACCCCTTGCCAAACATTACCGATTTACTTGATAAGCTAGGTAAGTGTCAATACTTTACAACCCTAGACTTAGCAAGCGGATTCCATCAAATTGAAATGGACGAATTCGATGTCGCAAAAACGGCATTTAACACCGAAAACGGGCACTACGAGTATCTCCGAATGCCCTTTGGCCTTAAAAATGCGCCAGCTACATTTTAACGCATAATGGATAACATTCTTCGGGGAATCCAGAACGAAAAGTGTCTTGTTTACTTGGACGATATCATAATTTTTTCTACGTCATTACAAGAACACTTGGTTAGATTAAAATCCGTTTTTCAAAGACTTAGAACCACTAATTTTAAAATACAACTTGATAAATCCGAGTTTTTGCGCAAAGAAGTGGCTTATTTGGGTCATATAGTTACGCCAAACGGCGTCAAACCGAATTCTGATAAAATTAAAGCTATCAAAAATTATCCTATTCCTGCAACTACAAAACAGATCAAAGGATTTCTAGGCCTTTTAGGCTATTACCGTAGATTCATTGATAATTTTGCTAAATTAACAAAACCACTTACTAAATGTCTTAAAAAAGGAGCTAAAATTATTCACGATGACGAATTTAAATCTTGTTTTGAAACTTGTAAAAACTTATTAATCAACCAACCAATACTTCAATACCCGGATTTTTCTAAATGTTTTAATCTAACAACAGACGCAAGCAATGTTGCTGTTAGTGCTGTTTTATCACAAGGGCCAATAGGTAAAGATTTACCTGTGGCTTACGCCTCACAAACCTTAAATAGTTCGGAACAAAATTACAGTACAATTGAGAAAGAGCTTTTAGCTATTGTTTGGGCAACCAAATATTTCCGACCGTATCTGTTTGGCAGAAAATTTAACATCATTACTGACCATAAACCACTTCAATGGTTATTTTCATTGAAGGATCCAAATTCTAAGCTAGTTAGATGGCGTATAAAACTAGATGAGTTTGATTACAAGATAACTTACAAAAAGGGAAAACTAAACGCTAATGCAGACGCACTATCAAGGATAGAATTGCATACTTAAGAATTAATTAATATTGTTGAAAATACTAACCAATTTAGCAAACAACCTGATGATGAAACCGAAAATATGTCTACACAAGTTATCCCGGACTATGAACATGATGACGACATAACAATTCACACAAATGCCGAACATCATTTTATTGTAGAAATTCCTATTTCGGAAACTCCAGTCAATCATGGACAAAATCAAATTATTATAACATCAGTTTTACATTCCCCTGCTCAACCAAAAATTAAAATTCTTTTTGAAAGTAAACAACGTTTTCATGTTCAAATTTCAAAAAATGAATTTGAAAGAGATGTTGTAAATTTTGTAAAAGATTACATAGCCTCTAATGTTCAATACCATTTATATTTTGAAGATCCAAATGCATATGAACCATTTTGCGAAATAATAAGAACAAATTTTAAATGGCCTTCATTAAAATTTAAACGATGTAAATTTAAATTAATTGATATAACAAATAAAGAAGACATCAAAGAAATTATTCTTAACTACCACGAAGGTAAAAGTAACCATCGTGGCATCGACGAAACGGAACAACGAATAAAAAAAATGTATTATTAGCCTAAATTAAAAAATTCGATTCAAACTTTATAAACGAATGTGAAATTTGTCAACAAAGCAAATATGAAAGAAACCCAATTAAAATTAAAATGAATGTAACTCAAGAAGAGATTTAATCAATGGTCTCGGATTACTATTTAAATCAATAACAGGAAATTTGGATGCTTCTGACGGAGAACGATATGAACAACTAATTAACCAAATTCAAAATAATGAAAAAAAATTGACCACAACAATATTAAAACAAAATTCATTATCAATAAAATTAATCAATAAATTCAATAATACTATCACACAGATATTTAATAATGAAAAGTTACTGAACTCAAAACTTGCACAAATAACACAAATTGTTGAACGCGAAGCAAATAAAGAAAACATAAGTTTAATCAAAGATATGTTAGTCCAATTTACAAATATGTACGAAATAATAAATTCTATCTTACAAGACATTGAAAATTCAATTGCTTTTTCCAAATTAAAAATTTCATAATAAAAACAACAAAACTATATGACGACTTGTCTAAACTACAGCACAATTTATTACCGGAACAACTACCTTTTCAAATCAACCTAAAAAATACTATTTTATTTGAAAAACTCATTGAGATTGAATGTTTCATTTTAAATAACAAAATAACATATTTATTACAAGTGCCAATAATGCACCAGTATAAGTTCAATTATTACCACTTATATCCTATCCCGGTATTTAACCAGAGTCGATTCAAGGCAATAATTCCAAAAAATAAATACTTATTGAAAAATAAATTGCACTATTCATTTCAAAGTAACATTTGCACTAAAATCATGCCTCAATACTACGTCTGTAAACCTGTCAATATCAACAACATTGGTGAAAATAGCCCCTGTGAAATACAACTCTTGGAGATGAAGAATACATCCACTTGTGAACCAACCCAACTCACAATAAGAAAGTCAATCATTCGACAACTTGAAGAACCATCACAATGGATTGGATTGTTCCCTCAAAAAGAAATCACTCAACTGAGATGCCAACAACAAAAAGAAATTGTTAACTTAATTGGTTCATACTTGATAGAAATTCCAAATGGCTGTAAAGTAATCACCAATAGACAAACAATTATAAACGAAGATGAAGTAACAAACAAAAACCAAGCAATAATGTTCCCACAACTGGACCATATTCATAAAAATCCCAAAAAGGTTGTAGGCAACGTTCAACTCGAAGACATCACCCTTGATGAACTTCAAAACATTAAAGAACAAATTATTAATGACCAATTGACATTCGAAGAAAGTGTAATCCCGCATATTCCTAGTATATGGACAATCCTTTTATATATTATAAGCTTACTAATAATCATTTATTTTTGTTTCAAAAAATATTCAACAATGAGGCGACCTGCTCAGATTGGAGAAACCGAGGAAAATATCGAACTACCAAATGTTCAACTACCTCGCTTCACTGCGTAGTCGAATCTTAGAGGGGAGGTGTTACCTGAGAAGATGCCGATGCAACAGAACTGCATGGACCTCTTCCCAGAAGCCGCTGCCGCACCACCTGCAGTTACCTGAGGAGATGCCGATGCAACGG
Organism: Tachinus rufipes; assembly: GCA_963932245.1. NCBI lineage: Eukaryota > Metazoa > Arthropoda > Insecta > Coleoptera > Staphylinidae > Tachinus > Tachinus rufipes. Next base: position 17,656,246 of record OZ010748.1, on the reverse strand, counting down.
AGTCGCGTGGCCTTCTTCCCAGAAGCGGTGCCATATCAGCACATTGTGTTGATATAAATAATTAACATAAATGTATTAGCTTTTAGTCAGTAATTAATATTCGTAACATACGTTACATATATATATAAATAAATGTATCTTTAAATATAAGAATAAACAATCGAAGTTAATCGATACTTAATTCATGTGTGGTTCTCCGCATTTGATACATCTTAATTTTGCTCTACATTGGTTTTTCCTATGACCGAATTTTAAGCAGTTGCCGCATTTTGTGGGTTTTTCTATGTATGTTTCTGCTTTGTAGCTTATGCCTTCTATTAAAATATGAGACGGTTGATTTTCGGCATTAATTACAAGTTCGACTGTGTTTAATTGAATTATGCGATTTTCGTCATTTTTCGTGATTTTTTTTGTGTATCTTTTTGCGTAGAGTATTTCTTTGCCATTTGTTCCTTTGCCATTTTTTACGATTGTCTGCGTGTGTATGCTGTGGTGAATGTGTATAATTACTTTTGTTTCTTTATTATTTGACGGTGTTAAGACTTTGTAATTGACTTGTTGGAGGTATTCATTTTTTGTTAACGCATTGGCTGTTGTTGCCGAGTCGAATATTACTCTTATTCTACTCGGGCCTGAGATTTCTATATCCTGGGCAGTATTTAATATTGATTCCGCTATTTTTGTTGGGTTATGCTTTTTAATGTTTTCTTTATCAGTTTGAATAATGACAAGGTAGGGTCCAGAATGCATCGTATTATAAGTCCGTATATATTTATTTTCAGTATTTATGTTTTGTATTTGCTGTGGAAATGTATTATTTATTGGTGTTTTATTTAGTTTTGTATTTTTTGTTGGCAATTACTGCGGGTCTAATTGCGAATTACTCGGGCTTTCTATTGTTTTAATGTATTCATTTTTAGTGCTATTCTGTATTTCTAGTTGCCTAGCTTTGTCATGATTTAATTCTTCTTCCTCGTCACTCTCGTCTATATTGTGAACTGCTGCGTTATGGGGCATTGTATTGTTTTCCGGTTGATTCTTTTTATCTATTCGATGCCGCTTGGGTTTCCTCATTTTAAATGGGTGGATATATTATCCGCAAGCTAGCAACTTTAGGGATAGAGCAAGGATATGGTTATAGATAAATAGGAACAATTATAAATGTGCGAAGATTAAAAAAGGTTATGTACGTACGTCTTTTCAATTAGGTTGTTGACACTGTACTTTATTATAGTTACAAGTCATATAAAATAACTTTTTAAACAAAATTAAATTTATTGTTAATTAGAGACACGAATGTAAAATCTTACAAGAACGCATGAAAGAGAAAATGAGAGCAAGAAATGGAATGAATGAGAGAATCTAAGATAGGCACAAAATTATGGAAAGAGATAGAGATATACAAAAGCAAGAAAAGAGAATACGAGTGGAAGCATCTAGGTACAACGCAAATTATGAAAATATTATAGAACCTAGAAAGCGGTAGATATGGTAAAAATGATCAAAAAATAACTGCAAGATTCAGATGTGGTAATGAAAAGCGAGTGACAAGATTTTAGATGGAAAAAGATTTGAAAATGTGCATAATGTGCAGAGAGACTAAGAAAACTATGGAACATATGTTAAAAGAGTGTAACAAAATGAAAAAATAGATGAAAAAATGAAATATTAAAAGGAGACGGAAGAGAAATAGAATAGATGAAAAGTAGATGAACTGAGAAGAAACAAATTTTAGTTGTGTTAATTTTATAAAGATTATGATTTATTATTTTGGAAAGTTGTAAATATATTTGTAAATGTAATTTTCAAAGCCCAACGGCAAAAAATAACTAATAATAATTATATTGTTAATTAGTTAAATTTTGATAAATGTAATATTAAATAACAATGTGAATATAAATTAATTTAAATGTTTTGTTCGCAATAACCGTATTCAATACTTAAAGCGATATACATCTCCATCCATATCAATAACAAGTTCTAAAGTTCTCTCAGTTTGTTTCGGTGCAGTATTCATTATCCGCACAACGGATATTTACGGCTGCACGCTCATAAATCCGCTGCAACAAACAATAATAATAATTTCGAAAACTAAAGTTAGGGCGTCGCGGCGGACGCGCTAGCTCATAACTCAGATACGGCCGGCCGTCACAGAGTAACCGGAGATAACACGTTTTTGATAACGCTAACGATAATTGCCGCCGTTTCTGCTGTCTGAGAAGAATCGCGTTTTTATGCTAATAAATAAATAAATATCCCACCGCGGCGCGCGAAATGATTCGAGTAAGACGCACTTGTTGTATTTTCTTTTAATATTGTTATTCTACTGCTGGGAACCGTTCATCTCCATTTCATTTGCATTATGCAGTATAATATCGTGAAATGTTTCATTTTTTTTTTACTTTCCGCTTGAAACGGAAAAGAAAATAAATATTATTTTTAAGTTAATATTTATGGAAATTTTTCTTAAAAAAAAAGCAAAATTAATTATGATTCAGTATGTATGATTACAAGGGAGGACAACTAATTTATTAATTCTGTGTAGAGAGCTGTGCTTTCCCTATTGATTTATTCAGGAACGCGTTAACTGATTAAACCAGGATCAGGCTGGATTATTTCGTATTATATTTCGCATTCAATTGTTTCATGGGATGGGATTACAAGTCCGTGTATCGCTCAGCGTATTTATTTATTTATATATTTATTCGGTATGTGTATTTGTTTAATAATATACATATGCCGATGGCAAGGGCTGTATCATTGCGCTATAATAATTATTTATTCCGTCATCCCATGCTAATGGCAATTAAACTCGTTATGTTAAAATACAATACACTAGGAATATCCAATTTTCAGTTGAAATATTGACTACAGCTTTGTTGGAATGTGAAATGTAATGCGTTCGATTTTAATTTAAAATTTAATTATTTTTGTGTTATAATATATAATAACCAGAACAGTTGAGTGGTTAGTAGGTTCTGGTTTTGATTTATTAGTCAGCTGTAAGTTATTTGTGTAATTTTTTATTGTTTTAAACGGAAAACAATTTTTAATAGTCCAAAAGACATTTGGTTCATATTCATGCAATTTCAATGGTATATTGGGTAGTGGTAGAGGAAGTGAGCACTTGTGACGACAATTGGATTATAATACAACTATATATTATGATACAAAAATAATAAACAAGAAAACATATAAATAGCTAAATGAAATCAAATTTTAAAAATGCAAAATTAATTTAATTAATCATTAATAGAGTTATTTAGCAAGCAATTAAAATGCCAAATAAACTAATTAACAACTTTAAAACAAAATTACATTTCTACTAGGTTCTTATAATTACATCACAATTCTGTAGAGCTAAATAAAAATTATTAAAAATACCTGCGTAGTTATACGAAGGTGTATTGATATAAAATTAATCTACAATTGCAGCAAATCTGCAACATCTTAAAAAAAAATTAATTTTTATTTAAAGAAATATTTGAAGCCCAATGAAGCCAGATCTATTTCTATTGCAATGCACAATTTGTATTCAAGTTGTGGCGCATTGTCTTGCAAAACAAGACTCCCTTTGTCAACATTTTGCGTCTTTTCCTAAATATTTCTTTGTGTAGAGTGCTTAATAAAGTCAAATAATATTTCCTAGTTATAGTTTTTCTTTTATTAAAATAATTGATTCAAATTTTGTCTTTCAAAGTAATAAAATCACTTCTTGTACATTGCTAGCAAGAACAAAATTTACTTTTTATCATTGCTTTATCCGTCACTAGCCAATGAAATACATTTTTTTTACTTTTTTATATTTTTTTACAATAGTCTCCCCTCCTGAATTTTGACTTATTGCCCACATATCGCATTTTAGGATTATGTGTTTCGGGGTGCCTGGCTCTCCGCAGTAGGTGCAATTGTTGTGAGTCCCCTGCTTTATCTCATGAATTGCGCAAGTTCTCGGGATTTTCTCGATGTGCCTTGCTGGCTTTTGGTTGCCCATCGAGTTGTTTGCATCTGAGTGTGACTTACTTCCTTAGGTTGTTAGGTTACGATGCATGGCTTTGGTGCAGGTAGTTTCCTACTGCGTTTGTCATTGTTGTTGTTGTTTTTGTTTATGTAGTTATTGCATCTATTGGTCGTTTGTAGTGTTTTCTCATGTAGAATTGTTTTTCGGTGGTATTTCTTATTTCGTCATTGTTGTGTACTTCTGCTTTCTCGAAAAATGCTTTGGCAGTCGTTTTGATGTGATCTATCTGTGTTGTTATTTTTAGATTTTTTCTTAGGTCCACGTTTCTGATGTACCATGGAGCGTTGGTGATAAGTCTCAGGCAGCGAGACTGTCTTGACTCAAATGTTTTCATGTACCATTTTGTAGTTGTTCCCCATACTGATGCCGCGTATGTTAATTGTGGTCGTATAGTGCTCTTATAAAGCAGCATTTTGTTTTTTAAGGTCATGCTTTTGTTAGTTAGCAGTGGGTAAAGTTTCATTGTTGTTCCGATGTTTAGGTTTCTTATATTTTGTGTGTGGGCTTTCCAGCTCAGTAGTCAGTTCATGATGATTCCAAGATATTTTACTTCTTTGGTCCATGGTATGATAATATAGTCGATTTTGATGTTGCCGTATGGAGTCTTTCTTTTTTTTTGTGAAAAAGATTGCTTGGTTTTTATTAGGATTTATTTTTATGTCCCGTTTTGTTGTCCATTCGGCAATGAGGTCTGCGGCGTGTTGTAGTTTGATTGTTATTAGTTTTGATGACGTAGATTTATGTAGGATGGTTGTGTCATCTGCATATTGCGCGGTTATCGTTTTGTTGTTGGCGGTTGGCATATCTCCTACGTATATGTTGTATAAGATAGGGGAAAGGGTTGATCCTTGTGGGACCCCGGCGTTATGGTTTTTCTGTTTGATAGTGTTTTGTTTATTCTTATTTGAAAATGTCTTTTGTTTAGAAAGGGATTTATTAATTTGCATAGGTGTTTACTGTAGCCTATTCTGAAAAATTTGACAATAAGTCCCTCGTGCCATACTTTGTCAAACGCTTTTTTAATATTGAAAAATATGGCACCTGTCGATTTCCTAACGCAGTATCCTTTGCTTATGTAGTCGGTTGCTCTTGCCAATTAGTGAGTGGTTGAGTGGCCTTTTCGGAATCCATACTGGTGTTTTAGAATTATGTTGTCATGTTCTTTGTTGTGATGATTTATTATAGATAGAACAACTTTTTCAGCTATTTTGCTGAGGGAGCTGAGCAGACTTATTGGTCTATAATTTTGCGGGAATGTTGTAAATTTTATTGGTTTTAGGAAGACTATAATAAAGGATAAAATAATACAAGCTATCAAAACCAGCAAAACAGGCAAAGCATGTGGACCAGATTAGGTATACGCTGAAGTAATCAAACTAATAGATAATGATAATGTTGACATTCTTGTAAAACTGTTCAATGAGATTTACTATACTAGAAAAATACCTAACGATTGGCTTAAATCAGAATTTATTGCAATACCGAAAAAGCCGAATGCTAGAAAATGCAAAGAAAACAGACTAATTAGTCTTATGAGTCATGTCTTAAAAATTCTTTTAAAACTAATCCAACAACGTGTGTACAAAAAATGTAAAAGTGAGATCAGTAAAACCCAATTTGGTTTCCGTTACGGACTAGGAACACGAGAACCACTATTTGCGCTTCAGATTCTTGTTCAAAAATGTTTAGACTATCAAAAAACAGTATATCTATGCTTCATCGACTATGAGAAGGCCTTTGATACAGTGCGCCATAATGAAATGATAGATATGCTAGAAAAGTCTGGATTAGATGGAAAAGACCTCCGCATAATACAAAATCTATACTGAAATCAAAGTGCCACACTCAAAGCTGCCAACGATGAAACTAAAGAAATACCAATTAAGCGAAAAGTACGACAAAAATGCATTTTGTCCCCCATGCTGTTTAATCTATACTCGGAAACAATATTCAAGCAAGCACTCAACGGGAAAAACGCAGACGACTCTGTAATACTAGCAGAAAATGAGAAAGACCTTTAGCAATTATTCAACGAAGTGCGAGACGAAAGTAAAGCCATAAGGCTTAAGATCAATGCAAAAAAAAAACGAAAACTATAGCAGCAAGCTCGAAAAGATAGTAAGAATTACTACTGGAACTGAGGTTATTGAGCAAATCAAAACATTTAAGTATATTGGCACCACGCTGAACAAAAAATGAGATCTAGCTCAAGAAATCAGATGTAAGATCAAACATGCTAGGAACACATTTTCAAAGTGGAAGAAATTGCTATGTAACCAAAACCAACACCTAACAACATAATACCGAGCAGTAAAATGCTATATTCACTCTGTACTATTATACCGTATGGAAACATGGACCCTCAAAATAACGGAACTACAAAGGATTGAAGCGTTTGAAATGTGGGTCTATCGGAAAATGCTCAAAATTTTATGGGTTGAAAAGGAGCAAAACACAAAAGTCTTAGAGATCATGAACCGAGATAAAGAATTACTGCGACTGATAAAACAACGGAAAACTGCCTATCTTGGACATATTTTCCGCAACAGCAAATATAAGTTGCTGAGACTCATCATAGAGGGCCGCATTGAAGAAAAGCGTGGAATCGGTAGAAGATTACTGTCATGGCTGAGGAATATCAAAAATTGGACGGGACTAAATGTGGGCCAACTGTTTTAGAAAACTGCGAACAGAGATTCGTTTAAGAAAGTGGTTGCAAACCTCCGGTAATGGAGATGCACTAGAAGAAGAAGAAGGAAAGACTATTATTATTGCGGTTTTTCATGCTTCAGGAAAGTGTCCATATCTAAGCATTGCATTAATGATGTTGGTAAGGCATATGATGGCTTTTTTGGGAAGACTTTTCAGGGCTCTGTAGGATATGTTGTCAAGTCCAGGAGCTTTTTTTGGCATTGACTTGTTTTATTATTTTTGCTACTTTTTTTGGTGTTGTGAAGTGCAGGAATTGAAGTGTGGTTGCTTCTAAGTTTTTGTAATATTTCCCAGATTTTGGGAATGTCGTTGGAGCTTCCTTCAAACATTTAATGCCATTGGTGATTTTTGAACATTTTGATTTGTTTTTTACATTTTGTTGAAAATGGTTGGCTTCTTTTTTGTTTTCTGCAGTTTTGGTGCGTCTGAACTTTTGTCTGACTTTGTTTTCTTTTTGGTTAGATGTTTTAGGTATGATGGTAGACCTAACGGATATTTTTTGGTGAGTTCGAAGGTTGAAGTCGATTTATGCATTGCAGATTGTATTTTTTAAGTTAGTGTTTGTACTGCATTATCGATGTCTTGGTTTGTTCTTAGTTCTAGTAGAGAACCAAGTTCTTTTTGGATGTGTTTGTTAAAGTTGTTCCAATTTGTTTGTTTTTGATTGTTGAAGTTTTTTGGATTATGGACGTTTGCTAATTGTAGTTGAACTGGTAGGTTGTCTGATTCTAACTCATCGATAACTGTTAATGTAATGTTGTTGTTAATGTGCTTGGTTATAGCTATGTCTAGGATGTCTGAAGTATGGCCTTGAGTACTGTAGAATATTGGTGCATCTGGACTGTGTACGATTATTTGCCTTCTTTCGATGTATTTTAGTAGTGACTTTCTTCTGACATTGTTGGTGTTACAGTTCCAAGCTCAATGTTTGGCGTTCATGTCGCCGGTTAGAATTGTTGGGATGTTTTCTTGCAATGCTAAGATTAGATCTGAGTGTAGGAGTGGCTTAGATGGTAATTGATATGCTGCTATGATTTTGATTTTTCCTATGGGTTCAATTTTGACAATTGCCTCAGTTGCTTCTAGGTTTGTCATTATGGGTAGGTCGATTACTGCATGTTGAATCGATCTTTTAATTAGCATGGCAGTGCCTCCTCCTTTTCGGTCTACTCTGTCATTTCTGTAAATATGATAATTTGGGAATTAAGAGCATTATGTCTGGTTGATGTTCAAATAGGTAGTCTTTCAGTTCTTCTGTTTTGTTTGGGAGACTGTCGCAGTTCCAGAAGCTTATGTTTAGTATGGTTTGGTGTGCTGCCATTATCATGAGTATTTGTTTTAATGCCACATACTGTGATTCCATTTTTTGCTGCGTCATTGTTGCCGGGTCTTTTTCTTGTTCTTCTGGCTCTTTTTGGAAATGTTATAAGATACTGCTCCACGTTTAGGATCATTTGTTACTGACATGGCTGCAAGGTTGGTAACGGAAGCTGTCGGGCCAGGTGCAAGAGTAGTTAATAGACTGTCGGTGATGGATTCCGTAATGCCAAAGTTGGTTGTGTATATGTTTAGCATAATAATGTACAAAATGTTCACATCAAAAATTTGTTTTCCAACATTCACACTCAGAGAAGTACATACGCACAAACCAAGAGTACTTACGAACTTACCCCACAAGACGCAACTAAATTAATATCTGGGTTAGCTGTTTGTAGAGCCACGTAAAAGTGCAGCTATCAGTTGCCGTCATAAAATCCTGGAGGAGTGTGCAAACATAAAATGAATGGTTTATCGTTGAATGCGGTAGGCAAGAGGTTTGAGCCGTTATCAAAAAGCTGCAGCGTGCGGAAAGAGGATGGCACATAATAGACCAAAACAAAAAATTCTGTCTATGTATGTCTTATAGTTTTCGTTCGGGTTTTGTTAATGTCTTTTATAAAAACAAAAATGAAAAAAAAAACAATGTCATTGGCTGGTGTTGTTCCGTCTACTAGTTGCAACACTTTTCCACCATTGTAACACTCTACCAGCTGCAAAGATGCACCACCCGTGGTGGCGGCTCCGGCTAGGTGTCGGCGGGGCCTGGGTCTTACGGAAGAACGGGTAGGATTTATTATATAATAATAAGAGCGCCAGGTCGTGCACTATCAGCTTTATTATACTATCCGTGTCGGTATAAGTACATGTATATTGTATATTACAAGTTATACTATAACGTCATCCACACTCGCGTCAAAAACCGGTTAAACCGAACGGATGCAATCCGCACATTTGCGATACATAAAAAACCCCTTTCACGGAAACGACCAGAATTGTACTAATGTAGCTGCCGGGTTTACGAAGGATTCCCGGAAACCTGCCCAATCAGATTGTTTCCATTACTACCAACTACAATAACGTGTAAGTTGAGTGAGCTATCCTCTATTCTATACGCACTACACGTTACACCATTATAAAATCTTCGTGACAAGCGGTCCGCGTAATCCGTCTTACACGCAATTCCTTTTTAACACAACTTTGAATCAAAACAATCTTATAGCAAAGTCTAACCATGAAACGCAAAAAAAAATTTTTTTGGTATGTGGTAATCGTTAAGAGCCCAGTTGTAAAAGTTTATTTCAATAATGCGCTCTTTTCATTTTGCATCTTTATTGCTATGGGATGGTTGATAAAGTAAAGATTTGTTGAGTGTGTGACATTGACAGTGCTCCCTCTCTGTCGATTTATTTGTTCTTTTTTATCATCTTTGTTTTTTCTTATTTAATTGTTCTTGTTTTCAGTTAACCCTACTCTATTGCTCCAGGCAGTTAAAAAACTATTTCCTTTGGGTTGATTTGGTTCAATTTCTAAGTTATTTGTTTTCCCGTTTGCCGTTTAACATGGGTTCTTTGGTCTTTCTGGTTTTATCTAATTTTTATTCTGTTTTTTTTTTAGTCGTTTATTTTTGTTTGTTTCTGTTTGGTTTAGTGTTAGCAGCCTTAAGACACAAATGGATTGGATAATTTAAAAATTTTGCATCTACTAAGAGTTATGCTCCAAGTCTTAGGTGGGTTTTGTGTAAAAGCTAGAACGGGTTTGACCTAGTTTATTAGTTCATCTATCTGGTCTTTTCTAACCGTGCCTACGTCCATTGTTTTTTGTTTGTGATTCATCTCCGATAAAACGTAAAAAGTATAATCAAATGTTATCTGCACCGGACTTATTTTGGAGTCGGGTGTTTGTCAACGTAGATCTCGACATGTTCAGTTACTTTGTACAGGTAATTGTACTTGTCAAAGCTTTTCAGATATTTTTGTACGGAAAATTGCGTTTATGGCTTTTTATTTAATATTGCCATCCAAATAGGATATCTTATTTTGTCTTTCTATACTTTTGAACTGGTTTGTTTGTTTAGTTCATCAGGTGCTTATTGTGTATTACGGCGTAAATCTGTGAAAATACAGCTTTTATTTAAACATTTGTTATTATTGCGTTTTTAGCAAGTGACCCAAAAAACGTTGATACAAAAGAGTAGAGCGCAAATGAGTTTTACGTAGATTTTAATAATGGTAAGTTTTTGTAAAAGCTTTTTAGAAGGCAAGCGGCTGTTGTTAAATGTTGGGTGGTAATAAATGCAAATTTGTAATTCTCGTGCCTTTGTTGATGTATTTGTTTGTTTATTCCAAAACTCGTTTGTTATATTTTTTCTCACCGTTGTCTTAGATACGACTTATCTGCGTGTGCAACGCTGCATTTTCGTTAATTTCTTTCTGGAGCACCAAACACGTTTAAGACTAAAAATTCTCCGTGTATGCAACTGTCTATGGCCAGTCGGTGATAGGTGTTTCATGCGTTTATGTACTTTAGCAATAATATGTTTACTTAAAGTTTGTAGGCACAACTCAACTAACTGTAGAAGTTTTAGTGGCCGCATTGTACTATGTTTTTGACTCGATTGATTTTATGCTAAAGAAGGTTCTTTTTTATAAAAGAAAACTTAACCACTTTAGCCACAATTGATGTTAATTAACTTTATCTGCAATGCATTACAACGCGTGAACATTTGAAGATCAAACAGCTCTAACTTCTAGTCCAGGAGCTAGTGACAAAAATGTAATAAGGCAAAAAGTGGGCTTGTTGTTAATGGGCGACCAATTAACAACATTAGATACGCTGATGACACGGTGATAGTGGCAGACAACAAAAACTGTCAACTTAAAATATGGATTAAATATGAACCTCAAGAAAACAAAATACATGATCATCTCAAAAACACGTATACCACTTAACGCAAATCTTCTTATTGATAACACCTATATTCAAAAGGTAACCAAGTAAAAATACCTAGGTACGTGGACAACAAATACAAACAAACAGACAGTAGAAATCAAGTCGAGAATAAAGATGGCTAAAACTGCCTTCCTCAAAATGAAAGATCTCTTCTGTAATCGCAATCTAACGCTAGAGCTTTGTGTTAGAATGGTAACATGCTACATATTTCCAATTATACTGAATGGTATGGAAACATGGACACTGAACCAACACCTCCAATTTTTTGAGATGTGGACGTATCGGAGAATCCTGAAGATCTCACGGACGAACAAAACCCCAAATGCCGAGGCCCTCACAAGAATGGGAAAAGACCTAGAAATCCCCATGATAAAGATCAGAAAGCTGAAATATTTGAGACATACCATGCGAGGGGATAAATATAATGTACTGCAGCTGATTATGCAGGGGAAAACAGCAGGCAAGAAAAGTGTAGGAAATCGCAGAATGTCCTAGATGCAAAGCCTAAGAGACTAGTTTGGATGCACCTCTAAAGATCTTTTCCGAGCTGCTGTTTCAAAGAACAGAATAGCAACGATGATAGCTAACCTCCGAGTAGGAGATGGCACGTTAAGAAGTAGAAAGCAAAAAGTATGCTACAGTCATTACAACCAAAGAGTCAACCATACTATTAACATGTTAAAAAATCTAGATGGCAAACGCCAATCCAATTTACACGTCCACAAAATTAAATCTAATTCTTGTTTAACCATTCAAATGTTTGTAATAATAAAATTGAATTACAAACTTCTGGGTGAATAAGAAAAAACAAAGTTTAAACTTTGAGGTGAGTGGGCGGGGAACGCCAATCTAAACCACACGCCTACACAGTGTAAATTTAGTTCCCGCACACCAATTTAAGTGTTTGTAGTAAAAAATTTAAATCACATAAGAAGACTTTGCTAATCTCACTGCCAACGCAAAACTAGAATTATTATAAAAAAAAGAAAAAACAAAGAAGGCCCATAGCCTGCAAAATTTCAGCCAAAGCTCAAAATTAAATCTCAAACTACTAATAGAAAATGACAAAAAGAAAAACTATCTAACCCATGAGCACTTGTCAATAAGTGTAAGATACCTCCAAACAAACCTTTAAATAACTTTATAAAGGAACAGGACCCCGATGATGTAGCTGACAACTTAAAACTAACTCTGATCAAGCCAACTTATAACCAAAAACCAAATTCTAACAAATATCTAGAGTAGGACCCAAATAGCAGCAACCGGTAAAAAAATTAAAAAAACGTTTTATTGCCAACTGAACTGTCACCAGCAACATCCTAGCTTTTTTCAACAAAAAGCATCTAAGAACAATAAAAGATCGATAAAACAAAAAAAAACATCAAAAAAATATTGCAATTTTTACCGTTACATTGCAAAAATATGCAAACCAAATTAGTAATCACAAACAAACCCCGCAAAAAGGAAGAAAAAAAAAATGCAAACTGTCGAAAAAAACTATAAAGATGAATGTACTATCTGCCAGAAAAAAAGATTACCTAGATAAGAATGCCGAAGAACTGACTACTACCCCAAATTGAACTGATTCCAAACTAATGTAACCAACAATTGCTTGCCATAAACGTTCCTTAAAGAATTGGACTCCCACCTCAAAAAAAGAACAACAAGCCATCTTCCAGACGCTATCTCAACACATTGCTCCAAGTTCCGCTGCGTAAGAAGGTACGTAATATAGTTTGAGATATTGGGAAAATGTGATAGACAACAAAAATATTCGCAAATCTGACCACATAACAGCATAGTAAATCTTTCGATTATTAAAAATTAATAAAGTTAAGAGACAGCAGTTTGGTTACAGTACTGATTTTGGTAAATAAATACCACCAAATTCTTATGAACAAAAACAAAGCACTTCTAGAAACCTTCAGTTTAGTTGTACCCAAAAAACAAACCACACACAAAACACTAGTAAAAAAATACAGATACACACATACAACTAATCAGCATAAGCCGTCGCATTTAAATTCTCACTTTTGCTCAATATATGCATCTAAAAATTAAATTTACGTGTCACTGAAAGCCAACAGATGTGGTTACAGTCATACCATTTTTAACAAATCTGATATCTGATTTTTTTTTTATAATACAACTATTAATAATAAACACACCAAAGACTACAGGGTCTCTATAAATGTCTGGGATTATGTAATCACTTTAAATATGCCGCCTATTTAAAAAGTGTACCAAACTATTTACTTTGTTTGGACAGATCAACTTCAACTTTGTTTACGCTCACCAAACTATTTCACTAAAGCGGCACAAACGTACATTAGATAGTTACATAATCCCAAACTTTTAAAAAGACCCTGTATGTATAACAATGTAAGTAAATATACTCGAAAAATCCCTACTATTAGATGGCGGGTTACAGCAGGTGCTCGAAACAACTTTGACTTTAAGCCTAACATACTGTCTGTAAAAAAGTGCGTAATAGTAGTTTTGTCAAAGTATAAAAATCACGTGTTACTCTGTTATATGTGCTAAACTGCAATAACTTTAAAACTGCTTGCGTTTTTAATTTGACACAATAGATAGATATAATACAAATCAACAAAAATACAACCTGCAGGTTATCCAAATATATGCAATTGTTGGGGCAGCCAAAGAAGTCAAACAGTACAAAGACATTACGACAGTTAGACAAACAAAATTGCTAAATTTGTGCTAACGTGAAAACTTTAATGCAAAAGTTGAACAAATAACAGACGGATATACCAAATATAGGCAAGTTTGGACTGGGCAAAAGAAAAAAACAGAGAGAACTACTAATCGACTACTGCAAAAACAAAAACCAATTCTGAATAAATACGTTTTTCCAAAAACCACAACAAAAAATGAACCTAGAAAAGTCCAAACTGCAAAATGAAAAACAAAATAGATTACATTATTACAAACAAAATGAACATCTGTCAAGACGTCACCGTACTGAACAAATTTGATACCGACAAAGACCACCGACTTGTCCAAGCAACTATAAAAGTAAACGCAAGATCCGAGAAAAACAAACTACTGAAAAAACCACAATAAAACCAAGACAAACTTTTACGCACACTTAGCAAAAAAACTAATAATAAAAACAAGCAAGCTTGCACTAATAAAAATAAAAGAACTTTCCGAAAACATTACCAAAAGTATACAAACAGCAACTAAGTTGATATGTGCAATACAAAAAAAGCACGGGTGAATTGAGCTCACAAACTAAAAAAACAAAGAAGAAACATGACCAGAGACCTGGACATTAACTACAAAATATTATACAAAAACATAATCAAAAATATACGAAAAGACCTAATAGAATACAACACAAAACTCATAACAGATACCATTAATGCCAACAAAAACATGGAGGTCTTGAGATCCAAACTGGCCCAAGAAAAAACAAAAATAACAACACTAAAAATTGAACAGAACACACTGACCAAAAATTAGTAAGAAATCAAGCCAGAACCGCCAAACTACAGACCCAAAACATCAAATCAGAAGAATACCTATAAATTGACCAAGAAAAACTAAAAGCAGCTGTAAACCAATTGAAGAACAAGAAAAAAAATGATTGAAATACTTAAAATAAGAGAAGGAAGTCTACACGAAAGTGTCCAAATCCTACTAAATAAATGTAAAAAGGGAAAATCGACCTTAAGTAGATGGCAAAACGCAAGAGCTATCATTCTACATACAGAAAAAGACAGAAACAACATAGAATAAGCTTTTTATCGCACCTGTACAAACTCCTAACTAAAATTGGCACCCAAAGACGGACTCAAAAACTGGACAGATACAATACTATTGACCACCTACAGACATTCAAAACCCTCATCAAGAAAGCAACAACTACAATATACCCATTTACATTGTCTTTGTAAATTACCAAAAGACATTTGACTCCGTTGAAACATGGGCAGATCTGAGAAACCTTGATAAAACTAGAATCGACTTAAGATGTTTAAACCTCATAGTCAATACAAGTTCAAACAGACAAAGATACAAAAACAAACAAAATACCAATTAAGAAAGAAGTACAATAAAGAGACACCATCTCCCCAAACATATTTACAGCAGCAATGGAAGAAATCTTTACAGAACTAGACTGGGATCATATAGAAATCCCAATTGATAGAATACACTTTAAACCTCTTAGATTTGCAGACAAAACTGTCCTCATAAGCACAAATTTAGATGACCTACAGACAAAGCTAGTACAATTACATCAGGCATAAAAAAACAATAGTTTAGAAATAAACTTGAATAAAACCAAAGCAATTACATTTAAGAACTATCACATAAGCATCAGAAATGAGGTACTTAAAAATGTAACCGACTATGTCTATCTAGGACACTAAATAGAAATTGGCAAAGAGAACCAGTTCTGTGAAATACCTAGACAAATAAGTTTTTGGAAAATTAGGCTTCATACACAAAACACCAATAATCCCTATAAACTTGATAAGAAAAGTATACAAATTTTGCATACTACCAATTCTCACCTACTAGACCGAGAGCATGGCAATAAGAAGAAATACTCCAAGCAGACTTCAAAGTACACAACAAGCAATGGAAAAGACCATGTTGGGGATTAGCATTAATGATAAAATCAAAAACAAAGAAATTTGAAAAAAAATCAGATAACGGCTGCAATGACGCAAATAGCACAACTGAAATGCAGATGGGCTGGCTACGTGGCAAAACACAATGGCAACCAAAAAAATGCGCTGAAAAAAAACATAGAAAGACATTATCCAGTGCTACACCGATCAACTAAATTTGTAGGTGTATATAAAAATACAAAAAACTACCAAACCAATCAGCAAAAAAACATTAAAAACAATAAACTTAATACCCAGTCCTCGTCAAAAAACTCCCAAAATAAACAGCACCATAGTAACAAAACTAGTATTAGTGACGGATAAAGAAAATTTTTTTTTAAAGTTTTAGTAAAAACAATTTGACAACAGTAAAATCACCTAATGCAAAAACGAAGCAAAAAATCCTAAACTAAAGCAGCAACAGTACAACAGTTTATTTTTATATTTTGACAATCCAAAAAGCTACCGCAATACGTTAAAAAAAGTTACAAAAACTTAGAACAGTAACAATAAAAAACAAAATAGTCTAACACAACTACTGCAAAACCTTCCAACACATTTACTTGTACAAGCATTAAAACATAATGTCAAACGTAATATTTTTCTAAAAGTTGCCGCCAACATTTAATTGTGCAATGCTTAGACTTAAATAATTCTTACTGATGGCCGTAGATAAAAAAAATAACAACTTTTACTATAAACGCTCAACTACGCCAGTAAAGTTTTAGAAGACTTATATATACATATTTTTTATGAAAGAAAAAGATGTGCAAGATACCCTAACTATTAGACATCAAAATATACGTGGTTTGTCAAATAAAATTGAACAATTAGAAATATTATTAGATAATTACAGAACTGATATCATATGTATAACAGAACATTTTTGTACTGGACATACAGCAGATTATATTAATATTCCAGGCTACCATATTGCAGATCATTTTTCTAGAAATATATATGAAAAAGGCGGTTCACTTATTTTAGTTAGGATGTTATAACAACGTCAAACATTTTGGAGTGTAATAAACTATCCGATGAAAAAAACTTTGAATGCGCTGCTATTAATGTAAAATCTAATAATAATAAATTTACTATATTGAGTATTTATAGAAGTCCCGTAGGTAACATAAACGTATTTTTTTTTAAACTTGAAGAATGCCTAACAATATTAGAAAAACAATCAAACAATAAATTAATTATATGTGGTGATTTCAATATAAATCTATTTAATAAATCAAATGACACAACTGAATTTTGCAACTTACTTACGTCTTTTAATATAGAAACAAAAATAGATGTGGCAACGCGAGAAAAAAATTGCATTGACAACATTTGTATAAGTAGAAATATTTTAAATACTTTAAGTTCTGTTTCTGAACATGCGTTTTCTGACCATAACATGCAAACAACAAAAATTGATATTAAAGTAGAACAGGATTTATGTAAAACTATATATTACCGAGATATAAACCGAAAAGAAAATATTGAAAACTTCATTAACTTACTGGCACATCAAAATTGGAATTCTATAAAAACAGGCAGCGACGTCGATAAAAAGTGTGAATTATTTATTGATATAGTAAAAACATCATTTAATGCAACGTTTGTTTTAAAAAAGAGAAGAACACATTAACAACTAAAAAAACCCTGGATCACTAACGGTATTAAAATTTCTTCTCAAAATTATATGCACTATCAATTACTGGCAATAATAATGACAAACTGTATTAGAATAAGTATAAAAAAATTTACAGAAATATTTTATGCTTAGCAAAACGAAGTTATAACAGTTTACAAATTTTAATATAAACAAAACTGCATGGAAAATTATTCATAATAATTTCAAATCAAAAACCGAGTCTGACATAAATTCAATTAGTATTAATAATAGTATAGAAAATAACAGCCTTAACATAGCAAATTACTTTAATTTATACTTCAGCACAGTAGCCGATAATTTATTGAACGATGTTCCTTCAAAAAATTATGTTTTTAATGACAGTCCTAATCCATCTTCAATATTTTTTTTACCTGTGTCTGAAACCAAAATTCGAGAGACTGTTTATGACCTAAAAAGTACAAACTCTTCAGATGAGATTGGCATGGTCTCAAATTTATTGAAAAAATGCATACATACACTTATACAGCCTCTACAGCTTTTAATAAACGAAATCTTAACTCAAGGTATATTTCCAAAAGCGCTTAAATTTTCTAAGATAATACCAATCTTTAAAAAAGGCGATAAAACGTTAGTAGATAACTATCGTCCCATATCCATCATAAATATATTTTCAAAAGTAATAGAAAGTTTAATTGCAAAACGCTTATTTACCTTTTTAAATAAACACAATATACTAAATAATCAACGGTTTGGATTTTGGAAGCATTTATCTACATCAGATGCAATAATCCAGTACATAAATGATCTCATGCAAAATTTGGATGATGGCAAAAAATGTTTAGGGCTTTTTATTGATCTCAGCAGAGCTTTTGATCTTGTTGACCATAAGATTCTTTTAGATAAATTAAACATGTACGGAATTCGCGGAAATGCATATAATTTGATTAAATCGTATCAGTTTGTCAAAATAAAAGGCAAATCATCAGGGATCTGTGCTTGGTTCGTTGTTATTTTTAATGTACGTAAATGACATTAAAATTCAAAGTGGTGTATTATACGCAGACGATACCTCTGTACTCATTTCTTCCGACTCAAAGCAAAATTTAATTAATAAATCTTCAATAATAACTACTGAATTAAATGATTGGTTTAACTCCAATAAACTTTTTCTCAACTCTTCAAAGTCTGTTGTAGTGCGGTTTAATGCTAACAATACAAAAACGGATGATTCGCTTTTAATAAAATGCCATTCAAAGTCAATACCAAATCAAGATACCACAACATTTTTAGGTATTATTATTGATGGAAAATGTAACTGGAACAATCATATTGATCAAATGTGTAAGAAACTTGCTCCCCTATGTTATGTGGCACGTCGACTATTTAAAAATGTAAGAGAAGATTCGCTCAAAAATTTTTATTATGGACATTTTGAACCTGTGATGTCATACTGTATAGTAGCTTGGGGAGTCTCAAATAATATTGAAAGAGTTTTTAATTTTCGTATTATGTTTAACAAGCCGTGGCATCATTCCTGTAAGCAACTTTTTTCTAAATATAGAGTATTAACACTATACAGCATATATATATTAAATACTTTAATCTATGTCAAATCTTATCTTATGACTACTAGACCCGGCAACACGTGTATAATGTGCTCTGCGTTTAAGTCCTAATAAATAAGGTTTCTTAGTTAGTAACATTATTAAGTTTTTAAAGTGTTATGTGGAAAGCAAATTAGAATTTGCTGGACATATTTTTAAAATGTTAATTAGTGCGCTTGTTAAGATTTTAAACATTTTTATATTTTTAATTTTATTCTACGTTCAAATTTACGTGAATAAATTGTGAATAGAGAAGAAACATTTGATAACAATTGACATTGATTTTAACCTTGCAACATTTCTTTTTTTTTAAATATAAATTTATTTTAAATAAATAAAAGTGGCTAAAGGATATAATTTAATTAAAATAAAGTGAAATGCCCAGTGATGATGAAGATAACCCCGATGGATTTCCACTACGCTGTTGTGTAAAAAAGAAATATAATTTATACATTTGTATTTACTGTTGTAATGTATATCACCCAGGATGCATAAAAAACAAAAAGAAAATTAAAATCATTAAAAAAAATCAGATAAACTGCTGCAAAACAATTAATGAAGTAAGCGATATAGAAAACTTAAAAGATATAAAACTAGTAATAAGTAACATCTTAAATCTCAATCATGAAAAAATGCAAACAGAAATGAATAATATGAAAACATTAATTAAGAACTTACAGCAAACTATTGAGGATTTAAAAACAAACATGGATAATAATTCAAATGACAACTCAAATGAAGAAAGAAAAAATTATGCAAATGTAACAGCAAGTAGAAATAGTGAACAAGAAAAGATTGTAATAAAACCAATGAAAGAACAATCTAATACAGCAACACGAACAGATATTAAACAAAAAATAATACCTTCGGAACTGTATGTTAGAATTCAAGACATGAAAGATATAAAAAAAGGTGGAGTTGTTATTACTTGTGATACAAATCAATCAAAAGAGAAACTTAAAAATAAAGTCACAGAGGAATTAGGTCGTGAGTATACCATTGAAGATGGGAAACAGAGAAAACCTAAATTAATAATTATTGGCGTTGAAGAAGACAAAATTAATGGAAAAAACGATACTATTCTTGAAGCGTTAGTGAGACAAAATGATATAGAAAAAGATGAATCAAAAAATATAAAAATAGTTCGAAAATATGTAAGCAAAACAAGAAGAAACTATGGTAAAATTATTCTAGAACTGGAACCATCATTATTCGAAAAGATATACAAAAAAGAAAAATTAAATATTGGTTGGAGAAGTTGTAATATTTACGAATATTATGACATATTACAATGTTACAAGTGTGGACGGTACAACCATTTTGCAGCGGATTGCCAGGAAGGAAATCTGTGAAATTTGCAGTGAAACTCATTCAACAAAGGATTGCAAATCAACCAATAAAAGTTGTATAAATTGTGTAGTAGCTAGCCAAAAATATAAAGTTGCATTAGATATAACACATACTGTATTTGATAAAAATTGTATGTGCTATAAAAGGTTAGTACAAAATCAAATTCGTAAAACTAAGTATGCTATTAAATAGCAATCAAAGAATGATACTGAGCTATGTAACGTTGTATGTCCAGTACATTATCAAACGGATGTTAAACTGATTAAAATACCATTAAAAAATAAATTTAAAGTTTTGCATCAAAATATGCAATATGCAATACTAATAAAATAGGAGAATTAAAATTATTTTTAAATAATAATAGGAAAATTAGAATTATTTTTAAATAATAATGAGTGTGATATATTGTGTCTATCTGAACATGCAATACAACCAAATCAGGTACAGTCAATAAAGCTTGATGGGTTTAATTTAATTAACATTTATTGCAGGACAACTTGCAAAAATGGTGGTGTTGTAATTTTTACAAAATATTGCTATTCTATTAAAGCTATAGATTTAAACATATATTGTATAGAAAAGCATTTTGAATGTACAGGCATTGAAATAAGCATTGATAAAAAAATAATACAAATTTTTGCATTATATAGGAGTCCAAGTGGAGATATTGATGTATTTATAAATAAATTAAACGAAGTATTGCAAAACATAAATAGAAAAAATAAAATATTATTACTCTGTGGTGATTTTAATGTAAATTTTATCACAGTCAACAATTATAACAAAAAATTAACTGATTTACTCAATACATTTAATGTAGTACCTACCATATTTGTTCCTACTAGAAAAAAAAACTGTTTAGATAATATTTGCATTTAAAAATCAAATTTTAAGTATGTTAGTAGTATCATAGAAAACGGACTGTCTGATCATAATATGCAGTTTATAGAATTGAATTTAGAAAAAGAAAAAAGTGCAATGAAAAGGATATCAGTTAGACAACTAAACAAAATAGACAATATTAAATCTTTCAACGAAAAAATGTTGTACGAAGACTGGTCAGATATTACATCTAAAGATGTTAATTTAACATACAAAAATTTTAGTATTATAATTAAATATAACTTTGAAACATCATTTCCAAAAATTGAAATAACCACTCATTCAAAAACAAAATTAAATAATGGTTGGATGTCAAAGGGATTGAAAAAGTCGTGCGTTACTTTAAAAGACCTTTATCGTCTTACATTGAGTGGTTCAGATGTTATTAAACAACATTATAAAACATATAAGAATATATACAATAAACTGATAATGCTGGCAAAACAAAAACATAATACTGCGTTAATTAGAAATTCTCCTAATATTTCAAAAGTCGCATGGCAGATAATTAATAATAATTCAAACGTCAACTCAAAGTCATCAGAAGCCACAAATAAATTTAAAATCAACAATAATATAGTTACCGATATTCCTTTAATTGTAAACACCTTTAATAAATTCTTTAATTCTATAGCTGACTCATTAAAACCAGAAAATATCTTCCATTGCGACAATATTCCTCATAACTGCAAATCATTTTTTCTTCATCCAGTGACAATGCCTGAAGTTCAAAATGCGATATCTGCTCTAAAAAACACTAACTCTAGTGGGCCTGACAGAATCAGTTCAAATCTTTTAATATATTGTGCCGTGTCATTTTTGAAACCAGTTACTGCTATAATCAACGCCTCGTTAAGTCAAGGAAAATTTCCAGATATGCTTAAATTGTCAAAAATAATTCCACTTTATAAAAACGTGTGTAATCTAGAAGTATCAAACTATAGACCTTTGTATATATGCAATACCTTTTCTAAGGTTGTTGAGCATATTGTAGCTAAACAACTTACTATCTTCTTTAACAAATGTAACCTGTTTAACAAAAATCAATTTGCATATCAGGAAGGTAGATCAACATGTTCTGCCGTTACCGAATTTATAAATTCTTTATACCAGTATTCTGACACAAAAAACGCATGTTTTGGTGTTTTCCTTGATTTAACAAAAGCGTTTGATCTTGTAAATCATAAAATTTTATTAAATAAACTTGAAAAATATGCAGTTAGAGGAACGGCTTTGGATTTTTTTGCAAGCTATTTAAAGGACAGATATCATTATGTAGAATTAAATGGAATTAAGTCTAGTTCATTGGAGATGCGGTGGGGTGTACCTCAATGATCAGTTCTTGGGCCCCTACTCTTCATCATCTATGTAAATGATATAAATAGCAATGAGAGTATACTTTTTGCAGATGATGCCTCCCTTTTAATAGCAGAAAAATCATTTAGTAATGCTGTAGTTCAAGCAAATACCAATGTGGCAGAAATAACTAACTATTTCAAGAACAACGGCTTAATTATAAACACAAAAAAATCAGTTGGTATGCAATTTGATTTATCTAAAAAAGGATTAAGTGACATGAGTCTTCTAATTAGATGTAATGGAATTAGCATTGCAAAGAAAACAAATGTAAAATTTTTGGGGATTCACATTGATGAATGTTGTAAATGGAATTATCACATTGATGTTTTGTGCAATAAAGTTAGTTCTTTGTGCTTCATGGTCAAACAACTTCAACCTATAATTGATATGTCAGCATTAAAATTATTTTATTTTGGGCGTATTCATTCTATATTGTCATTTGGAATTATAGTTTGGGGAACAACAAGCGATTTTCATAGATTGTTTAAATTGCAAAAGAGAGCCATTAGATACATGCTCAAAGTTTCAAGTAGGACACATTGTGTTGAATTGTTTAGAAAACTGAATGTATTAACATTGCCTTGTATTTTTATACATTCACTTCTTATTTATGCAAGAAGTAATATAAACTGTTTTAAATGTTTGAACAACGTCTATGACTATAATACAAGACATGGAAATACATTCGAAATACCTAAGCACTCAACGTCTAAATATGAGCAATGTCCTAAATATATGGCAATTAAGTGTTATAATAAATTACCCGATCAGATCAAAATATTACCTAAAAACCAGTTTAAAATCAAAACGAAACAACTATTGTTACAAAAAGCGTACTATTCTGTGAATAATTTTCTATTCGAAACAGATTTTTGAGCATGTTTCATATATTGTATTATTTTATAGTTTATTTTTAAATTGATTTATTATATATAATATGTATACATGTATTTTATACCTATGTTTATGTGTTTTTCTGTTTATTTAAATTTTTTTTTGTGCATTTAAAATTTTAATTTGTAATTATTTATGACTTTTCCTATATCTGTAAGATCTATTGGAATAAATATATTATTATTATTATTATTATTATTATTATTATTATCTATATAAATTTAAAACTATAAGTAATCATAGAAATAATTACACCACACGTCACGGATCAACGATCTTGGAATATCCAAAACATAGACTATCTATATTTGAAAAAAGTCCGCTCAATTAAAGAACTTAACAAAAAAGCGTTTAAAAACTGTATTAAAAATATTTTATTTAAAAAAGCGTACTATTCTGTTGATGAATTTTTATCAGACACAAATTTTGTTGTAAAATAGTAATAGTCTTGATTTGTATTTTATTTTAAAACTTATTATTTGTAATATTTGTGTGTACTATATTAGTGTTACATTATTTTAAATTGTTTAACTGTATTATTGTATTACTATATTATTTGTGTATATCTGTGATATGTATCTTAACTGTAACTACTGTGACTTATCCTATATCAAACATGATCGACTGGATGAATAAAATATTATTATTATTATTATTATTATTATTATTATTATTATTATTATTATTATTATTATTAATATTATTATTATTATTATTATTATTATTATTATTATATTATTATTATTATTACCCCTTCCCAACCTCCGTCTGGTTCTTTTTCAGCAAGACTCCCGTCATTTGTTTTAAAGGATAAAGCCGCTTTTCCGGCTTTATCCAAATATTGTAAAAATAACTATATAAGTCACTATTCTCTCTTTGCAGAATACCTAAGAGAGTATTCGCATGGCTCCGGCCTCTAGCAATGATCATAAGAGGGCTACGAGTCGACCGCAGCAGAAAAATGCTTGTAGATAATCATCCGGCACGTGCCGAATTATATCACCAAGCAAGATATGGGGTTTGCCCTAGAATCCCTAGGATTCTCTATCTCTCACGTTCATCGCATAGGCAATCAACACGTCTACTTTAGCATGGTCTTGCTACAGCTTCCCAAACAAGCTAAAAATGCTAAAATTGTGGATCTGTCCGTCCTTTTGAGGTTGTAGACAATACCACAAGTGCCAAAAATTGGGGCACACGGCAAAGTGTTGTTTTACTATAATGGTTGTTTGCCAAATCTGTTCGGGGCCCTACCGCCTAAGTGTGCATTGTGTTCTGGTCCACACCCCACCAATTTTAGAAGTGACAAATCTTAAAAAATGTTGGCCTTGCACGGCAAGACTTATAAAGTAGCTCTTTAGACTCACAACACCGCTCCGGCCCCGGTCCAGTTATTCTTAACGCCCGCAGGTCCTTGCAAACCTGCTGATGCTACGGGCAGAACTTTTGCAAATGCGGTTGCTCCACCGGCATTTTCCTCAAATATGAGCACTAATCACAGAATAGTCGCTCTGTTCAGCAACTTTACCAATTTTTACAAGAAGAAAATCATGTCAACGTTTCTTCAAAAACAGTCATGGCTACCAAGAAACCATTACTTTGTGTCTAGAATGCCAATAACATTTCAGAAAAAATTGCTAAAGTGGAACAAATCTTCATCCAAAATAACCTCGACATCATGTTGGTGTCCAGAAAAACCACTCTCCCGCTCAATCGTTGAGACTACCAAATACTTTTATGTACTTGGAGTTGTTGGGAGTTAGACTAAAAAATCATTGGACCATTCCAAGTTTGATACTCCCGAGCTAATCTTTCTTGTATCTATTGCAATAGTGGTTAACGTGCCCGTCTTAGAAACATTTAAAATTGCATTTGACTATCTCAGCCCAAGTAACCAAATCAAATTTTGACAAGGTTTTTGCAAATTCTCTCCCTACAATCATTGTTAAGCATTTTAACTGTAAACACCCGGCGTGAAACAATTTACGCCAAAAATCAGGCTTATGTAGAGCAAAAAGAGTTACAAGTAGTGAGTCCAAAAGAGCCCACCTACTATCATAGTGCAGGAAACACAAAGGACGTTCTTAATGTGGCTGTTTTTGAAAACGTCAACTTTAACACACCATCCGAGTACAAACAACAAAATGAGATCCAACCACCTCCCGGTCCAACTGGAGCTTTTTGGAAGGAGGTCGCCCAAAAAGGCAGAAAAATTTGTCATTCGCACAGATTAGCCTCTCTTCTCGCAATCCCTAAAAAAAAGCATAAGTTGTCTGACTCTAGTGAGAACATTCAAAGACATCAATAAGGCCGTCAAACTTTTTACGCGCCAAACCCAACAGACTTTGGAAATGGCTTCTAAAACCCTTCAAATTTGCGCCAATAACCTTATTGCGTTATCTCAAGTCGTGAAAGAGTTAATCCGTAGACAAAGTACCAAGCGGCACGGCAACCCCATAGATCACTTGAGATTAAACTCCTTTCACGGAGAAGTAAAGATAGCCATAAGGTCACACACAGATTTGTGCTAGCAAAACCCTTTCGAATCTTTCACAGAGATCGACCATCCTATGCAAAGGATCTCCAAAACCTTATGGAGCAGGCCGGTTCACACTCCAGATATTCATGGCAAACAACATGAGTACTGTACAGAATTTAGAGATAAGCCGAAGCATTTGCGGACACAAAATGCAAGCACATTAAAATGGTTGAACGAGTAATTAAGAAAACTGAAAGCCGCTGACGTTGCCGCGCCGCTACAAAGCGTTAAGTAGACTCGATCAACAGACGCAAAACCCGGTCTGCTCATAGATTTGACGGAATTCCTAATAGAGTGCTCTAATGGTTCTCGCACAAGGCAATAATGGTACTCGCCAACATTGTCAATGCAATTTTTTGTGCCGGGCAGTTTCCTACGCTTTGGAAAAGCTAAATCGTAATCGATATCTCAAAACCTAGGAAAGACCGTTTCCTCAAAAGTACTGGTATCTTAAACATAATTCAAAATAATGTTGATTCTAACAATCTACTTTCTTACAAGCAAGGATTTCGATAAAAACACTCACCAGCTAAGCTAAGCTAAGTTACAGACATCATTCTTAAAAGCTTTAGGTTAAAAGAAGCAACAGGAATAGTCGTTTTTGACGTGGAAAAACTGCTGACACAGTCCAACAATGCCCAATTTAAAAATAGTTTTCAAGCATTAACCACAGTTTCTACAAAACATTAGACCACACTAAACTCACAGATTCTAAGACATAATTAGTAAAAAAATCGCTTTTCTGTGCGCTTTCGTTTAAAAGCCACTTCTCAACAAAAAAAATGGCAAAGTAGTGTTACTAAGAATGCACTTGTAAAAACGCTGAGTAGTGCCCATAGAACAGCATTGAAGGATGTGGCTTTAACGGTATAAAGTTACTTTAATAAAAAAAAAAGTGAGCAAATCCAAAGTGTAGATATTACATCTTTCAACAACTTTGGAGTGGCAAATAATACTTTTTTATGTAAAAAAACGTTCCAGCAAAAGTTGTTTCTTATGCAAAAGTGATTGTTGCTGGCAAAGCTTAGAAACAGACAGACCAATGTGTTAATAGTAATGACTGTAAAAAATACTCCTAAATTAAAAACAAAATGCACAAACACCGATAATTTTTCTGAAAAAAATAAGCACAAAGGCGACTTTAGAAAAAACACGGTAAACCGCAAATGAATAAAATCTTTTTGCCAAATTTTGGCGTTTCCGATTTTTTTTAACAAATGCCGTTAGTTTTTTACTGGCAAACCGCTGTAAAATAAAAATGATAAATATGGTTGTACAAAAAACAGCGTCAGCCGGTAGTAGGACTCATTATTGGATTGTAATTTTCAGCATAATTTTTTAAGCATTACAAAAATGTAACAAAAAATTAAGCCTAATCCACTCGGCAAACAACATTGTTATTGCAAACAATGCATTTCCTTAGTAGACAATTTTTTTACTTTGTGAAATTATTGTTTAATTTTTATCAAAAAATATTTTTTTTTACTGTTTTAACTAAAATATGAAATAACTGAGCAATCCTAAAACTTGCAGTTAATTGACCCCATTCATGTTCATTTATTTTTTCAAAAGAAATAATTTGATTCCACCATATCATTAAAAACCCCCTTTTCAACAAAAGTATTTAATTTCGCGTTCATAATCTTTAAAGAAAAGAAATTTCCGGCAACTTTTTTGAAGGTGGGCGTCATTACACCATTCTCCCCTACATAATAAATTTTAAATAAATGTAGCGCAATTAAAACATACTAAAAATAAACGCTATAAATCCATCAAATTAAAAAAACACCACAAATCAACGCTTATTTCCATTTCAAGTAGAGCTTGAGATTTTCCATCTGACCGATGATATCTCCTTCGTCCGTGTGGATATAAATAAACGACGTGTCGACTGACCGTCCGTGTGGAAAACTCATGAAATATCGCCATCTATTTATTTACACATAAAAGCATTTGCTTTGTGTAGGGAAAGGGGCTGGAAAATTTGTTTGAACTTGACATCCAATATATCCGTTTGAGAGAACAATATAACTTGAAAAGAATGAATATTTTTATTATTAATTTTCCTTCGCAACAAAAAAGGCAATTATTTCCGTACGGAATAATATTATTTTTATAAGCGTATTATGGTGGCTGAAACATTTTAAAATAACATCCGTGGATTCATCACATTCCGGTTTAATTGGATTTCATTATGTGAGGTTGGATTTTTTTTTTTTCGGTGGAGTTAACATTTTGGGTATTATTGAAGCGTTCGGTTTAATTTAATTAATTAAAATGTAAACATGAATAGATGTTAATCAATTTTATAATAATAAATAAAATTAAAGTGAATTAGATTTAAATATTCTTATTAGTCCAAAAATTAGTATCAGAAGTCTGTGGGTTCGTTACAAAATTTAAAAAATTGTAAAATTTATTAAAAAAAAAATAAAATATAAAATTTACAAAAAATTATTATATACATAATAAATTTGCCATATCTTATTTTTCTACAACACTCACCAAAAATCTGTGCATTAAAAAAAAATGTTGCTATCAATTTAATTTTTAGTTACTTGTTGTTCAACTGTAAATAATTGAATATTTGTAAACAAATTTGCTTTTCAAATATTGTATTGATAATTTAGATTGTTAATCTCTGTAAATAATATTAATTCTTTCTATTATCTAAAACCTATATCTACTTCAAGCATAAATATAATTTTGCATTTTTAATGCATACATTTGGTTAGTTATATAAGAAATATCTAAAGTTTTCTGTAATGAAATACCCTTTTTACCTTACAAAGATTTTGCTAGGGTTCTGCAGTCACATAAACATATATTTTTCAACAATTTTTTTCCAACAAATTGCAGCAAACTTACCTGAAATAGAAAAAAAATAAAATTATTATAAAAAAAAGTATTGTATATATCTTTTTATTTATATAAACATTAAATTCTGACTTAATACCTTCATCAAATAGTATTAACTCTCTATTTTATATTTTTTATTAAGTTTGCAACATTTCGAGTTAATAATTTTTAAATTCATCCAATGTTTAAAAATATTTTGCTAAAAATTGAATGGTGGTGGCCGTTACTATGTGATAGTTTATTAAAAAATAAATAAAACACATACACTATGTGGGCAATTCAATTTCAAACGGACCAAAGCAGGGTGGGAGGGGGGAAAGTACATTGAGAAAAAAAAATCCGTTTCTCTAACTTATTACTAGTCTTTTGAAAGGTTCATAAAAGCATAAAACCCTTAAAAAAAGTTTTACGTTTATGTTAAAGAATAGGCCTAATTTTGCAGAGTTTTAGACCTTTAAAACCTAAATACACAAAAGAAATTTATATTTTTTAACTAATTTACATCAAAATACGTCAACTTCACCATGTCCTGTGTTGTATAATAGCACGTCTCGGGTTTAATCTCTACCCATTCTTTTATCTCCGGAATTAGTTTTCTTGTAAATTCCCCTTTTTCTGCTCTATTCCACTGTCTCTGCCACCTTTCCATCGTCTTTTTCTTGCTCTTAACTTTGCTTAATTTTTACTGGTTTCTTTTCTCATTAATTTCTTAATTTTTATCCTTACTTCCACCATCATATCCAAAAAAAAATGTGACCGCAATCACCTCTACTGCCTCCTGAGACACCCTTCAGTAAAACCTGCTAATCTTTAACAAACTGGCTTCTTATTTAATTCCTGATTTTTTTTTTGTTTTCATGGATTCTTTTCCTAGACCTCCGTTGTTTGGCATGAGTCCAAGCTTTTTCTCTATTTCCTATGTTCCCAAGACCGCTTCCTTATCTTGTTCATTTCATCCCTATGTTTCAAATTTTATTCCAAAATATTTGTGATATTTTTCTTTATGGTTATCACTTGGTTTCCTAACTGTATCTTACCTATTCCTCTATTAGTCCTTTTAGTCGATAGCCATGCCGCTTCTGTTTTTTTTTGTGTTGCTAATTTTAAACCTTTGTTTTTCACCATAACTGTTTCATATCTATTGCCAGCTCTAGTCTTTCTTTTAGTACATCCATTTCTACGTTTTATCTACCAGTGCTACGTTGTCCGCAAATGCCGTTATTGTCACGCCTTCCGTCAACCACATTCGAAGTAACTCATTATAAACAAGGTTTTATAATTTTGGTCTTAGTACTGAGCCCTATGGCACTACTCAGATAAATTTGAATTTTCCGTTCTTGGTCACTAGGTTTTTACCCTGTAAGTAGCTCCATATAATCTTTCAGTTCTCTTTTCTTTTCCGCCTCTATAATTGCTGTTAAATGTGTTCTGTATGTTTAACGCTATTATTACAAGTGTTGTCTTTCTTCTATAGCTCCTAAGGTTGTTCTTTACTTGTTAAATCCGTATTATTAGTTTCCCAATCCTATTTTTTTCTATTTCTTGATATATTTTTTATACATTGACTTTTTCCATTATTTTAGCTAGTGTGTTTATTAAGCATATTGGCCTATATGATGTTGCTTTTCCTACAATCAGTACAAAAGTGGCTTCTTTCTAACATTTTGAAAAAGTTCCTCCTGCTGCTTTGTTGTTAAGCAAATTTTTTTTATAATCTCTTTTATCTTTTCCTCTGTTGCCATAACTGTTTCTTTTTCTTCTTTTTCTGGTTCTTCCTTAAGAAACATTTTTTTAATTATGACTTCTTCTCCATCGTTTTCTTCTATGTAGACTCCTTTTGCTTTTCCAAATTATTTATCACTATTTTGTACGGCTTTTCTCAAGAATAACAGTCTATAGATTCTATCATTTCTTTCCTTTTCCTTTTCTTGCTTTTTTAAGATTTTTCTTTAATTTTTTAGTTCCTCCTCCGTATCTGTATGTTCTCCTTCAGTGAAAAGATTCCTAGCTCTAACCTTGTTGTATAAGAGGTTTGTTTACAATTATGCTACGGTGGTAAATCCGCTTTATCAATTGACCATAGAGAAAAAACCATTGGGTGGAATAATAAAGTGTCACGGTCTAGTTTTTGACGGCGGTTGATGACGACAGCTCTTAGGCTGGTAGTATGCCTGATCAGCAATAAGTAAAAATTAATGGGGTTAGTGCAATTCGGGCTTTGTTCCCTCTAATAAACGCCTCAAGAAATGGAACAATGCTAGGGACTGCCCGTTCAAGGAATTACGTCCTGAAACTGAATCAGGGTAACCCCCTAAAGTACCACTAGTTATTGGTGAATATCAACGCAAATGTCCCCTTCCGGATATTTTGTTTTAGTCTTTAGTAAGCTTGCACTCTGGGTGGGTGCGTGAGTGAGCTTACTGAGGGTGTAGGTGTGTAACAAGCATTCTTAGTAAAAGTGTTCGTCGAGTCTTAACTTTGACCTGCCATTTTCTATACACTGCAATGCTTATAAAGTTATTGTAAGAACAGTGTTAACCCAATGTAAATCGTAAAGACTCATAGCATTTGCCAGAAAGTTGTTATCAAAAACAAAACAAAAATACAACATCACCGGAAAGAAGTGCTTAGAAATCCTTGTTGAAGTGGAAAAAATGTAACCGTTTGTTTCGAGTAATAACCAACTACCATTCAATACAAAGACTAGAAAAACTAAAAAGAACTTGAAGCTTAACCAGTATAATATAGAGTTGGTGCCTTGTCTAAAGCACCTGTAAACATCCTAAAAAAGTGGTTAATGCTACCGTTATTAGCAAAAAAAATAAAATTGGCGCAAATAAAACTGATCTATGGATAGACAAGATGAAAACAGCAGTAAATGGTAATTTTAAGTCCATGCATCGGTTAACATAATTACAATCCGAGACCGGGTTTAGAAAACTAATACATTTATTCACGATTGGATTGAAAGGTTTTAATAATTAATGTTGTTATTACTTTGTTATGACAGATAAAGCTTGCATATTTTTTTAATTTTATTAAAATTTCTAAGATTAAAAAAGTACGCAAGCTTCATTCATCATAACAAATTAATAAAACTTTATTCTTAAAATTTCTCGATCTAATCGTAGATAAATATTTTAGTTTTATAAAATCGGTCTCCGATTGTCATTATGCATCGGTTAGCATTAATTATCTTGGCGCCCGTATACATGTAATTCCTTACACCGGCAGGGGGTAAAGAGGGCTCTTAAGAAACAAACTCAATGTTTGGTTGATTAAATTGGTTAATAGAATAGGCAAGGCCCTGTTCTGCCAATTTAGGCGTATTACAAGACATGTTTGACCTTATGGGCGGTTTGCCCCGTGGATTAGTGCCATTTGAAATTTGATGGCAGTTGCTTGGTGACGGTCAGACGGGGCATACCATGTAGCTACTGCTCTCGACCGGAACTAAAATTTTCCATAAACTTAGTCATTTCGGCAAGTTGTTGTCCAAATGTTGGGCCATCCACTCAAAACCAGAATCCCAGTTACAAAAAGAAAGGTCCAACCTTCCTGCGTATTTATGATGATTTTTTTGCAATAAATAAGCAAATGTTGAGCTCTTAAAATAAATAGCTTTGTTTGAACGATTTTTAATTAGTTTAAGAAGTTGATTTATTTTGTGCAACCAAAGAGTTTTATGTAAAATTTTGTGCAATCATTGAGCAATATTTTAATTTCTTGCAATAATAATTTTTTGAGCAATTGTTGGTTAAGTATTATGATTTTCTTAGCATTTTGCTGATACATGTTGGGCAATAAAAAAAGTTTTTTTGAGCATTTTTGATAATAAATAAGCAATTTATGAAATTTAAACAATATTTGTAAATTTTTTTATTGATCAATTTTAAATAAGTTTTATCCAAGAAAAATATTTTTTTAAAAGTTTGTAAATACATTTTGCGCAATAAAAGAGTTTCATAGAAAAATTTGTACAATTTCCAGACTTTGTTAAGCAATTTTTAAACAAATCCTAATCCAAAAGTAGTTTTTGTGTCTTTTAATACATATTCCAAACTAAAACTGTTTTATAGAATTTATTTAAATTCCTAGGTCTGGTTTTGCCATTTTATAGAACAGAAAGTTTTTAGAGAGATTCTGTTTTTTTTTTAAGTATTTATTATTTTATAACTGGATTTTGCCATTCAATGAATAAATGTTTCCATCTTTTAACAGCTTATAGCCGCATGATGGTGCTTTTTAGCAATATTTTAATGTTCCGTGGCCGGATTTAGCTATTTTTGACATTTAATTTAAAAATGTTGCACGTTTTAAACTTATTATGAGTAGATTTTTGCACATTTTATCAGTTTATGGCCAAACTTTTAATATTTTTTGCTGTTTGTAAAATATCATATTTTTTTTTTTAACTTTTTATCTATAAATGGCCGGGTTTGCAATTTTTAACATTTAATAATTATATTTTACAATTTTCAACAGTAAACATTTGCTATTTCTAACAATATTTTCATATTTCATAGCCGGATTATGCTGTTTTTATAATTTCATATTTTTTTTATGTTTCAATTTTTGTCATTCTATGTATATATTTTTGCATTGGTGATTTTTAGCAATATTTTGATGTTTCAAAACCAAATTTTAGTTTTTTCTAACAATTTTTAATGTTTTGCTATAAGATTTTGCTCATTTATTAGTAGTTTTTGCCCTTTTAATCAGTTTATGGCCGGATTTTTATAAATGTTTTAATTTAAGACATCCTATAAATAAATTTTTGCACTTTTTAATCATTCATAGCCATATTTTTGTGTTTTCTTGTAATATTTTGATGTTTCAATGCCAAATTTTGCTTCTTTTTACATTTCATTAAAAGAATTTTGAACATTTTAAAAGTTTATGCCAGATTTTGGTTTTTTTAACAATATTTTATTATTTTGTGGCAAAATTTTGCTATTTTTGATTTTTTTTAATAGATTTTTGCACTTTTCAACAATTTATGGCTAGATTTTTAATATTTTTATCAAAATTTTGATATTTTATAGCCTGATAAAGCTGTTTTTAAAATATAACAATTTTATTTTACACAAAAAGTTAATAAATGCATTTTCTATTATAAATTTGATACATCATGACTGGATTTTACTGGTTTTGATATTCCATGTAATTTTATTTAACTTTTTTAACAGTTTACGGCTGGTTTTAGTTGCTTTCTTACAAAATTTTAATGTTTTAAAACCGGTCTTTGCATTTTTGACATTTTATTATTATATTTTTATACTTTTTAACAGTTTATGGCCGGACATTTACTAATTCAAACATTATTTTGATATTAGTTTTGATGTTATCAAAATATTATAAAAAAATTTAACTTTTTAAGAGTTTATGGACAAATTTTAGTGCTTTTTAATCATATTTGATGTTTCAAAGACCGGATGTTGCTATTTTGTCATTTCAAGAATATAAATTTGTCTTTTTTAACAGTTTATGACCGAATTGTCTTTTTTTTTAACATAATTTTAATATTTCAAGACCGAATGCTATTACGTTTAACAAGATAAGGATAAAATTTTTGTATTTTTAGCAACATTTTGATGTCTTATGGTTAGATTCTGCCATTTTTAGCTTTTTTTTAATTAGATTTTTACATTTTTTAACAGTTTATGATCAAATTTTAGTGCTTTTTAACCATTTTTTGATGTTTCAAGACCCGATTTTTGTATTTTTGTAATATCAAAAAAATAGTTTTGCTCTATTAACAGTTTATGATCAAATTTTCTTTCTTTCTAACATAATTTTAAAATATCATAACTGAGCCCTGCTACTTTTTATATTATGAGAACTATTTTGCACTTTTAAACAGTTTTTGGCCGGATTTTCTTTTTCCGACAATATAAATGTAAATAAATGTTTACAATTGTTATTTTATGGCCGGATTTTAGTGCTTTTTAACCATTTTTTGATGTTTCAAAAACAGAATTAGCAATTTTTTAATTTTCAAAAATTAGGTTTTTTTTTTTTTAAGAGTTTATAACCGGATTTTCTTTCTTTCTAACAAAATTTTGATGTATTATGACCGGACTTGCTACTTTAGACATTCCATGACAAAAAATTGCAATTTTAAACAGTTTATAGCCAGATTCTAGTGTTTTCTCATGATAAAAACCTGCTATATTTGGCCTTTTATAAATAGATTTTTATACTTTTGAACAGTTAATGGCCGGATTGTTGTGCTTTTTAACCATTTTTAGTTTTTTAAGCCCGAATTTTGCTATTTTTGTTATATAATTTTGCCTTTTTTAACAGTTTATTACCGAATTCTCTTTTTTTTAATAATTTTGATATATCATGATCAAATTTTGCTATTTTTGACATTCTATAAAAAGAATTTTGCACTTTTAAACAGTATATAGCCAAATTTTAGTGCTTTCCAATAATAGTTAAATGTCTCATAGTAGGATCTTGCCATTTTTGGCCTTTCATAAATATATTTTTACACTTTTCAACAGTTTATGACCGGATATTTACTTTTTCTAAAGCAATAAACTTTTGTAATACAGTGCGATTAACCGTTTTTGGAGTTTTCAGAAATATTTCTATCTCTAACGCGCGTGTTATTAAGATAGTTTTAATTTTTGCAATTGTTGTTAGTCATTATGTAATATTAATAATGACTTTGTTTATGTTATAATGTAACGAACCCCGTGATTATTTATTAAAATAATGCCCAAACCGTTCGTCTGTTTATGTCGGATAGTATCACGAACGCGCGCTTGTTATGCAGCGTTATTCATAGACATTCTTGCCGAACGCACGCATAACAAACCGCGTGAAGTATATCACATATGCTAGGCAACCTTGGTTGCAACTAGCTGTATTTAGGGTGGCCTACCTTGCTGCCATTAATTAAACATCGTAATTAGCCGGCTACCGACACTTTTCATGTTCGCGACATGATGTTTAATTGATGACGCAACAAACCTGCGTGTTTGTCGGCTTGCCACTCCGTTGTTTGAGGATGCACGCGGATCTAACCTATCAAACCACGTGCAATCCCATGTAATCAATAAGGCCCATAGGCGTCCCATATGGGGTTCGCCATGGGTGAGACAAACCTCCGCCGGAAGTAAGAAGTAACCAGGAGCTTCTGTGTGCAGTAATTAGTGATTTGACATTAATAGGTAAATCACTAGTTACTGTATGCAACCGTCCGAACCCGGCGGACGTTTGTTTCTTTTGTAAATATATTAGTAATTAAGGGGAATGGGATTTTAACATATTGTAGGATTGTTTATGTATTGTCAGGGGTCGTTATGTTTAATTTAGTTTTAATTATTACAGGTACATTTGGCAAGATTAATTAAAATTCCATATTGTTTTAAACGCTCAAACACTTGACGAAGATGATCTTTGTGCTCTGTTTCTGAACTGGATGCGATTAAAACGTCGTCGATGTAAACTTAGATAAAATTTAAATTCCTGAGCACTTCTTCCATGAATCGTTGACAGGTCTGTGCTGCATTTCGGAGTCCAAAAGTCATAAACGGAAACTCAAATAAACCGAAAGGTGCTGTGATTGCAGTTTTTTGAATATCCTCTTCGGTAACCGAGATTTGGTTGTAGGCTCTAACTAGGTCAATGGTAGAAAAAATCTTTTTCTCATAGAAAATGTTAGCAAAATCATGTAGGTGTGGTACTGGGTACTTGTCGGGTACTGTTCATAAAATTAACCTTCTATAATCTCCACAGGGTCTCTATTTACCACCTTGTTTAGGTA
Organism: Tachinus rufipes; assembly: GCA_963932245.1. Classification (NCBI taxonomy): domain Eukaryota; kingdom Metazoa; phylum Arthropoda; class Insecta; order Coleoptera; family Staphylinidae; genus Tachinus; species Tachinus rufipes. Next base: position 17,619,713 of record OZ010748.1, on the reverse strand, counting down.
CCATGTGCAGTGGAGATGCCCAACTACTTTTTGAAGGTCTTGCTATACCCATGTAAATCATGTCTTGAAATTCTGTGTTTGCTTCTTTCAATCTGTCAGGATCAAGGCGTCGAGGTTTTTCTGTGACAGGTGGGCCAGGGGAGACGAGTATTGCATGTTTTGTTGAATGCTTAGGTTCGGTGAATACTCCTGCTGGGCGTGTTATCTCCGGGTACTGTTCAAGGAATTGATGCCACATGGAAGGTTCTTGAACAACACGGATTCCTACCCAAGTATCCTGACAGGGGGAAACTATTCCCGAGATAGATAGTGTAGTAAGTTCGTCGATGAAACGATGATTTTTGATGTCTACCAAGAGTCCATAATGGGATAGAAAATCTGCCCCGATAATTGTTAAGTTAAACACACGCCTGAGTCCCAAATCTAACAAAAACGATTCAAATTAATAAGGTTAATTGTTGGAACATGGCTTCCATGAGTGACGAAATTGTTGCTTCAGCAATGTTGTGTTGTGGAGATGTGTCCAGAATAGCGTCGGCGAGATCAGCTAACTTATCCAGCTGCTCACCCTTTTGTGTGGCGAGAATGGCTTGCACTGATTTTGGCAATCGCCCGAGCCAGAGTGGTCGTAGTGCGTCGTCTGAAAAAATACTTCCGGCTAATCCCCGCAGGTGACGTAGGAATTGGGATGGTTTTCTGTCTCCAATCTCTTCGTGCTCCAAAAGTTGGCGAGTCTTCTGGTCTTGTGAAACACTTAACCGGCGTATCAATTCCATTTTTAATTTCGTATATTTTTGGTCATCTGGTGGGGAAGTCAAAACGTCACGAACTTCAAGTGCAAATTTTGAATCCAAGTTCCCGGCATTGTAATTAAATTTTGTCTCTTCCGTAATGATGCCTGCAAGCGCGATTTGCGTTTCAACTTGGGCAAACCATAACTCAGGGTCTGTTGGCCAGAATGGTGGTATTCGGACCGCTACACGGTCAATTGATGTCGGTTCAGTTCCCGGCATTGTTTAAATGTTAAAGATGAGTGTAAAAAAAATGTACGTTGTTGTAAAAAAACACAAAACACCACTAAGTATTTGAAAATCACGTCGGTGTCACCAGTTGTAGGGTGTTTGGGGTAATAATAAATAAATTTGCAGGGTAAAAGTATATGTTTATTAACGTAGTCTGGTAGTTGTCGCTAACCAATATCAACTAACTATACATGTTTATGTTCTCCTTTTACATACAAACAGCAGGTATATTTTATACAATAATAAATATTTTATTAGTATCGCGTTAGGGAAAACCGGCTATTAAGTATCCTAGAATTCCTTAATGTAATCCTTAATTAATGTGAGACGCTTTGAGGCATATTTATTACAGGGTCAAACCTTGTCCTCCTGGATAAGATTAAATTAATAAAAGTATGTCTCGACAGTCGCCACAATAATGCAGCTATAGCTACAGCAAAGAGGTGGTTTTGCAGTAATCTTTTAACTGCAAACTTTCAGAAATCCATCACTCTTACATTTTTGTTACAAAATCATCAGGAAACTAGTAACAATACAAAGTTTTTAGGTCCGCATATTGATCCAGATCTGAAATGATCAATGCATTGAAATGCACTAGCAAAGAAGTTATGCAATATTTTCTTATTAAGAAATTTAAGCGGTACTGTTTCTATCTTTGTCTTTAAAACGGCCTACATTGCTCTCTGTCAATCACATCTAACGTACGGCTTATTGATATGGGGACATTCTTCTATTCGTAACAAAATGTTCTCTCTACAAAGAAGAGCTATCAGGGTAATATCAGGCCTTGGTTATAGAGATGACTGTTTGAATCAATTTTGTGTTTAAAAGTTAATGACATTTCGGTGTTTGTATATATACAGGGTGTCCGGAAAATACGTGTACAACGTTTGACGACAGACTCCTGACGTCAAAATAGGTCGATCTAAGCCGACTTAGTTATATCCAAAATTGTCTTGTTTAGCCGGTAGAGGGCGTCAAAAATTTGTAAATATTAAAAAAAAATTACCTGTAACAATAATTTTTTAAGTGACCTTGTTGCTATGGCGTTTAATAATTTGACAATTATTGACAAATTGTCACCAGTCTATGAAATTTACTCAAGTATACGATCAACATTCTTGAATTACAAGTTCATTTTACCATTAAAAATGGAAAATTATACAAACTCTCAAAAAGTTGACATGCTCCTGGTATACGGGTTTTGTCAAGGAAATGGGCGTCAGAGTGTTAGGGTTTACATGGAGAGGTTTCCTAACCGTCGAATACCAAACCACCAAACATTTGCCAATATTGAGCGTCATCTTCGGGAAACGGGCAGTTTTGAGAAAAAGTTTGAAGGCAGGGGTTGTATGCGAACAACTCGAACTGTGGAAACAGAAGAGATGATTCTGGAAAGAGTTGAAAAAGAACCAAGTACCAGTACCCGTCTCTTAGAACGTGAGTTAAATGTTCCTAAAACGATTGTCAATGAGGTTTTAAGAGAACAGTTGTTACATCCTTACCACATACAAAAAGTCCAGGAACTTTTACCGACTGATCCCCCCATGCGGCTTACATTTTGTCAATTTATTAGAAACAAAAGAATCCTTGTTCCAAATTTTTGTAGAAAAATTATGTTTACTGACGAGGCATGCTTTACAAGATCTGGGGTAACCAATCTGCACAACGAACATATTTATTCCGATGAAAATCTACATGCCATTAAAGTTGCACATCATCAGCATCAATTTAAAATTAATATTTGGGCAGGTATTATTGATCACTACCTTATTGGTCCCATTGTTATTCCAGACAGGTTAGATGGAAATATTTATTTAAATTTTTTGCAAGACACATTACCAATTCTTCTGGAGAATTTGCCCCTTTTACTTCGGAGGGAAATGTGGTATATGCATGATGGTGCCCCGCCCCATTTTTCCGTTGCCGTTCGGCAATACTTACATCATCAATATCCCAACCGATGGATTGGAAGAGGCAATGATGCACCAGTAAAATGGCCACCACGTTCTCCTGAGTTAAATATGTGTGACTTCTTTTTGTGGGGCGCTATTAAAACAGAAGTTTACAAGACTCCGGTAAACACACGCGATGATTTATTGCAGCGGATTTTAAATGCAGGCAACCATTTTAATAATCCCGAGACATTAGATAGGGTACAATATCATTTTTTATAGAGTGTTAATAAGTGTATTCAGCAAGATGGCGGTCATTTTACACATTTGCTTAAGTAATGTTTTTGTTTTACTCAGTTTCTTACAATAGATACTTTCAACTTTGTTATATTTTTGTTTTTTTTTACGCCCTCTACCGGCTAAACAAGACAATTTTGGATATAACTAAGTCGGCTTAGATCGACCTATTTTGACGTCAGGAGTCTGTCGTCAAACGTTGTACACGTATTTTCCGGACACCCTGTATATATATATATATATATGAGTGTATAAAATATATGCGAAGCAACCTCAATAAATTCCAACTTTATGAAAACAATCATTCTCATAACACTAGAAATAAAGTTGATATTTATCCAAACCAGCTAAGATTGTCAAAATCACAAATGGGATCTAATTACCACTGCATTAAATTTTACAACTTAGTTCCAAACCATGTTAGAAATCTTCCCAAGAAAGCTTTCTTGAACTATATGAAAGACTATTTAATAAAGGGGTTTTTTTATTCAATTGATGATTTTGTTGGTAGTACTTTTATTTTTATTAAATTTATTTGTTTTGTCTTACTTTGTATTGTATCTTTACTGTATTCTTTATATTTTTATTGTATTTTTATTTTTGTAACATATTTTTCCTACTTAAATATTTTTATTGTCTATTCCATTTGTTAATTCAAACCAAGTGACCTGACTTGTGTAATACATTTTGTAGTTAGTACTAATAAATTATTATTTTTTTTACTTGTATTTTAGCGTCGACTACTAAGGTCATTAGCTATTTATTTTGTTTTTATAATAATAACCTCAGGTTATATTATTATTATTATTATTATTATTATTTTGACACATTTAAAATTTTTAAATTAACATTTTGACAACATGTCACAGTACTACTCACAAAAGATGCCAACTTAATGTATTTGCAACAATTGTAGATTTCAGTAATTTAGTTTTAATAATACTACCACTATTTTCTATTAATTTAACATTTTATCAAATATATCAAAGTACTACCAACATAAAATGCTAACTTTATGTATTTGTAATAAATTGACATTTTGACAGTACTACCAACATAATGCTAACTTAAAGCACACTTAAAGATTCTTGTAATGTTGACAGTACTGCCAACATTATCTGATCATTATCTTCAGATAAAGTAATAATTTAATTTAATAAAAAAATAAATAAAAAATAAAAATATATTTAAGTCACTAGCTACTAACTACCCATTTTAGTAAATATATAAATTAAATTTTCTCAAAGTTATTCCTATTTAATATTTTACATTTTTTTCAATAATGTTGATTATTGAAACTTTGCCTAGTCCGGTCCTGTGCTGTACTAACTAGACTCGGCAAAATAATTTATACATCAAAATTTACCTGTATTATCCAAGTGTTGAATTAATATTAAGATTATATTCATAATATAAATAAAATGGTTTGCAAGTATAAAAGTCATTGAACTTTATTAATATACAGAATAAATAATCTTGTATAATTATCAAACCCATCGTGCATAATTATTATAAATTATAACGCATTTAATATTCATAAAATATATTTTAAGCAATTTTTATATTAAAGCAAATCCTACCTTGAGGCACAGGCAGCACACAACATCCTTAGCAGTTTCATCGATATCATCTCGGCCTAATTGTTTTCACCCATTGCACTAATATTAAATATAATTAAATATATCCTTTCAATATTTCCCAAACCGCACGTAGTAATTGTTTACTGATTTTCATTACATTTAGATTGTTAAATTATTATTGTCAGATCAGCTTCAAGAGCTGTCAATTACTATTGTTTTGCAAAGAATCTTTGACAAGGAGGAAGGTGTTAGTTGGGTTGCCTATACATCAAGAAACTTTGTTTACAAATAAATGTTTGTTATTTTTATAAAAATAAGTGAGAAAAATGCAATTTTATCATTGTTAAAGCACGTTTAGTGTATAATTTTAAGGCATCTTCAAAAAATTCTAAAACAAAATAACAATGTGTGTTCATGAGTGAATGTAAATTGGTGCAGTTAGCGCAGTAGTGTGTTCATGATAGATCTGTAGCGTTCTGTAATAGGTAAATACTTTTCGAGTAAAATCTTACAGTTTTTTTATAAATTAGAGTTGATTAATCTGTATTTTTAAACCGCAAATTCTAACTTCTTACCAGATTGAAAAATAAATTAACTTTATTAAAACAAATAATATAATTTGAAACATTAGCAACCTTGCTTGATTACATTGTAAACTTTGTAAAATTAAAGTATGTTAAACCTAAACTTTTAAACGGCAACTTTAAAGTCCTATCAATTTCATAGGTAATTTAACTTTTATTAAATCAAACTATAAAATTATTTATCAACACTTTTTAATTGACTCTAGAATGTACATTTTAAAACACAAAATAAATCAATATTAATAGAAAAGCTATTCTCAATTCTGCACATTCTACCAATTCTAAATTTATCAGTGTCCTATTTCGATTATAAGTTTAATTATTAGGGGATTTTTTGTGGCATTAACGGACAACAAAATTATTCAATATTTTTTATTCAATTTTTTTAATTAAATAATTGTTACAACGTACGCTTACCGGTTTCGGTTAATAAATTTCTGTAGCCTTCATCAGAGCAAACTAACATGTTAAAAAAATATTATTGTCAATAAATTACAAAATGAATCCATTCTTATTGTTGGATTAATATACATTCTTAAGGATAAATCAGGATGGTTAAAAATTAGGCTGTTAACATAGCACGCCATTAGTGAAGTAAAATAAATGTGGTTCAACCACATTTATTACATAGTACTACCAACATAATATACCAATTTAAGTAAGTTGCAACAGTTGTAGAGTCTTGTAATATCATTTTAACAATACCACCAATGTTATTTGATAATTTGACCAAATAACTAACTAACTTAATTTATTTGCAAAAAAATAAAGATTTCTGTAATGTTAGTTTGACAATAATAACAACATTTTTTTTAAATTTTTTATAGACAATTTGACAGTATGTCAAATTCTTTACATCTTTTTTCTGTATTTTTTAGTAATATTTTGATAACTAAATATGCAAAATAAATATATTTGCAACAATTGTAGTCTTGCAATGTTATTTTAGCAGTATTACTAACAATATCTATTATTTTTATAACTTGACATATTATTATATAAAATTTTGACGCTATTTAAAAATGCTACCAGCTGAATATGCCGACTTGCTCTATTTGTAACAATTGCAAATTCTTGTAAAGTTATTTTGACAGTACTTCTACTCTAGCTAGCTAGCGTTTTAAATAGATTAAAAAATCCCAGCCAAAATTGATGCCAACAAACTTATATAGCAAATGACCTTGCAACTCTGACAAAAAAATATAAATAAGCTCTATTGCGTAAAAATACAAATTATTCGCCTTTTACCAAGCAAATGCAAATGTACCTGCAAATGTTTTTAGTAGACAAACAATGTGAAAAACAAAATTCTCCGATTTGAAAAATTCCAAACTTTTCCAAGACGTCCCCCAAAACCATCTCTACCCTTTTTTTTAGATCTACATAAGATGAAGTTGTTTTTTCCACGCACCGTTTCCGAGATATTTGCGCTTTTTTAAATTGTAGACAAACCGAATCGAGGTAAAATGGAACCCCTTTGGCATCCCTTTTTTGGGTTATAGCTCCCACGCATCTTTCCTTACCGGAAAGGGCGGCAAAATCCAAATCCGGGCTCAAAAATTAAATGATGCCCTTGCGCTTTGAGCGGCTAAGCGCTTTAACTTTTTTTTGTTTTAGAAGCAATGAGCAAAAACCCTCTAATTTTTCCAGAAATCCAACCAAAGCGTTGGATTTTCCGAAAATCAAAGCATCTTTGTAACTTTTGTTTGCAAGACGTCCTTTGTTTTTTAAGATAACGAACGGGCGTTTCTCTGCGCTTCTTGCCCGACTTTGTCAATAAGTTTCCTTCCAATATTCCCATCCGGCCTTTTTTAGCTTGTTTCAATCAAAAAGTGGCGTTACCAAAAATTTTGCGTTTAAAATCAAATATTGCGTTTTTGGCAAGATTAAAACCTGTAAACCACCGTGAAACCTTTTTTCGACGGTCGGACGCAAAAATATCTTAAAAGTTTTTGGAAGAAGAGACATCCATTGTACCAAACCCAAAGCAATTTTTGTTTTTGACTTATCGCCACAAAGGAAGTCTTTAAAAGCCTATTTTAAAAATAGTTTTATTTGCAAGTTCCAACATGCTCATGTTCATGACAGTAAGCGCCAGTTTGTTCCCCGACCTAGTGGCATTAAATGAGCCAATATTGTCTATTGCTGTTTTCTCCCAGGATGCGCATGGTAAGTGCGACTGTAATAGATTTCCAAGGTCCGGCATGGACTGGCTTAGTTTGGTCGCGTATCCAGTGATACGCCGTTAGTATGGATAACAAGGTTTTGTCTCAGCCGAGATGCCCGGCACAGTTGCTTGAGTGGTAACACCTTTTGTTGGGCTGCGGAAACTACTAACTCGTTATGTTCTGTTAGAGTCCGTAGGAGCTCTTTTGCTTTGCCAAACTTGTACCCTATGTCAATTTTGTATGAAATTTTAGGTCATTTAACGTCGCTCGATATTGCTGCAATATTTTGCATGCTTTTTGCACTAGAGACGACATAGATTTCATCTTTGATGACCTGCTTACCGTATAAATAATATAAGCTTTTGGTTGGCTTGTTTTTCTTGCCTTCTGGTTTTTTTGAATTTCTTAAAATGCGTCTGACATGTGTTAATAAACTCAGAGGTGTGTTTCACTTTGAACAAAAATATTTGTAGCAGTAACGACCACCTGGTGAATTTTGCATTAGCATACATTGACTTGTTTAGCCATACCAACGGTAAGTTGTCGGTTCCTAAGGTAAATAGGGTAACCTCTAAATAAACTCTGTATTTTTTGACTGCTCAGTATATGGCCATATATTCCAGTTTATTTGAGTAAAATTTTGTTTGGCGTTCTGTAAGCCAAGCGTTGTTGTAAGAAATTATATGTTTTGGTACACAGCGCATAACTCAGCGATACACGTATTTGTCTGTAATTTAAATGGCAGATCAGGTTTTGGACAAGCAAGTCTCATTGGCCGGCCAAGTAGCTTTTTGGTCCAGCGGTAAGGTTTCTTTGGCCATTGTAAGTCCATGTGTGATCCAGCAACCTTTGATAAACTCGGCACATATTCACAAAGCCCATGTGATGCTGCAGTAGTATATTTCCGTCAGACGTGATGTTGTGTTCAAGGTATTTGATGAATTCTCGTCCAAACTTGCACTTTGATAGTTTGCATTTGTGCCCGTGCTCTTAGAGTCTTTCTAATACGCGCTTAATAGGTGGTCTAAGTGGTAGTCAAGATTGTTCAAGTACACCAAAATGTCATTATGGAACAACTACCACCCTACTGCCTTTTACACAATCACCGCAATGCCCATAGACTTTAACCATGGATTAACAACAACCGCAAATTTCACACCGACGTTTGTCCTAGAAATTCCCCCTATAACTCATGGGCTGCAACAGACCCACTGTTAAGCACTCTCCGCCGTAGGTATTGTCCCGAAACACGGGAGACCAACCTAGAATACATCAACTACACTACCATACATTCTTTGCACAATAAACTTGAGGCCTAACACTATTGCCCTAAGTTCACAGCTAGCTCACGGCATTGCACGCACTGCCGTAAGTCACGTCCCAACTCTTAAGGACAACTTTCGTATATCGAGACCAAATCGTCGCTTAAGGCCTGGTTACACAGTGCGAGCTAGCATCCGAGCAGACCTAGTCTGTTACTGCAGTAAAGCTACTTGCACCGTGTGATTCCATCATAGTTACTGTCATGTGCAAGTTCGTCTATACTTTGCATCCCAGTTACTATAGCATTGTTTGTTTTTACTGGCCTCTCACAGTAGCTGCTTACTGTCAAGTCAGCAACTCGTATTGTGTAACCAGCAACCCCACAAGCATCTCCCAGTTGCACTACATCAAATTTGAGTAACCTAAACATAAATACTAAGTTTAGAATGTAGACTCAGAAAACGTTCCAAAAATAATATTGACAAAAATACAAACGGCATTAAGACAAATAAAAAACAGAAAATGCTCTGAAGAAAATAGGATAGCCTTCAAAATATTGAAAATAGGTGGGAAAGCTGTGAAAGGAGCTATACAAGTACTATTAAACAAATTCTTGAACGAAAAAAAAAAATACCCTATAAATAGTATAATGCAAAAGTTATTATAGTATTCAAAAAGGCAATATGACAAAAGTAGAAAATTGTTGCCCAATTATTTTATTGTCCCAACTATATAAACTATTTACAAGAGTAATAAGCAACCGCTTTACAAACAAACTTGACTCATACCAACCTGTTGAGTAGACAAGCTTTATGTAAAGATATAGCACAACCGACCATCTACAGACCCTACGACTGTTAATAGAGAAGACCACGGATTACAATGTCCTCGTATACTTTGCATTTCTTGACTATCAAAAAGCGTTTGATTTACGTGGGCTTTTTTCAGAACCATACACTATGCTAGAACAGATTCACAATATTCTAAGATTCTGCAAAATATATACGATAACGCATCTTTCCAGTAAAATTTAACAAAGATCTCAAAACACAGCAAATTCTAATCCAACGGGGAGTTAGACAAAAAAATTCTATTTCACCAAAACTGGGCAAAAAATACTACAATTCTGTAATAAAAAAAGATACTCAATTAGCAATACATGGTTCAAATTACCAGTTACAGCAATATTCAGACTTAAACTGAAAAGAGCGCAGCAACCACAACAAAGCCAAAGAATCGATATAAAACAATTGAAAGACAACACCATTAGAACTGCAATAACAACCGAATTGAACCAAGATTAAAGACTATGTGGATCAATAATAATGACAACATAGAAAACTAGTGAAAATCGTTGAAACAAGAAATAGGGAAAATTAAACGGACTTCCAAGATGAAATGGATAACTGCTGAAATACTTGTGCACATAAAACAAAGACAAGAAGCAAAAGTCAGGAATAAAGAAATGCACAAAATGATACATAAAAGATTACAAAAATTTATCAAAAAGACAAAAAAAATGATTAAAAGAAAATTGCAGATAAATTGAAGAGCATGAACGGAAGCATGACACACTAAATTTACATCAAATACTAAAAAAAACAATGAGCATTTTTAGTAACTGTGACAACTTTATTATATATGTAAAATACATAAAACGCATTAAATACAATTCAAGGTGGCAAGGCAAAGCCGGTTGTGGTTCTCCTGTTGGAACTACACCATGGACATGCCGGGATACTACGCGCGCATGCTGCCCTGGGCTAACGCCGCTAACACGGCCAACCTGACTGTGGGACGCTCTCAACTCACTTCTACTCGATCTATCCTGATTTTCCGGGTCAAAACTTTCCAAATTCTAAGAAATGAAATAACATAGGTTACATAACATACTTTCAGTAATGTAGTGAGTACTCGACATTTTACTCCAGTTTGCTGTAACAAAGTCTAAAGTTTTTACAAAACAAACTTCACCGACTACTTTAACAAAGTGTAGAGTTCTTACAACTGCTTCAACTATGTATAGAGTCAAACATCTACGACTACTTTAACAAAGTGTAGAGTTCTTAGAACTGCTTTAACTATGTATAGAATCACTACGAAATTTATCATACCTTAAAGTCTTCTGGGTTCATGTAGCTGTCTAGGAGGTCTATAGTTTCTTCCGGGTGCCATTCCTTTGGCCATAAACGCATCTGGGTTGAGACCGCAGTCATTGAACGAGTCGACTCTGCCAAGTCGTTAACTTTACGTAGCTCATATCGGTCTTTTTCCAGTTTTGCACAAATTTTGTAAAGTCCCATCCAACCAGATTCCAATTTCCGTGGGCGTAACGCTTCTCTGGAAAGAAGTACGTAATCGTCTATTGAAAATAAAGTTGCTTTCCGCTTTGTCTTGTTCTTATTACGTTGCTCTTGTTGTTCGGCGTTTTTGAGTAGGCGTTTATTTTCAAATTGTCTTCATTTTTTGAGTTGGATTGGAAACTGAGGTAGTTTGTCCTCTGAAGCTTGGTTTATAATTCGAAAAATTTCGGGTAGTCTAGAATCACAACAGAACAGTGTTTGAAGAGGAGTTCTTTTTGTGGTTTTGTGAACCGTGGAGTTTATTGTTAATTGAGTTCGTAAGACCAGTTTGTCCCAATCGGTTGTAACGTTGTCTTGGACTCAAAGTAAATTTGCAATAAATTGCATGTATATCTCGACCTGTCCGTTGGCACGGTGTACATATGGAGTTATAAAATGCCATTCAATATTCCAAGCAGCAATGTCGGAGTGATTCTTTGCGGCTTTCAACAAAGTGCCGTTATCGGTGATTATACGTGCTGGTGTGCCAATAAGATATACAATATCTCATATGCAGTTTGCAAGGTCGTCAGTTTTTTGCCCGTGTAATGCACATAGAAAACAGTATTTAGAATAAGCATCTATGGCTACAAAGATATGGGTATATCCATCCTCAGTGCGAGGAAGTGGTCCAAAACAATCAGTATGGATGGTATTGAATGGTATAGACAACTTTGGGATGGAGTAGATGTCATATGGTGTTGATTTTGCTGTTCGTTTGCTGGTGAGGCAAGTTAGACATGATTCAATGTATTTTTTTGTAAATTGACGTATACGAGGAAACCAAAAGTGTGTGCTAAAGCTAAGGACCGTTTTGTCAAGACCAATGTGTGATTGACCGTCGTGATATTCTTTCAAAAGTCCGTAGCGCGCATGTTTTGGTACAAAATACTGATGGCAGAGAGTATTTCCAATAACACAAAACTGATTACTATCAATTTCCTTGTTAACAAATTTTTGCTTGATCTCGTTTGCTTCACTATCTCCTTTTTGTTGCACGCTCAACCAGCTCTCTGGCATTCGATTAACATCATCTTCATTTTCGGAAGAAGATGATGTAATAAGATTAACCTCTGGTAATTTCGTAACAGGTGGATTTCGGCTCAAATAGTCAACATAGGATATTGATTTTTCTGCTCGGTGTTTTATATTAAATTCAAAATCTTGGAGATATACCCACCAACGACTAACGCGCGGGATTAAATCCCTCTTAAACTGAGAACTTTTTAGTGAATTGTAGTCAGTGATAAGTTTAAATTTTACACCTACTAAGTAATGTCTGAAATGCTTCAAGGCGTATACAACAGCTAAAGTTTCCAGTTCATACGAATGATATCTTGATTCGGCTGGTAAAGTAGCCTTACTGAAATATGTTACTACTCTTTTTACTCCATCGTGAATTTGAATTAGTAATGCTCCAAAACCTTTGCTGCTGGCATCGGTGTGTAATTCCATTGGTAATAACGGATCAAAGATGGTAAGAACTGGTTCATTAGTGAGGATATCAATAATGTAATTAAAAGCGTCATTATGTTCTTGCGACCAGCACCAGACAGCATCGTGTTTTAGTAATGCTGATAACATGCTGGTTTTTACTGAAAATTCAGGAATAAATTTCCTAAAATAACCAGCCAAACCAAGAAATTGTTTGACTTCCTTAATATTTGTAGGAGGTTTAATTGATTTTAAATTGTTAGCTTTTGATGGGCTTGGCTTTACTTCACCATTTGAAACCAGACGGACCAGATATTCAACTTCTTTTTGAAGAATGGAACATTTACTTATGTTGATTGAAAAATCATTAGCTTGAAGGGTAGTTAGAACCATCCGTAGGTTGGTTAATCCCTCATCAATACTACTAGATGGAATCAATACGTCATCCATATATACTAGTACAGTACCCTGTTGTATTTCAGAGTGTAGAGCTTGATTAATTGCTCATTGATAGATTGAAGGGGCGTTGGCCAACCCAAATGGCATTCGTAAGTATTCATATTGATCATCAGGGGTCACAAATCCCAATTTTTCAATTGAATCTGGGTGAACTGGTACCTGATGAAAACCAGCTGCCATATCCAGGGTGATGAAAAAGGTATTTCTACTTAGACGATCTATCTGGTCATCAATAAGAAGTAGTGGGTAATTATCTTTTACCGTGATTTTGTTTAGAGCACGGAAATCAATAACAAGCCGTGGTTGACCATTCTTTTTCTTAACTAACAGACAGGGACTTGCATAGGGTGAACGAGACGGTCTAATAATAGAGTTTTTTAATAAATCTTGGATTATGCTTTTAACAATTTCACGCTCACTGGTAGACATACGATAGGGGCGGTATTTTATCTCTTTGTCGGATGTAAGTCTAATTTTAAATTTACCTGTTGTTATTGGGGTCAAAACATTATTCCCGGTGGTGATCATATCTCAAAATTCCAATAGAATTGATTGTATGTTTTTGTCAAGGTTGTCTAAAAAAGGTTTATATTCTAGGGTTGAGGCAGATTGATCGTGAGTAAAAGTTATGCCAGGTAAATTAAAAAAATCTAGACCTAGTACATAAAACGCATTGAATACAATTCAAGGTGGCGGTACACTTTATGCATGTGTATCCAACAAAGGCAAGGCCGGTTGTGGTTCTCCTGTTGGAACTACACCATGGACATGCCGGGATACTGCGCGCGCATGCTGCTCTGGGCTAACGCCGCTAACAGGCATACACAAAAAAGTTCCAATACTTGTGTTAACTGACAGACAAGTTCTATTAAGAAATCAAAAAACTATCAAAACATGGGAAAAATGGTAAAAAAGTTTTTTGATGACAGAAGATTAAAAAAGAAAGAAATACAAAAACTAACATGACCTGCAAAACTAAAATCTGAAGTTATACAAGCTATTAATACCAACAAAATAGGGAAAGCATGCGATCCGGATGAAATAAACAATAAATCGTGTGGAAGAAGATAATATAGATATTTTAGTAAAATTTATTAACAGTGTTTGCAATACGAGAGAAATACCGGAAGACTGGTTAAGGTTTGAGTTTATTGCAATCCCATAAGAATCCAATGACCGACAGTGTGAGGAGTATAGACTAATTAGTCTTATGAGTCACGTATTGAAGGTTCTCTTAAAAATCAACCAAGAACAAATTTACACATAATGCAAAAACTATTTGAGTAAAATTCAATTTGGCTTTTGCAATGAACTAGGCATTCGTCAAGCACAATTTGCTCTACAAGTTCTCGTGCAAAAATGCTTAATTATTCCATTACTTTTCGACTAATTTAAAAAAGTCGACCTCTTTAATTTTGCTCAAATTTTCAGAGATCAAAATAAAGATAAAAAAATGAGAATCTCAAAATTTTGGACTTTAGAATATTGCCTGTTCAAAATGACACACATTTGAAGATCAGACATTTTACAATAAAACGTTTTATTTGGCTTATTTGGTATCTCAATTTTCGGGCTTCTGAAAAAAGATAAAAAAGTCCACGATGGCTCAAATTATTCCTTATTACATGTACTGTAAAACCCATATTTTTATGTTTAATACTTTAATATATTAAGCTTCAAACATTATTCCAGAAAAACTCGTAAATTTAGCAGAATCGCAAAACTTTGCTTTCTTTAAGCCGTTCTAACTTTGTCAAATCTTAACAAAATTTGATTTGCAAGGTCTAGATTTCTCCGTGTTTAATCTCTTTTTAAAGTGATCTCACAATACTTATAGAATCAATACGTATACACCACTATTTTAATGCAGGAAGATGCACATGTTTTTGCGATCTTCAAAACTTGTAATTGTTAGGTCCCAAAAAAGCGCTGTCACCCTATGTCGATTTTAGTCAAAATTTCAGTAAATACTCTTCAGAACACAAGAAAAAAGGTTATCTATATGAAAAATGATATATTGAGCATTATCAAGAATGTTTAAATATTCAAAAATTGTAAAAATCGGCAAACGGCACATTTTTGTATTTCAATTTTTGGGCTTCTGGAAAAGGTTGCTCAAAATATTCCTTATTGCATGTACTTTAAAACCCATATTTGTAGATTTAATGTTGAGGCAGTCATTTTGATATATCATTAGGATAACAGAATTCGTAAAAATATTTTTATCAAATTTTACTAACCGAACCAAAGAAAACTGTTTTATAAGTATCAAATGCTTGCATCAATGCACACTTGTTAAAGTAATGTTGTTTTGTTTGTGTTTATTTGCTAAATAAGAGTTTTTCAAAATATTTTGTATCTGTTGACTATCTCAAAAACAAAGCAAGATAGACAAAAAGTGATTTAGATTTGCAGAAAAACAATGCCAATATTAAAAATTTTTGAATATAAAAAATTTCTTGATAATGCCAAATATACCATTTTACATATAAATAACCATTTTTCTTGTGTAAAGAGTATTTACTGAAATTTTGACTGAAATCGACATAAGGTGACAGCGTTTTTTCGGGATCTAAAAATTACAAGTTTTGAAGATCGCAAAAACATGTGCAACTTCCTGCATCAAAATAGTGGTGTTTACGTATTGATTCTATAAGTCATGTGTAATTACTTTAAAAAAAGATTGAACACAAAGCTAGACCTCGTAGATCAAATTTCTTTATAATTTGACAAAGTTAGAACGGTTCAAACAAAGCATAATTTTGCAGTTTTGTTAAATTTACGGTTTTTTTTTAAATAATATATGAAGCTTGATATATCAAATTGACTGCCCCAACATTAAATAAACAAATATGGGATTTAAAGTACATGTAAAAACGAATATTTTGAGCCATTGTGGCCCTTCTTATTTTTATCTAATGGTCCAAAAATTGAGATACTAAAATGTGCGGATTGCCAATTTTGCCAATTTTTGAATATTTTTCTTGTGCTCTTTCTTCTTCTGGTGCCACTCCTATCGGAGATAGGATATCATCAAAGCAAATTTAATTTTAATGACAGCACTAAACAGTTCGTTGGAACTACAGCCGAACCATTCCCTTAGATATTGCAGCCATGATACTCGTCTTTGTCCTATGCTTTCCGTCCTTTGATTTTTCCTTGAATTATATTTCTTAGTAATGCGTATTTTCCCCCCTCATTACGTGTCCTAGATATTGCATCTTCTTCTTTTTAATGATGAGAAAGACTTCGCGTTCTTGATTCATCCACCGGAGGACCTCCACATTTGTATTTTTATCGGTCCACGGTATCTTAAGCATCCGGCGGTAGAACCACATCTCGAAGCTTTCGATGTATTTTATGTTGTTCTGTTTAAGTGTCCATGCTTCTACTCTATAAAGCAAACCGCTGAAGACATAGCATCTCAGCATTCGTCTACGGAGAGGAAGATTTATATTGTGGTTGCATAATATTTTTCGCAATTTATTAAATGTTGACCGGGCATTTTCAATACTACATCTTATTTCTTGTCCATGGTTGGAAGAGCTATTAATCCATGCTCCAAGGTATCGGTATTGCGTAACCTTTTCGATCCGCTCACCATTAATGCGTATATCAGACAAGTTGTTCGGTGACTTGGAGATAACCATATACTTGGTTTTTCTGACGTTCATTGTGAGACTATAATTTTTGCAATGGTTGTTCATATCTTCAACAAGTTGTTGTAAGTCGACTGCATTTTCTGCTAGGAGTACAGTATCATCCGCGGTCTCTCCGTTTATTACCATTCCTTCCGTTTTTTCTGAGAGGGCTTCTTGACATATTGTTTCGCTATAGGCATTGAACAATAATTGTGCTCTAAAGAGTATTTACTGAAATTTTAACTAAAATCGACATAGGGTGATAGCGGGACCTGAAAATTACAAGTTTTGAAAATAGCAAAAATATGTGCAACTTCCTGCATCAAAATAGTGGTGTATACGTATTGATTCTATAAGTTTTGTGTGATCGCTTTAAAAAAAAGATTAAACACAAAGAAATCTAGACTTTGTGGATTAAATTTGGTTAAGATTTGACAAAGTTAGAACGTTTTAAAGAAAGCAAAGTTTTGCGATTCTGCTAAATTTACGTTTTTTTTTTGGAATAATGTTTGAAGCTTAATATATCAAAACGACTGCTACGATATTAAACATAAAAATATGGGTTTTAAAGTACATATAATAAGAAATAATTTGAGCCATGGTGGACCTTTTTATATTTTTCCAGAAGCCCAAAGATTGAGATACAAAATAAGCTAATAAGCTTTTGATACAGTAAACCATGTAGAAATTATAAAAAACTAAATAAGAGTGAACTTGACAGGAAAGATCTCCTAATAATACAAAGTCACACTTAAAGTAGCAAACGAAGAAACAAATAAAATACCGATTAGACAAAGAGTCAGACAAGGATGCATCCTTTCCATTATGATATTCAACCTGTACTCAGAATCAATATTCACAAAGTTTTATTAATTGATAATAGATCAATAACGTACGATTTGCCGATGACACGGTAATAATAACAGAAAATGACAAACCTGTAAGAGCTACTGACTATGATAAAAGAAGAAAGTAATTTATTGGGACTAAAAATTAATGTAAAATAAACAACAAAAACAATGGCAGTCAATAAAGAAGAACGGAGGATAAATATTACATTAGGTAGGAAGAACATAGAGCAAGTAACACCATTTAAGAACATAAGTTCCATGTTAAACAATAAGTGGAATCCAGCGTAAGAAATCAGAAGCAGAACACGTTCTCAAAATGGACAACGCTACTATGCAACAGACATTGCTCTACTCTATAGCATGGAGACTCTCAAATTAAGAGATATGCAAAGAATAATCTCTAGTATTGTTGAACTAATAGAGATGCTACGAAAACTTTAGAAAGCTAGCAAACGCGTGGGTCTACAAACAAATCTAAACAAGAGCAAAATTATGAGTGACAGTAAAGTAGAAGTACAAGTAGACAATAAAACAATATTAAATGTAAACAAGTATGTATACCTTGGCTACAATTTTAAACTAAGCAAAGCCAATCAAACAGCAAAAATAAATAGACAGGTAAGTCTACCTTGGGCAGCGTTTTGTCAAGCTAAGTTACATACTTAAAGACCTAAATATATACCAATCAACCTTAAAAAAAAAGAAAACAGGACATGCATACTACCTGTAACCTTTTATAAGCTCAAAATAGTGATTGTAAAAAAATAATGTTTAAAGATTAAGTCACAAAAAGAGCTATTAGCATAAAGGAGATATAAACAAACACCAAAAAAAAAAAAAAAACAGGAGTCGCAGACGTTTTGTATGTTTTGTAGTTGTTTTATTATTCTCTAACGTATGCCCCTTTAGTAGTGTGGTTTTAATTCCACATTAAACTGCAGGTCCCGCATGTTTGGGTAGCACCACAAACATACGAGAGAGGCGCCTTAACTCATAGCGAGTACTGCACTATAAATATTAATTAAAACAAGTTTGACTTCAATTACAGCATATTTTAATAAATATAAACCATACTATACTTATTGTTATGAACTTAAATTACCATAAATACTTTAAAATTATTCCATAACAGTTTAATCATAAAATAATTGTGTTCAAAACATTCAATTATATATTACAAAAAAATAATTCAATTTCCTGTTTGTAATTATTAATTTTTGCTATAAATATTTTCAACATTTAGATACAAATTATAGTATTCAGTGCTTCAGCAAGATGATTACAACATTATTTCTACTAATCGGGCTTTATTTAAATATTGAGGTAACTATAATAAATCAACAAAATAAATTATTTAACAAAAAAACTTTCTTACAGATAACCAATGCTGATGATATATCAGAATGTTTAAAAAATGTTGAATTTTCATTCGACAACAATGGAATTTTTACTTATATAGATTCCAATAAGTCTTGTTTACGTAATTGCATATACGATAAACAGTTCCCCGATCCAAAAAGAAATCCAATTGCTTTCAAGAATACTATGAAATACAAACAACCACTTATTAGAAATTGTAGTAATATTTTAAGCAACATAACCGACATTTGTAAACGTGGTAAAAAGTTAGAAGATTGCTACGTCTCAGGAATTGAAAAATTAATTATGGCTATACAAAATAAATGTTCAAATGTAACTAACACAACAATAAATGGTTACGGTAATGAACCAGAAGATATGTATTGCTACAATCGTTGTTTACTAATCAACCAAATGTATATTAAAGAAGATAATACTCTAGTAACAGAACCTGAATCACCAATATTGAAAAAAGAAATTGAAAAAATTTATAAAGAGAATACACAAAGAGATATTTGTCTACAAGCTGCTATAAGAACATATAGTATTAATAAATTGCTGAATGTTACAATTAGTACAGAAAATAAAGAAAACGCAAAAACTTATAATAAAATATAATTGTTAAATTAGGATTGAATTAAAACTATAATAAAATAAATCAAATTTATTTATATTTATTAATAAGATTTTTATCAAATTTTGTCATAGTCAACTACTGTTTTGAATTTTTTTGTTAGCAAATTTTAAACAATTGTACTGTACTTTGAACACTAAATTAAAAATTCAATGTTGAATCGTAAAGCATATTTATTAGTTTTATTGCGTATTTTGGAAATATCACAACTTTACAGTTCAGGCAAAGCTCGAATTTTTGTTTTTAAGACTAATATGGGTCAAAAAATATAAAAAAAAACTTATTACTAATAACAAGTATTACTCCCTCTTGCATTACTGACTGCTTGAAGTTGACCAGAAACACTTTGAATTAAATTAAGGATCACATTTTGGTCGATATTATTCCATTCTTGCATTAGCAACTATCTTAGCTCCTCAGCAGTTTTTGGAGCAAGTGTATGTTTTTGGATACGTCGTCCCAACTCATCCCTCATCCTATAAAACATAATTCATGTCCAGGTTGAGAGCTGGCCAATCAAACCGCAAAATTCCCACATTATCCAGATAATCTTTGACAACTCTGGCTACGTGAGATCTAGCATTATCTTGCAAAAATTGTCGCCCTTGCCTTTAATTGTCAAGAAGGGCTTAGCTGAGTTGTCAGAGAGTCATTCTCTATAAAGACCAACTTATTGCGAGTTTCGGTAAAAATTCCTGCCCTAACTATAACCGACCCACCGCCAAATGAAAGTCGCTCATCAGTACAAATTGAAACGTATACTTTTCCGCGTCTTCTCTACATTTTATGATGTCAGTCTAATTCATTGAGGCAAAAGCTCTACCTATCCGAAAACAGTACCCTGCTCCAGTCTTCATTATTCCATGCTCGGTGATTTTGAGCTAAAGCTAATCTTGCAACACGATGTCGACTTGTAGTCACCTTGCTACAAGACAATTCAATGCCTTCTTGTAACGGTTCATTTACTAACATTTACATCTCCAATTTCATAGATTTGATTTTGTAGATAAACTGCAGAAGAACTTGTGGACACCAAAAAACGGTCATCTCTGTTCGTGGTGACTTTTTTTTGTCCGGATCCTGATCTTCTAGTTATCAAGCCAGTATCCAAGTAACGCTAATACACCTTTTGTACAGCACAAAGGCTTTTACCAACAATTTTAGCAGATTCACGTTTTTAATTTTTTAATGCAGCTTTAACAGTAATTGTTGTAATCTCTGGAATAGTTGTAACATATAAATCTAAAAATCTTAGTTTATCAAAATATGTGGGTTACTGAATAAGTTAAGTGAAATGATGAGAAGCAGTAAAAATCATAGCTTGTTGTCCGGATAGTGTTTTAAAAGATGAGTGACTTAAGAGCAGACAATTTTCACATTAGTTCGTAATTCGCAATTTTTTTTTAAAAGTATTACTCATAACAAATTAAAAAAAATTATATGTAATAGTAAACAATAAAAATCATGAATATGTTATTAGTTGAAAAAAATATTTAAAATTTTATTATTTTTGTTCTAAATGAATACATTAACTTTAAAATTTATTTTGGTTTTATGTCCAAGAAAACAATTACTTGAGTATCAATTCCAAAATTCAAATTTATATGTCGATAATAATTGAAGTTATTGTCAAAATTAAATATTAATAATAATTGGATGCAAGCGCCAAAACTTAGTTCAACGCGTTGCTCGCATGTATCGCTCAGGCAAATGTCAGCAAATTGTGTAAAAGACAACCACGTGTGAATATATTCAGGGCGTGTTTTCGTGTTAGCATGAGCAAAGCATTGTTATAGTCATATAATAATAATATTATAGTAAATAATAATGTTATTTGGAGCTATTCTCTATGCACATTGCTAGAAGTAAGCAAGCAAGATACGAGTATATACTGTCGCTAAAAATTTTGTGTTACTTTTTTTTCTAATTTTTATTATTTACGTTTTTACGTATATTGCTAGCAAGAAAGGGCATTAAAATTCATTGCAAACCACTAAAAAAAAAAAAAAAATAAAATTAGAAAAATAAGTTTAAAAAAAAATAATATTTTTAAAATAAAAAAAAAATTAAAAAAATTGATTTTTATTTTGTTTAATTAACAAAAAAAAAATGAAATTTTTTAAAAATGTCAAAACTTTTAAAATTAATTTTTTTTTTATATTTTGTTTGATTGAAAAAAAAACAAACAAAAAATTACAAACTAAAAAAATTGTCATTCTTGTTAGATATCTTGCCTGATAACAAGATTACTATCTAGCAATATTCATTGAGAATTGGACAAAATATCTAATAAATTAAATTATCAAATTATAAAATAAATATAGGTACGTATTATATGCATTATACATACTTATTCTTTATTTAAATTAAATAAATTATATTACTTTTTCTTGGCGTGCTTCATCCGCTCCGGATATTAGGAATCATCATCACAATCTTCTCCTTCTTTACTGCACCACGAAAAAGTTGCAGAAATGTCATGTCAAACTACTGACGTAGATTTTTCTTCCCGGATTTCATTTTCCCATCACCTTTCCTTCCAAAATCAGTTGGAATATTCTATATCTATCACTATGCCTCATTACGTGACAGAGATATTCCAATTTCCTAACCTTTACAGCTTTCAATATTTTTTGCTCTTTGCCCATTCTCTGCAGAACTTCTTCATTACTGATGAGTTCTTTTCATGAGATAATCAGGATACGACAATGTATATAGTTCGAAGGCCTCCAGTTTTTTCTCTGTATCCTTTGATAGGGTCCAGGATTCAACACCGTACAGTAGTGTTGAGAAGCCGTAGCAGCACATTTTGATCTTAATTTGCATGCTCAAGTCTAGGCTGTTGAAAACTTTTTCATCTGTATAAACGTTGTTCTCGCTTTTTCTACCCTGCATTTGATATCTACTAAATGACTTTAGAGTTTATTTATGCATGTGCCTAGATATGTGTATTTGTCCACTTGGTAGATAGTTTTGTTGTTAATCTTTACTGACAAGCATATATTTAGTCTGTTTGAGACTGATATCGATTCCTTATTTCTTGCTGATTAATTTAATTTTATGCATCACCAGCTGAAATCCTTTAGCTATACTCGCTAATATAACAAAGTCGTCCGCATACCTAAAGTTGTTAAATATCCCCCGTTTATCAATATTCCTACCTCCACTCCATCCAGCAACTCCTTAAATATTTTTTTAGAGAATATTTTAAACAAGGTTGGCAAAAGCACACACCTGCCTCACACCTCTGCAAATTTGAAAATTTGCCGTGCTTTGGTCTTCAACTCGTACTTATGCCGTCTGTTGCCCGTAGAGGTTGGCTATTATGCGGATGTTTTTGTTGTCGGCTCCAGTGGTCTTGATTATCTTAAGCAATTCTTTGTGTTTTACTCGATCAAACGCTTCTATAATCTATCTGAAATCTATAAAACACAAGTGTACCTCGCAGTTAATGTCTTTGCATCTCTGGATTAATATATTAACCTTACCTCCTCCTTTGTTATTTGAGGTACAGTGTAAGCGTTTTTCATATCATAATTCTCGGGACAAGCATCTTTAAAAAGTTTGTAGATATAGTCTTTCCATATCAATTTTTTTTTTGGTGTTTGTAATTTCATTTACGCCTGACACCGAAAGGTAAAAAAGGCAATTGAATAAATAAATAAATAAAAAATTTCATTTACACTTTCGTCAACAAGTCTTCCCTATACTCTTTTTATTTCAGTAGCCGCGGCTTCTTTTATTAGACGCCTTCTATATGTACAAATTTACAAATTTATAAATTGAAAAATATCATCAAAGATATCAAAAGTTGTCAAAAAAATAAGTTAAACTAACAAAATTGTAAAAAAAAATTATTAATGCTCAAAAATTAAATAAACTATAAAAAAAACTGTCTAAAAAATAGCTGATACTGTCAAAAAATTGTGGAAACGGTTAATAAAATTACTGAAACTCCCAAGAAATTAATAAAATTGTAAAAAAATCATCAAAACTCAAACATTCCAGTAAAACTATGAAAGCAATTTCTGAAAACTGTAAATAAAATCACTTAAACTAAACTTGAACTATAGAAACTATCAAACATATTTAAAACTATCAATAATATCAATGAGAATCCCAAAAAATAATAACAATCTAAATAAACCTATAAAACAATAACAAAATTTCTAAAAATGAGTTTTTGGTGTTATTATATCTAAGGTTATGTAAAAATTACCGCATAAATTGCATTCAATTTTATTAAGTTGGCGAATGTTGTTTGACTGCTGTAACGAGGTATGTTAATCTCTATATGTATGAACTGTATATTATGTGTATTTCGTGTGTTGATTCGGAATTGATCGGGTACTGAATCCTGACCAATCCCTGTGCTAGTCGTGGCAACCTCATCAGCGAGGATTCAGTTAATAGCGACGCCATCACGTTATAATTGGAGACCAATGAGGACATTGAAGACAGGAAAACGTGGAAAATCAAAAGGACCGCATTTTTAACATATAAGAAGTAATTCCACATGCGTTCATAGAAGAAGGAAGTCGGTCATATTTAATCTAAAAATCCGACCAGCAAAGGAAGAATTGAATGCACCACTAACAGTAAAGCATTCATTGAACGAAGAAAAAAGGATTCAGAAAAAAGAATCGGGACGCTTCTAGAATTTTGGATTTTTTAAATAAATTTAAAAAAAGCCTGAGTGATTAAATCCCATATGTTCATGTTTTATTATAATCTGAAACATTAATATGTATTTAGTTATTAAAGTTATATATCTATATGTATCTGTTTGATAAATGTAAATTACATTACATAAATTACATTACATTGTTTGAAAATTTATTTTTCTATTAGAATATGCTTATTATTAAAACGCATTTAATGTATGTAGTAATTAAACGACTTATAATTTTCTTTAAAATTATTTGTATCTGCTCCAAACAATGTCGTTGGAAAGTGAAGTTAAAATAAAATGTATTGACTTTGTAAACACTCCGGTTCCATCTCCAATTCAAATAAGTAATTCATCGATTATTGCGAATGAATCTTTGAGATGAGTTGAACACTTGCATAGAAAGCAAGATCCGGTATACGCGTGGGGAATACAAAAGTTTTCAGGTGAAGGAGATAGAGTGAGTGTAATTTCTTTTTTAGATACTATTCACAAATATAAGCTTGCTCGAAATGTGAAGGTGAAATGTACTTATCAATTTTTGATTTATTGAAAGGTAATGCGTTAGTTTGGTATCGCTCTATTAAAAGTGATTTAAAGTCATGGAATTATTTTGTTGTAAAGCTTAAAGAAGAGTACTTGCCTGCAGATTATGACTTGCAGTTTTAGAACAAGATTAGAGAACGGTATCAGGGTGAGAACGAAACGGTTAGATCTTACATTGCGTGTGCGCAACTGCCAATTAAAGTGTCGGAATCGGAAAAATTGAGGTATTTTAGACAAAATTTGCATTCGTATTTTATCCATACATTAGATGCCACAAAAATTGCAAACATTGAAGAGTTACTAAAAATTTGTAAGATCCTAAAACAGAATAAACTATGCGCTGAAAGGTAGCGTTCAATTAGAGTGCAACACGGTAAACATGGTGTTCCGATTGAACTAGAACTAGGGAACGCATCTACTTCAAACAAAAGTATTAATAACTCCTCTTGGACTAAGAGGCCTATGAAATGTTGGAATTTTTAGACACCAGGACATAGCTTTGAGAATTGTCGCGAAAAACATTCCAAGTTTTGTTTTAGTTGTGGTGCCAAAGATGTGGTCCGTACTCAATGCAAAAATTGTTCAAAACAGAACCAGGAAAACAGACAATTGAAAACATAAATTGGGTGTGTTCTCAACCGTTAAGTAACAAACTCCCAATAAATTGCAATGTAAGAATAAAAGTAGCTTATATTATATCAAAATTACCGGAAGATGAAAGGCCATATTTAAATCTACAAATCTTAGATATGAAAACCAGAGTGGTGTAAGTCAAAAACCTGTGTTTTGAAATAAAAATTCCTAAAATTTAAACGTTACTAAAAAATCATGAAATAAAAAGTCAAAATTTGTATGCAATATATGTTTTTAAATAGAACAAATTTAAATTTTTACAAAAATTAATTATTATTTTTTTGCAATTTTACCACACAGGTAAAAGAAAATAGCTAAAATTTTTGTGACTTACACCACTCTGGTTTTCAACGGCTCATATAAGGGTTTACTAGATTTAAAGGCGTGTTGTACAACTATTGGAAGTAGCTTATGGAATCGTCTTAAAGATAGCGGGTTAATGTTGCTTTCATCAGAGATCAATCATACTGAATTGGTTTCGGGTGTTAGATGAAATGTTTTGGGGCTTGTATCAGCTCCGTTTGTTTTAGAAAATAAGTGTTTTGTAATTGAATATATTGTAGTACCTAACCTCGTGTATTTGTTAATATTAGGAATAGATTTTTGGAAAATTACTGGCATAGTTCTAGACTTAAATAAAAATGTCATTGCAATTCCCGAAAGTTGCTACTCCATGTCCGCTTCAAGTGTTTTTTTTTTTATCATATCAAGATAAGGAAAACGTTCAGAAAATAGCAGATTTTTTTTGACTAAAATAAGAAACACATTAGGTAAAACTACAAAGATGGTACATAGGATTGATGTGGGCGATGCCCAACCTGTGAAACAAAGATTTTATCTTATATCTCCTGCAATGTAGAAAATAATGCATACTAAATTGGATAAAATGTTAAAGTTGGGCGTGGTTGAACTTTTGCAAAGTCCTTGATCTTCTCCCGTAGTTTTTGTTAAAACCACCAGAATGGTGATTACCGATTTGACTTAAATTTTTGCAAGGTAAATCAGGTAACAAAAAACAATGCTTTTTGACATCATTGAATTTAAAGCACGCGTATTGGCAAATTCCTTTATATAAGGATTGTAGAGAAGTAACCGCGTTTACTGTGCCAGGGCGAAGGCTTTATCAATTTAAAGTAATGCCATTTGGAGCAAAAATTTCAGGTGCCACTTTGCAGCGTTTAGTCGATAACATTATAGGAGCAGAATTGGAACCCTATGTTTTTGTTTATCAAGATGACGTAATTATTTGTACACCGGATGTCAAAATTCGTTTGCACATTTTGAAACAAATGATTGAGGTACATGATAAACCGGGATTAACGTTAAACAAAGAAACATGCTATTTTGCAAGAGATGAATTACGTTACTTGGAATATAAGGTAGACGGAAACGGACTGCTCGTCGATGCTGAGAAAGTGTCTTCAATTCTGAATTTTCCAGTACCACGTTGTATCAAAAAAGTTGGTACAGAAGGTTTATAAAAAACTTTATTTTTGCGTAGCACAGTTAACTTCATAAACCAAAAAAAGTAAAAAGTGGAATTAGAATGAAAAGACTGAATCTTCATTCAAAGATATTAAGAACTGTTTGGTTGAAGCTCCTGTACTTACTTGTCCTGATTTTGAAAGAACATTTTTTATACAGACAGATGCATCAAATTTAGGTTTGGGCGCGGTGCTTTCTCAAGAATTTGATAATGTGAAGAAAGTTATCGCTTATGCAAGTAAAACTTTATCGAACTGCAAAAAGAAGTATTCTCCAACTGAATTGGAATGTTTGGCTGTTCTATTTGCAATAGAAAAATTTAAAGGGTACGTTGGGGTACAAAGTTTGTCGTTATAACGGATCATTATTCGCTAAAATGAAGATGGATGGATTTGGAAGATGGATCTTAAAACTTCAGCAATATGATTTTGAAATTATACATAGAAAAGGGGCAAATCATCACGTGCCAGATGCATTGTCTCGCGCATTTAATGTATGTTTCATAGAAATAAATAAAGAAGATCCATGATACATGGTATGCAGATATGTTGATAAAAGTCAGGGAGTACCCAGAGATATATCCTACGTGGCGTTCTAAAGGGTATAGACTTCATAAAATCGTTTGGAACTATAATTTTTTTTGTATGCAGGGGAAACGTATTTTATACGAATGCCATGACTCCGAGTTAGCGGGTCATTTTGGAATAAATAAAACATATAGTAAGATGATATTGGCCGAGGAATGTTTCATGATATCGTATTGTATTTTTGGAAATGTGAATTGTGCTTGGCACATAAAGTTGATCATAATAAACCTAAAGGCTTAATGGAAACACATGTTGTTAAAAATCTATAGCAAGTTATTTGTACCGATTTACGGGGTCCTTTTCCAATATCGCAAAAACAAAATAGGTACTTATTAGTGGTAGCAGACTTGTTTACCAAATATGTGTTAATGTTTCCTTTGCGCAGCGCGACATCTAAAAAAATAATAAAACATTTTAAGTGCGATGTATTTCTAGTTTATGGAGTACCTCAATGTATAATAACCAATAATGGCAAGCAATATGTTTCTAAGAATTTAAAGGAAATGGTTGCTAAGTATGGTAATAAATTGTTTCCAACAGCGTATTACCATGCTAAAGACAATGATTGCGTCATATATCAAAGACAGTCACAGAGATTGGGACGTCTTATTGCCGAAGTTCTCGTTTGCTCTCGCAACCGCAACTCTTGATTCAACTTGATTAAGCACTGCATTTTTAAATTTTGGACGCAATTTAGTTAGAACAGGTAAAGATTTTGGTAACAAATACGATACCATACCAATAAAAATCGCAAACCAGCAAGAATATGAAAATCGATTTTATGAGTTACAAGCATTCTATGTTAAGGTTCGGCAAAACTTAGAGAAAACATTAAAAAAAAACCAGCAAATACTATAATTTAATGGAGCGCAAAGTTCTTTTGACCCAGGTGACATTGTTTGGTGTAAAAATTGCACATTATCAAAAGCTGATCAATATTCTGCTAGCAAATTAGCTCCTAATTTTGTAAAATGTATTGTGAAACGAAAGATCTGAAATAATGTATACAAACTTAGTGATTGTGAAAACGGCAAACTAAAAGGTCGTTATCATGTAAAAGACATTACATATGATCCAGGTTAATTATATAACTAACGCTAACGGGGGAATGCGTAACGAGATATGTTAATCTCTATATGTATGTACTGTATATTATGTGTATTTTATGTGTCGATTCGGAATTGATCGAGTACTGCGTGCGCAATCAATCTGAAGAGACGTTGAGGAAGGTTTGTCTTAAGAAAGGAATAGATTACTTTTCACCGGGGTTACCGTGTGGTACCGGTGCACCGCTAGCTATTGAAATTTGTGCGTAGTCCTGCCACGTGTCATCGTATCGATGTTAATTTGAGACGGCAGACTAACTACATATACAGGGTGTCCGGAAAATACGTGTACAACGTTTGACGACAGACTCCTGACGTCAAAATAGGTCGATCTCAGCCGACTTAGTTATATCCAAAATTGTCTCGTTTAGCCGGTAGAGGGCGTCAAAAATTTGTAAATATTAAAAAGAAATTACCTGTAACAATAATTTTTTAAGTGACCTTGTTTCTATGGCGTTTAATAATTTGACAATTATTGACAAATTGTCACCAGTCTATGAAATTTACTCAAGTATACGATCAACATTCTTGAATTACAAGTTCATTTTACCATTAAAAATGGAAAATTATACAAACTCTCAGAAAGTTGACATGCTCCTGGTATACGGGTTTTGTCAAGGAAATGGGCGTCAGAGTGTTAGGGTTTACATGGAGAGGTTTCCTAACTTTTATTGATCACTACCTTATTAGTCCCATTGTTATTCCAGACAGGTTAGATGGAAATATTTATTTAAATTTTTTGCAAGACACATTTCCAATTCTTCTGGAGAATTTGCCCCTTTTACTTCGGAGGGAAATGTGGTATATGCATGATGGTGCCCCGCCCCATTTTTCCGTTGCCGTTCGGCAATACTTACATCATCAATATCCCAACCGATGGATTGGAAGAGGCAATGATGCACCAGTAAAATGGCCACCACGTTCTCCTGAGTTAAATATGTGTGACTTCTTTTTGTGGGGCGCTATTAAAACAGAAGTTTACAAGACTCCGGTAAACACACGCGATGATTTATTGCAGCGGATTTTAAATGCAGGCCACCATTTTAATAATCCCGAGACATTAGATAGGGTCCAATATCATTTTTTAAAGAGTGTTAATAAGTGTATTCAGCAAGATGGCGGTCATTTTACACATTTGCTTAAGTAATGTTTTTGTTTTACTTAGTTTCTTACAATAGATACTTTCAACTTTGTTATACTTTTGTTTTTTTTGACTCCCTCTACCGGCTAAACGAGACAATTTTGGATATAACTAAGTCGGCTTAGATCGACCTGTTTTGACGTCAGGAGTCTGTCGTCAAACGTTGTACACGTATTTTCCGGACACCCTGTATATTGGTGTGAATAAATTTTTGTAAAGGACTTTACGCTTTTTGGTAATCTGTAAAGTGGAGCCCTAAAAGTCCGTGTGCTAGTCGTGACAACCTCCTCAGCGAGGATTTGGTTAATATCGCCACCATGTTATACTGCATTGTTGCCAAATTTAATGTATAATTTTAAAATCATTTATTTTTTAAATCAAAAACAATACACAGAAATCCAATCAGATAATTTAAGAATAGCAAAAATATAAAAAAAAAGCAATTGACATAAAGAACACAACTGGATGAATGACAGTAAACAAAAAAATAGCATATCACTATGCAAAGTACTAAAATATAGAAACCAATCATAAACAAAATTATATTATGGTGTACTTAGTGTATATAACTAAAATTGGTAAGTGTCTTGCATTTTATTGCAATGTGTAACATTACTCTTTTTAATTTGTAAAAATAAGTGTACTTTTAAAGTACATTATTTACTTCAACCAAGTACATAAAAACATCTGCAACAGAAGCACAAAGAATCATCACAACATTTTATTTTAGCTTTACTATTTATTAATGTTACTGATATTAGTATTTATTTAACCTACAATTAAAATAAGATTAAATTTTTTATTTTATACATTTGTACAATTACAATTTATAACGTATTTTTATTAAGCTTTGATGAATTAACAAAACATTGAAACCTTTTAGCAAATTGAACACATGTATTGTTCTGCTTATTTTGTTCATAACATTTTTGTCTGGTTTCTTTAGAAATATTAATAACATATTCTTGAAATATATTATTTTTATCCACCCAATTTCTTGCAAAAAAAATGCATTGCCTGTAACAATCAAGTTTAACAATTTCATTAACTGTAATGTTTGCACTAGTTTGACATTTATTGTTTAAATTTAAATCTGTTTTTTCACCGCAACTTATCAAAGCTTTTCCTCGTCTACAGATATCACTAATTTTAGCGTAAATGTTACATGGCTTAGATAAATAATTATATTGAATATTAGTTTGATTAGTAGGTACCATTCCTAAATAAGGAAACTTTTTAGCGTATACACATTCTAATAAACAGGGGTAAGCTATTGCGGGTTTATTGGGCTCCATTTTAATATTTAATTCTGTTGCACAAATAGTTGTAAAGTTGTCTACATTTTGAATCTAAAATATAATGATTTTAAAATTAGTTAAAAATAAACAAATTTTATTTATACATACCAATGTGTTTCCTAGTCGTACTATGATGAACAATAATAGGGTTGCTTTAATCATTTTGAGATTATATTTGAAATATCAAAATTTTATAATATTTATACTAAATATTTAAGCAGGAAGTCAGTTTATGTACAATGAATACAAATAAAGCAATTATTATAATAATATAGTTTTAGTGTTTGGATTTAATTTGTGCATTGAATAATGCTAGTATACAAAGTAATTTTAATAATAGATTATAATTTTACACTAAACTCTGTTATTATGTATTTATGTATGAATAAGCAAAATGAATATAAGCTATGTGAATTTTATTATTTAGTTGCTTGAAATAATTTTTAAATGTTGCAATTAGTCAGTGATTGAAACTTGATATCACGCAAATTAGATTAAATTATTCTGAACATTTAATCTTTGATTGCGACAACATTCATTTTCTGTAATACAGCCGGTATTTGTGCAGTGATTAAGCGTATAGTTAAAATTAAATTAAAAAATTAAATAATTAGGTTCAAAAATTGGTTATTAAATTTTCAAGTATTAAAGTTGTCTAGAAAACTGTACCAAATCTAATAGACAATGTTGTAAATAGTTGATAGTTGTTATTAGACAATATAAAATTATGTTTTTAAATTATTACAAAATTTTAATTAGTGACATCTGATGTTGCAATCGTAAATGTTGTTAGCATCGGTTTTATAATTTAATTAAGGGTATTATAAAAAATCTTATTTATAAAATTGATTTAGCAAATGATTGGTGCCAATTTTTGTTTAAAAATTAATTGCGTAGAAATCACTTATCGCATCATTTGATTCTGTAAACCCTTATAATAGCGCAACTATTCTCCCACCTCAATGGTACAGCACTTGCATCATGAAGCCAAAAAAACAAAATAAATAAAATAAAAACAAATTAGTTCTGCTAATATATAATGCAATAATGCAACAATAACCTTGATTAGTCATAAATAATATTTAAAAAAAATCCTATACAAAACATTCAATAACATATTAAAAAAAAGTTATCATTTATACTTCCTGCTTACAATTATATGCATTTTTACTATAAATTTACTAAGCACAATGATAAAATTAGAGTGTTAAATAGTTTAGCAAAATGTTTATACTATTTCTACTAATTGGTTTATATTTAAATATTGAGGTAAATATAATTAATAAATTAATTTAAAACTTTAACAAACAATTTTGTTCATAGATCAATGCTAATGATTTATCTGATTGCATAAAAGACGAACTCTTGTTTCCCTAGTTGCATGTACGATAAACTATTTCCAAAAAGAAATCCAATTGCTTACAAAATCACACCAAAAACTCCTCTACAAATATTGCAGCAAACTTTGGGCCAACATAACCAACATCTGCAAGCGTGGTAAAAAATTAAATGAATGCTTTCTGGCAGAATCTACGAATTTAGATAATAACATACAAAATGAATGCTTTATTATAACAAACACAACCTACAACAAATACAAACCTAAAGATTTATATTGTTTAAAGCGTTGTATTGGAATTAAAGCAACGCATATGAATGATGATAATACTCTAGTAACAGAACCTAAATCGCCAACATTGAAAAAGGAAATTGAGCAAATTTACAAAAAAAATACACAAAGCGATATTTGTCTTCAAGCACATGTAAGAAAATATAGCATTGAAAAAGGTATTAAAAATGCTCATTTTGATTTAAAGTATGTAAAAATTAAAATTGTCAACACTTTTGAAATTTTATAATTTTGTATTAAATTAAATAAAAACATAATAAATTGTCTAACGTTCTTATTAAATTATTATTTGACACTTTTCTTACACAGTTCGTATTTTCTTTTATAGTTCTTGTTGCACTACTTTTATTTTGCTATGTGTCTCTTAGTGGGTAAAAAGGCAATTTACATAAAATATATTAATTATTAATTTTAAAAAATATAAACGCAATTATGCCAATTAATACCTTCCTTGTGGCAAAGCCGTTGCGAAGCCCACATTTATATTTGCTTAAGTATTCTTTGCATTTGGTGTAGATCCGACCATGCATAAGATATTTCTAGTAAGCGATTTATTAGGCTGATAGTTCTGTACTCGGCACACGTTTTAGCAGTTGTTTTTTTAGTAGAATAATAATCATCAATTTAAGTTAATCGTTTAAGATTTTAGCAGTGCTGTATTTTTGATAAATAAATCTGTTACTGTTTTTAATTGCTAAACTCGATTACCTTGTAAAGTAATGCTATAGTTATTTTTGTATAGATTGTTCATTGTTTTATAAATTGGTGTAATAAAGCATAGTTATAATTTTTCAGGAAATTCTCCAAATTCAATATGAATTAAAAAAATTAATGGTTTTCTAACAAAAATTAAGTACTTTTTTAAGTAAGTAACATCTGGTATATTATCTTATCCAGCAAATAGTAAATTTTTATTAAATATAACTGTTTTGTAATCAACTATAATATTGTGGCCTACATTGCCAGTTAAATTGTTCACATGGTCTATACAAGTAATTTGCTTATGCCGACTCTAAATGACAACGCAATAATGAATAATATTACTGGTTTTGGTTTACAACCACTAATGCCGCTAGACCCTAATTCAACAAACTACCCGGATATTAAAAGGCATCTATATTATATTATCTCTCATTTTCAATGTCATCTGACATCAATTCACGCAACATAGAAGACAACATAGAGACCAGCGACAATTTCCACTTTTAAAAATACCAAATTTGCAAAATGACAAAACGCTAAGCATGTATGTTCCCCGACACCAAAACGCACTAAAAATAACACAAATTTTACTACAGCCTGCTTCTTTTCCCTAAAAACATTCATGATCCTAAATTCTTATATAATAAACCCTATTAGTATTATTTTCAATTTTTAACTACTGTTATTTTTTATTTTAGTTTATTTTTATTTATATACATAATTGCTCTTTGTAAATATTGTAATAAACAAACAAAAGATTTGAAAGCCATTTTATGTTTTGTCTGTGAAGTTTATTATTACACGTCCATTTATAGTTTGCCCAGACTCAGAAAACACTATATCCGTGTTAAAAAGTATGCTTTCAGATTTGAGTCAACATGTTGAAGAGCTAACAGCAGCTCTATCGAAATTATCAGTCCCAAATAACGTTTCAACTAAAAATCTAAATTGCAAAGCATACAAAAATGTCATTGTAGAATGTCATAAACGAGTATTTTTTTCTGGTAGAACAGACGCTATAGAAGTAAAAAAGAAGTTGCACATAAACAGCAGCAGATTCGACTGCAAGCAACCGACTAGCACGCATCTACAAGCATCTTCTAGCAAGAGCCAAGCTGATACTTTGACGAGAATTAAACGTCACTAAGCAATTTGTATTGCTATATGATATTAATAGTTATAACACCAAAAGGTGAATATAATTATTAATATTAATTAATAATTTTTGTATTTCCGCTTTTTTAAGCCCAGCTTGAAAAAACGGAAATAGATATTTTTCAGCTCCCTTCAACTGCGATGGCTGCCAAAGGGGAACTTTTACCTGCCGCCCGGAAGGGCGGCTGGCTTATCCAGGAAGAAAAGGAAAGGGACCGCCGGAGCAAGAACAAACACCGCGACCGGTCCCAGAGCCGCTCGCAGTCGCAAAATAGGAGCAAAGACGTCATCAAGGCCCTGCAAAGCCAAATCAACGACTTGAGTAACTAGATGGTGGCAATGAGGGAGCAGTATCTAGAACTCCAGGCCATCATCGCGAATCAAACCGCAATCATCGCCCGGCAGGCTTCCGCCATAAACGCCGTTGCCGAAGCAATAAACCTGTCAGCCCCCACCCAAGAAGAGGGGGCCAAGGCCGCCTCCACCATGGGGAGCGGCACAACCACCTTCACCCATAGGGACGGTGGAGTCATCACCAAAGGGGTAAGGGGAGCGGCACGACAATACGCCAAGCTCCAACCACGCTCTCCGAGGACGAGAGAGACGATAACCGCCCCCAGGAGCCCGAAGAAATGCAGTCGGAAGTCACCGATAAGCAGATTCTATCCAAATCCGAAAACATTGAAGACAATCAAGGATACACCTTAGTCATCAAAGGAAAGAAGAAAAAGACCCAGAGTGAGTCTTCAAACTCTATTACCAAAGAATTTTCAATCAATTCCCAGCGTCAGAGGCTACTCCTGCCGGCTCCTCAAGCCAATCGGCAAAAGCGTTTTACACCCAAAAAAAGGCGCCGTCCCCGCCAACAACGCTATTAAGGTGAAAAAACACACTGAGGTCAGGTTCAAGCCACAGGGCAAGAACCCAGAACCCGACAGTAACGGTACCCCCCTGCAAAGTCAGCCCATCTCTTCTTCTTCGCGTCCAGTGGACTTTGTCATCACTGACAAAGACAACTACCCGAAGTACTTGCAACACTTTGCAGATAGCGGAATTAAAATTGCGTCGGCAAGGCATACTTTCGACGGCATTCGCGTCACCCTGGACACCAACGACAATCACCGAAAGGCTACGGCCTACCTCAAAACAACCACCTCCAACAACTTCACGTGAGCTATTCCTGAAGAACGCTGCTTGGAGGTGGTCATTCAAGCATTAGAGGAAATGGGCTTTGAACTCTCGAATGTGCAAAGAATGGGGAACGAATTTGGTCGTTTCCCCATGGTTTTGGTTCAACTCCCAAAAGAGGAGAAGAGCCAATCTATCAGAGACCTTAAGGTCATTTTTGGGTTCACTGTGAGAGTGGAGCCAAAAGAGAGGAGCGGGGGCATTGCTCAATGCCAAAAATGCCAGGTTTACGGTCACACTGCAAAAAGATGCTTCAAAACAGGCCAAGTGTGCCGTAACTGCTCGAGTCCCCACCGGTCGGTAGCATGCCCGTCAACCCAACCATCTTACTATCTTAGCAGGGGACTTTAACTCAAAACACCCGGCGGGTAACCAACGCAAAAGACCAAGTATTGCAAGGCCGTATTGAGTATTAAATACAGACGATCCTACAACCTATAGCTTTGTAAGTTACCGAGGGGACGTTCTGGATATAGCAATCCTGAAAAACGTCAACTTGCAAATTAAAGTTAGGACAATCAATGCCTTAAACTCCGACCACCGGTAGTTCTGGAACTCAATGGAAAGGGATCTGGCAAGAAAGGAGGACGATTTGTTACCCATACGAATTGGCCTCTTTTTTCGAGATACCTGGAAGATAGCATAGAATAGATTGTTCCAATAAGAATTATTGCTGACATTGAAGGAGCCGTCGGAAAACTCACAGAATTCATTTATAAGACCAAAGAACTTTGCCCGAACTTGATGGGTTTTAGATGGATTATCCCGCGAAATAAAAACATTGATTCGTAGGAGAAATGCCGCAAGACATCAATGGCAAAGACATCGCAACTTCTTCGTGAAATTCTAAATGACCTTCATAAGGAAGTTAGATTGAATAGAAAGCTTCACAAAAATCAGTGCTGGCAGAAAAAGATAAAATCAACCACAGAGAATACTAATCTGATGTAGAAGATTGCCAAAGCTTTACAAAACAGAAAAATCCCAATACCAGTCATCCATGAGATCCATAATGTGAGACCGGGCTTCAATATTCTATAGAGAAAAAAGCCAAAGAATTTGCTGACAGTCTCCAATGCTCCCCCTCGAGAAAAGAAGATGATACGGAGCACGTCAAAAGGGTTAAAAGAGCGGTGGATTGCCTTTTGGATGGCCCTGACGACGACACCCCGTTAAACAACGTTCGACCGTCACGGATCAGAGGAATCCTATCTAAACTTAAAGTTTGATCTGCGCCAGGTCCTGACGGTATTCTAAACAAAGCTTTTAAAACATTTTTGCACAAAGCATTAATGGTTCTGACCAATATTGCAAATGCAATCTTACGTACAGAGCACATTCCTTCAGCTTGGAAAGGCTCACACGTAGTTATTATCCCAAAACCTGGGAAGGACCGACTGTTTCTTCAAAACTATTGGCCAATCAGTTTTCTATACACCTTAAGTGAGGTCATTGAAAGAGTAATCTTGAATAACCTCCAAGAACACGCAGAAGTAAATTCTCTTCTACCCTTTCATCAGCATGGGTTTAAGCGTGAATACTCTGTAGTACACCAATTAAACCGCGTGACAGATTACATTACCGAGGGCTTTAGACTTAGAAAAATTACAGGGGTGGTATTTTTTAACGTCGAAAAGGCCTTTGATAAGATAAGGCACAACGGTTTAATTCTAAAGCTACATAGACTTAAATTTCAATTGCGTCTCATAAAGCTGATAACTTCATATAAAGCTTTAACATCATGTCTCGACTTCTTGGCTGATTACGGCAAAGGTACCTCAAGGCTCTCTTTTCTCGCCTTTGCTATTCAACCTTTTCGTTGCCGACATGCCATCGGGCTGAAAGCACGGGGTAAAAATGGCACAGTACGCCGACAATACGGCGCTTCTCTACAGCTCAAGGTCGCCTATGATGGTCACGAGGCTTCAACAAGCAACTGACAATCTTCAAGAATGGTGCAATGATTGGTAGCTCAAGGTCAATCCTAAAAAGAGCGTTGCTGTTTTCTTTTCGCGGCGACAAACTAAACCGCACGATAACGTCTTCATCGATGACTTACCGATTCCATGGTCAAATGCTGCAAAGTATTTGGGAATCACATTCGATAAAGGTCTAACGTACAAATTGCACGTTTAGGACGTTCTTGATAAAACCAAATTGCCAAAAAACCTGCTATTCCCAATGCTCCGCAGGGACAGCGGGCTATTGCTTCGGAACAAACTCCAAATGTATACGTCTATTATTAGACATCAAATGACGTTTGGTTACTCAATCTTTGGAACGGCGGCGAACAGTCATATAAGGCGTCTCGACGCATTTCAAATTCTAACTCTTTGTTGGATTGTAAGAGCGCCATGGTACGTTAGGAATGCAGACATTCACAACGACCTAGGCATCACTCCGCTACGACAACATTTTGATGCGCTCGCCGAGAAATACTTCGCAAATTTAGCGATTCACTCAAACACCGATCTAGCCAGATTGGCAAAGCCGGACATACAGGGCCACTTCTATCTAAGACCGGTCAACCTTATCTAACCAAGTGGGTTCACCCCACATCCTATTATGAGCTTAGGTCTCAAACTTCCCGGTACTCAAAATGAGACGGTTTTTAGTCGGTAGGCACTTTCCTCGTGAGTGTGAATCCGACACTTTGAGTCAGTCTTTAGAAGATTTTACCGCCCTGACCACCAAAAAAAAAAAAAAAGAAGTTGCATTGTTCAGCTACATATAACAAAAATGTTATTAATTCCGTCAAAACTCCTCAACAACAAGAGTACAAAAAAATTATTTGTGCTCCCTCTCGCATTAATAACTGCAAAAAAAAACTTTATATTAAGAATATAAACAGAGCAGTATAATTACAATACTTATTACAATACACACAAGGATTAAACACAAAAACACAAACTTTCTTTGATAGCGTATGTTCTTCTAACTTTAATATTATAGCAATAAGTGAAATTGGTTAAAAGACAAAACGCTCAGTAGAAAACTATTTCCAAAAACTTACATTGTGCATAGATTTGATCGTACACGATGTATATCTGATGGTGTTTTAATTGCTGTTGATGCTACTGCACAATGCGTTCTAATTACTATTGCGCATTCTCCAATTGTTGAAATAGATTTCTCCGCAGCTACCGATTATTTTTATAAATGCAAGCTAACTCTTTTAATAATTGTTTGTTAAATACCACCCTTTCAACCTACAACTGTACATGAAACATTTTATAAATTTATCAAAGAAACTTTGATATCAGCACTAATACAATTATTGTAGGCGACTTTAATATTCGTAATCTTTAACAATCACTGTCTATTCATCACCCCGATCAGTTAAGCAGTAACTTATTAAATTTCTTAAACTATAACAATCTTTTGCAACATCATAATATTTTACATACAAATAATAAAACACTGATTTTAACGTCCTCTGATATTACATGTTCAATTTCTCGTTGTTATTCCACAGTTGTAATTGAGGATACATACTATCCAGCTCTTGCTTTTGACATCACAGTTTCTACAACTACTAATTTGCCGTTTAGCCCGCAACAGACATATATTGTTTAAAAAAAATTAACTTATCCAATTTGTACACTGCGTTTCTTGACATTGATTGGTCATTAGTGTATGCTGAGACAGATGTTGACGTATGCTGTGATAAAATTTACCAAACAATATCAAAAATATTAGACAAACATGTTCCAAAGTCAATTCTACGTAAATCGTCGTTTAGATATGCTCGGTGGTTCAGCTCTGGTTTATGCAAACTTTTTGGCAAAAAAATGCGTCACCACAAGTTATATAGTCAACATGAAACCAATTATTATTGGCAAAAGTATTTCAACCTTTGAGCAAAAACAAAACGCCGCATTTCATTGGACAAAAAAAATGTTTACTACTACAGCTGAAGCATAATTGAAAAACAATCAAAATCAGTTTTGGTCATACGTTAACTGCTTTAAAAACAGTTCAATAATTCCATTATATGTAAATATATAAATAAATAAATAAATAATGTTTTTACAGCCGTAAACGTCGCCATTATTTTGATTAAACAAGTTTTCTTGTGCGCAAAAAAACTATTTAAATACATCAAAAGCCATTTGTATAAAATTTTGTGTTTCAGAACGTTTTACGTGCCTAGTGTGGATACTATTCTTCAACCCAAAAACTATTGACTAAATATTATTGTCCGGATTAAACATTTTTAAAACACTTAACCAACTATCACACCTATCTTTTTTCCTAAATTTTAGTCCCACTAAAAACTTTCGACAAACCTACCAACTTAATAAAAATTAACGTGTTGCGTTTTATGTTACTGACCATGCTAATCTCTTTGGAAACAAATGAAACCGCGTGGCTAGTACTATAAACCGATACACCTTACAATGCTTTAGATTCTTTACTCGAATCCACTACACAGGTAACGCTGTCTACATTCAAAATGACTGCACAACCTTTAGTAGTTATTAATAAAGATCTTTATTGGCATAATCATACATGCATCAGTAGAAATAACACTAAAATAATAAATAAACAACATCCTTCTTTAGATTAAACAAAAAAAAAAAAACCTCCTAAAAACATAAAATAAAAATTTAAAACTTTAGCCTGATAGATTAACTTTGCCTTCTTTAATTTTTTCAAATATTTTCACCCCTTTTCCATTTTCCTTTAAACACTCTTTCCAATTTCTTACCAGCGTTTGCTCATTATCATCTCACTTTAGTCTATTATACTCATTCATCCAATGATTCCAAGTCCCTACTCCATTTTTACAAATCTCACACTTTTTATATTTTTTAGTCATTTAATATTTATTACCATTCTCTTCACTGCCACACCTAAATCTTGCAATTAATTATTAAAAATCCTTTAATTGGTATTTCTGCAAATAGGCTGGTAGTTTTGTATTTGGTATTGTATCTGCAATCTGCAATATTTACTTGCCTATCTTGCTGTTCTACCTTTTCTAGTCTGATCAATAATTCTCCGTCTACATTTTTACCCATTCTTCTACATTCTATTATTTTTTTCACTGACATTCTACCCTTTTCATACAATTTCTTTCTTTATATACTAAAATTTGTTGCACGTACACTTCTATTTTTTTCCATTTCTACTGACTTTATTATTTCCTTTAATAAACTTTCATCGCTTCATAAAACAAACTTTTGATTCAATCTTTAGCAGTTTTGCTGCAATCCACCAAGTAACTTTCTTACAGTTGTTTTACTGCAAAACTATATAGCCATGTGTTAAAAGCTGTACTCGTAACGCTTGATTTTAGTTGTACCTTTTCTATCAATTGCTATGCTAGCAACCGCAGTATTTTTTTCCCAACTACTACTCCGCCAGCCTGGCCCATTTCTAATACACTTACTAAGCTTGCCGTATATATATATATTAAATAGTAAACGGCTCAACAGACATCTTTGTCGTAACCCTCTAGTCACTCTAAACCTTTCACTTCTACATTCACTCATGTTTACTCAACACCCTTTAGTAATTGCTTCTCTCAATTGACGCGCAGTGGAATACTCCAAAACTTTTTATTTAATCTGACAATTTCTAAATCCTAGCCACCCATGAAACTAAGTAAACCAAGTCATCTTCGAGAACAAACCTTGTTATTTTAAAAAATTAAAAAAATCTGTGAATTAGGAGAAAAGTTTATTGTAAAAGTTCAAAAAAGTGTAAAACTGTGATAAGGACACACTAAAAAATAAAGGTGACGTCGTGTTTTAAAACACACTCGTGTCGTGACGACACGTCTAGTATTACATAATAAAACATAAACGCGAAAACAGCAATTTGATATATAATTAAAAGGATAAAAAAAAAAGATACAATCCAAATAATGGGGACATTAATTAGAGAGTTAAAAAAGTTAACCAGTGAGTGTACATCCACAAAACTGGAAATAAAGAAGGTGGCGAATCAACTAGAAACAAATATGGAGAGAATGGAATTTGAAGAAGTTAAAAAAAAAGAACAGGAGAAAGAAAATACAACAAAAATAGGTATAGAAATGTTGACACAGACAATGGAAACTGGAAATAAAAGGGAAGAAAACCGTAAAAACCAATTCATCTCGGACGAGGAGATATTAGAAGTGGTTAATGAAGAGGATATAAAAAATATTATAAATAAAGAATGGAGAGATACAGACTATAAATATGTAAACGTGGAAAAAAAAAACCAATAATGGGAAAGGAAATGGATACAGGATTTTTAATAAATAAAGATGAAATAGGCAAAGAAGGTGGTATCTTACAACAAGCAAAAATAAAATACCCAGACTAATGGAGGAAGAAGGAGAAGATGAAACGCCGTATATAGAAATAGTTAAAAAATGTGGGAAAGGTGCACATTATTAAGCAGAAAATCGAAACCGCAGGGAATAAAGAGATATTAATAGATATCGAAAAAATGTTTATCAAAACAAAAACATTAAGTATTGAAGAAATAAATATACCAATATCAACGGGAATTACGGCAAGAGATGCAAAACAAATTATGGAAATGGCAGGAAAAAGAACTAACACAAAAATAAGACTGTGCGTGCCAACACAGGAACAGGTATCGGAGACAAATAGAGAAAGAAGACCAGGAAACAGGTGCTATAGTAGTGAGCAAACAAGGTGTCACATATGCAGATTTGCTGAGACAGGCAAAAACCCAGATAAAAGGATCTACGTTCAAGGAGGTAAGAGAAACAAAAAAAAGGGAGTTGTTACTACAAAGGGTAATGAGACGAAGAAAGAGATGGAAAAATTTAAAAATGGAATGGAAGGCTGCAATGTAGGAAAAGCCATCAACAAAACCACAGAACTGGTGAGAATTAAAGATATTAGCCCGGAAATTAAGAGGGATGAAATACTGGAAGAAATTATGAACAAAGTGAACACAGAAAAAAGTACAATAAATTTCATAAAGAAAGGTTATATAGAAAAACAAACCGCTATAGTCAAATGGACAAAAAAATAGCAAAACAGATAATAGGAGAAGGAAGAATCAACATAGGACTCATAAGATGCAGAGTAGAGAAAGTTAAAGCAAATGAAAAAAAAATGCTATAAATGCTGGAGGAAAGGACATGTAGCGGCAGAATGCAATGGGGAAGACAGGTCTTTGCTTTGTATAAAATGAGGAAAGAAGGGACATCAGGTTGCCAAATGCAGAAACAAAGAATACTGCATTGAATGCAAAGTATTAGGTCACAGAATGGGAGAAAAAAGATGTCCAGCTACAAAGAAAAAAAAAATCAGAAAAACAAAGAAGAATATGGAAGACAACAACCCAGATAAATGGAGAAAACACGAGGAAGAAATAGTATCACATAATGTATAAGTTTATACAAATATACATAGGGAGGGGAAGAGAGGCTCACGATTTACTAATAGCAACAGTGGAGAGAAAGGAAACAGACCTAGTGCTAGTGAGTGAACCTAATAAAAACAAACTAAATGGCAAGTGGATAAGAGACAAAGAAACAGATGCAGCAATTTTAGCTAGGGGGAAGTGTAGGGACAAAATGGAAAGATGGGGAACACCAAAAGAAGAAATAGTGTGGGCAGAAGTACAAAACATGATATATACAGCTGTTATATCAGCCCAAACTGCGATCTGGAATACTATCGAGAGTGGATAGAAGAATTAGAAAAAAGTTAAAAAAAAACAGAAAAACAAAAAAATTATTGTAGGAGGAGATTTCAACGCAAAATCACCGAGATGGGAAGGCTACAAGAACGATTTAAGAGGAAAAATCCTAGAGAAGATGATAGCAGGGTTAAATCTTACAATTTGCAACAAAGGAGACAAACCGACGTTTGTAAGAGGAAGCTCAAAATTACATATTGACATTACCATAGCAACTTGGGAAATAGCAAAATAATAAATGAATGGACGGTGACTGAAGAAGAATCACTGAGTCTAAACAAACATATACAATACAATACAAAGGAGAAAGGAAAAC
Source organism: Tachinus rufipes (assembly GCA_963932245.1). Classification (NCBI taxonomy): domain Eukaryota; kingdom Metazoa; phylum Arthropoda; class Insecta; order Coleoptera; family Staphylinidae; genus Tachinus; species Tachinus rufipes. The sequence goes on along the minus strand of OZ010748.1, from coordinate 17,576,054 downwards.
AGGAGCACACAAGAAAAGGTAAATGAAACGTAAGAAGAATGGACAAAGAAAAAATAAAGAGAGATATGGAGACAGAAGAAGTGACAGAAAACGAAAATATTGAGAAAAGATGCAAGAGGTACTCAGAAAAACTGAGAAAAGCGGCGGTGGAAGCAATTTCTAAGTACAGGGAAGGCGGACAAAAAGGACCATACTGGTGGTGTGAGAAAGTAAAAAAATTCCGGAAAAACACAATACAAACCGGGAGGAAAGTCAAAAGACAGAGAAGAAGAGGAGAAAACACAAAGGAAATAGAAAAGAAACTAAAAAACGACAGAAAAATCTTAAAAAAGGCAATTAGGGATAGCAGAAAAAGATGCTGAAAGAAATGATAGAATTTATAGATGGGGATCCTTGGGAAAAGCCGTACAAAATAGTGATGGACAAATTGGGTAGAAGAACAAAAGAAATTTGCTTAAAAGAAGACAAAGAAGAAGAAGTCATAATTAGAAAAACTATTTCCTAAGAAAGAACCAGTAAAAGAACCAGAAACAAAAGAAGAAGAAAAAACAGTTATGGCAACAGTGGAAGAGATGAAAAAGATCATAAAAGATTTGCCTTACAACAAAGCACCAGGTGCGGACAAAATAACAACAGAGATTGTTAAAGCAGCTTTAGACGGAAACGAGATAGAAATAACTCAAATATTCAACAGGTGCCTTAAAGAAGAAACTTTCCCAGGATGATAGAAAGAAGCCACTCTGGTACTGATTGAGAAAAAGATAGAAGTAGGAAAACCAACGTCATACAGACCAATATGCTTAATCAACACACTGGCTGAAATAATGGAGAAAGTTATTGTACGGAGAATAGAACAAGAAATAGAAGAAAAAGGAGGATGGGATAAAGAACAATACATATTAACCAAAAAAAAACAACCTTAGGAGCTATAGAAAAAATGAAAGCAATAGCAATAGAAGCAAACAGCGGAACGCAGAGGAAAAGGCAACACTGTGTAATGATAGCGTTGGACATACTGATCGCGTTTAATAGCGTAGCATGGGCAGCAATCATAGAGGCGGAAAAGAAAAAAGAACTGAACAGAATAACAATTAACATTATATAGAGCTACTTACAGAACAGAAACCTAGTGACCAAAAAGGGAAGATTCAATCTTACCAGAAGGCTACCGCAGGGCTCAGCACTGGGACCAAAACTGTGGAACCATGTCTATAACGAGTTACTTCGAGTAAAGATGCCGGAAAGCGAGTCAATAACAGCATTTGCGGACGACATAGCAGTAGTATGTAGTAGAAAAAAGAGAGGGGATATAAGTAAGTCAGAGTAGTTGTGTGTTCGATTGCTGCCATTAAAAGTGTATCTTCTAATACTAATCAGTGAATAAAAGTAACATTTACAATTGTGCTTAATAAAATAGTGTCTACCAATTAAATCTATAATCTAAAATAAGTCGAAAGTTACGTGATAGAGAGCCTGACACAGAAGATGCTCACATAAGCAATGCGATCAAAATGGCGATGCAAGAATTTTTAAGTGATGGAGAATTTATTAACAAATTGTGTAACAAAGTTGTTAATGTGATTGATAAAAAAATTAATAAATTGAAGACTTAACATGAACAAGAAATTAATTCACTTAAGTCCCATAACAATAAGTTAGAGCGCCATATTGATAAACTTGAACAATACACGAGTAGAAAAAACTTATTTTATATTTTATTATTTGGCTTATGTGAGATAAAAAATGAAAACATAATGGATACTGTTTTAAATCTATTTAAAACACAACTAAAAATAAATGTTGATATTAAATATTTTGAAAAAATATATCGAATTGGCACTGTAAAAAATCCAGTTAATATTGAAAAACCGAAGCATCGACAAGTGATGGTATCTTTCAGGAATGAGGAACAACGGCATCTAGTTTATAATAACAAACAAATGTTAAAAAGCACCAAATGGTTTATTGCTGAAGATTTAACTAAGTATAGAGCTGAGCTATATAAAAAAATGTGTGATTCAAATTTTTTTTTATTGCTTTTCATTACTTATTTATTAGTTATTTACTGTAGAATTATTCAATTATTACATTTTACATGATTTAAAAATGAATGCTAAAGAAATAAGATTTGCACATTTGAACGTCCGTTCATTACCTTCACATTTTGTTTACATCAATGAACTATTACTATCTACATAGTATGAAATATTTGCAATTAGTGAAATCTGGTCAACAGGTAATACAGATTCAACTACGTTTAATATTACTGGTTACACTATAATACGCGAAGAACGCTTTGGTAGAGGTGGAGGTACTTGTTTCTATATATGTAAAAAAATTAAATTTCAAAAAATTAAATCACTATTGAACAATGCTGGATCACTATACTAATTGAAAAGAAAAATTATGCTTTTGAGGTGTGTTATAAACAAACTTACAAATATTTCATAGACGAACTTGAAAATACTTTATCAATTATTGTACCAACATATGAAATGGTTGTTCTTTTGGGTGATTTTAATATCGATATGCTGAAGTTAGATGCATGTAGTACACTACAGTTATTAGATATGGTTGATGGATTTAACATGAAGCAGCTTATAGATCAACCAACTAGGATAACAGATAAATCTTCCACATTAATTGATTTAATTTTTACTAATAATACAAACATAGTTGTTGGGGCAAATGTAGTCAGCGTAGAAAATATTGCAGATCACAAATTAATATGTTGCACACTACTATTAGCCAGCAACACTGGTCATGTTTTTCACACATACCGATCTTAAAAAAACCTAGATATTTCCTTATTTAATGCTGATCTTAATGCTATACCCTTTCACTATATGATTCATATGCCTGAAATAAACAATAAACTAAATTTCTTTAATAGCAATTTATTAAATCTGGCCAATAAGCAAATTCCGTTTAGTCAGTGTCGGATTACTAAGCCTCCCACGCCATGGGTTACGGACAACATTAGATTAAAGCAGTCACAACGTGACATAGCTTATAACAAATTTAAAAGAACGCATGACCTAGGCCATTGGAACTATTATAAACAATTGCGCAACATCACCACTTCGGCAATAAGGAAAGAAAAGAAAGCTTATATAGAACATACTATTAATAACAAATTTAATAAAATGTTTAATGTTTTAAGAATAACTAACATACTATCAACAAAAACAATAAATATACCGCAAGTTTTGAAAAATGTTAATGAAATTAATAATTTTTTTGTAAAATCCGATCCTAATATTAATACAAATAGTAATGTACTTTCAGATTAATACAAACTAATTAATAATTCTTTTTTTTGCCTTGTCGACAACGTGGATATTGTAAAAATCATTAATAATATCAAATCTCAAGCGGAAGGATCAGACGGCATTAGCATTAATCTAATAAAACTAGCCAGAAGCATTCCATCGTAATCCCATTGCCTAAAAAATCCAATCCTACATTCTATAAAGATTTGCGACCCATAAGCTTGCTACCTGTGCTTTCAAAAGTTTTAGAAAAACTTGTTGATTGCGAGAATATTTGTTACAAAGCAATATCTTACCGAAAACACAATCTGGCTTTAGAAAGGGTTATAGTTGCGAGACTGCATTAACTACTATCACAGATGATATTGTAAGTAATATTGATGCTAACAAATTAACAATTTTAGTTTTATTAGATTTCAGTAAGGCATTTGACACACTTAATCACAACATTTTGTTATCAATCTTAAGTTATATTGGTCTTACAGAAAATACAATTGATTTCTTTTCTAATTACTTATCTAATCGTACACAAACAGTCAAAGTTGATGAAACATTTTCATATCCTTTATAATTACAAAGTGTGGATCCACAAGGGTCAATATTAGGGCCTCTACTTTATAGTATTAATGCTAGTAATTTAAAAAATTCAATCCGACACTGCCAATATCACTTCTACGCTGATGACACCCAACTATACTACTCTTTTACATTGTAAAACAGTATTAATGCTTGCAACATATTTATTAGTGATCTTCAATCTATGGTTGATAACTCAAAAAAACACAACTTAATTATCAACAGCTCTAAAACCGAACTTTTGCTTTTTGGACCAAAACAGCAAAAAATTAAATTTTGGCAACTAAATCCTGTAATCAAAATCAAAGATAAAATCATACAATTTAAAGATAATGCAAAAAATCTTGGTTTAGTATTAGACGTAAATCTTCGTTTTAATTTGCATATTAATAAATGTCTTCAAAAAGCATACAACGCCTTAAAAAGTCTATATTCAAGTAGACACTTTTTGAGCAGCAAAATTAAAACGAGCCTTTGCGAATCACTTGTATTGTCACATTTTAATTTTTGCAATAGTTTGTACGACCCATTTTTGGTTGTAGTTGTACAAAAAAAAATTCAAAAAATGCAAAACTGTTGTTTACGGTTAATTTTTGGATAAAGAAAATTTGATAGGATCTTTCACAAACTTATCGAAGTTAATTGGTTAAATATGAATGAGCGTCGCAAACTATACGCTGCATGTTTTTACCATAAAATCATCTGTACTAAAAAACCAGCATACTTGTATAATAAAATTACATATCAAACGGACGTTCATAATGTAAATATTTGATTTAAGGGCATATTAACACCTCCACAACATAAAACTGAGTTTTTCAAAAACAGTTTTAGATATAGAATTTTTTATATTTATAACAATATTTTAGACACTTTTAAAACTTTGCCCATAAATCAGTTTAGGATTAAATATAGAAAATTTCTTTTAAGTAATCGAGTGTAATGTAATTTCCATAAACAAAACAAATGTGTTTAGTTTAATTTTGAATGATATATTAAATAAAAAGTGTTATTCAAGAATAGTTAATGTTATGTTTTTGCTGTTTAATGTTATATAAATATAAGCGTGTATGAGTATATATACGTATATATGTATGTAGTGGTGTGTGCGTAGTTTTTATATTGTTAATAATTTTTCAAGGTATAAGTGCAGCAGTCGATACTGTACATCTGTATAGTAGAGCTGAACTTCGCTTTGGGGTTTTCTCAAGATCTGTTTATATAATTGAAATCAATTATTTTGTTTTTTGGTATTTATAGACATATGCATTTTATTTTAGTTTGGTTCGCATTAAACTGTAATAAATATTTTTATTTATTTTAATTGTATTATGTTATATTTTGAGAAAATAAAATCAGTTTATTATTATTATTATTATAAATAGAAGTACTAAAAGGAAGATTAGAGCTGGAAATTGATATGATACAAACATGGATGAGAAGTAAGGGCTTAAAACTAGCAACACAAAAAAACTGAGGTTGCATGGCTATCGACTAAGAGGAATAACAGAGGAACAGGTAAGATACAGGTGGGAGATCAAGAGATAACCATAGGAAAAAAAATCAAATACCTCGGAGTGACACTCGAAGCAAAAGGATGGAATGAACAGGTTAAGGAAGCGGTCATTGGAACAAAGGAAATAGAGAGAAAGCTTGGTAGACTTATGCCAAACAACGGAGGTCCAGGAGAAGAAAGCAGAAGGAATAGCAACGTCAGCAAGAAGCAAAAAACATGGGGGGAAGCCATGAAAAAAAAATAAACAGAAATGAAGTAAGAGGAGCCACAAGAGCAAGCTCGCTAAGGATTTGTAGAGCTTACAGAACAGTGTCACAAGAGGCAATAGAGATAATTGCGGCAACACCTCCCGCGGATATGATAGTGGAGAAAAGAATAGAAATAAAAAAAACTTGTAAAAGAAGCAAAGATAAGAGCAAGAGAGAAGACTATGAAAAGATGGCAGAGAAAATGGGACACAAGAGGAAAGGGGAAATAAACTAGAGAACTAATCCCAGAGATAAAAGAATGGGTAGAGAAGAAACCTGAGACGTGCTATTATAAAACACAAATACTGACGGGGCACGGCGCATTTGGAAAATTTTTGCAAAAAAATTAAAAAAATAAAGGAAAAAGAAAGGTGTACATTTTGCCAGGAAGAATCACACGATAACGCAGAACACACTCTAGTTGAATGCGAAGCGTGGGAGAAAGATAGAAAAAAACTAAAATATATACCAGGAAGCAAAGTGGATAAAACAACAATTATTAACAAATGCTTAAAAGATAAAAATAAATGGAGGGCGCTAAGAAGCTTCGCAACAAATGTACTAAAAAAAAAATTTAAGAGTTTGACAATAGAAGAATATAGAAAAACAAATAATAGAAACAAACACCAACTAAAAGCCGTAGAAGAAAAAGGAAAAAGATGAGAGAAGCTAAATGGAAACAAGAAAACAGAGAAAAAGATCAAAAAAAAAAAAAAATAAGAAAAGACATGACAATTGAGCATACCAAGAAACAGAAGAAAAAAAAAACATTTACAAAGACTACGATACCAAACGAAATTGCAAAGATAAGGAGAAGGAGAAAAGAAATATTGAAGGAAAGCAGAATAACAGAAATAACAAGGCAAATACCAAATAGTAGATATGCTATCCCTAGGCTGACTGAGAATGCAATCTTTCAGATAGTCTGACTATATACCTGGCAACGAGAGGACATAAAGAAGTAATTGCTGATGGAGATACAAGGATATCACTGGAGGTAACTTACAAATCTAGGAGTGCCAAAAAGAATACAACTAATGGAACTGCATAAATTTTTTATAGAGGAAAGGAGATACGATGAAAAAGAAGTGAACAAAGACCAAAATATCAAAAGAAACATATAAAGGTAGGGGCTATAAGGAGAGGGGGTCCGGAGACAGCATGCGTGTCACAGATAATGAAAATCCGCAAGGCAAAAAACCAGCCCACCTCAAACTAGCGCTAAATGTAAATTAGTTTAGACAGGGACATTATAACAACAAGATTAAAAAAAAAAGAACAAACCTTACTTACACTTACGAAATTTATTACTCATCAACACACGGTGAGCCAATCAAAGGACAATAGCCTATAACGCTCACCTTCTCATTTCTCCTATCGCCACCCCAACCTCTAATGAACTAACTTAAAAGTAGTAGCAATTTTGTTGCAATCCATAATCGGTATAACCATCTACTCCATATATATCCATCCCAATAAATCATATTTTTCAGATTATTTTAAATATGTTGCCAACCAAAGAAAATTCATCATCCTTGGGGATGTAAATACCCGACATGAATCGGCCATTTCTTAAATTTTAAAGACAACATATTAGTGAATTTCCTAATAAATTTATATCTATTTTGCTTGAACTGCTCAGACCTAACTTATTCAATTTACAATGGCCATTTTATAATAGACCATATTATCATCACCCTAGATCAAATACTCTACTTTAATCTTTCTGCCAAAGTTTTCCCTAATTGTATTACAAACGACCACATGCCTCTTCTAGAGTTTACCTTAAAAATTAACTATTTTTTCTTTCCTGCTACTTTTATAAAATACCAAGATTATCAAAACACTAACTAGACAACGTTTTAACAAGATATTAATATCAGAGATTCAAAACTTTCTAATATTTCCTCTAAATTCAAACTTCTGTCTTAATCTTTACTTCTCCCGTCAATACTCTCCTTCATCAGGAAAAAATACAGAGCATATAAACAATTCCTCTGCTCCCGAGACTCTCTAATATAATCTGAAAAAGATAGAATTGATAGAAGCAAAGTTAATCAAATTTTCTATAAAAAAATAAATAGAAAATATTATATATATGACATTGAAAATGGAAATTACAAAAAATAAACATTCTCGAGTTGATAAAGAATTGCAAATGTTCAACCGATGCCTAACAAAGGAAACAAGTTTGATTTTTCAAAATTATTTTTCTTAATACGACTTTTGTTCAGTATGAGTCGTCTGACACAATACTTCAGTCGCTCCTATCTAAATTTAAACCAAACATTTGGAAAGTCAAATAAAATCCAATTCACACAATTCTAAGCTGCTAACATTTAATAACATTTTTGCTATTGTCGCACACTAGCCTTTGCTCAACAGTTGTAACTAATTGCACCACTCCAAAAGCGTTACAAATACACAGTTTTTTGAAATCCTGTTTTCTCTTAAACACTCAATTCAACTCTATAGCCATCATTTGTTTCTTGCAGACTTGCCTTGGTAAACTAAATTGAGAGCTCGATGAGGCATAAGGAGTTCACGATGGTTGTCTTCCTCAATATAGAAGGGGCATTTAACAACGTATAGCCTGAAGCCCTAGAATCAGCTTTAACTGGACTAGCAATAGACAACGCTCTATGTCACCTGATCGGAAAAATGCTCCGTGAAATGAACATTAGAGCCACAATAGGAGAATTCCACATAAAAAGGAAGGTAAGTGGGAAAACCCCACAAGGGGGCGTCTTCTCGCCATTGCTTTCAAACATCACGCTAAATGAGCTGCTCCTCAAACTTAGAAAACCTGGCTGCAGGGTCGTTGCCTATGCGGATGATGTAGCAATAGCGGCCTCAGGGAAACACCTCAATATAATGTCGCAACTTGTTGAAAGGGCTCTATCAAAACTAGCGCAATAGTGCAAAAGCTGTGACGTAGATGTCAACCCGGCGAAAACCGAGCTAGTCGTTTTTACAAGAACACAACATCCCAGAATTCAAACTCCCAATGCTAAAAGGCACTGAACTGACAATCAAGGAGAGCGCCAAATACTTAGGTCTTATACTAGACCAAAGTTATCATGGAAGTTCAACATAGACGAAAGAGTACGAAAAGCAACGGTGGCGCTGTACTCTTGCAAGAGAGCGGTAGGAAAATCCTGGGGCCTTAACCCCAAAATTACCTTCTGGCTATACAAAGCCGTAGTTACACCAATACTCTACTACGGTTTATTCATATGGTAGCCGGCACTTAATAAAAGAGTCCATCATATGGCGCTTACAAAAATGCAGAGAATGGCGACGCTCATGATAACGGGAGCTATGAGAACAACGCCTACAAAAGCCTTGGAGACAATCCTGGACATAACCCCGGTCGATCTAATTAGCAAGCAACTTGCCATTACTACAGCACTCAGACTAAAGTCGGTGCAAATGTTGACATTGGATTATCGTGGTTACGCCGGAATAATTAATGAATTTAAAGGGGTGCCCAAAAACATAGACCGATGTCTAGCAACACCTGCTTTTGGCAACAAATTCTCATACCACATACCCTCTAAAGAGGAGTGAATAAAGAAGAAAGGAATACCAGCAGGACACACGCATGTCTATACAGACGGCTCACGGAAGGAGGACAAAGTGGCTGCGGAGTTTTCTCCAACGACCTCAACCTCAGAATCAACCTACGCTTGCCAGACTACTGCAGCGTTCTACAGGCAAAAGTGACCGTCATAAAAAAGGCAGCAAAGTGGCTGATGGTAAATGGGAACCCTGGTGAACGGATCCACATTTACACCAATAGCCAAGCTGCTTTCAGGGCAATTACTAGCGTGTGCACCAACTCAACAGTGGTCTCTGACTGTCGGAGAAAGCTGAACGAGCTAGCAGCACACACAAACTTGAGACTCTTGTGGGTACCAAGCCACAGCGGGATCCCAGATAACACAGAATAAGATGAGCACTTGACCGAAGTATTACAGGATATTGGTATTCCATTTGCCTCGTGCAAAATTTCATAGCCAAAATAACCTCGAATCTAGCGGAGCAAAGGTGGAGGGATGAAAACACCTGCGAGGTAACCAGGCAAGTATGGCCTTACCGAAACAGAAAAAGAAGCACCAACATCGTCTCTCTAAAAAGACAAGCACGCTGAGAGACTGGGTATAGCAAAGCGGGACTACTGCAGAGGACGAGGAGGAAGAAGAGAGTGTTCAACATTACTTATGCCAATGCCCCTCTCTGTCCGCATCACGATTGCTCTTCTTAGGCCAACCTTTCTTTGATGACCTCTCTGACCTCGCATCACTAAATGGGCAGACTCTCGTAAAGTTCATTTACGGCTCGAAATGGTTTGACAAAATTCCCTGAAAAGGGTTGTACTTTAAAGTACTGTGGTATCACAACGGGTCCATCTGAGGTTTATGTGAGCGTTAGCTGCCACTTAAACTCAACCTTTTTGCAGACTGAATACTCACTAAAACTCCGGACGTATTCAGTCCAGACTTTACTTAAGAAGCCTGTTGAGAATTAGGTCAATTCCAACCTATCCAAAGACAAAACACAGCAACGTCAATGCCCACAAAGAAGGCATTGCCGTCGTGGTCAATTTAAAAAAAAAACTCCTTTTAGTTTTATATACTACTATGCCGACTACCCATGCACAATGCCAAATTTTTGTTTTTTAAACGCTAGAAATACAAGCAGAGAATCCTGACTTTTTAGCAAATTTATCTGTAGCAACAAAACCTATTTCTATCTTAGTGGGTTAAACAAATTACAATTTGGTGCGGTTTTTGAGTTGGCGAAGTCATAGAAACTTACTTTTTTGAGAACGACAAAACTGCTGCAATTACAATCAATTCGGATTGCTACCGTAGAATGCTAACTAATTTTGTGTAATTAACAACTTGAGCATAGACAGTTTTTATTTACAGTAAGGTAACGCTACAAATCACAGAAGCCATGAAAAAATTGCTGTGCTGCATAACAAATTTACTTTGTTCTGCCAGATCGTGCGGTTTAACTCCGCTAAACTTTTTTTTGAGCTACTTAAATATAGAGTTTACTCAAACGCCCCGCAAACAATTTCACCTCTCAAAAACAATAAAAAACATTTGAGCTGTTATTCGTCAGATAAAGCCTCAGTTGTGCAAAAATATCTTGCAAAACTTTTTCGAAAAACCGACCCATTCAGATAGAATCAAAGTAGGTATTTATGTTATACAAATAATCACAGAGTTTGTACTTTAATTTATAATTTAAAAAATTGTACTATTTAAGAATAAATCAATGTTTAATTATAATTAAAATAAGACTTCATCTTGTTCATTTCAATTATAGTAGACCATTTATTTAGAAATTATTTCATAAATATAAACTTTATTGCTTTGGCCTTGTTTTGTCATAAATAATATTTTAAATGAGTTTATAATTGCTTTAATATATAAATCATAAAATAATCCCATACAAAACGTTCAATTATTTAATAAAAAAATTATATGATTTCCTGCTTAGAATTATATAAATTTTTGCTATAAATTTCCTGAATATAATAACAAAAAGCACAGTATTTAGTAGTTTAGCAAAATGTTAATACCTTATCTACTAATTGGTTTATATTTAAACATTGAGGTAAGTATAATTAACAAATTAAATAAAACAATTAATAATATTATTGTTTATAGGTAACCATTGCTGATGATTTATCCGAATGTATGAAAAATGTAAATTTTATATTTGACGACAATGGTAATTTTTTTTACATTGATACCAAAAACTCTTGTTTCCGTGAATGCGTATACGATAAACAATTTCCCGATCCAAAAAGAAATCCAATTGCTTACAAAAACACGCCACAATTTCAACAACCTTTTGCTGAAAGCTGCAGCAAACGTTTGGCCGACACGACTGACGTTTGTGAGCGTGGTAAAAAACTAGAATTATGCTTCCATAGACAAACTTTGAATTTAGAAAAAACTATTAGAAATGAATGCTATACTATAACAAACACATCCAATTACAAATTCAAAACTGAAGAATTGTACTGTGTAAACCGTTGTATTGAAATTAAAACATCGTTTATGAAAGAAGATAATACTCTAGTAACAGAACCCAAATTGCCAACATTAAAAAAGGAGATTGAACAAATTTACAAAGAAAATACTCAAAGCGATACTTGTCTTCAGGCATATGTTAGAACTTATTCTATTCGAAAAGCTATTGAAAATGCAAATATTAATGCAAACCGTGAAAAAAATATTCTATCTATGAAATATTAATTGTTTTGTTTAGATTAAATCAAAACTTTAATAAATTGTCTAACATCTATTTTTAAATTATTATTTAACACTGTTAGTATGCATCAAGATTATTTATAGTCTATTCAGTCTTTTGATTGCCAACAGTTTAAATTACAATATCTGTTGACATGGAATTATTACATTAACAAATTTATAATTACTTCTAACAATTAAAATACAAAACTATGAAGTAATAAAACAATTTACTTTGTTTTTTATTACAGATTTATTTTTACAAATATATTACTAGTTTCGGCTCTACTAGAACCATCTACAGATAAAATAAGTTATTTAAGCTAAAGAATGAACAACATTATCATATAAACTGCAAAGTTAGTAAGGCGGAGTTATAAAAGTGAAAAAAAAATGACTTTCAAAAATTTCACTAATGAGCATGCGGTACTAATGTTAAAAGGATTATATTATAACACAGATAGTATAGTGTATTAAGTGTCAAAAATACGTGGTATACTGTATTAAAGAGCAAAAATAAGCTTTAGCAGCACTAAAGAGCAAAGCGAGTTAGACAAAATATTTATGTCTGTTCCAAAATTTGTGTGGTATCAACAGCTACTGTTGCAATATCTTATAAACGACTGCAAGAGCAAGAACGGTTGTTGTTTGCAGATACATCTTAAAAAGTCACTGTGATTTTGGTGATTTTAACTGTTAAAAGCGTCATTAGATTTAACATTGCTTTTAAGAGGACGTCGTCTACGCAACGTGGGTTCCTGAAGACGCAACTAATATAACGTTGGCAAATCCAGAAAGTTTGTCGACGGTTACCAAAAATTATAATCTAGCCAAAATCAATTATAAAGTGCAAAGATCTATTTAGTAACAATCAAAAACAGAAAAGTCCGGTTTTAAATTATCAAAATAATGTCAAATAACACCAAAATCCGGCCACAAACTAATAAAAATTTAAAAAAAAAAAAATAGCAATATTCAGCTATAAAATATCAAAATCCATATATATGGGATATAAAATAACAAAAGGCAAAAAACATTACTTATAAATTAAAAATATAGCAAAATCCGGCTATAAAAAATTAAAATGTATAAAAAAGCATTAAAATTTACTTAAAAACTACTAAAAGTAATAAATAGTAAAAGTAGGTCATAAAACATGAAAAAATTTTAAAATTAAAAAAAAACTGCTAAAACCGATTATATACTGCAATATTCTGTTCATAAAATATTAAAACAGCAAAATCCAGTTTTGAAATTTTAAACAATTATAAGAAAGCACCAAAATGTGGCAAACCAAATTAAAAGTATCAAAAACTCTTAAATTGGAAAAAATAAAAATCTTAATTTAATAAACAAAATTCAGCTATAAAGTTAGAAAATATTGTAAAAAAAATCCAAAATTAGCCATAAACTGTCAAAAAATGGCAAAATCTATTTACGATCCGTTGAAATTGCCCTGTATGCTGTACGCCACTGTTCGTAAGACTCATTTTAGCAACTAGGCAAATTGTTGTGTAGTCCATTTGAATCATTTTGACCCAAAAAGTTAAATTACAAATTTTTTAAAACTGTGAAATAGTTAACATTTTAACGTATATAAACATCATAAGTTGACAAAAAATCGTAGCAAATCTGTCAAAATAGTTACAAAAACTGTAAAAGTAAGTATTAAGTTATCTAACATGTTCTGCACTGCACTGAGTTTTGTTATTTTACTCCTTCAATTTCATGTGGTTTTAATTATAAAGTTTTATTGTTTGTGTTATATGTCTTAAACATTATTCTATAAAATGTATAGTAAAGTTTGTTTATTGAAATTTAACCTAAAATTATAGCCATCCGCGCATTCTCAACCGCGCAGCATAAATAATAAAAATAATAATAATAATAATAATAATAATAATAATAATAATAATAATAATAATAATAATAATAATAATAATAATAATAATAATAATAATAATAATAATAATAATAATAATAATAATAATCTTTATTATCCCAACAGAAATCCAATAAAAAAAAATATAATAAAATAAAATATAAGATATAAAATAGATATAAAAAATAATAAATTAAAAATATAAAAAATGCAATAATCATAAACAAAATAATAAGTACAAAACAACTACATACAGAGTGGACGAACAAGCTAAAATAAATCATCAAAATGTTTATATGCGAAATTGGTGATTTGCTTAATATGTTTGTTCGTGCAGTCTTAACAAAAAAAAAATGTTAAAGTTGCGAGATGCTAGCCGTGGTACATGAAACTGTATTTTAGCAACTAATTCGGAACAATCAATGCTATTATGCAGCAATTTGTATAGAAATGTTGCACTACATAAGTCTCTGCGATCAGACAGCGAAACAAATTTATGCTTTTCAAGCAGATTACTATAATCACAAGATCTGACAGGATATATCCCTTCAGTTTTGAAGCATACGTATTTAAGAAAGCGCCTCTGAACTTTTTCTAATGCAAAGAAAAGATTTGCATAGAGAGGATACCAGATGATAGATGCATACTCAAGTTTGCTGCGAACCAAGGCAAAGTATAATACTTTCAATAAATCTAAGTCTGAAAATTCTTCAGTTGACCGTATTAGAAATCCTAGTAACCTTTAAGCTGACAACACAGTTGTATTTATATGGTTGGAGAAAGTAAGTTGGGAGTCAAATAATACTCAATATCAATATCATAATTTCTTAAAGTAGGAACAGCTTTTCAAGCATAACTGACAACGCAACATTTATCAATATTTAAAGTAAGTTTGTTTGCATCGCACCATAGAACTATAAGATTAAGGTTTTGTTGTAGACAGTTAATATCATCTACACAATTAATAGCTTGATATATTTTTAAGTCGTCAGCATATGCCAGAACAAAACATGATAGTGAAGTAATCAAATCGTTTATGAATAGAACAAATAGTAGAGGTCCTAGGTTTGAACCTTGAGGAACACCAAAAGTAGACATAAAACTGCACGACTTAAAACCATTGTAAGAAACCATATTTGTTCTACTATCAAGATAAGAGGAAAAAAAACTCAAAAATTTTGATGCAATTTCAAAAGTACTAAGCTTGTTTAGCAAGATATTGTGGTCAATAGTATTAAATGCACGGGAAAAATCGGTGTAAATCACATCAGTTTGCACATTATCATCCATATTTTCACACAAAAATTGTGTTAAGACTGTTAAGTTAGTTACTGTAGAGCGCCCTGGTAGGAACCCATGTTGTTGAGGAGAAATATAATTACGCACATGTTTATAGACAATATCACAAATAATATGCACAAATATTTTGGAAAAATTTGGCAATATTGCAATAGGCCGATAAATATCTAGCAACGACAAATCACCATTTTTAAATACCGGATTTATAATAGCACATTTTAGGAAATACACCGGTTTGAAGCGACAAATTAAATATTAAAAAAAGCGGTTTTGCCTAACTAGTAAGATTGTAATCTTTAGCCAAAAAGCTAGGAATACAGTCAACACCACAACTAAATGCATTGGTTACGTTTGGCACTAGCAATAACATCAGACTCACTAATAGGTGAAAAGTATAATGGTAGTCGATTAAAACGCTTATCTGGAATAGTAGATAAACTTTTTGATAAATCAACTTTAAAAAACGTATCAGCAAAAACATCAACTATATTTTGAGGAGAACAAAATTCAGAAATACCATCACTCATTTTTCCAGGAATTCGAGTGCTAGAGTTTTTAAGACGTACATAATTCCAAAGACTTTTTGGGTTGCTTTTAACATTAGTCTGGATTTCTTGTAAGTTGTGTTGTAGGCTATTTCAATTTGTGACTTAGTTAAAGCTCGCATTCTCTGAAATTTGTTTTGGTAAAAAGGAGATAGAGTAGATTTCCATTTACGATGATAGTGCAGCTTAAGTTTGATATTGTTTCTTAATTTATATGTAAACCAAGGTGGAAACCGGTTACTTTTAGAGCATTTATAAAGAGGAACGTACTTATCAAAACTAGAATAAATTGTTTTGTAAAATTTATCAACAGCATAATTAACATTTTCACAAGATTCAAGAAATGACCAATCAGTTAGAGCAATATCATTGTATAGATCAACATAATTAGCTTTCCGAAAATTGTTTGTTGTTGTTAGATGAAAAGTTGGTATATTCAACACTGTACTTTAACTGTAATTACCCAGACAGAGCTGGATGATGTTTGTCTTCACGAACCAAAGGAGCAGAATCATGCTGCACATCAAGATTACAATCAAAATTGCATAAAAATAAATCTAGTAGCCTGTTATTATGATTTCTGATAGTGTTATATTGAGATAAATTTAATAAGTAAGTAAGTAAGTAAGAATTTTATTATTAATATTATTACATATGTACATTAAACTAAAAATTAATTATAAAACTATGTCTAGCAACAATTTAAAATTAAGATAAAATGAATATATATATTTAATGTATAAAATAAAATAAAAAATGGTTTCGTCCCTCTCTCATCGTCCTGAGGTTTGTGGGTGTTTATTCCCGTCTCAGGCTATTGGTATTGAAGGCTTGTTTGAGTTGTTCTCTTTATTTATTTAATTTATATTTTGTCGTGTAGTAGCATGTGTTTTATTTTTAATTTAAATGGTATGTATTTAAGACTTTTTATAAATGTTGGCAGATTATTGTATTGCTTTGTAGTTTCTGTTGTTAGTGTCTGTCTGCATTTAACAGTTGTATATTTTGTAGTCCTTATGTGCGATTTTCTTCTTGTTTGATGGTTGTGTATTTCTTTGTTTGACTGTATTTTTTAATTGGTTTTTATCATTTTGTGATTTATTTTATATAGCAATAGTATATTGTTCAAGTCTATCATCTTATTTATATTTAATTCTTCCTTGTATAGTTCAGTTGAAGGTGTTTTTCTGTCCAGTGTGTATAGAATTTTGATGAATTTATTTTGTTGTCTTTGTAGTTTGTTTATGTTTTTTTTGGTTGTGTTTCCCCAGATATGGTTTAGGTACTTGTTATGTGATGCAAATATTGCATGATAAACTGATTTTTTTGAGTTTTTTGGTAGGTATTTTCGTATTTTTGTTACAGCCGCTATTGTTGAAGAATTTTTTTTCACAAGTTTGTTTATGTGAGCATCCCATTTCAGGTTTTCTTGAATAGTCAGACCCAGGTAATTCACTTCTTTTATTTGTCTTATAGTTTTGCCATTTATTGTTATTATATATATATTATAGGGGTTTCCTGTTTGTTGTTAAAAATCATGTATTCTGTTTTTGTCTCGTTGATAGTAAGTAAGTTGTTGTAATACCATGTTTCTAAGGTTTTAACGTCTTCTTTAATGATCTTTTCTAATTCTATATTTTCTTTTCCCGAATATATAATGCATGTGTCATCAGCATACATATAGAGTGTTCCATGTAATGTAAGTTCTAAAATATCATTCGTGTATAGTATATATAGTGTCGGTGGCAATATTCCTCCTTGTGGTATGCCGTAATCAGCCTGTAGTGGTTTGCTTTCTGTAGAGTTTACTTTTGTTTTTTGTGGTCTGTTTTTAAGGTATGTGTCTATTAGGTTTAGTTCTTTACCCTTTATTCCAATTGCTTCCAGTTTTTTAATAAGTTTTGTTTTGGATATGGTATCAAATGCCTTTTTCATGTCGATGCACATTGCTACTACAGTTTCTTTTTGGTCCACTTTACGCTTTATATGGTCTATGAGATCATATGCAGCTGTTTGTGTTCCAGAATTTTGTTGAAACGCATACTGTTGTTTGAATATTATGTTGTTATTGTTTATGTGTTCAGTTAGTCTGGTATGAATCACTTTTTCTAGTATTTTATTTAGTGTTGATAGTAGTGATATAGGTCGATAATTTTCTGGTTTTGTTTTATCTTCTTTTTTATGTATAGGCACTATTATTGTTTGTTTTATGTAGCATGGGTAGATACCTGTTTCGATAACTTTATTTATTATGTTCACCAATATTGGTGTTAGAATGGTTTTGTTTTGTTTTGTTTTATTATGTTGTTTGTAATTTTATCAAAACCTGGTGTTTTGTTGTCTTTCAATTTTATGATTATTTTATTTATTTCTTTTTGCGATGTGCAATCAAAGTGAATGTTGTTTATTTTTCTTTTTATTGTTGTAGTTTTTGATTCTTCATTTGTTCTTGAGAGTTGTTTTTCTGCTAGTTTTTTTCCAATATTTGTAAAATATTCATTTATTTCATTTGCTATTTCCATTGGTATTTTAGTTGTTGTTCCATTTTCTTTTAATATTTGTTCAATGTTTATTTGTTTAGAAATCTTTTTGTTAAGCTGTTTGTTTATTAAATCCCATAGTTTTGTGGGGTTATCTTTGTTTGATTGAAACTTGTTTTTATAATACAGTATTTTGGTATTCTTTATGTTGTATAACGTTTTCTTTTTTTGTTTGCAGTATTCGTTTTATATTGTTTCATTGTTTGGGTTTCTAAGGTGTTTTTTGTGAAGTTTGTTTCTTTTTTAATGTTGTCTAAGACTTCTGTATTGATCCATGGGCTTTGTTCTGTTCTTTTAAACCTCTTTGTAGTTTGGTTACTTTCTATAATTTGTTGTAGTTTTTTTGACAGGTTTTCAAAGCTATCTATTTCTTTTGTGTTCATGTTGTTAATTTCTTTAGTTATTTTGTTGTGATCTGTAAAAATATGTTCAAAATATTCATATTTTTGTTTATTAGTTTTTTGCTTTGTTTTTATTTTGGTTATTAATTCGCAGTGATCAGATATATTTGATGGAATTATTGTTAGATCTTCTAATTCTTGTTTATTATTTGTTATAACATGGTCTAGTATAGAGTTTTTTCCATTTGGGTTAGGGTTTTTCTTGTGTAATATTGTATTGATGTTTTGTTTACTATTTTGTAACCATGTTCTAATAATATGTTTTTATATTCTCGTGTCTCGTTATCGTTTTCTGCAATATTGACGTTTAAATCGCCTATTATTATTTGTGGTTTCTTCCTGTTGATGATATTGTTTTTTAGTGTCGTTTTAAGATCTCTGAAGTTTATTCGTGGAGGTTTGTAGATTAGGGTAATTGCTGTATTTTCTTCTTTTAGTTGTATTGTTAATATTTGTATATCTTTTATTGTCTTATTTGTTATTAATTTATATTCCGTATCTTTTTTAATATAGAGCGCAATTCTAGCTCCTTTGGTGCTTCTTTTAATTATATTCTGCATTGTAATTATCTAGTCTATAAAAGTCTTGGTTATATGGTTTTAGCCAGGTTTCTGTTATTGCAATTATTGTGGGTTTATTATATATTGTAGGAATGAGTTCTATTTCTTCAAATTTGTTTTTTATACTTCTGGCATTATGTAAATATATTGAATACATTTTGAATTGTTTTATATGATTTTTTTTTTCTTTTAATTTAGGTTTTCTATTTTAGCTTTTCAATGTCAGAAACGTTTTTAATTTTAATTTTTGTACTTGTATCGGTTTTTCTTATGTATATGTTCCCATCTCTGGTCCATAAATATTTGTATTGAGACTCTTTTTTTTGTTCTCTTGCTTTAAAGAACAGCATGTTTGTATGTGCTGTTAGTTGTTTGTTTATGTATATTTCGTTGGATTTTCCTTTCAAATCACATTCTATTGTAGTAATTGATCCAATATTTTTTCTTGTTTTCAAAATATTTTCCTTGTCTTCTTTATTTTTCAATTCTACAATTATTGGACTTCTTTCATTTAAGTTGTCTTTTCTGTATGCTGATTTTATTTGATCTTTTTTTATATTTGTGTTTAGTGTTTTCATTATTTTTATCACAACTTCTTCTGATTTTTCATTTTTTTCCTGTTTGTCGACTCCGACTATTATTATATTGTTTTGTATTTTTTCTTTTTCGGTTTTTTCAAGTGTTATTTCTAATGTTTCTACTCTTTCTATTAATTCTTCATTTAATTTTTCAGTTTTTTTTTAGTTGCTTTTTAATTTCTTTATTTTCTTTTAAAATCTCATCAAATTTACTACTCATATATTCTACTGATGTTTTTAGTTCTTTTAATGTTTTCATGATATCTTTGTTAGTAGTTTCTTCTTCGCTATCGCTTGATTCATCTTTTTTATTTGTATTTTTTGAATTCCTTGTTTTAGTCATGTTTTTAATAAAACTTTACATTAAAAGGATTTGACAGGGACACAATTCTTCACACTAAAGTGCCCGTTTTAGTGACTGACCAGTAAACTAGACAAGATATAGGCAACGGATAGGTAATATGAGTGAGAACAGAGGGAGGTTAATTACAATGAGTGAAATAAGTTAATAAATCTATAAAACTAAGGATAGAAGACAACTTTGGTTAATTTAAAACTGGTTTATCACTAAAGAAGGAATGTTGAAGTCGCCAACTAATATTATATCTTTGTCAACTAGAATTAGCTCTAACGCTTTAAAAAATGAGTCACGAATATCATTGTGCAGATCTGGGAGTATATATAATACAACAGTATAAAATAAGAATGAATAATAATAACATTTACACACAATAAAATCTATTAATGGAATATTATTACTAATATGTGAAACATCTATCTGCTCAAAAGTTATAGAGTTAGAAAATGCTAGCAAAGCACCTCCTCTAGTAGCACGATTGGTAGCCAAAAAATCACAATCACACCTAAGAACAGTATAATTACAATGAAATAGTCCAGTCGAATAGACTGAATTATCTAAACCTGTCTCTGATAAATAAATTATGTCAAAATTAGAATTGCAGGTGTTTTTGTAAAATAAATTAGTTTTTGTTTTGAGGCCATTAACATTCTGGTAGTAGATACTAATATTTAGTTTTCCGAATTAGTTGACACTATGGTAGGAACACTTTTTATGTATTTTATTTTAATGTTCTTCTCTCCGGCTTCCATTTGAGTTGAAAGATTTTTTTTAACCTCTCAATAGAGTTGCGTTTGAAATGGAGTCTGATCTCGAAATGTTCTGATCGTACTAAATTTTGTGTATTTTTAGTTTAGAACTATTACGAAGTGCAGGAATTACAAGAGATTCATTATTAAGCTTTAACTTCAGCGGACGCTTGCTAACTGTTCTGCTGGAGTCAAACTTACCAAGCCTCACTGGTTTAATATCGGGTTGAGTTAATTCAAAAATAGAAAGAATTTAGGGTAATGTAGACGTATCTTCATCAACTTGCACATTTTTTTAATTTATTCACAGATTCAGGAATTCCATAGAAAATCATGTTTTGTCGACGCCTATCTCTATCATCAACTATTTGATTTATTTTTTTCGTATCTTGTAAGGAGCATAATGTTGGAGATGTTATTTTTTTTTATATCATCTTGCAAAGACATAATGAGTACCTTTAGCCTAACTGAATGCAATGCTTACAAGACCAAGTTAAGCCATTTTTTAAGCTAATTTTTCTCGCTTCGGTCCTACTAAGGTCGACACATTCTATTTTAAAGCTCTTTATACAAACACAGCATTGAACCATTTCATGATCAACTGCACTTGTGTTGCAGCAGTAGCACACCGGCATGGTTATATAGTAAATTAAAAAAAAATAATAATAATAAATTATCTAAAATTATTATTAAGTTTGTTATCACTTAACAGCAAGCAATTAAAAGGGAAAAAGGTTAATAACAGTGATACTTCTCGCACAGCGGGGCCTATCGAAGTGCAAAGATTGAAACAAATTGTAAGGGCCACGGTATAGGTATATAAATGAAATAACAAAGGAATAAATCAATTAATAAATATATAAGGTTAGATAAAACTAATAAGTTAACTTATGTAAAAAATTAAAATAAATAGATTTTAATCAAATAAAATTAGTATACAGAACAAAAATTATTATATAGTACAATAAAAGTTAAATGACAATTTAATAACATGTAGCGTGCACACAGGATTTGAACCGCCAACCCTTATAAAGTAATAGGTCGGTTCCAACATACGATTTGGACGGTTTGCAAACCGTTCAAACTATGCACACAAACAAATTACTGTGTATAAAAGATTGCCTAAGGACGACAAATATTTGTTTGTGTGCACAGTTTGGACGGTTTGCAAACTGTCCAAACTGTATGTTGGAACAGACCTATTATATTTACCAGTGGCATAACTTGTCTTTCTTGTGTTACCCAACCGTAGTCTGCTTTTCTTTGTTTTGTAGTTAGTCACCAGGTGATAGACCGCACCGGTGTAAATTGTGATATATATTAACCACTTTTATAGTTAAATTTTATATTTTAAACTATAATTAATTATCATGTCCGGTCAAGCGTGCAAATGCAAAAGTATTGCACAATTTGGCGTAACAAGTACTAGTTGTGGAATCATATTTCATAACAGTTGCGCCATTTGTCATAAAAATACCACTGTGGTACGTCATTCAATTTAGCGATTCCAAACTTCCAGGCATTATAAAGAGACTATCGTACTATGTCAAGTTTTGTTAGTTCAAGTTTAGTCTAACAATAAATTGCTATTAGATAAAGTATCTTATCTTGAAGAGAAGATTGCAGACAAGGATAAAGTTATACTTGAATACAAAACTCGTATTCAAGTATCTATGCCTTGTGTAGTTACACTAACTATTAATGAGGAAATTCAGTTGAATCGATTTTTTTTGAAACTTTTACTTCTCAAACTAAACCTAAGCAGAAAGTTTATCCTAAAACCCCAACAATGTTTGGTTGTGGTCCAACTCACGATAAGTTGCAGGCATATGTGCCAAACTCCAGACCAAACATCTCTTTTTTAGTAACATATACTCTTTTGGAAGTTAGAT
The DNA here is from genome assembly GCA_963932245.1 of Tachinus rufipes. NCBI lineage: Eukaryota > Metazoa > Arthropoda > Insecta > Coleoptera > Staphylinidae > Tachinus > Tachinus rufipes. The sequence continues at coordinate 17,553,366 of OZ010748.1, read as the reverse complement.
TACTCTTTACTCTTTTTAATTCAAATAACAAAAAATATACTCTTTTTTTTTTAATTGAGTGCTAATAATTTCAAACTCTTTATCCGGCTTCTAATTTATAAATCTAGTCTTTAAAATTGTAAATCGGGCTTTTAAAACTGAAAACCCAGTAACTAACGTGTTAAAATTTACTGCAAAACTAATAATCCGATTTTCAAATTATTACCGGCCGTTAAAACTGTAAATCCGTCTTTAAAAGTGTAAATCTAGTTTTTAAAGTGTTAAATGTAACTGCTAATTTGGCTTTTAAATTATAAATCTGGTTTTTAAAAGTATAAAAAGGCCTTCATATATAAATACGGTTAAAAAGTGTAGTTAAAAATAACAAAACTCTGTGTTGGAACATTGAAATATTGTCAGAAAGCACCAAAATCCGGCTATATACAGTTAAAAAGTTTTATTTTTTATGAAATATAAAAATGTTAAAATCCGGTCATAAACTTTTAATAAGTGCAAGATTCTATTACTAAAAAGTAAAAAAATAACAAAATATTTTCTTAAAAGCGGCAATAAATTGTTGAAAAAAACAAGCAAAAAATTTTATTCATAAAATTACAAAGTCCGGTCATATAGTATCAAAAAGCATTAAAATTTGGCCTTATACTGTTAAAATGTTCAAAAATCTATTCATAAAATGTCAAAAATATCAAAAATAGCAAAATTTAGGTAAGAAGAATCAACATATTGTTAGAAAAAATCAAAATCCTGTTGAAAAAAAGCAAATTTCTTTTATAAATAACTAAAGTACCAATATTCTGTTAAAAAATTCAAAATTCTATTCATTAAATGTCAATAGTAGCAAAATCCGACCATATATTGTCAAAAAGTGCTAAATTCTATTTAGTTGACAATGAAGTATCAAAATATTTTAAGAAAGAAGAATTTTAATCTGTTAAAAGTGCAAATTTCTATTTATAAAATGTGAAAACTATCAACATTCGATTATAATCTGTTGAAATGTGCAAAAATCTATTTATAAAAAGTCAAAATTTAGCCATGAAGTATCAAAATATGATCAAAAAGCATCAATTCCATTAATAAATTGTTAAAAACATCAAAATACATTGTTCTGCAATTTTTTTTTTAAATGTCCAAAATAGTAAAATAATAGTCAAAAGGTACAAAATTCTATTCTAAAATATCAAAAACTGTTGAAAAGTGCAAAATTCTATTTACGAGACTTTTAGCGTCTCGTAAATAGAATGTAGGGGAAAATTTAAGAAAAGTATTTAAGTATTGTCAGAAAAAAACAAAACTCGGCCATAAACAGTCAAACGATGTAAAATTCTGTTTATGAAATGTCAAATAAGCAAAATCCGGCTATAAACTGTCAAAAAGTGCAAGATTTTATTTATGAAGTTGTAAAATCCGACTATAAAGTATAAAATTAAAACCTTAAAAATCTTATTTATGAAGTGTTAAAAATTAGAAATATCTGTCCATTAACCATTGAAAAATGCAAAATACTATCCATAAAAAGGTAAAAATTATCACAATTTGACCACGAAATATTGAAAAATTGTCAAAAAAATGCAACATTTTATTTATGAAATGTTAAAAACAACATAAACCAGTCATAAAGTATCAAAATATTTTTCAAAAAACGGCCTTAAGGTGTTGAATAGAAAAAAATTCTATTCATAAAGTTATATAATATCAAATTATTTTCCGAAAATTTGTCTATAAACTGTTATATACAGCGAAAAAATGTTTAAATATTGTCAAAAGTACAAAATCCTGGCTTAAATGTTTAAAAGTATAAAGTTTTATTTATGAAATGCCCGGATGTAGTCCGTTCTTAGTGTGCTGTGTACACACATAGGAGTGTGTGTGTGAGAGAGAAAATTAAAATCTTGAAAAGAGTAGGTTTGAGTTTGAGTGCATATCAGCGTAACCTTGAAATTATTTCCAGTTGCAGTTTTTAGATTGTTGTCAGTGTTATTCTGGCACAAAAAATACACGGAAATAGTCGTTGTTTGGTAAGTGGGTTCACTAGAGACTCAGAGTAAAGTAAAGCTTTGTTGATTTTGCAATTGCGGACAGGCAGAGATTTGCTGAGTTTATATAAAATGTTGTATATTTCAATTAATTCACAGCGTAAATTTCAACGCAAAAAAAATTTTTAGTACTTGGCTTATGTAAAATATTATTATCTCTTGGTTGTCTAGAGATAAATTTAAGGGCATAATACAAAATGCAGCTAAAGAGGATTAAAATCCGGCTACAAAATAATTTGGTCAAAAACTTTAATAAAATTGATCAAATTTTATATATTCTCAAAATAACATTTAAAATCCAGCCTATGAAAATTAAAATCTGGTCGGAAAGTGATTAAATCCGGCAAGAAACTTTAATATTATCCTTATAATTGGTAAAATTTTGACATAATTTCAAAAATCTGGTCATGAAAGACAAAATCCAACTTAAAAAAAAATAAAACCTAACCTTAGTATCAAAATACTTACACATAATATTTAAACTACGGCCATAAATACAAAATTTTACAAGAAAAAATAAAATCCGGCCAAAAACTAATAACCTGCTTAAAATTAGTAAACTTTGTACTTAATATCAATAAATCTGCTTATAAAGTACATAATTTTAAAAATTCGGATAAAAATACAAAATTTTACAAAAAAGAATTATAAGTAACTAATTTAATGGTAAAATTTAAAAAAAAGAAGAAATAAAAATAAATTTTAGACATTAAGTAATCAAATCAGGTCAAAAACTATAATAATCTGCTTTATATTGTTAAAATGAAGACATAGTTTTAAATGTCTGGCAATAAAAATCAAAATCCTGCCTAAAAAAATTAAAATCTTGTTTTTCAATATTAAATCCGGTAAAAAAAACATAAAAATTTTATACTCTTTAAAATCTATTTATAAAATACAAAATTCGGTGAAAGAATTAAAACCTCTCCATAAAGTAAATAAGTCTGGCAAAAACAATAGTAATTTAGTAAAATCCGAACATAGTTTTAAATAATTTGTCATGAAATATTAAAATACTGTCAGAAAATACTAAAATATAAAAGTGTTTGCCCTTTCTACTAATGAAATATCAAAATTAGAAAAAAAATGGGATATAAATTGTTAAAAAGTGCAAGATTCTATTTTTGAAATATAAAAAAAGCAAAATCCGGAAATAAGTTGTTGAAAAGTGAAATGTTCTTTGCATACAAGGTGAAAACTATTAATCCGGCCAAGAATGATCAGAAAATTGTTAGAAAACACTAAAATTCGACCATCAATGGTTGAAAAGTGCAAAATTCTACTCATGAAATGTCAAAAATAGCAATATTCAGCTATGAAAAATTAAAATATTGTTGAAAAGCACTAAAATCCGGTCATAAAATGTTGAAAAATTGCTAGATTCTATATATAAATTGACAAAACAGCAAAATTCGGCCATAAACTGTCAAAAGGTGCAAAATTCTGTTTATGAAAACTAAAAAATTGCAAAATCCGGCCACAAACTATTAAAATATTGTCAGGAAGCACCAAAATCCGGTCATAAACGGTATAAAAGTGCTAAACTCTAAAATAAATTAACAAAATTAAGCAATAAACTTTTTAAAAATGCAAATTTCTATTTATTAAAAAAAGAAATGTAGCAAAATCTAGCTATAAAACATCAAAATATTGTTAGAAAACTCTAAAATGTGGCCATAGTGTTGAAAAGTGCAAAATTCTATTTATAAAATGTCAAAAAGCACCAAAATCCGGCCACAAACTATCGAAACGTCCTAAAATTTATTTATGAATTATCAAAAATAGCAAAACCCGACCATAAACTGTTAAAAGATGCAAGATTCTATTTATAAAAACTAAAAAAATGCAAAATCCGGCTACAAACTATCAAAATATTGTCAGAAAACACAACAATCCGGTCATAAACAGTTAAAAAATGCAAAATTCTAAAATGAATTAGCAATATTCAGCCGTAAACTTTTCAAAAGTGCAAAATTTTATTCATTGAAAAAAGAAAAGTAGCAAAATCGAACCATGAAATATCAAAATATTGTAAGAAAACACTAATATATCTGGCCATAGTGTTGAAAAGCGCAAAATCCGTCCATAAACCGTAAAAACGTCTTAAATTCTATAAATGAACTATCAAAAATAGCAAAATCCGGTCATAAACTAATAAAAAGTAAAATGTTCTATTTATGACAAAACAGCTTTGTGCGGTCATAAACTGTTAAAATGTCCAAAATACTATTCATAAAATATTTTTATGAAATGTCAATAATAGCAAATATATAAAATATAATAATATTTTTAGAAACAATTTAAATCTTGTCATAAATTGTTTAATAAGTCCAAGATTCTGTTAAAATCGTTAAAAATAGCAAAATCTGTTAAAAAGTGCAAGACTCAATTTATAAAAAGTGAAAAATAATAAAATTCACATCCACCATAAACTGTTCAAAAAATGGCAAAACTCTGACATAAAAAATTAAAATGTTATAAAAAGAACCAAAATCCGGTTAAAAACGGTTGAAAAATGCAAAATTCACATTCACATCTTAGATTAAGTATTTTTACAGTTGATCATCTTTTATTGGTTATATTTTGACAGCTGCTATGTAAAATTTTGTAATATTAGACGTTTTAAGTTAATAAATATCATCTTAGATCGTGTATTTTTTGACAAATGCTATTTAAGATTTAGTAATTTTTAAAATATTAGATTAAAGAAATTGTTTTTAACAAATGATATACTTGTTATACTTGTGTATCCGTTGCAAATTTTGCAACTAGGTAGTAAAAATATTACGGTTATGGACGTTTTTTGAAAAATTACAAAAATATTTAGAAGAAATAAAACCAAAACCGACAACCTAAAATTTTTAATTGCCATTTTTAAAATATTAATTTCTCTGTCTGCTAAAAATTTTACAAAAATCTATTGAGTCAGATTCAAGATTGCGTCTTTTTTTTAGTTTAATCATTAGATTTTAATATATTTTAAAACAAAAAACTGTTATAGTGCAAGTTTTATTGATTTAGATTAGAAGGGTTAAGGTAAGTCCCTAACCCTTCTAGAGTAGAAAGGTTAAAAACATATAACTTATAAAAATTTAATGGTGGTGGCAGTTACTATGTGATAGATATATAACGATAGAACATATATATAATATAGAATGGAAACAGGAGGGGGGTTTTGAAGCCATGGTGAGAGTTACTTAAACTATTTTGCGTCAAGCAAGTAAATTTTAATGATTTTAAATTATGTATATATTGTTTTTTGATTTTTTTAATTAATTAATATCTTTTATTATTAATTATTTAAAAAAATCAAATAACAAAGTAAAACTTTATTTTACATTATAAATTATATAACATAATTGATATATTTTTTAAAAAGTACTAATAAAATTACAAGATATAAAAATAAAAAAACAATAATCACTTAGTTTAAAAGAAACTATAATAATTTGATTTAACCTTCAAAGCAATACACAATTGTAAATAAAACACTTAAAACTGTCTATAATAATAACGCACTAATAATTGTTTAATTTCACAAATTAAACTGACATGTTAAGATGAACGTAAAAAACAAACAAACAACTTAACATCAACAAACAATTAATAAAAAAAAAACGAATAGAACTATAGAACCGACAGCGACAGGTATATATACAACAGCCTCTCACTCATGTAGCCGATATTAACGACTACGCGGCGCTGCGTAGTGAGGGTTACTGACCCTTCCTCAATAAGGAATCAGCTAGTTATAGGAAAGTGAACATACCATGTGTATAACTTATACTTTTTTTTACTTGTAAAAATCTGGTCATCCTGCCAAACTCATATATAAAATCAAAACTTAAACGCAAATCTAATAAATCCTATGTTATAAATTACATTAATTTGAAATACCCCGATATTTCAACCGACGCTGTAGATCTAGTTGTACAATCTGGAAGCAACACTAGCTTTAAAGTCTCAGTTCCAGTTGACTATTCTCGAGCTATTCTTTGAAAACATTTTTGGCCAACTAACGTTGCTGTCAAAATAAAGTTATAGTCGTTCACAAACTGTCCCTGTTTCATCTTCAATGGATTTTCAGAGCCTGAATCCAGTCAACAGCTTGGATCCATCTTCAAGAATGATAACGGCTTCTCCATCTACTACCAGAACGTCAGGAGATTAAAATCATAACTCTTGCTAGCTGTAGCCGTATCAGATTACGATGTGGTTGTTTTTACTAAAACCTGGTTTTCTCCAGAAATCAGTAACTCAGAATTAAATATAAAAAGCTATCAATTATTTATTTATTTATATATTTATTCACTAGTCAACGGACGCCATTACAAAATAAGTATATATATATATATATATATATATATATATATATACAATTTAAAAAACATAAATTAAACATAAAACTCTAATATTAAAAATAAAAATAAAACTTAAATATAGTTGAGTTGATCTTGTTCATAAATTTTATTATATAGGTTATGTGGGTGTATTAATATACTTTTATATGCTGTATAGTTGTTTATTATATTGTACAGAACGGTTTCGGCTGTTAGGCCATCTTCGGTATACTACAAAAAGAAATTATTTATTATATAAATATAAATATAAAAAAAAGTAGAAAGACTTATAAATTGAGAATTACATATACATGATGTGAATATGAAATGAGTAATAGGTGTTAGTCAAGGTTGTATAGTTAGTGGTCGATGTTACTATTATGTGTGTCTGGTTGCATAGTTGGTGGTTAAAGTTACTATTGTATGTGTTAGGGGTTATTGGCTTGTGTATTTTTATGTGGTTTAAGAAATGTGTATATGTGTTGAAAAGTATTGTTTAATTGTTCGTTGAAGCTGTTGTAATTTTTGTTGTTTTTAATATTTTCTATTTCGTATGCTTTCAATATGCTCATTTTAAGACCTTTTTTGCATTGGTGCATGAGTTTTATGTTGTTATGGTTGTTAAAGCTGTGTTTATGTATGTGTAGATGTTCAGATAAAGTAGATTTGTTGTTTTTAGAATTATGTTCTTTAATTCTGTGTTTTCGTGCTATGCCTGTTTGCCCGATGTAAGTGGCGTTGCAGTCTTGGCAATCTATTTTATATACTCCAGATTTCATTAAGATATCTGTTTTTTATTTGTTATTACATAATATTTATGATAGTATTGGTGGTGGAGAAAGAACCTTTGATGTCATATTTCTATAGTTGTTTTTTAATTTTGTTGCTATTGTTATAGTATGTAAGTTTTCTATATTGTGTTGTTGTGTGTTTGTTATTATGTGTTAGTGTTGTGTTAATATTTAATTCTATTTTGTTTTTGTGTTTATTGATTATTTTGTTGATTGTTGTTATGGGAAAATGATTTGTTATGGCTAATTGTTCAATGATCTTTAGTTCATGATGCAGATTGGTAAGAGAAAGAGGTAAGTTAAGTGCTCTATGTGTAAGTGAATAAAAGGCTGCGAATTTATGATTGTTACAGTGGTTCGAGTCGAATGGTATTATTATTCCAAAATTTGTAGGTTTTCTATATATTTTAAATTCTAGTTTGTTAGATGTTTTTAATATTGTGAGGTCTAGGAAATTAATTTGTTTGTTGTTTTCTATTTCTAAGGTGAATTGGATATTAGGGTGTAAGCTATTTATGAAGTTATGAAAATCTGTAATATTAGTTGGTGGTCCTCTAAATATACAAATAATTTCATCAATGTATCTTTGCTAGAAAATGATGTTGTTGTTGAATGGATTGCTGCTATTGATGATAATATCTTCTTCTAATGTGTTTAGAAATATATTGGCTAGTATTTTTTGAGCTAGATGCTCCCATAAGTAATCCATCGGTTAGTTTGTAAATTTTGTCATTATATGTAAATATTGTTTCAGATGTTATAAATTTTGTTAGTTGAATTATATCACTAATTTCTTGTTTGTCCATGTTTTTTGATGTCAGAGTATTATGGAGAGCAGTAATAGTATCAGTTATAAGGATATTAGTGAATAAGTTTGTTATGTCGAAAGAGATAATAGTATCAGTAGGTTCTATTATGATGTTTTTTAAGTTGTTGACTAACTCTATGGAATTTATGGTTGTGTGTTTGTGTCTAATTTGTAGATGTTTAGTTAATATGTTTGTAAGTAATTGATCAATTTTGCTGGTTGGGATTGTCACACTTTTGGGTCGCCCAACTGGTTTATTACAAAGTGCACATGCCGTTTTTCTTACATTATTGATCCATTTACAAATGGTTTTAGGGTCGGAAACTCTGTCGTGATAAGATATATCAAACTACCTGCTAAAAGTTCTCTGCGTCGTTAACACATTTTCCACGTTTATTTTTAAATGTCTCAACAACAAAACCGCGATGTTTTTCCAACCACGGTATGTCAGTACTAAAAATAGCGTTAAAACTCTGACCTAACCACACTTTCTCCACTTTTCTACCTGCTTTGGGGATTTGTCAGTAACTAGTTGAAACTAAGGAGTTCATTCTGCTCCACTTTGTATTTATTAAAGTACAAAGAAAAACAAAGTGTTATATTTTTGGTGCTGTTTATTTATTGCCAAGATCAAGTTTAGATTCATACGTCAGTAATTGTGCTGCGGTAGAGGAACTCATAAGTTTTTTCTTTGACATAAACTTGTACTATGTGGTGACTACAATCTTTCTGCAGCAAAATGGCCCAATGATAGAATTGGTCTAAATGTCGACTGTCGACTAAATTCTCCGGCTTTATATGTTTAGCCAATTCAATCTATTTCAAATCAATAATCTTCCAAATAATTTTGGAGTACATTTAAAAATAATTTTTAATCAAAATGATGCAATTAAAGTTCTGCAGTTGCGGGTGGTGTGAATTTGACAAATTTGACAAATTCACACCACCCGCAACACACAACAACACCTGTAAAAAGAAAAAACTGATGATGACATAACCGCCGGAACCGGTCTTAATATATAAAAAAGTAAAATCAGCACAATAAAGTATAAATTTTTTTATTAAAATACCCTAACCTCAATTATTTTAAACTGTGCAATAATCAGAAACAAATACTATAATTTTTAGGTTTAAGGGGTAGGCAAACAATAAAACATTGGCAATAAGGTAATCTTTTCAAAACTCTTAAATCAACAACACTCATTGTGTGAGCCAAAAAAATAACAGTCAAATTAAAATCAGATAAGTAAAGCGCCGGTGATTCGTAAGAATAATGATTTTTTTACCAAAAAAAAAACTCTAACTGCGTAAAACGTCAACTAAGCTTAGTAGTTATTTTTGGAAGTGATGTACCAATGTTCGCATTCTAGTAGAAATCTACTACAGTATGCAATAATGCACTAACGTATATCTACTCGATGGTATAAAACGGTCCGGTCAACGGCACTAACTCTTCTTTATTTTTCTGAAAAGTTAGTTAGTTAGTTTAAATTTTTGGCGTATCAGCCTAAGAAGACTATTAACGCCGATTCTTTTCTCTAACTATAAAAAGTGTAAAATAATATGCTGTAAAATGTTATATTAAAAAATAAAATTAAATAAATAAATAAACAACAAAGATAAAATAAACGTTCACAAACTTTAATGACTATAGCAAAAATGACTAGATAATTTCAACAGTGTTTAGAGTGTAAAAGGTCCCAAACACTGCTGGATTTTACGATACACAAACAATAATCACAATAAATTAACAATTATATCCATACACCCAATTTGCTCCGTCAAATAAATTCGAGCAGACGATCGACTTCAACGATCTGATCGCCCAAGACAATCGACAAACTGGGTGATAATTCAGACGCAATTCTTTGTTCCAAAAACTGCCGACAATCCAATAAGATATGTCGAACAGTTAATGGGACGTTACAAATATCACAAACTGGGGGCACCTCAGATGCCAACAAATGCCTGTGAGTCCATCGACAGTGACCGATGCGAAGTCGCGTGAGGATAACCTCTTCCCTACGCTTTGGCCTGCATGACGAACTCTACGGTGTAATGACGCTTTTAGTGCATCGCAGTTTGTTGTCTTGAATAGCAAACCACTCAGTTTGCCAGCTAGACACCGAGAAATCGAACACTATCCTGTACAGGAATAGGAGAACCTCCAAGATATAATAAAGGGTCACCGTGTGGGGTTCGCCTTCTACAAAAATGGATAAGCAACGTTTTACTAGTAGAAAAAGTGAATCCATTGTTATTAGCACAGTTCAAAATGTGATTGATTGTTAACTGAAGTTGACGTTCCAATCTTGGCATGTTTATCGAGGCACAATAGATAGCTACGTCATCAACATACATACATCCGCTTACCGGATGCTTGATGAACTGACTTATGCCGTTAATCGCTATCATAAATAGTGTCACGCTTAGAATAGACCCCTGAGGAATACCATTCTGTTGCTGACGTATGCCCGAGATGCTGTCACCTACACGTACCTTAAATGAACGGGAAGTTAAAAAGCTTTGTATAAACAATGCCATGCTTCCGCAAATACCCCATGAATGAAACGTTCGTAGAACATTGTACTTCTACGTCATGTCATATGCTTTCGCAATGTCAAAGAATACAGCGACAAGATGTTGATTCTGTACAAAAGCATTTTTAATTGCTGTATCCAACCGAACAAGGTGATCAGTCGTAGAACGATGACGCCTTAAACCACATTGTATGTCAGCAATTAAACCTCTTGAATCTAATAACCAAGTAAGACGCTTATTGATCATTCTTTCTAGTAACTTGCATAAGCAGCTAGTTAGAGAGATAGGCCTATAACTTGTCGGGAGCTTTTTATCTTTACCAGGTTTAAGTACTGGTACTATGATAGCAAGTTTCCACGACTCAAGACAATACCCTGCTGACTATATCCGGTTATAGAGTGCCAACAATTAAAGCTTGGCAGAGCGACTTAATTGCTTAAGCATAGCATTGTGTATCGAATCGACACCTGGAGCAGTATTGTGTGCTTCAGATAATGCCGAGTCCAATTCCCAAACACTAAACGGTGCGTTATATAATTCATCTTCAGCAGAGACAAATGACAGAACGTTTTTTTCCATGTTAATTTTAATATCTCGGAAACTTTCATCATAATTATTATCGCTGGAAGCGTCAAAATAAACATCGGCCAGGATATTCGAAATGTCAAGGGGATTGGTAATAATTTGATCACCCGACAATAACCTACTAATAGGTAATGATGCGGTTCGGCCAGAAATTTTTCTGACTATTTCCCACACCTTCCCGATGGGGGTTCTCGAATTAATAGAAGTAACATATTCTGACCATGATTCTGCATGTTCTTTGAGCAACAGATTTGTATCTCAAATAAAGTAATAGGTTTTCTTCTGTTGGAGGGTGGTTAAATCTACGTTCAGTTTAGCTTGCTTACAATCAAAATTCCACCATGGAACGGCCTCTCTGCGAGGTTTTCCGGAAGATAACGGTATACTCGCATGTGCTGCCTGTATGATAGAATCGGTATAAGTTTCAATATCTTCGTCGATAGTGGCTTGGACACTGTCATCGTAATCAAACACTTGAACAAACGTAATCCAATCGGCATCTTTTATTCTCCAATTTCGATGACGGTTTTCATTAATTACATGACCAAGCACGCGAATGAATATGGGAAAGTGGTCACTATCATAAAGATATTCCGAGACTTCCCAATCCATCAATGCTGCGATACTTGGAGAACAAATAGTAAGGTCAATAACCGAGAATGATCTATTGGCCACGGAAAAGTAGGTATTGTTACCTTTATTTAAGATATCTTAATCCGTTTCTGAAAAAAAATTGGCCATTATGAACATTAAAATCGCCCATTAGCAGGAATGGGGACGGATGTTGTTCAAGTAATTGATCAATTAAACAAATGTTTAAACTGACATTTGGCGGAATATAAATTGAGCAAATGGTCAGTGAGAAAGGGATATGTAGTTGAACGGCTACTGCTTCTAATGCAGTGTTGACACGGAGTTCTTTACTGAAAACCGTATCACGAACTAATAAAGCCGTTCCACCCTGAGCACGATCAACATTTGCACGATCTTTTCTATAAATAGTATAACCACAAAGATTAACAGAACATTCAACCTTAAAATTTGTTTCCTGTAAGGAAACGCAAATAGGTGAATTTTCGGCTAATAATATTTTAAAGGATTTGTAGTGTGAATTATATCCGTTGCAGTTCCATTGTATAATGGTTGAAACCATTTTTAGTGTTATGTTGCGAACGTAATTTTAACTCTTTTTTTATTAGCGTTTTTTTGTTTAACTTCTGAATTATCGTCTGGGGGAGTAGAACTCCCACTAATTGGCATAATTTCATCTGTCAGAGTAGATGGGGTGGAAAGAACTTTCACATCCCGCAACCGGTTTTTGACCCTTCAAAATTAGAGTCCTTGTCTTTATTTAAAGAAGTTTCTGCAATAGCAGTAAATGTCATAGTCGGTGTTTGTTGAATAATTTGTGTTTCAGCAACTGAAGCAAATGATCTAGAAAAGGTAGGAGCCGTAATTGCTCTATACTTCTTTTAAGCATCAAAGTAAGAGAGTTTGTCTGTTATTCTGATCTTGGCTATCTTCCTTTCCTCTTTCATTTTTGGGCAGTCTCGGGAATAAACGGGATGCATACCTTTGCAACTCACACAAAAAGATGAACTGTTGCATGGATCAGGGTCATGTTTCTCCTTACTGCATTTTGCACATGTTGCAACACCTGGACACCTAACTGCGGTGTGTCCAAAACGTTGGCATTAGAAACACCTCATTGGGTTAAGAAACCTTAACTTCATTTGGGAGCCGTTCAGAATCGAATGTTAAAATCATAGATGTTGTATCTCTGACTTCGTCATCCTTTCTACGGGTTAATTTTTTAATATCGATAACGCCTTGCGACGCCAGTTCTTGTTTGCATTCGTCTACAGATGTGTATAACAACTTATACCATGAAATTACTCTCTTCAAAATATTTAAGGATTTATGCGGTTCAACTGTCACCGCAATATTACCTAACGACGTGCATTCTTGCATTTTACTGCTTTGCAATTTATCTTTTACTTCAATAAGTAAGGTACCGTCTCTTAACTTCTTACGTGAATTTAAAGTTCCATTAATAATATTGGAAATGGTCCTATGAATTAAGAAGGGAGAAACCTCCTTTAGACTCTGGCCATTTTCAGAACATTTAACAATCAAATATCTAACAAACTTTCTGCTTGTACTATTTCTATCTTCATTAGCTTTCTCGTCCGTAAACGGGCGAGATCGTTTGGTTGGAAGTTTAGAATCTACCATAATAAACTCCGTCAACTTCATCGCTCAATCTCCCCACCCACCACGGAGCCACATATGGGGCGCTACATCACAAACTGATGTAGTCGTCAGGGCTAATCAAGCGATATAGGTTTCATAGATGTAAATGAAAGACTTTCGCAAACACAAAAAATACTATCGGGCTCCAACCGTAGCACATTGTGAACCTTTCATCGATCACCACATAAATAATTCCTCACCCTTAAGTTAGATAACGAGCCGATTGGTTAAAACTGGGTTAGGTTTAACCTCCCGTTTTACCAGAAGCTAGGGCCAAAGCAGTGTGTTGGAACTTAAACTCTTTTAAACCTGAATATAAGCCCCTCAACTACCAGGATCCCCTTTCCTGACTTTCAGGTCACCGCGCACGGCAAACACGCAGGTGAGTTACACAAGGTGTTATGTGAAAATTGTCAAAAATAAACTCACAAATAAGTTTGACTTGTCCCAGACGAACTGTGGGTTTTTTAACGAGGTTATCACCTCGCCTATTGGTCGCCTTTTACGACCAGCAAAGGGGCTAGCGGAAGTATTCTTTTACACCACCCCCTCCCGCAGGGGGTTTTTGAAAAGTTTTTCAACTCCATTTACATCCTTTTTAAGCAACTTGCATAAAAGAACAGCTTGGGTCAAAAACCGTTGCACAAACACCCGATCAAAATTAGCAAAGACAAGAAATGCTTGTAACTGTTTTATGTTTTAAAGAAAAGGAAAATCTCAAAAAGTTTGTATTTTTTCTGAGCCAGGGCAGCAACTTTTTGAGTTAAGAATGCACCCCAGAAACTTATCGTTTGCACAAAAAAATTACATTTGTTTAGCCTTAACGTAAGTCTGGCTTCACTCAAACGTGTCAAAACGCAATTAAGATGTTCAATATAATTCAAAACTGTATGCAAAGTAATAAAAAGGTCGCCAACATACGTATGTACAATTCCCTCAATCTTCACATAAAATTTTATCTACATAACGCGTGAATGAACTAACGGCCGCATTTAATCCAAATAGTAAAACTTGGAAATGGTACTGTTGCGTACCAACGCGGAAACTCGTAAAATAACAATGTTTTTTTCTTATTAAAACTTTTCAATAAAAAGCTGTTAGGTTTAATTAAGATATATAGTTAACTTTGTGTAAATTTAATTTTAAATCTTCGACGGTACCAGGCAGTTTCGTCTTTCAACGCATTACCGAGTTTAGTCGTCGAGCGTCCAGACTGATTCTCACGTTTTCATTTCGTTTGAGAGTGGTATTTTGGCTTGAGCCGCCGTTTAATACGCGATTCTCATAAGATAAACAAGTAATTTCACTCACCCTATCTACTAATGCCGGAAATTTAAGTAAGCAATTTTATTGGTAAACATTAATGAATGTATTGAAATGTATTATGTTCAAATTTGTAGCCATTATAAAATAAGTCATCAATAATTGGTTTGGCTCGTTTAATAATATTTACTCCTGGGTTTAGGCAGTGGCTTCTTTACAATTTTCCAATCCCTCAAATTATATTCTTCGAAAGTGACATTTGCAACTGTGTTATTACTGCAAAAGTTTGAACAAGAGAACCAGTTAGCGTGAGATGCGTGTGCCGATGTATGCAGTGCATTTGAAAAACGTGTGTTTGATGATGTTAGTATTTGGTTAGGGGAGCTTTAGATTGATTGCGGGTGATAAATTCAAATTAAAAAAAAAATAGACTACGAGTGCCAATGAAACATGTTTCTACATGTATCGGATAATGACGAGCTATGAAGTGATTTAAATGTTGATCTTCATATAGAAGAACCAAAAACTGTGTTTTTTTTTTATCATCTTCAACATGTAGGAAGATAAATTTCCATCGACCAGACTCGAGGCGTTCTCGTACTTCATGCTGCTGCATGGGACCCCAAAACTGTTCATAAAACATTTCTCAAAACTCCTCCTAAGGTCGTAGCATATATAGGAAACGACAGTAAACCAATCGTAAACTATTCAAACAGATAATGTCGACATAGTTTAAATTGACATAACTGGCTTAGTTTTTAAACTTTTTAATTAACTAGAACGCTTTACATTTATAAAATTTTGTAAAATTTTATAAATAGTTTAAATTATAAAAAATAAAAATAAACTGAAATAGTTGGCGTAGTTTTTAAGTTAAGTTTTTTAAATTTTCTGATGAACTAGAACGTTATAATGACAAAAAACTACATTTATATTTTATTTATAAAATAATCCAAACAATATGTAGAAAATGTCAGCATATGTATTATCATATATTACTGATACTTGATTAAATTTTTCAAGTGTTTATCGAGAAAAAACATTATAGCAACGTAGTAAGTTATAAAATAAAACAAGCTATAAATATTCCTAAGAAAATAACAAAACATGTCAATAAATATTCACGCCCATCGAAGCGAACACCAACTTAAATTTCCCACGTCCGATAGAATTTAATTTCTCTTGTTTACGATAAAGTTCTCGTCGTTTTCACGCCCCGTTTACCCCGTCCGCGGCTCCTTTAAAAATCCTTTATCCTCCTCGTCCCTTTATTTTCTCCCTTTTTTCTTCATGCGTATAATTTATCGCCAAGGATTAGATACGATCTACCGGGCGACCTCTTCTTAGAACCCGTAAATCGCGTAAGAATGTCCATTAATGGAGGCCGATATGAACCTACGGCGATTACCAAATTTACGTGATGTCCGGAACATACCTAAAGAAAACGTTTTTCAGGAGGAAATTTACAGGGATCGGACCTGACCCGAGTTTAGATGCATGTTCTCTTTTTTTTAATAAATCGATTGGCTATGAATAACGGTTATTTTATAAGCAAACGAATTTTGTTGAAGCGTGAAATTGGCTGTTGCTGGAATAAATAATGTTTCAATATTCAGTTAAAATTAATGATAGAATTGGTTCTGATTTCAGCAATTTCTTAGTTTATTCTTGTATTTATCAACGGTTACTTACTTTATTATAAAAGTTTACACTTAAACTTTTAATTTAATATGCTTTTAACATTTATTATTTATGTATTGTACTCAACATTTTGTTGTGATGCAATTTTAATTTTAAACACAAACAATTTCAAATTGTAAATTTAAACTAATTTATTTAAATACTAATTAAATGCTTCAACGTGGATCCAATTGCACAAAGAAGACATCTTATGTACATTTACATTTTATTAAGTTGCAGTGTTTTTAAGCCAACGTTATTCCATTAGACGTAAATTTTAATATAAAATAATTGGATTATACAGGGTGTCCGGAAAATACGTGTACAACGTTTGACGACAGACTCCTGACGTCAAAATAGGTCGATCTAAGCCGACTTAGTTATATCCAAAATTGTCTCGTTTAGTCGGTAGAGGGCGTCAAAAAAAACAAAAGTATAACAAAGTTGAAAGTATCTATTGTAAGAAACTAAGTAAAACAAAAACATTACTTAAGCAAATGTGTAAAATGACCGCCATCTTGCTGAATACACTTATTAACACTCTTTAAAAAATAATATTGGACCCTATCTAATGTCTCGGGATTATTAAAATGGTTGCCTGCATTTAAAATCCGCTGCAATAAATCATCGCGTGTGTTTACCGGAGTCTTGTAAACTTCTGTTTTAATAGCGCCCCACAAAAAGAAGTCACACATATTTAACTCAGGAGAACGTGGTGGCCATTTTACTGGTGCATCATTGCCTCTTCCAATCCATCGGTTGGGATATTGATGATGTAAGTATTACCGAACGGCAACGGAAAAATGGGGCACCATCATGCATATACCACATTTCCCTCCGAAGTAAAAGGGGCAAATTCTCCAGAAGAATTGGTAATGTGTCTTGCAAAAAATTTAAATAAATATTTCCATCTAACCTGTCTGGAATAACAATGGGACCAATAAGGTAGTGATCAATAATACCTGCCCAAATATTAATTTTAAATTGATGCTGATGATGTGCAACTTTAATGGCATGTGGATTTTCATCGGAATAAATATGTTTGTTGTGCAGATTGGTTACCCCAGATCTTGCAAAGCATGCCTCGTCAGTAAACATAATTTTTCTACAAAAATTTGAAACAAGGATTCTTTTGTTTCTAATAAATTGACAAAATGTAAGCCGCATGGGGGGATCAGTCGGTAAAAGTTCCTGGACTTTTTGTATGTGGTAAGGATGTAACAACTGTTCTCTTAAAACCTCATTGACAATCGTTTTAGGAACATTTAACTCACGTTCTAAGAGACGGGTACTGGTACTTGGTTCTTCTTCAACTCTTTCCAGAATCATCTCTTCTGTTTCCACAGTTCGAGTTGTTCGCATACGACCCCTGCCTTCAAACTTTTTCTCAAAACTGCCCGTTTCCCGAAGATAACGCTCAATATTGGCAAATGTTTGGTGGTATGGTATTCGACGGTTAGGAAACCTCTCCATGTAAACCCTAACACTCTGACGCCCATTTCCTTGACAAAACCCGTATACCAGGAGCATGTCAACTTTCTGAGAGTTTGTATAATTTTCCATTTTTAATGGTAAAATGAACTTGTAATTCAAGAATGTTGATCGTATACTTGAGTAAATTTCATAGACTGGTGACAATTTGTCAATAATTGTCAAATTATTAAACGCCATAGCAACAAGGTCACTTAAAAAATTATTGTTACAGGTAATTTCTTTTTAATATTTACAAATTTTTGACGCCCTCTACCGGCTAAACGAGACAATTTTGGATATAACTAAGTCGGCTTAGATCGACCTATTTTGACGTCAGGAGTCTGTCGTCAAACGTTGTACACGTATTTTCCGAACACCCTGTATATTTTAAAATATTTCCACAAATTAAATAGAAATTAACTTACATTTATTTTGTATGTATCATATGTTTAGAGACTATAGACTCACCTGAAACAAGAAAAGAAATATTTTAGTAAAACAATCATTTTATATAAATAATATTATGTTAAATGTTTATATACTAGTATACATTAGACAAAAACTTATTACATAAAGTATATTAATTTTCACATTGTCAAGTCCTTAGAACAAAATAACTTCACCTCCGATACTCAATATGGATTTCGACCAAATCATTCGACAACAAATTTTCTGTCTTATGTAAGTCATAAATAAAATTCGACTTTATACAAACAAAGAGAAAATTTTGCAGTAGCTATAGACATTTCCAAAGTGTTTGATAGAGTATGGTATCCTAATCTTTCCAACAAACTCTATTGTAAAGGTCTTGATAAAAAACTGTAAATCTCATCAATAGTTTTTTTGACAATAGAAAAATTATACTAAGAATTGATGGAATTAAGTCTGATTCCAAAGTTATGAATGCTGGTGTTCACAAAATTCCGCTCTTTCGCCAACTTAATTTTTAGTTTATTTTAATGAACTTCTTCAAATAGCTAAATGCCTTGTTCGTAGTTTTGCAGATGATAGCAGCTTTTATATTTCATACTTTCCAAATACCATATCGACAAATATAGCAAAACGTCTTGAAATTATTAGATTTAAATCTGTAGCATCTGTAATCAAAAATTTCAAAACAGAATCTGAATAGAGCATTCCCAACATGATCAATTTTTACTCAACTTCTTACTGTCTCAAAATCCAAATCCAAGATATCAACTTTATTAAACTAATCAACAAATTTATATCTAAATCTTCTTCAATTTTGTTTTTTAGGTGTTACAATCTTAAATAATCTTTTCTGAAACAACCATGTTGTTGAGAAAACTTCAAAAGTATCTAGAAAACTAGAATTTATTATGACATAAAAAGTAAAAAGTTGTTTACTTCTGTTCAACTTTTGCATATATAGGGTTTTCCAATAAAAAGTTTCATTTTGAATAGCAGGCTATTTGGGCAGTTGTCAATTTTAAAGCTATTATCTTTTGACAACAACGCATTGAAATAATTAAAATTCACTACAAAAATACTGAAAATTTTTCAGTCACAGTTTGCAAAACTAAAGCATTTTCTGGTTGTTGTAAAGCACCTTCTCGGCCGGCAATAGTAAACTTGGTAGAAAAACTTGAGCTGTTGGGACAAGTTTGTGATGTAAAGAATTGAATCCATGTGCATCGCTCAAGAACACATGAGAATATTGCTGATGTAACCCGCAGTGTTGAAGAAAACCCAGGTTTGTCAATTCCTCGTCGATCTTTGCAATTAGACATTCCACAAACGACATTACACTATATTTTTCATAAAGACTTAAGTCTGAAGGCTTTTAAAGTTCAGTTGGTGCAACTGTTACGGTGAATGAATGGCGCTACCGAGCTATGATTAATGATTTTTTATGACCGGAATTGGATAATATTGATGTGGACAACATTTATTTTCAGCAAGACAGCACTACGAGCTACACAAGCAACAAAACAATCGCAATTTTGCAAGAAAAGTTTCCTGACCGTGTTATTTCTCGAAGAGGTAATTACAAATGGCTACCGAGGTCTTATGATTTAACACCTTAAAACTTTTTTCTTTAATGCCACGTGAAAGATAAGATTTATGCCAATGTTCCACAATCAATTCAAGACCTTAAAGATGGAATTCGTGAAGTTATCAAGAACATACAGCCGCAAATGTGCGAATTTGTCAAAGAAAATTTCTTGAAAAGAATGTGGTACTGCAACCATAACCGTGGCGGCAATTTGACTAATATCGTTTTCAAATGTTAATGGCAAACCATTCTCTTTACAATGAAATAAACATTTTTCTTAAAAAATACCCGTTTTTTTTTAATATCAAAATGAAACCTCTTATTGGAAAACTCTATATATAAAACTTATATTTGTCCTTTTAATGAGTTTTAGAGTATTAGAAAGATTGAACCTTTTTATTTAAATATAAAACACATCATTTAAACAACTGCCACGGCTATCTTGACAGTACCCCGTCCGATTAACCCAATTCTTTAATATATTTTTGATTGTTTCGGCTCCAATCGTATGAATGGCAAATTCGATTATGTGTTTTAAGACATCAATCGTCTCTGGATGGTTAACGTAACACTTATCCTTAAGGTTTCCCCATAAAAAAAAAATTCAATGAGATCAAAACACAGCTTCTAGGCGGCCAGTTGACATTAACATTTCGGCTTATTATTCAATAACTAAAAACAGTACGCAAAAGAGCTCCATTAAGTTGGCTCCCCCCACTAAACATTTTTAAAATTAGTAAATACCAAATTAATGCGCTCGTAATGCGCTTTTATGCGCTGCAAAAAAAAATTATGCGCTCATCTTTAAATATGATTTTTGAACAATTTTAGGTGGGGGGGGGGCAACTTAATGATTAGCCCCCCCCCATTATTTTTTTTAATTTTGAATATAATATATTAATGCGCTCAAAATGCGCTCTTATGCGCCGCAATTTTTGTTTATGCGCTATTTTTTAGTGGGGGCGCCAACTTAATAGAGCCGCGCAAAAGATCGATGTTAAGATGAGTGCATGGCAAGTGGCGATTTTAATCGGTGCTGGTGGATTGTTTGTTGATAAAGATTGTTAAACTCTTTTATAAAAAAACTCCACGTCTTGGCTGGGTGCGCTCGTAAATTCCGCCATGCAGTTCACGGTGTTTGAACGGTTTTGGTTTAGACAAGTTTATGTTTCTTTCTTTTTATAT
The DNA here is from genome assembly GCA_963932245.1 of Tachinus rufipes. NCBI lineage: Eukaryota > Metazoa > Arthropoda > Insecta > Coleoptera > Staphylinidae > Tachinus > Tachinus rufipes. The sequence goes on along the minus strand of OZ010748.1, from coordinate 17,532,394 downwards.
CGGTTGTTGGCTTTGAGTGACGGTTACAGATTGTTATTTAGCAAAACCAGTAGATTGTATCTTCTATATCTTTATGATGCCGTTGATTTTTTGCATAATCTGCCGTAGTTAATAACTTGTTTTGAGCTGGTTTGTTGCGGAGTGTTTGGATTGTTGTTTGGATAGTTAACAGTTTTGTTAAGCTGTATTTTGATCTTACACCGTAGCAGTGCAATTTATGTTACAATATCTTATGGTTTACATAATCAAAAGAGTCCGAGAGATAATTCTTGATTATCTAATGCTAAATGTATATGTGCATTTAAATCAAATAATGCCGTGTCTTCACTACGTCCTTCTAAAAAACCATGCTGATTATTATTAAAAAGATCATACTTTTTAAATAAACACTACAAATTTGGCATTTACAACAAATTCAAATACTAATTGGTTTGTAGTTTTCAATACAATTATACAATTATAATCTCCTTATTTAAAAAGTGGAATAACTATTGCATTTTTAAATTTAGATGAAAATGTCCCTGTTTCTTACGACAAATTACAGAGAATAGCCAATATTTCTAATTGTTTAAGTAATTTAGTTTTAAGATGTTAAAAGGATCAAAAAAATTTATTACAAAATGCTTTATTACGTTTTTGTTTTGTTTGTATTCATAAAGACATCAGATCTTGTGTCAATATTCGTGTCTTTTATTAGTTACTAAAAATAGGTTTGTTGATTGCAGTATTTTCTGCCAATAAAGTTGCCACAAACTGTTGCTACCTTTTGTAAAAGTTTTAAGAAGTTGTTTTTATTGGAGTCAAGGTTTTACGTTTAAACGTCAGTATTTTTACAATTTTCTTTTACAGTTTTTAGATTTTGTTGTTATGACTTTAATAACGTATTGCAATTGACCTTATTTTTGATGACATTTTGTATCTTTGCAAAAGATGTTTTTGCAGCAACTTATCTAGAGACCACCGTTTTCTATGAGTTTGCCAAGCAGACTTACTGTGATTGTTTTCAGTAGTGTTGCAGTTTGCAACTGTATAACTAGAGGTGTTTCATTTCAAATTTGTTGTATGAGGTGAAGGTGAAATATTATAATCAATAATTATCACTCCTTGCTTACAGTACGGTGTCACAGTAGAGGTAATTGCGACAACACCTCTTGCAAATATGATAGTAAAAAAAATATAAAAATTAAAAAAAATAAATAAAAGAACCAGTTAAGAACAAGAAAAAAAACGATGAAAAATAGCAACGATAGTGGAATAGAGAAGAAAAAGGAGAATAGACAAGAGAACTAATACCAAAATTAAAAAAGTGAGTAATGAACAAACCCGAGACGTAATATTATACATCAGAAATACTGACCGGATAAGAATTTTTTGGAAAGTTCTTTCAAAAAGACATAAGATGTATGTATATTCTGTCAGGAAGAAACATTTGATAATGCAGAACACACTCTAGTAGAATGCGAAGCGTAAGAGGAAGATAGAAAAGAACTAGAAAATATACTGAAAAGCAAAGTGGATAAAAAACAACATTAAAAAATACCTAAGAAATAAAAATAAATGGAAGACGCTAAAAAAGCTTGCATAAAAAAAGGAGTTTTTCTATAAAAAAACATTAAAAAAAACACACAAAATGAAAATCATAGAAAACAAAAGGGAAGAAACAAGAAAAACAAAATAAAAACAAAAAAAAAAGAAATAGAAAAAAAAAAACAGAAGTACATTTACAGAGAATACAATAACAAACAAAATTGAGGAAAAGAAAAAGAAAAATGTTGAAGATATGCAGACTAACAGAAATAACAGAGCAAAACCAAATTGTAGATGTGCCATCTCGAGGTTGACGGAATACGCAACTTTTGAGATAAACAACTGGCAACAAAAAAACACAATGAAGTAAGATAGAGGTACAAGGATATCAATGGAGGTAAAGTTAACAAATTTAAAACTAAAAAGATTACAACTAATGGAACTGCATAAACTATTCATAAAGGAAAGAAGATACAATAAATAATAATAATTTTTATTTCGTGTTATTACATTTAGTGTACACATGTCTAATATATATATATATATATATATATATATATATATATATATATATATATATAAATCGAGAAAAGGAAAAAAAAAAAGATTACAAAAACACATTAAAAATTACAAACCTAAACTAAGGCTAGTGATAAAAATAAATAAATAAAACTAAAAAAATAAAATAAATAAAAATATAAGTAAAGTAGACAGAATAAATCATTTTTAAGTTTAACATTTAAAACAAAAACAAAACATTCGTATTTTAAATTAAACACATTAAAATCGAAAAGAATTACTAGCAAAACATTCATAGCATTCATTTAAATTGTAGAAAGCTTTTTCAATAAGATAACTTTTTATTTTAGTTTTAAACTGCTTAATAGATACAGTTTTGATGCTAGATGGAAGCAAGTTGAACAGTTTTGGACCATAGTAGTTTGCACTATTTCTGTATTTATTAGCATGGATGAATATTGGATTTATATGGTTACTATGTCTAGTATTATGATTATGTATTTCTTGATGAGTAGTACATAAACAGAAGGTAAAGTCAAGATTTTAAGTTTAACAAAAGTGCTTTTACAGTCTTCTCTGTATCCAAAAGATGCTATAATTCTTACAGCGCGTCGCTGTAGTCCAAACAATCTTCTTGATATGTTGGAGTGACCCCATGTGAGTATTCCATATGTAAGGTGTGAATGAAACATAGCAAAATATACAGGTTTTAGAGCATGTTGAGGTAACAAACGCTCCAAATTTCTAAGTAAATATGTTACTTTACATAAAGACAGACAACATCTTAAAAAAACTAAAAACGCATCTAAGGACAAACCAAATAATTAAAATAAATAACACACAGATTAGAGAAAATAGAGAATGCAAAGCTGGATGTCAGTGCAAACAAAAAATTATCATCATCTTAAACATAGAAAACCTCATCTTCTAATTTTGATTGTAATCAAACAATAAAAAATTAGATTGCTTTAAGCTAGTAGATTCGCATTATTATCTTAAACATTTATTTGCTAACTAACAGAGTGTTTGTGCCTGCATTCACAAACAACAAGCATATTATAGGCTCACTAAGTACAGAGTTCATGGCATTGGTTATAATAGCATATTTATTTAATTAAATCTTTCTAGTAAGACTATTTTTGTAATAGGCAACGTTTTTGATGATCTTTTTGAAAGTTTTACAAGCTTTTTCAAGGTAATCATAAAAAAATTAAAATAATTTTGTTAGAAATTTTTAATGTTCATAATATAAAGTTGACTGTAAAACAAAATCTCCTAACATCGAAAACGCCGGACTAAATTAATTGATAAAGAACAATTGCAAAAAGAACAGGTAAATAATTTCAATATTAAAAAAGCAACAAGACAAAAGGACAAAAAAAGCAAAAGCAAAAAACAAAATATAGCTTGGGCAATTTTATTTCAAACGGACCAGAGCAAAAAGGGGAATGCATTTCCAACTTAATAGTAGTCTATTGATTGATTCATTAAGGTGTAAAACCCTTAAAAAAAATTCTACAATTTATTTTTAGTTTTTTTGTCGTTTTTTAACTTAAGCGCATTTTTTGATTAAAAGTCGAAAATTTAAATTAAAAAAAAAAAATACTATTAAAATCAATCAAATTTTTTTTGTAGAATCCAAATCATGTTAAGTCTATACCTTGTCTATAAACCGCAAAAGCTCAGTGAGCTGGGCAAAAAATAAGATTTTTCAATTTTTTTAACCGCTAAAGTTGACGTAATTTGATGTAAATTAGTTGGAAAATATACATTTGTTTTGTCATAAGCCTATTTTTTAGCATAAACTTTTACAAATATACATTTAGCAGCGTTCAGAGGAATTATATTTTTGCAGATTTTTCAAGTTTTAATGCTTTAAAGATGTGTAAGATCCTCCAATCTAAAGAATTTGATGATCAATTGGTACTCAATTTTTTACAAATCTGGCATAGTTGAAACCTAACAATGTCTGTCTGGATATCACTTCAAGACTAATTAAAATAAAAGATTAAAATTGCACAAGTACGTTAATAAAACATTACATTTTACTGACAATATTTGACATTTGGTCTGAAGTGTTTAGTAAGATAAATAAAGATAATAAAGAAGAACAAATGGAAAAATTGCATTAAAATGCAAAAAAGATGACGCAGAAAATCCAAAATAAAAATTTAGCGTTTGCTAGGTCTAGTTCGTTTTGTAAGAAAACAACAAAAAACATAGACTTGTACTAGAATGCGGATGCGCTTCGTACTTATTCTGAAAAAAAGTAAAAACTATCACCAAAATAAGTACTATTTTGCCATGTTTAATCTACAGTTTTAGAGTTTACCAAATCTTTTTTTTTTCCTTTTTATGCTTACTTTCTTGTCCTCTATTTATCTGCTGTTATTTTAAATTTTTTTATCCCATCTCATTTAATTAATGGGGTGCAAGGGGTGGTGACAAAAGGCTACCCAAATGACAACCTCACCTGCACGCGGTGCACCCTGCTAGAAAACCAACGAGGCTCTGTCGACCGAATATCTGCCGGAATAAGCAGATAATCTCTTGCTAGCCAACAGCTACGGGTGGAGGAGCTGGCAAGAGTAAGAGTACCCCCGTATCCTTGGGACAAGAAAAGGTTCCTAAAGGATATGGTAGGCAACGGAAAACCACCACATTAAAGATCCTTCGGGATATTCCTAGTAGAACCAATCACATGAATACAATAGTAACAGAAAACCGTACTGATCATGGATCTTGGAGTCCAAGACCCGGCAAGAGAGGAAACATCGCAAAAGCCTCTCGGGTCGTCATCCGGCAAAATCCTTACATGACAAGTGTAATACACACAAAGCAAAAAACTCCAGAAACCAGCAAAATGTCAACAATTAAAAGTATCGGTACCTGAAATGTGCGTAGCTTGTTCGAAAGTGGAAAAACTCAAAACCTATTAAGGGAAATAAACAGGCTAAAAATAGACATCCTCGGAGTAAATGAGATGCGATGGAGAGGGTCTGGCGAATGTCAAGTCGAGGGATACACTATCTACTATTCCGGGAACGACGACTCTAAACATTGGAATGAAGTAGGCATAATCGTCAGTCAAACTTTAAATAAGGCGGTAAAGAACGTCATAAACATATCTGATCGTGTAAAGACCAATAGCGTGCAATATAAATCAAGTATATGCACCCACAGGAGATGCACCAGATGATGTTATCGAGTTGTTCTACAACGATCTAAAAAAGGCAACTGATGCAGTTAAACCGCATGAAATAAACATAATTATGGATGATTTTAATGCCAAGGTGGAAAAGGGAAGACGAGAAGGTATTGTAGGCGATTACGGACTAAGAAACTCAAACGACCGCAGAAACAGACTGGATCAATTCTGCTTGGATGAAAACTACGTCATCACAAACACATTTTTCAAACATCATCCAAGGCGCTTGTATACGTGGACGTCTAATGCAGACAGATGTGTAAGAAACCAAATAGATTTTATCATGATTAATAGTAGATTCAGAAATGCAATAAAGAACGTCAAAATATATCCCGGTGCCGATGTACATACAGATCATAACCTACTAACAGCATCTATAAATCTAACACTGAAAAAATGTGTTAGAACGCAAAAAGTACTCCGTATAGACACACAAAGGCTAAAAGATCAGATCGTAAGCTCAAAGGTTAGGAATGAAATAAACGAGAATCTAACAACGTGGAGTAATACAACAGAAAATGCAGACATAGAACACACGTGGAAACAGCTAAAAACCACAGTAATAGAAGTAGGAGAAAGGTATCTAAGACCAAGCGAAAGGCCAAAAACACAAGCATGGATAACCGAAGAAATACTATTACTAATGGATTCCAGAAGAGCATACAAAAACAAATGCATACTAAGATATAAAGAAACCCAACGAGAAATCAGATCGAAAATAAGATCAGCAAAAGAGGTGTGGTTGTCAAAATGGAATTGGAAATTGAAGCTCTTGAAGTAAAGCATGACTCCTTTAACTTGCACAAAAAAGTGAAGCAGGTCGCTGGTAACCACAAGCCTATAAGATCCCAAATGCTAATGGACAAGCAAAACACTATATTAACATCAACAGAGGATAAACTAAAAGAGTGGAATAGATACTAAAAGAATCTTTTCAAGGACAACAGACATGAACCCTATAATATCGAACTACTCGGAAATGACGGAAGTGACATAACAAGATCAGAAGTCGAACATGTTATTGCGAGAATAAAGAATGGGAAGGCACCTGGAGCAGATGAAATACACGCAGAAACTTTTAAGATCCTTAAAGACGATAGTTCTCTTTCAATAATAGTAGACCTATTTAATAATATATATAGAACAGGTGAAATACCAAGAGATTGGTTAAAATCAACTATAATCACCTTACCAAAGAAATCAAACGCGAAACAATGTAAAGATTATAGGACCATCAGTCTCATGAGTCAGGTATTGCAACTATTTTTGAAGATCATCCATAATCGTATTTACCGCAAATGTGAAGAGTCGATCAGCGAGTCCCAGTTTGGCTTTCGGAATGGCTTCGGCACAAGAGAGGCACTTTTCAGTGTACAAGTTCTGATACAACGATGCCTTGATGTTAATGTGGATGTTTTTGCCTGCTTTTTAGACTATGAAAAAGCATTTGACACCGTAAACCACAATAAAGTAATAGATATACTTAAAGAATTGGGATTAGACGGGCAAGATATCCGCATTATAGCCAACCTGTATTGGAACCAAACAGCAGCGGTGTAAGTGAACAAAGAACTGTCAGAAGAGGTCGTAATTCAAAGAGGGGTGCGACAAAGCTGTGTTCTCTCGCCATCACTTTTTAACCTTTATGCAGAAAATAATATTTCAAGAAGCATTGGATGGCAAGAACATAGGAGTAATCGTAGGAGGCATAGTGATCAATAACCTGAGGTATGCCGACGACACCGTTCTATTGGCTACGAACATGAAAGACCTACAAAAACTAATGACAACCGTTACAGAGCACATCTTGTTCATGGGTCTTAAACTCAACGTTAATAAGACAAAATGGCTCGTCGTAAATAAAACCAGCGTAAATAACCAGCTGAATCTAAGAGTGGGAAATGAGGTGGTGGAACGCGTCAACTCCTATAAGTACCTTGGCTGTAACGTAAACGACAAATGGGACATGACATCGGAAATTAGAAACCGCATCGAACAGGCAAGAGGAGCTTTCACCAAAATGAAGAAAGTGCTGAACAACAGGCACTTGGAAATCCCCCTCAGAATTAGATTGTTAAGGTGTTATGTGTTTAGTATCCTGTACTACGGCGTCGAGGCTTGGACACTTACGGAGGCTATGTGTAAGAAGATGGAGGCTTTTGAGATGTGGACTTACCGTAGAGTGCTGAGAATTTCTTGGGAGGATCGAATTACTAACGTCAAGGTTTTGCAAAGAGTCAATAAGCAAACAGAAGTTCTCAACACAATAAATAGAAGAAAACTGGAATACCTTGGTCATGTTATCCGAAATGATAAGTACAAGTTACAGCAGACAATAATACAAGGTAAAATACAAGGTACGCGCAGTCCAGGCCACCGTAGAACATCATGGCTCAAGAACCTTCGCCAATGGTTTGGACAAAGTACAAGATCCCTATTTCGAAAAGCTGCAGATAAAATTCAAATAATGAAATTGGTCGTCAACGCCCATAGAGGGCATGACACATGAAGAAAAAGATTTTATTAATCCCGATATACACCAAATTATGGATATCCCTCCTATTTATTTTTTTATCAAACCATAGCTACTTGGCTTTAACCGATTCTTTTCCTAGTTCTGTATTAAGACTTCTAATTTTTTTTACGTTGTTTCTTTTACTTTTTATACATAAACAAACATGATCACTATGATCAGTATGTAAAATGTAGCAGCAGCAATTAAATATAAGTCATTTAAAAAAAAATGGAATTCCGCAATTATGTTGCAAGTATTATCTACAATTACTAAAAAAGTAGAGCAATCGTTATTAATGACAGCAAGAAAATTGATCTGACTTATTAAAATTATTTGATTTGCATATGGCACGGCAATAGTCGAAAATTGTAAATTTAGAGAACAAAATAAACCAAATACTATCAAAGTTATAAAAAGAATAGATTAGAGATAGCAGGGCTGACACCCATAAACATATATTAACCAAAAAAAAGTCAGATCATATCTTACCAGAGAAAAGCTAGCAATAATTAAAAAAAAAAATCATAAAAAAATAAAAAACATGAAAAACTTAATTGAAAGAAAGCACAAGGAGGTAAGCTTTTTTACAACACAACTACTAAGCGGTCACGGATGCTTTGAAATTTACTTACGCAGATTCAGACAGAGAACCTGTAATCACTGCAAGATGACCAATTCCGAAACCCACGTAATAATGGAGTGTACTTCATTCCAAGCAATATAAGCCAAAGCTAAGTTAGAAGAAACAGTAGAAAGCTCAGTGAATTTATTCCGAAACTAAAGTTGCAACAATCACATTATAAAATCAATATTGCATGATACAGAATAAAATGCAGAAGATGTAAATTAAACACAAGCCAGATGTAGTAAAGCAATGCAACCGCTACGTCCGTGAAGTAAAGCAAAACGGGTTTTTAGTGCGGTCTGGTAAAAACTAAATTCACAAAAAATGCTTTTTAATTCTTTAATTAAAAACCTAAAATCCGTTGGATTCATTTCTATGGTGCAACGTTAAGAAGATCTTAACCAGCTCGACTACGTGGCTGAATACCAACTTTTATTAAAAATAACGTTATGGTACACGGAATACGTCGGAAAAAAATAGGTGAAAAAATTAAGTAACTATAAACAAAGATAGTAAAAATTTAAACATAAACATCAGAACCAACACTGTGTGTAACTCCAACTACCAAAACAGACAGCAATAAACTATTTCTAAATATCAAAAAATTACGTATTAAATAATCTTCAAAAATAAAATTGAAATTTTTGAATATAAATCATAAGCCATTTGTTAAAACCTTTGTTAAAATTTTGGATAACAAAGTTTTGACTTATGTTTAATTGAAATTGTAAAATTATTTTATTTTATTTTTTTTGTTATCCATTCAAAATAAAATTAATGCAATCAATTTGTTGCAAAAATCGTTATAAAAATTTAATCAACAACAATAAAAATCAAAACTAAAATGTAATTATAAAATAGTGGCCCCTTAATAATGAAGCAATAATTTATTTTACAAAGGAAACATATTAAATCATAAAATAATTCAAAATAATTTATTAAAATTAAATTGCAATTTCCTGGTTATAAATGATTAAATTTACTATAAATAGAAACAAATTTTAAGTTTACAATAACAATCATCTCAGTATGATAGTTGCAAGCATATTACTATTCCTAGTAGGATGCAAGGTACGTTAATTAATTAAATGTTTTCACATACATCAATAATTAATTTTTAAATTTCAGACAATAATTGCAGAAGATGTATATTTAACTTGTAGCAAAGAAGTAGACGACTTTCATAATCCTGACAAGCAATGCGTACATAACTGCGTTTATGCAAAGAAATTTCCATATTTCAAAAAACCTGCATTGAATTATACAAATATTGAATTAAAATACTTGTCTAAAAAATGTAATAAATTTGCCAAAATAACAGATATTTGCAAACGTGGAGATGCACTAAAGACATGCGCATATGATACGGAAATTACGTTGATTAATGAATGCAAGACTAGTACTAATATTACATATATTGATAAAAGGATTGGTGAATTAGGTTGCTACTCTCGTTGCATGTATCTTAACAAACTATGGGTTAATAAAAATAATAAATTTAATGAGAAAGTAATGAAACTACCCAAAACAACGTTTACAAAATGTTATAAGGAAAATAAACAGAGTGATTTATGTGACCAATTTATTGGAAGATATAATTGTCTTGAAAAAGCACAGTATTAGATTTTCAATTTTGTTAAAGAATTTATAAAAATAAAATATTAATGTTAACTTTTTGGGTATTATTAATTAATAGTATATTACAATTTAATAGTATGAACATTTTTATTTAAAAAAAAAGTTATTATGATAACTTATAATATTTTTTCTTTGCTTCTCTTGATTTTTGTTTATTCTTTTATGTTCTGGCCTAAAAGTTGTGTACGTGTTTACCAAGTTACTGATAAGCTCAACTGGTTTTTAGTTCCATTAAGATAAGTTAAAATTATATAAGATTGTATTTAAAAAGTATTCAACTGCAATATCTTAATTTTTATTTGACAAAACATGATTCCAGACTTCTCTTTTCAGTAGGTCGCAAAATTTAGTTATATTTAATTTGCTAAATATTTTTTTATAGAAAAAATTCTTTGTTGAAGTGTGTTTTGAAGAATATTTAATTTGATTGCTTTATGATCACATATACAATACTTTTTTTACCGAAGCTGATGATGACGTCCATTACATATAATAGGATGGAAATATGTAACACCTCAACATCCTAGTTCTAAGTTGAATATTTATGGTGCGGTTGCAAAGCAGTTTTCTATTTAGATCATAGCTTTACGAGCTATTTCAATACGGCATTTGATCTCTTTTGTATGTTCCGATTCCTTCGTTACCCATGTGCCAAGTTATTTACTATTTCTACAAAATTACACTCTATTTTTATTGATCTATTAGTGTTATTGTTTTGCTTTTTTGTAGTTGCCATAACTTTGGTTTTCTTTAAGTTTATGTCCAGGCCATATCTCCTGCAGACAATATTTATTGTTTCAACCAGATGTGTGGATCTTCTAGGTTGTCATGTATTACAATTTTTTTTTTTTTAATAAATATGCTTTGAAACCTGAAAACTTATAAGATTCTGTTCTTTCAAGTAAAGTATTATAAATAGTTATATTTAAAGTTTTTTGTTGATCTTTTACCAAATTGTATATACTTTGTTATAGAGCTATTTAATTTCAAATAATTTGCAGAGAACCAAGTATAAATCATATTTAGATCGTCATTTATTATAGATTCCATTTTCAAAAATTTATTTCCGCTTCAGAAAATTGCAATATCATCAGCAAATAATGTAAAACTGCAGGACACAAAAAGGAAAACTAAATCTTTGATAAACATTAGAAACAGGATCAGTCCTAGCACTGAGCCTTGTGGAACACCTCTACTTACGTTTATTATTTCAGATTTAGTATTTATAAGTTGTATATAATGGGTCCTTTTTGTTAAATACGAGCTGAACCAATTCTATTGAATGAGTCGTTAATAACATACTCTAGTAATTCTAACATATAGTCAGAAAGTAATTTAATTTGAGAGATATTCCGTCAGAACCAACATTACTTTTATTTTTAAACTTTAGAACGTTTTTAGTTTAGCTAAATTTATTGTTTTATAAAAAATATTTTTTTTCCAGTGGTTTTGCATTTAGTTTAAAAACTCTTTTGTTGCATTTATTGATTTAATTATTTTATTGAGCACTTCTGCCAAATACGTGTTTAGTTTATTGGATATAACTGATTGGTTTAAGATAATCTGATCAGATATATTTAAGTTGATAAATTCTTTTTGTTTAGCTGTACCAGTCAAATTTCAAACAATGTTCCGCACTTTTTTGTTTGTTTGTTGTTTAAGTTAATAATGTTATTTTTAAAATACATTTTTTTTGAAATTTATAACTTCTTTCAGTATGAATTCAAGTTCTTCATTTGCTCTGTATTTGCAGATGTAATAAAATTTGATGACATTTGAATTCCTTTTGTTGTCCAATATTTTATTAGCTTAATTATTGTTCATTTTTGTAAGGAAATAATTTATTAACTGTGCTTGTAAGTAAATCTATAAAGCAGTTGAACTTCTGTCGAGGTTTGCTATAAAATACTATGTCCCAATTTGTGTTCTGACACGATACAAAACATTTTTTATTCTTACTTATGCCATATTTTTGAATTTTATGTTTACTAACATTATATACAGTAAGATAGCTCAGTTATAAAGCGTTACCGTAGCATGCTCACCGTCCGGAGTTCAATCCCCAAACATGACTAAAAAAATAACTTGCTCTTTATCTACCGGGGTGATTCGGAAGTCAACTAATAAGCCGTTGGTTCAAACAACCCCATTCAAGTCGTAAGACTTCTGGTGCGATGTAAAATAGCTCTAAAACGCAAAATAATAATATTGCAATTTATTAGTAGAAGCATTAAATTAGATGGAAGTAATGATAGCTTCATGGTCATTCAGTGAAGTGTTCAGCGTTTCAAATTTTATGTTAATTACATTATTTTCAAAATTACTACAGGCATAGTCGATAATTGTAAAACTATCTTTGGTTATTCAAGTATAATTTTCCACATGCATTGTAAAGTTAAACATTTTTAGTATTAACTTGAGTTTTTCCATTTTTTGCAAATTTACATCAAAATCTATAATTAAGTCACCAGTAAGCAAAATGTTCGTAATATCCGTAAGGTTATTAAAAAAAATTTCCTAAAAATGATCCTTATAGTGAGATAACATATACTTTATAGTGTTCAACATATATTATAGTAAATTCAATATTAATTTCAACCAACAGATGATGACAACTTAAAATTTCTTAAAACAGGTTAATGATTTATGACATAGTATAGCAGTACCGTTACGTTTCCGAATGCGTCTAATATAAAACGATACAGTATTATAATTATTGAGTACGATTTTTTTATGTAGTTTTAACCAATGCTCCGATAAACATATAATATCCAGTTTAGTATCTAAACTGTTTATAAAAATATCTAGATCAACTACGCAACTCCTAATACATTGAATATTAAAAAAAAGTACTGAGAGATTAAATGAACTCATAAAAAATTACCAATTTAACTTTATAATACGGTTTATCAATAAGGATTTCAAAGAATTTATCGCATAACTTTAATTTTCCAGATTTTTTAAGGTATAGCCTTTAGGCTATTAAGCCGTTATCAAAATTCAGTATGCTTATATTTCTCATGTACGGTTCAGTAGTATCTTTTAGTAATTGATTGAATTTATAAGTTTTATAAAAAGACGTGCGGGTAATATTGTCAAATCTGTAGAGAAGAGTAGGTATTATCAAATTTCTGTGCCTTGTTTTGTTTATACCATCCATAAACATATTTGTATTTAAATTATCCGGTTAGCGCCACCAATAATAAGAATACGGTCGTTTTCAGTAAGATTATTAGAGACGTTCTCTATATTTATAACCAATTCTTTAATATTTTAAATTGTATAATTAAAATTTTTTTATACTTTTATATGCTTTTATTATTTTTAATATTTAAACCGGTTTCGCCGTTTAAGGCATCATCAGTAAGTGTATAAATATATAAAAAAATATTTTTTTTAATAGTTACATCTTTCTTTACCACGCTTTTCGTATTTATATTGTGTTTATTAATTAATATCTTTGCTAAACCTTTACCGTGACCATTCGTAAGTAATATGAGTTTTCTTTTGTAATTCATTTTTTTAATTTAAAGGTGTATTATTGTTACTAGTTATATGCTCAATGCCGTTTATGGTACTTGTGCTTTGAAGAATAGTAGCATGTGTGAAGGAATTTGAAATCTGTATTATTGGAACCATTTTATCTACTGTTGCACAAACTTCATTTATATCAGTTAAACATTAGAACAAATGTCCATTAATACATGACACAAGTGATTAAAAAAAAAAAATCGTTTTTCAAGATTAATATAACAGTTACATTTGACATGTTTTCTTCTTTTATTGTAGAACTTTGGTCAATAATTTAACAATTTTTACATTTAACATACGTTTCTTCTAATCTTTGAGTTTCACTTTTAATCACTTTTAAAATATTATCATTAGAAGCATTATTATAACGGCAGCACATTAATATTGTTTCTTTCAATAAACAATCTTTTTTCGCAAAGCGCTTTAGCGCAAGTACCGCAATGAATGCTATAAATACAATTCAATAAAAACGCTCAAGATTTGCAGTAATCGTTGTTGGTACTGACTTCAGTATCTAATTCATCACTTCCAGACATATTCTAATTAATTTAGATATAATTTTTTGATTTAAATACGATTTATAATAATTTACAAAAATCAAATTATTTCGAAGATAAAGAAAAACAATTGAAAGGTACAAATTTGCAGAGGGAAGAATTATCAAAAATTCAAATTAATTATTTAGTATGTTATGAATAATATAATGTTAAGATAAAAATATTTGTAAACAAAAATGAATAGTATTTGAAAAATTGATAAAGTTTATTCACTTTATTTACATTTATTTTTTGACGACACAAAATTTGATTTATTTTTCGTAAATTTATGCTAAATTCCCTCAGTTCAAAATCGAGTTTAAATAAGACAAACCGCTTATATTTTGATGACACAAAAACACTCACATTAACCCCAACACCAGGCTGATCAGACATACTCTTTTTTAGTAACATATACTCTTTTTGAAGTTAGAATACTCTTTACTCTTTTTAATTCAAAATAACAAAAAATATTCTTTTTTTTTCAATTGAGTGCTAAAAATTTCAAACTCTTTATCCTGCTTCTAAATTAACAATCTAGTCTTTAAAATTGTAAATTGGGCTTTTAGAACTGAAAACGCAGTAATCCAATTTTCAATTTATAACCGGCCGGTAAAACTGTAAATCCGTCTTTGAAAATGTTAAATGTATCTGCTAAACAGTAAATTTGGCTTTTAAATTATAAATAGTCTAAATAATACGTTCAACTATACTGATAAACTGTTAATTTGGATTTTAATTTATAAATTTGGTTTTTAAAAATATAAAAAGTCTTTAAAGAATCTAGACAAATACAAATACGGTTGAAAAGTGTAAAATTATATTTATCTTCTTCTTCTTCTTCTCAGCCCATAGTTGTCCACTTCTGGACGTAGGCCTCCCCTATCTATCTGCCATGACTTCCTATCTTGCGCTATTTGGTGCCATTTCCTTCCCGCTATCTCCTTTATATCATCTAGCCATCGTTTCTATGGTCTACCTTTTCCTCTTTTAGTTGATCTTGGGCGCCATTGTGTTATGCGAGTTGTCCACCTGGATGGGTCTTGTCTAGCGACATGTCCAACCCAGCTCCAATTAAGTTCGGAGATGCGTTTGGCGACATCGGCCACTCCGGTTCTTTTACGAATCTTTGTATTTTGTATATGTTCTCTTAAACTTACGCCTAACATTGCCCGTTCCATTGCACGTTGAGTTGTTCGTAATTTATCCATACTGCGAACCGTGAGCGTCATAGTTTCGAGTCCGTATGTGATTACTGGTAGGACGCACATATCAAAAACTTTCCGTTTAAGGCCATTTGGGACCTCTCTAGATTTCAGCACGTGACCCAGTTTTCCAAATGCGGCCCAGCTCATTCTGACTCTTCTGGATATTTCGGCTGTTTGAATTTCTTTGACTAGTCTTATAATGTGGCCAAGGTATACATATTCTTGTACGTGCTCTATTTCGTGGTTGTCAATGGTTATTACTGTGTCGTCGTTGCTCATGATTTTTGTCTTTGATAAGTTCATTTGAAGACCGGCTTCTTTCGATGCTGTATTAAGTTCTGTCAGCATACCTCTTAGTTCTTTGACGTCATTACTAAACAGTACAATATCGTCCGCGAAACGTAAGTTATTGAGATATTTCCCATCGATATTTATACCCTTTAATTTCCAAGAGAATTTTTTGAAAATATCTTCCAATGCTATTGTGAACAGCTTAGGGGATATTGTGTCCCCTTGTCTTACTCCACGTTTTATAGGTATTTTATTTGTTTTTGTATCTTCGTCGATCTCTACTAGCATTGTTGCATTTTTATAGATATGTCTGAGTAGGTTTGTGTACCTTGAATCAATCCGAGCGTTATCCATGCCCTGGAATATACTCATCAACACGCAGGGCTAGCGGATGAGTCATAAGCCAAACACCCCCTTTTTAAAATTATATTTATAAAATGTTAAAAATAACAAAATTCTGTCTTGGAACAATATTGTCAGAAAGCACCAAAATCCGGTCAAAAACTTTTAATAAGTGCAAGATTCTACTACTAAACAGTAAAAAATAACAAAATATTTTCTTAAAAACGGCAATAAATTGTTGAAAAAAACAAAAACAAAATTTTATTCATAAAATATTAAAAACAGCAAAAGCTGTTAAAGGATGCAAAATTTTATTCATAATTCCGGCCATATAGTATCAAAAAGCATTAAAATTCGGCCCTGTACTGTTAAAATGTTCAAAAACCTATTTATAAAATGTCAAAAATAGCAAAAATTTGGCTAAGAAAAATCAACATATTGTAGAAAGAATCAAAATCCTGTTGAAAAAAACAATTTTTTTTTATAAAATAACAAAAACATCAATATTCCGTTAAAAAGTGCAAAAATACATAAATAAAAATAAATCGTCAAAAAGAGCTAAATTCTATTTACTTGATAATAAAGTATCAAATTATTTCAAGAAAAACTTTAATCTGTTAAAAAGTGCAAATTTCTATTTATAAAATGTCAAAACTATCAAAATTCAGTCATAATATGTTGAAATGTGCAAAAATCTATTCATAAAATGTCAAAATTTGGCAATAAATTATCAAAATTTGATCAGAGAGCACTAAAAGTGTAAAATTCCATTTAAAAATGCCAAAAACAGCAAAATACGTTTATAAACTGTCTAAAAGTACAAGGTTCTATTTGTAAAGTGTAAAAAACAGCAAAATGTTTATAAGTGCAAATTCTTTTCTTAAATGTCAAAAATACCAAAATAATAGTCAAAAAGTACAAAATTCTATTCATAAAATGTCTAAAATAGCAAAAACTGTTGAAAAGTGCAAAATTCAATTCACGAAATGCTAAAATTAGGAAAATTTGAGAAAAGTATTTAAGTATTGTCAGAAAAAACCAAAATTTTTCCATAAACTGTCAAAAGATATAAAATTAGATAGATAGATAGATAATTTATTTATGTTGAAAATTAAGTACAATAATTTACACAGGTACACAGTAATATACAATATAAAATTCTGACTAATTAAAATATAATAAAATGTAATAAAATATAATAAAATACACTTACAAAACTAATACAGAAGTTTCAGACTCAAATAAACCAGTTACGTTGTGAGCTGTAAACTCGGCTTTATCAAATTTTTTTAATTTAATTAGACATTTTTTAATCACATATTTAAAAAAAAAACCAATGGTAAATTTTGGAGTTTTGTTGGCAATTTGTTCCAAAAGATTGGTCCATAGTAGGCAACACCAGTTTTTGATTTGTATATTCTGGTATACACTGGCAATAAATTGTTTGCAAACCGAGTGTTATAACTACTTCTATTGATTGCATATTCATCTTTGTTGTTTTTTACATGTAGTAAACATTCATAAATAAAACTGGATGGCAACGTGAGCAATCCCAATTCTTTGAATTTTCCATTTATTTTTTCAGTATATTGTAAATTACAAATGGCACGAATAGCTTTTCTTTGCAATTTTATTTGCATGAGGAGAATGTCCCCATGCAAGTATAGCGTAACAGGCAACAGCTTGAAAGACTGCAAAATATGATGTCATCACCACACTCTGTGGAACAATTTGAGATAGAGTTTGCAGAACAAATATATTTCTTGCTAATGTTTTTGACAAAACATTTACGTGGCAGTCCCACTTCAGCGAAGAATTGATATGAACTCCTAAAAACTTCACTAAACTGAGACTATCAAGCAAATTATGTTGTCTTAAAGAATATACTATATGTGCAGTTTTGCTTTTATTTAAATGCAGATTGTTTGCCAAAAACCAATCATTAGCATTTTTTTCCGCTTCTTGCATGTTCCTTATCAATATATTGGAATCACAATGCCGATTTGTTATTGTTGTATCATCAGCGTAGAGTAGTGTATTTGGAACCACATCTGTCATATCATTAACATAGATTAAAAATAAAACTGGACCCAGTACAGATCCCTGAGGAACATCACAGGTAATATAACTAACGGCTAATAAATTACCATCAAAGAAAGTCTGCTGAGATCGTCCTGTCAAATATGACTGCAGCAACGCTAAACTGTTTCTACGTAGGCCATTGAAAGCAGCTTTTTTAATCAAAAGGTACGCAATCAAAAGCCTTGCTAAGATCACAAAAAGTAGAATTAACATGCTGTTTTTCTTTAAGGCCCCTAACCACGTACTCAATAAAGCTATTTATGGCTATTGTAGTTGATTTATTTTTTCTAAAACCAAATTGCTTTTTATTAAAAAAGTTGTTGTTTTCAAAGTATTGAAGCAACTGGGATTTTAAAAGCATTTCAAAGACCTTTGATATTATGCAGATTAGCGATATTGGTCGATAGTTATTGCAATAATCTGCCAAACCTATTTTTAATATAGGAATGACTTTAGCAGTTTTAAAAACATCCGGGTAGTGTCCATTTAGTATACAGATGTTTAGTAGTTTAGTTAGGAGACTTGCAATAATGTTTTTAATTTGCTTTATCATTTTAGCATTTGTATTAAAAATATCTTTACTTTTTTTTGTTTTTTAGCTCTCTTACTTCTGTGTAACTTCTCTAAAGTTGAAAGTAGTATTTAGTTTTGTTTTTAAATATTCCATTGGATGGTGGTTTGGCAATGGCATTTCATTTTGAATATTTTCTGCAATATGACTATAGTACTGATTTAGATTTTGTGAGTTTAATGTTGTTTTGTTGTTTTCACAGCTTCTTATTGTTCTGTGTGCATTTATTATATCCCAGGCAGCTTTGCTACAATTGTCTGCATTTTGAATATACTCAGAATTTGGTTGAAAACTGATTTTTAACTTGGTAAAAAAATCTAATTGGTTTCTCTGTAATTTGATATTTTGTTGTACCAGTTTATTTTAATATTTCTAGCCACACTCACATTTATCTTTTTAATAGGAAAAGATGCGTCTATTGATGTTTTTATGTTACGCATAAACTGATTTGCCTGTTCTTCGACTGTAATAGGCAAATTTAAAAAGTCCCATGTTATGTTTTCTATACAATTATAAAATTTGTATAAGCCTAATTCAGTAATTGGTTGATAAATGATAGTTTTAGTTTTATTTGAGTCAGAATCTTCTTGCTCTTTTAACATAATTTCTGTATGAATAGCAAAATGATCTGATAAACATGTATTTACTGAAATAACATTTATATATTCAGTGTTAAAATTTATAAAAATATTGTCAATACAATTTTTTTTTCTTGTCGGAAAATTTACCGTGTTATTTAAGCCATAAGCGCTAATTGTTTTGTTCTATTGTCGTTAACATTTACATTAAAAATTACGTTAAAATTGCCAGTTAACACTACATATTTATTTATAAAATCAAGTTTATCAAATGCTTGGCATAAAGCCCTAATAAACATATTAAAATCGCCGCTTGACGAACGATAAACACATAAAACAAAAGTATTAACATTATTTAAAAAAACACAAGAAATTTCACAGTTTTTTTCTATTGAAAAATTGACTGCATCTATAATATTAGAATGCGGTATCAAATTATTAATTAAGATAACAGATCCCTCACGTGAAAATTTTTTTCTTGAAAAATTGGATGCCATTGACAGGTTACCAATCACCAACATATCGCATTCTGCTTCTGTTAACCAGTGTTCATTTAAGCATATTATGTTGTATGTATTTGCTGTTTCATGCATAAGTGCTTCTATTGCATTTATCTTGTATTTTACTCCTTCAATATTTACATATAATAAATTTAAAGTTTTCTTATTACTCGCAATGTTTTTTATTTTTTGTCGAGATGATTGGCTGGTGGTTGAAAATTTTGTTTGTTGTTGAATTTTTTACCGTCACTTTTATCTTCCACAGATTTAAAATTAAAACGTCTTACTGTAATTCGTTGTGGCCAAAAATCTTGACACATAAGATCTTGCAAGAATATAAAATCTACACCCAAGTTAAAAGATTTTGATTTTCCTAATGTTTTTAATTGAGTTATTTCAAATATTTCAATACTTTCTATTTTTTCTTTGATGTAATTAGATATAGAATCTTCATTTACTGATTCAGAACAGTTTCCAATATAAAGCCATGCTCGCTTAGGCGGATCAATGAGTTGAACTCCATTATATTTTGCTGTTCCTACGATTTTATTATTATTTTTATTTTTCTTATGAACCAAATCTTCTTCTCTAGTAGGTTTCTCAATTTGTTTGGTTATTTTTCGGTTTGTTGATGAAAAATGCCGCTAAATTGTTGTTAACATTCGTAGTTTTAGATGTAGATGGCACTACGTTTTTAACAATTAATATTTGTTCATCATCAGTTGGGTTGGTTGCCAGAATTGAAGGTTGAAGATCTATAAATTCCAGGATTTCAGATGGAATTTTATCTGCTTTATTACCATTGACAAAATTTAGCAGTTTTATTTGATTTTTGAGAATGGATATTTTATCTCTGAGTTCTTCAATAAATTCATCCTTATGTTTAATTAATGAGTTAAGATGACTGACCTTCAATGATTCCACAATTTTTAATTCTACTTCTTCTGCTGGGCTATTTATCTTTATTACATCTGTTGATCTATTTCCAGTGTCAGGTATGTTAAGATGATTAATATCTTTTGAATTAACCAGTTCATCATTTCCATTTATATAGGTTATGTTTTCCTTTTGTTTACAACAATTTATTAATCCATTGTTGTCCACGAAAAGGCCACATATCTTTAAAGCACAGTTTGCGTGATAGTCCTTCTTGCAAAAATGACAAGTCACATAAATTTTCACACTACATATATTACAAGAAATTTCAGAAGAAGATTTCTTTCTGTTACTATCACCCGTCATTGCGAAAACAATTATTCTGCTTATGAAATGTCAAAATAAGCAAAATTCGGCTTTAAGCTGTCAAAAGTGCAAGATTTTATTTATAAAGTTGTAAAATCCGACTATAAAGTATAAAAATTAAAACCTTAAAAATTCTATTTATGAAGTGTCAAAAATAGAAAATATCCGTATTTTAACCATTGAAAAGTGCAAAATACTATCTATAAAAATGTCAAAACTATCACAATTTGACTATGAAATATAAAAAAAATGTCAAAAACTTTTAAAAAGTGCAACATTTTATTTATGAAACGTTAAAAACAACATAAGCCGGTCAAATTGTTGAAAAGAGTAAAATTCTATTCATAAAGTTTAAAAATATCAAAATCCGGCTATAGAATAACAAAATATTTTCTGAAAATTTGTCCATAAACTGTTATATACAGCAATAAATTGTTTTAATATTGTCAAAAGTAAACAAACCCGGCTTAAATGATTAAAAGTATAAAATTTTATTTATGAAAAATCCGGATGTGGTCCGTTCTTAGTGTTCTGTGTACACACATTTAAAGGTTGTACTATAGGAGCGTGTGTGTGTGTTTGTGTAAGAGAAAGAAAATTAAAAACTTGAAAATAGTAGGATTGAGAATGAGTGCATATCAGCGTAACTTTAAAATTTTCCCCAGTTGCAGTTTATAGTTTGTTTTTGGTGTTATTCTGGCACGAGAAATACACGGAAATAGTCGTTGTTTGCCAAGTTGGTTCAATGGAGATTTAGAGTAAAGTAAAGCTTTGTTGATTTTGCAATTGCGGACAGGCAGAGATTTGCTTATATAAAATGTTGAAAATCTCCATTAAATCTATGCGTAAATTTCAACGCAAAAAAATTTTTAGTACTTAGGTTATGTAAAATATTATTATCTCTTGGATGTCTAGAGATAAATTTAGGAGTATAATACAAAATGCGGCTAAAGAGGATTAAAATCCGGTTACAAAATAATTTGGACAAAAACTTTAATAAAATTGGTCAAATAAGATTTAAAATCCAGCCTATAAAAATTAAAATATGGTAGTAAAGTAATTAAATCCGGCAAGAAATTTTAATAATCAAAAGTCAAAGTTTTACCAATTATAAAGATTAACTGGTAAAATTTTAATCAAAAATCCAACTTAAAAAAATTAAAACCTAACCTAAGTATCAAAATACTTAAACATAATTTTAAAAATACTGCCACAAATACAAAATTTGACAAGAAATAATAAAATTTGGCCAAAAACATTAATAACCTGCTTAAAATTGGTATACTTTGTACATAATATCAATAAAGTAAATATTTTAAAAAATTTGGTTAAAAATACAAAAATTGACAAAAAAATATATATAAGTAACTAATTCATTGGAAAATTTTATTATAATCTCAAAAATCAGGCCGTTAAAGACAAAATTCGGCTTAAGAAAAATAAATTTTATACATTAAGTAATCAAATCCGGCCAAAAACTATAATAATTTGCTTTATATTGTTAAAATGAAGACATAATTTTAAAAATCTAGCAATAAAATACAAATTTTTGACTAAAAAAATTAAAATCTTGTCTTAAATTATTGAAATCCGGTTAAAAAACATAAAAATCTTAAAAATCTAGTCATAAAATATTAAATCCGGTAAAAGAATTTAAACCCGACTATAAAGTAAATATTAAGTCCGGCCAAAGCAATAGTAATATAGTAAATACAAACAAAATTTTAAATTTTTTGCCATGAATGATATCAAAATATAGTCAAAAAATATTAAAATATAAAAGTGTTTGCACTTTCTGTCTACTCATAAAAATCTAAATTAGAAAAAAAAAGGGATATAAATTGTTTAAAAGTGCAAGATTCTATTCTTGAACTATCACAAAATTAAAATCCGGAATTAAGTTGTTGAAAAGTGAAAAAGTTTTTTGCATACAAGGTGAATACTATTAAGCTGGCCATGAATGATCAAAATATTGTCAGAAAACACTAAAATTTGACCATCAATGGTTGAAAAGTGCAAAACTCTACTCATAAAATGTCAAAAATAGCAATACTCAGCTATAAAATATTAAAATATTGTTGAAAAGCACTAAAATCCGGTCATAAAATGTTATAAAAATGCTAGATTCTATATATAAAATGACAAAACAGCAAAATTTGGCCATTAACTATTAAAAAGTGCAAGATTCTATTTATAAAACTAAAAAAATGCAAAATTCGGCCACAAACTATCAAAATTTGGTCAGAAAGCACCAAAATCCAGTCATGAACAGTTGAAAAGTGCAAAATTCTGAAATGAATTAACAAAATATAATTTTTTTTAAAGTGCAAAATTCTATTCATTAAAAATAGAAATGTAGCAAAATCCGGCTATGAAATATCAAAATATTGTGAGAAAACTCTAAAACGTGTTGTAAAAAGTGTTGAGAATTGCAAAATTCTATTCATAAAATGTCAAAAAACACCAAAATCCGGCCATAAACTGTCTAAACGTCTTAAATTTTATTTATGAAATATCAAAAATAGCCAAACCCGACCATAAACTGTTAAAAGATGAAACCTTCTATTTAGAAAAACTAAAAAATTTCAAAATCCATCTACAAACTATCAAAATATTGTCAGGAAGCACTAAAATCGGATCATAAACGGTTGAAAAGTGCAAAATTCTGAAATTATTTAGCAAAATTCTATTCATTAAAAAAAGAATAGTAGCAAAATTTAGCTATGAATATCAAAATCATGTGAGAAAACACTAAAATCTGGCCGTAGTATTAAAAAGTGCAAAATCCGGCCATAAATCGTCAAAACGTCTGAAATTCTATATATGAATGATCAAAAATAGCAAAATCCGGTCATAAACTAATAAAAAGTATTCTATTCAAGTGTTCTATTTATGACAAAACAGAATGGTGCTGTCATAAACTGTTAAAAAGTCCAAAATACTATACATAAAATATTAAAAACATGACAGTCAAAAAGTGTATTTTCTATGAACTGTCAATAATAGCAAAATTCTGTTATGAAATATAAAAATATGTTTAGATACAATTGAAATCTTGTCATAATTAGGACCAAGATTCTGATAAAAACGTTAAAAATAGCTAAATCTGGCCATAAACTGTTGAAAAGTGCAAAACACAATTCATAAAATGTGAAAAATAACAAAATTCAGCAGTAAAGTATAAAAATACTGTCAGAGTACCAAAATTTACCATAAACTGTTAAAAAAATGGCAAAATTCTGTCATAAAATATTGAAATGTTATCAAAATAAACCAAAATCCGGCTAAAAACAGTTGAAAAGTGCAAAATTCACATTCACATCTTAGATTAAGTATTTTTACAGTTGATCATCTTTTATTGGTTATATTTTGACAGCTGCTATGTAAGATTTTGTCATTTTAGACGTATTAAGTTATTGAATATCATCTTAGATCGTATATTTTTTTACAGTTGCTATTTAAGATTAAGAAATTTTTGACATATTAGTGTGTTTGCGCACGTCACTTTTTTGCTTATAAAAGTCCACGTTATATTTATAATTATACCGTATAAGTATAACGTTATCGTTTGATACGCTATTTATAAAATTAGCGGAGCCAATCAAAAAACCTTACGCTAAATGTATCGCCTACTTGATGTGTATGGCTATATTCATTATGTCTATATAATGAATATAGCCATAAACCGCAATCATAAAATTATCTCTGTGTTTGTATAAATAGCAATTGATACTGTTTTGCCAAACATTGAAAGACTTTTTAATCAAATCATTTTTAAAATAAAATAATATTATGCAGGTAATTTGATTGCCCCTATGATATGTTTATTTAGATTATGTTTTTAGTTTGATTACTTGTCAGTTTTTATCGTAACGTTATATTACACATGCGCAACCACTTTTAAAATTGTTTCCCTTACACTATTTATAACTAGAGCTCGGATTTATATTTATCTACATGTTTTACTTGATTATTTATATCAAGCTAGTAAATTGTATACACACGTTTTGTTCAGAAACAAACCCAAATACCAAGTTTTATTGCGCATATAATTATTTTAAGTTTTTGCCGCATAATAACTTATAATCCATATAATTGCATTTTCCAGCATATAATCGCATATAATTGCATATATAGTCAATATTTTTATTATAATAATTTATTATAGTAAAAAATCAGTAAGAACAATATAATTTTTAAAATACGTTATTGAAGGATTGAACGCCACTGGCACATTGCAATGTACAAAAGCACGGGGATTCCCCGTCAATTACAAGAGCGTACTGAGAGTGGCAATGTCGAGGCGAACTATGCTGCTGTGCTGTGCAGTGTGCTGTGCATTGTCTTCGGCAATTCAAGAAGAACGCACAATTTTTGTTTTTTTTACAAAAACGTTCTTACCGATAAACGACATAGTTTCACTATGAAACAATAACCTTAATAAACAACAAATAATTTAATTTAATAAATTCAAATTTTGAATGTTTTTGCATTTTTTAACCGCATATAAAATCAATATTTGAGAAACATTACCGCATTTATTTACTTATTTTTGGCGCATATAAAAAAAATATATTGAGGTTATTAGCGCATATAAATCCGAGGCCTATTTATAACGTTATAATCATAAGCAAAAAAGTGACGTGCGTAAACACACAAAAATATTTAAGAAAAATAAAAACATAATCGACAACTTAAAATTTTCAATTACCAATTTTAAAATATTAATTTATCTCTTTGATAAAAATTTTACAAAAATCTATTGAGTCAGATTTGAGATTGCGTTTTTTTTTTAGTTTAATCGCTAGAATTTAATATATTTTAAAACAAAAAACAGTTGGAAAGCAAGTTTATTTGATTTAGAATAGAAGGGTTAGAGACTTAAGAGTAGAAAGGTTAAAAACATATAACTTATATAACTTTAATGGTGGTGGCAGTAACTATGTGATAGATACATAACTTATACTCTATTTTACTTGTAAAAATCTGGTCACCCTGCACAACACTTTAAAACTACATAATGTAAAAATAAAAATTTAAAAACTAGTTTTAACCACTAAAATAACACTTTAAAACGCACAACCACAACGTTGTTTTAGAAATTTTCTTGCAAATAACGTTTATTTAACAGTGGCGAGAAAGTTTACACAAACGTGAACTAGACTTACAGAAAATGTGCATGAAGATTTTGTTGCATAAAATGGCAATTTTTACTAGAAAAAGAAGAGGATCATTTTTACTCCAGTTACAATCTTCATATTATGCAAAAAGTTTATATTATTTTCTTCAAGTTGATGCAAACATAAACACACACACATCAAGTCGAAGCACGTTTCATTTATTACTCTATTACACTAGATGCATAAAACCTATTTTTTAAATGACAATTGGCAAAAATTACACGTTCTTTTACTAAATTTTTAGAAGGAAACACTCGCTTTGTCTTCTTCAACTTAGGCCATTTCTCAAACCACCAATAGTTGGTCTTTCTTTTTTCTTGGATGTTTTTGGTCTTAGGTAAAGTTCTCCTTTGATTCCAAATTTTGTCCATAATTTTATCTTTTCTTCTTTTATTATTCTTTTTGTTTAATTTCTCTATTTTTGCATTTATTGTAATCTTTTTTTGTTTGTAGGTATTTTTTTAATTTTTAAATTTTGCTTTTTATCTTTTTTTTTTACTTCCTCTATCCACTAACATTTTTTTTTTTTTAAATCTTTGTTTTGCTATTTTTGTTGTTCCACAGCTTCATTTTTAAAGTTTCTAGAATAATTTGTTCAAACGTTTTCCATTTTTTTTCAATGTACTTTCTATTTCTTTCTTTCTAATTTTTTTTTGTAGTATCTCTTAGTATTTTGCTTGTACTTGTTTTTTTTTTTAGTTTGTATGTTTTTATCTTCATATTGACTTTTTTTGTTTTTTGTCTGGTTTAACTTTTAAATTCTATTTCATGTCCATTCCTTTCAAATAATAATTGCTTCCTGTTATTCTTACATTCTTTATCTTGTTCCAGTTGTTTCTGTTAACTAGGTAGTAGTCGATGATTGATTTCTTGTTCGGTTGGTTTTGTTCTTGTGTTTGTTACTACCAGACTGTTTTTGATGCATAGTTAAATAATTCTTTCTTTGTTGTTATTTTTTATTTCTTTTTCTTGAATACCTTTTTTATTCCGTTGTTTAGTTTTATTACTCTCCTAGTATTATATGTCTTTTTCTTTTTTCTTTGCGTCTTCATTTGGTTTGTATGCTACTATCGGAGTCCATGTTTAATTTTCTATTTCCTTTATTTCATCTGTCATAATTTTTTTATTTAGGTGTTTTTATCTTATTGTATTTTTCCTTTTCCTCTACTCCTGATCATATTAACTAGTATATTCTATGTATTCTTACTATCCGTTGCCCATTATGTTTCCGTTATTTCTAATTTTTCTATTTTTTTATTTATCATTTCTTCCACCAATTTAGCGTTTTTTTCTATGTTTCTTTTTACATTCAATGATTCTATTTTTTTGTTTTTTTCTTCCTTTTCTGTATTTTTTAAATTTTTGTTCGTTTTCTTTTCATTAGTCTTGTACCATTTCCTTGTAGTGACTACTTGATTTTTTTTTTCATTTATGTTTTCTTGTTAGTTTTTTGAAACTTCCACATAAAGAGTTAATTTATTCTATCTATATTCCTCTCTGTTAATTATTAATTTTCGGTAAACTATTCTAACTAACCTCTTTTCATTAATCGCTCTTTCGATATACTACATAAAAATAATACTGTTGCAACCGCAACGCCTTTTGCCCTAGTCTACTTTGCGCATCATTAAAGTTGCCCAGTTGCAACAGATTATAATGATTAGTTATGACTATAAACTATACCTCTTGAGATAACATCTTAGTTTCTTTAGACTCCATAAGACGCACAATCACTCTTTTTCAATCACGTGATAACTTACTTTTTTTGTTAAGTTACCAAACAAAAAAAAAAAATAAAATCTCTGATTCACTTGCAGTCTAAAAATATATATCATTCATACCCTACCCAAAATAATGACTATTTTGGAACTTAACGTGTTCAAAATATTATAAATAAAAAGTTTTCCAATAAGAAGTTTTATTTTGAATAGCAGGCTATTTTTAAGCTATTATCTTTTGACATTTGACAAGTAAAAACTACGCAATTAATAAAAATGGAACGATACACGCTTTAACAACGCATTGAAATTATTTAAATTTACTACAAAAATGGTAAAAACTTTTCAGTCACAGTTCGCAAAACTAAAGCACTTTTTGGTCGTCGTAAAGCACCTTCTCGGCCGGCAGTAGTAAACCTGGTGGAAAAATTTGAGCTGTTGGGACAAGTTTGTGATGTGAAGAATCAAAACCGAGTGCAGCGCTCAAGAACACATGAGAATATTGCTGATGTAGCCCGTTGTGTTGAAGAAAACCCAGGTTTGTCGATTCCTCGTCGATCTTTAGAATTAGACATTCCACAAACGACATTTCACCGTATTTTGCATAAAAACTTAAATCTTAAGGCTTTTAAAGTTCAGTTAATACAAGAACTCAAGCCGATCAATCACCATAAACGTCGTATCTTCGCTGATTGGGTCCTTCATCGAATTTTATCAAAAAATTATTTTTAGTGACGAGGCCCATTTTCACCTCAGAAGCTACGTTAATAAGCAGAATTGTCGCATTTGGGGCTCAGAAAATCCAAGAATAAATGTTGAAAAGTCTTTGCATCCTCAACGTGTCACTGTTTGGTGCGGTTTTTGGGCTGGCGGCTTGATTTGACCCTACTTTTTTGTAAATGAGGTGCAACTGTTACGGTGAATGGATAGCGCTACCAAGCTACACAAACAACGAAACAATTGCAATTTTGCAAGAAAAGTTTCCTGACCGTATTATTTGTTTAAAAAAGTGATCACAATTGGCCATCAAAGTCTTGTGATTTAACACCTTTAGACTTTTTTCTTTGGGGCCACGTGAAAGATATGTACTATGCCAATGCTCCACAATCGTTTTAAGACCTTAAAGATGAAGTTCGTGAAGTTATCGAGGACAAACAGCCGCAAATGTGCAAATTGGCCATGGAAAATTTCATGAAAAGAATGTGGTACTGCAAACGTAACCGTGGCGGCCATTTGATTGATGTCTTTTTTAAATGTTCTAGACATACCTTACTCTTTACAATGAAATAAACCTTTATTGATTTCTCTTAAAAAATACCCGTTTTTTTAAATGACAAAATGAAACCTCTTATTGGAAAATTCTATAAAATTAAAAAAAAAAAAAAATTTTGCTTAATCGGACCACCGGTTAATCAAACTATCCGCTTATATAAACCAAATTTTAGGAACAAAAACCATAGAAATAACAATAATTTACATTGCTTATTTGAGACAACATTTTGCTTTACTGGAGTTTTATTATAATTAACTTGAGTTAAAACTTTATAGCAACTAAAAACATTTTTTTGTAAATGATTTAAAAATCTTAAGAAACTATTTAATAGAATTGTATACCTTCTATTCTTTTTAATAATTTCATTAATACATAACAACAGAGTTTATTGTAAAATTATATGTTATTACAATTATTTTGAATACAAAAGCTCTTTATTCAATTCAACTCGTTCAATGTACAAATTAAATCTAAACACCTGATAATTGCTATAATTGTAGATTCATTCTATATAAACTGATTTCCTGTTGAATATTTAGTATAAATACATCAAACTTTCTATATTTCACGTTTATTTTCAAAATGATTAAAGCAACCCTATTATTGTTCATCATAGTACGACTAGGAAACACATTGGTATGTATAAATAAAAATTGTTTATTTTTAACTAATTTTAAAATCATTATATTTTAGAATCAAAATGTTTACAGCATAAGAGCTATTTGTGCAAAAGAATTAAATATTACAATGGATTCCGAGAAACCCGCAAATGCTTATCCCTGTTTATTAGAATGCGCATACGCCAAGAGATTTCCATATTTAGAAATGGTACCTACTAAAGAAATTAATATTCAGCTTAATTATTTATCTGAACCATGTAACGCTTACGCTAACATCAGTGATATCTGTAAACGAGGAAAAGCTTTGCTGAGTTGCGGTGCAAAAACAGATTTAAATTTAAATAATAAATGCCAAACTAGTACAAACATTACAAATAATGAAAGTGATAAACTTGGTTGTTATACACAATGCAAATTTCTTGCAAAAAATTGGGTGGATAAAAATAATATATTTCAAGAATATGTTATTAATATTTCCAAAGAAAGCAGACAAAAATGTTATGAACAAAATAAGCAGAACAATACATGTGTTCAATTTGTTAAAAGGTTTCAATGTTTTGTTAATTCATCAAAGCTTAATAAAAAGAAGTTATAAATTGTAATTGTACAAATGTATGAAAGGGAAAATGTAATCTTATTTTAATTAAAGATAGAACAAATACTGAAATCAGTAACATTAATAAATAGTAAAGCAAAAACAGAATGTTGTTGGTTTTTTGTGCTTTTGTTGCAGATGTTTTAATGTACTTCATTAAAGTAAATAAAGTAATTTAATTATTTTTTTTAAGTCAAATACACCTATTACTACCAGTTATGAAGAGTAATGTTACACTATGCAATAAAATGCAATGCAATTACTAATTTAAGTCATATTCACTAAGTACACCAAAATATATTTTTTTTTGTGATTTGTATCTATATTCTAGAAATTACTGTTTCAAGTATTTCTTCATTGTTTGTTATCTTTTGATCATTTATTAACTTTGTAAGTTGTTTTCTTATTTGATTTCTATTTCTATTTTTACTGCAATTCATCCAGTTGTGTTCTTTATGTCAATTGCTTTTATCTTTTTTTTCTGTTTTTTAATTATCTGATTAAATTTTTCTGTGTTTTGGTATTGATTTAAAAAAATAAAAAAATTTGTGGTGCAAGTTATAAGGATAACCTAAAGTACATGACGCAAAAATTGCATAAAGAGTACATTAAATAGAGCATAAAACTTAATATACAGAAAACAAATTACAAACCAATTGGAGAAAGATATCTAACATAAAATTAAAGACAGGGAAATTGAAGTTTGCAGTGAGTACATTACTTAGGAGTGGATTTTAATGCATCTGGAAATGATGACAAAAAGATTTAAAAACGTGTAATATAAACTAAAAGATTAATTCGATGCCTGAATAGAATACTGTAGAGTCAGAAAATTTTAGAAAACGTTAATTCACCATCTACAAAACCCTTATAAAAAATATATTAATCTATGGTGCGCAGACGTAGAAATAGAAGGAGATTAGAAGCATCCAAAGTAGACATAGGTTTTAGTAATTTTATTTATTTTTACAATTTTTTTAGCAGTTCAACTTTTGATATTTTTATAGTTTTAAAAGAATTTTTAAGTTTTAGTTTTTTTTGCATTTTTGTTAATTTTATAGATGCTTCAGTAATTTTAATTGACAGTTGCCACAATTTTTTGATCATATTATTGGTTTTTTTATAGATTTTTTTTGTTGCAGTTTTAGCAATTTTATCATTGTATTAAAAGGTTTGATTGCAATTTTTTACCGTTCAATTTTACAGTATTATAGCTTATTTAAGTTTTTATCAATTTGAGGTTATGTTGTCAATATTTATTAAGATAGTATAAATTTTTTTGACAGATTTGTTCATTTTTTTGATGTTTTAGTATTTTTAATAAAAAAAAATTATGTTTCAGTAGTTAGTTATACACTGCGCGACAAAAGTCTGGGTTCACTAACAATTTTTCCGATTTTTCGTACAGAATTTTTTTTATCCAGCTAAAACAAAATGTTAATGCTTATTTATCAAAAAACAAGTTTAATGACGTAGTCGCCAAATGCATAGCCGTACAATTTTTAATATAGTGCATGTTTTCCTTCTAACGTGCCTTATTCAGATTTTTGAGATTTGGTTAACAATTAAGTAGGTGTTGTCAGGGATTTGTTTATCATGCTTCAAATGTTGCTGGCAAGTGTCAGTGTGTGCTGAAATTTAGTTTTGTGATCAAAATGCCGATATCTCCAGTAAGATGTGCACGGATAATTGCCCACATTGAAGAAGGACATAGCCAGAGAGAAGCAGGCCGTAGGTATGGAGTTTCTCAAAACGGGGTCCGAAGGATTTGGCAGAGGTATGAGGAAGATGGTCTACTAACAGCCAGAGCACGGTCAGGAAGACCAAGAAAAACTAATGCTCAAGATGACCGATTTATGTTGTTACAATCTTTAAGAAATCGCACTGAAACTGCAACAATTACAGCTAATGAGCTTGCTGCAGTCAGAAATGTTCAAATATCGGCACGTACAGTTCAGCGACGACTTCGAGAAAATAATCTAAAGTCTTATCGGGCTGCCACTGGTCCAAAACTTACGGTTCGTCACAAACAAAACCGACTGAATTTTGCTAGAACTTATCAGAACTGGGGGGCTGCCGAGTGGCGACATGTCTTATGGACTGATGAATCCCGTTTTACGTTGGATGCTCCAGACGGTCGTACACGGGTATGGAGGAGACCAGGAGAACGATACGCAGCATGTACCATGGCTCCTAGATCCAATTTTTTCGGAGGCTCTGTAATGGTATGGGGAGGGATTTCTGTCGAGACTCGTACAGAACTACATATTTGTGATAGAGCAGCCCTTATCGCAGATAGGTACATTAGGGATATTGTAGAGGAACATGTTGTACCATACAGTCACTTTATTGGAAAAAACTTTCAATTAATGCAGGATAATGCTCGCCCACATGTGGCGAACATTTCCCTCCAATATTTTAACAAAGTCGGAATTAGGTGTTTGGATTGGCCTGCTTGTTCACCAGATCTGAACCCTATTGAGCACGTGTGGGACCAACTGGGAAGAGCCATTCGAGCTCGCCCTGATCGCCCTCGGACCTTAAGAGACCTTGCAGCATGTTTGGTTGAAAAGTGGGACAGACTGCCGCAAGAAAACATTGCAACGTTGATTAACAGCATTTCTAGACGTCTGGACTGTGTTATTAGGGCTCGTGGTGGAAACACCAGATATTGAAAGTTTCGTTCGTACCCATAGTTCGTGTTTTTCACTTTTTTTTATAAACACTATATTTCTTTAGTATCCTAAAATGTAAGTAAATAAAGATTAATTATTAATTTATCACCAAAGGTGGTTTTTCATTTTTGTTTTTTGATAAACAAACATTAACATTTTGGTTTATTTGAAAAAAAAAAAAAAATAGGACAAAAAATCGGAAAAATTGTTAGTGAACCCAGACTTTTGTCGCGGAGTGTATGTATTAAAAAAAATATATTTTTTTTAGTTTCCTTTTAATTAAAACGTTTAGACTTTACAAAATTTTAATTATCCGTCCATATTTATACTCTGAAATAACCTACCCACTCATCTCCCGAAGCGTTTGTCAGCAAGGAAAGATTGTAATTCAATGCCCAAATTTAAGATTTGCCGTTGTTCCCGGTTCAAACAGTGTCGGTCTCGTGTTAATTGGTCATCAGTCACTAAGCGCTGGCCCAACCATAGGCCGCCTCATCGGCCTCGATTCTATAATATCTTAACAACAAACGGTGCTAATTTAAAGCATGATCTCAAAACCCCCGGAGAAAATGTTTTGACAGATCATGCAATAAAATTTATAAATTGATGGACCGCAGAGGGTGTTCAAAAACTAAATATAAAATACAACAAAATCATCTATACTCTTTTGTACTATAAAAATCTGGTCACCCTGCGCACAAAAGACCTAATTGCACTGATAAACGGTCTTGAAAGTTTTAGAATTTTTCGTTTTGATAATACGGTGTAGAAAAAGTATAAAATGTGTCAAGGGCCAAAAATAAGCTTAAGCGCCCACTCGCTTTGCTCTTTTGTGCTGCTAAAAACAAAGATTAGAACTGCCAATAAACATGATAGAGATATGGATAAGGGGTTGAAATTACCAATACAAAAAAAAAACAAAAGCTATCAACATAAAGTATTAATAAAAAAACAAATAAAACACAGCTAACATATCAAATATTGCAAAATAAAATTTTTGCAATTTAAAAAAAAAAATTAGGTTTTTTCAAAACTGTTTTTTAAACCTTTTATTAATTAATTCATCACTCTTGATATTCTACTTGTCAGATTACTGGAGTTTTAGAGTTAAAAGATATTCAAAAAACTCGCGCTAGCGCCAGTTTTTACAATTCTCTACAAATAAACATGTGAAGATTTGTCAAAGTTAAAAAAACATTTTTTAACATGGTTTTATCTAAAATAAAATATAAAAATTACAATTGGCTAAATCAAATTTTGCCCACAATCCAATTTATGGTCTTTTAACTTTGTATGAAACTACAATGATTATTTTTTTTTTCAAGTTTTTAAAGTCATATTTGTGTTTGCCGGACACATCACTCCGTCTACCCCAAATAAACTAGTCTCACAGAGACAGGCAAAAACACTATTATACTACCTCAACTATTGTTGTTATAATTAAACAAACACGACTTTTACTATTTATTATTCCTACTCTAACCCTGTGCAATCCAATTTTCATGTTTTTAATCTCCAACCAACTTTTGTTTCTGTATTAAAAAACACCATTGTTTAGATATAGGACTAACATCAAAAACTATAAGCTAATATCAATATTATCATTAGCTCTCTTACTGTCTCATTTCTAATTTTGTCCTTCAGTGATATTTATTTGAAAACAAATAACATAAAACCTGAATACTACCTCAACTATTGTTGTTATAATTAAACAAACACGACTTTTACTATTTATTATTCCTACTCTAACCCTGTTCAATCCAATCTTCATGTTTTTAATCTCCAACCAACTTTTGTTCCTGTATTGAAAAACATCTTTGTTTAGATATAGGATTAACATCAAAAACTATAAGCTAATATCAATATTATCATTAGGTCTCTTACTGTCTCGTTTTTAATTTTATCCTTCAGTGATATTCCCAGCATTGTGCACTTCATTGCCCTTTGTGTTGTTCTTAGTCGGTCAAAACTGTTTTTTTGTGGGGCTCAATGTTTCAAATTCATATGTAGCTACAGGTAGAACGCACATGTTAAAGATTTTGCTCTTGAGATTTATTGGTATGGTTTTGTTTTCTAAAATGAGACAAAGTTTGCCAAACGCTGCCCATGTAAGACCAATGCGTTGAGTGACTTCTGCCATCTGAGTTCCTTTCCCTAACTTAATAGTGTGACTGAGGTAGGTATATTGTTCAACGCACTCAATGATATTGTTGTCTATGGTAATGTAGAAGTTGCTAACGCTCATAATCTTAGTATTGCCTAGGTTTATTTTCAACTCAATGTTTCTTATCGTTTGATTGAGTTGTTGCAGCATTTCTCTTAGTTTGGCAAGATTGATTAAAATGACAACAATATCGTCAGCAAAACAAAGGTGAGTAACGTGTGACCAATCAATCTTTACCCTTTTTTGTTCTCATTTTGTTTAAAAGCGTAATCTAAGCATAAGGCAAACAGCTTAGGTTAAATAGTATCCCATTGGCGCACTTTTTTTTAATATTTATTTTGTTGGTTGGCTCGATCTTAACGTGTAGTATAACTCTCTTATAGATGTTTTTGATTATGACGGTTAATTTTGAGTCCACTCTTGCATTCCTCATAACTTTTAGAATTGACCAAATCTCAACCAAATCAAATACATTATAGTAGTCGACAAACGCTAAGTGGAAAGGGGCATTATATTCCGTAGTTTTCTCAATAAAATTGCGTAGTATTTGTTTGTTTAACAGCCGACCCTGTGGGTGTAGACGTTGATTGCAGTCGTCCATTCTAGATCAGAGCTGCTGTTGTGAATTAATTTTAGCATTATTTCTTACCGTCGATCTTACATTACGCATGAGTACGTAAAAATGATTAAAGAAAATAAAAAGACTCCAAGAAAAACTTTTATGGACAATTTTAGAGATTGAATTAGCAATTATACCAAAAAAGTTGTATTATCATCATCAACCAGCCCGTTCCGTCCACTGCTGGACATAGCTTTCTCCATAGCACTCCATCGTCTTTTGTCTTGAGTTACGTAGGTAAAGTTGTTTGCGATCTTTTTTATGTCATTGGTCCAACGCGTCGGTGGTTTTCCTCTGCTTATCGGCTCTTGATCTTAACTCTAGTATTTTTTTTGTCCATCTTTCATCCGTCATTTGATCCACGTGGCCAGCCCATCTTCATTCAAGTTTAGTTATACGCTCTATCACGTCTGCCATTTTACTTTATCTCCGTAGGTCCTCATTAGTGGTATGGTAGTGTGGGGTAACTCCAATCATTGATTTTTCCATTTTTTGTTGGGTTATTTTAAGTTTTCTTGCCGTATTGGATGTTAGAGTTAAGGTTTCCGCCTATATGTAAGGACAGGCAGAATACATTGGTCATGTACATTCCTTTTCTAACTAACTATTCAAGTTACTAGGAGCTGACTGAATTTAATCTATCATGTTACAGAAAAAGTTTTTTTTCTTTAAACACTTTCACATTTACCGAGTTGCTGAAAAGTATTTAAGGTAGTATTTATGCCAAAGTCAAGACACCTGCATATTCCAAAATCATACAAACAAACCAGTCTTTTATGTTAAAACAATTAGAAAAAATAGTTGACAAGCAAAGTAACAGTTTCAGAGTTATAAAATGTTATTCTTTTTTACCTGCTTTTTTTTATTTTTTAAATGTTTGCAGTTTTTATCATACTTAGCTGATAGTTTGTGAAATAAACATTAAGTATTCGACTGTTGTTGTCATTGCACAAGTTTGCTGTGTTTGTTTACTTTAACGCAGAATTAGCTGACATGTATTTCATGTATGGTTAAGTAGGATTGCAATCAAAGCTTAGCCAAGTTGCTAGATTTTTTTACATTGTATGTTTAAAAAATGTCACCAATAATTTCTTGATATTGGTTTATTTTGCAAACAGTGCCATTTATCTCAAAGACCAAAATCGGAATCTACTTCTAGAATAGAAGACAAAATTCTAGCACTTATAAAGCATAATCTGGAAACGAGTGTGCTAATAATTTTGGCCAAAGTTAAAATTGTGCTCTTTTTATTTGAAAAATTCACTACAAGCAGCTGTTTTATCCGTACTATATACAACAAGTGCAAGCTTTAAATCAACTTGATTATCAAGCACGTATGGTTTTTTGTTGCACGTTTCTACGCAATAATGCTGAAAACCCTTTGTTTTCTTGCCAAATTTTTTTAAAAATTAAACCGGGCTTACACGCAATAAAGTTGTTAATTTTTACAATACGTTTGTATAGGCCGACAAAAATCTTTATATTCTAATGTAATCTAGACATCAACACGGTTTTCATTAAATATTTGGATGGGTATTGTAGGTGACATGTTTCTAAGTCTTGATCTCTTACCAACCCGATTAACAGACTTAAACGTAAACTTTCTGCAGAACATAATGTATGATCTTTTTGACGACATTGCTATTAACCAAAGGCAACAAATATGATTTTAGCGTTTTTATATTTATCTAGAAATTGTGACTAAAAAGACCATCCGGGTGCTCTTTGCAACCTAAGCGATGGTCAAACAAATATTGGGATTAACGCTTAGTATGACCGGATAATTGTACACTGCGGTAACTAAACCTATTTTCACGTATAAAACACTTGTATGTTGTAAAAAACTACCTTTAAAAGTACGGCAACAAATTTAAGTTAAAAAAAAAGCTACAAGGAACAAGGAACAAGTTAGCAAACCAATAACTATCATGTCCAATCCAACAGCCAAGCGGCACTACATGCAATACGCTTGCCAGTCATAAAGTCTAAACTGATAATAGACTGCATAACCAGTCTAAAAGCAATTAGCTAATAAAAATATAATACGCCTGATCTGTACTCAAAGCAATCAGGACATGAAAAGAAATCTTAAAACTATCTGCTTGCCAAAAAAAGAACTACAAAAAAGTTTATTAAACCAAAACCTGTTTTTAGAATATTAGACAAAACTGGTAAACAAATAACCTTAAAATAAAACACATCAACCTGTAGCAAAACTTTCAAAGAATGAAACATTATCATATACTACCTAAACTATGGTAATGCAAATGACCAATGACTGGAGACAAAGGCTTAAACTATAAAATGCATAGAGTGAACATCTAACAGAATGTAAGGTTTGCCATGAAAAACGTAGAGTATTTTTTGGGAAACACAAGCTAAAAGAAAAAAGAAGATTTCTTGGCATAAATGTATAAACTTTATAAAAAAAAAAAACAAAATTACCAGATGAGTAACAACTAGAAGTGTGCACAATAGTACTACCAAGACCGCAGTGTAAGAAGCGCCAAACAAACTATCTCAAAGAACAAAAGAAAAAAGTTGTAGTTATTAATCAGTAATAACTAAGACTAATCAACAGCATGAGTTGATCAATAATTTTTACAGATTTTCCCTGTAAATGTAAAATAAAAATTTCTGGAATAAATAATTTAAAAAATAAATAACTTAGTAACCACTCTTCATTTACCTTTAACAAATATAGCTTTAAAACTATTGTAATAAAATTCAACAACAACAAAGCAGACTGACATTTGTACTACTAATTTCATAAAATTGATTAAAATCAACACAACAGGTTAAACATAACCGCTAACTTAGTGACTAGCCACCATCAAATATTAATATGTTAAAAAAATCATAACATAACAATAAGAACTAACATTTGTACTATCAATTTTATAAAATTCATTAAAATTGACACAACAGTTTTAACATAGTTTCTAATTTAGTGGCCAGCCTTCATTGAAGATAAACTAAATATTTTTTATTCAATAGGGTTAAAATTATAAGTTTCTGATTTGGCAACAATCTTTTTTATTTTCATTTAATAAACAAAATGCTTACTTCGCTTTTAACTAAAATTTAAATAATTTTTTCTTGAATTTTCTATCTAATTTTTCTTAGTATTTTATTGCTTTCTTTTCTATTTGTTTTGTAATTTGCTTTATTTTTAGAACTATTTGTTCTTTTCTAACGTCTTTCAATCCTTTCTTGGCAATTATCACTTATCAGTCTACCATTCGTTTCTGAGTACTCTTTTTATTACTCCCATAAGTTTATTTTACAAATATTTCTTTATGACACATTTCAATTATTATCAAATTTCTGTTTTTTTGCTTTTCTTATTTTTTGCTTCATTGTTTCCAAAATCAAGCAATAGTCTAAATCTGTGTAACCATCTCTATCATTTATAATCACTACTTCCTTTTTTTTGTAATACAAACTGTATCCATCTATCCATGATAGTTTGAGTTTTTGAGATGTTTAATTATTACGCCTGATTTTGCATTTTTACACTTTTTCATGTAGTTTTTCCAATATCTCTTGTTGAATTTTTAACAATATTTGAATCCAGAAGAAAAAGGTAACCTTGCCACTATGTTTAAAAATGATTAATGATTTTGTTGTGATAAACATTTTTATTCGTTTTAAAAACACAATTAATTTAACAAAACATAATTTTTTTGAAAAGTTAATGACAATAACTTCCTGATAAAATTTGATATAAATATATCAACATTTTCGTTTTTAATAACAATCATTTCACAATGTTTACAGCAAGCATATTATTATTTCTAATAGGATGCAGGGTAAACACAAATATAATACATAACAAAATTTAATTTTATATTATTAATTCCAGACAATAATTGCAGAAAATATTAGTACAATTTGTTCTAATGAAATAAACCGTCCTAATAAACCAGGTAATGCATCCTGTTGGTATTTTTGCCCTTTCGCAATAACATTTCCATATTTGGGAAAAGCACCCACCGAACATACAGATACAAAATTGACATATTTATCCAAACCATGTAATCAATTTGCTAATATAACCGATGCTTGCGGACGTGGAAAAGGATTAAAGCAATGTGCGGATGAAATAGATAATCGATTGATTACTAAATGCAAGGCTCGTACTAAGACAACAGATCTCATTAATAGATCTGTTGGTGAATTAGGTTGCTACACTCGATGCCTTTATATTAGAAAGAAATTGGTTGATAAAAAGAATAATTTTAATGGAAAATTAATGAAACTGACTAAAGAAAAGTTAGCAGAATGTTATGAAAAAAATAAACAGAAAGATTTGTGTGAGCAATTTGTTCAAAGGTATTATTGTCTTGTGCCTCAGTTGCGTTATGTATATGAATGAAATTAATGTATTTAAAAATGTACTAGAATTGATTTGTTAATTTTGTTTTGTAATTTACAAAAATTAAAATAAATTTTAAAATTGAGTATTTATTTATCATTCAAGATTAAACAAAGTTTTAACTTTCTAGATACTTAATGATAGAACGCGTCACTCCAAAGATATATAAACAACAATTGTAACAAAAAATATCAAAAAAATCAAATTTATACACTAATAGGCAAACATCTATTCTATTATCAACTGACAAAAAACGTCTAATTAATAGCACGTTTGTTGTTGTTGGGTACTAAGTGTCTATGTAAAAGGTGTTGCAAACTTTAAATTGGCAACATTCTTATCTGTGACAGCTAATTTTACAGTTCTCGGTTGTTTTGAGGTTAGTTTGGTTTGGTAATTTATCATAAATGGAGCAATGTTTGCAAATTGTTCAAATTTATTATGAAAAACATGGTTCAGTTCGAGAAACTCATAAGGCATTACGTGCATTGTATGTTGCATATAATCGTCCATCTAAGCAATTATTTGAAAAACTGTGCATGGTTTTTGCAATACGTTTAATCTAAACAATAATAAGCATCCAGTCGTACAGTGCGCACAGAAGAAGCAATTTATAGTGTGCAGCGTAGTGATTGATGATCAAAATGTGTCAGTTTGTTAAATTTTGCAAAAAGATATTGGTTTACAAGCTAAAAAAATTTAACTTGTACAGGAATTAAAGCTACACGGTCATTGTTTGTGCCGTAAATTTGGTAAATGAGCCGAAAAAAAAACATTGCTATTGATTTACAATGTTGTTTAAAAATTTTGTTCAGTGATGAAGCCAGAGTAAGGCAAAAAAGTCATCATTATTGTTTTATTTACACTCACTTCTTACTCTTTTTTTTTAATACTTATCCAGACATCTAATCATTTTGTTCATTTCATTTGCTTGCTTTGCTACAATCAATCCTCTATAATTTTCTGCAAGTTTTTTATTTTCTTTTTTGTGTATTGGACATACAAAGCCTACTCTCCACTGACCAAAACACCCTTTTCCCTTCCATACTTTATTTATTATCTCACTCAGTTTCTCAATCAGATCTTCCGTACTTCATTTTGTATTTCATCCACACCGGGCGCTTTTTGTTTTACTTGTTCTGTTGCCATTGGTTGTCTTTTTTTTGTTCAATCCTTCATAAAGTTTTAAGAAGTGAATCCTTCAGTTTTGCATCAAAATTTGAGCACTCTAATATTATTGCTTAGTTGCCTTGTAATTTTTCCAACTTTGAAATATTTTTCTAATTTCCCTTTTTTTCTGTGGGCATTCTGTGCTCCACCATTTACTTTTTGCAAATAATTCTTGTGATTGTAAAAACGTTTTTTTTACACATGACAGTACAGAACATGTCTGCAATTATGTTTTCTAGTTCTGTCTGTACATTTCTACGCTCTCTTGTGTCCATACTATTTTTGTTATTTTTTTTTTCTTTCTCCAACTTTTGCTACGGTCAATTACCAATTATCCCTTTACTTCTATGTCTTTTGACTCACTTTTGCTTTTTTATCTGTTTTTTCATTCTTTCTTCGATTAGTCCGATCTAGCGTTGAATTATCTCTTTTTACTATTAGTTTTCTCTCTTCGGTTTCTTGTATTGAATTTTGTAATTTTGTTCTAATTTTTTTCATCCTATTTCTATACAACGTAACTGTCATTTTTATTATTATTATTTTGTTTTTTTCCAGTATAAAATTTTGCTACATCATTTCCCTTCTTATTCCTGTTATACCTCTTTTTGCTCTTTCATTTTTTTAATAGTTGGTTGGCATTTTTATCTAAACTTTTTAGGCATTTAATCTTCTATGTTTTTCTGCCGTTTTGCATCTATCCATGTTTCCACCATTCCAATTAGATCAAATTTTCTTATGTATTTCCAAAAATCTTCTTTCTTATTGTTGTGTATTTGTATTATTGCTGGTATCTTTTGTTTTTAGATCATCTTTGTGAGCTTCTGATTTGTTTATTGCTCTTCTTTCACAACTTTCTCTAATAACACAGTTTAGATTAGTTCTTTGTTGTTTTTTATCATTTCCATCATCCTATTTATTACTGCTACTAGTTTTTGGACAGTTTTATTTTGACGTTTCTTTTGTTGTAACAACGTTTTTCTCCATT
This sequence comes from Tachinus rufipes, assembly GCA_963932245.1. Lineage (NCBI taxonomy): Eukaryota > Metazoa > Arthropoda > Insecta > Coleoptera > Staphylinidae > Tachinus > Tachinus rufipes. The sequence continues at coordinate 17,490,104 of OZ010748.1, read as the reverse complement.
TACCACTATCTTTATATATCCAACAATCGCCGTCTTACCTTTTGTTTTCATTTCTTTTGCGATATTTCTTAGTTCTTTCTGTATTTCTCTATTTTTCTTTGTGAGATCATTATCAATAAATATGTCGCTTCCCTATAATACGTTTTTCTTCATAATAATTTTTTGTTTATCTTCCTAATTCTCTAATTGTACAAAAATGCTTTCCAGTTTATTATTGTTTTTCATTTTATATGCATATTTACAATAAAATTACACTTTCTTTTAATTTCAAATTTTTTTGTACATCTTTACGTACGGTATGCTTATAGGTTAAGTTGCTTTAGTATTTTTTAGTTAGGTTAGGACAAAACTCTCCAAGCCATAGTAAAAAGATACCACTAGCTAGAAATTCAAGCAACCAAGAACTATTGTCAAAACTTTTTGGCAGGTGCTAAAATAAAGACAAGAACCAGTTAAAAAGCCAACGATTTGCAGTCTTATTTTGACGGGCAACTAACGGAAAAAATATCAATTGACTTTGTTGGCCCACTAGATACTACTCTTGCCAAAAACAAAATTATCTTTGCCATCTTAGATATTTAAACACGCTAGTTTAAAGCTTTTGGTACAAACAACGCTACAAACAAAAGCACCATCGCTATCCTAGAGCAACAGATAATGAGTACCTGACGGTTGTACTCAGCAATAACGGATCTTATTTTATTAGCAAACAATTCCGAGACGCCATTGCCAGGTGAATATGGAAGTACCATACGCCGGCCACATTCCAACTTCAGGCCAACCATGTAGAAAGGCTTTGAAGTGCCTGACCAAAAATCACTTTATGAAGCCAGCTTTAGATCAAAACAAAACACAATGAAACTTATTATACACATAATGACAGAATACATAGGTAGAAAAGAAAAAAAAATGATTGATGCGCTGTTGCAAAAGTGGGAAGGATTGTTGTAGGTAAATTCAAAATTTTATTTTTGCACAACTTCCAAGGTATGCAAAGCCCTGCACATTTTTGTTCAGTGGGCAGTTTGGAAGCTTGATCAACCGACAACTAGCGCTAGAAGATCAGTCTATCACAAACCTCAAACACCAATGCATCGCTTTACAACACGCATCCCTCAAGTTAGTTTTTATTGGAGATATTCACAGCCAATTGCAAGACAAATAAATTATCATTGAACGAGTAAATTTAATAATCTTACAAAATAAAAAATTAGATAAGAAGTTAAAAGCACTTGGAAACAGTCTACCTGAAGAATTGTCCCCAAAAGTCTAGAAAAACAAACATTTAGCAAGAAAACAAGGTCTTACCCAAACATCATGCCAGATATAGTTACTGCCTAGCACAACTTAGTAATCCCGCTTAAAACTCCAAGTCTCTTTAACACACACAAACAAAATATCTTCAGTAGTCTCCGCACCTGCAGAAACGTATAACAACGGTAAAAAAGAATTGTTTAAAAAAATTTTAGTGTGTTTTTGTAAGTCGGTGGTAGATGACAGTAATTATCAACCTAGATTTAAAACATGGCGTTTTATTGGTATTGCTATCCAGCGTTTACCTGGTGCCCGTAGGCGTCTTGATGAAAATTTTCCAAAGGTCAAGGGCGCCTGGAAAGCGTACGGAGTACGACCGTAGCCTGCGAGTTAGTAAAACTTGGTCTCTAGACAAATCTGCAGCCAAAAAAATGCACACCCCGATAAGTCGCTGAAGAAAAACTTTGAAGTTGCTGTAAAAATGCCGCCGTGGTCCCATATTGCATCATTTTTGTATAGTCTCCAGAGGTCGAGACTTGATTTACTGCTGTGTGTCTAGCGCCGTAAGTTTGATCTTGGTAGGTGAATGCAAGCCCCCAAAACAGTTGTTAGTGTAAATTGTACTAATACCTGGGAATAAAACACTTAAGAATAGCGGTAGTTGTGTCCTAATAGTAGTAGTAAGGGTAGTAATTAGAGAAGCACATAGTTGCTTTTGGTAGAGACAATTAAACTTCATTTTATTCTGTTAGCTAACAATTTTTAATAATTAGTAAGTAAGCAGTAGTAGTCGTAATTAAAGAAGCGCATAGTGGTTTTAGGTGAAAACAGTTGATATCTATTCTATTTTGTTGACTAACAATGCTCAATAATCAGTAAATAAGCACCGCAAAACTTTAAAAATTTTATACTCTTTTGCTGGTCCCTCATTGGTCCGCCCACAAAACAATTTTTTTTTATCTTTCTCACTAACTCTAGTGTTGGAGTTTGTGTTTTTGTAAGTGAAACAGGATGCAGGTAGTCAAAGTGTACCTTTACTTGTAGTCTGTAAAGACTGTCTTCTACCCAGTAGCAGTAACTTCCACTTTGTGCAAAGATCCATCATTGTAAAAGCGTACTAATTTCCCGATTGTGTTGCGTCTATGCCACTATATCCCACGGCTTGGCAGGTGTTGTATTTGATTGTAATAAAATAAACTGCCTTAACCTCCATTTAGACTTGATTTATGAGGACTCTTTCGGAAGTTGTAAAGGATGCTGAGTTGCTAAACGTAACGATTGGTTAGTATTGCTATTCAGTATTTATATGATGCTTGAAGACATCATGGACTTAGTCTTAAGCTTGATAATATTATAAAAACTTAGTTATTGACAAATTTGCAGCCAAAAGAATTGAAGCTGGTTGTTGGAGGAAGATTTTGGGGTTGCTGTAGAAACGCGCTTATGGTTTTATAAAGCATCTTTTGTGTTTAATCTACAAAGATCAGGACGTGTCTTACGGCGATATGAGCAATGCCGTGAGTTGTTTGTGGTTTTAGAGGGTCAATGCAAGCCTTCAAAACAGTCGTTGAGGTAAAAGTAAAATATTGTCTATAGTCTGTAGGCGCTTGGTGGTTGGCACTAAACATTTTTCTTGGTAATTTTCAATTGTTGGAAGATGACATACGGCAAGGTGTACACATGCTTGTAAGTCCCGTAGTATAGACAGCACACTTGGAACGCTCAACTATTATCATCTGGTCAAATATAGTTATTCCCCAGAACACACGGAATCACTTTACATAGAACTCCAAACCTCCGTAACATTCAAAACTAAACAAAATACCTTTAGGTAGTTTCTGGCATCTGCAGAAACCTAACTTAAACCAAATTAGATCACGTCTTCCATAAATTGTAACTGAACTTAATTTGTGGGCACTTTTTTGAAAATCGTAAAAGATGCAAAGTTACCAAAAGTAGCGTTTGGTTGGTATTGCCATCCACCGTTCACCTAGTGCCTGTAGGCATTTTGGTAAAGGGGTCCTCTAGAGATCAGGGACCAAAAGTTGCCTAGCAAACATATAGAGTTAGTCTATATTTTGCAAAGATTAGTGCAACTTAGCTGAAGACAAACTCGAAGCCAAAATAATGCACACAGATTTTAGAGTTGCTATGAAAGCGCCGCTATGATTCTATAATGCATCATTTGTGGTTAATCAACAAACGGGTCGGGACTTGCAGCGATTTGTGTACAATGCCATAAGTTGTTTGTGGTCTTCGAAGATCAGTGCATGATCTTAAGACAGTTGTTAATATGAGAGTAGAATATTGTTCATAGTTTGTAAGCATCAAAGAATTTTTTTGGTAATTTTTAACAGTCGGGAAACTACCTACGGCAAAGTGTTTATGTTTATAGGTCTTGTGCAAGCCTGGTGTTATAGATAACGCACTTAGAACAAATTTTGGTATAGCGGTTAATCCATAAACAGCGTTAGCAGACATAGCGGTAATTGAGTCGTAGTAGTGAAAGTAGGAGTCGTTATTAGAAGAACATATGTTGGTTTTTGGTGGAGACGGTTAAGGTCTAGTCTGTTTTGTTGGCTAAAATTGCGCAAAAGTTTAGGTTTTATATGTTTTTGGTTTCTTATTGGTTTCCGTAACACCTACCCTTTGAATTTTATTTTTTAAAGTTAAAAAATAAAGGTGTAGCTTTACCGGTAGTCTGTAGGAACTGTCTTTTACCCAATAACAATAGATCCCACCTTGTTTAGAGATCCATCATGGTAAGAATATACCAATTTCTTGTTTGTAATTTAAGGGTGCTCTCGGTTGTAAAAGACTTTCCATTGCTTTTAAGCAAGTTTTTCCGTACGTTTAGACAGTAATAGACTTAGACGGTAGCGGCTACGGTTTTATCTCTTCTTGGTTGACCGGCTGTAGCCGTCGGATTTTTCTGACAGTACTACCTATTGGTTGTAGCCGGCGTTTTTTTATTGATAAAATTGATATGTATCCCAAAGGTTTATCCTATCCGGACCTATCTTGGACGGACGAAGACAGATCCCATATGTGAAAAAGTTGGTAGTCCCACTTTCAACCTATTGTTGTTGCTTTCCATTGTCAAAATTTCTATTAGCTTGATTTTCTAGTTTGCATTCAGGTTTTATCGGTAGAAAAGTTTTGTTAGGTCTAATTGGAGTTGTAAAACCATAGCACAGCAAAGACGCCGTCACTTCAAACATTCTACAGAGAATACTTTTACTTAAAGTTTAGCGCAAGTTGGCTTATTGCTTGCCGCCGTGCTGCAGTGTTTTGTTTGCGTGCCGGTAGAAGCATCGTTTTTTGTATTTTACAAAAGTGCACCACTAAAAGAAAAGCAGAAATCTTTTAAAAAGCATACCAATTTTCCGTTTCTGTTGCGTCCAAATCCCCTCTTTCCCATGGTTTGCTTCGCGGGTGCGGGTTTGGAAGTGCTTTTGGTAGTAAACGACTGGCCCTTAAGCTTCACTTCATGCACCCGCAAACAAACGTTTGCACGTCTTTTTGCACGTTTGGCCAGTAGTGGGCTTAAAGAATGGCGTCTGTGGCTGTATCTCTTCTTAGGTGACCGGCTGTAGCCATCAATTGATTACTTCTTGTTGCATTTCTGAAGGTACTACCAATTGTTGTAGTCGGCGTTTGTTCTAAAATTCCTATGTTGTTCAAGTTGTACATCAAGTCGGTTCTTTCTTTAGTGCGCAACCAGGGTAAATCTTGTTGTCTTGATTGTAAACGCTTCGTTTGTTAGGTAGGCCCGGTATTTTTTTACGATCTACACAGTGGCCAAACATTTTAACTTTTAGAAGTAGTATCTGGTTTAGCAGGGGCTAAGCTTGGTACTGTTGTAAGAAACTATGTATGCCGTTAAAACCTTCTAATTTGCATTTGGGCTTTATCTATTTGCGACTTTTGTCAAGTCTGATTGAAGTTGTATCGATTCCTGCTTTGCATAGTGAAACGAGAGTAAGGAAGTTTCGGTAGAGGTAAAAAAGAATGTGTAAATAATGTTTAGTGTGTTGAACTAATGCCCGTAGGCATCTTGGCAAAGACGTCTATAGGTTAAAGACGCGGCAAAAGTTAGTATAAGAGTCCATCCATAAACGGCGTCAGGAGGCATAGTGGTAGTAACTACGTTTATCTCAACCAACCGCTCAACCAATAACAAGCAAACCAACGGTATATTATATAAAACAAACTTTACTGCTCGCTTCAAACATCTTCTCTACCAACGGGCTTGCCGTAAAACAACCCCGCTACATCTATTCTACACAGAAGTTTACATTTATGCATTGCCCGCTTTGCCAAGGGTAACTTTCTATACGGCCACTGTAGGTAGCGTCACGTTCTGTCATGTTCTAACCTAACCATAACTAAGTTCTCATTGAAAACCGCACTCTTAGTGAGTGCGTGTGTAATGACCCCTTTACCAAAATTCATAACGCACTCGGACTAGCACCGAGCTCCTCCACCATCCCTTGTAGAAAGATTTTAAGAAAAACAATTTTGAAGCCTTGATTAATTCATTATACATACATTACAATTCATTTGGAGGGTAGATGGTTTATTAAATAGCACTGTATTAGTAAATATTAATACTCAGTTACAATTTTATTTTATGCATTAACAAGGCAAATAAATCTTTTAATAAATTGATCACACAAATCACTTTGATTATTTTCCTTATAACATTTCCTAAACGTTTTTTTAGGTAATTTCAATGCTTCTTCATTAAAATTATTATTTTTATCCACCCAATCTCTTCCCATATAAGTGCAACGAGAGTAGCAACCTAATTCACCAACCTTTTTATCAATATCAGTAGTATTAGTATTTGTCTTGCATTTATTAATCAATTTATCTTCTATTTTATCTGCGCATCTTTTGAGTGCACCTCCACGTTCACAAATATCTGTTATATTAGCAAATTTATTACATTTTTTAGATAAATATGCCAATTCAATATTTGTATGTTCTGTTAATTTTTTTCTAAAATACGGAAATTCCTTTGCATAAACGCAATTATGAATACATGACTTGTTAGGATTATAAGGATGATCTACTTCTTTGCTGCAAATTACATATTTATCTTCTGCAATAACAGTCTGAAATTTAATAATTAATTATTGATGTATGTAGTAAAATTTAATTAATAAACGTACCTTGAATCCTACTAGGAATAGTAATATGGTTGCTGTAATCATAGTCAGATGATTGTTATTTAAAAATAAAAATGTGTTGATATTTATAATGATTGCTATAATTTTTTAAAAGGAAGTAATTTAAATTTATCAAATTATTTTATATGTTAAAAAAAAGTTAATGCTTCATCATCATTGTAGGATCACATTATTATAAATAAAGTTTATAGCTTTTTTGTATTTAGAGATACAGTTTCCAAAAACAAATTGTCTTAGTTATACTACTGCAACATTTACTAAACCTTGTCACAAATAAAATAAATGAAGGTTATTACAATGAGATGTAGTTTAACAGAGTTTGCTAGAATGTGCCATAATATTATTATTACAATTAAAATTCTTTAAATAGAATTCAAAACGACAACACAACAAAGCTAAAATGAAAAAATATATTTGTAATTAAGTGACAATAAATCAGTAACATTTCAAATTATAATAGAATTTTTTAATAAAAATTTTAATGTTGTAAATTCATTGAACAACTTATTAAATTAAATTACTTCCTGTTATTAATTATCAGAATAAAGTATAAATATAACCACATTATTATTTTCCAATAACAATTTCATAATGATTACAGCAAGCATATTATTATTCATCATATGTTGCAAGGTATGTATAAAAAAATAGAAACTAATAAATTAAATTTTTCAAAATTTTAGACAATAATTGCAGAAGATATTTATACAATTTGTACAAAAGAAATAGATCGTAATAATAAAAAAGGTAATGATTCCTGTATTATTTATTGCATTTTTGCAACAAAATTTCCATATTTAGAAAAAGCTGCCACTGAGCACACAAATATTGAATTGGCATATTTGTCTAGACCGTGCAATAGATTTGCCGATATAACAGATATTTGCGAACGCGGAGATGCATTAAAGAAATGCGCAAATAAAATAGAAAATGGATTTGTTACAAAATGCAAGACTAGCACCAATACTACAGATATTAATAATTACTGCTATATGCGTTGCATTTATATTGAAAAAAATTGGGTTAATGAAAATAATGAGTTTAATGAAGAAGCAATGAAATTACCGAAAGCAACGTTTGCTAAATGTTATAATGAAAATATACAAAGTGATGTATGTGAACAATTTGGTAAAAGATTTAATTGTCTTGTTAAAGCATCTGGTCAATAAATTAAATTGTACAAAAATATTGTTTTAAATCATTTTGACGTCAATAAATTCCAGAGTATTACAAGACCTGCTTAAGTAGCTTATGCAAAATTTTATTACCAGTTCTTTGTTTTTAAGTTGCAACATAGACTTTTGTAGATTTTATTTCAGTTTTAATTTTAAGAAAGAAAACTCTAAATATCCAAATCAACTCTCTTATACACACCAGGTTGATTTTCAACTTTCTCAGACAGAAAAACAATAAAAAAGTATATTTTCTTGATTTTTCCAACAAAAATAATAATTTAATGTGTAAAATTAAACGTACACCGCTTCCTTTTATTTATGACTAAGAAGCTTTGAATATACTTTGAAAAACAAGGGCAAATTGTTTGATAACAACTCTAATGCACGCCGTTCTACAACAAAGACTTAGATTTGAACCACTTAAAAAAAATACACAAAAAAGTAAGATATATTCTGCAGCGTACTGATTCTGCTTTAACTTTAAAAATGGTTTGGCCGTCTAAAGTAAGAAATATGTTTCCTCATTTCAAACCAAAATTAGAACCAGGTCCGTAATGCAAATTAAACAAAGCTTGAGAAAGAAAAAATCTTACAAGGCTGTACAAATACAATGCAAAAATTGTCTTATTTTTGTATTCATAAAAAAGTTCTAATAAAATTCCATATATTTTTTAAAAAATAACCTTGGATAAAATCAGGAATCACACGGAAGCTAAAAGCTATTGCCTAATCATCAACATGGTTTCAAATATGAGCTCCTTTCAACTAACTAGAGTTAAATCTAAATAATTTTTTGTAAAAAATCCTTCTGTTTAAACTCACAGGAACTATCTTGCAACAAAAAAAAATAAAGTTCTGTACTTTATGCAAAAATTTAGAAAACTAAATAATTAATTTTTATACAAATTTGTTAAATATACCTAAAGGTTTTCTTAATTTTAAAATAAAAAAACAAAAAAATACCTAACCTACACGGACGCCAACACAATCATCTATTGCAGCAGCTGCAACCATTCCCACTAGCTGCCAAACAATCTGCTTGCCGCCACTCAATCAATACGCTTTGTTTCTGGATGCAGTTAGACTTTAACACTGCAGGGAAGGCTGTACTCTCCTAGAAGAAGCTGTTAAGAAAACACCTTTGTTAGGAGCACAAACAGATAACATGTCACCTTTTTTTGTGTTTCAAAAACTCTTCAACTTGCGGGCACATAAACAAGATGAGCAGAACAAGGTCAATGATACAATTAGAATCTACACGGATGGTTCAAAAACCAATAAAGGTTCTGAAGCGAGAATTTTCTTGCAAAATCTGGATCTCATATTTTTACCACTAGGAACGCCGCACACAACTATCTTTTAAGCAAAAGCAGTACAACTTATAGAGTTATAAAAAAAGTAAACCGCAAAATATCTAGCAAAAATCTAACAGATAGTAGAGCGACCCTAATTGCTATAAATAACCTTAAAATCACATCAAAGCTAATTTTGAATGTCATCGTGTGTGACAATAACATCAAGCTGCTCTGGCTAAAAGGACATTCCAATAAAGTAGGTAACATTGAGGCAGACGAGCTAGCGAGTACAGAGTCAACCCTTATAACGTGTGAACCTGAACCATGGACTAAAACGGTCAATCAAAAGCTCAATCAAAAGCTTAATAATAATAATAATAATAAACGGCTTTGTTCTAATAAACAATTCAACTACAGATTTACAAAAAATAAAATAAAAATGTAAAGATTATAATATTAGAATAAATGTCAAGTAGTGTATTTTATAGCTTAGAAAGGTATAAAATTATTAGTATTGTAGTTCATAAACTCCATACTAGTATAATGTTCAATTTTTTTTAGAATTTCAAATATGCATTTTTTGTAAATTGCAAAAACAGATTTTTGTTTGACAAAAAGTGGCAATTTATTGTAAAGTCTTATACATGAATAATGAACTCCATTTTCGGTAATTGCAAACTTATGAATTGGGTAATTAAATTGTTGGTTATTGCGGGTTGTATAATTATGCTTGGGCTTATTTCCAACAAAATATTGATTTTGTTTCCACATAAAGAGAAGACATTCCATAATATAAATTGCAGTTGCCGTTAACAGTCCATGTTTTGAAAACATTGATCAGCAAGACTCACTATATTTTAAGTTTAATAAAATTTTTAAGGCTCGTTTCTGTATAATAAAATTTTTATTGAAATATGTCGAACTACCCCAATATATAATTCCAAATCTTATAATAGCAATAAAATTAGCATTATACGTACATTTAAAAACTGTAAAGGAAACATTTGTTTTTAAAATTCTGAGCATATAACATACTCTACCCAGTTTGGTAGAAATGTGATCAATGTGATATTTCTATTTTAATTTATTGTCAACAAAAACACCTAAAAACATTACTTGGCTAACAAGATGAAGTCTTGCATTGCCTAAAGCAATGGTTGAAGGAATTACAGTTGCCTCACTTTTTTTAAATATCATAGTATTTGTTTTTGATTCATTTAATATTAACCCATTCTCACTAAATTATTGCTTTAGAGCGTCTAGTAGCACGTACGCGTTATTCGCCATTTCCGACAAATCTTTGCCTTTGATACACAAATTGGTATCATCTGCGTAGTTTATAATTTTGGAAGATAAACTGCAATTTATATTAAAGATATCGTTAATAAAAATATTAAAAACTATAGGACCTAAAACACTACCCTGAGGAACCCCCATAACTATGTCCAAAGCATTTGATCGAACAATTTTGCCTTCGGCTAGAATTTCTACTAATTGTTTTTGATTTACAAGGTATGATTTGAACCAATTCAACGCAGTTCCCCTAATTCTATAGTTGTAAAGTTTGGACAATAATATATAAATAACCTACTAAAAATTAACACACACAACGCAATAGAAAAGCGTTGGAATAGCACTTCTGGCTGCAGACAGACAAACTGCCTTAAATGCTAAAACAGCCGATTACTATTTGTGGCTGTTCAGCAACAGAAACCAGCAAATTATGACAGAAATTTTGACAAAACATTGCTAACTAAGAAAACACATGCACACGATTGATATTGGAGATAATCCAACTGAAAAAAATGGGAAATGAATGACAAGACAATCGAGCACGTGCTATGTACATGCCCGGCCCTCTCATACAATAATAATAATAATAATAATAATAATAATAATAATAATAATCTTTTATTTAGTTTTGAAGATACATACATACATAAGATAACATAACATATATTTCAAAAACTACGTCAATAAAAAAGAAATTTAAAAATAATTATACTAGATTAAAATTCAATTTCAAAAAATTCATTAATATTATATAGCGGATTTATTAAAAGATGATTTTTTACTGCTATTTTAAACTTGTTAACAGTATCTGCTTTAATTTCTGTTGAAATTTTATTAAATAGATGAATTTGGAGTCTTCTGTTTTCGGTTAGTCTAAGTTTACCTGATGGCAATGACAGATCTTCTCGATTTCTTAAACATCTCATGTGTTCTTCACTTCTTTTTGTATATTTCTGTTCATCTTTTTTAATGTATAAAACTTGTGCAAATATAAATGCCGAGATGTCGGTTAGGATTCCATGTTTTTTGAAAAGTGGCTTGCAGTGCACATCGTATCTCAAACCTTCAATAGCACGTACAGCTCGTTTTTGCAATAATAATAATTTGTTGATCTGTGTTTTTGCAGCATTTCCCCATACTTCGATAGCATATATCATAACTGAATGAAACTGAGTGAAATAAGCAATTTTAGCTGCATGGTGTCCTATTGTTTGTCGCAATCTTCTTATTAAATAAATGGAGTTTGATAATTTGGTTTCTAAGTAGCCCAGATGATCACAACAAGATACCATACTATCAAGTGTCAAGCCTGAAAATTTTGCAGTTTTTTTAGTTTCCAAACCACCGGAACATTGGAATTGTAGTGTCATTGTTTTAAACTCGTTAAGTGTAAGTTTATTTGCAACGCACCAGTTTTTCATATCTTCTTTTGATTTTAAATTTTTTTCTAATAAGTCCAGTTGTGTGTCGGATTCTTGGAAAAAGGTTGTATCATCGGTAAAGAGAATAGACGTAGTTTCTATAGAGGTTGGCAAATCATTTATATACAACAAAAAAAGTAATGGACCCAAAATTGATCCTTATGGTACACCATCGCTGATTGATTTTGTGTTGCTTTCAAGATTGTTAAAAGTTACTATTTGTCGCCTGTTTGATAAATAACTTTTTATTAAATTTAACGGTAGTCCTTTTATACCATAGAAAGAAAGTTTATCCAAAAATATGTCATGTTTCATAGAGTCGAATGCTTTTGTTAAATCGAAAAAAATACAAACACACTTTTTCCTATTATCCAAGGCAATAGATATATGTTCTACTAATATATGAATAGCGTCAGATGTATTTGAATTTTTTCGGAATCCAAATTGTTGCTTTGTTAAAATATTTTGTTTTTCTAGAAACTGTAATATTCTGACATATATAAGTTTTTCAAATTTTTTTGAGAAAGCTGGCAAGATAGATATTTGCCTATAGTTATTTGTTTCACTCTCATCACCTGTTTTATATATAGGAACAACTCTGGCTAGTTTTAAAACATCAGGGAATTTTCCTTCTTTGATGCAGTTATTAAAAATATCTAATAATATTGTTGAAACAGATGGTATTATGGTTTTCATGATTGCTGTATCAAAATCGTAAATGTCTTTAGTTTGTTTTGTTTTGATTGATTTAGATATTCTTTCAATTTCAAATTTATCCGTTGGTTGAATAAAAAAGTTTAAATTTGTGTTGGATTTAATATAATCTGTAGCAGTTTTACATGAATGTGGAAGTTCCTTATAAAGATTCTGAGCAATATTACAGAAATAACTATTAAATTCTTCGCTGCTTGGAGCGTTAGATGGTAAAAGCTGCTTTTTAGTTTTTCCAGTTTCTTCTTTTACAATTTTCCAAAGAGTTTTAGTTTTATTTTCTGATTGAATAATTTTATTTAAATTTAGCTGTCGATGTTCTTCTTCTACTAACTTTATATAATACTTTTTATAACTTAAATATGTTTGTTTTAGTTGTATAATATTTCTATCTACATAGGCACTATATATTAACTCTAGCGTAAGTCTGCATTCACGTAGATGTAGAGATTCATTCATAGGTTTTTTTTTAATTGCATATTTATATTAATGTGGAAATAAGGCATTGTAGTACATCAGCAATGTGTTGTGAAAAAAAGTAAATTGATCATCTGATTTTTTTATGTATTGTAAATTATTCCATTTCTCTTGATTTAGATATTCAATGAATTGAGATATATTTTCTGTTGTAAAATGTCTGATTCGCTTACAACTGTCTTTGGAATTAGATATTGATGCAGAAAATTCAATTACTTGTGCTTCATGATCAGATATTACGCTTCTATAATTATATGATTGATAAGATATTAAATTTGTGAATATATTATCTATACAAGAACTAGATTTTTTGTCAAATCTTGTTGGTTCATATATTGTTCGTTTAAGGCCGTGCTCCTTTACTAGATTAGATAATTTTTTTTGATTGTTTGATAATTTATTTAGATCTACGTTAGTATCGCCAGCTAATATAATGTTTATGTCGGCTTTGTAATGTTGTTCTATATATGTTAACGCAGCGTCTAGGACCAGAAGGTATTCATCTATATTTGTAGATGGTGTTCTATAAGTGCATAAAACAATTAAGTTTAATTTATCAATAAATATAGCAGCAATCTCACATATTTTTTCAATGCTTAGATCGTTTAGTTGATTTATTGTTATTGCATTAATATCTTTTTTAACATATATACATACACCTCCACGAATATATTTTTTTCTACTAAAACAGCTTACCAAGTTAAAATCTTTTAATTGATATAGATGTTCATTTTCTTTTCGTAACAAATGTTCACTTACGGCAATTATATTTAGGTTTAACAGGTTTGCTATACTTTGTAGAGAGTTTATTTTATTTGTTAAGCAATCTATGTTTTGATGTAATATTTTAATTTTATGTATAGGTTCTTTTATGTTTTCGGTTTTGTTGCCTTGGTGTTGAAAAAAAAAACGATTTATCTTTTCACCTACTGGCCATATTTCAGAATTTTTAATGCTATCTAGATCATTTATTTGGAACGTCAAATGAAATGAAGAATATTCATCTGGCCATTTGGATGTTATTTTTTTACATTTTAAGTTTGTAAAACTATTTGTTTTTAAATGTTCCATTATGTTATTTTCTGTTGTATCTTCATGTAGTCCGCGTATATGTAAATGACCCATCTTTTCAGATGGTTTAAATGTTTCGGTATTAATTGCTTTTCCAATTATAATATGTTTATTTGGTTTGTATGTGACTGTTTTAAATTCATCATTTTCAATTTTATTAGTTTCTTGAGTATTGTGTATTATACTTTTTGTTTTATTTATTGATTCAGTTAAAGTATTGCCATCTATTGTAATGTTTGCATAAGTTTGTTTTGTGCTAGTTGGTAAGTCAGAAACATTTACGCTTTTCTGATTTTTATTTCCTGTTATTTGCGACTTAGCAGGTTTTGTTATTGGACCAGAGATGTCGCTATTGCTGTTTGATTGTTTATGTTTACTTAACCTTTCTTCCGAATGCAGAAACAAAGAATACTGCATTGAATGCAAAGTATTAGGACACAGAACGGGAGAGAAAAGATGTCCAGCTACAAAGAAAAAAGAAATGAGGAAAACAAAGAAGAATATGGAGGACAACAACCCAGATAACTGGAGAGAACAGGAGGAAAAAATAGTATCACATAATGTATAAGTTTATACAAATAAACATAGGGAGGGGAAGAGAGGCTCAAGATTTACTAATAGCAACAGCGGAGAGAGAGGAAATAGACCTAGTGCTAGTGAGTGAACCTAATAAAAACAAACTAAATGGTAAGTGGATAAGAGACAAAGGAACAGATGCAGCAATTTTAGCTAGGGGGAAGTGTAGGGACAAGGTGGAAAGATGGGGAACACCAAAAGAAGGAATAGTGTGGGCAGAAGTACAAAACATGATAGTATACAGCTGTTATATCAGCCCAAACTGCGGTCTGGAATACTATCAAGAGTGGATAGAAGAATTAGAAAGAAGTTTAAGAAAACAGAAAAACAAAAAAATTATTGTAGGAGGAGATTTCAACGCAAAATCACCGAGATGGGGAGGCTACAAGAACGATTTAAGAGGAAAAATCTTAGAGGAGATGATAGCAGGGTTAAATCTTACAATCTGCAACAATGGAGACAAACCGACGTTTGTAAGAGGAAGCTCAAAATCACATATTGACATCACCATAGCAACGTGGGAAATGGCAAAAATAATAAATGAATGGACCGTGACTGAAGAAGAATCACTGAGTCTACACAAACAAATACAATACAATACAAAGGAGAAAGGAAAACAGGAGCACACGAGAGAAGGTAAATGGAACGTAAGAAGAATGGACAAAGAAAAGATAAAGAGAGGCATGGAAACAAAAGAAGTGACAGAAAACGAAAATATTGAGAAAAGATGCGAGAGGTACTCAGAAAAACTGAGAAAAGCGGCGGAGGAAGCAATTCCTAGGTACAGGGAAGGCGGACGAAAAGGACCATACTGGTGGTGTGAGGAAATAAAAGAATGCAGGAAAAACACAATACAAACAGCGAGGAAAATCAAAAGGCTGAGAAGAAGAGGAGAGAACACAGAGGAAATAGAAGAGAAACTAAAAAACGACAGAAAATTTTTAAAAAAGGCAATTAGACATAGCAGAAAAAGATGCTGGAAAGAAATGATAGAATCTATAGATGGGGATCCTTGGGGAAAACCGTACAAAATAGTGATGGACAAATTGGGTGGAAGAACAAAAGGAATCTGCTTAAAAGAAGACGAAGAAGAAGAAGTCATAATTAAAAAACTATTTCCCAAGGGAGAACCAGTAGAAGAACCAGAAACAAAAGAAGAAGAAGCAACAGTTATGGCAACAGTGGAAGAGATCAAAGAGATCATAAAAGAATTGCCTAACAACAAAGCACCAGGTCCGGACGAAATAACAACAGAGATTGTTAAAGCAGCATTAGACGGAAACGAGATAGAAATAACTCAAATAATCAACAGGTGCCTAAAAGAAGGAACTTTTCCAGGATGTTGGAAAGAAGCCACTCTGGTACTGATTGAGAAAAAAAAAGAAGCAGGAAAAGCAACATCATACAGACCAATATGTTTAATCAACACACTGGCTAAAATAATGGAAATTGTACGGAGAATAGAACAAGAAATAGAAGAAAAAGAAGGATGGGAAAAAAAACAATACGGATTTACCAAAGGAAAAACAACCTTAGGAGCTATTGAAAAAGTGAAAGCAATAGCAAAAGAAGCAAACAGCGGAACGCAGAGGAAAAGGCAACACTGTGTAATGATAGCGTTGGACATACAGAACGCGTTTAATAGCGTATCATGGGCAGCAATCATAGAGGCGGCAAAGAAGAAAGAACTGAACAGAAAAACAATCAAGATTATATGGAGCTACTTACAGGACAGAAATCTAGTGACCAAAAATGGAAGATTCAAACCTACTAGAGGGGTACCGCAGGGCTCAGCACTGGGACCAAAACTGTGGAACCTTGTCTATAACGAGTTACTTCGAATGAAGATGCCGGAAGGCGTGTCAATAACAGCATTTGCGGACGACATAGCAGTAGTAGGTAGAGACGTAGAAATAGAAGTACTAAAAGGAAGATTAGAGCTGGCAATTGATATGATACAAATATGGATGAGAAGTAAGGGCTTAAAACTAGCAACACAAAAAACTGAGGCGGCATGGCTATCGACTAAGAGGAATAATAGAGGAACAGGTAAGATACAGGTGGGAGATCAAGAGATAACCATAGGAAAAAAAATCAAATACCTTGGAGTGACACTCGAAGCAAAGGGATGGAATGAACAGGTTAAGGAAGCGGTCATTGGAACAAAGGAAATTGAGAGAAAGCTTGGTAGACTTATGCTAAACAACGGAGGTCCAGGAGAAGAAAGCAGAAGGCTAATAGCAACGGCAGCAAGAAGCAAATTGCTGTACGCCGCAGAAACATGGGGAGAAGCCATGAAAACAAAGAAAAACAGAAAGGAAGTAAGAGGAGCCACAAGAGCAAGCTCGCTAAGGATTTGTAGAGCTTACAGAACAGTGTCACAAGAGGCAGTAGAGGTAATTGCGGCAACACCTCCCGCGGATATGATGGTGGAGGAAAGAATAGAAATAAAAAAACTTGTAAAAGAAGAAACGAGTAAAAAAGAAGCAAAGATAAGAGCAAGAGAGAAGACTATGGAAAGATGGCAGAGAAAATGGGATACAGGAGAAAAGGGGAAATGGACGAGAGAATTAATCTCAGACATAAAAGAATGGGTAGAGAAGAAACCCGAGACGTGTTATTATACAACACAAATACTGACCGGGCACGGAGCATTTGGAACATTCTTGCAAAAAATTAAAAAAATAAATGAAGAAGAAAGGTGTACATTTTGTCAGGAAGAAACACACGATAACGCAGAACACACTCTAGTAGAATGCGAGGCGTGGGAGGAAGATAGAAAAAAACTAGAATATATACTAGAAAGCAAAGTGGATAAAAGAACAATCATTAACAAATGCTTAAAAGATGAAAATAAATGGAGGGCGTTAAAAAACTTTGCAACAAGTGTACAAAAAAAAAATTGAAGAGTTTGACAATAGAAGAATATAGAAAAACAAACAATGGAAACAAACTCACAAACTAAAAGCCATAGAAGAGAAAGGAAAGAGATGAGAGAAGCTAAATGGAAACAAGAAAACAGAGAAAAAGATCAAATAGAAAGGATATGACAATTGTGCATACCAAGAAACAGAAGAAAAAAGAAGAACATTTACAGAGACTACGATACCAAACGAAATTGCAGAGATAAGGAGAAGGAGAAAAGAAATATTGAAGGAAAGCAGAATAACAGAAATAACAAGGCATATACCAAATGGTAGATATGCTATCTCGAGGATGACTGAGAACGCAACCTTTCAGATAGTCAGAATATACCTGGCAACGAGAGGACATGAAGAAGTAATTCCTGATGGAGATACAAGGATATCACTGGAGGTAAAACTTACAAATCTAGGACTGCCAAAAGGAATACAACTGATGGAACTGCATAAATTATTCATGAAGGAGAGGGGATATGATAAAGAAGAAGTGAACGAAGACCTTAGTAAGCTAAGAGCACATCTGAGAACAAATTATATAATTAGAGTAAATAACACAAAGATGGGAGAAAGAAGAGAATGCAGAGGTAGATGCCAGTGCAGATAAGAAAAGGCAAAATGACAAAAGAGACAGACAAAGGTAGGGGCTATAGGGAGAGAAGGGCCGGGGACAGCATGCGTGCCGCAGATGATGCGTGAAAAATCCGCGAAGCAAAAACCAGCCCGCCTCAAACTAGCACCAAATGTAGGTTAGTTTAGACAGGGACATTAAAACAACAGGATTTGCG
The DNA here is from genome assembly GCA_963932245.1 of Tachinus rufipes. Lineage (NCBI taxonomy): Eukaryota > Metazoa > Arthropoda > Insecta > Coleoptera > Staphylinidae > Tachinus > Tachinus rufipes. Next base: position 17,471,930 of record OZ010748.1, on the reverse strand, counting down.
CAGAGAAGAAAACCGGAAGGTATTACCATGCGTAAGTTATTCTTAAGGGCCACTTGTTGAGAGGCAAACAACTCACTACGTCCTAAAAAAAAAAAAAAAAAAAAAAAAAAAACCTTTCTTCCAAAGAAGTTATTTTAAATTTAAGTAATATAATAATTTCTTTGCTAAGTATATACTTATCTTCCATTTCCTTGATAAGCTTTTTAAGCAGTTGGTTCTCCAATAAAAGATTTTCTTTTGATATTTCGATGACATTATTTTCACAACACTGAATATTATCTTCATCAATTAGTTTGATATCTTTGTACTTTTTGAAACACGACTGATGATAGATTGTTCCACAATTTACACATTTAGGTCCAGTTATCGCGGTTGCGCCACATTTGCATAGATTTTTATTAGCACTTTTTTTGATAACGTCTGTCTCGTCCACCATCTTTAAATGCAGTAATATATTATTACAATGTCCATGTTGGAAAGCTGCTGGCTTGACATGGCCAGTATAAGAGAGACCCTTCTAAGTGTTGTACTTGCATACATCAGTTAAATGCTAGGTCAACGGAGTAAGGTCATTACTGGAAGAGGTACAAAAAGCCTACGTGCAGTAGACTTTAGTTTACTTTCTAACTTTTAAATCCAAATCTATTCAAGCAATAAAAATACAAAAACTATAACTACATATCTAAAAAAGGTTAAAAAAGATACAGTATAATGGAAAAAGACATATGTTCTCTTCTAAAACGTCACTATTCCAATTTTTAGGTTGCATCTTAAGCTCATCGGCATCAACTTTTGAAAAACATCTAAGGAGAAGCCTGTAACAATGTAAGAAAAATGTTTGGGATTCTAAAATAAACATTGTAGACAATTTTTCGTTAAAGAATTTCTGTTTAATATCATATTCCTCTCCAAGCAAGTCCACTTGCAATACAACAAAGCTCAAATAAGCAACAAGCTGTTTACCATATTGAATCTAATCATTCAACAACATCTTTGGACAAAATTATGTTGTCATTAATTGTCAATTTGATGGCACATGACATAAAAATTAAAAATATTATTAAAAAACTGCTATAGATAAAGTCTTACAACTTGTTTGAAGGAGATTAATAAGTTTAGAAATTAATGCAAGCATTAGATTTAAGATAGTAAAATTAAGAAAACAATAACTTAAACGTAGTACATAACTATACAAAACAAATTTAAAAAAACTTAACTTAAAGGCTTCCTATTATTCATAAAACATGCTTGGCTTCTAACATCCTTAAAACATATGTACTGTATGTGCAGTTTAAAACGTAAGCCCTCTATAGTTGCATATAGTGCACTATAAGTGTATAATTTGCGATAGTATACCGACATAGAAAGCCCAATAAATTTTGTTAAAACAGTTCAGAATAATTTTATTTTTCATATCTGTTCATTATACATGAAAATTTTTAGGAAGCCCAAAACGGGATTAGTAAAACTTTAGTGGGCTTGGTATCAACCGCACAACATACTGTTTTGGGCTTTATAATAATGGTTAATGCGATTATTTATAGACAATTTATGTTTCTTAGTGCCAGAAACGACAATTAAAGTTTATTTTTATATATTTTTTTTATTATTCTCCCGTCATGACTTCTGTCAATTAAAGAGACGCGTAGTATTAGAAGCGCAGCAAATTTAAATTAAAGAATAAAACTGTTTTCACATCTCCCCTTTCGGGGTAAGGTTTGTTGGACATAATTCATCTTCATCTATATCTTCTTCTTCTGTTGGTATTAATTTTGCTTTGAAATAAACTTGTTTTTGAATTTTTCTAATTTGTCTTGACTTTCTATAAAATAGTCAATCTCTCAGATGGTCTGGCTTTTTCTTATTTAGTTTGTTGCCGTTTTTTATATATACCATATCTCTTACAATGTACTCATGATGGTATCTATTGTAATTATGTGATATTAGAGAGATTAACTCTAACATTAATTTTCTATCATTGGTCTAAACATCTTTGTATTTTTTTCTTTTTAATTCTTCTGTTATGACACTTGAGTGCGTGCCATTTAATATGTACTGGTGCAAAACCAGTGACTGAGTGTTCTATCTAATTATATCTATCAACACATTCCCTAGCAACTATTGTCCAAGCTTTTTTTTATTTATTTTACATCTTATTTTATTGACTAGAATCTGATTTAGTCACTTGTTTAAGCCGTTTGAAAATAGTGCATTTGTTGGAGTATAAAACATTAATAACACAAATGTATGGTATGCAACTTGAGTTGTATGGCATGCAACCCAAGTTGCATGCTTCTATATACTTTATATACATATAACAACCTTGTTTTTAGTTTCAGTATTAACCACTGTGCGCAACGGTTCGATGTAAGTTACCTGAATAAACGTTATAATTAAATCCATAAGCATCGCTTAATCTATCTACTCAATACATTTAATATCCACATGGTTCAACAGGTTATGGGCTCAGAGTGCGTTACGGTAGAATTAAAAAGAGAATTAAGTGATTATAACAAAAACACGTGCTCGTTTGATTAATTAGAAACACGTGCTTGTTTGGTTAGTTAAGTGTACAGCAACAAAGTATTTAAGGTATAACATTAAGTGATTATAACAAAAACACGTGCTCGTTCGATTCATTAGAAACACGTGCTTGTTTGGTTAGTTCAGTGTACAGCAACAAAGTATTTAAGATAATAGATCGACACAGTATAACAAAGCTTAACGGAAACAACTATTTTATGGGATACAATAATTAAAAACTCCCAGGTTCCAATAACTGAAAAATGGTCTAAATCTGATGAAAAGGCGATGACAACAATTGTTTTAAGTAATGAGGATGAACAATTGCAGTTAGTTTGGAGTTGCAAAACAGCACGAGACGCATGGAATGCGCTTAAGCAATTTCATGAAAAGGACACCCCTAGTACTTGAGTTAGTATACTCAGAAGCATTATACAGTGCAAAGCGGACGAGACGTCTAATACTGAAGAGCATGTCATTAAAATCAACAAACAATTTCAGAAATTACAAGCCCTGAGGACAGAAATGAACATCGAATTTTTGATGAATGCAACATTGCTTAGCTCCTTGCCGAGCAGTTATGACAATTTTATTACTGCTTTGGAAGTTTGAAAGGAGGAAGAGCTAACATGCACGCTAGTCAGATCAAAAATTATTGAAAAGTTTAGGCGTCGCAAAGATAGAGATATCACGTGTAACGTGCCACATCACACACACAGAACAACCCTACTTGCTACTTCTGCAAGAAACCGGGACATGTAAAAAGAGATTGCAGGCGGTTTGCCCAATGGCAACAAAATAAACAAAGCCAGGCCAACTTTGTAAAGGAAAATGAAGAATAGTATTTATTCTGTATAAATCCAAGATACAATGGATGGGTGCTTGACACAGGAGCGACATGTGTGACATATGTCTGGTAAAAGGAAACATTTCATAAGTTTTAATGAAAATAATGTAAAAACTGTGTGTGTTGAGAACGGAAGAAGCCTTTCAAGTTCTGGAAGCGGGACTGTTCGTTTGCAGGTAATGAATAAATCCACTAAAATTACAACAATCACATTGAATAATGTTCTCTATATTCCAAGCATTGGGGAAGCTTGATATCAGTTGGAAAACTTACCAAACAAGAGTGTGAAATTAAATTCAATGTGAAATATACGTAAGCAACAAACACATAGCAGTTGCAGACCTGCACGACTGTCTATTCAAGTTAAGAACAATAAATGACCAAGAAAGAATAAATTTTGTAAAAATCCAAAACTCATGTGTTTACGATTGGCATCAACGTCTAGGTCATCGCGATTTAAGTGTAATAAAGAAGCTAGGTGAGTGCAACAAACTTGAAATTTCAAAATGCAACAAACTTGAATGCAATCAAGTATGTGAAGCATGCATCAAAGGAAAAATGGCAAGGCAACCCTTCCCACAACAATCGACATATCGGGCAACGGAATTCTACAACTCATTCATAGTGATATCTGCGGTTCTATGGAAAACTCTACTAAAGGAAAAATCTTAAGCACTTGAAAAATTAAAATCTACTTTGAAGCAACAAGAAACAAGTTTGATAAAAAGGTTAAAGAAATTTGCTCGGATAGAGGCGGTGAATACTTGAATGGCAAATTTCAGAATTTTCTTGACAAACACGGCATCACAAGACAGCTGACAGCTCCATACACACCGCAACAAAATGATGTAGAAGAACGTCGCAATTGTAACCTGATTGAATAAGCCGGATGTATGCTATTTGATTTTAGATTGGAGAATTCATTTTGGGGGGAAGCAGTGCTGCCTGCAAATTTCATTCAAAATTGTTTACTATCACAAAGTATAAAAAAAAACAGCACACAAACTATGTTTTAACAGGAAGCCAATCTATGAAAACATCACCCTTTTGGAATGAAATGCCTTACAAAATTATATGATGCAAGAAGAAGAAAACTCGACCCAAAAGCAGAAGACGCAATTTTACTTGGTTTTGATTCCGAGTCCAAGGCCAATCGATGCTACGTCCCACATAGAGGAAAGGTGATAATTTCCAGAGACGTAATATTTTGTAAACATAGCGTTAAAAAGGAACAAAGCAACAACAAAAGTACAGAAACAACAGACGTCCACTACCCACTCACTCAAGAGGACAAAACTCTAAAGGATGATAAGAAAGAGGACAGGATTCAGGAGGAGCAAAATCAAATGGAAGAAGCGGGCAGTAATCGTGGTGAGTTTTCAAAATTTTAATTAAATAATTACGATAACGGAGAACATGAAAAGCCTGACGAGCACAATATTATTGAGCCTGCAAGAATATCGGCAAGAAGTAATAAAGGTGTACCACCACCAAAACTGTCAGACTACCACGGTTATCTAGTTACGGATACGGAACCACAGACTTATAACAAAGCCATAAACAATATCGACAAAGACTTATAGATTAATGCTATGAATGATGAAATTAAATTCTTAAACGATAATAAAACATGGTCAATTATAAATGCACCAAAGCATGTAGACATTATAAGTTGCAAATGGGTATATAAAATCAAAACCGACACAAATAATAAGACTAGTAGCTCAAAGATTTAACCAAAAAAATGGAGTAAATTACGATGAAATATTTGCAACCAGTTGTAAGGCAAACGACATTTCAAATTTTGATCAGCATAGCTGCTGGAAATAAAATGACGATTATACATATTGATGCAAAAACTGTATTTTTACATGGAGAATTAAACGACACAATTTACATAAAAATACCACCTGGATTAGACCTAATAAACACAGACAACAAAGTTTGCTTATTAAATAAAGATTTATATGGCTTAAAACAGTCGGCTAAGATCTAGAATGATACCGTGCATGATGTTTTATTAAATGCAGATTTGAAACAAAATCAGTATGTTCCCTGTCTCTACTCGATGAAAAAAAAGCAATATCATTCTGTACGTGCTCATCTATGTAGATGACATATTGATTTGTTCAAACTCAAGCACCACGCTTAAGAGAATCGAAAATTTACTAAAACACAAATTCTTGATTAAAAACCTAGGAGAGATCAAACAATATTTAGGCATCAATGTTACAAAAGGAAAAAATTATTACTATATCAATCAAGAAAAATATATCAAAAAGATGGTGTCCGAATTTCAACTAGAAAACTCAAAAATAAGTACCATACCTATAGACCCTCAATATTTTGAAAACAATGACATTAAACTATTATCAAATAATGATAAATACCGTAAAACAATTGGTAACCTACTGTATGTATCAGTAAAAACTCGTGCAGACATTTCTGCTGCAGTATCAATCCTAACTCAAAAAATCGAAAAACCGACAACAAAAACTGAGAAGAAATCAAAAAATTTATCAAATATTTAAAAGGTACTGGAAATCAAAAACTGAAATAAGGCTCAAAAGCAAACGATAATCTCCTGGCATATTCAGATGCAAACTGGGCAAAAGATAAAATTACGAAAAAAATTTACAGTGGGTATGTGTTTCTTCTTGGAGGATTAATAAGCTGGACTTGTCGAAAACAAGATGTAGTTGCCCTTAGTTTCACTCAAGCCAAACTCATTGCCTTAGCAAAAACAACCAAAGAGTGCATTTGGCTTCAAAATATTTTAATAGATTTCTTCATTGTTACAAACATGCCAACTGTAATACATGTTGATAATCAGAGCTGCTTACAAATAATAAAAGAAGAACGGATTAGTGTAAGAACAAAACACATCAATATAAAAGCGTATCATATTAAGGAAAATGTTGATAACTAAGTTATTAAATGTGTCTATTGTCCAACAAAAGATAATATTGCAGATCTATTAACAAAACAAAGTTCGACAAATTTAAAAACAAGTGTTCACTAGTAGATTTAGATGCATTAGATTTAAAATGTATAGATTAAGGAAGAAAATCATAACACTTGCTAATTATTGTAATCATAACATTTTATTGACAAAAAGACAATTTTGTTTATGAAGATTTTATATGTTCTATGTTCTTTATTTCTAAATGTTCAATTCTTTGTTAATTACAAGTTAATCATTCATAACATTTGTATTAAGGAAAAGTGTTGGAGTATGAAACATTAATAACACAAATGTATGGTATGCAACTTGAGTTTTTTTTAATTCTTTAAATTCATTTAAGTTTATCTTCGAATATTAATTCGTTAAAATCATCTCAATTTTATTGGTTTCTAACACGTTTTGAAGTAGCTTGATGATATCTGTGTCGTTCTGAGATTTTGAAGTTAAAACAAAGCTCGTATCTCGTGTAGTAGTCAACCAATAAATGAAAGTAATTTTTTGTTGATATTTGTTTTCCAAATCCTCCAATGGTATCTATAGACAATTATTTTATATGATTTAATACAAATTTGCTTTAGCCTCTTGATTTATTTTTTATAAATATGTCACAGTTTCTACTTCTTCAAACATGAAATTATAAAACAAGTTACTATGTTTATTATCAAAAATTTATTCTTACATATACATTACTAGTTTTGGCTCTACATATAGTTATATAACTTATTACATGTCTAGCTCTAGTAGAGCAAAAACTATTATTGTATTTGTAAGAATAAGTTTGTTATAAAAAAACATAAATTATCACTTAGTGGAGGTCACAACCATCAATTATATTTTTCAAACATTTTTTTGTAATAGACTGTTTTATAGAAAAGCACTGATGCCAAACTTAAGGGCTTTCTGTAATCCATAAAACATGCTTGGCTCCTAACATCCGTAAAACATATGTACGTAAGCACTCTATAGTTGCATATAGTGCACTATAAGTGTATAATTTGCAATAGAAAGCCCAATAAATTTTGTTAAAAAAGTTCAATAATTTTATTTTTCATATCTGTTTATTAACTATGACAATTTTTAGAAAGCCCAAAACGGGCTTTGTAAAACTTTAGTAGGCTCGGTATCATCCGCACAACATACTGTTTCCGGCTTCATAATGATGGTTAATGCGTCTATATATAGACAATTTATGTTTCTCAGTGCGAGAAACAACAATTAAAGTTAATTTCTATATACCTTTTTTATTATTCTCCTGTCGTGACTTCTGTCAATTAAAGAGACGTAGTATTAGAAACGCAGCAAATTTTGATTAAAGAATAATACTTTCTTTACATCTTCTCCCTCAGAGTAAGGTTTGTTGGACATAATTCATCTTCATCTATATCTTCTTCTTCTGTTAGTATTAATTTTGTTTTGAAATTAACTTGTTTTTGAATTTTTCTAATTAGTCTTGATTTCCTATAAAATAGTCGACTCTCAGATGGTCTAGCTTTTTTCTATTTAGTTTGTTGCCGTTTTTGATATATACCATATCTCTTACACTGTACTCATGATGTTATCTATTCTTGTCATAGAGTTTTTTATTGTAATTATGTGATATTATTAATCTCTCCAACGCTAACTTTCTATCATTGGTGTCCGTGCTATTTAATATGTATTTTGGTGATAAACCAGTAACTAAGTGTTTTATCTAATTATATCTATTAACACATTCTCTAGCAACTATTGTCCAAGCTTTTTTTTTTATTTATGTATTTTACATCTTATTTTAGAGTCTGATTTAGTCTTTTGTTTAAAGGTGTGTGTGTTATATTTTTTGGCATCTGCACATTTGGGTCATATTTGTAAAAGAGTCAATTATTTTTTTCCAAAAATGCATCTCTTAGTAGATTGTGCAGGCAACAAGTTACCATAATTAGCTTATCGCACAATTGTGGATTTATCGCAATTAGTGTGTAGTAGATTCGGAAAATTTGGCACAAGAGACCAAATGCATTTTCCGTGACTCGTCGAGCTCTGCATAATCGATAATTATAAATAGTTTTTCTCCTATCAGAATTTGCAGACAATTTGGTATACGGCTTCATGATATGTCTATGTAGTCTAAAAGCTTCATCAGCAACCACAACGTATGGTAGTTTCTTATTTGAGTAATTAGGAAAAACTTCATCTGATAGAAATAATCTTTCGGAATATACATGATTGCCCATTTTAGAGCTAGAAAATATAGAATTATCTCCCTCTTTGCCATAGGCACCAACATCGACAAACAAAAATTTACAGTTTGCATCTACGATTGCAAGCATTACTATCAAAAAATGTTTTTTGTAGTTAAAAAATAATGATCCACTTTTATTTAAGCACAAAATCCAGATATGTTTACCACCAACCCCTGCAACGCAGTTAGGAAAGTTCCACTTATAAAATTCTAACGCTTTCTCTTTCATATTAATTTCATTTAGTGGTGGTAGAAATATAGGAACTAAATGCAGACACATTGCTTCTATTGTTTCTCGAACAATAATGTTCAATGTAGCTGGGCGAGATACAAAAAACGAATGCAAGTGATCTGAATGTTTTTCCTGTAGCCAAAAAAAGCATCAAAATATTGTTATAATAATAATTATGACAATATTTTCTATTTTGACATTGTTTTTAAGCTGGAGAGTACAAATCACGATGGAAACACATTTGTGATAATTATTTGAAACACAGAAAGAAACTGAAGCTAGGAACTGGTAGTGCAGCATCGAAACGACCAAAAAAATGGCCCTTGTTTCAACATCTACAATTTTTGGAGCTTGTCAAGTTTGAAAGAAGGTATACATACTATCATTTTCTAGATTTTTGCGTTTCCTTATGTTTTTTAATACTTTTCAGCCGTATTAAAAATTATGACTGAAGCCAAAATGAGGAATCCTGCGGTTTACATAACTCAGTCGATAGCGAACTCAATGATTTGCAATGTCAAAACTTGGACGAAAGTGTTTCTGAACCCAGATCACCCAAATATACGGATTTAAACCCGAAAAGGATAAAGTTTAATTGCAAAAATTCAAGTCGTTCATCATCTGCTGCATATTCACAAAGTTCAACTCCCAGTACCACTCCCAGTTCATCAAAAGCTAAATTTTTGTGTCGTAACTTGTGTCGCGATTAACAAATGAGAAGAATGAAGATGATGATGTCGATCTATTTATGAAAAGCATTGCTTTTACGATTAAAAAGCTACTTCCTAATTTAATATCACAAGCTAAATTGCAGATATTAACTCTGGTTAGCAATCTTCAGGCTTCTTGTGATGGGAGTTTTATTCCGACAACACCTCGGACAACATTATCATCGGTTCATTCAAATATTCCATTTATACCTGATTTAGAGCAACCACACACAACTCCCATTGACTCATCATGTATTATTACCACACCTAATACATCCAATACTCCCTCTCCCTATACTTATCGTTATTTATAAACAACAACAACATAAAAACTTGACTATAAAATAACTAATGTAATATTTTCAATAAAAACTTTTTTCTAAATTCTTATTTGTTCAAACATAGTTTTTACCTTAAAGTTAACGCTAATTTTTCTTCTGGAAAAATTGGGATTTTTACTGCATTTGTGGACAGTTTCTTCAAATCTACATGAATGAGATTCAAAACAAAATCAAATTGCTCTCTATTGAGTCTAAAAAAGTTGCAAAACTTTTCATCATCGGCATCAAGATGAGTTTTAATAAGTATTCTGTAATGATGGCTTCTACATCAGTATAATTCGTGAGTTTCTTTTTGCAAGGAAAGCAATAACCTCTGAATATCATCATCTGCTTCATCTTCTATCAAAACCAATGCTGCTAATGTTTGGGAATTCATTTTTATAAGCACTTTTCACTTGACAACTTTAGAGACGACTGCCAAAATTCAAACTTTGCTGGACGTCGCAACAAAATCGCACCATAAGCCATTTGATAATGGTGCATTAACTGATGCAATTGTCAGTTTACCGTTCTTTTTTAAATTTTTTTGAGTTTATCCCCAAATATTGATCAGTTATTATCATCCCAATTTTATCAGTTTCTAACACGCTTTGAGCTAACTTGATAAAATCTGTAGCGTTCTGTGACTTTGAGGTTAAAACAAATGCGTATCTTGTGTAGTGGTCAACCAGTAATTAAATTATTTTTTTTAATCTTTCTCTTCCAAATCTTCTAATGGTATCTATAGACATTATTTCATATGGTTCAGTCGCAATATTCAGTTTTTTAATCAATTTTAATTTCATTTTTTGAATTATTTTGTTCTTTTTCTGGTCCGTTTTTAAGTCATCTGTTTGTGTCAGATTTACTATTTTTAGAGCCTCGTCAGTGTTTTCAATCGGTTCCAGTACTGTATTTTGACTTAATCAGTCCGCTTCAGCGTTATCTTTACCGGGTACATATTTTATTTGAGGGTTATATTCTGACAGATAATAAGTTAACTTACCTAATGCTTCGTCTGTTCTCGTTTTAATGTTCAAGTTTTCAAGCGGTTTGTAATCTGAGTAAACCTCAAACCATCTTCCAATCAACCAATGTTGCCAATATTTTACTACTTCTTTGATTGCCAGGTTTTTCTTGTCTATCTATTTGTAATTGCTTTAGTATTGCCCCAATTACTTCTAGCAAAGCATCTGTGTACATTTTTATTGGCAAATCTTTTCAAATATTTCTAATCCCGGTTGAGAACATAATAATTTATTTATTTCTGTAAAAGCCTTTTCATATTCAATGAATTTTGTCTCTTTCTTAATAAATTATGTAGCAGATCTAACGTTATTGAGCTATTTGGTATGTATTCATGGTAAAAATTGTTTTATCCTAAAAATTCTAATATTTTTTTGATTTTTTGAAGTTGGAATGTTCTGAATTAAAATTAGATTGTCTTTTATTGGTCTTACTGAGTTAATTTCTATAATATGGCCCATGCATTTTACAGTTTGCAGCAAATGAGCATTTTTTTAAATTTTAATCTAAAAATAAAACGTGTTATGTCTAAAGTGTTCTTCAAAAATTGTTGAATAAATTAATATATTGTCAATATAATTTCCTGTAAATTCTGTTAAGTTATTTTTCCTTAATATGCTACTCAGAATCCTTTGTAATATTAAAGGTACCGTTTTTAGACCAAATGGTAAACACGTTCATGCTATTGATAGTGTCCTTCCTGCGTTACAAAACCAGTTTTTTTTTGTCCTAGATTCGGAGTAGGATTGACCAAAAGACAGAGTTTATAGTAGACTTTTAGGTACGGCAAATGGGGTTCTTCAATTAATTTCTTTTCTAATAGTAGGCTGTGAACTGTGAAAAGTGTGCACATGTGTTCCGTCTTATTTTATTATTATTGTGGTTTTAAATTGTTCTAATATAATAAATTTATAAAGTGTTATTAATATAAATATGTGCTTTTTAATGGTGTATTTATTTAAGTGCTAGTGTCTTAATGAAGGCTGTTTTAATCAATTTTGCGAATGTTCGTTTTATTTGACTACACTTTTTTTTCATATAAAAATTAGATGGATAAAGGTTTGAAATTTATTTTATTAAATTTAATATATTCAATTTTTTGTTGACCTTCTTATCCACTTTTATTATTTACACAATTTTATTTTATTTTGCTATTGCATTAATTTATCATTGTTCTATTCTATTTTATACACGTATTAGTATTAACTTTTAATATACGTGTGTTTTTTATTTTAGTTGAGTTTATTAATTGATCGAATTTTATATTTTTATTTTATTTTTTTTAAATAATTTAATAAGTTCATATTCTACTATATCTTATTATTATTACCTATTTATAATTATTTTTTCACCTTTACCTTTATTTATTTTTTGTTCTATCAGCGGCTTAGTTTTACCGCTTGTGTTGTGTGTTTGTTAACCAGTACGACGAGCCCCGTTAGTGTGAAGAGAGTATCCCTTGTCTAATTCCTTTTAATTTAACTATTTTTTGTATTTGTTTTTATTACAACTATGGTTTTTAATTGTCAAGAATGCAAATTGGTTATAAGTCCCAATGTTTTAAGTCAACCTTATATTAAATGTTCGTGTTGCAATAAATGGTATCACGGTACATGTTCTAAAATACCACCCAACGATATCGATACATTTATCAGTGCAGCAAAAAATAATTTAAGTTTTAAGTGGATTTGTTCTACATGTAATTCTAATATTGACACGAACAAGGCTGATTATATTATTACATTAGAATCACTTCTAGATCAGCATTTCAAAACTTTTCGGGATGAGTTAATGCCCAAAATTGCTACGTTATCGGATCAAATAGTTTCTATATCAGGACGTCTGCTGACTCTTGAGACTGAAAATGCTCAATTAAAATCTGATTTATCATCTGTTCAACAACAATTAAAGGTTTCTTCTCAAAACTATAATGACGTCATTGGAGAAATAGAAGAAAGACGCAAAAGAAGTAATAACATCATGCTTTTTAACGTGCCTGAATCATCATCTGCTGCAACTGATGCTAAGATAAAAGATATACTAATTTCGTCGTCAATGAAATCTCAAAACTTGGAACTATTCCGGCTCCTTTAAAGGTTGTTAGAGTTGGCAATAAATTAAATAGCTGTCGGCCTATAAAAATCATATACAAGAATGCTATTACTCCTCAAAACATTTTGAAACAATCTAGAATTACAAAAGATTTTTGTTTGAATTTAAAGTCAGATCTTACAGTCTTTCAAAGTAACCACTTAAAGCACAACTGAACGAACGTCGACGTAATAGATATAATAATTTACGAATAAATTACGACAACGGTATCCCGAGTATTTCAAGATCTGAAAGTGAGAAAAAAAACTAATGTGTCAAAAAACTTAAATCACTAAATGTATATTACCATTAACGTTGGGGGCATGGGTACTAAAGTCAGGGAATTTATGTTAAATGTCCGTAGTAGTGTCTATGATGTTTTAATTATTACTGAAACTTGGTTATTGACTGAATTTAATAATAGTGAATTTAGATTAAATAATTTCACGTTTTATCGCTCAGATCGTTCGTGTAATACAAGCTTAAAAACGAGCGGTGGTGGCGCACTTATTGCTGTTAAGAATAATTTATTTTCTTTTAGAATTCCTTGTTTAACAGATGATGTTGAACATTTATTTATTTCTGTTTCATCTGGCAATTCTAAATTTATTATTGGTTGTGTTTACATCTTGCCGTTTTCACCAATTACTAAGTACGAGTCACACTGTTGTGCTGTAGATTTTATTGTAATTAGCTATCCTGATCATAAACTAGTGGTATGTGGTGATTATAATCTTTGAGACGCGATTTGGACAAATGATAAGTTTGGACTGCATAATTCTAATTTTTCTTTATTAACAGCAAATGTTATTTCTGAAGCATTCAGTTTTTACAACATGTTTCAATTATGCCAAGTTCTTAATGAAAATGGTGTTTTTCTTGACTTAATATTTTCTCAAAATAATTCCTTAAATATTTCAGTAGCAATAGACCCCAATCTTAAAACTAATCAACATCATTGTCCATTATGTTTTGAATTGAGTATGAATACTTAGGATGATGGTTTTTAGTATAATCAAGTTATTTATGATTTTTATAAAGCCGACTTTAACGTTATAAATTTGTTTTTATGTAGTATTGATTGGAAGAATCGTTTTGTTAATCTGCATATTGACGACATGGTCAATGTATTCTATAACATCATTGATGAAGCAATCAAACGCTTTGTCCCTATCTTAAACAAATTCGCCCATCATTTTATCTTATTATACTTTTTATACTTCAAAAGTTGAAGCGTGCATTAGAACTAATCCCAAACAGTTTTGGAGTTTTGTCAATGAATCAAGAGATTTGTTCGCTACTTTTCCTGAACAAATGTTCTATAAAGACTCATTTTCCTTAAATGGTAATAAATGTGTTGATTTGTTTGCCGATTTTTTTGCCTCAGCATATGACAACACTACATGTGCTGCTCCTCAATTAGACGTTGCTCAAAAAATGCCATGGAAAATGTTTTCCATTTCTGTGTCCGATGTATATGATAGCATAAATAATCTAAAGTCGACTTATACATTTGGCCCAGATGGTATACCATCTGTGCTTTTGAAAAACTGTTTACACTTAATCTCGTATCCAATATTTCATTTATTTAAATATTCTCTTTCTTCGAGTATATTTCCAAGTACATGAAAAAGAAGTTATATCATGCCACTTCATAAATCTAGTGCTATGGACAACATATCCAACTATAGAGGCATTTGCATACAGTCTTGCATTGCAAAACTTTTTGATAGTATTGTTTATAGTCAACTAAATAGTTATTATCAATGAACAACATGGTTTCTTTAAAGGTCGATCTACTCTGTCAAATCTGCTTATATGTCAATCTCATCTAGTTAATGCTTTAGAATCTATACTCCAAGTTGATCGTGTTTATACTGATTTCAGTAAAGCATTTGACAGAGTAAATCATTCAATACTAATATCTAAATTAAAAGCTTTTGGATTCCACAGTAATGTTATTACCTGGTTAAGTAGTTTCTTTTTGATGCGCTCTCAATGTGTAAAAATAAAGAATTTTTTATCTAAGCCCATACATGTGTTGTCTGGGGGTTCCACAAGGGTCACATTGTGGCCTAATACTGTTTCTACTTTTTATTAACGATCTAGGCAATTACATACATAATTTAAATTATCTTCTATATGCGGACAATCTTAAAATCTTTAAAACTGTATCATCTATTGGTGATTCCAAAGTTTTGCAAGATGATTTAGACTCTATTACTAGCTAGTGCAATGACAATAATTTATTTTTTAATTTAACAAAATGTTTAAAAATAAGCTTTTCTTGTGTGTTATGTGTTATTTTTGATTCAAAGTTGCGTTTTACAAACTACATTGATTGAATTTGCAACAGAGCATCTAAAATTCTTGGATTTATCTTTAGAATGTCAAGATGGTTAAGTACGCATTCTGTTAAATTATTGTATTGTTCTCTTGTTCGACCTATTTTAGAATATGCGTCTACGGTGTGGTCACCTGTCTATGATGTTCATATAAATAGTATTGAGAAAATCCAATGGAAGTTTTGTCGTTTTTTGTCTTTTAAAATGGGAATTGCTGATGTTAACTGCAATAAAACTAGCTTCTTGATCTTTCTCAACTTATGCAGATTAGAAGATCGTCGTAAAGTTAACGACCTAGCAATATTAGTTAAGGTTTTGTCTTCTACAATAAACAGTTCAATTGCACTTCTATATTGGTCCTTGTCGCCGTACTAGATATACGCCTTTATTTCGCTTACCATTACATAACTCTAACTTAGGATATCAGTCCTTTATGCAGAATAATGCGTTAAACGTTATTTCTCTTAATTCAAACCTTAATTTATTTGGCCCACACACGAATTTTGTGAGACAATTAAGATCTTTTGATTTTTCATTGTTTTGATATGTATGTACCTGTTTGTTTTTTGTTAATATTTTAATGTTTATGCATATATTTTTATTAGAATTTAAGTTTCTCTACTATATTATATACATGATTTTTTTAATTTTTTTTAATTTTCATATTTTTGTAAAATTTATGCTGATATCTATTTTTATGTTTTATAAGTGCACACTTTTTTACTTTTTAATGTTCATATATTGTTTTATTATTTTTTGTATTAAATGGAGTTTCCGTAAATAAATGAATTGAATTAATAGCTTTGCCACTTGTGTTTCTTTTATCATTTTTTACTACAATATTTGTTTATTATTAATTCGATTCTTGAATCATAATCTTTTACCGTACCAATATTGTATTGGTCTTTTGCAAATACAGTTTTTTCAATTATTTTTTTTATTTTAAGTTTTATGTATTATCTAGATGTTCTAGCTTTATCCAAAAGTCATCTTTCTCTATAAATCATAAAAATTTACTGATTATTCAATTTTATTATCTATTGTTTTTTGTAATACTTGTAGATTCTCATTTTGAGTTAATTTAAATTTTTTTATAATAACTAATCCTATGAGAAAATATTCAGCATGGTCTCTATTTGCAATGAATACATCAATGTATTCACAGTTCTTATACAGCTATTTTTTTCTAAATCTCTTTTTGTTATCGTGTTTATCTTCTTTCTTTTTTGTAAAATAACTAAATTCACTAAATTTTTATATTTTTTGATGTCATGCAATAATTCAGTTGAGTTTTTCCAATTTTCTTTATCTATCTTATTTCTAACAAACGCTCAGGTAATCCTGCTACTACAAGGTCATTATAAAAGTTTGGAATTATGTAACTATCTAATGTACGTTTATTTTTCAATCATAAACTTTCTTGTTAGGTAATTATGGCAACATACGAACTACATTGAAAAGAAAAAAACAGTTATTCTCTTCAGTTTTAAATTTTCTTTATTCTTATCCTTTACCAACGTTTCGACAACTAATTATTGTCTTAGTCATGGCAAAATCATAGAACAAACAATTAAATTATTTTGGAAATTAAAAACATGAAAACACATTAAATTTAAAAAAATGAAGTTTAGATTAATGGTTTTTTACTCGACAACATAAAAACAGACAAATTGAAGCTAAAACAGACCCATATTAGCCTGCATAATTTTTTTAAAAAGGACATAAAAAAAGTAAAGCTGCTTTTTACGCAGGCACGTATTCACTCATTGCCAGGCACACTATCCAGCCAACCACGTCATAAATAACTGCAACTCCAGTCCAAATCTTTTTCAAAAAAATCCCAAAGATCTCTGCGTATGACAAACCCCAGCTTTTCAAAACTTCGGACTTCCAGGTCCAAACCTCCTTCAAGAAACCTGCTAAAAATCCGGTTAATTTCACCGCTCATTAGGACAAAGAACCAATGGAAACTCGATTGGAAAGTAATGTTGCTGCTCATAACAAAACACTGTCCTAAAAGAGGGTTTAATCGCTAACATCCTAAGTCCTCCTTCTAGCAACTTCGCCAGTACCCACAGAAGGCGCTGGCACACGCCGTTCTACGCTCATTCAATTTAAAAAAAAATAACAATCAATTGCATAGGATAACATTTGCATGCACCCTTTCTTGCATGCAAATTTTTGTCCAATCATCAAGTACTATACCCAAAACAATGTATATCAATAACCTTAAAATATGTGGTTTGGAACATTCCCAATTGCATGCTGAGTTTATTGCGCAAAGATTTAATCCAACCTCCACGACAGGCATGAGAAGATACGTCAAATTCTTCCTAATACTGTACGTTCAGCTTTCTCAAAAATCAAAAAGTTGAAAGACTGTGTCTTTATTGTGTTGTATGGATTTTGTGTTACTATAGATTACAAACGAAAGACCGCAAACAATGCACAATTTCCTTGTTGCTAACGCTACAAACACACGGCATCCCGGTGCAACGCTCATCAAAACTCCGCATGCAATTTTAACAAAAAGGTCGGGTTGTAGCTGCTTGTTCCGGGTGCGCTAGTTATATAAGCTGCCTGCTTTACCTTAAAAAGAAAACTAGCCAAAATAGCCAGGCCCACGGTAAAGCACACGTTTCTTGTCAACAGACCTTTTGCTCCTCTCAAGACCAGATTTATCGCTGCAAAGAACAATCCTATGCACAAACAGCAAGACCGCCGCAATGCGCACAATTTTCAGCTAAAAATTAGCTTTTACTCCGCTTGATCTAAACGAGTGACATTAATTTTGCAAAAATAATTAAATTATTAGCTAAGTTTCTATCTAACTAAATGGCTAAACTTTTTAGACAAATGATCAAAAATCTAAAACCTGGACATAACGTGCTACAAGTTCTACTTAAAACTTTATGAATATAAAAGGTTTTTAGAGACGGCAAACTTTAAATTGGCAACACTTCTATCTGTGACAGCTGATTTGACAGTTTTTGGTTGTTTTGAAGTTAGTTTAGTTTGGCAATTTATTATGAATATGCTCACGCAGGAGCAAAGTTTGAAAATTGTTCAAATTTATTTTGAATATCATGCTTCAGTTTGAGAAACTCATCGGGCATTACAAGCATTGTATGGTGCTCAAAATCGTCCATCAGAGCAATTAATTTAAGAAACTGTGCATTGATTTTGCAATACATTTAATCTAAACAATAATAAGCATCCAGTACGATGTCGTACACACAAAAAGCAATTGATAGTGTGCAGCGTAGTGTTAATGATAATTCAAATGTGTCAATTCGTCGTTGTGCTCAACAATTAAACTTGTGTCCATCCACTTAATGGAAAATTTTGCAAAAAGATCTTAGTTTACAAGCTTGCAAGAATTATCTTGTACTGGAATTAAAGCCACACAATCATTGTTTACACCGTACATTTGGTAAATAGGCCAAAAGATCATTGTTATTGATAAAAAAATTTATTTAAAAATTTTGTTCAGTGATAAAGCACACTTTTGTTAAATGGCTATGTCAACAAACAAAATTGTCGCATTTAGAGTAATAATAATCCACAAACCATTGTCAAAACACAATTACACAAAAAAAATTATCGTTTAGTGCGCTTTATGAGCCGGTAGAATCATTGGTCTATATGTCTCCAAAAATAGTGATAGTCGGAACGTTATTGTCAACGGTGAGCGGTACAGAGACATAATTGCCAACTTTTTTGTGCCTTAATTAAAAATGTTGCAGACATGTGGTTTTAGCAGGACGGCGCCACATGCCACACATTATTTTACTGAAAGAAATATTTCACAAACAATTAATTTCACAAAATGAACCTGTTAACTGGCCACCTCGTTCGTGCAATTTAACTTTGTTAGATCATTTTTTTGAAGATATGTAAAGTCCCATGTCTACAACAATTAATAATTGAGCACTTAAAAAGCCAACATTATCTGTCAAATATTTCATTTCATTTGCTCTACATTGGCCCAAGTTTTATTCAAACAAAATGAAACTTCCGCAAAAATTAAACATGCTCTCCGACAAATAAAAAGCATAAAAACATCCAGTAAAAATTAAATAACCACCAAAATGTTAAAAAAGGATGTACCCTGAAGGAATCTATAATAAAACGACTGCACAAACGTTTTTTGGAAGAAAAATACTTTAATGCTGGAAAACGCAGAAGAATACTCTGAACAAATATAGTTTAGTCCTTTCTAAATGTACTGGTAAAAAAATAATATGTTGAAATAACAATGACATCAAAGTATATGTTTTCACTGCAATACTCGAAAACAAAGTAACGATCAATATGTTCTTAATAAGGGCTAAGTTTATTATTTTAAACTCTGATTTTAGTAGAAAACATAAAATTTAAATTAATAATTGCAGTTTATACTTAAATAATAATAGAATACAAATATGACCTTATCTAGTGGATTGCTTTGGACAATAATTTAAATATTAAATTAGCGTTAAATAAAAAATTCCAGTAGTCATTGTCATTGAAATCTTTTATATATTTATTACTAACTAAATTATTACTGTAATTAGATTAATAAACATCCTGTTAGCTAACATAAAATTTTGTATAAATAGACAAAATTTTAATATTGATATAAAATGCTCAAAATGATCAGAACAGCAATATTTGTCATTGTAGCTGGGTGTACGGTAAGTAAAAATTTAAGTTATTCTAATCTAATAGTTTAATTAATTTTTAATTTCAGCTTAATTCTAATGCATTAGAATATATTGATGAATTGTGTGTCAAAGAATTAAATATAACTATAGACTCCGATGACCCTGATAAAGAATATCCTTGTTTAGAAGAATGCCATTTTGATAAGCAATTTCCATTTTTAGAAAAATCTGCTACCAATATCACTTATATAGCACTAGAATATCTATCTAAACCATGTAGTACCTTTGCAACTCTGGAAGATACCTGTGAACGTGGAAAGGCTTTAATGGAATGTGAATCTAATATAGATCGTGAGATTTCCAATAAATGTAAGAATAGCACCAACACTCCTATCATTGATGGCAAAACTGCTGATGAATTAGGTTGTTATAATCGTTGTGTATATTTAGCTAGAAATTGGATTGATGAAGATAATGTTTTTAATTTTGAACCATTATTACCTGAAGAAACAATATTGAAATGTTATGATGATAATAAGCAAACTGATTTGTGCGTGGAATTTACTAAAGTGCAATACTGCATAGAAAATGCTTTTAATGAAACTATGAAAGATGAATAAATTTAATCATATGAATTTATTATAATTATTACTATTATTACGATGTGTATTGAATAAAATATAGAGCATTATAATATTTTGTTTTACTAGTTTATTTTTTAAGAATTAGATATGTAGTTGATTAAAAAATCACTAAATTGAAAAAAAAAAAAAAAAATTTATCAAAACTGAAAACTGAAGATAAAAGAGTAAATTAAACAACTTTTTTATGATAATAAACAATTTCAGACTAATTACTTTCTGATAAATTGCGGCAAAAATAACAAAATTTTATTATTTCAAATCTTGTGTTTTACCTGTTGTACATGCGTAGTAGGGAAAGAGTATTTACCGTCTCATATCGACTTCCCAACAAAATGAACTTTAAACTATTTAATTCTAAATTAATATTGACTTACATTCAAATCCACAACTGTACTAAACTCACCTGAAACAAAAAGCAAAACATTATTAATAATTGTTTTAAAACAATAAATTAATATATTTAATATTTGCTTTTTTGATTCTACAAAACTCTTGATTATTTATCATTTTTTAATTATTATTGTTTCATATTATGTTAATATAAACTAATTTTATTAATTTATTTATTATTACACAACTAATTTAATTAACTATGTAACATTTTCAAGTGTAATTATATATTACATTTATTTTATACAGATTTTTAAGAATTGTTTTTAATTTGATTAAAACAATTTTAAGTTTGGTCCCTTTTTTAAAAACGTTTTTGAGTATAATTAGTACAAATTTTGAATCACTATTCAACATAAAAAAAAATCAATATTAAAAAAAATAAACAATATTAAAAAAAAATTAAAATAATTTTAGGTTTAATAATTGTTTTAAGTATGATTGGTACAAATTTTGAGTCATTATTTTCTTTCAGTGTATGTTACAACATAAAAAAAACTAAAAACAATCAATATTTTAAAAAAATTTAAAAATTAAAAAAAATAAATTATATTTTATTATTTCAAATTGTGGCTTTAGCATGAGCAACATAAAAAAATAAACATTTTTGCAAAATTTTCAAACAATATTTTGTTAATTTTTTTCAAATATGTTTAACTATAGTTTTTTTTTTGAGAATAGTATAAGTATGTTTGAGAAAAATTTTGAGCCATTATTTTAAAAATTGTTATATAAAGAGAATTAAACCATTTTTAAGTTTTTTTAATATAATTTTTTTTATTAAAGTTCGATGTTAGTTCTTTTTTCAAAAATATTTAGAGCTACAAATTATAAATCACTATTTTAAAAATTGTGGCTTTAGCATAAGTTTTTGCATAAAGCATACAACATAAAGAGAATTAAATAATATTTATTTTTTTTTGTAAAATAATATTATTAATTTTTTAAATGTATTTTTAAATTTAGTTCTTTTTTAAACAGTGTTCTGAGTATGATTGGTTTAAAGAGTCACAATTCCATATTTTTCTTCGCTTTTTATAGTTTGAGCTTATTTACTGTCAATTTTGAATTTATTTGTCAGTTTGATTAAACTTCCTGATCCCGGAAAAGTATAAATGATAATTAAACTTAGTGACATCTTAACAATGTTTTGTTAGAAAAAACTCACCGACGTAGATAAAATAAATATTTTATATATTCATACATAAATTAGAAATAATTTTTTGTTGGGCTAATGAGTTCTAGTTAACGCTTTTTTTATTAGCAATAAAAATCTAAAATTTTCTTTATGCGTATAATATTCACAAAAAATCTTTTCAATAAAAAAACCTATTCAAATAATATCATTATAATAACTTAACAATTTTACTTCCTGTTAAAAATTATATATTCTACAACTGTATATGTAACAAAATTTAAATTTAAAGTCATAACAAAATCAACATGATTGCAGCAATAATATTTGTTTATATAGTAGGATGCACGGTATGTAAAAGTTGAATTTATTAGTTATCAAATTTTTCATTAATATTATTATTAACTCAATAATTTAAATAAAAAAATATATTTTAGATTACAAATGCAGACAACATTAATTTTATTTGTGCAAAAAAATTAAACATTACTGTTGATTCCAATAAACCTTAGATTAAATATCCATATGCATTTAAGCAAAGTAATTTGAAAATAACATTATCAAGAGTATCGATTTCTTAAATCAAAAAAGATACCAACAAACGCAAAACCCGTTGTGCTTCCGGCTCTGACAAAATTCCTAATAGAGCACTTAAATGGTTCATGCATAAGACAATAACATTGCTATTGCAATTTTTTTAAACCGGACACTTTTCTAAGGTTTGGAAAGGCTCTTTTGTAATTAACATCTCAAAACTTAGAAAAGGCCAGAGGTTTCCTTAAAACTACCAGCTATCAGCTAACTATGCACCTTAAGAAAAATCATAAAATAGTTAACTTAGATATAATCCAAGATTAGGTGGAAGATAACAATTTTCTTTTCTTTCATCAACATGGGCTCAGGTGCAACTACTCAGCTGTCCACCAACTAAATCAAGTAACAAATTTTATCGTCAACAGTTTTTGATTAAAAAAGGCTACTTTCTTAACGTAGAAAAAGCTTTTGATAAGGTTTGGAATAAAAGTCTTATTTACATACAGCAAGACAGAATTTTCCTCTGCGGATTATAAAGCTGATAGTTTCATATTTAATTTGCAAAACTGTTAAAGTTCAAAAGCACATTTCTAAAGCTTTATTCTTTCTTCAATCTTTTTTAACATGCCCTCAAGATGAAAGCATTGATTTAAAATGGCGCAACACGCTGATGATACAGCGCTTCTCTGTTCTTCAAAGTCACCATTGGTGGTTACTTCCTGTCTACAAAAAATCGCTACCAATTTGAAATGCTGGTTAAATGACTAATGGGTCAAAGTAAATCCGAAAAAAAGCAAAACTGTTGTCTTTACACGGTTGCACAACACCCTTCTGGACCGTAGCTGCTAAGTATCTGGATTTAAACTTTAACAAAGAGTTCTTGTACAGAATGCACGTGCAGTCTGTTCTAAATCAAAGATCAAAATTTCTCTGTTACGCAGAGATCTCAAAAGTTTGGCTGCAAAAGTGCTTCAACTATCTCGCGGTTCATTCCAATCATAATCTGGCCCAAGTCGCCAAGCCAGATGAAGAAGTTCATATTTATAAACACTCAGTTAACTAATTAGTTAACCATCTCTAACTTAAAGTGGCAACACGACATTTTTACTCCTCAGCCTATAGGGCGTCCCATTCTTATACTCGTCAACATTTTTTTTTTGTAAGAGTGAATCCAACACGTTATATCTTCAGAAAATTCTTTTTCTGTATAATAGTAAAATTGATGTTTTTAATGCAGTATAATTCCTATCATGGTTTGATTGCAAAACAATATATAATATTTGATATGCATCAATCATATACATCACAGCTTCATTGGTAACTAATATGATATTTTTTATAACAATTTAATCCAATTTAATTTAGCCTAAATATTGCTTCCGTTTAAAGTAAAAAAAAATAACATAAAAGTTTTTATTTTTTTTATAATAACCCGAACAAAACTATTCCTTTAAAATTACTAAAATAAATTATAACCAATTTAACTTCCTGTTGATAATTGTACAATCCACTATAAGTAAATCAACATTTTAATTTTAAAGTCATAACAAAATCATCATGATTTCAGCAATAATATTTGTTATTACAGTAGGATGCAGGGTATGTACTTTTATTTGAATTTATTAAATAGCTAATTTTGATATTTATTTTATTAATATTTTAAAATAATTATTGCTAACAAATTTACTGTAATTTAAATAATTTCATGTATTGCAAATGCAAAAAATGTTTATAATATTTGTGCAAAAAAAACACACCCATAAAATGTGAAGTAGGAAAATATCTGAACAATGAGTGCAGAACAAAGAGTGGAATAATTTATGAAAAAAAAATTGAAATCTTAAAAAACGCCGTAAAGAGTATCAAAAAGGAACTACTAAAAAAACAGACAAAATCTTAGAACTAATACAAAGGAAAAGAATAGATAAGAACCAAAACAACATGAGAGAATATGAAAATATAAAAGCAGTTATTAAGGCAAAAATCAAAAAAGCCAAAGAATTAGAACTTAAAGATAACTGCAATAAAATTGAAAATCTACAATCCAAAGATAGCTTTAATGTACACAGGAAAATTAAAGAGGTAACAAGAAAAGATAAACTAAGAACAACAAACAAATTAGTAGATAACACAAAAAAAATAATCATCAATCAAAATCAAAAACAACTGGGAAACTTATATTAAACAACTGTTTTATGATAATAGACCAGAGTCTACTCCTAAAGACAATGATGAAAGTCTAACAATTTTAGTAGAAGAGGTGAAATCAGCAATTAAAGCAATAAAAGAAGACAAGACATCCGGACCTAAAAATATCCAGGCAAAGTGTCTTAAAAACTTTGACGAAGAAAGCATAAAGTAGTTGACTTTAGTATTCAGCAACATTTATAACTCTGGTAACATCCCACAAGAGTGGCTAAAGTCTAAGTTCATTACCTTACTCAAAAACCTGCTGCTAAAAAATTCAAAGAGCTTAGAACTATAAGTCTTATGAGTCACCTTCTAAAACATTTTCTGAAAATAAATCATAAGAGAATATACGGACTTTGTGAAAAGCAAATATCACCATCGCAAATTGGCTTCAGAAACGCAGTGGGTACACGAGAAGCCCTCTATAGTAATCAAGTGTTATTTCAACCATGCAGAGACATGAACTGTGATATTTTTGCTTGTTTTATTTATTACTAGAAGGCCTTTGATAGAGTACAACATCAAAAAATGATAGAGATTTTGAAAAACGATAAAATGGATGGAAAAAACCTAAGAATAATAACCTAAGAATAAAAAACTTGTACTGGAACCAATTATCCGTGGTGAACGTTCTACGAGGGATAAGGCAAGGTTGCATATTATCGCCGTTAATATTTAATATATATTCGGAATATATATTCAGAGAAGCTCTGGAAGACTTAGAAGCTGGAATATCACTAAACGGTGAAACCATAAATAATATACGCTACGCGGATGATACGGTAATATTTGATGATAACATCAAAAAACTACAACACCTCATGAATAGAGTAACAGCTAGTAGCAAAAGGTATAGCCTTAATATAAACATCAAAAAAACCAATCTGATGATCATCAGTAAATCCCACATTAGAAATTACCACAGCACCGTCAATCAGAAACCTATTGAGAGAGTAAATAAATTCACGTATCTTGGCACTACCGTAAACGATCAGTGGGATCACTCCCAAAAAGACAAGATTTAAATAGAAAAAGCGAGACCTGTTTTCAACAGAATGGGATCCTTACTGAAGAGCCACATCCTTACCATTGCATACAAAACTAAGAATTCTGCGCTGTTACGTGTTTTTAGTTTTTTTTTTACGGAATTGAATCGTGGACACAAACCGATGCTATGAACAGGAAACTAGAAACATTTGAAATGTGGTTATTGAAAGATGTTAAAAGTTTTGTGGAATTTTTGCATAACCAACACTGAGATCCTTCACAGAATGCAGAAGAAGAAAGAGGTCCTCAACACCATAAATTGCAAAACTAAAATACCTGAAGCATATTATGATTAATAAAAGCAAATTCCAGTTACTGCAAAAAATACTGCAAGGAAAAAAAATGTCAGAAGAAGAAAGATATCATATCATGGCTGAAGAATCTTCGAACATGGTTTGACATGAACACCACCAAGTTTTCCAAGCAGCAGTACATAAAGTAATGATTGCAAGAATGGTTACCAACCTCCGGAACGGATAAAGTAGTATAAGAAAAATAAATAATGTTTTTTTACAAGAGATAGTACAAATTATTTTAAAAAATCTGATTCGGAATGTATTTGCTATTATTGTTGTATTTATTTAAGACACAAATGGATTGATAACAATAACAATTTTAGTCACTTGCGCAGACCAAAGTTTTTTAAGGACGAAGTAAGTGGTTGATCTTAACAAGTTGCTCTTAAGAATAACTAGCGCATAGCAATATCTTTTAGATTTTTTTTTGCATTGATCTAGCTGTTAATTTGTTCTAGTCATTGTTACTAATGTGGTACTAGTTTGAGGTGTGCTGGTTTTGGCGTTGCGGAATTCACACAGTTTTCTGCGGCAACACATGCTGTCCCCGGCCCATATCTCTATATACCCTTTTTTTCTATCCTATTTCTTACACTGACATTCTCTTTTATCTCTCCCATTCTTGCGTTATTCAGTTTAAATATTTGTTTTGTTTTCTTCTTTCTTTCATAAATATTTTGTGTAGCTCCATTAAAAGTATTTCCTTTGATAGTTCTAGATTTGCCAGTTTTACTTCTAGTGAGATTCTAGAATTTTTGTTTGGAGTAAGTTCTTTGTGTCCACTGGTTGCCAGATATACTCTGACCATTTTAAAAGTTGCATTGTCTGTCAACTTTGAAATGGCGTATCTGCAGCATAGAATTTGCTTAGTCAATTCATTCAGTTTGATTTTCTTGAACAATTCGTTTCTACTTCTTCTTAACTCTGCAATTTTAGTTGGTACTAATGTTTTTCTCTTGTCTATCCTTTCACCGTCCATTCCTTATTAGGCATAGTTGTCTTAGCTTTTTTTTAATTTTTTTGCTTTCATTAAACTTTTTGCTCCTCCTTTTTTTTGTCTTCTGTGGCTTTTGATATGTGTGTTTCTTTCCATTTTGGTTTATCTTAATCTTAAAGCTTCAAACTCCTTTATCTTTTTTCTCAGTACTGTCGTTGCATAGTTTCTTAGTGCTCTTCATGTGCTGTCGTCACGCAGGCATATACTAGATAGCGCAAAAGATGTCACCCGATGTTGTTTGACTGTAATTTTTTTAATAAATAAATAATTTTAGTTTTGCTTTTAGATTGTGTTTATTTGATGTCTACCAAGTGGCCGCCGCCAGAATTGATGACCATACGGGCTCCATTTATGGCATTTTCCAATTTGTTGACTCGTGACTTCAAAAAGCCCACAAAAAAGTCTAGAACGGTTAAATCGGGCAATCTTGCCGGCCAATGCAAATCACCAAAACGATAGATTATGCGACCCGGAATTGCAAGCCTCAGAATTTTTGGTTGTAGGTCGTGCAGTATGCTACATCCTGTTAAAACCACATGTTCTCCAGCCCCAATTTGTCCACTTGAGGTAGAAGAAAATTGTTGAGCATGGCTCTGTAGCGCTCGCCGTTTACAGTAGTCGTTTGGCTCGCGGCGTTTTGAAAAAAATAAGGCCCGATGACGCCTCTATCGTAAACACCACAGTAACTTTAAGTGGGTGTAATTGCTTTTTGTGTGTTATACGCGGATTTTTGGTACCCCAGAACCGATAATTCTGCTTATTCACGTATCCACAGAGATGGAAATGGGCCTCGGCGCTCATGATGACTTTCGATAGAAAATCGTCTTGCTTGTGGTTAAGATTTAGGATGGCTTGAGCATAGGTTACACGTGCTTGGCGGTAAACGGCTACTGATGCACTGACTGCACTTTGTAAGGAATCATCTTCAAGTCATTCACTAAATTTTTTTGTAATGACCGCCGATTGATGCCCAATTGCGTGGCACGTGATTTAGTCGATACTCCGGGGTCCTGTGCAACATCTTTAGCCACAGCCGCAATACTCTCAGCAAAACGGCTGCTCCGGAGCCGCCCAGACCTGACAGCATCTCGTGCTGACCTACACTATTTTAGGCGAGCAGCTAAACGCCGTAATGTTTGCCCAGTTGATGTCGGACAACCGGAAAATCTACATCTACATTCACGCTGCGCCAACACCACCGACGAATTATTACGCAATAAAATCGAAAAAATTATTTCCGCGTTTTTGAGGAGTATAGCAATTCATGTCTTATTGACGTGTATTTTGTATCTGTTTGCTTCACACATGTCAAAGCAAAACTGACATTTACCGCCATTTGCAAAAACAATAGCATTAATGATTGTGGATTTGTTGATTTTGTTTTCCAATACCTTTTCTAACTCTTTTCTATCTTCCTCCCACGCTTTGCACTCTACTAGCGTATGTTCTGCATCATCATGTGTGTTTTTTGTCAGATTATACATCTTTCTTCTTTCTTCATCCATTTAGTTTTTGTAAATACTTACTAAAGACTCCATAGACGGTAGAATACACGGTAAAATTTGGATGTAATAATTATCAAACCTTGTTAATAATTTAATATTATTTTGGCTTCAAAAATTATAAGTAACAGATTTGATTGTAATTTATATTTTTTTTAATTGCAGATTGCAAATGCAGACGATATTATTTCTATTTGCACTAAAAAATTAAACATAACTATACACCCAAAAGTATCTTTGTATAAATACCCATGTTTAATGGAATGTTATTACAAAAAAAGGTTTCCTTATATGGGAAAACCAGTTACCAATATCACCAATACAGTTGATTTATACTTATCGAAAACTTGTAATGTTTATGCAAATATAGAAAATAATTGCAAACAAGGAAAAACATTAATAAATTGTTCTCAAAAAAATTATAATGATGCTGATAAAAAATGCAAAATTAGTACTACTAAAAAATGCTATTTTCGTTGTATTAGTTTCGAATTCAAATGGGTTGATGAAAATAATATTTTTAGTAGCTCTGGCATACCTAACGTACCTAAGGATGTGTTGATAAAATTTTATGAAGAAAACAAACAAAGTGATTTATGTGAACAATTTAATAAAAGACAAAAATGTATTACGGTTACAGTTGACAAAAAAATTAATAATTTTTTTAAATATAATTATTTAATATGTTGTTTTGGATATTGTTAAGCCATCTTCTTTTTGGTCTTCTATTAATTCTTTTATTGTTTCTCGCCATTGTGATACTTTGTTGGTTCACCTTCATTGATCTTGCTTTGCCACGTGATCAGTTCATTTTAATTTCAGTTGTGTTATTTGCGTTATCACATCCGTTATCTGATTTTTTTTTTCAGATTTCTTTGTTTCTTTATTTCTTTATCCTTAATACTAACTAAACATGGCCTTTTTCATTGCTCGTTGTGTAGTTTGGAGTCTGTTTGCCGTATTTCTTGTTATTGCTATGGTCTTGGTCTCTTAGGTAAGAACTGGTAGTACGCGCAGTTTGTATACTTTTCTTTTGAAATTTATAGGGATTTTTGGTACCTTGAGTATAAAGCCCTAATTTTCCAAAAATTGCTAAAAAGAGTCCTATTCTTCTTCTCTTTGCCTAGTTCTATTTTGCCCAAGATAGACATATTCGGTTATGTTTTCAAGTAACTCATTTCCAATGATTGTATGATACTTTTTGGTTAGTTATTACTTTAGTTTTATTCAAGTTTATTTTTAAAGAAATGTTTTTGCTCTGCAAATCTTGAGTGGTTAAGATGTACTTTATCAATTGAGATTTCTATATGATCCTAGTCTAGATCTTTAAAGCTTTCCTTCATTGCAGCTGTGAATAATTTTGAAGAGATGGTGTCCTCTTGCCGTACTTCTTTCTTAATCGGTATCTTGTTTGTTTTTGTATCTTTATCTATTTGAATTTGATTTGACGCATTTTCCAAAATGTTCTTTATAAAGTTTGAATATTTTAAGTTAATTCTTGCTTTATCAAGGGCTCTTAGAACAAAGTCAAATGCTTTTTGATAACCCACAAAGACGATGTAAATGGGTATATTGTACTCGTTGCTTTTCTTGATAAGAGTTCTGAGTATCTATAGGTGGTCAGTGCTGCTGTATCCATTTCAAAATCCAGCTTGTTCGACTGGTTGATAAAAGTCCAATTTTTGTGTCAGTCTATTGACTACAATTTTAGTTAGGAGTTTGTACAGGTATAATAATAAATTTATTGGGCTCTAGTTTTCTATATTGTTTTGTCTCCTTTTTTTTGTAAAATAATAGTTTCTGTGTTTTGCTATCTACTTGAGATTAACTTTTTTCTTATACATTTATTTAGTAAAATTTCCACACTTTTTGTAAACTTTCTTCTCCTATTTTGAGTATCTCAATCCTTATGCAATTATTGTCTGGGCTTTTCGGGTTTTTTAATTGGTTTAGAGCTGCTTTTAATTTTTCTTGGTTAATTTTTAAGATTTCTTCTGATCCGATATTTTGGATTTTGAGTCTATGGTATTGGCGGTTCTGGGATGTGCTTCATTTTTTTATTATTATTCTTCCTTGATATTTTATATTGTTGTAATTTTTGTTCTTTACTACACCTAATTTTATTTTAACTCATAAACTCTACAAATACTATTTCCCCCAAACAACGTATCTACATGTTTACACATGAGAAGCATTGACTATCTATGCAGACAATCCGCAATTGCTCCAGAAAACTAAATGCTTTCAACCACTTATCAATTCTGCTGGATTCTGATAGCTACCTACCACAGCCGTCAACATTATAAGGTTTTACAAAAATTATAAATAAAGAACACACAAAGAACAACATTTTTTTTTGTCTCCATTATGAACTAATGTTAGCCCTTCAACAGCTATTTAGTCTAATGGTGACCTATTTTTTGGTTATCATCGCTATTAGCTATCAGAAAAGTTACAACTAAAACAATTTGAATTAAAAAAATAAAATAAACTGTGGAACCCAATACTTTAAATAATTAAAAGTGCAGGGCTGCCAGTTATCTATAAAATTAAAAAAAATAAACCAATAAGGCCCTAATAACAAAAAAACTTGTAAAAAAACTAAAATTGGCAAAAGAAACCAAAAAAAAAGCAATAAAAGCTCTATTTCCAAAACAAAAATAGCCGGAAAAAGAAGTTTACTATAAAAGAGCTCAAAAAAACCAGCCAAAAAAAAACTAAAAAAACAAAAAACCACTGAGCCGGAAGCAATCCAAAAGATCATAAACACAGCTCTAAAAGATGGTCAAATAAAAAACAAAATTGATTCATATTACAAAATCAAACAAAAGTGACAACCACCCAGCACTGTACAAGCTTATATGTCAATTGAACACCATGGGGAAG
Organism: Tachinus rufipes; assembly: GCA_963932245.1. Lineage (NCBI taxonomy): Eukaryota > Metazoa > Arthropoda > Insecta > Coleoptera > Staphylinidae > Tachinus > Tachinus rufipes. Next base: position 17,440,386 of record OZ010748.1, on the reverse strand, counting down.
CTACTGTAACAATTAATTGTAGCTAAAACAACAAAAAAGCTGCTGAAAAAAAAAATGGTTTTGAAAAACCAGTTTGGATTCAAAAAAAGAGAGAAGCACTAATAAGGCGGAAATCACGCAAATAACGTACACCAACTTTGATTGGTTGAAAAAAAAACCTTAGTAAAATTAATAAAAAGAGATTTAAAAAAATCAGCAAACGGTTAAAAAAGAATGATTTATCACTATTAGCACAAAAAACGAAAACAACAATGCTGAAAAAAAAATAACAAAAATTTAAATTAAAATAGAAAAGACAGAAATAAAACAAAAATCTATCAATAACCCGAAAGTAAATCTTAATATTTTTTTTTTTATTTTGTACCCACAATAAAGCATGCAATAGAGTAGAAGAAATTGCTACAAAAGGTTACAAAACAATTTGCTTGGTGGCAATGGCAAAAATATATTAACAACCGCAGCAGAATCGGTCATTCTAAAAAGTGGTTTAAATTGAATTTTTAATCATATAGAAAACAAAGTATTAGATTATTTTTATTTTATTTCAGAGAATGTATATTCCAATATAATTTCATTTAGATAGCCGACGCGGCAGGCTAAGCAGTAGGCCATTCTCAAAAACCAAACGTTATTTTAGCGATAACTTTGCAAATATTTTGCTTTAAGTGGTTAATTGTCTGTGGATTGTCAGCATACACGTTTTCCTTTAATGTGCCCCACAAAAAAAAACAGCGGTGTCAAATTGCAGCTAATATCGCGGTTGTTGAATTTGATGCGCAGAAGATTGATCGTGGCATGTGCAGTATAGGATGTTGCCCCATCTTTTTGAAACCAAAGCTGCTGTAGATCAACTTTCTCCTCCAATTTGGGCCACAAAAAAATCAGTAAACATACTTTTGTTACAATCTCTGGTAACAGTAACGTTAAGTCTATCATCGTTTTTAAAGAAAAATGGCCCAACAAGGCCACTACTCCAAAACCCGCACCAAACGGTAACTCGCAATAAATGCATAATTTTTTTGCTTAAATAACCTCCAAGATAGAAATGAGCCTCGTCCAAAAAGATAATTTTTTGGTTAAAAAAAACGAGCACCAAGTTAGGTTATGTAAATTTTCTAAAACGAGTTGCACTTTCTACGCAAACATACCAAAGTATTTGTGAAGAATCCGCCTTAAAGTGGTTTGCCAAATATTGAGTTGCTAATTTCTGCGCCTAGTTGACATTTCTCGGTGTTCGCGTACACTTTGAGCCACAACAACAACTTTGGCAGAATGCTTAGAAAGAGCATAGTTAATGCAAGCTTTATCTACCAGCATTCAAAATTCACGCACTTTTTTTACAAATTTTCGTATTTCTTTGATTGATGGCGCTTCATTTGTCTGTGGCAGACAAGTAAAGCCCAATTTTAAAATAAATTTTTAGTATTTCAAAACGTTGCTTTAAAGTAAAACAATGCATTTTCTGTCTACAAAAGTATCTAGCCACACGTTTCTTATGTAATTGTGACGCAAAAATTGATCCATGTGATTCAAAATTCAATTAAAAAATGGCCGAACAAGACTGGATAGAAAACTTGAAATTCTAAAAAATAGAATGAAACTGCAAAGCACGCAAAGAAAACTTGCGCTAAAAATAACCATACGGAACGTCACAAACTAGACGTTGAGCAACCATGTACTTGAAAAACCATGTACCGTTAAACTTTGGGAGAAGAAAAAGAAAACTTTAGAAAAGAAAAACGCAAAAGCAGAAATTATAGAATAATGCTAAAAAAGTATATTGTGGTTTTTCTTCTTTAGGTGCGGTCTCTGTTTCGAAGGTTAGCAATCATTACGGCAATTTTTACTTTTGAGACCGCAGATCTAAATAGTTAATTGTTAGTACAGCCAAACCACTCCATAAAGTTTTTTAGCCATGAGTTTTGTTTTCTTTTTATGGATCTCTTTCCTATGATTTTTCTCTGCATAATAACTTAAAATATTTGATATTTTTCTCCTCTCATGATATATCTCATATATAATAAATTTCATTGTTTAGTTGTCTGAATTACTTCTTTTTCTTTTTCTATTTGTCTCATCACTTCCTTATTAGTTATTTTCTCTACCTATAAGATTTTCAATATTCTCCTATAATGCCTCCAGTCTTTTAACGTCAATCACTTTCAATGTCCAGGCTTTCATTCCGTAGTATAATACTAATAATACGTAACATATCACCAGTCGTGTTTTAAGTTTAAGGTTTAGATCTCAAAAGCAGAAAAACCTTTTCATTTTTGTAAATGTGTTTCTTGCCTGTTCGATTCTGATTCGTATTTCTTGAGAGTTGTTGTCTTTATTAACGATTGTGCCTAAGTATTTATATTCTTTTACCCTTTCAATAGATTGATTATTTGTATATACTCTACGGTTGTCCCGAGTTGTTTTTGTTACTAGAATATATTTTGTTTTGCTTAAGTTTAGTGATAGTCCTTATTTTTTACTTATTGCGGTAATTCTATTAATTAGCGACTGTAGCTCTTTAATTGTTCCTGCTAGGAAAACCGTGTCGTCGGCATATCTCAGATATTTTATTGTAATGTCCTTGATTTTAATACCAATGTCTTAAATATCAAGTGTTTTACTTATTATGTCTTCTGAGTACAGATTGAAGAGGATTGATGAGAGTATACAGCCCTGACGTACTCCTTTCTGTATTTCCATTTCTTCGGATGTTATATCTACCACTCGAACTGTCGCTTTTTGGCCGTAGAAGAGGTTTGAGATTATTCTTATATCTCTAATGTCTATTTTTTTTTAATTAATGTTTCTATGAGTTGGTCATGTTTAACTTTATTGAATGCTTTGTTATAGTCTATAAAACATGCATATAGACCTTTACAAAATCCAAATTGTGTATCGCTGATGTCTGCATCTAGTTTTTTATATATTCTATTGTAGATCACCTTTAAGGATTTTTAAAGTGTTATCTATTAAGCTGATCGTGCGGTAGTTGGATCAATGCTTGGTACTCTTTTTTTTTGGAAAAGTTATAAAAGTTGATAGTAACAATTCATTTGGAATTAATCCAGTTCTGTATTAATTAACTCTACCAGAATATGAATTTGGTGCTCCTCTATTAGTTTAAGAATTTCCGCCGGTAGTTTGTCTGAACCTAACGCTTTTCTGTTTTACAGTGTGCTCAATGCATACATCACTTCGTCTTTAAGTATGTTCAAACCCAATTTCCCTTCAATATTTTCAAAATTAGCTTTTTGGTTCTCATTTTTAAAAAAGTGTGTAATATAGTTCTTCCATATTTCCAGTTTCTGTGTTGTTTCTGTGACTATTTTCCCGTTGGTATCATACAATATTTTGAGCTGTTTTTGTTGCCTGCGAGTTCTTTAACTTTTTTGTGTATGTTAAAGCTGTCGTGTTTGCTTGTAACTTCTAAATATCCTCACATTTTTGTTTGTAGTACTCTTCCTTTGCTTTTCTTATCTTTGTGCGGAGTATTTGTCAAGTTTCTTTATATTGTTAATGACTTTTTCCTTTACAGCTTCTTTGCTTATCCATAAAAGTAAAAATTTTGTTAGTCATCCATTTCTGCTTTCCAGTGAATTTTTGTTTCTATAGGATGGTTGTTAAAGGTTCCAATAAGGCTAATTTGATGCCACACCATTCTTTGTTTATGTTTATGCAGTTTCGGTATTCTTCTGTGTTTTCGAGCAATTTCAAGTTTTTTTTTATTTTTCTTGTAACTTATTTTGTATCTTTTGTTGTTTTAGGTTCTCTCTCTTTTTTTTTGTTGTTTTTTTAAGTTTGATATGTATTTGGGCTATTAAAGGGTTATGGTCCATGAAGACATCAGCACCCGGGTAGGTTTTAAATGACTTAATGTAACTTATGTATCTTGCGTTTACTTAGTACTTCTTGTTGGTTTTTGATCACTGTCTTGTTCGGATTTCCACGTCTAGAGTCGTCGTTTTTGGAGCTTCTTGAATGTATTTGTTATTATCATCTTTTTCTCTTGGCAAAATTGTACTAATCTATCGCTTCTTTCATTTCTTGTCCCAAAACAATATTCGCCTATGTACTTGTCACATCTCCCTTTGCCAACCTTTGCATTAAAGTCTCTAAGTATTATAGTAATATCACTTGACTTTAATAATTTAAGTGTATGTTTAATTTGTTTGTAGAATAGCTCAATTTCTTCTCCAGGTTTGTCTGCAGTAGGAGCATATATTTGTAATATGTTTAGCTTCTTTAAGTTTGTCGGTAGTTGTAAGAGTATTAGTCGGTCTGAGATAGGAATAAAGTTGCTAACGGATGTCATAATATCTTTATAGACAATAACTGCGACCACTTGTCTGTGATGATTATCTTCATTTCCAGAGAAATACAGCGTGCCATTCTCAGTTGGAATTTGACCATGGCCTAGCCATCTTGTTTCACTAATTCTTAAGTAGTTGAGTATTAATCTTTGCATTTTGTCTATAACATTATGCATCTTTCCAGTTTCATACATGGATCTCACATTTCAGGACAATAACAACTTGAAAATAAATTGTTAGCAAATATGTTGTGGCTTTTGTAGACATAAGACAAATTTCAAAAAACTAAAACAAGAAACAACAAAGCTCTATAGGGAAAATTTACAAATTATTATTTTTGTAATAACTACTGCATATGCAATAGAAGAGTTTATTCCACTGCTGTAAACCGTCACCGTTTGCTTGGTTAGTACAATAATCAACTTGAAAGCAAACGTATCAGTTCTTCTCGTATTGTTATGTGGACTGAAAAAAAGTGCAAACATAGACAGAGCCGCTACAAAAACATCAGTTCTTTCTATAAATAACTTATTATGATACATTTTCTTAGAACCACCCACTACGCTGCTTTCTTATAAACCAGGAACATATCTGCAAGGAAAGCAGAAAAAAATATCGACAAGATTCTCCAAATTGATCTCCATTTCTAAAATTCCAAACTAAAAACAAGCAGAATAATAGAGATACAAATTAGAACCTTATTCCTATTACTTTTTCCAAAAAAAAAAACAGATCTAAATCTGCTACTCAAAAAGAAAGTAACTGCCCCACGTCGACATTGATTGACATTTTTAAAGAGCCAACAAATCTCAATCTCCTTCTAAGTAAGATACTTGTATACTGTTTAAGGCAGTAATTGTTAACCTGAAGTTACGTACTAGCAAAGCGTGTATGTTCAGACTAGAGGAACAACAAGAACATAATAAACTTCTCACATGCAATAAAAATTTATTTGCAAACCTTGGACGCCTTCACAATTTCTACTACCATGGATTGTGACAGATTAAAATTAAAAAAAAAAAACAAAGTTTAAAAGTATGCCGTTTGGATTACGCAACTAGTTTATTAACAACATAATTAAAAAACCCGCCATGTTTGACAATCATCTACAGCACCTCAATGCTATATTTTGTCGTCTACAAAATTTTAAACTACGCTTGCATTAGGACAATGCAAGTTACTTAGAACATGTAATCTCCACAACAAGTCTATCTAAATCCAGATAAGGTAAGTGCTATAACTTAATTCCTTTCGACAAAAAAATTGAAATGTTTGATATTTTTGTTACAATGTGTTTATAATATAGGTAATTTATATAAAATTTTGTTGATGTTGCACTACTACTAACTACTTAAAAAAATATATTTCTCAACAATCCTTGCATTTTGCCTAAAAACAAAATGGATACGCTCTTAGAACAGTTCTAGTCTAGTGGGATAGTTAATAAAAACATTCTATGAAACACGCTTACAAGAACTCAATAGAGATAATATAAATATAAAAATTATGTTATCAAAAAGAGCAAAGAAAAAATTGCTCATCTATAAAATTAAAAACCAAGAAGAACAAATAGTGACTATGTGAGCTCCAAAAAAATCTTAGAAATGTATACTGCGAAGTTAAAAATAGCACTAAAACTACTGATTACCGTTTTCAACAAATAGTTATTTAAAAAAAAAACAATACTTGGAGGAATGCCAAAAGTAACAATTCTCTTTAAATAGAATAATCAAACTAACATAAAAAAGTTATAGACCAATCAGTATTTTGTCCGCCTCCAACCAACCAACCAACTGCCTCCACAAAAAGTTTGATTTTTACCAGTCCGTAGAGCAGTCCGAATTCTGAAACAGTTATAGTACAACTGACCAAACAGTGCGTACTCTTCTTATTGAGAAGTGTACAGAGTACAATATACCCTTGCATCTTACATTTGTTGATTACTAAAATAATTTTGATTTGAAACATGGGCGGTGCTGGAGGCAATGCGTAATGTAATGATTGACTTAAGATATATTAAACCTTATTATTTACTTCATGTCAAAGTAGAAAAAAATATTAATTAATTAAAAAACAATTGTAAAAACTTGACATTGACAAAAAATTCTTAAACCATCTCCAATTTGCCGACAACATTGTAATCAGATCACCTGCCAGAAAAAACTTAAAGCTATGTTATGTAAACTAAAATATGATGAGCCCAGACAACATCCATTTCACTATCAATAACAACATAGTTCAAGTGGTGTACCAATATATATATATATCTTGGACACAACATCAGAGTAGGCAAGAGCAATTAGACAGCCAATATAATATATAATATATCTGAAACAAAAAGTATATAATGCTTACGTACTACCAGTCAGGAGTGGATTAATACAGGCTGATAAAGATTATAAATAATATTCTGTCTGTAACCACATACTTTTAGTAAATCGAATTTTTTAAATATAAGACGTTTATTAAAATTTTTAGTATATGTAGTAAATGCTCTATTTACCGCTACTAGCTAAGTCAAACACCAAACAGATACTAGCTAGGACAAATTGAATAAAAATAAAAAGCAAAAATGTTAATGGTATTTGGCTATGTCATAACAAATTCTAGTCAGTTAGCTTTTATGCTAATAATATAAAACATCAAAAAAGATTTTATTAGTGAAATTATGTGCGCATAATATATACAAAAATTCACTACAAATTAATGAATTAAATCAAATAATATCATATAATAACCAAACAATTTTATTTCCTGTTACAAATTATACTTTCCACTATAAATATAACACAATTTTAATTCTAAAATCATAACAAAGTCAACATGATTGCAGCAATAATATTTGTTATTGCAGTAGGATGCATGGTAAGTAGATATTGAATTTATTATATATCAAACCTTGCTATTTAATTTATTATAATTTATTATATCAATAATTATTGCCAACAAATTTTATTGTAATTTAAATAAATTTATTTCATTTCAGATCACAAATGCAGAAGATATTAAATCTATTTGCGTAAAAGAGTTGAACATTACTATCGATCCTAAAGTACCTTTGTTCAAATACCCATGTTTATCAGAATGTTGTTACGAAAAACAGTTTCCTTACTTGGGAAAACCAGTTACCAATATCACCAATACAGCTGATTCATATCTATCAGAACCTTGTAATGTTTATGCAAATATCGAAAATATTTGCGAACGAGGAAAAGCATTAATGAAATGTTCTCGAAAAGTTTTTAATGATGCTGATAAAAAATGCAAAATTAGTACCAATACTACTGAAAAATCTGATTTGGAAAAAAGTTGCTTTTTTCGTTGTATTCACTTAGAATTCAAATGGGTTGAGGAAAATAACATTTTTACTAGCATTGTTACATCTAATGTACCTAAGGATGTGTTAATAAAATGTTATGAAGACAACAAACAAAGTGATTTGTGTGAACAGTTTAATAAAAGACGTAAATGTATTATGGCTACATTTGTCCAAAGAATATAATCAATTTTTGACATATTTAAAATAATTAATATAAATTAAACTATTCTTTTATTAAATAAAAATATGTATTATTAAATCAAATCTTTTATATATTTATTCCAAACATAAATTATGCAAGACTATTACACCAGGCTCAAGAATTCACTAAAATACCACTCAATATCTGAACAGAAAACCTTAACAATTATTTTGAAAAAATAATGCCTATAAAACTTTTGTGCAACTTAAGTTGCCGCAAAACGGAACACAACCAAGTTTGGACTTACCACATGCAGTTAGTACCTGATAAAATAAAACAGCTATTTCTAGATTTTTTAGAAAATTTTTATAAAATAATTAAATGTAATTTTTTTTGGAAAATTGATGATTTTTTTTTCATTTAATACAAATTTGTATTATTAAATTTAATCTTATATGTTTACTGCAAGTTAACATGTTTTTAGATTTTTTCAGACGACTACTGCAAATATGGCACCAAGCAAAATTCTTAGAAAAGACTTATGAGTTAAGTAAGATCCAACTATAGACAAATAAAGACGACATCAACTTGGACAATAAACTTAAACTGCCAGTAAATCCAATTGTTGGTAAACTAAAAATAAAACTTGATACTATTCAAAAACAAGACAAAATACACATTAGTTTACCATTAAAAAATGTTTATAAATAGTTTACGGCATTAAAGTAGCCAAAAAACTTATTTCTAAAAAAAACAAGGCTGAAAAACTACTACAAACTACTTGCAAAAATGATCACCGAGTGCAAAGTAGAGAACACTAATCCATTCACAACAAATATTAAAGTTGTATTAATCAACTCACAGCAGCAATAAAACGTAACTAAAATTTTTGAGAATTTTTTTTTAGATATTTGGCTGCGCTGGAGATATTATACCCACCAGCTAGTTTAAATTCAAAAGCTAAACTGCTACTATCTAAATTGAGATGGTCACTAGTGCTGGACGAGTCTATGTCGTTAATGCAAACCATGATGAAGCCAGCTAGTCAAGCTGCTTTTAGAATGATTAGTATCAATTGCAAACCCATTAAGGCGGAAATTAATGCTAATATTTCTAACTGTGTGTTGCAGATGAAACAGGAACCACTGTTACAGCAGTTAAGAAACCAGACCCCCACCAGACGCAACAACTTGTCAAAAGTCAAAGCAGAAGTATGCGGGAAATCTGTTGAGATATTGCAGATAGACGTTCAGCAACCCAAAATGCCTAAACAGCCAATCAAGTTGGTCAAAAATAATTGAATGTTTCAAAACGACAAAAATTAGAGGATAAGAAATAATCCAATGCCCCTTTCTTATTCTCGCAAAGTTTTTTACTTGTTACGGCACGCAAATTACAAATAAGAAAATGACGGATTAAAAAATCTTTTAGAAAGAAACTGCTCATTTTTACTTGTTCCAAACGCGTGACAAAAAATCCGTCAAAGCAGCCATTAAAAACATTTTCAAGGAGTCTCACTCTCCGGAGAATGTTAAGAAAGAAGTTGTTTCAATGGGATTTAATGTTGTCTCTTTAATTTGACTAGGAAATAATCTCCTTGCAAATATCCTATGTTTACGTGCAGCTCAAAAACTCCGCTAAAAACCAAAAGATTTTCAACATCTCTAATTTTTTTAGTGTAACCATTAAAGTACGTACTAAACGCCAATCTAAAGAAATCAACCAATGCCAGTGCTCCGGACACATGACAACAAGGTGCTTTGGTGATTTTACTTGTGTATACATTCAATTTAGTAATCTACTTAGATCAATTTTACGCACCCATAAACAAAGTACAAGTACGCACTGTGTCAAATTGTCAATAATTAATTAGTTTTTGTTCAAAGGTAACACCCACTCATTTAACTACAACTTAAAAGTCACTGCTTTTGCCTGAGCCACAAAAGCAGAATGAGAACATTTTTTGGCAACTGCAATGGCAAAACCCACAAAACACGTTAAATCTATTAGAAACATAACAGAATCTAAACAATTAAGCTTACATCAACGCCAGTCCCGAGATAACAAAACACCCAAATCTTAGTGTTTTGAACGCTTAGTGGTTTTACGTTCCTCACCGCCAACGTTTTTTAGAACTTTGACGTTGTTTAGCAAAACAACAGCAATCGGATAATCAACAATATATTCTGACTCCTAAGCAACATAGAAAGACTTACGACACTAAGAGAGCAAGAATATAGGACAATTACAATCAGACCATAGAAATAAATAAAGTAATAGAAATGGCAAGAGCCATAAAGAAACTATTTGCAGAAAAAAATTTCTCTCACAAATGCAAATGGTGCAATGTTATATTTTCTTGACATTAAAATCCAAAAAGGAGCAAAACCCTTCCCGATCAATAATCCGAGAAGAATATCTTCTGCCTTAAGAGAAGAAGTGGAAGGCATGTTAAAGGACCTACTTAAAAAAAAAAAGATTTAAGAGCAAAAAAAGGAAAGATGGAGCAGCAACTAGTTAGATGTTTAGAAAACAAGTTGGTCCAATGCAGCAAAAAAAAAATTAAAATCAAAGAAGATCTTATCCCTGTAAAAAAAGTTAAAAAAAAATAGCACCACCTTTTAGGTTGGCAACACTATGAAAGTGATTGGCAACACTGGAGAGTAAGTGTGAGATTGTAATGTGACCATAACCTTTATGTGAATTGTAAGAGTGAAATAAATGAATAAGTATATTCAATAGTAATGTTATTACCATCCAGCATTACACTAATAGTAATAAATTTTGAGCAAAATGCCAAAAACAACCTTCAATTCAACATAAAAAAAATAATGCATGTACTTGGAACACATTACCCAAAGATGCTTAATTCTCCAATTTATTAGGCAAGGAAAAATACACGCATCAAAACATTGTAGCTAAAGAACCTAACATTGGCACAGAAAAAACATCAACAAAACTATTCAAAGTTGCAGTTTCAATAGATAGAATTGTTGTAATAATTACTAACCTCCTAAAGAAGACAGCGCCATTATACCCATAAAACAACCTTAACGTTTGAACACCTGCTGGACATATCTTTGGTCTATTGTTTACATTGCAAAAGAACCCAAACGCCGCAGGTAATCATAAAAAAAAAGGTTGCTATTAATCATAAGAAAAAAATATTTTTGTTCATTAATGTTTCAGTAGACAGCAAGAGCAACTCACAACACATAAACACTGAATACTGCTTCCAAACAGTAGAGACTCAAAAAGTAGTATTATGGACAACCTACTAAGAACAAAGACAACATCAAAAGCAAAAGAAACTGTTGAAAGCCTTTGACTCACGCAGAAACAGAGTAGTTTGATCCCCTTCAAGTGGCGCAACTAAAGATTTTGAGTCTTACATTTAAATAAGCACTCTCACGGTTTTGGTGAAAAAAAAAATTAAAAGCTTGCAAAATTCTGCTTCAAAATATTAAAATATTGATAATTAGCAAGAATCCGGCCGTAAACTTTTTTAAAAAGTGCAAATAAACCTATTATTTATTTTATAAATTGTCAAAAATAGTAAAATTTGGTTTTTAAAATATTGTTAGGAATAACTTAATTTATGAAATATCAAGAATAGTAAAATCTGCCAAAAAAGTATTAACATATTGTTAAAAAAACTAAAATGTAGCCATAAGCTGTTAAAAAGTGCAAAATTCTGTTAATACAAAACAAAAAATATCTCAACACAATCATAAAACATTAAAATATTTTTAGATAGAATCAAAATCCGGCCAACAATTAAAAATGCAACATTTTATTTATAAAATAACAAAATTAAAAATAGATGTTGAGAGCAAGGGTGTGCAATGCGAAAGGGCCCACTAGCACAGGGGGTCCCTGGCGTTTGTTTTAAAACTTGTGTGTTGGCTTTTTACAATAAATATTAAAAAAAAAAGGTGTTTAATGAGCTAAAGAACGTCTTTTAGCAAAAACTTGTGATGTTATTTGCGACAAGGACTTGAAAGACAAATAAAACAGTTTTGAAAATAAATATTTCTCTCAAATTAGGAGATTTCATTAAAGTCAGAAATAATCATAAGGAAGGCCAGAAAAGCCGCTTGCTAAACATGTCACTAGCTCAAGAAATGGCTTCATCTGCCATACCTCCTCTCATCCCAAACAGTTTTGATATATATTTTTTTTACAAGAACTTGCCGTCTTATATGCAGAGGCATTAGGCCAATTTCCACTTCCATAATATTGATAAGTGTGAAGTTCATTGCTACTATACAAATTCTAATACTTTGATTTGGGCTGCAAAATTTAAACGTAAGCGGACAAATGCTTTATCAAAGAGTAATAAAAGAGTAACAAAGTCTCAGAGTACACACCTGAGTGTATTGATTCTTTGAGCACATGATTTTTGCAGTGTATTTGCGTGTGTACTCCACAATAGTTTGTGGTCAAATATTACCCCAAGAAACTTATAAAATAGGACACAAAATAGCCTTAAAGATTTTGTATTTGGAAGATTCAATAAATCCGCTAAAAATACCACCCTTTTACCCTAAAAAAGAAGAAACAGAACAAAATTTAGGATTGTAAACAACTAAATATATTAAAGAATTTTTTAGTTGGAACAAGTAGATTTTAGCGGCCCGTGGCGGCCATTTTGTTTTTGTGACATCTATCAAATCTTTAGTATATTGTTCAGTTGCTTATGCCAAATCACAATAATAAGTTACACAATTGAAAAGCACGTTTAAATAATAAAACTTTATTATCAAAATGAGTGTTTGTTAGTGAAAACTTTGCGCGCATTGCGCCCATTTTACGACAAACGTAGTAGCTTTTTACAGTCGACATTTCAAGGTTTGGAAGCCAAATTTGAAATGATGGGTTCGGTAAATAATCAGCCAAAACATGTACGTTTAAGGTCCATAAAAGTATACAGCAGAACCCGAGGCAGTCGATTCCTTGCCCCAAAAACTCGGCTTTTGCAAATTTCAATTGCCAAATTTTCGGGACTTAGACCTACACCTGGACAAGATTCAATTGACCCAGGAGCTCAAAGCTTATGACCATAGACAACGCTGTTTGTTTGCTGACTGGGCTTCGAATCGTTTGGTTTTGGCGAAAAAATTATCTTTAGCAACAAAACACATTTTGGGATAAATGGCTATGTCAACAAGCAAAATTACCGCATATGGAACAACACCAACCCACACAAGTTTCACCAGATGACAATGCATCCTTAAATAGTTACTGTTTTGTGTGGATTTTGGGCGGGCGGCATCATTCGTCCGTATTTTTTCAACGGCGAGCGCTACAAAACGATGATAAGAATTTTCTTATGGCTTAAATTGAATCATAAGGACCTAGACAACATGTAGTTCCAGCAAGACGGCGCCACGTGCCACACAGCGGACGCCACAATTGACATTCTGCATGATCGTTTTGAGGGTTAGGTTATCTCTTGCAGAGGTAATGTGAATTGGCCACCAAAGTCATGCGATTTGACCCAGCTAGACTTTTGCTTGTAGATTTTTTTGATGTTGCAGGTCTATGCAATTAAACCACAATCGACCGATGCCCTAAAAGTGAATCTATGCAAAAAAGTCATTTGAACGATGTCATATTCCACACTTAAATGCATACATGGGCCTTTCAAATAAAAAAAAATTTGTTAATAGCTCACACACAGTTTGTTTTATTCTTCAACGTTTTTTAGAACGGCCATTTAGTTAGCCATTTGGTTAGTTTGACGTTGTTCAGCAAAACAACCGCGCCACTAGAAGAACCCAACCAGCAAACAAATAATCAAAAATTTAAGCGACCTTTGACTCCTGGGTAACATAGGAAGAGTTACAACACTATGGGAGCATATATAGAGAACTTTGCAATTAGACCATGAAAATTAATAAACTTAAAAATTAAAAAACTGTTTGTAGATAAAAACTTTAGCTTAATTTTACAAATGCAAATGGTGCATTGTTATAATTTCTTGACATATTGTTTGGCATAAAAACATGAACTGAGTTATGGATTGAGTTATTCAAAATGTAGATGGTCTACTGCCGCTTGCTCAAGATTCTCTTGACAAATCTTCTAACTAATAATAAAATTTTGAAAAAAATGCCAAAAAAAAAACCTTTGATTCAACATTAAAAAAAAATGCGTGTACATTATCAGAAGAGCAACATGCTTAATTCTTCAACTGATTAAATAAGAAAAAATGCATGTATCATAGCAACTTTTAAAAAGTGCAACATTCTTTAATGAAATGTAAAAACAGCAAATCCAGCTACAAAATATAAAAAATCTGGTCATAAACTGCCAAATAGTGCCAAACTATAAAAATAACAAATCTTGGCCTTGCAGGTTTTAAAATAGATGTTAATAGCAGGGGTAGAGCTACTTGTTAGCAAGGGTGTGCAATGCAAAACGACCCACTAGTACAGGGGGTCTCTGGTTTTTGTTTTAAAACCTGTGTACAAGATCTTGCCGTCTTATATGAAGAAACATTAGGACACTTTCCACTTCCATAATATTGATAAATGTGAAGTTCATTGCTCCTATACAAATTCTAGACCTCAATTTGGGCTACAAAATCTAAACGTAAGCGAACAAATGCATTATGAAAAGTAACAAAGTCTCAGAGTACTTACCTGAGTATATTGATTCCTTGAGCACATGATTTTTGCTGTGCATTTGCGTATGTATTTCACAATAGTTTGTCGTCAAATGTTACCCCAAGGAATTTATAAAATAGAACACAAACTTGCTGAAACCAAATTTATGTTCAAATCATGCATCAATTGCAATAACTTGGCCTTTTTGTTGTATCCTGACTAGATATTCCAACTAAGAAGACGAATCGACGCTGGATCAATGGCTTGATTGTATAACTAAATCATTCAGAGACGTAAAAATATTAAAAATTGATGCGTGTGCATTCTTTAAGTTTTAAGCCTAATACTGTTTTATTGCCTTAAGGGGGGAGAATAGTTGCGCTATTATAAGGGTACACAGCATCCAACTCAGCAAGAAAACGCCTGAATATAATTGAATAAAATTTTTGCACATTGTAGAAGAAAGTCCAATCTGTGTCCTTAAATTTGTAAAAATTTAATGCAATAAGTCGTTTCTTTGCAATTAATTTAAAAAAAATGACATTTTTAATTAGTTCTTTATTAAATGTTTACTTGTTAAATATAACTTTAAATCTTTAGCCAAAAACATGAATACATATAATATTGTATGTAGTTCAACATATAAAAAAGAGTAATGACTAGAACCTTATCGTTCGGATATTGAGTTGGTTGGCGTTTTTTCCTATAAGAACCAATTTTAATTTAAAAACGGCGCTGTACGTGTCAATATTTTTCTAGAGAGAAAGGTTTGCCAATGTTCTCGTAGATGTGATGAGATTTAATATTTTTCCATAACAATACTACTAGTGGCACCACAACACGACGAGGCCACTAAACACGGCAATTTTCTAGCGTAAATTAATGTCTCTACAAGATTTTGAATAAATCTTGCATCAACATTATTAAATATTGTAACATTGCTTCTAGAGTACTTTTAAATAAATAAATATTACTAAATATCTAAAATGCTATAAAATTTTCCAAAAATGATTCATGGCTGTCAACAATGTTTTGCAATTTTATTGTCAAAAATATTCTACAATAGTCGAAAGTGTTTCAAAATTGCCACAAAATGTTCAACATTGTCAAAAATAATCCCTAATTTTCAATAATCGTTTATAAACAAAAATGTTTTTGTCAAAAAATGTTGTACAGTTGTAAAAACTGCTTGAATGTTTTCTATAAATGTTGAAATATACCACAATTGTAAAAAATGTTCTATAAATTGTGAATAATGTTCCTTACTTTTCAAAGTTAATCCACAAGCAAGCAAATTAGATTAGCAAAAATTACAACATTCCAAAAATGTTTATCATAAATGTAAAAAAATTGTTTAATTATCCACAAGCCAGTAAATGTAACAAGTAACATTAAAAAAATCACATTAAAATAAATATTATAAATGTTATAAAATTGACAAGAGTGTTCCTCAAATTTGCTGATAAAACGTTCTAAAACTGTCAAAAATATTTCACAAATCAAAAAAATGATTGTCAGGTATCAAAAACATTCCTAAAGTGTGTTTATTGTTGAGAATATTCCATAAATCTAAAAATATTTTTACAGCAGTCAAAAATATTTTACGAACAAATAAATATGATTGGCAAATGTCAAAAAAGTTGTTACAAAAAACAAAAATTTTCCAAAAGCTTTTATAACTATAAAGAATGTTCTTCAAATCTGTTGTATTGTTTAAAAATTGTCAAAACAACTTCCTCAAGTCTGTTGATATTTTTCAAAACTATTCCAACATTGTCAAAGAAGTTCTAAAAATGTTAAAAATGTTACAAAATTGACAAAAACGTTACAAAAATGTTTTTTACAATCTGTTAATATGTTGTAAACATGTCAAAAGTGTTCTAAAATTGTTAAAAACGTTATTAAATCATAAACAAAATAAATAAAATTGTTTTAAAAATGTAAAAAAATATTACAAAATTGTCAAAAATGTTACAAAATTGTCAAAAATTTTCTTCAAATCTGTTGATATGATTTAAAATTGTCAAAAATTAACAGAAACGTTATTTTATTGTCAATTTTTTTTCAAAAATTTCAAAAAATTCCCAAATATGTAAAAAAAAATCTAAATTATTAAAATTGTTTTATCAAGTGTAAGTTAATGTTCTAAAATTGTCAAAATATTACAACTTTTGCAAAATGATTTCAAAAGTGTGAAAATTGTCAATAATATTCCTCAAATCTGTTGATAAGTTTTATAAAAACTAAACTCAAAGAACTTATGCTGGCTGTAGCTGTATCTAACTACAATATTATTGTACTAACCGAAACCTGGCTTAATCAGGACATCAGCGATGCGGAGCTACAATTAATTGGTTACAGTTTGTTTAGATGTAATCGCTCTTTATTAACAAGCCCTAAGCTTGACGGAGAAAATGTTTTAACTGCTACTAAAACTTGTTTTAATTGTACTTTATTACAACTTACATTTTTAAGTGTTGAACAATTGTTTGTAATTGTTAAGTTTAAGTTTGTATCATATATTATCAGTGCAGTCTACTTACCACCTAACTCGGCATGTGATAAATGTTTAGATCATTGTTATTCCGTTGAATCTATTGCTGACAGATATCCGGACAGTAAAATTAATTTCACAAAGCAATTATAATCTACCCGCAGCGGTATGAGTAAATGATGAGTTAGGCATAAGTGTTATTTGTAATATAGTTATTCTGCTCATTTTGTTGCCATCTGTTATGGGTTTCTAAACTGCGCTCATTGTAGTTCTATACCTAATGATGGTAGTGTGTTCTTAGATTTATGTTTATAATATCTGTGATATTTCTGTGATTAATGCTGTGGATGTTTAGTTAGAACTTAGCCAACATCATAATGCTTATGTGATTGATGTGAAATGTGATACTAGCTGTGACATTTTAATGTGTAATTATGTTTTTAATGATTTTAAATTTGCCGACTTTAACGCAATCAATAACTTTTTGCTGAATGTTGATTGGTCCGCCCTTTTTTATAATTGTGATGTTGATAATTGCGTTAATTTATTTTATTCTGTGTTGCAATTTGCTATTGACTGTTTTGTCCCCAAAAAACTATGGCGGGAAAACAATTTTTCAGTTTGGTTTAATAAAGCATTGATTTCACTTACTACACTCAAAAAACTGCTCATAAACGTTATACATTTTCAAGACTTTTGTCCGATTATAGTGAGTTTCAATCAATTCGTACTTCGTGTAAAAGTCTCAGTACATGCCTATACAAGCAATATATTACTCGAACAGAAATCAACAATTAAAGTAACCCTAAACACTTTTGCAAATTTATTAGCGACACTAGAAAAACTAATGATTTTCCAGCTACAATGTATTATAAACAAAAAACTTGCAATAATAGAGATGACTATGTCAATAGTTTTGCTGATTTTTTTTTCTCTGTTTACGATACTCCATTGTTTGACTTTAAGAAAAACGTATTACGTCAAGCGTTTTCAATTAGTATGTTGGATATATTTAACGGGATTGAGAACCTTAAATGTAACTTTAGCACTGGACCGGCCGGTGATCCATCTATGCTGTTAAAACAATGTACTTATTTAAATTCTACGTCATTGTATTTACTTTTTAAGGCTTTTCTTAATAAAGACAAGTTTCCTCTAGTTTGAAAACAAAGCTACATTATGCCTTTACATTAGTCTGGAGCTAAGGAAAATATTACTAATTAAATAAGTATTATAACTGGTCAAATACAATGGATGTGCAAAAGCATTTTAGTGGAACAGCAATATGGGTTTTGTAAAGGTCGTTTTACTCATACAATTTTTTTTTGTTACAAAAATGATCTTTTGAATGCCTTTCAATCAAGAGTTTAAGTAGATTCTATTTACACAGATTTTTCAAAAGCTTTTGATCGCGTTAATCATAGAATTTTGATTGCTAAGCTTTGGACTTTGGATTTTCATAATTCTGTTGTTGCGTGGTTGTCGAGCTTTTTGAAAAATTGTACTCAGTGTGTAAAAATTAATAATTTTACAATCTATTGTTGTTCCATCTGGGGTTCCTCAAAGATCTCATTGTAGACCAATTTTATTTTTACTCTTTATTATTGATCTTGTTTATTCTATTTATTCTTCGTCTTATCTTTTATTTGCTGACAATCTTAAAATTTATAGAAGAATATCATCTACTATCAATAATTGCATTTGTTTGCAAAATAATTTTATTTCTGTTCATTCATGGTGTTTTATTAATAACTTGTTGTTAAACACAAATTAATATTTTTCGATAAACTTCAACTGAACTTTAAGTAAAGTATCGTATGACTATACTATCAATAATAAATGTTTTAAAACATGTTACTCAAATAAAAGATTTTGGCGTAAATTTTGACTTAAAACTATTTTTTGTTGAGCATATAAACTATATGTGCAACCGTGCTATGACAATATTAGGGTTTGTGTACAGAATTTCATCTAAAGTATCTCCAAGCACACTCAAAAACTACTTTATTGCGCCTTGGTACGTTTTCATTTAGAATACGCTCCGTCAGTTTGGTGTCCATTCTACAGCGCAATATAAAACAAATTCTAAACAATTTTTTTTGTTTATTATCGTACTTATTAGGCATTTTATTCGAAAACTACGATTTTAACCTCATTGCAATGCAATATAATTTTCCGCCGGTGAAAATTCGGCGCAAAAGAGCCGATTTATCATTTTTACGTAGACTAATAATGTCCGAGATTGATTACCAAGAGCAACTTAACCTCTATACTCTTTCATTTTAAGTCCTTAACAATAATCGCTGAACTAGACAGTCTTCATTATTTAGAGAACCTATACATTCTACCAATTATGGATTTAATAATCCAATTGGTAGAATGTGTAGAATTGCGAATAGTTTTTCCAATAATATTGATTAATTTTGTGTTTCAAAATGTAGTTTTAAGAGTCAATTAAAATGTGTTGATATATAATTTTATATTTTGTTTTTATAAATGTATATATTTTTTTTTTCATGCTTTTATTATTCAATATTTGTTTATATATTTTTGTGTAGTTATAATATTGCTCAAGCTGATCAGACATACTCTTTTTTAGTAACATATACTCTTTTTGAAGTTACAATACTCTTTCCTCTTTTTAATTCAAAATAACAAAAAATATACACTTTTTTCAGTTGAGTTCTAATAATACAAATTGTTTATCAATAAAAGCTTTTTGTTTTCAAATACCAACTTGTTAAATTTTACTGTATTTGCGGTATTAGGCAGTATTTTTTGTTTGTCTTTGCACAAGCTTGGACAAGTTTGTTCCAGTTGACTAACTGGATGCATTAAAATAATATTAATTTGGTTACCTATTTCAAATCTATTATTAAGACAGTTTTAGAAAAAAAGAGTACACTATTTTGTTATTTTCTTTATCTTATTATTAAAGCACTTTTCAAATCCGCTCATAAAATATAAAAAATATTTTTGAAAATCTGGAACGGTTGAAAAGTGTAAAATTCTATTTATAAAATTTTAAAAATTTTGTCTTAAAACATTCAATTATTATCAGAAGGCACCAAAATCAGACCATAAACTGTTTGAAAAGTGTACAATTCTATTCATTACATTTCAAAAATAGCAAAATCCGGCCTTTAAACATGAAAATATTGTTAAAAAGTTACATAATCAGACTGTTAAAAAAATTAAAATTATTTTTTTATAAAATAAAAAATATCAAAATTTGGTTTAATATGTGCAAGATTCTATTAAAAAAAAGTGAAAAATAACAAAATATTCTCTAAAAAACGGCAATAAATTCTTGAAAAAAACAAACAAAAAAATAAAAAAATTCAATTTATAAAATATCAAAAACAGCAGAAACTGTTAAAAAAGGCATAATTTTATTCATAAATTTACAAAATACGGCCATAAAGCTTCAAAACATTGTCAGAAAGTATTAAAATCCAGCACTAAACTGTTACATTATTCAAAAAAATATTTATGAAATGTCAAAAATGAAAAAAGTGAAGTTTAGAAAACAGCATTTTTCTTTTCATGAAATAACAATAATAAAAAACATTCCGTCATAATCTGTTAAAAAATGCAAAAATTCTATTCATTAAATGTCAATAATAGCAAACTCCGGCCATAAATTGTAAACAGTTTGTAAATTCTATTCACAAGACTGAATAATAAGAAAACTCAACAATAACGTATCAAAATAATGCTAGAAAAAACTATAATCTGTTAAAAAGTGCAAAATTTCTATTTATGAAATATCAAAACTATCAACATCCGGTCATAATCTGTTAAAATGTGCAAAATTCTATTCGTCAAATGTCAAAATCCGGCCATAAAATATCAACATATTTTTCAAAAATTTGGTCAGAAACTGTTAAATGCAGCCATCAGAAGTACAAACATCCGTTCCAAACTGTTAAAATTACATCATTTTATATATGAAAAGTCTGAATGTAGTCCGTTGTGATTGTGTAACGTGTACACACATTTAGAGGTTGTACTATAAGAGTTTGAATATGTGAGAAACAAAATTAAAAACTTGAAAAAATGGGTTAGAGAAACTGCATATCATCGTAACATTGAAATTTTCACAGAAATAATCGTTGTTGAGTAAGTAATTCTTCAATGGATACTGAGAGTAAAGTCAAGCTTTGTCGATTCTGCAATTGCGGACAGGCAGAGATTTTGCTGCGTTTATATAAAATGTTGTTAATCTCCATTTATTTCAAGATTTAATTTACTCAAAAATTAAGTCCTGGGATTATGTTAAATATTATAAATATTTTTTGGTTATTCAGAGATAAATTTAGAAGTGGTAAGTTGTAGGTTTTGTTTTAAAATAAATACAAAATGCGACTAAAAAAGATTTTAATCCGGATACAATGTAATTTGGCCAAAAACTTTGATAATCTAAAAATAATCAAATTTGAATTCTCAAAATAACATTCAAAAGTATTAAAACCCGCCAAAAAGCTTTAAAAAAAAATTGCTAAAATATGGATATAACGTCAAAAATTTACAAAATTTGACAAATAAGAACTAAGGCGGATTTTAGTAAGTAAGAAAAGTAATTAAATTCGGCCAAAAACTTTAATAATGGCATAATCTCAAAAATCTGGTTAGTAAAAACAAAATTCGGCTTAAAAATTATTATTATTATTAAAACCTAACCTAAGTATTAAAATCCAGACAAAAATTATAATATTGTTTTATAAAAATTGATAAAATACAGAGATAATATTAAAAATCCAGCCATAAATATAAATTTTGACAAAAATAAATATCTTGCTAAAAACTTTAATAATCTACTTAAAATTGGTAAAATTGAACTCAGAATAAAAATTGAAGACAAAACCTGATTCAAGACTATTTAAATCCGCTTATAAAGTAATTAAATGCGTCCAATAACTATAATAATCTGCTTTATATTAGTAAAAATTGACACAATTTAAAAAATCCGGTCATAAAATACAAATTTCTGTCTAAAAAAATTAAAATACGGTCATAAAGTATTAAAATCCGGAAAAAAACATAAAAATCTTCTTAAAATTGGTCATACTTTTAAAACTCTCGTCATAAAATATAAAATCCAGCGCTAGAGAATTACAAGTAATTAAGTCTGACCAAAACAATAGTAGTTAGCTAAAACTGGTAAAAAACAAACATAATTTTAAAAATTAGGCCAAGAAATATTAGAATATTTAAAAAAAAACTTAAATCTCTTCATAAACTGTTGAGAAGTGTAAAATTTTCTTTGTAATATGTTAAAAATATCAAAACTAGGTAAAAAAATGGTAAAAGTGCAAAATTATATTTACATAATGTTAAAAAAGCAAAATATTGCTAGAAATTAACAATCCGGTTACAAACTGTTGAAAAGTATAAGGTTCTATTCTTAAAATGTAAAAAGTATCAAAATCCGGTCATTAAGGGTCGAGTCATTTAATAAAAAAAGAAAAATATTCACATCCGGCAATGAAATATCAATATATTGTCATAAAACACCAAAATTCGGCTATTATTGGTTGAAAAGTGAAAATCTTACAAATAAAAAATATCTAACTGTTTGTGCAAGATTTGAATCATAAAAATTTAAAAATAGCAAAATTCAGCTATGAAATATGAAAATATTATCAGAAAACACTAAAATCTAGCCTAAAGTGTTTAAAAGTGTAAAATTCTATTTATGAAATGTCAAAAATAGAAAAATTTGGACATAAATTGTGAAAAGTGAAAAAATCTTTTAATAAAATGTGAAAAAAGTTAAAATCCACAAACAAATTATTAAAATATTGTCAGAAAACACAAAAAATTGGCCATCAAACGTTATAAAGTGCAAATTCTACTCATATGTTAAAAATAGCAATATTTGGCTATAAATTGTTAAAAAGTGAAAAATTCTCTTCATAAAAAGTGAAAAAACATAAAAATTCGGCCATGAAATATCAAAATATAGTCATAAAATAAACTAGACACTAAAGATTGAAAATTGCAAAATTTTACTATTGAAATGTCAAAGATAGCTAATACCGGCTGTAAGTTCAAATGTTATTTTTTTTTAAGGTAAAATAATTAAAATCCGGCATAAATTATCAAAATATTGTAAGAAATTAGTAAAATTCGGCTATTAAAAGTTAAAAAGTGCAATATGAAATTTTTAAAAAATAGCAAACTTCAGATATGAAATATCAAAATATTGTAAAAAAACACCAAAAAACTGGTCAACTGTTAAAAAAAGCAAAATTCTAATTATAAAATGACAAAACAACAAAATCCGGTCATAAACAATTAAAAGGTAGAAAATTCTATTGATTAAAAAACGAAAAGTAGGAAAATCTAAATATGAAATATCAAAATATTGTTAGAAAACAATAAATTCTGGCCACAAAGTGTTAAAAAGTGCAAAAGTCTATTTATAATATGTCAGAAAGCAACAAAATCTGCCCATAAATTAAGTACAAGTACGCCCATAAACTGTCCAAAATTCTATTCATTAAATGTCAAAAATCTGGACATAAAAAGTATTTTTTTTTTTATTAAGATGTCAATAATAATAAAATCCTGTTATGAAATATAATAATATTTTCAGAAACAATTAAAATCTTTTCATAAATTGTAGAAAAGTGCAAAAATTCTGTTCATGAAATAATAAAAATAGCAAAAACTTTAATATTTTATTTATAAAATTTAAAATCAGCAAATTCCGGTCAAAAAGTATAAAAATATTGTCAAAAAGTACCAAAATTTACCAAAAACTGTTAAAAAAATTTAAAATTTTGTCATATAATATTTAAATAATTTCAAGAAAAACCAAAACTTGTCTAAAAACTGTTGTAAAATGCATATTTTATTACTTATATTTTGACAGCTGCTATGTAATATTTTAAAATTATAGACGTATTAGGTTAAATAAAATCATTTTGGATAGTAGATCATCTTAGATCGTCTATTTTTACAGGTGCTTTTTAAGATTTGGTAATTATTGACATGTTAGATCAAAAAAATTATTTTTAACAAATTACACTTGTTAAAGTATTTGTGTGTGCGTCGCAAATAGTTTAAAATTATTTGGTAATAAAACAATTTTTTATTAATTATTTGGGAAATATGAAAACAAACGACCATTTATTTTAGTTTATATATTTGATTTTAATATTTTTTTAAAATATTTACATTAAAGCTGCTGAATGTGGTATCAAAAAGTACAATCTTTTTTTTTGCCCTACATGCCAATATAGTTAGCCAGATGTTTTTCTGATTTAGTATAGAAGGCTTAAAGATTTAAGTGTAGAAGGGTCTTAACTCTTTTTTTATGATTTATGTACAAAATGATGTAGATGTAAATGGTTTTTTTTATTTACCATGACAGTTTTACTAACTTTTTTTAAAGTTTAGTACACAATTTGACTGATATGGTACAGGTTTTCTAACCTATTAGATTTTTACACGTGTCTGCAACTTAGACTGCAGAATTGTATGCTTTTTTAAAATTCTTTTTTGAAAGAGCCCACCATTGTGTGATTACCGATAATATCAAAGATGCAAAAGATTTCAATATATGGTTATATGGCAAACGTTTTTTTTTTAGTTTATCAAAATATTTTAAATTTTTTTTAGACATTTTTTTGTTTCCTTTGCGGATTAGCTTTTGTTTTAACATTTTTTTTACCACTATGTTAAAATTAGAATTAAAAAAAAAGAGATAGAATACTAAAATAAACAGGACAGACAAAATTAGGTAACCAGAAATGGCTTTAGGTACATTTGATTATGATATTTAAAATATTCTAATACTACACTTAAACTTTTTCCAAGTTTCTTATAAAATTACATACATAAAATAAATTATTATATTGAGCCAAACACTAAACAAATACTATCAAAATCAAAATATAATTTATCTTAATTAAATAAAAATTAATGGCAAAAATGTTAATTATATTTGGTCATTACAAATTTTAGCTAACGGTATTATGCTAATAATATAAAATCACTAAAAAGATTTATCAATGAAATTATGTGCGCGTAATATATGTATACAAAAATTCATAACAACTTATTGAACTAAATCAAATATTAACATATAATAACCAAACAATTTTATTTCCTGTTAACAATTATACTTTTCACTATAAATATAACAAAATTTTAATTCTAAAATCATAACAAAGTCAACATGATTGTAGCAATAATATTTGTTATTACAGTAGGATGCACGGTAAGTAGATATTAAATTTATTAAATATCAAATTTTGCAATTTAATTTATTATTATTTTAAAGTCAATAATTATTGCCAACAATTTTTATTTGTAGTTTGAATATTTTTTTTTAAATTTCAGATTACAAATGCAGAAGATATTAAATCTATTTGCGCAAAAGAGTTAAACATTACTATAGATCCTGAAGTAACTTTGTTTAAACACCCATGCTTAGTAGAATGTTTTTACGAAAAAAGGTTTCCTTATATGGACAAACCAGTTACCAATATTACTAATTTAGAACTTTCATATCTATCGGAACCTTGTAATGTTTACGCAAATATAGAAAATATTTGCGAACGAGGAAAAGCATTATTGGATTGTTCTCGAAAAATTTATAATGATGCTGATGAAAATTGCAAAATTACTACTAATTTTACTAAAAAATCAGATTTGGAAAAAAGTTGCTATTTTCGTTGTATTACTTTAAAATTCAAATTTGTTGATGAAAATAATATTTTTAGTAGCATGGGCACATCTCATGTACCTAAGGATGTGTTGAATAAATGTTATGAAGACAACAAACAAAATGATTTGTGTGAACAATTTAATAAAAGACATAAATGTATTGTTGAAAATTTGACTAAAATAGTTTCTAGAAAATAAATATAAATTAATTTATTTTTTATTTAACAAAGATTTGTATTATTAAATAGAGAAAAGAAAAGTAAAAAAGCAATTGAATAAATTAATTAATTAATTAATTAATTAATTAATAAATAAAAGGTTTTTAGATTTTGTCAGACAACTTACTACTGCAAACATGGCACTAAGCATGATCCTTAAACCGAAATTAAAATTGTTGAGAAAGATTTATTTCAGATATTTAGCGGTGCTAGAGATATTATATTTAGAAATTAGTCAAAATTTTAAAACTAGACTTTGTCTAACAAGCTATAAGTTAGTTACCTGTTTATTGGCAGTTATTCTGCAATCAAAAATTGCTCTTAATCAAAGTGGTTTTTAAACTGGCAAACTGACATAGAAGATATTTTGTTGTATAAATCTTATATAACATGCACACAAAGACGCACCAAAATATAAAAGTTTTAGCGTACTGGCTGATAAATCCGCAGACATTCTATATACAAATCCTAACATTTTTATGGCACGGTTTCACATAATGTTAATATGTTCAACAAATGTAAGTTTATGATCAAAAATAACGCCTAAACCTTGTATTTGTGTGACTTTGTCCAACACTTTTGTGTCAATTATTTAGTTAAAAGAAATTTTACTTAAAGTTCTATGGAAACTTATTGTAAAACATTTATCAGCATTAAAGAATAATTTATTAATAAAACACCAAGTATTTATAGAATTTAAGTCCAGTTGTAAAAGATGGCAGTCATTGAGAGATGATATTTTTCTATACATTTTTAAATCATCCGCAAATAAAAGAAATAACGATGAGTATGGGATATCATTAATGAAAAGCAAAAATTAAATTGGTCCACAATAAGATCCTTGAGGAACACCTGATAAAACAAGAATGATCTGTGACAAAAAATTATTAATCACATCATGATAAAAACCCAGAGCACTGAGCTTCGCAATCAATATATTATAGCTCACACGATCAAACGCCTTTGAAAAATCGGTGTAGATTGAGTCAACTTGTACTTTAGATTCAAATCCATTTAAAATAAGTAAATGTGAAACGACCTTCACAAAATCCATGCTGTTCTTCTATAAAGATGTTTTTGCACATTCATTGCAACTGACCAGTTACAATTTTACCAAACAATTTAAGTATTGCAGATTGAATGCAAATGCCTCTTGGCTCCAGATTTAAACAAAGGCGTAATATAGCTTTGTTTCCATATTTGAGGAAATTTAGTTTCATTCAATGAAGCATTGAAAAGTAATTGCAATGGCTTTGCAATAGAATAAATGCACTTTTTAACAGTAAAAAAGGAATGCCGTCGGGTCCAACGCTCAACTTACATTTAAGGTTTTCAATTCCTTTAAAAACATCACACAAACTGATAGAAAATTTTAAATGTATTACGTTATTATTAAAATTAAACAATGAAGTTAGATGGGTTTCCTTATCATAGACTGAAGAAAAAAAATCAGCAAAACTATTAACAAAGTCGTTCCCATTATGACATGTTTTATCCTTATAATACATTGTGGCTGAAAAACCATTCGTTTCTTTGTTCTCATTAACAAATCTCCAAAAATGTTTTGGATTATTTACTTTCAGTTTGTAAAATATATTGCTCGTATTGATGTGCACTAAGATTTTTGCACGTAGTACGAATATATTGGAATTTATTATAGTCCGACAATAGTTTTGAAGATTTATAAAGTTTGTCTACAGTTTTCTTGAGTTTAGTAAGTGATATCAATTCTTTGTTGAATCAAATAGGAAAATTGCTTTTACGCCACAGTTTTTTAGGGACAAAACAATTAATAACATAATCAATTACAGAGTAAAATACATCAAGACACATCAATATCACAGTTATAAAATAGTGCAGTCCAATCAACATTCAACAAATAATTATTGATTGTGCTGTAGTTTGCAAGTTTAAAATCATTAAAAACATGATTGCAATTTAAAATATCACAGGTAGTATCACATTTTATAGTTAACAAGTACGCAGTATGGTGTTGGCTTAAATTTAACAAAACATCTACAGCTTCTATCACAAAAATATCACGATCGTTGGTAAAACATAAATCTAAAAACACACCCTCACTATAAGGAATAGAAATGCATTGTACGCAGTTTAAGAACCCAAATGAATTAGCTACTAAATGAGCAGAGTAACTATCATTACAAATTAGTCCTATACCTAAATAATTGTTAACCCAAAATGCTGCAGGTAGATTGTAATCGCCCAATAAAACTAGTTTACCGCTTGGAAATCCGTCGGCAATAGATTCGACGGAATAACATTAGTCAAGATATTTGTCACTAGTTGAATTAGGTGGTAAATATACTGCACAAAATATGTAACACACAAGATTAAACTAAACAACTACAAACAAATGTTCAACACTAATAAACGTGGGGTAAAGTAATACAGACTTGAGGTGAGTTTTGATAACAATTAAAACACCACCTCCGCTTTGTAGGGCTTGTAATAGCGAAAAGATCACATCTAAATAAATAACAGCCTAAATTTAAAGATTTAATTCAGAATTACTGATGTCTGGAGAAAGCCTGGTTTCAGTGAAAACAGTCACATTGTAGTCTGATACGGCTACAGCTAGCAAGAGTTTTTCAAGTTTAGTTTTTAAACCCCCGACGTTCTGGTAGTAGATAGAGAAACCGTTATCATTTCTAAAAATGGGTCCAAGCTGATGACAGGATTCATGCTCCGAAAATCCATTGTAGATGAAGCAGAAACATTTTTTAAATGACCATAACTCACAAATTTTTTGACAGCTATGTTAGTTGGCAAAAAATCTTTGCAAAGAATAGCTCAAACATGGTCGGCTAGAACTAAAACTTTAAAGCTACTGTAGCTTCCAGATTGTACAACTAGATCTACAGCGTTGATTGAAATATCGGGGTATTTCAATTTAATGTAGTTAATAACATTGGATTTTTTAGTTCCGCGTTTAAGTTTTGAGCACATATGCCTACAACTTATCGTGACTTGTACCACAACCAAACATTGTTGGAGTTTTAGGCTGAACTTTCTGTTTTGGTTTAGTATGAGCAGTAAGGCAAAAGAAAAAAGAATTATTAATTACAAAATTAATTGCAGGTGGAAGCAATTGAATTTCTTCAATAATAGTTGGTGTAACTACACAAGGCATAGATTCTTGAATACAAGTTTTGTGTTCAAGTATTACCTTATCTTTGTCTGCAATCTTCTCTTTAAGATACAATACTTTTTCTAATAGCAATTTATTGTTAGACCAAACTTTATCTAACAAAACTTGATACAGTACGATAGTCTCTTTATAAACTCTAAGAAGTTCGGAATCGTCAAGTTCAAATGACGTGGCGCAACTGTTA
Organism: Tachinus rufipes; assembly: GCA_963932245.1. Lineage (NCBI taxonomy): Eukaryota > Metazoa > Arthropoda > Insecta > Coleoptera > Staphylinidae > Tachinus > Tachinus rufipes. The sequence goes on along the minus strand of OZ010748.1, from coordinate 17,411,260 downwards.
TGAAATATAATTCCACAATTAGTGCATGTTACGCCAGATTGTGCAACACTTCTGCATTTGCACGCTTGACTGGACATAATAATAAATTAAAAATTAACTATAAAAGTGATTAAATATTTAAAAATAAAAAATATAACAGGGATGATACAAGGATACACAATTCAGTGCGGTCCTTCACCTGGTGACTAACTACAAAACAAACAAAAGCAGACCACGATTGGGATAACACAAAAAAACAAAAAATGGTTAAAACAAGCTTAAAATATGAAATCACAAATTAAAATAAAAAATCACAAATTAAAAGAAAACAAGTTACGCTACTGGTAAGAATATTGCTTTGCGCAGCGTGAATAAGAATGCGCGTGCGGCAGCTATAAATTTGGATTAAGTTTCAATAAACAAACTTTACCATAAATTTTACTGCATAATGTTTAAGACAGATAGCACAAACAATCACAAATATAATTACCAGTACGTTAGGTAAAACTTCACAATTAAAAACACTTAAAAACACATGAAATTGTAGGAGTAAAATATCATAACTCTGTGCAGTGCAGTGCTACAATTGTTTATATATTCCTTATATCTGCAAAATTCTCTATGAAACTGTTGAAAAATGTAAAATTCTAGTCAAATAATTTAGAAAACACCAAAATCCGGCCATTAAATATTGACAAAAATAGCAAATATTTAACCATCAAACTAAAAAACATAACTCTATTTATGAACTGTTTAAAAAAAACATCATTTTATTCATAAAATATCAAAAACAACAAGATCCGGCCTTTAAACTTAAAAATCTATTTTTTTCTTAAAGAGCAGTAAAAGACGTTGCACAGATAGTGCAACAACTTACAGTGAGTGAGCAAAAAAAAACAAGAAACTAAAAGATAAACATAAAGTAGATGATTCCCAAAGAAAAAAATTAGAACAGAAAATGACAAAAAAAACATAATTAAAAGTAATGCAATAAGAAATTGCACAACTGAGAGCTGCAAACATAGACTTAAATAAAGTTGAAAACAAAACAGACAAAAGCATAACTAAATACAAAACTAATGCAACAATTACCAAAAGAATAATAAGATTTTCAAATAGACGTAGCAATATAGACAAAAAATTAAATATATATATATATATATATATATATATATATAAAATAATAACGGCAAAAAAACTGAAAAAAGACAAACCAAACATAATACCTATGAATATGAAAAGAATATGAAAAGAAAGATTATGGATCGCGGAGTCAAAGAACAATTTGGCAATCAATTTTTTTGAGCGGACTATATATGAAAGAAGGGGGGGGGGGGGGGAGTGCATGAAAAACTTGTTTATGTATTTTTTTTAAGTTTTTATAACTTATTAGTTTTTATTGGTATATAAGAGTATGAAACCCTAAAAAAAATTCTACGATTTTTTTTAGTTTTTTTGACGTTTTTTAACTTAATCGCTTTTTTTGTTTAAAAACCGCAATTTTAACAAAAAAAAAATAATTTACTAATAAAATCAATCAAAAATTTTCCGTAAACCTAGAGTCATTTCAAATCTATACCCTGTCTATAAGCCGCAAAAGCCATAAAACCATGTTTTTGTTCTCAGTAGGCTGAGCAAAAAGAAGCATTTTTTTTAACAGCCAAAGTTGACCTATTTTGATGTAAATTAATTGGAAAATATAAATTTGTTTTGTGTATTTGGGTTTTAAAGGTCTAAAACTCAAAAAACTGCAAAAACTAGCCTATTTTTTAACATAATTTCTTGCAAATGCACATTTAGCAGTTTTCAGAGGAACTATACACTAAATATTATTAAAAAACTGAGTTTTGCAAACAATTCTACTTAGAAAATAGTCAGTGTCGTGCTCTGGCGTAGAAAAACCAATATAAAAAAGTTGTTAAGTTAAAGTTGTGGTTTCAAACAAAAAATGCGATTAAGTTATGTGAAAATAATTATAACCATGAACCATGATAATATCAATGATCGAAATAATGTACAAATTAATTGTAACGCTACCAGTAATGCCCCAATGTATAACGATATTTTTTATCAGATGCATCAATTGCTAATAAGATATGTAAATTTTTTTTTGATAAAAAAAATGTACACCCGATTATTTTTTGGCAAAAACTTGAACTAGCCTTCAACGTTTATAACATTAAAGGGTCCCCCCGGTTAACATAGTTGAAATGCCCCCCATCACGAATATCTAAATTAACTTAAAAATTACTTTCCTAGCATCAAAAAAACATGATTGATAGGATTTTAAAATGATACCTCCTTCTTTTCCATAGGGGGCTAAAAATGGAATTTTTTAGTTTTTATTTTTTTTTCCGCACCTATTCAATAAAAAATTCTAAAAAAAATCATAGAAGTAGAGTTTTGAGTGGTCTTCCAACTCAATTTTTTTCAATCCCTCAATATCTGTATACAACCCTTAAAAAAATTCCAGAAGAGTTGAAATTTACTTTTGCTTATCTAAACCTTTGATTGCATGGAACGATGTACAATAAAGCAGTTTTGCTAGTCATACTAACCCGAAAAAAATTGTATCATTTGGTTTTGGGTGGTCCAGAAGGGTTGAAATTGATTTTAGGTTCTAAACCTCAGATTGCATCAAATTATATTTTTTTATTTAATGGGCAATTGATAAATCTACATTTATGATTTTTTTGAGATTTTCGCGAGTGGTGCGCCACTATAAAAAATCGTTTTTTTTTACTTTTTTGACATTTTTTACAGTTTTGGGTAAACCAGAAGAGTTGAAATTGATTTTAAGTTATCTAAACTTCCGATTGCATAGATAATGCTGCTTTATTATACATCATTAGGAAGTTTTTGATAAACTCTATCCAATAAAAAAAAAAAAAGTGAAAAAGTTGAACCATTTTAAAATGATTATTTTTCTAAAAAGAAGAGCTGAAATAAAAAAAAAATAAATCGATTAATTTGATAGATTTCATCCTTCTGAAAATGATAGAGTTTGTCCATAGTCTCTATTACTAACCGTTTTTAATTTTTGATTTTTTTGTGCAAAAAGTCTTAAAATTGTGAAAAAAGTTTGATAGGGGTGGTTTTTTTTACCAATTTTGATGAAAATTAGTTTACTGACTCATTTTGATGCCAGGAATACGAATCTGACATTTAAAACTTTGAAAAAAAATTACTTCATTTGTTTTTTGTCTCGTAAAAAATACGATAAATCGTACTTTGAGCTGTCAAATCATTGCAAATTGATGAAAATATTATACCCAGGATACCTACTCTATGTAAAATTTTCCGAATAGAATCCAAATTTCATTATTTTGAAAGCTATAAATGCATTGCAGAGTCACAAAAGCAAAAAAAAACAGTATACATGTCAAAAAAGTCGAAAAATTAATTTTTAATAGTGGCGCACCACTCGCAAAAAGTTCAAAAAAATCATGGATGTAGATTTTTCAATTTCTTATGAAATTAAAAAATAAAATTCCATGCAATCAAAGGTTTAGATAAGCAAAAGTAAATTTCAACCCTTCTGGAATTTTTTTAAAGGATGTATACAGAATTTGAGAGGTTGAAAAAATTTGTGTTGGAAGACCACCCAAAACTCTATTTCCATGATTTTTTTTAGAAGTTTTCATTCAATAGGTGCAGAAAAAAAAAATAAAAACGTGAAAATGCTATTTTTTGCCCCCTATGGAAAAGGGGGTGGTATTAAAATTTAAAATTTCTACCAAACATGTTTTTTTGATGCTAGAAAAGTAATTTTTAAGGTAATTTGGATATTCGTGATGGGGGGCATTTCACCTATGTTAACCGGGGGGACCCTTTAGACACTAGTCTAAGAAGGCACACACTTTTTATGGGAAAAACAAATTCCTGGTTTCATTATAACCTTGATATATGTGGAACATTTGAAGAATTTTGAGATTTATTTATCGGAAGATTTTGGGGACCGGCTCGACAACGCGAAATTTGAGATATGATCGAATTCGGCTACCATCGTCCTTCAGACGAATCATTCTTTGCTTATTTTATTAAAATAATGACAGATGCTAAATACCTTAACCCACCTTATGAAGAGCGGTATTTAGTAATAACTCTTGCATCTTATTTTCCTGGCCATTTAGCTACCGGATTGGCGGAAGCACAGACACTACGTCATGCATTAGAGAAATTGCGAGTGTTAGAACAAATTCACTGTCGAAATAGACTAATCAACAATTTCTAGAATGTACGCCCGCAACCACCGCAAACCATACCTCAACGAAATCAATCGCAGACAAATAATAACACAATTGCCAACCTGGTTCTACAAAATTCCAATATTCCCAAAAATTATTCGGAAAACAAGAATCACACTACTTATTAGACCCAAAAGTGGATGTGATTTCTAGGGTCAACATTTACACTAACCAGAATCCAAAGTATGACCTACTTGATGATGCATGTATGCAATTGTCGCCTTTAAAACCGTTAACAGAGAATTCAAGGCATTAATTGATAACAAAAGCTTTCCGGCAAATTGAAGCAATCAATCCAAACTTACCGGTCTTTCTAGTGCAGGGAATTCGAATTACGGATGCAATCAAATCAAGGTCATCACGCGTCACTCATCTATTTTGACTAAACAATTTTCAGTTCAAATTTGAGTTTTTAGTAGTACCAAATTTATGTTGTCCCGTAATAATGGGGATAGATGTGTTAAAGACCCTGGGGGCAAACACATGGTATTCCGAGAAGAAAAGGTTGCTACAAAAATTTAAAAAAAATTTGTTTTATTTCCATCAAATGTATGACCTACGGATAAGAAACCCAATTTCGAAAAAGTAGTTCAAAGTTTATCGCTAAATGCTTGATGATCTGTTGCAAAAACACCAACATGTTTTTTTCAGATAAACCCATTCTGACGCATGAGTACCAACACAAAATTCCATTAACGGACACAAAACCTTTTGCAGTTAAGCATTACCCTATCCCCATTGCACACCTAAGAGTATAATATCCAGATCAAATACGCCCAATTTGAGTTCTTTGATAACCACTGTAAAGCGCAACAGGAGTGTCAGTCTTAGTCTAAATTTTGAAACCTTCGGTATATAACTTATTTAGACTTAACGTCATTGTATTGGCAAATTCCTATCAAACAGGAACACCAACCTTTTATTGGGTTCAAAGTGGGAACTTGGTCTTATGTATTTAACGTGTTGGCATTTGGTCTTAAAACGGCAGTCAGTTTTTTCACTAGGTGTATGGATCAGATACTGGGGTCATTTTATGGACGTTTTGTGCACGCCTATGATGACGACTTATTGATCACGTCATCGTTCTTTGCGGAACTCATCGATCATTTAGATTTAGTGCTATCTCGTCTTGCTAGAAGTGGATATATTTTAAGATTTAACAAATGTAGATTTTTTTAGTTAGAGTTTAAAGTTTTTAGGATACCAACTTGACACCGTAAGTTTAAAACCGGATTCGGATCGGATTCAAACAATTAAAGATTTTTCCGTACTGATTAATATTCGAAAATTCTAAGCGTTCCTGGAGTTAGTGAATTTCAACCGGAGTTTTGTAGAACAATTTCTACAATGACTAAGCCACTTTTCCGGTTACTTCAAAAGGAAAATATTTGGTGTTAGAGTCAGCCACAAATTTGTTAGAATTAATATAGAACTCTATGACTCCATATATGTTTCAGTAACGCTGTAGTTGGCCGTAGTCAGTTGCACATGTAAAAGTCAGTAATAAACATTTATTTTCATAATCTCCTTGTGTTCTCATTTACTGAATATCGAACAGGTTATGGGCCCAGTATGTTGAGATAACGGGAGTTTTGAAAATTACGAGAAAAATCGTAGTGAGATTAAGGAACAAAGAACAAAGCAAAAAATGGCTTCAATGGAATCGATCACGTTGCCGCAACTCAAAGACGGAACGAACTTTGCAAATTGGAAGTTTCGCTTAAAATTAATACTTGAAATGAAAGAAGTATCGGATGTCCTAGAAATAGAAAGTGTAACAGAAGCGAACAAGAAAAGGGATTGCAAAGCAAAAGCAATCATAGTGCAATGTCTGAGCGACAAGTACATTGAGTATGTGAAGAAGAAAGAAACGGCAAAGCAGATGATGACAGCGCTAGAAGAAGTATTCGAGAGAAACAGTACGTTTAACAAATTAAACTTGAAAAAGCAACTGCTAAAGTTAAAGTGTTCAAATAATGATAAACTAGTAGATCATTTTCTGAAATTCGACACGTTGATAAACAACATTGAAGCTGCGGGATCCAAAATGGAAGACACCGACAAAATATGCCATCTACTAATCACAATGCCGGAGAAATATCTGCTAAGTGCTAAGTGACAACAAGAAAATTAAAATTAACGGTTTGATAGTGCCTGGACTTTTTGAAAACATTTTATCGGTAAAACAACTAGTGGAAAAACGCTATGTTATAATATTCGACGAATTCGGTGCAAAAATAAGCAATGGAATACAGTCTTGGCAATGTAAAGAGGAAAATGGACTCTTTATCATGAAAGGAAAGCATCTCGACAACAAGGAAAACAACGTACCGAGGAACAACGCACACAATGACAGCGAGGAAGCGGCTCTTACTGTTTACAAAAACGGTAACGAAGACAACTTGTGGCACCAACGCCTAGGACACCTGAACAGGAAAGGATTAGCAAGAATGCAACTACCAACGTCAGATAAAATATGTGAGCCATGTATAAAAGGTAAAGCAACTAGGTTACCATTTATGACTGTAAACAAACCAAGAAGTAGTGCAATAGGTGAGCTTTTGCATACAGACCTAGCGGGTCCAATTAAACCAGCATCAAAAGACGGATTTAATTATTTTCAGACAATCACTGAAGATTTTTCGCATTATATTAAAGTCTATTTACTTAAGAATAAATCGGAAGCGGAATTAAATTTACAAAATTATGTGAGGGAAATAAATACTCAATTAAACGTTAAAGTCAAGAGAATTAGATTTGACAATGGGGGAGAATTTGTATCAAATCATTTTAAAGTATTTTGTCAAAATGAAGGGTTAAAAATGGAAAATACCAGACCATATTCTCCGCAACAAAACGGATAGAACTTTGTATGATAAAGCCAGAACCATGTTAACAGAGACGGGCTTTCCAAGGTATTTGTGGGGCGAAGCAGTTATGTGTGCTGCGTATCAATTGAATAGATGTCCCTCAGCAGCTATTAATAATCAAATACCTATGCACATTTATACCGGAAATGTAGATTTGAGCAAGTTAAGAGTTTTTGGCGCAAAAGCGTGGTTTGTCATTTTGCCAAAACCAGCTAAATTTAATGATAGGGCGCAAGAAGCGCGTATGGTCGGATATGCTGCTAACGGATATAGATTGTGGGAACCAGTGACCAAAAAGATAATAATTTCAAGAGATGTAAAGTTTGATGAGACTAATTTTGTATTTAATAAAAATAAGACTGGAAAAGAAAATCAACTAATTACATTTGAAAGTAATGAAAAAGAAAATAATGATGTAAATAATGAATCTGATGTAGAAGATAGAAATCAAGATAGTGAACAAGAATCAAATCAGAGTTTGGATGACGACAAAGCCGAAAATGAAAATAGACCAAAGAGAAGTAACAAGTTACCAAACTATTTAAATGGCTACGAATTGCATACCGCATTTTGTCTTGTCTCAAATAATGAACAAGTGCCAGATAATTTTGAAGAGGCTAATAAAAATAAAGAATGGTGCAAAGCAATTAATGCTGAATTAAGCGCACATGATGCTATCAACTCTTGGACTGTAACTGAGCTACCGGATGGAAAACACCCGATTGATGTTAAATGGGTATTCAAAATTAAAGAAGACGGTACTAAAAAAGCACGTTTGGTTGCTAAAGGATTTCAAGAGAAAGAAAACTTTGAAAATAACTATGCTCCAGTAGCAAGATTGAGTACGATCCGATTGTTGATAGCACATGCAGTTCAATGTGATTATAAAATACACCAACTTGATGTACCAACTGCATTCCTAAATAGTAAACTAGATAAAGAGTTATATGTAAAAATTCCAGATGGATTAAAGAAAGAAAATAATAATAAAGTATTAAGGTTAAATAGAGGACTTTACGGGCTAAAGGGTAGTCCAAAGTATTGGAACAATAGATTTAACGAGTATATGGGTTTTATCAATTTAAAGAGATCTTCATACGATTATTGTTTATACACAGGAAAGAATGTATGGTTAACTGTGTTTGTTGATGATATTTTAATAGTTGGAAACGAAGAAGAAGCCAATAAGTTAATAACATTGTTAAAGAACGAATTCAGCGCCAAATATTTAGGCGAAGTAAAACGCTTCTTGGGAATGGAGATTGAGAGAGATCAGAATGGCTTAAAAATTACTCAAAGCAAACAAATACAAAAAATGTTGGAAAATTTTTACTTAACTGAAGCAAAAGGAGCCAAGTCTCCAATAAACAAGGGTTTTCAAGTTGAAGAAAGAGAAGAAATGATAAATGTACCTTACCGAGAATTAATCGGAAGTATTATGTATGTGAGTGTTGTATCAAGACCTGAAATTGCCTATGCTGCTAGTTATTTAGCTCAATGGGTAGAAAAACCAAATAAAAGTTGTTGGATGGAAGGAAAAAGAATTTTACGATATCTTAAGGAAACGAAAGATTTAGGTCTAGTTTATAAGAAAAGTGCAATAAAAAGTTTACAAACATTCTCAGATGCCGATTGGGCAGGCGACAAACAAAACAGGAAGAGTGTAAGCGGGTCAGTCACTTTGTATTCGAATTGTGTAATTGCATGGTTTTCGAGAAAACAAAACTGTGTATCATTGTCCACCGCTGAAGCGGAATATATAGCTGCGGCTCTTAGCGCATGTGACCTAATCAACTTGCAGGGATTGTGTAAAGATTTGGATGTTGAATTAACCGGAAAACTTTTAGTTGATAATCAGGGGGCAATAGATATTTCACAGTCTTATGAAAATTCAAAACGAACAAAGCACATCGACATTAAGTACCATTACATTAAAGACCTAGTAATAAATAAAAAGATCATATTGATACATGTCGATACAAAAATTATTATTGCAGATGTTCTCACTAAAGGCCTGACCAACGAACGATTTTTAATGCTGAGAAAAATGTTAAACATTCTATGAGTAATGAGTATGAAAACAAAACTTGTTATTTTATTTACATTATATTTCATATTTGAATTGTTTAGCGATTGCGAAGTTTGTTCATAAAGAAAAACTTCAAATCGAGGAAGAGTGTTAGAATTAATATAGAACTCTATGACTCCATATATGTTTCAGTAACGCTGTAGTTGGCTGTAGTCAGTTGCACATGTAAAAGTCAGTAATAAACATTTATTTTCATAATCTCCTTGTGTTCTCATTTACTGAATATCGAACAAAATTGATGCTTTTGGTGCTGTAAAAGCCGCACTCTTCCGTGAAACCCTAATATTTCATCTGCAAATCTAAGCGTTGGTATTCTAAATAGTAAACAAAGAGAAACGGATGCTTCTTATTCAAGCAAACTCTTATTGGCTTGCGAGCAAAGGTACTCTACCCCTAACAAGGAACTTCTCAGTGTAGTATGTGTGCTCCGAAAAAGGCGAATTTTTTTAATTGGTTAGCCATTTTTAATATTAACAAACTACCGTTCATTAATGTATCTTAATACTTGTCGTCTTTTATCTTCGCGTATCACTTCCTAAGTACTGGCCTTACAGAACTGTAATTTTTGTATCCAGTACGTTCCTAGTACGCAGAATTTTGTAGCGAATGTATTGTTGCGTAACCCCTTGCAGCGGTTTACAGTACCCCATGATTGCTGTTTCAAGTTGAACGCATTACAAGATGATTCCTTTATGGAAAAAAATTATACAATTAATACCTCAGGCACAAGTAATTGATGGTAAGCTAAAAAAAATAATCAAAAGTCTGCAGGACTCGACAAATGACCGTTTTGTGTTCTTAAATGGTACACTATTCCGACGTACTTCCAAAAATAATCCCGTTTTATTATGTATTCTTAATAAATGAACTCGGGATGTCATTTAAGCGTACCATGAATATTTTGGCAAATTTGGCTTCTACAAAATATGATACAATTTACGACAAGATGTTTGGTGGAGTGGTATGTTCTGCTCAACAAAGCGTGTTATTAAAGTTTGCCTATTGTGCCAAAAAGTAAACATATTTAGCTTACCTAAATCGGCCATCAAGCCAAATATACCCGCAAAAACTTAATGATCTTGTGGCCGTCAACTTACTTCTACGGTCCCTTATCTTAATCTGTAGGTGGCGTATGTTATTGTTTGTTGCCATTGACGTGTTCACAAAATTGATAACTCTCAGTAGATAAGCTATGTTGGTTCTGAGCCAAAATCCCATAAGGTTTACATAGGGGGTCAAAAAATACCTTTTGCAATCGGCCTCCCTACTTTACCGACATGATTTTTGGCAAGAAATTCAAATATTATTACCGATATTTTGGTGCAAAATTTAAATCTAGCAACCGAGTGGCACCCGTAAGCCACCAATTAGCCACCGATTTGCCGTATAAAATCAAAAAAACAAATTGCCACAAATACCTTTGTGTTGGTTTTTTTAGGCATCAAACGCGGGGTTTTTCAGGTCTGCCACATGAAATTTTATATTACTAATTTTTCAATTTTGGAACGTAATTATTTGTCTGTTTTGAATAGGGGCAGGTAAGACAGAATATTAAGGTGTAAATGTATGCAACCCTATTTGCATACATTCTGCGCATGCATTACTTAAGATTCTTCTGTGGATTTGAGGAGAAAAATATCACCGGCCCTATAAATTGTGTGTGCTCCTGGGTTAACCTGATAATTATACAATCATCATGCGTCCTGCCACAGGTGAGTACTTTCAATAATTAGTATATTTTGTTTTACGTAAGACATCACTGCGTTAATAAAGTGTTTTCCAACAGGATTTATTCAGCACGTAGTGTTAAGATACTTCAAGGTTTTGCTGGTGGCGCGTATACTATTCTGGATGTGCTACTTCAATAATAAAATAAACATTATTACGGAATCGGACGTTTTCAGTCTTACCTCGTACCCTCCTAACGACCCATTTTTGTTACAAGCATGTGACAAAGCAATGCTTTTTTGGCAAGTAATCCCAATAGACAATTGTATTGTTATACAAAGAAACTACATAAAAATGTTTAAAAGAAAGAAGACCACTAAATAAAACAAATTAGTAGAAGAAATAGAAAACAAAACCAAGCCAAAATGACTAAAAATTGGTTGAAAAAACCAAAAGAAAGACAATAGACGCCTAATTCCCAAAACACAATGAAAAAGCGTAGACAGAAAAAAATAAAACAAAAACGTACAATAAAAAAAAAACTTTTCCATAGAGAAACCTAAAGCAGCTAGCCAAAAAATTAAAAACCCATGAACCAGACAACATTCCACTAGAAATAATAAGACAACGACCTAAAGAGTTCATGTCTATATGTCTAATAGAAACATTAAAAAAGCTACTGTAACAACTGATTGCATCTAGACAAATAAACTGGAAAAAAAAATAACCTTTTAAAAAACCAGTTTGGATTTAGAAAATAAAGAAGCAATCGATAAACAAAGTAACAAAGATAGAAAAAAACTAATGAACTAGAGGATACTGTGCAATAGTCACGATTGACATAAAAACACATTCATAGAAAAAAATAGTAAAAGAACTGAAAACAGGGACCTGTCAATATGCCTAAAAAATAATAAAAAAAGAAAGAAAAATAAAAAAAGTACAAAAACACGACAAGGGTCTCACAAAGATCGGTGTTAAGACCACATCTTCTATAACTGCATACTAAACATAATTAATAAAACGGAAGTTACTCAAATAGCGTACGATGACGACCTAAACTTAATAGTAATTGAGAAAAAAAAAAAAAAAAACCTAATAAAACAGTGAACCAAGATCTAAAGAGAAACACTAAATAGTTAAAAAGAGAGATCTAAAAGTAGCACCTCAAAAAGCTTATGCAACAATGCTGACAAGAAAAAAGGAAAAATAAATATACTACAATTTAAAACAGAAAGAGCGGAAATAACTAGAAAAAAATCAAGTATCTAGGAGTAAATCTTAATAAAAACCTGTGTAACTAGCAAAAAAAATTGCTACCCAAATAAGAAAAATTCTGGCAACGTTAAGAGGTAAGGCAAAGCCATAAAATAATGTTAACAACTGCGGCAGAACCGGACATCAAATATACCGCATGAATCTAGGCTATAAACTAAAAATTAAAAAAATAAATAAAAAAGTAACAAGAAAGTACATTACAAGCTAAACGGCAAGCAACTATGTACTTGGAAAATTAATACCGTTAAACCTTATCACAAATAATAGAAAACAGACGCAAAAAAAGAAAACAAAAAAACAATAAAAAAATTATAAAACAAATAAGATATAGACAAGAAAAACAAGTAGTTGCTTACTTTAATAGAAAACAAAACAAAAGAACGGAAAAATTAACTATTTTTTCTAGCAGGCACTAACAGGGCACAAGAGCTTTAACAAGTACTTGGAAAGGTTTTAAATAAAAGAAGACGGAAACTGCTTGCACCGCAAAAAAAAACACCGCAGCACATATCATATTCTGCTGGGAGAAATGAATAAAACCAACAAAACAAATTCAAAGAAAATCTTTGTTTAGGTCTTAAAGCAACTCAAAATGGACAACAATTTTTCTAAAAAATCATCTTTTTTAAAAAAGCAAATTTTTATCTCAGCAGCTATGTTAACAAGCAAAACTGTCGCATCTGATGATCGAAAAACCAGCACGTGATTGTCAAAAAGCCAATGCATCCTCAAAGAGTGACAGTTAAGTGCGGATTTTGAAGCGGTGGCATCATTGACCAATTTTTCTTTGAAAATGCTGATGAAAACGCCATTTCGTTCACCGGTAAGCGCTACAGAGGCATGATAAACATTTTTTTGTGGCCAGAAATTGAAGACATAGACTTGGACAATTTTTGGTTTCAGCAGGATGGCGCACCATGCCATACATTCCATGCCACAATCGATCTTTTGCGCGCCAAGTTTAGAATCATGTTATCAGCCGTCTCGGCAATGTCAATTGGCCACCTTGGAGCTGTGATTTGACGCCAAATATTGGCAAAATTTTAATAATAAAAGACCGCTTTATGGTATAAAAATCAGATTTCAAAGCCAAGTTTCATTATTTGAAGACAGAATTTTAATATTTGACTAAATTTTAACATAAAAAACAATATTTAAGCATTAAAAGGCCAGATTTCATTATTCAAAAACTAAATTTTAACAATTTTAGACTAACAATGCCATATTTTAGAAATTGGTATCTAGATTTTGTTACAAAAAGGCAAATTTTATCATTTGAAGGCCGGATTTTATAAATAAAAACTGGATTAAAGATCAAAACCAATTGCTAAAAGGTTGAGTTTTATTATTGAAAAGATTTTAACACCGGATTTTAGAATTTGGTTTAAAACTTCAACAACTTTTAGGCCGGATGTTGTTATTTGAAAGCAAATTGTTGTTATTTAAAGAATATGTAGCACAAGAAAGCCAAATTAACGTTTGGAAGCTGAAAATTTCATTTTTTTTGAAAGCAAGGTTTTGACAGCATTTTAAAACCGGATTTTATAATTCAAAAACTTCCTAATTATTTTAAATAATTTTATCATAACCAAACCATAGTTTGGCAATTGGTAAGCGAGATTGGTTTTGTAAAAAATCAAATTTTAACATTTAAAAGCCAGATTTCATTATTTGAAGGTCGAATTTTATCATTTAAATGTCAAATAGTTGATTTTTTTAAGCAAAATTTTATTATTTACTCAAAATGTAGCACATGAAAGCCGGATTTTTAACTAAAAATGTTAAAACCTAGTAATTATACCAGGTTATAACATTTAAAAATCTAATTTGGCCGGATTTTGTTAAAAAGAGCAATATTTTAACATTTTACGGCCGGATTTTATCATTTGTAGACTGAATTTAGTCGTTTTATACAATTTCAGCGCAAATAAGACATATTTTAGCAATTGATGGCCGAATTTATTTACAAAAAAAAACAAATTTAATTAATTAAAAGCCAAAATTTATCACAAAAAGTTGAATTTTATCATTAAATTTTATTTTTTAAAAAAATTATATTTTAGTTTTTGGAATCTAGAACATTTAAGGCTAGATTTTATTATTTTAGCAATAAAGCATTTTAAGGCCGAATTTCATTATATAAAAACTGAAAATTGTTATTTATACAACACAACATAACAAAGCCTTAGTTTAGCAGTTAATGGCCGGATTTAATTATAAAAAAGTAAATTTCAAAATTTGATGGTCGGATTTTGTCAATAAAAGCCTTATTTCAGAATTTAAAAGACAACATTTATAAGTAGAACAATAATATTTATTATAAAAAATATTTTACCATAAAAAAACTAAATTTTTGTATTTAAAAGCTAGATTTTAGGATACTACAAATTTTAATTAAACGTTTTACATACCGGATTTCATGATATTTTGATATTTTTAAAATTAAAAAAAGTTAAACAAAAAAATTTACTTTAAACTGTGCAATAATCAGAAACAAATACTAAAAAAATTTATTATCTTTCGGATTAAAAAAAAAAAAAGATTAGTGAAGTCCATAAAATAAATTTAAAGGTAAACCTTAAAACAAAAAAAGGTATAAGAAAGTGAAGTGAAGGAGATGGAAATGAAAGAGAAGGCAAAGAGAAAAAGAAAAATAAAATAAAATAAAACAAAAATAAAGTGAAAAAAGGAATCTTAAAGAGTACCTAATCAAACGATAAGAGCATGGCAAAAATCCAATATTTTGGAATGGAGTTGCTGATCCACCCACTCAAGTGTTTAGTTATCAAATAGTTAAATCACAATTTTCTCTTGTGACAAAATGACTTTTTACGTCCGTATAGAAAACAAATTTCAAAGCATAATAACAAGTCAATAATATGGATTGGAGTGGCTTACCCACAGACCCAAGTGTTTGTTATCAAGAAATTTTATAATTGTTTTTATGCAAACGTCAGATGTCATATTGTCACAAAAGAAAAGAAAGTTGCGATCCAACCTCTTGATAACTACTACTTGGGTGAGTGGGTGGACCACTCCAAAGCATAATGACTTGGCAATAATTTGGATTGGAGTGGCTCAACCACCCACCCAAGTGTTCGTTATCAAGAAATTCAAACATATCTTCTATGCGGACGTCAAAAGTCATTTTGTCACAAAAAAAAGTTGTGATCTAACCTCTTGATAACTACAACTTGGGTGGGTGAGTGTACTACTGCAAAGCATTATAACGCGTCATTAATTTGGATTGTATAGGCCCGCCTACCTACCCAAGTGTTGGTTATCAAGAAATTCAATACATATCTTCAATGCGGACGTCAGAAGTCATCTTGTCACAAGAGAAAATCGTGATCTAACCTCTTAATAACTACAACTTGGGTGGGTGGGTGGGCCACTCCAAAGCATAATAACTTGTTAATAATTTGGATTGGAGTGGCTCAACCACCCACCCAAGTGTTCGTTATCAAGAAATTGAAACATATCTTCTATGCGGACGTCATAAGTCATTTTGTCACAAAAAAAAAGTTGTGATCCAACCTCTTGATAACACAACTTGGGTTGGTAGGTGCGCCACTCAAAAACATAATAACGCGCTAATAATTTATATTGTAATGGCCCACCTACCCACCTAAGTGTTTGTTATCAAGAAATTCCAACATATCTTCTATGCGGACGTCAGAGGTTATTTTGTCACAAAAGAAAGTCGTGATCTAACCTCTTGATAACTACAACTTAAGTGGGTGGGTGTACCACTGCAAAGCATAATAACGCGCCATTAATTTGGATTGGAGTAGCCCATCCACCCTTCTTCTATGCGGACGTCATAAGGCATTTTGTCACAAAATAAAGTTGTGATCCAACCTCTTGATAACACAACTTGGGTTGGTGGGTGCGCCACTCGATAACATAAATTCCACGGGTTGAAATGAGACTTTTTAAAAACTATTAATTACATTTTATTTAAATCATCAAACTTTACATGGTTTGATCTATTCTAATACAATTGAAGTTGATTATAATGGTTAATTATAATGATTAAATATTAATTATTAATTGGTCATAGTAGCTCGCGATTTGCAGCGAAGTCTAGTTACCGATTTTAGGTGTACTTATTACTACTATATGTTGGACTGACTCCTCTGGGAAGCGTCGTCGTATTTATATGTTTCTTGTGATGGCTCAGCATTTACTGTATCATAACACTATCGGCCTAAATGCGGAGACATCCTCTGTGTTGACTAAAGGAATCCAAGGGTGGGTCCCATGATTATTTGCGTCTTGGTCCGTGAGACTTACATTTTTAAAATTATTTTCTAAAACTGATAAAAGTCTTTTAGTTTTAGCATATCTTAGTATCAATATAAATGCTCCAATAATTAGAAATCCATAAATGAAAATTGTCCAAATTGTTGGAGGTTGTTTGTAAAGTGTATTTGAATTCTTCAGGATTTAAAGGTCCTTTTGAAGTTTGATTAGATCGTCATTGATTCCACTTATGTTTGTTATATGCATTTTATTTAGTTTTGCTAAGTGCGTTTTCCATTGTGCTGGTTGAGCTTTCTCTTGTGAAAAAACTAGTTTGGGTATATTTGGTATACTAGCAATTTTCTTTTCTTGATAACTGGTCAATGTAAGATTCTTTATGTACAAAGAACATCCTGATGTCACTTTTGCAAGGTAGGTACCATTGATTACGTCCAGTTCGTTCTGTTTGTTGCATCTTTTCTCAATCTTCTGATCGAAGGGTAAAACGATCATTCATAGATTTTCGTGAATTTTTCTTATCCACGGGTCTTGAATTGTTTCATAGTTATGCACACATTTTTGATAGTGATTTGTGTAAGATAATAACTGAATTTCACATGGTGAATCTTGAGTGATCTGTAGACTGCTTGAAGCTTGGCACAGATACTGCATAGTTGATATTTCTTGGCAGGATTTAGTAAGAGATACAAATTTTTCCCGATCAATTGCCAAAAATGGATGATTTGGTATAATATAATGGAAAGAATTGTTATAGTTTCGAATTGGTAAAGGATATAATTGATAATATAAATATTGAGAAATTTCTACTAAAGGAATTTCTAGGATAAATATGATTGACTTTTCTTTAGTATAAGCTTTTACTGTGATTATTTTTTCAATCAAATAAATATTTTTTGCTGTTGGTTCTTGTAACAATTTTTCTGTTTTTAGTGTTTGACTTAGTTTATTTAATTCATACATTAGATTATTGGTATCCATTATTGATGGGTGATACACATTTAGTTTGGCAAAAGTTACGGCATTTATTAGCGTAGACAGAATATTATTTGCATTCTCTATCAGAAATATAAGTTGATTGATGGTAGCATAGATAGTAATTCTATGTGCTTCTTCTAACTGGTAGAATATATAGTTTTTCATAGCTTCGTTAATTTGAAACATTCTTGAGTTCAATAGCAACTGATTACTTCTTAGTTCAAATATAGTTATATTGAATTCTTCAATTGCTCTGATTGATAAAGAAATTTGTTTGTCTAATATTAATTGAGTTTTAGGGTAATGTCGCTTCTGATGTTAGGGATATAACATCCGAAGAGTCTGAAACAATAGAATGTTTCAAATTTCTTGTATAAAATCTTCTCATTCTTGTATTTGTTTTGACTTCTACAGTTGAGTCATCATTAATTTTTGTGATTTTATAAGGACCTGAATAGGGATTGGTTAATTTATTTCAGCCATTATTTCTTACATATACTAATTCGTTTATTTTGAAAGGTTTTTTCTTAACTTTTTCTTTAGATTTTTCTACAGATTTTTCTTTACGTAGTATATCTTTAGTTTGAATTGATTTATAAAGATGTTGTAATCGATCTTTGTGATCTACTAAGTATTAATGGTAATAATCTTTTAAATAAAATAAATCTATTGGATCTCTTAAAGCGGTGTGACCAAAAACTAATTCAAGCAACGTGAAGCCTGTTGGTTTAGATATTGTGTTATTATAGGCTATAACAGCTAATCTCATTTGTTGTTCTATAGGTTCTTTTTTTCTTTGTTCAAGACATCCTATTTGTTCAATTATTGTTGAATGAAATCTTTCGATGTTTCCTTGAGAACTAGGGTTGGAAGGTGTTCCAAAATGAGCTTTATTTTTATAAACTTCTAATAATTTCATAATCAAATCATTTTTGAATTCTTTTTCGCTATCGCAGCTTATTTCTTGTGGTGTTCCATAATACTTCAAGTATTCTAGCAGAGCGTTCGCTATATCTATCGAGTTGGTACAACATATAGGTATTGGTTGACCAAGTCTAGAGAATGTATCAATTATGGTTAAAAACTTTGAGTTTGATATTGTAAAAGTATCCATAAATAATTTTTGAAAAGGTTTATCAGGCGTATTAGTAAGTTGTAGAGGTGGTTAATTAGGGTGTCGGTCATATTTACTTTAATTGCAAATTAAACAACTTTTAATGTGGTCAGTTGCCATTTTTCTCATATCTTTCCAGTAATATCTTTTTTTTAAATGTGACAAGGTTTCTTCTATTCCTCTATGGTTTGTTTTACCAGAATGATGTAATTCTAATAATTCCATTTGGTCGGCTTCATTGCTTATTACAGTAACCTTTTTTGTACATTTAATTAACTTTGGTCCTCTGTCATTAGAGATTTGCGTATATATTTTACAAAACTCAGGGTAAAGTTTTTCTTGTTCAAAATATAAGTAATGTTTTCCTGGTCCAATCAGATATTCTTTCATAAACTTTATAATTTTTTCATCAATATTATCTGTTGATATTTTAGCTATAATAATTTTATTTCCATTTTCATTTAATAAATCTATTTTTAAATTTGTTGTTGTAGAGCTGTTAAAACATTGATTTTTTATTGTCATTTATTATTTCATTTAAGATAGTTATTCCAATTGTAGGTTCGGATTCTTGATTAGAATGAATTGTATTATCATCTTCGTCTGGTATTAACATTGGAGTTATATCTTCTTTCAGAAAGATCAATTTCTTGTAATTCTTTTCGTAACATTTTTAAATCTTTTCCTTTGGAGATAGGTTGTTCTTCTCTAAAAAAGGTTGTATTTGGTAATGTTGGTTCTTCATTTATATCTAAGTCTCTTATTATCTCGTCTAGTAATTCTTGAGTTTTGGGGTCTGGATTAGGAAGCATAGATATTATATCATCTTCTATAGCATTTAATTGTTCTTGAGTAACTCTTGACAAAACGTCAGTATTTGTATTATATTTTCCATTTTATAGATAACTTCAAAATCGTATTCTTCTAATCTTAGTTTCCATCTTATTAATTTAGAATTGGGTTCTTTTAATTTCCATAGCCATACTAGAGGTCTGTGATCGGTGTAAATTTTGAAGTGTCTACCATATATATATGGTCGAAAGTATTTGACAGCGTATATTATTCCTAAGAGTTCTTTTTTGATTGTTGAATATTTTTGTTCAGTTTTGCTTAATGTTCTTGAAGCATAACTTACTGGTTTATCTTGTCCAATTATTCCTTGGGACAAAACTGCTCCTATAGCTATATTTGATGCGTCAGTAGTAACTATAAATTCTTTTGTGAAGTCAGGGTATTGAAGTATTGGCTCATTCATTAACAAAATTTTACATTTTTCAAATGCTTCTGTGAATTTTTTGTCTATGACAATTTGTGATCCCTTTTTTAAACAGTTGGTAAGTGGTTTAGTTATTTCAGCAAAAAATTTTATAAATTTTCGATAATAACCCACTAGTCCTAGAAATGATTTAATTTCTTTTTGAGTTCTTGGTAAAGGGTATTTATCAATTGCATTAATCTTTTCTGGATTAGGTCTTACTCCATCTTCTGTAATTAGGTGACCTAAATACTTTAGCTCTTTTCGAAGAAATTCACATTTTCCTATATTCACTTTAAAATTTGCATCTTCTAATCTTTTAAAAATTTTATCTAATTTTGACATGTGTTCCTGGAGTGAAACTGAATAAATTATTATATCGTCCAAATATACCATGCAAACATCTTCCAATAATCCTTTTAAAATTGTATCCATTAATCGTTGAAAAGTTGCAGGTGCGTTCTTTAATCCAAAGGGCATTCTTTTAAATTCAAAATGACCTTGTTCAGTTGAAAATGCAGTTTTCTGTGTGTCATTAGGATCCATTTCTACTTGATGATAACCGGATGCTGGTTAATACTACAAAAGTAATGACATTTACCCAATTTATTCAATATATCAGCAATATTAGGAATTGGATATTTATCTTCTATCATTTGATCATTTAATTGTCGATAGTCGATTACCATTCTTTTCTTAATTTTTTTATTAGTAGTTCTTGTGACTATATTTACTGGACAGCTCCAAGGAAAAATGCTTTCCTGAATTATATCTTGATCCAATAATTCCAGAACTTGTTTTTTAATTTCCTTTTTTGTTTCTATCGGTTGTCTGTACATTTTAACATAAATAGGTATTTCGTTTTTTAAATTTAGTTTATGTTTAACATGATGTGTAAAAGTTAATTTTTGACCGTCTACATGAAATACATGTTTATATTTGTTTGCAAATGCTCTAATAGAAGCTTCTTCTTCGATGTTCATTTTATCTATGTTTAAGTTTTTATTAATATTTTGTATTTGTAAATCTTCTAAATTGTTATTATTATTTTGCTCATCATCATCATTATCTATATCCATTTTTTCAAAAATACAATTTTCTTCAATTTCGCTTATTAAATGAGTTTGTAATGAATCACTAATGTTAATGTTTCTAAGATCTTCTGTATAGTTTACTGCAATTACTAATGCTTCGTAATTGTTTGCTTCAGTTATTGATTCTTTAACTTTAATTCCTGGGCGAAATTCAAATGAAGGTATGTAAATAGTTCCGTTCCGCTTTCTATATTTACAGGTATTTTAATCACTTTTGCTTGTAATGGTTCAAAAGTTAGTCATTCTTTTTCAAGATGAATAGGTATGTTTGCGTTTGGAGTTTTAAGAACTTTATTACGAATATCCAATATTGCATTTAATTTGCTTAATAAATCGATTCCAATTAAACCGTCAAATTTCTTACTGAAATCAAATTTAAAAAACGTATTAGAACAAAATATTGGTGGTATTTCCGCAATAATTGCATCATTGTGCTTAGTAGTAGCGTGAGCCGTTTTAATAATAAATGGTATTTTCACAGCATATTCTTCTAGTTGTTTAATTAATTTAAAATTTATTAATGTTTTGGTTGATCCTGTATCAATTAAAAATTTAAGTCCAGAACATGTTATGTAGGGCAAATTACAATTAATATTATTTAAATTAATTACAGCTGTGTTATCTTTGTTTTGATTATTCATCATTTTTTCTTGGTTGTAAGGCAAATGAACTGAAAATTTTCCTCTGCGTTGTTGACATCTTCATCGAGGTCGTCATTATATTCACTGTAATCAGCAAATTCTTCTGTATTTACGTTTTCATACATTTGCGTACTGTCTAGCGTATTGTCTGGCTCGTCGTCATCCTGATAATATAATCGTTGACCAGGTGTCCAGCGAGGGCGTTTATTTTGATGAATGAAAGTTGATACCGGTCTTTTCTGCGCGCTGGAATCTACTTCCATAGGCGTAGGCTTGGGCATTGTTTTATGTGTCGCTTGCGGTAGAGGCATCGTTGTTGGGAATCTTTGATTCATATTATTATTTGTAAATGATTTATTTTGATTAAACGGAGATGTAAAAACATGATTCCTGTTAAACTGATTTGATTCGGGCGCAAATGATGGCACATTTTGATTATTCTAAAATGGCATTAAATAAGGTTGCGCTACTGGTGTGAATCTGTTAGTCATTTGATAACCCTGTTGTTTACTTTGGTTACGTGCTTTATCTAATGATGTTTCATATTAGTACGTTGTAAATTATTTGTTCTTCCGGCACGGTAATTGAAATTCTCCACTTCTATCACGTGACTCATAGCTGTCTCAAGGTCGGCTGGTTGCTTCACTTGAACTATTATTCCTGTTACATGATCAATTTCTAATAATCCTTGCAAATAAATTTGTAGTGCCGTTTTCTTATAATTCAAATTTTTTAATGCTCTACTATTAGCATTGTTGTCTCTTAATTTCACTTGAGTAAGAAGAAGTTGTAAAATTTCTTTTATTCGTGTACCGTAATTATAAGATCCCTCATTTTTATTGGGTCTAATCATAGCTAAGTCATTAAATAAACATGACTCAGAACGTTGATCACCGAAATGATTTAATAAAAGAATTTTTAGATCTTGCCAAGTTGTGGTCTCTTCGTTACAACTTATGGCTTTCAAGGCTTTACCATTCAATTTTCCTTGAACTATTCTTAATAATAAAGTTTGTATACTTGCATTAGGTTCTGTCAAAAATGTATTGACTAGAAACTCACAAGCTGATATGTAAGCATTTAAAACGTTGGAATCACCATCGAAATTCGGAATGGTGTCTTGATACACGTTTGTCACGTCTTTCACAGTATAAGGCATAATGTTTAAGGAACTTATTAATAGGGATAGACTATCAATATCTGTCATAGGATTTTGACAATTGACAATTATTGAAAATCTGTACTCACATTAATAGTATTAAGGTGGTATCCATCTGGTATTAATTCAAGTTTAAGTGAAGTAATCCAGGTTAGGTTCACTTAAAATTTATAGTCTTTAATTTGTAATATTTATTATCTGCTTTAATCGTTAACACGAACCGTCGATATTTAATACGTTGCAGATAATCCTGTCCGCAGCGCCAGTTAAATTCCACGGGTTGGAATGAGACTTTTTAAAAACTATTAATTACTTTTTATTTAAATCATCAAACTTTACATGGTTTGATCTATTCTAATACAATTAAAGTTGATTATAATGGTTAATTATAATGATTAAATATTATTTATTAAATGGTCATAGTAGCTCGCGATTTGCAGCAAAGTCTAGTTACCGATTTTAGGTGTACTTATTACTACTATATGTTGGACTGACTCCTCTGGGAAGCGTCGTCGTATTTATATGTTTTGTTGTGATGGCTCAGCATTTACTGTATCATAACACGCGTTAATAATTTATATTGTAATGGCCCACCTACCCACCTAAGTGTTCGTTATCAAGAAATTCAAACATATCTTCTATGCGGACGTCAGAAGTCATTTTGTCACAATAGAAGGTCGTGATTCAACCTCTTGATAATTACAAGTTGGGTGGGTGGCTGGGCCACTCCAAATCATAATAATGCCAATAATTTGGATTGGAGTGACCCACCCACCATTCCAAGTGTTCGTTATCAAGAAATTCTATAATTGTTTTCTATGCGGACGTCAGAAGTAATTTTGTCAGAAGAGAAGGTCGTGATCCAACCTCTTGACAACTACAACTTGGGTGGGTGGGTGGGCCACTCCAAAGCATAATAACGCGCCAATCATTTGGATTACAGTTGCCCACCAACCCACCCAAGTGTTTTTTATA
The DNA here is from genome assembly GCA_963932245.1 of Tachinus rufipes. NCBI lineage: Eukaryota > Metazoa > Arthropoda > Insecta > Coleoptera > Staphylinidae > Tachinus > Tachinus rufipes. The sequence goes on along the minus strand of OZ010748.1, from coordinate 17,387,650 downwards.
AAAAAATTCAATAATTGTTTCCTATGTGGACGACAGAAGTCATTTTGTCACAAAAAAAGGTCGTAATATAACAACCTCTAAAACTATAGCGACGACTTTTTTAGTTACAAACAAGTCGTAGACTAAATAAACTGCCAGAACGTTTAGACTTACATTCTCCGTGCATAACAGCAGGCAGTTTCAAAGGTTACATTCTGTAAATCTGGTATGAATGAATATCTGCGCTTGCTTGATTATAAGGTTCTTGGCCTGTTGTATCCAGCGCTGCAATCAGACCAAAATAATGACAAGGAAAGTATTTTTGATTCTTCCTAAGATAAAAGCAGTTTTTAGACTTTTTTATGGGGTGCGGTACAGGAATGATGCTATGCAAACAGTCCATTAACAATTCAGGTCCTTAAAGCAAATATCAATCAAGCCATTTGTTAGATAGACCCAGAAACCGCCACCAAGGTTTTAAAAAACTGGGTTAACAGGATGCGCTACTGATAAGCCAGCTAAGGTAGCCACATCGCAAGAAGCGCTAGAGGTAATCGCGGCGACACAGACTTGATGGTAGAAAAAGATTAAACATAAAGAAACTGGTAAATGAAGGAAATAGTAAACAAAGAGCAAAGAGACAAGCAAGAGATAATACAATAAAAAAATGGCAGACACAGTGAAAAGATAGAGAAAAAGGTGAATGAACAAGAGAGTTAATACCAGAAATAAAGGAATGGGTGGAGAATAAACCGGAGACGTGTTACTATACAACCCAAATACTCACCGGACATGGAGCCTTTGGAAAGTATTTACAAAATATAAATAAAATGGAGAAAGAAGAGAAATGTATATTCTGCCAGAAGACAAAGGAAGGAAGAAAGAGAAGCTAAGTAGAAACAAAAGAACATAAAAAAAAAATGAAGAGAAAAAATACAAAGAAGGTCAAGACAACTATGATGAACGTCAGTATAGGACAGACAACAAATAGGGTATAGGGAGAGCTGAGCCGGGGACAGCATGTGTTGCCGCAGCAGTCTGTGTGAATCCCACAAGGCCAAAACCAGCTCATCTCAAACTAATAATAGACTAGAGACAGACATGATAAGGACAAAATGACAACAGAACTAACGTAGAGAAGAAAACCGAAAAGTATTGCCCTGCGTTAGTTATTCTCAAGGGCCACTTGCTGAGGCCAAAATCTCACCAGGTCCTTAAAAAAAAAAAAAAAAAAAGGTAGCCACATGAATGAAATCGTGTTTCATAAATAATGGAAATATTTGCTCTTTCAAATAAACCAATAATATACCAAAAAAATTGATATTTGTTCATTTTGTGAAATTTTAAAAAAGGACCACTAAATGGACCACTCAATATAAATATCAATGGTCCTTCCACAAGTTGCAGTATTTCGGACACATTATGAGAAATAAAGAAAGATATGGATTATTACAACTGATTCTGCAAGGAATAGTGTTCGAAAGAAGAGGTCCAGGCAGAAGGCGTATATCTGGCTCAAGAAACTAAGACGGTAGTTTGAGAGTACAATTTGATCGCCAACATTTGGTAATCGGATAGGCACCTAAAGAAGATTTATTGTAAAGTCTATATCAGATTAAAATGACAAAACGGACTCTGAACATAATTTTTGTTTTAACATTAAAAAAAAAGTGCGTTTAACTTACCACTAAGTTGAAAACAAAATAAGAAGTTTTCTGATAGTATTACAATTTAATTTCTTTAGGTTTCTTATAAAATTAAAGATTACTACACACAAATATAATATACTATTATATTGAGCCAAACACAAAACAGATATTATTAAAGTCAATACAAAACACATAAATAGATTAAAAATAAACAGCGAAAATATGAATTAGATTTGGCTAGGTCATCAAATTTTAGATAAAACTTTTTTGTTAATAATATAAAACCAACAAAAGATTTTATCAATGAAATTATGTGAGCGTAATATATACAAAAATTCTTTACAAATTAATGAACTAAATCAAATATCATATAATAACAAAACAATTATATTTCCTGTTATCAATTATACAATCCACTATAAATATAACAAAATTTTAATTCTAAAACCATAACAAAGTCAACATGATTGCAGCAAAGATATTTGTTATTACAGTAGTATGCGCGGTAAGTAGATATTGAATTTATTAAATATCAAATCATGCTGTTTAATTTTACAATATTTTAGATTTAATATTTATTGCTAATTTTATTTATTTCAGATTACAAATGCTGAAGATATTAAATCTATTTGTGCAAGAGAATTAAATATTACTGTAGACCCCAAAGAACTTTTGTCTAAATATTCATGTTTAGCAGAATGTATTTACGAAAAAAAGTTTCCTTATATGGGAAAAGCAGTTACCAATTTTACTGATACAGAACTTTCATATTTATCAGAGCCCTGTAATCAATATGCAAATATAGAAAATATTTGTGAACGAGCAAAAGCTTTAATGAATTGTTCTAAAAAAGTTGAAAATGATATTAAAGAAAAATGTAAGATTAGTACCAATACTTCTGATATGAATGAAAACATTGAATTAGAAACAAGTTGTTCTTCACGTTGTATTCATTTAGAACTTAAATGGATTGATGAAAATAACATTTTTAGTAGCACAAGCATTTCTGGCGTACCTGAGGATGCGTTGATAAAATGTTATGAAGACAACAAACAAAGTGATTTGTGTGAACAATTTAATAAAAGGTATGAATGTATAATTGATACAATTGTTTAAACATAAATAAATAAATTTATTCAATAAAGATATGTATTACTAAATTATTATTTTTTTTATATTTTCGAGCAAACATATTTTCTTAACAGACTGTCATTGTCGTTTCTATTTTAGCATTAAAGGGATTGACGTTGGTTTATTGTGCTAGTAAAGAATGTTTTTATTATTGTTAAATCAAGTGTCAACATTTGTGAACAAAAGTTATATCCGCCATAGCTTGTAGTTGTCCTAATTAATAAGAAAAACTGTTGCTTGCATATTGATGAATTAGTGCAATAAAGTAAAACTGCATTAAAAGTAGCTACCGAGTATTTTTAATAAAGCTCATCTAGTGAAACCACAGATATTATTATTATTATTGGCAATATTTATTTTTATTAGTTTTGTCTTCTTAGATAAAGACAAAACTATTTAATTGTTTGAACCACTTAATTTTACAATCACATTTCAGCAGAAAATATTTATTTACAGTCGTGTGTGCAAATCGTGACTTTGTAACTTCTTCAAGTCTCTCATAAATTTAAATTATTACTATACAAAAAATATTTACATATTATATTAAGTAAAATACTAAACAATTTAGCAATTAAATTAAGTAAAAATAGAACGCAAAAATGTTAATTATATTTGGTAAAATCATAACAAGTTTTAGTTAACGCTTTTATGTTAACAATAAAACTAGCAAGAAAAATAAATATAATTATGTGCGAATAATATATTTTCAAATGAATAAACTAATTCAAATAATATCATTTTAATAACAAACAATTTTACTTCCTGTTACCAATTAAACAACCACTATAAATATAACAACATTTCAATTCCAAAGTCATAACAAAAATCAACATGATTGCTGCAATAATATTCGTAATTACAGTAGGATGCACGGTATGTACAAATTGAATCTATAAATAATTTTATTGTATTTTAAATAAATTTATTTATTTTAGATTACAAATACAGAAATTATTAATTCTATGTGCGAAACAGAATTAAACATTACTATAGATCCCAATGAACCTATGAGTAAATATCCATGTTTAGAAGATTGTCGTTACGCAAAAAGGTTTCCTTATATGGGAAAACCAGTTACCAATATTACTAATTTAGAACTTTCATACTTATCAGAACCCTGTAATCAATATGCAAACATAGAAAATATTTGTGAACGATCTAAAGCTTTACAGAATTGTTCTCTTAAAGTTAATAATGATATTAATGAAAAATGCAAAACTAGTACCAACACTCCTAATTATAATGGAAAATATGATTTGGATACAAGTTGCTATAGACGTTGTATTCTTTTAGAATCAAAAATGGTTGATGAAAATAATATTTTTAGTCGCACTAGCACATCCGACTTGCCTAGTGAAGCGTTGTTAAAATGTTATGAAGACAACAAACAAAGTGATTTGTGTGAACAATTTCATAAAAGATTTGAATGTATGGTTAAAACATTTAAATTTTAAATTATTTTGTTTATCAATAAAGGTATGCACTATTAAATTAACAAACATATTTTTAGATTTTGTTCATAGATTAAAAAATTAAAATATTATCAACAAAATGTTATAATTATGAACACATTTAAATATTTATTTGTTGTTGCCGAATAAAAAATGCTGATAGAGTTTTGTTTGACTAGCCAATTATTATACTATGAATTAGTAAACTGGAAGTGAGTACAAATAACAGTAATGGAATTCATTGTCATGTAATAATCTTTATAAGATTGTAGCGTTAAAATCGTTGAAGTCGGTTTATTTTGCTGGTAGAAAATTGATTATTGTTTTTATTATTGTTGAACATCCAACTGTCAAAATTGTGACCTTTTTATTTAGACCGCAAAAACTTTTTTCAATAAAAATTTCAGGCAAGCTTTAGATTTTTTTAGCATATCCTTTCAGAGAAGCAGTTTTGATATATAATATTTTGTCGTTTACATTCAACACTATTTAAAACCACCTCAGATAAAGAATTTTCTACCAAAGATTTGTATTTTACGTAAAACTGTATTAAACTTTCTGTTTAAAAAAAAAACCATTTGTTGTGCTTATATGATTTTTTTTTTAATTTCTAAATGTGATATTTAAGAATTACATAATATGCCACAACAACATAAAAATACTTTTGAATTTTAACGAATGAAATCATACTTGCTGCAATTATCACATTGAAGACTAGATTTAACATTAACTTTACAACATTTATGGCTTATAAGGAGAGAGCGTGGCGCAGTGGTCTAAGCATCCGGCCGCTGTACCGAAGAACGTGGGTTCGATTCCCATATACCGTGATATACTTTTCACTTTCTATACGCTCTCCCACTCCACAAGCCGCCTTGCCAGCGTGGGGTTTTACGGCTAAAACCTTCTCTGATGGAGTGATAAATTCTCTTCAGTGGTTCGGAATCCACTTAAAACTGTAGGTTCCTTGTAATGTAAGTAGCCAACATCACAAGCAAAAAAAGAGGCTAAGACGCCAGCAGTTCTCTGTGCTTATTTTGAAAGTGTTGAGATTTTTGTTTATATCTTTCTTTTGATTCCGAATCATTTTCCATACTTTGTTCTGTGCTCCGGTTACGTCATGTTCTAGATCTTTGGTAAATCTTTCCCAGTATTTTTTTGTTAATTTGGCGTGTTTCCTTATACCATTAAAATTTTTATAAAAAATGCAAAAATCTGGAACATTACGCCTGCGTAGTACAGTGTCTAAATCATGAGTCAATTTTGGATCAACAATGATCCAAATAGCTCGTTTCTTAATAGAGTTTAGAAAAGATAGTGTAGTTTCCAATGCTCCTCCTCATACTTGGTGACAATATTTAATACAAGGACAAATATAAGTTTTATATATATGCAAATGTTGAACAAAAGTAAAATACGTTTTACATATATTAAAAAATCTTACTTTTCTATATACTTTTGAAACTATGTCAACAACATTGTTGTTTCAGAAAAGATTATGTAAGGTTGTAATACCAAGAAGACAAATTGAAGAAGATTTAAATATGGATTTGTTGTTTAGTTTAATAATTGGTACTATTAATACCTTGGATTTGAATTTTAAAACAGTAATAAATCGAGTTTTTTTTAGTTAGAGTTAAAATTGACCATGTTGGGAGTGCCCCATTTAATAATAGTAATAATAATAATACCTGCAGCACCGTTAGAAATTTTTTAAAATAATAAAAAATATAATACATATATTTACTTTAACCGAAAGGTTCGTAAATTAGTTTATCTTTCGTATTATGTATTACGAGTTTTGAAAAATAAAAATAATAATAATAATATAGAGGTTGAAGAATCAATACACAATGCAGAAGACAACTCTATAAGTTTAGATAATGGCACTCCTGAAAACGCCACAGAAAATCAAGACAGAGAAAGTAATCCTGACAGCACACCAGTTCAGCAAGAAAATCAACTGACTTATGATCTTAGAATTGAACTACAACGGGCAATCATTGAATATGCCCACATTCATCCTACACTACGGCCTTGCATCCCTAAACAAAACAACTCAAAAAAACTTGCCATGAGTTTAAAACTCATAGATGAGAAAATTCTTCCTGATTATCTAGAAGCGGTTGCTATTGTACGAGTAAATAGAGGCAAAGTTGAACATTTTACAAACAAACCGTACAAGCCAAACTCCATACAACCTTGGGAGAGTCGACTGGAAAAAGATATAGCTTGCCTTCGCAATAACATTGCAACAGTCTACCAATATAATAATGGCAATAATAATTAAAAAATTGAAAAAAGAATATCTAAGATCCAAGAAAACACAAAAAAAAACATGCTAATCGAAATCCTAACAACAATTCACTACCAGAGATTTTAGACACACTTATAGAACAACTAAAAGCTAAATCTAACAGATTAAAAAGATATCGTGAGTCCAACCTTAGAAAAAAGCAGAACAGTATGTTTAATTCTAACCAAAAATTATATTATCGGATCTTGAGACAAAATCAGGCAACAACAGCAACAAACAAAATTCCAACCAAAGAAAATATTGAAAAGTTTTGGACATCAATCTGGTCACAACACGTCCAACACTAATGCAGCTTGGATAATTAATGAAGAAGAACGTGCTACTGAAAAACCGATAATGACTCCTTGTAATATAACAACAGAAATGGTAACCGAGGCTATAAAAACACTCAAAACTGGAAAGCAACAGGTCCAGATCAAATACAAAACTTTTGGCTTAAAAAACTTCTAAATACTCACTTCTACATTGCGCATTATTTTATGTGCTTCCTTAAAGACTAAACAAACATTCCAATTTTTTTAACTCAAAGTACGACGTATTTGTTGCCAAAAAGTAATAACCTGAGTGATTCATCTAACTACAGGCCAATCACTTGTTTATGTTCACTATATAAAATACTCACATCATGTTTATCAAGTGCCATTTACAAACACATTGAAAACTTTAACGTTTTAGCAGAGGAACAGAAAGGTTGCACAAAAAAATCGCAAAGCTGCAAAGAACAAATAATTATAGATTCTGTCACTATGGAGCAGGCGTGGAACAAGCGAAGAAACATTTATACCGCTTTTATTGATTATCAAAAAGCATTTGACTCAGTCCCTCACTCATGGCTTATAAAAGTGTTAAAAATATATAAAGTAGAACAAACAGTAATAACACTACTTCAGCAGTTAATGTCAACATGGAAAACATCACCACATATTAATCATAACGGACAAAAAATAATTTCTAACCCAATAAACATCAAAAGGGGCATCTTCCAGGGAGACAGTTTAAGTCCATTGTGGTTTTGCTTAGCTTTAAATCCTTTGTCTACACTACTTAATAAAACAGGATATGGATTTCAATTGAGACAAGGATCAGGTTATTAACCACCTCCTCTTTGTTGATGACATTAAATTGTATGCTGCCAATGAAAACCAGCTTAACCAACTTTTAAAAATTACAGAAAGTTTTTCAAAAGACATTCAAATGTAAAATATATAAAGAAGAGACGCAATGTCCTAAAATGAGACAGTTGTAAAAGCAATAATAACATTCAAATGTCTTTTGGGTTAGATAAATGTAAAACCCTCAACATTAACCAAGGAAAAATTATTACTTGTAACTTTGAAATGACAGATGGAAAAGCGATTGAATCAATGATGACCACAGACACTTATAAATATCTTGGCCTCCTTCAAGCTAGGCGTATTCAACATAAAGAAATTAAACAAGCAGTTTTAGTTGAATACAAAAAATAATTAACTGATATTTTAAAATCAAAACTGAATGACAAAAACACGTTTAAAGCCATAAATGCATATACCATACCAGTATTAACATATACGTTTGGAACCGTTAAATGGACAAAGACCAACTTGGAAAACATTCAAATTAAAACTCGAACCACATTAACTAAATTTCGAGCCCACCATCCAAAAGCCGCGACTGAAAGAATAACTCTACCACGACACAAAAGGCTTAATAGATGTTAATAAACTTTATCAAAACCAAGTTCAAAATTTACAACGCTATTTTCTTAGCAAGCAAACATCAATTCATAAAACCGTTTGCTTGGTTGATAACAATTATACCCCCTTAGATTTATTACACACGAATGAAACTGAGCTCACTTGAAACATAGCTTACGAACAAGAAAAAACACGAAAGTGGGCAGGAAAAGCCTCACACGGCCAACACCCAAATGATCTCAATCACACTTTTGTCGATCAAGACGAGTCGAACAAGTGGTTGACTCAAGCGGATTTGTTTCTTGAAACTGAAGGTTTTTTGATTGCAATTCAAGATCAAGTCATTGCAACCCGAAACTACCGTAAATTTATATTGAAAGAAATAAATATCGACAATATTTGCAGAAGATGTAATAAAGCAACCGAGACCATTCAACATGTAACTTCAGCTTGCAGTGTTTTAGCGCCCACCAGCTATCTACACAGACATGACCAAGTGAGCAGTATAATACATCATAAATTAGCAAAACTGCATAAACTAACAACAGATACGTCCTTATATTACAACTATACGCCCGCCAATGTACTTGAAAATAACACTCACAAATTATATTAGAACCGGAGCATCATAACAGACAAAACCATCAATTGTAACCGCCCAGATATTACACTTATAGATAAGATGTCAGACACGACGTACATAATAGACGTAACAATTCCCAATTCACACAACCTTCAGACTTCATGGAACGAAAAATTAAGTAAATACCGACCATTGGCTGACGAAATTAAAAATATGTGGAAAAAAAAGAATGTATTTATAATACCAATTGTTATATCGACAACTGGCATTGTTCCACAGAAACTACATGAAAGTCTTTTAAATTACATCTCCATCCTCTAACTTACATCCAGCTTTAAAAAACAGTTATTTTAAACACAACATCAATAGTCCGGTCACATCTCAACCTTGATTAATAGAATTGTAGGCAACTTGTTTGAAAAAACCGTACCTACTAATTACCGTCAAAAATGACGTGCAAAACCGGAATAATAATAATAATAATAATATGTTTATTTTCCTAAACAGGTTACAACCTAATTACAAAGGAAAAAAAAGAAATAAGAAAAACATTTCAACTAGTACAAATTAATTCAAAACTCAATAGCAACTTAAAAGTAAAAACAGTAAAAATACAACAAGATAACAATAAAAAAGTCAATATATAAAATAATAATTCTGATCTATAATACATTTAGAAACAAATTACAAATTAAAGCAAGCAGAATTTTAATTCTTTTGAAAATTTGCTTCTGTCAAATATGTCTATACCATATTTATTTAATTGAAAGTTTGTCCGTGGGGTAGCATATTGGAAAGATTGTTTGCTGTGGTAAGCTAACTTGGGAACTGCAGAATCATTCATTTGTAAAAATTTTCCATTGTCTACGTGATTACTGATTATGAATGATCTTATACAAGTCATTAATAAATAAAAATCTGTGCTTATTGTAGATCAATATCATAGCAAACTCTTCCAATAATTGCTGATAAGAGACATCTCTATCCGGATATACTTTGTATTTCCTAAAATATAAATATATCAGAAATCTTTTCTGCACTTTTTCCAAAGCATTCATGTGACGTGCGTAGGTAGGTGACCAAACACAAACACAATAGTTTAGTTTGCTTAATATAAAAGCTTGAAATATTTTATGGCAGCAGTGACATTAATAAACTCACTAGTATTACGGATAATAAACCGAAGTAGTTTATAACATTCGTTGACAACATTTTTAATATGTCCATTAAAAGACAGTTTAGAATCAAAAAGAACACCCAAATCCTTGATAGTATCACTTCTGTGTATGTATTCTAAGCCAAGTAAGTAGTTATACAAAGTTATATTGACGGATCTACTATACGACACGATATGGCATTTGGCCAACATTTATTGCAAGACCGTTTGCTGTACATCACGTTGACAAGCGAGATAAATTAGTTTGTAGTTTTTCGCAGTCATTAACAGACTTAATAACATTATATAGTTTAACATCGTCAGCATACACAAGAAAGTTACAGTTTAAAACACTCGCTACTTCATTAATAAATATTATAAATAGAAGTGCTCCCAAGTTAGAACCTTGAGGCATCCCAGTTGTAGCAGAAAACGTCTCAGACTTACAACCTCCATAGCTCACAAATAACTCTCTGTTACTTAAAAAAGAATGAATTATATCTATAACATTAGAAGCAATGTCATAATGGTTTAAATAAACCATAAGCTTGTCAAATGGAACACCATCAAATGCCTTGATAATATCCGTATAAATTACATCTACCTGACTACTAAGATCTAATGCATCTGAAATGTACTGAGTTACACACATAAAGTTAGTTTGGGTGCTTCTTTTATGTATGTTGATTAATTGACAACTTGTGATCAACACAACTATGAATATAATCAGATAGAATGCGTTTAAAATTTTTAGAAAAGTTTGTAATTAATGACATTGGTCTATAGTTAGCAATATTGGACCTGTCTCCAGATTTAAATACAGGGCAGACCCGAGTTAGTTTCCAACAGTTAGGAAAAACACCCAAAGACAACATTAAATTGTAAATATAATTTAACGGAGCTGCAAAGTACACAGCACAGTCTTTAATAATACAACCGGGCACTTGATCATGACCCATTGTAAAATTGCCTTTAATTTGCTTTAACTTTTTTAAAACACTTTTTTCACTAACATTAAATTTGTCCATCACATCAACACTGCTAGTACACTTTAGATAAGACGAGTTTGTGGCCGAATTGTACACAGTTCCAAATTTTTGCGCAAATCCTTCAATAATTTTCTGAGAGATATCCAAAGTAGTGATCTCCATTATTATTTCTCCGGGTATTTGAGATTTCTTCTTTTTCTTATTTACAAACGACTAAAAACTTTTAGGTTGCAAAAAAATGTTACTTTCAGTAACCTGGATGTAAGTAGCATATGCTTTTGTACTTTTGTCCTTAAACTCACGTCGGATTTTGTTCATATTGTTCTTTGTACAGTTTATTGCTATTTCGGACAGATGATTTTAACTGTTTGTGTATCTTGTTTTTGAATTCTAACAGTGTTATTATGTCTTTGTTGTACTATGCTAGATACTGCTTTTCACTGGATACCTGACATTTTTTAGAAATACATTCATCAAATGCATTATACAATAGTTTATAAAATTTGGCACAAGCATTATTACTGTCAATTTCTTGTATGACCGGGGTCCAATCTATTATCATAATTTATCTATGTTAAGTGAAGTAATTGGAGTTTGTAAGTAGTTAACCTGTATGTACTTTTCCCGCCAATAAGCGCATAAACGCTACCTACCGTACCTGCTGTTATTTTTACCAGTGGCGTAACAGCTGGGTTTTATTCTGTTATTATGTATTTGTTATTTAATATATTTTATTATTTTCTTTTGTCTTTATTTTTGTAACCATTTCCGTGGTCTTCTATTTATTGTTTGTTTTAGTAAGGCACTTGGTAAACGACCCTACCAGTGTAAAAAGTGTCGCAGTTTATATCATTTAATTCTTAATCTGTTTTAATTTTGTTTTTTAATTCCTTAATTTTAATTCAGTTTATTTGGTTTAATCAATATGGTTAAGTATTTAAATTGTCAAAAGGATATACAAATTCAACTAAGATAAATGATAAAGATTGGATATGTCTTTCTTGCACAAAATCTATAAAATCACAAAAAGAAGATAGTCGTAGTTCTACTAGCAAAAATGTAGTCAATTCAGGAGAAGATTACCTTTCAAAAGCGTTCTTTTTAGAACAATTTACCGCACTCATTAATGATATCGGTGAAAGAGTTAAAAGTCTCAAGGAAGAAAACATGAAACTCAAAGCTGATATAGTAACACTCAAAAAAAACCAACCAGATGTTTGGATGAAGCTATATTTGAGATTCAGGACCGTCAACGAAAAGCAGTGAACGTCACGGTTTTTAATTTTCCCGAATCTCGTTCATCAAATCCAACCCAACGTCAATCTGAAGATGAAACAAATGTCATTAAATTAATGGGAAATGAAATTATATCCAATCATACAATTAAAAAAGTGGTGCGTGTTGGCTCTAATAAATCATTATCTCGCCCGATGAAGGTAATTTTTAATAGTGAGAAATCAGCTAAAGCTATAATTTAACTTGTAGAGGAAAAGAACTTGGAGATGTTCGTGTGGGTGTGAATAACACTCCCAAACAACATGCAGAATTCAAGAAAGTTTACAGTAAATTAAATCGTCGCAAACTAGAAGATAGTGGAAAAAAAATCTCAAATAATTCAAAAAACAGACATTACCTATTTATTATCAGAATATCAAGATTTTGATATTTTAATTTTTAGTGAAACCAATCTTTATAAGGATATTTTATCTTCTAAACTAAGATTAACATCATTTTGTATTTATAGGAAATATAAAAGTACAGAAAGTAGTTTTACAATGAACGTAGGTGCTGTTTTAATTGCTGTACGTTCAGATTTGATTTCAAGTGAAATAGCTACTTTTTTTAATACAGTCGAACATGTTTTTGTTAAAATTAAGCACCAAACAAACTGCTACATTTTTGGAGCAGTTTATATACTACCATCAAGTAATATTTCAAAGTATATGAATCACTATTCAACTCTTGAAGATATTGTTGACAATCACGTAGATGCCAATATTCATATAATTGGAAATTATAACGATCCAGGGTTTAACTGGGCAAATGGTGTAATTAAATCAGGAAGCAATGCTTTAAACTTGCCAGGACATCTTTTAAATGAAACTTTTTTGTATCTAAATATGCAACAGGTTAATACAATAAAAAATAGTCAAGGCTTTCTATTAGACTTGGCCTTTTCCACTAACAAGAACATGCTTCTTAATACTTCTGACAATCATTTACTTTCCTGCGATAAATATCATCCGGCTTTACATACAACTATTCTAATATAGATTTTAAAACATTAAATCATTCTAGAGTCCATTTATATAACTTTAAAAAAGCCAATTAGTGGGAATTCAGAATTACCTACATTAAGTGGATTGGAAATGTCTTTTTGAGGGTTTAAATCTTGATGACTGCACACACGTATTTTATGATACACTGTATACTTGCATCGAGCTATTGTCCTAAATTTACCACAAATTTGTTTCCTAGTTATCCCATTTGGTTCTCCAAAAAATTAGAAAAATTAATAACATTTAAAAAAATTTCACATAAAACCTATAAAGATTCTGGTTGATTTGAAAACTATTTACATTTTACAAACATTCTAAATAAATGCAAGTTAGAAAATGATTAACGTTATAAAGAGTACATCAACAATCTGGAAAGAGAAGTTTATACTAACTCAAAGAGTTTTTGGATATATGTCAAATTTAAAAATTCTGATCATAGCATTCCTAACATTATGCATAATGATAATGTGACAGCATCCACAGGAGAAGATATTTCTAACTTATTTTCTTCACATTTTTCAACAGTATATTCTTCCATTAAATTACTGGAGCCCGAGCCACTTACAGTTAACTCTGCTATCGACATTAACTCTTGTAACATCACTTTAAAAGAAATTAAAAACAAAATATTTGGACTTAAATCGGACATTAGACCTGGTGTTGATGGTAATTCAAATTCAAAATATAGCAATGAACAATTGACGAGTTGTGAAGGAACCGTAAAACCAAAAATGCATCAATTTACACAAACTTCATTCTTAACCAGCTTTTGGAGTTTCAAGAAAAAAAATAGCGGATGGAGTTTGTCCAGCATTATCAATATAACATTCAATACAAATAAATTTATCCTACAGCTAGGTTCTAGTTTTATTAATTTACCAGATATTATTTGTCTAAATGAATGTGTAGATGGCGGAGAGTGAATACGCTTTTACTTGTGCTCCGTCCCAATGTCGGTTTTTATTGGTTTTATCAGTCTATTAATTTTAAATAAGTTTTACTCGTGTGTGTTAGTAGTTCATAAGTAATTAAATGAAAAGAAAAAATTCTATTTGCACCTGTGTAACGTGGTTTTAATTAAATTTTTAAAGTGTGGTTTTATTCTATGTGCTACGTATTCTTCAATACCCCAAGGACGTGCATGTGGAATTTCGTGGATGGATATTTATTGATATCAATACAAAACATGAGATCGCAAAAACCGTAAATATAATATAAACAAATATTTTTATTTATTTACGCAATTTGAAATTTTATTATTATCATATTCCTTTGTTTTCTTTTGTGTTACCAATCCGATGCCCACTTCTGTAATTGTCATAATTGTTAGTCACTAAAACGGGCACATTAGTGTAAATAATTGTGTCTTTGTCATAATTTTATCCTATATTTTGCGTTTTTTTGTATTGTTTTAATTTAAAATGGGGGATGATTCTGAAACAGAATCAGAACCAAGTGAAAGTAATGACTTGTGTAAGTCATGTGAGAAACCTTTTAATAGAAGAAGCATCCAGTGTGACACTTGCGCTAAACAAGTCCATTCAAGGTGTGTTAAAAAAGATGGTCTGTTAAAAGACAACAAACTAATGTGTTGCAGAAATACTTTGTCAGATAATTAATAAAAACTGAAATCAAGCGTTTTGAAGAAATTTATCTCAAAGAAATTAAACATCTCAAAGAAAATATTAAAGAATTAAAAAAAAATAATAAATCGTAATGTTGATAAAAATAAAGATGGTGAAATTAAAAAATATACAGAAGTAGTAGAATCTTTAATAAAAATAAATCCAGCAGAATTAAACGTAGGCGTAAAAATGGGCAAACCAACCAGAGATGGCGGAGTGATACTGAGATGCAAAGATCAGGTTGCAAATGAAACTTTAAAAAATGATATACAAATAAAATTAGGAAATGATTACAACTTAAACGATCCGAAATCAATTAATTTGAGAATCAAAGTAATGGATATACATAAATCTGACAATGAAAATAACCTCTTTAAAAAAATTAATAAGCAGAATAAACTTGATTTAAACAGAAATGATTTCAATATAGTTTACAAATCAAAAGTTCATAATAAGAATTTTACTATTACCGCTGAAGTAAATAAGAAAACATTTGATTTGATAATAAATCGAGAACGATTATACATTGGATGGAAACGTTGCAGAGTATTTGAAGAGCTTGGTATCAAGAGATGCTTCAAATGTCAAAAATATGGACACAAAGCACCCGAATTTAAAGGAGAAGAAACATGCCCAGTATGTGCTGGTCCTCATTCACAATCTAAATGCACATCAATAATAAAAAAATGCTCAAATTGTGATGATGCTAAAACTAAATTTAAACTTGATTTAAAAACGGATCATTTGGTTTTGGAAACGTCAGTCTGTGAGAGCTATCAACGAGTTGCAAAAATTAAGAAAAACTATATTAATGATCAAAATCAATAGCAATCATTGCATATAGATTACAAAAATACTTTAAAAACACAAGAGTTCACTATTTTAAATCAAAATGTTTAATCAATTGGCAACAGCAAAGAAGCTATCAACAACTTATTGGCTGACCACAACTGCAATATTTTTATATGTACAGAGCACTGGAAAACAGAACAAAAGTTAGAAATAAAGAACATTGAGGAGTGGCAATCTACAGCCGAGCTAACATCAAATATCAGTGTAGACATAATATAAATAAGTTAACAACAAAAAAAGAATTTGAATGTGTTAGTGCGGAATTTACGAAGCAAAACAAAACATTAGTTGTAGTTGCAATATACAGGCATTAAGTGACATTGATGTGTTTATGTATAAATTTAGTAGTTTGTGCGAAAAACTAATGAAAGAAAATCTTTGTTTTGTTATTGCAAGAGACTTCAATATTGATTTAAAATGTTCAACAAAAGCCAAAAATATTTTTCTCTTTCTTTTGGGTACATTTAATCTTTCCCCTGCTACTTTAGAATATACACGCGTAACAGATAACTCTATGACATGCATTGATAACTTTTTTACAAATTGACCTGATAATTACATTTGCAAAATAATTCATTCTCACATATCAGATCATTACAGATTGAAACTAAGCTTTAAGTTAAATAGCTACAATTCTAAAAATAACATAACGTTTAAAAGAGTTTTTAATGATAGATCTACTTCAATGCTGGTTTCAAACTTAGCTGCTAACGACTGGACAAATGTATACAGAATGCATGAATTTGAAGTAAATAAAAAATGGGCTTTATTTCTCAATACTTTTTTGCTTGCATATAATGATGCATTTCCGCGAATTAGAAATGTAACAAAAAATAATAACAAACTCAAGGCATCAAGTGAAATACAAGAATGTAAAAAACAATTAGATATCTTATCTATTATGTCGTCGGTTGATTGTAAGTACTTACAAAATTATAATCAGATCAAAAAGCACTACAACTATTTGTTGCAATCACAAAAGAAAGGCTATTGCAATAATCTAATTATAAGTAGCGATAATAAACAAAAAACCACGTGGAAAATTGTGAATAGCTTGGTCAATAACAATAAAAAATTGGACACAAAATCAGAGATAATTCACAATCGGTTGCAGATGAAATGAATCATTATTTCATAAATATTGCTCACCGCTTACTTAGTAGCCTACCGCAACAGAAAATGGTTTGAGTCATATTGATTTTAATAATAAATCTATGTTTTTTGTCCAGTTACAAATAATGAAATTTATTATTTTTGAGTAAATTAAAAAACAAAATGGCTTCTGGAATTGATGAAGTGCCAATTCCTATTATTAAATCATGCATACATGCAATAGTTACACCGTTGTGTCATATCATTAATTGCTCTTTTAAATCTAGAATTTTTCCTGATCAATTAAAACCTGCAATAATTAAACCCATCTTTAAGAAAGGAGATGCGAATACTTTTGAAAACTGTAGACCCATTAGCATTCTAACAAGTTTTTCTAAGATCTTTGAAATGACTATTAGTACAAGAATCGTAGAGTTTTTTAAGCAATGCAACCTTTTTTTTAAACAACCAACATGGGTTTCTTAGTGGCCGATCTACAACAACTGCAGCTTTTGATTTTATTACAGAAATATTGTCAGCCTTAGATGACAAAGAGAATCCACTTAGAGTATTTTTAGATTAAGGCTTTTGACACTATAGACCACAATATACTACTGAATAAATTACAAAGGTATGGCATTAGAGGTACCGGACTTAGAAGTCATATTATCTTCGGACACAAAAACTGTAGCATCTAATATGTTAAAAAATAGCATGGGTGTTTCTCAGGAAAGTTTGATTAGCCCTATTTTGTTTGTAATTTATATGAATGACTTGCCTACAGTATTGAGTAGTGAAAAACAGATACTTGTTAATTATGCGGATCCTTTTATATGATCAAACTACTGACGCAACTATAGCGCAAGGGAATACAGTATTAACAAGTATTTCTGAATGGTTAGCAAAAAACAAACTTATTCTTAACTCAGATAAGACAAATTGTCTATTTTTTAAAACCAACAGAAGTAGAATTCAGCTACCTAATGATATATGCCTTGTTAATAAACAATACCAACTACAAAATTACTGCAAGTTTTTAGGACTTCACTTGGATGACACTTTAGGCTGGTCAACTCACATATCTAGCTTAAAAACTAGACTAAACGGAGTAATCTATTTGTTAAGAGTTTTAAAACCTTATGAGATACTTTCAAATAAAATAGAATATCTAAAATCTCATGTAAGTACTCTAGAAAAACTTAATTCTCACTTAGAGTTACGCATACATGATCAAAAAGAAATTATCAATCTATTAAAAGATAAAAATGTCAATGTGCATCACGACAAAATAATGCCATCTACCAGTAATAATACAAATCCCAAGAACAAAAATATCGCAAACTGTACTCCAGTAACTAGTAATAAAAAAGAAAATCCTTCAATAGGATCAGCTACATACTCCAATGTCGTTAATATTGATAAAAATAAAATCGAGCACGCACAGAAAAACCAAGCAAACGAAAAAATCATAACAGAAATGAATAAACAAAAGGACGTTGAACCGAATGGTAAAAACAATACAAATAATAATATAAACAAAAATAATGCTTGGATACCTAAAAAGGTGATAATAGGATCTAACACAACAGAAGGTGTTAGGGCAATACCCCAAAAAGGCTACTTATATGTCTACCGACTTAGTCCTGATACAACATCTACGACATTACAACAATATTTAAAACAGACTGCACCAACTATTCCATTCCAATGCGTTAATTTAAAAACATCTGATATTAGTGCTACTTTTAAAATAACATATCCACTTGACTTTATCGACAACGTATACGATCCAACTATCTGGCCACAAGGAACTGCAGTTAGACAATTTACTTTCAAAAAAGAAAATAGAAATTTTCAAGCAGCAATAGCTCATCAAACGCCGACATAAACCATCAAACTAATGCAACAACTCAACCCCAAGTAGATATTGATAAGGAAATATTATTTAGTGTATTTCACAGTAATGTACAAGGTCTTTCGAGCAAACTTCAATTATTAGAAGCAATTTTAATAGAAAATAAATTATCACCTACAATTTTATGTACCAGTGAACATTACATGAATGAGATACAAGTTAGCGTAACAAGTATATCTGATTATACGCCTGTATCTGTTTATTGTCGTACTTCGCATATACATGGTGGCTCAGCTATCTTTGTAAAATCGAGTCTTCTAGAACACAGCAAAGAATTGAAATTTATAAAATTAAACTCTATAGAAATGTGCTGCGAAGTTGTAGGCGTATTAATGTATAACTGTATATGTATTATCTCTATATATCGACCACCAACCGGTGATTTTAATCAGTTTATTAAACAATTAGAAAATATTTTAAATACGGCTGTAGTTAGTTATAAATATATTTTATTAACTGGCGATTTAAATGTGGATGGATTAAACACGCAAAGTAAAAACTGTAAGATATTGAATGATATGCTTGACTCATATAATTTAGAGTCGTTGATTCATGTACCTACAAGAATTGATCACCGCAATGGTTTTAACTCTGCTACACAAATAGATTACGTAGTTACAAATCTTAAATGTAAATATAATTGTCAAGTTCACGATTTCTGTTTATCTGATCATATGAGTCAAGTTTTTACTTGCAATATAAATGCAAAACATGTTAAAAAACCTAATGATAAAACCATAACAACACGAATTTTTAATGAAAATAACATGTCTTACTTTGCAAATACGTTTATTCATCATTATGACATGAGCAATATGAACAATGAATTTTCAAACATAAATGAATATTTTTTATGTTTTTGGAATTACTTTAAGTGGTGTTTGGACAATACTTGTCCTGAAACTTGTGTTAAAACCAATAAAAATAAATGTAAACCAGTTAAGCTAAATAGAAACATAAGTAGACAATATGATGAATTGAAGTTTTTAAATTGGCTGCAAAAAAGTGTTAAAAATCCTGAATTAACAATTTCATTCAACAAACTTAAATCAGAACTGAAATATAACTTAATGTGCAATAAAAAGTTGCATAATAGTGAATTAATTAGAACCTCTAGTAACCCTGCTAAAACGATATGGAATGTTATAAATAAACAAACTAATAACAATAAATCACAAAATAGAAATATTGAAATAATCTGGGATAACAACCTAATAAATGAGCCTATAGATGTTAGCAATATATTAGCTAATCACTTTGTAACAACTGTATCAAAAAAAGTTATTCAACATTTTGGAAATAATATATCAACTCGGTGTACTTATAACATGACTGCGAATGACAAATCAATATTCATTACTCCCATAACTGCAGATGAAATCATAAATATTATTTCAAGTTTACCAAATAAAACCTCCAAAGGCATTGATGAAATTCCCGTAAAATTACTTAAATATTGTAAATATATTATCTCACACACACTAGCAGATATATGTAATAAATCGATACATTTTGGTGAATTTCCGGAGTTATTAAAAAAGGGTAACATCGTTCCAATTTTTAAAAAGGGTAACTCGCAATTGCCTGAAAATTACAGACCGATCACTTTAATTAGTTGGTTTTCTAAAATTATTGAAAAAACAATAGCAAGAAAAATCACAGATTTTCTTAATAAATGCAATATGTTTTCTGATAGTCAACACGGATTTCGCGTTAATAGATCTACGGAAACGGCAATGACAGTTATAATACAGAGCATACATGATAAGTTGGATAAGAAAAAACACGTTATGATTCTGTGCTTTGACTTATCTCTAGCGTTTGACAGTGTTCGATGTGATTTTCTGAGCGCAAAGCTTGATAGATTAGGAATCCGAGGTTCTATAAACAAATGGATAGAATCTTACATAACAAACAGAAAAATATGTGTCAGCGTTAACGGAGTGCGGTCTGGAGAACATTCAATGCAATTGGGGGTGGGACAAGGATCGGTACTTGGACCGTTAATCTTTTTACTATTTGCAAATGATTTGCCATTGCATATTAAAAGTGGAGAAGTGTATATGTATGCAGACGACACCTCGGTTGTTATAGAAGCAGACAATAAAATAGACCTTTTATCAAAATGTAAGTCAGTTGTCACCGAATTTACAAATTGGTGTAATAGTAACAACTTAATGGCAAACTTGAATAAAACTGCAAGTATATATTTCAACAATAGAACAAATATTATACTAAATGACGACTTGGCTAACGTAGGTATATGTACTTCAACTAAACTTCTAGGAGTTTTTATTGATCAAGATCTAAACTGGGGTGCTCACATTGATCTTGTCTGCTCCAAATTATCAAAAGCAACATTTGCCATAATTAATCTAAAAAAGGAATTAGATACTAGCCAGGTAATGTCTGCTTATTATGCAATGGTATATTCAGTTATTAAATACAACATAGTAATCTGGGGACAATCTGTCGACATACAACGTGTATTTATTATGCAAAAACGAATTATAAGAATCATTTACAATATTCCAAATCGTGAAACATGCCGAGTAATTTTTAAATCTAAAAAACTTCTCACTGTTTGTTGCGTATACATTTATAGCACACTTATATTTCTTTATAAAAATAAAAATAAATTTAACACAGTAAATAATCATACCTATCATACAAGAAATGTTGACGATATATATATAAAAAACTACAATTCATCACGATACAAAAAATCACCAAATTGTGCTGCAAGTTACTTGTTCAACAAGTTGCCAAGTAATATAAAAGCTGCAAAAACTGTAAACATTTTTAAACAGTTAGTAAAAGAATATTTGTTAATTAATTGTTTTTATAATTTAAATGAGTATTTTGAATTATAAATTTTAATGTGTTTAGTATCTATTTATTATTGTATACAATTTTTAATTATGTTTGTGTACTTGTGTACTATTTGTAATGACTTGTCAAACTTTATGTATTCATTTGGCCAAATAAAATATTATTATTATTATTATTATTATTATGTTAGTACAGAAACACTATGAACCGTTTATTATTCAAATTTTACATCTATTGTGAGATACGGTATAATATTCTGGGGATCCGCCAGCGAATCGAATGATATTTTCATAATTCATACTTTAAAAAGCGGCAATTCGTGTAATCGGTGATATGGATTATACACAATGCAAAGGTGTATTCAAAACGCACAATTTGTTAACTTTTTATGCTTTGTATGTTTATGATTGTTTAATATATATTCATAATCATAAAAACCTATTTGTGAAAAATACTGCAAGCCAATCATATGAAACAAAAAATTTTGATTTATATTTGTATCGGTGTCATAATTTAACAGCTCTTGAAAAAGGTCCAAAATATGCCTGTATGAAAATGTATAACGCACTTCCTGTAACTTACAAAAATTTAAATATTAATTCATTTAAATTAAAAATTAGATTGTTGTTAATTGATATAAAGCCTTACAAAATAGATGATTTCTATTTAAGCGATGTAGTGTTATAGAGTTTACCAACTAACCGTGTCGTTTTCTTTTTCTTTGTCATTATTACTGTAATTGTATATTTTGTATCTATGATTATTTTAAAGAAATAAACAATTTAATATATTATTATTATTATTATAAAACATGCATGCATAAATATTCAAAATGCAGACAAAGCTTGATTTACTTAGGCTGTTAACGCAGCATTAAATCCAGCAACTAGTAATCCGAATAGAACAACAATCTATCCTCACTATTCAACAGTTTTGAACCTAAAAAACATTACGCTACTAATAACAATTAAACAAGTTCTTTAATTTAAGAAGCAGAACAATTTTTCAATCAACGTATATATTTTGAAAGCCTTAAAGTAGATAAAGTTTATAGTAGTGTTAATTTATGCAACAAAAGCAAAGCAGACAAAGCATGTAAACCGTCTTCTGATCCAAGAAGGTAGTTAAACAGACAATGATATCAAAACTCGTTATCACTACGTCTGAATAAAAGAAATTTCAAGACTGGTGTTAAATCAATTAGACAAACACAAATGCAAAAAGTACTTTTGTGATCAATGTCTTCATTACTTCTAGAACAAAGAAAAGAGAAGACTGCAAACAAAAGAATGGAACTTTTAAAAAAGAAAGAAAAATCAATTTTGTAAAATTTCAAAAACAAAGAGAGATGTCCATTTGCAGTGTATGCGAATTCTAAAAGCATAATAAATTCAATAAACATTTAACTAGGTGACAGGAAGACCAAGTGTTGGGATCATTAACACATCTGGGGCAGAATTGATTAAAACACATAGTCGCGGATAAAAAATATAATATAATATGAAACTGCATCATCGTTGTTTTTAACAACAAGATGCTTACAACAATTAACCAGTGATAATAAAAAAAATTACCTACTTGCAACAGCTGCAATAAACAAAGATTTTTATGTAGACGATTGCATAACTGGTTGTGACCATATTCAGGGTCCAAGAACTATGCAATATTATGCAAAACGGCTGTCTCGTTTTGAGGAAATGGCAGACAAACTGTCCACAATTGCTGCAAACGATCAGCACCAGCCAAACAAATAAGCAACCCATCTAATATTTAAAAAAAACAGTCAATCTTTGCACTAGGTTAAAAGTGACAAAGCAAATAATTCTTTCTAAATTATCAAGAATCTTTAACCCACTAGGACTTCTGAAACTAATCACCGTAAAGGTAAAATTAATAATGCAACAATTATGGAAGTTAAAGCTCGATTGGGATGCTTCTGTAGTTGAAGATATATACTGATTAGACTCAATACGTATCTCAACTTCATACACTCAATGTGCTGACAGTTCCAAGACTAATGGCATGATCAAACAAAGTAACAAGCGATCACAATTACAAGAAGAAATGCATTTAGTAAAGCTGGTTGTCTCAAAATTTAGAATTGCTTCATTAATGGTTCAAACAATACTAAAACTAGAGCTTTGTAAAGCACAACTCATGAACTCTACAAAGATAGCATTAAGCATGTCACAAATAAAAAGCTGTTACTAGACAGATTCTATCATAGTATTAAATTGGATTCTATCCAGTTGTAGATCATACAAGAACTTTGTTGCAAATCAAATAAGCACTAAAATAAAGAATTGACGCCATGTTCCAACAATTAGTAATCCAGCCGATATCATATCCAAAAGTTTAAACCGAAAAAAGCTGTCAATTTGTTTCTTGTAGTAAAATAGTCAGATTTTGTTAGCAACAGTTTGCGTAGATTAGCCACATCCCATATAACATAATATATACTACAAACAAGATGTACGAGAACAAAAAACAATTACTGAAACTTCATTAGTGGCGGTGCTACAATGCAATAAGCTAATTAAGAATATTTCATCAACTAAAAAGCTGCAGAGCATTATTGGCTACTGTTTACGTTTTCTAAACAACTAAAAAACTCTAAAAGATCATAGTGCACTTTGAATGACCACTTTAATTAAACTAGCACAAAGTAAAAGATTTTACAAAAAAGTTTATTACGTGCTGGAAAGATAATTAACCTATTTTTGGACACAAAGGGAGTGCTAAGAGTTGAATAAAAATTAAACTTTGCTTACATTCCAAAAGATCAACGCCACTCTATATTTCTCCCAAAATTGCATCTTTTGACAAATGATATAGTCAACTTAGAACATTTGAAGGCACTGCACGTTGGTGCCCAGTTAGTCTTATCAAATCTTCAAACTATGTATTGGCCCATATCCGGAAAATCAGCAGTCAAGAGAATTATTAAAAATTGCATGAGATGATATTGAGTAAACCCATCTGCAATCCAATATATTATGAGTCAATTGCCTAGGCCACAGGTTACACCATCTCGTTCATTTCAACACTGTAGAATTGACTTCTGTAGTCCCTTCTTATTAAAACCGTTCAGGACAAAGACATCAACGACACAAAGGGCTTGTAACTTTTAAGTGTAATATTTACATTTAAAAAGAAGATTTACAATTTAAAAGCTATATTTACAGTTTGGAAAATATTTACATTTTTAAAGAATGGTTTTACAATTTAAAATACTAGATTTTATGTTATTTTTAGTTGGAAGGAAGTGGTGGTTGTGTGAATGTTTTGAAAGAAACCTAAAAACTCCAACGGACACTCTCACACAGAGAGCTACATGCACGACTACCTAAAACGTTATTATAAACGCACACACAGCGTGTTTCCACCCGCATTTACTATCAAATGCCAGTTCACCCAGAATTAGATGGTTTTGTGCGTGTCAGACTCGTGGTCGCTGTTAGTAACCGTCCAGAAATTCTGGCAATGAGTGCAAGCACAGAGTGTATTTGTTGGGAACAATTCCACCCCAGAATTCTTGAGGATTAAATTGACTTCTGGAGATGATGACGGCAAGAACTGGATACAGTTTCCAGAAAATTGCAGTGACGGTAGTAGATTGGCAGAAGTGGTCTAAACCAGGGCTTGGCAAATTTTTTTGAAAAAAACCAGATTGAAAATTTTTAAGCTTTAAATATGAAAATTTCTTTTGTACTTGCATCAAGATCCACTAACGTGTTGTTAACTGTAGTTTAAGTTAAGAACATATATTTGCCGCAATTTTTTTTAGAAATTGAAACTTTGCGGGCCAAATAAAAAACATATAGTGGGCCAGATTTGGCTTGCTGGCCGTAGTTTGCCGACCTTTGGTCTAGACGGTTAATCCAGTCTGTGTTGACGAGCCTGTGAATTGTGTTACGGTCGAGTTGGTGGCTTGGCTTTAGCTGGGAACGGAAACTTTCTCATTTGTATGAAAACACAAAAAACAGAATAATACAACAGTACTCCGACTCGGCAAACGTAGCCAGGTTGATAGGCACTCTGACTACACAACACGACCCATTAGAAGCAGCATATTACAGCAAATATGTCCACATCACACAGACAAACTTTGGCAAATGTCCTAGCCACCTTGATTAAACCTAGGATACAACAGTTCTTAGAAGTGATACATTTCTAAACATTTCACCAGCTACTTGCAATAGCATCAAAATGTGCAAAACCAATATTGCCCGCCGACTAGCAGGAGCTGGCAAAAAAACAAAACACCAGGTTGTACCCGAAACAATCTAAAATTGGAAAACAAACCGGTCAGGAAAACGCAAAACCTACCCGGCCTACCTACAAGCAACTCTCAGGTGGTGTAGACGCAGTGAACAAAAACCACCTGCTCTAAATCACAATCACTATCAATGAGAAGAAGGTAAAAGCACTGGTAAACTCGGAAACTACCCACAACTTTACAAAACTACCATTATTTATGACAACGCCATTGACGATGACTATTTTGCAAGCTGATCCCACAGCTGCGCTGATAACTGCAAGAGAAGTGAAGCTCATATCATCTCTTTGTTAGTCACATCAACACTCGGTGAGGAGATTATATAACGCACAAAAAAAGACAATAAACTTTGAACAGGTCCAAGAATTACTCGCTACCGGCATCATCAAACAAAACACCAGCAGTTACTATGTTCCAGTAGTAATAATAAAAAAAAAAGACAAGCCGCGGTTCTGCCTAGACTACCTAGCCCTTAACAAAGTCACCCAAAAGAAACCAACTCCACTGTCTAAGGTACAAAAGACTTTAAAAAGTTCCAGTGACGCCAAAGTCTTCAGTAAGATTGATCTGAAAAAAGCTACTAGCAAACCTCAATAGAGAAAGACCACAAGGACCTGACCGCTATCGCCGCTTCTGATGATAGTACCTTTGACCTAAAAAATGCACAAACCACTTTTCAAAATCTGATGTCTCAGTGCTGGCAGGACTATTAGAAACCATCGTGTTGGTGTACTTTGGACAATATACTGGTCTACTCTAAAAACTACGAGGAACACCTAGTACATCTACGCTTAGTCCTAAAGAAACTCCAAGAATATCAGCTGCGTTGTCACTTTAAAAAATGTAAATTTGGTAAAATAGTAGACCATCAAATCAGCGCTGAAAGCAACCTACCGCTCATTTACCACCTGACGCTGATCAGGGAACAAACACCACCTTGGAACAAAAAGCAGTTACGCAGCTTTCTGGGCTGTACACGTGGCTGCAAGAGTATAACCCAAATTATTTTAAAGCAACAGCATTTGACAACATTAAGACTGCTTTAAATCAGAAATTAATGCATACCCGGCTAAAACCGGGCCTACCGATTGTATTACAAACAAATACTTGCAACATTGGCGTAGTGGCAGTTCTATTTTAAGAAGAGAGACTAAAACGGCACATTATCTTGTACGATAGTGCCAAACTGACCGCCTGCCAAACCAGATACCACTCAAACAAACTAGAGTGCTACGGACTGGTATGGCTAAAAAAATTTACAAACGCAAACGCAAAGTTTGCTCCATGGTCTCTTAATTTCCAGAAATTTGATTTTCAAGTAAAACATACGCCTAGTGCTACCAACTTTCTGCCTAACGCACTAAGTAAGCACCCCAGCAATAAACTGATTGCCAAATCGGTAAACAATCCGAAAAACTGTTACCACTAGAAGATCCAACTACTGCCGGTACAGCCAGCCTGAGCTACCTCTACCAGCTCCTCGGCCGAGCCCAAAACTTGAACAGAGCTAAACTACGCCTACTCAAAGGAAAAACTTTGGCAGCAGCTATTCGACGTGCACAAACAAACGTGTTTGTAGACCCAAACCATCATTAAAGAGTACCAAATACGAGCAAGCAATCTTAAATATACAAAAGGAATAGACCTAGGATATAAAATTGGAGAAAATGCAAACTCATACAAACAGGCCAACTAGTGGTACCACCTGACATGCAACGAGAATTGATTAAAAAACATCAATCGACGGTCACCGCAAAACACCCGGGAAGAGATGACACCTTGCCGGCAATCCTTCTACTACTGACCAAATGTTAGAAAAGACGTTACAACTTTTATACAAAAGTGTATGATATGCCTGAATTTCAAAACGGGACCGGTACAACTAAACGTTCCATTAAACCCACACCAGCCGGGCAAACCATGGGAACGAGTAGCCATCAATTACGTAGGCCCAATGGACGTCGCTACAGCAGAAAATCGATAAGCGCTGACTATACTAGACCAGGTGAGTCAAATAGTACCGTACTAGCAGCTACATGTAAAGTAACAACCAGGACTCTAGAACAACATTTGTTCTATTGGTAAGGCTAGCTCAAAATCGTGCTATCAAACAACAAAATCTAATTTACAAGTCAACATTTCAAGGGCACGGTACAACAGTGGAAAGTCAACCTCTACAACGTAAACGTACCATCTCAGCCCGATTGAACGGAAGCACGCGGAAATAAAAAAGAATGTTTAAGCCCTAAAAGCCACACAGCAAGTAACGTACAAAGAACGACGATACACAAGAAAAGCAAACGCCCGGGAATATAAAACCAGTCCCTACCAACCACCAGTAAAGTTACATCTCGACGACCTGCAACCTAACACACTACCAAAAACGCCAACTCCAACACCAAAAGAATTGATGCCGTTCTAGGGGTAAAGCATCAACTACCAATGGGAGATAAGATGAGGGGTATCAAAATAAAATGTTTGAGCATGTTTTATCAACTAGAATTCAATTGTCACACAAAAACCAACATGCAACCCCATAACAACAACTATCTTGCCACCTAGACAACTACCGCAACAGAGTTCTCTCTATAACTCCTGTGCTGCACAGAACCTACCGGCTTACACCCCCGCCGTAAGTCTCCCGACACACGGGACTACTGGGGTGATAGCGCACTGTGTGTCCGCGTTACTGTGAAGGATACTCTGGGTGGCTACGAAGTGTGGGTCTTTTGGGTGAAAGCGTCCGTCAGCAGGTACGCAGACAAGAACCCTAGAAAACACTCTTATCGAGAGTGACAACACTCTCAACCTTGAACCGGCCGTCTCCTACACTTCTATAGAAGAGAAAAAAAACAGAGATTGCAACCAAGAACATGCGTAGTCAAAAATCTAGTTGATAAAATCAAACAAGTGTTAACAGTGGTTTTTGTTAGAATTGTTTATAATAAAACGTGTGTGAATTCTCATAGTAATTAGAAAAATCTAAGTAATGTTGATGAGTTTATTTGTACATAACTAATTATTCCAAATAAAAAAAATATTTTAGAAATGTTTTATTTATTTATACTCGTATTAACAAGTTAATCATTGTTAAAATATTAATAATATTGTTGCAATGCGCTTTTATCAAATAAATAGTTTGTAAAATATGTAAATTAATGCCAAGGATTTATGAAATGCAAAACATGTAAACAGTAAAATTATATGATTCAACAATATTATATTCAATCGTATTATAATACATCAAATCAGATTTGAATATTGGATAAATTTTAGTATAAATATAGCAACAATAACAATTTTCATTGTTATATCCTTTTTAATTTATTTTTATTTAAAAAAAAAAATAAAAATGATTACAGCAACACTATTTGTTGTATTGATAGGATATCACAAAACAAATAAGATAATCATCTAAAATTTACTTCAAGGTGACATATTGTATGTTTAAAATTTTCATACAGTCATATACATTAAATATATATCTTTGTATGTTGTTAGTAGCAACCAAACATATAAACTTATACTGAGTCAGGCTCAGACAATCTCAGACATCATTTGTAAGTTGTGAGTTCGGAGCTAAATTTCATGTAGTTTTTGCATCATAATTCGCGACTGTCAGAGAGGTACCTCAACAAATGTTGAGTCATGACAGAAATTATATTTTTTACTATAAATATAATAACATAATAATTTATTTTATATAGTTTAAAATGCTTGCAACAGTTGTGTTATTTATTATAATTAATTGCACGGTATGTATAAATTTATAATAAAAATTATCAGTAAACCAAATTTAATTTTGATTTTAGATTGTACAATCGCAATATATTAGTGTTGATTGTGTCAAAGAACTAAACCTCATTTCAATTCCTGATAGAAAATCTGGAAATTCCACTTGCTATGATGCATGCGTATTTGAGAAAACATTTCCATATTTAGGAAAAGATGAAAACGGGTATACTCGAACTGAATTGGCTTATCTATCAAAACCTTGTGGTAATACTATTAATATAACTAATATATGCGAACGTGGAAAAGCTTTAATGGAATGCCAGAACAAAACAGATATTGAAATCATAAATAATTGTAAAAATATTAATAGTGAAGCTTGTTATAATCGTTGCGTTTTTATGGCAAAAAATTATATTAATAAAAATAATGTATTTAAGCGTTTTAAGTATATATCTAAAAATATTTTTGACAAATGTGAAAGACACAATAAGCACAGTGATTTGTGTGTAGAGTTTACTAAAAGATTTGAATGTATTGCGGAAGCTGTTCGTGAAAAATACTAATAAATATAATTAATTGTTTTCTTAAGTAGTTTTTAAAATATATATAAAAATGCAATTTATAGCAAAATTTGGCACTTTTGATAATATTTGGTTAAGTTGGAACCAAGTAAGAAGTAAAAAAAATTAAACTTGCTCCACCAGCAGTTGAGACTACACCACCAAACAAAATATAAAAAGTACCGCCCATCAACAACCCACTAGCTTTAACATAACCAACCTACAACACAATAGTGGTCAACGCTCGCGTCAAGATCTCTCAACTATAAGATTGCGGCATTACACTTCCGACCTGGTTTTCTTCTTCCTCCCCGGGTTCCATACCAGGACTTTTAGTGCAACCTTAAAATACCGCATTAATATCTGTTGATGTACCCTATAGAACTTTACCATCACCCTCCAAATCAACCACTAAAACTGTGCTAGTAACAAAATGACTCTTAACGTGGGTCAAACAAGATCGTAGTGCTTTTACTCACTCCCAACACCACACTCAAAAAAAGAAAATTACCATCGACAACAAAGCAACGTCTAGCGGCAAGAAAGCAATACAGGTTTTGAATTAAGCCCACAGAACCAGCCCAGATGACATGCTACTCTCAATACGGACCTCCAACTGCCTCAACCCATGGTAACCATAGAAAAAAAGGGAAATTACCCCGCTTTCACGCCGCCCAGATATATTACATAAAAAAAGTGTCAATGACAAAACTTGTTAGATAGTTTCAGATAATTGCAATAATATAAAGTTTGAATGTCGCAATTTTTTTTTTAGATTTTTGTTCAGAACTATCAATTGCAGATAGGTACTTACAAGGCGTCAGATAACTATGAGTGCCTAGACCAAATTTTATTAATTTCCAATGAACGGTTTAGAAGTTGTAACTGTTTTATTATGGCTTTTAGTTTAAAATTACAATGAACCAAGTCGATTGTTTTGAGGTTATGTCAAATTGAGCGTATCAATTTTAGTATTGATTGCACAATTGGTACAGGTAATATTGAAATGTTTTAGTACAAAATTTGATAAATTTTTAATAAATGGCTTAGAAGTTAAAATTGTTTTATTATTTTCTTTAGTTTAAAATTAAAATTAATCAAATCGAATATTTTGAGATTATGTCAAACTGAACGTATCAATTTTAATATTATATTTTCAGTTCAAAATTAAAGTTAATTAAATTGACTATTTTGAAGTTGTCAAATTGAGCGTGTCAATTTTAATATTTTTTGCACAAATAGTACTAATAATATTAAAATATACCAAATTTCAGCTGAGTAACTTACCGGCCCAAAAACCAAATTATCTACAACAAAACAAAAAACTTTGCAAAAGCTTCGTAACAGCTAGTTAACTAACATGGCACAATTAAAAAAAATAAAATTAAAAGACTTTGTAAAAATGCCTTGTTTTAGTGGTAAACCACATGAAGTTTATTACAACAGATAAAAATCTACTTTGAGCAACAACAATTACGTAGTTTCTTGAGGCTTTGCACCTGGCAACGTCAATACGTCCTTGTTATGCCACTAATAAAGATGCAAAGCAGCAAATAAGCATTTGTGTGGGCTAAGACTTCTAAAAAAGCCTTTAAGATAATCCAAGCAAACATGAACAATCCGCTTAAACTGTCCGCATCAACCAAGTTTCCAATATAATCTGCAAACCGATGCATAATAGACGGGTGTGGAAGCAATGTAGTATGTATTTGGCTATTGTCTGAGCCATTAAAAAATACAAACCGCATCTAAACAACATAACGTTAGTGTAGCTAGAAAACTTAACCAATACCAAAGCAATTTACTATCTGCTACTTTCTGACAATTTTTTGCATTTTACTGAAACATTTTGATTAAAGTTTATATAAGCCAAGCTAATCACGAAAAATTGCATTCAATTTTGCATCCTTTAAAATTAGTTTAAATTTGCTACAAAAAGATTTGACTTCTAAACGGCAGAGACAAACACATTTAGATCAAAAGTACAACTTCCTAATAGTTTTTTAAGATTTTACTTGAAAACTTGAGCCTAGATAAGCCTAGCAAACCATGTTAATTTACAATAAAATCAGCACGTTTTAGAACTAGTTTTAATTTTCTATTAAACTTTTCTATTAAACAAACACATTTGCATCAAAAGTGCAACTTTGATCTTGACTTACATGGAAAGACACACTAACCTCTGCATCATTGCGCGGGTGCAAAGCCTTTACTACTACTTGATCCCTGGCTCTAAACTAATCTTATTTCTGGATCAGCGTAGATAGAACACAGATAAACATAAACTTGCATCCCGTCTCCAAAAACTACCGTTTTTGGAAAACTAGATGTACCTAAAACAAAATTTGGTGGGAGCTTGATGACAAAATAATATGCATTCTACCTCATTTTTGTAATATTTACCAATTTAATTACAAGAAAGAGGAAAAACTTCTAATTCTTTGATAACAAACTTTTAGGCAGAAAGGTGGGCACTTCTGTTTAAACTATTTACTGAAAATTATGATCTGGAGTGACACATCCATGTGTTTTTCAACAAAAATTAGATATCACCTTCTTTTCATCTGACTAAAAGACTTCTAACACTTAGAAAAAAAACTGTCAATTCTTTCATAAGAAACACTTGGGCGGGTAGGCGGGCCTCCAGTTCAAATTACTATCTAGAAACCATGATTTGGAGTGGTCACTATTACTAGTTGAGTTTACTTACTACATTGAACATGACTTTAGCTACATCAACTTGTTGTTAGAAGCGTTGTCTGGTAACGGCAATAACAAACTCAACAACAACATCAACAGTATAAAACAGATGTTACCTTCTAAAATAAAATAACCACAAGCCTTAAGAATAAACATGTTGCACTAACAACTGAATCGGAAACACTAAATCATCCATTATAGAGTACATGTGCTTGAGTCCAAGATACTTGTAGAAACAGTACAATAGACCCATTGTGAATGTCCACTAAAACGAGAAATTATATATATATATATATATATATATATATATATATATATATTTTTATTTAAATTTATTTTCGGATTATCCCGCGTTTTCTTTTTGAGTTGGACTCGACGTTTCGGCTGAATCTCATCAGCCATCATCATAAGATATTTATTATTAATATTTATTAATATACTATTACATCAATATGACATTGATATATAAACTAATTTTGTTGTCAAAGCTAACTTTCAAGAAACTTTATTGTGTGTAAAGTTTCTTTGTTTGACTTCTGGTCCAACTCAAAAAGAAAACGCGGGATAATCCGAAAATAAATTTAAATAAAAATAATTATATCCGCGAAAATTTAAAAAATAATATATATATATATATATATATAATCGTTTATTTCTTGCTTGTCAGCACTGAAAATTCTACAACTTAACATAACATAACATTTACCATATAACTTAATTTACTACTAATATAATATATATTAATATATAAATATATATAATCTTAACAACCTTAAACCCTGGTTTTTAATTAATTATTTATTAATTCTGTTTCTGTTTCCTTTCTTCTTTTTGTTACCGCCATTATCCATTTCATTCCTTTTCCATCTTCTTTCAGTACCTCATTTCTTCTATTTGCTCTCCTCTCATCTCATTGCATTTTAACATGTGTTCTATGCTTTCCCTAACTTCTCCACACATTCTACACATTTTCTCTTCCTCTTCCAACCAAAATTTGCACACTTTCTCCTCATTTCCACATCTAAATCTTGCAATCATACATTTTTCCATTTTTCCATAATTTACATTTTTTAGGTACTTTAGTAGTTCATCCGTTATAATGTGTGCAAAATTTGAATTGTACCTAGATTCATTTATCCGTGTTCTTCGCTCTTGCACTTGTATATCTCTATCTCTCATCATAATTTCTTTCCACATACTTCTATCTATTCTTAATCTTTCTACTTCCTCACTAGCATACCCATTCCTGTTAAAATATTTTTCTCTAAATGTTCCCATTTTTCCCTTCATTTTCTCCTTCAGACATTCTTGTAATATTTTACATTCATTCCTTTCTCTCACTCTTTCTTCTTACCTCATTGCACGCTTTCCTGTTTCTACTCTTAATTTGTCTATTTTAACTTCTTCCATAACAATGTATGCTGGGGTCTCTTTGTTTACTCCTAATACCCATCTCCAGTATTTTGTTTGAATAACCTCTAACTTTTCTTGCTCTTTCCATCCCCAAATTTCTGCTCCGTACAATAACATACTTTTTACTAAACTATCAAACATCATTCCTTTTATTCTCATACATTCAAATTTTCTTTCACCAATTCCCCATACTTGTCCTACCGCTTTATTTGCTTTTCTTGTCATATTTTTTATGTGTTTATTTTCACTATTGGTTGTACAAAAAACATATCCTAGGTATTTAAACGTTTTTACTTTTTCAATTTCTTTCCCATCCCATTTCCAATTTTCTACTCTACGTCTTCCTCCCCCCTTTCTAAAAGTCATCATTTTTGTTTTATTTACATTCGCTTCCAAATCTTTTTTTCTAAACTACTTATCCAGGCATCTAATCATTTTGTTCATTTCATTTGCTTGTTTTGCTACAACCACCATGTCGTCTGCATAAGCCAGCAACCATACTTTCTCTCTGCCCACTACCACCCCACCCGTCTGCGCCTTACATAGCATTTCTTCTACATCTGCAATGTATGCCGCAAACAAACTAGGACTGAGTGGACATCCATGTCTCACACCTTTTGTAGTCCAAAACTTTTCACTAAAACGAGAAATTTTATTTAAGTATAAAAACTTTAGACATCACAAACACAGTAGCAGCAAACTGCTCTTGGGAAAAAAAATTTAGGTAACCTAGCGACTAAAAACAATACTACCGTACTTCTGCCAAAATCCACTAAAACAACATAAAACCGGCACCAACCACCAAAAAAAAAAACAAACATTACAAGAGCATCATAGATGAAAAAAATTGTTGCAAACGCTACAAATTTAAACCACCTTTCCCCGCTACTTGACTAGACAAATAGCAAACACATAAAGGTTACGCCATACCATTTGTTCTTAGTATTTCAACATCAGTTCATTAAAGGCCTTACTGGTAAACAACATTAAATTATCAATCATAATGTTTTGCAATACTTCAAATTTTAAAAAAACTTGATTATCTAAGAACTTCAAGATTGTTTTGTGTTGTAGCTTTCTTCATAGGGTGCACTAGAAAAAATATTGTAAACCAGTTGATTACGACTAGACGGTAGCAATTCCATTAATAAAACAAGGAAGATGGTCATTTATTTTTATCAAAACGATTTGCCATAAGTATTTTACAAGTTTTGGTTTACTTATCTATCCTGTTTTAGACAAATTAGGTATTTTTTAGAAGATGCACATCATACAAGCACGTATATATTTTGCTACCAGATTTATGACGCGGATTTTTAACTTGTGTGTTTACTTCTTAAATTTTTGAGAATAAAGCTATTGGTATCCGGGTTACCACCGACCAGTTGTCCGCCCAGCCCAGGGAGACGGGTGATTCGAATTAAGAGCGCCACGAGCTTGTATATTTAGCACTTGGTCGGAGAACCCGTAAGCTGAGAAAAGCTCGAACTCACGATAAAAAAAGGTAAAAATTATTACAAAATAAACAAAGTGTTAACATTAAACGAGAAATTTAATTTCAATTGATCAAAATAGCACTCACAGAGAAACAGAGAATTATATATATACATAAACATTCCCTGATTATATATAGGATATATTATTATTATTATATTATATAAATTCTTAAATAACAAAATTAGGCCCCAATAAACTAACCTGTCGTTACGGTTAAATTTTCAGTATTAAAAATATTTAGTTTAACGCGACTTAACTACAACCCCATCCGTTTAGGTAGCGCTACCGTGTATACGAAAGAGATTTTTTTTTAATTTTCATTTACGTAATAATATCGAACAAACACGAGTTTGACAGTAAAACTTATTACAGGTAAGTTTTGGAATGCCAAAAAAAAAAAAATTAAAAAAAATAACTAAATCATACAGATATTTAAACGTCGATTCATACATAAAAATATGTCCCATAAAGTTGGACCAAAAAATATCAATTAACTAAATAAAAATAAGTTGCAAACTAATGCAGAAAGATAATAATAATGGTAAAAATCTAATAATTTAATTTTAAATTTGATTTTAAAGAAAAATAGTATGTATAACAAGCCTGTGTATATGTCTATGTCCTTCTCGTCCGTCCTTGGTCCTTTCCGATCCGATTTCACGACTTGCTGTCCTTGGGGGATGATTAATTTCTTCAATTTTATTAATCTTCTTAATTCTTCTTTGATGATGTCCACTTCCCAGTTAACATTCCAATATTCACAATCCATAATCCATAAATAATAATATTTCCAATTTCCCAACATATAATATTCCATAAATAATTAAAATTCTTGATTTTCCATTTAATACGTAGGTTTTCCAACGTACAATAATTCATAAATAATTATGATCTTCGATTTTCCAATTTATAATAATTCCATTCCAAATATAATCAACTTACAAGATTGTAAATTTTATGCGATCGACACGATCGTCACTCACAAAAAAAAGATAATGATCCTACAAAAATTCAAACAAGAATTACTACCAAATAATTACAGCTAACTCAAAAAAACAAATTAAATGTGAGGAGAAACAATTAAAAGACATACCTTAAGTAAGAATAATTTTCTTTTCCTCGATTCACACGTGGCGAATAATCCGCACAGTGACGAGAATCGGCCCGGATTACAAAAATATTGATGCGCCTACTTGCATCACACAATCCCGGACACCGATTTAATTGTCGGCAGCGTAAAATAATTAAGATGACGTTAAGTCGATGGGATTAATTTCCCAATACACTTTACTTATGACCGACAACCACCACGTTTCAAACGAGCCGGAAAAAGAACCCTCTCAGGAGATCTTCTTCGCTCGCGGCAAGACGAAAATAGAATAGGATAGAATAAGTCATCCGCGCATCGATTCTCAATATATCAGCGCAAAGTCTTGAACAGCTGCGAGCATATAAAAACAATATTTTACAAATAAAAATGTAAAATATTTAAAACAATAATGAAACGAATAATTAACATTTACATTTGATTTAAATGTTTTATATTAGTGTAATTGTCTCCTCACAAATATATCTTTTAATAATTAATTACTAATTAATTTTACTATATAATTTTTTGTTATAAATAAAATAACAAATATTAGCGATATCATTTTATCTCCCTATTTAAATTAATGGACAAAACCCTATTACAAATCAAACTGTTACACACTACCATTTGCTTTCATTTGGATTCTCAAGGTCAGTTGCAACTAAAAAGTAGCAATTCTCTTTGATAGAGCAAGAAACAGGGTCGTTAATGATTGTCAATACAATTTAGCATGAGTATTCTACAACTTTTGAGTTACCCATCAATTTTGCTTCAGCAAAATTAGTTACCTTTTGAGCGCTGCACACCTAACAAGCATGTATATATCTCACTTCGTCTGCACAAGCTTTTAACCAGTAGTACGTTTACTTAATTTTGCTCAATCTCTTATATCAACTAAAATGACGGAAGTAGCTATGTCATGACATTCCTCAGAGTCTATTTTTTGTCTTATAAAGATCTACTTTTACACAAAAGACTTAGGGTCCTTAGTTAATGCTGTCTTTATCTTGTTTATTCAAAAGTAAGTTTTATTTGGCCCCATTTTATCTCCCTCACTAATAATAAAAACAACATTCACGTCAACTGGCTCTACCTATCGTTTTAGTTTAGTTTCAAAGTCCATCTTGCCAAAATTTGTTTTTTTAGTTTCTATATCCACATAAAAAAATTGGTTATCACTTGAAACCAACTCCCTTCTACATACGATCAAAATTGTTCTACTACTATTTTTGTCTAATTAGATCATTTTTTTTAACTGTTTGAATGATTGTTTAAGAAGAAAAAGAGCTTGGTTGATGTGTTTACTAGGTAAACTTAATTGTGCCGATTAAACCTCGCAAAGGCTTGACGCTTAATTGGTCTAAGCTGCTTTTTCTTCTTCTTAATGTAAGTGTCGGACCTGTAGTTACTGCTTCTATTAGTATATTGACGACTAGCTATCCCGCCATCTTTTCAAGAGTCTGCCTGCTGGTCTTGTGCCGTGGAGCTTCCCAACTCTTAGGATTCTAAAAAGTCTGCTGCTGTCCTTGCGAGTGATGTGGTCGTTTCATTCTTTTTGACGTTGTCGGGACCATCTGACTATGTCTTCGGTGTTGCATTCCTCTCTGATGTTAGTGCTTCTCACCCGATCGTGTAGTATTCTGGCTGTGATTGTCCTTTTGATCTCTGCTGTTCTGAGGGCTCCTTTTTTTGCTGTGCCGGCCGGCGTATGTAAGTATTGGACGGACACATGTTTATATATGCGGAATTTACTTTGCTTTTTCATAAATTTGTTTCTGCATTTAAGCTCCCGCAAGCATCCTAATATCTTTGCAGCTTTGCGTGTTTGGGCTGTTGCTATCTATATGCCCAGGTAATTAAAGGTTCAAACTTGCTCTATTGTTTTGGCATCGATGGATAGCTTGCACCATAGGGGGTCTTTTGAGGTGGTTAGGTTTTTTGACCAAGATTATCATATTGTAGTATTTGGCGCTTATGTTAAACGTATGGAGCATTCTTTAGAGGTAGTCTTTGTTCTCTGCTGTTAGAACCGCGTCGTCCGCAAAGCATATTATTTTAACCGTTGCTGTGCCCATGCGGTGTCTATTGCCTACGTGCCTTATCTTTGCTATTATTTTATCCATTTCGAGGTTGAATAAGAGTGGGCTAAGGCTATCTCGTTAGCAAATATCTGTGCTTATGGGTATTTCTTTGGAGAGGTCGCCATTACGGTGTTGAGTTGTCGTTCCAGATTTATGATGTTGTTGGGCACACCTTTTTCTTGCATTATGTTTATGACGTCTTTTACTCTCACTTTATCGAATGCCTTAATTAAGCCTACACACCCACATATGCTGCTTTATTAAATTTTAGCAACTTTTCCGTTAGTTTTCTAATGATATAGATAACGTCCGTCGTAAAGCGGTTTCGACAAAATCAGTGTTGTTCTTTACTAATTAGTATTATGTCGTTTATAGATGCTGCCAGCAGATGCGAGAATAATTTTGCAAGTGAGCTGAGTAGTGTGATGCCTCTATAGCTGGCCGGGTTTCTTCTCTCCTTTTTTTGAAGTTGTTCGGGATGGTTTGATTGTGTAAGATCTTATGCGCCTCTGTACTTGATGAATTCATTGGGTATCCCATCCGTTCCTAGGGCTTTTCTGTTTTTTAGGCCTTTGACTGCGTTGCATCTGGTGTTCGTCAATCGTCTCTAAGTGATATAAGCAACAGCTTGAATTATAAAAAACATGTGCATCTTAGTTGAAAAGCAAATTTTCTTTCCTTATAGCAATAAGTTCATTTATATATTATTTTTTTTGTTACTACCTTAAAGAGTCTTACCTAGCTAACAAAATGGATGCCAACTATCTGTATAAAGACAAGATTCAGTATGAACTTAAAATACGCAACGTAACGAGAGTGAATACAATAAAACTTATTTTAAAGAAACTGATTGAAACGAAGACAAAAGTTGCTAAAGAGATTCCATTTGCAGTTGAAGAAGACTTGAAAAAAATAGAATCAACTTTTGATACTATTCTTAAAAACATCAAAGACTACCCTGGCAAAAATATTAATAGGACTAAAGCTAGGGTTTTTTAGAGAAAGACGCCAAACTTTTGGAAAAGAAGAAGTTGTAAACCAAGAGAACCATATTACGCAAAGTAACCTTTAAAGCATAAGTGGAAGAGGTAAAAAGCTGCCAAAGAAAAAAAACATCAAATGGATGAAATCAACGGTAAGAACGTCGCCCAAAAACGATGTTTACCTATTCTTACAAGGAGGTACCGCCTACCTCAATTCAGGATCCCAGCAAAAGTTAAAATGTTAAAAAAAAATTCCTGATAATGACATATGTGCCACCCCTCAATGAATT
This sequence comes from Tachinus rufipes, assembly GCA_963932245.1. Classification (NCBI taxonomy): domain Eukaryota; kingdom Metazoa; phylum Arthropoda; class Insecta; order Coleoptera; family Staphylinidae; genus Tachinus; species Tachinus rufipes. The sequence goes on along the minus strand of OZ010748.1, from coordinate 17,347,496 downwards.
CATTTGAAACTTTGCTAAGATGATAAATGACAATTCACATTTTATAGCCAACACTACATCCTGAATATAAGAACAATGTTTCAGGTGCGTACACTTCTAATTTTGGATAAGCTTTCCTTCAAAGATTTTGCTTTGCTCTTGATTTACTGCCAAATATTAGATAAGCGGTTATATGACTGGAATTTTTTTTACTGCTCATGGAAGGTAATTTTTTTCAACAAAGACTGCTAATTGTGAAAATAAAAGTCAATTTCATTGTTTTAAATCAGATTTATTTTGTTGCAGAAAAAATAGTATAAAAACTTTTTTTTTACTTGCAATACTGCATCCGCTCGGCTAAGCAATCAAAAAAGTGACGCCTAATAATTAAAATTATACCTAATAAAAAAACAAGATTTTATTTAAAATTTATGAATAGAATGAATAAAAACAATTGTTAAATAATTACATAAAAAACTGTATTTCATATAACTCATATATAATTTATATTTTTAATAACGTTCAAGAACAGCATTTCCAATACATTCAAATCTTCTTTTAAATTGAATACACAAATCACTCTGCTGGTTGTCTTTTTCACATTTCAAAAAGATGTCCTCAGATACATCCATAAAACGCTTAACAATATTATTTTCATCAACCAACTCTTTTGCCATAAAAACGCAACGATTATAACAAGCTAATTCATCATCAAATTTTCTATTAATATCTACAGTGTTGGTAATATTTTTACATCTATTGGTAATTTTAATATCTGTTTTATTCCGGCATTCTAATAAAGCTTTTCCACGTTTGCATATATCGGTAATATTAATAATATTTGCACAAGGTTTTAATAAATAAGCTAATTCAAAATGTGTGTAATTGTTTGTAGCCTTATCTTGATATGGAAATCGTTTCTCAAATTCGCATGCATCAAAGCAGGTAGGGTTTGTAGTTGATAAAACAGGAATTGAAGTGAGGTTTAGTTCTTTTGCACAATCAGTACTAATAGATCCAGCATTTACAATCTAAAAAAATATAAATTTAAATTTACTTTATATTGTTATAATTTTATACATACTGTGCATCCTACTATAACAATCAATGCGGTTAGAATCATTTTATAACTATGAAGAATAGTTTGTTGTTTATATATTTATAGTAAAAATATATTATTTTTATGGTAAATTATGATTTCACATTGTATTCATATATTCACGCCATGTTTAACAAGGCACTTCCTAAAACCTTGACATAAATTATGTATATCACAGTTTAATAACTTGAAAAAAGTGTGCCGTCACAATTTTAATTTGTTTATAATAGATTATTTATGACGTTTAATTTAAAATCATAAGTTTAAATGATAAAATTCAACATTTGCATTACAAATTCAAATCTTTTTTTTTTTTAGTTTCTAAATGCTTTAATATAAATTCAAAATGACAATTGGGGCTATTCACTATGAACATTGCTAGAAATAAGCAAGATACATATTGCTAACTAACAATATGAACTGTCATTTTAACAATTCTTGCTTGCTAAAAATATAAACTCTCATTTTAACAAATCTTGTTTATTAACAATATAAACGGATATTCATCAGAAAGCGTGGCAAATTTTACAATTTTCAAAATAAAATATATAAAAATATATTTCGTTAAAGTTAAAAATCAAGATTTGTTAAAATGACAGTTCTTATTGCTAGCAAACAAGGTTTGTTAAAATAAAATTCATATCGTAGCCCCGATTATTTAATAAACTTTATTTGTTATACGAGTCTTGTATTAAATAAATTGAGAAAAAAAAACTAATATAAAAATACCAAAGAAAACCAAACTATTTCAGAGAGGTTCTGCTAGCGGGCAATCCACTAAATTACCCAAATGGTAAACTGCTCCTCGGATTTTGGGTAAAGCAAACCGTTGACTGACAACGATAATGTGGCAACAACAAAAAATATTAAAATAATTGGAGATTCTTGGGAAAACCCAAGCTCGGTATGCTCAAAACCGCAAAGCCTAGACTTTCGGAGACTGTAAGCTCCAAAAACAAAGAGATGTACAGGGATCTTAGGCAACTGAACCAACTAAGGCAACCAATAATGCAACAAAGACACAGCACTACCTGCACCAATCACCCCAAGTACATCAGGGACGCATAAGCAAAACCTATTTAGCAGCAGCACGCTGAAATCGCAAAAAAGACCGGCAAAAAAAGCAAAAACAATGAAGAAACCTCTAAAAGGACTTTCAAAAACATTGCACTAACAATAATCCCGAAAGTGTTCCTTAAGGTGAAGCTTTGCGTGCCGAGTAGTTTCTAAGGGACGCAGCGGCAAGGAACGAGGTAGCGAGTAGGCCGACCCGAAAAGTCTACCCCACTACCACAAATAAGCTTTATTCTTTACTAATAAAGTGAGACAGTCGCACAGACGCACACGCATATTTATTGAAACCAAGAGCGGAGAGTACATATTAGCCAGGACAGAATTCTATCTTAGAAATTAAATAAAAAAATAGTATATTTCATACATATATAAATTAATTATCCAAAATTTTAAACTTGATAACGCAATGCTGTAATGATTAATAAAAATATAATGTTGACAATTACATGATCTACATTATAGCAAAAAAAAATAGTTTTATAATAATTAGTTGATTAATGACTAATTTAAATAGATTTAATAAAACCAATATATTGCCAGAGAAATAAAAAACATTGCGATTTAATACTAAAAAAGCAAACATAATGAAAATTTAATAGATTAAGTTAAAAAAAAAAACGGATGTGCGTAATTAGTAAAATAAAATTTGTGGTAGTAATATTTTTTGGATGTTGGTGACTTTTATGTTTATTATAAACTTCATTATTATGATAATAATTTTATGCTTTACAACTTGATTAAATATGAATTAGATTTTGAATGTTTTATTATATACTAATAATGTTATTATAAATTTGTTTACACTGTCTTATAAAGTAATTCTTAAAGTTCACGTTGGGATCTCAAAGGTGTTACATCGCAAACATCAAAGCTAGTTTATTCCAAAACCGATGTAACATATCTTCATTAAGATTTTCCACAGCTCTTGTAATGTGTCGTTTTAGCTTATCTAAGTAATTAAGAAACAGAGGGATTCAAACCAGGCCTTTGTAGCTTTAAACTTGGAAGTGTTATTGGCCGTGGAGTTTGTTAGTAAACAGCACAAACATTGTTTGTTACTTCTGACACACGAGGCTTTTCCAGACTTTTTCCTTTACATAAACACCCTGTTCTTTCAAGTTTAACAATTGTAGATTGTCTGTCTAGTAGGTGAAGTTTATTCAAAACGTGTTCAAAAATATTGTTGGACAATAGTTACGGATTTTGTTTTTGCAAATTTAAGCACACAATATGATTTCTTTGTAGAATTTGCAGCCATTACAACTTACTGTACTATCAAAACTTTTACAGTTCCTACGTTATTAGCTCAAAATGCATGTCGATATCACAAATATCTTTTGTTTTATACAATACTACAAAGATTTATTTCTTTTGTAGTAATCATGTATAGTTGAATTGTATTGTAAAAACAAACAATAATTTAATAATTATTTTAAAGTGAATGTAAAAGTCAATCTAATAAAAAATATGTCATAAGGAATTAATTATACATAACTTTATGCATTGTGATTTAATCTTCTTCTTCTTGGTGCCGTATCCGCTAGCAAATGTTGGCGATCCATCTGGCTATAATGGTTTTATTGACGGCGGCGCGGAACAATTCCACGGATGTCTTCCCGTACCACTGTCGCAGATTTTTTAACCAGGAGGTACGTCTTCTTCCCGGTCCCCTATTTCCGGCGATTTTCCCTTGCATAATCAGCTGTAGTAGTTGATATTTTGAGTTGCGCATGATGTGTCCTAGATAAGAAAGTTTTCTTTTCTTGATGTTTGACATTACTTCTTTATCTTTGTGTATTCTTATCAGGACTTCCTCGTTAGTTACTCGATCTACCCAGCTGATCTGTAATATTCTACGGTAAACCCACATCTCAAACGCCTCTATTTTTCTCGATGATGCTTCTGTAAGAGTCCTCGCCTCCATTCCGTAAAGTAACACCGAAAAAACGTAACATCTAACCATGCGTATTCTGAGCTTTAAGCTGAGACTGTGACTACATAGCAAGGATCTCATCTTCCGGAAGGCTTCCCGAGCAAGTGCAATTCTGATTTTAATTTCGGCCGAGTGATCCCAGTTCTCATTCATATTGCATCCCAGATAAGTAATGCGCTGCACTCTTTCAATAGCCGTGTTGTTTGCGTGGAGACCAGTATCAATTGGATTTGTGTCTTTGCTTACGATCATGTATTTTGTTTTGGCTGCATTTAGTTTAAGTCCGTAGTCCTCTCCAGCATCAGCTACTCTGCTTAGTAGTCTTTGAAGTCCATCAGGCGTATCAGCGATTAACAAGGTGTCGTCCGCGTACCGTATGTTATTAATTGCTACGCCGTTCACTTGAATGCCCTCATCCACATCTTGTAGAGTCTCTTTAAAAAGTTCTTCGGAGTAAACATTAAAGAGAAGTGGTGATAGGATGCAACCTTGTCGTACTCCCCTTCGTATTTCTATTTCGTCGCTGAGGCTGTCCTCTACTCTCACCGTCGCTTTCTGTTGCCAATACAGGTTAGCAATTATTCTGACGTCCTGATCATCTAAGCCGGTGCTTTTAAGTATATCAAGCATTTTCTGATGTTTTACTTTGTCAAAGGCTTTTTCAAAATCGATGAAGCATGCGTATACAGTTTTAAGAACCTGTACTGAAAACAAAGCTTTTCTGGTTCCAAGGCCGCTTGTAAATCCAAACTGTGTGTGTCCTATTTGTTCTTCCAACTTGCGGTATATTCTCTCATGGATGACTTTGAGAAAAAGTTTAAGAGCATAACTCATTAAACGATAGTCACCGCATCTTCTTGCGTTTGGTTTTTTGGGAAGGGTTATGAAAGTGGACTTAAGCCAGTCACGTGGAATATTTCCTGACTCGTAGATTTTGTTAAATAGTCGGGCAAGTATGTCAAGACCATTGTCCTCTAATAGTTTTAAAACTTCCACCTGAACTTCATCTGGCCCTACTGCCTTGCCATCTTTCATTCTAGAGAGTGCCTTTTGCACCTCTGATTCTGTTATTGGGGGCCCTGTTGTAGCATTGCCTGCATCATGTACACTAGGTCTTAAATCGTGAAATAGTTCCTCGATGTATTCCTTCCACGTATCTCGCTTACCTTCTAGGCTAGTAATTATTTGCCCATGCTTATTTATTAATGTGCTCGCGTCGATTCTTTTTCGTGTCCCAGTTATCTTATTGATCCTTTTATGAACACCGTAGATATCATGCCTTGCTTGTAGTTCTTCTATTTCTTTGCATTCATCTGCAAACTTAGTTTCTTTTGCTGTTCTTATCTCACGCCAAATTTCTCTTTGCAGTTGTTTGTATTTAACCTTGTCATTATTTTTGTATTGTCTGCGTTCGTCCATTTTTTTAAGAATTTCTTCGGTCATCCATTGTTGTTTTGCCCCTTGTCTGTCTTTCCTCAGTTTTTCATAAGCCACCTCATTCGTCGCCTGTCTGATATTATTCCACAGTTCTTCTACATCTCCCTCGGGGTTATCGTCTGCTTTCAGTTTCGATATTAAGAGATGGGTGGTTTCAGTTTTCACATCCGAATTCTTGAGTTTTCGGGTATCTATCTGGATAGTTTTTGTTCGTTTTATAATTTTCTTTGGACGAAACCTTACTTCTGCCAATAGTAGGTTGTGGTCTGAAGGTACGTCAGCTCCAGGGTATGTTTTACAGCACTTTACGGCGTTACGAAATCGTTGGTTGATCCCAAAAAAATCTATCTGATTACGAACAATATGATTTTCGTTATTTGCAGGAGAGGTCCAGGTGTAAAGTCTTCTGGCAGGTAGTTGAAGAAACGTATTCATTAATGCCACTTTTTCTTCTTGGCAGAACTCTACTAACCGATCACCTTGTTCATTTCTCACTCCCAGACCGTAATTTCCCACAGTCTTTCCTTCTATCCCTCTACCAACCTTGGCGTTAAAATCTCCCATGACAATATTGATTTCATGGTTTTTTGTCTGGCTCATAACGTTTCGTAGATCAGCGTAAAATTCTTCAATCTGTGGTTCCGTTGCTGTTGATGTTGGTGCATAGACCTGAATAAGGTTAATATCTGTGGGACTGGCATGAATTTTAAGCATAGCTATTCTATCCGACTGTGGAATGAAACTGGTGACCGCTTTATAGGTATCTTTCGTTACTATAAAACCTACACCATTCCTGTGATGACTACTGTCTTCTCCTGAGTAATACACCTGATGTTCGCCTACCTTGCATGTTCCTGAGTTACGCCATCTCATTTCACTGACACCCAAGATTGCAATGTCAAGTCTCCTCATTTCAAGGATGGTGTTATGTATTTTCCCCTGTTCATATAAGCTACGCACGTTCCATGTGCCTATCTTCTTCTTCATAGCTGACCGGGAGATTCTTAGCACCCCTCCCCCATTTAAGGGGGGCCCGTAACTAGGGGCCATTATTTGATTTGCAGCCATGATGATAAATTTTCCTGGGGATTATCTATACGGATCTTAAATGCAGTGGTATCCCATTGCCTTCTGCATCTCTATGCCGTTGGTCAGTGGCTGACTCATCCGCCTTTAGAGAAGATTTCTCTTCCCATGGACAAAGGGGTGCCCTAACTCTTACTAGCTCATCCACCCGGAGCTGTTGGCCAGCAAGAGGGGTCTGCTTATACCGGCAGACGTTCGGTCGACAGAGCCTCGTTGGTTGTCTAGCAGGGTGTACCGCGAGCAGGTGAGGTTGTCATTTGGGCCGGCACGTAGTGCCGTCACCCCTTACATTAATGCTGACATATAATAGATTGTGTTCAAAATTGTTTTTTATTTGTAACTTTTCCAATTATGCAACACTTATTAATACCGACAGAAATTTAACGGATCTTAATCATGCGGTTCTTATTGGAATCATAAACAAACATTCACAATTGTGTGTTTCATTAGATAATATGCTATCAATGCCAAATTGTAATGCATGGCAAGAAAGAGTTGTTGAGTCAATTGTACTGACCGTATTAAAAATGGATCTACTTATCAAAGTTGTTGTGATTGGTTTTGAATAAAAAGCTTATGTAGGTCAAGAGCCTATAATTCTTCTTCTAGACGTGTTGTTATTGTTAGGGCAGAAACTAAAAAAAATGTTAGTTCAAATTAAGTTTAGTAAACATGCGCAATTAAATAAAATTAAAAACATCACAAATGTTACAATAATGAAACAGTATCATCCTTGCATGAAGCGTTTTGATGCACAGCATAACTTTTGATACATTCATTATTGATGGTGATAGAAACAAAAGAAAACATTTTTTGCATCAATATATTAATAAATTGAGAGAACGTGTAAAAAACAAAGGGCGGATCTTTAATATTAAGAAAAACTATTACAATTTCACAAAAAATAAAGGATACTAAAAAAAAAAAAAAGCTACTTAAGACAGACATTAAAAATAGTTGCAGTCACATTTTTTGAGAAGATGCCAAATCTAATAACTTGCAATACTTTTGTAAAAAGAATTACAAGATGATAGTATGTCTATATAAAATGAATTGAATTATGTGACTATTTAATGCTACTAAGTATTTAGCTAATAATGCAAATAGTTTGATATGCAATGTAGATAACAATGCTGTTAAACATTATTGCAAAATTTATAATAAGTAGCAAAACAATAATGGGTCTATTCTGAACATATTTTAAATAAAATAAAATCCGTTGTTTTTTAGCAGTTGTCGCATAAACAATGAAAACCATTTTTTTAAGAAAAAACGCACAAAAGCAAATCAAAAAATTATTTATCAAAAATAAAACGCAGCAGAATAAATGTTATGGACCATACTACAACAAACTGAATATTAATTCTGAAGAGAAAAACATAAAATTAAAAACACAGAACAACAAACAACACACCAAAATAAGTAGTTTATTCATGAGAAAAATAAAATTTAGTTAAAAGTTTTATAAAATAAAAAAAAAAAAAAAACAATTTCCGCAGAATATACACCAGAAGATAGAATTTTAATGGACCGAAAAATCTATAAAGTATAGAGATATAGTATACTAATAGATATAGTGTCTTTATGTCATAAGCTTACCTTATCGGATTATTTTAATACCAATTACCTTAGAGATGCAATTATGTTGTTTATTATATACCCTATTCAATGATAAATTTATTATATAAATTTACAATATTTTCACCCTTGAATACTACCTTAGGTTTCAGGTATATAATACAATTATAATTGGTTTCTAATGAAATAATCCGTTAAGATAATTTAAGCCCATGTTGTAAAGACACTATATCTATTGACATACTTTACTATACTACATCGTACAATAATGCAATAAAATAATATGTATTATTATAGTATGCCCATTATAGTGTCTTTGCGACAAGGACTTTATTACTAATCGGCTTGAGGAGACAATTATGTTAGTATTATATACAATAAATAGCTTATAAAAATGTTTCTTCACTATCAAGCGATGCCGTACCACCAAGATGCACTGATGAAGATTTGTGAAAACCGAAACAATTGTTTGTACTTGGTTGGCCGCTTTATAGTTGGATTGGGTTTGAGTAATTAATATAATAGTCGGAGAGCTCGCGTAAAAAAATGCAAGAGTTTTTAGAAGTTTGATATTTTGAGATTGGGTTCCATTTCAATCATAAAATGCTTGCTTAGAGTCAGCAGGTTTGATGTCGGGACACCTGGCGCTGAGACCCTCGCAAAGAAGTAAAATTAATTAGCACCTCCAAATTGTTTTTGAAAAGCTTAAAATTTGTATACCATTAGTAAATTTAATCTAAAACACGAATCCAACAGTCAAACAGCAAAATATCGGGTCGTGTGGAGTCAGCGCTACACTTTACATGTCAAAAAAATGATGCTAGCGCAACTGTTTTCTCAAGGCTCAAATATTGCCAAATCATTAATTTAATGTATAAAAATCACAAAACTAACTATCAGACACATTTTTGTTGGAATCCCATCAGTCAGCAGTTGCTAGAAGCGAAGATAGCAAGTCAGCGCAATTTACGGCAACGTGCTCTTTCTAAATTTTTAATTGGAGATTGCGCTAATTTGCTGTCTTTACTTGTAGCGACTGCTGACTGACAAAATCCCAACAAAAATGTGTCTGATTCTAACTGTCCCAACGGACCTGCTGACTCTAGGCAGGCTTTTCATGATTGAAATGGAACCCAATCTCAAAATATCAAGCTTCCGAAAACTCTTGCATTTTTTTTGACGCGAGCTCTTGCACTATAAATATATAAGGTTTAAAACATTTGATTTTACATTAAACTATATTTGATTGTCTACCTCTTTAGACATTGCAATTTGGTTGCTAGTTATGATATGAAGTTTTTATCGATGATATTCGGTTCTTTGGTTGAAGTAACATGATGGAGCTACAGCTACTTTGCACCACCAATTATTAACTTACATTACAATTTAAAAACCTAATATTTACGTAAGATTTTTCAAAATTTTATTTTTTTAAATAATAATTAAATAATATTGTAAAGAATAAACCCAAATTAAATTTATTATTTTATTATTATATAATAGTTACATTTTATAATATACATTAGTTTAATCTAAAAAAAATACATACTTTAGTCAAAATGTAAATGTTTTTGTTACCGTCGAGTGAATAAAAAAATCTCAGAAAGGTTCCCAAGTTTTAAAGATAGCAGATTGTCGATAAGTGTGCGAGGAAGACGGATCATTTATACAAACGGCATACATGTATAGTATGTCCGTAGATATACTGTCTTTACGACATGGCCTTAAATTATCTCAGCGGATTACTGTATTACCATAAATAACTTATAAAACCTTTTTGTTCAAGGGTAAAAATATTATATAAATATACAATATTTTCAGCCGTAAAAACTTTCTCGGTTTCCAGGTATATAATACAATTATAACTAGTTGCTAATGAAATAATCCGTTGAAATAAATTAAGACCATGTGGTCAAGACACTATATCTATGGGCATACTATACGTACGCACAAAATGTATATTAACCTTGCGCCTCATTCACTCAACGCTGCGCTACTCCTTTCCATGCATATGCGCGCCGGAAGAATTGAACGAGAGGCGTTCACTAAAACTCTGTCTCTGTTTGGTTTCTGTATTGTCTCCCTTGTTAACTAACTTGTCGGTAGAGTGTAGCAGATTTTCATATATACAAATTACTTTTCGTAATGAAATGTTAATCTTTTTAAAAAGAACAATTTATTTGATGATACCTATTGTATCGGGTACAGACTTAGACTGAACTAAAATAATGATTACATAAATTATATATAATAATTAAATGTTGATTCAGCATCCGCATGCAGGTGCATATCCAGACGCTGACGTCGCATGCACATGCATGCGTGAACAATGGGCCCTTTCATGGAGCCCTGTCTGGGTCTGGTTAGTGTACGGTAGATAACTCCTCATCCCCTAGAATTTGGCATTGCCAGGAAGGTGTAGGGCTTTCCTTTTCTTTATCCATTTCCTTACGGTGTAACCAGCAAGAAGGAGTAACATGATATATAGGGTGATGGTCCACATACTAGGAGTGAGCATGTGTGTTGTTGGTTCATCAATGATGTGCACTTGTTGAATGGCCGGAACAGCTTGTAGATCCAGCTTCTTAAGTTCGATGTTGAATTTGTTAAAATTGGATTTAAATAATTCCAACTTTGGGTTATTAATAATGAGTGGACTACCCAGTGTAGCTTCTTGATGTGAGACTTCTCGGTTTTGGTAAATTAATTTACATTTTCCTTGTTTAATGAGGAAGATTCCAACTAGGTGTTTTATTTCCGATTCGTGTTCACATTTGATTTGAATTTCTTCTTGGATCGGGAAGACAGCAAGTTGTTGATTAATTTCGGGTATTATTTCCAAATGGTTTGTCGTAATGTTGAGTTTGGTGTATTGACATCCGGTGCTGGATTCTTTAAGGAGGATCTCCTTCTCACAATCTGCATTGTGATTAATTAGCAGATGGGATGAACATTGATAATATTTTATACCTTGGGTACACAAGTTATGTAGAGGCCATATTTTGTTTTCGTTTTTTGATTTTAATAGATATTTAACATTTGGTATAATGGTAACATATTCAGAATCATGCTTAGTAGGTATGGGATTTAGGTAGTAAATTTCGAAATCGTGTTCGTAATTAATGGGAATAGAAAGAAAATAGTTAATTCTGTTGGACTCGATTTTACAATTAACTTTAATAATTGATTCAAAATCTAATATGTTTTCTATTTTGAGTTCGAAAGGAAGTTGTTCATTATAATGAATAGAAATTCGTTTAATCTCTACAAATAAATCATTTAATTTTATAATACTTGGGTGCAAGATTCTCAGTTTACAAAATGAAATTGAGTTCTCTATGTCTTGTAGTACGCTTAGGATTGTATTATATATTATAAGCAACTGGTTGAACAGATCTTTAGCAAACAGTATATTTTGGTGTTCTATATCATCATGTAGTATTACACTTACTTGCATAATTCTCGACTTTAATAATAATTCATTATGTTTAATACTCTGTATAGTATCATTAAAATTTTTTATTACTTGAGTATTTAGGCTATACTGCATTTTTAACTGATTTTCAATTTGATTTTCATTTTTTTGCAAATGGTTAAGAATGTTATTGATTCTTTCTCCATCTCTTGCATCTAAGTTTCCACTAATTGTTTTAATAATGGTGCCCAGTCCGTCAATCAATCCTCTTTTATTTCTGCTTTTATCTACAGCATGCAAGTTAATATTTTGGATTTTATCGTTAATATTACTTTGAATATTATTTATCATTTTGTTGTAGTTATTGAATTCAGGTATGAATTTAGTGTCATTTTGTAATGATTTTAATAATTGGTCGTATTGGGTGTTGAGGATTGTTAACTCTTTGTATAATGGAGTCAAGTCATAATGGTGAACAAACGTATGTACGGTTCTTTGTAATTTTGCTGTTCCTAGATTAATAGGAAGAATTCCCAGATTTTGTGTAATATCTTTTATAGAATCACCTCGAATTATTATGACGAGGAGGGACCTGGAAGAGAAACATTATCTTTAATTTTGTTGTGATATACAAAAATTATAATGTTTGATCCATCAAAAATGTATTGAAGCATTTTTCTAATTAGTTCAAAGTTTAAACGGTCTATACCACAACCTATTCGTGGTACTGCTAAGTTTGTTATATTTTTTAAAGCACAGAATTGTTTAAGATTTATTAATGTTTTACTGTAGACAAGTCTATTAATTCTTTATGTTCATCGTGTACATTAAGTTCGATTCTTGAAAGCGCATCTGCATTTTTATTCAAAATACCCTTTTTATAAAGTATTGTGTATTCATATTCTAGAAGTTTTAAACGCCATCTAGTTAATTTCGAATTTGGTTCTTTAACCGACATCAGCCATTGTAATGGTTTGTGATCACTAATGATTTGAAATTTCCTTCCAAACAGGTAGGGTCTAAAGTATTTTGTAGCCCAAACTATCGCGAGTAGTTCCTTTTCGATGGTGGAGTAATTTGTCTCTGAATCGTTAAGGGTTCTACTGGCGTATGCTATTGGTAAATCGGAGCCGATGTTTCCCTGTGATAGTATTGCGCCGATTGCGAAGTTACTCGCGTCAGTAGTCAGATTAAATGACTTAGTAAAGTCAGGGTATTGTAACAGTGGTTCGTTTATCAACAGTTCCTTGCATAAGTTAAAACAGTTTATATACTCTGAATTATGAATATCAATATTTGCATCTTTTTTTAGACACTTAGTTAGTGGTTTTGTAAGTCTTGCGAAATCTTTTATAAATTTTCGGTAATATCCGAGCAGACCTAGAAAACCTTTAAGTTGTTTGGTTGTTTTTGGAATAGGGTAGTTTTGGATGGCCAGAATCTTATCTGGGTTTGGCTTTACCCCGTCAGGAGTTACTATATGGCCTAGATACGCAACTTCCTTCCTCAAAAATTCCGATTTATCAATCTGAATTTTTAAGTTAGAATCTCTTAAACGTTTGAAAACATCTTTCAATCGTTCAATATGTTCTTGTAAACTGGTGCTGAATATTATGATATCATCAAGGTAGACCAAGCACTTTTCGTTCTGGATTCCACGTAAGATGTTATCCATCACGCGTTGGAAAGTGGCGGGAGCATTTCTTAACCCAAATGGCATTCTAACAAATTCAAAATGCCCATTTTCGGTATTAAATGCTGTTTTTGGTACGTCACTTTCTTCCATCTCAATTTGGTGGAATCCAGACGCTAAGTCCAGCGTCGTAAAATATTGGCAGCGACCCAGTTTATCAAGTAAGTCGGTTATGTTGGGAAGAGGGTATCTATCGCCTATTGTCTTATCGTTTAATTTGCGATAATCGATCACAACACGCCATTTAGTTTTTCCTGACGCATCTAGTTTCTTAGGCACCACCCAAATTGGTGATGACCAAGGACTATACGATGGACAGATTATATTTTGTTCTAACATTTGTTGTATTTGATGTTGAACTTCTTGTCTGTGTATTTCCGGATAACGGTAAGATTTAGTATACACAGGAATTTCATCTGTGGTTTTAATATTGTGTTTAATCTTATTTGTAAAGGTAAGATATTTTTTATCTATATGAAAGATATCTTTATATTCTTTAATTAATTCAATTATGGCGGATCGTTCTTCTCTGTTCATATGCTCTGAACGGATTTTTGATACGTCAAATTTAATATTCTTGTCATCGAGTATGTTTAAACTTATATTAGGTTCTTCAGTAGTTTGATTGTATTCATCAATCATTTCAACTATGAAAGGTTTTTTTACAGTCACACACATATCGATTTCAAGTGGATTGGTAATTGTACACAATGCCTTGTAATTATTTACGCGAGTTGCGCATTCAGGTATTTCTAGTTTCTTTACCTTCATATAAGGGATGATAACATCACCATTTCTAACATTTTTTACATCAACTTCTATGACTTGTTCAGTTCTGGCGGGTACTACTATGCAATTCGTACTTTCAGTTTTTTGAATGTCACGATAGTGAAGTTGTATTTTACAACTAGGAGCTACCAATTGGTTTTGCTCTAGGTCAATAATGGCCTTTAATAATTTCAAGTTATCGAGTCCTAACAGGACATCAAAGTTAGAATGAAAATTAAACAAATAAAAATCCATGTTTAGATTTTTTTTGTTATTGAATAATTTATTCAAATTAATAATAGCTTTATGTTTCCCAGATGTAGTGCCATGTGCAGTGGCTACTTTGAATGGGTCGTATTTAATATAATTTTTATAAAATTGGTTTGCTATTTGTGGGTTTACAAATGAACGTGAGCTGCCTGTGTCAACTAGAATTTTTAATTTATTTTCAGTGTTTATAATATAGGGTAGTTGACTGTTATTATTTATAAGGCCCATAAATTCTATGTTTCCGAGGCGTTTATGCCTAAAAAATCATTTTCTTGTTCCATAGGTATTTCGTCATCTATGTTTAACAACATTTGATTATTTTGATTTGGAACATATCGGTTCCTTTGGGGGTTAAACGCATTATGCGTAGATGTTGACATTGGGGTAGGTTTAGGCATTTGTGCAGTGCGATTAGTGTTATTATTATTATACCTTGGTGGGTTATTATAATTTTGGTTCGGCATATTTTGTTGATTTGGGAAACTATTATTTTTATTAAAGAAAGGTTTGTTATAATTAAAGTTTTGGTAACGTGCATTTTGATTATAATTTTGCGAATAATTTGCACGTTGATTTGATCTAGAAGTTTCCGTTTTATTTTGTGTTTCCAATTGGAAATCATTCGTAAGCATATTGAGAGCGGCGTTTAAATCGCCTGGATTCTTAACTCTCATTTGCGCGCCGATTGGGTCACGTAAACCGCGTAACAATGCTCTTAAAGCATTACCTCTAAAATAAAATGACAAATAATATTTTTCATGCACTTCTTGGGAATGATTTGATAAATAAGACAATTGCAAATTTAGCAAATGCTGTAACCTATTATAAAAGTCAAAAGGGGATTCATTGGCATTTTGTTTAATCAGCGCAATTTCGTGATTCAAGCTATAATGATCTCGCTTGTCGCTATATGAATTTAATAAAGCTGATTTTAATTCACGCCAGTTAGTAATTATACTTGATGATATATTTTTAGCCGCTTCACCTTTTATCTTAGCGATTATACTTGACATAAGGTACTCATTTTGAAAATCTCCCTCTTCGGCTATATTATAAAATTTATTGACTAATTTTTCGCTAATTTCAAGGAAACGCGAAAGCAATTCAGATTCACCGTGAAATTCGGGAATCATTTGCAGATATTCTGCCTTTAATTGAGGAATAGCCATTGCGGTATTATTACGAATAGGGGATCTCGATCGCGAGCGGTTATGATTAGGGATGGTTGGGTCTAAGTCTGATTCTGAATCTGAATCAATATTACGTGAGTTGACACTCATTAGGCGCGGTGAATACCTCTATATAAACTTTGTGTACTTACAGTACGTATATTATATCCATTGGTGATTGACTGGTTGAGTCAGCTCTTTGGGTTTGCTCGAAGTTCGGAGTTCCTCGGAGATGCTCTTGTAGTCCGTTCTTATATCCACTGGGTTGATTTGCACCGGCACTGAATGGGTTGTCACAACACATAAAGTTATTTGATTCGTTTCACTTATTAATTGTTGAAACAAACCGGATATTTATATTCACTAAATATCCGTTTAAGTGAATCCGTACGACTGCGCCAATTACTTTTCGTAATGAAATGTTAATCTTTTTAAAAAGAACAATTTATTTGATGATACCTATTGTATCGGGTACAGACTTAGACTGAACTAAAATAATGATTACATAAATTATATATAGTAATTAAATGTTGATTCAGCATCCGCATGCAGGTGCATATCCAGACGCTGACGTCGCATGCACATGCATGCGTGAACAATGGGCCCTTTCATGGAGCCCTGTCTGGGTCTGGTTAGTGTACGGTAGATAACTTACATATTTTATAAATAATTTGCAAACTTCTCTCGCTATTAATACAATAAATTTACAAAATTTTAGAATTCAAAAACATTCAATTAGCATTATAGATTAAACATGTGTGTGCGAAGTTAAATTAATAAAATAATATGTCAAAATAGCTTTAATTAATTATTTAATCAAGAAAGAAATTAAAAATATTTAAAAATATTTTTTTTGTCACCGTATAAAAATAAAACAAAATTTTATTAATTTGAAGAAAAAAAAAATCATTTCGATTTGAGGTAAATTAACGTCACAATCATGCATACATTGTTGAGGTAAAATTTCACGCTCCGTCATTCCTCTTAAATGTTAACTTAACTGAGGAAGCAGAGACAGTAAAGTCGACTATTTTGGGCAGGATTGTCAAGATAGAAAATGAGCAGGCATCTCTGTTTTCAAGAATGCTTTTTTAATGGCGGGTTCTTTGAGTTTTGGCTTTTTCAAACAAAAAACGGAGACAAACCAAACGGTCAAAAAAAAACGTAGATCAAAACCCACCGCTAATCACCAAAGAACAATAACAGTAAGTTTAATGTTAAACATTGTGCTAATCAATTTACATCACTGCAGGGCTGTATACGCACTAAGGGGCGTATACAGTCAAACACAATATTAACAACGCTCTTATCTAAAAACCTTAGATTTAAGAGAGGGATAAACATACAGGACAGGTGGGTGCTAGCAGCACATTCCATATGCAAGTCTAGTACATGCATCTTAGCAAAGCATGTACTTAATCTAATGCTATTATGGGACTTATGTTCAGAGACTTAGTGACAGTTGGCTGGAACCTTGGGGTGGTGATAATAGAAAAGGAAACAAAGAAAAAACTAATTTTTAAATCTGGATACTTTTCCTACGACCAGCTGGGACCACCACCTACAAAACTACTGCAGCTAACAAGCTGCGGGAACGACGCTGATCTTTGAATACAACACTAACGCCCACCACGTAACCTGGAAGAGCAAAAACATATACTAAAGTGAGAAACTTCTCAAGTTTACAGTAGAATCTAATCTCAATATCATAATTAAAAGTAACACGCCAAAGTTTTGCAATGCGTCTCGTAGCCAAGTTATTGACCTAACATCAGCGCCGTAGCTAAGGCCCCGCAGGCCCCGCGGTGCGGGGGGGCCCGACATGTTTTGGGGCCCCTAAGCCTCAAGAATTAAATAACCAAATTAATTAGATACATTGATCAGTGATCGTTATTTAATAAAAGTAATAATACAAAATTTTTATAAAATAAAAAAATAATGTTTAATTTACTATAAAGGTATTTTAGCCGGGCTGATCGTCGCCGTTGTCGTTGTTTATTTGGCTGCTTTTAGTGCTTCTGTTTTTACACGTAAGTTGCGTTGGTTTGTTTGCATGCTTCAGCCAATAAAGAACTCGGTTGTTACAGGCACATGCGTCCAATTCTTTAATGAGCTGTTACCATACATATGAAATAGTGACAGTGCAAGTGATGTTATAGCCTAGAATAACATTAGTTTTGCATTTGTGTTGTTCTTCAATCTTCATACTGTCGCTCTCTCGCATTCTCGTGTTTGGTGTAATTTTTCTTGTCGAGCATAATGTTATTTAGTATATTTAAAATAAACGTTAATTGTGCTAACTTATAATCAATCCAATCATTAGTGTACCTACATTTTCAACAATAAACACGATTCTGGTAAAAAACTCCAATAATTATTCTAGCCTCCTCATCAAAAGGATTAAGACATCATTGAGGATTTGGTTTTTGATTCTTTGTCGATGAAGGAAGATATTCCTTCAATTTATCAATTTCAAATGCAACAACAACTCTAACTTCACTCAACGTTTAGTTTTCAATGCAAAAACCTGAAGATGACTACATAGTCAAAACCGGTCGTTAATATATTTAATTAATAAAATACGAATGTAGATTATAAAGATCTCATTTTATTTTATTAAAATATTTAGATTAAAGATTAAAGACTAAAAATTTATCAACACATCAATCAAATCAAGTAAAAAAAAGTTTTTTTATGTATACGTTTGTTTGCAACCAAAAACAAATAAAACTTTTTCACACATACACGGTCCATATTGGGTTTTGTGTTTTTTTTTTCGTACTTAGGCTCAGTAGTAATCATAATGAAAAAAAGTCAAATTGTTGCCACGTTGTTTTTCTATAGAAGAATTTAAAAAAAACGAAGGAAGAATACTATAATTCATTGGGAGCACCCTCTCATCGCTTTATGGAGGAGTATTTGGTGCTATATTGTTTCTATTAGGTACCGAATAAAAACCAAAAAAAAAAACAAAAACAAACCAAAAACGAACCGAACCGAATGGAACCCCATACGTGTGAAACAAGTCTAAGGCGTTAAAAATTTATTTTGTAAGTATAATACAAACACGATAGGGGCCCCAAGAAAATTCTTGCGGGGGGGCCCAGAATTTGAAGCTACGCCACTGCCTAACATTAGCATGTAAAGTGATGAAATTGCATCATCATATCATGCATACATCCAAATAAATATTGAATAAAAAAAACGCTTTTTTTGAAATATAAGAACCCAAAAAATACTAATTTAAATCTATACAACAAGATACAACCAAATCGGGAAAACATTACAAGAACTGAAGATACTGACAAATAAATTAGTCAACTGCATTAAAACCGCTTTTGAAGAAAGTTGCCTTAACACTGTTAAGCATATCTCCAACAAGATTACTTGGTGAAACAAGAAGCAAAAAAGCTAAAAAGAACGGTAACTGGGCTACGGTTTACGGTATATAATAAAACCATAAAAAAAACCAAAAAAAAAATCGTAAAGAAGATACTGTAAAGACGTTCAAAACGGTCCTACATGCTTACGTCTCTAAAAACCTAATTGCAAATACGGTACTGGGAACATTAAATCTATGCGGACTAAAAATGGAAAATATATAGAGTCGGTCAAAAACACTCTGCAAGAAATGTTGCAGAAATACTTTTTAGGCTCTATCCTGACGGAAACTCCTAATTAAAAGGACTTGGAATTGCCAAACAAAATAGCAAACAAAAAAAACTGAAAAAAATGCAAAAAGCATAATTATTTAAAATAACCAAAAATAGAGAAGCAACACATTTGAACCATTCAAGTTGCCAAGAGCCAATAAAACTTGTAACATCATGTTACAAAAAATGATACGCAGTGCTGAAAAAGCCTTTATGCGGGATCCTCAGAGCAAGCTTAGCACTTTTACAAATACTAAACAGCTGGAGACATTATTTACTAACAAAAATCTAATCTAACTAGCTGGAGAGCAGTCAAAGTAGTATTTATACAAAAGCCGAGAAGACCGACGTATGTCCTGGCTAAATCCTACAGACAAATCAGTTTAACATCTTTTAAGCAAAAACTATTGAAAAAAAAAAGTCGACAGGTACACACGGATCGGGGCGTTAAAGGCCCGACCACTGCATCTAAACTGAGCTAACTATACACCAGCTAGTCAGCAAGTGCAAAAATACCATCCAATGCAAAAAATAGCATTGAGTACTTTTATAGATATTAAGGGAACATTTGACAATACTACTTCGTCGAGGAATATATCCTCTCGTACAACACGACAGCAACCATAACATTATATAGAAAAACTGTGGTGTTTAGTCATGGATGACTTTCTGCAAACATACTCAACAACATGAGCATCTTTGTTCTAGGCTACGCAGATGATCTCACTATCCTTACATACGGGAAGTTTGAAGTAACCGCATCCATGACACAGAGTGAACCAAATATTGTAAAAAGATGGTGAAAAATTTAGCCAAACGGTTGTACCGTTTACAAGAAGGCAAAACACCACAGACCTAAAAAACCTATGGAGCTACGATCCCAATGTCAAAGAAGGTAAAATATCTAGAACGTTTGACACTAAGGTAAATTTTTACACATACCTGACAAATATAACAATAAAAGCCATTCGGGTGCTTTTTGTAACCAAAATGATAATCGGACGTACATGCGGATTAACGCCAAATATGACCAGATATATACGGTGGTGGTAAAATCAATTATCACATACGGACCGGATCGTCTGTATGGGTAGAAAAAAATACTCTCAAGTGTACGGCCAAAAAACTAGACAAAGTTCAGAAACTAGCGTGTCTGCAGATAACGGAAACAATGAGAACGACGCCCACAGCAGCTAAAAAAAAAACTACGATCGGACTAAAACCTGACAGATTGATAAGTAAAAATTATCATGTCAAACAGTCAAACGGCATTGCAGGCCCTGCAATTGCCAGTAATAAAATCCAACCTGGTTATATGCTGCATATACAGTCAGGAAGCAGTGGCCACAATCTGCAAAGTTTGTCTGGTATAGATACTGGCAGCAAACTTAAATAGAAACACAGCAACCTGTGAAAGAACTGTTAGTGATTAACACATTCAAAAATATTCCTAACAGGACTATCGCATAATACTATAACAGTGGCAACACAAATGAGTCGCATCAGATTGCAAAAACTCACAGAACTGATAACCGGACACTGTAGACTCAACAATCACTTGCAAAGAATGGAAATAAAAAATTCTATGCTAAAGATGTAAAGATGTTTAGAAGAAGACAAGACTCCAATACACTGAATAAATGCAAAGCTTTTAAACAGCAACACACAGCTATCTTTAGCAAAAACAACCTAACCGCAAAAACAACCCATTGGCTTAAGATACCGAACTTCATTAAAGAGAGAGAGAGTTACTAAAGAAGTAACATAGCAAACAGGTCCAATAGAACCACAGTGCAATAAACGCCAGGCAAACCATTTCAAATAAAAGAAAAAAAAAAGTTGATTTTTTGGTCAGTAAAAATCTAACACTACTGGACAGTACGGGCTGCACAGTGTTTTTAAGATTTTTCTCTTCCTACGCAAAAAAAGTCAGGATAATTAATAATCCCACAAAGAAAGCACTAATGTCAGTTCAAAATTAAATTGTCTTTTCTCAAGTCTAAACATGTTAAATGTAGAGAGCAGTTCTGTGTATCTGCCAGCAATGTTGCATTTATATAAAGGCAATTCCATTTCAAATGGACCAGATAAGGGGGAGGGGGTGCATTGAGAAACTTGCTTTAGATTTTTTTTTTTTTGGTTTCTATAACTTATTAGTAGTCCTTTGATCGGTATGTGAGAGTGTGAAAACCTTAAAAAAAATTCTACAATTATTTAAAGTTTTTTTGTCGTTTTTTAACTTAATCGCATTTTTTGTTTAAAAACCGCAATTTTAACTTTTTTTATAGATATTTTTGAATATGTTAAAGTATCTTGAGTCTATTCTTTCATTTTCTAGTAATTTTAAAATTGACCACAATTCAACAAAGTCAAAAGTCATGTAAAAGTCAATAAACGCCAGATGGATAAAAAATATAATAGTAGTAAATTTAATTGGTAGTTTTTTTAAAGTAAAGTTAGCAGTGTTTGCAGGTAATTGATAGTGCTTAACACATTACACCATTCTATGGCAATTACACTATCTGAATACTTAAATGTTTCCACCAAGTTTTAACATCTCTGCTGTAATGTAGTCTTCTCTAAGACATTACTATTATTAATTTTTCTCATGGCAGCTGTAAATTCATAGAGTGGTATATTAAAAACATATCTTCTAATTCTTTCAAATACAAATTATTATAGATATCTTCGACTATTTGGGTATTTGTTCTTTTAAGTTTAAGACTGTCATTTTTGCTAAATTTTAAATTTATATTTACAGTACTTTTAATTGATTTAATTAAAAAACTAAATTTGAGCACTTAGAATCATTCTGAAGCTTCTTAAATTAAGTTTAATTGGACCTATTAGATGTTTTAGTTTCTAAATTTTAACTTTAAAAATGATTTTATGTCAAAAAAGGTTTAATATATCAGGATTTTGATTAAAAAATTAGATTTAATATACTTAATTTTAAAATGAAAGAGTTTGAACACTTAGAACAACTTAAAAGCTTTATAAATTAAATCAGTTATATGTATTAAGTTTGCCAAAAAAACGATTAAAAAACTACTAATAAGTTATAGAACCAAAAAAAAATTAAATCAATTTTTTGGTGAGGGGCACCACCTCCTGTTCAGGTCCTCTTAAAATAAAAAAAAAATCAAATTTATGAGAAAGTGTTTAACTAAACTGTCTGACATTTAACATGCTTTACATATAAATTTTTAACTTTTTTATAGACAAATTCTTTTTTATAAACTGTTACTTTGACAAATCAATTGTCAACTTTCAGAAAAAATATATAATTGTCTGACAAGTAAAATGCTTTACGTATAAACTGTCCGTTAACAAATCAGTCGTCCATTTTCTAAAAAAGTTAGTTGACTGACATATAAACTAATAACTTTTTCTTGACAAATCTATTACATAAACTATAAGTTTGACAAATCAGTTGTTAACTTTATGAAAAAGTGTATAACTGTCAGAATATTTTTTTTACATACAAACTGTCAATTTTTTTTGTCAAATCTAATTTGTAAATGACAGTTTGACAAATCAGTTGTCAACTTGAAAAGTGTATAACTGTCTTGGCATATAAAATGTTTTACATATAAACTAATAATATTTTACTTTTATAAAATTATTTTAAGAACTGTTAGTTTTTAAATTAATTGTCAACTTTCTAAAAAAATTGTTCAACTGTTTGACGTATAAAATGCTTTACATATACTGTCAACTTTTTTCTTAACAAATCTATTATATATTATGAACTATAAGCTTGGTAAATTAGTTGTCAACAAAAGTTGTTGTTGAGTGACGTATCACCTACCGGGAATTTTTTTTTGTGACCAACAAACTATTACCAAATACGACATAGATTTTGTCATATCTTAAAACATGTGAGATTTTATCCTATTGACCACAAATCGTAGCGTCTACTTAAAGCATTTGCGACAAAATTTGTAAACATGCAGCTTTAAAACAAAAACTCATTGTTATAAAAGTACAAAGTTTATTTTTAAAACTTCACGGTTTTTGTAGTTTTAAAAATAAGCTTTTATGGCGCAAGTAAAATTGCAAAAAATATTTTTTTATATCAGTCTACAAATCAATTAAATTACCGTTTGTCTGTGCATAAACAGCAATAGAATATTTTTACTTTTAAATACCATACAAAACATGATATAAGTCGATGGTTGACTTTAGCATTTTAAAATTAATAATTTAGCTATCGACACCTTTAACAAACTGTGCTTAGTTGTGTTGGGAAGTTAAACCCATTTGAGTATTTTACACATTTTTCCCACTATTTATATACTTCTAATATGCAATAAAAGAAGTAATGGCAAACATTAATTATTATAAAATAAATTGTTTACAGCTCAATTAAAAAAATGTAACTTTTTATGAAAATTCAAACTAAGACATGTAGTTTAGATATGCTATTAATTCAACTTTTTATTAATTTATTATATATTTAATTATTTAAAAAAAATTAATCTGTAAATATTAAAAATCTGCTATTTTCAACTTAAAAAAATTAAATGAATTAAAATTTCAATTAAATTATTTTTTTATGCCGCTTTGAATTCATAAAACTTTAATCCTTAAAAGTTATAATTGCTACCGTTACCTCCGCCAAACTACTATAATAAACTTTTAATTGAAACAATTGCAAATGAAATAACATTTGTCAAGTATCAAAGAGGCGTATTTAGGATCATTGAATAATCTGTTGGAATTCGGTAGCTCAACACCCTTATCCGTCGGCTTACATAATTCCGGAGCCCTTTACTGGTAATTATCAATTAATAATCGATCCGGTTCTAATTAATGTGCTGCGGTTGGCAATATAGGGTGGAGATAAAAATATATCATTATATTTTTTTCCTAACCACCACCATAGCTTGGGGGGTTTGTTTCAACTCGCCTGGCCATTCATCGACGGGTATATCCGGTTTTATTGGGTCGTTCGCGATCGCCACTAAACGTCCTTTATAACTTATTGTAATGGGGGTGCAGCCAAGGAGGTTCAGTGGTGGCGACACTTATATTTTAATCATTTTTATTCAATTATATAATTAGTTATAAGTAAAAAATACTCTCAAGTATCAATTATATTTTTTAAATAATCAATTTTTTAACAAAGCATGACTAAACATGAATTTAATTGCTAGTAGTGCCGCTAACAAACGTATACATTTTTTATCAATGACTCATTATTATTGTATAATTTTTATTTACATAATTTACCTTCATATCTATTGCCCATAGACAGGAAATGATAATTATTGGTGTGAATTGCTCAATCAGACTAGTAATAACCATTTACATCAAATACCGTTCTCGGAGTAATTGTTACATGGCATACATTTACATATTTTAAAATAATAAAGCAATCAATTAAATCTACAATAAAGTAAATAAATAATAGCAAATTAAATAATCAACAAAGTGAAGGATAATAGAAGCGAAAGGTTTGTATTTTTTGCTTTATAAAAAAAGTGATAAAGAAGTAAAGAACTTGCTTGGCAATCTTGGAATAAAATGTTAAGTTTTTGTCGTTAATAACCTCAGACAAAATAGAACTGAATAATAGTCTTCAAAGTTATTAAATTAATGCTTAAAATATCTATATCATAATCGTTAACTTCTAACACTTAAAATAACAAAAACAGATAAAAATTTATACCCGTGATAATATAATTTAACCTCAATTAATTTTTACTCTCTTATTTTTATCTTCAAAATTTCCATAACAAAATAAAATCGACCCCAATTTGTATTCATGAATTGTAAAATCTGTAAATTTATTTATTTTTTATGCGTAGAAACTTTTTAATATCATATATTTTTATGTATCCACAGCCTATTGTACCCTTACCTTCATTTGATAAACGGTCCGCCTAATAGTCCCACTATTCAAGGGGTGAATTGTCGTGTAAAATAAAAAAGTTTCTCTCGCCCGCAAAACTAACCCCATCTTTATATACAAGTCGATCGGGGGGTTGGAGAGTCCGCCCCGGCGATTTCATTCCCGCCATCGTTTTACGACCATCAATTTACATAAACTCTACATCTGCTACGGAATTTCTTTTTCACCCCCACCCATCGGTTTAAGGCAATAATAAAAACAGTGGCAGCGAGAAGAAATTTTATATTTTTTACTAAATTCTTGCCATCTTATTTGATTAGAGATTAAAAATGTTTTATTGCCTACAGTTATTTCATTTGAGAAGTGTAATTGCAAAAAAGCATTTCACATTAAAGGTTTTTGAATTTATAAATATTTTTTAAACGTTTCAGCTCATTTTTTTTATGTGTCTATCTTAAAAGTTAAGACTAAAAATAATTCTATTCACTTTAACTTGTTTAATGCACAAACCATTTTGAATTGTCAGGGATTGTAAAAGCAATTTAAGCGGGCTGTTGTTGTTATAATTTAATTTATAATAAATTCTTTATAGTATTTACCAAACATTTTTGGGCAAAACATTAAATGCACGTTCTACTTCTAGTAAGATATACTTTCTTATGCATATTTAAATGTGTAAAATTACGATTTTTTTTTTAATTTAAAAAAGTTATACAAAATAATAATTATTTAATAAAAAATAATAAAACATTACTCAAAATAATTAAAAAAACACAAAGTTAGGTCAGGCTTAATTCAATTACTAACAATTTGTTCAAATAAATTTGCAAAAACAAAACAAATTTTACATATCACTTTTAAGATAACAATAACAATTCAAAAACAAAGTGGAACAAGCAAGTAAAGTTGTCTTTCATAAGCCGAACTTCTGCTTGACATCTTTGAAGCATATTTTGTACGAACCGACAGAGTCTTCTTGTGGTATATTTTCTCATTCTGTGATTAAGGCATTTGTTTGCTGTTGAAGGGTTCGAGGTGGATCTGGGAACAAATCCCAAAAAGGTAATTTACGGTATTGGCCATAGTATGGGGCCTTGCGTTTTCTTGCATAAACACAAAATTTGGGCCTAAACTATAAGCGACTAGTATAACATGTTTCTTTTTAAATTCAAGTTCTGTTCTTTCTTCAAAACTAATTCCATTTTAAACCATCACAGATCAATCACCACATTATTTGACTTCTTGTGTGATTTGTACAAAACAACGTTTATATTGACGTTGGTATACACCATCACAACAACTTAAACAAAATCCCGATTTTTATCTGTGAAAAGTACCGGTCTTTTCTGTCAAAATTGCCATGCAACATGTTTACAAGCAAATTGTAAACAATATCTTATTTGATACAGAATTAAAACAGATTTTTACACAGGTTTTTTGTTTGTTTTAGATTTGCTTCTCTCATTCTATTCCTATCTGTTTGGTCAATATTTTTTCATTATGAATTGTTCAAAGCCCTTTTTGAGATCTTTGGCTGTTGATGTGCGAAAACGCAAGGAGAATACAACTAAAAACCGGTCCTAAATTTGGTTTATTTTTCTTTTAGGTTTTTGTTCAATGCGTTTTTTATATCTTTTGGTTTTTAAGTATTGATTCTACTTTTCTTATTTTGCAATTTATGCAAAGGAGTGACAAGTTTAAAAAGTTTATGGATCTGTACATTTTTAGTTTGTTGACATACGCTAACATTGAGCAGTTTAAAGACCCTAAGATTGGCCGTTGTAGTAGAAATAATGTTAATAAATTACTGTGACTTAAAACCGTAATTATTACTACACATAATTACGATTTTTGTCTAAATCACTGGTGGTTTTAGATCAAAGATTTATTTAAAAAACTGCTAAATATTTCACTATGCAGTGCCATCATTTTTTCTATACTTGGTTGTGTATGATACGTAAGAATATCTTTAACGCATGGCTCATGAGATTAATAAGACAATATTTTTCTACATCATTTAACATTTGTTTGTTTAGGGAAGGTAATAAAAATAGATTTAAGCCAGTACGTTATCATATTCGGTACCGGGGGTTGTCATCGTAAGGGCAGAAGGTCCATAAGACATAGCGGGGGTCGTTGGCGGAGCACCAGTAGAGTATCCAGAGACATTAGCGTGGATCGGCATCGAGTAGTAAGAGAGCGGCGGGTTGTCGTGGTTACGTTGCATCGTGACTATCGTGATGATATAATTCCAATCAGGAGTAGTCTCCTGATTGTTTTAGAGCTTGTCCCAGTTATAATTGGCTCGGATTTTGTCCGGTGTCGGCGTTGTTTTGCCGGTTGTTGTGGAAAACGGCCGGAGTAATGACTTTGTCCCAGTGTTTGTGCGGGTTTTGTTCCAGCAGCGCTCTTACGCTCTTCTTCAATTCCGCGTGTCTACGTTCAACAGAGTTGGCTTGTGAGTGATACGTAGCCGTCGTCTGGTGTACGAATTTTTACTTCTTTACCGAGTTTTCGAATGTTTTACTCTTGAACTTGGTTCCGTTGTCCTAGAAGATAACTCTTAGATACCCGTAGCGGTGAAATATCTTCTCCTCTAGTAATTTCACCGGTATTGCCTCTACCCAACGGCTGCTTATGTCCATAACGGTAAGTGCCAGTTTGTTTCCTGACCTGGTGGCGTCAAATGGACCAATATAGTCAATTGCTATTTTTTTCCAGGGTGCGCTTGGTGCAAGCACGCACTTCTTGATAGTGCATCGGGCAAGTGGTTAAGCGACCCAAGGGTGTGCTCTAGTAGGATATGATGTGTTTTGTTTCGCCTTCTTGCTGGTACAACACAGCGCCTATTCCAGTGTTACACGCATCTGTCTGTAACACAAATGGCAAGTCAAGTATTCGGCAAGCAAATCTTATCGGTCGGCGCATTAGCTCTATCACTTCCTGGAATGCTTTGTCAGCGTGTTTGGTCCAGCGGTATGGTTTTTTAGGCCCTTGTAAGTCCATAAGTGGCCCGGTTACCTTTGAGAAATTTGGCACATATTCACGGAGCCACGTGCAAGTTCCAAAAAACTTTGCAGTTGATTCCGGGTCTTGGGGACTTCAAAGTCGATGATCAGCTTTAAGTGATGGACTCCCGACCAAACTCGCACTTGGCTAGTTTGCATTTGAGCTCGTGCTCCTGGAGTCTTTCTAACACGCGCCGTAGGTGGTCTAGGTGGTAGTCGTAATTGTCGGCATTGAGTAGTAAGAGAGCGGCGGGTTGTCGTGGTTACGTTGCATCGTGACTATCGTGATGGTATAATTCCAATCAGGAGTAGCGTAGGTTTGCGAGCGTAAGATTCGACTGACTGTAAGAGTTCCAGCAGCCGCCTGAAATGCCCCATGTGATTTTGGTAAGTGTCGGAATACACCACTATGTCGTCGAGATATACCAGCACAAACTTGCCAATCAATCCCGCCAGTACCTTTGCCATTAACTTTTGAAAAGTCGCTGGTGCATTTTTAAGGCCAAAAGACATGACCTTAAAATGGTAGGTCGCCCCGTCCGGTGTAGCAAAGGCGGTTAGGTGTGGGCTAGCCGGGTGTAAGGGGATCTGCCAATAACCAGTGGTCAGATATAACTTCGAAAAAACGGCTGCGGATCCAAAAAGCGGGGCCGCTTTGTCTCAGCTAGCGTCGTTAAGCGCCCTGAAGTCGACGCAAAAGCGCGGTTTCCCGTCCTTTTTCTTGATAATGACCACTAGTGCGCAGTAGTCGCTGGTTCAATCACCCCCTTTTGCCAAGGTCCGGCGCGTGCAGGAATGTGACTCGTTGTTGTTGAGTGCCGACCTGGATGGTGACGGTCGTTTCTCCGGTTACGGTTGTTTGGGTTGGCCTGGTGGACAACAAAGTCGGTCCGGTGGGTGTAGTTCAGGCATTTTTAGCCTGGTGAAATTTTGGCTGGCCCGCTATCGATTAGTGCAAGGGTTTTCTTTCCTTGGTAAATATTATAAATTTTTGGCATATGGTGGTAGTCGCCGACTACTCCTATTTGAGCAAGGATTGATGGTCGCGTCGTGCTCACGTCAATCGATCCGCTGCTCGTTTTGCGACTGTGAGCAGGTTGTCAGGGTGTCTTGTCGGTTGTGTTCGGCGCTCGTTAGTGCGGTCGGCCCGGAATCTAGACAACTTGGTTATGATTCGGGTGGCCGACGATCCCCGTCACGTACTATGGCAACCCCACGGCTAAGAATCAAACCGGCTCAAGGTCACGCCACCGACAAGTCGAGACACGTCAAGACAAGTTGCATATCACATTTAAACTTAGAATTAAGCTGCAATAGACGTAGCAACCGGTCTTAAAACACGAGGCCACCCACACAGCTGTCTAACATCGACTCCTGGTCAAATATTCTCGAGTTTTACGCAATAATTGTTTATTTTATATACCGTATAAGCGTACAGATTATGCGCCGCACTCTGCATCTATACGTATTTTACGGCATGCCTAATTCTATGCGATGTGGACTTATACCCATACGAAAAAAAATTGGAATGCTCTCCAAACTTGTTTAAACTTGGAAATACAAATTAACAAGCTAAATTTTTCTAAATCAATGGAAGGTATAGATTCTGAAGTTTTAATTGACAAAATATTGAAAAAAATTAATGAGCAGGCTCAGCGCGAAAATAATATATTTATCTCAAATTGTCCTGAAATTGAATCGATTGATGATCATGTCAAAGTAAATAAAATTTTAAACACAATAGATTTGCAGTAGTATTCCGTAGTCTTTGTCGCTAAGGTCTTTTTTATGTAATGTACGAGTAATCGTACTTGGATTTAGAAAGTTGATTAAATTATTTACCAGTCTTTTAGAGTAAATGGTATTAAAGTTAGTGAGAGCACTACGCTATTACTGTCGAAAACCAATTATATTTGTTTCACTTATAAGTGAAGTTAGAATGTCTATTAGAAGTCGTTGACGTAATTTATGCATCAGGGGCTAACTGGACAAACGTGTTTGTTTTCTTTTCCTTTAATTTTTTTCATGACAAAAGAAAAACAAAGTATGTATTTGGTCAGATTAAGGTTTATTATTGTCTGAATTAAATTCAACAAGGTCGTCAATGTTGCAAAATAAAGGATTGTGCTTGTCGTAAAGTGATATGCAGTCAACACTAAGTTATTTACAAAAGGTTAAAACAATTAAAACATTAAAATATTCTCCGCTGTTGTTGTAGTAGTCCCAAAAACAAAAGTATCTTTCTTTTGTTCCAGGTCCCAAAGTACATTTAAACATCTTAACGGTCAATCTTTGCTGCAGCTTCTTCTGTAATGTATTGTTTTCTTATTTTAGTTTGTATTTTGTTTTTAAGTTTGTCTTCAAAATAAACAAATATTGTTTTCTGTTGTAGTATAAAACGGTGCATTAAGGAAGCAACAGTATCCATACAGAAAGTTTCTTAGTAGGGTACAAGCCAAAGAAATGAAACTTTAGTAGTTGACAAAAAAGTTGACTTTGGACCTTATAACTAGAAACTATTATTATAGGGTTATTAGATGAACCGCCTCTACACCCCAGATTAAACTTAAAAAGAAATTACCTTTGCGTTCTTTATCAATTACTAATGACATTTTTTTTAAGAAATAGAAAAGTATAGTAACTTCTGTCTTCAAACGTCTAGTTTCCGCAAAAAAAACAAAGAAAAAGAGCGCACATTATTGCATATAAAAATGCAAACGTATACTCAACTTTAAAAATATCTTTCATGTAGAAACAAAAAATAGATTTTATTCAAAAAGAAAAAATTGACAGCTATTTGTTTGGAACATCAAATTAAACTACATAATATTTAAACTTTGTTATTACCCACCTACTCAATTGTTTGTTATCAATAAAATAAATTACAAACGATCGGACGGAAAATAACAATTACACGCTTACAAGACTACTAAGCGCTCGCCCACTCATTCAAGTGTTAATGATAAAGAATGTGGATCACACTCACAAAAATTAAATTTTGTTCCCGCCCACCCACTGAAGTATTTGTTATAAAAAAAATGAATCACAAACACTTAAGCGGAAAATGACAATTCGACATATACAAGATTTAAACTAAGTTTCTGCACACCTATTCAAGTGTTAGCGGAAAAAAATCAAAATCAAGACGGGTGGGTAGGAAACACAAGTTTAAACTACATGCCCACAATATATAAACATTGTTCTTGCTCACCCACCCTAGTGTGTGTTAGCAAAAAATTGGTACACAAACACTCGGGTGGGAAATAGCAATTACACTTTTCAAGATTTAGACTATGTTCAAGCCCACTCAATCAAGTGTTAGTAGTAAGAAATCTAGATCACAAACACTTATGTGGTGGGTAGGAAACACCAGTTTAAACTATACGCCTACATTATTTAAACTTTGTTTCCGCCCACCCGCCCAAGTGTTTGTTATCAATAAATAGAAAAACAAACACTTGGGATACAACAGTTACACTCATACAAAACTTAAACTAAGTTCCCGCCTACCCACTTAAGTGTTAGTAGTAAAAAATCTGAATTACAAACACTTGAGCGGGTAATGCCCGTACTAATAGACAGAGATTAAATCTCGGATTGATCTTGGATTTATGTATCCGAGATTTATTTTGCTAATTGTTGATTTACTCTAAACCAATTCACGGATATTTATTGGCGACTTTAGTCGCGATCGGCCAATGTATTTCTTGCTTAATTCTTGAATCAAGTTGGAAACTATGCAACCGACAATATAATCTTAGATTCAAATAATCTTGGGACCACTCAAGATCAATCTTGGATTGTTTATTAGTGCGTCATTTATTAATTTTGACGTTTGATAATAGAATTCATTGGCCGATCGCGACTATAATCACCATCACAATATTTGTGAATGATTTTAGAGCCAATCAACGATTATCCAAATAAATCTCGGGTTCATGAATCCAGGATTAATCAAAAATTTAATCTCTGACTATTAGCACGGGCATTAGGTTGTTTTCTGTGTTAATTTTTTTTATATATTTCAAAATGTAATATTTAAAAATTGCTTAAAATGCCACAACAAACATAATAAAAATACCTTTGAAGTTAAAAGTAAATTTAAGCAGTCTGTTAACATTTACTTTGAACATCTGTGGCTTACAAGTCTCAGAAAATACTGATATTAAAAGTTTATTCTATTTGTCGATAGTACGCTTAAAGAAATAAATCTCTCTCAAAAGTTTTAGTCTTACATCTCAGAACTTTCAGTAAATATTTGTTAAAATTTTTAGCAAGCTTTGTACTACAAGTAACTATTTTTCATTAAATAGCAAAATGTCTTGTATTTTGTTTGAAAAAAATCTATTCAAATATCAATAGAAAAAGTAAAGATCTGTGTGTTGTAAAGTATCTATGTCGTTGTCAATTTTGAATCGGTTATAAACAGCTCGTTTTTGAATAGAGTTTAGAAAATAAAGTGTAATTTCCGATGCTTCTTTCCATACTTAAAAACAATATTTAATACGACGAATATAAGTTATATATGTGCAAAAGTTGAACAAAAGTAAAAAAATTGAGGTTAGGATATTTTAATAAAAATATACTTTATTGTGTTGATTTAGTTATTTTAATTTTTATTAAGACCGGTTTTGGCTGTTAAGCCATTATCAGTTTTTTCTTTTCACAGATGTTGTTGTGTGTTGCGGGTGGTGTGTCACAACATATGTATAAATATGTATATATATAAATTTTATTAAAAATCCTAACCTCAAATATTTTAAACTGTGCAATAATTTGAAACGAATACTATAAAAGTAAAAAACTTTTTACATTTCTTAAGAAATCCGAGTTTTCTAGATACTTTCAAAAACAACATTGTCGTTCCAAAAAAAAATTGTGTGAGATTGAAATACCTAAAAGACAAATTAAAAAAAATTTAGATATGGATTCATTGTTTAGTTTAATATTTAGTACTGATAATACCACAAATTTGGATTTTAAAACAGTAAGAAGTTGAGTTTTTTAGAGTTATAATTGACCACGTTGGAAGTGCTACATTCTGTTTTTGATTAGAAGTCTTTGTTTATAGATGATAAAGATTCTAATATTTGTTGATATGGTCTTTGAAAAGTGCTATCATTTGAAAAACTGTGAATAAAACTTTTAGTTATTATATAACCTTGAGGAACAGCATTTATAATTTTAAAGTTAGAGTTAAAACCATCAATTCTAACTATAATTTTTCTATTTTCAAAAAAACTATTCATAAGATTTTCAAATTTATGATCAGGACCTATACAGTAGAGGTTGTTAATATGATTAGATGCCATACCCTATCAAACGCTTTGAAAACGTCTAGAGCTAGCAACTG
The DNA here is from genome assembly GCA_963932245.1 of Tachinus rufipes. NCBI lineage: Eukaryota > Metazoa > Arthropoda > Insecta > Coleoptera > Staphylinidae > Tachinus > Tachinus rufipes. The sequence continues at coordinate 17,314,124 of OZ010748.1, read as the reverse complement.
CAAGATTTTCTTCATGTTTGTCTAAAGTAGAATTCCATTTGTAACTAACTTATGTCAGATCTGTTGTTTTGTTCTAAAAACTTGACAACGTAAAAATTGAAATTTGTTTGACCAATTGGACTATATTGCAATTGGTTTAAAATTTGCAGAAACTAATTCACAGTTTTAACAGTAAATGCTGTAATTTTTGAAATAATTAAAAGATACAAATCTAATAAACTTGGTTCACTAAGAAGTCCATCACAAGGAAAATATGTGGGTTGCTAAAAATGTTGGGTAAAATTATGAGAAACAGCACAGCTTGTTGTCCGAATAGTATTTTAAAAGATGAGTGGCTTAACTATTTAGTATTATGTACATTAAAATCTCGTAACAAAATTATTTTAGCTTTATTATTATTACCTTGAAGAAGCCTGTCAATATTTTCCAAAAGATTAGCAAAAAAGTTTGGAATTGCCTTATTTGGATAGCGTTATATGACAATTACAATATTAGTCTTATTGGGAAGATTAAGTTTAAAATAAGAAATGTCCTATTATTACCAATGCTTTGAATTTTGTATGTCGTCAGTCTAGAATATGATTGTTGTTTGTGGATGTAGACACAAATACCCTGTTGGTCAGCAAACAAATGTTCAAGTTAATAATCGGAATCTACTACCATAAAAATAGAAAAGCACAGAAAAGATACGTTAGAACAAAGACAATCTTAAATTTTTTTTATTATGAAATCTGAAAACCTTTCTGATCACACTAGATTAGAGTCATCTTAATGCAGCCCAGACAAATCGGCAATCAAAGCTCCATAGTCTCTATAAAACCAGACGTAGCCAAACACATAACCAACACAAGAAAAATATAAATTAGCTGGATTAACTGCAAGCCAAAAAAAAAAGTCAACTTCACGAATGCTGCGAATGCCAACTCTTTGGACAAAAAAAAGAGTGTACAATCGTAAATAAAACAAGTTATGTCTAATATATACCAAAAACACATACCAAGCAAAAGAATGCAAAAACGCATTATACAGGTTAGCGCGCGGCAGACGCATAGATTTGAAAATAGAATAAAATGATATTACAAAATGATCATATTTTAATTAATTCAATAACATGAGAAAATGTTTACACGGTGTTTTCTAAATAATAGCGCCCCTTACACTCCAAACACTGAGTAAGCCTTTTTCTGAAGTTTTTGTGCACTCTTTGAGGCATTGCTACAGGAATTTTGCCTTTGCCGGAATTCTTTAAGAATCGTATCACTCCATTAGCGCATATTCAGTTTATTGACACATTCTGTGAAGTGAAAATGTGCCTCCTCAGAGAAGAAAAGGATATTGTCTCAAGAAAACGCAACAAGCATGTTTTCACTAACAAGTTGTCTGGCTTCAAAATCACGTGGCTTTAATTCTTGGACGACAACTAATTAATGGGGGTGCTAATGAAAACGTTCATTAATAATTTCTTGAATAGAACGCATATTGTGAAGCCTCCTTTTTATTGTGAACACATTTCCGGTATCCTAAAATGCATTAACTCTCGCAAGAATTTAATTTTACAGACGAACGATCGACAAATAGGTCAGCACACAAAAAACTCGTGCTTGAACGGATCACTCCATTATATTCACCTAAACCGCGTGCAACATAAACTTCCTATCTCCCTTTTTCAAATTACCTAATTTCAATATTCTAAGACCGTTAAGAAGGGAGTAATGGTATTTTAAAATTTATTTGTCTGTCGCGCGCCACTTTGTACTAACAACATAAATACAAAAACTCACAAATCGGGATCTCTAGAAATTGGCCTGCAACCGTAGGCATAATTGTTCACTATGCCGGCTATTGTACAACTTTTATCAAAAAAAAAAATCTTTTATAAAAAAGTCAAAAACTGGAAAGTTCTAGATAATTAAAACGCAACCAAATACAACAATATATTCTTCCAACTTATGCATTCAAAAAACAACTACAGCCACTCATTGTGTATTAGGTAAAACTGTATTTTCTAAAACATAAATTGTTTTTAAATTGTAAAAAAATCAATTAAGACATATCTTCAATGAAAGAAGCATTTAAAAGTAACCTACGTGCAAAAAAACAAATGTAAAAATATACCATGACAAGAACTTTAGAATTAAAGGAACATGTAGAACAAATCAATAGCCAACAGAAAAGAAGAATGTTTCAGATTGAGACAAAAAGTTACTAGAATAAGAGTAGGACAAAGGTACAACACACATGAGACCAACAAAATAAGAAAAAAAAATTAAACAATAAAATAAACCTATCAGTTATTAATTTTAACTTGTGCAGTTTTGTGTGGAATTTAGTGCTTTTAATTCTAAAGTTTTTGTCATTCCGGCTTGTAATTATATTAGCAACCAGTCACCTTTACAATATTAAAAATGTCACTGGTTTAATTATTTTTATTATTGTAAATGTGTATTTTAACCTAGAATTATAGTCTCCCGCTTACTGGTTTGTCGCGCTTTCCGTGGCTGTGTTTTTAACTATTCGTACCAATGGCGTAACTTCAATTTTTTAACGTGTAATTTTATTATTAATATTTATAATCCTGCTGTCTCTTGTGTAACCTTACCGTAGTCTACCTGTATTTGTTTTTAGTCAGTCACCAGTGATCGACCGCATCGTTGTGAATTGTGTCTTTGTGTCAACATTATTCAGTTTTTATGTATTTATTAACTGCTCCAGTCATTTTTGTAACTGCTTCTATTACTATCACCTTAAACTGTGAATGCAAAACAGTTGCACAATCCGGTATAACTTGTAGCAATTGTAGCATTATCTTTTACAACAGTTGCGCTATTCGCTACAAGAAATGCCATTGCGGCACTCTATTTAATTTGGATGATTCCAAACTTCCAAAACTTTATAAAGAGAACATTACTCTTTACCAAGTTTTATTTGATGAATTGCGGTTGAACAATAAATTACTCAATATGAAACTTGCAGTAAATAACTAACTGCTCCAGTTACTGCGCTGTTTACTAATAACACGGTGCAATCCATTCAGCCTGCAGTTTTTGTTCTTTAGCATGCTCCGTAGTTAAGGAAAAAGCTTATCAAAAAAGAACACAAACTATTTTTGATTGTGGCGCAACTAATAATAAATTGCAAGCGTATGTGCCGACTTCCTACGTACACGTTTCTAAACTTAGACGTAAAACTAAAAAAGCTGATATATTTAATCATATTAAATCTCATTTTCCCACTATATCGGTTGATGTCGTTAATTTGCCTGTAAAATCTGGAAGCTACAGCTTTAAAGTTTCTATTCCAACTAATCACGCTCAATTCATTCTTTGTAAAGATTTTTGGCCTGCAAACAAAGCTGTTAAAAAGTTTATTAATTATGGGCAAGTTAATAATGTTCCTGTTTCATCTTCGGTGGATTTTTGAAATCTGGATCCAGCCAACATGCTAAACTCGTTACCAGGAACACCAGCGGTATCTCCATCTATTACTAGAACTAAGCTCAAAGATCTTATGCTGGCTGTAGCTGTATCTCACTACGATATAATTGTGCTGACCGAAACCTGGCTTAATTATGACATTAGCAATGCTCAGTTACAATTAAATGGTTACAGTTTATTCAGATGTTATCGCTCAACGTTAACGAATCCTAAGTTAGAGGAAAGTGGTGTCTTAATTGCTACTAAAACTTGTTTTAATAATATTTTATTACAGCCTGTTACGGTTTAGAAAACAATAAATATTAATTTAAATAAAGGGGTCATTGTCTGTAGGCAACTATATAAACATTCGTACCAGTAAAAATCATGTTGCCGCGATTTCGGAAATTTCGGAATTTAACAACAATTATTTATTTTGCGTATTGGATAGGAGAATTTTATTACAATATAAAAGCGATACTGGCAACAATGGAACAGCGCCTCCGCTAGTACATTTTTCAAAATAGTCATGTTTTTTTGTCCTTATTTTGAATAAAACTCATTGCTCACTCCGCGGTTACCTTCTTTTCGGTTTGGGGTCCATTTGTAACAAGTATGGTATAATTCGTCGTTTTTCACAGTAACATTTATTAAATGTTGTGGATCAAACCATATACAAAGTTACGTAATTAATTGGGATTGTTCGTATTCAATTTCCAATTGCATCGTTTTGATGGATAAAATATTTTGGAACCCCAAACCAAATTACTTTGAGGCCGACTAATATCTCAGGTGAGCACGTGTGTTTTAATTACAATTAATGGTTCAATAATTCGATATTTATTCTGGTGTTAGCATCGATTACAATTACTAATTGTTTTTAGGCCTTTATTTTTTTCTTTTTTTAATACTTGATATTTTAATTCAACATTAAAGTATTCCACTCCATATCCTATATGCAATAATATTAATTTGGCGAGGATATTACTTATTATACCGCGGACGAAGTAGACCGATTGTCGTAGTCCTGGGTGAGATCTATGCTGACCGACAAATTGCAAAGCCGCGGAACTCTAACCATCACCACGCGACGAATTACCGCATGGACCTCCAGGAGGATCATCATCGCTACTTCATCGGAGCATCGGATAAATAAGATAAGCTATATAGTGCTATTTCATTTTATTTGTATCAAAACATTTTATACGTGCAAGGTATGCATGTTTAATTCCTTTTAATTGCCATTATTACTAATTTAAGTTGATTCGCACTTTTGTGCCCAATTTATTGTCCTTTTGTAATTGATATTGAACTAACAAATAACCCATGACGTAATAAAAGCTATAAAAAAAGAAATAGCACCAATACTGAAAAAACTAATAAATAAAATGATACAAACAGGTGAATATCCACAAATACTCAAAAAACAAATTATAAAACCAATACAAAAAAAAGGAGAAAAATCAAAATCAGAAAATTATAGACCACTATCGCTTATATCAGTGTTAAGCAAAATAACAGAAAAAGCAATATATAACAGACTTATGACACACATAAACAAACATAACATAATAAACAAAAGACAATATGCATTTCAAAAAAACTCAAACACTATGGGCATAACAACTGACATAATACAACACATAGCAGGAAAGCTAGATGACAAACAGTATGTAATACCAATATTTATAGACATGAGGAAAGCCTTTGACACAATCGACAAAGACAAATTGATTAACAAAATGGAAATTCTTGGAATAAGAAACACAAACTTAAAACTACTAAAAACATATATTAAAAACAGAACACAAAAAACAAGAATAAACGACATACTTAGTACATCTACAATAGCAGAATATGGGCTACCACAAGGTGGAGTACTAGCGCCAATATTGTATATATTATACATAAATGATATATATAATATAAACTTAGTTGGTGAAATATATACATATGCTAATGACACATGTATTATATATCACGGAAAAAATAAAGAAGAGATAGAGAGAAACATAAATGAAGACGTTAAGAAATTAACTAAATGGTACGACGAAAACATACAAACAATAAATGAAGAAAAAACAACGTATATGATAATAAGACAAAAAAACACAAAAGATATTAACATAAAAATTGAAATAAATAACATACCAATTACTTGAACAAAACAGACAAAATACTTAGGAATAATATTAACTGAAAAACTCACCTGGGATACACATATTAACAAACTATTAAAAGAAAGCGCAGCAACAATAGGAGCTGTGTATAGAGCTAGGGAATGCATTACAAAAGAAACTGCATTAAGTATCTACCATTCACTATTTTTAGCAAAAATGAATTATTTAATAAACATATGGGGAGAAACAACAAAAACAAACATTCAAAAAATTCAAAGGCAACAGAACAAAATTCTAAAAATAATATACAAACTACCAAAACTAACACAAACAGAAGAAGTAAACAAAATAATTAACGAAACAAAGATAAACGAAAAAATAAAAATAGAAAAATGCAAACTAATATACAAAATTAAAAATAAAGAAATTAAAACCAACCTCCAAATAAAATGCAACAAAGAAATTCACGGACATAACACAAGAAGAAGAAGCAACATACATGTACACACAACAAGGACAGAAAAAGCAAAACAAACAATACTAGGCAATGGACTTGTCACTTACAACCAACTGCCTGAAAGTATCAAGAAAATAAAGAATTATAAAGAATTCAAAATTAAAAAAACACTATATATTAACAAGATCTAATTAGAAGAAGACAGAAGCAGATAAATAGAAACATAAAATGGTGCCCCGAATACGAAGCTCTGCAGCCATCCACATGGAAACGGTGTAGAGCAGCAAGTGGGGAGAAAAAAAACAAATAATATAAACTGTAAATATGTAACTTATCTTTTTATATATATATATATGAATTTCTTTCGGTAATCCTAATCGTAAGAATAATTTCAAATCACGACCTCGCGGTCAAAGTTATTATCATTTATTGAATATTTCTAGCAATCCTTTTTTTGTGTATTCTTTATTTACTTAAGAAATTATATACATTTTATGTTTTTTTTTGCACGTCGGATATTAAATAATTTTATGGAAAAATTCCAAGTGTTATTTATCGTTGTGCCCACTACTTCCAGTACCACACTTTATATTTATTTTTTTTTGTTAACATTTAAAATCCTTTCTTTTTTTGTTTAATAATTACCGTTGTCTTGTTTCGTAATTATGGGTATCGGTACCTAGGAAATATCTGGCTTTAAATAAATTACGTGGAGCCCTCAATTTTAGTCGTCAAACCCCCCCTTTCCCACTGTCAGCTACCGGCAAGCCAGATAATTCTTATATAACACCTCGAACTTTTTTTTAAAGAAATCAAACACGTAACAAGCCTACTTTTCTAAGTGTTGAACATTTATTTGTAATTATTAAGTTCAAGTTTGTATCGTATATTGTTAGTGAAGTTTACTTACTGCCTAACTCAGCCTGTGATAAATATTTAGATCATTGTTATTCCTATCCAAACAGCAAACTAATTTCAGTGGGCAATTATAATCTACCCGCAGCGGCATTGGTAAACAATGAGTTATGTATAAGTGTTATTTGTAATGATAGTTACTCTGCTCACTTTGTTGCCAACTGTTTTGGATTACTAAACTGCGCACAATGTATTTCCCTAATGAATGATAAAGGTGTGTTCTTAGATTTATGTTTTACTAATATCTATGATATTTCTGTAATTAATGCTGTAGATGTTTTATGCAAAATGACTTGGAATCTGCTCATCTATAGTGTCTTACTAATAACTTGTTGTTTAATCCACATATATGTTTTTCTATAAGTTTCAACAAAACTTTAAGTAAAGTACCGTATGACTATACTATTGACAATAAAGTATTGAAACATGTTACACAAATAAAGAATTTGGGCGTAATTTTTGACCTAAAACTAACTTTTGTTGAGCATTTAAACTATATGTGTAACCAAGCTATAAAAATATTAGAATTTGTTTACAGAATGTCTACTGATCTATCTCCAAGCACACTCAAATTACTTTATTGCGCTTTGATACGTTCTCATTTAAAGTATGCTCCGTCAGTTTGGTTCCCATTCTACAGCATTCATATACGCAATATAAAACGTGTTTAAAACAAATTTTTTTGTTTATTATCATACAAATTGGAAATTTCCTCTGAAAACTACGAATTAAACTACATTGAATTGCAATATAACCTTCCATCACTAAAGCCAACTTATAATTTTTACGTGGACTAATGATGTCTGAGATTGATTGCCAAGAGCTACTAGTAACTCTTTTGTTTTAAGTCCTCAACAATAATCGCCGAACTAAACAGTCTCCATTATTTAGAGAATCTATACATTCTAGTTATTTAAGATTTACCAAAAAACTATGTACCAAGCTTATAAATTGTTTTTTAATTATTATTGTGCGTTTTGCAGCTATTTCACATTGCCCCAAAAGTTTAGTCTTACAACTTGTTTTAAAAAAGTTGATGGAGCCAACGTCTTATAAAATTACTTCAAAATTATTCTAGTAAATAAAAAGCAAGTTATTATTTTATTTATATTTTAGAAATCAAATCAAAGTTATACTAAGCTATCTCACCAATTAAACATGTGAAATTTAACTAGTTTAAAATCAAACTGTTACGTTAGTATTTGATCTTCTATAACTCTTAGGACCCTTTGCGGCACAACTTGCAAATAACCAAAAACAACCAACAAGTTTCTGTTGTAGTCCAGTCAAAGTAGCTTTTCACCTCTGGAAAATTTTTAAAATTTTTACACTGATTTATAGGTACTTAGTAAAAAATATACTAAAAGCCCTGACAAATATAACACGAGCTCTATCGGCAATGACCGAAACAAAGCACTTTTTTTAGTTTTTTGTTAATATCTTGAAAACTGTAGGTTAGAAGTAAAAGTTGACTATATACATAATGAAAAGTAATACAATTTTCAATAAAAATTATAATATACATTTTTTTTTGTATTCCCAGCGGTAACAGAGTTATAGGGCGTTAAAAATTGCGTTAGTACGGCATAATATGTAATTTATTGAAAATGCCAAAGCAAAAAAAGTGTACTTTTCACCATGATTTGTCAGATAATTGTAAATTAATATTCGACAATTATTTACCTATACTTTTAGATAAGTTGGATCATTGAGGAAACAAATTTTACAACTATGCACAAGAAGTATGCAGATCTTCATTTCTATAGTTTCCTTTGTACTTTACCGTAGCTTGGTTTAACAAAAAATATCTCTCTTTCATATAGGGTTAAAGCCATAAAGAGGAAAATAAAATTAACATCTTTGCTAACTATTGCTACTTTGTCACTAGTTAAAGACTTCATTTCTCCTGCGCAATGATAAATGTATTGGCGTCACTAGATGCTTGTTCTGTTTTAATTTCATGGTAGTAAAAGGCAGTTAAAATGAATGACATAAGTCAAGATGTATTGTGTTCATTTGAAAGAAAATCCTGTTTGACTGTGATTTGTTCAAAGTTTATGACAAATGACTTTTTTAGCTTGTAACATTGGTTTTGTTTAGTTTTCTTGGTAGTTAATGATGCCGCTAAATAACCATCAAACGCAACGGTACAGCTCTTGCCGACATAATGCTTGAGAACATAAGCGACATAACATTGGCAAGCTGTTGATATTAAGGAACTTTTGGGCAACACAGCTTGTGTAACCGTAATCCTTGTCTCTCCGCCCCCAAGGTAATAAGGGTGGGAGTCGGTGATGTTGAAGAAGGCGGCGTGGCCCTTCTCGTAGTTATTTGTGTGTTGGGGTTGATGGTGAAACCATAGGCCTTGGGGTTCTGCTTTGATAGGCAATGCATTTGTTCCCGTTAGTGGCGGCGGATGCGCCATCATGTTCTGTTGGTGGTTGCAGGTGGTGTGAAAATCTGGGTACACCTGGTGGTATGGTGTGACGTATTGCGTGCCTTCAATGGTCAAGGTCACGCTGGGCACCTGGTTAGTAACTGGATTGCAAGCTGACTTGTGATATGAGCTTTTGGAAAGTCGCTGGCGCGTTCTTTAGGCCGAACGGCATTACCCAGAATTGGTAAGTGCCCCCATCTAGGGCGGCAAAAGCGGTGTACTGTTTGTCCTTTATAGGAATCTGCCAACATCCGGTCCTGAGATCAGTTTTGCTGAACACCCTTGCCGCTCCAAAATCTTTCAGAGTTTCCTGAATTTTGGGCAAGGGTGCGGCTTCTTTTTGAGTTGCATCGTTTAACGCTCGATAATCAATGCAAAATCGCAGTGAGCCATCTTTCTACTGCACGATGACAATAACGCCGTTTGCAATCAGTTCTTCCACCTGCTCAAAGATGAGCGCTTTCTTATGCGCACTGCAGGTGTATCGCGCGGTGAGTATTGGCGTAGTGTTTGTCAGTTCAATGTAATGCTTGACCGTGGGGGTGGTTGTGGGCGTCACATCTTTGTTAAAGACCGTTGGAAAATTGCGGATCAGTTGTTCAAATTTTTTAGCGTCGGGGAACGAGTGTTTTGATAAATCCACTGGTTTGTGTGCATTGGTCGGCGGCGTCTTCTGGGGTATCCAATGAATGATCGATCGGCTTTCTTTGCCATAATGGATACACTGGCGTAAGTATTTTAGGCTTGCTTGATGTTCGTTCAGCCATAGGCTACCCAGAATTACATCTTCTCCCAATTTCGGGACGACCAGGAAGGCGACTTTGTGGTGTTGGTCCCCAACGGTCATTTCAACGGTTGTTTCTCCCACCGTGCCAAGCGTAGTAAATGGTCCGATTGTGCGAAACAAATTGTTGGTGGTTTTGGATTGCCCAACCTTAATTGGGTAAAGTTATAGCTCGCTCGGGAATCAATGAGGGCTTCCATGATTTTGCCGTCAATGGTGGCCCTATCTCTCCGCGCCTATGGTAGCTTGGTGGTGGTTTCCGTGTTCACGCTTTTGTTTCTTCTTTTGCTTCTTTTGAGTCGATGCGGCCTTCCTCTTCTGCCCGGGCCGATCCTCTATTCGTTTCCCGGAGTTGACTTGGTGGTGCTGGTGACTGGCTTGGTGCTTGCCCGGGTGCTAAGTCGTAAGGCAATGTTGGTTTCGACCTTGTTAGCCGTGTGCACCAGTTGGTCAAACAATTGAAAATTAATGATGTCAAGTGATTGTTGTATTTTTGGTTCGACTAACGTGGCTAAGACATTTGCCAAGATCTGCTCCGGCTGGTGCGGGCAGGCATAGTCGCCTATATAGTGCCGCGTGCCATTGAAAAAAACATTCTACTGGCTCCTGTGCGTCATGTTTCTGGGTTGTCAGGCTTCCCATTAAGCGGGCTATGACTGCGGGGTCGGCGTAGTGTCAGATGAGCCGGCTTTTTGTGTTTGCGTACGAAGGTGCCGGTATTTTCTCGTACTTCTTGTCAAAGGCAAAAGCGTCGCCTTTAAGATTCTCCACCAACAGCCTGTGGTAAGCTGTCGTCGGAATTTGTTGTTGTACAAATCGGTTTTCCAGGTCATTGAAGAACTGGTGTGGATCTTTATGTGGTTCTCCACCAAAGCGGGGTAGTTCAGCTTCTCGTGGTTATTTGTGTGTTAAGGTTGGTGGTGAAACCATAGACCTCGGGGTTCTGCCTTGATAGGCAATGCATTTGTTCCCGTTGGTGACGGCGGATGCGCCATCATGTTCTGCTGGGGGTTGCAAGTGGTGTGCAAATCTGGGTACACTTGGTGATATGGTGTGACGTATTGCGTGCCTTCAGGGGTCAAGGTCACGCTGGGCACCTGGTTAATGAGGCTAAGGGCCACGGGGTGGTGTGCGCTCCAGTTAGGAACGTATCCGCAGCGGGATTGCACGCCCCAGGACGTCATAGTGTTTGTATCCTCAGGGTTCGGGATTAATTGTCCCACGGCGTAAGGTGCAATGCCGTGGGTGCAATTGGGGGCTAGGGATGAGTGAATCGTTTGTTAGTGAGTAGTGGAGTCCAAGAGTTTCTATAGGCATAGCAGGTGTCGGCGTCGAGAAGGATGCGAAGGAGTTTCCTGCGTAGGAAATGGTGTCCCACTCTCCAGGTGGGAGACGGCTCACGGCGGTGGGTCAAGGCCGTGAGCCGTGTGCAGCTGGGGGAGCAGATACATCCTCGAGGCAGTCGTCGGTGTCGAGGTATAGATAGGGCAAATTCGGGAAACGTTGTCCAGGTACATGGCATGATCGGGAAATCATTCCGGTAAAAAGTAGTCGGTGGTGGAGTCATAAGTGAAGGGGTTAAAACGGTTGTGGTGATCCGGTCTATATAATCCTTGCTGTTTTGCTGCGTGGCTAAGACTGCCGTTGGGCCGTTGCTGCTTAAGCTTTATACCAGCCGGCGAGCGGTGGTGCGCCGTGATTGATCGTATAAGGCTGATTTTTTTTAGTTCCCGCATTCCAGTTTCCTCAAATAAAGATAAAGAGTAAGAAGCAAGCTCATGTTGTAAGTCCTCATCACTCTGCTTGTTGAAAGCTATCCTTTTATACATCAATAAAAGGTTAAAGGTGATCAACCACCACACTTTCTCCATGAACTGATTACCTTTTTTTTAGAAAAACGCAATCTTTAACGCCTTAACACTGTCATCGCTAAGATTACAAGAAAAATCTATATAAACATTAGAACTTTATCAGCATTCATCATGTGTATAATTACCTTTTATTTCCGATCTACAGTTCTCGAGATATTAATAAAAAACCAAAAGGCATTAAAAGTTCCAATGCTCAATGTCAAATTAAATTAAAGTAAATGCTCCAATTGGATCTCCAAAAAGAAAATATTAAAAAAAGTAATTAAAAATCGCAGCAAAGACAACAAAATGATCACACTACACACACAAAAATTAATTACATAGAACGTGAGGACAAGCAAATACACAACGTAATCCATAAGATAACGTAAACATAATGAAATAACTTAGTAGTGGGCATTGCAAAAAAGGAAAATATACTTATGACTATTCAAGTGACAAAACACATAAAAAGTTAATATTATGACTTACCATAAATAATAAATCTAATAATAAATAAATAATGTTGATATCTATAGAATGTTAACCCGTATAAATCTATATAATAAAAATTTCCATTCAAAGATGGAAAAAGTTGAAAAACATCAAAAAGCAAAATTTACTAATCATTATAGGTGACTTGCCAAAATTGGCCAAAGAGTAAACTATGGGCTATGCCAAAAACAAACTGAGTGCGTTTAAAACGTAGACGTACAGGACGATTTTCAAATTTCGTGAACTGCTCATCATACCAACAATAAAGTGCTAAGAAAGATAAATAACAAGTTGCATAATGTGTTTTTAAACTGAATCTTGCCAAAATCTATTTTTAAGTAAAACCAGAATTAAAAAATTAAATAAATAAGTAATCTAAGACCTAAAACATTGGCGCTAAAAATTGAAATAGCTATTGACAACAAATCTATAAATAAAAGCAAAAATATATATATTTTTATTATTACAAAAGTGTATATAGAAAAAAACATAAACATAGGATTGCATACAAAATGTAGCTAAAAAAGCAGACAAAACAACTATGCTAAATAAATTTAATTAACTTATTTGCAAAAAAAAACGTAAAGACAAGCTCCGTGTAGTATAGCAGGAAAGTGTAATAGAAAATAAAAAAAGCACAAAAGAGGCTTTTAGGATGATTTGAAAATCAACCACAAAGCACTGCTCCTTCACGATCAAAAATTGTTCTTGCCCGGCAATACGTAACCGATCCGAGCGGTCTGTATTACACTAAAAAAAATGTTTTTGTTTCCGTAGCAGTATCTATAATTATGAGAGATTTTTTTCAACTGAAATATTAATAAGCTTCTAAATTCATTATTTCCTAACTAAGAATTATAATCAGCAATGTGCTTAAATCTCAGTTTTCAATTTCAAAAGTATTTTTATGTTGTTGTAACATATAAAATAATTCCTAAATATTTAATTTTAAATAAAAAAAAAATACAAATTTGTACTAATACCAACAGGATTATAAAGCCCATACTGGCAAAATTTTAATTAAAATAGACTGGCTTTGATAATATTTACGAATGAAAATCGTGTTCATGATTAAAAATGCTTACCAATCTTCAATTAGTATAAATCCATAATAAACAATGTGTAGGACTCACCTAAAACAAAGAGAATACTAAATTAAAAAAGTAGCTCAAAACACATTACTCGAATCCGCAGCATATATAATAGCGAACAATTACAACAATAACTCAAGCCATCACGAGATCATTAAAGTTTCAAACATTATTTGCTGAGCTCGAATTTTACATTTGTTTATTTGCCCTCTGGTTAGCAAACAACATTTTCAAAGCTTTTAAATAAGGCATTTCCATTTAATAAGCTAATAATTAATGAGTTTCGCTCAAACATTTATTTTTTCCTCGTCTGTTATCTCAAATGTCAATATTGGATTTAATACCCTCGCTTTATAATCTGTTTGCACAAACAGTGGCTACAAGTGGTATAAAATATATATTTTTTACATAATTTATATAACGATTACTTTTCTAAAATTAATGACTTTCATTTCCGATAACAAAACATTTATTATCTCGTTGAAAAAATCTTTTAATAATAAAAAAACAGCAAAAGAGGAATCTCTCTCTATTAATTCTCCCCAACAAATTTCCTCCAGCTACGGAAATAAATGGCCAAAGGAAAGCTAATAATAGCTAATTCATATCTTGTCAAATAATGCGCGCTATCAAAAATAATTTATTTGACAAAGAAAACGCAATTAACGCGTTTGCTAATTGGCATGATTAAGCAATTAATTATAAATCATCATAATTCGATGCATTTTGTGGTGATTTCATGGAATATTTAATTGCAAAACTCAACAAGTTATCATATAAATCGAATTAGCTTGTGCGGTCGCTCGGATTAAATGTAACGATTTAATGCAGTGCGGAGTGTATAATGCGTAAAACATCTAAACACATTATGAGCCTGAATATACCGGTCTGTTGGCTAATTGAAGGATAAATTTCATATTATAACGACGGTAAACAGGTGCGGATTAGCGCCAAATTACGTCAGATTATTTTGTTAATCATTATTTAATAATTTTCTTATTATATATTCAAAATGAAAATAATTAATATATTCATTGCTAATTTTATTAGATTAAAATTAAGAAATGGCGCCTGAATTCGTTATTGCTGCTCAACAAGTAAAAATTCCGATTAAGCTACTATCTAATATATATTCAATTGCTATTAATGAGAACGTATTATCTCCTAGCTTATTAATACTCAATTACATATATCGGGTGGTCTATTTAGTGGTCTCTTTTTAAAAATTCAAAAAAAATTAACAAAAATCAATTTTTTTCGGTATATTATTGGTTTATTCAAAAGAGCAAACATTCCCATTATTTATGGAACACTATTTCATTCATGTGGCTACCTCGGCTGGCTTTGCTGTAGCGCATCCTGTTAACCCAGTTTTCCAAAATCATGAAATAGATTGTTTGCATAACATCGGTCCTTTACAGACTCCAGAAAAAAAAGTCTAACGGCGACAAATCCAAGCTCCTTGGTGGCCAATTGACATCGCCTGATAACATGATTACCAAACTTGTGCTGATTGTCCAAGTCCATGTCTTCAACTTCTGGCCACAAAAAATTGTTTAACATGCCTCTGTAGCGCTCACCGTTGACCAAAATGGCGTTTCCAGCAAAATTTAAAAAAAAAATGGGCCAATGATGCCACCGCTTCAAAATTCAAAAAAACTTCTTGCAGTTTGGTAGAATGTAGCATTTTAAAGTTATTGATTAATTTGTATTGATTGTTGATTATTTTGTAATTTGCTTACATTTTTGTTAAATTCTGCAATTGCTTTTAACTGAGCATACTAGCTTGTCTTGCCTAACAATTCCCTGTAAGAATACAGCACCAATTCTTCTAGCGGAAGCGTCGGTCGTTATTATAAACTCTTTTGTAAAGTCTGTAAGTTTTAATATAAGCTGATTCATTAGCAAAGATTTACATTTTTCAAATGCATTAACATTTTCTTAGTTAATTTCAGCTTTGACTCATTTTTTCAAGCATTTTGTAAAGGGTTTCCTTAATCGTACAAAGTCTCTAACAAATCTCCTATAATACCCTATAAGACCAAAGAATGATTTAATTTCCTTTTGTGTCTTGAGTAGTGGATTTCTCATAATGACGTTTATTTTTTCTGGATTAGGCTGTACACCATTTTCAGTAATAAGATGGCTTAAATATTTTATTTATTTTCTTAGAAATTTGCACTTTTCAAGCTTAATTTTAAAATTTGCATTTTTTAGTTGTTGAAATACGTTGTTCAATTTTACTATGTGCTCTTGAAAAGAAACTGAATAAATGATTACATTATCTAAATATACCGTGCAAGTGTTTTCCGGCAATTCTTTTAGAATGTTATCCATCAGCCGTTGGAATGTAGCTGGAACGTTCTTAAGCCGAGACGGCATTCTTTTGAATTCCTTGTTCTGATGAAAACGCAGTTTTTTCATAATCAAATAGTTCCATTTCCATTTGGTGATAACCGGAAGCAAGATCTATGCAGCTTAAGAAGTGGCACCTTCCAAGTTTGTCCAATAAGCCAAAAATGATTGGTATGAGAAACTACAAGCAAATTGAGAATATTGGTCTAATAAAGTAGTATATTATATTTAATAAATTCAGAGTTAGAGCTCTTTAAAGTTTACAGATATTTTTAATTTTTAATATTTTGTAACAATTTTTTGTTTACATTAGTTTATTTCTTAAATACACAAACTGTTAAAGTTTTTAAAAAGATAGTTTTTTAAGATTCTTTAGATAGAACTTTTAAATTTTTAGGTAAATTTTTGATTTTTTTTTTTAACTTTTCTGTCTCTTAATAAATTTTGATCAGATACAGCGATTTTTGAGAAAATAAAATAAAACCAGATGTTATTATTATTATATTATATGAACAGCATTTTGCAGTTTTTAACCGTTTTTAACCGTTTTTGGATAATTTTTTGTTTTTATTTAATATTATTTAATGGCTTTAATCTGATTTTACTATTTTAATTTTTTTATAAATAAAGTTTTGCTTTTTTTAAGTTTTTAACAAATTGTCGGTGTTTTTTGACAATATTAATATATAACTTTATTTTTTTTTACAAAGTTTTTAAAATTTTATAATTGGTTTTAGCTATTTTTGAGATTTATTTACACTTTTTAATAGTTTTAGTGCTTTCTGAAAATTGTTTAAAATTTCAAGTCCGCATTTTGCTAAGTTTGGCATTTTATTAACAGAATTTTGTAGTTTTCTACTATTTTCAGAAGGATCACAGTTCTTTTTAAATATTCTATCATTTTATGACCAAATTTTGCTATTTTTGACTATTTTTATGCCGGATTTTACTATGTCGCTATTTTTGACATTTTATAAATAACTTTTTTGAATATTTTAATAGTTTTAAGGCTGAGTTTTTGTAATTTCTGACAATATTTTATTGTAT
The DNA here is from genome assembly GCA_963932245.1 of Tachinus rufipes. Lineage (NCBI taxonomy): Eukaryota > Metazoa > Arthropoda > Insecta > Coleoptera > Staphylinidae > Tachinus > Tachinus rufipes. The sequence goes on along the minus strand of OZ010748.1, from coordinate 17,297,160 downwards.
CTGGGCCAGATTTTGCTATTTATGATATTTTATGAATAACATTTTGCATTTTTAAACAGTTTATGGCTAGATTTTGATTTTTTTTTAAATATAGTTGATATTTTATGCCTGAATTTTGCTATTTTTGATATTTTATCAAAACAATTTTATATTCTTAACAGTTTTACGGCCAGATTTTGGTGCTTTTTGACAATTTGAAATTTTTAAACTCAAGTTTTGTTATTTTTGACATTTTATGAACAGAGTTTTCCATTTTTAAGCTAGAATTTTGTATTTTTTTATAAAATTAATTAATATTTTTTAAACAAATTTTACTATTTTAAGTTTTATATAGAATTTAAATTTTTTATTAGTTTTTGAACAAATTTTATAGTTTTTTAACAATATTTTTTTACTTAAAAATGGTATCTTTTTACGATTATGTTGCAATATTTTCTACACTTTTTAACAGTTTATGGCTTGGATTTTGGTGCTTTCTAATAATTGTTTAAAGTTTCAAGTCCGAATTTTGCTTTTTTTTCGCATTTCATTATCAGAATTTTGTAATTTTATTATTTTATGACCAAGTTTTGTCATTTTTGACTTTTTGTTAAATTGAATTTGTAATTTTTAACAATTTTTGACTAAATTTTAGTGCTTTCTTACAATATTTTTATATATTATAGCTGAATTTTGCTAATTTTGAAAACAAACTATGAATTTAGTGTTTTTCAACAGTTACTTTTAAAATGTTGCCATTTCTAACGATATTTTGATATTCAATAGCCGCATTTTGATATTTTTCAGATTTCATAAAAAATACATTTTTTAAACTAAAATTTTTGTGCTTTATGACATAATTTTTATGTTTATGGCTCAATTTTTGACATTCATTAAGTAAAATTTGCACTTTTAGACAGTTTATGGCTGGATTTTGATTCAATTAAATTGAATCAAAATCCAGCCGTATTTTACTATTTTTGATATTTTTCAACAGAATGTAGCATTTAACAGTTTATTGCCAGATCATGTTTTTTTTTTTAAATTTATTTTTAACTGTTTTATAGCTAGATCTATGTAGTTTCTGACAATATTTTGCTCATTCTATGCCAGATTTTGTTATTTATGACATTCTATAATTAAAATGTTGCCTTTGTAGACAGACTATGATTAAATTATTTTGGTTTTTAAACAATATAATTGACATTTTATAGTTGCATTTTGCTATTTTTGACGTTGTTATGTTCTTAATAGTTTTATAGCTAAATTTTATGAACACTTTTAGACAGTTTATGTTCGTTTTTTAGCAATATAATTGATATTTCATTGTCGTATTCCGCTATTTTTAAATTTTTATTAAAACATTTTTAAATATATAACAATTTATATACACTAAATTCTAACAATTTAAAATGTTCAAAGTAGTCCCTTCAAATTAGATATTATTCAGGAAAATTTTACCCACAGCTTTGCAACCTGTATACTTAGATGTTTTTGGACTGTCTAAAGATTATTTCACCTAGCGCACGCATGAAAAAAATTATATATAAATTTTTGCGATTTTAATGGTTTCTTGCATTTTTAGCAAAAACTATGCATTTTGTCCAAAAATTATTTCTATTAGAAGTTGTAGAGCTGAAAAATTCCAATCGATATGTCAGTTAAATTTTCCTATTATTTTCCGTTTTTCCGCTAGAAGGCGCGGAAAATAAAGTTTTTATTTAATTTTTTTGCACTTAGAGCCAATACTATGCATTTTGGTAAAAAATTACAAAAGATCAAAGTTGTATAGCAAAAAATTTCCGATCAATATGGGCTATTTCAATTTTCCGATAGTGTAAGTATTTTCCGCTAAAAAATGCTGATTTTTCAGATTTTCAACCAAAACTATGCATTTTCTGAAAAAATTATAAGAGACCAAAGTTTTAGAGCAAAAAATTTCAAGAAAAAGTACAATCAACAGACAAACTCAACAACATACACAAGTTTCATAACAAATTCACAAATCTTAGCAACATAACACTAACCCCTAGTGAAATAAACCTTCTAAACAAAGGCTACAAATATACAACAAAACCCAACATCAATAGTTTGCACCTACAAGCATAGAAATTGACACTGCAATATATGGTCACCCAGCAAGAAAATCAATAAAGGAGAAGCAATTAAAATTCTTAAACAAGAAGAACATAAAGAAGAAGAAAAAAGAAAATCTCCACACAACCTAACAACCGAGGAGAAAATAATAAAAGGACTGAAAAATAAAATAAAAAATAACAACATTACAGTAACAACAGCAGATAAAGGAGCAGGTTTAGTATTTCTACAAAAAGAAGAATATAACAACAAAATACAAGATTACATAAAGTCCAATAATTTTACAGAAATTGACATCAACACCAACACAACCCTCAACAAATTAATAAAACGCACTAAAGACACAATAGAAAACACTATAATAACAATTAACAAATATAATCCCAAATACAACACTTTAATTCCAATGAACCTTCAGTTACCTAAATTATATGGCCTTCCCAAACTACACAAACCGAACATCTCCATAAGACCCATAGTATCTACAACCGATTCACCAATATATAAACTGGATAAATTATTTACTAACATATTAACAAAAAACTTACAAATTACACCTAAACACACAACTATCAACTTTATAGAACTAGCAAACACTCTAAAAAACATTAAAATAGAACCCAACGATACGATGATCTCTTTCGACATCACCAACTTGTACACAAACATACCTATACCTGAAACTATTTCTGCATTACAAAATACATTAGCAACACTAAACATAGACACTGAAGAAATAAAAAACATAATAGAAATTGCAAAATTACTCACTTCAGAAACAATTGGCACATATAATAAAAAAACATATAGGTTAACCGATGGACTACCAATGGGAGCATCAAGCTCAACTATCCTAGCAAACATTTTTCTCAATACAATCGAAGAAAAAATACTAACTAACAAGAACCCACTACACAATAACATAATACTATGGCGTAGATATATAGATGACATATTTTGTATATTTAGAGGGCAACCAAATGACATAAATAATTTACATTCATATATTAATAGCTTAACTAAAAACATACAATTTACAATAGAAATAGAAAATAACAATCAAATAAATTTTCTTGATCTGACAATAATCAAAATTCAAACAAACTAGATTTCAAAATTTACAGAAAACCAACCAATTCAGGCATAATAATCCCTTTCAACTCAAATCACAGTTTCAACAACAAATTTGCAGCTTTTCACTTCCTAATACATAGAGCACTATCACTTCCACTATCATCTACACATCTACAGCTTGAATATAATACAATAAAACAGCTAGCTATAAATAATCAATTTCCCCTTAGCACAATAGACAAAATAATTAAGAAACATACACAAAAAACACTACTTGACAACATGACACTTCTTACACACAACACCAAAAACACAAACAACCAATACAGAAAGTTAACATATTACAACAACACCAGTAACAAAATACAAAAACTATTTTACAAATACAATCTTAAAGCTTCACTATCTAACCCTAATACTATCAAAATTAACATCTGCAATCAAAAACATACATCAGACAAACTGATTAAATCAGGAATATACCAAATCAATTGTCAAGATTGCACAGCTTCATATATAGGACAAACTGGTAGAGCACTTAAATACAGACTCAAAGAACACATTCACAAAAATCACAACTCCACTTTTTCCAAACACTTACAAATACACAAACACACTTTCAATATCAAAAACAAAAATAATATAAAACTCCTACACCAATGTAAAATAGGCTTAAAAATGACAATACTAGAATCATATGAAATAGACAAATTAAAAAACAATAAAAACTACAGATGCCTAAACGAACAAATCAATAACCCATATCAACATATCTATACATTTTTAAAAAACAATAACCACACTACAATTAATCACTCGACAACAATAACCACAATACACAATAACCAATTAATGTAACAGTAACCACAACAAATTCACACCACCCGCAACACACAACAACACCTGTGAAAAGAAAAGAATCGTAAGTTTGTTAAAATCATCTATGTAACACATATATATCTATAATTAATGTAATATTTTAAAACTGATGATGGCCTAACCGCCAAAACCGGTCTTAATATATAAAAGTAAAATCAGCACAATAAAGTATAAATTTTTTATTAAAATACCCTAACCTCAAAAAATTTCCCATCAATATAAGTTGCATTGCCTGCTAGAGCGCGCACAATCATGACTTTATTTTCCGCATCTTCTAGCGGAAAAACGAAAAATTCTAGGTAAATTCAAATAACCTATATCGATTGGAAATTGTTCGCTCTACAACTATTAATAAAAGTGATTTTTGCCTAAAACGCATAGTTTTTGCTAAAAATGCAAAAAACTATTCAAAAACGCAAAAATTTATATAAAGATATCTTTTACTCTTAAACCACCCTTTTTCATGAGTGCGCTAGGTGAAAATAGTTTTCAGACAGTCCAAATATACTTAAGTACACAGGTGGATAATTTTTTTTAAACGTAAATTTTTTGTCTAATTTGAAAGCAAAGAAAATCTGGCTAAGATTTTGTTAATTTTGACATTTATTCAACAGAATTTTGCAGTTTTCAACCGTTTTTGGCTGGATTTTTGTTTTTATTTAAAATGATTTAATATTTTATAACCAGATTATACTATTTTAAATTTTTATTGGAGTTTTTTTACAATAATTCTATATTTTATAGTAAAATTTTGCTAATTTTTATTGAGAAAAAAAAATTTTTGAAACTTTATAATTGGTTTTTGATAATTTTGAAATTTTATGACTTTTTTTACACTTTTTACTAGTTTATAGCAGGATTTTAATGCTGGATCAAAGTTTTTTTAATGTTTTATTATTTTATGATTGTTTTTCTTGCACATTTCATAATTTTTTTAAAAATATTTCCGTTTACAAATAAATAAATAAAATACACTGCTGTATGCAGAATTTCACTCTGAATCAAAATATGTAAAAATATACAGGGTGTTCCATTTAAAATAACGATGATGGATATCGTTACTCGAAACAGGTAAAATATATGTACATACTGAGAACGTCAAAATATAGCTTATTTTTTGCCATTTAAGAATATATATAGTTTGTTGGGTCTAAAATTTAAAATAAGAAATTTATACCTTCCGGCGTTTTATATAAAATTTTGCAGCTTTTAACATATTACGGCCGAATTTTTGACTTTATATGAATATAATTTTGCATTTTTTAACAGTTATAATAAAATGTTGCTATTTTTAACAATGTTTTGATATTCAATAGCCTCATTTTAATATTTTTGAAATTTCATAAAAAACAGTTTCCGGTCATTAACTAATAGTTTTGTGTTCTTTGACAATATTTTTATATTTTGTAACCAAATTTTTGACATTCAATGAGTAGAGTTTTGCACTTTTAGACAGTTTATGGCCAAATTTTTGTTCTATTTAAGAATATGTGAATACGCATTTTAATATTTATGACAGTTTTTAACAAAATTTTACATTTTTTAACAATTTATGACCAAATCTTGTTATTTTTAACTATAATTATTGTTAATTTTGCAATTTTTGACGTTTTATAAATAGAATTTTACATTTATTAACTAAATCTGTTCAAAAACTAGATTTTTGTGCTTTCTGATAATATTTTGATGTTTATAGGTCACATTTTGCTATTTATGATTATTTTTATACAGTTTATAGCTTAAGTTTTGATTTTCTTAGCAATATAGATAATATTTCATAGTCAAATTTTGCTATTTTTGACACTTTATTAAAAGATGTATGTATAAATGAATTAAATATTATTTAATTACAGCCTATACAATTTTTAGACAATCAGTGAATTAAAAACAAATACAAAAAGACGGGCAAGAGCCATAAAATATGGCTATAAAGGTACAGGAGGTGGGTCTGCAGTCAAGCCATTATCCGATTTAGAAGAGCGGTTATTACCTTTACTTTCTACATTAACCATCGATGGAACCAATTTAATGGAAGGTGAAATTGTTACTTTGGATGACCCTGCAGTCGCAACAACATTGATTATTGTACCCGATAATAATAACGATACATCCGCAATACAACTTGAAAAGGAAGATGTCCCCGAAGTGTCAACTGCACCAATAATAGAAATTGTACATGAACTGGAAAGAAACAAATATAAAAATAAGACAAAATGTGACCGCCCAAGAAAGAAACTTGCTAATCAGGGTAATAGAATGTTGTCGGCAATAAATGCACATGATCAACAGCTTTGGGTTTGGTATAAAGAAAGAAGAATACTTGCAAGGAAAACAGAAGAAGACAAGCCAATAGTTATCCATGGTATTGAACATGCCAAGGAACTATTAAACAAGGAACAATAAAACAGAAAACAAAAATATATATAAATAATAACTATAACCAAAATGGACAACATAAAAATATACCTACATAACGCAAGAAGTATTCGAAACAAATTTGATGAAATACTAACAATACCTGTATTATACAAACCAGATATTATTGTAATAACTGAAACATGGCTATATCCAAATAAAGAAAAATATTTTTAAATTCCAAACTACGCAGTAATATTTAACAATAGATTGATGAAAGGTGGGGGCATTGCAATATACATAAAAAACGGAATAACAACAACAGTTCACGTTCATGCCGCCATGATGCATGACTGTAAATTTTGTCAATCGTTTATTTTGCAATTTGTCTTATAAATAAATTGTAGACGGCTTGGTTTGGTGCATTGTTTAGTAATATAGTGCTACAGTGAAAAGTTTTGTTTAAAACATTGCCGTATGTAAAACATTTAAATATGTAATTGCCAAACTTTATTTAACCTCAAAAGTAATTGTTATTGTTTACATTTGAGTTGTTTATAGTATAGTATTTACATAGATTAGTTGTATGTATTTTATGTCTCTTGCCGTGGCCCAGTGGACCTAATGGTTATAACCCCGGCCTAAGTTCAGTGAGAAGTGAGTTCGATTCTCAGTTTCTCGGGAACTTTTCTTTTTAGTCTATATTATTATTATTTACAATGAATTTATTATTTTAAATTATTTTATTCATTTAATTTATTACAATTTTTAATTTTAATTTTAATTTTAAACTCAATTTAATATAGTTTAATATATTATTATTTTAATTATAGTTTATTGGCTCTATTTTAAATTTACACCTTTGTTCTCTTGTGTATTTTACCTTATCCGCTGCCCATATCATTGTTTGTATTTAATGTAAGTCACCATAAAGAGCACTTTGGTGTGAAGCGTGTGTCCCTGTCAAATTATTATCGTAATGAGTCCTGTAAAAAAACATCTTATTGATTATATATGTGTAGGTGGATGTGGTTACCTTGTCAATAGAAAGACCACTTGTGAAAATTGTGGACTTTATGTTCACCCCAGATGCATTGGTACAGCTAGCGGCAAACACAATTGTTTAAGTTTAAATTTAAGTTTAAATTCTAAGTTGTCTAACACTATGGCAGGTTCTCAGGCAAATAAAACAAGCAATAATGTGTTAGACGTGACACATCAAGAGACCCTATATAATTTAATACAAGAACTTCAAAAATCAGTTACTCTTTTAACAGCTCAACTTGAAGAATCTCGTACCGAGAACAAAGAACTTCGGACCCTCTTAAACAGTTTGGTCAATGTTAAAGAAGACAATGAAAAGTTAAAAGCAGATTTGCGCGTTTTAACAACTCGTTTCAATGCATTGGAAAGTAATTCCGAAAATATTAATAATAATTCTGAAACTAGTAACTCACTAGTACCCCCATCTCCACCTTCCAGTACGTCGGAATTGTTATATGAAATTTCCGATTTAACTTACCTGAAACCGGTAACAACTTAGAAGATTTTAATAATGTAAAAGCTGAGTTTAATAAAATTTATCCTAATATCAATATAAAAAATATTCATAGACTTGGAAAGCATACAGCTTCGCCGCGCCCATTAAAAATTATTTTAGATTCAATTATTACAGTAAAGTCTGTATTAAAAAATAAAATTAAGTTAAGTCAACATTTACGTGTCAAATCTGATGATACACTTAATCAACGGCAATATCTAAAACAGCTTAGAGACGAATTAGCAAGACGCATCGCTAGTAGTGAGACAGGTTATACTATAAAATATAACCGTAATATACCTAAAATTGTAAAGATTTCGGAAAACTAAAGCGTTCCCAACAGATCACAAGTATAAAACTTTACTATCAAAATGTAAGAGGCCTTAATAGCAAAACTCATGAATTCTACAACGCAGTTCATTCTAAAGATGTTGAAATTGTAGCATTAACGGAAACTGGAATTAAACCGGGATTTAATAATCAAGAGTTATTTTCAAATAAATTTTATGTAGTCCGAGGTGACAGAAAAATAAAAAAATGTGGTGGTTCATTAATTGCTATTAACGTTACTTTAAAAAGTAGAGAAATTGCATATGTATCACCATGTGAGAATATTGATGTAGCAGTTGCCGAAATATTTTTAAATAATAAATCGTTTACGTTAATATGCGTATACATCCCACCTGGAACAACGTTGGAAAAGTACAATACTTTTTATGAAGACATAGATTGCTTTTTTCAAGAAACCAGTAATTTGTTTATATGTGGTGACTTCAATCAACCTTATTTTAAAGAGTTTATAGAAGCAGGCGGTTCATCTCCAACTCATCAATCTCTTATCAATTTTATGAGCATTCGTCAACTTCGTCAATACAACCATATTGTTAATAATATGAATCGGCTACTTGATCTTGTTTTTACATCACCTGATATTAGCTGCAGTATACATTTAGCAGAAGACCATCTTGTAAATCCGGATCCATATCATCCGCCGTTGGATATTACTTTTAACATCTGTGATACATCTGATCAAAAATTTACCTGTGATACTCCTAGAACTACATTTAATTTTAAGAAAGCCAATTTTAGACTTCTTTATGCCGCTTTTTGTAGTGTAAAATGGGACCCGTTATTTAATTGTGTTAACGTCAATGATGCTTGTGACATATTGTATACTAAAATTTACTCAATTTTAGAAGAACACGTACCTAAACATAAAGTGCGTCATAGAAGTCAAAAGTATCCAAAATGGTTTACTTCAGAAATAATTACCTTGATTAAAGAAAAAAACCGCATTATCAAACGACACAAAAAATCGAAACATGGTATTGCTAGCGTGGAACTTAAAAGAGTAAAACAAAACTTAAAATCAAAAATACATGCTTCGTATTCTAATTTTATTCGAACTTCTGAAACCAACATTAAAAACGATCCTAAGAAGTTTTGGACTTTTATTTATAATAAACAAAATACTACAACTATCCCTGGAGTGATGACAAATAACAATCTTGTTCTTACTACATCACAAGAAATAGTAAATAACTTTGCCAAACATTTTAGTAGTGTTTATCATGACCGTGGATGTTCTAATAACAGTAGTACCGTTTTAGATACCATAGGAAATTTTGTTATTGACAAAACTGATGTTTTGCGTAGTTTGTCTATGTTAAAACCTAAACATACAATGGGGGCCGACCAAATTCCGCAACTTCTTCTTAAAGATATTGCTCAAGTTATTGCACATCCTTTAACGTTTTTATATAATTTAATATTAAAAACAGGAATATTTCCTAAGATCTGAAAAAATGTTAAAGTGATTCCAACATTTAAAAAAGGTAACCGATCTGAGGTTTCTAACTACAGGCCTATTGCAATACTGAGTAATTTTTCCAAAGTATTTGAATCTTTAATTGTGGAGAATATTTATTGTCATGTTCAAAATATAATTTCGCCTTACCAGCATGGATTTATGAAAAAGCGCTCAACCACTACAAACCTACTAAGTATTAGTGAAGCAATATCAAAAAATTTGGAAAACAGAACACAGACAGATGTTATCTACACTGACTTGTCCAACGCGTTTGATTGTATACCTCATGATATACTTTTGGATAGACTTCAAGAACTTGACATAAGTGGTAATATTATTTCTGTGATAACTTCGTATTTGTGTGATCGTGCTCAATATGTGGAATATTATGGATGTCAATCTGTGATGTACTCTGCAAACAGTGGTGTCCCACAGGGTTCTAATCTTGGGCCACTCTTATTTCTTATATTTATTAATCCAATCTGTGATATCTTCAACTGTGAATTTTTAATGTATGCTGATGACATCAAGCTTTTTAACTCTATACGTGATATAACTGACTGTGATATGCTGCAAGCTAATCTTTTAAAAATGTATGAATGGTGTGACTGTAATGTCTTAAACATAAATGTAAATAAATGTTGTATCGTGTCTTATACAAGGAATGCCCAATTTGTTAACTATAACTACAATGTTAATGGTTCAGTTTTAAAATCTGTAAATGAAGTTCGTGATCTTGGTGTGTTATTTGACTCTAGGTTAAGTTTTAATAGTCATGTTTTAAAAGTGTGTTCTGAGTGTTTTAAAACAATGGGTTTTATTATTAGAACGTCCAAATGTTTTAAGTCTATATCAACAACAATTTTATTGTACAATTCATACATAATCAGCAAACTAGAATATTGCTCTGCAATTTGGGCGCCAAACTATGTTAAATACATCAATCTGCTAGAATCAATGCAAAAACGTTTTTTAAAGTACTTGTACTTTATTAAACATGGTTCATATCCTGAGAGACATTACTCTTATAACCTACTACTAACTGAATTTAGTATGAAATCAATACAGAGCAGGCATACTATAGTTATACTGATAAACTTGTATAAAATAATACATTTTAGATATGATACTCAACTTATTGATAACTTCAGTTTACATGTACCTTGTGTTGCCTTGCGAAATCCATTAACATTTTACTATGCTACACCTAATACAGCTCATTGCTCCAGTTCGCCTATGTATAGAATGGTTAGGTCATATCATAATATTCAATACAGTGTTGATATATTTTGTAAATCACTGCAAACATTTAAAAATTCAGTTTTAGATCTAGTTGATTGATTATAAATTTTTATGTGTTCTCTTTTTTTTTATTATTTTATTTTTAATATTATATTTTGTTAGTTATTACTTTTTTTATATACCTATTTTTTAAATTAATTGTTTAATTGTTTATAATACTTGTATTAATATTATTACTAAATTGGATGTTTCCCTGTTATTGGAATGTATTTTCTGTTGGGAAATAAATATTATTATTATTATTATTATTATTATTATTATTATAACAGTACAAGAAAGTAAAACAGAAAAAAATACTGAAATACTAACAATAAAACTTAATACATACATACATATAACAGCAATATATAAACCCCAAACCGCAAAAAACGATGATTTTTTAAAAGTAATAGACAAAATAACAAAAACAAAAACCAAAAATATAATAGTAGGTGACATGAACATAAATTTAAGAAAAAATAACAATATAACAAATAACTACAGAAACTTAATTGTAGATAATGGTCATTGTATATTAAATTAAATAAATGAAGATGGAGTGACGAGAAACAACGCAGATAAACCTGGCACAATAATAGATCATGTTATAACAAACATAAAAGGTTATAACAAAAAAATTAAAATTAAAAAACTAACATTATCGGACCATAATGCGGTAATAACAGAATGGAATATAATAAATGAAAAAAGAAAATATGAAAAAGTACTAAAAAAAAAATAAACTATGAAAAAATTAAGAAAGAATTTAAAAACATAGATAAAAAAAACAGTACACGATTTTGACACACTAACAACAATATTACAAAACACAATAAAACGAAATACAAAAGTAACGGAAATAAAAAAAAAAAAAACAATGAGTGGATAAATATGGAAATAATAACAATGATACAAGATAGAAACAAAACACAAGTGAGATACATCAAAAATCCAAACAATGATGTCATTAAAAAAATATTAAAAGAAAAGAAAAAAGAAGTAGAGGACAAAATTAAGGAAAAAAAAGAAAATTACTACAAAATAAAATAAAAAATGCAAATGAAAATCAAGCTAAACAATGGTCGGAAATAAATAGTATGCTAAATAAAACAAAGAAAAAAGCAAAACAAGAAATAACTGAAATTATAACAAAACACGGACAAAAAAAACAGATAAAATTGACATAGCGGACGAACTGAACAACTACTTTGCAACAGTAGGAAAAAACTTGGCAAACAAAATTAAGAAGAATGATGACAAGAAAACAATAACAACTGTAAGAATAGAAGAAGAAGCTAAGTTTGACGAAACAACAGAAGAAGAGATAGAAGATATAATCAAACAACTGAAAATAAGAAGCGCGCCAGGAGAAGATCAAATAACCCATGACGTAATAAAAGCTATAAAAAAAGAAGTAGCACCAAAAAAAACTAATAAATAAAATGATACAAACAAGTGAATATCCACAAATACTCAAAAAACAAATTATAAAACCAATACACAAAAAAGGAGAAAAATCAAAATCAGAAAATTATAGACCACTATCGCTTATATCAGTGTTAAGCAAAATAACAGAAAAAGCAATATATAACAGACTTATGACACACATAAACAAACATAACATAATAAACAAAAGATGCATTTCAAAAAAACTCAAACACTATGAGCATAACAACTGACATAATACAACACATAGCAGGAAAGCAGGATGACAAACAGTATGTAATACCAATATTTATAGACATGAGGAAAGCCTTTGACACAATCGATAAAGACAAATTGATCAACAAAATGGAAATTCTTGGAATAAGAAACACAAACTTAAAACTACTAAAAACATATATTAAAAACAGAACACAAAAAACAAGAATAAACGACATACTTAGTACATCTACAATAGCAGAATATGGGCTACCACAAGGTGGAGTACTAGCGCCAATATTGTATATATTATACATGAATGATATATATAATATAAACTTAGTTGGTGAAATATATACATATGCTGATGACACATGTATTATATATCACGGAAAAAATAAAGAAGAAATAGAGAGAAACATAAATGAAGACGTTAAGAAATTAACTAAATGGTACGACGAAAACATACAAACAATAAATGAAGAAAAAACATTGTTTATGATAATAAGACAAAAAAACACAAAAGATATTAACATAAAATTTGAAATAAATAACATACCAATTACTAGAACAAAACAGACAAAATACTTAGGAATAATATTAACTGAGAAACTCACCTGGGATACACATATTAACAAATTATTAAAAGAAAGCGCAGCAACAGTAGGATCTGTGTATAGAGCTAGGGAATGCATTACAAAAGAAACTGCATTAAGTATCTACCATTCACTATTTTTAGCAAAAATGAATTATTTAATAAACATATGGGGAGAAACAACAAAAACAAACATTCAAAAAATACAAACACAACAGAACAAAATTCTAAAAATAATACACAAACTACCAAAACTAACACCAACAGAAGAAGTATACAAAATAATTAACAAAACAAAGATAAACAAAAAAATTAAAAGAGAAAAATTAAAAATAAAGAAATTAAAACCAACCTCCAAATAAAATGCAACAAAGAAATTCACGGACATAACACAAGAAGAAGAAGCAATATACATGTACACACAACAAGGACAGAAAAAGCAAAACAAACAATACTAGGCAATGGACTTGTCACGTACAACCAACTGCCTGAAAGTATCAAGAAAACAAAGAATTATAAAGAATTCAAAATTAAAATTAAAAAACACTATATATTAACAAGATCTAATTAGAAGAAGACAGAAGCAGATAAATAGAAACATAAAATGGTGCCCCGAATACGAATCTCTGCAGCCATCCACATGGAAACGGTGTAGAGCAGCAAGTAGGGAGAAAAAACAAATAATATAAATTGTAAATATGTAAATATTTTATAATAAATATTTATAATAAAAAAAAAAAAAAAAAAAGTAACTTGCCGATTCAAATTATGCTGTGGCAAGAGCAATTAATAACTTGGCAAGAGCCATAAATTCAAAAAGATAGGTAAAATATAATATTTAATAAAAATAGGTTTTATTTATATAAATTTGTTTGTATTATAAATAAAAATGTTTTATATTCTAACGATTTAAATATTGTATTATGTGATTACGTACTTCTACCCCTCTTTGATACCAATTGTCTTCTGGAAGAATATTTTGTTCCACGTAGTTATTATCATCATCTAGTTCCACAATTTCTTCTTCTTCATCAAATTCATCTTTATAAAATCGAGCAATGCTATGTAAAACACCGCAACTGTAAATAATTTTTTTTGCTTTAAGTGAATCATAATTTAGTACTCGATGTTTTAATAGACACCGAAACCGTGATTTTTAAACACCATTTAATCTTTCGATTGAATTTCTAGCTCTTACAAAATAATAATTGTAATTACTTTCAGGTGTATTTTCTGGAGGATTTTCAAATGGCGTTAATAAAAAAGGCTGTAAGGGATATCCAGAATCACCTATTAGAAATGAATTATTACCTCGGACATATTCAGTTTCCATTAAAGTTTTTATGTTTGACTCTTGCCAAATTGCAGAGTCATGAGTAGAACCAAGAAACCTTGCGTTCATATTAAGAATATTATAGTCGCTATCTACAATTATTTGGCAATTAACGCTGTAATATTCTTTTCTGCAAAAATATGGTAATAATAATAATAATATATATTTATTTCAGAATTTATACAAAATATAATACAACAAATATAATACATTAAAAACTGAAAATTTGTCAAAATCACTGATGATTTAAGTACTCATAAACCGTGTATGGTTCTATGTTAAGTAAGTACATGAACACTTCGGTTTTAAATTTGTTTAACAATTTTATACGTTTTAACTTGTCTGGTAGTTTATTGTACAACTTTATACAAGAGTATGTGCATCCTTTTTCGTACATTGTTAGTCTATGTGCTGGTATATTATAGTTTATTGACCTAGTGTTTTTGTTATGAGATGATCTAAACATTTCAAACTTTTCAGAATTTCTATATAGAAATAGTATGGATTCATAAATGTACAAACCTGGTAAAGTTAAAATATTATTCTGTTTAAAAATACCTTTACATGATTGCTGATACTCTAATCCAATCATTGTTCTCACTGCTTGTTTTTGTATAATAAATGTAGAGTTTGAATCAGAACTACTTCCCCAAAATGATATGCCAAAACGTATCAATGATTGAAAATTTGCGTAATATACTGTCTTCAACACGTCATTGCTTACATATTTTTTTATAACTCTCAAAGAATACAGCACTCCGTTTAGTTTTGCATTTAGAACCGTAATATGATTTGAATATTTTAAAGAGTCTTGGATGGTAATTCCCAAAAATTTAGTTGAATGTGTAAGACGATAATTAACGTTGTTTAAAATAAAATATTCAGGCATATTTGGTGTCACATGAGTTCTAAACAACATCACATTGGTTTTTTCTCTGTTAATTATCATCTTATTCATACTAAACCAGTATTCAATACATGACAACATAAAACTGCATTTATCTTTTAATTATGGCATTGTGCTGCTTGACACTATTAAGTTGGTATCGTCAGCGTAATTTATTATAGTATGAAAAATGTTATTCAAATTAAGATATGCTAAATCGTTAATATAAATAACAAATAGTATAGGGCCTATTATACTGCCTTGGGAAATTACAGTCTTTATATTATGTATTTCTGATAATATAAGTGTATTGTTATTACTTATTGCTACTTTTTGTGTTCTATTTAAAAGATACGATTTTATCCACTGCAATGCACAACCTCGTATTCCGTATTTATATAACTTTTCAGTTAAAACAATATGATTAAGACAATCGTATACTTTGGATAAGTCTAGGAATATACCCATTGCATAATCTTTATTTTCAAAACTATCTAGCCTTCCAAATACCCATGTTGCGCCTTACTCCATAATTTATTTTTATCAAAAAAATTTATAATACGATTTGTCATTGCCATTTCAAATACTTTTGAAAAAGATGTTAGAAGACTTGTTGGTCTATAATTTTCAATGATTTGATCATCTCCTTTTTTATAAATTGGTTTAACAATAGCCAATTTTAATGACTCCGGATAAATACCATGCTGTAATGAATTACTAACAATGTATGACAAAGGACCACACAATATTTAATTATACAGCTAGGTATTTCATCGTGACCACTACTAATACTGTTTTTTAAATTTCTGATGATATCTACTATATCTTCTTCAGTCACAGAGGTTATGTAAATAGATTTATTATTCATATCAATAGTAGATGTATCAAGCTGTATATTTGGAATCTGATTTATTAGATTAGGTGCTATATTAATTAGTTCTTTGTTAAATTTGTTTGCCAGCATATTTGGATCTCCACTACATTTAATTTGTTTACTAGACTTACTGTTTTTACCCTTAATATTATTGACCACTTGCCAAACACCTTTTGATTTGTTTTCAGATTGTACTATCTGTTTTGTATACGCTTGTTTCTAACTCTGACTCAATATGTTGTTATATTTTTTTCTACAGTCATTATAGGAGTTCTTATATTTATTATCACAATTGCTCATAACATAAAATATATCTAACTCTTTTTTACAGTTATCAATTTCTTGGTTATTATGATATGAATGCTGTAGGTATTATTGCCTTTAATCATTTTTTTTGGAAATGTTTCTATAAACAATAATGTAATAATATTCATAAATTCATACCATTGTTTATTTACATCATCCGTACGATAATCATATATACCAAGCCATGTTTCTGTTTTTAGTTTGTTTCTAAATATCTCTTTATTTGTATTACAAACAAATCTTTTAAATATATATTCAGTATTATTTAATTTAATATTAATATTTATTATTAATTTTTGACTTAAATGATCTGAAATATGATAATTGATTATGAATGCATTAGATTGGGCAGTTTCAGTGATTCTTGTATAACCAGTGATTGAAGGATGGCAATGGTATGAATTTAAAATAGATACAAATCGTTCAGCTTGAATTGATTTTACGCTAAAGTTTATATTAAAATCTCCTGCTATGTAAATGATACAATTTTCTTCTATTAGCTTACACAATAAACGGTCTATTTTTTCAAAAAATATGTCTATGTTTGAGTCTGGAGTTCTGTACACACACACAACAATTGATTTTAGTTTTCCAATAGTACATTCCTCTGCAGCGCACTCAAACACTGATAACTCTGCATAAGCAGCTATATCCTTCCTTGTGTTGCACTGTAAAATGTTTTTGCAGAAGATTGCAGATCCGCCATGAGTTCCTTCTGTTCTACAGTAGCACGATTGAAGTGTAAATCCATCTATAGGGTAACAGTCTATCTGTTGTTTTGATTTCCAATGCTCCGTTATGCAAAATAAGGCACAGTCAGGATTTTCCTGCAGTATCATCTCTATAGCTTCTTTGCAATTTCCAATAGACTAGACATTTTGGTGATTATGCTGATATTTGTTTGCTTATTTTTTGGTTTTTATTGCTATTTACTAAACTGCGTTCTCGCTTTTATACTGTCAATAATTTCTAGATAATACGGACACATATTATCCATTGAAGAGTGGTTTACATCAATGTTTTTATTTTTATTTTTGTTAAAAGAAATACAATTTATGCATTTTTTTAATTCATTATTGCATTCACTATATTTATGGTATTCCGAACAGTGTGGACATATTATGTTTTTATTGCAGTTTTTAGCAAAATGACCAAAACCTGAACGTTTATAGCATTTCTTCACATTATAATTCGCTTTAACATTACATTCTCGCCAACCTACATATAAATATCCTTGATTAATAATTGTTTCATATGTCTCTGGATCCACTTCTACTATTATATGCATATTTTTTATTTGCTGATCGTTTTGTTTATTGTTAAGTCTACAAATTATTTTAAAATGAACATTGTCTTTCAGTTTGTTATGTTGTATTATATTTGCACGTAGTTCATCATTGTTTTTATCTTCATCTTCTACACCGTATATTTTTACCAGCGGTAGTAATTTTTTAGCTTCTGTAATTTGGAAATTATCGCCAACTTTGTTTTCTAATTTTTCTTTAATATTTTGCATGTGTTCATTATTTCTGCAGTTAACCATCATAAAATCATTTTTCTGTTTACAATTTTTTATTCCGGGACCGATATCAACTGGATTTATTTGCTTTTTAAAATCTTCAATATTCTGATTGTTTTTTGACTTTATGATTAAAGTATGCGATTGTGTCTCCTTGTGAATATTTTGCTTTGATTTTAAAATATCGCTATACCGGTATTCTGACAACATCTTTGGTTCCATAGCAACATTACTTAAAGAAGAATTTCCAGATGTCAATATTATTTGTTTGTAGCTAGGATCAATATCAATTAACCTTAACTTAAGTAATTCGTTAACTGTTTTTAATTCTACATTTAGTTTATATTAAATAAACCAAGCTCCATTTTATCCAATAATAATTCACTTATTGCCACTTTGGTTGAGTTTTCATTTTCTGTTCCATCAGTCAATATAGAGCACTCTTTACAAATCCACTTATGTTTATCAATATTAATTAACTCGGACATGATATCAAAACACTTCTCATGTACACCGCGTTTGCACTGACGACATTGCACTGTCTTTTTGTAAGATGATCTACAAAAAGAACACGATTTTTTTGTTGATTTATCACTTTGCACACTTTCACCGTCTTCATCTTCGGCAGCCATTTTGTGCTGGATAATCTTCCGATGGTGATATAATTACAATTTGGGTACAATCTATTGCTTCTAAACATTGAGGAAAGTTAAATTTATTTAAAAAACCATTAATAACTTTATTTCTTAATTCATTATTATTTGGAAAAACTATCCAATTTGGCATTAAATGATTATTTATATATTATATTGGTTACTTCATCGAGGCAACGGCTCATAACTGACTTATAGCAAAGTTGTAACCCTGTCCGATAAATAGTTGGTAACCTCCTGTACCATAGAAATGCAAACTTGCAAGAACCTTTAATTCCAATGGTACAGCTGTAACACGCTGTCCAATTTGCATGTGAGAGCCAACCATGTCAATAATTATTCGAGCAACGTCTTTGCCAAAACGAAATAGCATTTTAAATTTTTTTGTTGGTAGGTCGAATGGATTGCTCATATTTCTAATAAACCTTTGGTGCAGTCTGAATTCAGCTCTATAAAAAAAAATAAAGCTAAAAATGCTTTACTAATTTAATAAAATAATAAATACCTTTCTTCTTTTTCTATAAATTCCTGCATTAACAATTCACCAATAATATCATGAAATGTCATTTTTGATTTTTTTAATATTTATTTTATTTAATTAAATTAAACTATTAAACGTATCTCTAATTTGACAAATAAAATACCGTTAAAAATTAAAAGTTAGTTTTAACACCCCTTTAAAAATTATTATTTTAACGGGTAATTTTAAAAGATCCGCTAAAATTTTAACAGATATCAAAGTTAGTGAATACGAATATTATTTTAAATGCCGTTAAAATTTTAAAGGCCTCTAAATTTTAACGGAATAGTTACAGAATAGACCTCTATGGCTGTATCTTATTGCTTTCTGACAAAATTTTTGGACAAAATTTGTTTTATTTTTAAAAATTTGTTATTTTATGACTGGATTTTGTAATTTTTAAGTTTTCGTAAATTTATTTTTGTCATAATTTTATACTTTATGGCCGGATGATGCTATTTTCGACATTTGATATACAGAATGTTGCACCTTTTGACAATTTTTGCCAAATTTTAACATTTTATAAATAGAGTTTTTACTTTTTACCAGTTATAACAAAGTGTTCTAACAGTGATACATGATAGTATGAACCAAAAAAGAAGATTTCCAAAGTTTTAGCCCTTTAGACTCTTTTTGCCCTTTTTAGACATATAAAAGGGCCGAGAAATGGCTTCCAAACTTTCAGAATTAATTTATACATGTTTGAAGAATATTTTCCCAAAATTTCAAGTCATTTCATTTTGATAGAAAAATTTACGCCAACTTTAAAACACTATATCTCCAAAAATACTTGAGTAGTCATAAAAAAATTTAAGCATTCAGAAAAGGTTTTAAATAAAGAACATTTTGAGCTCTCGTAAATCTAATTATATTGCAATTTCTCAATGTGTCACTACTTTGAAGTCAGCTCAAATTTCATAAAATGTGTTCACAACGCAAAAATTTCAGATCAAAGTACATACCTATTTGAAAGGCTGAGAAATTTCGTTGCCTTTTTTAAATAATTTTTCAATCCTTCTAAGGGTCTAAAAAGAGCAAAAAGGGTCTAGAAGGCTAAAACTTTGGGAATCTTCTTTTTTTGGTTCATACTTTTATGTACTAAAATTTGGCGCAATTCTGAGACATCGAATTTTTGAGAATTGTACAAAAGTAATGGAATTACCGTTACCTGATAGATTAATTGATTTTTTTCTCAACAAATGTGCGTTTGCCTTTTGTCGGCCCTTATAGCTTTTATTTAACTAATCTCTAGTTATGGGTACTTTTCCTACTTGCAGGAAAAAAGCTTATGTCACTCCGATTTATAAGTCCGGTGCTACAAATGATGTAAAAAACTATAGACCTATATCTATTTGATCAGTTATTCCAAAAGTTTTAAAAAAGTTAGTTACCTGTCAATTGACTGCCATTTTGCAATCTGAAATTACCCTCAATCAACACGGTTATCGAACTGGCAAATCGACATCTTCCAACCTTTTGTTGAATGAATCTTATATAACAGATGCGCTCGAAAACAGATTCCAGGTAGATTCAGTTTACACTGACTTTTCAAAAGCTTTTGATATTGTTGACCACAAGATACTAATTATGAAACTACGTGGTATTGGAGTTAATGGCAACTTGATACTGTGGATTCAATCCTATTTATCTAACAGATTTTAATTTGTGCGCATCGGTCAGTGCGTTTCTCGTAATATTGATGTTACGTCGGGTGTTCCATAGGGGTCACATCTTGAACCTTTACTGTTCAATATCTTTATCAATGATGTGGTATACTGTTTTTCTAATGCGCGTTGTTTATTATTTGCGGACGATATAAATTTATTTTATGAAAATTCAGTCTTTGGATGAGTTGTACTGCTTAATAAAGGTGTACAGATTTTTTCTAGTTGATGTCAGTCTAATAACTTACTACTTAACTGAAATAAATGCAAAGTGATGACATTTTCTAGACGTCAGTCTACGGTAATGTATGGTTACTCTTTCATAAATATAATGTTGTTAAGTGTTAACACTAATCGTGATTTAGGCATTACGTTAGATTTAAGCCTTTTATTTACACTACATATCGATACTGTTGTGGCTAAAGCTGATCAACTTTTAAGATTTGTCAAGAGTAACTCTAATGAGTTTTGTGACGATCGTACTCTAATTATCTTTTACAACGCTTTAGTACGCCCCCATCTCAAGTATTGTTCAAATGTGTGGTCACCATACACCGCCGTCAGTAAAGGAAAAATTGAACAGATTCAAAAAAAGTTTGTTCGTTTTTTAGCGTATAAATGCAACATTGTAGGCAGCTACACGGAACTGCTCTCTACATTTAATATGACCAGTCTTGAAAGAAGTCGTTTTAATTTTGACGTGACACTAGTTTTTAAAGTGCTTCGTGGGATTATTGACTGTCCTGACTTGATCAGCTCTATAGGTATTTATGTCCCAGCTCGATTTTTTCGCAATGACTTTATTTCATATACCGTTCAAACGCACTGATTATGCGGTGCACTTTTTCCGGCACGCCAACAAAGTTAAAGTGGATTTTTTTAAAGATTCTTTTAAAACCCTGCGACGTGCACTTGTTACCCATATGTGACCTTTTTTATATTTTGTAACTATTTAAGTTTTATTCTTATTTTTAATATTAGTTGTTTTATGTTTAATTTATGTTTTTTAACGATTCATGGCCGGATTCTGCTATTTTATGAATATTTTGTTCACATTTTTCAACAAATTTTGCAATTTTTGCAAATATTCACATTTTTCAACCTAATTTTGGTATTTTCTAATAACATTTTGTTGTTTCATGATCAGATTTTGTTATTTTTAACGTTTAAAAAATAAAACTTTGCACTTTTTTATCATTTTTGGAAAGATTTTAGTTCTTTCTGGAAATATTTTAATATTTTTTGACCAAGCTTTATTATTTTTGCCTTTTTGTGAATACAATTTTGCACTTTTTAATAGGCTTTTGTTGTTTTTTTTTAATATTTTGATATTTTATAAGCGGATTTTATTATCTATGACATTTCATAAATATAATTGCTAAATAAAGCTTTACTTTATTTTATACCAGAGTTTGAATGTGAAGGTGATAATAAATATAAATTATTATAACTGAATTTATTTATAACTGAAAATATTAAAGCCATCAGCTACAACTTTTAAAGTTTTTACATAAAAACTGAAAAAAATACTGTTTCAGATAAAACTGTTTTATTTCATTTGAAATCTGTTTCATTTACTGTTAAAAACCATTATTTTTCTAAATAGTTACATGAATAAATGCTGAAAGCGGAAGGTTAAATTGCAAAAACCTATTTGTTAATCATGTAAATAAATTAACTTTTATAATTAACCCAACAACAGAACTCCATTAAAGAATATAAAAAGCGAGTGCTTTAATTTCCAACGCTGTAAAAGTTTTGGCGCGCTGTCGCGGACAGTTCGCTTGATGTTGTCGATAAAGCAGGCTGCGTTGCATACAAATAGCATCCTCAATCGATATTGACCCGGCAATTTGTTGCTTGAAAAATTCGTTCTAAAATTTAATCCAGTATAAAAAAATATTGGAAGTAAACTTTTTTCTTCCTTCTGCTTTGCTGCATTCAATTAACCCTCAGCAAATATATTTCACCGCGGATTTCGCTCGATTTGATGCTGAAGTTTCTCAACTCGTTATATTTTTTTCTAGGGGTTCGCCTATTTTATTTAGGGCAGTCGGCCGTGAAATTGTCGCCTTGAACATTATTACCGTTGTCGACCGGCATAAATCGTATCCGAAAAAAATATATAAAAAGTATCTCCAATCGTTGCACTTATTTACATTCATGCGATGTTCTTCCCTTGGGGAATTTTGTTTAGTAAACAATCCATCAAAGGCGGATATGAGTTTTATATTATATGGGTTTTGGTACATACGGGGTTTATCAAAATAGGAGACGAGGAGCGACAGATACACTGACGGATCA
The DNA here is from genome assembly GCA_963932245.1 of Tachinus rufipes. Classification (NCBI taxonomy): domain Eukaryota; kingdom Metazoa; phylum Arthropoda; class Insecta; order Coleoptera; family Staphylinidae; genus Tachinus; species Tachinus rufipes. The sequence continues at coordinate 17,273,850 of OZ010748.1, read as the reverse complement.
ATCAAATTTAGTCATATTTTTATTACGTAAATATGTTTGGGATTAAATTTACAGAATTAATAAACAGCAATCATTCATATTGTTAAAAAATGTCCGAACTTTTTTTATAAAATTAAATATTAAAATTTTATTTAAAATTTGTTTATTATTAGATATTATTTTTTTACTTAAAAAAAAATACAAATTAACGTAAAATATGAAGAAATTTGGTTGTGGATATGAGTTTTGTTCAAGCTTCAGCAGAGTATGTAATGATTGCTTAGTAAAATATACTAAATCATTGATTTTTTTAGTATTGATAAGAACGTTTATTTTTTTTTTTAGATCTGCTTTAGGTCTAAGAGTAGGTAAAAAAGATTTGATAAAGTTTTTAAATTTTGTCAAAAAATTGTCGATTATCAAGCCTGATCAAGTAAAAAATAAGCAAACGTAGTACAGTAAAGTTTTTTTTAAATACTTTTTTCAAAAACTTAAGGTTGGTGTAGAAGCCAATTAATATTTTAAAAACTTGTGGACACTAGACTTGCATTACTATGTACGGTCTATCTTAAAGTAGGTCTCGTATCATATCTTCCTTTTTACAAGTTAATTTAGTTTTGCATTTTAAACAAAAACTAAAAGTTCTTCCGGCCACACAGTTTTTAACAGCTATGCTTGTACAGCCAGACAGGAATAGTGTGGCCTCTATAATAGGCAACTTAGTATACACAAAAATTATGTTGAATGTGGTTAAACTTATGCCTTTGCCCGTTTTAGCATCTTTAAATCCCAGAACAACGTTGCCCATGGAATATTTAAAATGTAAGCGCAAATGAAAAACGCTAAAACTGGCAAAGGCATTAGTTTAACCACATTTAACATAACTTTTGTGTATACTAAGTTGCCTATTATAGAATTAATAAATATTATTTGTGTCTAGCTGTAGTACTAAAAACTTTATCATAATTTTTGCTGATGTCAAATTAGAATTGAGTTATGGACTTATGTAGTATTAACAGAAGAACATAGTTGATTCCTTTTTAACTTTTTTTATTGCATAGCTTAAGTATTTTTATATGATTTAGACCATACTATTAATTTCGATACTAACTGTCACAGTCAAAATGTTTTAAAAGAAGTAATTTCTTTGCTAGGTGTATTGAGATTTATTTGTCAATATGCAGAAGCAATGTCTAATAAAGATATATATGTTGCCGCTCTTAATCTATCCAATATAGCAGACACTTGTAGTAAAACATACAAGTTGCATTTTGTAACAGCGTTAACTTTCCTAAAGTCTATACAAAACCCGTACACTCCCGAATTCTTTTTCACCATAACAATTGGCGAAGTCTACACAGCGCCGTAACTAGGGCAGTGCCCCCGCACCGGGCGCTGTTTGTTTGAGGGGCGCAGAAACCACCTTAATTTCATAACTTTAGAGTTTGGAAACAATAAAGAAATAAAATAAGAATTTGCTAAAAAAATAATTCAAAAAGAACGCAACCGTTTTTTGACTCTTGCACTGAGAACAGAGAGAGAGGAGGCGCAAAAGACGCTTTTGCACCAGGCGAATCAAAGGCTAGTTACGGCACTGACTCCACAGTGAATAACTTGGTTCAATCACGTCTAACTTTAACATTTTTTCTACTTCCAACTTTATTACTTTTTGCATAGCTGGCACAACGGAATAATATCGCTGCTTTATAGGTGCGGCGTTGCCAACATTAATATGATGTTGCACTTGTTGGGTGCAACCTAACCCATTGCCCATTTGTTAAAATAAAACGAAGTTAATTGAACAATTTTAAACCTTTCTGAAAAAGATAAAAAGTTATTGTTGATGGCATCCAACCTAAACTGTTGTGCCAGAAGAGAGTACACATTTTTTCTAAATTTTAACTAAAAATCTATGCCTAAAACTAACTTACACACTAAGTCCTCTAACACTAAACAAGATACCAAATAAACTCCCATCTCAAACCATAATAAGAGCTCGACAATGCCTAGAGTACTAATGTCTTATTTCCATTAGCAACCTTTATCAATTTTATATCTCTAGAAGTTTTAAAATACCTAATTTATTATTAATAAAGATTAAAAATAATACAGGTCCCAAATGGAATCCTTGAGGAACACCAGATGTCGTCTTAATGGAATGAGATAGATAGGTGTTAAATTTAACTTGCTGGACTCGTTCACTTTAATACTACGTTAACCATTTAAGCAATGGATTACCGACACCATATGCACTCAATTTGTTAATTAACAGGTCAAGGTTAACAAAATCAAATGCTTTACTGAAGTTCATGTAGATTGCATGGATCTCATCACCACTTTCCAATGCTTTGATTATATAACTAGTAAATACAAACAAGTTTGTTTGAGTTGATCTTTTAGGGGAAAACCCGTGCTGTTGATAAATAACTTTATTTTTAAAAGCACCGAAGAAGCGTTCATATATTAATTTTTCAAATTTTTTTAGCATTACTCATAAAATTGTCATTGGCCTGTAATTAGTTACATTGGATTTGCAACCGGATTTAAAGATTGGTACAATATAAGATTGTTTCCACAAATTGGAAAAAAATTCCTGATAACAATGAAAACAAATAACTTTGGTAGAGTGGGAAATATAACGTTTGGCCACAATTTTGTAGAAACAAGGATGGCAAGTTATCAGGTCCAGAACTACTATCAACTTTCAGGTTTGCCAATGCTTCTAGCACACAGTCTTAAGCTTACTGGAATATTAGTTAAGTTTACAGAAATATTGGATACAAACGTCGATTGAACGTGTGTAGAAGGTTTATACATCAATGAGAAAAAGTCTGCAGAAAGATTGGCTCCATTCGTAGCCGTATTACTGTGTAAACACTTAGAAGGGTTAATGCCATTAGATTTGTTATTACTACGGACAAACGACCAGAATAGTTTTAAATTATCAAGTATAGACTGTTCAACATTATTCAAATACTTCCTATAGCATAGTAAAGTTTTGGATTTGCAGTTAGATTTCAATCTTGTAAAGACAGCATAGTCAAAAATTAAAAGTGATGTTTTCCACTTTTTATGAGCTTTTTTTTTTTGGCTAGAATTAAATCATTTAGTTTTCTAGAAAACTAAAGTAGAAAGCAGCGACGTTTGCTGACTGTGTTTTTAAGTACATACAGATCGATTACAAAATAAATAACGTCATAAAATATAGCAACCGCATCATTTACAGATTCACATAGATTAAGAATAGACAAATCAGTGCGGGCCAAGAATTTCTACGTAGTTAGCACGTTTAAAATCATATTTTAAGTAAGTTTTATCATCAATAGCAGCACATTCTTTGATTACAACACTAATAAAAAGAGAAGGATAATATCTGTCGCATGGAATAATATAAGCGCATTTGGATACTTGCATAGTATCACTATTGGTAATTCATAAGTCTAAAATATTATTAAAATCATTGAGTATAGAGTTAAATTGGTTTAAACTTAAAGCAGCAACAAACAAACGTTTTCACCGTAGATGATATATTGGTTGGAGTTAACCCAGCTGAGTTTTTATCAGGTAACCAGTTAATATTGGTCAGATTGAAATTACCTGTGATTACTATTCTACTTTTATGAAACTTCAAAATCTAGGGCTAGCGTATAAATCCATAGGGAATGTGAGATATATAACTGCAGCTAACAATTAGTTTAGACAGCTCAAAACTAATTTTCACAATAACCATTTCAAGGTTATCATTCAAAGGAACAACTGTAGATTTAAGGATTGTCTACGTTGACTGCCGTAATGTAAAAAATAAAACAATTCTTATGGCCAAAATTTTTTTTTTTCTTAAAGTCAACTTTAAGGTTTTTTAAGGTATGATGTTTTTCAAAATGTTCATTTTTTAAAAAAATGTAGTATATAATTAACATTTTTGATGAGACCCACCTTGTGGTCACGCGGCTTCAATATATAGAATTTGTCACTTCTACATGTCTGTGCTTGTCGGATCGTGTTTACTTACGCATTGCGTACACATTACTGTTGAGTGCTAAAGCATCAGTGTCTACCGAAATGTCTTGGAAAGAAGAACAAAAGAAGTTGCAGCAGTTGTGGCAGGTAAAAATTATTTATAAATATAAATCTTTTATTCAAATAATTAAATATTATTCATATTGAAGTAATTACGGTCTTGGCAATATTGTTTCTTTTTTAATTACTATAGCAAACTTTATCTGACGAAGATGGCAATGAGATGTTTGGTGAATCGTCAGACGAATACGTTCCAAGTAGCGATGACGAATCTAACGAGTCTACAGATCAGCCGCCTCTACCAAAACGATCCAAAATCAATAGTGCACTATCAAGACACACAATTTCGAAACTTCCAAGCTGCTCAAATATAAATTCGCCACAACCAAGCTGCTCAAATAAAAATTCGCCACAGCCAAGCAGCTCAAATATATCAGATAACTATGATTCGGTTATAAGAACAATTGAGGACTTTGCAGGTTCTAGTAGTAGTGACGAATGTGGTTCTGTAGATGATGGTCCGGTTTCATGGAGTCCTGTAACAGGATTAAATTTAAAACATTTTGCATTTACGGAACCTAATCCTGGGGTAAATATTCACCTTTATGAATCGTATTATGATGTTTTTGGATAAAAACTTGCTGACAATGATGGTCACCGAAACAAACAGGTACGCATCTCAGTGTAAGGCTAAACAAAATACCCAAAAAGCCAGAATTCATCAGTGGCAAGATACAACTGTTGATGAATTGAAAAAATTTATCGGTTTAGTAGTTTGGATGGGTCTTGTTCAATACCCAAGTATTGAATTATTCAAAAACGCGTCTATTCCATAATGAGCTGAAATCTGTAATGTCTAGAAATCGATTCCAATTATTGTTGAAAATGTGGCATTTCAACAATAATGAAAATGAGACAACAGATAGATTACAGAAAATATCTCCTTTTACAAATAAACTCGTCGAAAGTTTTAAACGTTATTTCACTCCAAACAAAGCCGTGTGCATTGACGAAACTCTTGTTCCTTTTTAAGGGCGCTTGTCTTTCAGGCAATACATAAAGAACAAAAGGCACAAATTTGGAATTAAAATATACAAATTGTGCGCAGAGAAAGGTTACACTTACAATCTGTCAATTTATTGTGGACAAGACCGGGTAAAAGGCGAATCTTCATCTCAAAAAGTAGTTCTCACTCTTGCAGATGACTTGCTGATTAAGGGACGAACAATTTATACAGATAATTATTACAGAAGTATAACTTTAGCACATGCTTTACTTGACAAGAACACCCACTTGGTTGGGACTCTCCGATCAAATCGGAAATTTAATCCACAGCAAATAGTGAGTAAAAAACTCAAGAAAGGGGAAACAGAGACTGCTGAAAGCAACACGGGTGTAGTTGTCGAGAAATGGAAGAATAAAAGAAAAGTCCTTATTTTATCTCAATATTTTGAAGAAAATAACATTATCTCAAAGTGTCAATACGGATTTCGTAAAGGTATGTCTACAACGGGAGCTGTGTTAGACTTCATAGAAGAAACTATTGATTGTTTTGAAAAAGGTCTCTATTCGATGGGTACTTTTTTAGATTTAAGCAAAGCATTTGACTTGGTGTCGCACAGTATTATGTTACAAAAGCTGTATTCTTACAACTTTATGCCATTAAGCTGCAGATTATTAACGTCTTATCTGTCTAATAGAAAACAGTGTGTAAAAATCAATGACGAAGTATCAGACTTTCAAGATGTTTTGCAAGGGGTACCTCAGGGCTCTATATTAGGTACTTTATTATTTTTAATCTACGTCAATGATTTTCCATATCACATTGAAGAGGGAAAAGTTGTGCTCTTTGCTGATGACACGACTATATCAGTAAAAGATAAAAATCTAATCACAGCATCACAAAAGGCTAAAGATGCAGAAGTAAATGCTAAAGAGTAGTTTACTGCAAATATACTTTGTTTAAATGTTAGTAAGACTATATCAATGGCGTTTACTAATAAGAAAGTCGATAAAGAATTATTGCATACTACTTCATCAAAATTTTTAGGTTTTTATCTTGATAGAGAGTTATATTGGCATCAACATGGGAATTACGTGGCTAACATTTTAAGTAAGCGGGAATTCTTACTTTTCAATCTGGCTGCTTTCATAAACTCTACAGCTGTGAGAACTGCTTATTTTGGTTTGTGTCAGCCGTATTTGCAATACGGTCTTATAATATGGGGACATTCTGCATTACGGTATAGACTTTCAGCTCTGCAAAGAAGAGCTGTAAGAATTGTCGCTAGTGTGGGATACCGAGAAAACTGCAATGATAGCTTTAAAAAACTGGAAATTTTAACTCTACCATGTTTATATATATTGGAATGTTTGTTGTATGTTTACAAAAACAAAAATTATTTTACTGCAAATTATCAAATGCACGCATATGATACCAGACATAAAAACGATCTGAGAGCCCAAACAAATCGACTTTGCAAACCCCAAACAGGTACTCGTTTTTACGGTTTAAAGTTTTTCAATTTGTTACCAATCCATGTTAGAAATTTGTCTTATAAAAACTTCAAACAAAAAGTGAAAAAATGTCTTATAACAAAATCTTATTATAGCTGGGATGAGTTTTTATTGGACGATTTAAGAATGTATGTTTGGTAATTTTATATATGTAACTGTATAGTAATTATTATAATTATTATACTGTTTTTTAACTATTTTGTAATGAAATAATTATTTTTTATTTTTATGTTATTTTATATTATTATTGTCTATGACGAGTGTAATAAAATGTATTTTTTAAACAACACAATAAACTTGAACTTGAACTTGTACTTGAACTATCCACAAAACACACCAATGACTTATTGACCATCAGGAGTAGCTATAGTGAAGAATTGATAAAGCCTGCTTCAGTTGTTGACTACAATAAACAAAAGCCTACATAGACCTGTCTGATCAAATGAAAGCTTATGTCTCATCATTACGCAGAGGGGTGAAATGGTACCGCAAGCTGGCCATTGAGCTCCTTATTGGTAGTGCATTAGTAAATGCACATATTTTGCACCAAGAAGTGGCAAATGAAAAAATGTCAATAACAAAGTTCAAACAGGAAGTCGCAACCAAACTTTTGGAATTTGAAGATGTGCAACTAAAGGAGAATGCCGCCGTTGAAGGCCTACAACATTATTTAGAAGATGTTGGGCGTAAAAGCAGAAGTCGATGTGTTTTTTGTTACGAAAAATTGCAGACCGTGTTTGGACGAGTCCATGCTCAGAGTAAGACTCCTCGAACCAAACTAAAGTGCACTGCATGTGAGAAGCATTTCTACCTGGAGTGTTTTTTTCAGGTGCATAACTGTACGAAATAATTATATTTTTATTGTTATTAGAAATTAAAAGTTACTCTATTGTATGTATAATTTTTTTTTTTTATAAATTTGCATTCTTTTTTATATTTTTGTCAATAAAGACACTTTTCTATATATTTTTTATTTTATATATTTAAATATATGAGGAACCACTTTGGGGTCTCAGATTCAAAAACCAAAAACAGATTCAGATACTTACAGCCAAGCTCTTTCAGTTCCATATATCAAATATGGGATTGAGACGCCGACCGGCTTACACCCGGCTATAAAGTAGAACGATGTCCGGGACGCCAGTGGTGTCTCACGCGGTTATTAATGAAAATATCCTAAGACGCCATATTTATGTCTTACGGCAGTCAACGTGTTAAGAATCGGCCACCACTGCTTTTAGAGCTGGTGTTAACATTTCTGTTCATCCGATAAACAATGTATCGATCATAGAAAGGTGATGCCCGGTTTCAGTAAAAACCAAGAAATACAAATCTTTCGTCAAACGCGAACAGAAAAAATCTACTAATTTAGTACGTAGACCTCTCACATTTTAATAGTAAATTGTGTTTGTTAGATAACATGCCAAACAAATGTAGGTGACACTAATATTACTTTTTAGGTTAAATAATACTGAATGTAGGTGACACTAATATTACTTTTTAGGTTAAATAATACTGAATCTAAGCTTTTATTTTGTCTCAAACTTACATGTCAAAGTTGTTTCCAGTTTTTTTTTTATGTTTTGATAGCATAAGTTAGTTTAGCATTGCAATTGCCAGTACATTTTGGATGAGTTTCTAAGTTGTGCAGGTTTTATTAGATGCATACTGAATTGACAATTAAGTAATTAATAATAATAATAATAATAATTTATTAGCCTAAAGTAGTATAAGGGCCACTCTGTGCTGGGAAAAAAGTGTATGTTAATAGCATTGGTAGCTCCGCCCCCTTTCCAAGATGGCGGCGCTCGCAACGCTCGGCGTGAGCTCTTATCAGCTGTTATCAGCGACTTCCTGTTTATGCAAATTTTCCATAAGAACTAATGAGTGCGAGTAATACGAAAGAGTGGGATGGAGAAGTATGACGTAATGCTTGTATGAACATGTATACAGGGTGTTCAAAAGACTTTGTACATACAGGGTGCGTCAAAAATAAATGCAAGATGGCGACCGGAAGTGGTTATCTTTATTCCAAAATAAAAAATGGCGACCGGATGTACGACTTCCGGTGCTGCAAATAGGGCCTTCATTGTACTCAAATGAAAGCGCTCGATGCGTACGTTACGAAAATAAAATAAAAAGTTCCACTTGACCTGCTCCTAAGCGCTAAAAATACAAAAACGTGTGTATGCGTGTTAACAGCATCCGTACTAATTACTCAGCGTTGGCGCCGGCGCTAACGTTAGCGCCGGCGCTGGCGCCAGCGCGAGCGTCGGAGCCGGCGGCGCGGGGGCACGATTTAGCAGTATCAATAGAGAGGATGAGGATTGTAGGCTTAATTAAAAAAACATAATATAATTAATACATTTATTTTAAAAATGAATCGTATACATTTTCATTTATTTTATATAATTATTTATTTAACAGTTATTATTTATTATTAGGAAAAAGTTCAAAACAAATATTCGCTTAAAATCTTAACATTTTCGGTGGCGCAAAATGATACATCTTTTACATGATTTAAACAATTATGCTTAGTCGCTGTCAATTTAACAATATCTTCAATATATTCATTTTCAAGATTAATCACATGTAAATTGTCAATACTGTTTTCTAATAATATTTTTTTCTGGTGACCTTTGACAAATACACAACAGGTATCACTGAGAAAATATTTTAAAATATTCACTAATTCATCTAGCGATATATATCCATCTCTGTAGCAAAGTCCGTGATATTTATTTTCAAGCCAACGGACCTGTTGTTTTTCAGAACGAGTAAGCTCCTTAAACGGTGTTATCGGTTTGAAAAGATACGTGTAAAAATTGCTTCCGTCTGTGGTTATACATAGTTCTTTGGGCGTAAAATTATTGTTAACAATAAAACCTTGAATGTCGATTAATGCAATTTTAATCATTTTTCTTCGATGTTCTGGTGTCAGTATTGGTTCCAGCAGAGATGAAGCTTTTTGAATTCTTCGTTGAAATCGCAGTCTATTTTGTGCTGCAATCAACCATTCGATTCCACTAATATCACTACTCTGACAATCCGTGAAAAAAATCTGAGGGTTTTCAGTAGTAAATCTAACGGTGCGTTTCATTTTAAATCAGTTTTCTTACTAGACCCGAGAGAGGTCTGTACTCGACCACACTGTCGTATAATATGAGACAATATGCTCTGGTGTTGTCTTGAAACGCATGATGTCCCTCCATCTCAATTTTTAAATCAATTGTGGATGATTTTATGCTCTCGTTTTGCTTCGAAACGTCAAATACATATAACATGCGGTTTTTAAATTGTGCATAGGTTAACATCGGCTGATTAAAATGTCCATAATAACTGCTTTGGAACTTTGTGTATGCATAATAAGAAACAGTGTATTCACCGTTGAGCACGTCTTGATTTAATTTATCATACGGATAAGACTCCGAATTCAAATACACAGTCAAATTTCTAATCGAACAATGATCAAAATGACTTGCATTTTTATCTTTTTTTCCCAATTTATCCTCTTGAAATGCGATTATTACATACCGAGGTTTTTCTAGATGGGTTGAGGTTTTGACTAACCAAACATCCTTATCGGTTTTTCTGAGAGATGGTAATTCGTGTAAATCCCATCTGCGAAATGGTATCAAAATAGGAGCATCTGATTGAATTTTGGTCAACAATTGTAATTTTATTTCATCGCTCGGTTGAATATGTTGTATGTGCCATTCGATTTTGTCTATGCTAATCTGGGGGTCTTTAGTGGTTGTATAACAGTTTATATCAGTTGTAGCCCTATGTAAAATTAACTCCTGTTTTACATTTACCATAACTTTTTTGTAATCTTCAGCAAACCCCAAAAGACATTTGAGAGGTAAAATTGCGTAAAACTTTTGGTTTGTATCAAAATAGGTTCTCATTCCGGAGTCTAACGTCTCATTCCATCCACTCAACTCCAAACTTCTCAGATCTTCTTTGCTATACGAGATGTATCCCTTAATTGTAGTGGTAATTCCCACATCTTTAGTTTTGTCGACTTCTACTCCATTAATGTTATAACTAATTTCTCTAAAAAAAAATGCCCAAGCATTTGTGGTCCATTTAAAATTAGCGTCAGCAGGATTACTGGTTTTACCGGATATGTATAGATAGCTATTGGAAGGCAGCGTGAGTATATCCTGTTGTTGTATTATAATGCGAATTTCATCGTTGTTGTTAAACGATTGTGTTATCGGTTGATAACTATGAAATTCTTCCTTAACAATTGTCTCGTCTTCTCTAAATTTTTCAAAAATACCTAGTTTCTCCATTTTACTTTGTAACCCAACGACGCGAGTCTTAACAGATCGTGACGTGTTAGTCCTATCGATGACGAACGACGAGTGATATTTTTAAATGTTGTCATTGCTCCTTTATTAGGTTCCGAATTGTGAAATTGAATTCCCATTACGATTTTAATTCGAGTCTAACTAAAATGTTCTCTCCTCTAAAATTTACAGGCAACCCGTTTTGGTCTTTAAGAGTTATAGTAATGTTGTCGATGGTATGCACATTCACCCGTAAATAATAAATATTTCGTGGTTCTATATTAAGAGCAAACCCCGGATCGACGGAAGGTGAAAACTCAAAAATTGTATGTGATAATTTATCACCGTAATAGGCACCCGTCACAATATTACACTCAAGTCTAATGCTTGACACTTTTATAATTTGAACGGGTAGATCAGATAAATACAAGTTGTTTGCTTTTAAAATTTTACTGGAATACCCGAGTAATGTACCGATACTGTCGGACGGTGAAAAGTCTATGTCGTATTTACACAAAATCTCGCACTTTAAGGTATTATTGTTCGGTTTTAGGCTAATTAGCGATTTGTCGTCTGTGTCCTTGTTAGTTGATCTACCTTTTAGGATGGATTGCAAATACAATTCGATATCGGTAATTTCATAAGAACCGGTGGGTATCTCAATTACTTTATCACCGTTATATTTGTAGTAAAACTTATTACAACCGTCTTCTATATTGGGAATAGTGTTGTAAGATTGAAAACCAATCAGACCTAAATAATAATTTTTGTTAGGGTCTAATTCAATTGGTGGATAATAATTCTCTGAGAGCACGCTATTATCACTTTGCAGAGTAAACGTTTGAGACATGACTGAGTGTGATTTTAAAATGTACAATCATATTTATACTAAAAACTTCAAACACAAATGACCGCAGTTAAATGTATTAAAATCTTGGTATCTATTATGGTTATATGTTATTTCACTACCTCGAAAATATTTTAAGAGTTCTTTTGGGGGAGAAAGATCACCAAAACTGTCAAAGTATTTTACGAAATTTCCACGTTTCTTGTATGCAACCCAATGCGTGCCGTTCCCTCTCACACGATCGAGATTAACAATACCGGACTCGTTTTTATGAGATCGAATCGGTAAGGTATCACGCATAAAGACTCCTCTAAAATATGATATTTTTGCTTTAAGTGCAAACATGTTTATGTCTTTATCGGTTAGCGGGCGTCGAGGTAGCGAACTTAGAAGTTTTTTGATGTTTGAAGATAGAGTCCTAATCCTTTTTTATACGGTTTCAAATAGAGCCCGTTCCCCGCTTTTCCACCAAGAGCAATAGCTTCCATAGTTTTATTATGACGTTGAGATTCACTAAATTTTTTACGAGCGTCTTTGGCGTCGTTCACCGCTTTTGCGATACCGGATGCACCACCCGCAAGCGCACCCAATGCGCTGAGACCTGCAAAAATAGGTATCAATGGTAGGATACCGCCGACTTTAGGTACTGGAATTATACGAGGTGTTTGAATTTTTTTCTTTCCACCAACTTTGCGTACGGCAAATTTTGCCGCATTAAGGGCTATGTGTGATCCTTCAGTTATACCATTCTTTTGCTTAATTTTATTTTTAAATCCTTTTAGTGCATTTTTTGCTTTCATCATAATTACGCTTCGCAACGCAACTTTCTTTACTCTTTTTTTCGCAACTTTCTTTCCTCTTTTTTTCTTTGATGACATACCCATACCCAATTTTCTTTTCACTTTCATTACTGTTGTCACCGCAAAAGCGCTTGCTTTTTCACCCAACGATGCGTCTGAAGATTTGACTCTTTGCCAAGCGACTTCCGCTAACTGTTTATCCGCTACGTGTCTATCACTTAAATTTTTATGTTGCGAATATGCGATATCGTGTAGTTTACATGCGGCGTCTAACTTGTTTACGCCAGGATCACCTCTTTGCAAACGCTTTTTTAATTTTGTACCCGGTCCACAGTATTGATACCCTGGTAGATGTAATTCAATGGGTAACTTATTTATAAAAGAATTGATAATACCTGCACCGCGATACAAATGCATTTAAAAGATTTACTATGAAGCACTTCTATTTATAACCTAGATCCAGACCCCGTTTTATGTCATTACGATGAAGGTGGTCAAGCAGAAAAAGTCGTTACCGATCGTGAACATGGATGAGTTCGTCTCGGGAATGGGTTTAACGACGGAGATGCGTCACGGTGAATTATTGCCAAATTCGGTACGAGCTCTAATTTGTGGACCTTCCAATTGTGGAAAATCAAACGCAATGTTAAGTTTATTGTTTAGTGAAAACGGATTACATTTTGAAAACATTTATATTTACTCGAAATCGTTATATCAACCAAAGTATCGTCTATTGGAAAACGTTATGAAGTCAATACGAAAAATAAAATATTTTCAGTTCAAAGAAAATGAGGAAATTATGAGCCCCGAGAATGCCAAACCAAATTCAATCTTTATTTTTGATGATGTTGCATGCGACGGTCAAGAAAAAATTAGAGAATATTTCAGCATGGGGAGACACAATAACATCGATTCATTTTATTTATGTCAGACTTATACCCGAATACCCAAACACTTGATACGTGATAATGCCAACTTTATCGTATTATTCAAGCAAGATGAAATGAATTTGAAACACGCGTTTACAGATCATGTGAGCAGCGACATGGATTTTGAAAAATTTAGAAAAATCTGTAGACTGTGTTGGGCCGATAAATACGGATTCATAGTAATAAACAAAGATTGTGATCCGAATAAGGGCAGATACCGCAAGTGTTTCGATCGTTATATAATTGTTGACAATTGATTATAACAATCAAATGCACGCAGGTGATTGAATGAGCATGACGAACAATGCGGTTAAACATCGACTGATCAATATTAAAAAGGCTATAAGAAAAAAACTGTTTGCCATAAAAATAAACCGATCAGAAAATGATGAATTTTTAAACAAAACATATAAGCCGTTATTGGAACCTCTGAAAGAAATTATTACTCACAGTCGAGCAAATAAATATATAGTTAAAGTGCCTGTTCAGCGAAAAAGAAAATTAGCAAAATGGCATGGCATCTCAAAGCGTGAAGAGGATTATGAAGAAGAGCCTTATGATGAACATGATGCCAACGAATTTCACACACCTCTTCGCAGACCGCATGAGAGTGAAGAGGAATCACATGACGACGAAGAGGTAGCTCATAAACCTCTTCATGAACCTCATAAATCTCTTCATGAGGCTCATAAACCTCTTCATGAGGCTCATAAACCTCTTCATGAGGCTCATAAACCTCTTCATGAGGCTCATAAACCTCTTAGAAAACCTCATGAAGACAAAGAGGTAGCGCATGGTGCCGTAGAGGTACCTCATGGATCAAATAAAACAGAATATGTGGATGCGGCTTATTTGGATACCTTTCAGGACTTGCCTAGAAAATATGTCAAAAAGAGATTTTCAGATGATCGAAAACTTGATGAGTCCACCGGTATAAATATCGATATTCATACAAAAAATTGGACGATTGGAAATTATAATGTTGAGCTGGTCGATGGTAAAAATTTTAAAATTGGTGATTCTGTGTACGTTGGAACTAAAGGCTTGTATGAACTTCTCTTTATGAAAGAACCCGACGATCAAATTTATAACGAAGATGATTTGAAAAACTATAAAACAATATTAGAAAAAACACATGCATTACACCGCAATTACGATCCAAAGAATCAAAAACAGGGTTCGAAAAGTAAAAAATATACAGAGATTATTAAGCCCATGTTTAAAAATCGATCACCGACATACACAAAACCTCGCAATAATTCAACCGGTTCTCATACCAGCGGCAAAGGTTTTGATTCAAAATTGCAAGTACAACATACTCCTACGCAATACAAGTATTGGAATAATTTAAGCGAACTTGTTGATAGGTTGTGCTTATTGCACGCATCGAAGAATGCAGGAAATAATTCGCACAATAATGAGATTGCTTCAATCGAGGAGGAATTGCGTGAAGAAGATGTAATTTTCTAATAAATACAAAGCACGCTCTCTTTACACATCATACGCATCATGAGCATCGATAAGTTCGGGCGTCATTCATCACAGATTAAAATAAATAAACCATTGACGACCGTTAGAGGGCCACCAGGCGTTGGATTTAAACGTGATGCTGATGGACATTTCAACCTTGATGGCAAAAGAATAAAATATTTGCAATTACCGATTAATGAAAACGATGCCGCAAACAAAAAATATGTGGATAATGTAAATGTCGTTCAGCTGCAGGATTTGAACACATCATTTAAAAATATTAATTCAAAAGTTAATTTAGTTATTGAAAGTATTCCGCAAATTATAAACTCAAAAATTTTACCAGAAAAAGAGGATCTGGCGGAGAAAATTAAAAGTTTATCCAGAGATTTCGAAGCGTATAAAAATACATCAAATCATGAAATAGAACAGTTTAAAAATAATATGGATATAAAATGGGAACAGTTTAAAAATGATTTAAATACGCTATTATTAAGTCAAACAAACAGCATCAAACTGTTGATTGCTCCATTAAAGAGCCCTTCAAGTCAAAATGAGTAAAGAGGATGTAGTGCGAGAGTTACACAAACCGGCAAGAAAGAATTTTGCTCGAAGACGAACGATACTTAAAGGTGTTGACGATCTGTGGCAAATAGATCTTGCCGAGTTTCAATTATTCTCTCGTGAAAATAAAGGATATAAATATATACTTGTAGTGATTGATTGTTTCTCAAAATACGCCTGGACTGCACCCATAAAAAATAAAACCGGTGTGATTGTAGCTGAAACCATGAAGAAAATATTGAAAAATGCCGACGGACGGACCCCGAAAAATATTCAAAGTGATCATGGCAAGGAATTTTATAACAGTCAATTTTCTGCATTAATGAAAAAATATAATATTAATCATTACTCAACATATACGATAATGAAAGCCGCCATTGTCGAGCGTCTAATCCGTACGCTAAAAGATAAACTATACAGACAATTTAGTTTGCGTGGGCGTTACAGCTGGTATGATATTTTGAACAAGGTTACGTTAGAATACAACAATCAACGTCACCGTACGATAGGAATGCGACCAGCTGATGTACTTCCGGGCGGCGATAAGGAAGAGATGTTATTAAAAACTGTCTACTCGCACATTAAAATTGCAGGAAAAGGGAATTTCCGAGTGGGTGATATGGTGCGATTGAGTAAACAAAAAACGCTCTTCGCAAAAGGATACACACCAAATTGGACAACTGAATTATTTAAAATTGTTAAAATTAAAATTACCAACCCTGTGACGTATTTATTGGAAGATGAAAGAGGAGATCCTATACAAGGAGCCTTTTACGCTGAGGAATTGCAGAAAACATCAAATCCTAAGATATATTTAGTGGAAAAAATATTGCAAAAGAAGGGAAATAAATTATTTGTAAAATGGTTAGGTTTTGATGCTTCGCACAACAGTTGGATTAACAAACAAAATGTATTATAATTTTATAAATATTAATAATAATATCTTTAAAAACATTCCAGTGTTTCATTTGCAGTTCCACCGTAAACACGTATAAAATGTTTTATTTTTTTTACGTTTTGATAATAATATCTTTTGTTAAAAGTGATAATTTTGCTATAAATTATTTAAATCGATTTGGATATTTAGATTTACCTGAAAATATTTCGGGATTAAAGATTGTCTCGGATAATGACGTGGCGGAAAGTCTTGCACTTTTTCAAGAGTATTATAAGCTACCAGTAGATGGAACATTAAATAATCAAACCTTGGAATTAATGAAACGACCGAGATGTGGAGTACGTGACAATCCTATACCGTACAATCTTGTCAATACTAAATGGGAAAACGTAAACCCTATAAAATGGCATTTCTATTTGGCTAATAGAACGTTAATCAATATCGCCAACGTTGCATTTAAAGCTTGGGAAAAACATATACCCATTAAATTTGTTCGAAGTATTATAAATTATAACATTGTTATTTCAATAGGTAAACAATTTCATTATTGTGTTAAATCGGGTTTGCCTTGTAGAGATCAATTTGATGGTAGAGGTGGAGTCCTTGCACATGCATATTATCCAAATAGAAACAAAACGATAGAGATTCATCTGGATCAAGACGAAGATTGGGATTTAAGTTTGACAAACTCAAACTGTTCAAGTAAAAGAAGCATGTTAAGAGTTTTAATACACGAAATTGGACACAGTTTGGGTATTGATCACAGTTCTAATCATACTGCAATCATGAATTCATTTTATACAAATTTTTCTTTAAATAACGATATCATTCTTACTGAAGATGATATATTGGCTGTACAGAGTATTTACGGTAAACCAATAGAAAAAACCTTGAATTCAAATGATTCCAGAACAACAACAACAACAACAACAGCAACAACAACAACAACAACAACAACAACAAATACACCAAACACAACAAGAACAAGAACAACTATTACTCAAAATGAAATATTTACAGAAAAATCAAATTCTAAAACTGATACTGAGCCTTATCCAAATTTATGTGTTTTGAAAAAGGTTAATACATTCATAATTATTAAAAATCGTTTATATGTATTTCACAAATTATGGGTATGGAGTAAACATTTAAATGAACATACATATAAACGTCCTGAACTGATCACAAAATGGTTTCCGTTTTTACCTCATAATTTTACTAAAATTACTGGCATTTATCAAAGTCTTAACGATCAAATTGTTATAATTGTTGATAAAAAAATGTATTTTATTAATTTCCCCGCATTTCAATTAAGTCATACAAAAAGTACAGCCATTTGGAGACCTAATACGGAAGCTAATATTACTGGAATTGTAAATTCAAATAGCGGTAAAACATTTGTATTTTACGATGATGGATATTATTTACAAGTTGATGAGTGTAATTATCACAGAAAAGCCGTTGGTACCATAATCGATGATTTTGGGGGAATTCCCTCAAAAATAGATTCAGTTTTTCGATTTTCCAACGGCCGTTTGTATTTTTTCAAAAAAAATATGTTTTATGAATATAACGAGTTTTCTAATACAATTACCCGCGTTGGTAATATTGAACTTACAATATTTGGAATACAATGTCCAAATGAGGGACTGCTACTGCAACTTCAAAAACTTTTGCAAACATTAGTATCCGATAAATTTGATTTCAGTAACTCTGATAATTACGAAGAGGATATTTAAATAACAACAACTCAAATCACTTTTGATAAAGCTAACAAATTTGGAATGACTTACCTTTATGATGTAATTTATTTATAACCTGTAAAATGTTTGAAATAAAGAAATAAAAAGCTGTTTATTATAATATTGTTTTTATTTAGTTTTTGTAAACATACTTTTTATATAATTTATAAAGCACATAAGAAAATATAATAACATTAGTAAGCATCAGTATAATTTCTAAAATCAAAATTACATTTTTATCATTATTTACAACATTGTCCATTATTAATTGATTTGAAACAATTATTACACTGCGGTTTTTATCGAGGAACATAAAAGTTGCATTAATCGCATTTGACACTCCAGGGATCGTGCTGACGTTAATTTTAAATGTTCTTGGGTTAGTGTTATTATCAAGGTACATCATTTTCCATTCCGAAGGCCAACTATCATTGATTTCTCTATCGCTGGCGGTTATGTAGCATTGTCTGGCATCTTTGGGTTTTGTGATAAACAAAGTTCCATTAAGCAAAGTTGATAATAGTATGAATGCGGTGCTATTCATTTTTCGATACTTTTGGCATTTTCTCTAGTTGATCGGTAATCTTGACACTTTTTGCAGATACACTTTTCTGCGATGCATCTAAAACAGTTTTTTATGGGTGGAGGTGGTCCGTCTATGTGGTCCTCATCGGTTGGAAGGTTGTAATGCTTATGACAGGGAAGTCTTATTTGGAAATATAAATCACTCTTACATTTTTCAGGCAGGAAGTCCCACAATCTTTCCAAATTTAGTCCATATAGCGATCGTAAATATTTTTCTGGTAGATATTTTACGTATTCACCAGTTAACTTGTATTCATCATACAATTCAATGGCTTTATTTATATTTTCAAATAATCTTATTTCGACTTTGCTAATTTCAGCGGAGCTGCATCCCGTCGAGTTTTGCACACAGTTGCTTTTGCAATTCATAATCACAAATAATTTTTTTAACATTTATAATTTGCTGCAGTAGACGATCCAATTGATAGTTTAGTTGTTGACGATTTCTTAAATGGAGTCGTTTAATGGAGGACGTTCTTGACACCACCATTGCTGTTTGCTTTTTGAAATCTTAAATGGAACTGATTTCATTTTAATTAAAAGAAGCTAAATGCTTTAACACATCCGAAAAGTTGAACACTAACACTTCAAAAAGACTCTCTCTGTTTTCGTAATACGACGATTCGTTCTGCAATGCCACTTGCTTGATTAAATTTTCTTTTTCTATATCGGTAGTATCTGAAGTAATGAGCATATTAACTTCCGACAAACACTGATTAAAAAAATCAAAAAAACGTAATTGACTTAATCTGTTCATTCGTAAATCTATCAATTCAATCAATTTACATAATGTATCAAAACAATGTCGATCTAAAGAAATTTTTATGTCATTTTTTTCAACAACAACAACCTTTTGCCTTTTACACACATCTTCAAAATACAATTTACAATTTTCGAACACCTGTAAATAATTATATTTAAATTAATTACTAATTAAATTAAAAAATCACAACTATTTTACCTCTATAGTTTTACATGGTTCTTTCACTTCATCGACATCGTTGTTCTTTATCTTTTGATTGCAAGTTTTACAAACTCGTTTTCGCTTTTGTCCACCGAGTTGTGGTTTTCTCTTTAACCTGAGATAATCACCAATTTCTTCCTTAAATTGAATAACTTTATTCCATTCGTCTTGTATAAACGAAATGTTTTTCTGTTGCATTGATAATTTTACACAGTGATAAAACCCTCTGTTAGGGCTTAACCCAACCGACACATTAACTGTTTTATTTTTATTGAGAGCATATTTTACTTCATTAATTAAACGCGATTCTTGGTGTAAAAAACTTTCAAAATCTTCGAGAATTTCTTCGAAAAAATTTGAGTCGACAGACATGATGTATACTACTCTATTGCCAGTAATAAACTAAAGATTTGGTTATTCCTAGACAACTAAATCTACACATTTGCTATTTGTACCCCTCCCCATTTTGTTTCCGTTTCATATATTATTATTCTCTCTCCCTATATTTCGCATTTGGTGTGCTTGGGAGCAGGTCAAGTGTCAATTTTTATTTCAGATTCGCAACCTACACGACAAGCGCTTTCATTTGAGTACAATGAAGGCCCTATTTGCAGCACCGGAAGTCGTTATACGGTCGCTAACAAAGTTTTTCGAACACCCTGTATATATGTTCATTTAGTTGAGTTGCTGTTCCTCGCCACAATACAACCTTCAACAAATGATAAGCGCATATTTGAAATTAATCTATAAGATTGTGATTTGAGACACACACAGGAAATGTAAGGTGATTAATGCAATTTATTGCATATATAATATTTTATACAAGATTTCGTTATTTAGTTATTAGAATATTTTTATACACAATGTACGGTTTACGTCAGAAAGTAATTGAATTCCAGCAAGGTGCGTTATGTCCAACTTTAAATAGATGGCTCGGAAAAAGTGCATCTCCAGAGTATCTATATCTAATAGTGACAGAGGAACAAGAAAAAAAACATTGGATATTATTTAGTAGAGCATTAAATGATAACATAACCTTTGATTATCTAAAACTATCAGAAGATATTATATATAATATTTTTATAGAAATTGGAGAAATTGATATTTTTGATTTGATCCAACAAAAATATTTTAAGATAAATGAAATTTTAAAAAAAATTATTCAAGTCGACAATATCGAAGAATACTATCAGTACATCCGTACATTAAGTACTGATTTTTTTGATATGTGTTCTTTAAAAAAATGTGTTCGAAATAAAACAAGATTCATTAAACAAAAGTTTTATAAAAAAAGTTTATTCGTGTAAAATATGTTTTCAAATTATTAATTCTTACCAGGAAACCGCAATTTGGAATAGGTTGATAAGACTATATAAACGACAAGTCTAAACGCTTAAATTTAGTGTGTATAAATATTTTACAATGGAACGTTTTGAAATTATTCAAGAATATTCAAAACACCTACCTAAATTTAAATTAAGTGGTAAAAATGTTGTGTTTAAAATTAAAGACATTCCACCTTTAGAAAATGATGTGCAATGGATTAAAGATGCCATAGATGGAGTAATTAAACATATATGTAGTGAATTGGAGCCTACCGACTTAGTTGGATTTACATTTACTTCAGAAA
Source organism: Tachinus rufipes (assembly GCA_963932245.1). Taxonomy (NCBI): domain Eukaryota; kingdom Metazoa; phylum Arthropoda; class Insecta; order Coleoptera; family Staphylinidae; genus Tachinus; species Tachinus rufipes. The sequence goes on along the minus strand of OZ010748.1, from coordinate 17,252,610 downwards.
ATTTCAAAGAAAAACAACCAGGATACTTATCATTTCGTCGTGCATCTATTATTACTGTAGATGATATATGGTTTGTTTTATCGGCAATTTTTCAAAGTAATGCTAGTGGTTTGCATACTGATAAATTTAGAATCACTGCAACTAGTATCAAACTACCAGAAGGACGCGGACGTGTCAAGTCCTTAAACTTTGCCAGTTTTGAAGAAGAATGTAAAAAAAGAAAAGGAATCATATCTATAAATAACACCGATAATTTGTGTTTACTAAGAGCCATTGTAATTGCTATAGCTCATAGAACAAAAGTAGACAATTTTAAACAAATTATTAAAAACGTTGGTAATATTTTAGATATTAAATCCAAAGAATTACTAGAACAAACAGAGTTAATTATACCTGATGAGGGTGCGGGGATAAACGAGTTAAAAAAAATACAAAAACATTTGAATGATTTTAAATTAACGGTTTATGAATATGGATCAAAAGGAAGAAATGTTATATTCAGTGATGACACAAAATCTAGTGATTGCGCCAGAATTAACCTATTGTTTTATAAACATCATTATAGTGTAATAACTAGTTTAACAGCTGCATTTGTGTGTCGTTACTTTTGCGAAGGCTGTTTTAAACCCTATAATAATAAGAACGCCCATATATGTAATAAAAAATGTAGTTACTGTCATCTAAGTTCAAAATGCAGTATTACAGATAATTGGATAACATGTGATGAATGTAACCGTGTATTTCCAGGTAAAGAATGTTATGATAATCATTTAATGAAAAGTTTAAAATATATATCTACATGTCAGAAATTAAAAAAATGTAATGAATGCTGTAAAATTATAAACACTGTTAAGCAAAATGAACATAAATGCGATGAAGATTTTTGTAAAATATGTCGTAGTTACGAGAACGAAAATCACAATTGTTTTATGAAAGTAGATACAAGAAAACCGATAGATAAAAAATTTTTGTATTTGTTTTACGATTTTGAAACAGTTGAATTAGAAAATGGCAAACAATTTCCTAATCTTTGCGTTATTAATTCAGTATGCGATATATGTATTTCAGAAATAACATTAGTGTTTTGTCAAAATTGCAATTACAGAGAAAAACATTTAAACGGTAAAGAAATTGTTAAAGATTTTTTTAAAATATTATTAGACTATAACAAAAAATTTAAAAAAATAATATGTATTGCACATAATGCACAAGCGTTTGATGCTCAATTTATATTAAATTTTATAGTAACCGAAACTTCTTTAAATCCAAAATTAATAATGAGAGGTTCAAAAATTTTATTAATTGAGCTATCAAATATACGTTTTATAGATTCGTTAAATTACTTTCCTATGCCACTATCTGAATTACCGAAAGCCTTTGATTTAGGTGATGAATTTGAAAAAGGTTATTTTCCTTATTTATTTAACACCTTTGAAAATCAATCATATATTGGAAATACACCAAATATAAAATTTTACGATTCAGAAAACATGATGCCGCAAAACAGAGAAAAGTTTTTAAAATGGTACAATGAACACAAAAATGATTATTTTGAAATGTCAAAAGAAATTCTAAAATATTGCGTAAGCGACGTACGGATTTTAAAAGAAACCTGTTTAATATTTAGAAAAATGTTTATTAATGAGTGTGAAGTTTGTCCTTTTACAGAATCGGTCACTATTGCATCTGCATGTAATTTAATGTTTCGTCGTGTTTTTTTAAAACCTAATATTATTGGTATTATACCAATCAAGGGTTATCGCTGGAGAGATAATCAATCTCGTATAGCTATAAAATGGTTAATATATGAAGAGAAAAAAAGGAACAAACAGATATCACACGCTGGTAGAGGCAGAGAAAAATGTATTAAAGGGTTTAAAGTAGACGGCTTTCTTAAAGAAACAAATGAAATTTTTGAGTTTTACGGCTGTTATTATCACGGTTGTAAATATTGTTTCCCCACTAAGCGCGACAGTGAACTTTCTGATAAACATTATGACACAATGAATGCTCGATATGAAAAAACAATTAGCAGAAGTGAAAAATTAAAATCTTGGGGTTATAACTTAATTGAAATGTGGGAATGTGAGTTTAGAGGTATATTAAAATTAAATCCCGAATTAAATGATCACTCCGTGCTAGAAATAGAACCCTTAAACCCTCGGAATGCATTTTATGGCGGACGAACAGGGAATACCAAACTGTTTTATAAAATAAAATCAAATGAAAAAATTAGAAACGTTGATGTTTGTTCATTGTACCCCTTTATATGTAAATATGGAAAATTTCCAATTGGTCACCCCAAAATATATTTAGGAGATGAATGTAATGCGTTAGATATAAATATTGTTGAAGGTCTTATAAAATGTAAAATATTGCCACCTAAAAACTTATATCATCCTGTTTTACCTTGTAAAATGCACAACAAACTGTTATTTTTATTATGTTATTCATGCGGAATAGAACATGCTATTGAGTGCGTACATAATGATTTAGAACGTGCTCTAGTAGGTACTTGGGTGGTAGATGAAATAAGAAAAGCCGTAGAAAAGGGTTATAAAATAATAAAAATATACGAGTTCTGGGAATATGAAACTTGTCAATATGATAGAGACAAAAATGAATCGGGATTATTTGCTAAATTTATAGATACTTTTTTGAAAATGAAACAGGAGGCGTCAGGTTATCCTTTAAATTGTAATAATATAGACGAGTATATACAGACATATTACCAAAAAGAAGGTGTACTATTAGAGAAAGATAAAATAGAAAAAAACGCAGGAAAACGTTCATTAGCTAAATTAATATTAAATTCATTCTGGGGCAAATTTGGACAGCGTGAAAATCTACCCAAAACACAAATAATTCACTCCTCAAGAGAATTATTTAATATTCTATCTTTACCATTTGTGGAAGTTAATCATATAGAAGAAATTAATGATGACACACTTATTTTAAATTGGCAACATAATGAAGATGATGCTGACACACTGCCTACTGTTAATGTGGTAATAGCGGCTTACGTCACCGCTCAGGCTCGTTTGAAACTATACTCATACTTAGAAGTATTAGATAGACGCGTATTATATTATGATACAGACTCGGTTCTATACATATCTCGGGAAAATGAACACGATTTACCGTTAGGAAATTTTCTCGGCGATTTAACTAACGAATTACAGGATTATGGGAGTGAGGCTTATATCGTAGAATTTGTGTCAGGTGGACCAAAAATGTATGCTTACAAAATTTTTTCTCCAAATACCAACAGTTATAATTTTATATGTAAAGTAAAAGGAATTCGGTTAAATTATAAAACAGCTCAATTAATAAACTTTGACGTTATGCGTGATATGATTTTAAATAATGAACCTAATAATATTTTAATATCTTTTACAGAATTTCGGCGTAGTACATCTCATGAAATTATTACTAAACGTTCTACAAAAACATTTAGTAATAATTTTACAAAGAGAAAAAGATATAATAATTACGATTCTTTGCCTTACGGTTTTACGTAGTTTTAGTAGCTATTTAATAAAATATTTTTAATAAAAATAACATTTATGTATAAACTAATTTCTAATTTTATTTGTAATTAAAGTCGCTTTAATCTACATTTAGGAAGTGATTGAATAACCTTGCTTTGTTTTCACTCGCACATTTCACACGCAATTATAAATGTCTTAATCTACAATAGGAAGTACCTGCGGTTACTTTATCAAATACGTTAAAACAATGCAGTTTCTGAAGTGTGCAAATGTTAAAATATTTAATTACAAACAAACAATCGAACAATACACATCGCAACGATGAATTTCTCCGAATTAAACAAAGTAACCACAATAAAAGAGTGCGTTCGTCTATCAGAGTTAAAAATTGAACATCCGTATATCATACAAGCGGTGTATGAACGATCAACTATGTACGGTAGAACAATTCTTCTAGACTTGGGCGACTTCGATGTCTGGATGCCTCGCCGAATTAATGAGTTTTTCACCGAGGAAGCCATGACTGACTTCAACCAGCATCACACGGGGAAAAAAATCTTATGGATTAAAGAAATCCGCAAGATGCATGGCCGAGACGTTCCAACTTTCGAAATTAAAGATTTGCAATAGTAAGTTTGAATTTATTTCCTATATTAAAGAATAGTAAAATTATTTATAATATTTTTATTTTCAGATTTCTACTTTTACCTACGCCGCCTCGTCTCAGACACGTGTAATTAATAACAGTTAACATGTTACATATTAAAATTAAATAATAAATTTCTATTGTTTTATAATTATGTATTGTTGTATTTTTATGATTACAATCACTTTTTATTCTTCGTTTTAATTTAGGAGGGTTGTTTATATTTTCTACGGAGCAAATAAAATTAAAGGCAAGTACAAATTAAATATATAATAATAATATAATAATAATAATGTTTATTCAATTCGACAAAAATACAATTTAGATATAAAAAGTCAATTTAAAAATTAAAATTAAAAATTAAAATGTAGTTATAAGTTAAAACACTTTAAAATTTACACATATTACAACATTTTACAAAATAATCATTTACAATACTATAAAAACAATTTGCAAATTAAAACCTAACCCACACTGTAAGACCATATGCTATGATATACTTTTAATATATATAATGAAACTTTCAATATTAAATCATATTAATTAAATTCTTAAATGTTATTAAAATTTAAATTTTATCTTGCTAAATTTTTGTTTGATACTGCTAAATCGTGCCCCCGCGCCGCCGGCTCCGACGCTCGCGCTGGCGCCAGCGCCGGCGCTAACGTTAGCGCCGGCGCCAACGCTGAGTAATTAGTACGGATGCTGTTAACACGCATACACACGTTTTTGTATTTTTAGCGCTTAGGAGCAGGTCAAGTGGAACTTTTTATTTTATTTTCGTAACGTACGCATCGAGCGCTTTCATTTGAGTACAATGAAGGCCCTATTTGCAGCACCGGAAGTCGTACATCCGGTCGCCATTTTTTATTTTGGAATAAAGATAACCACTTCCGGTCGCCATCTTGCATTTATTTTTGACGCACCCTGTATGTACAAAGTCTTTTGAACACCCTGTATACATGTTCATACAAGCATTACGTCATACTTCTCCATCCCACTCTTTCGTATTACTCGCACTCATTAGTTCTTATGGAAAATTTGCATAAACAGGAAGTCGCTGATAACAGCTGATAAGAGCTCACGCCGAGCGTTGCGAGCGCCGCCATCTTGGAAAGGGGGCGGAGCTACCAATGCTATTAACATACACTTTTTTCCCAGCACAGAGTGGCCCTTATACTACTGCCTAACAATCAAAACATGATATAAGACAAGTCACGCACACACAAACATAGATTTAAAATAATGTCAGTATAATACATAATAATAAATTAAAACAAATATGTATAAGAACATGGTAAAATAAGTAACAAGATCAACATTTTTTATAATAACGAATAAATAAACAAAAATAATGTTATTTATCATTTTGTATTTATTATTGTGTTTGGCTACTAACTTAGGTTACTTTTCTAGTGTTACGTTTTTGAGGCAAAAATTAAAATATAAGATAAGAAATTTATTTTACAAAAAATTCAGTACAAAAAAAATACAGTATGTGCTAGTCAAATAAAAATAAAATACAAATCATTTGCTTTAAAACGTTAATCAAATACGTACATACAGTTTAAAATTACAACAAATTAATACACTAAAATAATATTTGCAATCAAAACTAAACCTTAAAATTGATTGCCATGTATTCGTCTATGGTATATTACTTTAGCAGTAAAGGGTTTTTTTATTACAGTTTTGAATAGTTTATAATTATTTTTCTTGATTTGTTTTGGTAAATGATTGTATAGTTTAACAGCTGACGTTTCTAGTATTATATTGATGATGATCGCCAAGATGTTCTAATTTATTTATAATAACAAGTGTTTATATAAACTGAAAAGGTTTCAGAAAAGTTGTTGTTTTGTTTTATTGTAATTAAATTCACATGTTGCCAAAGAACATATATTGGTTGGGTATTTTTATATTCAAATCAAATTATAAAGTTGAATCGACTGCGTAAACACGTGTTTTTGGTGCTGCCGACAATCAACTCGTTAAACACGAGCATTATCGGAAAATCAAAAACAAAAGAAAAAAACCGTAACGTAAGATATAATGGGCAGTGGAATATAAATAAAAAAATAGTGAAAAAGTGGTAGGAAGACAAATAAATAAGACTAATCAACATATAAAGTTGAAGATAATGCTGAAGAAAGAATCAAATAGAAGAAGCAAGTGTGCCAGAAGAAGACGGGTGTATCCCGCGTCAATAACAACGTGGCTCGGCTCAACAAAAAGAGTGGAAGTGTGACGGGTACATATGAAGCGTCGAGTGCTAGGAGAAAACATGTGTAAAAACAAAACATCTAATCTACAATCTATGGTCCACATTAGTAGCAATCAGTGAAAAAGAAAAATTCATACATTATAAAGGGTTTTCCAATAAGAAGTTTCATTTTGAATAGCAGGCTATTTGGGCAGCTGTCAATTTTGAAGCTATTATCTTTTGACATTTTACAAGTAAAAACTACGCTATTATTAAAAATGGAACAATACAAGCTTCAACAAGGCATTAAAATTATTAAAATTCACTACAAACATGATCACAATTTTTCAGTCACAATTCGCAAATCTAAAGCACTTTTTTTCATAAAGCACCTTCTTGCCCAGCAATAGTAAACCTGGTGGGAAAATTTGAGCTGTTGAGACAAGTTTGTGATGTAAAGAATCAAAACCGTGTGCATCGCTCAAGAACACATGAGAATATTGCTGATGTAGCCCGTAGTGTTAAAGAAAACCCAGGTTTGTCGATTCCTTGTTGATCTTTGGAATTAGACACTCCACAAACGACATTACACCGTATTTTGCATAAAAACTTAAGTCTTAAGGCGTTTAAAGTTCAGTTAACACAAGAATTCAAGCTGGTCAATCACCATAAACGTCGTATTTTTGCTGATTGGGTCCTTCAAATGCTTCAAAATTATCCGAAAAATCATCTTCAGTGATGAGGCTCATTTTTACCTCGGAAGCTACGTTAATAAGCAGAATTGTCGCATTTGGGGCTTAGGAAATCTATAAATGATTGTTGAAAAGTTTTTGCATCCTCAATATGTCACTGTATAGTGCGGTTTTTGGGCTGGCGGTGCGATTGGACCTTACTTTTTCGAAAATAAGGCTGGTGGAACTGTTACAATGAATGGATGGCGCTAGCGAGCTATAATTACTGATTTTTTATGGCTGACGTTTATTTCCAGCAAGACGGCGCCACACAAGCAACAAAACAATCGCAATTTTGTAAGAAAAGTTTTCTGACCGTGTTGTTTCTCGAAAAGGTGATCACAATTGGTCACCAAGATCTTAAGATTTAACACTTTTAGACTTTTTTCTTTGGGACCACGTGAAAGATAAAGTCTATGCCAATGACCCACAATGTTTTGTCTTGAACCGACGTTAAAGATAAAATTTGAGAAGTTATCGAGGACATACAGCCGCAAATGTGCAAATTGGTCATGGAAAATTTCATGAAAAGAATGTGATATCAATTTCAAAAGTTAATGGCATACTATTGTCTTGACAATAAAATAAACATTTATTGATTTTTCTTAGATAATACCCGTTTTTTTTTTTAAATATCAAAATAAAACCTCTTATTGAAAAACCCTATATAAATATATAAAAATAAAACAATATAAAATAAATAACAAGCTAAAAACCATATAGATCAGAGATTATAAAAACATAGCAAAGTAAATAAAATAGAAAAGTACAAATATTAAAAAGTAAAAAAAGTGAATCCACAAAACAGAAAAAAAACAGATTATACACAATCACCTAACATAGAATAGAATAGAATAGAATACATTTATTTTGCCAATAATACCTTAAAATAATACAAAAAAAAATTTTATAATAAAACATGGTTTTTGGTCAAACAAAATTACATAAAATATAAGATTATAAAGAAACAATATTAAAATATAAATTAAATCATTAAAGTATGGTGACATTCTGTATGTCTTGATAAAATTCTAGAACCAAATATAGTGCCATATTTTTTAGTATATTTTTTATCTTGAGTTTAAATGCTTTTGGTTGCATGTTTTTAAGACCCTGTGGAAGGGAGTTGTAAAGTTAAATATTTATTGAGTTATTTTCGGATTTTGCCAACCTAAATTTAGATGTTCTGATGATTTCACAAAATCGTGTTGGATATTGATGGCATTTATTTATTGTTGCAAATTTATTTCAGTTTGCATTTATGTAAGAGACCGTACTAAAAATATATATTGCAGGCAAAGTCATAATTCCTAAGCTTTTAAAATAAGGTTTGTAAGGAGTATTATATAGAAGGTTACAAATAGTTCTTACAACTTTTTTCTGTAAGCGAAAGTCGGCAACCATATAGTAAGAATGATTCAAACAAGGATATATATAATGATATAATAGTTTCCTTATTTAAAGTTTTTATTAGCTTACGGATAATAAAGAGGGTGGTTGATAACTTGCTGGCTAGTTCATCTATGTGGGACGTCCATGATAAATTGTCGTCAATTCGTATTCCCAGTAATTTAGCATTATGATTCTGTATGTGGTTACGATTTGATGACAAAATTAATTTTTGTGTTTTTGCTAAGTTTAGTAAGTAAGAATTTTAATATTAATATTATTACATATATACATTAAACTAAAAATTAATTATAAAACTATCTCTAGCAACAAATTAAAATTAAGATAAAATGAATATGTATTTTTAATGTATAAAATAAAATAAAAAATGGTTTTGTCCCTCTCTATCGTCCTGAGGTTTGTGGGTATTCATTCCCGTCTCAGGCTATCGGTATTGAGAGCTTGATTGAGTTGTTTTCTTTATTAATTTAATTTATAATTTGTCATGTAGTAGCATGTGTTTTATTTTTAGTTTAAATGGTATGTAGTTAAGACTTTTTATAAATGTTTGCAGATTATTAAATTGCTTTGTAGATTCTGTTGTTAGTGTCTGTTTGCATTTAACAGTTGTATATTTTGTAGTCCTTATGTGCAATTTTCTTTTTGTTTGGTGGTTGTGTATTTCTTTGTTTGACTGTATTTTTATATTAGTTTTTATCATTTTGTGATTTATTTTATATAGCAATAGTATATTGTTCAAGTCTATCATCTTATTTATATTTAATTCTTCCTTGTATAGTTCAGTTGACGATGTTTTTCTGTCCAGTGTGTATAAAATTTTGATAAATTTATTTTGTTTGTAGTTTGTTTATGTTTTTTTTGGTTGGGTTTCCCTAGATATGGTTTAGGTACTTGTTATATGATGCAAATATTGCATGATAAACTGATTTTTTTGAGTTTTTTGGTAGGTAATTTTGTATTTTTGTTACAGCCCCTATTGTTGAAGAATTTTTTTTCACAAGTTTGTTTATGTGAGCATCCCATTTCAGGTTTTCTTAAATAGTCAGACCCAGGTAATTCACTTCTTTTATTTGTCATATAGTTTTGCCATTTATTGTTATTGTTAAGGGGTTTCCAGTTTGTTGTTAAAAATCATGTATTCTGTTTTTGTCTTGTTGATAGTAAGTAGGTTGTTGTAATACCATGTCTCTAAGGTTTAAACGTCTTCTTTAATGAGCTTTTCTAATTCTATATTTTCTTTTCCCGAATATATAATGCATGTGTCATCAGCATACATATAGAGTGTTCCATGTAATCTAAGTTCTAAAATATCATTTGTGTATAGTATATATAGTGTCGGTGACAATATTCCTCCTTGTGGTATGCCGTAATCAGACTGTAGTGGTTTGCTTTCTGTAGAGTTTACTTTTGTTTTTTGTGGTCTGTTTTTATGGTATGTGTCTATTAAATTTAGTTCTTTACCCTTTATTCCAATTGCTTCCAGTTTTTTAATAAGTTTTGTTTTGAATATGTTATCAAATGTCTTTTTCATGTCGATGTACATTGCTACTACAGTTTCTTTTTGGTCCACTTTACGCTTTATATGGTCTATGAGATCATATGCAACTGTTTGTGTTCCAGAATTTTGTTGAAACGCATACTGTTGTTTGAGTATTATGTTGTTTTTGTTTATTTGTTCAGTTAGTCTAGTATGAATCACTTTTTCTAGTATTTTATTTAGTGTTGATAGTAGTGATATAGGTCGATAATTTTCTGGTTTTGTTTCATCTTCTCTTTTATGTATAGGCACTATTATTGTTTGTTTTATGTAACATGGGTAGATACCTGTTTTGATAACTTTATTTATTATGTTCACCAATATTGGTGTTAGAATGGTTTTGTTTTGTTTTATTATGTTGTTTGTAATTTTATCAAAACCTGGTGTTTTGTTGTCTTTCAATTTTATAATTATTTTAATTATTTCTTCTTGCGATGTGCAATCAAAGTGTATGTTGTTTATTTTTCTTTTTATTGTTGTAGTTTTTGATTCTTTATTTGTTCTTGAGAGTTGTTTTTCTGCTAGTTTTTTTCCAATATTTGTAAAATATTCATTTATTTCATTTGCTATTTCCATTGGTATTTTAGTTGTTGTTCCATTTTCTTTTAATATTTGTTCAAAGTTTATTTGTTTAGAAATCTTTTTGTTAAGCTGTTTGTTTATTAATTCCCATAGTTTTGTGGGGATATCTTTGTTTGATTGAAATTTGTTTTTATAATACAGTATTTTGGTATTCTTTATGTTGTATATCGTTATCTTTTTTTGTTTGCAGTATTTGTTTTTTATTGTTTGATTGTTTGGGTTTCTAAGGTGTTTTTTGTGAAGTTTGTTTCTTTTTTTAATGTTGTCTAGAACTTCTGTACTGATCTATGGGCTTTGTTCTGTTCTTTTAAACCTCTTTGTAGTTTGTTTACTTTCTATAATTTGTAGTAGTTTTTTTGACAGGTTTTCAAAGCTATCTATTTCTTTTGTTTTCATGTTGTTAATTTCTTTAGTTATTTTGTTGTGATCTGTAAAAATATGTTCAAAATACTCATATTTTTGTTTATTAGTTTTATGCTTTGTTTTTATTTTGGTTATTAATTTGCAGTGATCAGATATATTTGATGGAATTATTGTTAGATCTTCTACTTCTTGTTTATTATTTGTTATAACATGGTTTTTTCCATTTGGGTTAGAGTTTTTTCTTGTGTAGTATTGTATTGATGTTTTGTTTACTATTTTGTAACCATGTTCTAATAATATGTTTTTATATTCTCGTGTCTCGTTATCGTTTTCTGCAATATTAACATTTAAATCGCCTATTATTATTTGTGGTTTTTTTCTGTTGATGATATTGTTTTTTAGTGTCGTTTTAAGATCTCTGAAGTTTATTCGTGGGGGTTTGTAGATTAGAGTAATTGCTGTATTTTCTTCTTTTAGTTGTATTGTTAATATTTGTATATCTTTTATTGTTTTATTTGTTATAAATTTATATTTCGTATCTTTTTTAATATACAGCGCAATTCCAGCTCCTTTGGTGCTTCTTGAATTGTATTCTGCATTGTAATTATCTAGTCTATAAAAGTCTTGGTTATATGGTTTTAACCAGGTTTCTGTTATTGCAATTATAGTGGGTTTATTATATATTGTAGGAATGAGTTCTATTTCTTCATATTTGTTTTTTATACTTCTGGCACTATGTAAATATATTAAATACATTTTGAATTGTTTTATATGTTTTTTTTTTATTTAGGTTTTCTATTTTAAATTTTCTATGTCAGAAACATTTTTAATTTTAATTTTTGTGCTTGTATCGGTTTTTCTTATGTATATGTTCCCATCTCTGGTCCATAAATATTTGTATTGAGACTCTTTTTTTGTTCTTTTGCTTTAAAGAACAGCATGTTTGTTTGTGCCGTTAGTTGTTCGTTTATGTATATTTCGTTGGATTTTCTTTTCAAATCACATTCTATTGTAGTAATTGATCCAATATTTTTTCTTGTTTTCAAAATATTTTTCTTGTCTTTTTTATTTTTCAATTCTACAATTATTGGACTTCTTTCATTTAAGTTGTCTTTTCTGTATGCTGATTTTATTTGATCTTTTTTTATATTTGTGTTAAGTGTCTTCATTATTTTTATCACAATTTCTTCTGATTTTTCATTTTTTTCCTGTTTGTCGACTCCGACTATTATTATATTGTTTTGTATTTTTTTCGTTTTCGGTTTTTTCAAGTGTTATTTCTAATTGAGGTTAGGGTATTTTAATAAAAAATTTATACTTTATTGTGCTGATTTTATTTTTATATATTAAGACCGGTTTCGGCAGTTAGGCCATCATCAGTTTTTTCTTTTCTTTTCACAGGTGTTGTTGTGTGTTGCGAGTGGTGTGAATTCACACCTCAATTATTTTAAACTGTGCAATAATCAGAAACAAATACTGTTATTTCTAATGTTTCTACTCTTTCTATTAATTCTTCATTTAATTTTTCAGTTTTTTTCAGTTGCTTTTTAATTTCTTTATTTTCTTTTAAAATCTCATCAAATTTACTACTCATATATTCTACTGATGTTTTTAGTTCTTAGTTTTCATGATATCTTTGTTAGTAGTTTCTTCTTCGCTATCGCTTGATTCATCTTTTTTATTTGTATTTTTTGAGTTCCTTGTTTTAGTCATGTTTTTAATAAAACTTTACATTAAAAGGATTTGACAGGGACACAATTCTTCACACTAAAGTGCCCGTTTTAGTGACTAACCAGTAAACTAGACAAGATATAGGCAACGGATAGGTAATATGAGTGAGAACAGAGGAAGGTTAATTACAGTGAGTGAAATAAGTTAAACGTAATATTATAACAGATGTTGATGGTATGATTTAGTAAAATAAATTGGAAATGATTTAAAGTTAAAATAAAATAAAATATAATATTAATGACTAGATTTAAAAAAAAAAATTAACAAACTAAATGTAAAAAATAATTTTAGGCTGAAGATTTGAACCGCGGACCCTTGATTTATGAGTCGGGTTTCTAACGCAGTGTGTTACGGTGGTAGGTAGCGGATATTTGTTTTATAGCTAATGCAGTGACAAATATTGTAGACACTGTTATTGTTGTGAATATTAAACTGTGTAGAATTTTAGGTTATATATGAAATAACTCAGCTAATTTTAACTAATAGTCTGCAGGTTAAATAATTTATTCCACAAACGTTTATAGACAAGCAAATAATACAACACAAAACCAATACAATGTTAGATAATTTGCTAGGAACCAATCAGTGGCGTTTTTTTCAATATTTTTTGCTACATTCTGCAGCATCTCAATATTCTTGTGAGAACATATCAAGGAAGTATCATCTGCATATAAAATAGATTTTGCCGGTGCCATAAATTGAGCCAGATCATTCACATAAAGCAAAAACAACACAGGGTCCAAAACTGAACCCTGTGGTATTCCGTGTTTTATACTAGATATTGCAGATCTTGTATGGTTTTCTATCACACATTGTGATTGACCGCTGAGATATGACTCAAACAGACGAAGAGCAACTCCGCGGATGTTATAATATTACAGCTTTACTAACAATATTCTACGATTGACACAGTCAAAGGTTTAACTAAGATCACACAAATAACACATGTGTAGGCGCTATCTTCCATGCCGTCAACTATGTGTTTCAAAAGCTCTTCAACAGCGTCAGTGCTGCATTTTTTAGCTCTAAACTCATACTGGTGCTCTGTTAAAATATTATTTTTATTAAGATAAAGCATTAGACAATCTTTTATAAGAATTTCAAACACTTTTCCTAATAAAGGAATGATGGAAATGGGTCAATAATTGTTCATATCATTATTGTCGCCTTTTTTAAGCACTGGTAAAACTAAGGAAGTTTTAAAAATAGCAGGAAATGTTCCACTTTCTATACATGTATTAAATAGGTGAGTCAGCTGATTTATTATAATACTGGTTATATTTTGAAATGTTTAGCAATTGATTCCAAAAATGTCATTAACATTCGATTTTTTTAATGATTTTATTGCATTACAAACTTCTTCAGTAGTTGCCGGTGCGATGAAAAATGAGTTATGATGGGATGGCATAATTTTGATTATTTCTGAAGCAGAAACGTTATTATTAGTGGTAGGTAATGAAGTAATTAAATGATCTGCTAGTGAGCTAAAATAATGATTCAATTCTGAAGTAGGCATGGATATAGTGTTAATTTTTTTACGTTTTCCTCTTTCTGAATTAATTATTTGCCATGATGCTTTGTTTTTATTGACAGCTGTGTTTATGTAATTACTATATGCGTTTTTCTTTGTTATAGTTATTGTTTTTCTGAATAGTTTTCTATAGGTATTATAATTGTTTTTTGTTTGTGCAGTACAAAACAAAGCATAGTAAATAATTAAAAACAACAAAATAAATTAAAATAATAAATAGAAATTAATAAAAATAATAATAGATAAATATCAAATAAAAACAAAATTTTAGATATACATTAAAGCAAACTACAAATATAATTGCATATTCGTTCGCATCGCCATTGCAATTTATATGTAATATATAGTTTCTATTTATATACAGCATATTGGAAATAAAACTAATGTTGTCAGCAATTCGATAGACAATTAACAACTATATATGTAGTCTAATTAAAGCCGACCTGGATAAGTTATCAACCGATCTAAATCAATTTAAAGCGGACATAACCTTCCAACTTGCTGAGTATCAAGTAAAGATTGTTGATCTTGAGTTGAAAAATGCAGTACTTGAAAACAAATTTAAAAACTTATTAAAAAAGAATAGAAAAATAACATAATTGTATTTGGTATGCAATTAAATCAAGAACGGGGATTTTCAGATATCGTACTAAAAACAATAAATAGCTATCTTAACACAACATATACAAAGAAAAATGTTAATAACATTTATAAATTAGGAAAAATAAAAGATGATGGCAAGATAATACCTATATAAAATTGAATTTTTATCGTTTTTATCAATAAAAGGAATATATAAAAACATTTGACCTTACCTAGAAAGAGAAAGAAGAAAAAAAAAACACTTAAAAAATTTATTTCGCGCAGGCTAAATACAAGTGTTTAAATGTAGAACTAAAACACAATCCACTAATAGTTAATGGTGAGGAATTCAAAGTGATGATTTAAACAATTCCAACAAAATCTTCAGTTTCATTGGAAAAATGTAAACAAACCGAACAACGTTCTACTTGATCAGGAGCAGCACGTACAGAAGAGAAAACACTGCTGCCACAAAAGTTAATCCACTAAGGCAACACAGTACTAGTACAAATACAGTACAAATAACTCGAGAGCATGACCGACTTAAAGAAGCCAGGCGGCCAATCGGACTATTCAAATAAACAAACAGTGCCGACTCGAAATAATCCACCGCAAAGAGGTAAAAACAATAAAAGTTAGAACGTTTTTGTTTAAACGATAGTATTTTAAGTGATGTAGTCTACTTACAAAATTTTCAAATCCATAGAAGAGATAGAGGTTCACTAAACTAGGACTTACACAGTTGATTACCGAACCAACCAGAATAACTTTAAAGTCAATCATGCCTATTCAGATATTAAAACGTAACAATATAATTAAATCCAATAAAACTAATATTCCATTAGAGTTGTCCAATGTAAATTAAATAAACAATTACTTTAAAAACATAGTTCCTAACAAAACAAATCAACATAAAAATGATATTATAGAGTTTAACAAGAATAATGTAAATCAAGTTACTACAAATAAATAAGAATTTAAAAAAGTTGATAATAATTTAATAATAAAAATATTGATGTCACTAAAATCAAATTCTACAGGATTCATTGCCAAATACATTACGCACATAATGAATTATTGTATCAAATATAGCGTGTTTCCAAAGCTTTGGAAAAACATACCAATTCCAAAACATAATCATCCACTTAAGTTAAAATATCTTAGACACATTAGTATACTGCCATGTTTGTCAAAAGTATTAGAAAAACTTTTGGATATCAACTCAGAATGAAATACTGTGTTGCATTGTGGTATCCTAATTATGTAACGTATAACAAAATTCTCAAAACAGTACAGCGTTGTTTTTTGAAATATTTGTACTTTTTTAACAGCTGCACATATCCGGAAAGGCATTATGCTTATGCGTCCTTATTATCAACTTTTCACCATGACATACTATTAGCCCTTTTTCACTATGTTGGTATAGGAACAAAAAGTATTAAGCTTTTACACGGTTTTATAATAAATAAAACAGTTAATAATAGTCAGAATATGCAAAGAACACATCAGTCTCAGCCAGTTTGAATTCAGAAACGCATTAGGTACAAGAAAGGCTCTTTTCAGCGTCCAAGTCCTTATACAAAGATGTAGAGACTTTGACTGTGATGTACATGCATGCTTCATCGATTACCAAAAGACTTTTGACAACGTACAATACGACAAACTTATAGAAATAATAAGAAACATAGGACTCGAGTACAACGATATAAGAGTCATACGTAACTTATACTAAAATCAGACAGCGTCAATACATATCCAAAGGGAAAACTAGGAAGACATCAAAATCAAAACAAGAGTCAGACAAGGATGCGTTCTATCATCAATCCTAACATATACTCCGAGCATATCTTCCAAGAAGCATTAGAAGACACAAATATTGCTATCAAAATAAACGGCCAGCATATAAACAATATCAGGTATGCTGATGATACAGGTGTATTCGCGGGCAGTCTTGAGAACCTCCAGGAACTGATGACTAAGATAGCAGAAACCAGTCAAAGATATGGAAACAAAATACATGATAATATCAAAAAACGCAAACCATCCTGATCAACTGATAGTGAATAACAAAGTGATCGAAAAAGTCCAAACATATACATACCTCGGAACAACAATCAACAGCAGTTAGGATCACTCACTAGAAATTAGATGCCGGATAGAGAAGTCTAGACCCGCACTTCTCAAAATGTAAAAGTTGTTCAGAGCTCACAATCTGCCCTTGTCAACAAAAATCAGATTATTAAAGTGCTATGTTTTTCGGATACATTTATACGGGGTAGAATTATGGACTTTGACCGAGACCAGTTGTAAGAAACTAGAAGCATTCAAAATATGGCTTTACCAACGCATCTTAAAGATCTCCTGAATAGAACATGTAACCAACAAAGAAGTCCTTGAAAAAATTGGCTGAGAAAAGGAACTAATATTAACAGTAAAAGCAAGAAAACTGGAATACATTGGGCACATAATAAGGAATAATCAACGATACGGACTACTGTAACTGATTTTACAAGGCAGAGTGGAAGGAAGAAGTGGACCAGAAAGAAGAAGAACGTCTTGGTTAAAGAACCTACGCACATGGTTCAATACATCAACAGTAGACCTCTTTAGAGCAGCAACCGACAAAGTTTGAATAGCTATAATGATCGCTAACGTCCGAAGCGGACAAGCACCATAAGAAGAAGAAAAAGAAGAAGAAGAAGAAGAACAGTTAATAGGTAGCCAGATATCAGACTGTGTAAATCTTTTAAAACAATCAGCGTGCATTTTGTGAATTTAAGTCAATTTACAAAAACAGACAAATTCTCAACAAAAATATAAAGAAAATACTTTGCGACAGCTTTGTACTCTCACATTATAACCATTGTGATATGCTTTATTGACCGTGTCTGGATGAAGTAGATAAGCGTAGAATACAAAAAACCCAAAACTCATGTGTAAGAATGGCAAATGGAATACCTAGACACAAATTTGTATCATGCACAGGAAATGCATGGGCTGGCTAAGTATGGCAGAGAGAAGGAAATGGCATCCAAAAACATTTATTCACAAAATAATATCTTTAAGAACGTACCGACCGCTACCTTGGTTTGTAGAATTTTAACAAAAACGGCAACTTTCCCTTCATCGCTGTTTCTACAAATAATTTGATAATCGATCTATTTTTTTACCAATATATTTAGAAAGGAATAAACTATTATATGTATTTTTACAAAAAAATCTAGTCATTAGTAAGTCTATAGTAGCTTAAGTTTTAATATGTTTTTAATTATCCAATCTAGTCATTTTAACTCAACTAGTCTGAAAATATATACTATAGTATTTCATAATGTATGTAAAGTTAATTTTATTGCTGTATATGTTCACCTTTACCTCATACAGCATACGGTTTGGTTAGAGTGTTTACAACCTTTTCATACCACTTTCTTCAAATACTATTTTGGTTTTTTTGTTACATTTGTTTGTAGCTTGTAAATGATTGTTTTGAGCAAATTAGATTATAGAGTTATAACATTATTATGTATATTTTATCGTATTGATTTTAAAATATTTATAAAGTATTTAGTATTAAGAATAGTAAATTAGATTATTAGTTTATTTATATAATTTGACTATATATATATATATTAGGGTGTCCGTTATTTCCTAATTTGCAAATTTTTTTGAAAGGACCAGTTAAATATTAATTTTGGACGTCCTTCGATAATATTTATTTTTTAGATTTATCCAATGGATTTAGATAAACAACCATGGAATGGCAATAGGACTTGTTTTTATTTATTTATTTGTATTAATTACATTTGTCGTTTACTATCAGCGAACGTTTCGGGGATGAAACTATCCCCTTCCTCAGCGCTAGAAATGGTTTATATATAAATAAGAGATTAATGAACATAAATTAGCTTAATTAATTAAAACATGATTTTAACATTGACAAATTACATACAAATCATGAGAAACATTTACAAACCAAAAAAAATTTTTTTTTTAGAGGGGGCTTACCGGTGACATGAAGAATTATGTCCGTACAACATAAGATTACAATCTAATACGTATTTTCACCATTGTTATCTATTATTTGAAAGCCACGTTTGGATTTTCTTTATATATAATATTTTATAATTATTGGTCAGATAGCGCTGAGGAAGGGGATAGTTTCATTCCCGAAACGTTCGCTGATAATAAAAGACAAATGTAATTAATACAAATAAATAAATAAAAACAGGTCCTATTGCCATTCCATGGTTGTTTTTCTAAATCCATTGGATAAATCTAATTAATAAAAAAAAATACCAGTTAAAGGTTTTTTTTTTATGGTAAATAACTATTTTGAAATAAAAAACTCATTGGTAATCGTATTTTCGCGTGCTTTCAGGCAAATCAAATTTCCCATTTGATTAACTTGGGAAAATCGTCATTAAAAGATCAATTTTTTTTTTACAATTTGTAGATCTTTATATGTGTCAACATACCGTGGCAAAACTTCAAAAACCGTAAATTGAATACAGGGAATATTTTTTTTGCAACAAGCAAACCATTTTTCTTGCAAATTTTAGGTCTGTTGCACTGAAAAAACTAAAAAAACAAAAAAAAAACAGATAAATGAATTTGCTATGCACCTTTATCAATTTTTCACTGCAAACGTCATAAAATAACGTCAAAATTTGTGTTCTATGTAAAATTTACGATCGATTACGTGCTCTCTGACATTTTTCTACGTCAAAATGAAAATTTTTGAAAGCATACCATATTTGCTTTCAAAAATTTTTATTTTCTAATTTTTTGGAAAAAAAACATCAAAACTTTTTAGACGGTCTATTTACAAATACCGTAAAAAAACTGCAAAAATAATGTAGAAACTGAAAAAAATTGTTAAAACCAATATATATATATAAAAAAAATTCAAAGTGTTTCTAAATTTCCATAAAATGGTTTGATTTTGAATAAGATTTAAAAAATGGTTAAAAGTTGAAATATTCTTAAAATTTTTTTGCTGTCTGTTGACCGTATCCATTCTTTTAATAAAAAAAGAATATACTTTAAAATAGGTTTCTACAGTAAATAATTTTAAGTAAATAACGAAGAATTCACAGGGTTGGTACAATGCTTATATTTTTATTAATTTTTTTTATTACAGATATCAAATTACATACTTCAAAATTCTTTTCTACTTGCGCACTCGATCAAATTCCTTTAAATTGCTATAGTTGGCGTTTTTTTTTTCGATAACTAGAATATTTAAAAAAAACTGTTTCGCTTAATTTTTAAATTTTTTAACGAGTGTTTGTTTGTTTACATTTGTATATATCTTATTCTTCTACTAGTAGAATCAGGTATTGTCTTTGATTTTCTTTTTTTGCCAATGCATTTGTATAATCTTGGGTAAGTTTTACATCTCTTTCTGCGACATCGTTGACAACACGTAGTTCTTTTATTTTTTGTCTACCGTTTTTGTAATGATCATTATTCTCCCATTCATCAATATCAAAGGCAAGAAAATCTTCATTAATTTTAAATCTATCAAATAGCTTGATGGACGAAGGTAGTATGAAATGATCGATATTGACATCTTTTAAATTTTCCATTTCTTCTACAGATTTTACAAAATATTGTTTGCTTGCATCGTTTGTAAAATCATCTTTGTCAATCTCATCATTCAGGCTCAATTTCTTCACAATGTTTGATTTTGTGTTTTTTGAAACTCTTTTATCAAACAGCCCAAAAACGCTGACTTCTGGGCATAAATACCACAGGTGATTTTTAAATTTCCAAAGAGATTCATTTGCGACTTTTGGATCAATTTTTCTGTATTCAAACAAACCTTTTATAAATCCCATGTAATTTTTCGGTGAATTCAGCGCCAGAGGAGCGGTGGTAAACCAATGTTTTAAATAAACAAATATTACAAATAAACAAACGTCCAATAACTTGTCTTTTTCATTATCTAAAAAAGGGTAAGAATCCCTGAAAATGCTATATGATGCTTTCGACATCCACCGTGCATGAGAGCACCCAATGGGTTTTTTAAAGGTAACTTCATGTCTTAAGACTAAACCTAAAAAAATCGAGCAAGATTAAGAAGCTCCTTGTAATCATCTCGAGGAAGTTTGCTATTAAGTAGTTCGTTAGTAAGTTTGTCAATATCTTTTATTTTTGATCTAAGCAATTTATCTAATACTTTATCTTCGAGACCAGTTTTGAAATCTTTTTTATTTATATTAGGCCAATAAGCATTGAATTTCAAGAAAAACTCTATTTCTGAACCATTCTTTTTCTTAAATTTATGTGCAAAAACTCTACTCAAAACTATTTCATCAATATGATGGCGACAAGAATAACTGTAGCCCCTTTAATGTTACTTAAATTTGAATTTGTGGTATCACAACATAAAACTTCTACAACATCGGTCAAACCCCACTGTTTCAAAGCTTTATAAACATATTCGGCTTGGGTGCGACCTTTTTTTCATTTGGCAATGCCGGTACGTTTAAAATCTTTTTAGTTTTTCTATATGTAATAATAACAGGCATTCTACCTTTCTTTTGGCAGTCTACAAAATCGGGCATGAGTTTTCCATCCCAATGAACAATTATTGGTCTATTAATTTTTTGATCGTTGAACAACTTTTTGATTCTTTCAGATTGTCTTTCACGATTTTTTTTTTGTGTTTCGTTTATTGAAGTTTAATTTATTATTAAAGATTGAACGTCAAAACCTAAAGCTTCTGCTACTGCACAAATTATACGAGTGGAATTTTGGTACAAAACTTTGCATTTATCTAATGTGGCAACAACTTTTTCCGTAAGAACATTTACGGTAGCTCAAATATTTTGATTTTTATAATCTCGCCCAGATGGTATGACAAATGCTCCGAGTTGACGGATAGCTCAAAATTTCTTCAGTGGAATTTTTGTCAATTAAACGTGGGCCATTCTCTCTGGCTGTAACACAACGTAAAAATTGGGATATTTGATTAATCGATTATATAGTACAAATTAAAACGTATCAATTTTTTATAACCAATTTTTGTGCATTTTATATTTTTATACTTTAGTGCTTCTGAAATAGTCAACCACGTTGTTCTAAAGAATTTAGAAAAATGTTATGATAAAAATCTCTAAATGGAATTGGGTCTTATAGATCGATCACCACAAATCATATAATTAGCCCTATTCTGTATGCATATTGCTAGCTAACAAATATCGTTATCGAGAAAGGTTGTGTATTTCTTACGTTTTTTTAACTAATTTACTAAGCAACCTTGCTTGATAACAATGTTTTTAGATAGCAATATGCGTTTCCGCATTTGTGGCTAAGAAACACGATTGGTTTTTAGCCTTTAGTTCCGCCTTAAAACACAATTTTTTTATTGTTTTTATTCTGGAAATAAATTTTAGGGTTATGAAAGTTTAAAATAAATTTAAAAAAACTGTAGTTTAAGGTGGCATTTTTAACGCAAAAAACCGATAGTGTTTTTGTTTTTGCCACAAATGTTATTTTTCAAACAAGTGTTTTCAAAAATAAACATTTGATGAAGTATTGGATAAAAGAAGAAATTTCGTTAAGATAATTTTTTCTAATTTTAAGAAAAAATTGAAGCAAACCATTATAGGCATTTCAGGTTGTCCGCAACAAAATTTTCTGCATCACTTGTTTCGACTTCTTCGGTGCCAAATACCTCATCCCTTTGTCCAGGCAACGCTTCTAAAACAATTTAAAGTGTTGAGAAAATAGTACTATTGTACTTCAAATGTACAGTGTAAAAAATTTACATTAAAAATTTTAGTTGATTTCACTAAAAATTAGAAAATTTTACCAGCCTTTTTACCAAACTTTTGTGAGTAAAATTCGCAACTGATATAAATAAAAGTAATGAAAATAGAAAATTAATAATTCCAGAACAGATACTTATTAGAAGAGTACGGAAATCATATTCCTATTTCATTCTATTTCTATAAACTGTGCTCTTCATTTAAAATTTGTTCTAATTCCGTTGAAGCTACTAAATTTTTTTTACCGTTTTGTAAAAATTTCTACAAGTAAAAATTTGTACTCTGTTTAGATTTTGTTTACTGGTAAAATTTTCCTATCCGTAAAAATATCCCTTTGCAAAAATTTCTACTTTTGAATAAAAATTTATACTTTTGTATATAATTTTCTGTGTGTAAATTTTTTACAGCGTAAGAATATAATATTTCATTGATTTTACTTGAATATTGAGCTCCTTATTTTTTGGTCTTTGACGGGGCGGAGAAATCTTCTTTTCAAAATGTTTCCGTTTCTCTTCATCCAATTGATTCATCACGTTTGCTGGAGAAAGATAAAAATGTCATCCAATTTTTCTTGGACTTTTAGTTCTCGAACTTTTCCGGCCTTGGTTTTTTTGAACATTTCTGTATTCTTCATACAACGTCGATAGTTTTTGTTTACAAATTTTAACTATCACTACCGGAATTTGAAATCGATTCCAATACACAATGACTTCTTGGACTGTTGAATTGATGCTGGATGCCAGATCATTTTTTAATGTTCTTGTTTTATAAAATAAAATCTGCAACACTTTTTTATTGGATGGTAATTTGAAACTCTCGAGATCGGGATACAGGCTTATATCACCAATTAAATAAATATTATTACGCAATACAATTTCTGACGCCATATTTATTACTTGGTAAACTCCGCAGAAAAACACAAAACTTGATCAGACAAGATTAAAATACACCTATTAATTTTTGTTTGTACAACCAAAGAGTGTTTACATCTGTAAGAGAGTCAGATCACAATATTATTTAAGCAATAATAAATCTTACATCAATACTCACCACCAATATAAGAAATAGGGTTTAAAACACAATATGCACAAACAATAAACTAGAACTTTGTTGAAGCGACTTTTGTCAGGTTAGAAATTGTTTGTTTTGACATTTGTCAGAATCAGAGTTAGTTCGAAACAGCAAATTTTTATTGCATTTGTTAATGCTACCGCTGTAGAAAAATGTCAAAGAGCAAGTAATCGATCATAAATTTTCCGTAGAACACAAATTTTGTATTATTTTGACGTTATTTTACAACTTTTGCATTAAAAAATGAATAAAAATGATTGGCAATTCCATTAATCTGTTTTTTTTTTTTGTTTTTAAGTGTAACAGACTTAAACTTTGCAACTAGAAATGGTTTTATTGTTGCAAATTTGTTTTCCCTGTATTCAATACACTGTTTTTGAAGTTTTGCCACAGTATGTTGACCTATATAAAAACCTACAAATTGGCACGCGAAAATACGATTACCAATGAGTTTTTTATTTCAAATTACCATGAAAAGAAGACATTTAACTGGTCCTTTCAAAAAAAATTCGCAAATTAGGAAATAACGGACACCTTAATATATATATATATATATATATATATATATATATATATATATATAGTCAAATTAATACAAAAAGAAAACTATAAAGTCAATACAAATACCAAAAAAGAAATGGCGGAAATAGAGGATCTAAAGAACATGTTCAAAAAATTAATGAAAGAGATGACAAAGAACACAAAGGAACTAAAAGAAGAAATTTGAGAGCTAAAAAAAAAATGAAAAATAATAGGAAAACCGCTAGAAAAAAAGAAAAATATGAGAAATATAAGAAAATGGCATAAGAAAGAAGATAAACACAACGGCAAACAATGTAAAGAAAAGGATTATAAATAGCATAAATACAAAAAAGAAAAAGAAAAAGAGAGAAAAAAAAAAGAAAAATAAATAAAAAAGAATAAGAACATGGAATATAAGAAGATACATGAGAAAAAAAACTGCATTGGTGGAAAAAATGATAAACTAAAAAATAGAAATATTAGGAATAACTGAAACAAAAAAAAATGACAGGAAATAGTAAATATACCTAAAGGATTCTGGTTAATGTGAACAGGAATGGAGGAAAAGGAAAGAACAAAACAAAAAAAAAGAACACAATATGATGAACACAAAAGATAAAAATGGTAAAATAATAACAAAAGCAGATATAATAATGGAAAGACGGAAGAAATAGAGAAAATTAAAACAGACGATGTAATAGAAACATTTAAAAAATTTAAAAACGGGAAGGCACCGGGAAAAATTGAGAAAAAAATAATAAACGTAATTAAAAACATGTACACAGAAAACAGTAACATAGTCAGAATAAATAACAAGGAATCAAAAGAATTCCAAAAAAATGAAAATGATAAAAATAGATATTGAAAAATAGAAATAACAAAAATAGCAAAACTGCTATTTGTAAATGATATGGCAGTGATTGCTGAGATCAAAAAAGAGCTACAACACAACATAGAAATAATAGAAGATCGACTAAAGAAAATAAACATAAAAATAAACTATGAAAAAACAAAGACCATGATAATTGCAAAAGATAAACTGAATCACAAAATAAGAAAAAAAGAAGAATAATAGAATAGCTCAAACAATACAGATACTTATAAACAGAAATACAAAGCAACGGAAAACTAGACAAGGAGATAGAGAACAAAATAGGAAAAACAACAAAATATATAACATGTTAAAAACCACCAAAAAGAAATATCAAAAACCACAAAAACAAAAATTGTAAAAGAAGTAATCAGACCAACATTCACATATAGTAACAAAACATAGACAGTGACAGGAAAACAAATAAAAAGAATAAATGCTGTAGAGATAAGATTTCTTAGGAAGATCGAAAACAAAACAAAATAAGATAAAATAAGGAACAAGATATACAGGACAAATTTAAATATAAAACCAATACAAGAAAAAATTACTCAAGGTCAAATGAGATGGAATAGACAGATCAAAATAATTAATGAAGAAAGAAACACTAAGAAATTGCATGAGCCAAGAGTAACAGGAAAACAAAAAAAGAAAGACAAAAAAAAACAGCGCAATAAAGGAAGAAGCTACAAGAAAAGGGTAAGAAAAAAAATTGTCAAAGATAGGAAAAAATGAAGAAAATATTATACTGCGAGATCTAAAAAGTGGGTTTAAAAAGTTAAGGCAACAGGATCTGCACTGAAAAGAAAACTACCATGAGACAAGAGTAACAGGAAAACAAAAAAAGAAAGACCAAAAAGAAACAGCGCAATAAAGGAAGGAGCTACAAGAAAAGGGAACACTTAAGGGTAAGAAATAAAAGAGATAGTCAAGGATAGGAAAAAATGAAAAGAATATTATACTGCGAGGTCTAAAAAGTGGGTTTAAAAAGTTAAGGCAACAGGATCTGCACTGAAAAGAAAACTACCGCAACGTCCCAAAAATGTGAGAAAACATTGCTGCAGTAAAGGTTTTAATTATGCTGTCTGCAAGAAAGAATTTTGTATACTGATTTTTATTTACATTTATACAAGATAATTATTGGTTAGAAACTTCTTCTAGCAGACTGGCAATCTGTAAATAAAGCCTATGTTCACCTTTCTCGCATAGTGAACAAACAGCATTTGTTACTGGCATTTATTTCTGCCACACACGTATTTGCAAATACTTATTTAAAGGCTACTGTAAGGTTATAATATAAATGTAAACTCTAAAATATTGGTTTTTGTAAACAAACAAAAAATTAAAATAACCAATTTTAATTGTTGTCAAACTAACAAAAAAATATTTTATTATTATTAATAATATATAATTTGTAGCTAGATTGATTTTGAACAAACATTGTTGCTTAAATATTGACATTATTTAAATTTGACAGTTGTCACAAGCTATTTGACATAATTTATTCTTCGCACAAACTTTTAACACTTAAATTTAATCATTATTTGACACAATGTTTGTGTTTATGTTTAATACAAACACTATTTGAACTCAAGACTTTCTGGATTGACAAATGAGATGGCAACAGTTGCTCCGCGTTTTTGTACATTGTAGAGTTTTTCAGTCGTCCTCCCTAAGCCTTACTACTAGATATGACTTAAAGCTCGTCATGGTAAATTAATGTGTAGCAATAAATAATTTTTTGGTTCTCTTTAATTATGCAATCAATAACATTTTTGTATAATAATAAGTAATGCATTAAATGTCTTTCCAAGCACTTGAACACATAAATAATGAAGTTCTCAAATATTAAACCAAAAGAAATATGAGTAGGATGTGGCGTAACGATAAAACTGACAATTTCCAATCCAACTGTCGAAATAATCCAACTTAACCCCGTCGGTTTACTATAAAAAACAAATGATGTATCATCGGTGGAAAGCGTGGCATATATATCCATCCCGTTGACGGAAAAACGTGAATAATTTCCCTCGTGAAATTCGCCGGAATTGCGCCGCGTCTGTTATTCATTAACGCGAATTGGTTTCACAGTGACATATATCTAACTGAAGTGCCATCCGACAAAAAATAATCCAACAAAATATTACAAAAGGCAATCGAATCAATCAGCATTTTTGTGCCATAAATTCCGGTATTAATATCTGAAATTGTTTTGTTTTGTAATTAAGGTAAGGGAATTTCAGTGAAGCGCGTTGATTTAATAAAACGTGAAGCGGTTATGCGCGCAATTAGTATCGAAATATGGTTGTGAGGGTGTGTTAGAGCATGAAATGGCGTTATGAAGTGGGAGGGTTGTAAGTGGATTTCAAGTGGCCGATTGAGTTTTAGAGAGTAATTACTTTTTTCGTTTTAATTGCTTTGAGAAAGTTGGTGCAAACATTACTGCATCCAACTATTTGCTATTGAGGTTAGTATGATCTATATTTCTGTACAAATATCGTCACAGACTTAGTAAGATTTAGTTTAATATTGTAATAGTAAAATTAAATTACAGCTCAAGTTTTACTTTGATTTTACAAAAAAAAAAAAAAAAACCCACACTTCAAGAAGTAGTTGAGAAATGTATGGCAGTAAAAAAGAAAGTGTACTGAGCGTTTGTTAATCTAGAGAAAACATATTATTAAGTGAACAGACGTATGCTGTGCAAAGTTTTAAAAGAATATAGGGTAAATGAATGTTTGGTAAATGCCATTATTGCTATAAAGAGTGGTCTATTTAGTATTCCCTTTTTAAAAATTCAAAAAAAAATTAACAAAAATCATTTTTTTCTAGTATATTATTGGTTTATTCAAAAGAACAAACATTCCCATTACTTATGAAACACGATTTCATTTATGTGGCTACTTCGGCTAGTTTTGCAGTAGCGCATCCTGTTAACCAAATTTTCCAAAACCTTGGTGACGGTTTCTAGCTCAATCTCACGAATGGCTTAAGGGAATGAATCGTTAATGGATTGTTTGGCATAACATCGGTTTTTCACGGCACCCCACAAAAAAAAATCTAACGACGTCAAATCGCAGCTTCAAGGTGACCAATTGACATCGTCAAGACGCCTGATAACATAATTATCAAACTTGGCGCGAAGAAGATCGTTTATTTCATGGGCTGTGTGGCATGGCGCGCCATTTTACTGAAACCAAAAATCGTCAAAGTCCATGTCTTCAATTTGTGGCCACAAAAATAGTTTATCATGCTTCTGTAGCACTCACCGTTGACCAAAATTGCGT
Source organism: Tachinus rufipes (assembly GCA_963932245.1). Lineage (NCBI taxonomy): Eukaryota > Metazoa > Arthropoda > Insecta > Coleoptera > Staphylinidae > Tachinus > Tachinus rufipes. The sequence continues at coordinate 17,224,280 of OZ010748.1, read as the reverse complement.
TTTCAGCAGCAAATTCAAAGAAAAATAGGCCATTAATGCCACCGCTCCAAAATCCGCACCAAACTATCACTCTTTGAAGATGCATTAGCTTCTCGACAATCACGTGCGAGTTTTCCGATCCCCAGGTGCGACAGTTTTGCTTGTTAACATAGCCGCAGAGATAAAAATGCGCTTCATCAGAAAAGACAAGTTTTCGCGAAAAATCGTTGTTCATTTCAAGCTGCTCTAAGGCTCATATTGAGAAACAATAACAAATCGGATGGTTGTGTGCCTTCAATTGTTGAATCAATTAGACCTTATAAGCAAATATTGCAAAGTTTTTATGCAAAATTTGCATCAAGCTGGTGCGTGAAATTTTGAGTTGTTGAGATCGATGGCGAGTCGATGTTCCAGGACTGAGTCGCACATTTTCGGCTACGGCAGCCACATTCTCGTCAGTGCGCACCGTACGATAGCTGGGACCGTGTGTGTTGGCCACTAGCATGCCAGTCTCACAAACTTTTTGCACAAGCTTGCTTGTTCAAGCGTAAAGCAATTCATTTTGTTCCGCGTAAATATGATACAGACTTTCTGTCAAGATTTCCTACGGGAAAGACCTGTCACTGTCAAAATAACAAATGATTAAAAAGATACAATTAGATGGACCACCCATTATATGATACACTGAGCAATTGGTTAAACATAGAACAAAGTGTAAGGCAGAGGTGCGTTATGTCCCCGTCGTTGTTTAATATATTTATGGATAAATGAGTCAAGAATGCATGTGTAGAAGTAAAAAGTGTACGGTTGGATAATGTAAATATAAAAGAGCTGATTTATAAATGTGTAAGATTGAAAATGACCTACAAAATGCACTAAACCCACTGAATATTGCAGCAAATAAAATGGATCTCTGCATAAATGTAGCAATAACTAAAATCATAGTATTGGAAAGGACAAAGTAAACAGTAATTGTAAAATCCGGTTAAACGGTAAACGCTTAAACTAGCTGAATGTTTTTGTGTATCTGAAAAGAATAAGACCAAAAGAAAAAGACAAGTAAATGCATCGCATTATGTGTATGATTGCAAAGAATGAAGTATTGTCCAAGGAGGCAAAGATGGCAGTTTATAAAAGTGTGTTGATACCAACGTTGCTGTAAGGATCAGAAACAAGTGTATGTAAAAAAAAACACAAAAGTAAAATAAATGCGGTTGGAATGGAGTACTTAAGAAAAAAGAGTTTGTGAAAATTCTACGGTAAACTTTCTTAGTATCTATGGATTATCTCTCATTTTTTTGCATTTCAGCATTATGTCTATAATGTTTTTGACATTTATTTTTATTTTAAGCTTTGTGTGTTCCATAGCAGTAGTTCAAATATGGACCATACAACATCATCAGATTTTTTTCTTGCCAGTTAACAGTTTCCTTTTTGTTACGTAGTTAAGTGGGATTTTTCTTAATCCGCCACTTATGCCTGTTTTATCCAAAGTTCTATTATTCTGGATTATGGTATGAAATTAAATGCATTTTAATATTTATTGTTATATAGAAACAGAATTTTCTAAATATTATCGTCTTAAATAGTTTTTTTGATTATTTTTACCACTTTTCCAATGGCGTCTATCGTAAATCTGACTTCTTTAAATCCAAATTGTGTCTCTAATATGTTCAAAAATTTTCTAAAAAAAAACTTCTGTAAATAGGCGCACGTTTTTTTTTAATAATTGAATAGACGCCAAATAAGGTATACTCACCAAAAAATAAACCAAAATCTAAACTACTGACTCGTTAGCATGCTTGGCATGTTTCACTTCCCTGCAAGCGTCAGAAGTAATTTTGGTCGTGATCTAACCTCTTAATAACTAACTCTTGGGTGGGTGTGCAGGTCACTCCAATCTAAATGACTAATTTGTTATTATGCTATAAAGTGTCCCATCTATCCACCCACGTGTTCATTATCAACAGATTAAACGTTTGACTTCTCTGCGGACATCAGAAGTCATTTTGTCTCAAGAGACGGTCGTGATCCAACCTCTTGGTTACTAACACTTGGGTGAGTGGGTGAGTCATTTCAAGCCAGACTACTGACTTGTTATAATGATATGGAGTGTCCCACTCAACCAGTATTTATCATGAAAAAATTGAATGTTTGACTTTTCTGCGGACGTCAGAAGTCATTTTGTCCCAAAAAACGGTCGTGATAACAAACACTTTAGTGGGTGGATGGGTCAGTTTAATCTAAACTACTCACTCAGTATTATGCTGTAGAGTGTCCAACCCGCCCACCCAAGTGTTCGTTTGTTATCAAGACATTGGATTGAAGGTTTTACTTCTGTGCGCACGTCAGAAATCATTTGGTCTTAAAAGAAATGGAGTGTTCCACTCACCCAACCAAATATTTGTCATTAAAAGATTGAGTGTTTGACTTTTTTGCGGACGTCAGAAGTCATTTTGTCCCAAGAGAGAGTCGTAATCCATCCATTTGATAACGAACACTTTGGTGAGTAGGTAGGTCACTCTAATCTAATTTACTGACTTGGTATTATGCTGTAAATTGTCCCAACCGCCCACCCAAACGTGTGTTTGTTATCAAGACATTGGATTCAATGTTTGACCTCTGTGCAAACGTCAGGAATAATTTGGTTACAAAAGAAGTAGAGTCTTCCACCCATCCAACCAAGTAATTGTCATCAAGAAATGGAATGTTTAATCTTTTTACAGACGTCAGAAGTCATTTTGTCCAAAGAAACGTTTGTCATCTAACCTTTTGATAACAAACACTTTGGTGGGTGGGTGGTATACTACAATCCAAACTAATTATTCGTTATCATGCTATGGAATCTCCCATCCACCCATCCAAGTGTTTGTCATTAAAAAGTAGGATGTTTCACCTCTCTGCAAACGTCATAAGTCATTTTGTCACAAGAGAAGATTCCTCAGTTTATTAATTGTGGGCAAGCAAGTTAGATTCAAAATATTTTTATTTTTTTTATGTAGTGAAGTGTTGGCCTCAACAAGTGGCCCTTAAAATTACTTATGCATGGCAATACCTTCCGGTTTTCTTTTCCGCGTAAATCCTGTTGTTATATGTCCTTGTCAAATTAGTCTAGATTTGGCAGTAGTTTGAGTTAAGCTGATTATTGCCTTGCGGATTTTCACACAGAATCTGTGGCACGCATGCTGTTCCCGGCCCTTCTCTCTCCCTATAGCCACTTCCTTTTTTCTGTCTCTTTTGTCTTTTTTTTAATACTTTTTATCTGCACTGACATCCAGCTTTACATTCTCTTCTTTCTTCAATCCGTGTGTTATTTATTCTAATTATTTGGTTTGTCCTCAGATTGGGTCTTTGTTCACTTCTTCTTCATTGTATCCTCTTTCCTTCATGAATAGTTTGTAAAGTTCCATTAGCTGTATTCCTTTTGGCAGTCCTAAATTTGTTAGTTTTACCTCCAATAATAACCTTGTATCTCCATCTGGGATTACTTCTTCGTGTCCTCTCGTTGCCAAGTATATTCTGACCATCTCAAAAGTTGCGTTATCCGTCAACCTTGAGATAGCGTACTAACTATTTGGTATTTGCCTCGTTATTTCTATTATTCTGCATTCCTTCAGCATTTCTTTTCTGCTTTTCCTTATCTCTGCAATTTTATTTGGAATCGTAGTTTCTGTAAATGTTTTACTATTTCTTGGTATGCATAATTGTCCTGACCTTCCTTATTTTTTTCTGATTGATCTTTTTCTCTGTTTTGTTGTTTTTATTTTGCTTTTTTCGATTCTCTTCTTTCTATTCTTTGGCTTTTATTTTGTGTGTTTGTTTCTATTGTTTGTTTGTTTTCTATCTATATTTTTCCATTGTCAAACTCCTCATTTTTTTTTAGTACTCTTGTTGCAAAATTTCTTAGCGCTCTTCAATTATTTTCATCTCTTAGGCATTTCTTAATAATTGTTGTTTTATCCACTTTGCTATCCAATATTTTTTCTAGTTCTTTTCTATATTACTCTCACGCTTCGCATTCTACTAGAGTGTGTTCTGCATTATCGTGTGTTTTTTCCTGACAGAATATACATCTTTCTTCTTCCTTAATTTTTTTAAATTTTTTGCAAAAACTTTTCAAAGACTCCAGTCAGTATTTGTGTTGTATAATAGCACGTCTCGGGTTTGTTCTCTAACCATTCTTTTATCTCTTGGATTAGTTCTCTTGTCCATTCTCCCTTTTCTTCTCTGCCATCTTTCCATTGTCTTTTTTCTTGTTCTTAACTTAGCATCCTTTTTACTGGTTTTATTGGTTTTTTATTAGTTTCTTTATTTCTATTCTTTCTTCCGCCATCATATCCGCAAGAGGTGTTGCCGCAATCACTTCTACTGCCTCTTGTGACACCTTTCTGTAAGCTCTGCAAATCCTTAACAAACTGGCTCTTGTAGCTCCTCTTATTTTATTTCTGTTTTTTTGTCTTCATGGCTTCTCCCCATGTTTCTGGGGCGTATAACAATTTGCTTCTTGCTGCTGTGGCTATTAACCTTCTGGCTTTTTCTCCTGGACCTCCGTTGTTTGGCATGAGTCTACCAAGCTTTCTCTCCATTTTTTTTGTTCCCAAGACTGCTTTCTTAACCTGTTCATTCCATCCCTTTGCTTCATGTGTCACCCCGCGGTAATTGATTTTTTTCCTTATGGTTACCACTTGGTCTCCTTCCTGTATCACACCTGTTCCTCTATTTGTCTTCTTAGTCGATAGCCAGGCCGCTTCTGTTTTTGTGTTGCTAATTTTAAACCCTTAGTTCTCTTCCATAACTGTATCATATCTATTGCCAGCTCTAGTCTTCCTTTTTGTATATCCCTTTTTACGTCCCTACCTCTTAATGCTACGTCGTCCGCAAATGCCGTTATTGTTACGCCTTTCGGCAACCTCATTTGAAATAACTCATTATTAACAAGGTTCCATAGTTTTTGTCGTAGTGCTGAGCCCTGTGGTACCCCTCTCGTAAGTTTGAATCTTCCGTTCTTGGTCACTAGGTTTCTACTCTGTAATTAGCTCCATATGATCTTTTCTTTGCCGCCTCTATAATTGCTTCCCATAACACGTTGTTAAACGCGTTCTGTATGTCCAACGCTATCATTACACAGTGTTGTCTTTTCCTCTGCGTTCCGTTGTTTGCTTCTTTTCCTATAGCTTTTACTTTGTCTATAGCTCCTAAGGTTAATCTTTCCATAATAAATCCGTATTGTTCTTTTTCCCATCCTCTTTTTTCTTCTATTTCTTGTTCAGTTCTTCGTACAATGACTTTCTCCATTATTTTAGGTAGTGTGTTTTTACCTATTTTTTTTCTTTTTCTCAATCAGTACTAGGGTGGCTTCTTTCCAACATTTTGGAAAAATTCCGTCTTTCAGGTATCTGTTGATTATTTGAGTTATTTCTACCTCATTCCCGTCTAGAGCTGCTTTAACAATCTTTGTTGTTATTTTGTCCGGACCTGTTGCTTTGTTGTTAAACAATTTTTTTATGATTTCCTTTATCTCTTCCAATGTTGCCATGACTGCTTCTTTTTCTTCTTTATTTTTTGGTTCTTCTACCGGTTCTCCCTTAGAATCAATTTTTTAATTATGACTTTTTCTCCTTCTTCTTCTTTTAGGTTGGCTCCCTTTGCTCTTCCTCCCAGTCTGTTCATCACTATTTTGTACGGTTTTCCCCAAGGATCACCGTCTATAGATTCCATAATTTCTCTCCAGCATCTTCTTTTGCTGTCGTCGTCGTTTTTTAGTTCCTCTTCTGTTTCCTCTGTATTTTCTCCTTTTTTTCTCTGTCTTTTGACTTTCCTTTCAGTTTGTATTGTTTTTTTTTCTGCATTCTTTTATTTCCTCGCACCACCAGTATGGTCCTTTTCGCCCTCCTTCTCTGTACCTTGGAATTGCTTTATCCGCCGCTTTTCTCAGCTTTTCCAAGTATTTTTTGCATCTTTTCTCTATGTTTTTGCTTTCTGTTACTTCTTCTGTTTCCATGGCTCTCTTTATCTTCTCTTTGTTCATTCTTCTTACGTTACATGTACCTTCTCTCGTGTACTCCTGTTTTCCTTTCTCCTTTGTATTATAGTGTATATGTTTGTGTAAACTCAGTGATTTCTCTTTTGTCACGTTCCGTTTATTCACAATAACTGCCATTTCCCATGTTGCTATGGTAATGTCAATATGTGATTTTGAGTTTTCTTTTACAAACGTTGATTTGTCTCCTTTGTTGCAAATGGTAAGGTTTAACCCAGCTATCATCTCCTCTAAAATTTTTCTTCTTAAATCCCTCTTGTATCTTCCCCATCTCGGTGATTTTGCATTGAAATCTCCTCTTACTATGATTTTTTTGCTTTTCTGTTTTTTTAAACTGTATTCTAAGTCTCCTATCCACTTCCGATAGTATTCCATTCCGCAGTCACACTATTCCCTCTTTTGGTGTTCCCCATATTTTCACTTTGTCTCTACATTTTCCACTACCTTAAAAAGCAGCATCTGTTTTATTGTCATTTATCCACTTACCATTTAGTTTGTTTTTATGTAGTTCATTCACTATCACTAGGTCTATTTCTTCTCTCTTTGCTGTTGCTATCAGTATATCGTGCGCCTCTTTTCCCTTCCCTATGTTTGTTTGTATTAACATATACATTTTGGTTTATGATCTGCTTCTTGTGTTGTCTCCAGTTACTGGGGTCGTTGTCCTCTATATTTTTCTTTTTTTTTTCGTTATTTTTCGTTTCTTTTTTCTTTGTAGCCGGACATCTTCTATCTCCCATTATATGTCCTATTGTTGTGCATTCTATACAATATTCTCTGTTCTTGCATTCCGCAATCTGATGTCCCTCTTTTCCGCATTTTATGCATAGCAATGACCTATCTTCTCCTTTGCATTCCGCCGCTACATGTCCTTTTATTAAGCATTTGTAACATTTTCTCTCGTTTGCTGTTACTTTTTCTACTCTGCATCTTATGAGTCCTATGTTTATTTTTCCTTTTCTTATTATCGGTTCCGCTGTTTTTTTGTCCATCTTGACTATAGCTGTTTTTTTTTTCTTTATACCCTTTCTTTATGGATATTATCGTACTTCCTTTTGTGTTTGCTTTGTCCATCATTTCTTCCAATATTTCTTCTCTGGTAGTCTCCGGACTAATATCTTTGATAATCACTAGTTCTGTGAGTACATTGTTGACTTTTCTTACATGGTAACACTATATTCCATTTCTTATATCTCGGTTTTGGTCTCATTTCTCTTTGTTATTAGTAATAATAAATTTTTTTGTTTCTCTTATCTCCTTGAATGTAGATTCTTTTATCTGTAGTTTTGCCTGTCTCAGCAAGTCTTCATATGTTACGCCCTGTTTGTTCACTATTATAGCTCCTGATTCTGTTCCTAGTCTTTTTTTTCCTCTTGACTCTAATACCTGTACCTGTGTTGGCACGCAGAGTCTTACTTTTGTATGAGTTCTTCTTCCTGCCATCTCTATAAAAAAATTTGCCTCTCTTGACGCTATTCCAGTTGGTATTGGTATACTTATTTTACTAATATTCAATACTTTTGCTTTGTTGAGAATTTTATCTTTATTTTTCCTGCTGTTTTGACTCTCTGTTTAATATTGAGTACTTTTCCCACATTTTTTCCGCTTAAATTTCTTAAAATTTCTACATATGAATTTTTTTACTCTCCGTCTTACTCCATTAATTCTGGGTATTTTACTTTAGCTTGTAGTGGAATACCCGATTCTTTTCCTATTTGATCATCATTTATTAATACTCCAGTATCACTCTTTTTTCCCATTATTGGATTATTTTTTTTACTAATACAAATTTGTAGTCCGTTTCTCTCCATTCTTTGTTAATGATTTTTTTAATGTCGTCTTCATTAACAATTTCAATTATCTCTTGGTCCAAGATAAAATGGGTTTGGATATTTTCTTCCTTATTATCTCTAGTCTCTACTGTTTGTGTCGACTTTTCTTTCCCTATTTTTTTAAAAAATTTTGTCTCTTGTTCTGTTTTCTGAACTTCTTCAAACTCCAGTTTCTCCATATTCATCTCTAGGAGATTTGCCACCTATTTAATTTCTACTTTAGTGTTTGAACACTCACTGGTTAAATCTCTAAGCTCCCTTATCAATTCTCCCATTATTTCAATAGTTGTACGGTTATTTACTCTTTTCACCTCATTGGTATTGCTTGGCGAGTTTGCATCTTTTCTCCTTTTTGTGGTTTGACCCGGGTTCATAATTTTTTTTATCTCCGGCGGTGTTCTTTGCAACTTCCCGCTTAAAAAATGCATCCATAGCGCGTTTTTTGTCGTCTTGGCCTAGTTTCGCGCTTAATTTGCTGTTTCCGCGGTAAATGTTCTATTGCGTAAACACTAAACCTCTAATTAATCAGCATCATTATGCAGAATCAGAAGTTGTAAAAGTTGATATAATTTATAATTCAAAAATTATACATTAGAAATTGGTGTTACTTGGTACCAATATAGCTTATTGTCATCAGTATCAAATAAACAAAATTGATTAATTCCATAAGCTCAATTTGACATAACCTTAAATTAATCAACATAATCATTTAAAAAAAAAGTAACATAAGCGACATCGCAATGTCAGTGGAAGGAGGAGAAGAAGCTGCTAAAAGAGTAAGAGAACTTATCACAGAAGAAGTACAAGACACGGAAGTGAAAATAGGAGGTGGGCAGCGAAAGAAAACCCTTCACATCATGGGGATAGATGGAGTAACGACACAAAAAGAAGTTATGCTTGCGATTACACTGACCGGAGTTGAAAGTCACAAAGCAATTGTAAAATCTATAAGACCGGCGCACGGCGAGAACCAGAATGCCACAGTTGAGCTAGGGAAAGATGCAGCACGGACCCTGCTCAAAGCCAGAAAAATTAAAATTGGATGGATGAATTGCCGAGTCATAGAACGGGTAACACCAACTAAATGTTACAAATGCCAAGAATACGGGCATTGGGCGCGAGATTGCCAGGGATCAGAAATTGTTGAAAGATGCCTGAAGTGTGGGAAGACAGGACACAAAGCAAAAGAATGTCAAGAAGAGGAATACTGCCTAAGTTGCAAAAAAGAAGGTCATAGAATAGATAGCATGAAATGCCCAACCTATAAAAAGTTAGTGGAACAGGAAAGGCAAAAATACAGTGGGCGGAGGACCCCAAATAAAGATGTACGGAACTAAATCCTAAGAAATATATGCTGGAGCACCAGAGCACCAAAGTCCTCCAGGTAAATCTAAATCGGTGCAGGTCAGCACATAACCTGTTGTATAAAACTATCAAAGAAAAGGAAATAGACCTAATGATTCTAAGCGAACCAAATAAAGACATTGCCACTAAACGAAACTGGTATGTCGAGGAAAACCTTGATACAGCTATAGCCATCATAAACAAACAGTGCAAAGTGTACGTCCCCTAGGCGGGAAGTGGATACGTATGGATAGAGCTAAAGGATGAAACTATATACAGCTGCTACATTTCCCCAAATGTAACCATTGAGTACTTCGAAGATTTTATACACCAGCTGAAGTCCAGCATTAGAATACAAAAGAAAAAATGTATTATAGGAGGAGATTTTAATGCCAAATCGACGCTGTGGGGATCGGCAAAAAATGATCGGAAAGGAGATATACTGGCCGAATGGGCATCAGAAATAGATCTTGTAGTGGCAAATATAGGCGGTATTCCTACTTTTTGCAGAGGGAATAGTGAATCATACTTAGATGTCACCTTTGTCGCAAACACCATGGCGAACAAAATAATGGATTGGAAGGTGTTGGGAGAAGAAAATTTTAGACCATAGAAATATAACTATAGGATCGGGTCAAAGCAAAATCCAGAATCATCAGCGGGCAAAGCAAGAGGGAGAAAAGGATGGAAACTATCTAGCGTAAAAATGCAGGCAGAGAGTCCCGGAATGCAGCGTGCAGCCTAAAACACCACAAGAACTGTTAAAACTTATCAGTGACACCTGCGATGAGATTGGCACTAGAAAAGTCGAAGTACGCGGAAATAGAACCCCAATATATTGGTGGACATCAAAAATTGCGGAAAACCGAAAAAAATGTTTGTCTAAAAATGACTTAGGACACGTACAAACAAACGCGCAAGCAGTATAGAAAAAGATAAAGAAACCGCAGAAGAACAATACAGACAGCAGAAGACGCAACTCAAAAAGGCAATAAACATCGCAAAACAAAAAGCCTGGAATAAAGTCATAGAAGAAATGGAAGATGACATTTGGGGAAAAGGATATTGACTTGCAACCAGCTCACTCCGCATAAGTCCTCAAAGTAACATACCAGAAAAAGTAGCTATCAAAGAAGCAAAAGCTCTTTTTCCGGAAGACCCGGAAATTAATTGGATTCGTAGCACAGTAAACAGTCAGGAAATTCCCCTCTTTACGAAGGAAGAGGTTACGAACGCGGCAAATAAAATCAAGCCAAAAAAAGCACCTGGACCTGATAGAATACCTCCCAAGGTTGTAAAAATAGTGGCTAAATCATTAACAGAAAACTGCCTGCAAGTTATAAACAAACTGTTACAGACCGGCGAGTTTCCACAAATCTGGAAAACAGCCACTTTAGTACTACTTGAAAAACAGCGCAAGCAAAGGCAAGATAAGCCAACTTACAGACCACTATGCCTCCTAGACTGTATGGAAAAGCTACTACAGCAGCTGTTAAAAGGGAAGATACTGGATGAGCTGGAGAACACTGGAAGTCTAGCTAAGTCCCAGTATGGCTTTGTAAAAGGCAAGTCGACGGTGGATGCGATGGAAAGAGTGCTAGAAGAAGTAGGGAAGAAAAGAAATAGAGGGGGCGACATAGGAAGCTCTGTCTGCTGGTCACAATAGATGTTAAAAATGCTTTCAACTCGGCGGCTTGGATGGGTAATGTCAGGTCTCAAAGTGAAAGAAACATCCCAACATACCTGCTGCAAATGGTGAAAAGCTATTTCTCTCAAAGAACATGGCTAGTGGGGAAGCAGACGCTCCAAAAAGTCTCGTGCGGTGTCCCGCAGGGATCAATTTTAGGTCCACTGCTATGGAACGTTTACTACAACGGGGTTCTGCGACTGAAAATGCTACCAAACGTCACATCCGTGGGATATGCAGACGACCTAGCAATTGTAGTCACTGCAAAAACCAAGGAGAACCTAATTGCATCGGCAAACTGGGCAATACAGCTGGATGAAGGAAAATAGACTGGAAATAGCTGCGGAGAAAACAAAAACTGTACTCTTGAGCGACAACAGAAAGGTCAACAATCAAAAGTTACCGTAGAAGTGTTAGGCAAAAATATCACCACCACTCCCGAGATAAAATACCTAGGCGTGACTTTTGATGCTGGGGCAAAAATAAAGAGGCACATAAAAAACACCAGCAAGAAGGCAGAAACATCTGTCAGGATGCTTGCTTGTCTTATGCCAAATATACAGGGTCCCACAGCACGAAAAAGGAGTATCGCATTCCATAATCCTATATGCATCCTCTTATCTGGGCAAGAGGCCTGGCACACCAGAAATATAAAGACATGCTACTGAAAGTGCAGAGGAAGATGGCCATACGCGTATGCAGCGCATACCAAACTGTCTCCACTAACGCAATCAATGTAGTTGCCGACATGCCACGCATAGACCTTTTGGTGGAAGAGAGGAAAAACGGATATTGAAAGAATCCAGCAGAAAAGCTGACCTTAAGGGGAATACTTTAAAGAACTGGCAAAACCGGTGGGAGAAAACAGAAAATGTAGGCCAATGGACAAAGAAGGTTATCCCAAACATAGAAAAATGGGTAAGGAGAAGGCATGGGGTAACAAACTACTTCTTGACGCAGATGTTGACTGGGCATGGGTGTTTTGAGGCGTACCTCCACAAATTCAAGATAAAAGCGACCCCAATATGTGCATATTGTCAGGATACGGACAATGTGGAACACACGTTCTTCAAATGCCCGCGATGGAACGACGAACGGAGAACGGCTGAAACCCAAGTCGGAGCCGCGTTGACTCCGGAAAACATCATGGCATACATGTTGAGCACTACTGACTGCTTGAACATTATATCTACGATGGTAGGAGATATAATGAAGGTCAAGGAAGACGAAGAAAGAAGAAGAACAAACGAGGAAATAGCCGAACAAAAAGAAATGTAATAGACAACCGAAAACGTGGACCAGACGATAACAACTAGGGTCTGCAGAAATGCAGGTCCGAGCGAACTCCCCCAAAGTAATGCCGGATGGCGATTCCGGGGCTGAGTTTACATGAACGCAAAGTGGAATGGGAGTTTAGCGGATGAGAGCTTCGCACGCAGGCTGGTAGAGCTTCCCCCAGCCACAATAAAAAAAAAAACATTTAAAAACAGGAATCATTAGAGTTAATATAATTACTCATAACTCAAAAACCATACATGTAATTTTCAAAGTCAAAAGACAAAAAATAAACGTATTATTATTATATTCTACATTGTTATGGTCGATTTAATTTTGACACAGTATTTATAATTAATGTATTTTTCAAATTGTAATGCAAAATTTTGTATTGTAAAATAATCCTATATTTTTTATTAGCCTTTGCTGGATCACAAACAAGGTTCTTTAAATTTATGATTCCATTAATTATAATCCGTCACTGCCAATTATTAGCTGCAAAAATAATTGAAATTATAGATAAAATCAATATCAATATTTTCATTATTAAAATGTAGCAGATGCATTTCGCAAATTGCCTCCTGTAAAATGTCAATGTTGGTGGTGGTTTTTGGGTGGTTGGTGGGGATTATCATTTACATTTTATCGGTCCCAGGTATTATTATTCCCGTATAAATTACAGGCGGAATATCACGGGACGCCCGGATGAACATTGCCACGCCGGGCTGGCTTTTCTGATGATTGGATGGGGGTGGTAGTGGTGGCAGGCTTCGAGTGAGAATTTTCTGCGGCGGCAAAGTCGCCTGTCTCGTAACTCGAGACAGATTCTGTTGGCGAAATTTAACTGCGACCGCGAGCAATAACTTTGTTATTTACGTCGATGGAGCCGTCCCTTTTTTTTTCCTCCAAATTGTATTCTACCGGTATATATTACAGCAACAAATGGACTTCAATAATATTGATTTACATTTATTTAAATGGCAAATATATACATAATAGAATTTTATTTTCCATCAGAAATCAACCTTGTGTAAATATTATTTTTCATTTTATACATAAATATATTTTTTTTAAACTGGAGCTTAAAATAATTCTGATTGACGTTGATATTTTAAGATTGTATTCAAATCTAGCTTGAAATTTGGTATACATGCTTTATGAAAATACATCGATGTTGAATAAACATGTCAAATGCAGAAATATTGAAATGTTACGTCATTTAGGTATTAAAAGCATTTTGTAACTATTCGTTTTAGTAGAAAAATAATAAAAATATTTACTATAGAAATTGGATATTATATTAATACTGTATGTAGGTAATAAAGGTAATGACAAAAAGAACTGAGACTATATAGAAAATTATAATTAAATTGTGGGAGAGCACGGAGTTTGTGGGTTATGCGGTGGATTATATTTTTAATTAAGTTAATACGTACGTATAATGTGATTGCATAAATATAATAAAAAGTAATAAAGTTCAACTTATAATTAGTTTTATTAGTAAATCTGAAAATAATTCAGATTTTTGATTATATTAACAATATAATAGAAACATATGTCACTTTGACAAATGTCAGAGAAAATTTGCAGTGAATATAAATCTGAATAATTTAGAATATTTAGCTAATTTTGTGCATTATTTGCCTAAATATACGTATCAGCAAAGTTGTGCAACATTTGGGAAATGAAGATAGAAAGAAACAAGCCAAATCTAATAAATGCCAATTATTAAAAATTTCAACGGTTCCTAAGAAAGACCAGAGGGTAAATGATTATATTTAACCCACCTGATTAGGTACCCTATTGTCGACTGTATTTTTATATTAAATTATGTGTATATGTATAAGAAATCGACAATAAAAAGCAAAATATTGAAGAAAAATTAAATCAATTTAATAGATACATCAATACATTTTTAATTGATTTATAATAATTAGAAAATTTACAAACTATATTCAGCTAAGTTCCTATCCATAAAGTTTAAAAAAAATGTTTAAGCGCTAAGAATTGATTTCATTTGAAATTGTTAAAAACTTAATCAATTTGTAAACTATACTTAGCGAAGTCTCAAACTATCAAATTTTTTAATGTTTTTTGTGTGCTTAAAAAACGTATAGAATATTTTTATTTTTAAAATTTTAATGCAAATTATTTTTAATAGGGTAATAATTTATTTAAATGCATTGTTCTCAAACTTAAGTTTTTAAAATACTTATTCAATTTGAAAAAATTAAAAACTCAATTTTGTTTAAAAATAAACAATTTCCTTAATAACTTTTTTACTACTAAGTCGATACAATAATATACTTTTTACTAAACTATAAAACACCATTCCTTTTATTCTCATACATTAATTTTTTTTCCAATTTCTCATACTGGTTCTACCGCTTTATTTGCTTATCCTGTCATATTTTTTATGTGTTTTTAAAAATCATCATTTTTGTTTTATTTACGATTACTTCTAACTTTTTTTCCATGTCGTCTGCATAAGCCAGCCACCACACATTCTCTCTGCTCCCTATCACCCCACCCGTCTGGGGTCTAGGACACTTCGGCGCCGCCATTTCGGCGCGGCCGATTCGGCGCCGGCCGTTTGGGCGCTGGCCGATTCGGCGCCGCCCGTTTCGGCGCCAAAACTTTTCAAATAAAACATAGTATATACAAATATATTATAATCATAAAAATTTATTTGGTATTTTTTACTATTTTATATTTTTAATTCTTTTAGTTATTTATTTTAATAGACTACTATCCTTTATATTTTTCAGGTTATTACCTATCATTAAAAAGTGATAATTAATTACCTTTAAATTATTTGCGGGCCAAAGTTATGTTTATTTATTTTAATATATATTGTATATTTGACAATTTAAATATGTACGTACATATATTATGATTTTTATGTATAATTTTTGTTTGATATGTTATGTAATTTATATGTAATTTATATGTATTTTATATTTTATTTATCATACATTATTTGTTATGTTTCACAAAACAAATCAATTTTTATTATAATGTGTACATATATATATACTTTTATTTTATTTGAAAAGTTTTGGCGCCGAAACGGCCGGCGCCGAAATGGCCAGCGCCGAGGTGTCCTCGCGCCGAATCGGCCGCGCCGAATTGGCCGCGCCGAATCGGCGGCGCCGAAGTGTCCCATTCCGACCCGTCTGCGCCTTACATAGCATTTCTTCTACATCTGCAATGTATGCCGCAAGCAAACTAAGGCTGAATGAGCATCCCAGTCTTACACCTTTTGTAGTACAAAACTTTTTACTCATTTTGCCATTCATGCAGACTCTGCTAATTGTTTCCACCTATATTTTTTCCAATCTTGATACTAAGTGCTTATTTATTCCTCATTATCTCAAATACATTCACAATTTATATAATAGACTATATAATTACAAACAAAAACATGAGACCCGAGCACGTTCTTGATATACGAGCTCTAACATCCCCTAACATAGGGTCAAACCACAACTTGGTTCTAGAGAAGATACTGCTAAATCTTCCACAACGCACAAGATCTAAACAATGCAGAAAGTTAGAAAAAACTAACATTGAATAGCTCAGAAACAAAAGTACAAAAGACCTATACCAACGCCGACTTGCTGATAACATACAAATGAATCCCATCACACAAAATGTCACAATCAATAATGCATGGGAAAAACTGAAACAACATATAAACAAAGCTGCAAAAAAAGCTTTGGGGGCAAGAACCAATAACAAAACATCGACCTGTAAAAGCAGTCCAAAACTATAGTTCACAAATAAAGCCAAAATTCTAGCAAGGAAAAAGAAGCAAGCCCACCTGCGATACAAATCTACAAAAGCTCCACACAATTATGAACAATACATAGCTATAAGAAACAGAACCACAAACCAAATCCGAGACATTAAAAGAAACCATGTATTTTTATATTAAATTATGTGTATATGTATAAGAAATCGACAATAAAAAGCAAAATATTGAAGAAAAATTAAATCAATTTAATAGATACATCAATACATTTTTAATTGATTTATAATAATTAGAAAATTTACAAACTATATTCAGCTAAGTTCCTATCCATAAAGTTTAAAAAAAATGTTTAAGCGCTAAGAATTGATTTCATTTGAAATTGTTAAAAACTTAATCAATTTGTAAACTATACTTAGCGAAGTCTCAAACTATCAAATTTTTTAATGTTTTTTGTGTGCTTAAAAAACGTATAGAATATTTTTATTTTTAAAATTTTAATGCAAATTATTTTTAATAGGGTAATAATTTATTTAAATGCATTGTTCTCAAACTTAAGTTTTTAAAATACTTATTCAATTTGAAAAAATTAAAAACTCAATTTTGTTTAAAAATAAACAATTTCCTTAATAACTTTTTTACTACTAAGTCGATACAATAATATACTTTTTACTAAACTATAAAACACCATTCCTTTTATTCTCATACATTAATTTTTTTTCCAATTTCTCATACTGGTTCTACCGCTTTATTTGCTTATCCTGTCATATTTTTTATGTGTTTTTAAAAATCATCATTTTTGTTTTATTTACGATTACTTCTAACTTTTTTTCCATGTCGTCTGCATAAGCCAGCCACCACACATTCTCTCTGCTCCCTATCACCCCACCCGTCTGGGGTCTAGGACACTTCGGCGCCGCCATTTCGGCGCGGCCGATTCGGCGCCGGCCGTTTGGGCGCTGGCCGATTCGGCGCCGCCCGTTTCGGCGCCAAAACTTTTCAAATAAAACATAGTATATACAAATATATTATAATCATAAAAATTTATTTGGTATTTTTTACTATTTTATATTTTTAATTCTTTTAGTTATTTATTTTAATAGACTACTATCCTTTATATTTTTCAGGTTATTACCTATCATTAAAAAGTGATAATTAATTACCTTTAAATTATTTGCGGGCCAAAGTTATGTTTATTTATTTTAATATATATTGTATATTTGACAATTTAAATATGTACGTACATATATTATGATTTTTATGTATAATTTTTGTTTGATATGTTATGTAATTTATATGTAATTTATATGTATTTTATATTTTATTTATCATACATTATTTGTTATGTTTCACAAAACAAATCAATTTTTATTATAATGTGTACATATATATATACTTTTATTTTATTTGAAAAGTTTTGGCGCCGAAACGGCCGGCGCCGAAATGGCCAGCGCCGAGGTGTCCTCGCGCCGAATCGGCCGCGCCGAATTGGCCGCGCCGAATCGGCGGCGCCGAAGTGTCCCATTCCGACCCGTCTGCGCCTTACATAGCATTTCTTCTACATCTGCAATGTATGCCGCAAGCAAACTAAGGCTGAATGAGCATCCCAGTCTTACACCTTTTGTAGTACAAAACTTTTTACTCATTTTGCCATTCATGCAGACTCTGCTAATTGTTTCCACCTATATTTTTTCCAATCTTGATACTAAGTGCTTATTTATTCCTCATTATCTCAAATACATTCACAATTTATATAATAGACTATATAATTACAAACAAAAACATGAGACCCGAGCACGTTCTTGATATACGAGCTCTAACATCCCCTAACATAGGGTCAAACCACAACTTGGTTCTAGAGAAGATACTGCTAAATCTTCCACAACGCACAAGATCTAAACAATGCAGAAAGTTAGAAAAAACTAACATTGAATAGCTCAGAAACAAAAGTACAAAAGACCTATACCAACGCCGACTTGCTGATAACATACAAATGAATCCCATCACACAAAATGTCACAATCAATAATGCATGGGAAAAACTGAAACAACATATAAACAAAGCTGCAAAAAAAGCTTTGGGGACAAGAACCAATAACAAAACATCGACCTGTAAAAGCAGTCCAAAACTATAGTTCACAAATAAAGCCAAAATTCTAGCAAGGAAAAAGAAGCAAGCCCACCTGCGATACAAATCTACAAAAGCTCCACACAATTATGAACAATACATAGCTATAAGAAACAGAACCACAAACCAAATCCGAGACATTAAAAGAAACCATTGGGATGAATTCAGTAGAGAAATGGAGAATGACATGTATAGTACACAAAAAAGAATTTAGAAGCTTCTGAGAGAACTCAAAAAGGAAGTCAATGAAACAGCGCAGATAAGTACCATTGAGTCGCAAAAACTGGTAAAATTTTGAAAGCAATTGTATTCACAAAAAGACGGAAAATTGAGCAAAATGTCAACATCTACGGATGGCACTCGTATACTAGACCAGATCACGACGGAAGCAGTAGGAGCAGCTATATAAAGTTTAAAAAACGAAAAAGCACCAGGGCCCAAACAGAAACAAACTCCTAAAATGTAGAGGGCAACCACTAGCAAAACAATTAGCAAAGCTGTTCAGTACAATCCTTTCTACCACACATGTGCCACAAGACTGGAAAGAGAGCATCGCATTACACAAGAAAGGTAGATTAGACGACCGAAATAACTACCGATGCATCACCCTGCTAGACACTTCAATGAAGATATTCACAAAACTCTTGCAAACAATCTCGGAATTAATGCAACAATGAGGAAAGAACAACAAGGATTCAGAAAGAATCGTTCAACAACAGACGTCATCTACATAATTCGTCAAATTGCTGAAAAAGCAATTGAATTTAACAAACCTGCCTATCTCTGCTTTGAAGACCTCAAAAAGACATTCGACAAAGTGCGCCTTTCCGACGTGTTAAAAGCCCTAGAGGCGGAAAACATCCACCCCAATATAATAGAGACAGTGAAACAACTAAACACAGACAATAAGACAAAACTAAGGACTGCGAACGAAGAAGAAATAGAGATTAAAATCAAGGCAGGTATACGACAGGGCGACAGTCTTAGCCTACAACTTTTTAACATGCTAATGGACAAAATAATAGGAAGCCTGGACAGAACAACCCACGGATACAAACTAGGACTGTCATAAAGATCGTGTGCTACGCTGATAATGCCATTATCATTGCAGACTCAGAAGAGGCACGACAACGGATGCTAAGCACATTCAAAGCAGCATGCGATAGAGTCAATATGAAAATTGCTACAAAAAAAAAAACAATAGCCTAGTCATTTCAAAATCACCAATTAGGTGCAAAGTGGTTTGTACTATCACTTTGCACCTAATTGGTGATCTAATTATCAAACAAGTGTCCGCATTCCAATATCTTGGAGTAGAAATTAACTCGTACGGAGATCTCAAAGACAGCGTTATGAAGCTGGCCAACAAGGCGGTAAAAATATCAGGCGCTTTGTGCAAACCAATATGGAAGAATAAACACATATCAGTAGAGAGTAAGTCCATAATATTCAAATCATGTGTCAGACCAATAATTACCTATGCAGCGGAAACAAGAGCTGACACCGCAGAAACAAAGAGGCGGTTGATAACCATAGAAATGAGAACCCTACGAACGATAACTGGTCACACATTGATAGACCGCAAACCCAACAAAGTAGAGGAACTAAGCTGGTTCTGTGACAATTTCTTATGGAGATTTACATGGGGTCCAAAATCGGCCGTTTGACGCCATCTTGGATTTCTGACATCCGGTTGGGCACGGTCATCTGGGCGTGTCAAAGGAAGTGGGCGCTGGGTTGACCTTGGGATTTGGGGATCCGGTCGGAGACGGCCATCTGGGCATGTGAAAGTGGGCGCCGCCTGTGGCGCCCTTCTGTGCGCAAAGTGTGCAGTACCGCCATAAGAGTGTGTGAGTGCGAGGGGTGTGCGAAAACTCGGAAAGAGTGGGATGGAGAATGAGTGCACGTCAGCGCCGCGGTGGCAGAAAAAGTAAGTTGGGATGGATGACGTAATAGAAATTTTGCGTGTCGAGACATGTCAAAAAAAATTTAATTATGGTGAGTCATCGATGAAAGATAAGAGTTGTGTACCGGAAGTAGCAAGTGCGATACAGATTAATGTACCGGAAGTGCATCCAGTGGGATAATGAGTGTGTGCTTAATTGTAAAGATAAGGATTAATGTACCGGAAGTGCATCCTGTTGAAAAGTGTTGTGTATCGGAAGTGGATTTTGTAAGAGTCGAGCGTGTTGAGACTTGTTTAAAATGCTAATTGGGGTGACGTAATATAAAAGTGTGGGAAAATGATCAATTAAAAATATTATTGGGATGACGTCATGCAGACAAGGGCGTAAGTAGTTTATTGAAATTGAGCATGTTGAGACTTGTAGAAAAATTTAATTGGGGTGACGTAATTTAAAATTATTAGCGAAAATTTTAATCGTGAAATAATTAGAAGAAAAGGATTTAGGAGCATTTTGATTGGAGGAAACAAGTCACGTGACGTTTTGCAATTTATAATTTAGTATAAAAACAAGGATCAGAGGGTTCAAAATCAGTCTAGTACAACCCTCGAGAGTACATTACTACTTTATCATCATGGCTACAATTTCAAACGTTGCTGACGATATGGTCCGAATAATGGAACAATTTATGGCGCAAAAAGAGACTGATATGGGTGTGATAGAAGAATGGATCAAGCACTGCTCTAAACAAATTCGTATTTTAAATACGGCGTTAAAGGCGGAGACGTCTATGGGAGTACAGCAAAAGATATTGTCGACAATCAGTAAAATGAAGACATACCGGACTTTATTGAGAGTACCTGCAAGAGCCGGAGGCAGCATTTCAATTCGCAGTAGGACTCACGCTAATCGGGCAAGTGAGGCGGTAAAGTGGGAAGATTCAAAATCTGCGTTTGACGGAAGAATTAGAACGGGAGTTTTGACCAATATAAAACACAGGGAGCCAACAACATATTTTAAAGATTGTGAAATTTTGTTTGTAAGAAGGATAAGACTAGCGTTGAAGAAGGAGTCGTTTTATAAAATAAATACAGTATTTTGTGGTAAATTTGTGAAAAACAGTCAAGACGGAATCGTGGAAGATTTCAAGTACATAAACACAAAAAATGCGGTGGTTGATCGAGACTGTGAATTAAATGAGTGGTTTGTAGAGAATATATCTGACGTGCTGTTGCGCAAGTTGGAAGAATTTCAAGAACGAGACAGCGGGTGGGCATTGTCAGCTATTATTAATTTGAGTATCAATATTAATAAATTTAATCCGCTGAGAGGTTCATAATACTTGGATTTACCATAGAGGAAATCATCTTGTCAACACAGAAAAATGATCGATATAATCTAATTTATATTTTTATTTTATTATTTTTATCAATATATCGAAAAATGTATGTATACGGTTCAATTATTTTTACCTACCTCCTTTTCAATATTTAGGTTCTGTAAAAAGAAGGGAAAAGAAGCATATAAATATGTATTAAAAATATTTATCAAAGAATATATGGTATTAATACAACAGCATTTTCAAAGACGCATCATCACCTGAGTCACCGTGCGACTGCATGAAAGAGTGAGATGCAAAATATGAATGAAATTTGCTGACTCAAGGTATGAAACGAATCGAGAGAGAAGCAAGGACGCGTCTGTGCAAGAAAATATTGGAATGTGCAAAATTACACACTATCGGTGTTCTTATATATTACATGCGTTTACAAGATATACATTAAAACATAGGGGGTTATTCTGGCATGCATTGCATATCGCTTATCGCAATTAATGACACCATCATTAATTAAAAAAATCTGCCGGTGATCTCTTTTTGTACAATAGGACCATCTAGTAATATAAACTCAACACCAAGCTTCATTTTAATTGTATTTTTATTATCAATATGTATTATTAATTACAAATTTATGGTTTAAATGTCACACTTCCCCTCTAAAATCTATGACGTAGTGCAAGATCGCAATGAGTGCCAGAATAGGGGTCATGGTGTATTACATCTTTAACAGAACACGCCGACCCGACTAAAATGACAAAGAACGGTCCATTTATTTTGATGCATGCATTGCACTCATGCTAGGGTTTATATGCATGATAAAAGCGTTACGTAAAGTAACAGGGGCCGGATATAAACCAACCCACCCAAACAGACAAAATTATGCGAGTCTTAGAGTCAAATGGATCGACAAAGCATCGGCTTTTACAACAAGAATGAGAACGGGGGTTATTGTCAACTTAACTCATAAAGATCCTAATGCGTTCTTGGCTGACGCCAAAGGCGAACAAAAAATATGCTTAAAAAAAGCAAGCTTTGAAAGTGAACGCATCTTTCTGTGGAAAATTTATAGTGGTAAAAGGGGATGAAGAAATAATTGAGTTTGAATACTTAAAAACTAAAAATAGTCCAATTTATCGAGATACTGAGATTGCAGCCTGCTTCCAGGAGAACATTCAAACTTAACATACATTACGCTTCCAATGACAATTAAACAAATTCCTCGATTTGAGAAGCAGAACAATCTCTCAATCAACGTAGATATTTTGATAATCTCAAAATGAAAAAAGTTTAGCGTAGTGCTAACCTATCTTACAAAACCCAAACAAGCAAAGCATGTAAACCTCCTCATAATTCAAGATAGATACGATATTGAAGATAGCCAAACAGACGATGGTTGCAAAACTCGTTATCACTACGTCTGGATAAAAAGTTTGTCAAGACTGGTGTCAAATCAATTGGACAAACACAAATACAAAAAGTACTTTTGTGATCGGTGTCTTCATTATTTCCACAACAAAGAGAAGTTAGAAAAACATTTAAAAGACTGCGAACAGATTAATGAATATAAGGTGACTTTTAAAAAGGAAGGAAAAATTATATTTTAAAATTTTGGGAACAAAGAAAGCGGACGTCTTTATAGTATACGCAAATTTTGAAACCATATTAAATCCAATTAACATTAAAATGAGAGACAAGAAGACCAAGTACCAGCTGCACGAAGCACATAGCGTGCGCTATTATTTTAAATGTATCTATGACGACATCGTATCCTTCTACCGTATTTATAGAGGACCCAATTGCGCCAAATGGTTTGCAGAACAATTGAAGCAGCTAGCCGAAGATGTGGAAACGGTGAAATAACATCTCTTCCTTATCGCCGCCTGGAAGTACATCAGCTGGTCGCATTCCTATCGTACGGTGACGTTGATTGTTGTATTCTAACGTAACCTTGTTCAAAATATCATACCAGCTGTAGCTCCCACGCAAACTGAATTGTCCTCCGACACATACTGTTTTAAATTACGATAATGAACGACATATTTTTTCACCGTTTCCACATCTTCGGCTAGCTGCTTCAATTGTTCTGCAAACCATTTGGCGCAATTGGGTCCTCTATAACTACGGTAGAAGGATAGGATGTCGTCATAGATACATTTAAAATAATAGCGCACGCTATGTGCTTCGTGCAGCTGGTACTTGGTCCTCTTGTCTCTCATTTTAATGTTAATTGGATTTAATATGGTTTCAAAATTTGCGTATACTATAAAGACGTCCGCTTTCTTTGTTCCCAAAATTTTAAAATATAATTTTTCCTTCCTTTTTAAAAGTCACCTTATATTCATTAATCTGTTCGCAGTCTTTTAAATGTTTTTCTAACTTTTCTTTGTTGTGGAAATAATGAAGACACCGATCACAAAAGTACTTTTTGTATTTGTGTTTGTCCAATTGATTTGACACCAGTCTTGACAAATTTTTTATCCAGACGTAGTGATAACGAGTTTTGCAACCATCGTCTGTTTGGCTATCTTCAATATCGTATCTATCTTAAATTATGAGGAGGTTTACATGCTTTGCTTGTTTGGCTTTTGTAAGATAGGTTAGCACTACGCTAAACTTTTTTCATTTTGAGATTATCAAAATATCTACGTTGATTGAGAGATTGTTCTGCTTCTCAAATCGAATTTTGCACATTCCAATATTTTCTTGCACAGACGCGTCCTTGCTTCTCTCTCGATTCGTTTCATACCTTGAGTCAGCAAATTTCATTCATATTTTGCATCTCATTCTTTCATGCAGTCGCACGGTGACTCAGGTGATGATGCGTCTTTGAAAATGCTGTTGTATTAATACCATATATTCTTTGATAAATATTTTTAATACATATTTATATGCTTCTTTTCCCTTCTTTTTACAGAACCTAAATATTGAAAAGGAGGTAGGTAAAAATAATTGAACCGTATACATACATTTTTCGATATATTGATAAAAATAATAAAATAAATATATAAATTAGATTATATCGATCATTTTTCTGTGTTGACAAGATGATTTCCTCTATGGTAAATCCAAGTATTATGAACCTCTCAGCGGATTAAATTTATTAATATTGATACTCAAATTAATAATAGCTGACAATGCCCACCCGCTGTCTCGTTCTTGAAATTCTTCCAACTTGCGCAACAGCACGTCAGATATATTCTCTACAAACCACTCATTTAATTCACAGTCTCGATCAACCACCGCATTTTTTGTGTTTATGTACTTGAAATCTTCCACGATTCCGTCTTGACTGTTTTTCACAAATTTACCACAAAATACTGTATTTATTTTATAAAACGACTCCTTCTTCAACGCTAGTCTTATCCTTCTTACAAACAAAATTTCACAATCTTTAAAATATGTTGTTGGCTCCCTGTGTTTTATATTGGTTAAAACTCCCGTTCTAATTCTTCCGTCAAACGCAGATTTTGAATCTTCCCACTTTACCGCCTCACTTGCCCGATTAGCGTGAGTCCTACTGCGAATTGAAATGCTGCCTCCGGCTCTTGCAGGTACTCTCAATAAAGTCCGGTATGTCTTCATTTTACTGATTGTCGACAATATCTTTTGCTGTACTCCCATAGACGTCTCCGCCTTTAACGCCGTATTTAAAATACGAATTTGTTTAGAGCAGTGCTTGATCCATTTTTCTATCACACCCATATCAGTCTCTTTTTGCGCCATAAATTGTTCCATTATTTGGACCATATCGTCAGCAACGTTTGAAATTGTAGCCATGATGATAAAGTAGTAATGTACTCTCGAGGGTTGTACTAGACTGATTTTGAACCCTCTGATCCTTGTTTTTATACTAAATTATAAATTGCAAAACGTCACGTGACTTGTTTCCTCCAATCAAAATGCTCCTAAATCCTTTTCTTCTAATTATTTCACGATTAAAATTTTTGCTAATAATTTTAAATTACGTCACCCCAATTAAATTTTTCTACAAGTCTCAACATGCTCAATTTCAATAAACTACTTACGCCCTTGTCTGCATGACGTCATCCCAATAATATTTTTAATTGATCATTTTCCCACACTTTTATATTACGTCACCCTAATTAGCATTTTAAACAAGTCTCAACACGCTCGACTCTTACAAAATCCACTTCCGATACACAACACTTTTCAACAGGATGCACTTTCGGTACATTAATCCTTATCTTTACAATTAAGCACACACTCATTATCCCACCGGATGCACTTCCGGTACATTAATCTGTATCGCACTTGCTACTTCCGGTACACAACTCTTATCTTTCATCGATGACTCACCATAATTAAAATTTTTTTGACATGTCTCGACACGCAAAATTTCTATTACGTCATCCATCCCAACTTACTTTTTCTGCCACCGCGGCGCTGACGTGCACTCATTCTCCATCCCACTCTTTCCGAGTTTTCGCACACCCCTCGCACTCACACACTCTTATGGCGGTACTGCACACTTTGCGCACAGAAGGGCGCCACAGGCGGCGCCCACTTTCACATGCCCAGATGGCCGTCTCCGACCGGATCCCCAAATCCCAAGGTCAACCCAGCGCCCACTTCCTTTGACACGCCCAGATGACCGTGCCCAACCGGATGTCAGAAATCCAAGATGGCGTCAAACGGCCGATTTTGGACCCCATGTAAATCTCCATAAGAAATTGTCACAGAACCAGCTTAGTTCCTCTACTGAACAAAGAAATTAGAGACAAATGTAACACACCGGAAGCTGGGTACGAAGCAGACGACGTGGGTGGAACAAGCACATATCACAAATGGATGATGATCGCCTAGCAAAGACTGTAAGAGATGGCAAAACAAACACAAAAAGACCTCTCGGCAGACCACCAAAGAGATGGAGAGGAAGCTGGACATTGATATCTCAGGAACAGTTGAACCAGGATTGACAAAGCGTCACCACAAGCCAAACGGCTTTTGATAAGAAGAAGAAGAAGAAGACATCCACATTTTTTTTTACTTTGTTAAAAGCCGCTTTTACGTCCAAGAATAAATCATACAACTTTCCTCCCTTTTCTGCTATTTCCTTTTCTACTATATGGTGTAGTATGTAAATATTATCCATAGTCCTTCTTTATTTCTAAACCGGGCCTGTCGGTCTCGCATTATCCTATTCAGTTTTTTTTTAGTACTATGGCGTAGCAAATGTATGCTGTACTTAGTAACGTAATACAGCTGTAATTTTCTGCAAGGTTTTTATTTATTTTTTTGTGAATCGAACATACAAAACCTACTCTCCACTGACTAGGAAACCTTTTTTCCTTCCATACTTCATTTATTGTCTCACTCAATTCACTTCCTTTTGTATTCCATCCACACCTGGCGTTTTTTGTTTTTTTAGTTTTTTAATTTGCTTCTTATCATTTCTTTTGTTATTTCATTAACATCTTGTTTTAGTTGTTGTGTTTTCATTAGCTCTCTATCAGTTATTTTGTCCAATCCTTCATACAGTTTTAAAAAGTGTATCCTCCAGTCTTCCAACAAAATTTGTTCGTTTTTTTTGTCTTCTGCTTTTTTTCTCATTGTTTATGTATTTCTATGCTTCTTCTTTTGAACAGATTTCTATTATCTTCTTTTGTATATATATATATATATATATATATATATATATATATATATATATATATATATGTACAAGGTGTTTCAAAACATTCTTCTTCTTCAGGTGCCTATCCGATTACCGAATGTTGGTGATCAATATAGCTATTTTTACTTTGTTCACAGCAGCGCGGAAGAGTTCGGTAGTTGTACTACCAAACCACTGTCTTAGGTTCTTGAGCCAGGATATACGCCTTCTGCCAGGACCTCTTCTTCAGAACACTTTTCCTTGCAGAATCAGTTGTAATAATCCATATCTTTCTTCATTCCTCATAATGTGTCCGAAATACTGCAACTTGCGCGCCTTAATAGTATTAACTACCTCCAGTTCTTTTCTGAAACGTTCAAGGACCCTTGCGTTGGTGATATAGTACTTCCACAAATTTCTTAGGATTCTCCGGTATATTCACATTTTGAAAGCTGATAGTTTTTTGCAGGTATCTTTGGACATGGTTCATGCTTCCATTCCATATAAGAGAACCGGGTACATGTAACATCTGACAAGTCTCATTTTTGTTTTTATATTTAAGTCATGACTACGAAACATGTGTCGGAAAATAAAGGGTGGGATTGGTTGGCTAATTATAAGAAAAAAAGTTCCCATTAACTTGGTTCCGCAAACGCATCGTTTTCAAGATACAAGGTGTAAAATAAAAAATATTTTTTTATTTTTTGACGATATTTCTGGAACCGTTTGAGATACAAAACTCTTTTGTGCACATCTTAGCATTAATATTAGCTACTTTTTAAGCGCTTATTCAATTTTTTTCATGTGCTATTGACGGAGATTTTAGAGTTGCGTGAGGTTTTTATAGCTCTAACTTGAATGACACTAGGGAAATTGGCATTCTGAAAGAACATTGTGAACCAACAATATTTTCTACACAATAAAGGTACTCCTAATCAAATGCTCTAACGTTAACCGTTTTAGAAAAACATGGCATTTTATGATAAAAAACATGAAAGAAGTAGCAACATGTTTTGTTGTTGATAAAAACTTTTTTTTTAATCTTGTCGTCAGCGTTCATACATTTGTTTCATACATTTGAGTTATTGACAATTGTCGTTTAGTTGTTACATAACCTTTTTTCAAAAGAAGTCAATATCGCAGAAACTTATTATCTTTATTACCCAATTAATTTGCCCGTTCTTAGTATTTTGCATGCGTGGTGATAGCAAAATGAATAATTTCAGTAATAGCAAGATGTGCAATATGCATTTTGTTTATGGCTTTGCCGATGGAAATGCAGCAAAAGCTCGTCGAATTTATCAAGATAGATTTCCAAACCGACAGGTACCAAATGAAAGAGCATTCATTTGTATTCACGAACGTCTACATCAAATTGGAAGTGTACATAAAAGAGCTGCAGGAAATGAAAGACCTTGCTTGTTATCTCTGCAAATTGAAGAAAATATTCTTCAAAAAATCAAAGACGATCCAGCAACTTGCACTAAAAGAATAGCTTTAGACCTAAACTTTAATCACGTTACAGTGTGGAGGATAATAAAAAGCTAGATTATTATATGCGTATCACATACAGCGAGTACAAGCCCTTTTACCAGCGGATTTTCTGCAATGATTGGCTATGTGTCAATGGTTTCAAAAAAGAATTGCGCAAAATCTTCAATTTTTTGAACAAGTTTTATTTACGGACGAAGCAAATTTTTTCCGCGGTGCGATTATGAACTTTCATAATAATCATGTATGGGCCGACAAAAATCCACATGCCATAATGGAAGGCCATCATAAGCAAACATTATCCGTTAATGTTTGGGCAGATGTTGTAGGGAACCATTTAATAGGTCCATATTTTTTGCCGTTTAGGCTAAATGGACAACCATATTGTAAATGACTTTTAGAGTACGTTCCGGTTCAATTAGGAAACAAAATGTGGTTCATGCACGATAGTGCTCCTGCACATTTTAGTTTAGTTGCGCGTCAATTCTTAAATGAACAGTATAGGAACCGTTGGAAAAGTAGAGGAGGCCCACAGGCTTGGTCTTCTCGGTTTCCAGATCTAAATGTTATAGATTTTTTTTTGTGGGGTTACTTAAAAAGTTTAATTTACAGTACATCAGTTAATACTAATGAAGAACTAAGAAATCGCATTATTGCATCCTGCAATAAGATACGAAACATTCCAGGCATTTTTAAACTTGAACGTCAGTCATTAAGACGTAGGTTAGAAGACTGCGTTAACGTAGGAGGATGTCATTTTCAAAAATTTTTGTGATTTTTCTTGTTTTTTATGTTATTGCTTAGTTTTGTAAAATAAAGGTTTTGTGATTATGTTGCTACTTTTTCTTTCCGTTCCTGAGATATCGTCAAAAAATAAAATATAAATAAATTTTTTTACACCCTGTATCTTAAAAACGGTACGTTTTCGGAACGATGTTAAAAGAAACTTTTTTTCTTATAATTAGCCAAAAATCCCACCCTTTGTTTTTTGAAACATGTTTTAAAACACCCTGTATATGGCCATGTCTAGCTATTTTTGAGTAATAAGCAATCAACATTTGAAAAAACTATTTTTTTTTGCATTTTTTCACATTTCTTTATCGTTTGCAACTTCTCAGGATTGCATTTTTAGAAAAAAAACTGTAACGAACTTTTAAAGAATCATTTTTTACACCCAAATTTTTTTTTTCTATAATTTGAAAATTTTGCAGAATTTTAAGACAGTTTTTCTTAAAAAAAGTTGACGGGTATTTTCTTTTTTCTCAAATAAGGATAAGAACATGTTTTTATATGTGCAATAGATACGCTTAAAATTTCAGAAAGTGCCCTGTGCTACGCTCCGAGATATTTTACAATGTATCCACAGAAATAAACTTAAAAATAGCGGAAAAGGATTAAATTTCACAATTTTCTTTGGATACATTCTAAAATACTTTAGAGCGTAGTGCACGGAACTTCTTGAAATTTTTAGGGTATTTTTTGCACATATAAAAGCACGTTTTAAGGCAAATTAAAAAAAAATACCCGTTAACGTATATTTAAAAAAAATTTCAGCCAAATTTTAAAACTAGAAGAAAAAAAATTTGGCTATAAAAACTTGTTCATTGAATAATTTTGAAAAAAAATCCAGTCATACTTTTTTTTTTTAAATGCAATCCTTAAAAGTTACAAACGATCAAAAAATGAAAAAAAGCTTAAATTTCAAACTTTTAACTATTTCTGTGGATACATTCTAAAATATCTCGGACTCTAGCGCACGGTACTTTCTGAAATTTTTAGAGTATCTTTTGCACATATAAAAGCACGGTTTTATGCATCTTTAAAAAAAAATACTTGTTATTTTTTCTTTAAGACAAACTATCTTTAATTTCTGCAAAATTATCAAAATTTTCGGGAAAAAAATTTTGGCTGAGAAAACTTTTTTTTTGGACAATTTTGAAGAAAAAAATTCCTTATAATTGTTTTTCTCAAAATGCAATCCTGAGAAGTTACAAACGGCCAAAAAATAAAAAAAGCTTAAATTTCAAACTTTAAACAAATTCTGTGGATACATTCTAATATATTTTGGAGAGTAATGCACGGCACTTCCTAAAACTTTTAGAGTATCTTTTGCACATATAAAAGCACGTTTTTATCCATATTTGAGAAAAAAAGAAAATACCTGTAATCTTTTTTCAAGAAAAACTGTATTTTAAAATGCTGCAAAATTTTCACAAATTAAAAAATTTTAGGCTGTCAAAAATAATTCTTTGATTAATTTTGAAAAAAAAAGTTTATTACAATTTTTTTCTAAAAATTGATCAAAAAATGTAAAATAAGCAAAAAATATTTCTTTTTCAAATTTTGATTGCTTCTTACTCAAAAATGGCTTAATGCAAAAATCTAAAAATATTCACATGATCAGAACTCATGTAAAGAATGGCATTATCAGTAGTTCGAGCAAAATCAAATTTTTTCGTACACTTCACTCAGACATAGCCATATACATATTGCCTTAACTTCTTTGCATTTATTCTTGTATACCTTTGACCTCTCTGTTATTCTTGTTTAGTCGCCTTGTCATTTTTTCAATTTTGGAGTACTTTTCTTGCAAATGATTTTTCTGTTCGTAAATACGTTTTCTTTATTGTTGCGTCAGCAATTATGTTTTTTAGTTCTGCCATTTGTTTTCGCCTTTTTCTTCAAAATGTTTTTTATATCAATTTGCCTGTACATTTCTACGCTCTCTTGTTTCCATACTATTTTTGTTACTATTTCTCTTTCTTTTTTTGGTTCTCTTTTTATGCTTCCGTTTATATACACTTCAAGTAGATGACGGTCCGACTCTACTCTTTCTCCAACCTTAAAAGTGTCTATCTCTATGTCATATACCATTACGTAATCAATTACCAATTGTCCTTTCGCTCCTATGTAAGTATATTCTCTCTCTGCATCTCCTTCCATATCTGTTTAGTATGTCCCAACCATTCTCTTCAATCATTTCTATCATTTCTTTTCATTCCTTATTTTCTAGTTTGTCTTTTGATTCTTTTTTGCTTTTTTGTCCGTTTTTCATTCTTTCTCCGTTTAGTCCAATTTTTTTATGCATTTTGCAGCTCTTTATAGCAACTGTAGCGTTTTACTTGCCGTTTTGTGTCGGCCCTACTAAGATGGTCATAAACTGATGTTTAGAGACATTTTTGAATTTTATAATCCTCTGTTTCATCATTTATTTTTGCTGTTGCTTTGAATGGTTTGTTTTAGATTGTCAGTTTTAATTTTCCCTTTAGTTGTTTTAAGAAATAGATCTCTTTTGTTGTTTTTAATAGTCTTTTTTATATTAACAGTTTTTACTAAATTAGCATTGCTTTTGCTTTCTTGCACCTTGTTGTTATGCTTCAGTTTTTCTAGATGGATAGCTTAAAAATGTCTTTCTGTTTGTTTTAGCTTTAGCAAGTTTGTTTGGTTTATTACGGATATCTTTAACAGTATTTCTGGGTTTTTAAACATTTGTTTCTACTACATAAATAACTTAAACATGGTCTCAACATTGTCAACTTTGCTATGATCTATTTGCATTGGAAGTACTTACGTTGTTTTGCTGGGTAGTATGTCTACTGTTAAACACTCTATTGTGCATCTTATACTCCAGACTACCTTCAATTAAACCTTTTTCTGCTAGTAAAATTGTTTTTTAAATAATTCTTTTATTGCAGGTTTGTGATTCCTGGTTTATGAATACCGTCCACTCTGCTTCTGTATCATTGCTAGATACTATGTCTTGTTCCAGTTTTGTTACACAATGCGTGTCTTTTGGCTATTATTTATCAATAATTTTAATAAAAATGATACTACCGTATTCGGTGTTCAATTAATAACTTTTTTAGTTTTGGTTATTCTTCTTTGATTTCATTTATACTATCTTGAATTTCAACAGATTTGGTTTGAATGCTGCAGGTAGATTTAAGTTTCTTAAGGTGAGCAGCTCATCATCTGTACTTTAATTTTTGTAGACAGACATACATAATTTTAGCTATTTCCTAATATCTTCTTGCAGGATCTGCCAGGCATGGTACACTAATCTAAAGTTTTTACTTGCAAAGAACTTTTATGGCTTGTAAGCTACTAGTCCAGTAACTTTGTAGCTTGAAAATATGAGGTAGTATGCGTCAAATCCGGTAGTTGTTGCTTATGATGTTGGCCTAATAAATAATCCAAGTTTGTGACCTCGAGCGCTGAACGTAACTTTGTCAAAAATCAAAAAAACCGCAAAAAATCGTTTTTTTCAAATTTTGGCGATTATAACCCTAAAGGACTAGTTTTTGAAAAAACTTTCTTAAGACGTTTTTAAAGTAGACTAAATTTTCTACAATATGATACTAGAACTGTCTCTGTAGACCCAATAGTTTCCAAGATTAAGTCTTTCAAAGTTTCTATTTTTTTTAAACTTTGCAATTTTTTGCAATATTTTAGACGTCACTCAAATAACTCTAGCGAGATGAAGTTTCAATTACCTCCAACGGACTGTTCTAGTATTGCTCGTGTAAAGTCACGAATGCGACCCACCTGTAGCACGTTTTCAACCTTCCCTTTTTTTTCAGTTGTTGACTGGCCTGCTGCCCATAACGTGAGTGCCGTTTGAACTCAAAATCTACAGAATATCTGATCTCAGTCTCAGCGTGGGTTTGTGTTTTATATGTAAAGAGACTTTAAGTAAAGGTCAAGTGCGCCTAGTAAAAGAAAAAAGTGTAAAAACCCTTCTTGCGTTGAGTATTTCCCTTAAGAACATAGAAAATCAGCGTTTATTGAAGGGTGTAAATGAGATATATGTGCACAGTGCTTGTCAGACAAAATACAACAATCCAAAGTTGATCAAAGCAGCTGTTAGCAGTAAAAATTTAAATCTTACGTCATCAAGGGCCACGAGATCAGTCTCTGAGCAGTTTAATTTCAGAGAACACTATCTATGTGGAGAAAAAATAACTGAAGAGTTCTTTGTGGCAAAAAAGAAGAAGAAGCCAGAAACACGGAACAAAGTCTTTACTGCAGAAAAGTTGTCTGACAGTGCAACAATCTTGAAAGCAGCTAAGAAACGTGGTGATGAATGAGCTCTTAAAATAAAAGAGAGTATATCTAAAACACAGATTTGGTAGCCCTTGATGTCACATATCATCGGTTTTGCCAAACAAAGTTCTACCAGGCACCATTAACAGGAAAGTTCAGGGAAAATCGTCACATCGACACCTACAGTTGATGAGACCATGGAAAAAATTTATTCATTTCTAGATGAGAACGCTGAGGAATGTCAGTTTTCTCTAGATGAACTTATGGACCAGATAGAAGGAGAACAACCTCAACTACGAACAGTCAAAAATCGCTTGTTTGCAAAGTAAGGGAAAGACATTTTGATCGTTGAGAGACCTTTCAAACATACGACTGTTTCTCAGCAGTACATAGTGTGACAGTAGAGTTTAGATCCTCAAGCAGAAAGACTACGTGTGGTGAAAACAGCTGCTGAAATCATACAAGAGGATATACGGTCGCAAGTGTACGACAGAAAACAATTCACAACATCCGACGACTTCTTCCATGTAAATTCAGTTATCCCTGATTCTTTGAAAATCTTGCTTTAAACAGTAATTTTAAAAGACAAACGAAGCTGCTTGGATTTCTATAGAAAAAAGTGCGTTGCTCTTGCACTTTCAATAATATTGACAGTCAGGCCTTGCTCGTTCATCTTTTGTTTACTGCATGGGATTAGTGTATTGTTGTATCACAAGTTCGGGTAAAAACATCTGGTTGAGTTATTGTCAACGCTTGGATTCTCAGCTAGTTACAAAGATACTATGCTTTTGAAAACTTCGGCCACAATGCAACTAGACCAACTTATGTTGAAGGACCCTTCAATGTCGTTTGTGCAATTTTCTTTTGATAACGCCGACTTTTATGTCAACACTTTAGATGGGGGTACTTTTCACGCAATGGGAGGTATAATGATTGTGACTCCCCATAATTCTTCATGTCCCAAGAATAAAATAAATCGTTTGACGATGTGCACTGCTTCTGAATTTGTACAGAGAAATCTTCCTATTCAGCTTTCCAAAAAGTTCAATCCAATCAGCGTTTATTGGCAATTAATATTTAATAAATTGTACCACCCTTCAGATATCTTATGGTCATATGGGAAAGTTAAAAAAAAGTTAAACATTCTAGGATGGAATGGGTTCATGGAGGAAGCAACAGCAGAGAAACACTTTGAAACATCCAAAATTATATGTCTGCCATTCATCAACTATCCTCCCGTCTAATTACAACACAGTTTTTGCATCTCTTCGGTTTGCAAATGATAAATGCCGAGCCCATAAACAAAAAGCCTACCTTGTAACTTTTGACCAACCCCTATACATTAAAGCCAAAGAGATAGTCGCAAACTATCAGAGTACTAATTTGAGCAACGTCGTTGTGAGGCTAAGGGGTTTCACCTACTAATGTCTTTCTTGGAATCACTAAAGGAACTGCTCTCAACAATTTATGCTGAAAACAGCATTGATAAGATGTTGGCTGGCCATGCTTATTTTAGAGCAGTGAGAGCCCACAATTTGGTGTCCCTTTCCTTGGCAAATAAAATTGTAAAAACAATTCAGTTGACTAAAAAGGAAAAAAAGCTTTATTGACGACATTATTTCAAGCTCTGACAGATCTGCAATTCTAATAGCAAACAAAAATTAGCAAGTTTAAGCACTAATGACAAAATTCACGGATGCTTTGTGCAAGCTTAAAAGCAATGGACCAACCGCAAAGCTGTGGGTTCATTATTTTTGAATAGTGAAGCAATTTATCCAAGCACAACTTACAGGCAATTGGAATTTGCATTTGGACACCATCCAAAAAATGCTCCCATTCTTTCAAGCAGCAGGCCACTTCTTTAGTACAATAAATTCACAAAAAGGTGATATTTTGCCATCGGGCGCACTAACAAATTTTGATCGGGTATATGGTCAGATATGACCATTGAGTAAGTACTGATGAAATCTATAAAAAGCTATGAAGGGCTCACCCGAGGACGTGGTATGACTGACAGTGTACTCTCTCGATGGATATTAGGCATGGTGTATCTACATAATATCTGCCATAAAGTGAAAACATACTGCAAGGTTACCACTGCAATAACTGAACAAGATGTTGACATGCAACTATCTCGTTTCACTAGATATGATTCAGATACTTTGCACAACACCCTCTATTCCTTACAACAGATTTAATTATGTCCATAAGCAGTGGCCTGGTTATAAAATCTAGTGTCAACAGCCACATGGCTCTAGAGATTGTGAGAGAATCGATGCTAAAGATGGTTGACCAGAACTTCCAGGAAGTAAAATTCAAACGTAAAAACAATGTGGTGTCCCTTTCTTCAGCTGTACGAACTATTACTGTTGGCAATAAACAGGTAACTGTTGATCCTCTGACACTCTTTCACAGGTTGTGTGTCTTAAATCAATCGGATAAAAAATTGCAAGAGTTCTTCACTTACAAACAGTTACCAATCCCAATGTTATTGATCTCTAAAGGAAGAATAAGAAAGGGCACAAAATCTACCTTGTGTTTAGTATTTCAACCTGTAACCTTTAATGAGAAGCAAGGGTTAACAAAGTTTATAGTAGTGGATAGAGGGCATCTACTTCACAAAGTTGTGTGGCCTTGAAACTTATCATTTGGTGCGATAACTGACAGAAACATACAGTACATTACTGCTTACTATGGCTCAAACGTGGCAGTAGTGTTTGATGGTTACCCCGTAGATGCTGTACAGAAAAACACAAAGAGCGTCTTTGAAAAGCCAAGTTACACTTATCGCGAGAGATAATTGTTATTGAGAAAACCATAGCACAGGTTCCTCAACAAAAAATCTTGTCAAATGACAAAAACAAGATTTGTTTTATAAAGCTGCTGACAACAAAAATGGGAAATCACAACATCCAAGTACTCCAAGCAGAGGAAGATGCTTATAGGCTCATCATCACTACAGCTTTAACTGCTTGCTGATCATCCTTACTGCAATCTCAAACCAAGGTGATATTTTTTACAATAAATTTGGAAGAAGCAAAGCATCAGATGTCATGTATTCTAGCATCGCTTTTTTAAAATCCTTTTTAAAACTAGAGCTTTTCTTTTTCATCCGTGCTTTTAGTAGTTGTGACTTGGCATCTTCCTTCTTTGGCTTAGAAAAGATGCAAATGATAGTAAAAAAAAAAATGCAAGCTGCAATTTTTCTCGACACCAACTCTACACCTGACTAAATAGCAGCAGCAGAAAAGCAAGTCATAATTGCTCTATACAGAGGCAACCCCAACACCCATAACCTTTACAAACAGCGGTACCAACTATTTGCCAAGGCTGCAACAAAAACCAGCTTCAATCTAACCAGTCTCCTACACAAGACTCTGCTCGATTTCACTAATTGCGGACATACCATCAAGTAAATTTTTTTTCTTGCATCAGTTATATATCATTCATCATTTTTTATTTTCATGTAAAATCTTCTTACAGGTACAGGCGTGGTTGGGAGTTACACTGAACCCTCTCTCCTGAGGGTGAATATTCACGCCACAAGGCCTCAACCCTAAAATGATAACCAAAGACGCAGCCCCACAACACATCTTGCGGATGATTTCTTGCGGCTGCACGAAGGGTTGTGGAAACGCGTGCAGCTGCTGGAAAGCAAGATTAAAATGCTCATCAGTCTGCAGGCCTCTTGTGACAATATACCTGATGTTGCAGTAGTAGATATCGCAGAAAGCGACAATCTGTCTTATGTCGAAATGGAGAATGACTTGTGGGCACAAGACGTCAACGATTCATCACAATCTCTTGATAGGAATATGCCATCCTAATACGTCAATCCAGATACGGACAAACCTCAACCGAGACTTTCCAAGAGAGCTTAGAATAGTTTTTTGATTTTGAATATTACTCATTTTCCTAACAAATAAACTTATGTTGTACTTATCTTTTTTACTTCATTATTCGTAGCTTAGCCTAAACATCATCGTTCATACATCTCATTTTATTTTTTAACATCCCATCATAAAAGTACAGGGCTTCGATAGTATAATCAAGTTCAAAATTCATTCAGAATGACAGAATTGCAAAAAAATGCGTTGTTAAAAAAATGATAAACTTTTTTTCTTATAATTAACCAAGAAATCCTACCCTTTATTTTTCGACACATGCTTTGAAACACCCTGTATAATGGAAAAATAATTAAAGATTTTTTAAACTATTTAAAAGAATTCTACAATCAGTACTGCACAAATGTAGACTAAAGTAAAAGAACAAAACATTAATTTTGTTTATACCATTTATCAACGCAAGCACAAAAACAAATCTTAGTTGTGTCATTCTGTTTGCTCTATAATTCATTGCAAATTTCAATAGAACTATTGTTAAATATAAATTAATGTGCCGTCACACCTTATATAACAAATAAAAAGAATCCAATTTTGTTAGCTTCAATCAAAGACCAAGTCCGCAACAATTTTCTCGCAATATGAGTGACGTGAAATAGTGCGCTGGGAATAATAAGCATAAGGTTGCCGCTCCGTTAGCTACAATTTATAATTTAATAAAATGAAAATGCAGCAGCCATCTGAAATCACATAAAAGCGTAGATTCATTCAGGCATAAGCACTCCTGTAATTGAAAAAAAAACACATACAACACATTTTATAGTTTAAACTAAATTAAAGCTTCCGAGAATTTTTTAAAGCCATTACAACAAAAAGTTTTGAAATTGTTTGCGAAACTAAATTCCAACCCGCGTCATTTATTTTTATAAAAAAAACTAAACGAAACACTATTTGCAATTCCAATCTTTGATCTTGGCTTTTGGGAGTAGATAAAAATAAATTAAATTGGAAAAGTTATTCTGAAAAATGTAACGGACATAACATTAAAGCTGCAATACATCCAATTACTGAATAAACGAGTGAATTAAGCTGAAGCTTGTGCGGATCGATAAATTATTATATTTTTTTTTTATTATTTAGCAACGTCAGGGGTTTTATGTATTTTTTTCTGTCTCGAATAAAAATTGTAATGTAATTCGGGATTATATGGCAGAACGAACATGATTTACACATTAAAATGGAATGGAAATGATATGTGGAGTGCAGAGTGTTTTCTTTTTTGCTTCGCTACCCCTTTTATAGGTCCGCGAAATAAAAAGCAAAGTAAGTTATTCAAATCATGGATAAAACTATTTTTTGTTTGTATTAAATTATAATCAATAATTGTAAAATATTTAAAATATTCTCTAACTAAGAATTTGGCTGGATTTTAAATGTTAACAGAAGCACTAATCAATTCAAATTCACAAAATAAACCAAGGAAATTAGGTTGTTTATTGTATTTTATAAACAACTTTTATTAATTAACTAATTAAATAAACAAAAAATTAAAAACAAATCTAATTTAATTGTTTTGTTCGTTTGCAAAAACTCTTTAATTAAACGAAGTTTAATGCGTTGCATATTATTTACATTAATTTTGTTAAGTAACATACATATATTTTTTCCTTTTAATAAGATGAGATGTAATATTTGCTTTAATATTCCATTTCTGGACTAAGTGAAACCATTTAATCTGAAACACGAAATAAAGGAGCGCATTCCATAATCCTCCACAAAGCGTTCCTTCTTAAGACGATGCAATGGGATTAAAAAGAAATGTTTTGCTCTAAAGACTACTTTCTCTATCTCTCTATACTCTTCTTTCGCATTTAATTATTTATTCAAATTGGATGTAAATTTAAATTTCTTTGAAATGTGCATGACTATTTTTTATAATTTTTAAGAAATATACATAAAAAAGAAGGTTATTAAATAATAATATAATAAAAGCTTATCATTTGGGGACCAGAGTATATTATTTGAAGTTGATAATGTGAATAATAGAATACTTTTATTTGGATAATTAAGTATTTTAAATTTTTTGAGTTATGTTGGATCACAAATTTTAATAATTAGTTTAATCTTTTAAATTTTTTTTTAGTAGTTAATGTTTTACAAATACTTTGGCTCTTATTGTACACCACCATTTCTTTTTCGAAATGGAGTAACGACATCCACAGTTCAACACATTTTAGAGTAGTATCTTGAAACGCTCACTTCTTTGCCCGTAAGAGATTCTCGGAGCTACCCGGTGACTAGAGAGGTTTCTGCTAACGGCAACTCAAATGTCGATAGGCAAGTCGTAGATCGTTTGCTTACCTTAACCTTAATGATTTTCTTAATTGAACGCCACCATACCTAGGTATAGACTGCTCCTCACATCTAGGATGTCTATGATACTGTTAGCAATTAGTATATTTTTCTCTTGGCCCTAATTTAAACCGGTGAACTTTTGACAGTTACAAACTCAATAAAAATATTTGAGTTGCAGTTAATAAAGTAAAATTTGTTTGGCTTAAAATTTTTTTGGCATAATGCGCATTAACTAATACGAAACACAATTTTGTTTTTGGAATTTAATTAGGAGTTCAATTACTAGTGGGCATGATATTTGAGTTATTAATCGTCTGCTGTAAAACTGATAGATTAAAGTGATAAAAAACAAATTGTTCCAAAACAAAAAATAGTATTAATATTTAGACGTTAAAAAACGTTTGAAAGGTGCCAAACAAGTAGTTCTAAAATTTAGTTAATGCTTACTGCAAGGACAAATTCTTCTGTATCAATAAACTTATTGATACAGAAAGAATTATTCGGCTAGGTTTGATCGTGATTAGTATTTATGATTGGCATTAAAACAACAAAAAAAGTTGCGCTAAAAAAGAAAACACAATCAACCTGCCACCCGCTAAAAACAGATCTTTTAAACAAAACTACCAATATTACACTAAATTAAAAAAACTAGCCTAATGCTATCAAACCCCTAAATCAAGTTAACCAAAAGCTATAAGAACAATAAGACTACAAATCACCAAAAAAAAACGTTGTTATATCTTCAACAGATCGCTCTAAGATATGGCATTTTAAAAGAAACGAGCTCAGTTTATATATTATTAAAAAGGCTTCTTGACTGGCGTTTGTATGTAGTCCGTGCACTTAGCATTTTTTTATTTACAGATACAATGATTTGAGAAAAGCTCGGATAAGAAATCTAAAACAGTATTGCACTAGTGCCGCATTGTTGCTACCCCCAACAAATTTGAATCAATTTTTCGACAATTCAACCGCTGTACTGTTTAGATAAAAATCATCATTTATTAGGCTTGAAGCATTTATGTGGTATTATCCAAAAATTGTTTAACATCCCCAATTAAATTCAATTGCATCATTTGCTACAATAAAATTTAATCAATAGTTTTTCTAACAAACATATAACTTAAAAAACCGACAAAAAAATATTGCCTACTCAAGCGGTTCCAATGTTATTCTACACATCCAAAGTGAACAAACGCTAGGTCACAAAATCAATTTGACAACACATGTACTAG
Organism: Tachinus rufipes; assembly: GCA_963932245.1. Lineage (NCBI taxonomy): Eukaryota > Metazoa > Arthropoda > Insecta > Coleoptera > Staphylinidae > Tachinus > Tachinus rufipes. The sequence continues at coordinate 17,183,422 of OZ010748.1, read as the reverse complement.
CAGAGCTAAACACGCAGAAAAAAAAAACAATAATCAACAATTCAACAACACTATCAGTATCATCATTCCTATATGTTTGCTTCTTCTTTGTCTAACATCGTATCCGATGTGTTGTGGATATATTGACTAATTCTCTTCCAGGTTGTACATGACTTTCTCTATGGTACCGCGCCAGTTTCGTCGGTTATTTGCTTAGCGGGTTGCTGTCCGGGAGCGGGAATTTCAGGATAGGCGCATGCGTCATACTTGAAAGTCTCTGCTTGGTTTAATTTTGGCCATAACCAAGATGTTTGTGCGTCTCACCGTCCAGGGTATCCTCAGCATCTTACGCCATACCTACATCTTAAAGGCATCAATTTGCCGTCTTTAGGCAGCTTCAATGACCTATGTTTCGAAAGCATACGTAAAGACAGGAAATACTAGAGCTCTTGTTAGCGCAATTTTGGTTGTTTTGGTTATATTCCGGTCTTTTCATAGCTTAGTGAGTTGTGAAACGTGCTATTTCAATACGCTTTCTTATCTCAAACTTACAGGAGCCGGTTCTGTGGATTGTTGCGCTAAGATATATAAATCTCTCCACAACCAGTGCCATAACTAGGGTGGAGCCGTCGGTGCCCCCGCACCTGGCGCATCTTGATTAGGGCGCAGAAAACCTTCTGAACTTTATAATTTTGGAGTTTGGAGAGCGCAAAATGACGCTCTCGCACCGGGCGCATTAGAAGCTAGTTACGGCACTGTCCACAACCTCGCATTTCCCAACTTGAGCAGGCTGTTGCAAATGTTTTATCTTTCAATCAGCAATCATGACCTTGGTTTTGTTGTAATTTATGTCCAACCCATACTCCCTGTTTATTGTTTCAAGTCTATTAAGTAAGGCGGTAAATTCTTTAGCGGTAGGCTATCAATAAGGTATCGTGAGCAAATCGCAGATTGGAAAACTATTTTTCGCCAACTATCAAATGCTTGCAGCACACCACAAAACTTAGATGCTATAAAGTACACGGGAAACATTTTTGTTAAACTAAAATTTCTACTCAAAAAAAGAAAAAAATGAATAAATACTGATTACGAAAACTTAAATTTAACAAAAACTACACAGTTCACGCTGCAACTAACAAAAAACCAACAAAAAATACACCGCTGCCGCTTATGTAGTTTCAGCGCTAGAAACACTACGATCGCAGTTTTAAAAATTGCAAGAAGCTAAAAAAACTTAAAAAAGTACAAACTTGGGCTACAGTTTTGAAGTCCATAATCGACGTCATTCCCTTACAAGTTTACTCTCAGTACACTTTAGATCAAAATCGGCAAGATCAAATTTTTCCAAGTCATAAGCACTTGCAAAGAGTAGACTTCAAATGTACTATTTTTGATTTATAAGTAATAATGTTAAATGCGATGACTTCTGATTCTGCTTTGGGGTGCTGACTGTTTTGAAATTATATCAAATGCAATTTAATCAATTTTACACACAATGTATTGACAGTATTGAGCTTTGTTTTTACCAAATCACACCAATTTCCAATGTACGATTTTTAAGTTACAAGTACTTATGCTAACTCCAATAATTACTATTTTGAGGTTGTGTCAATTTAAACGTATCAAATTTAACCTATTTTACAAACTTTGTATTGATAGTATTAAATTATGTTAATACCAAGTTGCACCAATTCCCACAAGTAATTATTTTAACTAAAATAATTTTTGATTTTGCCAGTCAGGTTAAGTGAATTGAGGTAATGTCAAACTGACTGCATAAATTTTAATACATTTTGCATATTTGGTACGAATAGTATTGAGCTATATTGATATCCATTCAGTAAAGCTAGACGCTTTCTCCTAAATCAAATTTCGGCGCAAAAATAGGTTTAAATCCCAGCTGTAGTAAAACATTTTCAAAAACTATTATCAACTCATGATTTTAGATAATAATACAAATTAGTGTTCATGTAACCACAATTATATTTAATATGTGTGAGGGTAGACTAGATGATACTAAGTCAGTATCTACAGCTTTTCCCTGCTTTTAATTAACGTGTTTGGTAGTATATATTTGTGTTTGCAAAAACATGTCCAAACGCTACGTAAGTAAGACTTAAAGTAATAGCCCATAAATAAATGGGCTTTCAATTAATTTAAATTACAATAAACCCAACTTTGGCTTTATCGCTGCTTCTATAAATTATTTGGGAATCGATTTATTTTTTACCAGTACATTTAGAAAAGATTAAACTATAGTATGTCAAAGTCTTTTAGTCAAATAATAGTTAGGAAATAGCCAAAAAAACCTGGGCAATTCCATTTCAAACGGACCAGAGCTAGGGGGGGGGTGCGTTGAGAAACTTGCTTATGTATTTTTTTTAGTCTTTTGATCGATATATGAGAGTATGAAACCTATAAAAAAAAATTCTACGATTTTTTTAAGTTTTTTTGACGTTTTTTAACTTAATCACATTTTTTGTTTAAAAACCGCAATTTTAACTCAAAAAAATAAATTTACTAATGAAATCAATCCGAAATATTCCGTAGAATCCAAATCTGGCGCCATTTCAAGTCTATACCCTGTCTATAAGCCGCAAAAGCCATAAAACCATGTTTTTGTTCTTAGTGGGCTGTGCAAAAAGGAGCATTTTTTAAATTTTTTTTAACCGCCATAGTTGACGTATTTTGATGTAAATTAATTGAAAAATATAAATTTGTTCTGTGTATTTGGGTTTTAAGCGTCTAAAACTCAAAAAATCTGCAAAGTAGGCCTATTCTTCAACATAAACTCTTACAAATGCACGTTTAGCCGCGCTCAGAGGAACAATACACCAAATATTATTAAAAATTTAAATTCTGGAGACAATTTTACATAGAAAATTGTCAGTGTTGTACTCATCGTCTATAGAAAAGTCTATCTAGAAAAAAATGTTTACAAAATTTTTATGCAAAAATGCGTTAAAAATTAATTATTTTTTTTTATTTACAAAAAATATTATATACACACTAGGGTGTAGTTTAAAACTTTTTTTTAACAAATTTTAACAAGCGACAGGCAAATTTATGTTTGAATGCCAAAAATAATAATATTTTTAAATTTTTGCGCCGATAGATCGAGTCTAAATTTGTGCCGCAGGCGCCAAAACTATCAAACAAAGAGTAAAATGGCCAAAAATTGGTTCAAGCGACAAAAAATGTCTGAAATCAACTTAACAAAATATAATCCAAATAATCTTAAAAAAAAAAAAAAAAAAAATTTAAGTAAATTTTGAACAAATTTTTTTTTCTAGATGGATTTTTCTTTGCCAGATAAGCACGACACTGACTATTTTCTATGTAAAATTGTTTGCAAAACTAAATTTTTTAATAATATTTGGTGTATAGTTTCTCTGAAAACTGTTAAATAAGCATTTGTAAAAGTTTATGTTGAAAAATAGGCTTATTTTTGCAGATTTTTTGAGTTTTAGACGCTTAAAACCCAAATATACAGAACAAATTTATATTTTCTATTTAATTTACATCAAAACACGTCAACTTTAGCGGTTAAAAAAAATTTAAAAAATGCTCCTTTTTGCCCAGCCCACTGAGAACAAAAACATGGTTTTATGGCTTTTGCGGCAATACAACAGACAATGAGTTGACAATAAGTTTCTTGAATTATGCAATAGTTGTTTCTTATACTGTAGAAGAAGCAATACTCCAATTTAAAATTTATCTACAACAAAAAATTAAAAAAACAGCGAAAGTTATAAGTTATAAGATATATATATATACAGCCAGACACAAATAGAGTGGCCCCTATATAGGCAACTTAGTATACACCAAAATTATGTTGAATGTGGTTAAACTTTTGCTTTTGCCCGTTTTAGCATCTTTCAATAACAGAACAACGTCGCCCGTGGAATGTAATGTAATAAAATGTAAGCGTATATGAAAAATGCAAAAACTGGCAAATGCATTAGTTTAACCACATTCAACATAATTTTGGTGTATACTAAGTTGCCTGTATAGGGGCCACTCTATTTGAGTCTGGCTGTACATTATTGATCAAACTTGTTGACAGCAACTACGTCGCAGCTACTAATACCAAACAAACTATATAACTCCACAACGCTACAGACAGAGAAAACAAGAAGGACAAAGGCGGATTAAAATTCTAAGATTTAATTTCAATTGACAAGCCCTTTATAAAATGCATGCACGCATAGATTCTAGATAGCAACAATCAACAGACATTTAAGATAAGTAATCTTTTAGATTATTCGAAAAGCATTACGACTTCTACCCTAGCACATACATAAGTGACATCAAAGAAAACCAATGTTAAAGTCTAAAAATAGTAAAAAACAGCAAACAAATCTTAAAAAAATGAATAAGTATATATATATATATATATATATAAGTTGTTTCAAAACATGTGGCGGAAAATAAAGGGTAAAATTGGTTGATTAATTATAAGAAAAAAAGTTCCCATTATCATGATTCTACAAACGCACCGTTTTCAAGATACAGAGTATAATTTTTTTTTTTTTTACGATATTTCAGAAACTGTATGAGATACAAAACTCAGCTTTTGTACATATCTTAGCATTAATATTAGCTACTTTTTAGACGCTTATTCAATTTTTTTCATGTACCATTGACAGAGACTTTAAGGTTGCGTGAGGTTTTTATGGCTCTATATTCTATGACACTTGGGAAATTAGCATTTTGAAAACACATTGTAAACCACCAATATTTTCTACACAAAAAAGTACTCCTAGTCAAAAGCTCTAACGTAAACCGTTTTAGAGAAATACGGCCTTTTATGATGGAAAACATAAAAAAAGTAGCTACATGTTTGGTTGTTGATAAAAACATTTGTTTTTGATCTAGTCGTCAGCGTTCATGCCTTTGTTTTATGCATTTGAGTTATTGACAATTGTCGTTTAGTTGTTAAAAAACCTTTTTTTATTATCTTTATTACCCAATTAATTTGCAAATTTTTTAGTATTTTGCTTGCGTGGTGATAGCAAAATTAATAATTACAGTGATAGCGAGATGTGCGATATGCATTTTATTTATGGCGTTTCCGATGGAAATGCATCAAAAGCTAGTCGAATTTATTAAGAAAGGTTGCCAAACCGACAGGTACCAAATGAAAGAACATTCATTTGTATTCACAAACGTCTACATCAAACTGGAAGTGTACATAAAAGAGCTGCAGGAAATGAGAGACCTCGCCTGCTACTTCCGCAAATTGAAGAAGAAATCGAAGACGATCCATCAACTAGCACTAAAAGAATAGCTTTTAACCTAAACCTTAGTCACGTTACAGTGTAGTCGATAATAAAAAGCCAGATGATATATCCTTATTACATACAGCAAGTACAAGCCCTTTTACCAGCACATTTTTTGCAAATATTGGCTATGTGTCTATGGTTTCAAGAAAGAATCGCGCAAAATCCTCGATTCTTAGAACAAGTTTTATTTACGGACAAAGCAAATTTTTCTCGCAATGCGGTTACCCACATGCCATAATGAAAGGCCATCATCAGCAAATAATTTTTGTTAATGTTTGGGCAGGTGTTGTAGGAGACCATTTATTAGGTCCATATTTTTTGCCGTTTATGCTAAATGGTCAATCATATCGTAAATTTCTTGAAGAAGAGCTGCCAGGACTTTTAGAGGAAATTCCGGTTCAATTAAGAAACAAAACATGGTTTATTGCACATTTTAACTTAGTTGGGCGTCAATTCTTAAATGAACAGTATAGGAACCGTTGGATAGGTTGAGGAGGCCCACAGGATTGGTCTTCTCGGTCTCTAGATCTAAATGTTTTGGATTTTTTTTTGTGAAGACATTTAAAAAGTTTAGTTTACACTACATCAGTTAATACTAATGAAGAACTAAGAAATTGCATTATTGCATCCTGCAATGCAATACAAAACACTCCAGGCGTTTTCGAACAGGTACATTAGTCACTAAGACGTAGGTTAGCAGCCTGCGTTATTGGAGGAAGTCATTTTCAACAATTTTTGTAATTTTTCTTGTTTTTTATGTTATTGCTTAGTTTTGTAAATGAAAGGTATTGTGATCATGTTGCAACTTTTTTTTTCGTTCCTGAGATATTGTCAAAAAATTTAAAAAAAAATTTACACTCTGTATCTCAAAAACGGTGCGTTTGCGGATTCATATTAATAGGAACTTTATTTCTTATAATTAGCCAAGAAATCTCACCCTTTATTTTTCGACACATGTTTTGAAACACCCTATATATAAGCCAACTGAACCAGATCAAATAATAAATCAAATCATTAACAAACTAGATCGGCTGCAAAAATTGCTGACTAACATAACCAAGAAAAAAATATAATCCAAGTGTCATGAGAAAAACAAAAAAAATTAATTCAATGCCATTGGTCTCGGGACCAAATTAACTAAGAGGCGTAAACTACAAAGACTATAGCTAGGTTAGGTAATTTTAAGCGGCGTCCAAGATGATTTAAAAGACATTTACAAAGCAGCTTCTTGAACATCAAGAAATTACTAAGCATTTATTTTAACGCAATTCTGAGTCAAGAAGTTTCTATTGCTACATTTCTTGTATTAACCACCAAATATTGTGCATTTCTGTCACCCACTTCAAAATTAAATCAACATTTCAACAAGTCAACTGCTATTCATGTCAATCCCGCAAAAACTAAGCCAAGAACCACAAAGCCAAAATAAAGCGCAAATCCTACTAGAGTGAATTGAACAGATTTTACTTATTCAGCATAAGGGTCTCGTTCACCGCCTTTAATCTTAAACCTTTTGAGGTTGGTTCTAGAGTTGAGTTTGTTGTTGATTTACAAGGTGCTTCAAAATTTAAAAACAAACAATTCTCAATCATCTACAAACGTAGACTTGCATTAACAATACTGCACTGATATACACTCTAAACTACACTACAATTAACAACTTAAAATCACATAAACGTTTGGTACCTTGGTAAGTCATGGTTTAAAACTGAAAAATCAACTTATCTAAGTTAGATCTCAAATTCTCAATCCAGCTTAGTTTCTCAAGCTGGTAAAATACAATACAAACTTTTTAAAAAAATTTTAACAATACATAGAAAGGTGAACTTTAGTAGTATATGTATTATTTATAATATGTTATAATATAATCTGATTGTAAATTTGATTTAAAAATACATAAACACTCTAAATAACGTGCATTTATTGTTTTGATTAGTTCCACTCATCTGGGCTCAACAGAAATAATAAAAGTAAAACAATGATATTACTACTATTTGTAATTTTAGAATATTAACAATAATCATTCAGAACCAATCCAACTAGTAACAGCCAAACATTTTAGATAAAATCAATAAATGTTCAATCAACTCTATATTTACCATAATACTTAATATAAAATATAATTTTAAAATGACTTCCTTAGTTATATTTCAAAAACTCATTTTCAATAAAATTAATTGAGTACTCAATCGACTTAAATAAAAGAAGAAAGTTAATAAAACAGTTTCATAAAAATTCCGTTCTAAAAAAGTAAGCTTGACGACATTTTAAATTGATTCGTTTATCTGGAAATCAATCAATTCTTCATTATTTGCGAGCTCTATTGTTGCTGCATGTGCAGCCACATGCGACTCGTAACCACTTTTCAATCATCTTAAATCGATACGACGACACATTGACTCTCAATGCTGTCAATCTATCACTCCCTACTAAAAAAGAAAAGACACTACGTGTTGTTCAATAACCCATGCCAATCACTCTAAACTTCTCTCTTCGTATATTGATTCAGTCACCTTTATTGTACGATAATATGTCTAAACTTGGGGATTGTCAGAACAAGACGGTAGGTGATGCAAATGTGCGGTTCAGCATAAAATCTCCAATGTAGATGAATGACTGATTATTAAGCAACTCGTGCTGTTGTTGTAGCGTAGCGTGCTCGAGTTGAAATTTATGTATCTCCGCTGAAATATGGTAATTGTATTTACCAATTATTACGCTTGAAATTTGTCGCTTGTTAAGTGCAGCTACTATTCTGAATATAAAATCAAATCTATTTACAAAGAGACTATTTGTTTTTTTTTATAAATTATAATAGTTTGAGATATTCTTATCTAAAAAGTGTAATTTAAATTATCCGTTAAAATAAAATTTAAATAATTTATAGACATTTAAAATTTAGTTAATAATTAAATACAAATTTACAAAGTGATTAATAAAAGAGACATGGAAGATTAAAAAACTGAATAATTACAAATAACAAATACAGAATAAAACAATCTTAAGTACATTAAATATTATGCAAATATCAACATCTGTCTGATTATTTAACATATTGCCTTTGTTTATTGAATTTATTGATTTCATTGATTCTAGTAGACTAAGCTTAAGTGAAATTTAAAGAAAATCTTGCGGAAGAAGCACAAAAACTGCAAATATAATAAAACATTAAAAAATGATGTTAACAAAGAGCTAAGAACAACGAATCACCAGGTAAGGAAAAGATTAAATAAACTTTTAGAAATAAAAGAAGCATCAGAAACGGTTGAAAGAAAAGATAAAAAATTGATGACCATATGCAAAAAGTAGAAGATAACATATGATAAAAAGGTTATAAAATCGTCAGAAAAAATCCGATAAAGAAATTAATGTCCAAAATCATAAATATACCTGACAACCTAAAGATAAAGACTCTTGAAACCCTTTTTTCAATAAATAAGAAAATTAATTTAGTTAACCGGAACAAGTGAAAAAACAAAGATCACGCCAGACAAGCTAAATGGCACGTAAAGAAATAAAAAACAAAAAAGCGTCGGACCTTAACAACTTTTTTGCAAAAACAGTTCTTGTTTAAAAAGAAACCCAACAACATACTAAACTTTATAAACGAGATACTAAAAAAAGCACCATTATAAACAGTTAAACAAAAGTATAACTAGTACTAATAAAAAACCTTTACAAACTACAAGCAAAAAAACAGGATTTAAACGCTGTAGAAAAGCTCCTGGAAAAATAGTCGCATACAGATTTAACAAAAGCTAAATTTACCTAACACAATTGACGGAATAAAAACCAAAAAACTAAAAGATTCTGTGTTTAAGTCCTAAAAAAACTAATGAACAGTTACTTCACAAACAAATTCATAATTAATAAAGACGTTTTTTGGAACACTACTTTGAAAAGTCTCATACAATGCAATTTTAAATATAAATAAAAATAAAAAATAATTAATTAAACAGAATAGTAACTTTAGTCCTAAAACAAATAAACAAAAGAATTACCAAAATCAAGCAAAACCTTGCAAAAAAAAGAAATACTAGTTAGAAGCAGAAGTTTATATTGAATAAAACTAAAATAAATTCCAAAAAACCATTAAATACCTAGGCATAACACTGGACAAGTATTTGATCTTTAGAAAGCACTTCAAAGTAGTCGCCACCAAAGCAAAAGAAGTTCATCACAAAAGAACAAATGTGAAATGCTGCGTTGTATTGCAGAATTAATCATTTTTTACAGGATCAAAGTACGAGTAGAATCTATAAAATATCAGAAGTACCGGAACATCCTAAAGCCAATCTCGAGAGAATGTCCTAAGGATCTGTAGTGAATACACATCTATCTTAAAGTAAAACTGCCTGATTATAGTAAGGACAATCTTCATTACCCTTCTAGTAAAAAATAGAATCGCAATAATAAAAAAAAATGACCGCCATAAAAAAAAGCCTTGGAAAGATACAGAACGCTCTTCAAATGATAAAAAAATAAGAAAAAATAGAACATTTAGGCAAAAAGACTGATCCCAAAATTAGAATAAATGAAGAAGAAACATGGTCCGATAAGCAACTTATTTACGCAGTTTTTCACAGAACATGAGTACGGACAGATGATTTGAATTGGGGCTCACACTCAAGTGTTACTTATTAAAAAACTGAAAGCTTCCTTACAGAAGCGTTAAAAATTTCTCTGTCAAAGGAGGTGATCCTTTGACAGAGAAATTTTTACTGACATCTAATTCCTTAATGACAAACACTTGGATAGGTAGATGAGCTACTCCATAACATAAATGAGGACAGATTGTTTAAACTGGGGTTTCCGCCCTCCCAAGTGTTCGTCATCAAGAGATTGCTAGAAATCGGTATATAAAAGGAAGTAATGGTAATACCAATCTCCTGATGACTGACACTTGGGTTAGTGGATGTGACACATTGGCGTAGTTAAAATTTTTGAGCCGCACCGTAAAATATTGAGATAAAGTTCTATATAAAGCTTACAATTTTATAATTTTTTTTTTAAACATACACCCACTAGGTTTTAGTCGCGTAACTACATTTTTTGGGCCTTACCGCAAAATATTGTAATTTGTATTTTTTTGTAATCTGGTCATAAACTATTAAAAAATGCAAAACTCTATTTATAAAAAATAAATAATAACAAAATCCGGACATAATCTGTTGAATTTTTTTCAGTAATATTCTAAAAATTGCAAATCTAGCTATAAAATATCAAAATACAAAAGCACCAAAATCCGGCTTTAAAACTGTTGAAAATGTAATATTGTATTCATAATATGTTAAATATAACAAATAACTATAAAAAATCAAAATATTGTTAAAAAAACTGGCCACTAACTATTGAAAAGTGTAAAATTTTATTTATGAAATGTCACAAACAATAAAATCTAGTCATTAAATTAAAAAAATATATATCGAAAAGCAAAAAAATTAGGCAGTTTATCTGTTAAAAAGTAAACAATTTCATAAAAATTTTTCAGATACAACCGCTTTTAAAAGTGCAATTTTTTTAACAAAATGTTAAAAATAGCAAAATCCTATCATAAAACATTAAAATATTGTAAGAAAACATTAAAACCCGGTCATAAACTTTTGAAAGGTGCAACATTCTAATCATAAAATGACAAAAATAACAAAATTGTCTACTCCAAAAGTTTCTTTTTTAATTTTAGAAACAGGAAGTAGTCCTAGGGGACAAGTTAAAAATTATTTTTTTTATAGCAAGTAAATCAACCTCAATTGAGCACATAGATGCGTTGTTGTGCATAAACCTGACTTCTTTTGTTAATTTTTTTGGATACTTTGCCAAAATATTTTTCGTAAACCTATGTAATATAGTAGCATAATAAACACCATTCACCATCGTATTTCTGTTTTGTAAACCAATCATCAAAATCTTTTTGATAGATAGGGATACTCGGATATTCTTGGTGGTGTTTTACTTGAATGCCGCAATTCTATAAATTTTTTTTGAGATAAAGAATTATGATACAAAACTATAGTTTCATCTTCCGTAACACTAGATTGCAGAGTTTTAAAAAATATCAAGCACAATCAACTCTATGCTGTTTTTGAACTGCAGGCAAAAATTTTGACATTCATTTTGCATTCATTTTATTCATAGCCAAATAGTCATAGAATATTTGGCAAATCAATGTTTTTGATAGTCGACAGATAGACTTAAGAACTGTTCTTAAAAAAAAAAACAGTAGACTCTTTTGTGATCATTTCAACTAGTCGACCAAAACTTGAGTCACCTTCTAAAAACTCATAGCTCATCATAAACTTTTTAAATAAAGCATCACACTTTACTGTCATTATTTAAGGTTTGGTTTAAAGTTTTTAGAAATTAAGTAAGGTAAAAATTTATTACGCTTATCTTGTATATGTATAGTGTTTTCCAATAAAAAAGTTTCAAATTGATATTTAAAAAAACGGAGGAAGGTATGCCATTAACATTTGAAAACAATATTAGTCAAATAGCCACCACGGTTACGGTTGCAGTACCACATTATTTTCAAGAAATTTTCTATGACCAATTTGCACATTTGCAGCTGTATGTCCTCAATAACTTTAAGAATTCCATCTATAAGGTCTTGAATCAATTGCGGAGCATTGGCATAGACCATATCTTTCACGTAGACCCAAAGAAAAAAAACTAAAAATGTTAAATCACAAGATCTCGGTGGTCAATTGTGATAACCTCTTCGAGAAATATCACAATCAGGAAACTTTTCTTGCAAAATTGCGATTCTTGCTAAAAATAAACGTCGTCCACATCAATATCTTCCAATTCCGGCCATAAAAAATTATTATTCAAAGCTCGGTAGAACCATCTATTTACCGTAACAGTTGCACCAGCCTTATTTTCAAAAAAAGTAGGGTCCAATCACATCGCCAGCCCAAAAACCGCACCAAACAGTGACACGTTGAAGATGCAAAGACTTTTCAACTATCATTCTTGGATTTTCTGAGCCCCAAGTAAGACAATTCTGCTTATTAACGTAACTTCCAAGGTGAAAATGGGCCTCATAACTAAACATGATTTTTCGATCAAATTCCTAATCATTTTGATGCATTTGAAAAACCCAAACAGCAAAGATACGTCGTTTATGGTGATTGATCGGCTTGAGTTCTTGTGTTAACTAAACTTTAAAAGCCTTAAGACTTAAGTCTTTGTGTAATTCCAAAGATCGACAAACCTGGGTTTTCTTCAACACTATGGGCTACATCAGCAATTCTTATGTGTTCTTGAGCATTGCACACGGTTTCGATTCTTCACAAACTTGTCCCAACAGCTCAAATTTTTCTACCAAGTTTGTTATAGCCGGCCGAAAAGGTGCTTTACAACGACCAAAAATTTTGCAAACTGCAAATTTTTCACCATTTTTGTAGTAAATTTTAATATTTTAATGCGTTGTTGAAGCGTGTGTCGTTCTATTTTTAATAATGGCGTAGTTTTTACTTGTCAAATGTCAAAAGATAATAGCTTCAAAATTGACAGCTGCCCAAATAGCATTTTGTTATAACATTAAACAAAACTATTCCTTGAGTAACATTAAAACACTTTTTAATTAACATATGACTTAAATACAACACCAAACATATTTGCTTTGTAAATAGTTTTTTTTTTTCTATAACTTATTAGTAGTCTATTTATCGGTTAACAAATATAAAAAACTATTTAAAAAAATTCTTTAATTTTTTTAAGTTTAATTGTCATTTATTAATTTTGGTTTTATAAAATTGCATTTTTCGTTTAAAAATTGCAATTTTAACAAAAAAAAAATTTCACTTCTGATTTTTTTTGTAAAAACTATTTCGGACGCTATTTTAAGTTCACGCCCTATTTATTTTTCTGCAAAACGTATTTTGATGTAAATTAATTGGAAAATATAAATTTGTTTTGTGTATTTTAAGAGTCTAAAACTCAAAAAAAAAAAAACTGCAAAAATAAGCCTATTTTTGAATAAACTCTTACAAATACACGTTTAGCAGCGTTCAGAGGAAATATAAACCAAATATTCTTAAAAATTTGAATTGTTTATAAGAGTTTCAATAGCTTTGTTTATGCGTCCATTTAATTTGTTGTAAGCTTTGTCACGTTGAGACTGCATTAACCGGATGATGTCCGTAACCCATGGCACATACTTATTGGTCAAATTTAATAAATTGTCATTAAAAAAAATTCAGTTTATTGTTTATTTTAGGTATTGAATTATATAGTAGAAAAGTATAGCACTAATGTTCTAATCTATTTGATTTTTTAAAATGTGCTTTGGTTTATTCTGTAGTGACTTCCAGATATATAATCTCCTCTTAAGTAGTTTGAAAAAAGTGTTAGTAATTTTTAGTTAGTGTTCATTAGCAAATGTATCCACGTTCTTTGCGCTCACTTAAACCAAAGATGTTAAATATTAATCACTATTATTATGGCTGCTTTTGGTATTTTTCTTAAAATACTTTAAAGTTCTGCAGGTAAAACAATTTCTAGCATTAGTAAATACAGTTGAGAAATAACAGTAACCGTCCGACCATCTTGTTCAAAAAAATAAAACCCAAAACCCAAGTATTCCAAAGACAGAGACGCCATACTACACTGTGACTTTTGCGAAATGTACCGTTTGTTTTGTTTGTTAACAAAACCCGATAAATGAAAATGTGTTCCATTGGATAGAATTAAATTTTGCAAAACATTTGCATTATTGCAAAAAAAAGCAAGAAAATCTGCACAAAACTTACTCGTCGTGTAAAATTTGCCTGAAGCTATTGTTTAAAATGTTCAATGCTATAGCTTGACAAACTGCCAAACGTGGTGGACTTTGCTGTAAAGCTTGTCGCACTCTTTCGATGTTATTTGATTTTTGGGTCTGCAATAAATGTTGTTGACATTTAAAATTTCCATAAAACGTTGGTGCCATTGCAATATAGTGTTTCTAGAAGGAATTCTACCCCGCCGATGAACGTTATATTGTCGCAAGAATTGCCTCTGAATTTCAATTATGAATTTGGTTCTGACAAATGATGTTACATAAAAAATACTCTGCTGCACAGGCCACAAATCCATGGTTACCAAAACTGTATTATATTCTAAACACGTTACCCACTTAATTTTTTCCTTATTGTTTTTACCACAAAGCTCCGAAATTTGTCAATGCCAGTTGGCGGACCATGTACTTTAAAAATAATAGAGGTTTGGAACTACAATTTGCATTTTTCTTTACAAAATATGATCGGAATGATTATTAAACTTTATCAACTAAAAAGAATAATTAAAAAAATTAAGAAGATTGAATTAATTAGTGATCTCGGTGCATATTTTCAGTACCGCCTTATAGTAGGATAGACAGATATGCACTGGCAATGTTGAAAAACTGCTTACAAAAAACTACTAGATCTCAATTTACCGCAATAACACCTACATACAAGGCAATCCAGTAAAAATTAAGATAGACGTAGTAAAAAAAGCCATGAGCAAATTTAAAAACGGTAGATTCCAAGGACCTGGAAAAACATCTGTACCGGAAAAATGAAAAATAGCATATATACAGAGTGTTTCAAAACTTGTGTCAGAAAATAAAGAGTGGGATTTCTTGGCTAATTTAATTTTTTGACGACATCTCAGGAAAGGTTAGAAAAAGTAGCAACATGATCACAAAACTTTTATTTTACAAAACTAAGCAATAACATAAAAAACAAGAAAAACCACAAAAATTGTTGAAAATTACCTATACTACGGTAACGCAGGCTTCAACCTACGTCTTAGTACTGACGTACGCGTTCAAAAATGCCTGCAGTCTTTTGTATCGTATTGAAGAATGCAATAATGCGATTTCTTTATCAGTATTAAC
The DNA here is from genome assembly GCA_963932245.1 of Tachinus rufipes. Taxonomy (NCBI): domain Eukaryota; kingdom Metazoa; phylum Arthropoda; class Insecta; order Coleoptera; family Staphylinidae; genus Tachinus; species Tachinus rufipes. The sequence continues at coordinate 17,168,296 of OZ010748.1, read as the reverse complement.
TGATGTAGTGAAAAATAAACTTTTTAAGTAACTCCACAAAAAAAATCCAAAACCGTCGGCCTCCTCGACGTATCCAACGGTTCCTATACTGTTCATTTAAGAAACCACATTTTGTTTCTTAATTGAACCAGAACGTCCTCTAAAGATCCTGGCAGCTCTTCTTCAAGAAAGTTACAATATGATTGACCATTTAGCCTAAACGACAAAAATTATGGACCTTTTAAACGGTCTCCTACAACACCTGCCCAAACATTAAAGGAAAATGTTTGCTGATGATGGCCTTACATTAAGGTATGTAGATTTTTGTCTGCCCATACATGATTATTATGGAAGTTCATAATCGCATCGCAACAAAAATTGGCAATTCTTTCTTAAAACCATTGACGCATAGCCAATCTTTGCAAAAACTCCGCTCGTAAAAAGGCTTGTACTCGCTGTATGTAATAAGGATATAACATCTAGTTTTTTATTATCCTCCACACTGTAAGGTGACTAAGGTTTAGGTTTATAGCTATTCTTCTAGTGCTAGTTGATAGATCGTCTTTGATTTCTTAAAGAACATCTTCAATTTGCGGAGGTAGCAGGCAAGGTTTCCCATTTCGTGCAGCTCTTTTATGTACACTTCCAGTTTGATACGTTTGTGAATACGAATAAATGTTCTTTCATTTGGTACCTGTCGGTTTGGAAACCTTTCTTGATAAATTCGACGAGCTTTTGCTGCATTTTCATCGGCAACGTCATAAACAAAATTCAAATCGCACATCTCTCTATCACTGTAATTATTCATTTTGCTATCACCACGCAAGCAAAATACTAAAAATGGGCAAATTAATTGGGTAATAAAGATAATAAGTTCCCGCGATATTGACTCTTTTTGAAAAAAAATTATTTAACAATTAAACGACAATTGTCAATAACTCAAATGCATGAAACAAATGCATAAGCGCTGACAACTAGATCAAAAACAAATGTTTTTATTAACAAGAAAACATGTTGCTACTTTTTTTCATGGTTTTCCATCATAAAATGCCGTATTTTTCTAAAACAGTTTTTGTTAGAGCTTTTGACTAGGAGTACTTTTTTTGTGTAGAAAATATTGGTGGTTCACAATTTGCTTTCAGAATGCCAATTTCCCAAGTGTCATAGAAATTTGAGCCATAAAAACCTCACGCAACCCTAAAATCTCCGTCAATGGCACATGAAAAAAAAGTAGTTAATATTAATGCTAAGATTTGTACAAAAGTTGAGTTTTGTACCTCAAACGGTTCCTGAAATATCGTCAAAAGATAAAAAATAAATCATTTTTTTACACCCTGTATCTTGAGAACGGTGCGTTTGCGAAACCATGTTAATGGAAACTTTTTTTTCTTATAATTAGCCAACCAATCCCACTCATTATTTTCCAACACATGTTTTAAAACACCCTGTATATAAAAATAATAAGACTTGTAGACAAAACTTAGGTTACCTAATAGTAAAACTATTTAATCAAATATATGAGGAATGGTTAACTTCAAAGTTTAAATATAAAAAATGTAACAAATACTGCTGAACCAGTACTTTGAGTTATTTTCTAAAAATCTTTCTAAAAATAAATTATAAAAAATATACAAAACAATTGAAGAACATAGAAAATACGCAAATTTAGTTTCAAAAGATTGTCCAGTACAAGAATATTTTAATTTTTATAACGTCAAACATGATAAGATGATAAGTATACTAGAATGAATTGGAATAGATAAACTAGAAAAACGCATAGTATCAAACTTAACTTTAGCCAAAACGCAACAATCAAAACAAAAAACTTATCTTTGTGCCAAATAAATACCTAAAAATAAGTTAGTCAGGGGTGCCACCCATGCTGTTTAACATATATTCGGAGGAACTGTGCAAGGAAGCACTTAAAAGACAACACAAAACATTAATAACATTTGCTATGTCTAAATAGACCTACCATGACGACGCAAAACATATGCTAATAGAGTGCAAAGTGTGGGAAAAACATTGATAAAAACAAAAGAAAAGCACTGAGAAGCTATGCAACAACAGTAATAAAAAAACAAATAGAGTAGTTTGAAGTTTTAAAACTTAGATAAAGCAAAATGAAAGGAAACACATATCAAAAGCCACAGAAAACAAAGAAAGGAAGAATGAGAAATTAAATGAAAGCAAAAAACAAAGAAAGTCAAGACAACTAAAGAATAGACGGTAAAAGGTTAGACAAGCAAAAAACATTTACTAAAACATTCGTACCAACCAAAATTGCAGAGATAAGAAGAAGAAGAAAAAAATTGTTTAAGAAAAGCAAACTGAATAAATTGACTTAGCAATTTCCGTACGCAGACAATTGACAGACAATGCAACTTTCAACATAATTAGAGTATATCTAGCAACCAGGGAACACAAAGAACTAACCTAAAATGTAGATTCTAAAATCTCACTTGAACTAAAACTGGTAAGTCTAGGAACACCAAAGAAGATACACTTACTGAAGCAACACAAAATATTTATGAAAAAAAGAGAACACGACAAGATAGAAATTAATGAACATAGCAAATATCTAGACTGAATAACGCAAGAACTGGACAAATGAGAGACGGTGTCAGTGTAGAAAATAGGACAGAAAAACTGTGTAAATAGTATAAATTAATAGCAAAACTAATGCAGAGAAAAAAAAATTTATAAAATTATTTTCAGCAATAAAGTTTATTTTCATCTTGATAGCTTTGTTGTTTGTCAAAATTGTCGCATTTTTTATTCAGAAAATTGATTAGAGGTTGTTGAGAAACAAATGTATTTGATGCAAATTTTAAGTTCATCGGACCATTGTTCTTTAAAAATGCGGCTGATTAAGCAATAACAGTTATTGGTGCTTTTTATCGCAACATGATAATACAGTTGTGGACCACATTTGGTTTTAACAAAATGGTGGCTTAAGCCATACAGCCCAAAAAACAATTTAATTACTGCAGTTATTATTTTCTGGTCGTGTAATTTCCTATAAAATATATAAAGAATGAGACAGTTGTAAAGCAATAATTTCGAATAAAGCCTAGTTAAATAGGTAAATTTATACGAATGCCACAACGACATATGTAGCGCTCGTTACAATTTGTTCAATCGGACAACCCAATAATAACATTAAAAAATCAAATTTATGAAAAAATTATCCTAAACTAAAAACATCCATAGACGCGTTTCGAGGTTTACCTCTCATCAGTATGGCTTTATTTATTTATACTTAATAATTGATTTTTAATTTACTGATGAGAGGTAATCACTCATTTCATTATCGATTTTTAAAGATTTCATGATTTTTTTTGTTATTTGATTTTTTATTTGAGTTTGAATCTATTATTATCCAAGCTGTCTTTGATACATTAGTAGAGTTTTGAGTTAAACTATTATTATATGATTTTTTTTTGCAAGTGTAATTAGTTTATTTTTGTTTGTATTTTTTATAATGCTTTTTTAATTCGTCTGATCCATGCATTGACATAATGTATAAATCTTTCAGTGTTGCTGACGATTTTCTTAATCCTTTTGTTATCCAACTATTTTGTATTTTAGATTCTTTATTATTAAGTGCTATAATGTTTGGAAATGAGGTTTCAAAATTATATTTAATAATATTATAAAAATTGTTATATGTTACATTAATATCTCCTAATAAAATTTCTGCCCAGTCTTCAACTGCAATTTTTTGATTGAATGTGTTTAAATTTTCAATTTTATTTACCTGTCTAGCTAATATTTTTTTGTTTTTTTCTGTATATTTAATCAATTTTAATTTAATGAACTGCATGTTATGATCACCTAATCCATTGTTTATAATACCGCTTTCATATTTTATGTCTGTCTTTTTAATGCAAATATTGTCAATGCAATTCAATAATCTAGTAGGCTCATGTATTGTTGAAACTATGTTAAAACAGTTTAGTAAGTCTGTTAGTTTATGTTTATCATTGTTATCTGTTAAAAAGTTAATATTGAAATCTCCACAGAGTATAACTTTCTTATTTTTTTTACACATATTTTGCAAAACACTATTAAATTTCCCCACTAGGACTATATATTGACAGAATAATAATAACATTCTTATGCATGTTCAGTTCAATACATGTGCATTCAAAATGCTTATTCTCACAATAGTCACTTAAATCAATTTCTTAAACAAAGTATGAATTTTGTGTAAATATAACTGCACCTCCCTTTTTATAAATTTCTCTGCAATATATGTTACTTATATTAGAACCATTAATTTTAATTGATTGCAGTTAAGTCTTTCTTAACATATGTTCAGTTAAACATAAAACGGTGATCAGATCGTTTTCATTTGTTATAAAGTATATTTTGCAAAAAAATAGCAATCTTGAAGTGACCGTTTGCTAATTAGGCCTAATTAAGTTTGTTAATTAAGGCATCTATTACCATTTTTTTTTAAATATACATGTTATATATCCCTGGATCAGAAATTTCAAGAGCTATTGAATGGTGTATTTATTTTTTGATTATTAATTAATGCATTTTTAGTCAACCTAGTTTTGTTGGTGGGGTTTGTTGGTGCCTTCACATCGGTGAATTAAAACAAGTTTTAGTAGCAATTAAGACACCTCCTCCGTCCAGCATAGAGTTTGTTAATGAAAAGCGATTACATCTAAAACTGTAACCAATTAATTGTAGCTCCGCATCGCTGATGTTCTGATTAAGCCAGTTTTTGGTCAGTACAATAATATTGTAATTAGATACAGCTACAGCCAGTATAAGTTCTTTGAGCTTAGTTTTATACCCCCGACGTTCTGGTAATAGATAGAAATACCGCTGGTGTTCCTGGTGACGGGTTTAGATTGTTGGCTGGATCCAGATTTAGAAAATCTACCAAAGAAAAAAAACATTATTAACTCGACCATATTTAATAAATTCTTTGACCGCTATATTTGCAGGCCAAAAATCTTTACAAAGAATGGATCTAGCGTGATTAGCTAGAACAGAAACTTTAAAGCTGCTGTAGCTTCCAGATTTTACTTGTAACTCAACAACATCAACTGATATTGTAGGAAACTAAGATTTAATATGATTTACTATATCAGTTTTTTTTAGTTCCACGTCCAGGTTTAGAAACATGTACGTAGGAAATAGGCACATAAGCTTTCAGTTTGTCATTAGTTGGGCCACAACCAAAGATAGTTTGACTTTTCGGCAGAGTTTTTTTATTAGTTTTTTCTTTAACAACTGAGCTTGCCAAAGAAGGAAAAAATGCTGGCTGAATCAATTGCACCGTTTCATTAGTGAGCGGCGCAGTAGTAGGAACAGTTAGTTGATCACTGCGAGCTTTGTACTGAAGAATAGTTTTAACTTTTTCAGCAATCTTCTTTTCAAGATAGGCAATTTTATCTAAGAGTAATTTATTGTTCGACCGCAAAAAATTTGGTAAAAAGTAATATTTTTTTTATAAAGTTTTGGAAGTTCGGAATCATCCAACTCAAATAGAGTACCGCAATTGCATTTCTTATAGCGTATAGCGTAACTGTTATGAAAGATAACGAAACAATTGCTACAAGTTATACCAGATTGTGCAATAGTTTTGCATTTACAGTTTAGGCCGGTCATAGTAACAGAAGCAGTTACAAAAATGACTACAGCAGTGAATAAATAAAAACAGGGTAATGTTGAAACAAGGACACAATTCACACCGGTGCGGTCAATCACTGGTGACTGACTATAAACAAATACAGGTGACCACGGTTAGGTTACACAAGAGTCAGTAGGATTATAAAAATTATTAATAAAATCACACGTTAAAAAACATAAGTTACGCCACTGGAATGAATAGTTAATAATATGGCTACGTGAAGCGCGACAAAACAATAAGCAAGAGACTTTAATTCTAGATTAAAATACGTATACATTAATAATAATAATAAAAACAGTAAAATTGTTAAAATTGTAAAGCTAACTGATTGCTAATATAATAACCAGCAGGAAAGACAAGATCTTTTAAATTATAAGTACTAAATTTCACACAAAATTGCACAAAATAAAATTAAAATCATAACACATAACACAGTGACGTTACAACTTAATGTAATCTTCAATATTATATTGTAATGTTTAATTTATGGGTGTTTGTATTTGTTGTTGGTTGCTTTAGTCTGTATTTGTTTTTTTTGTCACTTGTTTGCCTCTCTCAGAATCCGATATGAAGCGGTCCGTATTTTCAACGGAGTAGGATTTTGAGTTTCCTGCTCTACCCACCTGAGGCACTTAAAGTTTAAAATTTGACATTTTCATGTTTATGTTTATGTTTAAAAGGAATTTGGCCTTAATTTGCCACGCTGGCTCTGCGGGTTGGCAAATGGTCCGATTTTGTGTACTACATTTTCTTAGCACTTGTTTGAACGGTTATCCCGCCAGAGCCCACCGGATGAGTTTCATCTCTTGTGCTGGTGAGGTTGACAATTGGGCTGGCGTTTGACTAAGAAGCCTTTGTTCCTTATACCCCAAAAATGTATTAGATCTGTTAAATTTATTCTAAACTATCATACAAAAAGTTATCACATCTGTCAATAAGTCTTAGTAACTGGTAACAAAATACAAAAACTGTAAATTAGGTTGCAGTAATGTGTATAAACATTGAAAACTAAAAAAAAAACTTATTTTACATTTTTAACAACTTTGATAAAACTTATCAACAGATTTGAGGAATTTTATTGACAATTTTCACTGATCTTTTTGAGAAAGTTGTAATATTTTGACATTTTTAGAACATTAAAGTCTATGTAAACTTGAAAAAACATTTTTGATAATTTAGATTTTTTTTACATATTTGGGAAGTTTTTGAAATTTTTGGAAAAAAATTGACAATAAAATTACGTTTCTGTTAACTTTTGACAATTTTAAAACATATCAACAGATTTGAAGAACGTTTTTGACAATTTTGTAACATTTTTGACAATTTTGAAACATTTTTGACAATTTTAGAACATTTTTGACATTTTAGAATATTTTTACATTTTTAAAACAATTATATTTTTTTTTGTTTATAATTTAATAACGTTTTTAACATTTTTAGAACACTTTTGACATGTTTAGAACATATCAACATATTGTAAAAAACATTTTTGTAACGTTTTTGTCGATTTTCTAACATTTTTAACATTTTTAGAACTTCTTTGACAATGTTGGAATAATTTTGAAAAATATCAGCAGACTTGAGGAAATTTTTTTGACAATTTTTAAACAATACAACAGATTTGAAGAACATTCTTAATAGTTATAAAAGATTTTGGACAATTTTTGTCTGTTTTAACAAATTTAGAACTTTTGGCAATCATATTTATTTGTTTGTAAAATATGTTTGACTGCTGTAAATATATTTTTAGAATTATGGAATATTCTCGACAACAAACAATGTTTTTGACACCGGACAATCAGATCTTAGATTTGTGAAACATTTTTGACAGTACTAGAACGTTTTATCAGCAAATTCGAAGAACATTTTTGGCAGTTTTATATCATTTATAACATTTATTTTAATGTGATTTATTTTTTAATGTTACTTGTTACATTTACTGGCTTGTGGATAATTAAGAAAGGTTTTTACATTTATGAAAAACATTTTTGAAATATTGTAGTTTTTGCTGATCTAATTTGCTTGCTTGTTGGAGAGAGGCCATAATCCAAACAACGTCAACAGCTACAGACCGATTTCACTTACCTGCTGTCTCAGTAAAATTTTAGAAAAAATGGTCAACAACCGTCTGGTGTGGATGCTGGAAAGTAACGGTCTTTTAGCTAAATACCAGGCGGGTTTTAGACGAAATCACAGTACCGTTGATCATTTAATTTGTTTAGAAAATTCCATCCAAGACGCCTTCCTAGCAAGAAAAGACCTCGTAGCGGTGTTTTTTGACCTGGAGAAGGCGTATGACATGACTTGGCGTTATGGAATTTTGCAGAAGCTGCACGCATGGGGATTCAGGGGCCGTATGCTTCTTTTTCTTGAATCTTTCATGCGCGACCGCACATTTAAAGTAAGGGTGGGAACCACTAACTCGAAGACAGTATGTCTAGAGAACGGTGTTCCCCAAGGGTCGACAATCAGCGTCACCCTTTTTGCGATTGCGGTTAATGATATTGCGGCTTCGGTGGTTACACCTGTACAAAAATGCCTGTACGTCAACGACTTGGTGATCTACATGGCGGGAGATACCATCCCTGCCATAACACGTCAACTCCAGATCACCATTGACGAAGTGGACAGAGAGGCAGAGGCAAGAGGTTTTCGTTTCTCTACGACGAAAACCTCGTGCGTGTGTTTTTGCCGCCTCAGAAGACCTCACCGGGACCCCGCGCTTGTCTTGCAAGGTTCCAGAATCACGTGCGTCGAAACAGTCCGTTTCTTAGGGCTCGTGCTCGATAGGACCTTATTTTTTGGGGCACATATTGATGAATTGGTCACAAAGTGCAAAAAAGCCTTGAACGTGATCAAGCTCTGGTTTTATCCAGAGTTGACTACAGCTGCGCGGTATACACAACGCAGGCATTAGATACGCCACGGGAGCATTCCGGACGAGTCCCGCACCGAGTCTTTGCTGCGAGTCGGGTGTACTCCCTCTAGCTGCTTGTCGCAGTTGCTTTGTACTCACGTACGCCGCGGCGATGCGAGCAAAGAGGGGTCACAACAACCGACTCATATTTACCGCCAACGAATCGCAGCAAGGTAAATACAGACTCAGGCCTACCGTCAGTAGGCCGGTGTGCGTCCGAGCGCAGGAGCTAGAGGAGAGTCTCAACGTTAATTATCCGATGGTATTCAAGGTCGGCTCGAGCGAGTTTCCACCCTGGCTGATGCCGAGGGTTATAATTCGTCTTGATCTGACCTCTAAGAGCAAATAAAAAATAACATTCTTATGTATGTTCAATTCAATACCTGTGCATTCAAAATGCTTTTCCTTACAATAGTTACTTAAATCAATTTCTTCAACAGAGTATGAATTTCATGTAAATATAACTGCACCTCGCCTTTTATAAATTTCTCTGCAATATATGTTACTTATATTAAAACCATTAATTTTAATTGATTGCAGTCGATTCTTTCTTAACATATGTTCAGATAAATATAAAACATCACACTTATTTTTATTTAAAAATATTTCTTGTTCTTATTTCGAACACCTTGAATATTTTAATGCATTATTACAATAATATTATTCTTACTCTTATCCACTTTGTTAAAGTTTTCATTACTTAATGAGTTAATACATATTTCATTAATATTTATTAATTTCTATTTGTTTGCATAATTTGTTTTGCGGATTTGGTTTTCAACTAATCTATTGTAACACATAAATTTCTGTCAAACACTGTATGATACGTATCTAAGGTGAATTTATATTTTTCATTTGTTTGTACACACTTAAAGCACAATTTATTTTTAAAACGACATTTACTTAACATTTACCTAATAAGCTATTCTATACATATAATATGATTTATGAATCATTATTTTTAAAATTTTATAATTCGCAAATATTCAAGATCAGTGTTCACATACTGATTAAGTCTTCAATTTTATAGTTTTAACAAATGTAGTTTCACTTGTTTAAATTTAATGAGTGCATGTCATAGCATAATAAACTTACATTATATAGTTGTAAAATATTTATTGTAAATTTAAGTACTGCATAAAATGCACCATTAATTTTCTTTAAATTCTGAGTCTATAGTTACTTTTTGTCATTGATAAATATTAGATTGTTCCAACTGCATCATTCTATAATACCTGTTATTTTAATTTGAAGTTTGTCTCGGTTTAATTCAAACAACAATTGAAATACTATCTACAAAATTAAGTTTGACAAATCGTTGATATACAGGGTTGTCCAAAAAGATGTTACCACTCATATAGTACATCATTTTCAATTTTTATTATTTCAGACTAAATATGGCCACCTAATTTACTTTGGAGAAAAAAAAGTAGCAGCTTGGATTAAAGTGTTTAGGTAAACCTCTAAGCCTATAAATTTGTACGCTGGGTCTGTGAGCAAATGACTGTGAGCAATGACTGTAAACGAAATGGTGGATTCCTTAGAAGAAGATAACGTCATAAATGTTTAAGGAACAATTATTAGGAATTTTCCACTTTAAACTGGAAATGAAACCGCACCAAAATTCAAATAATACCTGCTTTTTCTGATGCTGATAAAATTGCTCGTGTGCGCTGCAGAAGTGTTAATAAAAATGACTAACATAGACTTCAATGTTGTGTTATGTCGGATAAAACTACTTTACATAAATATGTACAATTGATTTTTTTTATGATCAGACTGTAACGAAAGATTCTTATCTAGATATGTTTCAGAAATTTGTTGTAGATAATCTTTTATTCTATATTCTTACATTAATACATCTAATAACTTTCAGCAATATGGTATACTTCCACATTTGGTAAACACTGAATTGGAAAAGCTAGACCTTTGTTTGGCTAGCACTGTCACTAGACTTGACTCAATGTAATTTTTAGGAAATAGTGAAAAAAACGCGTCTATGCTACAAACCCAGCACAGATTCTTGCGCCACCTTCAAAAACATATTACGCAATCTAGGATAGGATGGATAGAACTATTGTTTACAAAAAAAAAACTTTTAATAATAAAAAAAATTAATTAACATTATTTTTGTTCTTCTAATACCCAAACTTTGCTTTGCTTTCACTGAAACTTGAGTTTAAATCCCATGGACATAGTTATTGTTGATTGATTTATGTATATATTCTACAAGTCAAACGTTGCAGTTTTTGTCTTTGTAAACCTCTATGTTGGGTTTTATTTAACAAATTAAATTTGTAAATAAAATTCCATAATTGTTGTGAATTAAATTTTTTATAAAATGTTTAAACTGTATTTACGAGAGTTATAAATGTAGAGCAAATCTATTTGCTACCTTTTTTGGTTGATTAAGTGTTGTTCCGTTATTTTTAAGTTTATTATATTTTTTAATTTAAAATTAATTAATTATGTCTTTGATGTAAATTGCCTTTTCATCCAGTAAAAGACACATACACTCGTGTTTTAATGTATGCACCCATCATCAGTGTGCTTAGCATCTTACTGGTCAAAAAGACAATTTACATAAAATCAAAGTAACTATTAAACAATTTATGTTTACTAATGTGTCAAAGGTGTTAATGCAATGTCCCCTGTTAAAAGATGCGTTGAAATGTGTGAAAGAGACTGTTATACAGTTAAACTCTTCACGGACCGACAACGGCATTTTTTGCGCGTTTTATTTGAATCAGATGACCGAAACAAATTTATCATTTAAAATTAATAAAGGATGTATTTTGTGTAAATTGCCTTTTCATCCAGTGAAAGACACATACACTCGTGTTTCAGGGTATGCACCTATCATCAGAGTGTCTAGCATCTCACTGGCCAAAGAAACAATTTACATAAAATCACATTAACTATTAAACAATTTATGTTTATTAATGTGTCGCTTCCTCTTTATGCAAACTATCATTTCTTCTGATAACGACATTAACTAATATTATATTGCATTAATATATAATAAGCGCATGTAAATACCGGCATAAAGCGTATCCCTGTAAAATTTGAAAAACTACCAGTTTATATACATTCACTCTTCGCTTCTTACGTCTTACATGGTAGATGTATGTGAGCATTAGTGAGTGCACAAGAAGAAACTATCTGTCAGCGTAAGTTGTCATTTAAAAAAAATCAATATTTTGTTTATATACCAACAAGCATAAACATCTTTTAAAGATTGTATAGCACTTTCGTCAATTATTAAAACTTAATAAATATTTACAAACTTCAATAGAAACTAATATACGCACAAAACAAGAAACGCTAATAGAAAAACCTCAATAACACATAAGTGTAAGTAAAACAAAAAATTATAATAAATAAGGTTTACCAAAGAAATACTTGTTAATTTTATTACTAGTACAATATTTCCTAATACACATTGCAAATTTAATAGGCAATTTCTTAAAGAGTTGTTATATTGTATTATAAAATTAAAGCATTTGTGCTATACTTTTTAATAAATTGCAATAAGGATAATGTAAAAACATAACTAATCAGTAATTTACAACACATTCGACCCTTATCACCACAACACATAATTCAACACTAGTTAAAAAATACTACCAGCAGCTCACAAAATTAAAATCTTTAAAAACTTCTTTAACATCCAATTATTAAAATTTAGTCAACACACTACTGAGTATGATAACTATTAACTCAATTCCCTAAATAGTATTTACATTTAGCACAATTTATTTACCAATTTAAATGTTAATAACAAACTTCAAATCACTTGATATATGTTATACTTTAGTTGCATTACAGTCTTCACGGAAATATAACAAGCTCTGAGAACTTCAAACAATTTACATAAGCACTAGAACTTTATTACATTTCAAAATCCACAGAGAAGCTTCAACCAGGCTAATAATAATACACACGATTACCAATTACAAACACAACAAGAACAGCAAATCATTATTCTAATATGATCCATAACCGATTGAATATTAGCAACGTATAATAGGACGTGCTCCATCACTTGCATCGGATTATATATTAATTAAATTTGATTAGAAATAAAGTTGAAGCATATTGAATACAAATTTAAACAAAACTAATATTGGATTAAAAGTTTTTTTCAAAATTGTTAAAGATTTTTCCTTATTCCCTAAAGAAAAAATAACATTGAAAAACTTTAGCATTCAAATTTTCTATCTAGAATTAAATCGTGCGGCACTTATAAATCGCTTTACTAAACTTTTTCTACCCAAACCCTCCATCAAACTTAAAACGATAATGCTTCAATGATTGATGGAAATATTAAATCTCAATCGCAGACCTAATTCAACAAGTAAAATAAATTTTCCAATTGGCTTACCCATAAATCATGTTTGAACCTCTCCTGAATAATTCATTAATACATCAATGATGCACAATAATTGTCAATAATTAGACACAGATATCCAAACAAGACGCGTTTGTTATTGTATTCGCGCGCGAATTTCCACCACGAGCTTTCCCGGCGATCGGTTATCACAAACCTGTCGCGTCCGGCAGCACGCCAGAATGTATATAACGTGAGGCAGGCCCTGGGAAAATCGGAAAATCGCGATCCGTGCCGAAGAGGAAAGCGCGCGCAACTCATCTCCTGAAAGGATGAATGGGAGGAAAGTGTCGCAGAGGTCCCGTTGTTATTTCTCCTCCGCATATTCTATTGTTTCTTAATAAGTGCACTATATATAAAAGAGGGAGGAAATAAAAGCGAATTTTTAATTGCCCTCCAAAGAACATGAACAACATCTTCTTTGACCAATTTTTTTTATTGTTAAATTGGAGGCTTAAAAGTTGCCTAGAAGAGCGTTAATTGTCTGTTGTTCAGTTTCGGTACGGCGGAACATTTCATTTTCCGGTTTTATCATCATCACAATGCGAAAAGTTGCGGATGGAAATCTGCTCTTGTAATCAAGCCCTGAGGTCGTGCTACTGTTTGAAGTTGGAATGCTTTGAAGGAATTTATTACGCGACTGAATTATTAGCACCTTCATATCTTTACATTATTTAATTTAAAATAAATTAGTTTTAAAAAATTTAATAAAAAATAATGTTTTGTTTATTAAATTTCATAATTTTAACGTATAGAAAATAAAAACATTTCAAAACATTTTTAAAATTACAAATTTGAAATCATAATCCAATTTAAACTATTTAAGTTAACATCATTTGTGTTAGATACTCGTCAATCAATATTTGACAATGTTTTACTTACACTTTTGGATACGTTGGATCTTTGTGGAGACAAACTTATAAGAATCATCAGCATAATCAATCAACCCTCAATTGCTTGTTTCTAGAAGGCCCTGCCTGCAATCCGTACATCTACTTGAGTTGTAATACTTGCTGCTGACTGAAACTCACTAAGAACAGAAACTATGAATTGTAAAATTGTATGTGAGAACTGTCTCACAAATATAAACTCTATATGTGTATATACAGGGTGTCCCAAATTAACTAGTCATGAAATGAATGCCAAAAACTACAAAGAAATTGAGTAATAAATTTGGAGTTATAGCTTATTTTTAATTCTTCTTATAGTGCCATTATGGCGCCCCTATTGTATGTTTGTGGTGCGCAATAATAGTTCCACACAAACATACGGGACCTACAGTTTAACGTGGAATCCGAACCACACCACTAGAGGGGTTTACTAGGCAAATACTTTGCTGGTTTGCTATTGCCTTACAAAGAAGACGACCCCATTGAAATATATTCGACAAATTAGATATTGCCGCTGCCGGGAATCGAACCCGGGCTGCCTGCACAACAGTCCATTGTGCTACGGTCGCCTCAATTTTTTTAATTTGAAGCTTTTAATTGTTAATATTTTATAACATTTTTTTGTTTACATTAGTTTATTTCTTATTTACACAAACTGTTAAAGTTTGAATCAAAAAAGTCTTTGGGAAGATAGTTTTTTAATATTCTTTAGATGTTTAACCTTCTGGAACTTTTTAATTTTTAAGTAAAATTATTTTTTTGGTTATTTCTCTTTGTGGAAAATTTAATTTAAAAACTTTTCTGTCTTAAAATAAATTTTGATCAAATACATGGTTTTTGAGAAAATCAAGTAAAACCAAAGGTCATTATTTCTTAAAAAGAATAAAAAATTAAAAAATATCATTAACCGTAAACGTCAAATTAAATCTGTGTTCCGGTTTTTGTCGCTCAGCGTACATTTTGGAGTAACGTCTGGCTACTGCCGATGCATTTCCTAAACACTCTCTAAAAACTAGATGCACATCACTCATCTCCGTTTTACTGTACCAATACATTTCAAGAAAAAAAAGTTAATTAAAGAAACACAATTACACTCAAACAATTTGTGATGGTTATCAAATTTAAGAGATAGACTTACAGTCGCACTAACCAAAGTAACCAAACTAAACTTGGAGTGTCAACTACAATCACGTGGTCTTTACAGATCAAGATTGAGAACGTAAAAGAATACAAACTTAAAAGAGCAATATCTATCAAACACCAAACTATTCTCGCGAGGCCTCTATGCCCTCGTCCAATATAGAAAATTACATGTATGCAAGCGCCAAGATAACTAATGCATCAGTTAACATAAATACAATCGAATTAAATAACATTTATCCACAATTAGATCGAAGGATTTTAAGAATAATGATGTCAGTCATTTGTTATGATGGATAAAGAATACATTTAAACTTATAAAATTAAAAAAGTTTGCAAGTTTTATTACAAATTCTTATTGATACGAGAGCAGACATTTCTTTAATAAAAAGTAATTGTAACATATTAAGAATTTTCAAAATATTTTCATCAATGTATCATACACGGCATAACCGACTTGGAGATAATATCATTTCAAGCCGCAAGCATCAAATTACATATTAACAATTATCAATACCGAGAACACAATCTACAAATAGTTGATTCAAATTTTCCGATCCCAGTAAACAAACTACTAGAACTAGATTTTCTTAAAATACATAATTGCCAATTAGATTATGACAACTGGAAACTCTCAATTAATACTCCGACAGGTAACGTACTTTTAAAATTTAATATCAGACCAAAATCCCAGAGCATAATTTTTCTTGCATGGTCAGAAGTAACGAGAGTAAATTTCAAAAACCCATTTTCAGAATTATTTGTAAACCGCACAGAAATAGCCCCTGAAATATTAAAAAAAAAAAACGATAGCAAAAAGAAATAAAGTTTTAATAACATTTGTTGACACAAATGACAAAAACAAAAACAAAATTAGAAAACAAAGATTTAAACAACTATAAAATATACCACATAAAAAATGAGGAAAACAGAATTAGTGACTGTACCAGACAGATAAAAACCCAGTCTATAATATATTAAAAACTACAGATTCCCTCTACCCAAAAAAAAAACAAAAAAAAACAAAAAAAACAATAAACAAATAAACAAATAAAAGACGTGTAAAAAAGGCAATATTGAACCAGTTCATACAACTCACAAATTCTATAAGCACAAAAAAGTCAACAAATAAGATCAAAAAATTGAGATTAGTCAAAGATTTCCACTCTCCCCTAAAATTGATGACATTAGTTTCACTAAAACTTTTAAGCTTAAAAGCTAAGTCAAGTCTATAATCTTGGCGTTTTTTGCACTCTTTGGTAGATGCTGTTTTAATATTTTAAGGCCGAATTTTAAAAATTATGTTCGTATTTTAGTACTTTTAAACTGACTACTATTGTTTTGGTCAGACTTAATTATTTGTAATTCTCTAGCGCTGGATTTTGTATTTTATGACTAGAGTTTTAAAAGTATGACTAATTTTAAGAAGATTTTTATGGTTTTTTTTTGGATTTTAATACTTTATGACCGGATTTTAATTTTTTAGACAGAAATTTGTGTTTTATTGGCAGGTTTTTTAAATTATGTTCATTTTTACTAATATAAAACAGATTATTATAATTTTTGGCCGCATTTAATTATTTTATAAGCCGATTTCAATAGTCTTAAATCGGATTTTGTCTTTAATATTAATATTGAGTACAAATTTTACCAATTTTAAGTAATTTTTAGCCGGATATTTTTTTTTGTCAAAATTTGTCCGGATTTTTGAGATTATGTCTGTGTTTTATTAATTTTTATAAAAAATTATTATAATTTTTGTCCGGATATTAATACTTAGATTAGGTTTTAATAATAATAATAATGTTAAGCCGGATTTTGTTTTTACTGACCAGATTTTTGAGATTATGTCATTATTAAGGTTTCTGACCTAATTTAATTACTTTTCTTAATTACTAAAAGCCGCTCTAGTTCTTATTTGTCAAATTTTGTACATTTTTGACGTTATATCCGTATTTTACTTACTCAACAACGATTATTTCCGTGCAAACAAACAAACTAAAGACTGCAGCTAGGAAAAATTTCAATGTTACGCTGATATGCAGTTTCTCAAACCCATTTTTTTAAATGCACACTCTTATGGTACAACCTCTAAAAGTGTGTACACGTTACACACTCACAACCATATCCAGACTTTTCATATATAAAATGATACACATTTTAACAGATTGTGACAAATTTTTTTTTTAATATTTTTATATTTTATGGCCGGATTTTTACATTTACGTTATGGTCGAGTTTTCATATTATTAACGTTTTGTGAATAAAATTTACAACTAGTTTACAATTTATGGCTGGATTTTGCTATTATTGACATTTAATGAATAAAATTTTTGCATTTTTTAACAGATTATGACGGAATGTTAGTATTTTTGTTATTTCATTAAAAAAAAATTGCTGTTTTCTAAACTTTATGATCACATTTTGCTATTTTAGACATTTCATAAATAAATTTTTGAATGTTGTAACAGTTTAGTTTCTGACAATATTTTAAAACTTTATGGCCGGATTTTGTTATTTCATAAATAAAATTTTGCATTTTTTAACATCTTCTGCTGTTTTTGACATTTTATGAATTGAATTTTTATAAAAAAATTGTTTTTTTCAAAAAATTATTTCCGTTTTTTAGAAAATATTATTTTTTACTTTTTATTAATAGAATCTAACCGGAATTTGATATTTTAGATATTTTATAAAAATATAATTTTCATATTTTTAGCAGTTTATAGCCTGATTATGTTACTTTTAACAATATTTTCATGTTTAAAGGCCGGATTTTGCTATTTTTGAAATGTAATGAATAGAATTGTAACAAAATTTTAAAAATTTTATAAATAGAATTTTACACTTTTCAACCGTTTTTGTCCAAATTATTTTTGAAAATATTTCATATTTTATGAGCGGATTTGAAAAGTGCTTTGATAATAGGATAAAGAAAATAACAAAATTGTGTACTCTTTTTTTTCTAAAACCGTTTTAATAATGGCGTAGAGATAAAATAGATTGTGGTAATCCTAATTAATATTATAAATGCATCCAATTAGTCAACTGAAATAAATTTGTTCTGCAAAAACAAATAAAAAATACTGCCCAATACCGTAAATACAGTAAAATTCAACAAGTTGGTATTTGAATACAAAAAACTGTTATTGGTAAACAATTAGAATTATTAGGACTCAACTAAAAAAAAAACAGTATATTTTTTGTTGTTTTGAATTAAAAAGAGTTAAGAGTATTTTAATTTCCAAAAGAGTATATGTTACTAAAAAAGAGTATGTCTGGTCAGCTTGGATGAATCGCAATTCTGTCTTGCGGGCTCAGATAGACGTGTTAAAGTGTGGCGACAACAAGGCTTAAGATATGCTCAACCATGTATTGTTGAGCAATTTCCATTTGGTAGAAGATCAGTTATGGCACGGGGATGCATATCTTTTGACACTCGCACGGAATTAGTCTTTATTGAGAATGAAACGTTGACTGCGCATAGGTATCTGATAGAGGTTCTCGAAGACCATGTTTTACCGTTCATGGTTATTCTTGGTGATGACGCAACATTCATGCATGATAACGCATGGCCCCACAATTAAGTTTTATAACTACTTGATTTAGTTTTTAAAAACATTTATTTAATAATTATACATGAGCTTTATTAATATATATTTATGTGCTGAAGGCCTTAGATTTAATTATTACTACAATATAAAAATGAATGCGTTAGGATGCTGCATGCATCTGGTTTTATTCCAACAGAGTGCCGGATCAGCACTCGCGTGGTCGGTTCTTGGAACGCTGTCTCAGCTGCTCCGATAAAGGGTGTTCTTGTTTATAATAACATTACTCCTCCCTTCTTAAGTGAGAAAACAACGATGTTGGTGAAGGTTGTTCGTTGGTTTCGATTGCTTCCTGGGTTTGGCAATTCTTCTTTTTGCACACTTGTCGGTATTTCCAATATATGAATATGGATATTGCGACAATCAGTAGCACTATTGTTACTGTGAAGTTGGTCAAATGATGTATCATGACTTTATCATTGAGTTGTTGTCCTCGAAGGTTATTGGCTAGATTTGTAACTTTTCGTATATCTTCCAATGGAACTTTGTGTAGTATTTGGGTTGGTGTGCCAGATTCTTTCAATGTTTCGAATTGGACGGCAGGTAACTCAAATTCGTACTCTTCATGAAGTGTTGTTTCTTCTAGGTATCTTTTGTTATTGACGATTACATGGCACTTTTTTTCCAAGATAATCAGGCTTGGTTGGTGTACAATATATATTCCATCAGTGTTACATCGGCTTAGAACACTGATGTTCTTGTTTGGGATTACAAGCAGTAGATTAGAACTGATTTGTTCTACGTGTTCCGTTTCATACTTGATGTTAGTTCTGTTACAAGTGTTGGTTCCAAGGGTTATCATTTGGCTCAGACATGGCTGGTTTCAGTAGAGTAGTCCTTGCTGACAGTAGTGGATGTCTTCAACATCTGGGCATTTTATATCGTTGTTCCAATAATCGTTAGGTGTGAGCAAGAGGTAAGGGTGCTCAGGAATTATCATTAAATTGTCAATAGGTATTGGATAAAATTGGAAATATCTATAAGAGTTGGTTACAATTGGGATATGTACATGAAAAATGATCAATCCGTGCTTTATAGTTACTTGAGCAGATAATAGTAAATAAAAGTTTATCAAATTTGATACTTTTGGAATCTGTTCCGCTTTATAAGTTTGATGTAATTCTATCATCATCTGGTTTATTTGATGAAGATTTATTATTGAGTTATGTAATATATTGAGGTGCGCAAAGGATATAGCCAGTAGAATATCTGTCAAAATTCCGTCTAAATTTTGTGTTGCTACAAGTTGAGCGTTAAGACTAGCTTGAATTGAAAATGCATGGTCAAGATCGTTTATTCGTTTTATTTCGCGAAAAAGATTTGTTATTTGAATGTTTAGCCGTTTTTGGTTTTCATCCAATCTGATGAAAGCTTCACTGTACGAATGGGTGATTTCTTTCAAAACACTTGACTGTTGTGTTAGGTCATGATGCAACTTTTTGTCATTCGAGTTTAACATTTCGATGTAGTTATTATATTTTTCTTCGTCGTCGCTGTCTAGTGTTCCGAATAACCATTTATTTACTTTACCGATTACATTTAGTAAACCTCGCTTTTGTATATTGTGCTGGTTTATAGTTTCAAATTTCTGTTTAGTTTTTTGGTGTGTTGTTAATATGTGTTGCATTTGTGTTATTAAATGTATTTGAAAGTGAGACCATGGTTGATTTTGATAAAGGCTTTGGTTAAAATGATTTATGTTATTTGAAATTATTTCGATGTTGTTTTGAATCTGCGTTAGATTGATATGATACGCGAATGAATGTTTTGACGTAACTATTTTTGCTTGTCCTAATTGTAGGGTTAATATTGGGGTCTTAATAGGTTTAATTTCTAACGAGTGAAGTAGTGGAATCATCAATAGGATTATTGACATTCGTTGGTGCATCTTGTCCTGAAACGAGACGTTGAGGTTTTAATAAATTCTTATGATAAGTTTTGTTGTTTATTTTAAATTTTATGTCATCGACATTTACAGGGTTATCAATGGGTTCAAAAGGGTTGTTTAATTTTTGCTTATTGACTTTTCTTAAATGTGGTTTTCGATAAACGGGTTGATCGGTGTTTATGATCAGTGTTTCCTTGCGTTTTAGATTAGCAGTTTCTAAACGTTTTTCTTGTTTTGATTTTTGCTTATTGAGAATAAGTTCATTAATAATTTTTAAGTTGTCGTTATGATCTTGTAGATAGTTTGTCATTTTTGTATGTTCATCATACTCAAAGGGATCTTTATGGTCTAAATTTCCTTTAATTATCTGGAATGGTGTATATCCGGTGGAAGAATGTATAGAGTTATTGTATCCTAGAATGCTATACGCCATTTTAGTTTCTATATTTTCTTTGGGTTTTTCTAGATTTAAAACACGAATGCTTTCGATTAAAGTTGAGTGGAACCTTTCTATGGGACTATTACTAGTTGGATTATAATTAGTAACGTAGTGTATTTCTATATGATGGTATTTACAAAAAGATTGAACAACTTCATTTTTAAATTCCGTGCCATTGTCACATGTGATTTTGTGCGGAATTCCGTAATGACTAATGAACTGAAGTATTTTATCTGATATTTCAATACTTGTTTTTGACTTTATTGGGTATGCTTGTCCAAATTTCAAAAAACTGTCTACAATTGTAATAAACGTAGTGTTTCCTATCTTAAAAGTATCTATGTAGAGATGATCAAACATTTCACTACCTATGGGCGTTGGTTTAAATTTTAGTTTTGTTGGATGTCATTCATATTTTGTCCTTTGACAAATGTCACAACTGTTTATGATATTTTTAACAGTTACTTCCATATGTGGCCAGTAGTAAGTTTGTTTTAGACTCGCTAGTGTTTCTTGAATACCTCTATGGCAAGTTTTTCTTTCGTGATGCTGCGTCACTTTTAAATCTTGTTCCTCTTTATCAATTATATCTGTTACAAATTTTTCTGCAAATATCAAATTGAAGCTTTTATTTTTAAATTTCTCTTGCAGCGTAGTTATGAATGGAATCTTTAATTCTTGATTTTCAAAATACATACAATAGGTGTTTTTTTGTCTAAAATATTCTTTTACTATTTGAATAATATTATCTTAAAATTTATCTGGTGGTACTTTAATTGATAATCTGGTTTTGTCAAATATTTTTTGTTTGTTAATTTATTTATTTTGTGAATCTGTACTAGATAACATTATTTGGTGTTGGAAGGTGTTTATTGCCTTTTCGGTTGTGGGAATCTCTAGTATAGGGTTTTCTTCTGATGAATGTACGGTTTCATCTTCGGATTCTTTGACGTTTGGTTTTATCAACATATCTTCGAGAATATTTATTCTTGGTTTTTCTCGATATTCGTCAGGAAACTCTGTCCTTATAAAGTCTGTCATTTCTTCTGAACTTATTTCAGGCAATTTGTCTAAATCTCCATAATTAGCAATTATTGATTGATTATCTGTTCCAATTGGATTAATTTCGATTCGGGACAAAGCGTCTGCGTTGACGTTTTGTTTTCCCTTTTTGTATATGACCTCGTACTCAAACTCTTCCAGTTTCAGTCTCCATCTTACAAGCTTTGAATTGGGGTCTTTTAGCGAAAACAACCATTGTAGTGGCTTGTGGTCAGTTATGATTTTAAACTTGGTTCCATATAGTAGTAGAAAGTACTTCGTGGCCCATACAATAGCCAAGAGCTCCTTTTCAATTGTGCTGTAGTTCTGCTCAGCTCGGTTTAGTGTACGAGAAGCGTACGCTATCGGAAGATCTTTTCCGATGGGTCCTTGACTTAAGATGGCCCCTAACGCTACGTTGCTAGCATCTGTTGTTAAATTGAAGGGTTCATTAAATTCAGGATATTTTAGTATAGGTTCATTGATAAGTTATTTCTTACAAAGTTCAAACGTTTTGCAAAACTCTGAGGTGTGTTCTATTTTTCTCCCTTTTTTAAGCAATTGGTGAATGGTTTTGTGATCTTTGCAAAATCAGGTATAAATCTTCGATAGTATCCTAGTAACCCGAGAAAACTTTTTATTTGTCTTGTTGTTCTTGGGTACTATCCAGATGGGTGAGCTCCAAGGAGATTGTGAAGGTCTTATTATTCCGTCTTCCAACATTTTTGTAATTTGTTTCCGAACTTCTTTAAGATGAACGTAAGGATATCTATAACTTTTTGTATAGATTGGATCTTCATCACTTGTTTTAATTTCGTGTTTCACTTGGTTTGTGAACGTTAATTTAGATTCTGGATCATGAAAAATGTCTGAATATTCTTGACATAATTTTATTATCTCTTGGGACTCTTCTTTATTAAGATGATTAGTTCTGATCAAAGTTTTTATATCATGTTTTGTGATTCTAAATTTTCAAATATTTGAAAATTGTGTAGTTCAAACTGATCAAGTGTTTGACTTTCTTTTAATAAATCAGTTGGTATTATTTCCACTTGTGTTTTCGTAGTTGGGTTTCTTATCTCGATCTTTGCATAGTAGTTTTTTGCTGTTGTTACCATCTCTGGTATAATCAGATTATTTATTGGTTGTTGATTTATCAATATTTCTCCATTTTCTATTGGTACAGGTATGTTTTTTGTTATGTACGATAAAGGTGGTACTTCTAATGTGATAGTTGAAAAATCGTCCCGATAAAATATTGGAATAGAAAATTTAGGGCTTTCTAAAAGATTTTTATGAAAATTTATGTTTGCTTGCAATTTCATTAAATCTCTTTTGCCGATAATTCCATCGAAATTTTCGTGAAAATTAAATATAATAAAATTAAAAGTTTCATCCGATTTGAATTCATCGAATGCAGGGATATGGGCTTTAAGTTCAGCTTTACTTTCGCCATTGCAGGTCGTAATTGGTGAATCTTTCCTGTATGTGAACTCTGGGAAATAACGTTCCGCAATTGAAGGTCTAATCAGGGATCCGTGACATCCTGTATCGATTAAAAGTTTGCATGGTGGGTTTGAAATTTTGATATAAGGTAATGAATTTAATTGTTGGGTATTTAATTCTAACTTCCCGTTTGGTTTGAGGCTAATTCCTGAAAATTTTCCTCTTGGTAATATTCATGTTCATTCGAATCAAATTCGCCCGGTGTTTCATTATCCTTCTCAAAAATATCTTCTTCGTAGTAGTAGTTTGGTTCAACTTGTTCCTCTACATTATATAGTTCCTCTGATGTAAAGTTGCGCGGGTTGATATTCCGGAAATGGTTGTAGTTTCTATTTAAATTGGGTTTGAACGTTAGTCTAGAAGTAGTAGACATTGGTTCTGGTTTATGCATTACTCGTGGTGTATTTTGTGGAGCAAATGCGTTTTTCGGTTTTTCAAAAATTTGTTCGTTAGTAAAATATTTTCTTTGTTGAACTGAGCGCGGTTGTATATGTATAGGTTGGCTTGAAAAATTTTGGTTTTGTTGTTGATTATAATTAGGTACAAACTGCGATTGTTGTTGGTTATAATTTGGTACAAATTGTTTTTGTTGTTGGTTATAATTTGGTACAAATTGTTTTTGTTGTTGGTTATAATTTGGTACAAATTGTTTTTGGTATTTATAATTTGGTACATATTGTTTTTGGTGTTGGTTTTGGAATTGAGAATTATTCCATTGCTTATTATCAACAATTTTGTGATTAAAATTTTGTGGATATTGGTTATTATTATTTGGTTTATTAATAATATTTAGTTTTTGTTTAATATTTTGTGGATTCATGAACCTTGCAGTTCTCTGTTCTGTATGATCAAAATTAATTACTATTTCAACAGCTTTATCTAGGTTAGCAGGTTTATTTAGCATTAATATTGTTTTTAGTTCGCTACTGACGTTTCCTAATAATACGTCGATTGCGGTAGTGTTGTTTTGTTGAATTAATAATGTTTTTAAATTAGCGTCTAAATCGCTGTCTGAATTAATTTTTAAATCTAATCTTATTTTCATTTGTTGCATACGCTGAATAAAATCGATTATGTTTTCGTTGCGATATTTTGTTAAATAAAGAAATTCTTGGAGTAGTGTTTGGCGATCAATTCTATCTCCGAATTTAATACGTAACACTTCTTTTACATGCGGCCATGTAGTTAAGTCAGGTCTGCATAAAATAAACGTTGATGCCGCGTCGCGAAGCTTAGATAAGATTGCCGAGAAAACATATTCACTTAAACTGTTATCAGTTGTTCTTCCGTAACGATTAAACAATTTGTCGCATGCGTTAATGAAACATTCCAAATATTCGCTATTACCATTAAAATAAGAAATTGTATTGGCTATCTTTTCCGCCGAACCAATAGTAGGTTGATCAGGCATTTCTGATTGAATTTGATTTATTATATCGAATAAATCGTTTAAATTAAAATCTGAGTCAAAGCTCATGTACACAGGGAATGGAATTAGTAATTAGGATTTCTCACACTTACGGTTGCTACGATTATGTTGTGATTGTTTTTTGCTTCGTACGTCCTTTTCTCAATTGCACTTAAAGACTGGGGTCTAAATTCGCTTTGGTCCTATTTGAATGGATCTTCTTCACGAATTGTGCAATCCTACCTTTGACTGCGCCAATTAAGTTTTATAACTACTTGATTTAGTTTTTAAAAACATTTATTTAAAAATTATACATGAGCTTTATTAATATATAGTTATGTGCTGAAGGCCTTAGATTTAATTATTACTACAATATAAAAATGAATGCGTTAGGATGCTGTATACATCTGGTTTTATTCCAACAGAGTGCCAAATCAGCACTCGCGTGGTCGGTTCTTGGAACGCTGTCTCAGCTGCTCCGATAAAGGGTGTTCTTGTTTATAATAACATTACTCCCATACTGCTCGGATAGTTACTGAGTATCTTAACGAGTGCCAAATCACGCAATTTGCCTGCTCCCAGTCCAGATTTAAAGCTATTTCAGCATGTTTTGAATAAGATAGCAAAACGTTTACGGAGACAAAAACTTTTTTTTAATTCAAGCAATCAGTTAGTAAACTGTTACAACCAAAAAAACACGTAAAAAAACTAAGAATTAAAAAAAAACATACAAAATGGTCCAAATTTTATGCTCGGCAGACTCTTAGGTTGTTCCAACAAACCTCA
This sequence comes from Tachinus rufipes, assembly GCA_963932245.1. Lineage (NCBI taxonomy): Eukaryota > Metazoa > Arthropoda > Insecta > Coleoptera > Staphylinidae > Tachinus > Tachinus rufipes. The sequence continues at coordinate 17,142,648 of OZ010748.1, read as the reverse complement.
TTTCCAAAATTTGAAAAAATCTTTTTTTTTCAAAAAACTCAATCCCAAAAAGTGTATTTTTTTTAGAAGAGGTGACTTTCCTTGGTCATAATATAACCGACAAGGTATTATCACCCAATAAAAACAAATTTGAAACAATTATAAACTATCCAAAGACAGAAGCAGAAGCAGTGGAAAGTTTTGTAACTATTATCGGAGGTTTACAAAAATCTTTGCTAATCTTACAACTTGCTTAAACAACATAAACAGAAAAAAAAGCAACGTTTGAATGAAGCAAAGAATGCAAATCAATCCAAACACTAAAAAATATTTTGATAAAAAACCGTCAATCCTACAGTACCCTCAGTTTGATATCTTTCATACTAACAACAGACAAATTCAAACACGCATGTAAAGCTATACTAACTCAACAAGTAAACAACTTCAACTTACACATTTCATACGGGCCGTAAATCCTTCCATTCTCTCTTGGCCTGTGCTCTTCTTATCCATTGTCTTCCAGCTACTTTTCTGTCGTCCTCCCATTTGTAGTCTTTCTCTTCCTCGCTGTGTTTTTTCTGGTCTCCAGTGCATTATCTTGTTTGTCCTTCTTTCTTGTCTTGTCTAGCGACAATGTCCACTACTTTTGTTCTTTCTCAAATTTCTGTATTCCAAATTCAATTTCTAAGTAATATTCCAAACATGGTCTTTTCCATAGATCTTTGTGTTATTTGTAACTTGTAAGCGGTTTTCTTTGTGATGGTCATTGTTTCCAGTCCATAAGTGCTAAGTTTGATTGTATGGCCGAGATAGATGTAGCTTGTAACATTTTCTATTTTTGTATTATCTATGGTGACGTTAATCGGGACGTTGCTCATTATTCTAGTCTTTTTTGGATCAATTTTTAAACCTACTTGTCATGATTTTTCCTCAAGCTCCTTCAGCATGGTGATTATTTCCTCGATATTGTTACTTAGTAGTACTATGTCATCCGCAAATCTTAGGTGGTTTTAGCGACAATGTATCCCCTTGCCTGACTCGTCTGCTTAAGGATATTTTCTTTGTGGTAAGTTCTTCGTCTATTTTAATATAAAATGTGGCGTCTTAGTACATGTTTCTGATGATTTTGAAATATCTAGAATCAATTGTAGAGGAAAGAGCCCAGGTTTTGATGCTGTCGGAAGGCTTTCTGATAATCTATGAATGCCAGATGTAATGGTGCATTATATTCTGTTGCCTTTTCTATAATTGATTGTAGAGTTTCTCCAAAACTTTTTTAAAAGCCCGCCTGTTCAACTGGCTGGTATAAGTCTAATTTATTGGTAAGCCTGTTGGTAATAATTTTCGCAAATATTTTATATAAAACTGAAAGGAAACTTATAGGTCAATAGTTTTTCATGTTAGTGGTGTCTCCTTTCTTGTGTATCTGTATTACTTCCGCGTTTTTCCAATAGGCATTTGTTTAGTATCACAAGGGCCTTTTTGAGAGTGCTTCCTCCTAATTTAATTATTTTGGTTGTTATTTAGTCTTTGCTGGATGTTTTTCTATTTTACATTCTGCTAAGTGCGTATCTGACTTCAGAAATTGTTATATCTGGTATAACTTCTGAGCCCACGTTCAGAATAGTTTTGATGTTGTAGTTAGACATTATCAAAGTGTACTGTTCTTCATAAAATTTAGTAATAGCTAACGCAATTTCTGATTTACAGACACCATATTTCCTTGTTGGTTCCATATTTTGATGATTTTCTGTTTTCCTGCTGCTAGATTTCATTTTAGGGTTTTCATGCTTTGTTATTATCAATTGTTTGGAAGACTTGGTTGGTTTTATATACTCTTAGATCTTTTTGTACCTGCTGTTTCACCAGTTTATTCAGTCATTGTACTCGGGTGTATCTCAATCGATTGTTCTTCTTTGAACCACCAGATCTAGTGTATGTTGTGTTAGTTTGGCCTCACGTTAATTCCGTATTTTGCTACAAGTCTTTTTTTTTGGCTGTTTTTATTATGTTGTTATTAAATTATTTGAAATAAAACACACTACGTCTACCCCGTACAGACCCCAAACCGTCGGTACGGTCAAGAAAAATCATCAAGTTATCAATGACTACATACGTATCAATATAAATACACTTAATGATGATTGGCTACGACACTACTCATACTGTTATCATAATAATAATAATAATAAATACATTTATTGCCCATAATACAAATATATATCTTAACAATTACATATATACAAAAACACATTAAAAACAAACATAACACCATTCCGTCGTCAGTTTATAACTATTGTCCCTTTGTACTGATTGTCATCCAACCCTAAATCAATTTACAGTATTGATAGGTACAAGAAGAAGGTCTAATTTTGCTTACAGTCAAAAATATTATCTTGGGAAACATTAAAAGAAGCCAATTTTAATCTCACCTCCAGACCTAAAGATTTAAAAATAAATGATTGAAATAAAATTGAAGGACCTCGTAGACATGCTAGATATAACAAACCCAATTACAAAACTGGTAAGCTCAACAATAAAAAAAGAAATTGTCCACAAATCATTAAAAAAGATATATTGCTCTATGCTTTCCATCTTTCACATTCCTTTGGTAGTTACTTTAATAGGTGATTTAAAAACATGTAACTTACTTGACTGTCTTTCCCACTTAACTTTAACTTTAACTTCTTTCTTACACCTGGAAAAACCTTTCGGGTCTTCCTTTTTGGTGATATAAATGCCATACTAGCTCTTTACATAAAGATTTTGGTTTTGCCTTTCTAGGTAACTCAAAACCGTCTCAATGGCATCTGGAAAGTGGCATTTGTCTGCCTAGAAAGATAATCTGCACAACGCTAAATTTTGCATGCTGAAGATTGTTTTCTCTAACCACCATAAAGATGTGTCATTATTACGGGTGTTCTTAAAAATCTCGCCTGTAAATGATTACCCTCCAAAGATAAAAAATATTTCTTTGGGATAGGACAGGGTTTTGAATAGCTCTTGAATTAGGGTTGCTTTAATTAATTCTTAAACTTAGTGGATTTTCCTAAGGGATGCAACATGTTGGTTACATCTACTTGAAGATGTTTGAATACAGATTTTTTGTAGCTGACTCTTATTTTTTGGGCTTGTCCCAAGTTTCTTTGCTTTTTTCTTAAGTTGCGTAGGTGAGAGCTTAGAAGTAGACAACCTTTGTTTTTACCTAAAAGCTTGTAACCTTTTTTCTTCTAAGAAGGTTAGGTTAGCAGGAGTTGCTATACCAGCACAAAATGTGTCCGTCTTGCCTGTAAAAAAGCAGCCAACTCATTACGATACTTAAAGAAAAATTAATCTTTTAGTACTTAGTCAATTTTGATACTTTTTTGTAATCTATATATTAAGATGGAGGTCATACGATTGAGCAAGGACGAGTGTCTATATAAACTATTTGTACAAGGTTATTTAAAAATCAATTATTTTACATTAATTCATTTCCGAGCTAAATTAGTACCCTTGTTGGTTACGGAAATTTACAAAGTTTTAGAATTTTTAAACAAATATGGATATCTTAAAAGATATAATAACCTTACTTAAGGGCAATAGAGACTATAATACATTTAAAACAATTGAGACAAAACTAGTTCATATTACGAAAAGATTAAACAGAGTTCTCAATAAAGATGCACCCAAATTTATTGTTGAGCAATATAAAATTAATCTAAAAAATTTAGAGAAATTAACTAAAGAAAAATGTAAACAACTTGAGTAGTTGCCCTCGATAACTTACGTTAGTAGCAATTCATCTCATTAGGAAAGAGGTAGAAAGTGAGGTATTAAATTTTTCAGGGTAATAGGAGGCAAGTGTCAAAAGAATAGGAAAGCTTCAAACTATTAACAAAATCTCAGACTATTTTGTAGTTAACCAGAATTAATAACCGGGAACACATTGTTCTGGTTTCAATCTATATAAAATATAAATATTTGTTTACTTATTTAAGAAGTTCTTAGAAATGAGTATAGGCGCCCAGATTACTTGTACAAACTACGACGCAAAATTAAAAGTTGGAAACAATAACTAACCAAACCTATTTTCAAGTAATTTGCGTGTATGCTGGCGTTGTATAGACGTCTAGACAATAAAGTTCCGGAAAAAGAGTTCTTACATTTAAGCGTAACTTGATTTCTAATTTTTTGGATCAAATTGGGTATGATAGTCTAAACAGTTTAAGAAAGTTGCACAAACAATGCAAAGATATAGAAACATGTAAAGTTTTAGTTGATAAAGCCAAGTCAGCGCAACTATATTTTGCCGGTACGTCTATACAAAACTACTCAAAACAAAGATCAACCAATATTTGCATAATTTAATGCTTCAATTGCAAAGGTTATAGTCATTCTTTTAGCAAATGTACAATGGCCAAATGCATTTTATTTAATCGGTTGGAAAAAGACTTTGCAAGGTTTTGATAAGCCATTCTGATCAATAAAATTAGTCTAAAAATTCTAACAGGCAATATACGTCTGTATTTGAAAATTTTGATTTTGCGCACCTTGGTTCTACTAGATAGTAATGGTTCTAAATATTGTATAGATCATAGGTTAGTTAGTAAATTTAATTTAGATATCGGAAAATCACCCACTAACTCTGTTTGTGTAGCAAATGGCAACATATTACTGTGTAAAGTACAGTAAATTTGCCAATAGTTTTAAGATGTAATGTATACGTAGTTAGTTGTTTAGTTATTCCTAGTTTAGCGTGTAACCTAGTATTAGGTATTGATTATTGGAAAAAGGCCGGTATCATTCCAAATATCAATAGTTTTTCATTGCCCAAAAATGACCATATTGCCAAAATTTGCATCTTACGACTTCTCAAATATTGCGACTACATAGTTTAGTGGACTTATATTTTGCATATAGATACAATTCAATTTCATATTGACTTGGGAAATGCTTTGCCTGTCAAACAAAGATATTACCCAATGTTATCGAACCAAGTAGATCACCATGCTTATCACCGGTAGTGATGATAAAAAATAACCGTTTTTGTATAGATTTTAGACATCTTAACTTACTGACAAAATGCGATGCTTATGCGCTTCTTTAAATGTCGGCAATATTGGATCGTCTTTGTTCAGCAAAATTTATTTTTTCTCTAAACATAGAAAGTGCGTTCTGGCAAATAGTTGACTCATGAATCAAATAATGTAACGGCTTTCATTTCAAAAAATTACACAATAGTATAGCTACTTTCCAAAGACTGATGGACATGGTATTAGATTCCAAGTTAGAACCTTATGTCTTTAAGTATATGGACAATATTAGTGTGGTTACGTCTGACTTTGAAACCTACGTTTGTGTATTGAAGGATGTTTTTAAACGTCTTCTTGATTTAGGTTTAACTCTAAATTGCGGAAAGTGCCACTTTGGCCGTTCAGAGGTCAGATATTTAAACTATGTAGTAAACAAAAATAGATTGTTAGTTGATCTGAACAAAGTAACATTTTAAAATTTTCAACTCTTCAGACAGTACAAGAAATTTGATGATTTATAGGAGTTGCTGGTTGGTATCGCGTTATTTATCGCAAATTGCCATTGACAAAACTGTCGTTTTTGGAGCAATAATAATTACAAGCCTTTTTCAAAACATTCTTACATCCAGAAAAACTTGCCGTTTACTGCGCTTTATGAACCGGTAGAATAATTGGTTCATATGTCTTCAAAAATGGTGATGGTCGGAACGTTACTGTCAACGTTGAGCGGTACAGAGACATTGCCAACTTTGTTGTGCTTCAATTAGACAGCATTAATGTTGCAGATATGTGGTTTCAGCAGCCACATGCCACACAGCGCACAATACAATTAATTTACTGAAAAAAACATTTCACGAAAAGGACCTGTTAACTGGCCACCTCAATCGTGCGATTAGACGACATTAGATTATTTTTTCTGGGGATATGTAAAATCTTATGTCTACACCGATAAACCAGAAAGAATTGAGCACTTATAAGCCAATATTCAATGCATTATTGCCGAAATACAGCCTAAATTACTGCAAATAGTGTGTAAAAATTGAATCTTCAGATTACGCTATGTACGATCCAGCCGCGGCGAAATCATACTCAAACATTAATGCCATAAAAATATCTGTCAAATAAAACCAATTTCATAGATATTAAAAACCTTTTTCTATGATTTATTTCAATTTAAAGTTCTCCGTCTCTAAAAGAACACCCTTTATCATAATTTAATAACAAAATCCTACCTTCAATTCCAATAAAATATTTTGCATTCTTTGTATGCGATAGCACTTTCCGACTTAATACCACTTCACAATAAAAGTCGACCACTTATTACACCACTCACTAAACTTTCGAGATTTTCTGAGTATTTTAACCCGACTAAATGCTTTAATTAGAAATGCCATCAAAGCAATACTTCCACACACTCAATACAGCGCACTCGACTGACTGATCTCTCGTTGGTAAACAAGCTTTTTTGCGATAAAGAATGATGATGGTGCGTGATATCTAGAGGTCGTATATAAAAAGAATGCATATTCTGAACATTTTAATATATCATCATATATTTTTATTGATTAAATTTTACATTAAAATTCAATTGCGCCAGCATTAGAGTATAGAAAAGATACACATTATTTCACAATTAACAAATTCATTCCTGACATAACTAATTAATTCAATTACAAATTTGACATTTTAGTAATATTTTATGAATTAACAAAAGTCAACTAATCCATTACAACAACATAGAATCTTTAAACAATGCTGCAATTTTATTAATAAAATTCCTGCAATAGTTTAGGATATTCAACTAAAATATAAAAAGTTAACATTTTAATATTAAATCCAGTCCCCATCCTGACACTTTATAATTAACTAGAAACCAACTATTAAATAATCAACGGTTTTATCGATTGAACTAACTAATCGAAAGCACGATTAATTATTAGAAACAATTATTATAATAAACCCTATCTCGCCGCACCGCTCTGCATCTATCGAGCTCATTAACAAATCGATCCAACCCCAGCATAACCCACGCGCTTCATTTCCTCGCGTTTTAATCGAGTTTCAAAACATTATTATTTTTTTCAACCGAATCGGGCCGCTCTGTTGCTTGTCGCTACTCCGCTTTGTGTTTGCATCCGTTAAACAAGCCGAGGCTCTTAATTATTTTTAAAAAGTTAAAAAAAAGTAATGGGAACTAAAAGAAGAAATGTAGGGTACATACACAATTATAAAAATTTAAAAAAGGAAAATTATAACAAACCACGCACAAAAGCTCATAAAATGGAAAAAACACATAAAAAACTTTTCAATAATACTACAGTTTCCCTAAGTAACACACGACAAGAGATAACTAGCACTCCAATAACAAATGAAGAAGTACAACTTGCCATCAAAAACATGAAAAGTGGTTGGCCCAAAAATTAAGTACTAATAGAGCTGTTAAAACTTGTACAAATTGATGTCATTACAAACCTGTACAACACCTTATATGAATCAGGAATATTGCCAGACGATTGGCTAAGGTCAACATTTGTCACGATACCAAAAAACTCAAATCCCAGAGAGTGTAGCGACTTCCGAACTATAAGCTTTATGAGCCACGTTTTAAAAGTATTTTTAAAAGTAATACACTTCTTCTTCTTTGAATTTCGCTCACTCTCTTAGGTTTCTGAGCCAAGAGATTCTTCTTCTGCCAATTGACCTTTTTTCTTAAATTTTTCCTTGAATAATTAATCTTAGAATGTTATACCTGTCCCCTCTTAGAATATGACCGAGGTATTTTAGTTTTGGCCTTTTTAGTGTTTGTGATCTCTCTTGTTTTGTTCATTTGGAAAAGTACTCAATGGTGATCTTGTCGGTTCATGAGATTTTGAGCATCCCACGGTAGCACCTTATTTCAAATGCTTCTAGGTTCATGTTGTTTGCTTTGGTGGTCCATGCTTCCATTCTATAGAAAAGGGTAGGTAAGATATAACATTTTAGAATTCTAGTTCTTAACTCTAGTTTTATGTCGCGGTTACAGAATTTTTTTTGCATTTTTGTGAAAGCATTGGAAGCTATCTCTATTCTGCTTCTGATTTCTTTTGTGTGTTCCATGTTTTCGGTTACCCATGTTATTGTTATTGTTATTTTATTAGATATTTGTAACAGGATACCCATTCTATAGTTTTGTTGATATATACCTGGGGAGTATTTATGTTTGTGTCCTTTGAGGTGTTTATGACTTTGGTTTTTTTTATGTTGATGTCTAGACCGTATAGCTTGCAAGTGTTTACTTGTTTGACTAGGTGTTGTTAATCTACTAAGTTATCTGCAATTATGCTGGTATTGTTGGCGTATTGTATGTTGTTTATAGTTTGTCCGTTTATGACGACACTTTCCGCTAATTCTGATAATGCTTGTTCAAATATTGCTTTTATAAACACGTTAAATAAAAGAGCCGACAACACGCATCCTTGCCTTATTCCACGACGTATCTTAAACTCTTTGCTTAGTTCTTTACGGACTCTGACTTTTGCTGTTTGGTTTTAGTAAAGGTTGGATATTATTTGTATGTCTCTGCTATTGATGTTTTTTTTTAGTATCTCTAGTAGATTATCGTGTTGGACTCAATCAAAGGTCTTTTGAAAATCAATGAAGCATATGTACTTATTGTGGTTCATGTCTAGACATCTTTGTCTCAATACGTTTAAACCAAAAAGAGCCTCTCTGGTTTCCATGCCTTTTCTAAACCCCATTTGTGTGTCGCTGATTCCTTTTTCTAGTTTTTTGAAGATACGATTATGTATTATTTTTAAAAAGATCTTTAAGGTGGGGCTCATCAGGGAAATAATCCTATGATCAAAGGATTCTTTGGCTCCATTCTTTTTGGGTAGCGTCACAAAAGTTGAGTTTAACCACTCGGTTGGTAAGTTTCCTATCGCTTATATGTTGTTAAAAAGTTGTAGTAGGGTATCTATGAAGTCTTTATCTATAAGTTTTATTAATTTGACGGGCACTTTGTTCGGTTTAGGTGATTTTCCGGATTTGGTGTTCTTGATTGCGTATTTCAGCTCTTCTTTCAGAATTTCTGGGTAAGTATATTTTGTTTTGGAGTTTGTCAGTTTTGTTCAATTGTCATTAAACAGTTCTTCTATGTATTTGCACTACTTTTTTAGTTTTTCTTTCGGTTCTATAATCAGGTTGCTATTTCTATATACACAAAAGACTATAAAACAAATTGAAAAAGGTATTAGTGGTACGCAGTTTCAATTTAGGAATGGTATGGGCACTTGCAAAGCGCTATTTGGCATTAATTATTGACACAAAAATGTATAGATGTAATCGTAGAAGTACATGCTTGCTTTATAGACTGTGAGAAAAATTTTGACAATGTTCAGCATAAACCATTAGTAACACTCCTGAAATCTAAAAACATTGACGCAGCGGACATACAAATCATTGAAAATCTGTATTTGAATTAAACGGCAGAGGTGAGAGTAGATGGTAATTTCACAGAAAACATCAACGTCAAAAGAAGCGTTACTTAGAAGTGCATTTTGTCTATATTCAATTTGTATTTAGAGGCAATATTCTAGAAAACAATCTCTAAAAAAGATCAAACAGTGCTTTTAATTGTAAACGATCGACTAATTAACAAAATAAAATACGCGGATGACACAGTGAGACTCGCAGATAATATAAAAAATCTGCAAAATATAAAAACAGATTCCATGTCCATTAACTTGCAATACGAATTAAATTTAATCTAAATATATTATCATTTCAAAAGCACCAACACTTTATCATCGACAATATTTGCATACAAAAAATAACCAAATACAAGTACTTTGGTACCTGAATAACAAGCAACCACGTTTAGACAAAATAAATCAAATACAGAATTGAACTAGCCAGAACTGCCTTTATTAAAATGGGAAACTTTTTTGCAATCGTGATCTAAAGCTAGAACTCTAAATTAAAATGGTAATGTGCTACGTGTTTTCCATATTAATGGACGGCGTAGAAGCATGGACACTAAATTAACAGCATACAAATAAACTCCAAGCTTTTAAAGTTTTGTGGACCAACAAAATTACAAATGGGAAAGTGTTACAAAGGATGGAAAATAAGCTAGAAGTTATAAAAACAATTAAATGTGTAGCGTAAATCTAATATAATAATATTTAAACAAGGCGTTTGTTTTTGTGTCCCGTCCCGTATTGGAATACGGCCATTTCTCCGTTCCGTGTCGTAGCAGTTGTAGCAGCAGCCTTGGGGTGCAGCAAATACCTAGTGCTTAGTAAGCCAATTATTAATTTACGTTATTAATATAATTTATCATTACTTAATATTTAGTTCTAATTGTATTTTTGTGAACTAACTGTAGCACGTGTCGTCCTTTTTGTTACTGTCATCAAATAGATACGACTAGGCTGCTGGTACTTTAGTTGACTATTTTATGAAATGAGTTGCTAAAGCTAAACATTCAGAGCCACCCTATACACAAATATTATTAATTGCTACAATTGCCCGCCACTTGCCACCACACATTTCTTCTACCCTAGTTGGTATAAACTCTATTGAAGAAGCAATGGACCGTTTGAGACAAGCTGATTATTATTTGCGCGCAGAAGAACCGCGTAGAAACCGATATAATTACCAAAATTTTGGTAACAAAAATAAAAATCAGTTCTTACGTTAAATAAAGCCAATAATGATCCTAAAAATTATCGTACAAAAACTCCAAAATTAGCTTGCTTAATTGATTCTTCCGAAAAGGGTTTTAAACAGTATTCGGAAAACAAAGAGCAACCCGCCATGTAAGTCCAGCGGCGGGTATCTTAATTGAAGGGCCACCCTTAAATAATCCTCAACAAGATCTAATTAACCAATGCGACTTTAATCATGACAACGAACCAACACAAATGTTACTTGTTTGTATCAATATTTTTAACATCAAATTTCTTGCCTTTATTGACACAGGTAGTCAGATCTGTTGCCTAAATGAACACGTTTGGACTCAAACTAAAACAAATTAAATTCCAACGTTTAACATTTCAGGGTTTATGGTCTCGCATTTAAAGCTAAAGAACGAAAAGTTACACAACAAATCTTACTACTTTTTAAAATAAAGGGTTATCGTTTGAACACGAGTTCCTCCTTATTCCCGATTTGTCATTTGCAATCATTATTGGCCTTGATTGGTTACAAAAACATAACATACACATAGATTTAGGTAAACGTCATCTAGATGTAAAAACTAATAAAGGTATTACATATATATCAAAATGTAAAGCAGCCCATACTTTTGTTCCTCAAACGTTTAAATGTAATAACATTTATAATGTCAATTCTGGGCCTTTATATCCTAGTCATATTACAAATGAAACAGTAAATTTTGACCAAACGCTTAGTGAAGCACATAGCACAACTCTACAAAAGAAACTATTTTTGTCTGTACTAAACAAAAATCAGGAAGTGTTTTCAGACATTCCGAGACAAACCGATTGTTATCGACATTAAATGAAACTGATAGATTCTATTGTAGACCAATCCCTATACCATTCGCTCATAGAACCGCGGTTCAAAACGAAATTAACAGAATGGAATCTTAGGGAGTAATCGAACGTGCTGTAACCCCATATATTTTTCCATTAGTCACCGCAGTAAAACGAGACGGTAGTGTGAGAGTATGCTTGGATGCACGTCGCCTAAATAGCGTTATGGAAAAAGACCATGAGTCGCCCCGTTCAATAAATGAGATTATGAAAACAAGTAAAAATGTGCGTTTTATGTATACTATTGACCTTACTTCCTCATATTGGCAGATACCTTTAGAGGAATCCGATAAATGTTATACGGGGTTTATACATGACACCAGATCTTACCAATTTCGAGTATTACCTTTTGGGCTTAGTACCGCAGTCGCTTTATTCACGCGATGTATAGACACAATTTTGGGGGCAGAGTTTGCAAGTTTTGTAACTGTATATGTTGACGACATCTTAATTACATCGGAATCATTCGAACAACACCTCAAGCACCTCTGCAGAATATTCAAGAAAATAAGTAAATCTTTACTTACACTACGACTAAAAAAATTTATGTTTTTTAGAAGTGAGATGACCTATCTAGGTTTTATATTTAACTCCGCAACTTAAAAATATTAAGCAACTTCAAGCTTTCTTAGGTGTTTGTAACTTTGATAGACATTTTTGTGAAAATTTCTCTATGGCGGCTGAACCTTTGACTCGATTGTTAAAGAAAAAAACAAAATGGGAATGGAGTGATACGCAGGAAAAAGCTTTTCAATCACTTAAAAATAAATTGCAAAATAGAACCCTTTTATATCACCCGGATGCGACTTTACTTTAGGCATTGGTGCCCAGTTATACCAACGGGAAAATGGCACACGTCGAGTTGTAGCTTACGCAAGTCGGGTACTCATGGATCGCGAAAAACAATATGGTGCGACTGAGAAAGAAGCACTAGCCGTGGTTTTTGCATTACTGAAGTGGCGTGATTATCTAATAGGGAAAACGTTTATTATCAAAACAGACCATAAAGCGTTAATATATCTCCAATCATGCCGGTTACTTAGTCCACAGGTTGCTAAATGGGCTTTAGCGCTACAGGATTTTGATTTTGAAATACAGTACATTTGTGGTCCAGATAACATTATTGCTGATGCTCTGTCACGTAACCCTTCCATTACCTTCACATGAGTGTTTCCAGATATTGCCTCTTATTCATTTGAATAATACCTATACTTGTGAAGTAAAAAATGTATCCCAATTACAACTAGCTGACCCCAAGTTAACTAAAATAATCAACAATTTACAAAAGAACAAAAAAGACGTTACTCGATTTGTTTACTAAACTTATTTTATATTTTCGAACGTCGATTGACCAACCTTGCTTATTATGTATACTTGCAAGTTTGATAAATGATACAATTACGGCTTTTTATAAAGCAATTGGTCATTTTGGCGTTGCTAAAACGTACGCAGCTATGAAGCAAGAAGTTTGGTGGTCTAACATGAGAAAAGATATAAAACGAATAATCCGCGCATGTGAAATATGCCAATTTGCAAAACATTCCCCTAGGCAACGTCCACCGTTACTAAGCATTTTACCACAAAAACCAAGAGTGTTGGGTGCTGTTGATTTGTATGGATCATTACCGGTGTCACGGGGAGGCGTCGAATATATATTTGTTTTAGTTGACGTGTTCTCAAAGTATATTGTGTTGTATCCGTTAATGAAAGCAACTGGTACTGCACTAATAAACCGATTAACTTTGCAGTATTTACCACTTTGCGAAATGTATATAGCTCAATACGGCATCCACAAGCAAATCCGTCGGAAAGACGTATGCGCAAAATTGGCCGTTTGTTTTGGACGTATTGATTTTGGGCATTAGAGACAAGTTTTTTCCCGCATGAACTTCAATTTGGCACAGCTCCGTCTTTTTTACTGCGTCCAAAACTAGATTATCTTGGGAATCAACCTGCTGTTAAAGAAATTGAGACAATGCTAATTTTAACTGCCAAGACATTAAAGGGGCGTTCGGAAAGGCAAGCTTTGTTAAATCAAAACAATATGGTTAATACCTTTTATAAAAATGACTTAGTTCTTATGCGCGCAAATAACATAGCTTTCAAACAACTTACTAAAAAGTTTATGTTATTGTACAAAGGACCTTACTGCATAAAAAAAAAGTGAGTCATGCCACTTTTATCTTAATACATCCAGATTCTTCCATAGACAGAGGGACTTTTTATGCTTCTCATTTAATACCTTATTTACACTCTACATCTTCTTTTCCTGTTATTAAACTGGATAAAAAATCTGGGGGGCAGTTGTAGCGTAAATCTAATATAATAATATTTAAACAAGGATAACAAGCACCTCCTTTCGTCTCTTTTGCGTTTGTTTTTGTGTTCCGTCCCGTATTGAAATACGGTCAATTCTCCGTTCCGTGTCGTAGCAGTTGTAGCAGCAGCTTTGGGGTGCAGCAAATACCTGGTGCTGCATGCTAGTCTTTTTGTATTGTAGCACGTGTCGTCCCTTTTTTTGGAAAAACAATTTAATTACACCAATACTTTCAATAATTATTGGACCCACTACAAATGTAAGAAACTAGAATATCTAAAACAAACTATGAGAGAAGAAAGGTATAAAATACTACAGCTCATAATACAGAGAAAGTAAAAGTGCAGAAAGACACCGGATTTTTGATTAAAAATCATAGATTTTGGTTCCGGTGAATTCAACAGAACTGTTTAAAACGACAGTATTAAAAATTAATATTGTTTTTTTGGTAGCTAACCTCTAATTAGGAAACGGCACATAAAAAAAGTGAAATTGATAAACATTAAATTTAATTTAAAAAAAATTAGGGTTTTACTAGAAAGTTAAAAGAACTCCGATAAAAACATTTGTCAACAACCACACCATCCAATTAGAAGTATCTACCACTTTTTAGAAAAAAGACCTTTTTGGTAAAATTAACAAAATTTTCTTTATTGTTGCTAATCATTAACATATTGCACTAATTTCCACTTCATAAATAGATGACGCTCAAAAATTATCTTTTATTACGCTTACTCTACTTGCAGTCATCATCATCACCTAGCCAATTGTGTCTACTCAAGACAGAGGCTTTTTCAATTTTTTTAAATTTATTTTGGGTCTAGGCTACGTTTATCCTGTTCTTCGCAAAATGCTTCAAGTCGTCCGTCCATCGGGTTTGTGGTCTACCTCTACTTTGTTTATCTGCTTTGACCGCAATTCCAAGAGTTTTTTGTCCAGCGGCCGTCTTGGAATCTAGCAAGGTTTCCTGCTTATCTGCACTTTAGTCTAACAACTCTGTTGCAAACACCAGTTTGTTAGCGGATATAAATATTTGGAATCTTGTTGCGTAACGTGACTCCTAACATTGCCCGTTCTATATTCCTTTGTGTCACTTTTAATTTTAAGGGCAAGGCTTTAGTTAGCGTTAATGTTTCCGCGACATACGTTAATACTGGCAGAACACATTGGTCGAAAACTTGGCTTTTTAGACAGATTGATAATTTTTCTTTAAGAATATGTTTAAATTTCTCAAAAGCTGCCCATCCTAGACTTATTCTACGTGTTATTTTGCAAGTCTAATTGTCTCGTCCAATTCTAATTTTGTGTTCTAAGTATTTGTATGCATTACCTCGTTCAATTTCTGTATTCTGCACTGTGATATTTCTACTGAAAAGTGAGTCATTAGTTTGGTTTTAGTCATGTTCATCTTGAAACCTACTTATTTTTGTTTCATCAATACTGTCAGATATTAATACAATGTCGTCTGCAAATCTCAAGTGATTCAACTTTTTTCTATCCACCATGACTCCGTAATTATGCCAGGAGCAGTGTTTAAAAGCGTATTTGAAGACGGCAGTAAATAGTTTGAGAGAAATAGTGTCGCCTTGCCTGACGCCTCTCTTATTTCTAAATTTATCCGTATTTTTGTGTAGTTTAACGCTTGCAGTAGCATTTGTCTAAATATGATTATTTTTGCGTATCTATAGTCAATTTTGCATTGTTCCAGAGCTGCTAAAATTGCGTGCAGCTTTTTCAAAGTCACGTAACGTTAGAATAAGAGGCTTATTGTATTCAACGCATTTTTCTATTAGTGTTTTAATTACTTGCAGATGGTTGTTTGTACCATACCTTGCTCTAAAACCAACTTGCTCTTTGGGCTAACAAAGGAATAGTTATTATTTTTGTAAAAAGCTTATACAGGTGTGGTAAATGGCTAATAGGTCTGTAGTTTCCAAGTTCAGTTATATCTCTCTTCTTATGTAGTAGTATGGTTATTGCGTTGTTCCATACGCTGGGTAAAGTACCATTTTGTAAACATGCATTGAACAGCAATTTTAATGTTTTTAATAAAGCTTCTTCCCCCAACATGGTTGCTTCTATGATTATCTTATCTTCTCCTGGTGACTTGTTGTTTTTCATTTTTTTTTGCGAGTTGAATTTTGTCTAAGGTTATGTCCAGCAGTTCTTTGCAGCCTTGATTTTTCACCTTTTTGTTTTGTTTTTCCATGTTCTAATCTACACGTTCTGGTCTGTGAGTTTTATATAAAAGTGTGTAAAACTTATGTGTAATTTGTAGAAGTTTATTTTTATTTGTGATTATTTGACCCGTTTTATTTTTAATATTTTGGATTTACCATTTGATAGGTGTTTCCTTAATACTTTCATACTGCCGTTTTGTTCTATCGTTTTTTTTTTTGTTACTTTTATGTAGTACGTTCGTATATATTTACTCATTTCTTTTGAAATTTTCCTGTTTAGGTCTCTTAGGTTTTGTGAGTTTGCCTCTTCTATGTTTCTTAGTTGTCTTCTCGTTGCTATTAGTCTTTATGTGCTGTTGCTAAGTTTGTCAACTTTGATGCGTTTTGTTTGGCAGCATGTTCTCCTAGCGTTTTCCATGGTTTCTAGAATTTTATTGATTATTTTTTTGACTGTTTTATTGTTATGGTCAAAATGTTCTAGATCAGCCGTTATAAGTTCCTTATATTTACCAACATCTTCTGGGGCGCCCAACCAGCATTTATTTCTTTATTAATTATTTTGTATGTTTCCTTTTGTAGATTTATCTAAATATTTGCTTTAACTAGTCTGTGATTGCTTCCCGTTGAGAAGTTATTTAATACGGTTACGTCTCGGATTACTTGTTTTTTATCCGTGATTATGAAATCAATTTCATTTTTTGTTTTCTTATTTGGGCTGACCCACGTCTACTTAGGTTGTTTCTTTTTGACCCTTTTTTTTTCTTTCTTTATTCCATGGTTCCCAATTGTCGTCTTAGTTGAGTCTAGTTTTTTGCCAACTTTTGCGTTAAAGTCACCGGTTAGAATGGTATAATAGGTAAGTGTCTGTCTCACAGCATGTGTTATGTCTCCATAAAGACATTCTACTTCTTCATCTTTGAGACTAAACGTTGGCGCATAAGCTTGAACAATTTTGATCTATATCTTAGATTTAGTTTTAATATCAGGCATGCAACTTTAAGTGAATTTTTTTTTTTTAAATTATACTCTGCGCATGTCGTTTGTGTACAAGAAAACCGATTCTTCTTGTTGATGTATCGGTGTTTCCAAGGTGTTAAAAAAGATTTCCAGATTTTAAAGTTGTCAATTTTGCCTTTGCACTTTGCATATGCCTATCACATTCCATTTTATTTTATTTAGCTGATCTTCAATCTTGATTATCTTGGCTTTGGTCGATAAGGTTCTTGCATTGTATGTAGCAATGTTTAGTTTGTGAGTTTTGTTTTAAAATTGGTTTAATTTTGATTTTGTCAATTTATTGTCTCCCTCAGAATCCTTGAGACGGCCTGACTGATCAGGTAAGATTTTGGCTTATTCGCCTTGCCCATCGTGTTTATAGTTAACATTTCATTTCAGTTTTATTTATAAGTTAGCGAGTTTTTGGTTTAACCGCCCATTCTGGGTCAGATGCTGATTGTAGCCGCCCAATTTGGAACAGAAGCTACTGTGTTGGTTTGATCTATAGCCAAGCTAGCGTTTTGCCGTACAATTTGGTATCTTGTCGCACAATACTATACCCTCTCCTTCTCTCTACTAATGATCAAGCGGCTATACGATGTAGTTGATAGAGAAACGCCATAGTGCGACAAAGACAAGGATACCGAATTGTACGGCAAAACGCTGGCTTGGAATCTCTAGTTATAGAATTCTTTAATTGTGAGTGAGAAAATACATTCAACATACTGCGAACGTTAAAATAATGAATTTCAATGCAATTAATTAATTGGTAATACACAACAAAATGGAAATTCTTGGAATAAGAATCACAAACTTAAAACTACTAAAAACATATATTAAAAGCAGAACAATAACAAGAATAAACGACATACTTAGTACATCTACAATAGCAGAATATGGGCTACCACAAAGTGGAGTACTAGCACTAATATTGTATATATTATACATAAATTATATATATAATATAAACTTAGTTAGTAAAATATATACATATGCTGATGACACATGTATTATAAATCACAAAAAAAATAAAGAAGAAATAGAGAAAAACATAAATGAAGACGTTAAGAAATTAACTAAATGGTACGACAAAAACATACAAACAATAAATGAAAAAAAAAAACGTATATGACAATAAGACAAAAAAACACAAAAGACATTAACATAAAAAATGAAATAAATAACATACCAATTACTAGAACAAAACAGACAAAATACTTAGGAATAATATTAACTGAAAAACTCACCTGGGATACACATATTAACAAATTATTAAAAGAAAGCGCAGCAACAATAGGAGCTGTGTATAGAGCTAAGGAATGCATTACAAAAGAAACTGCATTAAGTATCTACCATTCACTATTTTTAGCAAAAATTAATTAATTAATAAACATATAGGAAGAAACAACAAAAACAAACATACAAAAAATACAAAGACAACTGAACAAAATTCTAAAAATAATACACAAACTACCAAAACTAACACCAACAGAAGAAGTATACAAAATAATTAACAAAACAAAGATAAACAAAAAAATAAAAGTGGAAAAATGCAAACAAAATTAAAAATAAAGATTAAAACCAACCTCCAAATAAAATGCAACAAAGAAAATCACAGACATAACACAAGAAGAAGAAGCAATATACATGTACACACAACAAAGACAGAAAAAGCAAAACAAACAATACTAGGCAATAAACTTGTCACGGACAACCAACTGCTTGAAAGTATTAAGAAAACAAAGAATAATAAAGAATTCAAAATTAAAATTAAAAAACACTATATATTAACAACATCTAGTTAGAAAAAGATAGAAGAAGATAAATGGAAACATAAAATGGTGCCCCAAATACGAAGCTTTGCAGCCATCCACATAAAGACGGTGTAGAGCAGCAAGTGGGTTGAAAAAATAATATAAATTGTAAATATGTAAATATTTTATAATAAAAAAAAAAAACTTTAACAATACATTTTATATTGCCTTTGGTTGTTCTAACTGTTGCGGTACGAATAATTCTATTTGTTCCTTGGTAAACTTCAATTCTTTCTAGCTTCTATTGTGATGTAGGAATGTGATGCTCCTTGATGCATACCAGGTTATCCTTCTGGTGCGTTATGGGAAGATGTCTATTTACTATTTTCTTGCAGATAGTTGAGGTACTCTTCTAATCATTGTGTCTAAAAGTCTTGCTTTATTTTAGATATATGTTGTCAGTAAGATAATCGATTGCTTGGCAATCCCTGGACGTTTGATTTTGGTCGGTTAGCTTGCAGCCAATTAGAAAATGTCTTGGAATCAGTAGTTCCACATTTTCAGGATCACTGAACAATGGAGAGAATGGTTTTGAGTTTAAACATGCTTCAATTTGCGTTAGCAATGTTTCGAATTCTTCATAACTAAAGAGATTATTGCCAGCCACTCGTTTAAGTAGTGTTCCGTACTCTTGACTGCCAATTTGTTTTCTTTAATCAGTCGTTAAAATTCATTATTTGTTTCAACAAAGTTAGTACCGTTGTCCGAGTATATAGAATGTGGTTTTCCTCTTCTTGCAGTAAATTTCTTTAAACAGTTTAAGAATGATTCTGTTGTGAGGCTAGTGACTATTTTGAAATGTACAGCTTTTGTACAGTACAAATACATATGAATGTAGCTATGTATCTTTTTTCTCCATGGGTTCTCTTTGTTTGAAAAGGTTTTATGTTAATTGGCCCACAAAAATCCACATCCAAAAAAATTAGTTGAATTGGGTTTGTTCCTCTTGATATTGCATCTGCTGGATTGTTCAGAGATGTCAATGATTTGCCAAAGTTAATGAATGTATTTTGTTAATTCTATTTGCCACAAAGGTTTTATAAATTTTTGATTAAGATTTGGTCCAATCTAAAACTATTGTAGAATCTGTCCAAGATTATTTCTTTGTGATATTTTTATGTAGTGCAACTTTTGTAGCTGCAATAAGTTGAACTAGATCAAAGCACTGCACAGCTCGAGACAAAGAATTGACTGCACTTTTAGCAGAACTACTTTTGGTTTTGAGTAGAGTAAATGAATTTTGAAGTTGTCATTTTCTGATTTTGTTCTGATATATATATATATATATATATATATATATATATATATAAATATATACATGCTGAGAGAGCATCTCTAAAACGTCACAAAAACCGTGCAATTCAATCTGGTTTCTTTCCACTGTTTTTCTTGGTATCTTGATTTGATCCAGCATTTCTAATTCTTTTTTATATGTTTCCACATTGAATGAAAATTTGTTGAAACTGATTTGTTCCAATTAAGTTTTAACTCTTATAAGTTTTCTATAGTTTGCTAAGCAGTGACGATGATTTGTCCAAGTAATCCCAATTAATCAAATATTTGCGACAATTTTGATAGAATCACACGTTTTCTAATCTTTTCATGGTTTTTGATTACTGATGAGTAAGACATCTTAAGTGTGTTTTCATTACTGTTCTATAATAATCCTAATGTTTTTAATGTTGGCTTTTTATTGAACAGTTTTTTTTTTCTTTTGGAGCATGCTTTGAACTTTGCAACTCCTTTTGTATTAGATCTAGCATGTTTTCAGAATTTGCTCCAGTAATGCAATTATTTCCTCCTCCTCCTCATACTTCTATTTAGGACATTGTTCTGTTTCTTTACGCATCTCTAGTCTCTTGCGACCTTGAGCTCCATGACTAGTTCCATTGCTTCGGTGGTCATCCCATGGGTCGTTTTGTGTTGGGTTTTGCTACTTTGGCTCATTTTAAAAGTTGTTCTGAGCCCATCCGGTCGACGTGTCTGTCCCACTCTCTTCGTCTGGCTCTGGTCCATCGCACCACGTCCTGTACGTTCAGATTTTCCCTGATTTTTTTACTTCTTTTTTGATGAAGAAAAGTCACGCCTGGTATTGCACGTAGTGTTTTCATTTCGGTGGTGCGCATTTGTTGTTTAGTTGGGTTGGTTTTGGCCCTCGTTTTGACCGCGTATGTTAGAATGGGACAAACACATATTTTGTAAATTCTGACTTTGCTATGTGAGGACATATATTTGTTCCTCCAAATGATGTTATGTAGTGCTCCGGATATATGTGCTGCTTTAGTTGTTAATCTTCTGACCTCTTCTTTAAGTCTTTTGCTGTCCGTTATGTCTACACCAAGATACTTAAATGTGATTACTTGTTCTATAATGTTATTCGCGGACTGCAGCTTGCATCTTATTGGTGTTTTGCTTGAAAAGCACTGTGTCGTCAGCGTAACAGATGATGTTTGTAGTTCTGCCGCCCATGCTATAGCCGATGTTTAGTGCTTTGATGGTTTGAATAATTTCGTCCATAACTAAGTTGAATAATGTCGGGCTTAGGCTATCGCCTTGGGGGATTCTATCGGCTACGGGTATGTTGCGTGTTGTGCCAAGTGCCGTCTTAATTTGCGTCTGATTGCTTGTGTTCAAATTTTTAATAACCTGGCTAATTTTGTGTGATATTCCTCTTCTTTGCAGCGTGAAGACATCTTGGATTCTAATCATATCAAAAGTCTTGCTTAGATCACATGAAAAGCGGTTTGGCATATTTAATGAATTTTTCTACCATTTGCCTTAATATAAAGATGGCGTCTATTGTCGATCTGTTGGCGCAAAAGCCTTGTTGTTCTTCGTTAATGTTGACGTTAGTAGTAATTTTATTAGATATTATTTTTGTGGATAATTTTACGACCGAGTTTATGAACGAGATGCCCTATAGTTGTTTGGATCCTTCCTAGAATCTTTTTTGTGTAATGGAATGGTGATAGTGTGCTTCTAGTCCTCCGATATTTGCGCAGTGTCTACTATTTTTTTGAATATTTGCAGTTAGGTTATATATCAGTTTATTTCCTCCGCTCTTTAATATCTCGTTTGATATATTGTTAGGGCCCGGTGCTTTTCTATTTTTCAGTTTGTTGATGTTTAACGTGACGTCTTCTTGAGTAATTATGCAGTCTTTGTTTGTGGTGTGGTTGAATGGTATTCCCTCTGTTTCTTCTTGTTGAGTATTGTTGGTTTTGTATAGTGCTTTGAAGTACGTTGTCCAGCTTTCGGGTGTTATGTTTGTAGTCAGTACGGCTTCATCGACAGGTTTTTTCTACTTTCTTAATAGTTTCCAGACTTTGCGCTGAGCACCATATAGGTCGTGTTTCATCTCAGACAAAAACGTTTCCCAGTATTTTAATTTGATTGCTCTTACTTTAGTGTTAATTCTGTTTCTTACGCTTCTATACTTCGCCATCTCTTCAGCTGTTCTATTGTTGCGGTATTTCTTGAATGCTTGCTGTTTTTCATTTGTCAAGTTGTTAAGTTTATTATTAAACCATGGTTTATAGTTTGAGCTATGTTGTGCGCTGCACCTGATTCCTAATGCATCTTCTGCGCTTTTTTGGATGTTATGTTGTATTTTTACTCATGCATCGTTAGCGTTGTCGTCATCTTCGATTTGGTTTTCTTGTTCTTTGGCTTGCAGTCTTCATTCAAATAGTACTTTAGTGCTCTCCGTTGTTAATGATTTCACGTTGTATTTATATGTGGCTGGTCAAGTCTGCTTTGGGTTCCGCATAGCTTTGTATCTGTATTTGCATAACAGTAGGCTGTGTTATGTGCCTGCATTAGCTGATGTGAGTGCTCTCACATCTAGGATCTTGCTTGGGTGAACCATTCTATTCGTTATTATATCTTTTGTATTTTTGAACGTATATTTGTGCTGTGGTTTATGTTGAAAGAAAGTGTTATTAATTCTTAATTCTAGTTGTGCCCACATGTTTATTAGTATTTCACCGTTTTCATTAATTGTTTTCTTATTCCAGTGTTGCATTATTCCTGGTATCGGGGTGTTCCCTGTCCTTGCGTTAGTATCGCCTATTATGAATATTTTCTCATGTCTGCTAATGTTAGTAATGACTACTTCAAGTTTTTTGAAAAATTCTTCTTGATCTTCTCTTGGTTTGGTTATATCAGGGGCATATACGCTTATTATGTGTATCGTGTCGTTGTTAAACTTCAAACTGACCTGAATTATACAATGGTTTATGTAGTGTATTGCTTCAATACTCGAAACATATCTTTTGTGTACCAGAACTCCAACGCCAGAAGTTGCCACTAAAACAGAGTAGATAATCATCGATTTCCACGTTACCTTTGCCCTTTTTTTATCCGGTTTTCTGAGGCGTTTAATGCGTTTCTTTAAGTATTAGGTTCTTTTTACAAAGTACAGGCTGCTAACTTCATACCTAAACCCTCCTCTTTTATCCGGGCTTGGGACCGGCTGCGGTGACTGCTGAGCTACTCAATCCACCCAACATTACCACAGGCAGAGTTTAATAAATGCAATCATCTACGTAGAAATCTTTTTTCAAATTTTCCCTTGCACATGATTGTTTGTCCTCTTTAGAATTTGATAACTGATGTAAACATCTGATGTCTTAGAACAGAGCTGACCTTGATTTGACAGTACATTTTTTCGATTTCTTTTGTGAGTAAAAATTGATGCTTTCGAAATCGATGTGTGGTAGATAGTATCTGTTTGTGTCATCGCATTTCATTTTTATATAAAATTACAATAATCTTGTTGTAACGACAGATTGTTTGTTAATTTTTTCTCAATTGATAACAGTCGGTTGGTAGCGGCTTGCCTCAAAGATCTCAGTTTTTGTATGTTGCTGTTAAATGGCAATCTTACAATAAAACGTCCATTCTTGTTACGGTTTATTGTATTTGTAAAATGTTTTTGACAAATTCTTTGTTCTGGTGTAAGATTGTTTTTGACACATTATTCTAACTCCCAAGTTTGTTGTAACCGTTTGTCATTTGTAGTGTGCTGATGTAACAGGTTGTATTATGACCGGTACCATATGTGCTGCCAGACACAATTCATCCTAACCTTGTTTTTTGTAGAATTGGCCTTTGCATGTCTTTTGTTAATGACAACTACCTAATGGAAAGTAGTTTTCAGAGTATATTTGTTGCTAATAACATGTCAATCCTTCCCAACTTGTCAATGTTTGGATCGGCTAATTGAGTATTCTTTGAAATTGTGAGTTATGATGTATCCAATAGCATTGGTAGTTGATCAAACTTTTTTAGAAAATGATTGGTCTTTGGAGTTCATTGTTGTTGTTGTTTTGTGCAATATGTTAGTCATCAAGTTGCCAATTTTGTTGACAGGAATATTGATAGGCACTTAGTTAAAACAAAACCTTTGACACAATTGTTTGGTGATGAAGTTGGATTGAGATCCATTGTCTAAAAGTGTACGACAGATATGTGGTTTGCCGTTTTTGTCATTGATATAAACACTGGCTGTTGCAAAAATAACGTATTGGTGTTTGTATTCTTTAATTGCAGCGCATGATGTAACTGGTGCTACGCTTGCTGTCTGAAAAAGGCTATTGTGTTTTTCGTTGCTAGTTTTGAAGCGTCTCGATTTGCATTGATCCAACGAGTGACCCTTTTCTAGACAGTTTATGCATAGTCTTAAACTGTTTGCTTTTGCCAATTTATCTTTAACAAGATAAATTAAGGAACGTGATGCAGTTGTAGATGCCATAGTTTTTACTGCATACATAACATTTAAAACTGGTTCGAGCTGCCAATCCAGGCTTTGGCGGTCTCAAAGATATAAGTCGTGCTTCCAACACTTGACATCGCTGATGCAGAAATTTAATCGCGTTGTTTAATGTTGGATTTTGTATTATAATGATAAGTTTTTCTAATCCTTTGTCAAATTATCTAATTTGGAAGTTGACAAATAGAACAGTAATGTGCCTCTGCTTAGTTTGTGTATGACATTAAATGCACAAATGTTTTAGGTAAACTCATTGACATGATTTTTTATTGATATCGCTAAATTTTTGTCAATCCTTTTTAATTCAAACAGCCTTCAAAGATGATTTTTGACAATAAGTTTTGTGTTCTCAAAACGATATTTTAATTGTGATTGTGCAACTGGATAATTTGCTGATGTGGTTGATATAGAAGCTATTACTTGTTGAGCTTCTCCTGTTAGACATGATTGGAGATACATGAATTTTTGGAAGTTACTCAATGCTTTGTTTGTGTCCACCAATGAATAAAACACATCAATAAATAAAATCCATTCTTCAACTGCGCCACTAATTTGGGCAGTGAGATTGTTGGCATTTTCACAGATGTTTTGATCAATGAATGATTTGCGTGCAAATGAGTTTGAAAATGCAGTAGCCATTGAACGATAAGACTTCTCAAAGTTTGCTATTTCCTGGCATTGGTATTCATCGAGATTGACTAACTCTTCTGTTTTGATAGATTTGATCTCGGCTTAAATTGCTTTAAATTTGATTGCTGTCTTTCAGCTTTTTAACTTGCAACTGAATTTTGTTTGAACAGATTGTTTTGTCCATTGAAGAAACAAATTGTTAAAGTCGAGTGAATGTTTGTTTGAATACTCTACGATTGAGCTCTGTCAATGTCATCTTAAAGCATTATTTTGAAAGACGAGCGTCACGGAATTATCCGGTTCAAAAGATCATCAAATGTTGCAGAAATCTGTTGTTGTTGACTTTTTTAGGTTCGATTTTGTTATTTTGAATATCTCTGGTTTGAAATCTTTGACGCAAGCTCACAGATGTTGCAATAATCTGAGATACCATGCAATTGCACCCTTGTGAATGAAACGAAATAATATTGTCTTGGATATTTATTTGTAATATTAACATATCTAATGTCTCTAACGTAAGATTGATTCATACAATCCTGATCCAGAAATGACTAACTTAAACTGATAATTATATTTTGTATAATATTGTGAGTAGAAAAATACACTCAACAAAATATATAAAAAAATTTAAAACAATCTAATCAAATAATAAAACGTCTGCAAATACACATTCTATAAAACGCAGATAGTTTTATTTCTTATCACAAAAAAAGTTGTTTACAAACAAGAATGGGATCAGTCGGAGGATAGTATGTCAAGAGTATACGGCCGGGCGTATTGTTTCACACAGGGGGTTCTTCTTAATTAAACGATTTAATCGTAATCGTAAATGCTCAGAAAATCTTCAAACTTTGGTGAATTGTGTAATAAGTGGTGGACTTACGGAACGAAGGTGTTTCTAGAAGGAAAATACAGTGGGCGATACCGCACCGTTGGGAAAACAGAGATCACCTGTGAGAAGCATTTAAATAGAAAGCAAAGGTAAGATGATGCAGGAGAATTATGATTAAACAAATTTATTAGAAAACGTTTTTTATTATTAAATTGTTTAAATAATATAATTATTATCAATACATCACAACCCACATGATATAATATATATTAAATAAATTAAGTTTAAGTATTATAAAGTTATACAAAGTTATCCCACTCTTATCTCATATATTATTTAACATTATTTGTCAGAAACGCTTTTTGCTGCATTGAAAAACTTTCTTTCTCTACAATTTGTCACCTGCTATAAACGTTTGCAATTTACTTATTAAATTTATTTTGTAATTATAGGAACCGAAGTAACTTATTTTTTATATACGTTTAGAATTTGTGCTTTTTGTATTATAAACTACGTCTTCTGCTACTAATTACTAAATTTGAGATAAATTGCTTTACAGTATTTTGTTTTACAACAAACTACGTAAAAATTTCTCCGTTTTTTAACTAAAATTTTACAAAAACCAAATAATTGTCTAAATAGTATTTTTAGTAATTTTACAGTTTTAAACTTGTCTTGTGCTACTAATTATCAAATTTGACATAAATTGTTTTACAGTATGATGTAAGAATTTTTCTGTTTTTAAACTAAAAACTTAGTAAAACCAAATAAATTGTCAAAATAATATAATTTTAATTTTAGGTAGTAGTGTTAAATTTGACACAAATTGCTATACAGTATTTTGTTTTACATTCAATTTCGTAAAAATTCTTTCATTTTTAACTAAAAATTTACATACGCTAAATAAATTGTCAAAATAGTATATTTTTATTTATTTTATTGTTCTAAACTACGTTCTGTGCTACTAATTACCAAATTTACAGTATTTTGTTTTATAATAAGTTATTTAATTTTTTTTCGTTTTTAACTAAAAACTTACAAAAACTAAATAAATTGTCAAAATAGTATATTTTTAGTTATTTTATTGTTCTAAAGTATGTTCTGTGCTACTAATTACCAAATTTGATATAAACCGCTCTACAGTAGTTTGTTTTACAATCAATTACGTAAAAATTTATCCGTTTTTTAACTAAAAACTTACAAAACTAAATAAATTGTAAAAGTGATTTATTATATATATATATTTATATAAAATATTTTAATAATGTTACTGTTCTAAACTACGTTTTGTGTTACAAATTACTAAATTTTATAAAAATTGCTGTACAGTATTTTGTTTTATAATCATTTACGTAAGATTTTGTTTTGTTTTTAAAAAACTTACAAAAACTAAATAAATTATTAAAATAGTATTTTTTTGTTGTTGTTCCAAACTATACTAAGCATGGCACAATTCAATTGCTCTTTAGGTTGTTCTTAATCTTGTAGCACTTTTTACAGTAACCCTAGGGTCATGGTCACCAATCCGTAAGATTTAACTTCTTTTTTAATACTGTGTAGTACGTCTGGTACAACTGTGTTCTATTCTCTGTGCTACTTTACTTGTTTAGTTTTTTTTGCCCAATCTTATTTTCTCGTGAACTCATTATTTTTGTTTTTAATAGATTCATTTTTATACCGACTTTCTCTAATTCTATGTTTAGTTGTTTCAGCATATTAACTAATTCTTTAAAACTACTACTAATAAATTCTATATTGTTTGCAAATCGAAAATGATTTAATTATTTTTCATCAACTCTGATTCTCTTAATAATTATTTGGATAGATAAATTTTAATAAATTGGTGTAGCGTGAACTAATTCTACCGTTATCCATTGCTTTAAATATTTCCCACAGCTCTATTGAATCGAATGACTTTTTGAAGTTTATAAAGGCCATGCGCAGTGAAACGTTATACTCTGTACTAATTTTGATCAATAGACGGATAGTTTGTAGGTGGTTTGTGGTGATATATTCTTTGCAGAAACCGGCTTGTTAGCCTATCTAGTTTTCTAACACTCTTCTAAAACTGAGAATAAGCCCTTCAAAAGAAAAACATTTACTGAAACATTAGCACCAACCAAAATTGCAGAGATAAAAAGAAAAACAAAAAAACTAGATATCTTGAGACAAATATCCAAGCTGTATAACGCAAAAATGAAAGAAAGGAAAATTGGATGTTAGTGCAGGAAGGAAGACAAAAAAAATTTTGGAGTTTTTTTTTGTTGTACATGAAACGGATAAAGCAGCTGTTTGTGAAATATTCTCCAAACAAGAAGAGCACTAATTCTTACCTTGACTGATATTCTTTGCTAGTCTAGAATTTGATTATTGTTTATGGATGTAGGCACTGCTGGTCAGCAAATGAATGTTCACGATAATAATTAGAATCTACTAGGTTCAAGCGATATGGGTATTTATTGTTTACTTTAGCTTTAGTAAAAAAAAAATGTTAATGGACAGAATTATATTTTTTTAAACCACTGATTTTAGAAAAATTAATTTTAAGCCACAAACTAAACAATGTCAATGTTTGGTTGATTAAATTGGTTAGTAGAATAGGTGAGACCTAGTTCCGCCAATTTAACCGTATCATAAACCATGTTTAATCTTGCGGTTTGTCTAGTAGACTAGTGCCACTTGCAGTGCTATGGCAGCCGATTGATGACGGTAGACCGAGGCCTACCACTCCGCCACTGTTCTCAATTGAAACTAGGGTACCCCTCGCTTGTCCTGTAAACGTTTTTCTTGTTTCTTTGTGCATTTTATTAAGCTTAATCCTTTTATTTTATACTTATTTTGATAGGGGAGAAAAATGATTTTTTTTTAAATTTTTTTTAGTCACATTAAACACTTTACCTTGTAGTTACTATTGAGAACAAGTCAATTTTTTACTATCATACAACAATATTTGGTACAAAACGTTTTCAGCGTTTTGACTCGATTAATTGCACCTTTTATGTAATAAACATTACAATTTAATATTATTAAGAATCAAAATGCTGCACAACCTCAGTCACTTAATTGACTATAGCATCAGATATAATTATCTGCAAAAACTATAATCACTTTACTTAAAAAATTATATTTATTTGCATATGCTTGCTGTTAGGTTATCTTTGTGTAACGCACATTTTAGTAAATTTTTCGAATATATTGGTAAGTTTATACAGATATAATTTTTTCACTATTGACTTTCAACTTACATGAATTTAAGAAAGCCTTTGGGCAGCTAAATCGAAATAATTAATTAGATTTTCCGGTCGTCCAAAACCAACTGGGCAAACACTACAACGTTTAGCTGCTCGCTTAGAAAAGTGTGAGTTTACAAGATGCTGTCAAGTATAGGCGGTCCCGGAGCAGCCGTTCGAGTATTTTGGCTATAGCTGAATCTTGACTACAAGAAGACTACTTTTTATTGAAAATCATCATGAGAGCCAAGGCCTATTTCGATATCTGTGGATACGTAAATGGGGTACTAAAAATCTGCGTATAACACACAAAAAGCTATTACACTTTTTCAAAGTTACTGTATGGTGTGAAGTTTACGCTGGAGGCGTCATTGGGCCTTATTTTTTTTTAAACGCCGCGGGCCAAACAACTACTGTGAGCGGCAAGCAATACAGAGCAATGCTCAACGACTTTTATCTACCTCAACTGGACGAAATGGGACTGGAGAACATGTGGTTCCAACAGGATGGAACAACAACGCATACTGCACGACCCACAACCAAAATTCTCAGGGC
Source organism: Tachinus rufipes (assembly GCA_963932245.1). Taxonomy (NCBI): domain Eukaryota; kingdom Metazoa; phylum Arthropoda; class Insecta; order Coleoptera; family Staphylinidae; genus Tachinus; species Tachinus rufipes. The sequence goes on along the minus strand of OZ010748.1, from coordinate 17,112,788 downwards.
TGCATTTTTAAGTCGCCTAGACTTCTAATTTTTTCTACTATGAAAAAAACTTTAAACATCAAATAAACACATTCAAAAGCAAAATTAAAATTTTTTATTAAAAAAAAATACGGTAGATTATATACCTGGAAATTCCCTGTTGATAAGCCGGGACATACAGTAAGAAACCAAATAGACTACATCCTTATTAATAACCGCTATAAGAACTCTGTCAAAGCCACAAAAACTCACCCGGGCGCTGACATTAATTCTGACACAACCCGGTGATAGCAAAACTCAATATAAAGATGAAGAAGATAGCAAGACGTCAAAATAACTATATCGATTTCAAGCTCTTTAAGGACTCTAAAATCCAAAATACAGTAAAGCAACAGGTAAACAAATGCATGAGATACATTGGTATACTTGACGAAGCTAATGTGGATAAAAAGTAAAAACAAATACAAACAAGTCTGGAAACAATAACTAATGACCATCAATAAGCAAGAAAACTCTGAATAACAACAAAAATCCTGGATCTTATGGAAAAAAGGAGAAAGAAAAGTGGTTAATTATAAAATACTACATAAAGCGGTACAAAGAAAAGTTAAAGAAGTCAAAGAAAATCTAGAAAAGAAATTTGACTGCTTCAGCATGCACAAAAAAATAAAGAAAATGACTGGATGCAATTAATCTGTTGGGAATATAATCAAGGACACAGACGGACGTATAATAACGAACGTGAGGGACAAACTATGGATGTGGAAAGCGTACCTGTTGCAACTCTTTAATGACAAACGACCTCCAAAGCCTGCTTTACATTCAAATAACGTAAGTCTAAAAATATTAAAACCAGTTATAGAACATGCATTCGAAACTATGAAACCCTAGAAAATTATTAGTCCCTCTAGTTTATTATTTCTTTCCTTGGCGTTATACTTTTAATTTTGTTTTTTGAAAATATTTCCTATTTTTTCCGAGATTGAGCCAAAATATGTAATGCTGCAAAATTTTTCTGAATTTCTGACTGATGGATTCCAAAAGTTGGAATTTTTTCTTTTTACTTATTATTATATTAATCATTTGAGCTGTGTACCCATTATTTATCGCAATTTGTTTAATTGTTTAGAACTCAAGTTCATGGTTTTCTTTACTGAGTGGAACTATCAAAGCTCTATGAACCATAGAATTATATACCTTATGAGATCTAGGATGATTAGATGATTCTGCTATAAACTGAATGCGCAGATAAATAATCTTATTTAAGTTTGAGTGTGCTGGTGCTGTTCAATTGTTATTGAATAGTTCTTGTACATACTCCTATCTTGTTATTTTTTTTTTCTTTTTTTATGATTAGTTTACGTGCAGTAGTACATTTGATTTGCAGGTTCTTGTTCGTCCACACATTTTATTTATTTTTCTTATGCATATTGAAGAAGTTATATATGTTGTATAGGGGTGTAAGGGGTATCGACCAACATCATTAACGACAAGATGCTCAAATGTCAACCTTACCTGGTTGAGAAAGGCAAGGAGAAACCATCTCAACATTTGCAAATACTCACAACAGAACCATGGCTTCACTCAGAGACATTATTTCCAGAGACATAAACTGTCCCCCACTCGGATCTCTGGGGGGGGACAACTTTGAAAAACGCTGTACATTCACTTAAGAGAAAAACATCAATTAGAATTGGCACGTGGAACGTGAGAGGCCTGCGCCAAACTGGCAAAACGCATATAGTTGAAAAAGAGCTACAAAGATGCAAAATGGCAATAACCGGATTAACTGAAACTCATTGGAGAGAAAAAATCCATTTCACCACCAACAATGGCAATACCATTATATTTTCCAGCAATAAAGATAATAGCAAGAATGGTGTAGCAATCGTACTAAATTCCGAAACCAGCAAATGCTTAGTAGGTTACAACATTATAAGCGACAGAATAATAACAGCAAAATTAAGTGCAAAACCCATTCCACTAAATGTAATTCAAGTGAATGCACTTACGAGCACAGCCACCGATGACGAAATTAAAGACTTTTATAGAGCATTACACGAAGCTCTAGAAACACTCCCCGACAGAGAACTTGTCATAATCCAAGGCGACTTCAATTCCAAAGTGGGAGACACTACAGACGACGACCATATGAGAAATATAGTTGGGAAATACGCACCGGCACGCGCAATAAAAAAGGCAAACGCCTAATATCCTTCTGTTTGGAAAACAACTTTGCAATTGCCAATACTATATTCCAACCCCACATAAGACGACTTTTCACATGGCAGTCCCCCGATGGAAATTACAGAAACCAAATAGACTACATCCTTATACGTTCACGGTGAGAAACATCTATTAAAAATACAAAAACACTACCAGGAGCTGAGTGCGGCAGTGACCATAGATTAGTAATCGCAAAATTCCAAATAAAACTGAAAAAACCACTATTCCAAAACAACTTGAACTCACTCCTTAACAGATGTCCACTTAAAAATCCAAACAATTTGTCGTCAGAAACTGCATGGGAAGAAACTAATTACAAACTAATTAAAAGAACTTCCGCACTGCTTACTGTACGTTGCTTAGGCCAAGTATATTTATTTTAAGTTGTTTTACTTGTAGGACATTTTAAGTTGCAATTTTGTTGTAGTTTATTTTATTTAACTTTTCTTTTCCCGGAGATATAATGAAAAGAGTTTTGGTTCCAGAATATTTTGAATTAAACAAAATCATTGTTGTTATGGTTTACGGTCGGTCCAGTTGGCACAGCCGCAACCTTTGGTCTTTATCTGCACCAATTCAAGTGCAAAGACCTTACCTTCGCTAGCTACTTGCTAGATTGTTTGAAGGGAGTAACTAATTAAACAAATACGCCGGTTGTGTAAAGTTTAACGAATACTTTATTACTAACTAAAAATATATACAAACACTTAAAATGTAAACTATATCTCAGATGTGGAGGGAGGTTAATACAACCACCCTGCTCGCAGGTCAACCATCTGCACGGTCCATTTATTGGACCCTGTTGATAAATAAACTCTTTGGGTTTATTCTAATGGTATCCATGTTTATTATAGTTGTAATATGATCTATATTATATTACGACATTGTTTTGATGTGATAGTTTTAGTAAGAATATTTATAGTGAATCTTTAACTCATTGGTTTTGCAACATTTTTTTACAAAATTGTTATATTTATCAAATACGCACAAAACTAAAGTTTAATTGAATACAGTTATAAAAAACAAACAATTTTTACTACTTTTTATTCTAATTTTTGCGTGTTTTATACTTTGTGTAGAAAACATAAAAAAAATATTTATTTCAATAAACATTTATATATTCTTGTCATAAAACGCACGATGCGAAAAGATCACTATAACCAACACGGATTATCTGAGAAACTCAATATTTTATTATGTCGGCAACAATAAGCGATTGTAATAAGGGGAAAAATACACACACACATGAGAAAAATAAAAGAAAGTTCATTTATACCGACCCTACTGGTTGAACAGACGTGAGGCTATTCATTCTTTCAAACCGCTGGCACGCACCCCCGAAAAAGCGACCCTACTTGTCATTTTTGCCGGCCTTTTGTTCTTTCGTTTTATTTTCTTTCTTCTTCTCTTCACTGTGTCACTTGTTGGCTTTGCGATACGAAAGCACGCTAGGAATTCGAGTGCGTTTACACCCACTTCTGTTTTGAAGGGAATTGATCGAGGGTTTGTCCTATATTTAGATAGGATGGATTGCATTAGAACAAACTGGGAAAAGGTGCAATTTGAGTTATTAGTGTAGTATAGGAGTTTTATTTAATTATTACAAGTGCAACATTCAATCTTAGTGGTTTTGTTTAATGATATGTTTATAATGTAAAATGTATATGAATTTTTGATTTATTTACAATATATTAAACTATTTTACATTTTCTTTTTAATATAAAAAATGGCCGTTAAAATTATAAATTATTTTTTATTCTTAAACAGAATGCAAAAAAATAAAAATTTATATGAACAACGTTAAAAGAATAAAGTTGATTTAAAATAATATTTTAACCTAGTTTCACAATTTCTTATCTTAATATAATAAATAAAAACTTACCGAATGAGCCATTTTGTGTTGAAAGTGACTGAAGTTGATGCCTGCGTTGACAAAGTATTTCAAACAAGTTTGTTGATACTGTTAAACTTAATCAAGTTGTAAGCAGTATTATATAGTTTCACATATATTGTTAAGTAGACTGCTGAGTTTTTGTATTTGTAAAACATTTATACTAGACGGGTGCTGTCTTTGAATTAACCCTTGTAGTACTGTCCATAGTTGTGCTCCACTACTGTTTTACATAAATTTACCTTTTTTGCATTTGTACAATTTACCACCAGTTCCGTTTCTACGTTTATACCAGCTACACTTAGAACATACTTTATATTCAAACTTGCAATACAATAAATGCTTTTATGTGAAAGTCTATTTTATTTTACCGTTATATTAATGTTTTTAACATTAATAATTAGATGTAAAAGATTGTCAATCAACAATCTTAGTATTTACATTGCAAACGCAATCCACGGCCGTCTTTAAAACCAGGAAGATTATCAACTGCCGTACACAAAACATAATGTATTATTTCTTGGTAAAATAGCTGGAGTTGCTGAGTAATTTTGTCAGCAAAAAATGTTTGTTCAAACCAAGATTTTCATGTTAATTTTTAAGACAAAAACGATGCATTTTTTTTAAGTTTTTGCACCTTTTTACTGTTTACAAGAGCGCCAAGCATTTAACCTAAAAAAATTAAAAATATTAAGCTTAATTTACTGACGTACATTTAGAGTATGAACTGCATCTCGGACTTTAGTCTGTTCCTCCGCAAAGTTTAACAAAGCTTGTTGGGACTATTCGTATTAAATTACATCCTAAAGATGGGGACAGAGATTACTTTGCAAGGTACCGCGGCCGATAATAGCAATTCAGTAGTATGATTACTGCAAAGTCTCAGAGGAAGTTGTCAAAGTCATCCTAAGGAAATAAATCATTCTGAGTAAGATGACTTGATCCATTGCAACCAGTCTCTATACTGGTGATGTTAGTTTGCGAAAACAAAGTTGATGTTGTAACCTCAAACCTTGCGGAAAAACTAGATGCAAGTTTAGTCAAGACAAGATGTTGTTAACTTTGAAGGTTCTTTGCAGTAGCACGTGTTTAATAAAAGGCTGCAACAATTCCTCCACTTTTGTATCTCAATTTTCAAAAAATTACGGACGGTCGTGTGTTCTTCTAGTACCAATTAATGTTTTTGCACATTACCCGAGAAGTTCAGAGATAGAGCAAACAATAGAAGTTTCTACTATAGTCTTGTCCAACATTTTTTTTAGTCATATTTGAGGTTTGATTGTGACACTCTAAAGTTTACAAGCTGTCACTTATCACTAGCTTTAGATGCTTGCGGGAATCTGGTATAGTTACTGGTAATGGTTGACTTTTGCAATAAACATAGGCTTGCTATTTTTTGTCTGAATTGGTAATCAACAGAATGCAATTTTGGTCTGTGATTTGGCGTGGTAAGTGCTTGTTGTGGTTAGCCGGTCACTCTTCTAAAACCTTCAAACTTTCAATTATAAGCTTTTTAGCTCAAGGTTATCCTTTACACGTTGTTTCGGTTTCTTAAACTTAAGAGATTTACAGGTAAGATATTCTTCTAAGATTTCTTTATTAAGGTCAAAGTTTTGAGCAAGTTCTTTCAACAAATCTTGATTGGGGTCTGATCAAGAGTGTACCATCTAACTTTTGTAATTTAAATCGGCAATAAATAAAAAAATAATAAATATTTTTTTCAAAATTATAAGTTGATTAGAATAATAATCTTTATCAATTAGTTTTAGAAATTCAGTAGTCTTGCACTTGCACACATTACGTAGAACTTAATCATATAAAATATGCAGTTGAAAATACAGATAAGATTTCTTAGAAAGTGTGTATGCATATTTAATACGTATAATCAGTTCTGAACCACCCACGTAATAGGCGCAGTCGGTAGGATCGTGTTAAAAATAATTCAATTGATGAAATACTTTATGTTTACATTTAATTAACACAACGAACAAAAATCGGGCAGTTAATCGGGAAATAAATAGTGGTTAAATATTGGGTAAATTGAGTAGAATAAGGTTTCAACATCTATTTGTAATTAAACAGTGAAGACCCCATTGCCAACGGAATGGGCTCAACCTGGTGGAGGACAACATCGCTGATAACGGAGCTATTGGAAATCAACATAAAAATTGGAGTAATTCTTTTGTGAGTGCTCAATTCTATTTTCCAATTTCCATTACCTATTCTTAAGTTTCCTATATATAAAAATAATATTTATTCAATTTGAAAATAATTTGATTTAATTAATGAATTAGTTAATTATTATTAAAAATAACAATTGATTTAAACATGATTAATTGACTGTGTATGTTATATTAGAAATATTTAATTATTGCAATTTTAAATATTAAAAGTGGACGATTTAATTAATCAAGTATCCAGTTTAAGTCTGGCCGACAATTATATTTTATCAACAAAGACTGAAATTAATTATACCTTACGGTATCAAGCCGATAACGTACCACTATACGATGGTAATCCGAAACAATTACAACGATTTATAACAGCTTGCGAAAACTTATTATAAGCTTTTCAAAATACAACTGATGCAAATGCTTCAATAAATATATGTTTAATTGATACAATATTTAGCAAACTAAAAGGAAAAACAGCCGATTTAATATGCTCAAGGTTAGAAATAAAAACCTGGATTGCTATTAAAAACACACTAATTCTTACATTCTCTGACCAAAGAGGAATAAATTGCTTAATACAAGATATGCTATCTCTTAAACCACAAAAAATGAACATCCATTGAACTTTGGTTGTCGAATTCAAGACTCCAGATGCCTACTTTTTACTAAATTAAATTTGACAAATGAAGATTTAAGAATTAAAAATGTTAAAATATCACATTACAATGAATTTGCATTAAGAACCTTTATAAATGGTTTACCACAACATATTCAATTAGTTGTTAGATTAAAAAACCATGACTCATTAGAACAAGCAATGGCATTTGTTAGAGAAGAGGATGATTTTAACTTATTTAGATCTCAATAAAAATTCGATTCGAAATTTATTTATTAACAGAACACAATCTTCTCAAATTATGCTACAACAAATACAAACAAAACCATATATTAATCGATCTTATCTAAATCAGCAAACACCAAATTTTATATTTTATATAATCCAAATAATTATCAATCAAATGCAAATGTTAATTATGCTAATTATTTTAACTATAGAATGAACCCTAATTATCAAAATAATTTCACATTCCAACGTATGAATTATCAAACAATTATCAACCAAACATAAATGCTGGTTATGCTAATTCTAAAATAAATCCGAATTATCAAAATAATTCCACATTTCAACAAAATACAGGAGCTATTCCAAAAACTAACGGTTTCGCTCCAAAATCTCAAATTACAAGAAATATGCAAAATCCAACAACTATGGATACTTCTACAGGATTTTAAAAAATTAACTCATATCTTAATTATATTACAGAAGATGTTAATTCTTACAATCCTTATTTAAATTCTGAATATTATGAAAACAATATTATTAATGATGATATTAATATACCTGAAAACTATTTATGTAACGATCAAGAATATTTTCAAGAAACTGAGAATTATGATACATCAAATTATAAACAGCAAGTTAACAAAAATGAAAATCAAACAGAAATTGAACCAATAGAAATTTTTCAAGTGGATTCCAACAAACAACTACCGACATAATCTATTTAAATTTACCATTTATTTTTATACCCGAAATTAATGCAAACTTTCTGTTAGATACTGGTAGTACACGTAGTTTTATTAATCCTGAGTTAGCATATAAATATTTTTCAAATTTTGTAACAAATAAATTGTTTCAAGTAAGCACAGCTCATGCTTCTTCCATTCACAACGAGGTTGTAGACATTCCATTACCTACAATATTTAAATCAAATGAAAACCATAAATTTCTTCTTTTTAATTTTTTAACAAAATTTGATAGTCTAATTGTATTAGATTTATCTCAATTGCAAGCAAATGTTAATTTTGCATCATATAATTTAGAAACAAGTAATACTATCATTTGTATTTATTATAGTAATAATAATATTAATCAGAACATTAAAAACAAAATTGTTGAAACTGAACATGTTATAGTAATTCCCCTTCGAACCCAACAAATTACAAAAGTACCAGTAAATCAACAACAGGGTTTAGGAGTTTTAAATTATACTAAATTTGACGAAATTGAAATGCCTTAAGCTTTAGTCAAAGTTGAGAATTACTTTGCTTTTACAACCTTAATTAATTTAACAGAAAAAACCATTAAAATTAATTTAATTCAACCTTTGGATATAGAAATGATTCACGTAAATGAAACAAACTTTATCAATAAAATTGAAACAATTTTAGATTCAAATTATCATCATGAAAGAATATGAAGCTATAAGGAAGCTTTGATTTGAATATAGAGATATTTTTCACTCTGAACAAATACCATTACCATTCACCAACCAAATTAAACACGGGATTAAATTGACAAATGATTCCCCAATTTTTACAATATTATATATTATACCAATTCCCACAAATTCATCAAAAGGAAGTTCATTTGCAAATAAATAAAATGTTAGAAGCTAATATAATCGAAAATTCAAATTCCTCTTGGTCCAGTCTAATATAAATAGATTCCTCAAAGACAAAAAAATGAAGGATAGTCATTGACTATCGGAAGCTCAATGTAAGGACAGTTGAAGACAAATTTCCACTGCCCAATATTTTTGATATCTTAGACAAGCTAGGTAGGAGTCAATACTTTACCATTTTGGATCTTGCTACCGAGTTTCATCAGATAGAAATGAATCCTGTTGATATTTTAAAAACAGGGTTTTCTACTGACACCGATCATTACCACGTTGAACGTATGCTATTTGGCTTAAGAAACAATCCGTCAACCTTTTAAAGAGGTATGAATAATATCTTGAATAGATATCAAAACAAAATCTGCTTATTATATTTTGACGATATAATCATTTATTCAACTTTCTTACAGGAACATTTAGACAGATTAAGAAAAATTTTCCAAAGACTTAGGGAGTCCAATTTTAAAGTTCAACTAGATAAGTGAAAGTTCTTATGAAGAGAAGTTGCACTTAATAATACCGGATGGGATCAAACTCAATCCAGATAAAATTTCTGCCGTCAAAAACTTTCCAATTCCCAATACACCGAAATAAATAAAATTCTTTTTAGGACTAGCTGGCTATTATTGTCGTTTCATAAAAGATTTTGCCAAAACAGCAAAACCAATGACACTTTGCTTAAAAAAAAAAAAAAAAGGTTATTCATTCTCAATCTTTTATTCAATCCTTTAAACACTTAAAAAAATCTTTTGATAATTTTTTTCATTCTTTAATATCCGAACTTTACCAAAGCATTTGTACTTACCACCAATACCTCCAACGTAGCTATAAGAGCTGTCTTATCTCAAAGTAATGTTCCTCAATGATAAACCAGCTGCGTATGCTTCTCGTACGTTAAATGTCACTGAACAAAAATATAGTGCTTTCGAGAAAGAACTATTGGCAATTGTATGGGCATGCAAATACTTTTGTCCCTATCTTTTTGGTAGAAAATGTACAATATTTACCAATAATAGACCCCTTGTGTGGTTATTCAATGTCAAAGAACCTAGTAGTAAACTTGTTAGATGACGATTATATTTAGAGAAATATGACGATAACGTATAAGAAATGTTCGCAAAATATAAACGCAGATGCTTTATCTCAAATTCAGTTAAATACAAATGAAACTGAATCAGTAATTAACAACCCAGGAAATGTAAATTATGACATAGATAAATATTTTCAAAATTCTTTTAATATCCCAATGCAGAAGAAACTCAAAATGACGGAATACCTATTTTAGAAGAAATCCTTAATAATAAAGCTAATCAAATTATTTTAGACAAACATCCACATTTAAAAATAGCTTGTTCTCAAACTAATGTTGATGGACATACTATAAATGAGTTAAAAAATTTACCCTATAATGAAGATTACATAAAAAATGTTCTTCTAAAATATGTAAGTCCAGAGAGAAATAATTATATATATATTTTAAAAGAAAGGAACTTATTCTTTTGTTTACAAAAGTCTGTATGCAAAATTTTCAAAATTTAAAATTAATTCAATGTACAAAGTTAGTAAACAACGTTTTGGACAAAGACAAAAAAATATTACTAATCAAACACCAACTTGAAAATAAAACCAATCATAGAGGTATATTAGAGACCTATGAAAAACTCAAAATCAATTATTATTGAAAAAGTATTAAAATTGACGTAACAAACTATATAAGCAACTGTGAAATATGCCAAAGAGCTAAATACTCTAGAAGCAACCCTCACGTCTCTTTAGTTCATACTAACACTCCGTCAAAACCTTTTCAAGTTTTACATATTGATATGTTTTTTTACGGATTTTAATCTTTTAATAATTATCAATAAATTTTTAAAATTAGGTCAAGCTTTTGAATGTGATAGAACATCATTAGCAATTTGTAGATCTGATAATACAATATTTTTCAATTTATGGAGAAACTGAGTTAACGGTAGTGAGTTCACAAATCAACTTTTTACAGAGCTATTAAAAAGCCAAAAAATTAATATTTATTTGACAACACCAAATCATCATGAATCTAATTCTCCAATAGAAAGATTTTATTCATCTTTAATAGAACACTTAAGACTATTAAAAGAACATGATCCAAATAAAATTGTTTTAGAATTAATACCATATGCTATCATAGCTTACAATAGTACTTTGCATAGTGCCACAAAATATACACTATTTGAATTAGTATTTGATCATACTACATCAAGATATCCTTTTGATTTGATTCCAACAAATTTCTATTCCAATTACATTCATTCTCATAAAAATAAATTAGAAGCTTTGTATAAAACAGTTCACGACAAACAAAGTACCGATAAAAATCTAATAATTACAAAACAAAATGACACTCTAGGAACTAAAACCAAATTTAAAATAAATCCAATTGTTTATAAAGCTACAAATGCATGAACAAAAAATAAAAACAAATTCCTTGGTCTATATACAATTATTGAATTATTAGCAAACAACAAAGCTAACATAAAACATAATAAAAATTCCAAAATAACTACTATACACCTTAGAGACTTAAGAATGCCTGTTTCAGATTTTTCTACGTCTGTTTCTTCTCAAGAAGAGGTTTGTCCACCTCCTTAATACATAAGATTGAAGAAAATCCGGGATTACTTCTATTTAGACTAGGTACTGCTCAAGTTACAAATGATTATTGGTCATTTATACATTTTTTTGATTTAAATTTTTTTAATTGTTGAATTCTTAGTTCTAAAATCGCGATTTGTAAAGTTAAAAGATTCATTTGACAATAATACCTCCCATAGCTAAGAATTTTATAATTATAATGTTATAGATACGATTCAAAATAAAGTAATAAATCAAATTGAACAATCAAATTCTCTGAGTACTATAACGAAACAAAAACGTAGTTTATTTGATGGTTTGGGTTCTGTTATAAAATGTATTACAGGCAATTTAGATCAAGAAGATGCCAAAGCTTATAATTTCAAAATTAATGACTTAGTTAATAACCGACATAAAGTAAAAAACACCCTCGACAATTAAATGTCTCTATTAAATACATCAATAAGTGATTTTTCACAATCAAATAATTCTGAAAGCAAAAATTCAACAAATTTTAAATATGATCAAAAAAAGTGCTATTAACATGAGTGGAAATCAATTTTTTCATATTCAAATGATATTAACGCAAATTACTTTTATGTTTTAAACAATACTCCAGATTTAAAATAATATTAAAGTAGCGATTTTATTTGCAAAATTAAATACTCTTCATAATTCTATAATTAAACCATATGATTTACTTGATAAAATACAAAAAAATTTAAAGTTACTAATCAACAAAAATTTACTTTTTGAAGCTAATAGCAAAAATATAAAAAATGTAAGAAGAATCAAAAGTTACTCAGAACAAAATCAAATTATTTTCATTATTGAAGTTCCATTAGTGGAAAACAAAATTTATCAATATTTCCGTTTATATTCTTTACTAATTTTACACAATGATACCTATAACATAATTATTCTTAAAACCATTAGATGTTAATGTTAATAATTATACCGAAATAAAACACGAATCTGGAATATTGGACATATCTTCAGTAAATGTTCATAAGTTGCTCAACATTCAAAGTAATATTAAACACCAAAAAGAGCTAATTGAAGACATTACTAATGAATCGATTCACCAAAAGACAAGCTTTTATATGGTTATACTATACATTATAATCATTTCAACCTTGATGTACCACCTAATTATATACATCAACCAGAGGTTATTTCCAAGGAAGAATAATTCCAACAACTCAGAGACGATCAACATTTAAGAAACATAAGCATCGGATATGTTCTTATCTTACAAAGGAGGAGTTATATTATTATCATTTAGTTCTCACAAATATAATTTTTATCATTTAGTTTTAGCAATTCAGTAGTCTTGCACTTGCACACATTACGTAGAACTTAATCATATAAAATGTGCAGTTAAAAATACAGATAAGATTTATTAGAAATTGTGTATGCAAATTTAATAAGTATAAATACTGTTGTAGTAAATAAAAGATCAGTTCTGTTTCACCTGACAACGAGACTATTATTTATCTCAAAAAACCACTCACGTAATTTGCGACAGGCTTGGCAGTAAACCATTTTCAAGAACTAATTATTGAATATTTGCGCCACTGTTTTCAACAGTATTTTGGCAATAACTTTGCAAATGTTCTGCTTTAAGTGGTAAATTGTCTGTGGATTGTCAGCAGACACCATTTCTTTTGATGCGCACTACAAAAAAAAAACCAGCGGTATTAAACCGCAGCTGCAAGATGACTAATTTACACCACCAAAACTGCTAATAACGCGGTTGTTAAATTTGGTACGCAGAAGATTGATTGTGACATGTGCAGTTAGGGATGTTGCCCATCTTTTTAAATCCAAAGCTGCTGTAGATTAAGTTCCTCTAATTTGGCGACAACAAATCAGTGATCATGTTTTTGTAACAATCTCCGATAACAGTAACGTTGGCTCTATCATCGTTTTTGAAGAAAAATGACCCAATAACGCCACCACTCCAAAATCCGCACCCAACGGTAACTCGCAATAGATGCATTAGTTTCTCAACCATGGCATGTGGATTTTTTGTTTCCCAAACACGGCAATTTTGTTCATTTACATAACCTCTAAGATAGAAATGGGCATTGTCCAAAAAAATGATTTTTTGGTTAAAATTAAAGTCAACATTCAATTTGTTTAAAATCCACTGAGCAAAGCAAAAACGGGCACCAAAGTCGGCTATTTTAATTTTTTAAACAAGTTGCACTTTATACTCAAACATACCAGAGTCCTCGTAAAAAATCCGCCTTAAAGTGGTTTGCCCAATATCAAGTTGTTGACTTCTGCGCCGAGTTGATGTTCTTGGGTGCTTGCGTACACATCAAGCTACAGAAGCGACAACTTTCGCTTTGGATGAGCATGCTTGATGCGCGTATTGTCTACCTGCATTCCAGTTTTACGCACTTTTTTACAAACTTTTGTATTCCTTCAATCGATGGTGTTTCATTTCTTCAAATCAACGTACGCAATTTATGCTCTGTTGCAAATTTAAAAAAAAAAAAACATGTCAAATGTTTGGGCATGTTAGTGCTCGATATAAAAAAACACAGACTTTTATATGTGGAAAAGCACCACACAAAGCAAGCAAATGTGCATAACCCATTACATGTATAAACTGTAATGAGCAACACTCTGCAAGATCAAGAACTGTCCAATATTTAAACAGGAACCAGCTATACAAGAAATAAAAGTTAAAGAACAAATATCTTACTATGATGCAAAACAAAAAGTTGTTGTTTAAAAACAAGCGTTTCATACACACAAGTTGCATCTAACTAATCAGTAGGTAGCAATATTATTAGCAATATTATGTCTTAGCTAATTATTATAATAACCAAAATTATAAAAGCCATGTTTAACAAAAGCAGCAATTGTCATGTCTCTTCCACAAAAAATCCCAAAGGTTAAACCTCAACTTTCAAAAAAAACCAAAAGAGGTTGTAGTATCTAGAACTGCACTTAACTGAGAGCAAGTAAAAACACCAGATTAACCTCAGAAACAAAATCTGTAATACGCCGAGATCAATTGAGATACCAGCTTCTCAGTCCACGTTGTCAATCAACGTAATTGATAACGTCTAAACCGCGAAGTCGTCGCAAGAATCTGCCTATCCCACAATTTCAGCGGAATGAGTAAAACTATTAATACGGAAAAGAGATTTCGACATTGCGGACAAAAAAGTAATTACTACCAAAACGGTAGGAAATGCCCCAATTTAAAAAAAATTAAGAAAAAAAAAAACAAGATGGCAAAATGGTTTACTAAGGAAACTCTCAAGAATTTAATTTTATATGATTTATTTATTTATTTTACTGTTTTTATTTATATTCTTGATCTATATTTTCTGTATGGCTCTTATGATAATAATTTTAAGTTTTAATTATTTTATGATTTTAATATTAAAGTACTCTTCAACGCTAATGTTATCTGTAATAATAGTTTTAAGTCTTATTTATTGTATGGCTTTGGCATTGTTTTGCAACTCTAATGTCATCTGTGATAGATACTATCAGTTAAGTTTTATTTCTTGTGTTATTCTGGATTTGGAGTTTTTTACAGCTATGATATCAATTTTAATTTTACAGTTACTGTAACTATCTAAACAATAGAAACAAAAATTTAGTGGAACTGCAACGGCTGCAATGCAGACACCACTATTGTAGGCTTAAAATGATCTAAATAAAATCTTTTTGCGTATGACTTTAAAAAAAGCATTTGAAAATTTCATTTTTGGGGTTACAAGGTAATTAGGAATGACGTTCTGCCGCGTTGTCAAGCCAAAAGTAAAGTCGATATTTTTCTAAAAGAAAAGAAAGTCTTAGAACCAGACTCCAGGCTACAGCAATTTGTATTTTATCCTCAAATAGAAACCAGAATCTGTAATACTTATTTTTTAGAGTTTGATTAGACTCTAGATGACATGCACAAGTTAGTTGCGCAACTTCCACCACCATGTTTTTTGCTAGGTAATTTTTATGCATGCCTATAATCTTCTTTGGGGTTCCTATGAGAAAGATCTGCGAGATTGTCTGCTTCTTCTTAATACGGGATCTTTAACACATTTTAGTGCAAGAAGATTAGTGTTTATAGCAATTGATTTAACGTTTTTAAAACCTCGTCTTGCCACACGTCTTTTAAGTGAGTGAGACAGTGCGTTCCTTGGAGATGTTACCTTAACTGCGCAGACTGGCAAAGTTTTTAAGCCAATTTGGTCCCATCACCAAAAAATAAACGAGCCTGCAATAAAAATCAACGTTTTTAAAAGCAGAAAAATTTGATTGCTTTTAAGAAAGTGCGCGCAAAATTTTTGCAACCAAGCAATCATCGGTGGAGAACTACGTTTTAACAATAACACTGACCACTTTGGTTGTTAAGGTGTGAAAGAAGAATGGTGCAAAAGCCGGAAAAAAAATTCTGGCTGTAGCACCTGTCTTTAAAATCAACGACCAAGACTTTGGCAATAAAGCTAAAACAGCAAATGTTCTGGCAAAACAATTTTCTGCGGAATGAAAAAATCTAAATTTTTTTCTAAATTTCTTTTTTCAAGTATTGTTGCTATACAACTCTACTTTTTTTTCAAAGAGTTGGAAGCAGCACTTGGTTGCGTTAGTGCATCTACAGCACCCAGTCCGGATAATGTTTAGTATTAGTTTATCCGGCATCTGACTTTTTCTATAAGAAAACGGCTGCTAAAAATATATAATTTGATGTAAAAACAAGGTGTCTACCCTACATGTTGGAAAGAAGCCGTTGTCCTGCCTTTCCTAAAACAATCTCACTAACTTGCTGTTTTAAGAAACAGTTGAAAAAATTGATCAACAACCGTTTAGTATAGATCCTTAAGACCTTTGGACTTTTGGAAAAACACCAGGCAGGGTGCAGAATGTACCTCACTACACTGACAAATTAGTAAAGTTGGAGAATTCTATTCAATATGTCTTGCTAGAAAGAAAACATCTTGTATCGGTGTTTTTTGATCTGGAGAAGGCGTACGATATGACGTGCAGATATGGAATTCTTCAAAAGTTGCTAGCATAGAAACTCAGAAGTCGTAGCCTTTGTTTGTTGCATCTTTTATGCAAGACTAAAAATTTTAAGTTGGGGTAGATCACCATCTCTAAAACTTTATGTTTAGAAAACGGTGTTTCTTAAGAGTCGACGATTAGCGTCACTTTTTTTGCAATAGCCGTCAACAAAATTGCAGTTTGGTAGTTATTCCAACCAAAAAAAGCTATGTGTTGATGGTTTAGTAGTTTATGTGGCGGAAAATACCATCCCCACTATAACTTATCTACTTCAAACCACTATAAATAAAGTGAACCAATATGCTGAGTCATAGAATTTTTGTTTTTTATTGGCAAAAACCTCTTGCGTGCATTTTTGTCACCTCAGACAACTTCTTTGCAATCTCGTACTTTTTTTAAAAGGTACAAAAACTTTATGCGTTAAAACCGTTTCTTGGGGCTTGTGTTTGATAGAATTTTTGTTAGAACACATATAGAACTGCTAGTAACGCATTCTAAAAAAGCTCTAAACATAATTTAGTGTCCATCCAGTATAAACTAGGGAGCGCAGAGAAAAGTACTGTACAAAGTCTGGTTTTATCCAAAATTGACTATGGTTGCACTGTATACTCATTTGCACAAAATTCTTGGTTGAAAGTTTTAGATGTTGATTATCATGCTGGCATAAAGTACGCAACAGAAACTTTCCGGACAAGTTTTACACTAAGTCTCTGCTGCAAATCAATTGTACCCTCGTTAGCTATACAACGTATGCCTTTGTACTTCAATACAGAGCAGAAACATGTTCCAACTAATTTTTATTAATAATAAAGTGCTGTGGCAAAAGTATGAACTTACTGTCACTAGGCCAGTGTTCGTCCGAGCGCAAAATCTAATAAAAAGTTTAAACATTTATTTTTCTATAGTATACGAAGTTGATGTCTGTTGGGTTTTTCAAGGATAAAGACAGGTGTGGATTTTTTTAACAAAAACGTAATATTTGTCCAGGTGCCTTATAGAGCAAACTTTTGAACCTGATTGAAAAATATCTAAACTCTTTTCGGTTGTACACGGACAGTTCCAAGACAAACCGCGGCGTGAGAAACGCATTGCTTATCAAAGGTGCGGCATACTTTATAAGTCGGCCAGCGTGTACACCGCAGAATAATTCGCAGTATATAAAACTCTGCGCTTCTGTAAAATATCTAATTGCAGATTTTTTTCATTTGTTTTGACTCATTTAGTGCCATCTTTAGTATTAGTTTAAATGGTTGGTTTAGCTCATACATGCTTTGGTCTATAAATTGACCCGGTTTTTCCAGAAGACTTTATCTTTGTGTGAACGCCAAGTTATGTAGGTATTAAAAGTAATGAGTTTGTCAAGCGGCGGTAACTGATAACACAAACGATATTTCTGTAGTGTAGTGTAGTGATGACCTAAAACGTTACGTAAATTTGAAAGCTATAGAGGATTGGCAACAGGAGTAGAATAGCTTTGAGAACAAGTTGAAAAAAATTACAGCGTGGAGGTTGCCTGTAGATCTCAGCAAGAAAGGAGAGGTCACTTTACTTAACATTTTCATATTTTCTGACCGGCGACAAACAGCCCACATGCAAAACATGTTACAACCTTTTGACGGTAACACATACTGGAAGAATTCAAAGCTTACTTTCTCTACCGTAATTAGCTTGAGCTCCCAGACTTTTAGTGTCAATTTTGTCAATTAAAGAGAAGTCTATGAAAAAGTGCGTTCAATTTTTACGTGAGTTAGACTTTTTAAAAAAGTGTGAAATGTTTGTTTTTCGTTAAGGCGGCAGTTTAAGGAATGTCATAAAACTACAACTCGAACTTTAACTTCGTTTTTTGCATCGTGTAAAGCATACAATTTTCAATCTAATGAAATAAACCTTCAATTGTCTATTAAATTTTAAAATTAAATTGTAATTATATATTACAAAAGTTATACTTCATTGAACATTAAACTTAATAGACTTTTTATTGTGTTATTTTGTTGTGTTGTGTTAAGTTATTTTTCTAAAATAACAAATTGTTACAGTTATGCTCGTAGTTGTGAATGTATGATAAAATGTAAAATTTAAAATTTCCGCGTATATTATAATAGTTGATAAAGTAATGCAAGTCTACACATTTTACTCAGCGGATGATTGAAACCATAATCAGTAGAATGGGTAGACTCACGAAATAAGAAAAAAATGCTAGCTGCCTACGTCTAATATTAGGTGCTATATGGAATGGAAGAGTACCAAGTAGCTCCGGACAATCAATATCTGACAGAATTAAATTGTGCAATTAATTACAAATTTTGTTGCGAATCTTCAATAACGGTAAATTATAGAGTGAAGCAATGTAATTGTAAGTATAATTTATAGATAGTATGCCTAATTTATAAAACAATAACTTTTTTTTTTTTAATTTGTTCAATATTAAATTATTCATACCACCAACACACAATATAAATGTTTTAGTGTACTGGCTGATAAATCCGTTGACATTCTATAAGGAAATCCCAAAATTTTTATGGTACAATTGCACATGATGTTAATAAGTTCAACAAATGTAAGTTTATGATTAAAAATTATGTCTAAATCTTCTATTTGTGTAACTTTGTCCAATACATTAGTGTCAATTACATAGTTATAAAAAATTTAACTCCAAATTCCATGAAAACTTATTGAAAAACATTTATTAGCATTTAAAAACATTTTATTAATAAAACACTAACTGTTTATAGAGTCTAAGTCCAGTTGTAAAAGATGGCAGTCATTAAGAGATAATGTGTTTCTGTACATTTTTAAATCATCCGCAAATAAAAAAAAATGACAATGAATTAATATACTGTGAGAAATCATTAATAAAAAAGCAAAAATAAAATTGGTCCACAATGAGATGCTTAAGGAATACCTGATAAAACACAAATAGGCTATGACAAAAAATTAATAATTTTTACACACTCCGTGAGATTTTTAAAAAGCTAATTAACCAGGAAATCACATCATGATTAAAGCCCAGAACTCAGGGCTTAGCAATCAAAATATTGTGGCTCACACAATCAAACACCTTTGAAAAATCGGTTTGAAAAGAATCAATTTGTACTTTTAAATGCATTTAAAATTTCATTTTCATAACAAAGTAAATTAGTAAGTGTGAAATGCCCTTCACAAAATACGTGCTGCTTTTTCACTAAGATGCATTTGCACATCTATTGTAACTGATCAGTTTTAATTTTAACAAACAATTGAATGCATTAGTTTTAGTATTTATTTATTTATTTCAAATATTTTAAAAAGTTGTATTGTTTTTTTAGGTTTTTGACCTGAGATTATTATTTTGTAACAGTACTTAATAATAATTTTGCATCTATTATAAGATAAAATTGTTATTTTTTTAAAATTTAAATATAAGCTATAATTGCTTACGTTAATAATAATATAAATATTTTGCAACAATAAGATAACAATTGTTAAATATTTATATAATTATTTAGTATAAAATTGGAAAACAATGCGTTCTCAACAGTTCCAAACATGAAGTGTTACTACTTTGTCTAGCTTTGCCGTGCATAATTTATGCAGAAGAGGTTTGTAGTACTTATTATTGTATCTTTAATAACATAGTTTCTATAGAATTAAGATATTAAATGTTGGTTTTAAAAATAACAAAGCTGCCGAAGTTTCAATGATATTTTCATTGCGTTTGTTAATTACTTTTGATTTATCTTTTGAAATTTTTTTATTAATATTTGCGTACAATTTTTTTACTTTTTTCTTGAGAGATTTAATATTATTTTGTGAAAATTTATGCTTAAAATCAACATATATAAAAGATTCATTAAATTACATTATGGCTACCAACTATTTTTAAAAGTTTAGTTTAATTTTTCTTGATGAATGGATAGGATTGTTATAAGCTATAAGTTATTAGGGTCGCGTAGAACATGTAGTTTTGTGGTGTTTCATTGGGATGTTATGATTTGAGTAGGCGTGTGTGTTCAATTAAACTAGAGTGTAATTTTTCTATCGAGCAATTAGAATTTGGATTATTTAGTGAGCAAAGGTGCAACTCTACTTTGTGTAATTTTAATAAGTCCAGAGTTATGTTATTTTTGAATTTCGTGCCATTATCTGGTTCTATCATTGTAGGTAAACCATGATGTAAAAAATACATAAAAAATTTATTAGTTATCTCTATAGCATTGACTGTAGTTGAAGTATAAGTTTGTGCATATTTTGAGTATAATTCGATTATGGTTAAAAAATAATAATATTTGAAAATTATGGTGACACCAAAATATATATATTTAATTGTATTTCAGTAAATACAGATTATATTTAATTCTTTTAAGAGTAATATTTTATATACAAAGCTTGTTACCTGTAAATAAAGAAACGACATTAAAGTCATTTATCTGGAGTTTATCCCAATTTAATAACGTAACTAATCAATGACTTTACTCAGTATCAATTTAATTTACTGACACGAATGTCAATTCTAATCTCTATGACAATGCTATAATGTAGTTTCTTTACATATCCTCCCTTCGGGGAAAATTATTGCAATAATTTAATTTTTTTAATTATATAGTAATTCATATTTGTTTTTCTTATCTTGTATTTAAAGAACTGGAATCAATTTTGTTATGTGGAAGAGCTTCGGTTCTGTTTTTCTATGTCCTGTATCTATTTCATATATTGATGTTGATAGCTTTTTTACAATTTTGTATGGACCAATTCATCGAATTTCTTTCTATTTAATTTCTTTTCATTTTCTACAGATACCAAGTCTCCAACGTCAAATTCAATTTTTTTTCGATTTTTATCAAATTATTGTTGTATTTTCCAAAGCAAGTTTTCTATCTTTTAATAAGTTAATTCCAGTTTTTTCTTGATGTAGTTCTTTTGGTAAAATTTTACTATTTTTACCTTCTAGTAAGTATTCTGGTGTAAAACCTGTAACTGTATGTTCAGTTTTGTTATATTTTTTTGTGCATTCGTGTGCTATTGTTGTCCATGTTAATTTGCTATTATTTTCATTAAGTTTACACCTTATTTTATTCACCAATGTTTGGTTTAGCCTTTCATTTAGACCATTGGAATATGGTGTGTTTACTGCCGTAAAAAAATGGGTTTATTATTTTCATCTAAGAACTTTTTAATATTTTTTTTGAATTTATTCCGGGATACTGGTTGGCTAAAATCATACCGATTTTGTTATTTTCAATTACATTTTTAATTAATTTTATAAAATCATTTCCACTTTGTGTTTTTAACGTTAAGATGTACGCAAACCTTGTGAAATCGTCGACTAATAGATGTAAATATTTTTTTGTTGATTTGGAGCTGCCGAATCCTCCAATTGTATCGACTGACATTATTTCAAACGGATTTTGGGCAGGTCTTAAATGTGATATTAGTCCAAATTTTTTTTGTTCTCTTGATTTGTTTCTTTTGCATGTCTCACAGTTTTTGCAATTTTTTTTAATATTTTTTGTCTGGTTTTTTGCTGTTTAAAACTGTCTAATCTTGTTCTGCATTTGTTTAATTCCTATGTGGCAATAATCTTCAAGTTCATCTTTAATTAATTTTATGCTAAAGTCTTCTAATAAATTTTTTTTTTTCAATTTCTAACTAATTATATTGTATTTTGATGTTAAACTAACATTTTCTTATTTTGTAAATCTTTGTTTTTTTCTTGGTCATTTTTAATGTCTTTTAGTTTTATTAGGTTCACAATTTTTTTTTAATTGTTTGTCTACATTTTCATGTGCTTCTAATACCGGGTTTCTGCTTAGGCAGTCGGCTTCCAAATTATTTTTAGCTGGAGAATAGTTTATTCCAAAGACGTATTGTGATAGGTAATATGATAAATCACCTAATTCTTTATCTGTTCTTGCTTTTATGTTCATCTTTTCTAATGGTTTGTGATCTAAAAAAACTGTAAACGGTCTTCCTATAAGCCAGAATTTCTAATATTTTACTGCTTCTTTTTTCTTCATCAGTTGGCTGTCTTTGTTTTAATACCGCACCTATGCCTTGCAGACATGCATCTGTGTAAATTGGCAAGTTTAGATCAAATATTTCTAAGACAGGTTTTGAACAGAATAAATTTATAATTTTCTCAAATGATTTCTGACATTTCTCTGTCCAAATGAATTTTTGATTTTTTCTAAATAAATTATGTAGTGGATTAAGTGTCATTGCAACGTTTGGTACATATTTATTATAAAAATTAATCTTTTCCAAAAACCTTCTTACATTTTCTGGTTTTTACTGGGCATATTGATTTATTTTTTATCACATGACCTAAATATTTTACTAAATCTGATGCAAAATTGTATTTTAAATTTTTTTCTTTAAAGTTATTTTTTTATTGCTTCTAGTAATTGTGACACATGATCAACGTGTTCAGAGAAAGCCTTTGAAAATATTAGAATATTGTCTATATAATTTACCGTAAAGCTTGTTAGTTCGTATTTTCTTATTATATTACTTAGAATTCTTTGAAGGATTGCTGGTGAAGTTTTTAATCCAAATGGTAAGCAAGTCCATTGAAAATTACCATCTTGTGTCACAAATGCAGTTTTTTCTCTATCTTCGATCCGTAGAAGTATTGACCAGAATGCTGAATTTAAGTCTAATGTCAAAAAGAAAATACAATTTTTTGTTTTCGGCATTAGGTCTTCAATCAGCAGAAAAGGTTGTGATTGAGGTACAACAATTTTATTTAAATCTCAAAAATCTATACATAATCTTGATCTTTTACCTTTGTCTTTTTATATATTATATGCCAGTGTTATTGGAGCAGCAAATAAACTATACGATTCTTCAATTGAATTACCTTTTAATAGTTTTGAAATTTGTTTTTTTATTTCTTTTTTATCTTCAATGTTACATCTGTTTGGTCTTTTGCTACAATATTTATCAATCATTAAGTCTATACGGGTTTCATAATCTTTTACTGTTCCTATATTGTTTTTTTCTTAAGCAAACAACATCTTATATTTCTTAATCGTTTTATCTATTTCAGTTCTTTGCCAATAATCTAAATGATTTATTAAAATTTCAAAGTTAAAATTTATTTCTTCTATGAGATATTTGTCTTATAAAACAGGTATTTTTAGATCAAATTTTAATTCTTTATTTTGAATTAATTTAAATTGTTTTATTATGTCTAATCCAATTAAAAATTCATACTTAAAGTTTTCTTTATCAATAATATAAACATTAGTACTATTTTCTATTTCAAAAAATTTTGCTTTTATATTTACTATTCCTTTAGTTTTTTGCACACCATTAATAGTCATCAGATTTGCATTTTGTATATCATTTATCTGATTGGTTTTTAATTTTAATAGTTTGGAATTCATCAGAGAAACATTTGAACCTGAGTCGTATATTCCAAATATTTCCAGAGTATCATTTAGCAACAATCTGACTTTTATTAATTTTTACTAATAGTTTTTTTGATTTGTATTATTTAGCTCCACCTCAATTTTAGAGCTATTGGTGTACTTACTATTGTTTTCCTTCTTTTGTTCATTTTCCTTTGTTTTAAACCAGCATGAAGTTTCTGGGTGATATCGTGGAGATTTACCTAATCTTTCACATACCTTACATGATTTTTTTTTTTCAATTTCTTTATTTTTATGCTTTTTATTTTTGGTTATTAAATATTCTAGTTTCTCTATCTCATTATATAAATCTTCAATTTCTTTTAAGAAATCTCTGTTAATCTCATCACATTCAAAATTAGGGAGTCCCATAGCAATCAAATTTATAAGTGTATCAATTAAATTATTTATTTCTAATAAGAACCTTTTTTTTCTTATTGCATAGTCTACCAAAGAACCTATCTGATGTCTAAATGAAAATGCATATTTAATCTGAGTCCACCCTTTGTTTCCAAACGTTTTACAAAAATTTCTCTTCCATTTTTCTCACTCTGAATTTACTGTGTATTTTACTAACATTCTGCTATACCAATCAGTACATGATTTTTCAGTAAATGATTAAGAATTTCAATTCTTTTTTCATCTTGTTGTATTTCAAAACGTACACATTCTTTTTCAAACTTATTTATCCACTGTTTAGCATTGGAATTTCTACTTGTAAATCTTTCAATTGTAAATCGTTCTGATAGTTTCCATAAATTTTGGTATTCTACATTATTATTACGAGTGATATTTGGATTTTTATTTACAATGATTTCTTCTAGATATTGTTCACCAAATTGTATATTGTCATCTTTATCTAAATAAATCACTCTTAAATTTTTTGTCAAAGAAATTCATACATTTCGTGTTTGATGTCTCTTTTTCAGTGACTTTTTTGTTTTATCATATGCTTGTGTATTTTTTATCTGAGTGTGTTGACTTATTTCCTTGAGTTCATTTGGACATAAATTTTTTGACCATTAGGAGTTTCTATTGATGTAATACAAACAATATTTGATTTTCCATCTTCATTTGCTAATAAAGCAAACTCAAATTTTAACCTCTCCATTTATGTCAATTTTTAATTGAAATGTGGTTTTATAATGCGTCTATTTAATAAGGGAAGATGATATCAAAATAAATAAATTTAATTGTTTCTCTGTAAAAAAAGATTATATTTAATTCTTTTAAAAGTAATATTTTATATACAAAGCTTGTTACCTGTAAATAAAAAAACGACATTAAAGTCAATTATCTGGAGTTTATCCTAATCTAATCTCTATGACAATGCTATAATGTAGTTTTGTTACATATATTATTTCAAATAGTTTTTTTGTTGTTGGTGTGTTATTACTTTATTTTATTTTAATTGGTGATCTTTCATACTTAGACATATCTAACATTTCATAATAAACAGTTGTATTCTGGTTTTTAAATTTGGAGCACAATGTGTTCATTTAATTCTTTCGAAGGTCTTGCTTATTCTACGATGATTTGTTTTTGGGGTATGGAAACATTCAATTGGTTGATTAATTTTACTTTCTGGTATATTAATAAGTTTTATAGCATTCAAACTTGTAGCGTTTGAGTCAAAATTATATTATTTCATAAACATTTAGTTGTTTAAAATATGAACTATGTGGTGTGTTTGGAACAACATAATTATGTACAAAAGATACTTAAAATCATTTTCTAATATTTAGAGATAAAAATGTTGCTTGTTGTATAAGAGTGTGTCATTTTGAGTTTGGCTGGAGAGTGCAGTACTAACTCTATAACTATTTGATGCGTTTAGAAAGAATCAGTAATTGGAATTTGCAAGTCTTTATTATTTTCATTTGAATGCTGAATTTTATCATCGTCATTGTCAATAGTATCTAAATTTGGATAAACTATTAGCGATTCAAATTTCAAGATTTCTACGCAAAAAAAGCATCTGCATTACTGTTTTGTATTCCTTTTTTATAGAATATTTGATAGTCAAACTTTCCTACTTTTAATTGCTAACGGATTAGTTTTGAGTTGAGCTGTTTTAGGAAAATTAACTATTGGTTTTTGGTCAGTTATTATAATAAATTTTGTACCATAAATGTATGGTCAAAAGTATTTGCATGCATAAACTGTTGCTAGAAGTTTTTTTTTATAGTGTTATAATTTTTTTTCATATTTGTTTAAAGTTCTAGATGCAAAACTTATTAACTTTACAAAAGTATAAAACCTATAGCAAACTCACTTGCATTAGTAGTGACATTGAAAACTTTTGTAAACTCAGAATATTGCAAAATTGGTTTGTTTATGAGAAGATTTTTACAATTGTTAAAACACTAAGAATTTGAAGCTATGAACAATTTTAGCATTTTTTTTAAGACATTATGTTAAAGGTTTTGTTATATTAGCAAAGTTAGGTACAAATTGTCTACAGTAGCTTAAGACTCCTCAAAATTACTTTATTTCTTTGGTAGATTTTGGTACTGAAAATTTTTGGGTTATTTTGATTTCATTTGGATCTGGCATAATACCATAAAATGTAATTACTAGACCTGAATAAAACACCGTTTTTTGTAAAAATTACGATTTATAAATTTAGATTTTTTTAGTCTTTGGAATACAGATTTTAAATTTTCTGTGTGCCCTTGAAGAGAGACTGTTAAAGCAATTATATTATTAAGATATACTAAGCATATTTTATTATTTATCCCTTTTAGGATGTGATGTAATTCCATAAAAAACTCTTGAAAAGGTATACAACAATTACATTTTCAAAAATATTAATTGCATTGCATTTTACATGTAACATGGTTAGTAAAAGCAATAATAATAAATTATTATTATGTTACAGTGCCGTATTTTAACTGAATATGAAAATGAATTGCTGAAAACAGTGAACGAAAATGATCCACCTATCCCAGAAGAATTGCAATGTTGGTTGCAATGTTTTTTTAAACAATCCGATTACGCACTTCATTATTTTGGAAAAAAAGATAAAATTCGTAAAAATTGCATTAAACTCAAGCCGGAAAAGTCCTGTAACAATGCTTACAAGTTTTGGCTTTGCATGAAAAATTTTTTGTAACTTATATGTATTTTGTAAAATATAACAAAAGATGTTAAATAAATATATCTACTATATTTGGTTTTAATATATGTTTTGCTTGGAAATTAACAGCTTACACAGCTGCCAATTTAGCGGATGTGGTTAAAACGTTTTTGTATATGTAGACAAACAGTGGTATTAAACGAGGTTAGAAAAAAAACATTTTTTTTACAAAAACAACAAAACACATAAGCAAAGTTTTCTATAATTGTAATATTTTACATATAAATACAAGAAGCTATAAAAAACCAACAAAATTCAAAAGATATAACTATACAACAACTTAGTCTAACTGATAAAGCTGTGAATACATTTAACGATTCTATGAAAAAGTTACAACACAATCAATTACTTTTATAAAGTAGAATTATGCAAATAGACTCTGTCATGAAACAAACAAGTTTAAATTTATTTGAAAATTACACATTTATTATGTTAAATACAATTTTTACTCAATTAATAACAGCTATTAAGATTATTTCACAAACTTTGGACAATATTGAAAATGCCATTACTTTTGCTAAATTAATCATCTTACACCCATCTATTATCATTAAATAATGAATTAACTAAAATGAAAACATCATAAAGTATTATTCAATAATCGATATAAAAGGATTTATTAATCAATATCAGGTTATAATTATACTAGAAATACCTCTAGTAGAAGAAATGCAATATAATTATTATGAATTACATCCTTTACCTATCCAAAAGAAAATATGTACAACCTCATAGTCCCAAAAATCAAACACCTAATTCTTAGTGAAAAACGATTTGAACAATTTAACATTTCATGTAAAGAAATAAGCCAAATGAACTATATGTGCCAATAACCACTAATAACCCTTGTGCGGTAGAGTTAATAAACTTCACCAATAACTACAAACGTTGTAAAATAACAACCAGTTATCTAACAAAAACAAAAATTAAGAAAATATCGAGTAATAAATGAATAATGATCATCAACAACAGCGTACCAACAACAACAACAACAAAATGTGGCCATAATGAAGACAAATAGGTACTACAGGGATGCTATGTAATCACTATACCTTACTTTTGTGAATTACACATCGCAGACCACATCTTAAAAGTTCATCAAAGCAGCCATTCAGTACTACAATATGTCAACCTACCAAACATTCAGATACCTCAATCTACGGTAGAAGACGAACACCCAACTCAAACATTGGATCTAGATAAACTAAATCTAGACGAAATAACCTGTTCCATTTCATTACAGTAATATTAGTGTTTATACTTTAATTATCTATGTAATCATTATAATTTTTATATGTTATTATATTAGAAAGCTATATCCATGCCTGAGAAGAATGATTGGAACAACTACTAAAAAAGTAAATGATCCTCTTGAGGATATTGAGTTAAAAAATTAAGATGGGTCATCTTACAGCCCCGACCTGACTAATAATTAAAAATAAACTGCGTGGACAACATCGCACAAAGAAGCGGTTGGAGCTTTCAAAACGCATGTTTTAGAGCTATCATCTTCAGACTGGACAAAGTGCTTTGAAGGGTAGTTCAATTGCATGCAAAAGTGTATACATTATTAAAGCAATTATTTTGAAAAGCAATAAAAATATTTTTGATAAAATTCATTTATTTGTTCCTTTATATTTTTAATACATAAATAGCACCCTCGTACCCTTTTTTACTTTAATGAATTCAATCGTAATTTGATTTTTGTTTGGCAAGGTTTTTTAATAGTTGTAATAATTAACACTATATACCAAAGTAATTACTCTAGCACATTTTTCCGTCATAAATCTTAATTGGGCTTTAGGAGAAAAAAAAGCAATTTTTTTTTTAAATCTTCTATTAACATTGTTGCTGTCGATAAAAACACATCCAGTTTTTTCTGAGAATCGTGAACTATCATTGTTTGGGCATTCACGTCTGATTTGTGTAATAGAGAATAATGTTGTAAGTTGCAGTTATCAGCTTTGCAATATTGGTAAAATGAAAACAATTGTAACATACAAGATTAAATAAAACAATTACTATGTTTTTATATCACCATTTATTTTAATTAATATTTTCTTCATTTATCTTGTAGAAATTCTTTATATTAAACATATTTATTCATAAATAATAAAATATTCTACTATACAATTATTTATTAATGGCAAACATGTGACTGCAGTTTTCGCTGAACCTCAGCCTTCTTCAGACAATACTGAGGTTCTGCCAAAACTGCAGTAACAGTGTGACGGAATAAATGGTGATATAAAAACATAGTAATTGTTTTATTTAATCTTGTATTATGAATTATCAGCTTCTGTTGAGTTACCTTGTCTTGTATTTAATTTGGGTTTAATTTAAGAAATTTGTCACATTGATTGATGTATTTTGTTTTTGTTCTGAGCGATTGTTTTTTGGCATATTGTAATATGCAGCATTTTTTTTTGTTATTTGCATGGCCTCCAGTACTAACCACTTATTTGAAAAAATAATTTCAACCGTTCAAAACGTTGATAACGTGTTGCCTACCAGTTGTTCTTTCTTCTAGTGCTCCTCCTATCGGAGATTTGCTATCATCATGGCAATGCACACTTTGTTGACGGCAGCTCTGAACAGTTGGATGTTGGTACAGCCAAACCATTCTCTTAAGAATTTGAGCCAAGACGTTCGTTGCCTGCCGATGTTCCTTTTTCCGTTTATCTTCCCTTGTATTATCAGTTGCAGAAGTTCGTACTTGGGGCCTCGCATTATATGTCCTAAGTATTGTAGTTTTCTCGTTTTAATGGTTTGAATGATTTCGCATTCTTTTTGCATTTTGTTTAGGACTTTGATGTTGGTATCCCTATCAGTCCACGAAATCCTCCACATTCTTCGGTAACACTACATTTCGAAAGCTTTCAGTTTGTCCATGTGTCATTTTTTCAGCGTCCATGCTTCCACCCCATAAAGCAACGTGGAGAAAACATAGCATCGCAGCATTCTTATTTTAAGCTCTATGTTAATATCTCGGCTTATGAATAACTTCCTTGATTTCGTAAAGGAAGATCTTGCTACCTCAATTCTCGATCTAATTTCTCTTGTTATGTCTCCCGTTTGTTTCATCCATGCCCCTAGGTATTTATATGTCTGTACATTTTCTATTATGGTGTTTCCAATTCTTAGATTTAACTGGTTTTGGTTTTGTAAAGATTTTGTGACTAGCATTATTTTGGGTTTATTGTAGTTAATTTTCAGTCCATATTCGTTGCAACAATCATTTAATTTATTGACTAGTTGTTGCATGTCTGTTATATTGCTGGTTAATAGGACTGTGTCGTCAGCATATCTTATATTATTGATCGCTTCTCCATTTATAATAATTCCCGTCATTTCCTCTTCCATGGTTTCCGTAAAAATAGCTTCACTGTACAAGTTAAATAACATTGGTGATAAAATACATCCTTGTCTTACTCCTCTGCGAATCTCTATTTCATCCGTTAGTTGATTTTGTACCTTTATGTTTGCATTTTGACCCCAGTATAAGTTGTTAATTATTCTTACGTCTCTCAAGTCGATGTTTCTACTAATTAATATCTGTTGTAGTTTGTCGTGTCTTACTTTGTCAAATGCTTTTTCAAAGTCAATGTATCATGCCAGCACATCTTGGTTTATATCCAAGCAACGATGGAATAGAACGTTGATCCCGAAAAGCGCTTCTCTTGTTCCGAGTCCCGCACGAAATCCAAACTGTGTGTTGCTTATGAATTATTTTGAGAAACAATTTCAGTGTGTGGCTCATGAGCGCGATTGTTCTGTATTCTGAGCATTCTTTTGCGTTCGTTTTCTTGGGAATAAGTATAAAGGATTTCTCCTTTATCGTAGATCATGTTGAAAAGGTCTAAGAGGATATCTATTGCTTCTTCATCAAAAGGTTGATAAGTTCTATCGGTATAGAAATAAATCTGGTGGTGGATCACTGGTTGCAGTTAAAACTACAATAAAAAGTGAAACCCTCATACTCAATTCACCAGTATCAAACATTAATATAGCTGGTAGTAGAATTTATATTAAAGGGTCTTCTTATGATATTTTATCTGTGTATATACCGCCATCTGCGCCAAGTGAAAACTATCAACTTCTTTTTGATTATATAAGTACGGTGATAAATATGGATAATTGCATAATTTGTGGTGACTTTAATCTACCTCACTATAATGAATACATAAACAATCCTGCTCAAAAGACACTTCATTTAGAACCAGTTATAAACTTTTCAACTTCTAACCATCTTAAACAAATCAACTGTTTTCCAAACTACATGAACAGGCTCCTAGATTTAGTCTTTGTAACCAATAATCTTTGGTATGACATCAACAATTGCGAATATCCACTAGTACGCGAAGACAAATATCATCCAGCTTTGCAAGTTGTTTTTAAATTACACAGCACCACAGTTCCAAAATTTACTAGAAATACATCTAGTCCTAAATATAATTTTAAGAAAGCCAATCTAAACGAGCTGTATAGTGAACTTTGCAATATAAATTGGCCTGACGTTTTTATATGTAATACTGTCGATTCTGCTTGTAAGGTGTTTTATACAAAGCTTTATAAAGTCATTGATGTTTATGTTCCAAAATATGTATGTGTGCAAACAAATTCATATCCTAAATGGTTTAATACTGCTATCATAAATGACATTAAACTTAAGAAACGATATCGTAGAAATCTACGCAAGCACAAAACTGAGCTAAACAAACGAAACTTGAGAGTTTTAGAAAATCGACTTAAGCAAAACATAAACTTAGCTTATCAGAAATACATCAGTGACAGTGAATCTATGATAAAAACAGACCCAACAAAAGTTTGGTCTTTTATTAACAATCGTAAAAATAATTCGCGAATACCTGGAGTGATGAAAACAGATGAGAAATACTTCAACACCGGAGAAACAATTGTTAACGCTTTTGCCGAACATTTTGAAAAAGCATATTTATTACGTAATAATCTAATTTATACTCAAGTATCAAGTCATAAAACATGCATGGGAGACTTTACAATATCAAAAGAACTAGTTGCAAAATATTTCAAACGTTTAAAAACGCGTTACACAACAGGCCCAGATGGAATTCCAGAATTTTTAGCAAGAGACTCCGCATCAATTGTTCTAGACCCTCTTACTCATATATTTAATCTTATATTAAAAACCGGAGTTTATCCAATATCTTGGAAAAAAGCAAAAGTCACTCCAATTCATAAAAAAGGCAACAAAGCTGAAATCGGTAACTACAGACCAATCTCGTTACTTTGTAGTTACAGCAAAGTATTTGAAAGTATCCTTTCTGATCATATATATACATCCGTTTCTAGTCAATTGAGCAACAAACAACATGGATTTGTCAAAAAGAGGTCTACATTTACTAACTTGTTGTGTATTACTGAAGAAATTTCTTCTAACATGGATCAGCTGCTGCAGACAGATGTAATATATACGGATCTCACAAAAGCGTTTGATCGTCTACCACATGACATTCTAATAAATGCAATTCAAACATTTGATATTTATGGAAATGTTGTTGAAGTGTTGAAATCCTATTTGCAAAACAGAACACAAATTGTAAGCTACGAAAACTACAATTCTAGAAGCTATACCAGCTCGAGCGGGGTTCCTCAAGGTTCAAACCTAGGTCCACTGCTTTTTCTTCTATTTATGAACTCTGTTGGTGATAAACTTGACTGTGATATTTTAATTTATGCGGATGACTTAAAACTGTATAAAGTGATAAGAACAAAAAATGACTGTGATATTTTACAACGTAATTTAAGAGATTTTAGCGTGTGGTGTAGTAATAACTTTTTAGAAATTAATGTTGGTAAATGTTTTGTAATGTCTTATACTCGTAATTGTAATCCGATTATATATGATTATAATATAGACAAGCAAGCTGTTACACGCACCAAAGAAATTAAAGATCTTGGAGTTATTTTTGATGACAAACTTACTTTTAATTCTCATATTAGTTCTGTTGTAAATGATTGTTCTAAATTAATAGGATTTATTATGAGAACAACTAAAGATTTTAGCTCTATTGATGTATATATGTGTCTGTACAAATCATTAATTATGTGTAAATTGGATTACTGTGCACCAATCTGGATTCCGTTTGCACAGAAATATCTTAAACAAATCGAGAATGTTCAACGAAAGTTTTTAAAAGCTTTGCATTATAAAAAAACAAGAATATATCTTGAGAGAGGTTATCCATACAACAATTTATTAGAAGAATTCAATATTTCATCTATAGATGTGCATCATCAACATCTTTTAATAACAAATCTGCACAAAATTATACACGGAACATATGATAACTCAAGTATTTTAAATAAACTACGTTTTCATATTCCGCATACAGCTACACGTAATTCGCTTACATTTACCTACGCAACACCTAGGACTCATCATCATCATAATTCACCACTCATAAAAATGTTGCGAACTTATCACAATATTCAATATGACGTAGATATTTTTACATCCTTTAAGCAAGTCAAGAAAGATTCAATTAGATGTCTTAGTAATTTGTAATTTGCATTACATTACTTATATTTGCATATGCTATTATTTTTATTTTTATTTTTGTTTTTATTTTTATTTTTATTTTTATTTTTATTTTTATTTTTATGTTTATTTTTATTTTTATTTTTATTTTTATTTTTATTTTTATTTTTATTTTTATTTTTATTTTTATTTTTATTTTTATTTTTATTTTTATTTTTATTTTTATTTTTATTTTTATTTTTATTTTTATTTTTATTTTTATTTTTATTTTTATTTTTATTTTTATTTTTATTTTTATTTTTATTTTTATTTTTATTTTTATTTTTATTTTTATTTTTATTTTTATTTTTATTTTTATTTTTATTTTTATTTTTATTTTTATTTTTATTTTTATTTTTATTTTTATTTTTATTTTTATTTTTATTTTTATTTTTATTTTTATTTTTATTTTTATTTTTATTTTTATTTTTATTTTTATTTTTTATTTTTATTTATTTATTAACCACGCTGTAATTTTTACCATTTGTATTTAAAATTGTATGATTTTTCCTGTATAAGGCATAGTCCTGTTGGAAATAAAGTCTATTATTATTATTATTATTATTATTATTATTATCTCATCGGGAGATTTTCCAGACTTTATGGAGTTTCGGGCATGTTCTAGTTCTGTTCTAAGTATTTTTAGGTTTGTGTTGTCCACTTCTATGGTAGGCTTGGGAGATCTTACGTCATCAAATAGTTCCATCACATATTCCTTCCATCTCTTTAATTTAACCTTTATATCCACTATTATATGTCCATTTGTATCTTTAAGTACATTACCAGTATTATTATATTTCTTGCATCCAGTCATTTCTTTTATCTTCTTATGCATGTGAATCCAGTCAAATCTCTTTACCATTGCCTCTATTTCTGTTCATTGTTCGGTCAGGTATTGTTCTCTAGATCTTTTAATTTCTTTTTGTATTAGTTTGTGTATTCTCTTATATTCTTCAACGTTGTTTTTGTTTTTCCTTCGTTTCTCCATGCTTTCCAAGATGTTTGTCGTTATCCATGGCTTTTTCTTTTTGCCACTCCTATTTACTAGCTGATCTTTAGTTATTGTTTCCAATCCTGTTTGGATACATCTCCACTTATCCTGTATGCTGTTTTTACTTGTTGTATTGGTGGTTCTCATATACTCGTTTACCATCCCTTTAACCCTATGATGAATTTTCGGGTCCTTGAGGAGTTTTGTGTCTATATAGTTATTTTGATATTTTGTTATCTTTTTCATCTTTAAGTTGATTTTAGCTACTATCGGATTATGGTCGGAATTAATGTCAGCACTCGGATATGTTTTTGTAGAATTGATTGCGTTCTTATAACGGTTGTTTATGAGGATGTAGTCTATCTAGTTTCTAACAATTTTTTCGGGTTTATCCGCTGGAGATTTCCACGTGTACAGTCTTCTCATTGGTAGTTTAAAGAGTGTGTTTGCTATAGTAGTATTTATCTTGGCAGAATTCTATCAAACGGTCACCTCTATCATTTCTTTCTCCCAGACCAAAACCGTCAGTACATCCTACATCTTTTTCAATGTCAACTTTTGCATTAAAATCACCCATTATGATCATTATATCAGAACCTTTGATGTTTCTAGTGATCGTTTCTAATTGCGTATAATATTCTTCTATTTCCTCATCTTCCTTATCTGCCGTTGGTGCATATGTTTGTATAATGTACATACTTCCAGTGGTTGTTTCTAGTTGGAGCATCATGACTCTCTTTGAGTATGGAGTGAAACTGACCACTGATCCTGCTATTTTCTTGTCCACAATCATTCCGACCCCATATAAGTGTTTGAGTCGTTGTTTCCCAAATAGTAAAATGTGCCATTGTTTGTTTTGCATGTTCCACTTCCCGACCATCTACTATCGCTAATTCCAAGGATGTTTACTTTTAGTCTTGTCATTTCCATCACTATGTTATCCATTTTTCTTGGTGCGAGTAAGCTTCGTGCATTCCATGTTCCTATTTTCATCTTGTTATGTGATACTGTCATATGTTTGTTCTTAACTGTTCTCCCCGGAGATCCGATTGGAAAACTTTTTACTCCGATATAATAATTAATATTATTAGTTCTGAACATTTCCATAATGATTGTACTAAGGATACCCTTGTGGGTCTTTAATGCAGTAGTTTCCCATTGCTTTCTGCATCTAGATGCCGTTGATCATTTTTGATTCGTCCGCCTTTAGAATTGATTTCCCTTTCCTAGGACAAGTAGGTGCCCTTACTCCTACTCGTTCTTCCACCCGAAGCTGTTGGCTTGTAGGAGGGATCTACTTATTTCGGTAGATGTTCGGTCGACATTGCCTCTTTAGTTTTCTAGCAGGGTGTACCACGTGCAGGCGAGGTTGTCATTTGGGTTTCGCTTCAATGCTAGCCCCTTACAAGTTGTTCTTTACATTCACGCTTTGTGGTACAATTTAATATTGTTGCGATTACGTATATAAGTAAAGCGTCCGACAAATGTGTTTTGTAACTTCATCTAACAGTTAGCGCACTCTTGTTGCAGATTTGCATCTAATTATTAGTGCGTCAAATATTAATTTTAAATGATTATTAATAAATAGTCATTTATTATCAAATCTTGTTTGTAACAAGTCTCAGGCTATTGTGTAATTGGTAGGTGTTCTTTTCATTGGTTTTTGTTATGTTCTATTGCCCGCGTAAATCTATAGAGATTGGGATAGCAGTATAGAGGTTTTTTACTTAAGAATTAAACGACTCACTGTTACTAAAAATACTTCTATTCTTAACTCGTGCTCACTAAGGTCTGATACAAAACTGAATCCATTTAATATTTTGCGCAAGCGCCTAAAACTATGTACAAATAATACCAACTTAATAACTAATAAATACTTTAATTCTATATACATTACATCACTTCCCCTTAAAATAAAAGTAAGATTTTATTGACATTTATTTTTAATTCTTTCACTACGCCTTGGAGTGTCATTAATCTTAATTTTATTTTCGCTATTTACAATATGTTCGTTAATATTACTATTAGCAACTTCATCGTCGTTATTTACTGCAAAATTAACATAATCTAACAATTGGTTAATATGACGACGCCAATGTTTATTTCATGAAGGTACATTAACGAGATACGTTCTAGAACTTATTATTTTTATAGTTCTACCTTTTATCCAGGATAGTTTTACAAATCTATATGTTCGCCTTCTCCTTCCTCTATAATTTTTAATTTGTTTTTCTTGTTTTCTCTTAATTATATTTAACAACGTTTTATCCTTCTGAGTTTCTTTCTTTTCTGGTCGCAGTAAATCTAATCTAGATCGAAAATTTCTACATAGCAATAATTTTGTTTGGTGTTACACCTTTCCAACTTATACCATTCATACTCAAAAAAAGTTTGAAATTCTTAAGAAGTAAATTGTCTACCATTATCCGATACAATGACTTTGGGTAAACCAAACCTTGCAAATACACTACGCAATACATTTATTGTAGAAGTTGAATCAATTTTATTTACAATGAATGCTTCCACCCATTTGGAATATGTATCTACTAATACTAATATAATTTTATTAAATAAAGGACCTAAATAATCAATATGAAGTCTGTTCCATGCATCTTTTAGATATTCCCAAAGTATTAAAGTAGCTAGAGGTGGTTTGTTTCTTTCAACTAAACATTTCTTACATGATTTAATTATTTTCTCTATATCTAAATTTAATATAGGCCACCAAACATATGATCTTGCTAAACTCTTTGTTTTCACAATACCCATATGCGATCTGTGCAGTTCTTTTAAAACTCAAGTTTCAAATTTTCTGGAATAATTACTCTATATTCTGATAACAAACAATTATTATCCACTGATTGTTCATTGCTCCTCATATGGTACCGTTTATATAATATATATCTAACATTTTGTCTGGCCAACCTTCTTTAACATAGCTCAATACTACTGACAAAATATTATCGTTTATTGTTTATTGTTTCTTTGGCAATTTTTTCACAATCTATCGGTAAATTTGTATTTTCCTTTACATATGTAGATATGCAATGTTAATATTATAGTCGATTTCTAATTTTTCTTTTGAAGGTAATCTAGATAAACCATCAGCATTATTGTCTTTTGATATAACATACTTTGTTTCATACGTGTAATTACTAAGTAACCATCGCTGTAATCGATTTGCTGAAATTAATGGGCTGCCTTGATTTTTATCAAAAAAATTTAATAATGGTTTATGATCAGTTAACAATATAAATTTTCTACCAAATAAATATTGGTTAAATTTTTGCACACCAAATATTATTGTTAATCATTCCTTCTCAATTTGTGAATAAGCCTGTTAACTTATATTTAATGATCTTGAAGCATAAGCTATTGGCTTCTCTTTACCATTAGACATGATGTGTGATTTAACCGCCCATACTCCATAAGCTGATGCGTCCACCGCTAATGTAATAGGTAAGGTTAGGTCATAGTATGCTAGTGTCTTTGATGTACTCAAAATTGACTTAACTTTTTCAAATGCTAAATTACATTCATTATTCCATTCAAACTTAACGTCTTTTTTTAACAAGTTGTATAAAGGTTTTAATAGTGATGAACTATTTTCAATAAAACGATTATAATAGTTAATTAATCCTAACAACGCTTTTAATTCTGAAATATTTCTTGGATTTGGAGCATCTTTACTTGCGTCAGTTTTCTCACTTGTAGTGTGTAAACCATCTATATCTATTAAATGACCTAACTATTTAATTTTTTCTTTAAAAAATTCGCATTTTTCTCTTCTAATTGTTAGCCCTAATTTATTTAAAATATCAAACACTTGTCTAACTCTTGACAAATTTTCCTCCAATGTTGTCCCCGTTATTATAATATCATCTAAAAAACATGCAACTTGTTCGATGCCATCAAATAATGATTTCATGATCTTTTGAAATTTGGAAGGTGCACATGATATTCCATAAGGCATTCTGGTATATTTAAACAAGCCTTTATGTTTACTGATGGTAGTTAATTCTTGTGAATTTTTATCTAATTCTAACTGTTGATAAGCTGCTTTCAGATCAAGTTTAGTAAAAATTACACCTACTTGTAATTTCATAAATAACTCTTCAATAAGGGGTAAAGGGTGCTGATCAATTTCTAAAACTCTATTAAGGGTGCGTAGAAGGTTGCCAAACAGTTCAGTTTCACCTGCGGGGCAACCGTAAGGGGAAATTTATAAAGTTTAGTTTCAAACCGCTCAGTAAATTTACCAACGCTGCCGGGAATCAAAATAATATTAGTCGTCCTAAAAACATCAATCTTAAAAAAAGCACACGACTCACGCATCTTTTCTAGCGAATGGTTGTAATAGCAGCAAAGAAAACAATGATGATGATAAATTTAACCCAACAACTTCCAATAATTACATATTTAGTTAAAATTGAATGTCTCGACTATGATTGAAAGCGATTGCCAAATAAATTGTTCATTTAATTTGTTTTGTTTGATCGCTTCTTGATACTACATATATGTGTATAACTATATTTCGTACATATAAATAGGCAGTGTACAATAATATTATCTATTACTTATTATTTATTATACACCACAATTATTACACTATAATAAAACACAGTTTTTTTTTTTAAATATGATTATATATACAGGTATATATATTATAATAATATACAAAAACACTTTTTTGTTTAATATTTCAATTATTAAAAATTAAATATAAAAAATAAAACATGTTTTGTGTGCAATACAGAAAGTATTATCTATTATAATATTTGCAAGATACTTTATCTATATAATATACAATTATATAGGTACCTTGTGTCCCAGGATAGATGTAACAAGAGGTATTATATAATGAACACAAAATTTTGGATTGGCATTTTTGGAGATAAAGTCCTGCTTAATGTAAAACTAAGACATACCAAAAAATGATTTGATTCAGTCTTATACAGAGTGTTTTATAAGAAATTCTGTAAAAATCATTAAAAATAAAGAACCTTTATTTTTCAATACACAAAAAAAAATTACTAAGAAAAGATGTTTAGAATGTAATTGTATATACCACCATACCAAATTTCAGGAATATCAAAAACAACAATAAACAATTGTACTTAAATAAATTGATAATAAATAATAATGTAATATTGTCTTCTATTATGAATTGTAAAGAAGCCCAATACCAACAGTTCTGAGATGAAACAACGCCATTTGTCATAAATGTGGAATCATAAAAAAAAATCAGATTCTTAAAAGATCTGTCTTCTATCATTTTTTCTCCAATAGTTAGACAAAAATCCAATCTTCGTCCGTCATCTCCTTTTTCAAGATTATGTGTAAAATTTATCCTAAGACACACAGTATTTTGAATACTATAAAAATAAAAGAAAACAAAATTTATAAACATAACAAAATTCATAAATAATACATGTATTCTATGCTATAAAAAATATAACTATCAAATAAAATACATATCTATATCTAACAAAGTTGATATAAAAATGATACTATGTATAACAATAGAACAACATAAATGATTTTTTTATGTATTTGATTTTTGCATACTTTTGTTGAATATTTGAGGAAAATTTTTATTAGTAATAACAGATGATTACCTAACAGCACATTAAAGTATAAAATGTTATTTAACATAAACTTATATATTATGTTCTTTTCCAATTTGCTAAATAACTATTCTGAACTGAACTAAAGTACGCTTACTTTTGATTTGTGCTAAGATCGAGATCAAATCCTCCTTCTTCTTTTTTCATAATTTTTCATACCCATCTGTTTTTTTCATCCCGGCTTATACTGGCTGCCGGCACATAGCATAACAAAAATGTCTTTTCTAGATTTTAGGTTAGAAATTGCGATCAATTTCGTCTACAAATACTCTCTGAATAATACTAGCACTACTTGTTTTTTCTAATTTTGACAAATGTCTTAAGTAGTTAGTAAGAACTTTTTAGACAGGTAGGATGGATTATCTGTGCAACTTGTTGTTTTATCTCAACACTTGTCTTGGTTAGTCGGTGCTATTGAAGAAGGTTGTTTGGAACCCTCTCCCAGTTGTGGTGCTGTTTTGAAGTGGATAACCGTAGTTTATGATCTCTATGGGTTAAGGTCTGGCTCACTGCGTGGTGTGCAATGGCATGAGTAGTGCATAACTTAGGAGAGGATGTGCAAACCCCAAACTGCGTCGTCGGTATAGAAGCGTTGCAGTATTCGTAGACAGTAGACATTCCACTGGTAATAGCCAGTTGTTGGAAGAAGATCTACGGCAGAGGGTGCAGGCCGGTAGGTCCCGTGCAGGCCAGTTGCGGAGAGATGGTGCATCTGGGGCGGTTGTCAGAATCTGCTCAAGTCCATAGCCGTGGTCAGTAGGCATAGCGGTCGTCGTGTTGTTGTAGGATATAGTGGGTTGCATGTTGATTTGAGAATATGGTTAAAGCAAAATTCTTACCGTCGTCGATTGATGCAAGATATTAACTGATGTTGGGCGTAAATCAAAAACATTAAAAAAAAACAATTTTTAAATTTTTATTTTTTGTTTCTTCATTGCTTCAACAATTTCGGTTGGATCCCTAATGGGCATATTTCTTACTTGCCGTGGGTCAATAATCTCTGGCAATAAACATTTTTCATAAAAAAATACTAATTGCTTTTCCATATTAGTTGACCAAAACTGACCATCTTTAGTAATTATTTCCGTTTTTAAGCCTTTTGGAGTCCATGCAGCAAACAAACAGTATCTTTTTGTCCTTGAATTTGATAATACCATTTATGTTTCTTGTTAATTTCATTTGACCTCCAAAATGTGATATTTTTATTAGAAACGCTTTCATCGGGTGTCACATTTCTAGCTGAGTAAGGACATTTAATTTCTATTATTCCATCTTCATTAATTAATCCATCGGGAGTAGCTCCAAAATATGGAATATTGTCATCTAAAAACAGTCCGCAATTCTGAATTTTAATGTTGTTAAGTGACTCTAATTCTTGTATTGCGCGTTTTTCATTTATTATTCCATACTGAATAGGCTTCGAATTTTTATATAAGTCTGGTATCAAAGAATTATACAAAATATTTTTAACAAGATTTGTACAGCTTGTGTACATTCTTCTCCTACAAACTATACCAAAATTTGATTTGTAAGAAATCATTTTTTTGGGTTTCAAATTCTTCAATTGGCATGTCAGGTTTTTGACATAATTTTCCATAGTCGGGATCTGACGACAAGTTCGGTTTTGAAGATTTAAAAACAATTTTTCTTTTTGTACGTCTTCTTACTGTAAATTTTTTATTTTCAAATTTTTTTGCGATAGGAGATTTTTTGTTGCAAAACTTATATAATTCATAGAAAGGTCTTTTGGTTTTATGTGCTATTACTGCAGCATAACACCTTCCACTATACGATTGCCGTAAAGAAAAATTAATTCGTTTTCCACCAACTTTTTTGCATACAATAGCATTAAATTCTTCTACTACATTACTGTCTACATCATAAATAAGGCTTTTAGCATGATTTGATAATCTGATAATAGGTTGCATTATTTTATCATAAAGTCCAGATTGAATAAATTGCTCCATGTATTTTTTTTCATCGGGTTCAGTTTTTTGGCAAAAATAATTTAACTCTATACTCGATTTATGTTCACCAAAAATGTGACTTGCACTATTTAAAATATCTTTTTTAAGAAGTTTTATTTTTGTTTCTAAAACGTGTTTTTCAAGTTTTCGATATTGTATTGCCTTGGTTACTTATCCTCTTAATTTCAAAATATTTAAGTTAAGCAATTTTCTTAAATTTAATGGGCCTGCATTTTTTTGATTACTTAAATCCTTCAACGTACAAAAATTTCGTAAAAGATGGTTTCAACATTCAATTCTTTCTACAGTAACATTTTGATATGGGTTTGATTCCAGAATTTTTTTGTAACATGAGCTGTCGCCATCAGCTATCATTCGTTTATATATTAAACCATGCATTTCTTGGCTTTTGTTAAAACCATCTACAATAACAGCAGCATCCATTGCAAACGAACTTCCTTCCCAGTTTTTGTAACAGCGATGATTTTTGGGTGAAATACCATAATTTTGCGCTCTTTGGCAAACTAAACAATATTTATTTTTAATGTGGATATTTAAAACTTTTTTTGTCCTAAATCCTATAATGGTTCCTAAGCCTGATAACGCATTGTAATTGGTTCGATATGAACTTTTGGACCATGCTCCATCACATACAACTGTTATAAATGATACACCATTATTATTTACATCACCCGCTTCTAACGCTAACCGCTTTTCTTCTTCGCCGGCTTGTGTCATCTTACGCATTGCAACAATTTCAAGATTATCACAAACAACGTCATGCGTCTTGATGTATTTTTTAAAACTCATGCATGGGATTTCAAGTGAAGCTGTAAATTCTTCTAGCATAGTATATCCTCCTCCAACATTTATTAGTCCCAAGACAGCGGCTTCATTTACACCCATTGCGTTTTTTTCATTATTAGTATTTAAAGATGAAAGATTTATGGTTATCCTAAACATAGTACACTTTAACAGAAAGTTGGAATTAAATCCACTTCGCGTTTCATCGATGATTTGCATGTTATTGAAATTGCAATCAAATTTAGCACTGTAATTAGCAATTTCTTTTAATGATTTTAAGAAATATTCAAAATCAACTATTCCGCAACCTGTTATTTTAATTCCTTTCTTTGTTTTAGTGTTAATTGTTTAATCAAATTGACTATAATAATCATTTTTCTTCATTATCAAAAAAAGTCAAGGTTTCCATTTTTTCTGGAGAACTATTATTTTCTTGTTAGTCAAAATAGGTCAAGGTTTCGCTAAAAATGTTATTTTGTTTAGTACTTAGTACAAACATTTACTACAATCAAAGTATTTACCTGGGAGTCTTTGTATTAGTATTAACTTCCACTGGTAATTCATTTAACAATTTTCTGCAACACATATGTAAATTAGTTAGGCGCACAAAACATACCAAAACTAAATCAACTCTGTACGGTTTATTTGATTTATATATTTAATTGTTTATCTAATAAATTAATTGGCAATAATATAAACATATTTGTTTTAAATTAATTCCTAGTTATTTGAGTGTTAATTGAAATAAAAATAAGTTTTTTAATTTGCTATGTACAAAGTTGAAGAATTACTTTTTTAGACCATTTGTCATTACTTCAAAAAGACCCTGTATAAATGCTAAAATGTGTCAAAATGTATGCTGTGATTGTATCCTCAAAAACAAGTAAAAATTGCTTTATAAACTATGTCTACATAATATTTTTTTAAAGATTGGTCAAATTATTCAGTATCTCAGTGTCTCCAAAAATATGCCAACAGCATCTTGTCTCACGTCGTAATTTATTGCTTCCTTATACGGTCAATTCCATTTTAAACGGACCAGAACAGGAAAAGGTGCTTTTTTTAGTTTTTTGTCGTTTTTTAACTAAGTCGCATTTTATGTTTGAAAATCGTAAATTTAACGGAATAAAAAATCTAATAAAATCAATCAGAAATTTTCT
This sequence comes from Tachinus rufipes, assembly GCA_963932245.1. Classification (NCBI taxonomy): domain Eukaryota; kingdom Metazoa; phylum Arthropoda; class Insecta; order Coleoptera; family Staphylinidae; genus Tachinus; species Tachinus rufipes. The sequence continues at coordinate 17,068,780 of OZ010748.1, read as the reverse complement.
GTAGAATTCAAGCCTATAAGCCGCAAAAGCCATAAAACCATTTTTTGTTCTTAGTGGGCTGACGTATTTTAATGTAAATTAGTTTGAAAATATAAATTTGTTTTGTGTATTTGGGTTTTAGTGGTCTAAAACTAAAAAAACTGCAAAAATAATCCAATTTATTTTTTAAATTCAAAATAAAACGATAAAAAACTAAATCAATTATTTTTGAAAGGTTTCATACACTCATGAACCGATCAAAAGACTACTTATAAGTTATAGAAACGGAGAAAAATAATAAAGCAAGTTTTTCGACAGCCCCCCCCCCCCCCTGCTCTGGTCCGTTTGAAATGGAATTGTTCATATTGTATATTATATTATTTCAATGTAGAATTGATTCTAACATTATCACCTGTAAATAACAAAAAATGAACATTAAAACTGTAATCCAATAATCTAATTAAATTTGATGATGATGATTACAACTAACAAAACCAGAATTAAGAAAATATATTATTTTGCACAACGATCTATCATACACAGGAAAGTTTTTTTATTTTAATTTAGTGTTGCGTTGCACTTGTTTATAAAGCGTTTTTAGGTTACTATCACACCAAACTTTATATAGAAACATTTTACATTTATACTCGTATGCTGTTTAATAGTATTTTTTTTATTATTTCTTGGTAATGACAACTTGTAATTTGAATAAAACAAAAATAATATTGTTATAGTATCGGCCTAGCTTTGAAAAATTTTGGTTCTGCCTGATAATTAATTTTTAAAGACATTTTACCAATTTTAAACAAACCTAATTCATTCTTGAATACCTTGGGATCCGCATATAAATTACGTATAACATTACCGAAATTATTATCTTCTAACTTATTAATTTTTAAATTAAAAATATTGAAAAAATCTCTTCCTAATAATGAAGGTCCTTTACAATTCATATTATAAAAACAATTTACGGTAATATATCCCTCTTGCTTAGTTACATGGCCATCATAATTTATAAACAATTTATTTGTAAAATATATTTTGCAGTTTAGAAAATACTTGTTTTTATAATTAGTAGAAATTACTGAGCAACTAGCTCCCGTATCTAACTCAAAATTAAACCATTTTTTGTTTATATTTATTTTAATTAAAATAGGGTCAATTTTTTTATTACTTAAAATCTTTAATAAAATGTCCGATTTTACCGCATGCGTAGCATTTTCTTTCCCGCAGGTTGTTTAAGGTCCTCGGCGAATTTCCGCTGTGCTCTGTATGTGTGTGTCGGCTGTTTCCGGTCGCGTAATTACTAAATATAATGCATTACAGCACACGGCACGCCCTTCATTTCATAAACGGCCGCTGATTGGTCATTTCAAAATATACTCGAACTCAGCACACTGTTACTAAATCTAATGCGCTACAGCACACGTTCTCGGTAACTTGAATAACTTTTTTATGTATAATGGTAGACAAATTTTAATCATATAATAAAAAACACAATACATATATCATATACGTGCAGTTGAATTTTTATTAAATAATTATAATAAAAAAACTTTATTATTCTACATAAATAAATATTTATTACTTGCGTAATGATTTTTTCAAGAGTAATTATTAACTAATTTAAAATTAAAGTTTGCATAGTTATATAACGTACAAGTTGTACATATATTTTAATAAAATCAGTAAACTAATGTGCTTAAAAATAAAGTTTATTTTATTTAGTACTAATTAAATTCTAGTACGATAAAAAATATTCACTCTCTCAAATGATCTTTGTAGTTAAAATTTTAATTATCTTATATAAATGGTGCATGTGTTTAATTAATGCACTCTATCTTAAAAATACATGTACAATGATAATACATGTACTGACAAAAAGTAAGAATATGACCAAACAATTCGTTAAAATTTGCTGGTTTGTTTAATTGTTAATAATTATTATACAGGGTAGTTCTTAACCTATGCTCATACACTCGAAGAATTATAGTTTACAATCAATATTATTGATAAATGTTGAGTGACTAAAAATATGTATTAAAAACATCTAACATTTTATTTAGTTTTTTAAACTTTTAAAATATGCATTATACGCTACTAACACTGTAAACTAACTATTAAAATGATCCGAACAACAATTGGTTAATTGGATCTAAAGATAAGACCAATAATGCGATTGTGATAAAAAAATTAATATCTAAACGAGTCTACCAACTTGAACCAAATTTTAAATCAACATTACTACACGTATTGCTGACGTTTTACTATTATAGTTAAACCTCCGATAGAACAGGAACAACTAATAACGACCCGGCGAGAAAAAAGAATAAGCAACATCAGAAACCAAAAGCACTAAGAATCGGATTCTGGAAAGTAACATCCCTGAACAACAAAGACTAGGAAATTCTGTTGGAAATAGAAAAACACAAGATCGACATTTGCGCAATCACTAATCACTGAAACCAAGAAAAAAGGGAAGGAAAACACCAAGTATGGAAACTGCATACTTGTATTCAGCGGCAAAGACAAAAAAAAGAGCAACGTGTGGCGTTGGGATACTGCTACACGAGAAATTTGAGAATAACATCAGCGACTCAAAATACATCAACGACAGAATACTACAAGTAACAGTCAAACTCAAAGACCAAAAGTCTACACATATAATAAACGTTTATGCCCCCGACATCTCCAAGCCAAGAAAAGAAATAAATATCTTCCACAAGCAGTGCTTAACGGGATCGGACCACAAGATAAAATAATAATTTTTGGAAATCTGAACGTCAGAATTGGAAGCAAATATATACCAGGAATAAAGCTACGAATAAACAACACCTTCCCACACAAGTCACAACACAAATTCACATTTGAAAATACGCAAGGACAGAAATCCGTAATAGACTACATAATTACAAACAATCATCCACCCATGCAGAATCCAAGACTTCAGAACTCTGACCTCAGCAAATGCTTAGTACTAACAAAAATGGCAGCAACTCTGGAACCAATAAAGAGTAAACATACAAAGGGAACTAACAAAATTATTGTAGAATTTCTATCTAATGCATGGACGATGTAGAAACCGCCTGGCATAAACTAAAATCAAACATAATACAAGCTGCGGAAAAAGCACAAGGAAGAAGGCGCCGGACGGAGGGAAGAAATCCGAATACCAAACCCTCGCTTACTCAAGAGTTCAAGACGCTGGCTGAGAAAAAAACAGATCAAAATCAATAACATACAACAAGTATAAACTTTTAAGAAACAGAATCAACAGCAAAATACAAGCAATAAAAACAGCATACTAGAAAAAATTCTCCAAGGATATGGAGCAAGACTTTTATAGAGAACAGAAAAAGGTGTGGACAATGCTCAGAAAAAAAGAAAAACTAATAAACAAATACATACAAACCACGGAGAATTCAATTGAAGATTAGGAAAAACACTTTTGGGAGCTGTACGCCGCAGCCGAAGACAACACCAAACATGCCTTAACACAAACAGATAATAACACCCACCGACCATGAAACATATCCCGGGAGAAAATAGTACAACTAGCCAGCAAACTGAAGAACAGAAAGTTGTCTGGGGAAGATGAGATGTTCAACAAAATTATCAAATACAGAGGCAAATTACTATTGGATCAGACTCATGTTCTTTTCAACAAGATACTAGAAGGTGCTGCCTCTGTGATATGCGAAGAACAACAAGGATTTAGAAAGAACAAGTCCACGATAGACGCAATATTTACCATACGCCAAATAACTGAGAAAGCTATAGAATTTAACAGACCTGCTTTTATGTGCTTTATCAACCTCATCCAAGCCTTCGACAGAGTGAGGTTAACTGACGTTGTGCCGCTTCTGCAAAATAGAAATATACACCCTAGCATAATAACTATCATTGCCAAGCTAAACAACAATAACTACACATCCATAAAAGTAGCAGATAAGCTATCCGAGAAAATACTCGTAGCAACTAGAATAAGACAAGGAGACAGTTTAAGCCCTGCTCTATTCAACATAATCATGGACAAAATGATCACAGAGCAACGGCTTCTTTATAAGTTTAAACAAATCGCGTCAAAATTTAACATGCAGATATCGACGAGCAAAACACAGTGTCTAACCATAGCTACGAAACCGCGCAGATGCAAACACGCCGTATACAACAAGACCGTAGAACAAGTGATAAACTTCAAACACCTGGGCGCCGATATAACAAGCAGTAGAGACTTAGTAAAAAAAGTGAAAGCCCAAACAGTAAAAGCATTGTTAATATCGGAATATCTGAGGGATATAATATGGCAAAACAAATACATGTCTATCGAAAGCAAGACAAGTATATACAAGACTTGTGTAAGACCGATAATGACATACGCAAACGAAACCAGAGCAGAAAACGCAACAACAAAACGTTTTCTCAGAACAACTTCAACGTTATTACTATATACGTAATGCATATAATGTATACAATGTAAAAACTTATTTCAGTTGATAAATTACACTGGAGGAATTAATTCAGTATGCTGCGCAAAATCTAATTGCACCATGTAAATAGCTTATGTTTTGTGCAAACTACGATTGTTGCAGGTTTTTGTCCTATTGCTCATAAAAAAGTTGTGCAGGTTTACATTATTCAGAAATTTTTAGTGTTTTTTTTCAAGTTACTGTACGGCAAAAACCACTTCGTATACAAAACTTAATTATGATAATAAAACGTCAGTAATACGTGTAATAACGTTGTCCAATTTGGCTTAAGTTGGTAAGTCAATTTAAAAGATATTAATTGTTTATTAAAAACATATTTTTGTCTTAACTTTGGATCCATATAACCAATTTTTGTCCAAATCATTTAAATGGTTTCTTGTTACTGTAAGCGACAAATAATGTATGCTTTAAATGTATCGAACCCTAAAATAATAAAAAGAAAGATGTTTTTAATATATACTTTGTATATATATATCTATGCTTAATGCTAATGTTTGGTTATATTGTTACTTTTTTTCAGTACATGTATCATCGTTGTATGTACATGTAGTTTTAATTAATTGTTTTTGTAAAATAATACAAAATTTGTATATACATTGTTGGATAAATGTATGGAAACACACGATTATTGGCTATATTTTTGATTTACGTGAAAAATTATCTTTATAAATTTTTTAAAAAATTTTTAATCAGTATAATGATGTGTTTTGATTTTTAATATAAGCCTTGTTTTAGGTTTTAAATGAAACACAATTTTCTTTTATTTTTAGAAAGAGAATTTTTTTATAATAATAATAATAATATGTAATTTTAGTTGACTTATTGCTTATTGGAACATAATCTACTACATTTTGTTTTGTTATTTTAATGAATATCATTGTAATTGTTGAAAAATTCTTTTTCCAAAAATAAAAGAAAATACAAAGTGTTCTTTAAAAAGAAAACCGATGATTACGTCATATCTCTTAAAAAAAGGCTTGTATTTAAAAACAAAATACATTACTATATAGATCAAACATTCTACAAAAACTTTTATTAAAGTCATTTTTTACATAAACCAAAAATGCAGCCAATAATCGGGTTTCCATACATTTACCCAACTCTGTATAATGGCATGACAATTTAAGGAACTGCGCACATAAATTATTTATATAATAATAAGTATTAAATAAATATAATAATAACTACAAAAAACATTCGCGAAACAGTAAAGCAAAAGTGAATATTTTTTTGTCACACTAGAATTTAATTTTAAGAACGTGTATATGGCATATAATGCATTAGTAGTGAATGAAATAAACTTGACTGTTATGTTTAAGCTCATCAGTTTACTGATTTTATTAAAGTATATGAATTACTGGATTGTGCAAATAAAAATTTATCTAGCTATCTATTTAAATTTTTTTTAAATTTTATCAATTTAAAATTGGTTAATAATTACTCTTAAAGAAATTATTACTCTGTTAATAAATATTCATTTTTACACTAATGGCAAGCAAACAAAGTATATAAAGTATGCAAAATACTAAAGTTTATTATTATTATTATTATTGAAAATTTATTTGCACATACATGATTCATGTATTGTGTTGATTGTTTTATGATTAAAACTTGTCTAGCATTACACATAAAAAAGTTATTCAAATTTAAAATACCGAAAACGCGTGCTGTAGCGCATTAGATTTAGTAACAGTGTGCTGAGTTCGAGTATATTTTGAAATGGCCAATCAGCGGCCGTTTATGAAATGTAAGGCGTGCCGTGTGCTGTAATACATTATATTTAGCAATTACGCTTCCCGGTCGCTGTTGTTTGTTGCCGCTACTCCTCGATCTCCACTCTTCTCTTCCGCTGTTCCACGTTCTTCTTTCTCCGTTGAATGTCGGTCTTCTTACTTCTCTACTGCTACTCCCCGTTCTCTTCTCATTACCGCTGCTCACCGGTCTCTTATCTCCTGTATTGTATATTTTTCTTTCCATGTAATATAACTCCGGTTCTTCTTTAATATTAATGCTTTTTCTGCTGGCTTCTTTCTTGGTTGATATTGAAATTGCTTTTTCAAATGTTAATCCTATAACATCTTCTTCAAACAATCGATTCATAATATCCGAGTTTTGGATACCCATTATAAATCGGTCTCTCATTAATATTTCCAATATATTTTTTTCAAATTCACAGTGTGATGCCAAGTTTTTCTCACGTGCTGCCCATTCACTCAATGCTTCATTTTTATATCGACATGCGTTGTAAAACTCATGCCTATTTGCAAAACCGGCGAGAAAATTTTATTGCTATTTTTTTAATAGGTTTCAGCAATAAAATAAAACATAATATTTTAGTGTAAATTCATAATTAAAACTAAAACCTAATCAGTGCATTGGATTCAGAAAAGCACACTGAGGTTATGCCGTATGCCAGATTTAATTAAAAGCCAGTAGTTTTTTAATTATTAATTAGTTTACAAAAATACGTAAAAAAATAGTTATAACGCCCTAGCTCGTTTAATAACTAAGTAACTAAGGGTTACATTGCAGATTCTGAAAGAGAATTTTACGCTGTGGTTATGCCGTATGTTGCATAAAATGAGGAACGCTTTGATTATTAATTATTTGATAGTTTATAGAAAACAATTTTTAGCATTTCTTGATTTTAAATATACATATTTCTGGAAGGTCAGTAGGAAAGCCATAAATTATCAATACCTATTACGGCTGTCATGATAATATATTTAAGGAGTGCAACAAAAAAACTTTTATAGAATAAACGAGACCGAACTTATAGTACTCAATACAAGAAAACATAATTAACAAATTAAAATTATAAAATTAATAAATTCAATTGACAAATAAGTACACTTAACATAATGTTGGGTTTTATTTTAAAATATCATAACTAATTAGAGTATTGAAGTATTAATTGTTAGGATCAAATTTAAAAAAAAACTATTTAATAAGCCACGCATAAAAAAAGTTTTTTGTCCATAAACTTTGTGGAGTATATTGAACATAATGGTTTACCCAAATTTCACTTTGACTAATGAGAACCGCTAATTAGTTAACTAATTAACTTTTATTAAGCAATGCATAAAAAAACTAAAATATGACACAACCTCTGCGAGGTCCATCGAATACAACGATTCACTCAGGTTTCACTTTTTAAAATAGACTTAAATTTGTCGAAAAAAATCGAAAAGTCCATGGTCAAATTTGTTGACTTTGTAAATTATTTTTTTTGTTAAAAATTATTTTTTTTAACAGTGATATAAATGACGGAAAAGTAAGTTTCTTCTAGCTATGACTGAGAGTGCAACTTGCAGTTTTTTGCTATTTGTGGTAAGACTCGTAACGCATTATTTGCATATGATATATTATATTTTTTAATTGTTGTTCAAAATAAACCGGTTTGAAGAACCATTTGTTGCTTAGTTTAATCTAGATGGTGCGCTTTAATAACAGATGTTAAAATTTGAAATAAGCACTGGATGAGAAATATTATACTTGTTGTTAACACGTAATACACTGTGAAATACACAATTATATTAAAAATACATTAAAAATTTATGGAATTACAATAGACATCCGCTTGCAGATATCTGTAACAGAAGCCGTAATAAAAAGAGAAATTAAAATTTTAATTACATAATCCTAGAATTTCTGTTTTTTGCTTAATAAACCTGAAGGCGTAGGAAAGGTTTTATTGCTATCTATCTACTATGTAATAATTTTAGAAATATAGAAAACTTTGCTTATGCGTTTAATTGTTTTTGTAAAAAAAATGTTTTTTTCTAATCCCGTTTAACACCATTGTTTGTTCACATATACAAAAACGGTTTTAACCACGTCTTCCAAATTTACGGCTGTGTAAGCTGTTAACCTAATTTCTAAGCAAAACATATTACAACCAAATAGTATAGATAAATTTTTTTAATGCTTCTGTTATACTTTACAAAATACATATTAGTTACATAAGTTTTTTTGTGCAAAGCCAAAATTTGTAAGCATTGTTACAGGACTTTTCCGGCTTGAGTTTAAGGCAATTTTTATAATTTTTATCATTTTTATCAAAATAGTGAAGTCCGTAATTGTTCTCTTTCATATGACATTGCAACCAACATTGCAATTCTTCTGAGATAGGTGGAAAATCTTCGTTCACCATTTGCAGCAATTCATTATCTCCATCTTGTAAAACTGTGCACTGTAACATAATAATAATTTAGTATTAATGCCTTAGTTGATGGTTTCAAATGTAAAATGTAATGCAGTTGATCTAATCAATTATTACTGTTGAAAATGTAATTTTTGTATGCTACCTCAAGAGTTTTTTATGGTACATACAAAAGAACTTGTAAAGTTCTATTTTTATTCTATATGTTTATTCAATAGTGTTACAAATGACAGTTAATTTAATTGCGTTACAGCAAGAACAAAAAAAAGAACAATTTATAAATTTTTCCACAATATTAAACATAAAAATATGAGTTTGAAAGTACTACATGTAATAAACTTATAATAATTTGGACCATCGTGGACCTTTTTATCTTTTTCCAGAAGCCCAAAAATAGAGATACAAATCAAGCTAAAAAAAACGTTTTATTCTAAAATTTTTGACCTTCAAATGTGTGTCATTTTAAACAAACAATATTTTAAGGTCTAAAATTTTGGAAATCTCATTTTTTTATCCATATTTTGATCCCTGAAAATCAAAGTCGACTTTTTCAAATTCGCATAGTCGAAAACTAATTACCCATATACAACTGGAACGCGCACGTAAGTGGATATTCCCTTAATAAATTGGTCTCGCTTGTTAGAAAAAAGAAGATGTTTTGGCGTGTACCCGCGTCTTCCTTGAACTCGTGCGTTTAAATGGGATAAATTTGAGCGGTTATACAGTTTGATTTATTTAATAGCTTACTTTTGCTAAAAATATTTTTTAGAGTAATTTTTATTAAACATAAATAAGTAATATTGTGTTTCGAACTAAATAAATGTATATAAATGTTTATTAAAATAAATTAAAAATTAATAAATACTAACAATCTTTGTGCCAGAAATTAAAAAAATAAACCTAACCTATTATCACATTATTTTTTTTTTTTTTTTGGGGGCTAGGCGGTAAAATCTTTTAAAGACTGGCAAAGTGTCAGATTCACCCTTTTGAGCGCCTACCTAAACCGCCCATTAAATTGCCTGTGGAAGTTTGTACCTTTCGGCACATGCTCTCTTTTGATAAGATGGAATTGGGAAAAAGTTGGGTGTGTAGCGCTATCTGGGAGGATTGGTAGGGAGTCTCCTTTGTTTTGATGCGATCTGATTTATCGGTCTCCTGACGGAGTGTTGCTCCTTGTCCGGTTTAGCCAACCTGGCCAGGTCCGGGTTGGAGTAGGTGCTGAGTTTAGCAAAGTATTTTTCAGCCAATGCTTCCAAATACTGTCGCAACGGTGGTATCCTCAGGTCGTTACGAATGTGTTCGTTCTTGATGTACCTGGGGGCTCCGACAATCTAACGAAGGGTCAGATTTTGGAATGTCTCAAGATGTTTGCAGCTGTCCGCCAGACTTGAGATCCAAACGCGATTTGCGGCCTGAAGATGCTTGTAAAGATCCTGAGCTTGATTTAGATTGACAATTTGCTGTGTCATCGTAGCATCGGTACAAGACAATTTTTTACCATTTATGCTTTGTTCAGAATAGCTTGTACGTGTAGCGTGTAGGTAAAGCCCTTGTTAAAGGTGATGCCCAGGTAATTGGAATTTTGTCTAAGTGTACCCTTCCATGGGGTTTGTGACGTCGCCTGGTGAAGAGAGTACAAGTTTGCTCTTCTCCGGGTTGACCCCGAATCGCCATTCACTGAGCCACTTTTGAGATCTTTGGTGGCCTTTTGGAGTCGGATAGTGATCACCTTTGGTGACCTGGAGCTGTACATTAGTGCCGTATCATCGGCATATTGCGCCATTTTAACCTCGTGCTTCCTGCCCAATGGCATGTCAGCAACAAAAAGTTTAAAAGCAAATGCGATAGAAAAGAGCCTTGAGGTATCACAGACTCAATCTGCAGAGTGGTAGATACGTGATTCAGGAGTTTGACTGATAAAGTTCTGCTTTTCAGGTAAGACGGCAGAAGCTTTATTAGACGCAGTGGGAAACTTTGTCTATGCAGTTTGAGTAGCAAACCTTCGTTCTAAACCTTATCGAAGGCTTCTTCAGTCTAAAACCTTCGATAATGTGTTTGGTCAATCGATTAAGCTGATGAACGACAGAGTATTCACACCGGAACCCATGTTGATGGTAGGGTAGAAGAGAGTTAACCTCGACATGTTTTTGGATAATGTCCAGAATTACTTTTTCTATGACCTTGCAAGACTGATTGGCCGATAGTTTTTTTGAGGAAACATCCGGTCTTTCCTAGGTTTTGGGATGCTGATTACGTGCGAGCCTTTCCAAACTGATGGAAAATATAGCATTTGCAAAGTTGGTCAGAGCCATTAAAAAAAAGTTTTTAACGTGTTGTTCGGAATACCGTCTGATCCTGGCGTGGATCGAGTTTTAAGTCGAAATAAGATTTCTCTAACGCGGGACGGTCGAACGCTGTTTAGCAGAGGATCATCGTTGACATTTCGTAAGAAGTCCTTGACTTCTCGGTGAACCCTATTGATGTGCTTCAGATCAGTGTCCCTGTTAAAAAAGGGGGAGCATTGGAGTTCCAGGCTGTCAACGAATGCTTCGGCCTTTCCTTCGATGTCATATTTTAGCCCATTTTCACCATAAACAACAGCAAACTTAGCTTAGTACCAAAGTTGTAAAAGACTACGGTGTTTTATAAACTACTAACATTGATTAGTCAATAAACACAGAAACAGTTTACCGTTTTTAAGAAGTAAATTCGGGAATTAAAGGAATATCGTTTGAGTAATCCGCATCCGCCTCTTAGTTCATTTCTTTTAATACCTACATAAATTGGCACCTACACAAAGGTAAAGTTTTCTGGGAAGACCGAGTCAGTTTATAAATCAAAACATGTATGAGCTGAACCAAAAAATCAACTAAGTATATCAAACTAATACTGAAAATGGCACTAAACAAGTTAAAACAAAAAAAAAAAAAATCTGCAATTAGACATTTCAAAGTGGCGCAAAGTTTTATATATTGCGTATAATTTTTATGAAGCTACCACGAGTGAGCCGCACCATTAACAACCAATGTGCTTTCCACACCGCGGTCCGCCCTTGTACCATCATAAAGCTGAGAATTTGGCCAGCTGACCACTAGACTTTTGGAGAAACATATTTACTGTTTGAACAACACACACAGTAAAATTTTCCACGACGGCCTCAAGATTCGCATTCCTTAAAAAGGGTGTCTTGCTCTCTTTAAAAAATGCGGGGGAAAAAGAAAGGAGAGTTAACTGGCTTAAAAACTTTGCCAGTCTGCGCGATCAAGGTACCATTTTCGAAAAACGCATTGTCTGATTTGTCTAATTTTTTTGACAAATTAAGACATTTTCTACTGTTTCGGTAGTAATTACTTTTTTGTCCGCAAAGTCTTTGCTTCTAATTTTTGTTTTAATAGTTTTACTCATTCCGTTAAAATTGTGAGATGTACAGATTCTTGCAATAACGTCGCGGTTTTGTTGTTATCAATTACATTGACCACGTGGACTGAGAAGTCAGGATATCAATTGACCCCAAAGTATTAAAAAATCCAGATTCTGGGATTCTCAGAGGTTGATCTGATGTTTCCACATGCTCTAAGCTACTTATTGCTATTCCAAATACTACAACATCATTTGGTTTTTTTGAAAGTTTAATCTTTCGATTTTTTTGTGGGGAAGGCATGACAATTGACGCTGCCGTTTCTATAATTTTCTTAAACTTGGCTTTTATAATTTTGATTATTGTAGTAATTAGTTGAAGTATAATTTTGGTAATAATATTGTTATCTACTGACTTTTTGAATGACCTTGCAAAGTGCTCTTCATAATACAGTGCAATGGAAGTTTGTAGAGTTGACGCAATCACATTACGGTAGAGAATATGTAATCTGTTATTTGTCTTGTTTTCTATCCAAATGTAAAATTAACTATCACGTCACAGAAATAGATTGTGCGTGAAAAAAGTAAGATGTTACTTGGAAGGAACAAAATTTATTATTTATTTAGTCATAACAGACCATTACAGTCTGTTATGGCTGGACAATTTGAAAAATCTTTAAGGCAGGTTAGAGAGATTGGGTTGCAACTTCAACTCAGAGCGATTCAAAAACAACTGTGATGTATTTAACGTCCATTGGCACACCAGACGGCCGAACTTATTCAGTCCCGCCCGAATATATGAGTACACAAATTCATACAATACTTATAGAAACAACAGCATATGCAAAGGTAAAGAAATTATTAACTAAAAGAGGCCAAACAAGAAAAGTTTGGATTAATCTAACTGAAGATTTAAGAGCAATTTATTTGGATGACGGAGAAAATTTAAAATTTGATAACATATATTTAGAAGAAGAAATTAACATTTAAGAAAATAAAAACTTTAACACTTCAGATCAATTATTAATACAATTACTAAAAAAATTACTTGAAGAAAGCCGAGAAAAATCTGAAGAAAAAAATATTGGTAAAATAGCTAAAGAACTTACAATTGAAAAATTTAATAGGAAAAATTCAAATGTAAATCAATGGATAACTAGTTTTGAAAACAAATGTGAACGATTTAATATAACTACAAATAAGAAAAAAATTGGAATTTTAAAATCATTTTTGAAAAAAGAGGCTTCAGTTTAGTATAGCTGCACACTTTTGAAATTAACTGTTCAAGAAACATGGGAAGATTGGAAGAAAATTTTTGTTGATACATTTGCAAATAATGATTGGTCGCCAATAAGATATGCACTGAAATTTAGATATCAGACAGATTCTATATTAGAATATGCAATAAAAAAAGAAAAACTTTTACTAGAAGTGAGAAAATTTATTGATGAGGGTACATTAATAGATTTCATTGCAATTGACTTACCAATTTTTGTAGCTGATAGAACTGATAAAGAAAAATTAGGAAAAATTGAAGTTACACAACGAAATAAGTAAATTAGAACAACAAGAAAAATTTTGAAACAAAAAATTCAATAAAAATTATAACAACAAAGAAAAAACAGAGAAAACACTATGCAGCAAAATTTGTAAACAAAAAGGTAAAGGTTCACGCTTCTAGCCTGAAACTGAATGCTGGTTTAAAGATAAAGACGATAAGTTAAGATATGTCAATAAGCGTTGAGAGTACTAAATGACGAAGATCCAAAAAACTATTTACTCCACCATTGATTAAACTTAAGATAACATTAAACGACACTTTAGACGTTACAGCTATTTATGACTCAGGCTCAAATGTTTCACTTATCAATTCAAAACTAATACACATAAATAAAAAAATTAATAAACATCAAAAAGTCAACCTAAGAACATTTAATGGTGTAAATAAAACAGAAGGATGGATAAAAATAAAACCAAAAATATTTAATATAGAAGAATACATAAATGCATTCATTATTGATGATATAAATTTTGAATATGATTATCTAATAGGATTAGATTTTATAAAAAGATTCAAATTAATTCAAAATGAAAAACTTGAGATAAAAAAAAATCTGATACCATACAAAAACAAGAATATCAAATAAACTTTAATGAACACGACTTAAGTAATTTTGAAATCTTATCAATCCACTTAAGTCAAGATAAAGAAGATATAATAAACAATCTCATAGAGAAATACAAAAACATATTTGCAAAAGACAAATACAATTTGGGGGTAGTAAAAGATTACGAAGCCAGAATAGATCTCATTGTGGATAAATACTGTAGCAAAAGACCTTATCGATGCACGATCAATGATAAAAAAGAAATAGAGGAACAAATTTCAAAGTTACTCAAAAGAAATATAATAGAAGAATCATACAGTCCTTTTGCTGCTCCAGTTACATTAGCATATAAAAGAGAAGAAAACAAAAGATCAAGATAATGCATAGATTTTAGGGACTTAAATAAAATAATAGTGCCTTAATCACAACCATTCCCACCAATTGAAAATTTTGTAATAAAAACAAGAAATTGCAAATATTTCTCAAAACTAGATATAAACTCAGCATTTTGGTCTATCCCATTAAGAATCGAAGACAAAAGAAAAACGGGATTTGTAACCCAAGAAAGGCATTTTCAATGGACCTGTTTACCATTACCAAGTAATATCATAAGAAATCATAAATGATCAGAATTCACTGTAAATTACATTGACGACATATTATTTTTTTTTTAATCTTTTGATAAACATATAAATCACCTATCACAACTACTCGAAACAATAATGAAAAAAGGATTCAGATTAAAACTTGCTAAATGTACATTCGCATTAGATTCTGTACAATATTTGGGCCATATTATAAAACACAACTCGGTATCACCAATTAAAGATAATTTAGTTTCAATAAAAAACTTCCCAGTTCCAAAGAATCAGAAAAATATTAGACAATTTTTAGGAAAAATTAATTTTTATAATGAATATGTACCAAAAATTTTACTACTATTAGAACCTTTGCACAATTTACTAAGAAGAGGGCAAATATTCATTTGGTCTGAAGATTGTCAGAAAGCTTTTGAATATATGAAAAATTTCTTGTGCAGTCAACCAATATTAGATATCTTTGACCCAGACCTACCAATACATTTATATATACAGATGCAAGTTTACAAGGTGTAGGAGCTGAGCTATGTTAAAACAACCACAACTAAAAAAAAAAATCAAAAAACCAGTAGCGTATTTCTCAAGAAAACTAAATGAATCACAAAAAAGATAAAAAGCTATCTATTTAGAATGTTTAGCAATTAAAGAATCCGTAAAATACTGGCAACACTGGCTTATAGGCAGATCATTTAAAATATTTTCAGATCACAAGCCACTAGAGAAAATGAATGTTAAAGCAAGAACAGACGAGGAATAAGGTGATCTTACCTATTATTTGTCACAATATGATTTCGAAATAATATACCTTCCAGGTAAAGATAACCTAGAAGCGGACACATCAAGGAAAATCCTTGTATTATAGTCTCATAAAGAAATAGAAAATGAATTAAAAATTGTGAACTTAATTAAGATAGAAGATATAATAAAAGACCAAAAAGGAATCAAGAATTTAAAAGATAGAGAAGATTATTTAATTTTTAAAGATAACTTGTATTATAAAAAAACAAGAAAAAAAGAAAAAATTGTATTATCAGAAGAATTCTGTAAAAAACTTATAGATAATGTACACAATTTTTTTTTGCCACATTGGCATAGAACAAATGCAAAACAAAATATCACCATATTATACGGCAAACAATATTTCTAATTATATAAGAGAAACATGCAAAAATTGCAAAATATGTATAAAAAATAAGTCAAGAGGACAAAACAAAATTGGTCTTATGTCACATCCTGGTCCCGCAAGAAAACCGTTTGAAATAGCTTCGATAGACACGATAGGTGGATTCGGTGGTTCACGATCCACAAAGAAATATTTACATCTCCTAGTAGACCACTTTACAAGATTTGCCTACATATTAACATCAAAAAGGCAAAATACAAATGATTTCATTAAACTAACAGAAAACGTGCTTAAAGAACATAATATTAAAGTAATTCTAACAGATCAATATCCAGGCATAAATTCTAAAAAAATCAAAAATTACGTAGAAAAAAATAAAATTACGATGATTTTAACAGCAGTTAATGCACCATTCTCCAATGGGTTAAACAAAAAGCTCAACCAAACATTAGTTAATAAAATCAGATGTGCAATAAATGTTGCAAATTAAAAATGTGCGTGGACAACTGTAGCGCACAAATGTGTAGATAAATATAATGAAACTGAACACACAATCACAAAGTTCAGTCCAAAATATCTATTACATGGTGAAGACACCTCAGTATTACCAAATAAATTAAGAAGAAAAAGAGATAATAATGTTCTAGAAAATGATAGGATAACTGCCTTCAAAAACAATATTAAGTATCATAATTATAATAAGAAATTATATTATAAAAACAGGATAGATTATGACTTCAATGTTGGAGACTTAGTATATGTTGAAAACTGTAATCGATTAAACCAAAAAAATTAGTTGAATTAAGAATTGGTCCTTATAATATCTTAAAAAAAAGATTAAACTCTATGTATGAAATTGACACAGGACATAAAAAATCAGAATCTAACCTGATTCACATTTCTAAGCTCATTCCAGCTTTAAATATAATAACCAACAACATTACTAGGAACACTTACGTTAACCTACCCCAAATTTTGCAGGAAAAAATTTTGTACTTAAATTTTTTTATCTAACGGGGGGAGATGTAAGGAAAGTATTCTCTATATTTAATTGAATTTAGTGTGCAAGTTAGCCTTCTAACAATATAATTATAAATGTCACTCAGTAAATCAAACTATGCACATGCAATATTAAAAATTGTAAGCAAGAAAGAACGAGTGAATAACAACATTGAATGTTGTTTCTTTACTAATTACAGGTAGGATTAATAATATAATTAGTTAATGTTAATATATTATAAATGTTGAATAAAATAATAAAGACAATATTTATTACAGAAACAATTCATGTGTTATTCTTGACTTATCTTATATATTGTTTGCAATATAATTAGTTTCTTACCTTGATAGATGATTAGTTCTTATGTAAAACCGGCGGGCGGAAGCCTGTGCTGCTTGATCTAGTTACAGACTAACCGATTTTTATGCCTAAAAGCCTAGCGGGTTAAAGACTGTAAATCCCTGCTAGTTGCAAGATAAATTTGACGGGCAAAATTTGCTAGTTAATGCCGGGCGAGCAAACTCATGTGTTGTATAACTATGAATTTAAATAAAATTCAGTAAACTAAGTTTGCAAACTGTAATGGTATTATCAAAATTTATTAATGAGGTATCAAACTCAACGGTGTTAAAAAATTACATAATTTCAAAAGTGCAAAATTTATCACAAATATTTGGGTTTAAATAATAATGTAATAAACAACAGTCTAATTTTGGCATCAAAAAAAGAATGGTGGAAATCGCATCGCTCTGGGACGTTCAAAAAAGATTCTGATTTGTTCAGTAAGTTCTAACTTTTTTGTCCAAAACTGTAAAGCAATTTTGAGGGCAGCAATAAATTTGCAAGGCTCGAATAAGCCAAATTATTCCCGACACTAAAAATCAGAAGTGATCCAACCGAGCGACGGTCAAAACGCATCCGTTCAATTCAAATGCGTCGCGCTTAAAACTCCAAAAAGTAACCCGTCTGACTTGAATAGACGTAGCTTGGTAACGGTTGCAGCTAGATTGTTTGTTAAAAAGCTAATAAACGAAGCTATATTCAATTTTTTTTTTAAATTAACTGCTCAAATTTTATTTTAAAATTTGTTCCAAACTTGACCCAATAAAGTCATCATAAATCTTAAGCCAAAAATTAAAAAAATTCTTAAACAGGATGGTTTTCAAAAAATGAAAAAAATTCAACAAAATTTTTGTTCCAATTGGAGTCGTCGGATTTTTAGTCATGTTTTCCCGTTTCAATTTGCCCAGCCATGCCCAAACCCCGTTGCAAGGCCCGAGTTAACTAAAATATTTTCGACATTAAAAATCAGAAGTGATCCGACCAAGCAGTAACGGTCAAAGCACCTCTGTGCAATTTAAATGCGTCGCGCTCAAAACAACCCCAAAAGGCAACCCGTCCGACTTGGATCGACGTAGCTAAGTAACGGTTGCAGCTAGAAAGTTTGTTCTAATCGGAACCGTCGGATTTTTGGCCATGTCTTCTCGCCTCAATGCTCAGTCAAGTCCAATCGGGACTGGGTGAGGCTCTAATATTTTACCGCCTTGTGCGTATAGACATAATTTTCTTGTCTGAGGTTGCAGAGCAAACCCAAGAACATCATTGAATTTGGAAGACAAGTTAGCAAAAATATTTCTGATACTAAAAATTGGAAGTGATCCGACCAAGCTGTGTCAAAGCGCTTTAGTGCAATTCAAATGCGTCCCGCTCAAAGTAACCCCAAAAGCGTAATTTGTCCAACTTGGATCAACGTAGTTCGGTAAGGGTTTTAGCTAAGTTCGACTAGCTAATGAACCAGCATCTTTATGATTTTTTTTTAAGTGCACTAATTTTGTTTTAAATGTTGCTCCAAATTTAACCCAAAAAAGGCTCTTTTTGCACTTTTAACCAAAAATCTGGACCCAAAATTTAATTTCAAATTTTTTTTTGACAGAATGGTTTTCAAAGAATTAAAATACTCTAAAAAAAATGTTTTTATTGGAGCCGTCGAATTTTTGGTCTTGGCCACCACCGTATAGACATAACTTTCTTGTTCAACGTCGCGGAGCATATCAGAGTGTTCTAAATTGAAAAAAAAAAAATTAAAATTAACGCTGGAACTTATCATTTCAGAGTAGCTTTGGTAGATTACAAAATGCAAAATAATAAAATCGTATTTGCTCTTTCTTGGAAACAGTACCGCTAAAAAGTTTAGAAATTATAAAATTTATCAAAAAATTGGTCCCAAATCGAAATAATGCAAAAACTAAAATGACGTCACTAAATGTCTTCTCTAATTATTAGAGTAGCATGCAAAGATAAAAAAATTCAGAATACAAATATTGTATTTGCTCCTTCTTGAAGCACAGTGGTGCCCAAAAGTTTATAAAACTAAAATTTTACAAAATGTTTGACTTGAGTTAGCATAAATAAAAAAATCAACAACAATACGATTATTGTTCTAAGAAGGCTGATACGACACAAATTAAAAAATTATATTTGTTTTTAAGAGGACTTTGTTGTTTTATTTAGTTTATAGTTTTACTTGATTCCATAAGCAGTCAATTGTACTTTCTGATCTGAAGGATTTGGCTGATGTGAATAGTTTAAAATATTAACAATTTGATTTTTTAGAATTAAATATTTATGATCAAAAAATTGATTTAGTAAGTATATTGTCAAAGTGTTGATTGATTTGTAATAAAAAAATTGTGAAAATGGTTTCTCATACTACTACTACTAATAATAGTCAGTTTTAATTGTATGTATTGTGGTTTTTTTTTTACACACAGAATAGGATTTTTTCCACGTTAATAAAAACACAGCTGAATTAATAAGACATTCAAATCCTAAATTTAATACTCAAGATTTACATTTTCCAAACATTATATGTACCACTTGTTGTTTAGCACTAAAAGATAGAAAGAATGATAATCCTAAAAAAAACATTTCTACAATACCAAATTTAAAAAAAAATGTTTTTCTTAAAGGAACTCGAAATAAAATTTATTGTAATTGCTATATAAGTATATCAGCAAGAAAGAACTTTAGATCTGCAGTAATGAAAGGTAGAGAACATTTAAAAGTATATAAACAAATTAAGTTTGGTATGATAACATCAGTAAATTATGAAAAATCAGTTCAGAAAATGAAAAAAAATCCAAAACCCAACACTGCAACAATTGTCTGCACAAAATGTTTCTCAACCATAGAAAAGAAACAATCCCATAAATGTTCTTCAAAAAAAGCAACCAGTAACATAACAAACAATATGGTTGCGGAACTGTCTGATCAGTAAAGAATTGCATCATACAGCAGTTCTAAAGAAAGAATAAAGAGAATTGTTATAAAACCCAAACAAATTAAAAAGATTCAAATCAGTTTAGAGAAATTATTGAATTATAAATCTATGATGAATGTGTCTGCGTTATATATACAAAAAACAAACTAACTTTTTTCGGTCACCAACTGGTCAACGCAAATGTTTTTCTGTCCATATCTTTAAAGATATGAAGAATAGGAAATTAGACTTTAATTCCTTTATAAAAATTGATTTCCTAGGTTTGATGTTAGTAATGGAAATTCAACCAAAACAATTAAAAAACCAATAGTGTGGGGTAACGTTTCTGAAATATTTGATATGGTAATTAATAAACGTGGAGAAAAGGGATTAAAATTATGGCAGATGGCAATTTTTTTTTTAAATATCTTTTAACTGAGCTAGAAAATAACACAAATGAAAGATTGTTGAGATCTAAGTATAAGAACAGTGCGAACTTGAAAAATTTGGTAAAGCTACAAATGTAAAAAAGATTATTTTGTTATGTATTGTTCCCGATGTGAAGGAAAGTTATAGAAATCTAAATTTAATGAAAATTGTTTTGAATGATTTTTCATTCAAGTTCATCGGCGATTTAAAAATAAATTTTATTGTAAACGGTCAACAAATTGCTTCTGCAAAGTATCCTAGCCTATACTGCTATGTATAATTGCAAGAAAAAGTAAGAAACTGTTCTGAACATTATAATGAATTATTAGTTGGTATTGAAAATGGCGACGATAAAGAAAACAATAACATTGATAAGTTTTTATTGCAGTTTAATTAAATTTAATTTTACATTTCTTAAATTAGTTGTTAGAAATTGCAAATTTGAAAATAGAAAACAAATGCTTCAGGCTGAAGACGTTCGGAAATTTAAGATATTTTTTCAAAATATTTCAATCTAATGGAAGTAATAAGAAATTTGCTATGTTAAGCAAATCAGTAGTGAATCTTCTACTCTTCAATGAATACGATGATGTAACTGTTATTCAAAAATTTATAGTTTGGAACAAATTAATAAAAAATTTAGATCGTAAACAAGCTCATCTTTGGCCAAAACAATCAAAAAATTACTATGGCAAAGTTTTTGCGGGGAATGCTTGCTGAACAATGTTGAAAAACTCTGATATTCTTGTTAGTGACAATATACTAGGAAATATCAGCTCATTGATAATTATTCCATACGTAATATGTTTCAAATCAATGGATAAAATTGTAAATCTTTGTTTCTCTACATCAAAACCGGATGAAAAAATCTTAAATTTAGAAATTGCAAACTTGAGAAAATATTTTGAAGCAACGGACTTTATTGAAACAAAACTTCATATTATTTTATACCATTTACTTCATGCGTTATATTACTTGAACATGCTGGTGAAACTATTCATAATAAATTTAAAAATGTATAGTCTCGTTATAATATCAATATAATTAATGATCCACGTTATGCGAAAAGATTAAAAAACGCAATTGTCGACTTAAATACATACCACATTTAATTTTGCAAACTTAATAACATTCTATTGTAAAGGGTTTTCCAATAAGAAGTTTCATTTTGAATAGCAGGCCATTTGGGCAGCTGTCAGTTTTGATCTTTTGACATTTGACAAGTAAAAACTACGCCGTTGATAAAAATAGAACGATACACGCTTCAACAACGCATTGAAATTATTAAAATTTACTACAAAAATAATTAAAAAAATTCAGTCACAGTTTGCAAAACTAAAACAATTTTTGGTCGTCGTAAAGCACCTTCTCGGCCGGCAATAGTAAACCTTGTAGAAAAATTTAAGCTGTTGGAACAAGTTTGTGATGTAAAGAATTAAAAGCGTGTGCATTGCTTAAGAACACATGAGAATATTGCTGATACGGGCTACGTAGTGTTAAAGAAAACCCAGGTTTGTCGATTCCTTGTTGATCTTTGGAATTAGACATTTCGCAAACAACATTAAATTGTATTTTGCACTTTTGACTTAAGTCTTAATGTTTTTAAAATTCAGTAAACACAAGAACTCAAGTTGGTCGATCACCATAAACGTCGTATCTTTGCTGATTAAGTCCTTTAAATGCATCAAAATGATCTGGAATGTCATCAAAAAATCATCTTTAGTGATGAGGCCCATTTTTACTTCGGAGGCTACGTTAATAAGCAGAATTGTCGCATTTGGAGCTCAGAAAATCTAAGAATAGTTGTTGAAAAGTCTTTGCATCCGCAACATGTCACTGTTTGGTGCGGTTTTTAGGCTGGCGGTGTGATTGGACCCTACTAAATATGAGGCTGGTGCAACTGTTACGGTGAATGGATGGCGCTACCAAGCTATGATTAATGATTTTTGATGGCCGGAATTGAAAGATATTGATGTGTACGACGTTTATTTTCAGCAAGACGGCGCTACGTACCCCACAAGCAACAAAACAATCGCAATTTTGCAAGAAAAGTTTTCTGGCCGTGTTTTTCTCAAAGAGGTGAACACAATTGACCACCGAGATCTTGTAATTTAACATCTTTAGACTTTATTCTTTGTGGCCACGTGAAAGACAAGGTTTATAGCAATGCTCCACAAATGATTCAAGACCTTAAAGATGGAATTTGTAAAGTTATCGAGGACATACAGCCTCAAATGTGCGAATTAGTCATGAAAAATTTCGTAAAAAGAATGTGGTACTGCCACCGTAACCGTGGCGACTATTTGACTGATATTGTTTTCAAATGTTAATGGCATACCTTTCTCTTTACAATTAAATAAACATTTATTGATTTTTTTTTTAATTTTCCCGTTTTTTTTTTTAATATCAAATGAAATGAAATGAAACCTCTTATTGGAAAACCCTATATTTTAAATACATGTCAATAAATTAAATACACAAATTATTTTGAGTAATACACTTAGACATAAACTGTAATTATTTAAAAACTTTTCAATTTTTTTAATTTTTAGTGTTTACAAACTGTTGGGCACTACTGTTTTAAAGAAGGAACAAATACAATATTTGTATTCAATTTTTTGTTATCTTTGCATGCTACTTTAAACATTAGCAAAAAGATTTAGTGTCGCCATTTTAATTTTTGCATTATTTCCATTCAAGACCAAGTTTTCTATAAAATTTAATATTTTTAAATTGTTGGACGGTATTGTTTTCAAGAAAAAGCAGATACAATTTTAATAATTTGCATTTTGTAGTTTACGAAAACTACCTTGATCAGAAACAATGAGTTCTAACGTCGTAATATTTATCAAACTTTTTTTCAATTCAGGACATCGTTGGATTTGCAAAGCCCGAGTCAGCCAAAATGTTTCCGACACTAAAAATGCAGTGAATTTTATATTATTTTCTACTTAAATCTAAAAACCAAAAGAGTTACTCAATCAGTACTAAGTGGGTATATTATTGTTTATTTTTTGTTGGACGCTGTATAGTTAATTTACTACAGATATTCTATAAATAGACTGGTCAAACTGGTTTGGACGCTTAATAGTATGCACAATCCGTGTCAAATATGTATATCTACAATAGAAAACATGTTGCAACACTGCCGGACGCTTTAAGGTAGAAAAGAGGACGCTCTATAACACATATTTTTTGTGTATATGTAAGACGCCCAAAAACAGAAAAATGTACGGACGCTAAAAGGTGGTTTTATAAACAATAGAAAAATGTTTTAGTTTGTATTTAATAAGAAAACCGCGTTAATCTTTTTGAGCTCAAGTATATTCACCTGCGAGCACTAGAAGTACGTTTCTTTTGTAGGGACGCCCAATGACAGGTTCTCATAGCGGACGCTTTATAGTTACCGAGATGTAAATATATATTTGCATCAAAATCTTTTTTGGAAATAAAGAAATTGGCTGCCTTGGATTTTTATATATACTCTCACACACAGCAGCAATGTTTTTAGCAAACCGTTTTAATGACGTACAAGTATTAACTAATTATTACTCAAACCAGATGACTTAAATTTAGCCACCAAAAATCGACTATTTGATTTGGCAGGACGGTTACGACTTGTAAGCCGATATTTGTGTAGTTTTTCCAAATAACTTAATTGTTTTTTGTAACTATGCATTGTTGTTCCAAATAATCCGGTTCGAAAAACCATATGTTGTTTGGTTCAAACTAGATTTTTTCTTT
The DNA here is from genome assembly GCA_963932245.1 of Tachinus rufipes. Classification (NCBI taxonomy): domain Eukaryota; kingdom Metazoa; phylum Arthropoda; class Insecta; order Coleoptera; family Staphylinidae; genus Tachinus; species Tachinus rufipes. Next base: position 17,044,527 of record OZ010748.1, on the reverse strand, counting down.
GTTGCATGCGTTTTAATGATATATGCTAAAATTTGGATTTAGTATAAGATGAGAAATAATATACTTATATTTAGTACTACAATTATATATATTCTGTCTGTAAAAAACATAATTAAATCTAAATTAGTGGTAAAAACATATTAGTTGTATTATTAACTTATTAAATATGGAGTGGTACCCATTATTTAATATTTTCTGTATTATTTTACAAAATACATATAAATCATATAAATTGTTTTATGCAAAGCCAAAACTTGTAAGCATTGTTGTTGTTCTGGCTTGAGTTTAATGCATTTTTCATAATTTTTATCATTTTTTTTCAAAATAATAAATTCCATAAAAGGTTGCTTTCATAGTACATTGCAACCAACATTGCAAATCTTCTTGACGCAGAAGTATGGATTTTTGTCCGAGTGTTTTATCACAAAATACGTCAGTTTCAACCGTATGCGGACAGAAGCTATTCTCAATCAAACTGACCAACGTCATGAGATTTACAAGTTAAGTTTATGTTAAAAATTAAGAGGCTTCGGACTGTTTCCTTAATATCGAGACCCAAAATATTCCCGAATGTAAGTCGATTTCGTTTTGTCAATTGCATGATTTATGAATAAGTACAACAAATAAATGTTAAAGAATAGTATCAATTTTTGCTACAATAATATAGGTGCAATTTGTCTAATAGTACTATATCATTTTAAAGCAGTACTGGTGCGGATTTAAATAATTACGATTTGTTTACGTTCATTGCAACACACTCGTTTACACATTCAATGAAATAAAAATATGATAAACAAACAATAAAAAAAAAAGTTTACGGAAGAAAAGAGGAAAAAACAAAAAAAATACAAAAACTATTCAGAATGTCATAAAACAAATAAATCTAGGTTAAAATTTGTAGCATTTATAAAAATAAAAACCTCGAAACAATATTTGAATAAAATATTTCTAACTTGGTCAATTCAACTTTTTACTGTTTTAAAATTAACATTTGAGGTACATCAATACCAAATACTAAACTAAACAACAAATCCATATCTAATTTTTTATTTGTCTTGATGTAACAATCTTACATAAGTTTTTTTAGACATAGATTTAAAAGTATCTAATAAACTAATTTTTTTTGGTGCATTTTTTGCGTATACATACAAGGTGTTAAAAAATAAAGTTAGTTGCCATAGCAACTATACTAAAAATAAAAATAAATATGTGTGTACCTGCCTTTATAATACTTAAAAAATTTAAAATTGTTTTTGAATCATATAAATCAGTTAAAAAATAACGGAGTTATTCAGCCGTACATTTTTAGTCTAACACCCTGTATATATAACTTATATTCATTTTTGGAATAAACATTGTTTCCATATCAGCAGCTTCCAAAACTACACCATTTTTTTTTTATTTTATTTAAAAACAAGCTATTCGGATTTTTACCGATTCAAAATTGACTAAAGACTTAGATTTTACAACACCGGCGTAATGTAGCTGATCTACTGCAAAAATATATTTATGTTCTAGTTACATATTTAGTACTTTCTAAATATTCCGTTTAAAAATAAAAAAACCTAAATTAAAATAATACAATATTTTAGTTTATAAAATGTCTAAAGTAAGAAAAATATAATAAATATTACAAACCTCATCAATATCAGAGAGTAAGTTATACTCTTCTTTATATGGTAAAGACACAGATGCTTGAAAAATGCATGTCAAAGTTAGACAAAGTAGTAACAACTTCATATCGAATACTGTTAGAAACGTAAACCAATTTTCACATTTTATACACAAGCCAATTAAAAGTTTTAATTATGCAAATATTCAATACTTCTTATCTTACCTATTTGTTTTGTCATTAGCGGGGAAGAATTACTTATAAAAATTTAATGTATTTGCATAGTTCAATAGATTAAACTTTCCACATACAGTAAACAAATTTCTATTTTAATGCCCCATTACAAATGATAAATACAGAACTTTATATTTTAGTGTTTTTATTGTTAAAACATTAAAACTATGCATTTTGTCTGTATCTATTAAAATTTACTAAAATCACTTAAAAGTGCAACTAAATATTTTTAATTGATAAATATTAAGCTATATTAAGGTTTTACAAAACTATTAAATTGCTTTCAAATTCGTACAAAGAATGTTAGATCAAATTTGTTGGTAAAAAAATTATAAGTTTTTTTTAAAGGGTTGTTTAAAACTGACTTTAATATTATTTTTATTAATCCATGTTTGATAAATGACGTACAAAAAAACTCAAAATTCAAAAAAACGGACGAGAACAAAGAATTATAGACAAAAAAACGGCTGTTCCTAAGATTAAAAAACTGATAAAAATTGTGGTACTTTTTGCAAGCATCTTGATAAGTATGAAAGTGAGATAATTCTTAGAAAACCACTAAAAATCGTAAATAACGTAATTGATAACAACAAAACCGCGACGTTGTCGCAAGAATCTGTCCAACTCACAATTTTAACGCAATGAGCAAAACTATTAAAACGGAAAAGAGAAGAAAAGACATTGCGGACGAAAAAGTAATTACTACCGAAACAGTAGAAAATGTCTTAATTTGTCAAAAAAAAAGTAAAAAAATTAGACAAATCATTTGAAAGCCAGTTAATTCTTCTCTCCTCTTTTTTTCCCGCAATTTTTAAAGACGGTAAGACACTTTCTTTAAGGAGTGCGGATGTTGGTGCCGTCGTGGAAATTTTTACTGTGTGTGTTGTTCAAACAGCAAATGTGTTTGTCCCAAAGTCTAGCAGTCAGCTTGCCGGACTCTCTGCTTTATGATGGTACGAGGAATTAAAGATAGACGTAGAACAGAAAAAACGAACCCGCAATAAATTTCAACGTTTTCCAACGCAGGAATATTTAATTGCTTTTAAAAAACTGCGAGCCGTTGCTCAGCGCAAAATTTTTGCAAACAAGCAACCATCGTGAGGTATGGAAGATTAAAAAATAAACGGTTGTAAGACCTGTTCTTAAAATCGACGGCCAAAACATTGGCGATGAAGCTAAATTTGCATGTTCTGGCTAAACATATTAAATCCATAAATAGTTCTCTAAACTACAAAAAAAAAACAATCTAGCAGAACAGAAAAAAATTGAAGATTCTTCTAGATTTCTCTTCTCAAGAATTGTTGCCATACAACTTTACCTTTTTTTTGGAACCATCACTTAGTTAATTTATCTACAGCACCCGATCCAGAAAATGTTTCAGTATGTATCAGTTTATTCGGCAGCTGCCGGATATAATTCAATATAGCATCTAAGCGTCAACCTTTCATATTGGATAGAGGCCATTACTAAAACAAAGCAAGATCTAAAAACTGCCAAATGCTATCGACCAATCTGTCTGATTTAATGTTTTGAAAAACTGTTAGAAAAAAATGATCAACAACGGTTTAACGGTTTGGTGAAGATCCTGGAGACCTTTGGGTTTTAGAAAATACACCAGGCGGGGTTCAGAAAGTACTACAATACAACTGATAAATTGGTATAGTTGGAGAATTTTATTCAAGAAGTTTTTCTAGAAAAAAAAAAAACTTTGTAGCGGTGTTTTCTGATTTGGAGAAAGCGTACATTATAATGTAGAGATATAAAATTTTTCAAAAGTTGAACGCATGAGGACTCAGAGAACGCTTGTCTTTGTTTGTCGCGTTTTTTGTGCAAGATCAAAAATTTAAAATTAGAATAGGAAACACCTTCTGTATGTTTAGAAAACGTTTTTTTTCAAGGGTCGACAATTAGCGTCACTTTCTTTGCTATAGCGGTTAACGACATTGCAGCTTTGATAGTCATATCGACCAAAAATATTTGTATGTCAATGCTTTGGTAGTTTATATAAAGGAAGATACCAACCCTGTTATAACTCATCAACTTCAAACCACTACAAATAAAGTAAACTAAGATGCTGAGGCATAGGGTTTTTGTTTTTCATTAGCAAAAACCACATGCGTACATTTTTGTTGCCTCAGACAACTTCATTGCGACCCCGTAAATTTTTTGCGAGAAACGAGAACTGCATACGTTGAAACCATTTTTTTAGGCTTTTATGATTGATTTTTTTTTTCTTTTAAAACACATATAAAACAGCTAGTTACTAAAAGTTTTCTAAAAAAGCTCTAAACATAATTAAGTGTCTAGCTAGTATAAAATATAGACCGCAAAAAGAGGTACTGTACAAACTCTGATTTTACCCAGAATTAATTATAGTTGCACTGCATACTCATCCGCTAAAAATTGTCGGTAAAAAGTTTTGGATGCTGTTCATTATGCAAGCATAATGTACGCAATGAGAGCATTCCGGACAAGTCCTACAACAAGTCTATGCAGCAAATCGAGTGTACCTCCGCTAGCCATACGACGCAAACGCGCTGTACTTCGGTACCAAGCGGCAACATAAACAAACAAATTTTTATTAATAATAAAGTATGAACATAGGCCTACCGTCATTAGGCCAGTGTCCGTCCGAGCGCAAAAGCTAATAGAAAGTTTAAATATTTGTCTTCTTATAGTATTCAAAATTGGGTTCTGTAAAGTTTTGCATTGGCTTCTCTTAAGGGTAAAAGCACGTTTGTATTTGACTTTATTAAAAAAATACATTGACGGCTCCAAGACGGACCGCGGTCAAAGCGCATTTGTTGTTAATGGGGCGGCTTACTTGTGGTTGCTTCATAAAAATTATACGCAATATATAAAACTCTGTGCCACTTTGAAATGTCTAATTGCAGATTTGTTTTGACTCGTTTAGTGCCATTTTCAGAATTAGTTTGATATACTTGGTTGATTTGTTGGTTCGGCTCATACATGTTTTGATCTATAAACTGATTCGGTGTTCCTAATTTATGTAGGTATTAAAAGAAATAAACTGGGCGGCGGATGCGGATCACACAAACGATATTCCTGTAATTCCCGAATTTACTTCCTAAAAAGTGTAAACTGATTTTTTTTTGTGTTTATTGACTAATCAATGTTAGTAGTTTATAGAACACCGTAGTCTTTTACAACTTTAGTACTAAGCTAAGTTTGCTGTTGTTCATGATAAAAATGGGCTAAAATATGATATCAAGGAAAAGGCCGAAGCATTCGCTGACAACCAGGAACTCTAATGCTCCCCCCTTTTTAACAGGGACACTGATCTGAAGCACATTAATAGAGTTCACCGAAAGGTCAGGGGTTTCTTACGAAATGTCAACGATAATCCGCCGCTAAACAGCGTTTGACCGTCCCGCGTTAGAGAAATCTTATCTCGACTTAAAACCCGATTCGCGCCAGGACGAAACGTTATTCCAAACAAGACGTTGAAAACTTTTTTTTTTAATGGCTATGACCAACATTGCAAATGCTATACTGCGTACAGGGCACTTTCCATCAGTTTGGAAAGGCTCTCACGTAATCAGCATCCCAAAACCTAGGAAAGACAGGATGTTTCCTCAAAACCATCGGCCAATCAGCCTTGCAAGGTCATAGAAAGAGTAATTCTAGACATTATCCAAAAACACGTCAAAGCTAACTCTCTTCTACCCGACCATCAACATTGGTTTCGGCGTAAATACTCTGTTGTTCATCAGCTTAATCGAGTGACCAAACACATTATCGAAGGTTTTAGACTGAAAAAGTCCACAGGGGTGATTTTTTTTGATGTTGAAAAAACCTTCGATAAGGTTTGGCACAAAAGTTTGCTACTCAAACTGCAAAGACAAAGGTTCCAACTGCGTCTAATAAGGCTTCTGGCGTCTTACCTGAAAAGCAGAACTTTATTAGTCAAACTCCAGAATCACGTATCTACCCCTCGCAGATTGAGTCTAGGATACCACAAGGCTCTTTTCTATCGCCTTTGCTTTTAACCTTTTCGTTGCTGACATGACATTGGGCAGAAAGCACGGGATTAAAATGGCGCAATATGCCGATGATACGGCACTAATGTTTAGTTCCAGGTTACCGATGGTAATCACTATCCGACTTCAAAAAGCCTCAAAAAATCTCAAAAAGTGGCTCAGAAAATGGCAAATCGGGGTCAACCCAGAGAAGAGCTAAGATGTCCTCTTCACCAGGCGACGTCACAAACCTCATGGAAGGGTACACTTAGACAAAATTTCAATCCCCTGGTTAAGCTCTGCTAAGTACCTGGGCATCACCTTTGACAAGGGCTTTACTTACAAGCTACACGTACAAGCTATTCTGGACAAAGCAAAAATGACAAAAAATTTTCTCGTACCGATCCAAAATAAGCTCAGGATCTTTACGAGCATCATCAGGCCGCAAATCGCATTTAGATCTTCAGTCTGGGGGACAGCTGCAAACACACACCACAAACGTCTTGAAGCATTCCAAAATCCGATTCTGTGTTGGATTGTCGGAGCCCCCTGGTACATCAGGAACAAAGACATTCGTAACAATCTGGGGATACTACTGCTGCGACAGTATTTGGAAGCTTTTGGTTAAAAATTACTTTGCTAAACTCAGCACCCACTCCAACCTGGACCTGGCCAGGTTGGCTAAACCAGACAAGAAGCAACACTCCGTCAGGAGACCGATCAATCAGATTGCATTGTAACAAAGGGGACTCCCTACCAATCATCCCAAAGCCTATAGGGCTACTCACCCAGCTTCTTCCCAATTCCATCTTATCAAAGGAATAATATAATAATAATAATAATAATAAAAATAATAATATTAATAATAAATTTATTTTTCTAAGATATGCTGTTTGTCTAATAAGGTAACAATAAGTATTACATATAAATAGATATTGCATATAGTAGAAAAAAATGTCAAGTTAAAATACTCAGAAGTAATCGAAAAACTCTTTTAAATTGTACGGCTCTATTTCTATTAATAATTTCTTTATTTCGCTTTTGAAGTTTATTGATCTATCCGTTTTTAAATTCTAAGGCAGTGCATTATAAAATTTTATGCTAGCATAGAGTGCTGTTTTTTCTACCATAGTAAGATTATGTTTTGGGTATATGTACATAGTATTTACATTTCTTGTATTAATTTGATGCTGTTGAAGATATGGTGCAAATAGGTTTTTGTTAGTAAAGATAAATATTAAGCATTCCATTATGTATAGAGCGGGTATGGTTAACAAGCGTCGAGTTTTAAAAATGCCTTTGCAAGATGTTTGATAACTTAAATTACAAATAATTCTTATTGCCAGTTTTTGGAGCAGAAAGATTTTTTTACTCTGGGAAGCATTTCCCAAATAATACCATAACGTGCTCTTGAGTAGAAACACGCATAATATACTGTCATTAATGTTGACTGATTTACATTTTTTTTTAATATGCGTAATTTAAACAGAACTTTTGAAAGAGTTTTTTGTGCTTCATTCATGTGAAATGTCTAGTCCAAGGTACTATCTACATGGATTGCAAGAAATTTACAGGTTTCTGTGTATTGATACAGTTCGTTGTTTAGTTGAATGCCTTTAGGATATTCGTATCGGTTGTTTTTTGTTTTAAAAATAATACAATTTGTTTTGTTTGTATTTAAGATTAATTTGTTTTCGTTTAACCATGTGCCAATCGATTTCAGGCTACTGTCTGCCTGTGCACACGTATTTTCATACCCCTTTCCTACTACTATCAGATTGGTGTCATCGGCATAGTTTATAATTTTAGATTTTGCATCTGTTGTGACTTGTGGCAGATCATTGAAGTATATTATAAATAGTAATGGCCCTGCATTACTTCCCTAAGGGATGCAGATGTGTGAGGAAGGCATGTGCCAAAAGGTACAAACTTCCATAGGCAATTCAATGAGCGGTTTGTAGTCAATAGGCGCCCGACAGAGTGAATCCAAGACTTTTCCAGTCTAAGAAAAAATTTTACCGTCTAACCCAAAAAAAAAATGTGATATTAGATAAGGTTTATTTTTTTAATCTCTGGCACAAAGATTGTTAGTTTTAATTAATTTTTATTTTATTTTAATAACATTTATATACATTTATTTAGTTTGAAACACAATATTACTTATTTATGTTTAATAAATTTTTTTTATTAAATAAATCAAACTGTATAACCGCTCTTTATCCCATTTAAACACACGAGTTCAAGGAAGACGCGTGTGCACGCCAAAGCATCTTCTTTCTTCTGACAAGCAAGACCGATTTATTACGGGAATATCCAATTACGTGCGCGTTCTAGTTGTATATGGGTAATTCCATTAGTTTATGACTTATCGACTAATTTGAGAAAGTCAACTTCTTCAATTTTTAGGGATCAAAATATGGATGAAATAAATGAGATTCTCAAAATTTTAGACTTTGGAATATTGCCTGTTTAAAATGACACACATTTGAAAGTCACAAATTTTAGAATAAAACGTCTTTTTTAGCTTATTTTCTATCTCAATTTTTGGGCTAAGATAAAAAGATCTAAGATGGTTCAAATTATTCTTTTTTACATGTACTTTAATACCTATTTTTTTTATGTTTAATAATGTGGCAGTCATTTTAATCTATTAAACTTCAAACATTATTCCAAAAAACTCGTAAATTTAGCAAAATCGCAAAATTATGCTTTCTTTAAACCGTTCTAACTTAGTAAAATTTTATAGAAATTTGATCTACAAAGCCTTTCTTTAAAGTGATCACACAAGACTTATAGAATCAATATATATTCACCACTATTTTGATGCAGGAAATTGCACATGTTTTTGCGATCTTCAAAACTTGTAATTTTTAGGTCCCGAAAAAACAAGGTGATTTCGTAACGATACTTTAGAAACCACCGCATTGCCATTAGAACAAAAGAATTAGCAATTGACATAATTTATTTTCAACTTATAAATAAAATATTTATAAAGCATATATTTTAGTAATCATTTTGCAACTATTATAAGATAAATTTGTTAATTTTTTAAAATTTAAATATAAGCTATAATTGCTTACATTAATAATAATATAAATATTTTGCAACAATAAGATAACAATTGTTGAATATTTGTATAAATATTTAGTATAAAATTGAAAAAAAATACGTTCTCAACAGTTGCAAACATGAAGTGGTTACTACTTTGTCTAGCTTTGCCATGCATAATTTATGCAGATGAGGTTTGTAGTACTTATTATTGTATCTTTAACAACATAGTTTTTATAGAATTAAAATATTATTTGTTGGTTTCAAAACAAAACTAGTTTACTCATTAATCAAAGTTTCAATATTATTTTCATTGCGTTTGTTAATTACTTTTGATTTATCCTCTGAAAGTTTTTTATAAATATTTGCGTATAATTCTGTTACTTTTTTCTTATGTGTTTTTATATTATTTTTAAATTTTGTGAAAGTTTAGACTTTAAACCAACATATATAAAAGAGATTTTTTTAGAAATATGGCTAACTAATTATTTCCATAAGTTTAAGTTTTGTGGATGAATGGATAGAATTGTTGTAACTGTTATAAGCTAGGATTGCGTAGAGCATGTAATTTTGTGGTATTTTATTAAAATAAAATGATTTGAGTAGGCGTATGTGTTCAATTAAACTAGAATATAATCTTACTATCAAGCCATTAGAACTTGGATTATTTGGTGAGCAAAAGTGCATCTCTACATTGTGTATTTTTAATAAGTCCGGAATTATGTTATTCTTGAATTTCGGGCTTTTATCTGATTGTAGGTAAACCATGATGTGAAAAATACACATATAATTTATTAGTTATTTCTATAGCATTGACTTGTGCTTATTTTAAGAATGAATCAATTATGGTTAAAAATTTCGCTTCTAATATTTTCTAGTCATGATATATATTATTTCAAATGGTATCTTTGATGTTAATGTTATATTAAACTTGACTTTAATTAATAATTATTCATACTTAGCCTGCTGACGTATCTAACATTTATTAATAAACAGTTGTATTGTTGTTTTTAAATTTGTAGCATAATGTGTTGTTTAATTCTTTTGTTGGTCTTGTTTCTTTTTGATAATCTGTTTTTGAAGTTTGGAAACATTCAATTGTTTGATCAATTTTACCTTCTGGTATATCAATAAGTTTTTGTTTGGAGCATACAAATTTACAAGCGTTTGAGTCAAAATTATATTATTTTTTTGATGAGTAGTTAGACGTCCTTGTATATGTAGTAATAGGGTTGGATGGCATAAACGGACAATTATTTAAAATTTATTTAATCTTTATTATCGAGACGTTTCGGAAATTTAAACATTTTTCCTTCTTCAGTCGAAACTATAACGGAAACACACTTACAAAACAATTACAGCTTAATATGTTTTTAACGTGTAATTAGTATATTAAGCTGTAATTGTTTTGTAAGTGTGTTTCCGTTATAGTTTCGACTGAAGAAGGAAAAATGTTTAAATTTCCGAAACGTCTCGATAATAAAGATTAAATAAATTTTAAATAATTGTCCGTTTATGCCATCCAACCCTATTATTATATTATTTTATAAACATTTAGCTGTTTAAAATATGAACTATGTGGTGTATTTGGAACGATATAATTATGTTAAAAAAATATAGAGTCATTTTTGAAAATATTTTCTGATATTTTTTACAAAGACGTTGTTTGTTGTATAAGGGTGTGTCACATAGAGTTTGGCTAAAGAGTGCTGTACTAACTCTAAAACTATTTGATTATTTGATGCGTTTAGAGGAAAATGAGTAATTTGAATTTGCAAGTCTATATTATCTTCATTTGAATGCTGGGATTTATCATTGTCATTGTCAATAGGAGACAAAGTATCTAAATTTGGATCAACTTTTAACGACTCAAATTTCACAAGATTGATTTTGTTTACATAGATTTCTACGCAAAAAAGCATGTGCATTAATGTTTTGTGTACCTTTTTTATAGAATATTTGATAGTCAAACTTCTCTACTTTTAATTGCCAACGGATTAGTTTTGAGTTTGGCGGTTTTAGTAAAATTAACCATTGGTTTATGGTCAGTTATTGTTATAAATTTTGTACCATAAATGTATGGTCAAAAGTATTTGCATGCACAAACTGTTGCTAAGAGTTTTTTTTTATAGTGTTATAATTTCTTTCTGATTTGTTTAAAGTTCTGGATGCAAAAGTTTTGAGCCTTACAAAAGTATGAAACCTATAGCAAACTCACTTGCATTGATAGTGACATTAAAAACTTTTGTAAAGTCAGGGTATTGTAAAATTGGTTTGTTTATTAGAAAAATCTTACAATTGTTAAAACACTACGAATTTGGAGTTATAAACATTTTTAGCATTTTTTTTTAAGATATATTAAGCATATTTTATTATTTAACCATTTTAGGATGTGACGTAATACCATAAAAACTCTTGAAGTGGTATACAACAATTACATTTTTAAAAATATTAATTGCATTGCATTTTACATTTAACATCGTTATTCAAGGCAAGAATTCCAAATTATTATTATGTTACAGTGCGGGATTTTAACTCCTGAAGAAAATGCAGTGCTGCTAGATTTGAACAAAGATAATTTACCTATCCCAGAAGCATTGAAATGTTATTTGCTATGTAACATGAAACAAACCGGTTTTGCATTTGAATATCTTGGAAAAGAACTTGGAGGTCGTAGTGAATGTCTTAAAAAACACCAGCCGGAAAATTCCTGTGACAATGCTTACAAATTTTATCTTTGCATATTAAGAAACCTTGCAAAAAGTGAAAGAGGATATTAAATAAATATATCTTTACTATTTAGTATTAATATATGTTTTTCTTAGAAATTAGGTTAACAGCTTACACAAATGCAAATTTAGCGGATGTGGTTAAAACGTTTGACATTTTTTTTACAAAAACAACAAAACACATAAGCAAAGTTTTTTATAATTGTAAAATTTTTACATACAAGATAGATAGCAATAAAAACTTTACTATGCCTTCAGGTGTATTTAGCAGGAAACAGAAATTCTAAGATGATGTAATTTAAATTATAGTTAACCCTTTTATTACGGCATATGTTATTGTAAATTTTTAATAGGATTGAATATGAAGTTCAAGTTGGTTGCGACGGTTACTATGTAGTACCACTTCATATTTAATAAGTTAATAAAACAACTACTATGTTTTTACCACTAATTTAGATTTAATTATGTATTTTACAGAATATATATAATTGTAAATATATGGTCCTTCAAACCGGATTATTTGGAACAACAATGCATAGTTACAAAAAACAATTCAGTTAATTGGAAAAACTACGAAAATAACGGCTTACAAGTCGTAACCGTTCTGCCAAATCAAATAGTCTTAATCGGTTTGAGTAATAATCAGTTAATACTCGTACGTCATTAAAACACAAAGTTTGCTAAAAACATTGCTGCTGTGTGTGAGAGTGTATATAAAAATCAATGACAGCCAATTTCCTTATTTCCAAAAAAAAATCACAACAGATATACTTTTAAAATAAACTACAGTTACAACATTTGTAGATTTTGATTTATATATATGGGTATATCCATTACTTTTCGACCAACTTGAAAAAGTCGACCTCTTTGATTTTGCTCAAATTTTCAGGGATCAAAATATAGATGAAAAAAATGAGATTTCCAAAATTTTGGACCTTAGAATATTGCCTGTTCAAAATGACACACATTTGAAGGTCAGAAATTTTACAATAAAACGTTATTTTTAGCTTAATTTGTATCTCAATTTTTGGGCTTCTGGAAAATAATAGAAAGGTCTACGATAGCTCAAATTATTCCTTATTACATGTACTTTAAAACCCATATTATATTGTTTAATATCGTCGCAGTCATTTTGATATATTAGGCTTTAAACAATATTCCAAAAAAACCCGTAAATTTAGCAAAATCGCAAAACTTTGCTTTCTTTAAACCGTTCTAACTTTGTCAAATCTTAACAAAATTTGATTCGCAAGGTCTAGATTTCCTCATGTTTAATCTCCTTTTGAAGTGATCACACAATACTTATAGAATCAATACGTATACACCATTATTTTGATGCAGGAAGTTGCACATGTTTTTGCGATCTTCAAAACTTGTAATTTTCAGGTCCCAAAATAGCGCTGTCACCCTATGTCGATTTTAGTCAAAATTTCAGTAAATACTTTTTAGAACACAAGAAAAAAGGTTATTCATATGAGAAATGGTATATCGGGCATTATCAAGAAATGTTTAATATTCAAAAATTTGTCAAAATCGGCAAACCGCACATTTTTGTATCTCAATTTTTAGGCTTCTGGAAAAAGGTAAGAAGGTCTACGTTGGCTTAAAATTATCCTTATTGCATGTACTTTAAAACCCATATTCGTATATTTAATGTTGGGGCAGTCATTTTGATATATCAAGCTTTAACCATTAATTAAAAAAAAAATTGTAAATATTGAAAAGTTGCTAAATTATGCTTTGTTTAAACCGTTCTAACTTTGTCAAATCTTAAAGAAAATTGATCCACGAGGTCTAGATTTCTTTGTGTTCAATCTTTCTTTAAAGATATTATACTAGACTTATAGAATCAATTTATATTCACCACTATTTTGATGCAGGAAGTTGCACATGTTTTCGCTATTTTCAAAACTTGTAATTTTCAGGTCCCGAAAAAACGCTGTCACCCTATGTCGATTTTAGTAAAAATTTCAGTAAATACTCTTCAGACTACAAGAAAAAGGTTATTTATATGAAAAATGGTATATTGGGTATTATCAAGAAGCCATTGAGAAAATGCAAGTCGTTGTGCTGCGCCGCCTGGTTGTAGCTGTTTTACTTTTGATAATAATATGGGTGAACATTTTCACTAAAAAACGCGCCAAAAAAGTTGTTTTCTGTGAGAAAATCTCAATTGCTAGGGCATTACCATTACAGAGTCCGTAAACAAAAATAATATTTGCATATTCTCTATGTTAAACAGCATTTTTATCAAATTTCACTAACCGAACAAAAGAAAACTGTTTTAACAAGTATCAAAAGCTTGCATCAATGCACACTTGTTAAAGTAATGTTGTTCTGTTTGTGTTTTTTTGCTAAATAAATTTTTTTTTAAATATTTTGTATTTGTTGAGTATCTCAAAAACAAAACAAGATAGACAAACAATGATTTAGATTTTCTGAATTTTGACGATTTTTGAATATAAAAAAATTCTTGATAATGCTCAATATATCATTTTTCATATAAATAACTTTTTATTTGTGGTCTGAAGAGTATTTACTGAAATTTTGACTGAAATCGACATAAGGTGACAGCGGTTTTTCGAGACCTAAAAATGACAAGTTTTGAAGATCGCAAAAACATGTGCAACATCCTGCATCAAATTAGTGGTGAATATGTATAGATTTTATAAGTCTTATGTAATCATTTTAAAAAAAGATTGAACACAAAGAAATATGGACCTCGTGGATCAAATTTTTTTAAAATTTAACAAAGTTAGAACGGTTTAAACAAAGCATAATTTTGCAGTTTTGCTTAATTTACGGTTTTTTTTTGGAATAATGTTTGAAGCTTGATGTATCAAAATGACTGCTCTAACATTAAATAGACAAATATGGGTTTTAAAGTACATGTAATAAAGAATATTTTGTGCCATCGTGGACCTTCTTATCTTTTTCTAAAGGCCCAAAAACTGAGATACAAAAATGTGCGGTTTGCCAATTTTGACAATTTTTGATTATTAAAAAATTCTTGATAATGCCTGATATACCATTTCTCATATAGATATCCTTTTTTCTTGTGCTCCAAAGAGTATTTACTGAAATTTTGACTAAAATCGACATAGGGTGACAGCGCTTTTTTGGGACTTGAAAATTACAAGTTTTGAAGATCGCGAAAATATGTGCAACTTCCTGCATCAAAATAGTGGTGTATACGTATTGATTCTATAAGTTTTGTGTGATCACTTTAAAAAGAGATTAAACACGAAGAAATCTAGACCTTGTGGATTAAATTTTGTAGAGATTTGACAAAGTTAGAACGGTTTAAAGATAGCAAAGTTTTGCGATTCTGCTAAATTTACGGGTTTTTTTGGAATAAAGTTTGAAGCTTAATATATCAAAATGACTGCCACGATATTAAACATAAAAATATGGGTTTTGAAGTACATGTAATAAGAAATAATTTAAGACATCGTGGACCTTTTTATCTTTTTCTAGAAGCCCAAAAATTGAGATAAAAAATAAGCTAAAAAAGACGTTTTATTGTAAAATTTCTGCCCTTCAAATGTGTGTCATTTTGAACAGGCATTATTCTAAGGTCCAAAATTTTGGGAATCTCATTTTTTTCATCTATATTTTGATCACTGAAAATTTGAGCAAAATCAAAGAGGTCGACTTTTTCAAATTGGTCAAAAAATAATGGAATTACCCATATATATATATTATATTAGTAATGAATTAAGTTATATGGTAAATGTTATGTTATGTTTAGTTGTAGAATTTTTAAGGCCAAAAGGCATGAAATAAACTATTATTATTATATTCCAAGCACTAATTTAGAGTTGATTAAAATCATGAAAACCTTTTTTTGTTAAAATTAGCTTTTTTGAAATTGAGTTTGTTGTTTTCAACAAAAAATCTTAAAATGTTCCCTTTGAAGTTTTTCTTTATTAGCACACAATTGGTATGAGCTACATTGAAACATGTTATTAGGTGAAAGAAGCCCAATTGAATGGCTTTTAATTTAAAATTCATTCTTTGATTTATGACAAAAGTACGGTTAGAGATAGATCTAGATAGCTGTTCAAAAAAGGTGGACCATTTAATTGCCTATAATTTTTATATCTTATTTTTTTTTATTTAGACTTAGAAAAGATATTTTAAATATTGTATAAAAAAACAAAAAAGTTTTTGACGTGCAATTTTTTGGGTGGCCTATTAGTTGCCTATGAGTTTATAAATAAAAAGTGTCTCAAATAAACTTTCCTACTCTCCCTTGAAGTTTGTTACTCCTATTCATTAACACCCTGTATAATATATTTATTCCATATAATTTCATATAATTTATAATCTTCTTTAGCATACTCAATAAATGTTGAAAGTAGGAATGTTTGTAAGATACTGACTATCAATATACGTTTTGTTTGCAAAGTAAAGTTAACAAAAACAATTTATAAAGTAAGAAATAAAATATATGACAAAAAACAATTATAACAAAAATAATATTCCAAAGAAATTACAATAAATTTTTTATTAGTTTCTATTTTTATTGTAGGCATTATTTTTTTGTTTTTTTTTTTAATAAAACTTGCAATCTGTTGGACGTTGAAAGGCATAAATTAAATTTGCAAGTTTTTGAAAATTTGGTCAACAAACAATAATTTTTAATCTATAATTGTTTTTAAAAACTCTAATGTTTTTTACTTGCTGCAATGTTTGATCTTTGTGTTTAATTAACAAACTGTTATTGTGTAATTTACTTGCAAAATTAATAAACAAGTTAGCAAATTATAATACTAATTTCTTTTGTATGTATGTACCATAAAATACTCTCGGGGTGGCATACAAAAACTACATTTTCATTGATTGGATCAACAGCACTGCATTTTACATTTAACATTATTAACTAAAGCATTAATACTAAATTATTATTATGTTACAGTGCTCGGTTCTACCTACTAAAGAGGTGGATTTGTTGATGAGAGTGACTAAAAATGATCCACCTATCGAAGAAAGAATACAATGTTGGTTACAATGTTATTTTAAAAATATCGATTTCGGACAATATTTTGAAACCAAAGATCGTAAAAATTGCCTTAAATTCAAGCCGAAAGAGTCCTGTACCGATGCTTACAAACTTTGGCTTTGCATGAAAAAATTTATATAACTTATATGTATTTTGTAAAATATAACAAAAGATATTAAATAAATATATATATATATACATATATACCAATACTATTTGGTTTTAATATATGATTTCCTTAAAAATTTGTATTTGTATATGTGGACAAACAATGGACTTAATTTTTTTTTTTTTTATATATAAATCAACAAAACACATAAGCAGTTTTTTTATAATTGTAAAATTATTACATATTAGATAGATAAAACCTTTACTACGCCTTCAGGTTTATTTCAACAAGTTAAGAAGATTCCATCAGCAAGCCAGATTTGAAAAGGCGTTGCACCACATTTATCAAGGATAAATCCACCAACACGAAGTACGATCTAATTGTCAAAAAATCGATGAAAGTTACCGGAATAATATTCAGCATTATCCAGTAATAATTTGATTCTGTATCTTCGTGACAAAATTGATTAATTTAATTCATTATTATCTCTTCTGAATACATGAATATTCTGAATAAGACAATTTAGATTTAATTTTTAAATATTATAAGCTCAAGTTTCTATAACTTTTGATGTCAGTTACGATTACAATAAAAAACAAGAAGTAGTTAATATATATTGCTAATTTATTTGATCTTAAAACTGATAATATAATTAAATTAATAAAAGAGTATTAGAATTTAAGATTCTTTTGCAAATTATAATCTGACCGCAGAAATAAACGTTTTTAAAAAGATATGATTAAAATTTATTAACGAAATGAACAGGCTCATATGCCTTAACATAGACTGAACTAAATAGTTATTCTAAAAGTATTTATATAAATCAAAAGTGTTTAGTAAGCTTAAATCTATGTGCAGATGCACGGTGTAAATAATATCTAAAATAACATGTTGTTTATTATTCTGCTGAGCTTGCATCTGTGTGGATGAATGACGTTCATATAACTTGCTGATCTTGCGTCTGGGTTAATGAATGGCGTTTATATAACTATTGAATGGCGTTCATATAACTCCTCCATCCTTAGATTAGAATTCTGGGGTTTGGAACAGGATTCGGCAATGTCACATCTGGATTAGGTTCTGATTCTATCTCATTTTTAATCCGTAGATTTTTAGCATAATTAAAGACATAATATATTATGATGATGATAATTGTAACATAAATAATAATTGTCCAGACACTGATGTTGTTGTAGTGTAGAGGCTCTTCCAATATTGTTTGGATTTTTTGGTCTTGCATGTTTAATGCGTTGTGGATGTTCTTTGTTTTGTCAAGATTATTAGAGTTCAGTTTCATTGGCTTAAACTTAGCCATTGAGTTGGTGTTTTCAATTTTAAATTTGATTGTAGGCAAATTAATATATTTGAATTTGCTCTTGGAGTTTTTATAACTTGGAATGGTAATATTTCCAATTTTAATTTCACAGATAGAATTTGTTTCTAGAACATACGTTCTTTGAAGTGGTATGTTATCTTTGTTAGGGCCGCAAACTTGTATAGCTACTACTTTAACTAGTAAAAAGACAATCCATTTGTTGTAATTTTCTAATTCTCGATTAGGACTGGTATTTGTTGGCAGTTGGTAATATTTTTCGAATACTTTAACATTTGTACTTTGCATGGGGCTTCATCTTTGTGGATTCTTGTTGGGTATACGTCGTTGCAGATGAAATCTTCAGGCGTTATTTCTTGGCAGTTTGTGTCAAAAAACATGTAATTTCTTTCGTTTAGGATAAGGTATTTGGACTGCGGTAAAATAGTTTTGAATGTTTTGTTTTCAGGGATTGGTAGTGAATATAAATGAAAATAGTTGTAGTTTTCATTTTTAACAATTGAAATTTTGATAATAAATATGATTTTATTCTCTTTACTGTAGCTTGTGATGTTAACAATTTTCTCAAACAATAACAAGTTCTCTATCTTTGGAATAAAAGGTAACTTGTTCGTTAATAAATGGTTATTGATTAGTTTTATTTCCATTAATAGCTCGCTTGGTTCAATCATAGAATTATGAAATATGTTTAATTTAGAAAACGTGATGGCAGTTTCTATTCGATCTAGAATCTCATTGATTACTTGATAAGACGTGATTACTTGAGATATTATGACATGTGTTAAAAATAATGGTAAGTTTGAATATTCTTTAACTCGACTGTTTTAATAATGCTTTCAATTTGTAAAATTTGAGATTGTAAATTTAATTGATTGTGAGCTAGAGTTTTGGTACTTTCTTCAAAAGTTTGTATCAATTTTTGAAGAAGTGTTATTTGGTCTTTAACTAACGATTTAATCTTAACTAGGTTTTTAGAGAGTATTGTGAGTGTTGTGCAGTATCATATCTCTCTGCATCATTATTATCTAGGTTAATGACTTAATCACATTTCCAAGTTCATTTATGAGTCCTCGTTTTGTTTTTTTTATTATTTAGACGGTTTATTTGATTTATTAACGTTGATATTTTATGTTCTAATATATCAACTAACCGATATGAATTATAACACTCTTTATTGTAATTAGGTTTGGTTTTGTTACTTTCAAATGCAATTTTTAATTTATTGAAGTTTGTTTGAAGTGAGTGAAACTCATTTATTACTTTCGATATATCGAATATTTGGATGAAGGACCGATGGTTAATTTTAAACTGTGCGTTGCTTATTTTGAGTGGTAATAAACCAAGGTTGAAATTTAGGTTTTGGAGTTTTGGGGAAGTTAATTCACTACTGCTGTAGGTGATGAACCTGTAACAAAAGTTGGTTTTTTTAATTCTTTTACTTGAATTATTTGCTTTTTGTTTTTATTTTGTTCATTAGTAATTTCTACTCTATTTTGGTCTAAGACTTTTGTTATTTTATATGGTCTAATAAATTTGTTATTTTTCTTGTTTCTAGTATTGAGGTTTTGTTTATAAACTATTTGTCCTAGATAAAATTTATTTGATTTTGATATAATTTTATGTTTGTTGTTTATAATCTTTTCAGTTACTTCTTGATAAACATGTTTTAATTTTTCTTTATGATTTTCAACATAACCATTGTAGAAGGAAATTGGTGCAAAAATTTTGAATGGACTTTTTGATTGGGTATGACCAATAGTTAGTTCAAAAGGTGTAAAGTTAGTTAAACTATGTATTGAACTATTTTATTCTATGATAGCATAATCCATTAAATTGTTATTATTTGGGTAATTTTCTTTTAGTAAACGTAGATGTTTGATGAGGGTTAAATAGAATCTTTCTATAATACCGTTGGATTCATGGTGAGCCGCTGTAGTAAAATGTACGTTGATCTTGTGTAACTTTAATATTTCTTTCACCATTTTATTATCAATTTTTTTTCTATTATTGACTACTATTTTTGTCTGGTACTCCAAATGATGTAAAGTATTTTATCAAAGCATCACTGATATTGATAGCTGTTTTTCTTATGATGGGTAGAGCTTGTGCAAATTTTGTAAAAGGATCTACTAAAGTTAGGTAATTATTGTTATTGTAAATAAACACATCAATGTAAAGTATCTTAAAAGGCTTTGAAACTGTTTCTGTAAGCATTAGTGGGGTATAAGGGGTTTTTTGTGCATATTTTGCTCATTGACAAATATCGCATACATTAATAAATTTTGTTACTGTCATTTTCATGTTTATCCAATAGTAGTTTCGTTTGAGATATTTGATGGTTTCATTTATCCTTCTGTGGTTTGATTTACTTTTATGGTGATTTTTTATTAAAAGAATTTGTTCTTCTGTATTAGTAATCGTATTTACTTTTTTTAGACATCATATTAATGTAGGGCCTGTTTCGGAAAAATGCTCTAAGTGTATTCTAGAAAAATCTTGATATAATTCTTCTTTGTGAAAATGCAAATGATATAATTTTTTTTGAAATAGTATAATCTCTTAGAAATTGTAAAATTAGATTTGAGTTGTTTGTACTTGGAATTTTTAAAGTAATTATTTTATGGTAATCATAATTTATCATATATTTGTGGATAAATTAAAATTTGGTTTTGTTTATTATTTATTATTTTGTCTAAAATTCTTATTCCATCATTTGTTGTTTTGTTAAAGTTAAAATGTTGCGTTGTCATCGTGGTATACTCTTTTGGTTCTACATTCTCTATTGCTGGTCTTATTTGTATGTCCGATATTATGTTAAGTCGTTCCCTTGGTTGAATCAAACTAGTAGTTTGAATAGGGTTTTCAGATAAATAGCGTCTCATTATTAATCTTGCCTGGGTTATTGATCATCGATTCGTCTTCTAAAGCGTTAATTTGGACTTCTGAGTTTAGCTCATATATGTTAATATAAAAGCTTTTGTCAAATATATAATGAATCATTTCATAAACTTGTGAGTAATTTAGCTTGTCTAATCCACATCCTAATTTTGGCATGGCAATTTTGTTTATGTTGTTGTTTAAACAAAACAATTTTAAACTTAATAAACAATTAAACAAATTTTCTCAGGTAGGTTTTTCCAAATTTTGATTTTTGTTATAAGGTTGAATATATATATATATATCTATCGTTGGTATTTAGATAGACAAAAGAATTTAATTTAGGACTTTGATTTTTTAATTCTAAAACGTTATTATATCTGGTCTTAAAATCTTTTGCTATACCACTTCCCATATGTAGATCTTTGCTTACACAATGACATAAAGCAAAATAAATTGGTGCCTCAAATAAGTTTCCACGTTTGTTTATAATAGTCGGTGATTATTTAATTTGTTTGTTATCGAAAAGTGGTTTAAAGTGATTGTAATTTAATATTAAGTTGTTTATGGAACTAATTCTACTTAAAGCGTCCGCATTTGTGTTTAGACTTCTTTTTTTGTAAATAATTTCGTAATCAAATTCTTCTAATTAGTTTTGAATTTGGTTCTTTTAGTTTGATTAACCAAATCAGTGGTCTATGATCTGTATAAATGGTAAATTTTCTACCATACAAATAGGGTCGGAAATATTTGCAAGCCCAAACATGGCTAATAGTTCCTTTTTTATTGTACGGTATTTTTCTTCAGATTTATTTAAGGTTCGTGATGCAAATGCGATTGGTTTGTCAGAACCAATCGTACCTTGTGATAAGATTGCTTCTAAAGCAATATTAGATGCGTCCGTGGTCAAAATAAATTTCTTTGAAAAGTCTGGATACTGTAATATTTGGGCATTTGTCAATAGATTTTTACAAGTATTAAATGCGTTGATAAAGTTCTGATCATGAACAATTTTGGTATCCTTTTTTAGGCCTTGTATTAAAGATTTCGAAATTTTAGCAAAATCCTGAATAAATTTTCTGTAGTATCCAACTAGTCCTAGAAAACTTTTAAATTCTTTTGTAGTATTAGGAATGGGGAAATGTTTTACTGTCGTGATTTTATCAGGGTTGGATCTGACACCATCAGTTGTTATTTGATGTCCCAAGTAACTAACTTCTTTTCTTAAAAATTCTGATTTATCTAACTGTATTTTAAAGTTAGATTGTCTCAATCGTTCAAACACTAGTTTTAATTGGTTTATGTGTTCCTGTAGGGATGTGCTAAAGATAACAATGTCGTCGAGGTAGACGAGACACATTTCGTTTTGGAGACCTCTCAATACATTATCCATTACACGTTGGAATGTTGACGGTGCATTCTTCAAACCGAAAGGCATGCGTTTAAATTCATAATGCCTGTTATCAGTAGAAAACGCTGTTTTTTGGACGTCTTCTGGGTTCATCTTAATTTGGTGAAATCCGTTGGCCAAATCGAGGGTTGAAAAGTATTGGCTTCTGCCTAATTTGTCTAAAATTTTGGTTATCAAAGGTAAGGGATATTTGTCGTCTATTGTACGTTCGTTTAACTTGCGATAGTCTATTACTATTCGCCATTTCTTTTTTCCTGATGCGTCGGATTTTTTCGGGACGATCCAAATTGGGCTAGACCATGGGGATATCGAGTCTTGTATGATATCTTGTTCTAGTAGTTTTTTAATATGTGTTTTAACTTCTAATTTATGAATTTCGGGGTAACGATACATTTTGGTAAATATTGGAGATTCATTGTTTAAATTAATTTTGTGTTGAATTTTGTTAGTGAACGTTAACGATAATGGATATTTGTGACATAATTTTCTAATTGCTTGTTTTTCTTCTAAGTTACAGTGTTCTAAGCAAAGATTTTTTAAATTTGATTTTAATAAATTATTCTGCGTTTGGTTTAGATCGTTATCAGTTTCCATTGTTTCTATGAAGTTTAATTTGTTGACGTTGAAAGATTTGATTAAAAAAAGGGTATTGGTCATAATATTTTTGGTGTTTGAGTTGATTATAGTAGTTAAAGCAAAATAACTTTTTATATTTACAACTGCGCGAGGTGACTCCACTAAATTTTCGAATTCTATATAATCTAAAATTCCCAAGCCTTTTTTATAATTTACTGGTAATTCGACTACATTTTGAGTTCTGGCAGGTATTGTTATTGTATAACTTTTAACCCGTAAAAACCTTTTTAATTTGGTTAACTCTTCAGTTTCATATATTATTGGTATTTCAGTGTGTGGTGTTTTTTTAATTTTTGAATCAAGGTTTACTAAAGCTCTGAGTTGTAATTCTATTCCAATTAAACCGTCGTATTTTTGACTAAACTTAAATAGAAAAATTGATGTATTTTGCTAGTTTTAAAAATTTTGAAAACTGGTATTACCATAACTTCATTATGATAGCTAGTATCGTGAGCAGTTTGAATGTTAAAATTTTCATTAAAAATGTAACGTTTGTAGAATTTGTATGCTAATTCTGGGTCAATTGAACTTCTTGAACTGCCTGTATCAATTAGAAAATTTGCATTTAGTTGTGAAATAAAAATGTATGGTAGGTTAGCTTTAACTAAATTTAGATTTATCATCTCGGATTGTTGATAATAGTGTCCTGATGAAAATTTTTATCAGTATCATTATGTAGGTCAAAATCATTGTTGTCCGGATGCAATTGTTGTTTTTGTAGTATATCATTGTTTTCATGTTGATAGTAATAATTTTTATTATACTCATTATAATCATTTTCAATAGGACAAACTTGTTGAGAGTTTAGTGGCATGTCAGAAAATTCTGTTAGGCCATAGAAATTTTTCTGTGGATTTTTACCTTTGTTGATATTTTGCAAAAATAGCTCAGTATGAGTGAAATTTCTTTGTGGTTAAGTTAGTTGTCTCCAAGTGTTTCTAGATGACGTATCCATAGGTTCAGGAATATTTCCTCTTTGATAGTTTTGATTTCCAAAAGGTTTGTTTTGGTATTGATTTTGATTTTGATGCACGTAGTGATTACGTTAAATTTGACGTGGCCTTTTCAGAAAATAAGGGTGCTTTTGAATTGGAAAATTCTTATTAGGTTTCCATTGCATTTGGGGCCTCTGTATAAAATTTGGTTGTTGTTGAAAATTAGTTTGAAAATTTGGTTTTTGAAAGTTAGATGTTGAGTGTTTAAATTGATAATGAAACTTTTGATAAGAATTTTCAGGTTGTGTTGTGTTTTGAATGTTTTGATTCATTGGACTTATTCTTTGATTTGGTTTAAACGTATTTTGAAAATTTACAGTGTTGTTTCTATTTTGGCTATAGAGAAAGTTTTCTTCTTCTATTACTAAAGACATGGCTCTTTCTAAACTTTCTGGGTTTCTTAAGCGCACATTGTTTAGTACCTGACCTGATAAACCGCTTATAAATGTTTTAAGTGACAGGTTATCATAACTTTGTAATTTAATTATCTTTTCTGCAGCTGGTATGTTTAAGGTGTTCAGTTTTGCAATAATAAGGCTTCTGGCATCTTGACAACGCATACCAAAAGTGTAAGGTGTTTCGTTTCTATTCGGATGCAAAGTAATCAAATCTTGGATCAAGCATTTTTTGTTGCGTTGATTACCAAAACTTAAGTTTAATAAATCTCTTATTTCGTTCCAGGTTCTTAGTTCTATTCTTAAACCAATCAAGCTTAAGGCTCGACCTGCTAATTTGCCAATAATTGCTCGCGAAATAAAATTATTTAATTGCAAATTATTCGGGTTGGAAAACGTATTTATTAAATTTTCACAATTATTTATAAAAATTCCCAAAGTATGTGGGTTTCCTTCGTATTGAGGAATAGTAACTATGTGTTTAATAAATGGTAATTGACTGGTACAGCCATTTTGAAACTTCGTTAATTTTACAAAGTCAATTAAAACTATTTGCGTAAATTGTTAATATCAATCACAGTATTTTATTATTATTTTTTTTTTTTTTTTATACTAATATACTAAGTTTTTGGTTGGGATAGGAGATAAGAAACTGTTTTTTTTTTACTTACATTAGTAAAATAATTGTGTTCATTATTCTCGTGTTAATCCCTTGTTCTTAATCCTATTGCCAATGGGATTCGGGCGATGTGTGTCCTTTGTTCTTGGTCTTCCTAATCTATGTTGTACCAGAGGATGTTGGCGATGCATGTCCTTTATCATTGGTGTTGTTGTCTGGGGTTGGCAATGTTGTCCTCTTCCAGATGTTGAGTTTATGATGTCGTGGATCTTGTAAATTTCTTGCTGTTTATGTTTGTAAAATTGACAAATTTTCACAGCACTTGTAATTTAATTATTCAATTCTCTTCGGTTCAGTTTATTTACACTTTTGTTTTGATTCTGTCCTTTAACTATTAAAATAGACCGGTTTTGTGATTTTTCGTAACCGTTAGACAGATCCTACCGGTTGCGTCGAATATATAGATTTAGCCCTACAGGCTGCGATAGATGGTGGGTATACCTGAACCCTGTTGTGTGGATGAATGGCGTTCATATAACTTGCTGATCTTGCGTCTGGGTTAATGAATGGCGTTTATATAACTAATGAATGGCGTTTATATAACTTGCATCTACATCAATTTTAAGCTACAATCCTATTAATATTGAATTAAACACAACTGCAATTAATAATGAAAAACTTAAATTATTTTGCCAAACCATTTCTGAACACACTCATGATAAAGGTAATCTTACTGATTTTATTACATCCGTCAATAAAATTACACAATTCTTTCCGACGACGTTTGAATTGTGTTATAACGCACCACAGTTGCAATTATTTAATTTATATATACTAAACCAACTTTCTAGTTTATCAAAAGTTTTTATTATATCCAACAATTTTGATCAATATTATTCCTGATACATTTGGTACTTAATATAAAAACACATTTAATTAGTTACTTTGTACTTGCATTCACTCTACTCCAGCAACAACCAAGTAAACTTCTACCACTAAAACATTTTTTTTTTTTGACCTTGTTTATAAATGGGCAAATAAATTTAATAGAACCCGAGGTGCCAAAAGGCTGATGCAATTTCTCGAGCGAGTCGATGAATTGAGAGTAGCTCGAAACGTGAGCAAACTTGAGCTGTTTATGTTTGCTGTAGAGTTGTTTGAGGGCGATGCGTTAGATTAGTACCGATCATTTAAGAGCCATATACCGAGTTGGTATGCGTTACTTTTTGCACATAACTACAAAAGTAGGATTTGAGATAAAATCAAGCTGAAAAAACAAAAATCTGCAGAAAAGGTCAGCATTTACTTAGCGGTTGTTTATTTTTTGTTTAATGGGCTAGCAGGTCCCTCTTTTGAAACATTTAAGTAAGGCATGCTTAGGCTAAATCTTTTCCTTTCTTTAAAGTATCACTAAATTTTGTGTGAAATTGAATCTTCCACAAGCAAGAATCCACAAGCTAAAATCCATATTTCAGTCATCTTACACCTAATTGTGAAACTGCAACAAAGTAGGTCATGTGTACCACCGCAACTGTTACAAAAAATTTAAAAAAATACTGTTATAGGTGTGAAAAAGAGAGTGTAATTAGAAGGGAACGCAATAACTGCAAAAACAAGTTTGTTGGTTCAGGAAACGTGTGATAAGGTTGCACATAAGTAGTCAAGGCTTTAGCAATTTTACAAAACAAGTCTCAATTAAACGTGTGTGTATGTGTGAAAGGAAACCAGAAAATGCCCAGTAATTTTATTAAAAACTTGCTAATATATTCAGAAAGATTAGGAGACAATAGAGTGAATATAAAAAAAATTGATTTTAGGGGTTAAGTTGTGTCCTTCAGTTGACACTTGGGCTAATTTTTTATGTTTAGGTAGAAAAAGGATTTCAATGATTAGGAAAATTGGTATCAAAACACGTCCTTGCGGTTCCGGAGACTGTTTAGTGAAAGCAGCTGAAGGAAACCTGACGAGGTATGTTTACTTGCCTGTACAAGGGGCACTGATGATTTGCGGTATCAAGTACTGCCTGTATTGCCAGCGTTTTGCGATTGTCATATTTGTAAAATTTGAAGTTTTTCACTTATAACTCAGTTGACAATTCGATTTCAAACTGCTCGGATTTGTTTTAACAAAATTTAACTATAATTGTGTGAAAAATTAAAATTTTGAATCGTGATTTCCGAGTGATAATTTTTATTACCTTTTGGATACGGGTTAACACCGCAGCAATGTGTGGAAAAAATAAGTTCGTTATTTGAGGATAAAGCACCATTCAAAACTTTGGTTTACAAATGGTTCGCAGAATTTAAGCGTGGAAGACCAACGTTTGATGACGATTTTTGCAAAGGTCGTCCATACACTTCTGTTGTTATAAAAAATATTGATGCTGTGCCTGAAATGATTTTGTCAGTTTGGCATGTGACCTATAGTGAGATGGAGGCATTCTTAAGCATTGCAGCGAAACAAATACATACAATTTTGCACAATCATTAACATGTCATGAAGCTTTGCAGTTGTTAGATCTCATACAATTTGAAAGAGAAACAAAAACAGGCACGTGTCAAGTAGTGCAAAGAAATGCTAAAAAAAATTTGAAGGGTTGTTCAAATTTGGTATATAACATTGTATCAGGTGACAAATCTTGAATATTTTCATATGAGTAAAACTAAACAGCAATTGACTGTATGAGTGTTTCAAAACAAACTTTTTTTTTTTGTTTGTGCGGTTTGGGGAAAGCTCTGCCAGCCATAGTGCGGGGCTAAAACCCTAGGTTCCGCTTGGCGTCCATGCACAACCCTCCGGTATTGCGTTAGCATTTCGTCAGAGGGTGCCACCCGGACGTGCTTTTGCACGAACTAGTTGTTGTTCTCGTTTTCTACTAGCTCGTTCTTTTGTTCATCCGCTTTTTTCGTTCTCATGATTTTGCGGAGCATGTCCGTTGCTGCCATCCAAAGCTCTTCGGAGGAGAGCATTGTTCTGATCACGTTTCCCGGCCGTAAGATCACTCCCGCAAGCATTTCGTAGTTTAATCTGACGGTCTGCCACCTGGGGCATTCGAACAGCGCGTGTCCTCCGCTTGGCTTCCGCAGTCACGGCAAAAGCCGTCTGTGTTTTTTCCATTCCGCTTCCTAAAACTTTGGAAACATCCGAGTCCCGTCAGCACCTGCGTCGTCCAGTAGTTCACTTCTCCGTGCTTTCTCTCCACCCAACCCTTGATGTCGGGCATTAATTCGTGTAGCCAGGCCGATGCTGTGCTGTTCTGCCATTTATGTCTCCTTTTTAAGGTTCTCCTTCTCCTCTATGTTCTTGCCTGCCCATTTGGCCCGTTCTTTTGCTCTCAGATCCAAGAGTGTTGCTCTGGCAAGAACTGCGGCGGTGTCCGTGTGTAGCGTCCTGTATCCTCTGCACACTCGCAGCGTGACTCGACGGTGTAGTGAGTTGAGGTACTTTATTGTGTTTTTAAATTCCCACACGGGCGCGGCGTACAACACTATGCTCTCTACTACGGAGACCAATACTTGCCTTTTACTTTCTCCCGCACCTCCGACCCTCAGCATGAAGCAATTTAGATTTGCCGCGGCCTTTTTTGCCTTCTCTGTTGTTCTTCAGGTGTTTGTCCAGAGTTATTCCAAGTTACTTTATTGTTTTCTGAGGTGATACCTTCTGCCCTTTTATATCAAAAGTCACATCGTTGGTTTTTTTCCTCCCGCTTAGTATTATTGCCTCGGTTTTCTCCGGGGCTATCTCCAGCTTGTGGCTATCCATCCATGAACTGACTAATTCCACAGTCTGGTTTCCTCCCGCTATCAGCTCGACTCTGTTGCCTCTGATGACTATTATCGCTATGTTGTCTGCGTAGGCGTTAAGTTGCACTCCTGGGGAAAGTTTTATCCTTAATAGCCCGTCGTATAGAATATTCCATAAAAGTGTCCGAGGACCAACCCTTGTGGAACAACCGTTGTAATGCGTATCCTTTCTCCGTCCTCATCGATGATATACCTATCCGAGAGGTAGCTCGCTATGAGCGCCCTCATAGGTATCTGGATATTTTCCTCATACTGAGTTCCTCCATGATTAGCGTCCATGATGCCGTGTTAAACGCGTTCCTTACATTGATTGTGATCATGGCGCACAGCTTCCTGGTTCGGTGCGTTTTTTTTCATCTTACTTTTTGCCAGGTTTTTAATTTTATTTGCCGCTTTGGCGGTAGAGCGGTTCTTCCTGAAGCCGTACTGGTTATCGGCCAGCCCTTCTTTTTCCTTTAGTTCTTCTAAGAGTTTTTGAACTATTACCTGTTTTGTCAGTTTCCTCATGGTGTCAAAGAGGCATAGCGGCCGGTACCCTCTCGGGTCTTCTTCCGGTTCACCGGCTTCAGGCGTCCAGCTATCTTCTGGTTTCAGAGGAAATAGCATTTGAATTGCTCTTTTGCGAGTCTGCAGGTTGATGTTTAGCGGCCTGGGCTTGATTTTCTTGGTGACAATTTTGTAGCCTTTACCCCATACGTTACTATCGATCTCGCTGCAGAGCTTCTTCCAGGAATCTTCTTTACTTCGGCTGATCAGTGATTTAAGGTTTTTCCTGGTCGCTTTGTATTGTGCCTCCAGATCGTCGTAATTTCTTTCACATTTTCTGAATCTTGAAATTATCCTTTTCATCTTAATGCAGCTATTCCTTTCTTCCGTTATTTTCTCGTTCCACCAGAATTTTGCTCTACCACCTCCTCTGCTCTTGGGCATGGCTGCGTCGCAGGCTTTTCTTAGTGCTGCCATAAAATCTTTTGCCGTTGGCTCTTCTTTGTCGTGCAGGGCTCCTTTTAGGGTGTCTATGAGAGTGTCGTGTTTTAGTTTCCGTGTGTCCGTGCTTTGTGGCTTGTACGCGTTTTGTTTCCGTGCTTTGTGGCTTGTACGCGTTTTGTTTCCCCTGTTTTCTTTGGTGTATTTCGAAGAAAATGCATTGATGCAATCTTTGGGTTTCGGTGTCCAACACCTTCCAATTGGTTATTTGGCTGTCGGCTTGTTCCGAAGAGAACGTTACGTCTATAATGGAATGCTGGTTATTCCTGATAAACGTCGGGGCGTTTCCGCTGTTCTGCACCATGAGTCTGTGTTTCGCGATCCACTCTGCCAGTTTCCTGCCTCGCGCGTCTTTTTTCTCAGATTCCCACTCTGGCGACTTTGCATTAAAATCCCCGGCTACGATGACTAATTTCCTGGTGCTTCTGACTTTGTCACTTAGCCTTTGAAGGAAATCCTCGTCTTCTCCAATTTTTTGGTTAAGGGATGCGTAGCAGGATATTAGGCAATTTTAATCCCATTTTCCACCCATACGTAGCCGTCTCCTCTTTTCGTCGCTATAGTTCTTACTTCTGGGTTTACTATTTTAATGGCGGCATCTAAATCGTTATTGGCTATCCACGGTCCGGTTTTCTCTATCAGGTTTTTGTTAGGTTCCTTTAACAATATTATGTCGGCCTTTTCTTCCAATGCAGTGACGTCTATGACGTCGGGAGATTGCGTACTTCGCCCGACGTTTATCTGCAGTACCCTCGTTGTTGATGACATTTTTGTTTATTGGGAGGCTCGGACTGCTTTGAGTGCTCTCCGATTTGAGTCCTGGTTTACTTTGCAGGTCCCATGAGACACCCTATGCTTTGCAAAGCGGACAGAAAGCATCATTTTTACATTCCGCCACCATGTGATCTTTTCGTACGCAGTTTACGCATGCCTTTCTTAGATCTTGCCCCGTGCACTTTTCGTGGGCGTAGCCGTACTCCCAGCACCGGTAGCACCTCATAAGCCTCATCCATTTTCGAATTTCACATCTTGACGCCCCGATTGTTACGGTGTTTGTCTCGATCCTGGGCTTGCGTTCTACTGCTGCTACCACAACCAGTGCTCTCTGTTGTCCGTTGTTGAAGGGGTTTAGGTTTATGACTTTGACCTCAATTGTGTTTTCCCATGAGAAGATCCCGCACTGCCTCCTCTACTTCCTTTGGTGTGGCGATTTTGTCGATGCCCGTTATACTGTAGGTTGACGTTTTTGAGGCCCTCCTGGTAATTCTTATTTTCAGGCCGTTTTTCAGGTTTTGCAAAACCGCGCGGCCTTTTTTTGCCGTGATTAGCAGGTCTCTCTTTTGCGTCTTCTTGATTGTTTTTATTGGCTTTAACTGTCTACGTTCTCACTTCTCGGAGCAGCTGTGCGTACAACATCCCTTCTTTCTGCGGGCATTTTGATTTCTTTTTTGCAATGTCCGTCACCGTCCTTGTGGTAAGTGAAAATCTTTCACTCGCCCCTATTTGCCTTGCCGCTAGTTCGGTTATTCTCCTCAACTTGTTTAGCTCTACTCCTTGTAGCCTGTGCAGATTTGCTACCTTGCCTTTTTGATTGGCCATTGCTTGTTTGAGGATTTTAAAGAGAGCTGCATTTTCCCTCTCTTTGTTAAATAGTCTTATCACGGTGTTTGTCTTTTGACTATCATCAGACCTTTTTATGGTCCTTTCGATGCTGTTGACCTCTTCTTCTTCCGGCATGCCTTTTATTCCCAGGTATCTGTCAAGGATTTCTTTTAGGATGCCTTTTGTGAGTAGCCCCTTCCTTTTCTTAGTCCTATGATTAAGGTCCCTTCTTCGTTGAGATTCATCTTTCCTTTCACGATTTCCGTGTTTGGGAAAACTTCCTCTGGCCATTCTTCTTCCGCGGTTTCACCAAGAATCTCCTTTTCTGTCCCGTTCGCTATGCTGATTTTTATTCTTTTTATTCTATCTTCTATGGTTTCTCCGCCGGTTTGTTCTGCTTCTTTTGTTGTCGCCGCCAACATCTCTTTTAGCTCTTTCACTTCTTTTTCCAGGTTTTTCCTCCGTTTCCGTTCTTTTGTCAGTTCTTCGGTGTTCCTCCTGTCCAATTCTTCTCTCAATCTCCTAATCTCACGGTCTTGAGCCATCATTTTATCTTTGATATATTGAAATTCTCTTTTCATCTGTTCCTTCCTTGTGATTGTCTCGCTTGTCAGCTCTACTACCTTTTTCTTTATTACCTCTTCCATGTCCGTGTCTGATTGTTCTTTTAAGGCTGCTATGGTCTGGTTTAGCGTATGAATTTTGTTTTCCAGTTTGCTTATTCTTCCTGCATGGAGCCGTTTCTGCTTTTCTATCCTGGCCTCAGGTTTCTCCGTCGTCGTAGTTGTTTTGTCCCTTTTTCCGATTCTCATCTTGTTCATCGCGTTTACCAGGTTTTTTAGTTTGCTCGTACCTTGCTTCAGCGTGTTGTGCGCGATTCTAGTGTTACTAGTGAAGTTCTCGAGTTTGTTGAAGGTCTTTTCAATATTACCCCTAACCCCATCTTCATCCTCACATTCGTATGCTTTTTTGCGACTCGTAACTTCCTATCTTTTCATTTTTAGTCTGCTTAAACCCTGTTTCGGGCTTTCCACGCGTTCCTCCTGCTCCATACATATCAAATCCAATTGGCTTTGCGATCTTTGCCTGGGTGTTTTTTCCGTGTCGGGCGGAGTTCGCGGTATCAAATTTTTTTTTCCAAAGATGCTATTTTTGTCCAGTTCTGGCTTTGAATGTGTTTGAGTGTCATGTCCAGATTCCAAGGTATCTGCGTGTTTCTTATTCTTTCTGTTGCTGATAGCTGAGTTTCAAAACTTAAACCCACAAAAGTGGAGCGTTCACGAAGCGTTTCAAAATGATTGATTGCTTGTTTCTTTAGATAAACGGGTTAGGTTGCAACTGTTGCATTAGAGGATCAAAAGACAGTTAATGCTGACTGGTATACTTTAATTTGTTTGCCGGAAGTTATTGCTGAAATCAGAAGGAGTAACATAAACCGGCAAATCATTGTTCATCATGACAATGCAAGCGCTCACACAGCACAACAAACTGTAGAGTTTTTGACGTGTAACAACACCCAATTAATGACTCATTGTCCATATTTGCTTGATTTATCGGTCAATAATTTCTTCTTATTTCGACATATTAAAAGTAAAATGCGTGGCAAACGTTTTTCATTGCCTGAAGAGGCCGTTGTAGCATTTAAATTACTTGTTTTGGAGATACCTTGCTCAGAGTGGCAAAATTGTTTTGAAGATTGGTTTCATTGGATGCAAAAATGTATAGATTTTAAAGGAGAATATTTTGAAAAGCAATAAAGCAATTTACATAACGTAATTTGTGTTTTGCTTTACATTTTCCGCAAATTTTGTCAGTGTCCTATGGACAAATTAACAAAAATGGCCAAGATGTCAGTCATCCTAGCCCTTAGTCAGTATGGACATAATCAAAAGATACAATCTGCATTTTAAGTTTAACAAACGTACGTGGTCAGTAGGGTCTGTAGGAGAAAATTTTATGTTACAGTCAAAAATTAGTAATAATATCTCTGCAAAACCTCGGAGATATTAAATAAATCTGACTTGTCTAACCGAATCAGAGCAGTTAGACCTCATTGTAGGCAAATTCAAAGAGCTAGCTCCAAACAGACTAGGTAAGACCGATTGAATGACTCACTATACTAAGATTGAAAACGGTGAACCAATTAAGCAACGGCATCACGCCTGTCGCCATTCATGTAGGAAAAACAAAACAATCTAACCATACTCTGGTCTAGCCTGGTGTTATTGGTAAAGAAATTGAATGCAGTGACTAAAAAAACGCATTTCCACCGCCACTTATTGATAACATCTTGAACAAGTTACGCAATGCCCGATACCTAACGTGGATTGATTTAAAATCTTCTTTTTGGCAGATTTAAGTCTTGCAAAAGACAGCATTTACTGCCCAAACTCAACAACGGTTGATGGACGCACTTTTTGATTCAGAGTGGGAACCTTACATTTTTGTGTATCTTGACAACATAATTGTGGTCACCAAGTCATTCAAAGAACATGTGCAGGTTTTGGATTATGTTTTTAACAAACTAAAAGAGCACAACTAACGGTGACATTCTGATCTTGTAAATGTAGAGTTAATGATAAATTACCCAGTTTAAGTTATCGTCACGGAGGTTAGACGTTTTGAACCGCATTTTTCGACAATAGTCGTTTATTTAAATGCGTTGATAACCGGTAAGAAAAAAACGTCAGTCAAGTAGAACCTTTAAGCTTAACAAGCTTTTGACAAGATTAAATTAAAGTTTTGTTTTTTGTAATAATAAGTCCCAAAGTAACGCGAGTGCTTAGCATTGCTTTTTGGCCTCAAACGCTTTTGCCGATACATCGAAAGTACTAAATTAAGGGCAATTGTAAATCATTATAGCCTGCTTTGGCTGCAGAGGTTAAAAAAACCCTGCTGGTAAACTTGCTTGGTTGTCGTTGAAGCTTTTGCAGTACGACATGGAGCTTATACACCTAAAATTTAAATTAAAGTTGCGCTAATTAAAAAAACTGAGATGAAATCTGACTTTTGGTACTAAAAGATGGTAACTAACGAGTCAAATCCAGGAAAGCTTTTGGTTTAGAGGGTTGAATCCGGTAAGCTACTTAAGCCGATTAATGAACGTAAATTCTCATCAACCGAACGAAAATGCCTTGCAGTCATATGATCAATTGAAAAACTACAACCGATTTTAAAAAGTTACTAATTTACAGTGATAACAGATCACCACTTGTTAATCTGGTTCAACAACCTAAAAGACCGTTTGACAAGATGGGATACGATTACAACAGTTTTATTTTAGAGTGAATAAGAAAAGATCACGTTGTACTAGATTTTTTATCTAGATCTGTCCTCGCTAGAATTGTAGAAACGTTAAACGCCGACCAGATAAATTTTTGCATGGAGAGTAGATGATTTCAACCAATACGTAAAAGTAGAATTTCCAGGCTTAGAAGATGCCGGAGATTATTGAAAAAGGTAATTCCGAAAGAAAGTCAAAAATCACTTATATTTATCATTATCACATTTTGCCAACTGCCTCTCATGTTGAAACTTTTAAAATATACCATCATATTGCCGAAAACTATTATTGGCCAAAAATGCGTCACGATGTAGCACGTTATGCCAACTGCCAAGTTTGTCAACAAAATAAACCAGAACAAAAACGGAAAGCTAGTTTTATGCTTAGCCAACCAATAGTAATGCGTTTATGTCAGATGGTCAGTGTCAACCTGATGATGGAATTATAAACGACATTAAATTTGATCGCTCTAATCTAGAAGAAATTGCTTTTATATTTCCGTAACTTTTTGATGATGTGCGAGTGAAGTTAAAAACTGCATATGAACGTAACAAGAAGTACTTTGATTGTGACAAACAAGACAAAGGTAAAAAGTGTGGAGCTTTGCATGTAGACTGCTTTAAACCCGTACATGTAGATAATGATTTATCACAGTAACAATTGTATTTGCTCTGTGGGGAGGGCATTTGATTAGAACCACTGCAGATCAAGCAAGGCGTTCAAGTCGCCTATAATTTTATGTTAGTCCAGTCAAATGTGCTTATAAATTGGTCTCACCTGTAAAAAAAATCCAAATATTTTGAAACATTTTACATTATAAATCATTATAGGTACCTAATAAAGAATATACTAAAAGTCCTGACGAATATGACACGAGTTGATTATATACATAATAAAAGCTCATAAAATTTACAATCGAAATAACAACATACACTTTTTTGTATTCCCAGCGATTACATAGTTATAAAGCACTAAAAAATAGAAAAAAAGGTTGTTTGCATTGTTACAAACCAAGAAACTGTTCTTTTTTGTTTGGTGCAAGGCTTTTTTTTGTACACATTTTTACCCCTTTCTTTTCCTCCGTTTATATTGACAGTCTTCCCCCTCTAACCCAACAATCTTCTCTTCCTTCTACATAACGTTGACGTGCCAAAACAGCGCAATTGCGCCAGATCTGGAAAGTTGAGAAGCTTATCTAGCGGTAAAGTTTAAGTTTTAGTGCAAACCAAATTTTCTAGAAAAAAATTGTTTAATTTTATTTTTATTGTTCTATAAAATAATTATAAAAACAATTATAAAAAAAAGCAAATAATTGCTCATTGTGACAAAATAGCAATAGTTGGCAAAGATGTTGAACTTATTGCCTTCTTTATGGTTTTAACTCTATCTAAAAGACAGATATTATTTGTTAAACCAATCCACTGCAAAATAGATAAATTCAAGTCAGAAATTGCAAATTATGGAAATGAATGACTGCATACTATGCTACAATTTCAGCTGCATATTAAAAAGGAAAACTTGTGTGTTTTAATTTGTTCAAGAAGCGAGCTACACTGCAAAGTATTATTTATGTATTCAACAGCCCAAGTTCATCTTATAAAACCGTGACTGAAGCTAGAAACAAAATACTCCTGACATTGTACAATGCACCCACAAGCAAAAATCCTTTAACATGCATTATTACAATGCTTTTACCAAATCGGTTTTGAATAACCAGACCTTTTTGCGCTGCCGCCCACAAATAGAACAGCAATGCAGCATTTTCTTCGTGTATACCATCAAATCCAATCCTTACCTTTATTAACATTTTTTGCATATGTATAATTGGATGCACAAACAGATGTGGCTGCCGAAAAGAAGGAATTACGTGCACAAACATTTGCCACAACTGCCATAGAGAATGCTTTAATTGCATTACTTTTACTTCCGAAGAAGACTTTGAAAACCTTGATAATTTGGATGTTTCCATACATACATACCAAGCTTGTAAATAAATATTAAAATGCTGATTTTACTGAACCTATAACCAGAAATCAGTTAAAATTGCGTTTTCTTATTTTTTACTGATTACGTGCAGCTTAGCAGTGAATTAGGTATCGATTAACTTCGATTGTTTATTCTTATATTTAAAGATACATTTATTTATATATATGTAACGTATGTTACGAATATTAATTACTGACTAAAAACTAATACATTTATGTTAATTATTTATATCAACACAATGTGCTGATATGGCACCGCTTCTGGGAAGATCCGTGTTGGAATCCTCCGCGTCACCTGCAAGTGGTGCGGCCGCGGCTTCTGGGAAGAAGGCCACGCGACTCCGTTGCATCAGCATCTCCTCAGGTAACTGCAGGTGGTGCGGCAGCGTCTTCTGGGAAGAGGTCCATGCAATTCTGTTGCATCGGCATCTCCTCAGGTAACACCTCCCCTCTAAGATTCGACTACGCAGTGAAGCGAGGTAGTTGAACATTTGGTAGTTCGATATTTTCCTCGGTTTCTCCAATCTGAGCAGGTCGCCTCATTGTTGAATATTTTTTGAAACAAAAATAAATGATTATTAGTAAGCTTATAATATATAAATGGATTGTCCATATACTAGGAGTATGCGGGATTACACTTTCTTCGAATGTCAATTGGTCATTAATAATTTGTTCTTTAACGTTTTGAAGTTCATCAAGGGTGATGTCTTCGAGTTGAACGTTGCCTACAACCTTTTTGGGATTTTTATGAATATGGTCCAGTTGTGGGAACATTATTGCTTGGTTTTTGTTTGTTACTTCTTCTTCGTTTATAATTGTTTGTCTATTGGTGATTACTTTACAGCCATTTGGAATTTCTATCAAGTATGAACCAATTAAGTTAACAATTTCTTCTTGTTGTTGGCATCTCAGTTGAGTGATTTCTTTTTGAGGAAACAATCCAATCCATTGTGATGGTTCTTCAAGTTGTCGAATGATTGACTTTCTTATTGTGAGTTGGGTTGGTTCACAAGTGGATGTATTTTTCATCTCCAAGAGTTGTATTTCACAGGGGCTATTTTCACCAATGTTGTTGATGTTGACAGGTTTACAGACGTAGTATTGAGGCATGATTTTAGTGCAAATGTTACTTTGAAATGAATAGTGCAATTTATTTTTCAATAAGTATTTATTTTTTGGAATTATTGCCTTGAATTGACTCTGGTTAAATACCGGGATAGGATATAAGTGGTAATAATTGAACTTGTATTGGTGCATTATTAGCACTTGTAATAAATATGTTATTTTGTTATTTAAAATGAAACATTCAATCTCAATGAGTTTTT
The DNA here is from genome assembly GCA_963932245.1 of Tachinus rufipes. Taxonomy (NCBI): domain Eukaryota; kingdom Metazoa; phylum Arthropoda; class Insecta; order Coleoptera; family Staphylinidae; genus Tachinus; species Tachinus rufipes. The sequence goes on along the minus strand of OZ010748.1, from coordinate 17,006,559 downwards.
CAAATAAAATAGTATTTTTTAGGTTGATTTGAAAAGGTAGTTGTTCCGGTAATAAATTGTGCTGTAGTTTAGACAATTCTTCATATAGTTCTGTTGTTTTTATTATACTTGGGTGTAAAATTTTTAATTTGGAAAAAGCAATTGAATTTTCAATGTCTTGTAAGATAGAATTTATTATTTCGTACATATTTGTAAATTGGACTAACATATCTTTGATTAAACTTATGTTTTCTTTATTTGCTTCGCGTTCAACAATTTGTGTTATTTGTGCAAGTTTTGAGTTCAGTAACTTTTCATTATTAAATATCTGTGTGATAGTATTATTGAATTTATTGATTAATTTTATTGATAATGAATTTTGTTTTAATATTGTTGTGGTCAATTTTTTTTCATTATTTTGAATTTGGTTAATTAGTTGTTCATATCGTTCTCCGTCAGAAGCATCCAAATTTCCTGTTATTGATTTAAATAGTGATCCGAGACCATTGATTAAACCTCTTCTTGTTCTTAATTGGTGTGGAATTATTTCTATTAATTTGTTGACAACCTTTTCTTTGATTAAATTAATAACTTTGACATAATTGGAACATTCAAAAAAGTAATTTTTGTTTTTGCTAATTGTATATATGACTTCGGCTGTTTGTGCGTTTAATTTATTAATTTCATGTATTATTGGGTTTAAGTCAAAATAATGTATTAAGGTGTGGGTGTAATCTTGTAACTATGCATATCCTAGGTTTATAGGTATTAATCCTGGATTGTTTTCCAAGTTTGTTATATTAATTTTGTCAGGCAATGCCATGACAAGAGGGAATCTAAAATAAATCAGTTGTATTAAAATTCGAAAGTTTTTTTAAGTGGACGTTTTAAATTATCCATATGTATTTTGTTTTGAGACGTACTAGCAACTGTTTTAGACTCTTTATTTACTTCAGTTATTAAAATAGGTTTGCTAAATTTATTGGCGTTCTTTTGTCTTATGTGCTTTTTGATATAAGTTTCGGTGTTAGGTTCAAATAAATTTGGATCGTCACTTTTTTCATTAATTTTTGTAATGAGTTTCTCTTTGTTTTGCTGTAAATCTTGATTAATTTTTGTATAAAAATTTTTTGTTTTTTCTTTGTGGTTGTTAATATAATCGTTAAGTAAAATTTTGTCAAGCTTTATGTTAAAGGGGTCTTCGTTGGTAATATGACCTTTTATAACATCTATTGGTTTAAATTTGGTTGCCGAATGAATAGAGTGGTTATACGCTAGAATTGCGTAAATAATTTTTTGTTCTATAGGTATCTTTAAAACCTTGTGCATTAAGTAATCTAATGTGTTCAATCAACGTTGAATGAAATCTTTCTATTGCTCCATTAGATTGGGCATGATTAGGTGAACAGAAGTGAACTTTAATTTTGTGCAAAGTCAATAAATCTTTCATGACAGTGTTTTTAAATTCTGTGCCGTTATCAGTAATAATTTGTTGAGGAACTCCATGATGTGAAAAAAATTGAATAAGGTTATCTACTATTTGTATAGCAACTAAAGATGTTAATTTGTATGCTTGTGCGTACTTGTGTGTCAATTATTGTTAAAAATTTTGTTTTTTCTAAGGTAAAAGTGTCCAAATGAATAATTTCAAATGGTTTAGTTGCTGTTGGAGTTACATTCATTTTAATTTTAATTGGGTTTCTCTCATATTTGCTTTGTTGACAAATTTCACATTCGTTTATAAAGGTTTGAATCGAATTTTTTAATTTAGGCCAATAATACATTTTTTTTATTCGTTGTTCCGTTTCGTCGATGCCACGATGGTTAATTTTACCTTCGTGGTAGTTAAGAATAATATCTTTGATGTCTTCTTTATTTGTTATATCAATTAATTTAAATTTACATCGTTTAAATTTTAATGAAGGCCATTTAAAATTTGTTCTTATTATTTCACAAAATGGTTCATATGCATTTGGATCTTCAAAATATAAATGGTATTGAACATTAGGGGCTATGTAATCTTTTACAAAATTTACAACATCTCTTTCAAATTCATTTTTTGAAATTTGAACATGAAAACGATGTTTACTTTCAAAAAGAATTTTAATTTTTGGTTGAGCAGGGGAATGAAAAACTGATGTTATAATAATTTGATTTCGTCCATGATTGACTGGAGTTTCCGAAATAGGAATTTCTACAATAGGATGATGTTCGGCATTTGTGTGAATTGTTATGTCGTCATCATGTTCATCGTCCGGGATAACTTGTGTAGACATATTTTCGGTTTCATCATCAGGTTGTTTGCTAAATTGGTTAGTATTTTCAACAATATTAATTAATTCTTTAGTATGCAATTCTATCCTTGATAGTGCGTCTGCATTAGCGTTTAGTTTTCCCTTTTTGTAAGTTATCTCGTAATCAAACTCATCTAGTTTTATACGCCATCTAACTAGCTTAGAATTTGGATCCTTCAATGAAAATAACCATTGAAGTGGTTTATGGTCAGTAATGATGTTAAATTTTCTGCCAAACAGATACGGTCGGAAATATTTGGTTGCCCAAACAATAGCTAAAAGCTCTTTCTCAATTGTACTGTAATTTTGTTCCGAACTATTTAAGGTTCGTGAGGCGTAAGCCACAGGTAAATCTTTACCTATTGGCCCTTGTGATAAATCAGCACCAACAGCAACATTGCTTGCGTCTGTTGTTAGATTAAAACATTTAGAAAAATCCGGGTATTGAAGTATTGGTTGGTTGATTAATAAGTTTTTACAAGTTTTAAAACAAGATTTAAATTTGTCATCGTGAATAATTTTAGCTCCTTTTTTAAGACATTTAGTAAGTGGTTTTGTTAACTTAGCAAAATTATCAATAAATCTACGGTAATAGCCTAAAAGGCCTAGAAATCCTTTGATCTGTTTTGTAGTTGCAGGAATAGGATAATTTTTGATAGCTTTAATTTTATCAGGATTCGGTTTGACGCCGTTTGGCGTAACTATATGACCCAAATAAGCTACTTCTTTGCGCAAAAACTCGGATTTATCAAGTTGTATTTTAAAATTAGTGGTTCTAAGTCTTTGAAAAACGGATTTTAATCAATCCAAGTGTTCTTGTAATGACGTAGAAAAAATTATGATATCGTCCAAGTAAACAAGACACTTTTCGTTTTGGATTCCCCGAAGAATGTTATCCATTATGCGTTGAAATGTAGCTGGCGCATTTTTAAGGCCAAAGGGCATTCGGAGATACTCGTAGTGCCCGTTTTCGGTGTTAAATGCCGTTTTTGCGACATCAAATTCGTCCATTTCAATTTGATGGAATCCGCTTGCTAAGTCTAGGGTTGTAAAGTATTGACACTTACCTAGCTTATCAAGTAAATCGGTAATGTTTGGCAAGGGGTACCGATCGTAGTACAAGTAAAATTTTAATTTGTTTGGTTGTGGAAAATTAAACAATTTGGATATTGGTAATTGAACACTGTATTTGTGGGCAGATTTTTGAAAGACAGTTGACACAATAAATGGATCGTTTCTGATTAAATTTGAATAAAATTTATTAGCAATACTTGGGCTCAAAAATGATTTGGTTGAACCAGAGTCGATTAATATTTTTAAGTTATTTTCTGGAAGGGTAATATAAGGCAATTCGCTTGTATTGATGTTATTTATTGAAATTAAAGGGGGTTCTATGTTACGTTGTCCAATTGGGGGTCCACGTGAAAATTTTCATGTTGTTCATAAATTAATTCGTTATCATGGTCAATAGTTTCACTATCTTGGTTATAATGATAGTCGTATTCGCCTAGTAATAGTTTGTTGTTATCGTTTGTTTCGACGTTATACAATTCTTTAGAAATAAATGTTCTTTGCGGGGCTTTAAATTGATTTGATTGAACATTTTTGCTGTTATTAAAACTTTGTCTAGTTGATACTTTCATTGGGGTTGCGTTTGACAAATTTTGATTTTGATTAGGTCTAAAAACATTTTGATTATGTTGTGGTTGTTTGAAAATTTCGGAGTTTCTGAAAAATCGTTGCGGCTGATTATTTACTCTTTGTTGAATGTGAATTGGACGTGATGGAAAAGCGTTTTCGTTTCTTTGATTAAATTGTGGATTTGTTATTTTTGGTTGTTGATTATTGTATTGAGCGGGAGTTTGTTTATTTATTCTATTATTTGTGTTTTGATAATAATGAATATTTTCTTCATCTGTAATAAAATTTAATGCTTCGTGCATATCCTTGGGGCGCATACAACGAATTGTAGTGCCCAGTGGTTCTCTTAATCCAGACAAAAATGTTTTTAATGTGAGTTTATTATATAAAGAGCGTTTTAATAATTTTGCTTCATTTGTTTCCTCATGAAGATCGATATAGGAACATAATAAATTTAAAATTTGTAAGCATCTGTCAAAAAACTGCTGAGGTTTTTCATTTGGGTATTGTTTAAGTAAAACTAAGTCTCGATTTAAACAGGTTTTATCGCGCTGATCCGCAAAATTTCGTATCAGTGTCTCTTTTAATTCTTTCCAAGTGGAAATGTTTTGAATATTCGTCACTATTTTTGCGTTTCCACTCAATTTGCTTATTATTGAATTTAATAAATAAATGTTTTGAAAACTATTTGTATTAGCTGTATCGTAAAATTTTGTAATAATACTCTCACAGATACTCAAATATCTATTTAATTCGTTAGCGTTTCCATCAAATTGTGGAACGCAATGCAAATATTCCGGCTTAAATTCTGTCATCGTAGAATTAATTGAAACAATATTATTAAGGTTTGAATTTGGATTATTTAAATTTGTATTATTAGTATTTAAATTAACATTAGTTTCTAGAACGGGTACAATATTTTCACCTGAGTCAGTTAAAGGCAATAAATTTAATTGCTCGAATAAATTTTCGAGGAACATTAATTTATAAATTGCACTTACATTAATATGATAATAATTTTTTGCATCTTTTTCTACTTCTTAATACTGTAAGGGTTCTTCCCGTTGATCGGCGATTCTGGTCCGTCGACGTTTCGAATCCTTGCGGAAGAGGACGATTTTTCTTTCCTTTTCCCGTGATCGATTTTTTCACTGATGTTCCCCCAATTCTTCTATAGATGTGTGGTGTCTTGATGTTTAAAGAGCCACGTTGTGGGACGTCAATGAATTAACTTTCACTGTTTACTATTCAATTTATGTTCGATAGTTGGTTGATCGTTAAAACAAAAGTTAAGTGTTCGATACACAAAACTTCAACTATCCTTACCGACTGCGCCAATTAGGTATCGATTAACTTCGATTGTTTATTCTTATATTTAAAGATACATTTATTTATATATATGTAACGTATGTTACGAATATTAATTACTGACTAAAAACTAATACATTTATGTTAATTATTTATATCAACACAATGTGCTGATATGGCACCGCTTCTGGGAAGATCCGTGTTGGAATCCTCCGCGTCACCTGCAGGTGGTGCGGCCGCGGCTTCTGGGAAGAAGGCATCTCCTCAGGTAACAAGTGGTAATCAGTAATGTTCATACACAGTGTTACTGCTTGCTTACTTCTTGTTATATAGTTAACGCTAACTCTATTTTAAAAAAAGTTTATTTAAAAATAAACTACAATTATTCTACTTTAGTAATAATAATACTTTATTCACGGTATAATTTTAGCATTTACATCTACATCAAATATACATAAACAATGATGTTTTACAATACAAAAATAAAGAATACAAAAAATAACATTCATAAAAGCGCACATATTAAACATTAATCAGCATGACTTAGCTGACTTTTGAACGTAGATTTAGAGACACAAAATACATTAATATCAGTTGGTAAATTATTTTTGCAAATCTACATATTCTACCGAGTGGATTGTTGAAACCATAATTAGTAGAATGGGTAGACTTGCAAAATAAAGAAGAATGTCTGCTATGTCTATTATTAGGTGCTACATGGAATGGAAGAGTACCAAATAGCTGCGGACAATCAATCTCAGACATAATTAATTTACGCAAGAACGACAAATCAGCTCTTTTGCGGCGAATCTTCAATGGCGAGAGGTTGTACAATGAAGCAATGTAGCAGTAATCATAATTTACAGATAGTATGTCTGATTTATAAGACAATAAACGACAAAACTTTTTTTGAATTTGTTCAATACTACGGTTATGAATTTTATAAACAGGACTCCAAACTGACGGAGCATACTCTAAATGCAAACGCACCAAAGCACAATATAAAAGTTTTAGTGTACTGGCTGATAAATCCGCGGACATTCTGTATACAAATCCTAACATTTTTATGGCACGATTGCACATGATGTTTATATGTTCAACAAGTGTAAGTTTATGATCAAAAATAACGCCTAAATCTTTTATTTGTGTGACTTTGTTTAACACTTTAGTGTCAATTATATAGTTAAAATAAATTTTACTTAAAGTTCTATGAAAACTTATTGAAAAACATTTATCAGCATTTAAAAATAATTTATTAATAAATATATATATATATATATATAATATAGAATCCAAGTCCAGTTGTAAAAGATGGCAGTCATTGAGAGATGATATTTTTCTTTACATTTTTAAATCAACCGCAAATAAAAGAAATGACGATGAATTGATATACTGTGGGATATCATTAATGAAGAGGAAAAATAAAGTTGGTCCACAATGAGATTCTTGAGGAACACCAGATGAAACAAGAATGGGCTGTCACAAAAAGTTATTAATTTTTACACACTGCGTGCAATTTTTCAAAAAGCTGAATACTCAGGAAATCACATCATGATGAAATCCCAGAGCACTGAGCTTGGCAATCAAAATATTATGACACGATCAAACGCCTTTGAAAAATTGGTGTAGATTGAGTCAACTTGTACTTTAGATTTAAATGCATTTAAAATATCATTTTCATAACAGAGTAAATTAGTAAGTGTGGAACGCCCTTCACGAAATCCATGCTGCTTTTCTATTAAGATGCTTTTGCACATCTATTTCAACTGACCAGTTACAATTTTATCGAACAATTTAGGTATAGCAGATTGAATGCAAATGCCTCTATAGTTAGTAATTTTTTTTTTAATTTTAATTTTTATTTCTTAAGTACATATACACAACATACATACTATGAAGTATACATATAGTAAAGAAAATGCGTCAAAAGTATTCACTCATGTTGTATGATTCCAGTTTGTAGCCGCATATAATGGACCTCGTTCACTTATATTAAGCCTGTGTATAGGATAGGAATAATTTTGGTGGTTTCTCGTATTAAAGTTATGTTTAGTTGTGTTTGAGATAAAAAATTGTTTATATTTAAAATTGTATATAAGCAATTCATAAATATAGAGACCAGTTAATGTCAAAATGTTAAGTCGACTAAAATAAGTTCAACGAAATAATGCGGACTACTTTTTTTTGAGTTTTAAACAAATGATTTGAAGAAGAACTATTTCCAAAAAAGATTATACCATATCTCACCAAAGATTCAAAGTGACCGTGGTTAACTCTTTCTAAATTTAATGGATCAACAAGATGGCTTAAAATTCTACACATATAACAGGCCGTATTTAACCTATTGTTTAGTTTTTCACAATGTTGTTGTCAGTTTAGTTTCCGATCTATTGTAATGCTTAAAAAGCTGACTGAGTCGACAATTGGAGTTTGTATCTTGTCAAGTAAAATTTCTTTAGGTTCAATTGTATTGATATGTGTTGTACTAAATAACACCACCTGTGTTTCTAATGAGTTTAATATTAACCGATTTTCATCTAGCCAAATTTTGGTTTGATTAAAGATAGTTTTGCTCAAACCAAATACATCGTTTATTGTATCACCACTCACCAAAATATTGGTATCATCTGCATAATTTTGGATGGTAACATTTGTCATTTGGTTTGGTGTTAATAAATTATTTATATATACAACAAAAAGAGTAGGTACAAGAATACTGCCTTGAGGGACCGCTATTGTTACATACATAAATGAAGATTGTAAATTTTTTGAGGCTACTTTTTATCGTCTATTAAATAAGTGAGATGTAATTAATTTATGCATAACACCTCGAATTCCATAATAATACAATTTATCTAAAAGAATTTTGTGACTTACGCTATCAAAGGCCTTGGACAGGTCTAAGCATATTGCAAGAGGATTTTTTTTACTTTCTAGGGCACATATTATGTTATTTATATAATCAAATTCTGCAGTTATTGTGGATTTTCCTTTAATAAAACCATGTTGGAATTTACTAAAAATTTTGTGTTTTTAAAAAAAATCAACTAGTCAATTATTAATGAGATGTTCTAATACTGTTGAAAAGATTGAAACTTATTGGTCTATAGTTTGAAAAATTACAATAATCATCATTTTTAAAAATTGGTTTGACAATAGCAATCTTTAAGTTTTCAGGAAAAACACTATTTTCTAAACACAGGTTGTGTTTGTGGTGAAATTATTGATACAGCTGCTGACTTTAATACTTTAGCATTTATTTCATCCCAACCAGAACTTTGTTTATTTTTTAGTGACATTATGATATTGTAAACTTCGCTCTCAGTAGCAGGTTTTAAAAATATTGAGTTAACATAAAGCGGAATATTTAAATTATTGTTTAAATTGGGCAATGTGTTCATTAATTGAGAAATAGATTCAATAAAATAATTATTAAACTCATTAACATTTTCGGCAATAAAATCTTCATTGCAAGTATTGATAGTATTTCTACCAGTGTACTCTGATATAATACTCCATGACGTTTTATTCAAATTATCAGAAGTTGCTAATTTGTTTGAAATGATTTCTTTATTTCGATTATGTAAAAGTTGTCGGTATATAATGTTTTGTTGATTATACATTATTTTATATTTTTTATTATGGTTTCTAAGTACAGCTAGAACATCAAGATTTTTTTGCAAAAAAGTATTTCAGCACTATCATATTTTATTTTGGGTTTATATGTACGTTTTAATGGAACTTTTGGAAAGCAGGTATTAAAATTTAATGCTATTATGTTCATAAATATATCCCAGTTAACATTAGGATCAGAGTGATTTTTATATATTGAGTCCCAAGTAACATTTTGAAGGTTTGAGCTAAAAGATTGTATTTTTTTAGAATTAAATATTCTTACCATTGACACAGAAGGCTTTTGATATACTTCGCTATTAATACAGATTTTTTGTGCATAATAGTCCGATACACATGAAGGGAAAACTTTTGTAGTGTAGCCACTTAACATATTAGTAACTATGTTGTCAATAATAGTTTCTGTTTTGTCGGTACAATGTGTGGGTATGGTTTAATTTGTGAGTATTGCGTTAAAACTATCCAATATGTCATAGAATTCTCTGCGCATTTTACATTTTATATCTAATATGTTGATATTAAAATTGCCAACTATAAAATAAATTTTATTTTCATTAGTAAGTAGAATAAGGAATTCTTCTAAAATTTAAAAAAAATGCTTACATCTGACTTAGTAGTTTGATATACTACTGCGCATATATAGAAAACGTTATCTGATTTCCACTCAAACGCTGCAGTTTCAAAATGAGGAGATTGTGACATGTTGTTAATATCTGACCGAGGTTTGCACTTAAAATCATATCTTACATAAATAACAGTGCCCCCATTATTAGTTTCTCTAGATGCATGCTTATCTCTACAAAATTTGCTTTGAAGAGTATAATTTTTGATAGGATATAAACTGAGATTGTTGATTGATTGCCAATGTTCTGTAAGAGCTAATATCATACAGTCTATATTATGTTCTAACATAACTTCTAACTTAAAAGTACTGCCTCTTATAGAGCAAATATTATTGTGTATAATACTAATTTTATTTCACTGTTCATTAAATCTAAATCTTGAAAATCGAACTCCTTGTGGCCAGAAATCTTTTTTATAAACGGTATCTATAAATTCAAATTCTACACCTAATCTGACACATTTGTTATCATTTCGATAATAAGGAATATCGTCAACAGAAAAAATTTTAACATTATCTAATTGTGTGTTAAGTTTATTGGCCACATATTTTTGTATAACATCATTTGTGACATTTTCTTTAATTCGTGATAGAAATAACCATATTTATTTATTTTTATTTTCACTGCCGCAAAAACTGCTTTCTTTACTTTCACTTAACACTGCTGTGCCAATATTTTCTGAACGGATACGTCGTGGCTTTATCTTCTTGTTTTTAGGAAACTTAAAACCATCTCCCGCTTCGATTCCATCCTTTGGTTTGTTTACATTTTCTTCTTGCTTGTTGTTGATAGTATTTTTATTTGAACTATTATTTATGTTTGTTGCAAATATTAAATCTTTTTATTGAATTTGTTTTTGTGCTAATATTTCTGAGCTAAAAAGGATGTCAATGAAGACATCCTTCTTAGCTCCATCTATGTTTAATAAATTGCCAACTGAATTTTTATGTTCCGTATAGAGAGATGCAGATTTCTTTGTTGTTTCGGCTAAAGTAGTTTGCATTGAACTCTGTATAGTGGTTTGACACATGCATATAGGATTGTTGACATTTTTTATAATAATATTAAGTTTACTATTTATATTTATAATTTTACCATTCTTATCAGCTAATTTTTTTTTTGCACTTTTAGTTGTTCTTTAAGTTCAGACATTTCGTTTTTAAGCACAACAAGTAGCTGAACCGTTGTTTTTGTTTGACTGTTTTTTTCGCATTTAAAACATGCTGGTACTCTATATTTTTCTTCGCTCTTAGAGCACACTTTATGAAAAGTTTGATCACATATTTCGCACTTAAACAATTCATCACTTGATACACTGTTGTTACATTGATAACATGTATTATTTGGACTTCTGAATCCGAGAACGACATTCTCTTTGACTCCAGATTTAAACAAAGGCGTAATATAGCTTTGTTTCCATATTTGAGGAAATTTAGTTTTATTCAATGAAGCATTGAAAAGTAAGTACAATGGCTTTGCAATAAAATAAATGCACTTTTTTAACAGTAGAAAGGAATGCCTTCGGGTCCAAGACTTTAAAGCTTCTGTAGCTTCCAGATTGTTTAGCTAGATCTACAGCGTCGATTGAAATATCGGGGTATTTCAATTTAATGTAGTTAATAACATCGGATTTTTTAGTTCCGCGTTTTGAGACATATAAATATGAGTTTGGCACATATGCCTGCAAGTTATCGTTACTTGGACCACAACCAAAAATTGTTTTGGTTTTAGGTTGAACTTTCTGTTTAGGTTTTGTTTGAGCAGTAAGGATTGCAAAAGAAAAAGAATTATTAATTACAGAATTAATTGCAGGTGGAAGCAATTGAATTTCCTTATTAATATTTGGTGTAACTACACAAGGCATAGATTCTTGAATACGAGTTTTGTATTCAAGTAATACTTTATCTTTGTCTGCAATTTTCTCTTCAAGATACAATACTTTATCTAATAGCAATTTATTGTTAGACCGAACTTCATCTAACAAAACTTGATACAGTACGATAGTCTCTTTATAAAGCCTGGGAAGTTCGGAATCGTCAAGTTCGAATGACGTACCACAGTGACATTTTTTATGGCGAATAGCGCAACTGTTATGAAATATAATTCCACAACTAGTACATGTTACGCCAGATTGTGCAATACTTCTGCATTTGCACGCTTGAGCGGACATAATAATAAATTTAAATTTAAAATATAAAAATTTTACTATAAAAGTGATTAAATATTTAAGATAAAAAATAATACATGAACAAAAGCAGACCACGGTTGGGATAACACAAGAAAACAAAGGAGTGTTTAAAACAAGCTTAAAATATAAAATCACAAATTAAAAGAAAACAAGTTACGCCACTGGTAAGAATATTGGTTTGCGCTGCGCAGATAAGAATGCGCGGGCGGCGGCTATAAATTTAGGTTAAGTTTTAATAAACAAACTTTACCATAAATTTGACTGAATAATGATTAGGACAGATAGCACAAACAATTACAAATATAATTACCAGTACGTTAGGTAAAACTTTACAATTAAAAACACTTATAAACACTTATAAACACTTGAAATTGAAAGAGTAAAATATCATCAACTCAGTGCAGTCACAAGCTATGACAATATAAAAACAAGTTTACTAATACAATACTACTAATTACTACTTTGTTAGTGTCTGTGCATCTGCTAATATAATGATGATCTGCTGACTCGGCGTTGCTGGGACGGGTACGTTAACACCTCCCTTCTTGGTTAAAAGTTTGCAACCAAGGGTAAGAACTGACATGAGTCTCGATCATTTCTGTTGCTTCTCCTTGATTTAAGGCTACTAAATTTTCGTTTTTGTAAAATTTATACCAATAAATTAGGATTATAATAAATGTTAATCATATAATAAACCCAAGAGATGATACTCCAATTTTCGTTCCAAGATAATTAATCCTCAAAGTGTCCAAATGTTTATGTAACTTTTCCAAAGACAGTTTGGTTGTATTGAATGGTGTCTATTGGATTTTATTTATTTTGAAGTATTTATTTTTCTAATAGAGTACGTCTTCATTTAGAGTCGACAGATTTACTGGATGTGTTTGAAGTTCTCTGTTGAGAATGTTTGACATGTGTGTCTTCATGATTTCTTTACTCCAAGTTACAATGCAATTACTGCTGATCTGGATTAAAGTTGTTCCATTGACTTGTCAAGTTTTTTGTTTTTCATTGCAGGTGGTAGTCAACTTTTTTTTTGGAGATGAGAAGAGACATTCGTTGTTAGATGTATTTTTTAATTCTGGTTAATTTGTACAAAGCATTTTATTTGTACACTGATTTTATTCATATTTATGTTTAATTAACTTGTACTCGCAAGAAGTTTTACCAAAAGAATTTTTGTTTGTTTTTCACACAAATACTTGTGTTCTTTAATTGGTTTAAGTAACTAATTTATTGAAATGTACTTTATATTGTTTTCTGTCAAATTTTTGATCTTTAAGACTTTTGTATAATTGAGGTTAGGGTATTTTAAAAAAAATTCACACCACCCGCAACACACAACTACACCTGTGAAAAGAAAAGAAAAAACTGATGATGGCCTAACCGCCAAAATATCTTAATATATAAAAATAAAATCAGCACAATAAAGTATAAAATTTTTATTAAAATACCCTAACCTCAATTATTTTAAACTAAGCAATAATCAGAAACAAATACTATTTTGTATAATTACCAATAAAATGTGAAATTGGGTAGAGATAATAAAACTGATAGGTAAGTTATTCACAAAGAAGAATTTCTATTAAATATTTTATAATATTTTTTTATGGTAAGTCTTTATGGTTAACATTTTTAACATAGCATAAACGTTTTCTTCCTCAACTGGCAATGGTAACGTTACAGCTATAACTTGTTTTTGAATGCTTTGAAATTTTTGTAGCAAGATTAGCTAACATAGTAGGGTGATAAGTTTGGAGTTTTGCAAAAGCTTTAGCTGTTATAATTTTTTCCAAAAGCATGATTATTGTTGGTAACTCATTAGTCAGCTGGATAACAATCATTCTTAGATTAACTTTATTATTGATATCAATTGCAAATATTTCTAATTGTAGTATTTTTGATTTAATTCTTAATTGATTCTTTTCTAAATTGTTTGTGTTTTCTTTTTAATTCTTTCCAATGAAAGTGAAATTTATTTCTTTTGTGTTTTTATAGTTTTTTTTTGGTTATTACTAAGCACTGTGATGGCGTTATCATAACGTTCAGCGTCTTCTTGATCTAAATTATAATAAAAATGCTTTTATTATACTTCTTACAAAATTAAGTGCTCCATGTTTTGTTCTTATGATAGGCATTATTCCAGTTGTCATTCACTATTTATTAATTTGTTGATAACATTTCTGTTAATTCTTTTTTTTTTTTTCTTTTTTTTTATTTTTCAAAATTTATGCAATTCTTGACATCTTTATAATAAAACACATCAACTGCTTTATTTCTATTATCAAGGGTTATCGTATTCAGTTGCAACGGTTCAGAAGGATATTTTATTTTCAAGTGTTCCTAGATAGAATACAAACAGTACATCTCAAATAAGTGTTAACTTTACTTATCCTGCTGTTCAATGAACAAAACGTCTAAAACTATGATATAAATGTCGTTAGTGACATTTTTGATTCCACGTTTAGTTTTTACTTCTATAGTATTATCGTTATTTATTTTAGACATAACATAAGGTTCATAATGAGGTTTCATTATTTTATTACTCTTTGTGACATTTTTAACATATACTTTTTTCTAATTTTCAATGTTGTCTGGTTAACTCTTTTACCTTTTTTTTTTAATTTTTTTTTCTTGCAATATTTTTTTTTTTTACTTGATCACATAATAGTTTTATTTGTTCTTTGTGTTTACTTATTTGTTTTTGATAAACAATTTCATCATAGAAGAGATCCAAAGAATTTCTTGTTTAAATATGTCTTAAAAGTAGTTCCATTGGTGTAAAACTTGTGACTTCTGGAATACTATTAACTGCTAACTGCATTCGTTTTTTTTCATTATTATCTCTGTTTTTGCTTAGACATCTCATTTGTTACATTACCTCGAAATTTTGCATTTTTTGATGTACTTAAATGTACATTAATTTTGTGGATCCTAAGAATCTTTTTTATTAATTTTTTGTTGAGTTCGGTACATTGGTCAAAACTAATTTCTTCTAGTATTCCAAAATTTGTAAAATAGAGTATTAATGTGTCTAGTATTTTACTTGGATTTTTACTGTTAATTTTAATAGCTTGTCTCATAATTTCTTAATGACATTAAAAAGACGTCAGCATATACTTTTTCAAATGGACCATTTGGTGTATTTGTTATTGGTAACGTTGTTATTTCCGGATGCCTATTATACTTTGCTAGCTTGCATGTATCACATCCACCAATATATTTTTTTATTAAATTTCTTATTTTTTTCCACTAATATAATTGTTGTAGATGTTTTAAAGTTTTTTCTATTTCTTTTTAATTTTGTGGTTCTTTGTAATAATTTATAATTATTTCTGTTTGTTGAACTTGGTCTTTTATTTATTATTATTTATTATTTATCTTATTATTTTAGGTCCATTATCATTAAACTTTTTAACAAAAACTTTAGAACATATTTCATATAATTCAGCATCATCAGTATATAAATAAGCTTTCTCATTACTAGTCATATATTCATAGAAAATATCAAAAATGTGTTAATATGCATTGTTACGTGAGATTTTAAAATCAAATATTTTGTAGTCATTTTTCCTTTGATAAGAAATTTCTAATTTATCATTAATTTCGATTCTAAATATGTATTGTCTTTTTTTGTTATCCAAAATTGTTTCTAAAATTTCAATTCTTCTTGTGGGCCCAATTGTTGCATTTGAATGAATGATATTATTATCTGAGTTATAATTTTCGACTGCAACATTTGTACTTGTTATTTTTGTAAATGGATATTCTTCATCTGTTGTGTCAATTCCTAATTTTTTTATTATTCTGTCAAGTTCATTGTCATCTATATTTACACAAACTGATTGTGATATACTGTTTTCTTCTGCTGTTAACATATTTAGTTGTTTCAGCTCTATTCTACAGTGCATCAGCATTACTTTTTATTTTACCTATTTTATATTTTATTTCGATGTTGTATTCTTCTAATTTTAGTTTCCATCTTATCAAACGACTATTAGGTATTTTTAAAAATTAAAGTCAGATTAAGAGTTTATGATCAGTGTATAAAGTAAATTTTCTTCTATAGATATAATGTCTAAATTGTTTTACAGCATAGACAATTGTTAAAAGCTTCATTTCTATAGTTGCATACTTGCGTTCCGTATCTGAAAGCGTACGTGATGCATTGCAGATGGGTTTATCAGAACCAATCATTTCTTGCGATAGGATTGCACCTAACGTACGTCAGAAGCATTGGTTGTTACAATAAATTTCTTATAAAAATCTGGAGTCATTTGTTAATATAGTTTGACATTTCTTAAATGTAGCTTTGTATTCAATTTATATCAATTTAAGCATTCTTTTTAAGGCACTTGGTAAAAGGTTTTGTAATGAGTGCAAAATGTCGGTTAAATTTTTGATAATATCCAAGTAATCCTAGAAAAGACTTAAGTTCTTTTCTTGTTTTAAGTATTGGATAATCTAAAATTGCTTGAATTTTTTCAGTTATTATGCTTTTGTCTGTTATTACATGTCCAAGATATTTTTTTTTTTAGAAATTTACACTTTTCTAGACGTATCTTAAAATTTGCATCTTTTAGACGTTGAAAAACTTTTTTGAGTTTTATAATATGCTCTTGTAAAGAGTTAGAGTATATGATGATATCGTTTAAGTAGACAAGACACGTATCTTCTTGTAATTCTTGGAAGACATTGTCCATCAACCGATGAAAGATTGATGGAACATGTTTAAGCCCAAAAGACATACGCTTAAATTTATAATGCCCTTGTTTTGTGGTGAATAATGTTTTTGGTGCATCTTTTGGTTTCATTTCCAATTGATGGTATCTGCTTGCCAAATCTAAAGATGTAAAATATTGTTCTCTCCCTAATTTATCCAGAATATCAGAAATGTTAGAAATGGGATATTTATCCTCAATCATTTGTTTGTTTAGTTGGCTGTAATTAATAATCATGTGTTATTTTACACTTCCATCTTTTCCAGTTGTTACAATATGTACAGGTGCAGACTATGGTGACATACTTTCCTGAATGATGTCTTGTGTTAACAATTCATTTATTTGTTTTTTATATTTTGCGCTTCATTTCTAAAGAATTGGCCGTACATGCGCAAATAAACTGGATTGTCATCCTTCATATTTAAAGAATGTTTTATTTTGTGGGTAAATGTTAATTGTTGTTCTTCCAAAAAGAAAATGTTTTTGAATTTTAATAACAAGATTCATAATTGAGCTACATTATAATTGTTTGTAAATTGTTCAACAGGCATCAACTTTATATTATGAGTTGTTTTTGAAGTGACAATGGTTTGGTTTGTCAAATTATTGAGTGTTTTTTCATTATTCACTTTGACTAATGCAGATGGGTATAATATAATTTCATTATTTTCAAGCTTTACTCTTGTTTATAGAAAGTGTGCAAATCCGTTTGTCATGTTTTTTTTTTTAATTTCTATTTTTCTATTTTTCTACATACAAAAATTACATTTTTTGTTATGATACATTGTACATATATGGCCTTGTTCAATAGAACTTGGGGCCGAAAACTGTCTGTGTCTATTTATATGTCATTTATATGTCTGGTAATTGGTTGAGATATATTGTAAGGTCTTTTAGGTGTTTTTGAGTGTTTTTTAATACGTCATTGACTGTCTGTATGTTTATTGACTCTAATAAAAATTTTCTTTCTACAGAGTAAATTGAGCAGTCTGTTAAGATATGGTGTGGTGTTTCCACCACGTTACATGTTAAACAGTTAGGTGTTTCCACCTGTTTAAATAAATATTTTTTGTCTGCCGTCAGTCCATGTCCTGTTCTGTATCTTATAATTTTTTTTATAAGTTGTCTTGGTATGTCAGTGTTCGAGAACCATGGGATATATGTTGGCGTAGGCTGTATTATCTTGTATTTTCTTTCGGTTGTGTTGTTTCGTTGATATTGTTGCGTCCATTCTTGTAGAATCTCGCTTTGTATGTAGTTTTTGACATCTTTGTGTGGTGCTGAAACTCTGGTAACGGGTTGTTCTACGTTATTAGCGGCATAGTCAGTTTGGTCGTTTCCTGAGACATCGCAGTGGCTTGGGATCCATTGGTAGATTATTTGGTGCCCTTGGTGTTTTAGTTCCATAGTGTTTTTGTAAATTTCTTCTGCTATAACGTTTTGTTTTTTGATGGTTGTAAAAGTTTTTTTCGGTGTTTGGAGTGATGGCATAGAGTTGGTTAGGATGACAGATTTTGAGGAAATAGGTTGGGAGTAGTTGGATATTAGGAATTGGGCTAGCTTTATTGCGGTTAGTTCAGCCGTTGATATTGACGCCTCTGATTGGATTTTTAAGTCAGCAGTTTTTTGAACTTTTGGCCAAATTGCAGCTGAAGCTGTGTAGTTTTGTTTTTTGGATCCATCGGTGAAGATTTTATGGTGATGTGTATATCTTTCTTCTATTAGTATTTGGTTTGCTGATTTGGATGTTATGTTTGGAATTTTAGTAATGATAGATAGAGGTTCTTTGAATAATGGATAGGTTTGATGGGTTTTATTAGGGTTGATGTTGCTGAGCTCTGTTTGAGTTTTTAGTCTTTTGTGTATTTCAAGATCTATTGTTTTTTTTTTTGTTTCTCCAGTAGGTATGATTGCGATATATTTTACTGAATTCGTTTAAATTATCTTTCAATTGTTTGTTTATTTCTGGTTTTGTTATATAAGTAGATATTTTTTGTTTGATTTGTAATCATATTGGAATATCCCCAGCTTCGCTAAGAATGGCGTCGATTGAAGTAGTGTTAAGAACACCTAAACATATTTTTATACATTGATTTTGTGTTTTTTGTATGGCTTGCTGTTGCGTTTTTGGTAGATTGTTTGCGTATATTAGTGTTCCATAGTGTATTTTTAGTTTTGTTAGAGTTTTATATATACGTAGCATGTGCTCTTGTTTGGTTCCAGTTTTTGCTGATGTTAGTGCTTTCAGTATGTTGGTATCTTTTTTAACTTTTGTTATTATTGTTTGTACTTGTTTAGTAAAGTTTAATTTTTTGTCTAGCCAAATACCTAAAAATTTGTGTTCTTCTGATTCTTTTATCTCCATGTTGTTTAGTTTTTGTTTGTTATGTTCAGGCGTTATATGATTTCTGGTAAAGTGTATTGTTGTGCATTTTGTTGGCATTATTTCCAGGTTTAGGTTCATTAAAGTTTGTTGTAATTTGTCAAGGTTGTATTGAAGTTTGTGTATATAACTAAATCATCTGCATATTGTATCATTTTGATGTTCAAAGATTGTGCAATTTGGCTGGTATAAATATTAAACAGTATAGGGCTTAGTATAGATCCTTGAGGTAAACCAATATTATTTATTACGGTTATTTCAGTATCTTTGGTTTGAAGTATATATTTTCTATCACTTAGAAAAGAATTTATATATTGTATAAAACGGTGAGGTATATGTGTTTGTATCATTATATTGAGAAGTGTAGGAATGTGTACATTATCGTATGCTCTGGTAATATCAATAAATGTTGCTGATGTGATATGTTGTTGGCTGTATTTATTCCTGATCTCTGTAGATAGTTGATATAGAGAATCCGTAATGCACCTGTTTTGACGAAAACCATAACTGCTGTTTGAAAGGGATTGATCAGTTTCGATAAAAAAGTCAAGTTTGTTTTTTATTATAGTATTTAAAACTTTTATTATGCACGGCAGTAGTGCAATAGGCCTGTACAAACAAGGTTGTTCTTCAGCTTTATTTGGTTTTAGAATTGGGATAATTTTAGTTTGTTTCATTTCCATCGGCATTTGTCCGGTTGTCCACCATATGTTGTATATCTTTATTAGTTTGAGTTTAGCGTTTTCTGGAAGCAGTTTTAGCATCTGATAATTGATTTGGTCATAGCCGGGTGATGTATTTTTTGTTTGTTTTGATAGCACAATTAAACTCCCTTTTTGTAATGTTTTCTTCTAGTTGGTGGTATTGTTTAAATGGGTTGTATATCTTCTGTTCTTTGTTTATTGTGTAGTCTGGAGTTAGTTGTGATAAAAATGCTTCGGCAAGAGCTGGGTCAGTTTTTATTTGGTCTTGTTTGTATGATGTTTCTTTAACATTTTTGATAATGTTCCAGGTTTTTTTAATGTTATGTCTTGAATTTAAATTTTTGCAAAACGTGTGCCAGCTATCTTTTTTGGCTTTATTTATTATTTTTCTAGCGGTTTTGCAAGCTGTTTTGTATTTTTCGTAGTTTTCTCTGCTAGTTCGTGATTTGAAAGTTTTTAAAGAGAGGCGTCTTTGAGCTATGGTTTGGGCATACAAGACCCACTATCCATTTGCTAGGAAATCCTTCTCCCATCCATATTTTATTTATTACCTCTTTCAATATTTTAATCAATACTTTTGTTCCATACATCCATGCTTCATTCTGTATTCCATCCACACCTGGCGTCTTTGATTTCTTTAGTTTTTCTATTTGCCTTTGTATTGTTTCCATTGTGATTTCATCTGGCTGCATAGATAGTTCTTGAAGTTTTTTGTTCTGATCTTCCTTTTTTTTTGTCGGTTCCTTCAAATAGTGTTGAAAAATGTTCCCGCCATTTTTCCATCGTAATTGTTTGGTTTGGCCTTGTTTTATGCTGTTTTTTTTTCTTTGTTTATGAACTTCCATGCTTCTTTTTTCTGATCCGATTTCTTCTTTCTGTCTGTATGTTATTTTATTCTCTTTGCATTTGTTTTTATATGTTTTTAACGTTTTTTGGTAGTCTTGTTTGGTTACTTTGTTGTTTTTCTATTTGCGTAGCATCTTTCTTGCTTTTTTTTTTGCATGCATTCTTTATCCCACTACCTTCTAGATATTTTTTCTTTATTAAGTACATATAACTTTTTCACAGTTGCTTCTTGTATTTTTTTTCTAATTCTTCCATTTTGGTTTCTACGTCGTTTTCTATAATATTTATTTTTTCTAAATTCTTTTTGTAACTTTTTATGTTTTCTTTTGACCATATTACTTTTGTTATTGATTCCTTTTTTTTGTTTGTTTTATTTATTGTATTAATTGTTAAATTACTGATTGGCCGTTTGCTCCTATATATGTGTATTCCCCTTATTCATCTTCTGCATTATTTCTATTAACACGTTCCATTCCTTTTCTTCCATCAGTTCTAACATTATTTTTCCTTCTTTATTTTCTTGACTGTCTTTTGATTCTTTTTTTCTAATGATCTTCAAAGTTTCCTGTTTCTCCTTTTGTACCAATTCATACATTGAAGTCTCCTCCTATTATCAATCTTTTCTCGTCTGCTTCTTGTAGTGTTTCTTCTAATGCTTTTTAAATATTTTTAATTCCTCTACTATACAATGTAATCATCTTCAATTTTTTATTTCACAACGAAAAGTTTTGTTTTAATAACTCGTTTTTATCTGCTTTCTCATAATTTTCTTGCGTTATTTTCCTCCGTATTTCCGTAATTATTCCACCCATTGCATTACCTTTTATATTTTCTTAGACTGTTGGTTGACAATTCCATCTGTACTCATTTGGCATATTTTCTTTCTTTTTTATCCACTTTTCTTTGTCCACCCAGGTTTCTACCATTCCAATTACGTCAAACGTTCTAATGTAATCCCAAAAATCTTCTTCTTTATTGCTTAGTTCTGCTACGTTCCAGAATAGAATTGCCATTGTTGTTTCCGTCTCCTTACATCTTCTTTTTATTGGTTTTTTGGACCACTTTCAACCATTTCCAAAATATTCTTTGTTTCATTTTAAATCCACCATTTGCTGTCAATATACGCTTTTTGGTATCTGACTATTGTTTTTTCTTTTGTTTTTTTTTTGTAAGCTCATTTGCGTATTTTTGTTTGTAATGCTCTTCCATCTCTTGTTTAGTCATCATCTAGGTATATATTGCTTTTTGTTGATCTTAAAATACTCTTCTTTTCCAATAACTTTTTTTCATCCCTAGAATCCAACCTAACCAATATTAGCCTTTATTTTCTTTCTATCTTCTTACCCAGTCTAAATACTTCTTTCACATTCAAACTAAACTTAAGATTTTCTGCCAGTTTTGACATAGCAATGTCAGCTTCATCTTCTTCTCCCAGTCCGGTTATAACAACATTATTTCTTCGTTTTTTTTTTTTAATCTTTTCTGCTTTTTCTAGTTTTGATATTCTTTTTATCAATTTTTTTTTTCTTTCTTTGTTACGGTCCATTTTTTATCTGGAGATCGGCAACCAAATGTAATCTTGGACCTGAAACGATTAAGGTATTTAATAGTTTTCAACTTAATTGGAACTATTTAATTGTTAAATAGATTAATAGTTAATTATCAGATATGTTAGGGATTAAGTGAAGTTAATTAATTAGTTGCTTACCTGTCGATATTGATGATTAATTGCTGGATGACATCTGATATCGATAGTAAGCCGATTTTGAATTCCGCTAACTTATAATATATAAAAATAGAATTGTTATTGGTTGATTATAATTATTATAAATGGGAATTATAATTAAAAATTATTTAGTGTCAATAAGTCAGATTATCAACCAACTTTTGTTGTTATTATTAGTTTAGGTTATATGAGTTATTATATGCTCACATCTTAGTTGGATCTTAGTTATTGGAGGAATTAATTTTATTATCGCTTAATTAATGTCTACTTACCATTATCTGATATTTAATTCGTTTATTGTGATGCATATACACAGGCACTGTCACTTCACTGTCAGTGTTGTTGTCAAACGCCATGTTGATTGGGCGGCGTGAAGTTTCCGGAACAGGGCGTGGTTGGCAATCCTGTGTACTGATGAAAGGGTGACAGCTTCACGTTGTTGTTGCGAATAATTTAATTGCGCATCACTTTCTCGCAAATTGTGGTCCGTTAAACGTGAGTGTCCGTCTTTATATAGAGCAAGTGGAATAAATCCATGACCATCCGAGCCGATTAACTGCTCTAGAAGACTTTTGTGGGTGCACAATTTATTGTGGAGGATTTGGTTTCCTACCAATTACTATTTTGTGGAAAGTTTGGTAAAATGCAAATGTGCAACCCAACCTTTGATGCGGATTATTGACTACGCGCGGACACTACAAAGCCGCACAACAACTTAGGAAGGATTAAAGTTTAAGGTAAAGAGACATTAATTAATTTTAGTTTGTGGTTATAGGCTTCAAATTCACATTTATCTTCAGATTAAATGTAAAATCTGATTGTTTCATCTTCCATACTCCATATTGCTGTATGCTTGAGTGAGTTGACCAGGAAGAGTGAATAGGAGTGGATAGGAATTATTATCCGACTTGGAAAATGGTTAGAATGCAGTGGTCAGATTTTTGATATCTTGTCGCGCACGCGCAGAAAATGCAATAAGCCAGTTTTTTTTTAAATTTATATCTCAAAAGTTGCCACCGACAGCCAAAAATAAGTACTTTAAGATGCTTGAATAAAAATTTCTTACACTAGTGGTAGTTTTCGCTCTAGAGTCTCTTGAACGCACAAAACCATTTTTCAATCAAAATTTTAACACATTGATTAATATACAAGGTGTTGATGAATAAGGGTAACAAACTTTTAGGATGGGTAGGGGGGTTTATTTGAGACACTTTTTAATCATAAACTTATAGGCAAACATGTTCAGCCTAGAAGCTGCACGTTAAATTTTTTTTGTTTTTTTTTTATACAATATTCGAAATATCTCTCTTAAAAGTCTAAATAAAAAAAAAAACAATAGAATATAATAATTATAGGCAATTGTCCATTTTTTTTAAACAGCATATCTGGATCTATCTCTAACCGTACTTATGTCATAAATTAAAAAATGATTTTTTAGTTTTTTTTTGTTATTTTTGTTAAAAATTATGTTTAAAAGTAGAAAATTAAAAAAATATTGAAATTTGAAATTAAAGGCCATTCAATTGCGCATTTTTCACCTAATAACATGTTCTAATGTAGCTCCTACCTTCTTCTTCTTTTTCTAGTGCTCCTCCTATCGGAGATTTGCTATCATCATGGCAATGCACACTTTGTTGACGGCAGCTCTGAACAGTTGGATGTTGGTACAGCCAAACTATTCTCGTCGCCTGCCGAAGTTTCTTTTCCCGTTTATCTTCCCTTGTATTATCAGTTGCAGAAGTTCGTACTTGGAGCCTCGCATTATATGTTCTAAGTATTGTAGTTATCTCGTTTTAATGGTGTGAATGATTTCGCATTCCTTTTGCATTTTGTTTAGGACTTCGATGTTGGTAACCCTATTAGTCCACGAGATCCTCCACATTCTTTGGTAACACCACATTTCGAAAGCTTTCAGTTTGTCCATGTGCCATTTTTTCAGCCCATAAAACGTAGCATTGCAGCATTCTTATTTTAAGCTCTATGTTAATATCTCGGTTTATGAATAACTTCCTCATTATCGTAAAGGAA
The DNA here is from genome assembly GCA_963932245.1 of Tachinus rufipes. NCBI lineage: Eukaryota > Metazoa > Arthropoda > Insecta > Coleoptera > Staphylinidae > Tachinus > Tachinus rufipes. Next base: position 16,982,485 of record OZ010748.1, on the reverse strand, counting down.
GATCTTGCTACCTCAATTCTCGATCTAATTTCTCTAGTTATGTCTTCCGTTTGTTCCATCCATGCCTCTAGGTATTTATATGTCTGGACATTTTCTATTATGGTGTTTCCAATTCTTAGATTTAACTGGTTTTGGATTTGTAAAGATTTTGTGACTAGCATTATTTTGGTTTTATTGTAGTTAATTTTTAGTCCATATTCGTTGCAACGATCATTTAATTTATTGACTACTACCGATTGTGTGCTATTAAAAAAAATCTTCAAGGGGAACATTTTTTACCTTTACTTAAAAAAACATTAATATTAATATGTGCAATACGTCGTTTTAAAAGTTTTTTAAATAAAAAAAATTATAGGCCTAAGCCTTATTAAATTCTAATAATTTTAGTTTACAAGTCTAACTTTATGTTCAAAATTTAAAATATAAAAAAAATATTATAATTTAAAAAATATATATAGAATATATTGATGTAAAGTTTTATGTGGAACCCAGGGTATGCATCTGACTCAAATCTGGAAGTTATTGATACTTATTAAGTATATTAATTTTAAAAATTCAATGGTAGTGCGACACGTGTTTTTTTGAATCTTAAGATCTGAAAATTTTTATGGCATGTTTTTTTAGTATAAAAATCACTTTCTAAGGGTGCACACAAAGAAATTTCACAAAAAATTTTAAAAACTAGTCTAATATCAAACATTTTGATTAAAAATGGTTTTGTGCGTTCAAGAGGCTCTAGAGCAAAAACTACTACTAGTGTGGGAAAATTTTATTTAAGCATCTTAAAGTATATACTTTTACCTGCCTTTGCCCAAAATTTGAAGTCTTCATCGGTGGCAACTTTTGAGAAATAAATTTTTGAAAAAAAACTGTTTTTTTGCGTTTTCTGCGCGTGCGGGATCAGATAACAAAAATCTGACCACTGCATTTGATTCCTTGAAAAATTTCCCATCGGTTATGACTATTCTAAATTTTTTCCAGGCTGAACGCCATTAAGATAAATAAAATTAAAAGTTGAACTTAAAAATTACCGTAAAATTCAATTGGCTCTACGAGGCGAATTATGTGACCTAGAGGTCTGAAATTTGGCATGAAGTCATATTTTGGGTACTCAAATAAATGTACAATTTGAGCTAAATCGGAGAAGATCGGATGAAATGAACTGCTCACTTGACGTGGAATTGCCCCGGTACTAATGGTTCAATCTCTACTGCCTATTCCATTCTTTTTAATTTTGGCACTAAATTAAATAAATAATATAAAAATTAATTTTAACATCATATCACAAATGTTACTATGTTAACAAAACTAAATCTAAAATATTGTGTCACTTTTCTTAAGACATTTGAAAACAGTACAGAACATCTGGGAATTAGAAGAAATTTCTATAGATGGTGTTGGCGCCGCCAAATTGTATTATTATTTAATACGTTTTATTATATCTAATTATTTTATATTATGGTTATTGTGACATCCGTTTGTAATTATTTGTTTTATTTGTACAGATGTATTTATTTTGAAGCCTTTATACCTGATTAACCCTTAAATTCCCAGAAAAATAAATTTTATTACTCGTTGTTAAAAACTAATCATTGCACAATAGAGCAAAATAGAGTTAGTTATTATTGAACTTGCAATCGAGCAGCAATAAATACATAGAGTAAAACCTACCCAATCTACTTAGACCGCGTAAGGACGTAAAGTTCTTCGTTCCGAATTTTTATAATAAAGAAAAACCGTCTTTAAGAAGTTTGCACCAGGTCATTCGCAGCACCTCAACTTCATCATTTGTCGAAACAACACAAATATATTTACAAACAAGTAAGTGCTTTCCTTTGTGTTCCCATTTCCTCGTTTCTCGTGTTAGTAAAGCTTTGATCTTAAAACAATGCCTCGTTTAACAGAACCGCAACTAATTGAAAAACGAAACGCGTTTTTAATGCAGCTAACGTCATTCAAACAATTTATAAATAGTTTTGTCAATAAACCCTTAAGTGATGTTGACGTCGAAACAATATCGCGCCGACTCAAAAGGTTGCAAGAAAATGCAGATCAGTTTGAGACAACTCAATCTGCAATTGAGTCAGTGTCTAAAGATATTGAAACTGAATTCAAAATTCGAATTGAATTAGAATCATTAATTGATATGTTTTTGGGTGCCGCGTCTGCTCTTATTAAACCAAAAGACATTAGAAAAGTAGAATTTATTAATATGGCTTCATCTAAATACATTAAATTACCCACAATACAATTACCTTCATTCGATAGTGATTTTACTAAGTGGCGTTCATTTGAGGACGAATTTAACGCGGTTATTCATAAAAATGGTTCCATACCGGAAGTTCAGAAATTGTGCTATTTTCGATCTGCCTTAAGCGGTGAAGCATTAAACACTATTAAATCATTAGAAACTACTGCATCAAATTATATGGTCGCGTACAATATTTTAAAAGATCGATTCAATCAACGTCGAAGAATTATTTACGCACATTCAAAAAATATTTTAAACTTTGATTTTACTTCACTAAAATCTGCCGCTAATTTGCTTGAGCAATATATTTGTAGTATCGAATCATTAAAAATATCTCCTGAAAATTTTGAAGTGTTCCTTATTCCTCACATTCTATCAAAACTAGACAAAAGAACTAATACTGAATGAGATTTATATATGAATAATAATTTTAAATCCGATAAATTGCTTAATTGTCAACATTTAATCAAATTTCTCTTAGAAAAATCGTATATTTTTGAAACAGGTAGATATCAGCCTCAAAATAAATCAAAAAATAAATCACACATAAACTCATTCACATTAACATCGAAAAGCTCACATTCTTGTCCAGTGTGTAACAATACACATTATATAAATCAATGTTCCAAATTTCTTGAAAAATCTATTCAAAATCGTTTCAATTTAGCTAAAATGTTGAAATTAAGTTTAAATTGCCTTCGAAAGGGTCACAATGTAAAAGAATGCAAGTCGTCTGCATGTCGCAAATGTAATTTATCACATAATACTTTACTTCATTTTGAAAAATCTGTAAACAATCAATCAACCTAAAAATCAACTGAAACTTCCGCAGTAGTCAATTGTTCGACGATTAAAAATAATGTATCTTTATTGTGTACTGCTCAAGTCAATGTGTTTGATCAATCTGGAAAGGTACATCAAGCTCGTGTTTTATTAGATTCCGGGTCACAATCCAATTTCATAACAAATTCATTAGTAAATAAATAAAATTAAACAAACACTCACTTAATCATACTGTATCGGGAATAAATCAAAACATGCCACATATTAATCATTGTGTTACATTAAAGGTAACATCTAAAACTTCATCATTTGCAACTGAAATGTCATGTTTGATTCTTGACACTCACACTCACAGATAACATACCTCAAATATCGTTTAAAAGATTTAATTTTAATATCCCATTCAATGTTTCACTTGCTGATGAAGAATTTCATCAGTCAAAACCGATCGACATACTCGTTGATTCCACTCTTTTTTGAAACATTATTTTAGATGGTCAAATTATCATTGAAAATTCTGATTTAAAGATGCAAAATACACAACTCGGTTGGATGATTTCAGGCATCATACCAGTTAATTATTATCAAAACAAAGTTGTTTCTTGTTTGTCACTGAATTAGAAAATTTCTGGCAACTTGATAATTACGAGAAAAATTTAAATTTTTTAACACCAGATGAAGAGTTCTGCGAATCACATTTTAAAACCACCACTCGTCGTGACCAATCGGGTCGATTTATAGTCTCAATTCCATTAAACCAAGTTCAGTATGAATTAGGTGATTCACGCGCACAAGCCCTGCAAAGATTTTACAGTTTGGAAAATCGTTTAAATAAAAATCTTACTCAAAAACAAATGTATTCAGATTTTATAACTGAATATATAGATCTGAAACATATGTCTCCCATTTCTTCTAAAAACGAAGAACACGAATATTTTCTTCCGCATCATTGCGTTACTCGCGAAGATAGCATTACAACTAAATTAAGAGTAGTTTTTGACGGTTCCGCAAAAACCTCGACAAGTATATCTTTAAATGAAATTCAACATGTAGGTCCAACCATTCAGTCAGATCTTTTTACTCTCTTAATAAAATTTAGGAAATACTGTTTCGTAGCTATAGCGGATATAGAGAAAATGTATAGGCAGGTATTAATCAATCCTGATCAAAGATGTTTACAAAAAATAGTGTGGCGTGATCATCCAGATTTAAAACTTAATTTTTATGAGTTAAATACCGTCACATACGGAACGGCTTCAGCTCCATATCTTGCTATACAATGTTTATTTGAATTGGCAAATCAGAATAAAGACAATTATCCAGAAGCTTCAAATATTATCAAAAAGATATGTACGTCGACGATTTACTAACAGGGTCTAATAACTTAGACGTCTTAATTAGTCGTTGTACTGAAGTTTCAAACATTTTAATTTCTGCGGGATTTTCACTTCGTAAATGGAATTCAAACAGTAAACAATTGATCAATCACTTTCAGTCCAGTAATGAAAACAATTCACAGTTTTTAAATATATTTACGAATGAAACAAAAACTCTTGGTATTGTTATCAATGCAATAACAGATGAATTCCAGTTCCAGTATAATAGTAAAAAATGCCCAGATAAAATTTCTTATACAAAACGATCAATTCTAAGTCAAACAGCTTAACTATTTGATCCACTTGGGTTACTAAGTCCACTAACTATTATTCCAAAGTTAATTATTCAAGACTTATGGAAACTAAAAAGCAGTTGGGATGACCCAGTGCCATCACAAATTGATTATGAATGGAAACGATATTTATCACATATAAATAAAATAGACTCAATCAAAATAAAACGGCAAGCAATCAGCACAAACTACACATATATTGAACTGCACGGATTTGCAGATGCCTCGGAAAAGGCATATGGCGCGTGCATATATATTAAAAGTATAAATGACTGCAACGTACACAAAATTGAATTATTGACGGCCAAAAGTCGAGTTGCTCCAATCAAACAAATTACTATACCCAGGTTAGAACTTTGCGCGAGTGTACTACTTGCAAAATTGACCCAACGTATTCTTACAATACTAAAAATTAAGTTTAATAAAATTTTTCTGTGGTCTGATTCAAAGGTTACATTATGTAGGATAAAATCTTGTCTAAGTCGCTGGAAAACTTTTGTGGCTAATAGCGTCTCAGAAATTCAGCAGTTAACTTTGTCAGAAAATTGGCATCACGTTAAACCAACTGACAACCCAGCTGATTTAATCTCTCGAGGTTCATTTCTAGAAGTGACCGACGCTCATAATTTATGGTGGCAGGGGCCCTCATGGCTTCAAGGAAACGATTATCCTGTAGAAAGCCATCTTAATGTTGAAACACCTGATGAAAGATTAGTAGTTTTATGTACTGTAACAACTAATCTAAATATTATATCACAATTTTCAAATTTGCCAAAATTAATTCGTGTTTTCTCTTATTGTTTACGGTTTATTAATAAAATTAGACAGAAACAAAATTATTCAGACAACATTGGAGCACATGAACGCCGCAAAACATTAAAATTGTTAATAAAATTAATTCAAAAACAATCTTATAGAATTGAACTTGAACAATTAAAAAATGGAAAAAATTTACATTCAAATTCCGCAATTCTTTCACTTTCTCCATTTATTGACAATGACGGTTTGTTAAGAGTAGGAAGAAGATTAAAAAATTGTAATCAAAATTTTGATCAAAGGCATCAAATTATATTGCCACATCATCATTTAACGACGTTGTTGGCTTTATTCTATCATAGAATAAACTTGCATTGTGGTCCCCAACAGCTTCTTTTTATGTTGAGACAAATCTATTGGCCTGTTAGGGGGCGAAATTTAACTAGGCAAATTGTAAGAACATGTGTAACTTGTTTTAAATCTAACCCTAAACCATACATCCAAATGATGGGAAATTTGCCCGAACATCGAGTCAATCCATCACCTCCATTTTTAACCACAGGCGTGGATTTTGCTGGCCCATTTAAAAGACACGAACGACGTTCTCGTGGAAGTAAAACGTTTAAAATATATGCTTGTTTGTTTATCTGCTTATGCACTAAAGCAATTCAATTTCGCAGATTTATAGCGCGACGAGGTAAACCTAACAAAATATTATCGGACAATGGAATCAATTTTGTTGGAACTAATTCAGAATTAAAGCGCTTCAAAAAAGAATTTATCACTTGGAACTTGGAACTTGATAGCGCCATGTCAAATGAAGGTATTGATATAACTTGGGAATTTATACCGCCTAAATATCCACACTTTAGTGGAATTTCGGTAGCTAATATAAAAATGATGAAACGGCATCTCACTCGCGTAGTAGGGGAATTAATTTTAACTCATGAAGAATTTGAAACGGTTCTAACACAGATCGAAGCTGTACTTAACTCGCGTCCTTTATATCCTCTTAGTAGCGATCCACATGATTTGAACCCTCTTACCCCGGCACATTTTCTAATTGGAAGACCACTAACAACTACATTTGATGAAGACCTCAGCGATGTACCAACCAATTGTTTAGTGACATTTCAACGTATGCAGCAATTAACGCAGCAGTTTTGGCAAAAGTGGAAACGAGAATACGTAAATCACTTGCAAACACGTACTAAGTGGCGTAAAGAAAATCCACACCAGCTGAAAGAAGGTTTGATGGTTCTACTTATCGAACGAAATGATCCTCCTGCAACGTGGAAAATGGGCAGAATTTTAGAACTATTCAAAGGAAGCGATGGACATGTGCGTGTAGTATCACTGAAAACTGCAAGTGGTGTTTTTAAACGTGCGGTCTCAAAAATATGTTTGTTACTAAATCAAGGTGACAATTAAACAATTATTTTAAAAGAAATTAATCTTTTTAAGGTTAAGGGAGCATGTTGGCGCCACCAAATTGTATTATTATTTAATACGTTTTATTATATCTAATTATTTTATATTTATGGTTATTGTGACATCCGTTTGTAATTATTTGTTTTATTTGTACAGATGTATTTATTTTTAAGCCTTTATACCTAATTAACCCGTAAATTTTCAGAAATATGAATTTTATTACTCTTTAAAAACTAATCATTGCACCCTTTTTTTTTTCCCTGTACACTTTTACCCATTAATAAATTGTATATATATATTGTATTTTATGTAAAATAGAGTTAGTTATTATTGAACTTGCAATCGAGCAGCAATAAATACATAGAGTAAGAAGCGTTTATTATAAAAATTTACCCAATCTACTTAGACCGCGTAAGGACGTAAAATCAATTATTTCCACGTAGCTAAAACAGATGGCGTTCTCAACAAAGAAATATATTGTAAAAATCTGTTTGAAAAAGCAACTACACGAATATCCAAAGAAAGATTTCAGGTACAAATTTTCTTCAAACAGATGATTTAGGTGAGTCATACAAAATAGCAAAACGACGATTAATGCAACTTGAAAAGAAACTCAAAAAGGATTCTAAATTAAAGCAAAGATATCATAAGTTTATTAACAAGTATGCGTAGCTAAAACACATGTCTGAACTACTTAAACTTAATTTATTTGCCACACCACGCGGTGCTAAGGAAAATGAGCAAAACTACAAAGCTGCGCGTTGTCTTTGACGCTTCAGCAAAAACGTCTACTCAAGTTTTGTTCAACGCTATACAACATGTTGAATCAGTTGTGCAGAATGATTTGTTTTTGATTTTACTACGGTACAAACAGCATAAATACGTTGTTTCTGCAAACATCGAAAAAATCATCAACAGATATGAATTGCTCTTAAACAGCGCTATCTACAGCTAATTTTATGGCGGACAATCCAACAGCGCCCGTTAAGGTATTTTTGTTTAATACTGTGACTTACGAAACAGTATCTGCTCTATTCCTAAGTACGAGATGCTTATTCCAATTGTGTATAAATTATAAAATGTCACAAGTACAAAGTCATATACGTCATGTACACAAATCTAATTATATAGCACAAATAATTAGAGAATTTTTTTATATTGGCGATTTGGTCTACGTTTCAGCTTTCCTTGACTTGAAGTTATGGAGTTCTAGCCATGTTGGTATCTAGGTTTACTACTAAACCATGAGAAGAAAGTAAATTTAATTGATTTTTTTTTTAACAGTAATATTTAAAATTTATTAAAAATGTGGTACGGACATTGACATTTAAACAAATAGTCACTCATAATACAAGACTTTTTTGTAATTTTAACAAATATTTTTTTAACTGGATTATTGTCAAAAAAATATTCCAAATTTATTTGCAACTATTTAAGGTCGTTTTCAATAGTTTTAACGAGTGCCTAACTAATCTGTATAGCTTTAAATGCTAAATTTGTTATTTTTTTCAAAATTTAAATATAAGCCATAATTGTATACATTAATACTAATATAAAATATTTTTTATAATAATATATTATTTACATAAACAAATAATATAAATTGCTGAAAAAAAATCAATTGTTACCAGTATCTAACATGAAGTTATTGTTGCTTTGTTTGACATTGCCATGGGTGGTCTTGGCTCAATCGCAAGACGAGATTGAAAAGGTATGTTGCATTTATTATAAAATTTTGTCATTGGAAATTTTTTTAAATTTAATATTTACATATATTATTTACTATCTAATGTTGTGGTACGCAATTTCTTTTTAATTAAAATTTAAAAAAACAATCAATCACAATTTGAATTATTTCAACAATATCAAATGATGTAATTTTGAACTTAAATATGTAAAACATGTTGCAGATAGGGGCCTGCTTTAAAAGTGAAGGCATAACCGAAGCGGATGTTATGGCAGTGAATAACTACAAGGTCGGCGATCCGGCTCTTCCATACCATCTGCAATGTGCACTGCGCTGTGTGTACAAAGGATTGGGTATGATGAACGAAGATGGATCTATTAACACTCGTTCAAAGTATTGGTATGGTTACCCTAAAAGTTTTTTAAAAAATTGCAGTAAGATTAAAGAAGATGACAGCTGCAAATTTGTTTATGAGCATATGAAGTGCATTGACGAGCAAAGAGTTTAATTGTTTTTCTGCTTGTTTACTCTAATTTATAACTCATTTATTTACAGAGGGCAAGCAAAATAGTTGTAATAATGTAATAATAGTTGATGTTTGCTGCCCTTGCTTTGCTCGTTGATACTTAATATAATATCTTAAAAATAAATAAAATTTGATTGATTTGAATTGAGTTAATGAACTTTTAAACATCCTTTAATCATCTTTTTCTCTTGTCTCAATAATAATTTACACTTAATTAGAATCAAATCAAGAAACTAAATAACAGAATTATATTTTATAAGTGCAAATATTAATATTTCAAAAACTGAAGCTATTATAGTTTACAAGTTTGTTAATTAAAAAATGAGCTATTGGTAAATGTATATTATGCTACATACAGAACAGCATGACTCGTAGAACATGTGAAATGTAAGCGCGACTGAAGGATGCAGTAAACTAAGACAGCACTTGTGTGCGCAAGAGCAAACAAAAATTCAATCCTTTAATGGCAAATAAACGGCAATCTTTTAAATTGTTTTTAGAGTAAGCCACTATTTACATTGCATCAAGTTCCTCACTCACACCAAATTTTATGACGCAAAGTAGTTTTTCTTCAATTATTTAGTGCTTCGTTAATTTTTTACTCAATAATTATAACTGCAAATCTTTAACTCAAAGAATGAAAACTTAGAATATTGTATGTAGTTCAACATGAAAAATAGGTAATGACAGAAATTTTATTATTTGGATATCTCTTTTTCTCTGTGATTGACAAAAATAAAATATGGCTGTGTGTGCACGTGTCTGTGCGCAAGTTGAAACTTGTCTGGCGGTTGACCTTAAGACGGAGTTTCTATCCGGTCAAGCTTACAAGCTAAAGTGTGCAATGCTTTTGCCCGTGGCGGTGAGTGCAATGCTTTGGGGTAAGATGTTAAGTGTCATTGAGAGAAGTTGCATAAGATGAGGGATGTAAGGAGGGTTTGCCAAAATTAGCGGAGCGTTGTTTATGTAGTAGGATTAGCTAGAAAACGAGAAGTGGTTGACTCTTCAGGAATGATGATGCTTATGCAAAAACTCTTGGAAGATTGACTCAACATTTTTGAATGCATTTCTTTTATGATACGCCTGTAAAATGCAATTAAATTGTTGTCGTAAAAATTGCAAATCCAACAACCTTTTGTAACAATACAAGAGGTCTACATCGCCAAAACTGCCAGCATTGAGTACCACAAAAAAGCAAAATGCTCGGCCTAACCTACCAGTTTTGGTTCTGGCGCACGTGATACACCATCGCACAAATGTGCAAATCTTTTTACAGAGTGTGGTTGCCATTTCATTGCGTCTGGGTGGTCTGCTGTGTTTGAGTAGAAGTGCTTGAAAATCTTAGGATTTTTTTCTGTTTGGCGGGTGGTATTACCAGTCGATCCTATCCGGATAATCTCCAAAATAATTTGCTGTATTGGTCTATGTTGTATTTCAAGTTTGCTTTTGCTGGGTTAGCGTGTTGGAGTAGTATTTTTTAGTGGCGTTGGACAAGTTTGCGGACCTGGGGACATGGCGCCCGTTTTTTATTTTGGCTACTGTTTCCTGTCTGAATGACGTTTATTTTTTTGTCTTTTATGTTGTGGCGTCGTTCTAATTGTTTGTATAGCATATAGATGCTGTCTAGAGCGTCTACTTTAAAAAAGTGTAGATTTTCTTACGGCACGAGGCTGTCGACGTTATCAGTTTCTTAAACCACTAGTTTATTTCCAGGGTGCTGAAATAATGCAATAAATTTACCACTTTTGGGGTATGTTTTACTGTATAATTGATTTTTTTCAATATTAGGGACTATTGCATTAATTTTGTTTTGGCTTTGTGGATATATTGAACTACACCGAGGCCTTATTATTTGTTTGCAATATGCAAACTTTGTTTTTCAGGTATGGTTTTTATCTTTTCATTGTTTATAAAATAGAAGCGAATCCGTTAGTTTTGGGCTGTTGTAGAAAATGATGTGTTTTTTAACCGTCTTCTTGGTATAATACTGCGCAGACGCTGTTAGTTGACTCATTGGTTTGTAATACAAAGCGTAAGCCTGGCTATAGTCTGTCTAGTTTTACGGGTTGGTCAATAACCTTCTTGAGTTGTTCAAAAGCGGCGTTGTTGTCGGCTGTCCACCGGTAGTTTAGTTTTGGTCCTGATATTCTGACAAAATTAAAGACATACTACTTTAACCAGGTGCATAAGCCAAGATAGCTCTTCAACTATTTCTTTGTGAGAGGCTTGAAGTAATCCTTAATTAAATTTAGACAAACTTTTTCGTCTTTACTAGATTCACTTTTTTTGAGGTTACAACGCAGTCCAAGTTTTTGCAAGCATTCTAAAACCAGTTAAAATGTAAATCTTTATGTTTCTGTTTGGAATTGAAGAACACCATACTATTGTATAAGTATACTAAAACGCAACGTCCTAGCAGTCTCGCCATGACTTTTGACATTATAGAGACCAAACTTTGTCAGGTGCGGAAAAACGGTTTGTTGTTTGTGTTTGTGCCCGTATATCAAAATCTACTTTTTTCTTATTTTTATCTAAAAGATTATTAAAAAAAAACATGCATTTTGTGTAAGACCAAACATTGATTAATAAATTGTCCTGTCTTCTTAGCAAAAACCCCAAGTTCTAAATACAACTTAGCCAAAGCTCATAAACGTAGTTTTGCTTGTTTGGGTGCTCATCATTTTTCAAGATGCATTTTAAAGTTTTTTTGCTAAACTTATGGTCAAAAGGATTACAACACCTTGTTGCATTTTAACCGAACATCTACTAAGCTATCACATCTTGTGGTAAATATGAAAGAAAAACTTGTTAAGACAATTAACAAGTCTTTTTTAAACTATGTGTTTTTGAATTCTGTGAATCCTCAACTATTCACAAATTTTGTAGCTCTTTTAGGAACTGCACAAGCAAGAATATTCAGCATAGTGAGATTTTAGTTAGATTGTTGTTTGATAATTAATTCAGGCAGTCAAGTAAACTTTATAATTCAAGAATTAGTTGAGAGGTTGAAGCTTTCAAGAAGAAAATGTCATTAAGTCATTCAATGGAGTAAGTGGGTCAGTCTTTGGCGGGTTACCCAAAAATGTGGTGAGTGTCATTTACGCACTAAATTTAATTAATATTTTCATTTAAATTTTAAAATTGGAGAGTTACCTAAAATTACAGCTCATTTACCTACTGTTCCTATTTCTGATAAAGTTAAAAGTCAATTTTTAAATTTATCTTTAGCAGATCCTTATTTTTATGTAATGTCATCAGTAGATATTTTGTTGGGAGTAGAAGCTGTTTTAGATATAATTTCACTTTGTCTAGCACATATTAAGAGAAATGGATAGTGTTGTGTTCTGTGAATAATGAGATGGGCAACAAACCAAACATAACTAATTCTAAGTGTGACTTAGAATTTATGTCACCTGAACTGGCCTTGAGCGTTAAATTGTCTGATTTTGTAAATCACAATAATCCAATCAATTACATATCTAGTTTGGATGCAGAAAAATACGTTCTTAAAGATTTGTCTTGTTTTAACAAGACCTCTGACATTAATGTTGGTTTGCTGCCATCTTGTGTTAGTGAAGTTTCTAATACATATTTAATTCTTACTTATAAATCTAACAAGCATTGTTTGAATACTTCATTTCCGGACAAGGTTATTAGAACCAAATTGGTCTTAAATTTCTTGGTTCTGAATCCAAAATTTGTTTGTTTTTTTCTTGAGCAAATGATTTGTGCCTTTTGAGAGATGGAGGAACCTCCTCCAGTTTCTTTTTTATTACCAGAAGAAATTTTGTGTAAAGATTACTTTTTAAAAACTGTTTTCAAACATAAAAATGGTCGCTACATTACTCGGTTACCTTTCAAAGCAAATGTCCGTCTTATTTTAAGTACTAATGGAGAACATGCTTTTACAAAATAAACTAAAAAAAATATATATTTTTTGAAAACATACAAAACTACATTAATCAAGGTCATTTGGTGCTTACAAAATAACCAGTTTAGTATATTTTGACTCGTTTTTAATCCTGCAGAGAAAGATTTTATCGGTATCTCTTTAAATAATATTTTTTGCTCTGGTAAAAAACTTTAGACAAACATTGGTCAAATATTGACACGTTTCAGATTTTATTAAATGATATTTGTCAAATGTTTTGTAAAATAGGTTTAAATGAAGAAGATTGTGTTTTCTAACATATTATTTGGCGCTTTAATTCTAGCAATCCTATCAAGGAAAATAGTGAACACACTAGAGTAATTTTTGAGGCTACATCTAGTCCTTATTTAGCTCAAAGGTCTATTCTTCAGTTAGTTGAAGATAAAAGATTTTTTTTTTCCTTTAGCAGCAAAAGCTTTGAAGAATGGAATTTATGTCGATAACATTTTATGGAGAGCTCCTAATGAGGATAAAACTTAGGAATTAAAAACTCAATTGATAGGTCTATTGAATTGCGGAGAGTTTGAATTGGCAAAAAGTTATTAATATTAGCAACTTTTTCTTGCGATGCGATTATGAACTTCTATAATAATCATGTATGAGCCGACAAAAATCCACATGCCATAATAGAAGGCCATCATCAGCAAACATTTTTCTTTAATGTTTGGGCAAGTGTTGTAGGAAACCATTTAATAGGTCTATATTTTTTGCCGTTTAGGCTAAATGGTCAATTTTATCGTAATTTTCTTTAAAAAAAGCTACCAGGACTTTTAGAGGACGTTCCGGTTCAATTAAGAAACAAAATGTGGTTTATGCACAATGGTGCTCCTGCACATTTTAGTTAGTAAATTCCTAAATAAACAGTATAGGAACCGTTGAATAGGTCGAGGAGGCCCACAGGCTTGGTCTCCTCGGTCTCTAGATCTAAATGTTTTAGATTTTTTTTGTGAGGTCACTTAAAAAGTTTAGTTTACACTACAGTAGTTAATACTGATGAAGAACTAAGAAATCGCAATATTGCATCCTGCAATACGATACGAAACACTCCAGGCATTTTTAAACGGGTACGTACGTCAGTTACTAAGACGTAGGTTGGAGCCTGCGTTAACGTAAGAGAAGGCCATTTTCAATTTTTTTGTGATAATTCTTGTTTTTTAAGTTATTGCTTAGTTTTGTAAAATAAAGGTTTTGTGATTATGTTGCTACTTTTTCTTTCTGTTGCTGAGACATCTTCAAAAAAAAAAAAAAAAATTACACCCTGTATCTCAAAAACGGAGCGTTTGCGGAACCATGTTAATAGGAACTTTTTTTCTTATAATTAGACAAGAAATACCACCTTTTAGTTTCCAACACATGTTTTGAAACACTCTGTATAATAAAACTAGATAACAAAATTTCTTAGAAGCAAAGTATATTTGAGTCCTTTTATTTATTATTAAAGGTTTTATTACAAGAGCTTTAGTTGTTGAAAGTTAATAGAGATGATCCGTGGCCCACAAATATTTTAAATGTTTAGACACAAATCATACATAAAACAACTGATTTAAAAGAAATTTGGATACCACGATGCATTATTCCAAAAGGTTTTTTTTTTAATCTTTGTTTGATAGGTTTTTAGAATGCTAATATTTCTGGAATGGGAGCAGTAATTTACCTAAAGTTTAAAACTATTGATTTTGTTGAGATTAATCTAATAGTGGCTAAATCTCGTAAAGCTCCTCTTAAATCTTGGATGGTACCCCGTTTAGAATTAGAATCTGATTGATTGTTTCTAATTTATTTTTATTTTTTTCAATAGAAGATACTTTTTGTATTGTGGATTCATTGACGGTTTTGGCATGGATCCATACTCCTCCTTATCTGTTGACAACCTTTATAGCAAATCGTGTTGCACAAATTTATGTTATAAATCCTGAAGCAATTCTAAGAGTATAAAATCCAGCAGATCTAGCTGGTTGGGGTCTATTTGTTTTTGAACTTATTAAATGTTTGTTTTGGTGGAAAGTTGAAAAACCAAATTGGATAATACAGGATTTATCTAAATTGAAAGAAAATCACTGGTTCTCTAATGTAAGAAATCAAAATTATTCTAAATTTATAGATTTGTTTAACAAAATATCTTTTTTGTTGAAATTGCAACAAATTATTGCATTTATGTTGCGTTTTGATATTTCAAAAAAAAGATTAAAAAAAATAAAGTTGTTTTATCACTAGTTCATCATGAAAACACAATGAAATTAATAGTAAAATTAACTCAAAAGACATTGTTAAATAAGGAAAGGGATTGTAAGGTTGGTACCTGAAGTTGGCTACGGCAGAACAGCGCCTCTAGCGCAAAGTCGGTCAAGTGAGGTCGCTAGTTAAAGACACATGGTCACCACCACATGTATGGAAATATAAATCTAATAAATACCTAATCTAATATAAAGTGTTTCATTTAATAATAATGAATATAAACGCTACATGGTGTCAGATGTAGGGTAATAAATAAATCAAGTGTGGGTTGTTTAAGAAACTATAATGGCAGAAGGATTCCGTTCACCGCCAGCAATGTTATTCAACACAAATAACACGGCACAAGAGTGGACCACATGGCTGCAAAAGTTTGAAATTTACTTGATCGCAATAGAGGAAAGCGAAAGTATAGAAACAGTAAAAGTGACAATGTTTTTAAACTTAATAGGCAGTGAAGGTGTTGAAATCTTCAACACCTTGAAATTATCACTTGAAAAATCAAAGTTAACGGAAGTGATAAAAGCATTCAAAAAATATTGCGACCCAAAAAAGAATGTATTCGAGGTCGCTAGTTAAAGACACATGGTCACCACCACATGTATGGAAATATAAATCTAATAAATACCTAATCTAATATAAAGTGTTTCATTTAATAATAATGAATATAAACGCTACGGATCAGTTGATTAAAAGTGTAGAAATTTTAATTTTTTTTATAGAGGTTTGACTCCGTTATTCAATTCTGAGGGTTTTGTCATGATGGGGAGTCGAATTGACCGATTAATAATTAATTCTTTATTTACGGTAAAAACTAAACCATTTGCATCTACACTATATAATATATAAATAAACATATTACATCAAGTAAAATAGTATACATAAAATACAAAAAATACATAAAAACAAGTTTAATCATAAATACAATTTAGGTACACATTTCAATCGATATGATTTAATTGCAACCAAAACTGCAATTTGATAAAACCAATTAAAATTACTTGGCAAACAATTAGCCAGTTTACACAGCTTAACAAGTGGGTTGTTGCACCCGTAATTTGTAGAATTTGTAAATTCTTTAAACACTAGCATCTGCCTGGTACGTCGATCGCTAATAGGAATACTCTTTTTCTATTTCTTTTTTCAGCCTGAAATAGTTTACTGCTAGGCATAGGCCGCCCTTATCTGTTTCCATGTTGACTTGTTCTGTGCTGTTTGGTGCCATTGTTTTTCCGCAATCTTTTTAATATTGTCTAACCATCTTTTTGTCTTCCTATGCCTCTTTTAGTTGTTTTTGGGCGTCAATGAACTGTTTTGATTGTCCATCTTGATGAATCTTGTCTAGCGACATGTACTACCCAGTTCCACTTTAGGTTAGCAATGCAATGGATGACATCGGAGATTTTATTTCGCTTTCGTATTTCTTTGTTTCTTATTCTGTTCCTTAGGCTTAGACCAAGCATAGTACGTTTCATTGCTTGTTGTGTAACCCTAAGTTTTTTGGCGCTTGCTATGGTTAGTGTTAATGATTCCATGCCGTACGTTGTGACTGGCAACACACATAACTCGTACACTTTACGTTTTAATGATTAAGGCATTTTCGGGTTCTTTAGAATATGCCCCAACTTTCCAAATGGAGCCCAACTTTGTTTAATACGCCTTGTGATTTTTGCCGTTTGATTGTTTTTGCCCAGTGTAATGAGCTGGCACAGGTATATATATATATTGTTGTACTGATTCTACTTGTTCATTGTGAATTGTGATTGGTTGGTTGTGAGGGCACATTATCTTGGTTTTTGAAAAATTCATCATAAGACCAAAGTTTTCTGACTCTCTCTTCACATCTTCTAGCATGGATTTTGGATCGTCTTTATTATCACTAATTAGAACAACGTCGTCCGCAAATCTTAAGTGGTTCAAGTATATTCCATCAATTTTTATTTCTTTTATTTTCCAATTATTTTTTTTTTAAATGCAAGGTTGAATAACTTTGGTGATATGGGGTCACCCTGCCGTACTCCTCTTAGAATTGGTATGATTTTAGTAATCATATCCTCTTAAATTTTTACTTGTAATGTAGCGTTATTGTAGATGTTATTCAGTAAGGTGGAATATCTGGAATCAATTCTAGCTGCGTTTAGAGCTCTCATGATGGCCCACATCTTTAGGGTATTAAAAGTTTTTTTATAGTCTTTAAAAGCCAGATATAGGGTGATATTGAATTTGGCATTTTTTTCTATAATATTACGTAGTGTTTGTATGTGGTCCATTGTACTATAACTTTTTCGGAATCCTGCTTGTTCTTCTGGCTGTTAAAAATCCAATTTCTTTGTTAGTCGATTGGTAATTATTTTTGAAAGTAGTTTATACAACTGTGACAGCAAGCTTATCGGTTTGTAGTTTTCAATGTTGGTGTTATCTCCTTTCTTAAAGATTAAGATGACCTCTGCATTTTGCCATGTAATTGGTATTCTGCCTTTCTGTAAAAACTTGTTAAGTAGTACTCTAGCAGCTTCTAAAAGGGTTTCTCCACCTAGTTTGATTATTTCGATGGTGACTTGATCTTCTCCTGGTGCCCGCTTGTTCTTTATTTGATTTAGAGCGTTTTTAATTTCAAATGTATCTATATCCGGCATCTCCTCCGAACCAGCATTAATCACTATTTGCTCATTGTCGTTAGAGGCTGAAATGATTGATTTATATAGGTTTTTATAAAAGTTTCCTATTATTTGGACTATTTTCGACTTGCTTGTTTCTGTAAGCCATTGTTCGTTTTTAATTTTAATGATCCTCACCATTTCGTAACTTGGATCGTAATACTCGCATATTGTTGTTTTCTTCAATTGTGTCTGTTATTCTTTGTATATTATACGATCATATTTTTTTTTGTACTTGTTTCGATATTTGTTTGTTTAGTTTTAAATAGCTTGGTGAATTTTTGTTTGTAGTTTTCCTTTGTTCTATTAGTTTGAGAGTGTCCGCGGTTAGTCGCTTGCCTTTGTGCGATTTAGCCTTTGTACAAATCTTTTTGGTACATACCCTGATGTCTTGTGTTATTTTCTCCGCTATCTAGTTTAATTACATACCCTCTAGTTGTTCAATATTATTTAGTTTGCTAGCCATGTCTTCTTGATATTTGGATTTGTTCTGTTTCAAATCTTCCAATGTACTGTAACTTGTTTTTTGAATAAGTTTGTTTCTGGCGCTATTAATGTTTATATCCAAAGTGATTGCTGCCCGTATAGATTTTATTTAGCACAGCAACGTTTTTTTATTATTTCCTTGTTGTTTGAGATTATAAAATCTAGCTCATTTTTTGTTTTACCATCCGGACTCGACCAAGTCTACTTTAGTTGTAGTGGTTTTTTGAAGAAGGTGTTCATTCTGTATAGGTGTTTGTTTTGTAAATAATTTAGCATAGTCTCGCCCCTAGTGTGTCTTAAGCCTCTGCCAAATTTTCACATTCCTGTTATTGTTTTATCGTTCATTTTGCCAATCTTTGCGTTAAAATCGCCTATCAATATGGAGTATTGCATTTTCTCTATTCTTCTGGCCGTTGTTATGTCCTCGTACAATTGTGTTATTGCCTGTTACCGGCTCCCCGCCCCCAAGGTGATAGGGGTATGGGTCGGCGGTGGTAGAGGAGGCGGCGTGGCCCTCCTCGTGGTAGCTTGCGAGTTGAGTTTGGTTTTGAGACCATAGGCCTCGGGTTTCCGTTGGTGGAGGTGGCGGTTTTACCACGTTTAGCTGGGGGCTGCAGGTGATTGGCAGCTCTAGGTGCACCTGGTGGTGCGGTGCAACGTGTGTTGCGACGTGGAGCGTGCCTTTATGGTTCAAGGTCACGCTGGGCACCTGGTGATTGTGTCCAGGTGCCGTGGGGTGATGTGCGTTCCAGTTAGGGACAAACCCGCAGCTGGATTGCACGCCCCAGGTCGTCGCAACATTATTACCTCTAGGGTTTGGGGCAAGGGCGTTTCCAGCCAACTAGTCTAGGGGGTAATTAAACAAAAAGATAAATATATATTTCATTTCGTAAGTACAACAAACAAACAACATTGAAAAGGACCTTTTCTAACGTTTTAAAGCGTAGAAAAAATTTACCGTTTATGTTATTTGTTTGGAATATAAAATATCGATAATTTTTAACATTAAACATTGATAAGCAAAAAATTATTAGGGGGGTAATTACCCTATTACCCCTCCCCTAAAACTGCCATTGGTTTGGGGTTAATTGTCCCACGGCGTAGGGTGCAATGCCGTGGGTGCAGTTGGGGGCCGTAGGGGGTTGTGTCACCTCTGGCGCTGTCGTTGGTGCGTGGTGGGGGTTCAAAATTATCAGGGACATGGCAGGAGTCGGCGTAGGGGAGGTGGTGAAGGGGTTTTCCGTGAAGGAGATTTTGTGCCATTCTTCAGGTGTGGTGTGACTCACGGCGGTTAGTGCGAAGCCGGGAGTCGCGTGCAGGTCGGGGTGCTGGAGCATCCCCGAGGCGGTCGTCGGTGTAGAAGTGTATATGGGTCGTGGTCCAGGTGCGTAGTTCAGGTGAGTAGCGGTCGGTTGGAAATCATTCCGGTTGTCAGTGGTAGTCGGAGATGGCATTGCAGGTTCCATTGAGACGGTTGGGTAGTTCCGATCCATGATGGTAGTTCGATGACTGTCTTTTCAAGACTGGCGTTGGAGCGTCGTTGCTCAGGCTTTATATTTGCCGGCTGGTAGTGTGGCTTCGCCCATTAGGTGGCATCACGCCTCATCGTCTGATGTACTTGTAGGTGCATATACTTGAATGATTTGGAGCTGGTATTGTTTTGAAAGTTTTAATATTATGTATATAACTCTGTCTGTTATTTTATGGATGGTATTTTTATTAATAAGAAATCCCACTTCACCTATGTTGGTGTCTAAATTTCGTTGATAAAGGACATGCCCAGATTTTAGTGTCGTGCATTTTTCGCCAGGAAGTCTTGTCTCGCATAGTTCTAATATGTTCCATTTTATGTGCTGTAGGGCATCTTCCAGTTCCTTTAGCCGCTCTTCCTTTCTTTTAGATCGATTGTTATAAGTAGCTATCTGTAGTTTATTGTTATGTTGTCTTTTGGGTTTCTTGGTCGTTGTTATCAAATATCTGCCTCCCCCAGAATTCGCGAGGCTGACCTGTGTATAGGTGTGGGAATCTGGACTTATCGTCGTACCCACTTGGGGTATATTTAATATATTTGACATTTTGTTTTCATATGAAGAAGGGTTAGCATTAAAACGCCACGCTTGCAAGGCGGGTTGGCGAGTTTGACTTCAGCCGCCCATTGTGGGAACCGACGCTGTTTGTGGCCGTTCAATCTGAGTCAGACGCCACGTTCTTTCACCATATCTGGTTACCCTTATCCATTTGGCCTGCAGGTCCATGCAGTATCCAGGGTGAGGCACAAGGAGCCATGGATAAAAATTGGGCACCCCGCGAGGTCCTACACATCCATATCCCGTCTTTGACGCTTGATGTGACCGATGTGTAGTAGAAGTGCTCCCTTCTATGCGGCGTAAACCCCATTTTACCCCATAGGAATACTGAATGGTAGTAATGCAAGAAGCCCAAGACAGTCTACTTCAGACATCACTAGTCCACGCAAAAACAAAAGATTAGCTTTTTTGCAAACAAAATTTTAGTGGTGGCAAATTGTACAAACATGTAATAATAATAATAATGTTTATTGATGCATTTACAAAAATGTATTATATTTAGGTCTAAAATATACATATTAATTGAACGTATTTAAAAAGTTATGGTTTACATATTCTTTAATATTATATGGTGCTAATTTCAACAATAACACTTTTACATAAATTAGAAAACGGTTGAATTGCAGCATTTTTACATTTGGAGGAAGGACAATAAATAGCTTCGGTCCATAGTAATTATTTAATGTTCTAGATTTATTCAATCTTAAAAAATCAGGTCTAATGTTTTCTTTCTTTTTTGTATTATATCCATGAAAGCTTTGTTAAGAGGCTAAGATTAATGAAAGCATATTTGCAATCCGCTCTATAATCTAAAGCAGATAGTAGTCGGACTGCTCTACGCTGAAGTTTGAACAGTCGTTGACTAGCCGAAGAATGACTCCATACTGTTATAGCGTATATTCTTACTAACTGAGGAAACTATGCTGTCATTATGCCAATTCCACGTAAGCCCCGGATCTATTTAAACCCCAAGAAACTTTACTACCTCTACGTTTAGTTCTTTGTCGACTGGTCGCAGCAAAAACATTGTATTGACAGTCTTTGAAGCATTTAGGCTTAAGAGATTAGCCAAAAACCATTCTAAAAGCATCAATTGTGTATCCACCAGATTCCGCACTAACTCGTTTAGTATGTGGTGTTTATTTATACTAGCAGTATCGTCCGCGTAAAGTATTAACTCGGCTTTTGATATTGCATTTGGTAAATTATTATTAAAGATCAAAAACAGGATAGGGCACAGTACGGAACCTTGAGGCATACTATATTCACCGCTTAAACTTTCTGTCTGCTTATTTTTGCAGCATATTATGTCTATTCTGTTACTCAAATATGACATAATAAGCTTCACTGATTGTGGGTTAAAGTTATAGTGCACCATTTTCTTTTTTAGAACTTGGTGGGATACACAATTAAATGCCTTGCTTAAGTCACAGAAAATGGATCCCGTGTGTTGTTGTTTTTCAAATGCATTTGCAATCGACTTGGTTAATTTATTTACTGCCATTGCAGTGTCTAGAGGTATAATAGGAATGCACTACCATATATTCCGCAATTTTATTCTTCAACATAGCTTCAAAAATTTTACTAATAATTGGTATGGTAGAGATTGGCCTATAGTTTGCTAAATCGTCCACATTACCTTTTTTAAAAACGGGATTTACTTTTGAAGTTTTTAAGACTTTTGAAAATATGCCAGCATTTATACTAATATTTATCAATTTAGCAAGAGGTGAGATAATTAAATTTATTATAGCTTTAATAAGTTTTGCACTTAATCCGTACAGATTTTTACTAGGTTGGTTTTTTATTCGGTTGACAGCGTTTCTGATTTCGCAATGTGATACTTCACCAAACTTTAATTCTGTGTCGTTATTTATTTGGACAGAGGATATATATTCTGAAGGCGTTTTTGAGCTTTGAGGAATATTAGTCATTATATCGAGTAGAATGTTGTTAAAATGATTTGCGAACTCTAATGAAGAGTAATGGTTAGGTTGTAAACAGCAATTAGTCTTATTTAAATTGTTATTTACTATATTCCACATGGCTCTTGGAGTATTTATAGAATCAGTTACTTTCTTATCGTTAAATTGTTTTTTTGTTTTTTTTTATTTCTGATCTGTAATAGCTTCTGTGATTGTAAAATGCTGTTTTATTTGCTTCATTGGGATATTGTCTATAAATATCAAGCAGTAAGTTTAAATTATCGCGAATATAAGCTTAAACCAACCAGAAGCAAAACGAGAGGAATAAGTTTGAGGTTTTTGAGGAAACACTTTTAAATGTATATCTATTAAAATATTTGTGAAATTGTTCCATTTCTCTTCCACATTAGCAAAACTATTTACAAAACTCCAGTCAATATTTTCAGTTAACTTGAATAAATTATTATTTATGATTAATAGCATGACTGTAAGGTATTTTATTCAGTGTTCTATTAAAACTAATTGAAAAACACTTAAAACGTTAAAAAAAGATAATTATTATGACACCAAGCATTTATGGAATCTAAATCTTGTTGTAACAGATGACAATCATTAACAGATGATATTTTACTGTGAAGTTTTAGATCATTAACAAATAAAAGAAAAGACGATGAATGAATACACTGAGAAATATCATTAATAAAAAGCAGGAACAGAATTGGACCGCAGTGTAATCCTTGAGGAACACCTGAAGATACAAGAATTGTCTGTGAAAGAAAATTCATAATTTTTACACATTGAGTACGATTTTCCAAAAAACTAGATAACCATGAAACCACAGCATAATGAAAACCTAAAGCATGAAGCTTAGCTAACAAAATACTGTGGCTCACACAATCAAAAGCCTGAAAAATTGGTGTAAATAGAATCAATTTGTACTCTTAATTTAAAAGCCTTCAAAATATAATTTTTGTAGCACAATAAGTTAGTAAGTGTGGAACGACTTTTACAAAAACCATGTTGTTTATCAATTATAATACTTTTGCACATCCATTGTATTTGTTCAGTTACAAGTTGATCAAATAATTTAAGAAAGGCATATTAAATGCATATACCTCTATAGTTAGTTATGTCTTCCTTAGCCCCAAAATTAAATAAAAGCATAATGTAGCTTTGTTTCTACATATCAGGAAATTTAGATTTGCTTAAGGAAGCATTAAAAAGTAAATGTAACGGCGTAGAAATGGAATAAATGCATTCCTTCAACATCATAGAAGGGATGCCGTTTGGGTCAGTGCTAAGATTATTTTGAAGATATTCAATACCATCAAAAACATTAAACAAATTAATTGAAAAATCCCGTGTGGGGAGTTACCAGTTAGCTCCATCGGGTGCGTCCCCATTGGAATTGGGGAAAGCTCGTCGGGAAGTTCCCGAAGGGTAGTGGGAAAATAAAATACTCACAGTGAAACAAAAACTGGACTGGCCTTCCAGGTTGGGGGTTGGAGCGTTGGGCTGGTTCCTCAACATCCGTAAAAAAACGTAAAATACTAAAAAAACTTACAACTAGCCTCGGTACGAAGGACAGAACAAAAGAAAAACGACCTACGCAACAAAAACGGTACATCAATTTTGGAACGTGGAATGTTCAGTCAATCAGGGACAAGACGGAGGAAATAGAAAAAGAGCTGGAGCACCTAAACATCGTCATCGCAACGCTCACAGAGACAAAGAAGAAATGAAACGGAGTGGAAAACTTAAATAACTACGTACACATTTTTAGCGGAGTGCCAAAGGAGTTCAGAGCAAGTAGAGGAGTATCTATCTTAATCAGCAACAAGTTCAAAACAGAAAATAACTAACTGGACAACACACAACAAAACCATCTTATCAGTCAACATGAACATACTAGGACATAAAATTAAATTTTTCAGTGTATATTCACCATCAAACGACAGCCTGGTAAATGAAAAAGATGCATTCTTTACCACACTCGTACAACTAATTTTGGAAACGGGCCAAGATAGGGAAATAATCATACTGTGAGACCTCAACAGCAGGACAGGGTCCCAAGAAAGTAAGGTCCATTTGGGGAAAACACTATTAACGACAACGGACAAAGAACTATCGACCTTTGCAAAGCATACGACCTAAGGATCATAAACGGATTCTACAAGCACCAAAACGTACATAAGTACACATGGGTCCAACACACTAGGAATTTTAGATCAATAATTAATTATCTCATTGTAAGACAAACATCCAACCTAAACGTAAACGATGTAAAAGTACACAGAGGAGTGACATATGGATCCCATCACTATTTAGTAAAAGGAGTAATACATCTCACAGCAAACAAGGGTAACCAAAGAAATCCAAAAACGGTGAAAAATACAACTGAAACATCAAAACAAGAAGTGTACAACGTCAGAAGCCTATCTCAAGATAGTGTAAAATATCTGTATAACAGACGGCTGGATCAAAAGCTGGAAAATACAAAACCCAACACAAACAAAAAGAAGGATATAATACAATGCATGAAGGAAGCTGCGGCAGAGGCAGTAGGGAAAAGAAAAAAGCAGAAAAGTAATAAACAGTGGTGGACCAAAAAAATCAAAACAAAAATACAAGACAAAAAACATAAATATCTACGGTGGATCTCGACCAAAGAAACAAGAAACAAAAAGATTTACAAAAATTCAAAAACAAAAGTAAAAAACCTAATCAACTACAACAAAAATCTGCTATGGGACAACAAGTGCAGAGAAATAAATACATACATTGGAGGTAGTAAGAGCAGCAAAGCCTGAAAATTTGTAAAAACACTCAAAACCAACGAGACCGGACATGCTTTAATCCAAATTATTGCAACGCAAAAATGGGTGAAATACTACAAAAATCTTTTTACAGAACAAAGAAAGAATTCAAATAAAATATGTCTCCAGGGAGAATAGGAGTCAACAGTGAACCGATAACAATAACAAAAGAGAGAGTTATGAAAGCAGCTAAGCAACTTAAAAACAATAATTCACCGGGACCAGCTGAACTGCAGGCCAAGCTTGTAAAAAATGGGACGGAAAAGATGTATACAAAACTAGCCACAATGTTTACAAAATAGGTAAACGGAGAACCAATATTGGAAGAAGCAAAAGAGTCGCATATAACATCAATTTATAAGAAAAGATCGAAAAAAGAATGTTCGAATTACAGGGGCATAGTCGTTACCAGCACCCTCAGCAGACTCTACGGCAAAATACTAAGGGACCTGATAGAAAAAGAGCAACCCAACATATCTAAAGAACAGTCAGGTTTTCGGGCAGGAAGATTATGCAACGACAACTTATTTGCCCTGAAACAAATCATAGAAAAAAAAACTAACACCTACAAAGAATTACATCTAAGATTTGTGGATCTAGCCAAGGCATATGATAACGTACCACACAACAAATTATGAGACGTTCTACACCAATCATCCATTAACACCACAATTATAAACGCAATAAAACACCTATACGAAAACTCAACTTGAAGGGTAAAGATAGGCGGAAAATTGTTGGAAAGCTTTCATATCAGCAAGGGACTTTCATATCATGCAATGAATCAATGGAAGAGGAAATGTAGAAATATGGGAATTCCCCTTTCCAATGAAGCGATGCTATACACGTTGCAATTTGCGGACGACCAGGTCGTAATAGCGCAGGATAAGGAGGACCTGGAATACATGAGCCGCAAATTCATAGAAGAATACAAAAGATGGGGAATGACCATGAACATAGGGAAGACCAAGTATATGTGCATTGGCGGGAAAACAGAAGACCTACACTTGAAGAACCACGGACATATTGGCCCGGTTAACGAGTATAAATATTTGGGCGCATGATTCCACGAGTCAGGAACAGACAACAAAAAAACAGGACAACAAATAGCACAAGCAAAAAAGCTAATAAACGCGCTAAACGGACTGTTGTGGAGTAAAGATATTAACACAAAGAGATTGCAAAATATATACAACGCGATGATTAAGAGCAACTTACTATATGGATGCAAAACGTGGAGAACAAATAAAGTATAGAAAAATAAACTTAGGGCAGTGGAAATGAATGTTATAAGATGGTCACTACGGGTCAGGAACGATGAACTAAGGAAAAACATAGATCTCAAAGAAGAAATAATCAAGGAAATCCAATCTTGACAATTAATATGGTATGGACATGTCCAGCTCATGCAGACAACAAGAATACCAAACCTAGCCCTAGAGGTCTCCACTCTAGGAAAAAACAGAAGAAGAAGACCAAAGAAAAAATGAGAGCAAGGAATTTCAAGAGCTATGAGCGAGAGATACCTGGAGACTGGACAATGGGAAGATAGGAGAGAATGGAAAGCGGGTATCGGACAACGTTGCAGAACGTTCTAAAACCGAAATTTTATATATAATTGAAAAATTTAAATGTATTACGTTGTTTTGAAACTCAAACGTTGGAGCTGTATGAACTTCAAAATTGTAAACAGATGAAAAAAAAATTGCAAATTTGTTGACATAATCATCCCCATTGGTGCAGATTAAGTCTCTATAGTACATTATAGACGGAAAACCATTAGATTTTCTGGTTTTGTTGACAAATTTCCAGAAATGCTTTGGATTTGTTTGAATATTATTCTCGGTACGTGCAATATACCGCTTGTAAAGGCAAGCGCTAAAATTTTTACATGAATTGCAAATAGATTCAAACTCAATATAATCAGATAGAAATTTTGAAGATTTAAAACGTTTATGAACAACTTTTTTCAATTCAGTAAGTGAAATCAGTTCCTTGCTAACCAAATACAAAAGTTGTTTTCACGCTACAGTTTTTTAGGTACAAAACATTCAATTGCATAATACAAAACGGAATAAAATAAATCAACACATACATTAATTTCAATTAATAAAAAAACATTGATAGCGCTAAAGTCTGAAAATTTAAAATCATTAAAAGCATAGTTACACTTTAAAATATCACATTTACCATCTATCACATAAGCATGTTGTTGGCTTGTGTTTAACAGAACATCAACTGCCATTGCCACTTTTACATCACGATCATTTGTAAAACATAAGTCCAGAAACACACCCCTACTATTGGGTATTGTTATGCATTCAATGCAGTTTAAAAATCCAAATCAATTGGCTACTATATATGCGGAGTAAGTTTCATTGCAAACTACTCCAATTCCAAACTCATTATTTATCCACAACGCTGCAGGTAGATTATAATGTCCCAGTAGAATAAGTTTAGTACTGGGATATATATCAGCTAATGATTCAACAGAGTAGCAATGGTCGGCGTATTTATCAATAGCTGAATTTGGTAGTAAACTCCCCATATTACTATTTAGGTTTCGTCGACGCTTTTGTAAATCGTCCCGTTCGTCGCCCGAGGTGGTCGCCGAATTGCTAAAGCGATTTTCAAATCGTCCCGTTTGTCGCCAGAGGTGGTCGCCGAATTGGTATAGCGATTTTCTTAAAGGTCGGACCGAGACTTACATTTTGCACGACGCACCCGCGTCTTTTGACCCTTGTTTTAAGGGATGATCGACAAAATGTAAAAAAAAACTTTATCAATTATTTCGGTCGATTCAAATCCGATCAATCCCAAAGTTTTATGCGAGTTAGATCAACTCGTCGCCGACAAATTTATTTATGATGACCGTCGTCGTAGTTGTGTCCGTTTCGGAAATACGGCCTTTCAAAGATTTTTTGCAAAAATTTCTAAAGTTTAAAACGTCAATAAATTCCAAAAAGACGTAAAACATTTCGAATTTTTCGAATCTCCTCTCGAAAATCGTTTTCGTTTACGTCCCCGAGAGCGGTGGCGTAAAAAATGTTTTGTTTTTATTTTAACAAAAATTTCAAGAAATTTTTGTAGGGTTGTTTGCCGACATTTTTTGATTTTGATTTTTTTTCTATACTTATTTTCCGTTTTGCATCTCACGTAATTATTTTAAAAACGTCTCCTCGTATATAAAACCCCCGCAATTTTTTAAAGGGCAATTTTTCTAAAAAACGCGCTTTATACGAAATTCTGATCAAACGTTTGGATAAATATTTTATTTAAATTTTTTTTTGGATTTGTCATGTTTCGATACGTGCTGTTATGGGTTCAATTATTTTTTATTTGTCTTTAACTGTTTCTAAAACTCACCCCAAAAAACCTCAAAAATGACCCACGTTTACGTCGCTTTGCATTCTTCCCTATGAAAGATTAAAACGAGGCGCAAGCATGTTTGGATTTTGCCGTTTTTTGTTTGAAATATGAGATAAAGCGCGATTTTTTCAAAAAATCAGTAGCGGCGTGAGATTTTTTTTTTCAAAAAAACGTAGATATGCAATAAGTGGAGTAATTTTGATTCCAAGAAGGTGGGGTACAAACCAAAAAATCCCTTTGGACAAGTTCTTTTTTATATCTTCATTCCAATTTTTTGGACCGGCGGTGTAACCAAAATTTTTTCAATTGAAATTGATATTTGGGGTTTTTGCAAAACGCAAATTTACTAACCACGGATGAACCTTTAAACGTTATTGGAGGCAAAAACTTTATAAGACTTTTTGAAACAGGAGGTATCGTAGTGTGCGTTAGGCATGTTTGCGTTTTAATCGGTGATTTCGTTTTTGAGCAGTGGCGTTTCAAATATTGCATTTAAAGGCACTATTTGAGAGTACGCCACCGATTAACCCGGTCACGGAAAAAATTATGTTTAGTCTCAAAACAAGGATCTGTCCTTGTACTACAAATATTTATTCTTATAATTTTTTGATATAAGCAAAACTAAACCAGTGACGGTTTGACAAAATTAAAAAAAAAAATTTGGATAAAAGTTGATTTGCGGCAAAGAATAGAAGTGTCCAGGAGATTATCGTAAAAGGCTGCGCATAGTTTCATTCGAAAGAAGAAGAGTTGATGCACGATATGCTAGATCAATTTTTTTACTTTTTATTTACAACCCCTTTTATGAAATTTCAAAGTTGATTAAATTTTTGGATTAAAAAAACAGAGATGATTTTTTTATTCAGATTTTTAAAAATTATTTTCTTCTTTCTGGTAACAAAATTAGTTAAAAATGTCATGTTCATCAAAATTGACCGGGTCAAAAATACACCGCTAAATTGACGATAATTTTTTGCAAGAAATTTAAAACTTTTTGCATTCAAAAATTTATAATTTCCGAACGGTTGGTAGCAGAGACTTTAAACAAACTTTACTATGTTTAGAATGATGCAATGTATTATAATAGAGCATCAAAACATTAAAAAAAAAACACTCTAAACTTTATTTTTAGAGTAAAACTTATTTCAATTTTTTATTTAGATTGGGTTTTTTAGAGCTTTCCAACGGTGTACAATGAGTTGATCTTGTAGGTAATTTTAATCTTAAAAAAACACTCCCCGACAAACTTAAGCTACTGGACAAGAATTTAAAACATTCTTTGACAAACTTTAGCTACTGGACAATAACTGGAAAATACTTTCCAACTAACTTTAGCTACTGAACAATAATTTGGAAACACCTCTTGACAAACTTTAACTACTGGACAATAATTTGGAAACACTTCTCGACAAACTTTCGCTACTGAACAATAATTGAAAACCACTCCCCGACAAACTTTAGCTACTGGACAATAACTAATAAACACTTTCCGACAAACTTTAGCTACTGAACAATAGTTGGAAAATACTTTCCGACAAACTTTAGCTATTGATCAATAATTAAAAAACACTCCCCAACAAACTTTAGCTACTAGAAATAATTGGAAAACACTCCTTGACAAACTTAAGCTTTTGAACAATAATTGGAAAACACTTCCCAACAAACATTAGCTACTAAACAAAAACTTAAATACACTTTCAAGGACAGGCAAAAACACTATCCTACTGAGAAGGTAAAGATTTGCAGGCGAAAAACACTATTCCTAAAAGTTGAAACACATTTGACAAAAATCCCCAAAACTGTTTTAATTAGTATAATATATAACAATAATAATAAAAATTTATAATAATTTTTTTTGCATTAACTGGAAATCTCATATAAATAATTGTGTTTCCTGTTTCAAGGGAAATTATTATTAATTTTATTTTGTAGCATAATTTTCATAATAATTCCTTTTAACAACGTGTTTTGAAAAAAAACTGATCAAACGACAACAACAATCCAAACCATTTCTAGGACTACTGTTAAGGACAAGACAGATACAAAACAAAACATAACAAAAAGATCTTGAAGGTAGAACAAACTCTGCTGCGCATGCTAGAATATACAGGGAGTTTATAAATGAATGGGATTATGTAATTACTTTAAATATGCCGCCTTTTTAAAATTGTTTATCTAACAAATAAAAAGGCTTCTCTGTTCTAATAAATATTCTTGTGCCAGGATATTTGGTTGCCGACATCTATATTTTTGGTTTAGGCATAGGATGTATAAGAAAACATTTTACAAAAAACCCAATAATTGTCTCAACTATTGTTTATCCAACATAACAAGGGCTTCTCTGATGCGACCAATATTGATGTACCCGGTCATAGTACAGACGCCAACATTTATATTTTTAGTTTTGATACAGGAATCCAACTATTATCATCCTCTTTATTATACAAGCATTTATTGCTTATAATGTAATAAGATTTTTTTTTTCATTTTAATTTAATTGTTACCTTCTTACACAATTACACTATCAACACTCAAAATCGCACACTAGATATATCGCACTAATTAAATATGAGACAAACTTAAAGTTAACAAGAACAAACACATGTTCCACGGTTAAATACGTGGGGTGCAGTAATATACCTTTTAGATGAGATCTAATTGCAATTAATACACACCCATCATCCAGTTTAGCACTAATTAATTCGGAACACCTAAATAAATCGTAACCACGTAGTTTAAGCTCAGAAACGTCAATATCCTGGGTGAGCCAAGTTTCAGTAAACACTATCAAGTCGTAACTAGAAACCGCTACGGCCAAGATTAGTTTTTTAAGTTTAATTTTTATGCTTCTGATGTTTTGGTAGTAGATTTTGAGGCCGTTGGTAATTTTAAGTCGACATCCTTATTTGATTCCAAATAAAAGCAGTTTAGCAATTTTGTTAGTAGATTATTTATTTATATACATCTTTTCAGGACATGGTGGTTCAAAATTGATTCAATTTTTGCTTTTTTGTAATTTCCGGAAGCACAAAATTAAATTTGTTGGCGCATTTTTTAATGTTTAACTTGTTATCGTTTAAAGGCAAAGCCTATTTAGCCAATTATAACAGAATTGCCAGCATATCAAAAAGAATTGGCAAAGACTTTAAGTCATGTTGGTATTGATTATGCAGGTTCTTTTTCTATTACAACACTACTTCTTAGGTGTAATAAGTTAGTGAAATGTTATTTGGTGTTGTTTGTTTGCATGGTGACTAAAGCGACACATCTAGAATGTGTGACCAGTCTTTCTTTAAGCTAAAGAGGATTACTATTAAAAATCTTTTCAGATCGAGGTAGTAATTTCTGTGGGACAGCAAAGGAACTCAATAAATTATTCAATATTATGTCTGTTGATAATAAAGTTTGATTTTATTGCAGTTTAAAAAATTGAATAGGTATTTCAACCTCCTTATAATCCTAAATTTTGAAGGAATTTGGGAGGCTAGAGTAATCATCCAAATATCACTTTTGAAAAATAATTAGACATCAACTCTTATCTTATGAAGAATTTAACACCATAATTATTAAGGTTGAATTTGCGGTCTTTGTGTGAACTCTCAAATAATCTTCAAGATGGATTTGATTAGTTAACTCTTAGTCATTTTATAGTAAAAGGTCTTATTTTGTCAAGGTTAGAAAAAAACTTACCAGATGTTAATATAAATCTGGTCATCATTTATTGCAATCTTTTTGGAAACTTTGGAGTCGTAAGTATATTCATACTCAGATTTTGCGTTTTAATGTTAAAACAAGTAATTCTTCACTTAAAAAGAGTGATTTGGTGTTATAGTTTAGTTCTGGTTTGCCACCTTCAGAATGGCTAAAAGAACGGGTTATTAATTTGTTTCAGGGCGCGAACGGTGTAACACGAGGGATAAAAATCAAATCTACTATTTGCAAACTTATTAGACCGGTTAACAAAATTACATAAGTATGTAGTGCGGAGGATATTTGTTCCATCATATGAGTATGTTCTTGTATCCTATTATGTACTTTGCCTAACTACAACTTTAGTGACAATGTAATAGCGTTGATTGAAAGAGTATATAAAGATGCGCGACCTCATGTTAAAAACCGTTCACCTAGTCATGACTCTTTCTATGGATCTTCTTTTTTGCTCACTCTCATTTCTCATATGACAACTCGTTTTGCTGTATGCTAGCGCCACCATGCTGATTTACGTCGTTTGTCGGTACCTCAGTTGCGGGACTTATATTCTATTTTAGTTTAATATTATTCGGTGCGTAACAGGGTAACAGGCGCGCACATTTCTATAGCCCGAAGAGGTCGCGTTGCTTTTAAATAATACATTAATTTGAAGCATAAACAAAACAAACATTATTTAAAGTTAGAAGTAGTATTTAATAAAAATAAATTAAAATGTTATATATTTAATATAGTAATAAAGCTACGATCAATGGCCATTTCAAGAAGGAATCCGTTATTCATTTTAAAATTGTATAATTTAATTTATTGTGTTTTTAATGTTTCTAAGGGCCAGATTATAAACCATAAATATCTGTAGATTTTATTTACTAACCAAGTAAATTAGTTTACTTGGCTGATTTTGGTATTATAAACGTCAATTAATTAAACATTAAATCAACCAAGTAAACTAACTAACAATGATGATAAGCAACAAGATTGTTTTAATCGTGCAAACATTGATTTTTGTCTTACGTAAAAAAATGCTTGAAATAAAAGCATATTTTGTCTTTAAAATTATGCTTTTAAAATTTAATTGACGTTTATATGCATAATATTAGGGTTATCTGTCTATTTAACTAAAAAATTAATTTATTTTTTGATTAGTTAATTGATGATTAAATTAACGTTTATAATACCGGCGGTATGTTGAATAAAAATATAATAATAAATAGTTAATATCTATTATTCAATTGAGAACATAATAAATATCAAGGAATTATAAGAATACAGCAAATCAAAAAAAAAATACAGAACATAAAACATATTTGTTATTTTTGTATATAACTTAACTAACCGCCGGTATTATAAACGTTAATTTAATCATCAATTAACTAATCGAGAAATAAATTTATTTGTCAGTTAAATAGACCTTAAAATATGATGCATTTAATCGTCAATTAAGTTTTAAAGCATTATTTTAAAGAAAAAATTGGCAGTATTTTGTATATTTTCAACGGCAATGTAAATTAATATTTAGAACGTTGCTAGGTAAAAAACTTGGTAACTGATTGTTTAAAAATTGATTTTAACAGCAATTTTAACTAACATCGATGTTAAAATTATACAAAATAGGCCCGATATGATTTTATTTCAAGCATTGGTACACATTTTTTTACGTAAAACAAAAATCAATGTTGCACGATTGAAACAAACAAGTTGCTTATCATCATTGTTAGTTAGTTAATTTAATGTTTGATTAATTGACGTTTATAATACCTGTACTTGGTTAGTAAACAAAATCTACAGATATAGATACATAGTTTATAATAGCGGCCCTAAATAACTATTAATACCATGCTCTTATTTTTATTTTTCAAAAAATGTTAGCACAAAAAATCAATTATGACACAAAAAACCTTCTTTTGCAAGAACAGAAAGTATATTTAATTATATTTTCATAGCATAAATTTAATAAGATTCTAACCAAAAATCAATATATACATATACCAAAAGTTAACATTTTTATATCATTGCAGATAAATATGTAGTTTGAAATAGTTACATAAAACAAACAAATATTGACAAAATAATAATCCGCAGATTATGATATTACGAAATTAGTTACTATTTAAATTTAGTATCACGATATAGGCAATGATTGAAAAAGTATTTTACATTTAAACAAGCTATTTGTACAAAAAAAGTTCATAAGAATTCGAAGATTTTTTTTATATATAACTGTTCTGGGCGTATTAAGCAAAACCAAAAAGTCTAAGTCACACTGGGTGACAAATAAAGATCAAATTAAACAACTGACTCCTTCAAATTATTCTTTGTGTACTTTCTACTGTCGTAATACAACTATACACGGTGGTGTTGCTATTTATTCAAAATCATTATCAAAACATATAATTAAGGAAGTAACTGCTTTAAAAAAATTATCAATTGATCTCGACTTTGAGTGTTGTGCAATATCAGTTAATAATCAAATGTGTATAATAACACTATATAGATCTACATTAGGTAATATTGATACATTTTTTTAAATTATTAACAAAATGCTTGGACATTGCTACTGCTACATATATGCACGTTATAGTGTAGGGTGATATTAATATAAACTCGTTAAATAAGGAACATATGCAGTTTAAATCATTGACAGATATTTTTGAAGCATTTAACATACAAAACTTAATAAAAGTTCCGACAAGGATATTTATGCATAAAAATGGCAACAAAAGCGAAACATCAATTGATTATATATCGGTCAGCAGAGGATTAAATATGACCAACCTAAAAGTTTTTGAAGCTGGTTTCTCTGACCATACCGCACAATCAGTCAAATGTGTTGTCCCTAATATAAATATAATACAAACCAAACATTCAGAACCGAAAAGAATGATAAATAATGTGTCTTTTCATGAACTTGACACACGCCTACATAATGAGCTACCAGACTTAAATATCTTAGATAGTCAAAATATTCATGATTTCTTTAACACATTCTAAGATTCGTTTAATTACTGTTTCAATTTAGCTTGCCCTGTAAAAAGCGTAAATAAAAATATCAATAGGCAAAACTATAATAATAATAATAAATGGATGACTCAGGATTTAAGAAAACAAAAAAAAGATCTTATAAATTTAAACTGGCTTCGAAAAAACTGTACCGACCTAGAAATAAATAATAAATATAAAATAGAAAAATTCAACTACAACAAAAATATTATAACCACAAAAAAAAATTATTTTTCTGAAATCATCACAAATGCTGAAAACAAAAATAAAAAACTGTGGAATATTGTAAATAATTCTTTAAATCGTAAAAGTAAATGTAACGCATTAGTATCACTATACGATGAAAATAATTTATTAATTACTGATAATAACCAAATAGCAGATATGTTTGCTTATAATTTTGCAAACTCCGCAAAATTAGACATACTTAAAATGTATAATAATGAAG
The DNA here is from genome assembly GCA_963932245.1 of Tachinus rufipes. NCBI lineage: Eukaryota > Metazoa > Arthropoda > Insecta > Coleoptera > Staphylinidae > Tachinus > Tachinus rufipes. The sequence continues at coordinate 16,946,723 of OZ010748.1, read as the reverse complement.
TGTATAACTGTACAACTCAAGCGTTATCAACTCATTCATTTTATTTTAACGAAATCAGTAATGTTGAAGTTAAAAAAATAATACTAACACTCAAAAATAAAAAATCAACGGGTATAGACAATATTCCTACTAGTGTTATAAAACACTGCGTAGATCTAATATCTGAACAGCTTAGTATTATTATAAATAAGTGCATAACATTGGGACAATTACCTAGTCGTCTAAAAGAATCATTAGTAATTCCAATACATAAAAAGGACAATGTACATTACACAAACAACTATCGTCCTATATCATTATTAAGTATTTTTCCTAAAATAATAGAAAAAATAATATCTGAAAAACTTATTTTATATCTGGACAAATATAATTTACTTAGCAATAAACAATATGGTTTCAGATCAGGAAAGTCAACAGAATTAGCCACTATTGACTTAATACAATATATTCATGACAATTTAAACGCAAAAAAATATGTAGTGGGTATTTTTTTTGATATGACTAAAGCATTTGATTGCCTGAACAATGAGTTTATTCTAAGTAAATTATATAATATAGGAATTCGTGGCAACGTTTTAAATTTTATAAAAAACTATCTCAGCGTGCGTTGCTTGACAGTAGACATAAATAAAACAAGATCTAGACAATTTGAAACATGTTTAGGGGTACCCCAGGGAAGTGTTCTGGGTCCGTTAATATTTCTTTTGTTTATTAACGATTTGCCATTATTTGTGTCTGGTGGCCAAGTTTATATGTATGCTGATGATACATCTATAATAATTACGGCTGAAAATTCTATGGAATTGCAAACTAAAGTAAAACTAGTTCTTCATGAGTTTCAGGTATGGTGCACAAAAAATCATTTAATTGTTAACCCGACAAAAACAAATTATATAAATTTTTACAACTTACATGGTACAGAATTAAGTCATCAAAACTATATAATTAATAACGCATTGATTGCAAAAGTCGATGAAGTAAAATTTTTAGGTCACAACAAATTAATCAGATATGCAAAAATGTGAACAAATCTTTTTTTGCTCTAAAAACATTAAAACATAATTTAAAAGTGCATTCATTATTAAACATCTATTATGCAATGACATATTCTGCATTAAATTATAATATCATATGCTGGAGACAATCTACCGAAATAATTAGAGTATTTAGATGCCAAAAGCGAGTAGTCAGAATTTTTAGTTTGAACTATCACGAGTCATGTAAGGACACTTTTATAAACAACAACTTGCTTACTGTAAGTGGTATCTATTTATATAAATTATTAAATTATATTTTTATAAATAAAATAAATTTTTCCAAAAATGAAGATACTCATGAATACAACACAAGGAAAAAACATGAATTTAGACCCTGCAAAATTAAAACTTTTTTTTACAAAAAATTGCCATCATATGCAGGTACTTATTATTATAATATGCTTCCAAATGAAATAAAAAATTCAAAATCGGTATGTGTTTTTAAAAATAAATTAAAAACTTTTTTAATAAAATTATGCCTATACACTTTAAAAGACTTTACAGATATTTGTTTATTATAGTTTTAATATAACTTTTATAATTATATGTTTTTAAGAAATTGTTTATGTTAATTACTTTTGTAAACATTTTAAATTTTATTGTAATTTTAAATATGTGTATATATATAATTATTATTATTTGTAAACTGACTTGTCTTATCCATGTATATTATGGCCAACAAGATAAAATAAACTATACTATACTATACTATACTATACTATACTATACTATACTAAACTATACTATACTATACTATACTATACTATACTATACTATACTATACTATACTATACTATACTATACTATACTATACTATACTATACTATACTATACTATACTATACTATACTATACTATACTATACTATACTATACTATACTATACTATACTATACTATACTATACTATACTATACTATACTATACTATACTATACTATACTATACTATACTATACTATACTATACTATACTATACTATACTATACTATACTATACTATACTATACTATACTATACTATACTATACTATACTATACTATACTATACTATACTATACTATACTATACTATACTATACTATACTATACTATACTATACTATACTATACTATACTATACTATACTATACTATACTATACTATACTATACTATACTATACTATACTATACTATACTATACTATACTATACTATACTATACTATACTATACTATACTATACTATACTATACTATACTATACTATACTATACTATACTATACTATACTATACTATACTATACTATACTATACTATACTATACTATACTATACTATACTATACTATACTATACTATACTATACTATACTATACTATTATCTGAAAACGCCAATTTTTGCTGCTAGTTATATTTATAATAATCTATACACTCAAATAAAACTGCAATCAAATCTTAACAGCTTCAAAAAATTCTTTTCTAATGTTGTTAATTTTTGTAAAAATTTAATTAAATTTATTTGTATTTTATTGTTTACATATGTTGTAATTTTTATTTTTTTCTGTCGGAGATGGAATCACTTTACGGACGCCGTGTAGGACTCTTCCTATTTTTCAAAAGAGGTCCTACCCACTAAACCACCCCCCCCCCCCCCTGCCTAAGCTTTATGTTCATTTAAATATCTTTTAGCAAACCGGGTGTGATGTTGGCTGTTCTGAACCAATTTCTATGTTGTTCCTTACTTTTCAGATAAAATCCGTATCTTTCGGAGGAGTTTGTGTACTTTATTTTAGAGTTTTTTTTTAAACATACTGATTTGATTCAATATTTCTCGAAACATTTACACCACACTTGTGTTTATCAAACAAAACGTTAAACTTCTCTAACAAAAACGAAACTATATTAAAAAGTTCAACCGAAGGTCGTATTAAAAATTTAACATTTGAAGAGCACGAGTAGTCTTTATTTAAGAAAAAAAATTCATTTTCTAGTAACAAACAGGTATCATTTAAAAAAAATATTGAAAAACAATGTTTACAACCTGTTTTGTTAATAATATTATTTGCAAGATAGCCAACTACATAAATATTTGAACAGGTTTCCAAGGTGTTTCTTTTATTTTCGATGTAATTTGATAGGTTTATAGTTTTTTGTCATTGCTCTTCAGTTTCGTTCTGAAAAGAAACATCAAAAGGTATGTTGTCGCTTTTATTTAAATTGGTGTTTTCAGTAGAGGAAGAAATTTCAAGAACTTCACTGTTGTCAATTTTACAGTTTTTGGTATCTACTGCCATTTGAAGCCTAATATTCATATTATGCTGAGTTGCAATACGGCATTGACAAACTGAAAGAGAAGGGTTGTATTCTCCTTTGTTTCTGATAACAGAAAATAAAATTCAAGAGGGTTTTGATTAATAAAGTTGGTTAGTAAATACTTAATCCCTTCATTTTTCAACTCCGACCACAACAAAAGTACAGCTTTTATTGTCCACTGTAATCCTTCTACGCAATGAATGTTAGTTCTCAATACTTCATTTTCATAAAATTCAATATTCTTAAAATATGTTAAACCGTTCTTCAAAATATCTTCTGCCAATCTTCTGTAAACAGAAAGAACACATTTTTTTTGAGTTCCGATCATTAAAAACTTGACTTTTTAATGAATCAAAAATACTGTTTACAGTTTCTATAAAATCAGCTGTTTCCAATAACGTACTATTATTCAACTAGTTGGTTTTTGTTGCAGTTTCAATTGCCGCGGCAACCGTGTGCGAGAATATATGAATTGCATATTTAACTCTCATTTTTATGAAACTGTTGGATTCATATGAACTGCTCCTAGTTTTATTACTGTTCTAGTTGTGTTGCTTTGTTTGTTAATTTTGTAAGTGTTACTTACATCGGACCAAGATACGGGCTTTTTATTAACAAACATATTTAATTTTAAGTTCATAAAGTTATTGCGTAATGATTTAAACAAATGAGGCGCATCAAAACAGGTAAAAATATTCTGATCATTAATATTAATAATAGTGTGTTCTTTTGTAGTTCCTAATGATAATATTGCACTTCGGTTGCTTGTCTCTTGATCGCATATAATAATCCTAGGGTTAAAAGACATTTTTCAAATTGTTAACAACATCTACAATTATGTGTTGTAATAGTTCTTTTTTAATAGTGCCTGAAGAAATATAATATTATAATGGTATCTTCCAATTGTGAAGAAGACCACGAATTAGAAAAACTTACGCATAAGTGGCCAATTTATTTTCTCTTCCTAAGATTTCAAGATCCTGATACCCTTCAACTATGTCTTCAGTTTGATTAAACTCAATTCTTTTTTTGAGAACAATTTCATAAAACATTACAACACACATTTTTTCACGATCTGTCATTGTTTTGGCTTTTAGAGCAAATTTATCAGTTAAAGTTGTTTTCATTCCCGCTCTTGAACTGAATACTTTCAACCATGACTGAATAATCCTAACTGAAGGAAGACATAGTTTTAATTTATTTATCATAAATTTATAAGTTCCTGGCAATTTATAGTAAAGTGAAAGAGCTAGTTGTTGCTCTGGTTTTGACCACTGTGTTCGAGATTTATGAAAAAGCTGCATGTTTATCAAAGTTTTAACCGAATTACTTTTAAATTTTAATAAATTATTTATTACTGCAATTGTAGAAAATGAAGTTTTTTTTTCTAAGTCTATATGTTTGCGAATACTTAGCTTTTAATTTTCTTTGCAAACTTCTTATTTTAACACTTAAAATTTTGCATTGTTTTGTTGTTTGTGACGAAGATGGCATATTTAGCAAACGTTCACTAACTTCACTGTTGCTAGAACTACTTTGAAACGATTGAAAATTTTCCCTGGTAAAGCTAACAGATGTACTTTCCGAATCTGAATCCGTTAACGTGCTGGTAGTACTAATTGTCTTTTTCTTTCCAGGATATACTTTTGGGTTGTCAGATTTAGTAATCGCTTTTGTAGGACTAGTGGAAACCAGAAATTGATGGTTTATGCCTAAAAACAATATATACGCAATAATTTTTTTATTATTATTATGTAATAAAGCCGAAAAACGTTATTTATATTTTTAATTTAAAACAAGAAAACACAAGTCACTATAATTTATTTTTTTAACGCATTACTTCTTATTGTATTCGATTGAGTACACATTTTTAAACGTATGTTTATAAGAGTTTTTTAATTTTTGTATGAAATGTTATTGCTTAATAAGTTGTATCACAGTTTTCAGTTGTGGATTTCTTAGAAAATTGAAATTTTACTATGTAATTTTAAATTGTCATGCGATATATATATATATATATATATATATATTGATTAATTTTATAGATAGAACAAAACTTTTATAAGTACCAAGTAATTATTTAACATAAGAATGTTTGCATTTAGTGAGCTAAACATTGATGTACTCGCACGACTACAGTGGGCAGATATAAAGGTCAGTTTGTGATTTTGCTGAATTTATAAGTTTTTTTTGCAATTGGTAACCATAAATTTTAGCAGGTTTATTTGATTAAAAACGGTTTTACCTTTGCTAAAATCTTAATAATGTGCTCATTTACAATGTCAGATCTAATATGATAATTGTAAAATCAGATAATAAACAAACAAATAAAAATGAAATCAATAATAAACACAGCATAATTACACACTTTCTATCTGATAGTTCTTTCAAATTTGACATTTTTCAAAGAAATTTTACCCACAGCTTAGCGACCTGAATACTTAGGTGTATTTGGACTGTTTCTGAAAAACTATTTTTACCTAGTGCACCCATGAAAAAGGGTGATTTTAGAGTAATATATATATTAGACTGGTTCTTAATTTCTTTTTTCAATTTTTATGTTTGTATCCTCAGAAAATGATCTTTATGCAAAAAAAGTAAACCATGCCAAATTTCAGCCCTTAAGATTCAAAAGAACACGTGTCGCATTACCTTTGAATTTTTAAAACTAATATACTTAATAAGTATCATAGCGTCCAGATTTAAATCAGATGCATACCCTGGGTTTCCAAGAAAGCAATTGAGTACTTGCTAATTAGGTTTTACATAAAACTTTACATCAATATACTCTGTTTATTTTATTTTTTTTAATTAACATATATTTTGCGTTTTTTAATGGTTTTTTGCATCTTTAGCAAAAACTATCCATTTTGGCCAAAAATTATCTCTATTAAAAGTTGTAGAACATAAATTTTCTAATCTGTATAGGTCATTTGAACTTTTCTATAATTTTTTGTTTTTCTGCTAGAAGGCGCGGAAAATTAAGTATATATTTTATTTTTTGCACTTCGAGCTGAAACTATGCATATTAGTAAAAAAATACAAGGGTTTCCCGAAAGTGAGAGCATTTTCCGCTAAAGAATATTGAAAAATATCGTAAATTGTGACCTTTTGCTGAATTTTTAAATTTTTAACCCAAACTATGCATTTTCTTGAAAAATTATAAGAGACCAAAAAAAATTTCCGATCGAATAAGGAATAATTTGAGCCATCGTAGACCTTTTTATCTTTTTGCAAAAGCCCAAAAATTGAGATACAAAATAAGCTAAAAAAGACGTTTTATTGTAAAATTTTTAACCTTCAAATGTGTGTCATTTTGAACAGGCAATATTTTAAAGTCCAAAATTTTGGGAATTTCATTTTTTTTCATACATATTTTGATCCCTGAAAATTTGAGCAAAATCAAAGAGGTCGACTTTTTCAAATTAGTCAAAAAGTAATAGAATTACCCATATATATATATATATATATATATATATATATATATATATATATATATATATATATATATATATATGTGTGTCTAATACTCCAAAAACCACTCTTTTTCATGCGTGCGCTAGGTGAAAATAGTCTTCAGACAGTCCAAATACACCTAAGTATACAGGTCGCTAAGCTGTGGGTACAATTTCTCTAAAACGTTGATTTTTTTGTCTAATTTAAAGAGACTATAATGTGCTTGGCCAATTAGAAATAAAACTTTAATCACATGTGAAGATGACAATATATCGTTGTCCGTGATAACAAATTAAGTGCATCTCTTCAGTCACATCACAAAATATACATTGGCTAAATATTCGGGGACAAATTATAAAATTAAAGCCAAAAAGTATTCAATTGTCTATAGAAGATCTTTAATAATCGAATTTTTATTCTTTATTATAAAAATTATTAATTTTATCTTCTTCAATATTATAAATACTATCGTCAGCTCTAATGTAAATAATCAATCCTGCTAATAAATTTTTAAATCATTATTTAAAAGTAAAATATAAATAATTAAGTACGTTCTACAGTTCATAATAATAATTGATGTAATCAATTATTTTCATCAGTCTTTTAATAATCAATACTATCAATTTAGAATTAATTACTCAAACTAGAATTACTAATTATATTAAATTTATATATTATAAATATATAGCCGTATTCTAAACATGTTTTACAGCGATGTTAATTAATATTTTAAACGTTGCTAAGTAATATACGAAAAACTCATTGTCCGATTTGTTAAACTGTGATTTAACATCACTGTTAAAATATGTTCAGAATAGCACCAATAATTTTATATTATGATAGATCTTTTTAACTAATATGCTAAATATGCCAGTTTGCATTTTTAAAACAAATTTCTATTTTTTAAGTAAGTGGTGTAAAAGTAAAAAGTGTTTCTGTTTATATTAAAAAATTACGCTTGTCTGTTTATACGATAAAAACTTATAATAAATAAAATAAAATAATAAATCTTAAAAAAAAGTTAAAAAAGCTTATTGCATTACTGGGCAATCTGTAGTTTGTACAATTAATGTAAACACACATATTGTTAAAAACTTTATTCATGTTGTTTATTTTAAATCAACTCCTCATGCATAAATGTTCCGTGCGATTAATATCAGGGTCGCAGCAAGCTGTAGACGAGAACGTTACTCATACAGCGTCTGTGACTGACTGACCGGCAATATTATTTAATAAACTCTAAAGCAGGGGTGGACAACCCGCGGCCCGCCTAGAACAATTTTACGGCCCGCAAGAGTTATAACACTTTTACAAAATATATTTATTTTATAATGGGCAAAGTAGTGAAAAACAATTTATTTAAAAAATACATTATTTGTGCATCCATATATTCAAAAACTAACTGTAGAAATTATGAGAAAAAATTAACTGATTTTAAAATAATATTCTTGCGCATATATGACAGATATTGCCTGTTTTATTTATGAGTTTACAGTTATAAATTTGCAGAATAATATTATTATTTATTTTTATAGTCTTTAATACCTTGTTTGGATGTCGGATATATTATTTTCTAACTTCTTTATTCTTTTTTTCCAAGCTTGTCTATCTTAAGCTATTTTTGCTATCTCGCTCCATTCTTATCCTCTTCTTTCTGCTGCTTTGTGAGCCTATTTGGATCAGCTGTTTGTGTTTTCTTGGTATTCTTAATTCATGTATTTTTTTGGTTATTATGGTTCTATTCAGTCTGTGTATGAGACCTAGCCTTTCTAGCTGCCTCTCCTCTATAACTGTTTCTATAGGTTTAATTTTTAGTTCACTTCTTACATCCGAGCTCCTTACTTTATCTTTTCTTGTTATTCCTTTAATTTTTATTAGAAATCTTATCTCTATTGCATTAATTTCGCTTTTATTTCTATCTGGTGTTGCCCAAGATTTGCTCGAGTATATTAGGGCTGGTTTTACTAACTTTTGTATTTTTGTTTTTATTGTCTTTGTTATTTTTTTCTTAGCCAAGAATTGTTTTTTGAGTGCATTGAATATTCAATGCACTCAAAAAGTATATACTTCCTCTTTTTTAAACTCTTGCATCTATTTTTATGTCAATATTTTCTGTTTCTTCTATTATTGTACCAAAATAGTTGTAATACTTTACTTGTTCAATTATTTGTCGATCCATTTCTATCTTGTGTCTCATAGGTTTTGTCGCTACTGCCATTGTCTTTGTTTTACTTGTGTTTATTTCTATATCTATCTTCTTTAGTTCTTCTTCGTATATTTTTATGTTTCCTTGTAGTTTCTCTTTTTTTGTCTGCTATTAATATCATGTCATCTGCAAACATTAGGATTTGAATACTAGTTTGTTCCATTTTTTTGTATCCTATTCTTGTGTCTTTGGCTCTTTTTTGAATTTTCTTTATAGTCTATTAATGTTGCAAAGAGTATAGGGCTTAGAGTTTGCAGAATAATTAAAATATATTCTATGTATCCATTTTTTACTTCAAAAAAATGTATTTAGTGAGTCGAAATCTAATATATGCATATATAATTTTATATGCCGCCCGCGGAGTTATGATGCATTTCCAAAGTGGCCCGCAAGATCATTTCGCGCCACCTACAACTAAAGTCGGCATTACTTGACGGCAATTCGCATGTACGTCGCGTATATACTCTTTCCAACGGTAATATGCAAAGCCTTTTGTGAATTTTTGTTCATTTTTTTGTGTTTTCAGCCGCTTTTTGCATCTTGAGTTTTTTTGAACGTCTGTTTTCTAAGCGTTTTGTTAATTTTTTTAAAAGTTTTATCAAACATGAACTAATAAAAATTATATTTTAATATTTAATAATATTTTTTTACCTATAAATTTGAATAAAGGATCTAACATTCTTTGTAAAAGTTTGAAAGCAATTTAATAATTACATTAATACAACTTACGTAAAACAATATTGAAATAAAATTTATAAATTTAAGAAACTATGGAAGCTTTATCTAACATAATAAATCAATAACAATATTGTTCTTAAAATTTAAGTTTAAATTTTTTAAATCCGGTCTCAAATTATTTTGGCTATTACAGCAAACTTTTATCAATTACAAAATACTGAGTTGCACTTTTAAATCATATTAGTCAATTTTAATTGACACAGACTTAGCAAAAAAATGCATTGTTTTAATGTTTTAACAATTCAAAACACAAAATATAAAATTCTATATTTATCACTTTTAATGGCGCATAAAAATAGGAATTTGTTTACTGTATGTGGAAAGTTTAATCTATTGAACTATGCAGAAACATAAAAATTTTATAATAAATTCTTCCCCGCTAATGAGAAAACAAAAAGGTAAGATAAAAAGTTTTAAATATTTGCATAATAAAAACTTTTAATTGGCTTGTGTATAAATTGTGGAAATTTGTTTAGGTTTCTAACAGTATTCAATATGAAGTTGTTACTACTTTGTCTAACTTTGACATGCATTTTTCAAGCATCTGCGTCTTGGGATTTTAATGTACACACTACCACACCCTCTGTTATTCATAAGGTTTGTAATATTTATTATATTTTTCTTATTTTAGAACTTTTAAAAACTAAAATATTTTAATTTAACAATTTCTAAATGTTTAAACATAATATTCAGAAATTACTAAATATGTACCTACAACATAAAAATGTTTTTTAAAAGTAGATTTGCAACTTTACGCCGGAGTTGTAAAGAATCTAAGTCTTTAGTCAATTTTAAATAAGCAAAAATTCAATTTTTGAAAAAATAGTGTAGTTTTGGATGCTGCTGATATGGAAACAATGTTTATTACAAAGATGAATATAAGTTTGATATATGCAAAAGTTGAAAAAAAAAACTTTGTTAAGTTTTCTAGATACTTTTAAATCTAAACAAATTAAAAACAAAAATACATATAAATTTGTTGTTTAGTTTGGTATTTGGTAAAAAGTTTTTAATGTTAAAATTGACCAAGTTAGGAATATTTAATTCAGATATTGTTTCGGGGTTTTTGTTATTATAAATGCTAACCTAGATATTATAAGACTCAACTGAATCTTTTATTAATAAAATTAATAACAGAAAATGGAACAAATTGTTTGATGACATTCTGAATAGTTTTTGTAAATTTTTTTGTTTTATCCTTTTTTCTTTGGTAAACTTTTTTCTTTATTGTTTGTTTTTAATTTTTTTATTTCATTGAACGTGTAAACGAATGTGATGCAAAGAACGTAAGCAAAACGTTATTATTTAAATCCGCACCAGTACTGCTTTAACATGGTAGAGTGCTATTAGACTTAAACGCTATTAGTAGAGATCAATTAAGCTTAATATAAAGGATGGTTGAGACCTTTACTACGTGGTAATCCATAATAATAATAAAATAAAACACTGTCTACGTTTTTTACCACAAATACTATTTGTGGTAAAAAACGTAGACAGTGTTTTATTTTATTATAATTAAGCTTAAAATCTCAATTTCTAAATTATTAAGATAATCTTTCATAACAAATTGCACCTATTTTATTGTTGTAAACAAATTTTAGTAACTTAAAAATTGATACATTAATATTGAAATGAAAAAATATTAAAAAAGTAGTTAGTGGTATTAAAAAACACTTCCTTATTGTATACTAAATTAAAACTAGCAACTATAACAAATTACCAATACATATTAATAAGAAACATTCCAGGTGGTGTATGACAATTAATATTAATTGATTATTATTTTATAGTTGTCTATTTTAATCAATTATTCTGTTACAGTGCGGGATGTTAACGAATGAACAAACTGACGCCCTGAATAATGCAAAGTATTCGGACAATACCGACATGTTTGTAAAATGTTGGGTATATTGTGTTTTCAATGCAACTAATTACGAAAATTGGTTTAACATACCAAAGAGTGCTTATGATAAATGTTTAAAATACAAGCCTACACACCCGATTAATGAATGTAACAGTGCTTTAAATGTTTTTGTTTGCATGAGAGATTCAATATGGAACCCGCCTAAATGATATGTATTTTGTAAACTATGTCAAAAGTTAATAAATGAATAAATATATCTGTATTTTTTTGTTTTAATATAAATTTTGCTAAGAACAGTATGTAGTTTAAACAGCTGTAAAGTGTAAAGTGTGTTGAGTGTGATTTTTTTTAGCATATATGCTGCTTGCAGAAACTTATTAAACGCAAAGCTGTCCAAATGAATAAAAAATCATGAAAACAAAATGTAAAAAACTTCAGATCAATACAAACATAATTGAAGAAAGAAAGAATAAAATCGGCCGTAGAAAAGATAAATTTATTAATTACAAATTAAGAATGAATAAATTGTACCAGTCTTCATACATTTTTATTATTTTATTTGGTGTTGACGGTAATGTGAAAATACCGTATAATATTGGTCAATTTATCGTATTGAGCAACTTGCACTTTTCAAACCCCAACATAAAACAATTGAGATGTTACACATCACTATATAAGAGACTGAATAGGATTTTTTTGGGTTTTCTACAATAGAATAAAACCATCATTAGTCTTTTCAAATTAGACAAAAATTCGACGTTTTAAAGAAATTTTACCCACAGTTAGCAACCTATATACTTAGGAGTATTTGGACTATCTGAACACTATTTTTTTTATCTAGAGCAGGCCTGAAAAATTTTGGAGTAGTAGACATATATATAGGTAATTCCATTACTTTTTGACTAATTTGAAAAAGTCGACCTATTTGATTTTGCTCAAATTTTCAGGGATCAAAATATAGATGAAAAAAATTAAATTCCCAAAATTTCGAACTTTAGAATATTGCCTGTTTAAAATGACACATAATTGAAGGTCATAAATTTTATAATAAAACGTCTTTTTTAGCTTATTTTCTATCTCAATTTTTGGGCTTCTAAAAAAAGATAAAAAGGTCCACGATGGCTCAAATTATTCCTTATTACATGTACTTTAAAACCTATTATTTTATGTTTAATATCGTGGCAGTCATTTTGATATATTAAGCTTCAAACATTATACCAAAAAAACCCGTAAATGTAGCAATATCGCAAAATTTTGTGCTAAACTTTGTCAAATCTTAACAAAATTTGATTCACACAGTTTAGATTTTCTCGTGTTTAATTTCTTTTTAAAGTGATCACACAATACTTAAAGAATCAATACGTATACACCATTATTTTGATGCAGGAAGTTGCACATGTTTTCGCGATCCTCACAATTTGTAATTTTTAGGTCCCAAAAAAGCGCTGTCACCCTATGTCGATTTTAGTCAAAATTTCAGTAAATACTCTTTAGAGCACAAGAAAAAAGGTTATCTATATGACAAATGGTATATCGGGCATTATCCAGAGTTTTTAAATATTCAAAAATTGTCAAAATCAGCAAACGACACATTTTTGTATCTCAATTTTTGGGTCTCTGGAAAAAGATAAGAAGGTCTACGGTGGCTCAAAATATTCTTTATTGCATGTACTTTAAAACCCATATTTGTATATTTAATGTTGAGGCAGTCATTTTGATATATCAATCTTACAATCAAACATTATTTAAAAAAAACGTAAATTTGAAAAATTGCAAAATTTTGCTTTGTTTAAACCGTTCTAACTTTGTCAAATCTTAAAGAAATTTGATTCACAAGGTCTAAATTTCTTCGTGTTCAATCTTTCTTTAAAGTAATCACACTAGACAATTCATATTCACCACTATTTTGATGCAGGAAGTTTCACATGTTTTTGCGATCTTCAAAACTTGTAATTTTTAGGTCCCAATAAAACGCGGTCACTCTATGTCGATTTTAATCAAAATTTTAGTAAATACTTAACACTACAAAAAAAAAGGTATTTATATGAAAAATGGTATATCAGGTATTATTAAGAAGCCATTGAGAAAATGCAACTCGTTGTGCTACGTCGCCTGGTTGTAGGTGTTGTACTTTTGATAATAATATGGGTGATCATTTTCACTAAAAAATAATATTTAGGAAATAGCCGAAAAAACCCATCAATATATTTATCATATATTTGAATGCATTTTGTTGCTATTTGCAAATATAATTTCACAAAAAAGACTTCGTCATATTATAGTTTAATCCTAAATGTACTGGTAAAAAAATAAATTGATTATCAAATTATTTGTAGAAACAGCAATGAAGGGGAAGTTGCCGTTTTTGTTAAAATACTACAAATTAAGGTAGCGGTCGGTATGGTCTTAAACATAAAACAAGTAAATTGTTAATTGAATTAAACTTGTTTGTATATTAGGGATATTTGAAAGGTAGTTTGAGAAATTTCTTTTACTTTTTTATCATGATGATCTTATTGCAAATGCCACACGCGTTGAATGCCAAATTTTGTGACGACGCGCCTCACCGCTCCGGAAGCTTTTTCAGGGTGCTGTGGGCGGCTTGATGATTATTACTTTTCTGGTGTGAGAAAGATGCGCCAGTCGCTATAAATAACGAGGAAGGGAGAAAGATACAAACAATATGGGCATTTATATTTAATTAAATAATTTAAGTTAAGATTACGGATATACGAGTATAATAACAAGTATAACGCCTTAGCTAAGGACGGGAAAAGTACCGTTTAAGTAACTATATAGATGAAAACAAAATAGATTTAATTAACCTTGGCCGGACGTCTAAATGAATGAGGGGACTTATCTACGTGCACGTGGCTTCACAAGACTTTGCGGCTGGCAGGAAAGCTACTAAATTCACAACTCTCCGTCGTGCCTTAAGATCTCTGCCTTCTGACCAATCTGACCAATCTTCACTTCATTCTAACTAGTGCCACGATCTTCTTATTGTGGATTAAGTCAAAGCGGTTCAATGTTATATAAATATATATGGTACAAATAATGAGAACCTTCTCCTTGCTAGAGCTCTTCGGAAGGAGGTTATCTGGGAAGGGAGGAAAGTCCGCCTCCGTACGGATTGATGAAATGGGGTACAAAACTCGCTTGAGAAAAAGGAAGAAGCATTTGCTGACAACCTGAAACTCCAATGCTCCCCAAACAATTGTTTGGACTCGGAGCACGTCGAAAAAGTGGTTAGGAGAGTCTTGAATGCCGCTGACGACGACGCGCCGCTGCAAAGCGTGAGACCGTATCAAATTCAAGAGATTATACAAAGACCCAAAATCCGGTCTCCTCCAGGTTCTGACGGAATTCCTAATAGAGCACTAAAATAGTTTTTGCACAAAACGATAATGGTTCTTACCAATATTGCTAATGCGATCTTTTGCACTGGGCATTTACTACGGTTTGGAAAAACTCAATTGGAAAAGACCGGCAGTTTTCTCAAAACTACCAGCCTATCAATTTACTATGCACCTTGAGTAAGGTCATAGAAAAGGCTATCTTAGATATTATTCAGGATCACGTTGATTCGAATAATTTACTTCCACTTAAAAAAAGCCACAGGGATGGTCTTTTTTAACGTGGAAAAAGCCTTTAACAAAGTCTAGCATAAGAGTCTTTTCTACAAACTTTACAGTCAAAAATTTCCTCTGCGTCTTATAAAGCTGATAGCCTCATATCTAAATCTTGACTGTTAGAAATCAGAAACAAGTTTCAACCACGCAAAATATCACGGCAAGGGTCCTTCAAGGCTCCATTCTCTTTCCTGTCCAATTTAATCTCTTCGTTGCGGACATGCCTATGGGATCGAAGCACGGGGTTAAAATAACACAATACGCGTACGATACAGCGCTCTTATACTCGTCAAGGTCACTTGTAATGATCACTTCTAGGCTACAAAAAGCCACCTACAATCTGGAATGCTAGTTAGATGACTGGCTAGTAAAGGTCAATCCGAAGAAAAGCAAAGCCGTTTACTTCACTCGGGACAAAACGCACCTCATGAGAACGTCTGTCTAGACGACGTTCCTATACCGTGGTCCGATTCTGCTAAGTATCTGCAAATTACTTTTGACAAGGGGCTTAGGTACAAGTTGCACGTGCAGTCAATTCTCGATAAGGTTAAATTAGCTAAAAATCTTCTGGTCCCAATGCTGCAACGGAACAGTGGTTTCTCTCTCCGGAATAAAGTCCGCTTATACTCGTCTACTATCAGACCCATAATGACGTACTCGCCGCAAATACGCATCTAGATAAGTTAGAGTCGTTCCATGGGTCAACCGTGCGGTGGCTCACTGGAACTCCATGGTTAATCCGAAATTGCAATATTCAAAACAATCTTGTGGTTCCACCACTACGCAAACATGCTTTGGCTGCAAAGTACTTTGACAATCTCGCGGTTCATTCCAATCCTGATCTGGCCCGATTCGAGGAACCAGATAAGGAAGTTTCGATTAACATTTCCTAAAATTCCTTCCCTCTTCCCTCAGCCTATAAGGTGCATATGTTCCCTCTTTTTCAACACAGTTTTGTTTATAACTATCAACGGAAAGCTTAAAGTCTCAAACTTTCAGGTATATCACCGGAAGAGAGTTTTTAGAAGATTCTCCTCCCAAGCCAAAAAAAAAAATGAGAACCTGGCCGGCTATTACAAATACAAATCAACTAATTAATACCTCTTTATATCCAAGCAATACACAAATTAAATTGGAATGTGTATAACTCAGTAATTTATAATACAGGGTGAATTTAAATTGAAGGAAATAAGGATGATAAAGAATAATGAGTTAACTACCATTTAATATAAACAAAGCAATGGACTCTTTTATAATATATTGGTTGAGTGAAGTGTTTAAAAAAAAGTGACATCTGTGATATTGTTTAAACTTTTTTAAGCCGATAGAGCCTGCGAAGAGAAAATGTCTAACGGATGTAGTTATTACCATAAGTTATAAAAATATAATTATAAATAATTATAAATTATTGTCAGTTATGTCTTATAATATAGTGTAGCATTCGATAATCTTCTGCTCAGTGGGACAGCAACATCTAAAATAAACAACAAAAAAAAAGGAATTAATTGAACTGATTAGTAATTGATTAAACTAATTAAATATTAATTATTACAGCCTAAAATTTATTAAATAAGCAGTTTATCGTATCGACAAGCGGTTATAGTTATATCTGGTTCGGCCAAACAGTAATTACTTAATTAATAATTGTTAGTATATTAAATTCAATTTGAATTTAGGTTTCTAAGTTCGGGCTCAAACCCAACTTAAACCATTCACCTGAACAGTAGCAGTAAGATCTGGAATGCTCCCAAAACTGGATAACTAGTCTGCATGGCCCATATCGCCTTCGCTTAGTACCAGTTTCCTTACGATCTGTGTTCGACCCATTTCAAGCTTTTCCCGAGGTTGATGTACACAACACTCGCATGCAAGGAGTCTTGGAGGAACTTTTCGCGACCTGCTGGAGCTTGTATGACGGTCCCAGGAGGTGGAGGATTCTCACTTTAGTTTTTCTTGCAAGATAAGTGGTGCTGGAACTCAGCCATACTGAGCTATGTTGTAAGTTTGCACGCTCCGATTTTAAATTCAACTTCTTAACTTTCACAATTTAACCTTTTGCTTTTTTGTTAAATTGGAGCGTGTCAAGTTCAAGAAGATTTGCCAAGCAAACTTCTTTCTATGCCAGTGGCACCAAATGGTGTCACAAATTTTAAGTGTCGATTTAGTGGTAGTAGTCGTTGACCGACTTGAAGGGTTAGTTGGCCCTAGCGTAAACCTACCGATGTAAATCTGTAAATTCAAATTTAAACCTTTTTATATTATTGTTAAGGTAGTGTTCACAAAAATCAAAAAGTTTGACAAATTAAACTTATTAATGCTAGTGGATTTTTATGGTACCACAAAATATTATGTTATATGTACATGTATATGTTGCGCAGTGTGACATCGTTACACCATTTATTTTTGTACAGGAAACAAGCTTATTTGCCTAGGTTAGTCTTAAGGTAATTAAATATCGTACGGTGTCCAACTGTTTCGGTCAATATTTTTGTTCTGTTTTTTATCATCATTAAGGGGTCAAGAGGACTTAGCGGTTGTTGAGTGTTCTTGATCGGTCAGTGGTGTGGGAGAGCATTAAGGGGTTTTTACTAATTTTGGTTGGCTTTTTTTTGTTCTCCGATGCCATTGACGGATTGGGAGGACTTGGCAGTTGTTGGGTCCACTTGATCGGTCAGTTATGTGGGAGGTCTTTGTTTAGCTTAATTTAATGTTAAGCCGCTCAAGAAATTTTCTTTCTTCCTGAACCAATTATATTTTTTTGTAATGTCATGTCTTTCTTTATTAAATGGTCAGGTATCACAACTATGAGTTTTATACCTCAATAACGTCCTTCCTTCAAGTTTAGTGCTTGGGCTGGAGCCCAACATTTAGTAAGTACGCCTATTGAGTTTTTATCCCTGAATTTGAAGCGACCCACGACCCGCCAACCGAATTAGAGCTGCCGTCTAGCTAATGGTAAAAATCTAAACCGTTATAATAGAAAATAGTAAACATATTTATTGTACGTAAGTAAGTCATTTTTATTGCCATGATTTTGAATGTCGTTAATTATTACAGTTTCCTTTTCTGATATAAAAATAATTAACATGTTGCTAATTTAAAATTAACTCTTACTGTAAAAATTCTGCTTAGTCGTTAGAGCTATTATTATAAAAAAAATGAATTGTGCGATAACAATGCTTTTTTATTTTCAGGCTGGTTTATTGCATAACAGCTAATTACAGGTAATACTTCATTTATTTGTTGGCTATTTATATGTAATTTATCTGTATTAGACTAAGCAATTGTTTTAACTTTAGTCTGTAATTTATATTATTACTCATTTTGCATTATTTTATTAATACGTATATATGAAGGTTTATGTATTTGACCATAACCTAGTCAATTAGCCAGTAATTTATCAGTCGACTACTCTTGATTAAATTACTTGCTACTTGACATAATTTTTCCAGTTTTGTATTTGTGTTTTATTATTTATGTATATCTCCGGTCATTATTAAAAATTTATTTAGCAGAAATTGTAATTTTTATGTAGTATATTTTGTTAATAAAATTGATTATTATTGCCAATTTTGTATTTGTGTGTATTATAAATCACATCTGTGGTTATTATAATTTAGATTTTTCAGAAATTATCATTTTTATATAATATTTTGTTATAGGTAAGTGTAATTACATTTTACATACATTTTACATATTTATTAATTCCAGAGTTTAATTTTCATTTTTATATGTTTTTTAATTACAGTTTGATTTATATTATTAAAATTTACATTTATTTAATTTAATAATTCAAGTTTGTTATTTCAATTTGTAATAGCGAGTTCTCCCGTTCGGTCCGTCCGTAGGCCCACAGATCATACAATAGATATATATATATATATATATATATATATATATATATATATAATATATATATATATATTTGCAAATACCTGGTGGTGACATTGCCTTTGAGACAATCTTTAAATTTAATCTACAAAACTAATAACAATAATAACTAAAAACTATGGAAACATCGAAGTGAACGCGAATAGGTTATGCCCGTTATGCCGGCATTCATGATGCGCTGAAATTGTGCGTCTAAATAAACAGCTGTTCGACCTTGACGGAAACAAAATAAAACCATTATTCGAGCCATTGCTTGGCTCCTGGGTCAGTGCAGTGAATTATACGTGTGGCCATATCCGCTATACCTATTGATACCCCCAGCGTAGACCTACTTATAGGCCCATATGCGACGTTGCCAAGCGTATCAGCACGGTTTGTAAGTAGAGACGGCTGTGGTTTAGCTAAGTTATTTGCGATGCGCAGAATCCTGTGGTATTGTAGGATCCTATAAATGCGGTTAGTTGGTAGTTCATGCGAAATACATTAGATGGCGCTGCTAGTATATTAAACTCAACTCAGTTTGGTTTTATTGGTCGGTTTGAATTAAGTGCAAGGTTTTGATAAAGTTTGAAAGTTAAAACGTAGAAGATTAATCCTTCCTTTTCTGATTGCTGTGTCTTAATTAAGTGTCTTTTTGTGAGGACCAGCAATTTCCTCATGTTCAGCCAATAATTATTTGAATAATTTTTATAAAGTACCATTGAATTATTTACTTGAACCTATATAATCATGGGTATTTAGAATAATGTACTCCACCATGCGGTCAATCGGAAAAAGCAAAACATCATCAAAAGCCAGACCATCAGGTAAAATATTAAATAAATATCAAACTCGGTTTAATTAATTTATTATTAAAACTACATAAAGAAAGATATACAACTTTTAAATTTTATGTACTGGCTTTTTGGACCTTGTGGTTTGATCCATTTACACATGGTCGAATCAAGAATCTTTAAATATCGAAGTCATCTTGCTTCCGATTTAATCAAAGCCTTGATGACTACTAGTCAATCTGCCAAGAAGCGTAGTGCAGCCCATATTTTTCTTGGAATGCTGAATCAAGAGTTTGCGTTGGACGTGTTAAGGAATTCTTAGCTAAGTGGATGTTTGCGTATATTTTTCTTTGTACTTTTGAACATTTAACTTCATCCGTCAACTTTCAAATGTTTAATCCATCAGATTAACATTTTCGTGCATATGAAATTTAATTTAAAAGGGTTATAAACCTGAAAATAACGCCAGGTACCCAATAGGAGGTACAAAATATTAAGTTATATGTTTGTGTATGTCTTTGCTTTACAAGAGCTAATTTTGTTTAAATTTTGTACAACTAAGGTTAGCATTAATTATGTTACGGGATGATAAGCTTAACGGCCGAGGAACCAACTAAATTTAATAAGATTATGTGATAAATTACTATCACTAACAAATTATTTGTTGTGTTCCGCTGAACCTACTTGTACTGTTTTATTTACGATTAATATAAATATATATTTCATTAAGGGTAGCGTCAACGCCTTTTTTTTTTTTTTTGGTGCTAGGTGGAGAATCTTCCTAAAGACTCGCATAGTGTCGGATTCACCCTCACGGGCGCCTACCGACTAAACTCCCCCCGACTTTGACTGCTGGAAGTTCGTCCTCAAGTGGACATTGCCTTCCTGAATGGTTGTGTGTTCAACACGGGAAATATTTGCGTAATGCACATGTGTGCCAACCATATAGGTGTGCCTAGAATGAGTGGGATCTGGTTCCACTTCTAGGTCTGAGTTTCAGACTGACGGGCCGGGTCTGAAATTATTAGACGTCTAGTCGTCTAATAGAACATTAGAAGCTTTTAGTAGCTTGACAAAGTCATCAT
Organism: Tachinus rufipes; assembly: GCA_963932245.1. Classification (NCBI taxonomy): domain Eukaryota; kingdom Metazoa; phylum Arthropoda; class Insecta; order Coleoptera; family Staphylinidae; genus Tachinus; species Tachinus rufipes. The sequence continues at coordinate 16,925,760 of OZ010748.1, read as the reverse complement.
TACTTGCTTGCGATAAGCGAAGTAACAGCTGATCTTTAGCTGATAGAAGAGAGGCGCTTGGCGCCGATCCCGCAGCTTGTGCGGAGGATTTCTCCCCGCTTGCGTTGGGACCGCTCCGTGGAGGAGCACGAGACTGCTTACGGGGAGCAGGTGTCTTACCGGTGGCCTGGCTGTTGCGGCTAGCCTTTAGTTTCTGGTAAACCAGGCAGCTCTTATAACTTGCCGTGTGGTCCCCACCACACGCGACGCATTTTGCTGAATGGCCGCTCTCTTTGGTAAGAGTGCAACCGGCGCTCGGATGAGCTCCGGCGCACTAGACGCACCAGCGTCAACGCCCGAAACCAAGCAAATTAAAATTTGTCCGACATGTGCTGGCTCCTTTTGCAAAATAGTTGAACTAAGATTGTGCGCTAACTCGCGCAGAATAACATAACTTACTCGAGCTAGTGCGCATCAAAGCCGGTTAGATATTTATTTATAGACTACATCTCCGCACCCCTCCAAGATACGAAAACAATTTGTACTTTTACAAAATTATATTATGTATTTATGTTTTTATATAGATTTGCATCAGGGGCGCGCTTAAAATTATATTACGATTGAATTTTTATTATTGATTTTATATTTTATAATAATTAATTTAGTATATTTACAAATACATAATTAAAATAACTTTTATTAATTTATGTAAGATGTTTGTAATTAAACAGCAGTCCCAAAAATTGAATTTTTACATTTATCAGTTATTTTCGATCACTACATAATCAAAGTATTGAACAAAACTATTTTTTTTTAATACTTGTGTAGAGCATTAGTGTAACTTTAGATTTAATCATATAAACCGCACAATAAATTAATAATATAATATTTTATGAACTTTTTAATCTATTTTATAGACTATTAAACTATACCCTGCTCTGTAAATAAAATCAACTTAAACCCGTATGACACTGTCCATAATAGTCTTGAATTATATATACAGCGTGAGTCAGGAGGAACGGACCAAACTTCAGGATTGTATTGTATACATGAAAATATTATAAAAAAACTTAAATGTTGTTATCCAATTTTCATTTGTTTTTAAGTTTTAGCGTAATTAAAACATTAACGTTTTGGTAATCATAGCCTTTTTATAATAAATGTTCAAAACACCGTCATTTACCTCTAAACATTTTTTGTTTTGTCTACAAAAGGCGCCTGTTGCTCTTTGTTTAAGATCGGCTGCAACATTTTTAATGCGTTCTATTAGTGCATCCCGAGTGTCTGCTTTCACTTTGTACACTTCATCTTTAAATCCGCCCCCATAAACAATAATTTAGTGTTAAGAGGTCTGGAGACATATAATAAGACCACCGCAACCAATTCGACGCCCTGGAAAGCTTTTGTGGCATACTAGAAAAACATTTTTAGTTACGCTATAACTTAAAACCAAATAAAAATCGGATAACAACGTTTGAGTTTTTTTATATTATTTTCACGTGTACAATCCGCTCCTCCTGACTCACCCTGTATAATTATAGATCAAACCATTCACGTGTGTAAAACACAAATTATCAAGGTCACAATTAAATCTTGAAAAGTTAGAACATGTTCTATTTGCCTATCTATAATCGACGCAATCGTCTATTGCGCATTACATTTGGTTTTTACTTTTTTTTTGCAATTGTACCACTGCAGCTCCACATATAGCAATTGCTATCGTGTGCGTTCATACATGCTTTATTTATGGAATGCTTTTTGACGTCCCTCACCTTACTTGCACATTGCATGACAAAAAAACAAATCTTTTTGATTTGATGCAATCAACTTGCGTTCCAGCAAGAAGCATGTCATTTGACAGAATACACGTGCTAGTAGCTGGTATGAAATTGTGCAACTAACAGGCATGTATATTCCCGGCTTAAAATGACGCAAATTATGTATATTATATGTAATGCCAATATGTTACTGACAAAAATCACATCTTGAATTACATATATACATATGGCCATGTATGAGTCAAGTGTTCGAAATAAATTTTTTCTTGTCGTAACTACTGAAAATGCCTTCTTTTACATGAATCCTGATTATGTGAATTTTATCAGATTTTTTTATTTTCAATGAGCTATTTCCATGTATTAAGCAATCAAAATTTGAAAAAAAATATTTTTTTGCGCATTTTTACATTTTTTGATCGTTTGTAACTCAAGAATGCATTTTTAGAAAAAAAATGTGAGGAACTGTTTGTGTTCAAAGAATAATTTTTCAGAGCCAAAAATATTTTTGAATGGTATATGAAAATTTACTAGAACTTTAAAGAACAGTTCTTCTTAAAAAAATACTTACTTTGTTCGCTAATTTTAAGTAGTTCTGTGGATACATTGTAAGATATCTCGAAGCGTAGTCACTGAAATTTTCAGGGTATCTTTTGCACATATAAAAGCACGTTTTTATTCCGTACACTTGACTCATACATGGCCATATATAACTATAGTTAAAACTATAAATAATGCCAATGCCAATTAATGCCACAGTGAGGATACATGTACTGCTAAGACAAATAGCAGAAAAAAAAGGACACATATGCCATATATATACAACAAACAGTTGTTTGTTTAAATAAATAGGGAAAGAAGATATAAGTGATTATAGAAACCATATAAGAATGCTTTCAGTTTTTTTTTACTGTCTACTAGCATGCCAGTACTTGTTGTGTATGTTTATACATGCTTTATGGCATGCCTTTTTCATTCAAAAAATCAAATCTTTTTGATTTGGTGCCATCGAGAAGCATGACTTTTGATAGAATACACGTGAGCTGGCATGTACAAAGAGCTAGTTTGAAATTGTGCAAGTAGCTGGCATGTGTATTCCCGGCTTATAAGTTTGTAAAATGAACAAATAATTATTAATTTTATTGTAGATTAAATTTTTTAGTACATTTTTAATTTTTCTTTACAATTAAAAATGTAAGAAGTAGCATTTATAATATAACCCAACTATTTTGTTGAAACTGTTAATGCGTAATTTTTTTGCGTCGTTTATAAAGAAAAACTTAAACATGTTTTTAAATTTCAATCTACAATAATACTTGTAATTTTTTTTGTATATTACAAACTTTTAAAGTTTTATCTACTGTTTGTTTATTTTTTTTTACTTGGTCTTTTAACTTTAATTGCTCTTTACGCGTTCGGAAATTTTAGACGTTCGGATATGATAGAGTAGAATATACGGAGTTCACTCTACATGCACAAACACGATATAGCACGGAGACGGAGTAAACAAAGTAACAACCACATTTGAATTATTATTACATTTATTTAAAGGTAAAAGGCCATATTTTATTATATTATATGTCGCAAAAATGTAAAAATCCAATTAGTTTATAAATGCAATTTAAATATATTATTAATTTTTAATGTAATAAAACACCGTTACACAACAAAAATATTAAATTTCCATTAAATTCAGTTTTATTATAGTTTTATAAAGTGACTAAAGTTTTTTGGCAAAAAAGTAAGCTTTGGTGAGTTTTTTAGTTACACCTTACTCGTATTTTGGCAACCTTACTGATGACGTCATACCTTACTTAAGTATGCTTTGGTAACATAAAAATATGTTACTGAAGCTTACGGAGATCTGGACCTCCGTATGTAAATTGTTGATTTATTTTTACATTTGCGTTAAAATAATTTAATTCAATACAACGCAACATTGCACATGTATTTATATAGACAAAAACTAGTTATAAGATTCTTTTCTGTATGATCATAAAATAGATTTAAAAAATGGTTTGTTGGATAAAAGTGTCATTTGTAATTGTGAACAAAGCAGTCGTTACATTTTGTTTTCTAGCAAACATGGCTTTACTAAACATCCATTTACCCTATATTTTTTTAAAATGTATTAAAACTGTTTTTGGGTTGTAATATTTTTAGTGTTGAGAGTGAGATACTGTTTTGTCATATTTTACTATACTCAAACAACCAGTTTTGTTCTAAAATTTTGTTTACTAAATTGTAGAGTTTGGAAAGGTACCCCTTCAACGAGACCCACTAGTAAGATTATCATATTCCGTACGTAGAAACGCAGCATCGATAAGTTTTAAGCTAATGTTGGCCTTGCTTAGTGCCACTAAAATACCTATAATAAAATTTATATCAACAAAGACACCAAACAGAAAAATAATCATTTGCAACCAAAATACTCCTAGTAATATTAAAAAAAAAACATTTTTCGGCGGAATAAATATTTAGTCCAACGCCACTGGCATACAAAGAATCTATGTAATCAAAAATCCAATTACACCACATGAATGGTTTGTGTTTTGTATGCTTAACGTATCTTGCAACAAACTAGCATTTAAGTGTAAATCAAAAATGTACAGAATTTGGCATATTTGTTTAATTATTATTAGTGATTATAAAAAAACAGTTTTGGTCTTATAGTTTTTGAATCATACACATCGGTTTAATACAAAGATATTCATCTATACGTATATGTCTAACATCCTGTATATTGTATTGTTAATTATAATAAATATACAGCAATATAAATAAATGTTCCTGTATATATATTATAATTAACAATACAATAATATACAATTTTCAATTCAATTCAATTTATTGTATGCAGGAAATGTATGGTAAAATACAAAAATATTTTTCAAAATAAAATTGTATTTACTGGTTTAATATTTTTAAACTATTTATTTATTCGTATTTATTTTTAATAAAATATCAATTTAAAATTAAACTTCTTTTATTTCTACGTCTCTGTATATTGTTATCAATTGTCATCAAGTATGTGGCCGAATGTGCCCGAACCGTGCCTTTCGTTAGCGATCCATTGAAATTATTGGAAAGAACGGTCCGGGGGGAGTTTGTCATAAAGGTAAATATCAATCTCACAAACACATGAGACAACTTGTCCTCTATGACCAAGAGCCCAAACTGTCGTTTGCATAAGAAGTAGCCTAAAAATACAATTATTTTATAATAAAAATGATTGAAAACTTGTTTTCATGTTTTTTTAAAAAGTAATAAGTTATATTTTTGTGAAAATGGTTTTAAATGAAAGATATGTCACTGACATCGAGTCTTATATTAATTTAGTTATCATAAATCAACCAAGAAATGTATTTACGGCGTTATTTAGTCAACAATAAGTACAATAGTTTATAATAATTAATATAAAAATCTGTAGTAAACTTAAAAAATTGAAAACTTAATTAAAACTTGCGCAAATGTTCAACCTTTCAAAGTATGCATAGCACGATATGATCGGTTGTGTAGTTTGCTTGTGAGTGTGAAAAAGATTAATATGTATTTTTTCCATTTACGGCGCATCAAAATACCCGAACCTGGGAACCTTGTGCCTAATTTATAAAACCGATACCTACAACCAATACTTATTTTTATATGTGTCAGTTATTGTGACAGGAGCCCATATGTATTTTTTTTTATTATTAATTAAGTTTAAGAACTACGACCCACTCTGCGACAGAAGAGCTGCCGTATCGCAGGAAACGAATATCCAAGGTTTCAACAGCTCAAATGATTGATATAATAATAAGTAGAAAGAAAAAATCCCAAATTTTAAAATCCATTTTCTCATCAGTTATAAATCAGAAAATTTTTGCAGCATCACATATTCTGGCCCAATCTCGGAAAAAGTAGGAAATATTCTCAAAAAACAAAAATTAAAAGTAGCCTTTAAATCAAACACAAAATATAACACCAAGGAAAGAAATAATAAACTAGATGGATCAGGAGTCTATAAGCTAACATGTACTGATTGTGAAAGTGTATATATAGGTCAAACTGGTTTTAGTGAACATGAAAAATTATATTTACACAGTAATTCAAAATCAACATTTGCAAATCATATAATTAATGAAAATCACACTTTTCCTAATTTAGACGATTTAGTAATTTTGCATAACGCCAAAAAAAGTAAAAATTAGACTTATTAGTAGCTTTAGAAATTCACAAACATAAAAAGAAAATTAATTCACCACTTTTAAACGACCAGCTTGAACATATGTATACGCCAGTTAATCCCTCGTTTAATCTATAAATAATTACTGTGTTTCCATGTTGAGTTTTCAGTACATAATTTTTGGATCATAATTTGAAATTTATAGTTCTTTGTCATCATTTTATGTTTCAACAATTTACAAATCATACGCCTTTAACCTTAGTTTATATTTTTTGATGCTCGGTCCACATTTGTTTATTTTCATTTTATGCATATCTATACTTAGTTCATGTTTGTCCATTCTCAATTTAAGTTTTCAGTTTATTTTTATTATTCAAAGTTTATTATCGTTTTTGATTTTCAGTTTGTATTCTTGCAATTTTATTTTATGGAAATCGTTCTTCAGTACATGTTTCTCAATCGTCAGGTATGTTAGTTCAATCGAAGTCCACTTTGTTTTGTTTTTATTTGGTCCTCCTCAATTTTTAAACTATCTCAAAGAAGATAAGCTGGCAGTAATTTTAGAGATGAACGAGAGATAAAAAGTGTAAAATATTATTATAGTGCTGTGAAGTGTGATATATTATTAAAGTGCGTTTAAATATGATGTATTATAAAGTGCAGTAAAATGTAATATTAAAGTGCGCCAAAATGTTGCAATGAGATGGTGCAGAGATTAGTATCTGCACACTAACCCTCATATAGGCTTAGTGTACAAATAAGTTACGGTACAGATGAGATGATGTAGAGATGGGATGCTGTAGAGATGATATGATTTAAAGATGAAATAGTGCTAAGATAAATTAGTGATAAGATGTTGTACACATAAGATGATTTAGATAGGAGATTGTGTAGAGATGAGACGGTAAAGAAATGAGTTGGTTTAGAGATGAGTTGGAATGTCGTAAAGATAAAATGTCGTAAAGATTAAAAATCTTAAGATTATCGAGATGCGTGCTGATAAAAGTTATGATGAGATTTTTGTGTTGTGATTTAGTAAAGTGTTTTGTTTTTGTGTAGTGATTGTGGGGCAAGTCAGGCGATTTTATCTATAAGCAAGCAAGTTAGGTCTGGCTTGGTCTAGTTACATACTTGATGATATTTTGACTGACGAATTCTTTGTTGTTTTCTAAAACTTTTTAAATTCTATGCTTTTGATCCTTCTCTTGCTCAAGAATTAGTATTTTTGCATGGGAAACAAGATTAGTTAATTACGTTTTATAAATATTTTTTTGTAAAACTAAATTAATATTTTTATTAACAAATTTTCCTTAGTCAATATTTAAATTTATATTTATATTATTTGGCAATAAAAAATGCATTTGAAAGGCTGTCAACCATCAGGGTTTTTTGTCGTTGTCTAAGGCGTAGTTTGCTTCATTAGTTGGACGTTGTATTTGGCGTCAGAAAAACGTAATAAAGAAATTGTGCTATGTATTTCTTATCTATGTGCCGCAATGCCGGTAGTAAGTTTGTCTCAGAGCTGCGTGATTTAGCAAAAACTCTTCTGCTTCTTGTTGTCCTTAAGCCTGATATATACTGTTTTCAAAAAATTCAAAACTATAAACTAGTGGCAAAATATATAAGGCAGCACAGAAACAGTATAAAGCAACAACAAAACTTTTTAGTGTGAATTCTCAAAAAATAATCTTTAAGCAAAAAAAGTAAATACTGTCTGTAAAGTTACAAAGGCAAATAACTACTACACTACTGAAGAGGGGACATATGCGCCTTATAGGCTGAGGGAAGAAAAAAGGAATTTTAGGAAACGTTAATAGATTGATTAACTGGGCGCTTGTGTCGCGAAACTTCCTTCTCTGGCTTGGCAAGTCGGGCCAGATCAGGATTAAAAAGAACCGTGAGATTGTCGAATTACTTTGCGGACAAAGCTTTGATATGTCTGCGTAGTGGTGGAATTCCAAGATTGCTTTGAATATCGCAATTTTGGACAAACCATGGAGCTACAGTGAGCCACCGCAAGGTCGTGCCTTGGAACGATTCTAACCTATCTAACCTATTTGCGGTGGTTCCCCAGACGGGACACGCTTACGTCATTATAGGTCTGATGGTAGACCTGTATAGCCGGATTTTATTCCGGAGAGAGAGACCACTGTTCCGCTACAGCAACGGAAACAGAAGATTTTAGCTAATTTAGTCTTATCGAGAATTGACTGCACGTGCAACTTGTACGTAAGCCCCTTGTCAAAGGTAACCCCCAACTACCTAGCAGATTTGGACCATGGTTCCGTCGCCGAGTGAAGAAAACGGCTTTGTTTTTCTCCGGATTGACCTTTACTAGCCAGTCATCTAACTAGCATTCCAGATCGTCGGTGGCTTTTTGTAGCCTAGAAGTGATAACCAGAGGTGACCTTGACGAGAACAAGAGCGCAGTATTGTCCGCGTATTGTGCCATTTTAACCCTGTGTTCGATCCCAAATGCATGTCCGCAACGAAGAGATTAAAAAAGACCGGAGAGAGAATGGAACCTTGAAGGACCCCTGCCGTGATATTTCGCGTGGTTGAAACGTGTTTTTGAATTCTAACAGCCAAGGATCTACGGTTTAGATATGAGGCTATCAGCCTTATAAAACGTAGAAGAAATTTTTGACTGTAAAGTTTGTAGAGAAGACCCTTATGCCAGATTTTGTTAAAGGCTTTTTCCACGTCAAAAAAGACCATCCCTGTAGTTTATTTCCACCTAAAGCTTTCCACAATGAAATAGCTTTTTCTATGACCTTATTCAAGGTGCTTAATAAACTGATAGGCCGGTAGTTTTGAAGAAACCGCCGGTCTTTCCTAGGTTTTGGAATGTTAATGACAATTGAGCTTTTTCAAACCGTAGGAAAATGCCCAGTGCAAAGGATCGCATTAGCAATATTGGTGAGAACCATTATCGTTTTGTGCAAAAACCATTTTAGCGCTCTATTAGGAATTCCGTCAGAGCTTGTAGCAGACCGGATTTTGCGTCTTTGTATAATCTCTCGTATTCAATACGGTCTCACGAATGTCAACTCTTTCAACGTGCTCCAAATCCAAACAATTGTTTGTGGAGCATTGGAGTTCCAGGCTGTCAAAAAATGCCTCGGCCTTTTTCTCAAGCAAGTATTGAGGACCAGCCAGTTCTTTAAGGACTTGGAGACCCTCCACATTGGATGATCGTCCTCCGTAAAGGATTTCAAGGTATTTTTCCAGCACAATTCTTTGTGTGACCTTATGGCTTTTCTCACCTTACCAAGAAAAGAGTTTAATGTCAGGCGATCTAAATGGTTGCGATGTCGCTGCCAAAGGTGCCTGGCGGGATTTCGTCTACGGATTAAATCATTCACGTCCCGAGATAGTCCAAGAGGATTATCCACGCGAACCTGATGGGGTTTAAAGGCTTTTTTCAAAACCTGCTGGATTTGGCCCGTCAAAAGTTTGACGGCCCCATCCATGTCCGCGGCCGTTCTCACTGGAGTCATGCGTCCGATACTCTCTTCCAGGGATCGTAAAAAAGGGACCATTTTGTGCGGATGACAGACATTCCTTCCTCCCCAGGTAACCCCTTCCAAGGTGGTCAAAACTCATATCGTTGACTACTAGGATGGTGTAATCAAGGTTGTTCCTGAATACAGCCACATCAAGAACGTCCCCTTGGTGCCCTGCGCTATGAAAGAGGTGGATTCTTTTGAACCTACAACTTGTTTCATTTAGATTACTAATTTGTCAGTACTTTTAACAAGTGTAACTACCAAAGCTACAATATCATAAAACGCAATTGAAAAAAGTGACGTTGATTGTTGGCTTTTAAAAAACTACGTTCTTTAAACATAATGTCTTTAAGTTGCTTTTGCAAATTTCAACGCATTTTCTACGTCAAAAAGCAGCACTACAAAGTGTTTTTCTACCAAGATTTTTTTTTTTTTTAAATAGATAAATAATCAACGGTATTGCTAACAAGTTTTTGCCGCTGCAGTGACTTTGCGTCCGTCGACAATTAGGATGAGAGCCACAGAGGAAAACTCTTTTTTTGGAACGGCTTTTACCTTTACCACACTTTGCCAACCAAAGTGGTTAGCGTGATTTGCAACACGTATCCCTTCTATGATCGTTGTATGTTTTCAAAAAAATTGTACGTTTTTTCTTGAAAACAATAATGTTTTCCTCATTTAGAGTTTATTTGGAACAATTAAAAGCTTTGTTTTTTTTTTTCTTTTACAGCTACACTAATATTGACGTTTTACCAGATCGACAAACGGCCAGCTGACCGCTGGATTTTGGTATACACATTTCTGCAGCTTGTTTGATACAATTAGTGAAAACCTTCAAGGCAGTTTTGACATCTTCACCATTTCACTTAAACCAGCACAGCAAGTGGTATAATAAGACTATAAAACTTATAATATATACAAAAAAGATAACGTAAATTTTTCGATGTTTTATTAAATTATATGTTTAATTAAAATATTAATAGCAAACAAATATTAATAATTTTTAACAAAATATTTAGCATAAAAAAATAATAAATTTATTCTCACAATTTTAGGCACAAATATTTAGGTAGTATATCAAAAATTATTTAATAAGTAGTACAAACTTTTGTCAAATCTTCTTTTGATAAAATTAGAGCATATAGCATGCATGGCAAGCTAACTAGCAAGCACTTCATGTTCGATACTGTTGAAAAATCAAACTTTTTTTTGCAATTTGTACTATTTGTTTAAATATTCAACAATTTTTTATCTTATATTTGCAAAATGTAATAAATTAGTATTAATGTAACCAATTATACCTTATATTTAAATTTGAGAAAAACAAGTTTATTGTTTACAGGAGAACAAAATTATTCAAAATTATTTAATACATCTATTTTGTAAATAATTATTTTGCAATAACTTCTTTTATGTAAGAGTATAATTTAAATAACAGTTCTCTATTTTTGAAGATTTTTTTTTTGGACTTTACATTGATACTTTACTATTATTGCACTCTCGTGCCTCAATTCTTAGAAAATAAATTGCTATGCTTAATTAAAAACTTAAAATTTATTTGAGATAAATTTTAGTTTCTTGATTTTTTTTTTGGCCTGAAAACTTGTCCATTAGCCAGCTCAGGTTTCTGATTTAAAGTTTGTATTACAATTTTATTGAGCAAATCAGTTGATAGTTTTTTATTTAAATTAAGTGTGTCAACAGTTAAGCTAGTTTAAACGCGGTAGAGCAATAGGGATCAGATAAGTAGGTTTGTTAATTCCATGTTGGCGTAGATGGATTGAAAACAAGAACAACGGCGGAGATTACAACCTGGACGTTCTAGAATGTGAAATTTGGGTTTTTTGGTTTCTTGCTTTCCAGGAACAGTTTTGAATAACAAAAACAATTGAAGATATCTGGAGATGTTTATCTATTCAATAAAATCAGTTTACTAAACAATTCAATTATCTGGTCTTAAATTACATCTTCCATTGCTTACCGTTATCTCATTATCATAAGAAACTTCTAGTAATTTTAAAAAATATTTTTTTAACTAAATTATTGACAAAAAAAATCGAATTTATTATTTTCCAAGATTTATAATCCGCAACTAATCAAACTATGCTGCTTAAATCATAATTTTATGGTTTTAACGAGTGCCTATCTAATCATTATAGCTTTAAATGCTAAATTTGTTATTTGTTTTTCAAAATTTAAATATAAGCTATAATTGTATACATCAATACTAATATAAAATATTTTTTAACAATATATTATTTACATAAACAAATAGTATAAATTGCTAAAAAATATTAGATTGTTACCAGTATCTAACATGAAGTTTTTGTTGCTTTGTTTGACTTTACCATGGGTGGTCTTAGCTGTATCGCTAGAAGAGTTCGGAGAGGTTTGTCGTATTTATAATAAAATTTTCTTTATAAAATAAGCTTTTAAATTACTAGAATATGTTTACTTTATTGTACTTTTCTATAAAATAAACAGTCTTGGATGTAATTAACTTTTAATTAAAATTTAAAAATATCCGCAATTTGTAATATTTCAACAATATCAAATAATCTAATTTTGAACTTAAATATGTAAAACATGTTGCAGATAGAGAAAGCCTGCATTAAAAGTGAAGGCTTAACCGAAGCGGACGATTTGGCATTGCAAAACTACAGGGTCGGCGATCCGCCTCTTCCATACAAACTGCAATGTGCACTGCGCTGTGCGTACAAAGCAGCGGGTATGATGAACGAAGATGGATCTATTAACACTAGTTCAAAGGTTTGGTATCTTTACCCTAGAAGTTGGGTAAAAAATTGCAGTAAAATTAAAGAAGATGACAGCTGCAAAACTGCCTATGAGCATCTTAAATGCATTGCTCGGCAAGCAGTTTAATTATTTTTCCGCTTGCTTATTCTACTTATTTACGGAAGGCAAGCCAAAAATAAACTATTTTAATGTTTTTCGTTGTTGCTTTGTTTGCTGATATTTAATATACTATTGTGTGTGTAGTAAAATATGTTAAAAATGATTAAAATTTGGTTTGAGTTAATAAACTTTTAACTATCCTTTTTCTTGTAAAAGTATTATTTATTGTGTTAATAGCGTACAAAATGTTTACCCATAAAGAAAGTTAAAACAAAAAATTAAATGGCACAATTAAAATAAATGCAAATTTAAATACTCTAAAAGCTTAAGCAGTATATAATAGTTTGCAACGTGTTACTAGCTCGCAGTAACAGAAAACTGTGGGGGCGTCTAGTTTAAGTCTGGGAGCGGCTTGCCTGCTTATAGACAAGTTTTTCAGCGGTCTAAAGTTATCATTCACGTTTTAAAAGTTTCGTTTACTTATAACGCTTAAAACTCATACTCGCACTCAAAGTGCCGGTCCACTAAGTACTGAAATGATTTTGTTGTGGAGCAACGTGAATGTGTAATTCCATCTATCAACACTTTTAAATTTATGGCAAGGTGTGCAAGCACAGGCTACAAATTTGTGGGGTTTCTTTTGGAATCTCTGTTCTTTCTCAACTTTCTTTTTGGTGAGTTTGGATGAGTTGGTTTGGATATTAAATTCTTGCAGTTGCGGCATTGTTGCGTTGTTTTTTTTTTTGCTTTAGGTATATAAGGTAAATGTTTGCGGATTAGATGACTGTTTATTGGTTCCAAATCACCCAACGTCGTTCTACCATTTTTTTTTTTTAATAGTTTATTTTTAAACTTGATGGTCATTTTTTTGGTTTTCAAATTGCACACTTTTTGCTTTTTTGTGTATAGTGTTTTTCTTCTTAGATAATTTAAGCTTTAATTTTTTATAAAACAATTTGTCTTCAAAATTTGTTTTATTTCTGTCAGCCTTGAAAGGATTATTAGAAACGCTTCTTTATTTTACTTAAAGGGCTAATAAAGCCAAAGCATTACTTAAACAACACAAACAAGTCAATTATTTAATAAAGCAAAAGATGTTTTGGCAATTTTAACTATACTTACAATTCAAAGCAATGTATTAAAGGTAAAAATATGAATTGCGTTGCTGCTTTAAGAAAACCAAGATAAGTTAATGCATATGCAAGTAGAACGGTAAACAAACCAGCAAAGAAAGGTCGATAATCTCATAATTAAAAGAAAATGTTTGGTACTTTTATTTGCAATAACAAACAAACAAACAGTTTTAGACTTTACATAAAAAATCACAATTTACTGCACTAATAGACCGTTAATTGCTTTTGTAACTGTCAAATTTTAAGAATTCGATAGGTTGTTTGGCCAGGTGAGTCAAAAAGTTTAGTGTTTATGCACAGAAAAATTGTTTTATTTTAAAACCCATAAAAAAAAATTTAGTCAAGCAAAAGTTAAAAGTAAATAATATTTGTCAAAATTTAAAGTTTTCTGAAAAATCCACCATTGATTTACAAACTGGCGGAATAAAGAAACAATGTTCTGCAAGTTTGTAATGTGCAACAGCACAATTTCTATTAATACTTCTTATTGGAAATGAGTGGTTTTTTTGGACTATAGATAATTGATTATATAATTTTTTTTTATGCTAAAACGAGTTTTGTATAGATTAATTAAGGCCTTTCATAAAAAAACGTACAAAAGTTTGTTAAAAATAACAAAATTTGTTCATGTAATATCAAAATAATATTAGAAATAGCAAAAATGCGGCCCTAAACTAATAGTCAAGTAACTTTATACATCACAGCATGCGTCAAATCCGGTAGTTCTGATTTTTTGCAGACTTATTTATGATGTTGGCTTAATAATTAATCCAAATTTGTGACGTTGAGCGCCAAACGCAACTTTGTCAAAAATAAAAAAAAACGCGAAAATATCGTGTTTTTTTTGTTTGTTTTGGCGATTATAACCCTAAAGGACTAGTTTTTAAAAAAATTTCTTAGGACGATTTTAAAGTAGACTAAATTTGCTACTATATGATACTAGAACTGTCTCTGTAGACCTAATAGTTTCCGAGATTGAGCCATTCAAAGTTAATCATCAACTTTGCAATGTTTTGCAATGCTGTCGTTCTGAATGAATTTTGACCCTGATTATACTGAAGTTCTGTACTTTTATAATGAGATGTTAAAAATGAAAATGAGAAGTGTGAACAATGATGTTTAAGATAAGCTACAAAAAATAAAACAGATAAGTACAACACAAGTTTAAAGTTAGGTTTATTTGTTAGGAAATTGAGTTATATTAATTTAAAAATTAATTTAGCCTTCTTGAAAGGTCTTGGTTGAGGTTTGTCCGTATCTGGATTGACGTAATGGGATGGCTCCGTCAAGAGATGGTGATGAACCGTCGACGTCTTGTGCCTGCAAGTCATAGTCCATTTCGACATGAGACAGATCGTCGCTTTCTGGGATATCAAGTATATTGACACAAGAGGCTTGCAGACCGATGAGCATTTTAATCTTGCCTTTCTGCAGCTGCATGTGTTTCCACAATCCTTTTGTGCAGCCGCAAGAAATCATCCACAATAGGTGTTGTGGGGCTGCATCTCTGTTCATCACTTTGGGGTTGAGGCTTTGTGGCGTGTATATCTACCTCTAGCAAAGAGGGTTCAATGTGACACCCAACTACGCCTGTACCTGTAAGAAGATTGTACATGAAAATAAAAAATGATGAATGATATGTAACTGATGCAAAGAAAAATTTTTACATGATGGTATGTCCGCAAAGAGTGAAATTGAGCAGTCTCGTGTAGGAGGTAACTTGGCTTGATTAAAGCTGGTTTTTGTTGCAGCCCTGGCAATTAGTTGGTACCGCAGCTCGTTAAGGTTATGGGTGTTAGGGTTGCTTCCGTATAGAGCAATTATGACTTGCTCTTCTGCTGCTACTATCTCGTCAGGAATAGAGTTGGTGTCGAGAAAAATCGCAGCTTGCTTTTCAACGTCCGGATTTTTTTTGACAGGACATTATTTGCATCTTTCCTAAGCCAAAAAAGCAAGATGTTGAGTCACTACTACTAAAAACATGGATAAAGAGGAAAAACTCTGGTTTTAAAAAGGATTTTGAAGAAGCGATGTTAGAATACATGACATCTGATGCTTTGCTTCTTTCAAATTAATTGTAAAAAAAATTACATCAACGATTATCTCTCGCAATGAGTGTAACTTAGCACTTCGAAGACGCTTAGAGCTCTTTGTGTTTTTCTGTACAGCATCTACGGGGTAACTATCAAAAACTACTGCCACGTTTGAGCCATAGAAGGCAGTAATGTACTGTATGTATCAGTCAGCTATTGCACCAAATGATGAGCTTTGAGGCCACATAATTTTGTGAAGTAGATGCTCTTTATCCATTATTACAAACTTCGTTAACCATTGCTTTTTATTTAAGGTTACAGGTTGAAATACTGAATACAAGATGGATTTTGTGCCCTATCTCATTCCCTCTTCAGGGAACAATGACATTGGGATTTATGACAGTTTGTAAGTGAAAAACCTTTGCAATTCTTCATCCGTTTATTTTACGACACACAACCTGTAAAACAGTGTTAGAGGATCAAAAGTTACCTGTATATTGCCAACAGTAATAGTTTGTACAGCTAAAGAAAGAGACACCACATTGTTTTTTTGTTTAAATTTTACTTCCTGGAAGTTCTGGCCAACCATCTTTAGCATCGATTCTCTTCCAATCTCTAGAGCCATGGTGACTGTTGACACTAGATTCTCCAACCAGGCGACTGCTGATGGACATAAGAAAATTTGTTGTAAGGAATGGAGGGTGCTGTGCAAACCATCTACAGAGTTTTTCAGTATCTGATTCATCTCTGGTGACACGAAATGGTCGCATGTCAACATGTTGTTCAATTATCGCAGTAGTAACCAAGCAGTATGTTTCCACATCATGGCAGATATTATGTAGATACACCATGCCTAATATCTATCGAGAGAGTACACTGTCAGTTATACCACGTCCACGGGTGAGCCTTTTATAGCTTTTTATAGATTTTATCAGTACTTGCACAATGATCATATGTGACTATATACCCTACCAAAATTTGTTAGTGCGCCATAGTATCCTTTTTTTGTGAATTTATCGTACTTAAGTGAGTCAATTTTTTTTTCAATTTCAGCATATTTTGCAGATATAATTGTGCGCACTTTGCATAAAAGAAGTGTCCTGTTGCGTGAAAAAATTGAGCATTTTCTGGATAGTGTCCAAATGCAAATTCCAATCGACTGTCCGTTCTGCTTGGATAACTTCATCAGTGTCAACATTCAAAAATAAAGAACCCACAGCTTTGCGGTTGTTCTATTACTTTCAAGTTTGCACAAAGCTACCGTGAATTTCGTCATTAGTGCTTGAATCTGCTCATTTTCGTTAGCTGTTAGAATTGCAGATCTGTTAGAGTTCGAAATAATATCTTTAATAATGTTTTTATCCTCTTCAATCAACTGAATTGTTTTCACAATTTTATTTGCCAAGAAAAGAAACACCAAATTGTGGGCTTGCACTGCTCTAGAATAAGCATCGCTAGCCAACATCTCATCAATGCTGTTTTCAGCATAAATTGTCGGGTGCATTTTCTTTAGACCATTTTTACTCATAATCATACCTATTGATCCTACGAAAGACATTAGTAAGTGAAACCCTTTGCCTTACAACGACGCTGCTCAAATCAGTGCCCTGCTAGTTTGCGACTATTTTTTTGGCTTTAATGTATAGAAGTTTGTCAAAAGTTACAACGCAGGCTTTTTGTTCAGGGGCTCGGCATTTATCATTTGCAAACCAAAGAGATGTAAGAACTGTGTCGTAATTGGACGGGAGATGGTTGATGAATAGCAAATATATAATTTTGGATGTTTCAAAGTGTTTCTCTGCTGTTGCTTCCTTCATAAACCCGTTCCATCCCGGAATGCTCAACTTTATTTGAACGTTCCCATATAACCATAAAATATCTGAAAAGAGTGATACAATTTCTTTAGGTAGCGAATGAATATTGTCTAAGTTACCAATATTATTTGCCGACAAACTCTGATTGGATGGCACTTTTTGCACAGTCGTGTGTTTAAAGGGTCTCTTAACGATCAAAATGTCCTCTCCATACTTTGCAAACAAGCGATTTTTGACTGTTTGTAGTTAAGGTCGTTTTCCTTCTATCTGGTCTATGAGTTCATCTAGAGAGAACTGACATTCCTCAGCGTTCTCTTCCAGAAACGAATAAATCTTTTTCATAACGTCATCAACTGTGGGATGCTGACGAATTCTCCTGGACTTTCCTGTTGATGGTGCGTGGTAGAGCTTTGTTTGGCAAATCCGATATTATTTGGCATCAAGGGCTACCAAATCTGAGTTCTCAGATATACGCTCTTTTATTTTAAAAGCCCATTCAATACCACGTTTCTCAGCTGTTTTCAAGATTGTTGCACTGAGAGACAACTTTTTTGCAGTACAGACATTGTTCCGTTTTTCTGGCTTCTTTTTCCTTTCTGCTACAAGGAACTTTTCAGTTATTTTGTCTCCACATAGACAACAGTGTTCTCTAAAATTAAACTGCTCAGAGACTGATCTCGTAGTCCTTGATGACGTAATATTTGATTTTCTACTGCTAACAACTGCTTTGATCAACTTCGGATTGTTGTATTTTATCTACAAGCATTGTGCACATATATCTCATTTACACCCTTCAATAAACACTGATTTTCTATGTTTTTAAAAGAAATACTCGACGCAAGAAGGGTTTTTTCACCTCTTTTCTTTACTAGGCGCTCTTGACCTTCACTTAGTCTCCTTACATATAAAACGCAAACCCACGCTGAGACTAGGATTAGACATTCTGTAGATTTTGAGTTCAAACGGCATTCACGATATGAACCTCAGGCCAGTCAACAACTGAAATGAAAAACAATTTGGGAAGGTTAAAAACGTGCTAGAGGTAAGTCGCATTAGTGACTTCACATAAGCAATACTAGCACACAATAGAGTATTTTTAATGCAAAAACGTGTTGTGAGAATCATTTCTAATCTCAAAAGCAGAGACTCTTGTAGAGAAGCATTTAAAAAACATTCTTTTATTCTTACACTGCCCAGCGTATATATATTTGAAGTTCTATGTTTTGTTAAAAAATATTATGACAAATTCAACAATAATCTTGTACATCATAGCTACAGCACGCGTCAAGACTTATATCTAAGGCCAAATAGACACCATTTAGCATTATATGAAAAATCTTTAAACCATATGGGGTGCAAATTATTTAATAAGCTCCCAATAGAAATAAAGTCGATCAAAGATTTTAAAATATTTAAAACAAAAATTAAAAAATATTTAATAGTTTTAAACTGTTACGATGTACAAGATTACTTAAACGCGTAACAGTTTTCTTTGTTTATTTTAACTTTTGTTGTAGTCCTATTTTTTATGTTAAATGTAATTTTAATTAGAAAACAGTTTTAAATTTTATGTGCTATTGCATTTTGTATCTGTATGACTTGTTTCATTTACTGATGTACTTACTATGTGTAATTTATATATGTATGTGCAATTTAAATGATACTAATAAATTATTAATATTATTATTATTATTATTATTATTATTATTATTATTATTATTATTATTATTATTATTATTATTATTATTATTATTATTATTATTATTATTATTATTATTATTATTATTATTATTATTATTATTATTATTATTATTATTATTATTATTATTATTATTATTATTATTATTATTATTATTATTATTATTATTATTATTATTATTATTATTATTATTATTATTATTATTATTATTATTATTATTATTATTATTATTATTATTATTATTATTATTATTATTATTATTATTATTATTATTATTATTGTGCCGCCACTGCATGGGTGAACATCATCAGTTTATGGCTCCGACAATTCAATGAGTTTATCACTTATTTCTATGTTTAAAATAATGGAAATGAAATTATCATAAACAATAACTAATATTTGTTGAGTGATAGTGTTTGTGAAAGTGAAATTGAAGACATAAGGTAATATTATAAACTAATTTCAACATAACCTCCATAAACCGGAACTCAAACAAAGTAAATAAAGTATAAATTTACTAACGTGACATTTCAGTTTTGATAATAGACTTAAAAAAAAAAACAGTGTGTTTTTCATAAACAATATTTAATCAGTTATAAATAATCATAATATTTAATTAATAGTCGTGTATTGCATATTAAAGTTGGAATATTTAATAAACAGAGGGCAGCACGTGACGGTCGACAAACTTAATAGAGACTAGCAGTTTGCATTCGGATAATATCTAAAGTTTCACTTGATATCAATAGAAACTAGCAAAGACCAATAATTTCAATTTCAACATAAATAATAAAAATTGAATAATTAAAAGAAATAAAGCAATCAGTAACGGAATATAATAGTAAAAATAATAGATAAAAGAAAATGGAAACGTGCAGTAAATGTAAAAAAGAACTTCCGCAAGATGGAAACCATGTATGGTGCCATCATTGCGATACTGGCCTACATTATAAATGCTGGATCCAAGAAAAAACTTACAAAGCAAAAGGCGAACAAGCAAAACAAGCCTGGAAGTGTGAAGCCTGTAGAAACTCAGAATCAAACATTATAAATACACTATCTCACGAATTAAAAGATTTAAAAGTGTTAATTACGTCACTAAAGCAAGACATTAAGGAAAGCAAAGAGAGTCAATCTTTCATCAGCTCTCAATACGATGATTTATTAAAAGGTCAAAAAGAAATGCAAAAATCTATAAAAAACTTAGAACATACAATAGTAAATTTAAACAACCTAAATAAACAAAAGGATGGACAGATTAAAGAGTTGAGAGTGCGAATCAACGACTTAGAAGAAGAAAAACATGAAAAAAGTATTGAAATTCATGGAGTGAGCCAAGAGGAAAATGAAAATCTAGAAGATTTAATTGTAAAAATTGCAATGAAGAAAAACGTGATTATCACAAAACAAGATATTGACGAAGCATATAGAGTAAAAAGTAAATTGAATACTAAAACACAACCAATGATTAGAGCCAAGTTAAATAAGAAGAATAAAAGAGATGAACTAACAAAAAATAGCGGTATTAAAATATATAACTCTGAAATAACCGGTAAACAAAACCAAGACGTTATAAAAATATTTGAAAGCGTACCGGCGTCCTGCAAGAAAATAAGATGGGAGGCTAAAAACAAATCAAAGGATATGGGATGGAAATTTGTATGGATTAAAAACTGCAAAGTTCTTGCAAGAAAGACTGAAGGATCCAAGATCATACACATTCAAACGGAAGAAGATATTGCTCTAATAAATTAAATAAATTAACTAAATGGATATAACACAACAAATGGAACACGAAGAGGAAACATTAAATTATACAGACTTAAATCTTACCCAAAATGACACCACTTGTCAGGTCATTACAGATCTCTCTAATTTGTGCGATCTGGCAATGGAAAACACTTTAACTATCAATTACTTAAATATAAACTCTATATTTGCTCACTTTGATGAATATATCAATCTTATCAACAACAGTTTACCTAAACTAC
Organism: Tachinus rufipes; assembly: GCA_963932245.1. Classification (NCBI taxonomy): domain Eukaryota; kingdom Metazoa; phylum Arthropoda; class Insecta; order Coleoptera; family Staphylinidae; genus Tachinus; species Tachinus rufipes. The sequence goes on along the minus strand of OZ010748.1, from coordinate 16,904,806 downwards.
ACATTATGGTATTATCAGAAGTAAAAGCTCGCTCCAGCGAAGTTGAAACTGTCAAAAAGTTTTTCTCTATTGACTCATTTAATATGCATACTAAACTAAGAGACAAAAATTCGGGTGGTGGAATAATGGTGTATTTTCGGGAAAACTTAAATGTAGTTATAATTGAATGCAACATGTTATATACCGAAGCAGTCTACGCAAAAATTGTATATCCAAACAAAACAGTCGTTTTTACACTAATTTTGTATAGACCACCAGGCAACATAAAACTTTTCCTTGAAGAAATTGACACATTTCTTAAAACAAACAAAAAAAAAAAGATGGTTATCATTGGAGACATAAATATAGATATATTAACAAATTCAAAAAATACAGAAGATTATGAAGAAATGTTGTATGGGCATGGCTTTATAAGAAAAATAAATAAATATACTAGAGAAGAATATAGAGGAAACAATCTTGTAAAATCATGTCTAGACCACATCTATTACAGAAGTCAAAAAGAAGATATGACCACAGCAGTTTTGACAACAAAAATATCAGACCATTATCTAATTAGTGGTACTATTAAACTGGAAACAAATCATGTGGTTAATGAATCAATACTTACCACTTATCTAGACAGACCAAAATTTATGCATCAATTCGCTCAATTAATTAAGAAAAAGCAGTTAGACAAATTAAATGACCCAGACCAACTACTAAATCAAATAAATCAGATACATAAAGATTGCAAAGAATCATGCACTAAAAATAAAAAACGACATCAAAGAAAACCACAAAAAATATGGATTGATGGAGAAATTTTGAAAGAAATGCAAGAACGAGATAGAAAGTTTCAAATATGGAAACGTTGTACAGAATCTAACAGTATAAAGAATGAGCTTAGAAAACGTTATAACGAAGCTAGAAATAAAGTTACAAACATGATTAAACGATCTAAAAGAGAACACTATACAAAACTATTTAACTCGGCAAAATCAAATATGAAAGAAACGTGGAAATTAATCAATGAAACACTGGGAAGAAACAGAAAAAATTCAGAAGACCAAAGATTGATAAAAATTTTTAAACAAGACACCAACAAGATACTTGAGCAGTTTACTGACACATTTAAAAATCAAACAAAATCTCTTGCCAAACCATGTAGCAAAATACTGCATAATAAAACAGAGAAAGCAAATCAAATAGAAATATTGGAAATACCAGAAACGACACCTGAAAATATCGAAAAAATTATCATGTCTATGAACCCTGCCAAACCAGCAGGTCACGACGGAATTAAAACAAAAGACCTCATAGATACCGTAAAGGAAATAAAAAAGCCAATGACCAAACTTATCAATCTAATAATTAAACAAAAGAAGATACCAAATGTTATAAAAAAGGCAATCCTGCGCCCCATCTATAAGTCAGGAAAAAGAGACAGTCCTAAAAACTACAGACCAATCTCTATACTACCAACTGTATCAAATGTATTAGAAAGATACATTGAAAGAACATTAACAGTGTATTTGGAAGAAAATAAATTAATAGACATCAATCAATATGGATATCAGAAATCAAAAGGCACAATCCAGCTACTTGAAAAATTCACGAATACAGTTAACCAAGCATTGGATAAGAACATGCACGCTTTGTGCTTATTCGTCGACTTTTCAAAAGCATTTGATACTCTTGACCATAATACTCTAATAAATATTTTAGAAAATAATGGAATTAAAGGAGAAACTAAAAAATTGTTTAAAAACTACTTAGACAATCGAAAGTTTCAGGTTAAATTAAGTGGCAAACTGGGCGAAGAAACAATTATTGACAGGGGTGTGCCCCAAGGCAGTATTTTGGGACCAATACTCTATCTGTTGTATGTAAATGACGTAGGATCATGCTTTAAAAATTCCAAATACTTTTTATACGCTGATGACACATTAATTGTATCGATCCACAAAAATGTACAACAAGCGTTAAAAAATATGCAAAGAGAATTTAAACAGTTTCAAAAATGAGCTCACGACAAAGGACTCACTATCAACAAAGAAAAAACAAAAATGGTTCATATTGTATCACCACATCAGCGAAAAAAAGAAGAACAAATCAACCTGATTTTTCATAAATCCAAATGTTTACACAAAGTCCAAATATCTGACAACTGTGATTGCAACGAGCAAATAGAAATTGTAGAAAAGCAGAAGTATCTTGGGATATGGATAGACCAAGATCTGAGCTGGAAACCACACATAAACGAAATAAGAAAAAAAATTAAAACACATTTCAAATAGCTTTTACTACCTTAGACAGTTTATACCGGAACAAACTATGACAACGATATATCGAGCACTTCCAGAATCTATAATTACGTATGGAATAACTGTGTACGGTCAAGCGTCGGATTATATTATTGAAAGACTCCAAAAAACACAAAACCGAGTAATAAAAAATCTACGCAGTTATTCAAATCAAGACCCATTCAAAGAGCTATTAACAATTAATCAACTTTTTAAACTCAGAAGTATAATGAACAACATAAAAGAAAAAGATACATGGACTAAAGTAAACCATTGCAAAGAAACAAGGAGAAATGTAGCCGGAAAATTTATAGTAGAAAGTCACAACAATAAATATGGAAAAAGAAGAAAAGAAGTAGCCATACGATCGTTGTTCAATGAAATTCCAAATGAAATCTTAACAACAAATTCAATAGAAATGTTTAAACCAAAAATAAAAATCTGGATAAAAGACCATCTCTAAAGTGACCGATTAACACATATACTAATAGTGCACAATAATTGCCACTGACAAGCCAATTTGGCTTAGTGGCACTAAAAAATTAAACATTAAATATGAGAAGAACATCGAGGGGGTTGGTTTTTAGTGGGTACACTCTCTTCAGAACAAGAGGAGGAGTCCCACACTTCGTCCATAAATGGATTTTCCACCTCCAAGAGAAAAAAAAAAAAAAAAAAAAAAAAAAAATTATTATTATTATTATTATTATTATTATTATTATTATTATTATTATTATTATTATTATTATTATTATTATTATTATTATTATTATTATTATTATTATTATTATTATTATTATTATTATTATTATTATTATTATTATTATTATTATTATTATTATTATTATTATTATTATTATTATTATTATTATTATTATTATTATGTTCTTGTTTTTTCTCGTGTTATTCACGGTGTTTCTTCTATTCTACGGGCTATTTAAGCCAGAGTAGAAAGAAATTTATTGTAAAAATTTTCTTACTGTGCTGCATGTACCAAGGATTACAGCGCGTTGCATATGGACGAAGATGTCTTTGTCAATGTGAAGTCGTAGAAGAGAATCATGAAGCGTTAAAGGTATGATTGCATTTGCCGATATTATTATAGGAACTGTACAAACTTTGTCAAGTTTCCATTGTTGTTTTAGTTCCATTGCTAAGTTTGCATATTTCTCAATTTTTTCTGCATGAGCTTTCTGTAAATTTGCAACATTGGGTATTGTTATATCAATGAGATATGCTTCTTTATTATTTTTATCAACAAAAGTAATATCTGGTCTATTGTGACTTATAGACTTATCTGTAAGGATGCTTCTATCCCAGTATAGTTTGATGTCTGCATTTTCTATTACGTTTTCTGGGGTGTATTGGTAATATGGTAGTTTCTCAGTTATAAGACCATATTTAATACACAGTTCTTGGTGCAGAATTTTTCCCACATTATCATGTCTTGTCCTGTATTCAGTTTGAGCTAATACAGGGCAACCGGATATTATGTGTTGTATTGTTTCACTGAATGTTTGACATCGCCTGCACTTGTCGTTTTGGGTGCCATCCTTAATGATGTATTTTTTATAATTTTTTGTTGATATTACCTGATCTTGTATTGCAAGCAAAAATCCTTCGGTTTCCGGAAATAGTCCACCACGAATCAGCCAAGCGTTCGACGCAGTATAATCGACATGTGGTTGGTTTAAGTCATGAGCGTGTTTTCCGTGTAACTGCTTTGTTTTCCAGGATTCTATCTTTTCTCTGTCAGATGTTATTTGAAACTCTATGTTATTTGCCATGTTTAAAGGGGTATAATCGGCATCGGCACCAACAATTGCTTGGTGAAGTGCTGATGATTGTTGTTTTTCTAGAAAATATGTTCGCAAAAGATTTTTTTGTTTATTTTGCTGATTGCCTATATCAATCATGCCTCTTCCCCCTTGTATTCTTGGTAGCGTCAATCTTTCTGTAGCGGATCTAGGATGGTGTATATTGGCTCCGGTAAGAATTTTATTAGTTTTTCTTTGTATATCTTTTATGTTTGTGTCCGTCCAATTAATTACTCCAAAAGAATACGTTAATAAAGGAACAGCATATGTGTTGATGGCTTTTATGATATTTTTGCCGTGTAGCATAGTTTTAGTTATTTTTTTAATTCTGTCAAGGTATTTGTTGACTAGATCTTCTTTTACTATTTTTTCTTCAAGTAATCTTGATTGTCTCATGCCCAGATATTTGTAAAATTCACCATCTACCATTCCCTTTATTTCTTCTTCATTTAGTAAAGCATAATTAATTATTTCTCTTTTGCCTTTGTTTATGCTTTGTGTTCTGCATTTGTTTAGGCCAAACTCCATGTGTATGTCATTACTAAACAATTCTATAGTTTTCAGTTGGTGCTTTAAGGACTGCGGTGTGCTGCTGTATAGTTTTATATCGTCCATATACATGAGATGGGAGAGCTTGTATGTTATAGTATTGCCTTGTTTAATGTTGTAGCCTTTGTTCATATTGTTAAGCATACTTGATAGCGGTTGTAAAGCCAAGCAAAACCAAAGTGGACTCAACGAGTCGCCTTGAAAAATCCCTCTTTTAATGTCGATGAGGTCAGTGATGATGCAATTGTTATCTGTGTATAATTTGATTGTTGTTTTCCACGATGACATGACTATTGTAAGAAAATGGATTAATGTTGGGTGTATTTTATATATAGAAAGAATATCAATAAGCCAAGTATGTGGTACAGAATCAAACGCTTTGCAATAGTCAATATACGCAGTATATATATTTCTGTTTTTCTTATACGCTTGTTTCATAATAACCGAATCAATCAGCAACTGTTCTTTGCATCCTTGAGACTTTTTTCTAGAGCCTTTTTGTTGTTCTGCTAATATATTGTTATTTTCGCAGTGTGTGTATATTAAATTGCTTATACAGGCAGTTATTATTTTGTAGATTGTCGGTAAGCATGTTATTGGCCTGTAGTTGCTAGGGTCTTTTAAATTCCCTTCTTTTTTTTGAAGAAATGTAATTCCTTGAGTTAAGAATGCGGGTATGCATTATTATTATTATTATTATTATTATTATTATTATTATTATTATTATTATTATTATTATTATTATTATTATTATTATTATTATTATTATTATTATTATTATTATTATTATTATTATTATTATTATTATTATTATTATTATTATTATTATTATTATTATTATTATTATTATTATTATTATTATTATTATTATTATTATTATTATTATTATTATTATTATTATTATTATTATTATTATTATTATTATTATTATTATTATTATTATTATTATTATTATTATTATTATTATTATTATTATTATTATTATTATTATTATTATTATTATTATTATTATTATTATTATTATTATTATTATTATTATTATTATTATTATTATTATTATTATTATTATTATTATTATTATTATTATTATTATTATTATTATTATTATTATTATTATTATTATTATTATTATTATTATTATTATTATTATTATTATTATTATTATTATTATTATTATTATTATTATTATTATTATTATTATTATTATTATTATTATTATTATTATTATTATTATTATTATTATTATTATTATTATTATTATTATTATTATTATTATTATTATTATTATTATTATTATTATTATTATTATTATTATTATTATTATTATTATTATTATTATTATTATTATTATTATTATTATTATTATTATTATTATTATTATTATTATTATTATTATTATTATTATTATTATTATTATTATTATTATTATTATTATTATTATTATTATTATTATTATTATTATTATTATTATTATTATTATTATTATTATTATTATTATTATTATTATTATTATTATTATTATTATTATTATTATTATTATTATTATTATTATTATTATTATTATTATTATTATTATTATTATTATTATTATTATTATTATTATTATTATTATTATTATTATTATTATTATTATTATTATTATTATTATTATTATTATTATTATTATTATTATTATTATTATTATTATTATTATTATTATTATTATTATTATTATTATTATTATTATTATTATTATTATTATTATTATTATTATTATTATTATTATTATTATTATTATTATTATTATTATTATTATTATTATTATTATTATTATTATTATTATTATTATTATTATTATTATTATTATTATTATTATTATTATTATTATTATTATTATTATTATTATTATTATTATTATTATTATTATTATTATTATTATTATTATTATTATTATTATTATTATTATTATTATTATTATTATTATTATTATTATTATTATTATTATTATTATTATTATTATTATTATTATTATTATTATTATTTTAGGTTTCCTCAGCTTAGCTGGTAAGTAACGCGTACCTCGGCTGTTGATTGCAAAAGGTAAGCGTTTTTGTTGTTGTGTTAAATGTAGTCTACTATTTAACATTATTTAATTTTTAAGAGTCGTCATTCAGAACCTGACGACTCTTAAAAATTAAATAATGTTAAATAGTAGACTACATTTAACACAACAACAAAAACGCTTACCTTTTATTATTATTATTATTATTATTATTATTATTATTATTATTATTATTATTATTATTATTATTATTATTATTATTATTATTATTATTATTATTATTATTATTATTATTATTATTATTATTATTATTATTATTATTATTATTATTATTATTATTATTATTATTATTATTATTATTATTATTATTATTATTATTATTATTATTATTATTATTATTATTATTATTATTATTATTATTATTATTATTATTATTATTATTATTATTATTATTATTATTATTATTATTATTATTATTATTATTATTATTATTATTATTATTATTATTATTATTATTATTATTATTATTATTATTATTATTATTATTATTATTATTATTATTATTATTATTATTATTATTATTATTATTATTATTATTATTATTATTATTATTATTATTATTATTATTATTATTATTATTATTATTATTATTATTATTATTATTATTATTATTATTATTATTATTATTATTATTATTATTATTATTATTATTATTATTATTATTATTATTATTATTATTATTATTATTATTATTATTATTATTATTATTATTATTATTATTATTATTATTATTATTATTATTATTATTATTATTATTATTATTATTATTATTATTATTATTATTATTATTATTATTATTATTATTATTATTATTATTATTATTATTATTATTATTATTATTATTATTATTATTATTATTATTATTATTATTATTATTATTATTATTATTATTATTATTATTATTATTATTATTATTATTATTATTATTATTATTATTATTATTATTATTATTATTATTATTATTATTATTATTATTATTATTATTATTATTATTATTATTATTATTATTATTATTATTATTATTATTATTATTATTATTATTATTATTATTATTATTATTATTATTATTATTATTATTATTATTATTATTATTATTATTATTATTATTATTATTATTATTATTATTATTATTATTATTATTATTATTATTATTATTATTATTATTATTATTATTATTATTATTATTATTATTATTATTATTATTATTATTATTATTATTATTATTATTATTATTATTATTATTATGTTGTGTATGCACAGTATGTAGGTTTGGATATTATACCCCACACGCTGGTGTTTAATGTGAAACCGGAAATACACCGTATTTCTATGGTCTCTCATTATCCTAGTGCTTTCCTTATTATGTGGGCTGTTCCTAGTATTGCAGTTGTTTGTAATTGCTGTATGTTATGTTTTCCTCTAATTTTTAATATATTTACGGCTAAGTTATTAGTGACCGTTCCAGTGGTGCCAACTATGATAGGAACAATTTCGGTTTTCATATTCCACATCCTCGAAATTTCAATTGACAAGTCACGATACTTTAGAACTTTTTCCGCTTCTTTACTTCTAGTATTTGTGTCATAAGGTATTGCAACGTCAATAATTGTGCACATACTTTTGTGATAATCTTTTATGACAATATCAGGTTTGTTTGCTTTTATCTCCCTGTCAGTATGTATTTGTTGATTCCACAGTATTGTGACTCCATCCTTGTCTGTTACTTGTTCTGGTTTGTGATCATACCAGTTTTTTTCTACTTGTATTTTTAGATCAACGCATATATTGTAGTGTAAAAGTTTTGCTACCTTATCATGTCTTTGTACATATTCGTTTTTTGCCAATATTGGGCAGCTGGATATAACATGCGCAATAGTTTCATCATTCGTTTTACATATTCGACATCTCGCATCAACATTTTGCTTCAAGATTTTTTTTGAAAAATATCTTGTGTTTATAGCTTGATCTTGAGTAGCAATTATTAGACTTTCGGTCTCTCCTTTTAGATTTGATCTATATATATATTATTATTATTATTATTATTATTATTATTATTATTATTATTATTATTATTATTTTAGGTTTCCTCAGCTTAGCTGGTAAGTAACGCGTACCTCGGCTGTTGATTGCAAAAGGTAAGCGTTTTTGTTGTTGTGTTAAATGTAGTCTACTATTTAACATTATTTAATTTTTAAGAGTCGTCATTCAGAACCTTGCGTACAATTCCACAGGTATCTATTATAACAGAACGCTGCATTTTCTTATAAATATAGTCGGATACTTCTATAAGTTTCAGATTCTCAAAGAGGGCTTTTGGTATCTCTCCAGTTGATCCAATTACAATGGGAATCACAATTACCTTATCCTGGTGCCACATCAATCGTATTTCATTTGATAGAGGTAAGTACTTATCTAGTTTTTCTTTATTTTTAGCCTGGAGGTTTGCGGCATTGGGAATGGAGATATCAATTAGGTAAGTATATTTCTTTGTTTTGTCAGTTAGAACTATATCTGGCCTATTGTGCGGCATTGTTTTGTCTGTTATTATTTCCCGATTCCAGTAGATTTTAAAAAGTTCATTTTCAGTGACATTTGCGGGGTTATATTTGTAGTAGGGGTCTTTTTCAACTTCGGGATCAATCTGCTTACATAGTTGTTGGTGCAATATTTTTGCGACATTATCATGTCTTCTTGTGTATTCCGTTGCGGCTAGTGATGAACATGCGCCGGTGATGTGATCTATAGTTTCAGGTTTTCCGGAACACATTCTGCATTTATCGTTTTCGATTCTATTATCATGTATTATGTGTTTCTGATAATATTTGGTCGCAATTACTTGGTCTTGAATACCAAGCATAAATCCTTCCGTTTCAGAGAAGATATACCCTTCTTTTAGCCAGCTGTTGGTAGCCTCTTTATCTATATGTTGTTGTTTAATAAGAGCTGGATATCTACCGTGTAACGGTTTGGTAGCCCATTGGTTTTCTAGAGATGCTGGGTCTTCTATGAAGGCTTTAGCGTCGTAGTTTTCATCGTAGAGTTTTAGGGGAGTAATTTTTCGGTCACATCCCACAGTAGCGTTATGAATATCGCTGGTGGTTCTTTTCTGACGGAAATAGTGACGTATGTTGTTGACTTGGGAGTAGTGCAAGTTTGTAATATGAGTTAAGCCACGCCCTCCTTTAGATCTTGGTAAGTATAGGCGCTCCATGGCACTCCTTGGATGGTGCATTTTGTTCTTGGTTGATTTTGTTCTAACAACACGGTCTAGTGCTTGCAACTCTGTATGTGTCCAGTTGATGATTCCAAAACTGTAAGTGAGTATAGGGATTGCATACGTGTTGAGTGCCTTAATTTTGTTTTTAGATGTTAGTTCCGTTTTTAGGACAAGGTCTAACCGTTTATTAAATTTGTTTTGTAATTCTTCCTTTGCTACTTTTTGGTCAATACCCTTTGATTGGAGGTAGCCTAGATATTTGTACAGCTCTTCCTCGTTCATCCCTTTAATTTCTTGGTTATCTTTTGTTCTGTGTGGGGCCTGATCTTCCCATTTTCCATTGACCAATGCATTCACCTTACATTTGTCAATACCAAATTTCATTACTAGGTCTTTACTGAATTTGTCTGTCCACTTTAGCAGTTTATCCAATTCTACCTTTGATTTTGCATATAGTTTTAGATCATCCATATACAAAAGGTGGGTAACATTTAGGTCTTCTAGTTTGTACCCTTTCATTTTGTTCAGTTGTTTCGATAGTGGATTTAAACACAGACAAAACCACAGTGCACTTAGGGCATCTCCTTGAAAAATTCCTCTATTTATTGGAATGTTACCAACAGCAGTATGTATTCCGTCTACGTTAGTTCGAAGGTTTGTATTCCATTTAAGCATAGTTTGTTCTAGGAATTTTATGATAACAGGATCCGTCTTATATATTTGTAAAATTTCGATCAGCCATGAATGCGGTACGCTGTCGAATGCCTTTTGGTAGTCAATATAGGCTGTATAGAGAGGTTGCCAGTTCTTTTTAGCATTTCCTGTTATCACAGCGTCTATAGTTAATTGTTCTTTGCATCCTAATGCCCTTTTCTTGCATCCCTTCTGTTCTTCAGTTAGGATGTCATTTACTTCGAGATGGTTGTAGATCTTCTCTGTTATTATTGAGGTTAGTAATTTATACAGCGTTGGTAAGCAAGTGATTGGACGGTACTTTGATGGATCATCTGCCGGTGGTGTTGTCTTTGGTAAAAGGTAAGTTGTTCCTTGTGTCATAAATGACGGTAGTAAGTCCGGTTCCTGTATTATGTTTGAGAAACATCGAGCTAAGCTTTGGTGCGTAGAGGAAAAATGTTTGTACCAGTAATTATGTACATTATCACATCCCGGGGCTTTCCAGTTGTGTGTTCTTTGGATAGCTTTTTTCATTTCGGCTAGCGTTATTGTTGGGCTCTCCATAGTATGGACAGCACCGACAGATCTTTTCTCATCTCTAATCCACGATGCATTTTTATGGTTTATCGACGTTGACCAGATAGATGACCAAAAGGTTTTTATGCTGTTGGAAGACATGTTGGCAGATTCGTTGGTTACAGTTTGTTGGTTGTTGTTATTATTGTTGCTACTTGCTAGGTTTCGGTAGAACTGTCTTTCACTACTGTTAAAGTTTTTGTTTTGTACGCGCCTGCGATTACTTTTCTGATACCGTTTTAGCCTTTTTGCTGTAGCTAGTAAAGTCTGTTTTAGTCTATCCAGTACATCGATAGTTGAGTTGTCATTTTCGGTTTTATGTTTGGCAATGATCTTTTTTGCTGCGCGGTTAACTTTTTCACTAGGGGTTTTGCGTGTATATTCTGTTAACTGTCCTATACACTTGCGTAGGTTCTCAATCTTTTTCTTATATCTTGTTTCCCAAGGTGGATCTCTTATTATTATTATTATTATTATTATTATTATTATTATTATTATTATTATTATTATTATTATTATTATTATTATTATTATTATTATTATTATTATTATTATTATTATTATTATTATTATTATTATTATTATTATTATTATTATTATTATTATTATTATTATTATTATTATTATTATTATTATTATTATTATTATTATTATTATTATTATTATTATTATTATTATTATTATTATTATTATTATTATTATTATTATTATTATTATTATTATTATTATTATTATTATTATTATTATTATTATTATTATTATTATTATTATTATTATTATTATTATTATTATTATTATTATTATTATTATTATTATTATTATTATTATTATTATTATTATTATTATTATTATTATTATTATTATTATTATTATTATTATTATTATTATTATTATTATTATTATTATTATTATTATTATTATTATTATTATTATTATTATTATTATTATTATTATTATTATTATTATTATTATTATTATTATTATTATTATTATTATTATTATTATTATTATTATTATTATTATTATTATTATTATTATTATTATTATTATTATTATTATTATTATTATTATTATTATTATTATTATTATTATTATTATTATTATTATTATTATTATTATTATTATTATTATTATTATTATTATTATTATTATTATTATTATTATTATTATTATTATTATTATTATTATTATTATTATTATTATTATTATTATTATTATTTTAGGTTTCCTCAGCTTAGCTGGTAAGTAACGCGTACCTCGGCTGTTGATTGCAAAAGGTAAGCGTTTTTGTTGTTGTGTTAAATGTAGTCTACTATTTAACATTATTTAATTTTTAAGAGTCGTCATTCAGAACCTTGCGTACAATTCCACAGGTATCTATTATAACAGAACGCTGCATTTTCTTATAAATATAGTCGGATACTTCTATAAGTTTCAGATTCTCAAAGAGGGCTTTTGGTATCTCTCCAGTTGATCCAATTACAATGGGAATCACAATTACCTTATCCTGGTGCCACATCAATCTTATTTCATTTGATAGAGGTAAGTACTTATCTAGTTTTTCTTTATTTTTAGCCTGGAGGTTTGCGGCATTGGGAATGGAGATATCAATTAGGTAAGTATATTTCTTTGTTTTGTCAGTTAGAACTATATCTGGCCTATTGTGCGGCATTGTTTTGTCTGTTATTATTTCCCGATTCCAGTAGATTTTAAAAAGTTCATTTTCAGTGACATTTGCGGGGTTATATTTGTAGTAGGGGTCTTTTTCAACTTCGGGATCAATCTGCTTACATAGTTGTTGGTGCAATATTTTTGCGACATTATCATGTCTTCTTGTGTATTCCGTTGCGGCTAGTGATGAACATGCGCCGGTGATGTGATCTATAGTTTCAGGTTTTCCGGAACACATTCTGCATTTATCGTTTTCGATTCTATTATCATGTATTATGTGTTTCTGATAATATTTGGTCGCAATTACTTGGTCTTGAATACCAAGCATAAATCCTTCCGTTTCAGAGAAGATATACCCTTCTTTTAGCCAGCTGTTGGTAGCTTCTTTATCTATATGTTGTTGTTTAATAAGAGCTGGATATCTACCGTGTAACGGTTTAGTAGCCCATTGGTTTTCTAGAGATGCTGGGTCTTCTATGAAGGCTTTAGCGTCGTAGTTTTCATCGTAGAGTTTTAGGGGAGTAATTTTTCGGTCACATCCCACAGTAGCGTTATGAATATCGCTGGTGGTTCTTTTCTGACGGAAATAGTGACGTATGTTGTTGACTTGGGAGTAGTGCAAGTTTGTAATATGAGTTAAGCCACGCCCTCCTTTAGATCTTGGTAAGTATAGGCGCTCCATGGCACTCCTTGGATGGTGCATTTTGTTCTTGGTTGATTTTGTTCTAACAACACGGTCTAGTGCTTGCAACTCTGTATGTGTCCAGTTGATGATGCCAAAACTGTAAGTGAGTATAGGGATTGCATACGTGTTGAGTGCCTTAATTTTGTTTTTAGATGTTAGTTCCGTTTTTAGGACAAGGTCTAATTATTATTATTATTATTATTATTATTATTATTATTATTATTATTATTATTATTATTATTATTATTATTATTATTATTATTATTATTATTATTATTATTATTATTATTATTATTATTATTATTATTATTATTATTATTATTATTATTATTATTATTTATTATTATTATTATTATTATTATTATTATTATTATTATTATTATTATTATTATTATTATTATTATTATTATTATTATTATTATTATTATTATTATTATTATTATTATTATTATTATTATTATTATTATTATTATTATTATTATTATTATTATTATTATTATTATTATTATTATTATTATTATTATTATTATTATTATTATTATTATTATTATTATTATTATTATTATTATTATTATTATTATTATTATTATTATTATTATTATTATTATTATTATTATTATTATTATTATTATTATTATTATTATTATTATTTTTTTTTTTTTTTTTTTTTTTTTTGTTGTGTTTTAGCGTCTACTAAGGTCATTAGCTATTTATTTTAATAATAATAACCTCAGGTTATAGACCTGAGGAGACAAAACAACACATTAAAATGGTTAAATAAATAAATAAATAAATAAAAACTAAATCTAATATCACAGTTGCTTAAATTAAAAAACTAATATCACAAAACTTACTATTTAACCTAACCTAATATCACAGATGACACCGAAGCTGTAAAATGCTTCGATGCCAGACCCTAAAAACTAAAGTAACTAAACCTAATATCACAACTTAACCTAATATCACAACCTAACTTAATATCACAGATGACATCGAAGCTGTAAAATGCTTCGATGCCAGACCCTAAAAACTAACTAAACCTAATATCACAGATTGCACCAAAGTTGTAAAAGACTACGATGCTTTAAACAACTCAACAAAACAAACTGATCAATAAAAATAAATAAATAAGTTAACACCAAAATCATTATAAGACAACACAAAAACTTGGTTACACCTGTTTGAGGAGTCCTGCGTCTTTCAAGAACTGGACGCACCTTCCCATGGACTCTTCTCTATTTGATAAAATAGACGCCACGTTGTTAGGGAGCTCGAGCCGATTACGGTGGGGAAGGTAGGCTCGGCATTCCTCCAAAATGTGCTTCACCGTTAGAGGGTCGTGACATGTTTGGCATTCTGGTTGTTCGTCGCCGGTCAGGAGATACGAAGAGGTCAAGTTGGTATGACCTATGCGCAAGCGACATAGGGCGACCTCCTCTCTCCTGTTGAGATCTACCGGCGACTTCCATGCCGTCACGGAGAGCTTGATTTCCTTTAATTTGCTCTCGAAGCCGTTCCATACTCTTTGCCAATCCTCGATGACCTTCGATATGACGTAACCTTTGAGATCATCGGGTCTTACGGGTATGTTGTCCGTAGGATCCGCGTCAGCCGCCTGACGGGCGGCTTTGTCGGCCAGCTCGTTGCCCTCGATACCCACATGACCCAGTGTCCAGACAAAGATAGCTCTCTGTCCAAACCCGGCCAGGCGGAATATCGAAGTTTGTACGAGTTGGACCAGCGGAT
Source organism: Tachinus rufipes (assembly GCA_963932245.1). Lineage (NCBI taxonomy): Eukaryota > Metazoa > Arthropoda > Insecta > Coleoptera > Staphylinidae > Tachinus > Tachinus rufipes. Next base: position 16,889,484 of record OZ010748.1, on the reverse strand, counting down.
CGACCGAGTACATAGACTGTATACTCAGGATGGCACTCAGCGAGTCGGAACAAAGGAGGAACGAACTGTGAGATGACGTCTCACAGTTTAGCAGGGCTTTATGCAAAGCATGTAATTCTGCGGTGTACACGGAAGCCTCTTTAGGGAGAGACCATGAATGGGCCGTACCGTCTAAAACGAAGGCACTTCCCACTCCCCGATCCGTTTTCGAACCGTCCGTATACAACCGCGGAGAGTCTGGGTATTCGGCAACGATTTCAAGAAACTTGCTCCTCAAGACGTCGGGGCAAGTTTCTCGTTTGCTTTTGGAGGTCAGATCAAGACGAGTTATAACCCTCGGCAACAGCCAGGGTGGAAACTCGCCAGAACCGACCTCGAATACCATCGGATAATTTACGTTGAGACTCTCCTCTAGCTCCTGCGCTCGGACGCACACCGGTCTACTGACGGTAGGCCTGAGTCTGTATTTACGTTGCTGCGTTTCGTTGGCGGTAAATATGAGTCGGTTGTTGTGACCCCTCTTTGCTCGCATCGCCGCGGCGTACGTGAGTACAAAGCGACTGCGACGAGCAGCTAGAGGGAGTACACCCGACTCGCAGCAAAGACTCGGTGCGGGACTCGTCCGGAATGCTCCCGTGGCGTATCTAATGCCTGCGTTGTGGACTGCGTCTAGGGCTTTTAACCGGGATTTTCTGGCGGATGAGTATACCGCGCAGCCGTAGTCGACCCTGGATAAAACCAGAGCTTTGTACAGCCGCAACAGTACCTCTCTCCGCGCACCCCAGTTGATGTTGGCCAAGCACTTGATCACGTTCAAGGCTTTTTTGCACTTTGTGACCAATTCATCAATATGTGCCCGAAAGGATAAGGTCCTATCGAGCACGAGCCCTAAGAAACGGACTGTTTCGACGCACGTGATTCTGGAACCCCGCAAGACAAGTGCGGGGTCCCGGTGAGGTTTTCTGAGGCGGCAAAAATGCACGCACGAGGTTTTCGTCGTAGAAAAGCGAAAACCTCTCGCCTCTGCCTCTCTGTCCACTTCGTCTATGATGATCTGGAGTTGACGTGTTATGGCAGGGATGGTATCTCCCGCCATGTAGATCACCAAGTCGTCGACGTACAGGCATTTTTGTACAGGTGTAACCACTGAAGCCGCAATATCATTAACCGCAATCGCAAAAAGGGTGACGCTGATTGTCGACCCTTGGGGAACACCGTTCTCTAGACATAATGTCTTCGAGTTAGTGCTTCCCACCCTTACTTTAAATTTGCGATCGCGCATGAAAGATTCAAGAAAAAGAGGCATACGGCCCCTGAATCCCCATGCGTGCAGCTTCTGCAAAATTCCATATTGCCAAGTCATGTCATACGCCTTCTCCAGGTCGAAAAACACCGCTACGAGGTGTTTTCTTGCTAGGAAGGCGTCTTGGATAGAATTTTCTAGACAGATTAAATGGTCAACGGTACTGTGATTTCGTCTGAAACCCGCCTGGTATTTAGCTAAAAGATTGTTACTTTCCAGCATCCACACCAGACGGTTGTTGACCATTTTTTCTAAAAGTTTACTGAGACAGCAGGTAAGTGAAATCGGTCTGTAGCTGTTGACGTTGTTTGGATCTTTGCCCGGCTTTAACAACGGCAGGATAATGGCCTCTCTCCAACATTCCGGGTAGACGCCGCTTTCCCATATCAGGTTGTAGATTTCCAGCAACCGCTCCGTCATGCGGGAGGGAAGCTGCCGGATAACCTGATAAGGCACGTCGTCTGGTCCCGGTGCGGAGGAGGTACCCATACCGTTAATTGCCGTTTCCAACTCTTTTAAGGAAAATAAAGAGTTGTAGGGCAAAGAATCCGGGGAAGAGAAATTTAGCTGAGTTTCTAATTGATCTTTTTGACGCAGGAATTGCTCACTATAATTTTGAGAGCTACTGGCAGACGCAAATTGAGTTGCCAATGCGTCTGCAATGTTGGCCGCTTCGGTGACTTCGCGTCCCTCGACGATTAGGATGGGAGCCACAGAGGGAAATTTCTTTCCCGACACGGCTCCCACCTTTTTCCACACTTCGCCGACCGAAGTGGTCGGCGTGATCGTCGATACGTAGCTCTCCCATGATCGTTGCTTGCTTTCAAGAATTTTACGGCGCGCAACGGCTCGCTTCTTCTTGAAAGCGATCATGTTTTCCTGCGTCGGAGATCTTTTGAAACAATTAAAAGCTTTCTTTTTCTCTTCCACAGCTACTCGTATATCGTCGTTCCACCAAGGAACCGACGGACCGGCCAGCTGACCGCTGGACTTTGGGACAAACACATCTGCTGCTCGGACAATACAATTAGTGAAAACCTTCACGGCGGTCTCGACATCCTCACCATTTGACTCTGGTGGGACCAGACTGGCTTGGAAACCTTGCCAGTCTGCGCGGTCGAGACACCATCTACGGGGGACGGACTGTCTGACCCGTTTGACGATGGTTTTAATAACGATGGGAAAGTGATCGCTACCGTGAAGGTCTTCTAATACATTCCACGATAGACGTGTGGCTAAACGTGGGGACGATAGGGACAAATCAATTGCCGAAAAGTTTGTACCCCTACCTCCAAAGTGTGTGGCGGAACCCGTGTTGAGGAGGACAGCGTCGCTTTGATCGAGAAAATCCTCAATCAAACGACCTCGCGTGTCTTTCCTCAGGGAACCCCACAGCGGATTGTGGGCGTTAAAATCGCCCACCAGGAGGTAGGGCTGTGGAAGCTGCGAAGTAAGTTCTTGTATATCTTCCAGAGTCCAGTCGAACTCCGGAAGATACAGGTTGCATATTGTGGCTTTTATCGGGATGGTAAGCCGGATTGCGATTGCCTGGAGTCTAGTTCTGAGGGTTATTTCCGTAAACGGCAAATTTTCCCTCAGAAAAATAGCGACTCCACCTTTGGCTCGGGCACCCGGCAAAATGTCACTTCTTGTGCACGTAAAGTCCCGAAGATTGAAATTTTCTTGGGGCTTGAAGTGCGTTTCCTGTAAGCACACGCAAAAGGGCATGTGCTTTACCAGGATCATTTTCAGCTCACAATAGCTGCGTTTGCAACCGTTGCAGTTCCACTGTATTATCGTCTCCATAATTTTAGATGACTATTAAATAAATAAAATAAATTAAGAAATAAATAACACGTAATAGACGGACAGCTATTAAAATAAGTTAACACAAAACAAATAAAACACCAAAGTTGTAAAAGGACTTTGATGTTTGGACATAGACAAGGCAAAAGATACATTCTTAAAGCTAAAACCACAGGTGACATCGAAGTTGTAAAATACTCCAATGTCAGAACCATAAAATACATAAAACTTAAAACTAATATCACAGATGACATTGGAGTTGTAAAAGACTCCGATGCCAGAACCATAAAACAAATAAAACTTAAAACTAATATCACAGATGACATCAAAGACAAAAAAATCTTTAATGTCAGAACCGTAAAATGGAAAAGACAATACAAGTACACAAATGACACCGCAGTTGTAAAGGACTGCAGTGCCGATACGTAACAACTCATAATTAAAAAACTTAATAGAAGGCCTACAGCTGTTGGGAGCGTGATCTGCCCTTTTTCCAGCCAGGTTTCCTTCTTCTTCTGCCTCTGGTACTGCCAGTGTCGACAACAGAAACTTCTGATGCCGTACTGGATCCGTCGTCACCGTTGCTGGAAGAGGGGTCATCCCGCTTCCGTTTACCCGGATCAAACAGATCCATATCTATTTGTTTTGGCGTTTCTGCCAAAACAAGTTTGGTCAGGTCAGTTTCAAAACCAACCTGAGAATGTGTGGGGGGTACATCCCCCACGTTTTTGGTTAAAGAAACCGAAGTTTTCTTTAACCGTTGTTGCCCCGGAGGTTTAGGTGGGGGCATGTTTGGTTTAATGACCGGTATAAGCGGTCTTTTTGCTGCAAGAGGTTGATTGTGCCCGTTTAATGCAGCAATAAGGGGGGGCAACAGTTTACTTATAAGGTCATTTACGTCTACAGAGCTTTTAGATGTATTCGCCGCTTTGGCGTATGATATTCCGGCAATTGGTGTTTGGACTAATACCAATTTGCGTGCTTCAAAATATGATAATTTGTTCTTAGTCATTATCTCTTTGATAGCAAATTCCTCTTTGTATTTAGGACAATTACGTGATCTTGCAGAGTGTTCTCCTCCGCAATTGACACACGTAATTGGCTGTTCACATTCGCTATCGTCATGCAGAGGTTTTCCACACGCGCAAATCTGCTCCTTAGAACATCGGGCAGCTGTGTGTCCAAACCTCTGACATTTGAAGCAACGCATTGGTGCCGGAATATATGCCCTGACTAAGAGACTATAAAAAGCCCCTTTAACGGTGGTGGGCAGTTGTGGTCTGTTAAACGTCAATATATGGTTAGGGGTTTCTTCGCGTTTACCGTCTCGCATACTAGAAATGCGACGCACGTCGATTACCCCTTGACCACTCATATTTTCTGCAATTTCTTCTACCGTGCAATTTAAAAAGTCTCTGCAATAAACAATGCCTTTGCATGTATTTAAAGTTTTATGTGCAGAGACTTTGACGTTCATATCTGCCATACGAGTACATTTTAAAAGATTGGTTGACTGAGCGGCAGAAACCGTTTCCACAAGAAGGCCATCTCTGACCTTCTTGATGGATTTGGTGTCGCCAATCAGTCCATACAGGACTCTACTAATCAAGAAGGGGCTAACTTTGTCGAAGTTGCCTTCTTCTTTAGTGACCAGGATGAACCGAGGGACAGGTCCCGCCTTCTCATCACCGGCACTTTTTGACAAAATAGCTTTGCCAGACTTCTTCCCTTTTGTCGAAGAAGAAGCTGGGGGGTCCGATTTGTCATCGGAAAGGGACCGGGTAGCATTATCCATTGGCACAACCCGATCAGTTGCACCAACTTCCGAACAATTGACTACTGCGCTACCGGAGCATTGTTCTCCCACTCCGGTAGTTGCCAAACCCGTGCCGATTATGAAGCCCCTGTCAGATTCAACTGACGGCACGGACTGGGGGCGTGAATTAAGTTTTGACATAATTACAAAAAGTTTGCGTTTTACCTACCGCCAGGTTGGGAATAAAAGGAAAAAAAAGGTTAGAGGTAGAAATGGAATAGACAGGATAATTAGGGAAGGTAGCCAGGAATGGCTTTGGGTACATTTAGTTTGGCTTCTGCTTATTGACCCATCCGGCATGGGTGGCCCTGCCAAGAGTTTAAAACTCCCGCCGGCGTAGCTCAAGCAGAAGTTACTCAGCCCCCTCACCACGACAAGGTAGTACCCACGAGGGGGATTATTATTATTATTATTATTATTATTATTATTATTATTATTATTATTATTATTATTATTATTATTATTATTATTATTATTATTATTATTATTATTATTATTATTATTATTATTATTATTATTATTATTATTATTATTATTATTATTATTATTATTATTATTATTATTATTATTATTATTATTATTATTATTTTTTTTTTTTTTTTTTTTTTGTGTTTTAGCGTCGACTACTAAGGTCATTAGCTATTTATTTTAATAATAATAACCTCAGGTTATAGACCTGAGGAGACAAAACAACACGTTAAAATGGTTAAATAAATAAATAAAACCTAAATCTAATATCACAGTTGCTTAAATTAAAAAACTAAATTTAAAAACTAATATCACAAAACTAACTATTTAACCTAACCTAATATCACAGACGACACCGAAGCTGTAAAATGCATCGATGCCAGACCATAAAATCTAAAGTATTTAAACCTAATATCACAACTTAACCTAATATCACAACCTAACTTAATATCACAGATGACATCGAAGCTTTAAAATGCTTCGATGCCAGACCTTAAAAACTAACTAAACATAATATCACAGATTGCACCGAAGTTGTAAAAGACTACGATGCTTTAAACAACTCAACAACACAAACTGATCAATAAAAATAAATAAATAAGTTAACACCAAAATCATTATAAGACAACACAAAAACTTGGTTACACCTGTTTGAGGAGTCCTGCGTCTTTCAAGAACTGGACGCACCTTCCCATGGACTCTTCTCTATTTGATAAAATAGACGCCACGTTGTTAGGGAGCTCGAGCCGATTACGGTGGGGAAGGTAGGCTCGGCATTCCTCCAAAATGTGCTTCACCGTTAGAGGGTCGTGACATGTTTGGCATTCTGGTTGTTCGTCGCCGGTCAGGAGATACGAAGAGGTCAAGTTGGTATGACCTATGCGCAAGCGACATAGGGCGACCTCCTCTCTCCTGTTGAGATCTACCGGCGACTTCCATGCCGTCACGGAGAGCTTGATTTCCTTTAATTTGCTCTCGAAGCCGTTCCATACTCTTTGCCAATCCTCGATGACCTTCGATATGACGTAACCTTTGAGATCATCGGGTCTTACAGGAATGTTGTCCGTAGGATCCGCGTCAGCCGCCTGACGGGCGGCGTTATCGGCCAGCTCGTTGCCCTCGATACCCACATGACCCGGTGTCCAGACAAAGATAGCTCTTTGTCCAAACCCGGCCAGGCGGAATATCAAAGTTTGTACGAGCTGTACCAGCGGATCGACCGAGTACATAGACTGTATACTCAGGATGGCACTCAGCGAGTCGGAACAAAGGAGGAACGAACTGTGAGATGACGTCTCACAGTTTAGCAGGGCTTTATGCAAAGCATGTAATTCTGCGGTGTACACGGAAGCCTCTTTAGGGAGAGACCATGAATGGGCCGTACCGTCTAAAACAAAGGCACTTCCCACTCCCCGATCCGTTTTCGAACCGTCCGTATATAACCGCGGAGAGTCTGGGTATTCAGCAACGATTTCAAGAAACTTGCTCCTCAAGACGACGGGGCAAGTTTCTCGTTTGCTCTTAGAGGTCAGATCAAGACGAGTTATAACCCTCGGCAACAGCCAGGGTGGAAACTCGCCAGAACCGACCTCGAATACCATCGGATAATTAACGTTGAGACTCTCCTCTAGCTCCTGCGCTCGGACGCACACCGGCCTACTGACGGTAGGCCTGAGTCTGTATTTACGTTGCTGCGTTTCGTTGGCGGTAAATATGAGTCGGTTGTTGTGACCCCTCTTTGCTCGCATCGCCGCGGCGTACGTGAGTACAAAGCGACTGCGACGAGCAGCTAGAGGGAGTACACCCGACTCGCAGCGGGACTCGTCCGGAATGCTCCCGTGGCGTATCTAATGCCTGCGTTGTGGACTGCGTCTAGGGCTTTCAACCGGGATTTTCTGGCGGATGAGTATACCGCGCAGCCGTAGTCGACCCTGGATAGAACCAGAGCTTTGTACAGCCGCAACAGTACCTCTCTCCGCGCACCCCAGTTGATGTTGGCCAAGCACTTGATCACGTTCAAGGCTTTTTTGCACTTTGTGACCAATTCATCAATATGTGCCCGAAAGGATAAGGTCCTATCGAGCACGAGCCCTAAGAAACGGACTGTTTCGACGCACGTGATTCTGGAACCCCGCAAGACAAGTGCGGGGTTCCGGTGAGGTCTTCTGAGGCGGCAAAAATGCACGCAAGAGGTTTTTGTCGTAGAAAAGCGAAAACCTCTCGCCTCTGCCTCTCTGTCCACTTCGTCTATGGTGATCTGGAGTTGACGTGTTATGGCAGGGATGGTATCTCCCGCCATGTAGATCACCAAGTCGTCGACGTACAGGCATTTTTGTACAGGTGTAACCACCGAAGCCGCAATATCATTAACCGCAATCGCAAAAAGGGTGACGCTGATTGTCGACCCTTGGGGAACACCGTTCTCTAGACATAATGTCTTCGAGTTAGTGCTTCCCACCCTTACTTTAAATTTGCGATCGCGCATGAAAGATTCAAGAAAAAGAGGCATACGGCCCCTGAATCCCCATGCGTGCAGCTTCTGCAAAATTCCATATCGCCAAGTCATGTCATACGCCTTCTCCAGGTCGAAAAACACCGCTACGAGGTGTTTTCTTGCTAGGAAGGCGTCTTGGATAAAATTTTCTAGACAGATTAAATGATCAACGGTACTGTGATTTCGTCTGAAACCCGCCTGGTATTTAGCTAAAAGATTGTTACTTTCCAGCATCCACACCAGACGGTTGTTGACCATTTTTTCTAAAAGTTTACTGAGACAGCAGGTAAGTGAAATCGGTCTGTAGCTTTTGACGTTGTTTGGATCTTTGCCCGGCTTTAACAACGGCAGGATAATGGCCTCTCTCCAACATTCCGGGTAGACGCCGCTTTTCCATATCAGGTTGTAGATTTCCAGCAACCGCTCCGTCATGCGGGAGGAAAGCTGCCGGATAACCTGATAAGGCACGTCATCTGGTCCCGGTGCAGAGGAGGTACCCATACCGTTAATTGCCGTTTCCAACTCTTTTAAGGAAAATAAAGAGTTGTAGGGCAAAGAATCCGGGGAAGAGAAATTTAGCTGAGTTTCTAATTGATCTTTATGACGCAGGAATTGCTCACTATAATTTTGAAAGCTACTGACAGACGCAAATTAAGTTGCCAATGCGTCTGCAATGTTGGCCGCTTCGGTGACTTCGCGTCCGTCGACGATTAGGATGGGAGCCACAGAGGGAACTTTCTTTCCCGACACGGCTCCCACCTTTTTCCACACTTCGCCGACCGAAGTGGTCGGCGTGATCGTCGATACGTAGCTCTCCCATGACTGTTGCTTGCTTTCAAGAATTTTGCGGCGCGCAACGGCTCGCTTCTTCTTGAAAGCGATCATGTTTTCCTGCGTCGGAGTTCTTTTAAAACAATTAAACGCTTTCTTTTTCTCTTCCACAGCTACTCGGATATTGTCGTTCCACCAAGGAACCGACGGACCGGCCAGCTGACCGCTGGACTTTGGGACAAACACATCTGCTGCTCGGACAATACAATTAGTGAAAACCTTCACGGCGGTCTCGACATCCTCACCATTTGACTCTGGTGGGACCAGACTGGCTTGGAAACCTTGCCAGTCTGCGCGGTCGAGACACCATCTACGGGGGACGGACTGTCTGACCCGTTTGACGATGGTTTTAATAACGATGGGAAAGTGATCGCTACCGTGGAGGTCTTCTAATACATTCCACGATAGACGTGTGGCTAAACGTGGGGACGATAGAGACAAATCAATTGCCGAAAAGTTTGTACCCCTACCTCCAAAGTGTGTGGCGGAACCCGTGTTGAGGAGAACAACGTCGCTTTGATCGAGAAAATCCTCAATCAAACGACCTCGCGTGTCTTTCCTCAAGGAACCCCACAGCGGATTGTGGGCGTTAAAATCGCCCACCAGGAGGTAGGGCTGTGGAAGCTGCGAAATAAGTTCTTGTATATCTTCCAGAGTCCAGTCGAACTCCGGAAGATACAGGTTGCATATTGTGGCTTTTATCGGGATGGTAAGCCGGATTGCGATTGCCTGGAGTCTAGTTCTGAGGGTTATTTCCGTAAACGGCAAATTTTCCCTCAGAAAAATAGCGACTCCACCTTTGGCTCGGGCACCCGGCAGAACGTCACTTCTTGTGCACGTAAAGCCCCGAAGATTGAAATTTTCTTGGGGCTTGAAGTGCGTTTCCTGTAAGCACACGCAAAAGGGCATGTGCTTTACCAGGATCATTTTCAGCTCACAATAGCTGCGTTTGCAACCGTTGCAGTTCCACTGTACTATCGTCTCCATAATTTTAGATGACTATTAAATAAATAAAATAAATTAAGAAATAAATAACACGTAATGGATGGACAGCTATTAAAATAAGTTAACACAAAACAAATAAAACACCAAAGTTGTAAAGGGACTTTGATGTTTGGACATAGACAAGGCAAAAGATACATTCTTAAAGCTAATATCACAGATGACATCGAAGTTGTAAAATACTCCAATGTCAGAACCATAAAATACATAAAACTTAAAACTAATATCACAGATGACATCGGAGTTGTAAAAGACTCCGATGCCAGAACCATAAAAGAAATAAAACTTAAAACTAATATCACAGATGACATCAAAGACAAAAAAAAATCTTTAATGCCAGAACCGTAAAATGGAAAAGACAATACAAGTACACAAATGACACCGCAGTTGTAAAGGACTGCAGTGCCGATACATAACAACACATAATTAAAAAACATAATAGAAGGCCTACAGCTGTTGGGAGCGTGATCTGCCCTTTTTCCAGCCAGGTTTCCTTCTTCTTCTGCCTCTGGTACTGCCAGTGTCGACAACAGAAACTTCTGATGCCGTACTGGATCCGTCGTCACCGTTGCTGGAAGAGGGGTCATCCCGCTTCCGTTTACCCGGATCAAACAGATCCATATCTATTTGTTTTGGCGTTTCTGCCAAAACAAGTTTGGTCAGGTCAGTTTCAAAACCAACCTGAGAATGTGTGGGGGGTACATCCCCCACGTTTTTGGTTAAAGAAACCGAAGTTTTCCTTAACCGTTGTTGCCCCGGAGGTTTTGGTGGGGGCATATTAGGTTTAATGACCGGTATAAGCGGTCTTTTTGCTGCAAGAGGTTGATTGTGCCCGCTTAATGCAGCAATAAGGGGCGGCAAAAGTTTATTTATAAGCTCGTTCACATCCACTGAGTTTTTTGATGCAGTCGCTGCTTTGGCGTATGATATTCCGGCAATTGGTGTAGAGACTAATACCAATTTACGTGCTTCAAAATATGTTAGTTTGTTTTTCGTCATTATTTCTTTGATAGCGAATTCCTCTTTGTATTTCGGACAATTACGTGATCTTGCGGAGTGCTCTCCTCCGCAATTGACACACGTAATTGGCTGTTCGCATTCGCTACCATCATGCAGAGGTTTTCCACACGCGCAAATTTGCTCCTTGGAACATCGAGCAGCTGTGTGTCTAAACTTCTGACATTTGAAGCAACGCATTGGTGCCGGAATATATGGCCTAACTGTGAGGTTATAAAAAGCCCCTTTCACGTTGGTGGGAAGTTGTGGACGGTTAAACGTCAGTATATGGTTAGGGGTTTCTTCGCGTTTACCGTCTCGCATACTAGAAATGCGACGCACGTCGATTACCCCCTGACCACTCATGTTTTCAACAATTTCTTCCAACGTGCAGTTTAAGAAGTCCCTACAATAAACTATGCCCTTACAGGAGTTTAAAGTTTTTTGGGCTGAGACATTAACATTCATTTCTGCAATTCGAGAACATTTTAAAAATTTTATAGACTGAGCGGCTGAAACCGTTTCCACAAGAAGGCCATCTCTGACCTTCTTGATAGACTTGGTGTCACCGATCAGTCCATACAGCGCTCTACTTATTAAGAAGGGGCTAACTTTTTCAAAGTTGCCCTCTTCTCTAGTGACCAGGATGAACCGAGGGACAGGTCCCGCCTTCTCATCACTAGCACTTTTTGACAAAATAGCTTTGCCAGACTTCTTCCCTTTTGTCGAAGAAGAAGCTGGGGGGTCCGATTTGTCATCGGAAGGGGACCGGGTAGCATTATCCGCTGGCACAACCCGATCAGTTGTACCAACTTCCGAACAATTGACTACTGCGCTACCGGAGCATTGTTCTCCCACTCCGGTAGTTGCCAAATCCGTGCCGATTATGAAGCCCCTGTCAGATTTAACTGACGGCACGGACTGGGGGCGTGAATTATTTTTAGACATTATACTAAAAAAAGTGCGTTTTTTACCTACCGCCAGGTTGGGAATGAAAGGAAAAGAAGGTTAGGGGTAGAAATGGAAATGACAGGATAAATAGGGAAGGTAGCCAGGAATGGCTTTGAGTACATTTGGTTTGGCTTCTGCTCATTGACCCATCCGGCATGAGTGGCCCTGCCAGGAGTTTAAACTCCCGCCGGCATAGCTCGAGCAGAAGTTACTCAGCCCCCTCACCACGACAAGGTAGTACCCACGAGGGGGATTATTATTATTATTATTATTATTATTATTATTATTATTATTATTATTATTATTATTATTATTATTATTATTATTATTATTATTATTATTATTATTATTACTATTATTATTATTATTATTTTGTTTTCTCGGACAATTCCGGTAGCAGTTACTTATAACGCCGGGTAAATACCAGAGGCTTTATAAGTTTGTTTTAATATATTTTAATTTAAAAATTTCCTAACAGTTCGACATGTATTTAAAATGACTGATTTTTGAATTTTAATGTAGATGTTAGCTGGTAAGTTTAGGGTTTCTATGGATTTATGCAAGCTGTGAGGAATAATGCCAGTACTTGATATAATTAATGGTACTATAATTACTTTATCCATTCCCCAGATCCTGCGTATCTCATCTGCCAGATCAGTGTATTTTTCAACTTTTTCCGTATAAGTTTTCTCAATATTATGTGTATTAGGAACGGCAATGTCTATTACATACGTAGTTTTATGACTTTTGTCAACTAGTGTTAAGTCCGGTCGATTGTGATGTATGGTTTTATCCGTTATTATTGCTCGGTCATAATACAATTTGAACAAGTTGTTTTCAAGTACTGGTTCTGCTATGTACTTATAATACGGTAAATCTACTGATGGCAACTTAGTGTTTTTTACAAGATGTTGATGTATTATAATTGCCACGTGGTTGTGTCTTTGCAGGTAATCGGTCTGTGTCAGTATTTTACAACCAGATGTTACATGCTGTATTGTTTCTGACTGACAACCAGATGTTACATGCTGTATTGTTTCTGACTGAATATGACATCGTCTGCATTTATCCGTTGTTATAGTAATGTCTTTGATAATATACTTCCTATAATTATATGTATTAATGACTTGATCTTGTATTGAGATCATAAACCCCTCCGTTTCCGGGAATAAATCGCCATAATTTAGCCAGGCGTTCGACGCTTCAGTGTCGACGTATAATTGGTTTAAATCATGGTAATGTCTTCCATGTAGTGTTTTTTGGGCCCATTGATTTTTTATTTCTACATCTGTTGTTATAGAGTGTGTGTCATTAGCTATTGTGTCCTGGAGGTTGAGAGGTGTATGTCTGTTATCAGCCAAAACAACAGCCTTGTGGAGATGGGAACTTTCTTGTTTAGCATAAAAGAATTTTCTTAAACTGTGGATTTGTTTATTATGCAGTCTTAAAATATTTACCAGGCCTCTTCCCCCTTCTTTTCTTGGTAGGGTAAGTCTGTCAGTATTTATTATTATTATTATTATTATTATTATTATTATTATTATTATTATTATTATTATTATTATTATTATTATTATTATTATTATTATTATTATTATTATTATTATTATTATTATTATTATTATTATTATTATTATTATTATTATTATTATTATTATTATTATTATTATTATTATTATTATTATTATTATTATTATTATTATTATTATTATTATTATTATTATTATTATTATTATTATTATTATTATTATTATTATTATTATTATTATTATTATTATTATTATTATTATTATTATTATTATTATTATTATTATTATTATTATTATTATTATTATTATTATTATTATTATTATTATTATTATTATTATTATTATTATTATTATTATTATTATTATTATTATTATTATTATTATTATTATTATTATTATTATTATTATTATTATTATTATTATTATTATTATTATTATTATTATTATTATTATTATTATTATTATTATTATTATTATTATTATTATTATTATTATTATTATTATTATTATTATTATTATTATTATTATTATTATTATTATTATTATTATTATTATTATTATTATTATTATTATTATTATTATTATTATTATTATTATTATTATTATTATTATTATTATTATTATTATTATTATTATTATTATTATTATTATTATTATTATTATTATTATTATTATTATTATTATTATTATTATTATTATTATTATTATTATTATTATTATTATTATTATTATTATTATTATTATTATTATTATTATTATTATTATTATTATTATTATTATTATTATTATTATTATTATTATTATTATTATTATTATTATTATTATTATTATTATTATTATTATTATTATTATTATTATTATTATTATTATTATTATTATTATTATTATTATTATTATTATTATTATTATTATTATTATTATTATTATTATTATTATTATTATTATTATTATTATTATTATTATTATTATTATTATTATTATTATTATTATTATTATTATTATTATTATTATTATTATTATTATTATTATTATTATTATTATTATTATTATTATTATTATTATTATTATTATTATTATTATTATTATTATTATTATTATTATTATTATTATTATTATTATTATTATTATTATTATTATTATTATTATTATTATTATTATTATTATTATTATTATTATTATTATTATTATTATTATTATTATTATTATTATTATTATTATTATTATTATTATTATTATTATTATTATTATTATTATTATTATTATTATTATTATTATTATTATTATTATTATTATTATTATTATTATTATTATTATTATTATTATTATTATTATTATTATTATTATTATTATTATTATTATTATTATTATTATTATTATTATTATTATTATTATTATTATTATTATTATTATTATTATTATTATTATTATTATTATTATTATTATTATTATTATTATTATTATTATTATTATTATTTTTTTTTTTTTTTTTTTTTTTTTTTGTTGTGTTTTAGCGTCGACTACTAAGGTCATTAGCTATTTATTTTAATAATAATAACCTCAGGTTATAGACCTGAGGAGACAAAACAACACATTAAAATGGTTAAATAAATAAATAAATAAATAAAAACTAAATCTAATATCACAGTTGCTTAAATTAAAAAACTAATATCACAAAACTTACTATTTAACCTAACCTAATATCACAGATGACACCGAAGCTGTAAAATGCTTCGATGCCAGACCCTAAAAACTAAAGTAACTAAACCTAATATCACAACTTAACCTAATATCACAACCTAACTTAATATCACAGATGACATCGAAGCTGTAAAATGCTTCGATGCCAGACCCTAAAAACTAACTAAACCTAATATCACAGATTGCACCGAAGTTGTAAAAGACTACGATGCTTTAAACAACTCAACAAAACAAACTGATCAATAAAAATAAATAAATAAGTTAACACCAAAATCATTATAAGACAACACAAAAACTTGGTTACACCTGTTTGAGGAGTCCTGCGTCTTTCAAGAACTGGACGCACCTTCCCATGGACTCTTCTCTATTTGATAAAATAGACGCCACGTTGTTAGGGAGCTCGAGCCGATTACGGTGGGGAAGGTAGGCTCGGCATTCCTCCAAAATGTGCTTCACCGTTAGAGGGTCGTGACATGTTTGGCATTCTGGTTGTTCGTCGCCGGTCAGGAGATACGAAGAGGTCAAGTTGGTATGACCTATGCGCAAGCGACATAGGGCGACCTCCTCTCTCCTGTTGAGATCAACCGGCGACTTCCATGCCGTCACGGAGAGCTTGATTTCCTTTAATTTGCTCTCGAAGCCGTTCCATACTCTTTGCCAATCCTCGATGACCTTCGATATGACGTAACCTTTGAGATCATCGGGTCTTACGGGTATGTTGTCCGTAGGATCCGCGTCAGCCGCCTGACGGGCGGCTTTGTCGGCCAGCTCGTTGCCCTCGATACCCACATGACCCGGTGTCCAGACAAAGATAGCTCTCTGTCCAAACCCGGCCAGGCGGAATATCGAAGTTTGTACGAGCTGGACCAGCGGATCGACCGAGTACATAGACTGTATACTCAGGATGGCACTCAGCGAGTCGGAACAAAGGAGGAACGAACTGAGAGATGACGTCTCACAGTTTAGCAGGGCTTTATGCAAAGCATGTAATTCTGCGGTGTACACGGAAGCCTCTTTAGGGAGAGACCATGAATGGGCCGTACCGTCTAAAACGAAGGCACTTCCCACTCCCCGATCCGTTTTCGAACCGTCCGTATACAACCGCGGAGAGTCTGGGTATTCGGCAACGATTTCAAGAAACTTGCTCCTCAAGACGTCGGGGCAAGTTTCTCGTTTGCTTTTGGAGGTCAGATCAAGACGAGTTATAACCCTCGGCAACAGCCAGGGTGGAAACTCGCCAGAACCGACCTCGAATACCATCGGATAATTTACGTTGAGACTCTCCTCTAGCTCCTGCGCTCGGACGCACACCGGTCTACTGACGGTAGGCCTAAGTCTGTATTTACGTTGCTGCGTTTCGTTGGCGGTAAATATGAGTCGGTTGTTGTGACCCCTCTTTGCTCGCATCGCCGCTGCGTACGTGAGTACAAAGCGACTGCGACGAGCAGCTAGAGGGAGTACACCCGACTCGCAGCAAAGACTCGGTGCGGGACTCGTCCGGAATGCTCCCGTGGCGTATCTAATGCATGCGTTGTGGACTGCGTCTAGGGCTTTTAACCGGGATTTTCTGGCGGATGAGTATACCGCGCAGCCGTAGTCGACCCTGGATAAAACCAGAGCTTTGTACAGCCGCAACAGTACCTCTCTCCGCGCACCCCAGTTGATGTTGGCCAAGCACTTGATCACGTTCAAGGCTTTTTTGCACTTTGTGACCAATTCATCAATATGTGCCCGAAAGGATAAGGTCCTATCGAGCACGAGCCCTAAGAAACGGACTGTTTCGACGCACGTGATTCTGGAACCCCGCAAGACAAGTGCGGGGTCCCGGTGAGGTCTTCTGAGGCGGCAAAAATGCACGCACGAGGTTTTCGTCGTAGAAAAGCGAAAACCTCTCGCCTCTGCCTCTCTGTCCACTTCGTCTATGATGATCTGGAGTTGACGTGTTATGGCAGGGATGGTATCTCCCGCCATGTAGATCACCAAGTCGTCGACGTACAGGCATTTTTGTACAGGTGTAACCACTGAAGCCGCAATATCATTAACCGCAATCGCAAAAAGGGTGACGCTGATTGTCGACCCTTGGGGAACACCGTTCTCTAGACATAATGTCTTCGAGTTAGTGCTTCCCACCCTTACTTTAAATTTGCGATTGCGCATGAAAGATTCAAGAAAAAGAGGCATACGGCCCCTGAATCCCCATGCGTGCAGCTTCTGCAAAATTCCATATTGCCAAGTCATGTCATACGCCTTCTCCAGGTCGAAAAACACCGCTACGAGGTGTTTTCTTGCTAGGAAGGCGTCTTGGATAGAATTTTCTAGACAGATTAAATGGTCAACGGTACTGTGATTTCGTCTGAAACCCGCCTGGTATTTAGCTAAAAGATTGTTACTTTCCAGCATCCACACCAGACGGTTGTTGACCATTTTTTCTAAAAGTTTACTGAGACAGCAGGTAAGTGAAATCGGTCTGTAGCTGTTGACGTTGTTTGGATCTTTGCCCGGCTTTAACAACGGCAGGATAATGGCCTCTCTCCAACATTCCGGGTAGACGCCGCTTTCCCATATCAGGTTGTAGATTTCCAGCAACCGCTCCGTCATGCGGGAGGGAAGCTGATAAGGCACGTCGTCTGGTCCCGGTGCGGAGGAGGTACCCATACCGTTAATTGCCGTTTCCAACTCTTTTAAGGAAAATCAAGAGTTGTAGGGCAAAGAATCCGGGGAAGAGAAATTTAGCTGAGTTTCTAATTGATCTTTTTGACGCAGGAATTGCTCACTATAATTTTGAGAGCTACTGGCAGACGCAAATTGAGTTGCCAATGCGTCTGCAATGTTGGCCGCTTCGGTGACTTCGCGTCCCTCGACGATTAGGATGGGAGCCACAGAGGGAAATTTCTTTCCCGACACGGCTCCCACCTTTTTCCACACTTCGCCGACCGAAATGGTCGGCGTGATCGTCGATACGTAGCTCTCCCATGATCGTTGCTTGCTTTCAAGAATTTTACGGCGAGCAACGGCTCGCTTCTTCTTGAAAGCGATCATGTTTTCCTGCGTCGGAGATCTTTAGAAACAATTAAAAGCTTTCTTTTTCTCTTCCACAGCTACTCGTATATCGTCGTTCCACCAAGGAACCGACGGACCGGCCAGCTGACCGCTGGACTTTGGGACAAACACATCTGCTGCTCGGACAATACAATTAGTGAAAACCTTCACGGCGGTCTCGACATCCTCACCATTTGACTCTGGTGGGACCAGACTGGCTTGGAAACCTTGCCAGTCTGCGCGGTCGAGACACCATCTACGGGGGACGGACTGTCTGACCCGTTTGACGATGGTTTTAATAACGATGGGAAAGTGATCGCTACCGTGAAGGTCTTCTAATACATTCCACGATAGACGTGTGGCTAAACGTGGGGACGATAGGGACAAATCAATTGCCGAAAAGTTTGTACCCCTACCTCCAAAGTGTGTGGCGGAACCCGTGTTGAGGAGGACAGCGTCGCTTTGATCGAGAAAATCCTCAATCAAACGACCTCGCGTGTCTTTCCTCAGGGAACCCCACAGCGGATTGTGGGCGTTAAAATCGCCCACCAGGAGGTAGGGCTGTGGAAGCTGCGAAGTAAGTTCTTGTATATCTTCCAGAGTCCAGTCGAACTCCGGAAGATACAGGTTGCATATTGTGGCTTTTATCGGGATGGTAAGCCGGATTGCGATTGCCTGGAGTCTAGTTCTGAGGGTTATTTCCGTAAACGGCAAATTTTCCCTCAGAAAAATAGCGACTCCACCTTTGGCTCGGGCACCCGGCAAAATGTCACTTCTTGTGCACGTAAAGTCCCGAAGATTGAAATTTTCTTGGGGCTTGAAGTGCGTTTCCTGTAAGCACACGCAAAAGGGCATGTGCTTTACCAGGATCATTTTCAGCTCACAATAGCTGCGTTTGCAACCGTTGCAGTTCCACTGTATTATCGTCTCCATAATTTTAGATGACTATTAAATAAATAAAATAAATTAAGAAATAAATAACACGTAATAGACGGACAGCTATTAAAATAAGTTAACACAAAACAAATAAAACACCAAAGTTGTAAAAGGACTTTGATGTTTGGACATAGACAAGGCAAAAGATACATTCTTAAAGCTAAAACCACAGGTGACATCGAAGTTGTAAAATACTCCAATGTCAGAACCATAAAATACATAAAACTTAAAACTAATATCACAGATGACATTGGAGTTGTAAAAGACTCCGATGCCAGAACCATAAAACAAATAAAACTTAAAACTAATATCACAGATGACATCAAAGACAAAAAAATCTTTAATGCCAGAACCGTAAAATGGAAAAGACAATACAAGTACACAAATGACACCGCAGTTGTAAAGGACTGCAGTGCCGATACGTAACAACTCATAATTAAAAAGTAACAACTCATAATTAAAAAACTTAATAGAAGGCCTACAGCTGTTGGGAGCGTGATCTGCCCTTTTTCCAGCCAGGTTTCCTTCTTCTTCTGCCTCTGGTACTGCCAGTGTCGACAACAGAAACTTCTGATGCCGTACTGGATCCGTCGTCACCGTTGCTGGAAGAGGGGTCATCCCGCTTCCGTTTACCCGGATCAAACAGATCCATATCTATTTGTTTTGGCGTTTCTGCCAAAACAAGTTTGGTCAGGTCAGTTTCAAAACCAACCTGAGAATGTGTGGGGGGTACATCCCCCACGTTTTTGGTTAAAGAAACCGAAGTTTTCTTTAACCGTTGTTGCCCCGGAGGTTTAGGTGGGGGCATGTTTGGTTTAATGACCGGTATAAGCGGTCTTTTTGCTGCAAGAGGTTGATTGTGCCCGTTTAATGCAGCAATAAGGGGGGGCAACAGTTTACTTATAAGGTCATTTACGTCTACAGAGCTTTTAGATGTATTCGCCGCTTTGGCGTATGATATTCCGGCAATTGGTGTTTGGACTAATACCAATTTGCGTGCTTCAAAATATGATAATTTGTTTTTAGTCATTATCTCTT
Source organism: Tachinus rufipes (assembly GCA_963932245.1). NCBI lineage: Eukaryota > Metazoa > Arthropoda > Insecta > Coleoptera > Staphylinidae > Tachinus > Tachinus rufipes. Next base: position 16,869,577 of record OZ010748.1, on the reverse strand, counting down.
TGATAGCAAATTCCTCTTTGTATTTAGGACAATTACGTGATCTTGCAGAGTGTTCTCCTCCGCAATTGACACACGTAATTGGCTGTTCACATTCGCTATCGTCATGCAGAGGTTTTCCACACGCGCAAATCTGCTCCTTAGAACATCGGGCAGCTGTGTGTCCAAACCTCTGACATTTGAAGCAACGCATTGGTGCCGGAATATATGCCCTGACTAAGAGACTATAAAAAGCCCCTTTAACGGTGGTGGGCAGTTGTGGTCTGTTAAACGTCAATATATGGTTAGGGGTTTCTTCGCGTTTACCGTCTCGCATACTAGAAATGCGACGCACGTCGATTACCCCTTGACCACTCATATTTTCTGCAATTTCTTCTACCGTGCAATTTAAAAAGTCTCTGCAATAAACAATGCCTTTGCATGTATTTAAAGTTTTATGTGCAGAGACTTTGACGTTCATATCTGCCATACGAGTACATTTTAAAAGATTGGTTGACTGAGCGGCAGAAACCGTTTCCACAAGAAGGCCATCTCTGACCTTCTTGATGGATTTGGTGTCGCCAATCAGTCCATACAGGACTCTACTAATCAAGAAGGGGCTAACTTTGTCGAAGTTGCCTTCTTCTTTAGTGACCAGGATGAACCGAGGGACAGGTCCCGCCTTCTCATCACCGGCACTTTTTGACAAAATAGCTTTGCCAGACTTCTTCCCTTTTGTCGAAGAAGAAGCTGGGGGGTCCGATTTGTCATCGGAAAGGGACCGGGTAGCATTATCCATTGGCACAACCCGATCAGTTGCACCAACTTCCGAACAATTGACTACTGCGCTACCGGAGCATTGTTCTCCCACTCCGGTAGTTGCCAAACCCGTGCCGATTATGAAGCCCCTGTCAGATTCAACTGACGGCACGGACTGGGGGCGTGAATTAAGTTTTGACATAATTACAAAAAGTTTGCGTTTTACCTACCGCCAGGTTGGGAATAAAAGGAAAAAAAAAGGTTAGAGGTAGAAATGGAATAGACAGGATAATTAGGGAAGGTAGCCAGGAATGGCTTTGGGTACATTTAGTTTGGCTTCTGCTTATTGACCCATCCGGCATGGGTGGCCCTGCCAAGAGTTTAAAACTCCCGCCGGCGTAGCTCAAGCAGAAGTTACTCAGCCTCCTCACCACGACAAGGTAGTACCCACGAGGGGGATTATTATTATTATTATTATTATTATTATTATTATTATTATTATTATTATTATTATTATTATTATTATTATTATTATTATTATTATTATTATTATTATTATTATTATTATTATTATTATTATTATTATTATTATTATTATTATTATTATTATTATTATTATTATTATTATTATTATTATTATTATTATTATTATTATTATTATTATTATTATTATTATTATTATTATTATTATTATTATTATTATTATTATTATTATTATTATTATTATTATTATTATTATTATTATTATTATTATTATTATTATTATTATTATTATTATTATTATTATTATTATTATTATTATTATTATTATTATTATTATTATTATTATTATTATTATTATTATTATTATTATTATTATTATTATTATTATTATTATTATTATTATTATTATTATTATTATTATTATTATTATTATTATTATTATTATTATTATTATTATTATTATTATTATTATTATTATTATTATTATTATTATTATTATTATTATTATTATTATTATTATTATTATTATTATTATTATTATTATTATTATTATTATTATTATTATTATTATTATTATTATTATTATTATTATTATTATTATTATTATTATTATTATTATTATTATTATTATTATTATTATTATTATTATTATTATTATTATTATTATTATTATTATTATTATTATTATTATTATTATTATTATTATTATTATTATTATTATTATTATTATTATTATTATTATTATTATTATTATTATTATTATTATTATTATTATTATTATTATTATTATTATTATTATTATTATTATTATTATTATTATTATTATTATTATTATTATTATTATTATTATTATTATTATTATTATTATTATTATTATTATTATTATTATTATTATTATTATTATTATTATTATTATTATTATTATTATTATTATTATTATTATTATTATTATTATTATTATTATTATTATTATTATTATTATTATTTTTTTTTTTTTTTTTTTTTTTTTTTTTTCACAGGTTAACCTGGTTTCATTGTATTAGACGGGTACATACTACCAAGTCTAATACATAGATGTATTACATGTGTTGTTTTAAAAACGATCGTACTATGTTACATGTACTTAGTATTACCGCCTTTTGCATGTTTATAATATTGTATTGTTCTATGTCTAATTGTTTTATAGAATTGTTTAATTTTGATGGTATTATTCCTGTTGAAGATATTATTATAGGAATAATTTTAATGTGTTTTTGTTTCCACAGTTTTTCTATTTCTGAAGCTAGAGGTAAGTATTTTTCTATTTTCTCTGCGTATTTTGTTTCAATGTTATGATCAGCTGGGATTGCAATGTCTACTAAAAATGTACTACTTGATGTTTTAATAGTAATAGTGATGTCTGGTCGGTTATGGTTTATTGTTTTGTTTGTAAATATTGTCTTGTCCCAGTATAACTTACAGATATTATTTTCAAGAACAGATTGCGGAACATATTTATAGTAAGGTTCTTTTTTACTTATTAGTTTATATTTATAGGCTAACTCTTGATGTACAATTTTAGCTGCAGCATTGTGTCGTTCTACGTACTGTGTCGGTGCTAATATTCTGCATCCGTTTGTAATATGTTCTATCGTCTCTGGGTCTGTATTACATTTTCTGCATTTATCGGTTTTATTAGCTGGATCTTTTAATATGTACCTTTGGTAGCTTCGAGTATTTATTACTTTGTCTTGAATTGCTTGAATAAATCCTTCCGTTTCGGGGTATAGTTGTCCAATTTGCAAATATTTAAATGTTTTGTCTTTATCCACTTCATCTTTATGAGAATGGTTGTAGTATCTCCCATGCAGTTGTTTTGATGCCCACTTACTAATATTGTCTTGTTTAATAGACATGGGTTCTTTGATAATAAGATTTATGTTTTTTAAACATAAAGGGGTATAATTGTTGTCTGCTTTTATTATGGCTTGATGTAAGTGACTGTCTTTTCTTGAGTAAAAGTAGCTTCTAAGATTTGCAACTTGTTTATTATGTACGCTATAAATGTCAGATATTCCTCTTCCACCTTCTGTTCTTGGGAGATTAATGCGTTCTATACATGCATTTGGATGGTGCATTTTATATTGGGTTAGCATTGTTCTTGTTGTTCTATTTAATGAGTCTAGATCAGTATCAGACCATTTAATAATTCCAAAGGAATAGGTAAGTATAGGTATAGCATATGTGTTAATGGCTTTGCTTAGGTTTTTGGAGTTTAAATATGTTTTTAGTATTTGCTTCAGTCGAGATGAATAAGCTTTACTTAGCGCTGTTTTTAGTTGCGTGTGATTTAGTTTAGTTGTTTGCTCAAAACCTAAATACTTGTATGTTTCTTCCTGTTCCATTGATTGTATTGTTTCATTATTTAGAGTTTTTATACCTTCTGTTTTTGTCCATTTACCTTTTTCTATTGCGTTGACTTTGCATTTGTTTAAACCAAATTCCATATTAATATCTTTTGACACTTGTTCAGTTATCCGTATTAGCGATGTTAGTTGTGTCTTACTGCTTGCGTACAGCTTTATATCATCCATATAGAAAATATGATTTATTTTATGCAAGGCTATTTTGTTAGATTTAATTTGAAACCCGTAATTGGTTTCATTTAATAGCTCAGATAGTGGGTTAATTATTATTATTATTATTATTATTATTATTATTATTATTATTATTATTATTATTATTATTATTATTATTATTATTATTATTATTATTATTATTATTATTATTATTATTATTATTATTATTATTATTATTATTATTATTATTATTATTATTATTATTATTATTATTATTATTATTATTATTATTATTATTATTATTATTATTATTATTATTATTATTATTATTATTATTATTATTATTATTATTATTATTATTATTATTATTATTATTATTATTATTATTATTATTATTATTATTATTATTATTATTATTATTATTATTATTATTATTATTATTATTATTATTATTATTATTATTATTATTATTATTATTATTATTATTATTATTATTATTATTATTATTATTATTATTATTATTATTATTATTATTATTATTATTATTATTATTATTATTATTATTATTATTATTATTATTATTATTATTATTATTATTATTATTATTATTATTATTATTATTATTATTATTATTATTATTATTATTATTATTATTATTATTATTATTATTATTATTATTATTATTATTATTATTATTATTATTATTATTATTATTATTATTATTATTATTATTATTATTATTATTATTATTATTATTATTATTATTATTATTATTATTATTATTATTATTATTATTATTATTATTATTATTATTATTATTATTATTATTATTATTATTATTATTATTATTATTATTATTATTATTATTATTATTATTATTATTATTATTATTATTATTATTATTATTATTATTATTATTATTATTATTATTATTATTATTATTATTATTATTATTATTATTATTATTATTATTATTATTATTATTATTATTATTATTATTATTATTATTATTATTATTATTATTATTATTTTTATTTTTCATAACTCGTACTACATAATACGGAAGATAAATTAATTTACGAACCTTTCGGTTAAAGTAAATAAATATATTATATTTTTTATTATTTTAAAAATTTTCTAACGGTGCTGCAGGTATCTAATATAACTGCACGCTGCAATTGAATGTAGATTCTTTTATCCAGCTTTAATTCTTTCAAGGCGCCATGTAATGTTATTGGAATGATGCCGGTAGCAGATATCACAATAGGAATTATACGTATTTTTTTCATGCTCCAAAGTTGTTCAATTTCTATAGATAAATTTGTATACTTAGTAATTTTTTCCGTGTAAGACTTTTGTAAATTGTTTGAACTCGGTATTGTAATATCAATCAAAAACGCAATTTTATTAATTTTATCGACAAACGTTATATCCGGGCGGTTATGGCTTATTGATTGATCCGTTAAAATTGTTCTATCCCAATATAATTTGTAATTTTCATTTTCCAAAACTTTATCTGGCGTATATTTATAATATGGTCTTTTATTAGTTACTATAGAATTTTGAAATGCAAGCTCTTGGTGAATAATTTTAGCTACATTATCATGTCTATTTTTATAGTCGGTATTTGCAATAATAGAGCAACTTGATATTATGTGCTGAATATTTTCGTTATGTGTTTTGCACTTTCTACATTTGTCGTCTTGTGTTCCGTCTTTGATAATAAATTTTTGATAATTTTTTGTTTTAATCACTTGATCTTGAATTGCTATTAAAAATCCTTCAGTTTCAGGGAAGAGTGCTCCATAAGTTAACCAAGCGTTTGATGCTGTGAAATCAACATGAGCTTGGATTAGTTCTTGTAAATGTTTGCCATGTATATTATTATTATTATTATTATTATTATTATTATTATTATTATTATTATTATTATTATTATTATTATTATTATTATTATTATTATTATTATTATTATTATTATTATTATTATTATTATTATTATTATTATTATTATTATTATTATTATTATTATTATGTCGGATTATATTATTGAAAGACTTCAAAAAACACAAAACCGAGTAATAAAAAATCTACGCAGTTATTCAAATCAAGACCCATTCAAAGAGCTATTAACAATTAATCAACTTTTTAAACTCAGAAGTATAATGAACAACATAAAAGAAAAAGATACATGGACTAAAGTAAACCATTGCAAAGAAACAAGGAGAAATGTAGCCGGAAAATTTATAGTAGAAAGTCACAACAATAAATATGGAAAAAGAAGAAAAGAAGTAGCCATACGATCGTTGTTCAATGAAATTCCAAATGAAATCTTAACAACAAATTCAATAGAAATGTTTAAACCAAAAATAAAAATCTGGATAAAAGACCATCTCTAAAGTGACCGATTAACACATATACTAATAGTGCACAATAATTGCCACTGACAAGCCAATTTGGCTTAGTGGCACTAAAAAATTAAACATTAAATATGAGAAGAACATCGAGGGGGTTGGTTTTTAGTGGGTACACTCTCTTCAGAACAAGAGGAGGAGTCCCACATTTTGTCCATAAATGGATTTTCCACCTCCAAGAGAAAAAAAAAAAAAAAAAAAAAAAAAAAAAAAAAATTATTATTATTATTATTATTATTATTATTATTATTATTATTATTATTATTATTATTATTATTATTATTATTATTATTATTATTATTATTATTATTATTATTATTATTATTATTATTATTATTATTATTATTATTATTATTATTATTATTATTATTATTATTATTATTATTATTATTATTATTATTATTATTATTATTATTATTATTATTATTATTATTATTATTATTATTATTATTATTATTATTATTATTATTATTATTATTATTATTATTATTATTATTATTATTATTATTATTATTATTATTATTATTATTATTATTATTATTATTATTATTATTATTATTATTATTATTATTATTATTATTATTATTATTATTATTATTATTATTATTATTATTAGCACAGTCCGTCGGAGGTAATTGGAACATCATCCCGCTAGAGTTATTCGAGTGACGCCTAAAATATTGCAAAAAATTGCAAAGTTAAAAAATGATAAACTTTAAAAGGTTTAATCTCGGAAACTATTAGGTCTACAGAAACAGTTTTAGTATTATATTAAACGTCTTAAAAAGTTTTTTTTTTTTAAACTAGTCCTTTAAGGATATAATCGCCAAAATTAGTTTTTTTTTTTTTTTTTTTTGATTTTTGACAATGTTGCGTTTGGCGCAAAGAATAAAAGCATAGAATATTGCACATAATTTAACATATAAAATAGGTGATGACCAAAATGTTATCGTTTGTATATCTCTTTCTATGACAAAGTCATCCATTAGCGGAGCGTCGATTACGTAGTAGGATTAGCTGGAGGGCCAGGGGTGATAAAACTCTAATTTGCCTGGTTGCCAGCGATAACTTCTTTGAAAGATGTGGCTTTGCTTCTTCTCTTGGAAGATATAATCAAAGTTTTTAAATGCTTTTTTTATTAGAGTACTGCTGCTGTCTCTCCACAAAAAAAAAATCTAACTGGATTGCCTCGAGTAGCTAGAGATATTGCTGCAGATATTTACAATAACATTCAAAAATGGAACGAAAATCACATACAAGGATCTAATATTGTTAAGCAAATAGCTTTAATTAAATCTGATTCGTTAAAGAAATATCCGTCTGGTTTAGAGGGTTTAATGACAGATTTATACGCTGTTATTCAAAAATTATCAATTTATTGAAATGCTTTATTTTTTCTTTCATAACAAATGAAAGCTTTAGTTAAACTGCAAAAACATTCTAAGCCATTATTTATTTCGTTAACTATTGAACAAATACCTGAATTAGTTGATGCTATTGCTGAGGCATATAAAACAGAATTCAAGGAAAAGCAATACATTTTGGAAAATATTGCACATTCCAAAAGCAAAAAAGAAGTTATGTACTTTGCCTCTAGTTGGACGCATCAATGTCACATTACTGCAAATGTTAATTTAAAACTGGAAACAATCTTGACAGAAACAGGACATCGGAAATCATGAAACTAATTTTGTAAATTATATATATATTTATATAAATTGTACAGTATAATTATATTTAATAGTACTAATTAAGTCATACACTAAATTGTGGTGTAAAAGTCCAAATAAAATATAAATATGCTACGCTTGTTGAATGCAATTAAATTGTTGTCGTGAAAATTGCAAATTCAACAATCTCTTGTAACAGTCGCCAAAATCATCAGCACTAAGTACCACAAAGAAGCAAAATGCCCAGCTTAGCCTGCCAGTTTTGGTCCTGGCGCAAGTGATACACCACCGCACAAATGTGCAAATCTTTTTACAGCCTCCCGGCCAGTGATTTTGGCAAATGGGTGTGGTTTTCGTTTTATTGCGTTTGGAATGACCAGCTGTGTTTGACGAGTAGAAGTGCTTGAAGATTTTTTTCTGTGCGACGGATGGTATTACCAGTTGATCCTATCCGGATAGTGTCCGGAATAATTTGCTGTTCTGGTCTATGTTGTACCTCAGGTCTGCTTCTGCTGTGTACGGATCTAGAAACATTCTTGTGGCGCTCGTTTATTATTTTGGCTACTGTTTTTGCCTGAATGGCGTTTATTTTTTTACTTTGTATGTTGTCGACGCTACAACATACAGGGTAAAATTGTTTGTATAACATCTAAATGCTGTCTAAGACGTCTGCTTTGGAAGAGTGTAGATTTTCCGGCGGCCTGAGCCTGTTGACGTCATCTATTTCTTCACCCACTAATTTATCTTCAGGGTGCTGAGATAGTGCATCTGGCAGTAAATTTACCTCTCTTAGGATATGTTCTATTGTATATTTGAATTCTTTCAATACCAAGGACTATTGTATAAATTTGGCATTGGCTTTGTGGATGTATTGAGCCACACCGAGATCTTATTATTTGTTTGCAATATGCAAACTTTGTTCTTCAGGTATGGTCTTTACCATTTTATTGTCTATAAAATAGAAGCGATTTTGCCTATCCGTTAGTTTTGCAATGTTGTAGAAAATTATGTGCTTTTTTAACCCGTCTCCTTGGTATAAAACTGCGCAGACGCTTTTAATAGAGTCATTGGTTTGAAATACTAAGCGTAACTCTGGCTATAGTCTGGTAAGTTTGGAGGGTTAATTGCTAAAATTTTTGTTCAAAAGCGGCGATGGTGTCGGCTCTTCAGCATAAAATTTAGTTTTAGTTTTGCTATACAACTCCTTTAACCAGGTGCACTGGCAAGAAAGTTCTTTAACTATTTTTTTCTGAGCGGCTTGGGACAACCCCTAATAAGTTTTTGGTAAATTTTTAGCGGCTCTTTTCCGTTTGCTGTTGTGAGGTAGCCTAAATATTTGATTTTGACTATGCTAAATTCATATTTTTTGAGATTGCAACGCAGTCCAAGTTGTTGCAAGCATTCTAAGACTAGTTGTAGGTGGTCCCGGTGTTCTTGTTTGGTATTAGAGAACACAATAGTATTATATAAGTATACTAATACGCAACGTTTTGTTCTAAGACGTGAAGCTAAACGGTACCACTTTGAAATAGCAGGTGCCCTCGGCGGTAGCAACAAAGGCGGTTTGTTGTTTGTGTGGTCCGTACATGGGTACCAGTATCATGTTGTTAAGCTTATAATTGTAAATATTTTTGTTTTTCCAAAATTTTTGAGGATCTTTCTTATCTTTGGGAAAAGTTTTATTATGATTTTGGCCTTGTTAAGTTAATCATAGACAATACAGAATCTTGGCAACCTGTCCTTCTTTTTATAATAACAAAAGGGGCGCCGTATTTGCTGATACTGCGCTCTATTATGCCGGACGTCAATAGTTTTTTTATTTGTTGGTATTTTAATGCTTTTTTGTGTGCATTGTAGAAGTATCGGAAGTTTATGAGTGTTTAAGTGTTGTAGCGAGACAGATAGATTTCCGGTATCACTCAAATAATGTTTTAATAGCGTTTTAGTTTATCTGGTAAGGGCCTCACCGTATCGTTGCTTGAATTAAGTCATAACTTCCGGTTCTTCTGTTTTTAATATGCCGTGGTTTTTGGGCTTTAGCTTAAGTGCAAACATTCAAAGTTGTAATCCATATTAACGGGATTATTGACTAGCCAGGGGTGTCCCAAGTTTTTTCCAATCTGGATAGTTGTTTGGGCTTGGCCGGTGGTAAACATTGTTTTTGGGTCCGCTTGTTGGATGCGGTTTGTTGCAGGTTTTGCCGCTATGAGGGGCAGCCGAGTAAAGTTTTGGCTGGTTTCCAAATTAATCAACAATTTTTAATTTACGCCGTTTACTATTTAGATTGCTCTGCATGACAAGAGGTTTGCGTTTCCTGCCACTCCGACCTTGTCGATGTTTATAGTCGGGCATCGGTTGTTTAGTTTTTTCAAATGTTTGGTAAGATCAGAGCGGTTGTTAGCTTGTGTAAAAAAACCATTTTTTAATATTCTATTTATTGCTATTTCCACTTTGATTGCTAACACTTCCAATTTGTCAAAAGACTTGAAATATCGGATATTGATCGATTGATGGATGGTGCTCTACAAGCGTGGCTAATGTGTTTGCCATGGTTGCAGAAATGCCTTAAAAGTTTGTTGGTTTGGTGGGTATTTGACATCAACCTGCCGGCTATGTAAGCAATGGAGGTAGGGTCCAAATAGCATCGGAACCAGTTTGTTTTTGCACCTTTCATAACTCGGTTGCTGTTCTTGTTGGAACTGCTTCTCAAACTTCTTTGTTTTGTATTTAAGGCTTTGCAAGTAAGCTTTATGATGTGCCGAATGTTGAATTCAGTGTTTTTTTAAAGTAATCTTTAATTTTTATGTGACTGACAGGGTATCCGGGTACTTATTTGAACTTTAAACATATATAAATTTAGCGTTTAATTTTTTTAAGTTTTGAGATTCAGTGACGTCTCTTAACTATCCTTAATGTACCGTATTACATTATTTTTATTATTAAGTTTTTTTTACTGAGAAATTAACGTCTAAACTTTTTACATAGGACGTGATAAATGACAAAAAACAACGGATTTATTCTTCTTAGGGAGCATAAAGTTGTTCCTTTACTAAACGCAAATAATTTTGCCTTATTATTTCAACTGGTATTATTAGAGAATCATAGTTAATCCATCTTTTTGTGGATGCGTTTGGTTTGTTTTTTTACATCAGATTGTTCCGATTCTCTATTTTCTAGATTTTCCTTTTTATCAGAAGCAACACACGGCATGTGCATAACGTGTTTTTGTTACGGAGTACCCGGGAACCCATACCGTCATTAGAAGTGTTTTATTACCCAGTCACATAAAGGTTAAGTCATCTCAGGAACTTCCGGATCTGAGTCTCTCTTCCAAAGGTTGTTAAATGTTTTTTGTACTTCTTAGAATGCTGCAGTTTATAAAACACGGCAGCGACGGTGTGCATGGCACACGGTGGTTTCTAGACTAGGCGGTCCAAGTTGTGTTATCCGGTCTTGATTGAGTTGGTTGGATTTCTGTTATAAGCCAGAGAAACGTTGTTTTGGTTCGGATGCGCTGTCAGAGTTTTAGGTTTAACTCATGTGGCGAATGTGTGGCTTAGTTTCTCGTAGTCCTCTTACCTTTCCTTCTTTGACCTTTTGACCTTCTTTGGTTAACTCTTTAGTTAACTCTTGACCACCTTTCAACTCCTGATCTTATTAAGTTTTGAGAACTAGGTAGTTAAACCTCTTTTTTCTTCTATGCATTTGAAAATGGACATCAGCGGTATAGGAGACGAACAGGCGTGAGCAGTGCAACTTGGCTTAGCTGCCAGTAGTTAAAAAATTGAGCCAAAAATGAAAATGTCGACTAACAAACAATCTACCCATGGAGGTCCCGGCGATGCCAGAAAATCCTCCTCTGTTGCACAAGTAGCGGACGCTCTTATGGATTATAGAAGGGACAGGATAACATTGGACAACAAAACAAAAGTAGAGGTGGTAAGGATGACAAGCAGTAAAACGACAGGTGACAACAGCGGTGACATATAAAATAAAACAAAAAACAAACTCACACAATACAAAATGGATCTACTAAGTAAGTCTAGCAAGAAAGTATAAAGAAATCCTGAAGCTCTGAAGGAAAAAAAATCTCAGAAAAAAGAAAAGTAAATCGGGCATAATAAGAAAAACAAAACAGAAAAAAAGTCAAGACCAGAACGGGCTGCAGAAAAATTAGCCTACAATGCAGTGTTGACTCCGCAGCAAAAATTTGTGCTCAGGGAACAAATTATACATAAAAACGCAAAAAAGATAAATGACAAGAAAACAGAAAAAAATATAATGGACTCGGACAGCGAGCAAGATGAACACACAAGCAAGTGATGGGTACAGATAGTAGACCAAAAATACAAAGTGACAAGCCAGATGTAACTCCAGAAGTGCCAGGTAACAGCTCCGTAGCGGGTAAAATCATAAGAATAAGAAGTGGTTCTACAGAGAAAATACTTGGATAAAGGAAGTGGATGTCCAAAAACAAGTTTAAGGACGAAGAAGAAGAAAAGAATGGATGTGACAATGAATGAAGGTAGTAGAACTGGTATAAGTAGTAGGATGAAAGATAAAGTACCTAGAAAAACAAAATGGAGTAATAGACAACATCTGAAAAGATAGCAATCTGATAAAAAAGCACGTCAGTACAAAAACAGAAATTAAAGAGGGAATCAATAGACTTAACCTTTAAATGACAAAACTAAAGGAATACAAAGAGTTCTATACGGAGGTGGGCACTGGACTAAAAGGTATGGAAAAAGTAAAAAAAAAACAAAGAATATGGATAAGATAGATGATGAGACGAGGAATCTAAATAAAATAAGAGGACAAAGATCAAATTCTGATTATGAATCATGGAACCATGAAACTAGATGGAGTAGAAGTGGCAACACCAAACAAGAAGAGAAGCTCCAAGATGGCATAATTAATAAACTGTACGATTACGTAGACAAAATCAGGGAAAACCTAGTCAAATGAGGTATAAAGAACATCAGGTGTATCTCCAGGGCCAACATAAACAATAAGAAAACTAGGTTCGTAATGGAATACGTATTCAAAAACAAAAGCTATTGGTCTCTAAATAGGCCAATTGCAGAATTTGAATCCTATTTTATAGAAGCTGGTGGCAGCATTAAAATTCAGTCAAAGATAGTTATAGTTGCAAAAAACCTCAATTCCAAAGCAAGATGTTAGAGAGAAACCTATGAGGATGCCATGGGTATTATCCTAACAGAGTGGTTCTACAGTAGAGAGCTAGTGGTAATAAATGACGGGAAGTGCCTCACTTTTGTGAGAGGAGCGTCGACATTGATTATTGAATTAACAATTTGCTCAAAATTATTATGTGCTAGGAAAAAGGGATGGAAGGTAGAGGATAAAGAAAACCTGAGCTTACATCAAAATATATACTTTGAGATAAAAGATAGTTCAAAAATGGACAGTGTAAAAAACTCCAAAATAAGAAGGAAAATTAACAAAGAAAACATTCAAATTTACAAAGCAATATTGTCACGGGACTAAAAAGTATAATAGACACGATAGACAAGGCAATGAAAGCCTCGAAAAAAAGGAAAGGGGGTGCTAAAAACAATAAAGTTTACTAGTGAAGTGCTGGGTTCGGATCTATAAAAAAATAATGTGTTAAAGCTAAGAGAGAAATCAGCAGAGGAAATAGAAACCTATCTGCAACCCCAGAACTAAAGGAAAAATTAAAATTTAAATATCGGAGAACAAAAAATAAATTTAAATATGCTAAACTGGACGCGAAAAAAAAATGCGTAGAAAGACTTATGCGATGACGTAGACAGGGATGTTTGGGGTTTAAGCTACAGGATTGTGACCATAAAGCTCAGATTAAATCTTAGCGTAACACTAAAGGACGCACGACAAAAGCAGATAACAGAAGCACTCTATAAATAGGTGGAACAAAATTAATATACTTGAAGTAGAAAAATTCACTCTAGAAGAACTAAAAGATGCAGTAGGGAAACTCAAACTGAACATAGCCCCAGACCTGGATAACAAGGAAACAATCGATAATTTAAAAGAGATTATCCTAAAAATAATGAATGAGAAAATGCAAAAGGAACAATTCCAAAGTAAATGAAAAACTTGTTCTTTTGGAAAAACCAAGCAAAAATCAAAAACTAATCAGCTACAGGCCGCTGTGCCTAATAAACTGTTTTGGAAAAATATTTGAACATTTTTTATCCTAGAGACTAAAGAAAGAGTTAAAGGAGAAGATCTCAGAAAACCAATACGGATTTATGAAAGGAAAGTCTACTGTTTGAGCAATGAGCAAAGTAATAAAAATAGTAAATAAAGCTACAAACAGGGCACCAAGTAATAGGAAATTCTGCCTGCTAATAACGATAGATATAAAAAATGCCTTTGGCATTGTCCCCTGAAAAGGCATCATGGATACGCTGAAAGAAATAAGAGTCAGTGATGAAATGCAAAGTATGATATATAGTTGCTATCGGATAGGATGTTATACATAGGAGAGAAAGAAAACGTGCAGCTATCCTGGGGTCCTACAGGAATCCATTCTGGGTCCCCTGCTATGGAACATATATTACAACAACATGCTGGAAATTGAACTAAATGAGGAAGTTCAAATGGTCTGTTTTGTTGATAATACGGCAATAATTGTAACCTCAAAATTAGAAGAAAATTCGGTGGCTATTGCAAACACAGCGCTGGAAAAATCAACTACAAGATAGAGGAAAAAGGGCTACAGATTGCAAAAAAAAACTAAAGCGGTAATCCAATACGGAAGAAAAAGAATCAAAGAACATTGAATTTGGTAAAACTAAAATTAAAACAAAAGAAGCAATAAAATATCTGAAGATCTAGTTTGACCAAAACTCAGAAATAAAAGAACACTTAAGAAAAAATACGGAGAAGGCTGAAAAAGTGATAAGTGCACTAGGAAAAATTATGCCAAACATAAATGGACCGTCATATAAGAAGAGAATGTAGCTATGCTCAGTGGCCCACTCTGTCATCCTATATGGTGCACAGATATGGAAAAGAGCGCTCACATATAAGAAATATAATAAAATGTTAATAACACAACAAAGACGAGTAGTGTTAAAAATCTCCGGTGGATATAAGACTGTTTCTACTGATGCAATTCTGGTAATCTTGTCGATAATGCCAATAGATCTCATGATGGAGCTCAGAAGAAGAAACCAGTACAAGGAAAGTATAAAGTGAGAAACAAGATTCAGGAAGAACTAACAGCAAAATGGCAGAGTAAATGGACAAAAGACACGGGAAAAGCCAGGTAGACAAAAATTTTAATACCAGATATCAAGATTAATTAATTTGGTAATCGGATAACTAATTAATCTTGAAACCAATAAAAAAGGATATAACAACAAAAAACAAAAATCAGATATCAAAAAATGGATAAATAGGAAGCAAGGCTTGGTGGACTACCACCTAACTCAGTTCTTAAGTGGGCTGCATCAAAGCCTATCTAGCAAGATTTAAAATAAAAGACAACGGCAACTGCTCTTACTGTGGTTTGGAAGATACAGAAAAGCATGTAATATTTGAGTGCACAAGATGGCACGTAAAAAGATCAAATATAGAAATAGAATTAGACACAAAAATTACAAAAAAAAATATAATTGACATAATGGATGTAATTAACTTTTAATTAAAATTTAAAAAACAATAACCGCAATTTGTAATATTTCAACATTATCAAATAATCTAATTTTGAACTTAAATATGTAATACATGTTGCAGATAGAGGCCGCCTGCATTAAAAGTGAAGGCTTAACTGAAGCGGACGATTTGGCATTGCAAAACTACAAGGTCGGCGATCCGCCTCTTCCATACAAACTGCAATGTGCACTTCGCTGTGCGTACAAAGCAGCGGGTATGATGAACGAAGATGGATCTATTAACACTAGATCAAAGGTTTGGTATCTTTACCCTAAAAATTGGGTAAAAAATTGCAGTAAGATTAAAGAAGATGACAGCTGCAAAACTGCCTATGAGCATAGTAAATGCCTTGCTCGGCAAGCAGTTTAATTATTTTTCCGCTTGCTTATTCTACTTATTTACGGATGGCAAGCCAAAAATAAACTATTTTAATGTTTTTTTTTTGTTGCTTTGTTTGTTGATATTTAATATACTATTGTGTGTGTAGTAAAATATTTAAAAAATGATTAAAATTTGGTTTGAGTTAATAAATTTTTAACTATCCTTTTTCTTGTAAAAGTATTATTTATTGTGATAATAGCGTACAAAATGTTTACCAGTAAAGAAAGTTAAAACAAAAAATTAAATGGCACAATTGAAATAAATGCAAATATAAATACTCTAAAGGCTTAAGCAGTATATAATGATTTGCAACGTGTTACTAGCTCGCAGTAACAGAAAATTGTGGGGGCGTCTAGTTCAAGTCTGGGAGCGGCTTGCCTGAAAAGTTTTTAAAGTTATCATTCACGTTTTAAAAGTTTCTACAGATTCGTTTACTTATAACGCTTAAAACTCATGCTTGCACTCAAAGTGCCTGTCCACTAAGTACTGAAATGATTTTGTTGTGGAGCAACGTGAATGTGTAATTCCATCTATCAACACTTTTAAATTTATGGCAAGGTGTACAAGCACAGACTACAAATTTGTGGGGTTTGTTTTGGAATCTCTGTTCTTTCTCAACTTTCTTTTTGGTGAGTTTAAATGAGTTGGTTATTATTTTTAAACTTGATCATGATCATTTTTTTGGTTTTCAAATTGCACACTTTTTGCTTTTTTGTGTATAGTGTTTTTCTTCTTAGATAATTTAAGCTTTAATTTTTTATAAAACAATTTGTCTTCAAAATTTGTTTTATTTCTGTCAGCCTTGAAAGGATTATTAGAAACGCTTCTTTATTTTACTTAAAGGGCTAATAAAGCCAAAGCATTACTTAAACAACACAAACAAGTAAATTATTTAATAAAGCAAAAGATGTTTTGGCAATTTTAACTATACTTACAATTCAAAGCAATGTATTAAAGGTAAAAATAAGAATTGCGTTGCTGCTTTAAGAAAATCAAGATAAGTTAATGCATATGCAAGTAGAACGGTAAACAAACCAGCAAAGAAAGGTCGACAATCTCATAACTAAAAGAAAATGTTTGGTACTTTTATTTGCAATAACAAACAAACAAACAGTTTTAGACTTTACATGAAAAATCACAATTTACTGCACTAATAGACCGGTAATTGCTTTTGTAACTGTCAAATTTTAAGAATTCGATAGGTTGTTTGGCCAGGTTAGCCATAAAGTTTAGTTTTTATGCACAGAAAAATTGTTTTATCTTAAAACCCATAAAAAAAATGTAGTCAAGCAAAAGTTAAAAGTAAATGATATTTGTCAAAATTTAAAGTTTTTTGAAAAATTCACAAATGATTTACAAACTGGCGGGATAAAGAAATAATTTTCTGCAAGTTTGTAATGTGCAACAGCACAATTTCTATTAATACTTCTTATTGGAAATTAGTGGTTTTTTTGGACTATAGATAATTGATTATAGAATTTTTTTAATGCTAAAACGAGTTCTGTATAGATTAATTTAGGCCATCCATAAAAAAACGTTCAAAAGTTGGTTAAAAATAACAAAATTTGTTCATGTAATATCAAAATAATATTAGAAATAGCAAAAATGCGGCCCTAAGCTAATAGTCAAGTAACTTTATACATCACAGCATGCGTCAAATCCGGTAGTTCTGATTTTTTGCAGACTTATTTATGATGTTGGCTTAATAATTAATCCAAATTTGTGACGTTGAGCGCCAAACGCAACTTTGTCAAAAATTAAAAAAAACGCGAAAATATCGTGTTTTTTGTTTTGTTTTGGCGATTATAACCCTAAAGGACTAGTTTTTGAAAAAATTTCTTAGGACGATTTTAAAGTAGACTAAATTTGCTACAATATGATACTAGAACAGTCTCTGTAGACCTAAGAGTTTCCGAGATTGAGCCAATTAAAGTTTATCATTTTTTTTGAACTTTGCAATGTTTTGCAATGCTGTCGTTCTAAATGAATTTTGACCCTGATTATTCTATGTACTTTTATAATGAGATGTTAAAAATGAAAATGAGAAGTGTGAACAATGATATTTAAGATAAGCTACAAAAAATAAAACAGATAAGTACAACAAAAGTTTAAAGTTAAAATTGAGTTATATTAATTTAAAAATTAATTTAGCCTTCTTGAAAGGTCTTGGTTGAGGTTTGTCCGTATCTGGATCGACGTAATGGGATGGCCCCATCAAGAGATGGTGATGAACCGTCGACGTCTTGTGCCTGCAAGTCATATTCCATTTCGACATGAGGCAGATCGTCGCTTTCTGGGATATCAAGTATATTGTCACAAGAGGCCTGCAGACTGATGAGCATTTTAATCTTGCCTTTCTGCAGCTGCATGTGTTTCCACAACCCTTTTGTGCAGCCGCAAGAAATCATCCACAATATGTGTTGTGGGGCTGCATCTCTGGTCATCACTTTGGGGTTGAGGCTTTGTGGCGAGTATATCTACCTCCAGCAAAGAGGGTTCAATGTGACACCCAACTACGCCTGTACCTGTAAGAAGATTGTACATGAAAATAAAAAATGATGAATGATATGTAACTGATGCAAAGACAAATTTTTACCTGATGGCATGTCCGCAAGGAGTGAATTCGAGCAGAGACTCTTGTAGGAGGTAACCTGGCTAGATTAAAGCAGGTTTTTGTCGCAGCCTTAGCGAATAGTTGGTACCGCAGCTCGTCAAGGTTATGGGTGTTAGGGTTGCCTCCGTATAGAGCAATTATGACTTGCTCTTCTGTTGCTGCTACCTCGTCAGGTATAGAGTTGGTGTCGAGAAAAATCGCAACTTGCTTTTCAACGTCCACATTTTTTTTGACTATAGACATCATTTGCATCTTTCCTAAGCCAAAAAAGCAGGATGATGAATCACAACCTCTAAAGGCATGGATAAAGAGAAAAAACTCTGGTTTTAAAAAAGATTTTGAAGATGCATTGCTGGAATACATGACATCTGATCCTTTGCCTTTTCTACATTTATTGTAAAAAAATGATCAGCAAGTCAATGTCCTTACCAACGACTACATCTATAGTATAGGTAGAAGCAGCAGTTATAACTGTAGTAATGATGAGCCTTTTAGCATTTTGCTTTGTTTGGAGTACTTGAATGTTGTGATTTTCCATTTTTGTCGTCAAAAGCTTTATGAAGCAAATCTTGTTTTTGTTATTTGACCAGAATTTCTGTTGAGAAACCTGCGCCATAGTTTTTTCATCAACGATTATCTCTCGCGATGAGTGTAACTTAGCTCTTCAAAGACGCTCAGAATTCTTTGTGTTTTTCTGTACAGCATCTACGGGGTAACTATCAAAAACTACTGCCACGTTTGAGCCATAGAAGGCAGTAATGTACTGTATGTATCTGTCAACTATTGCACCAAATGATGAGCTTTGAGGCCACATGGTTTTGTGAAGTAGATGCTCTTTATCCACTATTACAAACTTCGTTAACCCTTGCTTTTTATTTAAGGTTACAGGTTGAAATACTGAATACAAGATGTATTTTGTGCCCTTTCTCATTCCCTCTTCAGGGAACAATGACATTGGGATTGGTGACAGTTTGTAAGTGAAAAACCTTTGCAATTCTTTACCCGTTTATTTTACGACACACAACCTGTAAAACAGTGTTAGAGGATCAAAAGTTACCTGTATATTGCCAACAGTAATAGTTTGTACAGCTAAAGAAAGAGACACCACAATGTTTTTACGTTTAAATTTTACTTCCTGGAAGTTTTGGCCAACCATCTTTAGCATCGATTCTCTTCCAATCTCTAGAGCCATGGTGACTGTTGACACTACATTCTCCAACCAGGCGACTGCTGATGGACATAAGAAAATCTGTTGTAAGGAATGGAGGGTGCTGTGCAAACCATCTACACGAGTTGGTCGCATGTCAACATCTTGTTCAGTTGTTGCAGTGGTAACCTTGCTGTATGTTCCCACTTCATGGCAGATATTATGTAAACTCACCATGCCTAATACCCATCGAGAGAGTACACTGTCAGTCATACCACGTCTTCGGGTGAGCCCTCCATAGCTTTTCATAAATTTCATCAGTACATGCTCAATGATCATATCTGACCATATATCCGATCAAAATTTGTTAGTGCGCCGAATGGGAAAGTATCTCTTTTTTGTGAATTTATCGTACTAAAGAAGTGGCCTGCTGCGTGAAAGAGTGGGAGCATTTTCTGGATGGTGTCTAAATGCAAATTCCAATCGCCTGTCCGTTCTGCTTGGATAAATTGCTTCATCAGTGTCAACATTCAAAAATAAAGAACCCACAGCTTTGCGGTTGATCTATTGCTTTCAAGTTTGCACAAAGCTACCGAGAATTTCGTCATTAATGCTTGAATCTGCTCATTTTCGTTAGCTGTTAGAATTGCAGATCTGTTAGAGTTCGAAATAATATCTTTAATAATGTTTTTTTCCTCTTCAATCAACTGAATTGTTTTCACAATTTTATTTGCCAAGAAAAAAAACACCAAATTGTGGGCTTGCACTGCTCTAGAATAAGCATCGCTAGCCAACATCTCATCAATGCTGTTTTCAGCATAAATTGTCGGGTGCATTTTCTTTAGACCATTTTTACTCATAATCATACCTATTGATCCCAAGAAAGACATTAGTAGGTGAAAACCCCCTAGCCTCACAACGACATTGCTCAAATTAGTGCCCTGATAGTTTGCGACTATGTCTTTGGCTTTAATGTATAGGGGTTGGTCAAAAGTTACAACGCAGGCTTTTGGTCCATGATCTTGGCATTTATCATTTGCAAACCGAAGAGATGTAAGAACTGTGTCGTAATTGGACAGGAGATGGTTTATGAATATCAAACATATAATTTTGGATGTTTCAAAGTGTTTTTCTGCTGTTGCTTCTTCCATGAACCCATTGCATCCCGGGATGATCAACTTTTTTTGAACTTGCCCATATAACCATAAGATATCTGAAGAGAGTGGAACAATTTCTTCAGGTAGCGAATAAATATAGTCTAACTTAACAATATTAATTGCCGGAAAACCCTGATTGGATGGCTTTTTTGGAAGGTTTCCAGCTGAATAGGAGGATTTCTCTGTTCAGAAGCAGTGCACTTTGTCAAACGGTCTATTTTATTCTTGGGACATGACAATTTATGGGGAGTCACAATCATTATACCTCCCATTACGTGAAAAGTACCCGTCCTATCTAAAGTGTTGACATTAAAGTCGGCGTTATCAAAATTGCTCAAACGATATTAAAGGGTCTTTAAACATAAGTTGGTCTAGTTGGATGATGGCCGAGATTTCCAAAAGCATAGTATCCGTGTAACTAGCTGAGAATCCTATCGTTGACAATAACTCAACCAGATGTTTTGACCCGAACTTGTGATACAAAAATACACCAATCCCATGCAGTAAACAAGAGTTGAACAAGCGAGGCCTGACTGCCGATTTTATTGAATGTGCAAGAGCAACGCACTTCTTTCTATGGAAATCCAAGCAGCTTCGTTTGTCTTTTAAAATTACTGCTTTGAGCAACAGTTTAAAAAAATCAGCAATAACTGAATTTACATTCTGGAAGAAGACGTCGGATGGTGTGAATTGTGTTGTGTCGTACACTTGCGACCGTATATCCTCTTGTATGACTTCAGCAGCTGCTTTTACCACGCGTAGTTTTTCTGCTTGAGAATTTAAACTTCTACAGTCATACCATGTACTGATGAGAATTTTGTGAGCTATGTTTTTAAAACAAACAGTCGTGTGTTTGAAGGGTCTCTTAACGATCAAAATTTCCTCCCCATACTTTGCAAACAAGCGATTTTTAACTGTTCTTAGTTGAGGTCGTTATCCTTCTATCTGGTCCATGAATTTATCTAGAGAGAACTGACATTCCTCAGCGTTCTCTTCCAAAAATGAATAAATCTTTGCCATGGACTCATCAACTGTGGGATGCTGACAACTTTTCCTGGACGTTCCTGTTGATGGTGCCTGGTAGAACTTTGTTTGGCTAAACCGATAATATCTGGCATCAAGGGCTACCAAATCTGTGTTCTCAGATATACGCTCTTTTATTTTAAGAGTTCATTCATTACCACGTTTCTCATCTGCTTTCAAGATTGTTGCACTGAGAGACAACTTTTCCGCAGTAAAGACATTGTTCCGTTTTTCTGGCGTCTTCTTCCTTTCTGTTACAAGGAACTCTTCAGTTATTCTGTCTCCATATAGACAACAGTGTTCTCTTAAGTTGAACTGCTCAGAGACTGATCTCGTGGCCCTTGATGACGTAATATTTGATTTTCCACTGCTAACAGCTGCTTTGATCAATTTTGGATTGTTGTATTTTATCTGACAAGCACTGTGCACATATATCTCATTGACACACTTTAATGAACGCTGATTTTCTTTGTTTTTAAGAAAAAAAAAATCGCAAGAAGGGTTTTTACACCTCTTTCCTTCACTAGGCGCACTTGATCTTCACTTAGTCTCCTTACATATAAAACACAAACCCACGCTGGGACTGGGATTAGACATTCTGTAGATTTTGAGTTTAAACGGCACTTAGGTTATGGGCCTCAGACCAGTCAACAGCTAAAATGAAAAAAAAATTGGGAAGGTTAAAAACGTGCTACTGGTAAGTCGCATTAGTGACTTCACACGAGCAATACTAGTACAGTCTGTCGGAGGTAATTGAAGCTACATCTCCCTAGAGTTATTCGAGTGACGTCTAAAATATTGCAAAAAATTGGAAGGTTAAAAAAAATAATAAATTTTGAAAGGCTTAATCTCGGAAACTATTGGGTCTACAGAGACAGTTCTAGTATCATATAGTAGCAAATCTACTTTAAAAATGTTTTAAGAAAGTTTTTTCAAAACTAGTCCTTTAGGGTTATAATCGCCAAAATTGAAAAAAAAAACAATTTATTTGCGGTTTTTTCGGTTTTTGACAAAGTTTCGTTTGGCGTTCGAGGTCACAAACTTGGATTATTCATTAAACCAACATCATAAACAAGTTTGCAAAAAATCAGAACTACCGGATTTGACGCATACTACCCGATACTTTCAGGCGACAAAGTTACTTGTTTGTAGTGTAAAATCAAATAAATTTGACTATAAACTGTTAAAAATTGTAAAAAAGTCAAAATATTATTAGAACAGCAACATATTGCCAATCACTGTTGAAAAGTGAAATATTCTATTCACAAAAAATTATATAAACTGCAAAACCTCCTATAAAATATTAAAATATTGTCAGAAATAGCATAAATCTGGCTTTAATCTGTCAAAATATGCAACATTCTTTTTATAAAATGTCAAAAGTAGCAAAAAATTATAAAGTTTTTAATCCTTTTTTAAATAAAAGTAAATTTGCCTCAAATATGGAAACAAAGCTATATTACGCCTTTGTTTAAATTTGGAGCCAAAGAGAATATTACTATCTATACAGATATGCATTCAATCTGCCATCCCTAAATTGTTTGATAAAATTGCAACTGGTCAGTTACATTGGATGTGCAAAAGCTTCTTAGTGGAAGAGCAGCACAGATTTTGTTAAGGGCGTTCCACACTTACTTATTATTTTTTGTTATAAAAATGATATTTTAAATGCATTTGAATCTAAAGTACAAGTTTATTCTATCGACAACATTTTTTTAAAGATGTTTAATTGTGTGAGCCACAATATTTTGGTTGCTAAGCTTAGCACCAAAATCCGGCTATAGATTCTTAAAAAATGTAAAAATGTTAATCTCAGAAATAGGAAATTATGAAAACTATTGTTAAAAAAAAGAACAAAACCCAATAATAAACTGTCAAAAAGTACCTAATTTAGACTTTACACAGACAAAACTACAATCAAACACTAAATTTGGTAAGAACTAGAAACGCAATAACAATAACAGTTTTCATTGCCAGAAGCAAAAAAAATTATTTTTAAACTCCAAAAAAATTGAGCTAAATTTATTTGATTAAAGTCAAAAATCAATTTTATTTAAAAAACAAAAAATCATAGGTATCATAAAACTTTTCTAAAAGATCCAAAAGTGTTAATTAAAGCAATTTTTTATAAAAGTTTTTAATTTTAAAATTTGCAAATAAGAAAACTTTTTGAGAATATGCTATTGGTAAACTTGGGCAAGCACACATAAATTATGTGTCCAAATGTTAGTTAGAAATGGATTTAAATATTTTATCTTCTAACTTAGTGACTACTGACGTTTACAAGGCAAACAAACAGTCAGTTTTTAAATGGCAAATAAACAACTACGTGAGCGTTTCGTCTAGTTTAAACCACATTTAAGGATTGGTAAACACAGTTTTTTTTTCTAACTTAATGACTGACATTTACAAATAAAATAAGCATCAAATTTTTTAATGACAAAGAAAATTGGTAAGTAAGCAAAGCACTGTAAAACTATTTGTCTGTAATTGTATATAGAACAACGTAAAAATAGCTCAAAATTTGTTTAAACTAGAAAGATGCGTTTTTAACAAAGCAATTTTTAATTTAGTTGTTTGTTTTGAACAATATTGCATTAGAATAAAAAAACGTTTTTAGAATACGTCACTATCCAAATTGCTTCAAATTTCCCTTTTGTGCCCAATTGTTAGTAACTTAATAGTTAATAATAGATTACATATTATTTTTTTCTTTTCCTATTAACTAGCTTTTGCAAAAAGAACAAATATCTAATCCTTTGATAACAAGCTAACAAGCGGGTTAACTAAGCACTTTAGTTTACACTGAAAAGACTCGCCCATCCGCTTACAGCAAAACTGTTGAACATTAAAAAATTGAAATATTATCATCTCTTTATTTAATTTTGTAACTAACGTTGTTTGGAAAAAGAACAAACATCCAATCTTTGGAAACCAACCAACTTAAATTACAAACTTTATAAGTTTTGACTACTTAAAAAGAAGGAAGAGGTAATTAACAATTTTAATAATTTTTAACATATTTTATTACGCACACATTAGTATGTATATTAAATATCAACAAGAAAGTGAAACCAGCCAACATCAAAGTGCTATAAAATAATTTTTTTAAACTTTATTGTCCGTTTTGGTTAAGCCTTCATTTTTAAAGTAGGTTTTTTCTATCTGCAACTTATTTTATAAACATATATTAATAATAAGCATTTTAAGTTAAAAATGCAATACTTCTAAAATTTGTAATACAAAACGTAACCTTAGCCATAGTCTAGCTAGTTTTAAGAGTTAGTTGATGGCTTTCTTGAGTTGCTCAAAGGCGGCGTTAGTATTGGCTGTCCACCAAAAGTTTTGTTTTAGGACTTGCATAGCTATCAGCGGTACAGCTAGCTTGTTGAATTAAAAAAAAAAAACTTTCTCAACCAGGTGCATAGACCAAAGAAGCTCCTCAACTGTTTTTTTGTGTGCAGCTTGGAGTATCTTTTTGAGATTGCAACGTAGTCTATGTCTTTGCAAGCGTTCTAGGACCAGTTGTAGGTGGTTCCGGTGTTTCTGTTTAGTATTGTAGAACACCATAATATAATTTAAATATATTAAAAAATAGCGTCTCAGCAGTCCCTTCATGACTTGAAACATCATTTTTTAGAACGTGGCTGGGGCGTTCTTAAGGCCAAATGGCATCAACTTGAGTTGGTAGGTGTAAATATTTTTGCTTTTTCAAAATCTTTGAGGGTCTTTCTTATCTATGTTACCTTGTTTTTGGTGACCTTGTTAAGTTGGCAATAGTTAATGCAAAATCTTGGCAACTTGTCTTTTTTTAATAATAACTTTGTGAGCGCAGTATTTGCTGATATTGCGTTCTATTATGTCGGACGCTAATAGTTTCTCCATTTGTTGGTATAATAATGCTTTTTTGTGTACATTGTAGAAGTATCGGATAGATCAAAACAGTGAATTTTTGTTTAATATAATTTTATGAGTGCTTGTAAGTAGAGTAGCGAGAAAATGTCCTGATAGCATTCTAGCTTATCTGGTAAAGGCTCCATTGTGTCGTTATTTAAATCGAGCCATGGTTTCTTGTTTTTCCGTTTTCAATATGCCGTAATTCTTAGACTTTGGTCAAAGTGCAGGCATTTAAGATTGTAATCTATATTTACGTGGTTATTGACTAGCCAAGGGTATCCTAGAATGACGTCGAAAGCTACCAGGAATTCTATGTTTTAGGTGTTTTTCCTGATCTGGATGGTTGCGTGCTGCGGAGCATTGTTTTTGAGTCTGTTTGTTGGATGCGGTTTCTTACGGGTTTTGTTGCCAGGAGGTTCAGCCAAATGATGTTTTGGCTGGTTTCTAAACTAATCAACGCTTTGTGGTTTAGATCGTTGATTTGGATTGTTATGCGTGGCAAAAGGTTTGCGTTTTATGCCTTTTGGATTTATTCAATGTTTATAGACGAGCGTCAGTTATTTTGTTTTAGTTTGCGGGCTGGCGTTGTTTGGCTTTTGACCGTCGTCGGGTTGGTCCAAAACATGTTTTCAAAATTTTTAGTAAGATCAAAGCGGTTGTTACCTTGTGCAAAAAAGCGGGTAATTTTTTGGCGTTTTATTGAATAGAATTTAGTGTTTTTTTAAGTAATTTTTAAGTTTTCTCAAAATTCTTCTAGATCTTTATGGGTTTTTTTTTTCCAAAGGTTGGTAATT
This sequence comes from Tachinus rufipes, assembly GCA_963932245.1. Lineage (NCBI taxonomy): Eukaryota > Metazoa > Arthropoda > Insecta > Coleoptera > Staphylinidae > Tachinus > Tachinus rufipes. The sequence continues at coordinate 16,843,036 of OZ010748.1, read as the reverse complement.
CTTATTTGTACATCTTGGAATGCTACAATTCATGCCACACGGCAGCGGCCTTGTGCATTGCACACGGTGGTTTTCAGACCGGGGTGGCTTGGGTGTCCAAGTCGTGTTATCCGGTCTTGATTGAGCTGGTTGGTTTATTGGTTCAACCAGAGGAAACGCTGTTCCGGTTGGTACATTTTGGTTAGCGTATCTTTTTGTCCTATCCTTGGATAGGTGCACTCTTAAGTTTAGGTGCGCCGTCGGGGTTCTAAGTTCAACTCATGATGAAAAATATAGCAAAATCCGGCCATAAAAAGGCAAAAGTATCAAATTTCTGTCAAAAATATCAAAATTTGAATAAATTAAACTATCAAAGTTTTAATTTAAAGTTTCAAAATCTGTTTATTAAGTGTCAAGTATGCAAAAATCCGGCTATAACAAAGTAACCAATACTAAAATCTAACCAAAAAAATTCAAAAATCCTAAAAATTGTTTTAAAAAATGCGTGAATATTCTGAATACGGCCACAAAACATAAGAAATACATACAAAAACTGACTATCAAATGTTAAAAACAAAAATCCTGGCCACAAAATTTAAAAATATATAACAAATTATTACAATCTGGCCATAAACTGTTAAAACTATTAAAATTATAGTAATCATAAATTGAAATGTCCCACCCACCTACCCAATTGTTGATTATTCAAGGTTTTCTTTAAATAAATGTAGAGACTTCTAACAATTGCAGAAAAAAATAGTTTCCAATCTTTTAATAATAAACATTTTGGCAGGTGGGTGAGAACTCCAGTTAAAACTACTCAATAGTAATCATGAATTAGTGTCCCATCTACCTACCCAAGTGTTGATTATTAGGAGATTAGTTTCATAATTATTTTCTCTTACATAATAACTTTAACGTTTAACTCAGCTTTGGAATAACTTTTTAATGACATAAATTTGGGCGTGTGAGCGGACACTCCAGTTTAAATTACTGGATAGTAATCACTAATCATAAATTGAAGTGGCTGACTCACTTACTTAAATGTTGACCATCAAGAGTTTGTATCACAACTTCCTCTTTGAAGAGAGTAAATTTTAACGCTTGTAGAGAAAAGCAATTTTAGTTTTTTTTATGTTAAACATTTTAAGATAACAAATTTTTGGATTGTGCGCTAGTGGTGGCTTGCGGACGCAAAGTTGCATCGCAATTCGAACGACGGGCGCCTAAAGAAATTCGTTGGACTATAGGGAGGCATAATAATAATTAAAAAAAAAAATGATTAACAAATTGATAACAACATTTTTGTTGTTTCAAATGCTAAATTTGATATTTTTTTAAAATTTAAATATAAGCCATAATTGTTTATATTAATAATAATATAAAATATTTTAACAACACGATAACACTTCATTATGTACATTAACAAATAGTATAAATTGCAAAAAACAATTAGAATGTTACCAATACTAAACATGAAGTTATTGTTGCTTTGTTTAACTTTGCCATGCATGCTTTATGCTTACACGCCAGAAGATTTTCGGAAGGTTTGTACTATTTATTATATTTTTATTATAAAATATTACTTTTTAAATTATATTTAAAATAATGCATTTTAATTCAATTAGAATTAAATAAATACTTTTTTTAATTATTAAAATCTGCGTACAATTTTTTTAAACTTATTATTTACATATTTACTAACTAATATTGTGGTACGTAGGACACAATTAAAAATATTTTAGACAAATCGAATGATGTAATTTTAAACTAATTTTTTGAAATATCTTGCAGATTGAGGAAGCTTGCATTAAAAGTGAAGGCTTATCCGAAGCGGAGGAACAAGAATTGAGAAGTTTTCACCCCGGTACTAAGGTTCTCCCATATAGACTGCAATGTGTACTTCGGTGTGCGTACAAAAAAGCGGGTATGATGAACGAAGATGGATCTATAAACTCTAAAGCAGAGGTTTGGTATTATTACCCTAAAAGTTGGGTACAAAATTGTAAACACATCAAAGAAGAAGATTCTTGCAATACTGCCTATGAGCATATTATGTGCATCAGTCGTCAACAATTCCTTTAATTGGTTTTTTGCTTGCTATAATATTGTGTTTGTAGAAAATAAGTAAATAATTATTAAAAATTGGTTTGTCTTAATGATCTTTTAAATGTCCTTTAATCACCTTTTCTTCTTGTTCTAGAAATTACATATTAGTTAACAGCATTTAAAATACCAACCGTAAGCAAAGAAAACTAAATAAGACAATTGAGTAAATATGAATACACTAAAAGGTAAACCAATTATTTTAAACATTCCGGTTATTTTTAATGAAATAATAAATAATGGATAATAACGGTTTAATGGCTCCGATAAGTTTGTTTCTATAAAAGCACAGGAATTGTAAAAAATGTGCGTTGTTAGTTACAAGCACTTTAATTGTGATTGTTGTTGAGGCTTAAAATAAAGTTTGGTAAAAGTCTGTTAACAGTTAAACAAAAGCTTTTTTTGACAATTGAAAATAAAAGATTTTTTAATCAGGTTATTGTTGCAATAACCACCACAAGCAGAAGTAGTTTTTTGCATCTCAAGAAATTGTTTAATTAAAAGATTGAATGTCTGTCTCACTTTTGATGAAACTAAAGTAAATAGAAATATTTTTGACTTAGATGTCATCAATATTCCTTGGATAACAAACAATAAAGTAAATGATGAGTGTAAGCCAAATTAAGGTTTTAATAGGTTCGGAGACAAGTCAGAACTACACACAACTTTGCTTATCCAAAACACGACCAACAATTAAACATGCCATACAGTCCGACCTAAGAACCGCTATACAAATTACGGGCGAAGTGAATGTTTCATTTTCTATTTTGTCACACTCAGTCTGAGAGACAATGCAATACTAAGGGGAAAAACTTTCATTGGAAAATACATTCATTAAAGGCTGGGTGTGGGATTTGGCTTGCCCAGAGGTAGGGTTCACCAGACCGCACTAAAAAACCCTTCTTTGTACTCTTGTTAGGATGACCAGTTTTGACTTCTTTTTAAGAGTCTCTTTCCAGATTGGTGCTGCGTATAATAGCACAGAACTTATTAGCACATGATACGTCTTTTGCTAGATTTTGGACCTTCTGCATTTAGCATTACTGCTGACAGTTGTTCTTTTGGCTTTTGCAGCCGTCTTATCTTCGAGTTATCATTTCTGCTAAAGTATACCCTTAGATACATTACATGTTCTTTTGACGTTATTATTTGATCTGTAACGGTCTCTTTGACCGTTAGTGCTGTGAAATTTTCTTTTTAATTAAAAGGTCAAGGGAAGCTAGATTTACACAATAAACTTAGGTAACTTTACTTAGGTTAAAAATATTTATTATAAATATTACAACTTACATGTTTATTTTTATATGTATATTTATACCAATTGGTGCATTAAACTTGCCATCGTAAGTCCGAGCCTGATCAACTCCGACTGTTGAGACTCAAGGTATATTGGTGGTGGTTTGCCACCCTTCTTTCAGCTATCCTTTTAGGTTGCCGAAGTCTGTAAATAAAAGAATTATCTGTTTAATTGCTTCAGTTTAATTGACACAATTACAATTTAAATATAACAACAAATGTTCCTCGGCTCTGCTGTTTGAGTGATTAAATCTTAATAAGTTTGAGTTATGAAATTAATTAAGGTAACAAACGCAGAAAAGAGTTGTTGACTTATTTTTAATAGTGCTAGGGTTTATATAAAATAATAAAGTTACCTTTGTAAGCTGAAGTGCAAGCTCGATGTGTGGGGGGCTCCTGGTTTGTCGCCTAAAAGAACAATAATTAATTAATGGTTTTAAAAGGTTACTTAGTTAATGTGTGGGATAGGGCCGGTTTTGGCGGTGTATCGATGGGAGGGGGTTTGCAAGAAAGATGCTTGATTTACCTGAGCAAACACTTGATCCACTAGAACACTGGGTTTTGCCGATAATGGATTTCATCGCTGTTGCATGGTTCGACTCGAAGATTATATATGCCAATAAATTAAATTAGAGTTAGCTTGAAATCATAGTAAAGAGATTACTTACCTATGCTATTTGTATAAATCCTTTAAATGTACATGTTAGGCGCACCAACACCGTTTTTCGCAAATGTTAATAATTTTATTTGTTATAGTAAGAAGTTGGGTTAAGTTAAAACGTAAATGTCAGATATGGAGCTGAAGAAAAAAATCCCCAGCATTTGGTGGCGTAAATTGGCAATACTGATTGCAAAAAAGCAGTGGCGTTCTGATGGGGGTTACTTTCATACTAAGTTACTGCGTAGTCTTTGTAAGTAGCCTTTATTAATTAATTTAAATTCATTTATGCTCCTTATAATTGTATATAAATAGATTGTGAGTGTGGTATAATAGATTTGTAAGGTGGTTGTTTGGCTGTTGTTTGGCATTGAAGTACCATTTTAAGCGCGCCTATGGGCGGTGTCCCACGTGCCGCGGAAAATGCTTTTTATGTACAAAACTGTACAAAAGCAAATGGTAACCGTTTTTCGGCCTCTTTGGGCAACAAGCGTGGTACAAGTTGGATGGTGAAGGAAGAACAGTTCGGGCACGTGGTCGAATAATTAAAATTACCGCGGCCAACTGAAATAACACCCAACAAGATTTTATTGACGGTAGATATGTGCCATATATTTACTAAAGGTACCCGCATGCCATAAAAATAGAAACAACAGCCGAACAACAACCAAGGCTGTTTGGAGCGTGGGTAGACTGCTACCATGCTCTAACACATAAAGAAGAGAAATTGTTACTGAATCGATGACCAAATGGAGAGTTACATATTCGAAGAATTCACGAGTAGTGTTTGTCTATTTTGTATCCTGCCCCAATGATTACAGGACAGCCATTTATTGCTTTTGGCGTCCTAGCCCCGATTAAAACCACCAGGTCTCAACCAGGAGCACGAGGCACCGGAATGGTGCGCTAAAGAAATCATCTACAAAGCAATTGGAGCCCTTAAGTAGTACAGGTGAGTGTTCTTGTGATTTCGGCATTTTCTTTCGTTGCGAGCTGCCTGGCATCGTGTCCGCCCGGCCGTCCGCACACAAATTGACCATATAACCATTCTTTTATTCATACGTTTTTCAATAATTTTTTTTTATCGCGAGGCCACGGCCCCCCTATCGCACTGAGCTGCGGCATGTCTCTTTAGTCCATTAAAAGGTGACAGATCCTCTACGTTGTTACTTGTTTTAATCGTCTACCACCATATAATTACTGCGTCCGTTTTCTCAGGAGCTACTTGCAACTTTTTTCTTTTATCACTGTTACGATTTTTTTGACTACTTTGTTGATTTTTTTTTAAATTTCTTTTTGGGTCCTACCTGTTATTATTATATGTGTCGTCTGCAAATCCTATTATTTTGACGCCTGTACGCGTTTGTATTTTCATTACCGAGTCGTATAGTATGTTCCAGAAAGTTAGTCCCATCATCGATCCCTGCGGTACCACGCACGTTACTTTGAGTATTGTGTTATTCCCAACTTTGATGACTCTGTCTTTCAGATAATCTTTTATGATCTTTATCAAATAGTCGCTGACCTCTATTTTATTTCATTCTTTTAAAATCTTACTCCATCTGGCGGAGTTAAATGCATTTGTTATATCTAGGGTGACCAAAACACAAAACTCCTTGTGTTTGTACGATTTACTTTTGATTTTTTAGATTTTTGTTTTGATTGCGTGCATTGCGTCCACAGTCAATCTTTTCTTACAGAAGCCATATTGGTTGACTGCCAATTTTTCTAATCTTATTTTTAGCAGTTGCTCCAGCAATTTTTCTTTAGAGTCTATTAGGCATATTGACCTATATGTTTGCTTGCTTGTTTCCTCTTTTTGGGCTTCTCCAGTAATTCTATTTTGGCACGTTTTCAAATTTTTGGAAATTAACCATTTACCAAGTATTGGTTTATTACCTTCAGGGTTTTTTTTTTCGGACAGTTTTCTGCCGTTATTTTTATCAGTTTTGGTGGAACGGGGGTCCAACTTCAACGCTTTCTTGCTCTTGATTTTTTTAGCGCATTTGTCTAGTTTGGTTTTTGTGAATCTTGGTATTAACACTTTGTTAATTACACAAGTTTGTCTGACATCTACTTTATTTGCTAGAAAGAGTTGCCGGACTATCTGGAGTTGTTGCTCGATGTCTTTGGAAGAGTGCGGATATTCGCGCAACTTTGTTGTGGCTATTGAGTAGCCATCGCTCATTACGTTGTTGTCAATTTCTTGACACAAATCATTCCAGGTTTTTCTTTTTGATTTTTCTATGTTCATGGTAAGAGTTTTTTTTTTGACTTTGTACTTTAGGCGCGCTTCTTTAGTCGTTTTGTCTGTCTTGTTGCTTTTGTTAGCGCAGGTCTAGTTTCTTTTGGCTGACAGGCATTTTCTTCATTGGTTTGCTATTTTTTGTTTTACCATTAGACCTGTTTCCTCACCCCAGGCTTTTTTACGAAACATTTTGTTTGCGGCTTCTATAACCGTTTCAATAAAACTTTTTCTTTCCAGATTGCACCTTTTGCTTAGTATTTTGCAAACTTTTTTTTTGTGTCATGCCTCCAACCTTCCGATTTAATGCTTCCAAGCTTACGCTATCCTCTGATACTTTAAACTATATGTTTTGGTGAAAACTAAGGTTGACCTTGTCGTTGACTTTCTCTTTGTGCAGAGGTTAGACTGTTCCTCACGTAGTGTACTGTCATCCATTTAAGCACCAACCTACTTCTTTTATGTTCGTTTTCCAGACCGGAGATTTGTTGTTAAAATTTTCCCCAATTACAACTCCATTTTTATGTTTCTTCACACTTTTGCCTAGTTTGTGAAGATATGTTTCAAACTTATTTTGTGTTATGTTCGGCGATACGTAGCAGGAGAATATTACAATATTCTGCGTTTTGATGCAGACAAATCCTTTGCCCAGCTACTCTTTTGTGTGGCTAACTTGTAGGTTTGGATTCTCTACTATAATTGTTGCGTCTTTGTTTAGGTCTGTGTACCATTGTAGTTTAGTCCTAGATTTACATGGCACTGATATTATTGCTAGGTCTGCGCTGTTGTCTCGCGCGTTTTGGAACAGAAGATTAATTGCTGCCCTGTTCCTGTCAAGGTTTGCTTGGAGAATTTTCATTTTTGTTTGAAGGGTATCTGTCTTTGCTTTCTGACCTTTGCTACCGCTTTATAATATTTGGGACAGGCCATTTCTTCTGCTTTGTGCCCTTCTTTATAGCAGATGTAGCACCAAGTCTTGTTTTGGCATTCTTTTTGCCGCATTTATAACATAGTCTTGTTTGTACTCCTTTTTTGTTGCAAGCGCTTGCTTTATGGTTATATGCGTGGCATTTAAAGCATCTGATTAGCTAGATCACTTCTTCCACGCGCCAGTTAGCTCATTCTGTTTTAAGTTTTTCTTTTCTTAGCATTTTCATGCCTTCTTCAATAGGTAGTGTTACCACCGCAAACTGGAGGCCCTTATTATTTGCTTGCTTAGACATTTTTATCTCTGCATCATTTGTGACTCCCGTTGAATCGTTGATGACTTTCGCCACCTGCTTCCTGGACGTTGTTTTATCGATGTTTTTGACAAAGAGCGAGATGGATTTTGTTGCTTTATGAACTGTAGCTCCCGTTTATTCTTACCTTTCTTGCTTTCGTTTTTCTAAGCGTATTATTCTAATATCTTGGTAATGTCTACATCCTTTTTAATGTTTCTAACTATATCGGCAAAGGATTTGCTCTCAATAAGCGCTACAATAAGTACCTCTTTTTGTTTGCTTTTGCGCTTGCTTTCTTGCTTGCGCCGCTGTTCCTGCTATTCTGTTTGGTTTTCTTTGTCTGCAATCTCCGCAGCCGGTTCTAAGATGCCTGTTTCTTTTAGTGCGGGCTTCCTCCCCATTTTATATACTGTTATCTCTGTATCGGTGTCTTTAAACACGTACTCCTGTATTTTTCTAAAATCGGTTACGTTCACGCTTTTGTATCTATGCGTGGCAATGCTTTTTTGGTTGTTCTTGGTTACGTCTTCTTTTGTCAGTTTTTCGTATAGTATATCGAGTATTTTTGTGGCTTCCAGCTTTACTACTGTCTTGTAGCTGCTGCACGTCTCTTTCCCATCTATATCCTAAGTATTAGTAAGATGTGTGATTTTTTTATCACCTGCTACGGTTGTCAGTTCTGGAAATATTTTCATTCCCCTCTAAGGCCCTTTCTTTATGTCTTTGTCCTGTTCCTCCGTCTATAGTATGAGATTTTCTGGTGTTTTGTTTTTTAGCGGATTGTTTTGTGTGACTACGGTTTTTAACAATTTTCTGCTTGGCCATTGCATCTTTTCCGTCTTTAGAAATTCTTTTAACGAGATTTCAGCCGTTAACCATTTTTTTAGTTCTTTCTGTTCTTTGACGTCTTTTGTGATTTCAAGAGCTATTGGTTGTTTGCTTTTTTTTCTCCTTTTGTTTTTTAGATCTGCCTTGAGGGAAGCTACCTCATTTCTAAGTTGCTGCGTTTTGTTTTCAATGTGTTTGTTAGTGGTAACAGTCGCTAGTAGAGTTTATTCCATTTGCTCTTCATATGTTTGAATTTTTCTTTTGTGTGCCAGGTTTGCTCTGTGCAGTTCTGCTACTTCTGTTTGGTTTACATTTGCATCTGCGTGAGGTTACCTTGTTCCAAACCTACCTGTAGGGCTAAGCTTGTTGTTTTAAAATGCTAGAGGCTACACAGTCTAATTTTTTAGTCTATCGTAGGGTGTCTTTTGCCTGTGAGAAAGAATTTGGGTATACCCCTTTTTGCAAAATCCTGGTGCTCCTCCGTTTTGTTTTTTTAGGCGGGCTTTATCAAGCCACTTTTTGCAAATGGGTTTGTTGCTGTGCTCTACTCAATTCTGTTGTTTTTTTTTTCTAAATCGTTGCTTTGTTGGTTGTCTTGTAGTCTGGAGTTTCCAGTGTCATTGCGGTTGTCGTCATCAATATTAGTTTTATTTGTGGAGTAGTCAATTGCTGACGGTTGCGGGTGGCCTACTTTTTCACCACGTGTCACGACCGGTTTTGAGGATCCGTGCCTCTGTCCCGTAAACGTTTTCTTTTGCGTTGTACTTCATATTTCCAAAAATCATGTCATACCATTTTATACATCCTGGCGTATGTAGATTTTTTGTCGTCATTATTGTTTCAGTCCAGTCTATGGTGATAAGTTTGTGAAAGGAAAAAAAGAAAGAAAAGTGACTAAGTAACTTTTGTTAACTAATAGCGTTGGTGGCCAAAAGTTTAGTCTAAGGTAGTTTGAAGAGTGTGGCCTAGAGAGGCCAAAAAGTCAAAGTAATGAGATGAGATAGAGTGGTAGTATTATTCTAGCGTATGGCCACCGTGCATCGGTTACCAAAAAGTGATTAAGATTAGATCAAAGAGTTTAGCCAAGAGAGGCAAATAGTTCAAAGTAGGAAAAGAAGAAAAAAAATGCTAGTTTCAATGCTGTGGCAAGGCTACCGTACAATGGTGTTGGTCCGCGTGTGCAATCCCCTATCCGCCACCCAAGGACGCGCCTGGGATAAGTTTCACCTTCCCTTTTCCCTACAATCTGGGGTCCAGGACTAAACTTGGCCTAACCATTATGTACTGGCAATAGAAGAAAGCCACAAATCATACACTTTTTTTGCAACTCCAGATAGAAGCACTCACCAATTTACGGTAATGCTACTAGAGCTTAAAAACAGATTAAGTACTTTCCAAAAATACATGTTAAAAGTGAGGGATAAACTCCTAGATACTATAGTTTTAGTCTACTTACACAATATTATGGTTTACTCGCAAAATCACAAACACATTGACCATGCCAAATACTAGAACGGTTGCAGAAATACGGATTAAAATGTAAGAAATGCAATAAATGCAACTTTGGAATGAACAGCGTCGAATACTTGGGACATCAAGTTAGTGCCAAGAATAACAAATTACTACTACATTATATGGATGCAGTCAAAGACTACTCGGCACCAAATAACAAAAAAACAACTTAGCCGCTTCATAGAAATTTGTACTTGGTTTTGAGAATATGTTTTTGAATTGTCTATCTAACTAGCTATGTTCTTTTATGGAACAGCAAGGAGCAAAGAAACTTTTTGTGTAAACAGACGTCAAACAACAAGCGTTTGAAGTTATGAAAACCCTACTGGCTCAACCCCTCCAGCTAATTGGACCCAGATCAAGGATACCGTATGTCTTTTAAACAAACGACCAAAAACATGTTGTGTTGTACATATATCAATACCAAACTTAACAAGCCTCAGAAAAAAAATCTACTCAAACGACTTGGAATGTTTGACGATTGTGAAGGTTGTAAAGAAATTTTGGGCGTATCTAGAAGAAAACCTTTCAAACTGAGAACCGACTGTAAGACCTTGGTCTGGCTAAACAACTTTATTAATGCCAAAACCAAACTGAGTCAATAATCACTAATCTAACCTGTTTTGTGTACTTCCAAAAGCTAGACAAGAAGTTTTAATGTTTAATCACGACACCAACACCGCAAGCTATCCCGGATAAGTTGAGACCCATAAAGCAATCTTACGTTTGTACCATTGTTTGAGAGTTAAAACAGATGTGAAGGTTTATATCTGCCGCTGCCTAACGTGTTTTTACAGCAAACCTAATCCCCAACAAACAAAAACCCTGCTACAGTTGCAACCTACAAAAACCCGATTAAAAAACAAAGTGGTTTATTATAGATCTATGCATTCAATTAACACCAAACAAACACACACACAACTTGAGAAAGTGTTTTTTTTTTGGGTGAACAACTATTGGCCAGAGCCAATGCAATTACTGTTTTTGTGACGTTGCCTCTTCCGTGGGTTGTCCTCAGACCGGGATAACAAACACTTAGGTTGTGTGGAAACTATTTAGTGGCAACTAATTGATGCCGTTTTGTGTGCAAAACATCAAAAAGCCAACAAAAGATTAGCAAAAGGTATTTAGCCTAGATTTTGACGGTAAAACTTTAGTTACTATCAAGCATAGATTGACGATGGTATAGATTGAACATTAACCATCTTGATCAAATCAACTATGCCACTTACTAGTTTCTACCCTAACTGCTACCACTACGCTACGACTATTGCTATGACTACTGACTACGGGTATAGACTTAACCAGATACCAATAATTGCCACAGGTGTACCACCCCTTGCAGTTTCTTCCGTACGTTCTCTTTCATCAACTGGCTACTACCAGAAAAGCCTACCTATAATATAAACTTAAATTTGTTTATAAGCTCTTAAATGTACAGTTAGTAATATGGTTAAAAAAATAGTCAAAGTCAAATTTTTAATTTTTAATTTTTAATTTTAAACACATGTTAAGACGACATTGACTTAAAGACACATTCTACATATAGGTAGGCTGTAGTACAACTATCAGTTGATGTAACTTTTAAGCATTGACGCGTTGCATTATTTCCAGGAAAATCTAAGTCTATCAAATTTGTGTTCATGGTTCCATCTTTGTTCATCACACCGTACTCTTTGTACAAACATGCAAGCCAACATTGTAATTTATATTCGAAAGGTTTACCAGGTATGTACTGCATTTTAGAGAGTTCCTTTTTGGTTACACCGTTACTTATCATGCATTGTATCTGTACCTGTAACATATTTTTATTATAATGCTTTAAATTTTTTATAATTCAATAAAATAGACAGCATGCAAATAAATATAATTAAATAACGAGCTGTTTACACCTTTTTTGTGGATTTTATTACTTTTTTATCAATAAATAATTTAATATTTTGATTAAAATTAAGTTGTTAAAGATAAAATAATGATTTGTACTACAAACCTTTTCACTGAATGCGTAAACTACGCATGGCAAAGCTAGACAAAGTAGTACCCACTTCATGTTGAAAACTGTTGAAATTGTACTATTTTTTTCAACTTATACTAAATGTTTATATAAATATTCAATAATTGTTATTGTGTTTTTGCAAAATATATTAGATAAGTATTAATGTAATCAATTATAGCTTATATTTAAATTTATTAATTAACAAATATTCTATTTATAGATTTAAAATAAATAACTATTTAAATTGTTTTGTTTTTATAGTAATGCGGTCACAGTTTATAGTCAATAGTATATATTTACACTTATTTTTTAACAAAGTTAGCTAATTATACTGTCAAGGAGAGAGAATAGTTGCGGTATTATAAGAGTTCACAGAATCAAACTCGGCAAGAAAACGCCTGAATACTATTAAATAACATTTTTCACACATCTATTCTATGCTCTCAAATTTTTTAGAAAATTATGTTATAAGACGTTTTTTGCAATTAATTTAAAAAAATAGAGCTTTTATTGAGTGCTGTACGTTTTAACATTTTTTTTAGAGAAAAAGGTACATTAATATTTTTGAAGTTGTGATAAGATTACAGTATGCATATAAAAAAATTCCAACAATAACATATTTAATTTTATTTGGTTTAGTTTTGTTTAGACAATTATATTGTAAAGAACATTAGAACTCCGACCTAATAAAAACAAATAATGAAAAATAAAGTTATTTTGATTGTTAATTAAATGATTAATTTTAACCTAGGTAGTGTTTACTCTAAAAGATGTAACGGCAGGTTTTATCATGTTCTGAACAACCGGTGTCATTGCCATTGTAAAGTTTTTTTTTTAGTTTGGGATTTTCTGCTCATTTTACCTGCAGTATGGTTTTTAGTCTCTTTTAGCCAAGACTATCCTTTTGTGACACCCTTTGATAATATTGCTAACTTGCTGGCACATACGCTGGCTTTGCTTTACAACCGCGGCTAAAATAATATTAAGTCATTCAGACTGAGAGGTTGAGTTATAATTATTTTTTCTGGTACCAGTAAGACCAGGTTGTTAATTTTATGCCAGCCAGATTGGTCAAATAGTTTTAATATTTCATGTCAGACAAAAAGATTTCTAACAGTAGCAACCATGTAGTGTCTTGGGTGTTGGTCAACTATAAAACATTCTTCTCCGTTTGTGTTGACACGATCAGTTTTTTGATCTTGGCTTTATTATTTTTCCTGAATTAATTACACGCATATTTTTTATAACTTAAATCATAAATAGGCTGATTGATTATTCTTTAATTCTAAACATAACGCCGCCGTTGAAACGTCCTTGTTTCAAAGATAAGTCATTGGGCAAGATGCGGCTTATAAATAGCTCGTTTTATTACTCCATTTGAAGTTTTTCTATTTTTTTCCTGATGCAATTTCTTAATCCTAGCCAATTTCCATTGTAGTTGGTGACTGCTGTCTTCTTGGATGACTGCTGTTTGGTTTACTTTTGGGATTGTACTCAAATAATATTCTTACTTCCAGCAATTCTAAAAATGTTGCTGCAATCTTTGTACGTGTTGCCATCGAGATAATTGATTCAATTTTATCTCTTGCAGATCAGGTTTTGCACTACATTTAATGGTCTTCTAATTAAAAAATGGCCCGGCGTTAGAACAACTAAATTGTTTGGATCTACTAAGAGAAAAGTCAACGGCCTAGAGTTTATTATAGATTTTATTTGAGCCATCAGTGTATACAGTTTTTCATAGTTTAATGCTGTTTCTCTAATTGTTTTCTTTAGAAGCCGATTGGCTGATTTAACTGCTCCTATAGCCCTCCAAAATGAGGTGCACCTGGAGGAATAAATTGACATTTTATACATTCTTCTACTAATTTGTTTTTTAACAGCCAATTATTAACACAAAATAAACATTGCAATTTACCTTATTTGTAATTAGCACTTACAAAATTAGTAGCGTCGGAAAATATTTCTTCAATTAGCCCTCTTCTGGACACTAATCTTCTCAGGGCTTCTAAAAACGCTTTGGTGGTTAATTCTATATGTTAATTTTAACTGTTTTGTGAACATGCAAATGAATATTACCACATAACATTTTATTGGATCGCAAGCCTTATTTTATTAGAATGAGCCCACACATAGTTCACTCCTGTTTTAAGAAACGGATATGTAGGTATCACTTTTTGTTTTGGCAAATCTCTCATCATTGGCGTACTTTTTGTAAGCTTGAATCAAAGACATTTGAAACATTTTTGCAATATGCCTCTTACTGTGCTTCTGACAGCTAATGGCCAGTTCTGATTGCAGCAAGTATTGCTTGTGGCCCGGAATACAAATTTCTTTCATGCGCGAATTTTATGACCAATTTTGGAAAAATATTCTTTGATGATATTACTATTAGAATTATTTGTTCTTTTCATAGAAGCGTCAAATACTACCCGTAATTTGGTGGTTTGCCTGGCTTCATTTATGACAGCATGATGAGATAGGTAATATTTCTTTTTTTTACATTCTATTGATTCCATTAGTTGCATATGGCCAAGTGATTCATACTTTGTTTTTAAATCTTTATCTCTTGCTAGTTTCCATTCTAATGAATAGAACCTCTTTAAAGCTAGTTTGATAAGAATTGCTTAATGCTAATGGATTCTCTTTTTATGAAAGTGTAACAATAAATTGACCATCTGATGTACGCTGATGGATGTTACTGAATTCAATTTCGCAAGTTTTTTCTTCATGTGAGCGTAACTTTTTTGGCGGAAGTTTTTCCATTTTTCAGAATTTTTATAACAGATTGTCTAACCTTATATTGTCTATGTGGCATTTTAAATGATCTATCTGTTGCGGTGTGGTTCCTGATAGAATCCATCCCAGCGATGTTTTTTGAAACAGTACTTTATTGTTTGTAGTACATATTTGTCTTACGCATAATAGCTTGTAGAATATATCTACGCCAATAAGAAGATCTATTTGCCACAATTCATTACATTTGGGATATGCTAATTTAATAATTCTTGGAATTTTAATCAAATATTTGTTGAATGTTTGACATGGTATTTTTGAAATGATTTTATCCAAAATAAATATCTTTAATTTTACGCTAAAACTATTTACAGGGCAATTGTAGTTGAGTCGCTATTCTCCGATATAGGTAAAACAGTTGCTTGCCTGTTTAATCTTAATTTTTTTGCTACTTCTGGTCGTAGAAGATGCACTAGTAGGTATAGGGTTAGTTGAGACAAATCTATTTTTTAGGAAGGGGCAAAAATCAAATTAAATACGATTTAATTCCGTTTTGGGGGGAGGGGTAGACTCCCCCAAAATTAAGATTTTTAAACAACTTTTAGGAGGGGGCTAATTAAATTGTATTAAAATTGATTTTAGCCCCCTCCTAAAAAAATAATTTGTGCCACTGGTTTGTCATTTTTAATTAAAGTTATACCTATAAACTAATATAAGGGTAAGGGTTGCGTTATTTAACAACTTTTTTCTTAGGAGGAGCTAATTATCACGCGCCACTGATTTGTCATTTTTATTTAAAGTTATTCATTCATTATAAAATAATATATGTATGTAAGGGTGGGGGTTGCGTAGGTATAAACAAAAAATATTCTTAATCATCTTCAAACTGGACCGGGGGGATGGCAAAGAGTAATTTTTGATTATTTTTTTGAAATTTTGAGCAGTTCTTGAGATATATCGATTTTTATCGGATTTTAACACTTAGAAACTTTTTATCAAAATAGTACATATAAAGTATTGTTTAGGTTAAAAATCGACTGGGGTATATGGCGAGGGGGAATTTTAGATTTATTTTTGCGAAATTTTGAGCCGTTCTTGAGATATATCGATTTTTAGAGGATATTAACACTTAATAATTTTCTTTTCAAAATTGTACATATAAAGTATTGTTTAGGGTAGAGGTACGGAACTAAAAGTTATAAAATATTGTTACTCGAGGTGAATTGAGCCGTTCTCAAGATATATCGATTTTTATGGGATTTTAACAATTTATTTTATCAAAATAGTACAAACAAAGTATTGTTTAGGGTGGGGGTACAGAACTGAAAGTTATAAAATATTGTTACTGAATGTAAAAATCGACTGAGGTGAATGGCTAGGGGGAATTTTGGATTTGTTTTTGCAAAATTTTGAGCCGTTCTCGAGATATATCAATTTTTATGGGATTTTGAAAATTAGAAATTTTTTATAAAACTTATACCTATAAAGTATTTTTTAGAGTAGGGGCAGAATTGAAAGTTATAAAATATTATTACTTCATATCTTCTACGACGGTTGTTTCATTAACCCTTTAAAATAAATTGAACTAAAAAATTAGGGTGATCAACCGTAATTTTTCTTCTTATGTGGGAAGGTGTTATATATAACTGTGTTACATAGATAACCACGTGCAGCCAAGTGGCGCGACAGCACCTGCAGCTTGTTCAGCAGTGTCGCGAATATCAAATTCTTTTCACACGCTGTATCAGCAATTGTAACAGATAAAAATACGAAACCGATGTGAAGACACCAACAAACCCCACCAACAAAACTAGGTTGACTAAAAAAGCATTTGCTCGGTTATTATTGATCAAAAAAAATATTAAATATACCATTCGATAGCTCTTGAAATTTCTGATCTGGTGATGTATGACATGTCTAGTTAAAAAATTGTAATAAATGGCACAATTAACAAACTTAATTAAGCCTAATTAGCAAACGGTCACTTTAAGATTGCTAATTTTTTGTAAAAAGATACCATATAACAAATAAAAACGATCTACGCAAAAAAATTTGCCTGACCACGGCTTGTGTACGTACTACGGCTAATTGAAAATTGATTAAAAAATTAATCAAAAATTAATTACTCGATAACCGTGCGACGGAGAAAACTGATAAAATAAAAAGCATTTGCTCGGTTATTAATGATCAAAATAATTAAATAAATACACCATTCGATAGCTCTTGAAATTTCTGATCCGGTGATATATAACATGTGTAGTTAAAAAAATGTCGTAATGAATGGCTTAATTAACAAACTTACTTAGACCTAATTAGCAAACCGACACTTCAAGATTGCCAATTTTCTGTAAAATTATACCTTATAACAAATAAAACCGATCTACGCAAAAAAATTTGCCTGACCACGGCTTGTGTACGTACTACGGCTAATTGAAAATTGATTAAAAAAACTAATCAAAAATTAATTACTCGATAACCGAGCGTCGGAGAAAACTGATATATACACCGAAATAGGATACTGATATGTAGAACAACTTCCAATAAGAATATGTTTCTGATCACAGGTTTTAAACAAGTTATTATATGTTTTAAACGATTTAAGACGTATCCGCACATTTAATTTGTATTTGTGTATACAGTGTTGCCTATATTAAAGAAGACGAGCTAAAGTGGTTGCAGTTTATAATTTAATATGTAGTGATAATTAACTTAGCATAATGTTAACCTACCTTTATTAAATTAGTACAAAATAGTAACTAAAAACACAATATTGGCAACGACAAACAAAACAAGTTAAATAAATATAAAAATAATTTTGTAATTAAAACACACTGTAGATATTGTTTATACACATTAAAAAACTATAAAATATAAAATAATAATAATTTTTATTTACATACTGATATTACAATACATAATATGGTTCGAGTTTGACATGCCTATTTCCTGCAATATTTTTTTTAGTGTTTGTTTCTGAAAAAAATAATTAATATATATAAAAGACACTAAATAACTTGTTAACAGCATCATTGCCGACTATTTAATAAAGTTAATGTCGAGAGATTGCACAAAGCACTTTAAATGCAAAACTGAAAAAACAGTTATCATGCAAGTATTGGCAAGTTTGTTTAATGAATCAAATTTTGGTAATATTGAACGAACTTTTCGATATTTGGTTATTATTACCCTCACAAAGTACCAATCGTCTGAGATTGTAATGATTAAGAACAAACTGTTCAATCAAACCACCAATAACGACAATTCAAATTGGCATGAAGATACTCAAGAAATAGTACATGCGCCAAAGAGCTCGGACACATTTTACAAAAACTCCAAATTTTATCAAAGATTCAATGGCCTATATTTGTGTCTTGATAACTCAATTGATAATACAAATATCAATGAACCGTTGAATTCTTTCTTTAGTCCAGCATTTATTGAAATGTTTTAAAAAAAATATGTGCCTTATTTGCCATTGTGGACAGCAATTACCTCCGAACGTAAAAGTAATGCTCCAGTAGAAAACTGGTTTGGACTAGTGAAGAATAATATTCTTCAATCTAGTCTTCATCAAAAATGTTCTCGTTTTGTTAGAACATTTTGAGATCATGTTTTGAAAGTATATAAAGAGTGGAAGCTGGATATACCTAGAACTAGATGTGCGTTCCGAAAACGTAAAAACCCACAAGATCAGGATCTGGCTGTCGAAACTTGGAGTAAACGCAGACAAACTAAACAAACCTATTTTAAAGCAACGGCTGTGACAAAAATGAACAAAACGACAAAGAAATCCACAGCAAAACAATCGATTTTACTGAGATCGATTAATAGGGATTATGTTGTTTCCAAGTACAACATGGAGGTCTTGTATTTATCAAGTTACGACACTTTGACGGCGCAGAAAAATACAATAGATTTTCAAAAAATGTGGTTGGACAATTTTACAATTGATTTTTGCGGTAAGATTTTTTCGAAATTATGTCCAAAAACCAAAGTCTTTATGTTGCATGAAACTGACAAAATTATTGCAGGACATTGTTACAAAATATAGCCAGAAATTGAAATGTTTATATTACCGATTGATGCGGATCAGCATTGGTGTTTAGCATATTATGTTAATTTATGCACTGGAACATTTACATATTTTGACCCACTGAAAAACTGCTCAAAGGATACAGAGTTTTATAAAAAAAAATTGGCACCATATATTCGATTAAATGCAAGACCACACCCGTTCATAAATATTAAAACAACTACTGTTTTCCATCCAAAACAGAAAGATAGTTGGAACTGTGGTGTGTATGTATTATATTACATAGAATGTTTATTGAAGAAGTCAACTATGGACGTTAATTTCTGTCCAAATAAACATCGTTAGGTATTACAGAAATGTATAACTGATAGTACTGATGACCTCTCAAAATGCTGTATTTATTGTGGCAAAACAAATGAGTTACACATATATATATATATATATATATATATATATATATATATATATATATATATATATATATATAATATATATGTAAAAAATGTCTCATCTTCTCTTGGCTGTCTTAAGTGACGTAATTATTACCAAGAGGATGGAAGTACTTTGGTAGCCACTGTGGTTGAATTGCTGCTAGTTTGATTACTAGCAATTTTTCTAGAGACATTTTAAACTAGTTGTCCTAGCCGCAGTACCCACAGTGAAGAACGTGAAATGAATATTTGACATAATACAGCCTGTGTAATTTATAATCATTAAACCAAAGTATCCACTGGCACGTATGTCAAATCATTTTACGTTATGGTTACATAGGGCTGTAAACTCAAAACTTCACTCTCCACATACAGTGAGAATAATAATTTCTTAGTGTATTTGGTGGGTGATTTTGGTTTTGGCGATTTTCCATTTAAAAAAGATTAACGAATTGCGGACAGTACCTCTTGGGTGATCTGGAAACCTGTCCACACTTATTTATTACAGGTTACTATTTCAAATGAGATGAGAAAAGATTATTTTCCAAAGGACGTTATTGAAGATATGATGAAGGGTAAAGCCAAAAGAGGAAGAATAAAAAGACAGGGATATAGTGAGGACCTGCGATAATCATCCAGAAAAGAGTATAAAATATGTACAGGGAGTAAGTTCACTAGCACCCAACTGACAAAATAAGAATTGTATACATACTGTAATAGAGAAGAGAACTCTTTAATAATAGGTCTGTTCCAACCTACGGTTTAGACAGTTTGCAAACCGTCCAAACTGTGCACACAAACAAATATTTGTCATCCTTAGGCAATCTGCTATACACAGTAATTGTTTGTGTGCATAGTTCCTGACGGTCCCAAACCGCGTTTGGTGTCGGTTGGAACAAACCTAAATGATTTTAAATTGTATATTCATGTTTGTACGATATCCTTACAAGAAAAGTTATAATCAAATAATACATAATTAATTGTTTCAAAAAATAATTGAGTTCAGTATCAACGTATTCAGTATAACGTGTGTAAAAAAGTTTTGTTAATAAATCAAAAATGCATGACCCAATCATAGCAACTTCCACCATTTATGCATGTTTTAATTAAATTAGATTATGCATTTGAAATTAACTTTACTTCTGCGTCACTAATTCTTGCAATGTTACAAAAAACTAGTTTGTAATTCTAAATCTATTCATATATTGACAGCGATAACCTATTTGTCATGTAACATAACCAATTTTTCAAGATAAATAAGATTCTAATTTTAAGTATTCCGAGGAACTAATTAAATCAAATTTACTTTACTGTACACTTCACTTAACAAACAAATGCATGGCTATTTAAAAACAAAATAAAAGATTAATCACAACCAAAAATATCCACACAGCTTTTATTTATAGCATCCATAAAGCGAAATTTCCGTACTATTTGAGTTTCCATTTATTTATGCCAAATAATAAGCATAACAATTATTTAATACTAACATTCACCTAAAAACCAAAATTTAAAATAAACTGTGACATTACAATATCAACAACATTGACATTGACATTGACATTGAAAGAATATGGGTCACGGTTAACGGTTAAACGGCCATGGCCGGCATCGTTGGGATTTAGCGCCCGGCGGACAGTTACAAAACCCTGGAGTGCGTTTGAAAAACCGGAGCGTTCGTGTAACACCAAGGGTGTAAATCACGTGACTACACCAAGCGTCAATTTTCTAACGATTTGGAGTGACACCAAAGAGCGAATTTATGAAATTTGAATGTTTTGAAGTAGGTCTTTCATAGACAGTTAATTTATATTAGCAATTGGCATTTTAATAACTACACGTTTTCTGTTAAAATATGCATATTATATACATATGATAAAAATATACTTATATTATTTTGCAAATGTATATAATTGTTTTTATCAATAATATTTATGTTCTCAATTTGTATTAATAAATGCGTATAGTTTCTGATATTAGATAAATTTATATTTATTTTTATTTTAAATAAATTGTTTTTACTTCTACTTGTTATGTCTGTTTTAGATATTTTGTTTTGAGTTTTGACGTGAAACTAACGAGAAAAATTACTCAAAACTCCCTTTTTTTACACAATTCGCGCGTAAATATCAGAATCTCAAAGACTTGGTTAGACAAGAGCGCGCTCTCGGTGCGACGCTCTCTTATTTCGAACGCTTTGGGATGTCGCACCCAGTGTGACAATCCCGAGTTTTCGAACGAGAAAGAGTTCGCTCTGTACCAACGCTCCGGTTTTTTGAACACACCCCTGGTGAAAACAAATTTCTAGAAAAGGTAATAGACGCGGGAAATTCAAATAATTTATTTTGAATAAATAAACCTAATTTCTGAAAATCATTTAAAATCACATTAGGTTAGTTTTATACGTTATTAATAAGTACATACTACTAAAACAAACACAGATTCAAAATCAGTTAATTAAAAAAAAAACCGTAAGCGGTAAGAGTAACAAGCCGTTACTTTCAAGGAAGCGATGGGGAGAAAATACTCGAGTTGATTGATGCAGACGGTATCTGCCCTTCGTCTGCACCAATCATCAATCAGTATTTCGGAAATTCCAAAGTATTCCAATGCACCGTGCACGCAATGACGCATTGCAGAATTGTAACTGTTTATGTGTCGTGATCACGTGACTCGCACATGTATGGATGTGGTATGAAGTGAGAAGCTAATACATTTTCAGATGTAAATTTAATATTTTTTAAAACGTAATAGATTTTGGCAGTTTGTAATAGCGTAACAAATCATTGCAAATAGTAATAGAATTGTTACAAAAGTAATAGATTTCCCAACGCTGCCATGACTGATTTGTCACGTCACATAGATGGCGGGTCTCTAATCCTGCCATCTATGTGACAAAAGCAAAAAATAATGTAAACTAATAGTCTGCAATGATGCTATTAACATTTAGTGTTTTTTATATATTAATTATTTTTTTAGAAACAAACACTGAAAAAAAAATTTGCAGGAAATGGGCATGTCAAACTCGAACCATATTATGTATTGTAATATCAGTATGTAAATAAAAATCATTATTATTTTATAATTTATAGTTTTTTTAAGTGTATAAACAATATCTACAGTGTGTTTTAATTACAAAATTATTTTTATATTTATATAATTTGTTTTGTTTGTCGTTACCAATAGTGTGTTTTTAGTTACTATTTTGTACTAAATTATTAAAGGTAGGTTAACATTATGCTAAATTAATTATCACTACATATTAAATTATAAACTGCAACCACTTTGGCTCGTCTTCTTTAATATAGGCAACACTGTATACACAAATACAAATTAAATGTGCGGATACGTCTTAAATCGTTTAAAACATATAATAACTTGTTTAAAACCTGTGATCAGAAACATTTTTTTGTTCGAAGTTGTTCTACATATCCGTATCCTATTTCGGTGTATTTATCAGTTTTTTCCGATGCACGGTTATCGAGTAATTAATTTTTGATTAGTTTTTTTAATCAATTTTCAATTAGCCGTAGTACGTACACATGCCGTGGTCAGGCAAATTTTTTTGCGTAGATCGGTTTTATTTGTTATAAGGTATATTTTTACAAAAAATTAGCAATTTTGAAGTGACCGTTTGCTAATTAGGCTTAATTAAGTTTGTTAATTGAGCCATTTATTACAATTTTTTTTAACTAGACATGTCATATATCACCGGATCAGAAATTTCAAGAGCTATCGAGTGGTCTATTTATTTATTTTTTTTTATCAATAATAACCGAGCAAATATATTTTTAGTCAACCTAGTTTTGTTGGTGGGGTTTGTTGGTTGTTTTCACATCGCTAAATACGCAACATATTAATATTATGTCAGTTGTATTTTTGATGTTATAGATCCATAAAATAAATTCGTTACGCTCACCGTTTGTAACTAGTGTCCTCTAGCAATCTTTTACAAATATTTTGTCCTGAAACTGTAACACTAACTTCGTTGTTTTAAAATATAATTTATTATACTATATTTTAAATTATAATACAGCAACTGATAGAAAAAAATGCATTTTAAGTTGTTACTTTATTGTACAACATTATATTAAAGACAATTCAAAATTTTACTTAATTTCAAAATACAATTTATACTTTAACATTTATTATTAAACATTCTGTTAATTGAAAAGCTGTGGTACAAGCATCAGCTGATGTAATAGTCAAGCATTTATACACTGGACTATTTTTATTAATTTTTTTAAAACCTTTATATTTTAAGTTTATGGATCCATCTTTTTTCATCACACCAACTGATTTGTACAAACAAGCCAAATAACATTGCACTTCGGGTTTAACTGGGGTACCAGGTTTGTACGACTCCATTACAGCCAGATCCTCTATGGTTGCGCCACTACTTGCAAGGCATTCGGATTGTATGTCCAGTATCTGTAACATATTTTTATATTAATGTTTCACAAGTTTAATATTAATTATGTTAAGTTAAATTTAATTCTTATGTTATGTATAATATTATTTTAAATTATTATTTCCTAATAATGATTTTCTGTTTTGTATATTTGCTTTTGAAACAATAACTATTTAAATAAAAAAAAAAAATTAAAATAATATCGATGTAATTGTATCTGAAGCACAAATAATTTTGTCGTTTAGAGAATCTTGTGTGAGCTTAAAGGTTCCTGCTTGTAGTCATCAACACTTTTATATCAATTTGTGTTTTAAAGTTCTGTCAAATTTTTTAATAAATTACCTAAATCTAACACTATTTAGTATCACATTGCAGACAACACTAGACTTTGCAAATTGTGTTATATTATAAAAAAACTTAAAAAAATATTGAATACTTTTTTTATCTTTTATACATAAGTACATTTACCGCTTCTGTTAAAATTGTTGTTAACTAACATGACAAATTTTTTTTTTTTTAAATTTTACACTAACAATGTGTTTTCTCGTGGTTTAGATTCTGTATTCCAATTCATGACAATTACAAACAAATTTGAACAAAAACTGTATAAAAATTCAGATAATTATTATTGCAAAGTGCAGCTAGTGCAGTCTTCTAGATCCGTTATTAGTTAACAAAGATTTTAACAAAATTGTACTAAAGTAACTAATTAGTTTATTCAATTATAATCCAACAAACGTTAAACTTGCACGTCATTACTATAGGCATAATATAATTATAAAAAATTAATTTAACATAAACAATTAATATGTATTTAAATCTTTAAAAAAATACCACAAACCTTTTGAAGTTTCTTTTTAGTTAATTTTTCTTCACTGCTTTCATTGCTTTCAATGCTTTCACTGCTTGCAATGCTTTCACTGCTTTCACTGCTTTGTTGAGGCAATGCATAGATAATGCATGGCAAAGCTAGACAAAGTAATACCCACTTCATGTTTGGAACTGTTGAAATTGTACATTTTTTTTCTTAATTTATACTAGCTGGTTACGTAAATATTCAACATTTCTTATCGTATTTTTGCAGAATATATTAAATGTTTGAACGTAAACAATTAAAGCTTATATTTAAATTTTTCAAAAATAATAACTAAAAATATATTTCATAAATATTTATTAAAATGCATGCAAAACAATTTGAAATAATATAAACATAAAAACAAAAACTGATTCAACTGAGAATATTAAAGAAACAATATGTAATAATTTTAATACACTTTTTAACACTAAATAATCTACTGCTACAAGCATAGCATTTTAACTTTTCTTTTTAAGCTTGAGTATAATTTTTTTTTAAATAACATATAAAAATAATGATGATAATTATAGTATATGGTAATCGCTAATATTAATATAATAAAATGGTACAAGTTTGATTGAGTTTGGTCTACTTTTTACGGGTTGCAAAGGCATTGATTGAGTTAGATGCTTGTGTATCACTGAATGGCTGCTTTGTTAAACCTTAATTATGTTTTTTTTTATGTTTAATTTGTATGTATATTATGATATTGTGATACCCTTTAATACTAGTTTTTTGAGTTGTTATAGTAATTAGAAGCGTCGCTACTTACTCCATTCCTTAGCAGTCACGACTTTTAGAGATAACAATTTTTTCTGATTTTTAATGTCATTATTTACTATTTTATTGCTCGGGTTGCGAGACAACGCGTTAGGTAATATGTATATTTACTAAAGTTTTTTTTTTATTTATGGTAACAGTCTGTTTTTTTAACTTTACGCCTTTTGTGATAGTGAACTCAGCTGTTCTTTTATTGTTATGATAGTCTGCGCAAAGGCATTCTAGAATTTAATGCCTAGCGCTTTAGTCTTGTCTATTGTACTATGTTTTGTATACCGCAGCGTCTTCTTATTTCAATATAGCGTATTCTGCCTTTGAGGAATTTTTTTGTTATGTTCTGGCATGTTTTCATTTAGTTTGTTTGTGCAATGTTTTCTTGTTTTACTAGTTTTTGCTTTGGTTTCAGTGGCATACATCATTATTGCAGGTTTTGTATTTTCTTATGTTAACATTATGGTTTATAGATTAGTTTCTTATATTAAATTTTTAACGCACTCTGATAGTCTTAAGCCTTTGTTGATTTGATTTTTTTTTTTACTTTTGCTGGTATGGAGCACAACCTATACTATTAAGAATGCTCTAAAATTTGATTTTTATTCTTCTAATTTTTAATTTAATTTTGTTACTTGTTTCTTTATATTTTTAAATTTCTTTTAAAGTTTTGTTCTAAAGGTACTTAGAGCATGTTTTTTGTTTTGTTTTTGGCAGTTACTTTACTTCTGTGGTAAACCATGGTGTGTTGTTTTTGGTTAAGTTCTTATTTACTTTTTTTTCTTTTAAGGGTTACAGTTTTTATATTATGTTTGACTTTATTTTAGCTAGTTTCCACGTCAGCTTCGTCGTTAGTGCTGTGTTTTTTTTAGCTTTGAGCTAGTAGGTTTTTATAGAGTTTTCTTACGGTTGTTTCTTTTATGGAAACTTTAAGTGCATAAATGGTAATTTCTTATTTAACTGCTTAGTTAGTCGGATTTTTCTTAGTACTAGTTTATAATTCAAGTCATTGTTGGCAGAAGTTAGTAAGCGTACGTCCAATATTTGTGTTGGGTAAAATGTTCCGTTTGTGATAATATAATCTAATGTGTTGTAGCTTGTGATTAAAGTATGTATTCTTTATTCTGAGCTTGTTTTTGCGCACAGAATGTTGTGAACTTTTCCTTGTGTTGTTGGTATGCAGTTTGTTGTGTTTTTGCTTTACATCTCATATTGTTATGTTGTCAATTCTTTTAATCAATCATAGATTTGTACCCGGTAGTAAATCCGTATATTTTGTTCCAAAAGTGTTTATAGAAATTGTTTGTTTTTTTTATACTTTTATTGGTGTCCAGTGTATAAACGGAAATAATGTGTATTTTTTTTTTCTTGTGTTTATAGTTACCCTGCAGATTCTTTTAGTGACGCAGTGGGTATATTTCATGTTTTAGTTGTATTTATCATGTATTAGTATTCCTACTTCTGCCGTTGCTTTTTTGTGTTCTTTGTTTCCATTGTACATGATTATGTATACAAGGTAATTGACATAAAAAAAAATAAATTGTGGCCGTTACTATGTGATAGTTTATTTTAAGATAAATAAAACACATTTACTTACATTTATATTTGTGATACAGTACATAATAAATATGTTTTATTTATCTTAAACTGACATAAACACTATATAAGTCAAATTTATGTTCTGCTATTTTTTATAAAATATTCTGCTTTCTTTCTTTTTTAATTTTTTTTTATGTTTTGTTTTGTCTTTTATTGTCCTTAATTGTAGTCTTAAAAACTGTTAGGGTCATTACTAATTGATCAATCCGTTTCTGAAGTTTGTTGTTAGTTCTGTGAGCTTTGTTTTTTAGCCCTCGGCAGCAATCTAACCTCACAAAAAGTTTACTTTTTTTATCTTGGTTTGGGACCTGCAGTGATAGCTAATAATATCTGTGCGCAACGTAAATAGTTTATTTTTAAAATACGGACGATTTTTTTTTTTAAACACAGTGCACAAAAGATGTCCATGCACATAAAAATTTTCACTTTCTTCAGATAACAACCAAAAAAATGACCGAATAAAAAAATTATAGACACTAAATAATATTAATTGTAACCTATGGTAGGTATATCGAATTCTTTGGATACTATTTTTTTTGTAGATACAGGATCTACAAAAACTTGAGCATTTTAAAGAGTACGTAGTTAAAATATCATTTAAAATATAAACCGCACAAGGTTTGACTAACTATAATGGTGCAGTAATAATTATTATTACCAGATATATTCAATTTAGATTTGGAACATGATGGATTATTTGGAATTGACCTCATAAAAAGTTATTCTTGATATTGGAACAAACTTTTAATAAAGCTCAAATACTATTACAACTAAACAAATATCGTATAACATTTTAACCGTTAAAAGCAAAGCAAATGTTCAAGAAGAAATACTCTATAGTCTTTTAATAGAATTTAGATCTGGAATAACTGTAAAAAAATCAATTGCCAAATCATCAAACAACAAAGCTATAATACTTGTAATTAATTATACTGAATACAAAAAACGTGTAAGTATCTGAGATAATTTGCAATTAAAAATCATTAATAATATTGAAACACAATATAAATATGAAAAAATACAACTATCTTTTTATGACAATATTGAAGAAATACAACTCAAAAATATTTGTAAAAATGTAAATACAGAAAGATTAAATTTTGAAGAAGAAGCTGCAGTAAAAGCTTTTATTCATAAACTTAAACACGTCATTTATGTCAAAAGGCAATCATTATTGTTTACGCACTGTATAAAATACAAATTTTAATTTAAAATTTAAAAAATTGTACTCTCGTATGTGTAAAAATGTATTGACAACCAATGGAGACCAAAAATGAAATAAAAAAACATGTACTAACACTATTAGACCAAGATATTGTCCAAGAAAACATTTTTCTTTTGCTTTGTAAGTATTGTCACTAGAAAAGTTAATTGGAAAGTAAAAACTGAACGGTAATTGATTATAGATGTTTAAATAAACAAATTATTAAAAACAAATATTCAATTTCCAATATAGCAGACACACTCAACAAATTAGATAAACAGTAAAATCAATTTAGCTTCAGAATACCATCAAATTAAAAAGGATCCACATGATATGGATATTCATATCCTGTGGATATTTTTCTACAGAACAGGGGCATTTCAAACTTAAGCGGATTTGAGCTTAAGAATGCTTCTGCATCTTTTTAAAGATCAATGGACAACATCCTGAAAGGTTTATTAGAAGAAACGTGTCTAGTATTTATAGACAACATCATAATATATTCCGTGTCTCTACAAAATTATATCTACAAAAAATATATAAAAGATTTATGAAAAAGCAACTTACATATTTAGTACACTTAATAACGAAACATGGTGTAAAACCTAACCCTTAAAAAGTAAAAGCTATAAAAAAATACCTTTACTAAAGAAGGAGATGAAATCATTTTTACGCTTGATAGGATACAATTGCAAACTCATAAAAAAATGTGCAGAACTTAATAAACCTTTTACAAAAAAATCTTAAATTAGACTATAAGTTAGACATAAATCAGATGTATCTTGATGCGTTTGAAAAATGTAAAACTCTCTTAATAAACGAACCGATTCTTCAATATCCTAATTTCAGTAAGAAGCTTGTCATAACAACAAATGCTTCTAATGTTGCTATTGGAGCTGTACTATCTTAAGGTACTATAGAACAGGATAGACCTATTAGTTTTGCATCTAGATCTTTAAGCGTAACTGAAAAAAAAATACTCCACAATATAAAAAAAACTTTAAAGTACAGTAAAGCTCTGCTAATCCAAATCGCTTTAAACCGGATGTTCTTGTAGTTTGGACAAAATTATAAAATGTAACTTTTACATTATGTTATCCGGACCGACCATAGTTTCTCTACCTATCATGCCGAGAATCTCCCGACCAACGAATCAGAAAAAAAAAATTTCAGAACTTTTAGTTTATTTCAACATAGCACACAAAATAATAACTCTAGTCGAAAAACAAGAAATAATACAAAAGTTGCGCAATGAAGGTTAAGGTTGCATTCGCCAGACTAAAATATTGGAGTTTTTCTTAAAAGGTTTAATTTTTTCTTGAAAATTTGTTCTATTGTCACTATAATAAAAGTTTTATTACTTATTTTATTATTGATTCAGTAATCCGGATTGTTCAATAGTTCGGATCAAGCCATGATTTAATTGATCCGAATTAGCGGAGCTTTACTGTATAATCTAGGTAATTAAGTACTTTTGCTCTTATGTTTACGGAAAACACTTTAAGAGTTATACAAATCATTGACCATTGTTGTGGCTATAGAAGATAAAAAAACTAAAATTAAAGTTAATGCGATGGAAATTAAAGATAGAAAAGTATGAATTTAAAGTCATATGCAGGAAAGGAGGTTTGTTACAAAAAATTTTAGATAAAATTGGGGACAATTTAAAATTAATGCCCAATACTATATTTCATAAAAAGAAACAACAGCCAGTACGTAAAAAATTATTGACTTTAAGATCTGAAATAACGAATAAAAATAGTGCATTTAGCAAAGCATTACCAAATAACAAAAACATTAAAATGTAAATCAAGAATCAAGATTAATGTAAAAATTTCAAATCAAAATAACAAAAATTCTATAGTGCTGTTTATTAAAGAATATTTTATATGTAGGTCCAAAATATTACATTTTGAAAAAAACTGCATGTATTCGGATTTTTGTAAAGCATATATGTAGCAATTTAGTAATAATAGACCAAAACTAGTAGAAACAAATTTATTTATGTTAATAATTTTAATGATTAAATGGAGCTTCTTATACGGCATCAAACAAATCAAAGAGAAGCCGAAAAAAAGCTAGCGCAGTCAAGCAAAAAGTATGAAACAGACTGTAATTGACTTTATTAAAGTGTTCACAATCTGCAATAAAACAAAATAAAATTGTTATCTAAATCATTCAACTAAAACAAAAACCCCGAATAAACTATTTTGAAAACTTGTTATGGACACATTCACAATAGGTAATACATAGTACGCAAATTGTTATTTTTAGCTTTAAGCTTATCAACTTTATTGAACAACAAAGTACTAATGATTTTTAATTGTTTTACCTTCCAGTGATGTTGCCTTTTGTTTAGGCATGCTTTATTTGCTTTTTGGCATCTTTACGACATGCCCGGACCAGTTCTATTTGATTATTATTTTGTTATTTTCACAACTGCATTACAAACCTCGGATCGCTGTTTTATTATTTTGTTTTGGACTTATTTTCTCAATGTGTTTTTAAGCATAAAACGTTCTATGGCTGATTGTGCTACCCTGATTTATTGGACAGGCTTT
This sequence comes from Tachinus rufipes, assembly GCA_963932245.1. Classification (NCBI taxonomy): domain Eukaryota; kingdom Metazoa; phylum Arthropoda; class Insecta; order Coleoptera; family Staphylinidae; genus Tachinus; species Tachinus rufipes. The sequence continues at coordinate 16,812,591 of OZ010748.1, read as the reverse complement.
GTGTGAGTATTAAAATCTCCGTATGTTAGAATTGGTAGAATGCATTGGTCACACACCTTGCGTTTTAGGCAGTTGGTGATGTTGGATTTAAAAATGTGTTAAATTTTTTGTAGACTGTCCGTGTTAGTCTCAGCTTTCTTTCAAATTTGAGTGTTTGGACAGCTTTTTAAGCATTTTTTCATCTTATCTAGGTTATTTAAAATTAGCACAATGTTGTCTGCAAACCGTAGAGGATTGAGGTTTTTGCTATTAATAGAGTACTTATGGTCAATTTGGCAATTTGCTGATAAACTTACATAGTCATTTTAAATTGTAACATGCCAATTGAATATGTAAAAACATAGATAAAAAAAACTCCATTGAAAGATTTTAATGTAGTACGAAGAGCACTGCTAAAGTTTGCGGATTCAAGTACTGCCTGTATTGCCAGCGTTCTGCAATTGTCATATTTGTAAAATTTCTCGTTTTTCACCTATAATTCAGTTGACAGTTTGATTTTAAACTGCTGGGTTTTGTTTCAACAACATTTAACAAGAGTAGTAATTGTGTGAAAAATGGAAATTTTGAATCGCAACTTTTGAGTGATATTTTTTTATGAATTTCGATGCGGTTTAACACCGCAGCAATGTGTGGAAAAACTTAGTTTAATATTTGGGGATGAAACACCGTCTAATACTATGGTTTACAAATGATTCGCAAAATTCAAGCGTAGAAGACCAAGGTTTAATGACGATTTTTGCAAAGGTCGTCCATGCACCTCTGTTGTTGCGAAAAATATTGATGATGTGCGTGAAATGATTTTGTCAGATTGGCATGTGACCTATAGTTAGATAGAAGCATCCTTAAGCATTGCAGCGAAACAAATACATACGATTTTGCACGATCATTTGCATGTTAAGAAGCTTTGCAGTCGTTGGATCCCACACAGTTTGAAAGAAGAACAAAAACAGAAACGTGTCAAATGGTGCAAGGAAATGCTAAAGAAATTCGAAGGGGGTCGTCCAAATTTGGTATATAACATTGTAACAGGTGACAAATCTTGGATATTTTCATATGAGCTTAAAACTAAACAGCAATTGACTGTATGGGTGTTTCAAAATGAACCTAAACTCACAAAAGTGGTGCGTTCACAAAGCGTTTTGAATAGAATTATTGCTTGTTTCTTTGGAAAAATGGGCCATGTTGCAACTGTTGCATTAGAAGATTAAAAGACAGTTATTGCTGACTGGAAGAAATAGAAGAAATTAAAAAAGACGAAGTAATAGAAGCAATTAAAAAAATAAAAAACGGGAAGGCACCGGGAACAGATGAAATAACGCCGGAAATGATGAAATACATGGGAGATGAGGGAATTACACAAATAACGGAATTAATAAACGACATAATGAGGAATGGAAAAACCCCAAAGGAATGGAATAAAGGAATTATTCTACCCATACATAAAAAAGGCGATAAAAGGAAATGTGAAAACTATAGAGGAATCACACTAACGAGCATACCAAGCAAAATATTCACAAGAATTATTGAAAAAAGAATGAGAGACAAACTAGAAACAACAATAGAAGACAGCCAATGTGGATTTAGAAGAGGAAGAAGCACACAGGATCTAATATTTATAATTAGACAATTAAGTGAGAAAATGATTAAAAAAAATAGAGTAATGCACGTATGCTTTGTTGACCTTGAAACAGCTTTCGACAGGATCAAGAGAGAGGACATATGGAAAGAACTAGAAGAGAGAGGAATTAAGAAGAAAATAATAAACGTAATCAAAAACATGTACACAGAAAACAAAAACATAGTCAGAATGAATAACGAAGAATCAAAAGAATTCCAAACGAAAAAAGGTGTGAAGCAAGGATGTGTGTTAAGCGCATTGCTTTTCTCAATTGTGCTAGACAGGGCAATAAAACAGGCAAAGCAAAAAATGAAAATGGTAAAAATAGGATATTGGAAAATGGAAGTAACAAAAATAGCAGAACTGCTATTTGCAGACGATATGGCAGTGATTGCTGAAACCGAAGAAGAGTTACAACACAACATGGAAATAATAGAGGAACAACTAAAGAAAATAAACATGAAAATAAATTATGAAAAAACAAAGACCATGATAATTGCAAAAGAAAAACTGAATCACGAAATAAGAATAAAAGGAAGAATAATAGAACAGGTCGAACAATACAGATACTTAGGAACAATAATACAAAGCAACGGAAAATTAGACAAAGAGATAGAGGACAAAATAGGAAAAACAGCAAAAATATATAACATGTTAAAAAATACTTTCTTTAACAAAAAAGAAATATCAAAAACAACAAAAACAGAAATTGTAAAAAAAGTAATCAGACCAACATTAACATATAGTAGCGAAACATGGACGATGACAGGAAAACAAATAGAAAGAATAAATGCTATGGAGATGAGATTTCTTAGGAAGATTGAGAACAAAACAAGAAAAGATAAAATAAGGAACGAGACATATAGGACGAATTTAAATATAAAACCAATACAAGAAAAAATTATTGAAGGTCAAATGAGATGGTATGGACATATCAGAAGAATGAGTGAAGAAAGAAATACTAAGAAAATTTATGAGACAAGAGTAACAGGAGAACAAAAAAGAGGAAGACCCAGAAAAGAATGGAACAGCGCAATAAAGGAAGAAGCTACAAGAAAAGGAAACACGTGGGAAGAAATAAAAGAGATAGCCAAGGATAGGAAGAAATGGAGAAAATATTACACAAACTAATAATGTATACGCCTGACACCGAAAGGTAAAAAAGGCAATTGAATAAATAAATAAATAAAATATTGCTGACTGGTATACTTCAATTTGTTTGCCAAAAGTTATTGCTGAAAACAAAAAGAACAACATAAACCAGCCAATCATTGTTCATTATGACAATGCAAGCGCTCACACAGCACGACAAACTGTAGAGTTTTTGACTAGTAACAACATCCAATTAATGATTTATTGCCCATATTTGCTTGAATTATCGCCCAATAATTTCTCTCTATTTTGACATATTAAAAATAAAATGCGTGGCAAGCGTTTTTCATCGCCTAGAGAGGCCGTTGAAGCATTTAAATTACTTGTTTTAGAGGTACCTCGCTTAGAATAGAAAAATTGTTTTAAAAATTGATTTCATTGGATGCAAAAATGTATTGATTTTAAAAGAGAATATTTTGAAAAGCAATAAAGCGATTTACATAACGTAATTTGTGTTTTGCTTTACATTTTCCGCAAACTTTGGCAGTGTCCATCGTACACCAATACATCTTCAAATATATACATAATAACCTATAACTAATTAGTATTTGCACTTAAAAATTTGAATCTTATGCTTTAACAAAAAACCATCTTCTATTCCAAGACATTGAAGCCGCTCTCATGAAAACTTTGAAACTTGCATTGTAGAAAACAACAATAATTTTTTTTGTTGTAATAAATGCTTGTATTACCAATGTTGGTAATCTTAGTAAAAAAAATTGCAAACACAGTATGTGAATTGAAAGAAATAAAAAATTAATATTTAACTGGTGATGAGGCTTCTTATTGGTTAAATGTTAAAAAAAAGCTGTTATTGGTGTGTCTAATTCTTCAAAATGTAAACAATTTAAATAAGTAGTTTATCTAAGTATTGGTCATAAACAAATTAGATTTCCATACTCTCTTCTGACTTAGATACTTTTATTGCTTGCAAGAAAACAAAACTTCTAATTTCTTGTTAACAAACTTTTGAGCAAGTGAGTTCTTACTTCAGTTTAAACTATTCAATGGTAATCATGATCTGGATTGACTTACCTACTTACTCAAATTTTGGTCATTAAGAGAAAAGATTTATCACACTTTCTTCTAACATAAAAACTTTCAACGCTTGCAAAGAAGAGAAGCTTTCAATTTTTTGTTCACATTCTGTTGGACAAGTGGCTAACTACTCCAATAAAAACTACTTTATAGTAATCATAGTCACCTACTTATCTAAGTGTTGTTCATTAGAAATTGAATTAAATTAAATTTTATATTAACAAATTTTGAGCAGCGGGTGGACATTTTATTTTAAACTAGTCAATAGTAATTATTATCTGAAGTAACCTACCTACTCACCCAAGTCTTGGTCATCAAAAGATTGATTTTTTTTCTACTGTTTGCAGAATTAAAAAAAAAATCAATTTATTGTTAACAAATTTTTAAACAGGTGAGTGAGCAGTCAGCCATTTACCTACTGTTTAGTATTAAAAAACTTTACACGATTGTTTTTTCCTCTGACTAAAAATACTTGCAAAAAGGAGACATTTTCAATAATTTGATAATAAACAATTGAGCGGTCGTGTATCTAACTACTTATTAGTAATCAAAATTTGGAGTTGGTTGCAACCAAAAACAAAAAATATTTTTTCACACATACACGGTTTTAATTACTTCAAGATGTCAACAAAATTATTTTATTTTTTAAAGACGATTTAAGTTTCTTAGCTGCTGCAGCATCACATGGTTCGCTTGAAACTAATTGTATAAGATTCTCATCATTTTTAGCAGTTACATCTTCAACACTATTATCATTATTATTAATATTGTGTGAAAGAGTGTCTTCTGTTTATCTTTTTTTTATTATTTTGTCCAGAAACTGTAACACTAACTCCATTGTTTTAAAATATAATACATCAAACTTTATATTTAAATTATAATACAGAAACTAATAGAAAAAAAAATTAGAGTTTAAGTTGTTACTTTATTGTACAACATTATATTAAAGACAATTCAAAATTTTACTTAATTTCAAAATACAATTTATTCTTTAACATTTATTACTAAACATTCTGTTAATTGAAAAGCTGTGGTACAAGCATCAGCTGATGTAATAGTCAAGCATTTATACACTGGACTATTTTTATTAATTTTCTTAAAACCTTTATATTTTAAGTTTATGGATCCATCTTTTTTCATTACACCAGCTGATTTGAACAAACATGCCAAATAACATTGTACTTCAGGTTTAACTGGGGTACCAGGTTTGTACGACTCCATTACAGCCAGATCCTCTATGGTTGCGCCGCTACTTGCAAGGCATTTAGATTGTATTTTCAGTATCTGTAACATATTATATATACTAATGTTTCACAAGTTTAATGCTAATTATGTTAAGTTAAATTTAATTCTTATGTTATGTATAATATTATTTTAAATTATTATTTCCTAATAATGATTTTCTGTTTTGTATATTTGCTTTTGAAATAATAACTATTTAAATTAAAAAAAAATTAAAATTATATCGATGTAATTGTATCTGAAGCACAAATAATTTTGTCGTTTTGAGAGTCTTGTATGAGCTTAAAGGTTCCTGCTTGTAGTCATCAACACTTGTAGACTTTTATATCAATTTGTGTTTTAAAGTTTCGTCAATTTTTTTAATAAATTACCTAAATCTAACACTATTTAGTATCACATTGCAGACAACACTAGACTTTGCAAATTGTGTTACCTTATATTATAAAAAAAATATTGAATACTTTTTTTAACTTTTATTTTTAATAATTGAAACTCAAACTGCAGAAAACGCGTATTTATACATAAGTACATTTACCGCTTCTGTTAAAATTGTTGATAACTAACATGGCAAATATTTTTTTTTTTTTAATTTTACACTGAAAATGTGTTTTCTTGTGGTTTAGATTCTGTATGCCAATTCATGACAATTACAAATAAATTTGAACAAAAACTGTACAAAAATTCAAATAATTAATATTACAAAGTGCAGCTAGTGCTGTCATCTAAAACCGTTATTAGTTAACAAAAGATTTTAACAATATTGTACTAAGGTAGTTAATTAGTTTATTCAATTATATCCAACAAACGTCAAAATTGCACGTCATTACTTTAGCACCAAATATTAATAATAAAATAATGTAACATAAACAATTAATATGTATTTAATTCTTTAATACCACAAACCTTTTGAAGTTTATCTTTAGTTAATTTTTCACTGCTTTCATTGCTTTCAATGCTTTCACTGCTTTCACTGTTTTGTGGAGGCGCTTGTGCATAGATAATGCATGGCAAAGCTAGACAAAGTAATACCCACTTCATGTTTGGAACTGTTGAAATTGTACATTTTTGTTCTAAATTTATACTAGCTTGTTACGTAAATATTCAACATTTCTTATCGTATTTTTGCAGAATATATTAAATGTTTGAACGTAAACAATTAAAGCTTATATTTAAATTTTACACAAATAATAACTAAAAATATATTTCATAAATATTTATTATAATACATCAGCTATTCATTGTCTATAATATCTATATCTCTCTCTAGTAACAAGATTAAATTGAGTTGAAACATTATAAAAACAAAGACAAACAATAATTCAACTCTATAATACATCATGCATATTCATTCTAGTGGAAATATAAAGTGTTATAAAAAACCATGTCTTTAAATTTCTTGTGCATAATGTCTATCATGGTATTGTTCAACCACATGTTGTTGGTGTTTATATTATTTAGTTTAGGTTCCATGAAGATGTTTATCATTGATAAGTAACGCTAAGAGTCTTTATTGGAGTGCATTTTATGCTAGTATATTTTGTGTAGAATGGTATTGCTTCAATGAGGACAATTTTTTTGTATACATTTCTATTTATTCAAAATTATTAAAAATAATTTTCAAAAAAATTTGGATTAACTCCCAACTGCTCCAGAGCCTAATCTAATTGGTTTTGGTGTTTTGACATTTTGGTTTTCCAAATTGTTTCAAACATCCCTGTTGCTGTTAGAGGTTTTTGGATAGAGTCCGGCTTCTTTAACTTGCCGGTGTGTAAGATGAACGTTTACTATTTCAGGTAACTCATGACGCAATACGTATGCATTAGAGATTAGGATATGTTTTTCAAAAAAAACTTTGGTTAGCTATATTGTTAGCATTTATAATTATAACAATAACATCATACGTTATAACTAAAAACACAACAATTGACAATATTTGTTACAACCATATATATACTTTTATCACAAACCGCCACAACAACAACAACAAAAACTAAAACAAATAAGATTTTATTTATAACATATGTTATAGTATCACTTATTATATCAAACGCATATACTGGTGCATTTTTATCATTTTTAATTGAACCAATTTACGAAAATCAAATTAATTCGTTAGATTCACCAAAATTTCTAAAACAAATTAAAACATAAATTTGTGATGATGATATTATACTTTTGTTTCTAGAGTTAAATTTCCAACTTATTAGATTCCTCATATGTAGTTTTGCTAATTCTACGTCATCTGGTTTTCTTGCGTGCTACAAAGTTGTTTCTGTCATCTTAGGAAACCGACTCAGTGGCAAAGAGTTTAGTTGTGATTTTGGTCAGAGAAGTTGTAGACCGGAGATCACTTATTGTAGCCACTTCAGCAAGGCGTCACCATTACATGAAAGATGATTTGCCTAGGGTAAACAGTAATTAGAAATCCAGTTTTTAAGTAAGAGCATTTTTATCAGCTTGGCTTGCTCATTTTGCTAATTAGTCGTTTTACCAAAAAGTTGGGCCAGGTTGGACACCGATACTTGAAAGTGCAATGAAGCTACTTTCTTATACCAAGGCCCTTCTTTTTATTGGAGTGTGAACAAAAGTATTGTAAATTAAATTATTGTAAATTAAAACAAGATAGTGGATATATGAAATTATGTCCGGAACCTGGATTACACTTAGCTTTTTTTTAAGTGGTTTTAGATAAACTCTACCAACCTGTGTCTGCAGCTCTCACTTACTAAAACTTTAGCTCTACTAACGTTTTTGTTCTGAAATCAACCAAAAATTTACATTAAAAAGTCTTTTAGTTTGGGTCTTTACTCCGTTCTTATAACTTAATGCATAAATTTAACTCATTTAAAAATTTATGAATGATTTCACAATTTCTTTTGCTTTTTAGTATTATGCTTGTGATTTTTTCTACACTTATAGCTATAGCTTATAGCGGTGATACTCACCTCTTAATAAAGTACCTAATAAACTATTTGCTACATAACCTACTTTTAATTTAATTAAATTTTATTTATTTTCTTAACACTTTTGAGCAGCTAGTATATTATATGCTTAATGTTTTTATTTGTTATAAATGTATATTTTAAGCATATATTTAATTGCCTGTCCAGGTTTTATTAGGAGGTAAATATCATGGGTCTTATACGGGCAAATTTTTTTTTTAGTTTCTATAACTTATTAGTAGTCCTTTGATCGGTATATGAAGGTATAAAACCCTTAAAAAAAAATTTTTTGTTTAAAAACCGCAATTTAAACTAAAAAAAAATCAATTTACTAATGAAATCAATCAGAAACTTTCCGTAGAATCCAAATCTGGCGACATTTCAAGTCTATACCTTGTCTATAAGCAGCAAAAGCCATAAAACCATGTTTTCGTTCTCAGTGGGCTGGGCAAAACGGAGCATTTTAAATTTTTTTTTAACCACCAAAGTTGACGTATTTTTATGTAATTTAGTTAGAAAATATAAATTTGTTTTGTGTATTTGGGTTTTAAAGGTCAAAAACTCAAAAAAACTATTTTTTAATATAATCTTTTACAAATGCACATTTAGCAGTTTTCAGAGGAACTATACTCCAATTATTATAAAAAAACTAGTTTTGCAAACAATTCTACATAAAAAATAGTCAGTGTCGTGCTCTGGCGTTAAAAAACCCATCTAGAAAAAAAATTTGTTCAACATTTACTTAAAAAATATATTTTTTTAAATTTTTCTTTAAGGTTTAAGACATCTTTTGTCGCTTGAACCAATTTTGGGCCATTTTACACTTTGTTTGATAGTTTTTGCGCTTGCGGCACAAATTTAGACTTGATCTATCGGCGCCAAAATTTGAGAATATTATTATTTTTGGCAATCAAATATAAATCCACCTGGATCAAAATTTGTTAAAAATAAGTTTTAAACCCCACTTTAGTGTGTTTATAATATTTTTTGTGAATATAAAAAAATAATTAATTTTTAACGCATTTTTTGCCTGAAAATTTTGAAAACATTTCTTTTTAGATGGACTTTTCTATAGACGATGAGTACAACACTGACTATTTTCCATGTAAAATTGTCTTCAGTATTCAAATTTTTAATAATATTTGATGTATTGTATTGCGCGGCTACTTTGCAGATTTTTTGAGTTTTAGACTTTTAAAACCCAAATACACAGAACAAATTTATATTTTCCAATTAATTTACATCTAAATACGTCAACTTTGGCGACCAAAAAAAATTTTAAAAATGCTCTTTTTTGTCTAGCCCACTGAGATCAAAAACATGGTTTTATGGCTTTTGCAGCTTATAGACAGGGTATAGACTTGAAATGGCGCCAGATTTGGTTTTTCCGGAAAAATTTCTGATTGATTTTATTAGTAAAATTATTGTTTTTGAGTTAAAGTTGCGGTTTTTAAACAAAAAATATCATAAAACGTCAAAAAAACATATAATAATTGTAACATTTTTTTTAAGGGTTTCATAACCTCATATACCGATCAAAGGACTACTAATAAGTTATAAAAACAAAAAAAAACATAAGCAAGTTTCTCAATGCGAACCCAAGATTATTTTAATCTAGGATTATATTGACGGTTGCATAGTTTTCAACTCAATCCGAAAATTAAGCGAGAAATGCATTGGTCGATCGCGACTAATGATGTCCGTGAATTGACTTAGAGCCAATCAACAAATAGCAACATGAATCTCTGATTCATGACTCTAGGATCAATACGAGATTTGCCCGAGTTTGAAGTTATTTAACATGGCGTCAAATTATAAATAAGTGCTCCACTGTTATTAAAAAGAAATTTAGTAAGTTGACTATTTTTATTGGTAAAATCGGCCTGTAAATAAACTTTCTGTAATAAAAATAGTCTATTTTTTTGTCTGTTTTGATTAATTGACCAATTTAACACAGAAGTTGCAGCTACTTCTGGCTTTAATTATTTTATTTGAAATCTAAGCACCTATCATTTTTTTAAATTGTCACTCTTAATTACAACAACTTTTTATTTTTAACCGTACTCAAAAACATTATTTTATGATAGCAATTGGTTTAATTAAGAAAAACGGCATTTTTTTTTCTTTTCTGTAGGTGTTGTAATACATTTTATATTCCGTTAAAATCAAATTATGCGTTTATATTACAATACAAAATAAAATAAAAAAATAAAAAACATTATTTGAATATTTATAGTTATGTCATTTGATATTTTGTTTATAATTTTAATATACTTTTTACAAAAAAAAATTAAAATTACAACTTCTGTTACAAGTTTTGCTATAAATAAATATAATAAAATATTGCTTATAACACAATAAAAATAATGCTTCTAGCAAAAATGTAATGTAAGTATTTATTTATTTATTGAACTTTTAAATGCAAAATTAAATTATTATTTAATTAAAATTTCATTTTTTCTTAATATATTACACTCTCCAGTTGTCAACAATGTGCAGCGCACATTCACATTTTATTTATATTTTAATTTGTAATACTTTTCTTTGTTTCAATTCTTTTTTAAAACAATTATACTAGGCTATAAGCATTATTTTTATTGTATTAGGAACAAAACTATTGTTTATAGCATTTTAATATTTTGAAATTCTTATTTTTTTTTTGTAAAACATATATTAGAGATAAATATTGATTTCCTACTTTCAATAATAACAAAATTGTTGTGTACAAAAACTTTTAATCAGAGTCTGGTTGAAGTAGAGCAGGGGTGGCCAAACCAAATGATCTTGCGAGCCACTTTGAAAATGCATCACATCTCCACGAGCCGCATATAAAATTATATATCCATATATTAGATTTAGACACACAATAGACATTTTTTTGGAGTAAAAAATTGAAACATTAAATATAATTTAATTATTCAGCAAACTCTAAACCTTATACTCTTTGCAACATTAATATACGAAGCTATAAAGAAAAGTCAAAAAAGAGCCAAAGACACAAAGATAGGATATAGAAAAATGGAACAAATTGAAATTCAAATCTTAATGTTTGCGGATAACATGATATTAATAGCAGACAAAGAAGAGAAACTACAAGGTAACATAAGAATATACAAAAAATAACTAAAAAAAAATAGGCACGGAAATAAACACGAGTAAAACAAAGACAATGGTAGTAGCGACAAAACCCAAGTAGCACAAGATAAAATTGGATCGACAAATAATTGAACAAGTAAAATATTAGAACTACCTTGGTACAGTAATAAAAAAACAAGAAATATAGACATGGAAATAGATGGAAGAATTGGAAAAAGAGAAAGAATATTTAATGCACTAAAAAAACAATTTTTGGGGAAGAAAGAAATAACAAAGACAATTAAAACAAAAATATACAAACAGTAGTAAGATTAGCCCTAATATACTCGAGCAAATCTTGGACAACAACAAAAAAAAAACAAAATTAATACAATGGAAATGAGATTACTAATAAAAATTAAAAAAAGAAACAAAAAAAGATAAAGTGAAGAACTCGGAAGTAAGAAGTAAACTAAAAATTAAACCTATAAAGACAGTAATAGTGGAAACAGCTAGGATGGCTAGGAGTCATACACTGATAGATGGAACCAGAATAACAAACAAAATACATGAATTGGGAAAAGGAGAAAGAAGGAAAAAAACAAAGTAGGACGGCCTAAAAAGAGCTGGTCCAAACAGGCCCACAAATTAACAGAGAAAAGATAAGTAGAGTGGAGCGAGATAGCAGAAATTACCTAAGATGCACAAACTTGGAAAAAAAAACAAAGAAGTTAAAAGGAGCAAAAATAAACATAAATGCAAAAACAATTGGATTACCAACACTATAATACACAAAGGGAATTCTTTAAAAGATATGTTATGGTTAATTAGTAATTTTAATGATGCTGAACTAATATCTTCATATTACATATCTCCGATTACCGAACACGATATAATAGATGCAGGTTTAACTAACAATAATGTTAAAGGTCCATATGATGTATCAATGAAGATAATAAAAACATTAATAGAAGATCTAATGTCACCACTAGTTTTTATGTTTAATATTGGTCGATTGATGTAGGTGTTTTTCCATCAATTCTAAAAATAGCTTTGGTTAAACCTATTTAAAAAAAAAGGTGATCAAAGTTTAGTGAGCAATTACAGACCTATATCCAAACTATTCTCAGTACGTTAATTATTTGAAAAAATAAATTTAAATAAAATTTTCATGTTATTAAAAAAAATTGATCTTTCAACAAAATCGCACATGGTTTTACATCTGATAGGTCAATTGAAACAGCTGCCTGTAAGTTGATTAATTTTATTATTCGAGAAGTAGATCAAAATAAACACTATAATGTATTATTTTACAACTTATCTCGTGCATTTGATACCATCAACATTAATTTTGTTTTATCAAAACTAGAAGCTTTAAGATTTTGAGGAAATTTTTTAATGCTAATCAAATCTTACCTAAGTGATAGAAAATTATATGTCAATGTTAACAACCATTAATCTCATACATCTAACGAAACGCTATGTGTTCCTCAAGGATCTGTGCTGGGTTTATAGTTGTTTTTATAATTTATTAATGATCTGCCAGAATCGTTTCTAAATAATCTTGTCATTTTGTATGCAGACAATACAGCAATTGAAATTTCTGCACAAAACTAAGAGAACTTAATAAATAAAACAAAAGTTGTTATTTCAAAATTTAACAACTGGTGTAACCAAAATTCATTGTTTGTAAATGAATCAAAGACGCAATGCATTTACTTTTCAAAACGTAAACAAATGCCAGAAAATACAGAACTAATAATAAATAACGAAAAGTACACATACAGTGACAACTGCAAACATCTTGGTATATTTCTCGACAGTAAACTTAACTGGAGTACACAGGTAGACTATGTATGTAATAAATTAAGTAAAACATATTATGCTATACTTTCATTAAAATCATGTTGCAATGAAAAAAGCATTTTAAGTCTTTATTATGCATTGGCCTAATCGTATATGTCAAAGAATGTACTCATTTGGGGTAAAGCGGTAACTTATGAACGGGTTTTTATACTTCATAAGAAAATCATACGACTAATTTATGGACTACCGTATAGAGAGTCATGTAAACCTATCTTTAAAAACACTCATATACTAACTTCTCCAAGTATATATATTTACAAAACTCTTTGTTACATACACTTAAACCAATACAGGTTTCAACTTCTAAATCATACCCATAATTATCACACACGGAATGGAAATAAACTACTGGTTGATAATCATAGAACAGCACTTTTTGAGCAATTTTATTTTTTCCAAGGAATCAAAATGTATAATTTTCTGGACATCAACACTAAACAATTTAATTATACCCGATTTAAATTTAAACTGAAAAACTTATTAGGGCAATTTCATTTCAAACGGACCAGAGCTGGGGTGCAGAGAGGGTGCATTGAGAAACTTGCTTATGTATTTTTTTTTTTTAGTTTCTATAACTTATTAGTACTCCTTTGATTGGTGTATGAAACTGTTAAAAAAATTCTACGATTTTTTAAAGTTTTTTTGACGTTTATTAACTTCCCAAAAACCCAAATACACAGCACAAATTTATATTTTCCAATTAATTTACATCTAAATACGTCAACTACGGCGGTTAAACAAATTTAAAAAATGCTTCTTTTTGCCCAGCCCACTGGGACTTGAACATGAAATGGCGCTAGATTTGGATTCTACAAAAAAATTCTGATTGATTTTAATAGTAAATTTATTGTTTTTAAGTTAAAATAGCGGTTTTTAAACAAAAAATGCGATTAAGTTAAAAAACGCCAAAAAACTAAAAAAAATCGTAGATTTTTTTTAAGGGTTTTATACCCTCATATACCGATCAAAGGACTACTAATAAGTTATAGAAACTAAAAAAAAATACATAAGCAAGTTTCTCAATGCACCCTCCCCCAGCTCTGGTCCGTTTGAAATTTAATTTCCCATTAATGAAAAATGCATACTACTCCACAAATAAATTTTTAAATAATTGCTGAGGTTGTATACTTATTACTTGATTGTTTCTTTTTGACACTCTCATCTAATTTTTGTAGATATTTGTTGTATGTATATGTAAATAAAACCAACACATATAAAATGTTGATAACATAACAAGGATATCAATTAATGAAAACGGCTACACGGAGTACAAGAACAAGCAAAAAGAATAAAATATCAATATTAGATCATATAATTACAAATAAACCTGTACTAATGGAAAGTTTTGAAATAAAATATGCCCATACTCAGATCACCATGCAATACTGACAACATTAAAGACAAAACAAATAAATATACAATAACAAAAAATAGAAAATAAATTACGACAATATTAAAAAAACTTTGCCAAAATAGTTAAAGAGAATCAAATTCAAACGTTTGATAAGTTAACTGAAATAATGACAAACCGAATAGAAACTAATACTAGAGAAATACAACTTAAATATAAACAAGAAAATGACTGGATTAATACCGAAATACTTGACATAAAAAAAGAAATGATCTATATAAAAGACACAAACAAACGTCATAATCAAACAAAACTACATTAAAATAAAAAACTACGATGATAAAAAAGTAAATGAAAAGAAAAAATGTACTATAAGAATAGAATAGATCGTGTACAAGATAATCCTAAAAAGACATGGAAATGAAATAAATCAAATTATAAAAAATAATAAAAAAAATATAAAGATATAATAACAATCGCATAAGAAAATGGAACCATACTTATACATTCGAATGACATATCAAATACAATAAACACGTATTTTGCAAATATTGAAAAAAAACCTTGAAAATAAAATGACAAAATCAAACATAATCACATTACGATAAAATATAGAATCAAGCATAACATTTGATCAAACTACCGAAGCAGAAATTGAAAACATTTTTAATAAACTCAAAGAAGGAAAATATAACAACCGAAGTCATTAAAACTGTGAAAGATGACCTAATACCAATAATTACAAAACTGATTAACACCACAACACAACAAGGTATATACCCAGAATGTCTGAAACCAACAGTTATCATACCCATATTTAAAAAAGGAAATAAACAAATGCCGGAAAACTGTAGACCTATAGCATTACTATCTGTTATAGCTAAGATAGTCGATAAAATTATCTATGAACGGATACTCATACATGTGAAATCACATAATATTATAAATACTAGACAATATGCATTCCAAAAACAAACCGGTACAAGTACGGACATAATCCACAACATCAATATTGCACTCGATTTAAGAAAAGAATGTCTTACAGTATTTATAGACATGCAGAAAGCATTTGATACTGTATGTAAACAAAAATTATTACAAAAACTGGAAAAACTGGGAATTCGTGGGAAAGAACTAGATCTAATTAGAAGTTTTCTAAAATACAAAACTTTACAAACAAAGATCAAAAACATACTAAGTGCCGTAAAATACAGCGATGCAATGATACAAGTAACTTTTGAATCAACAGAAAGTTAAACGTTTATACTATTGAACTCTAATTTCAATCAATTATTAACAGCCATTAAAATAATCTTACAAGAGTTGAACAACATAGAAAATGCTATTGCTTTTGCTAAAGTTAATATCAATTATTACTCATGATGAGATAAGGAATGAATTAATTAAAAAAAATTCACAAACAAAACGGTACAAATTGCCATATTCTCTGGAAAACGACAATATTATCAATTATTATTTAATAATAAATATTAAAGGATATATAACCAAAAATCAAGTTATATTTCTACTGCAAATACCTTTAGTAAAAACGATACAATATACATATTAGCAAATGTTTCCATTACCAATGTTAAAACAAAACCTGTATCACACAATTATTCCAAAAACCAAATACCTTATCCTAAGTGAAAGACGATATGAACTGTTAAACATCTAATGTACAAATGTTAACATAATGAACTATTTGTGTCAATCAGAAACAACAAAGTTAGTAACAGACAACAATCCTTGTGAAGTTGCTGTATTAAAACTTCATAAAAAACTATCAAGATTGCAAACCTACAAAATGCCAACTATCAAGAACAAAAATACAAAAGCTGAATGCTTACCAATGGATTATAATTGCACCAACCGACACCACAGTAACTAGCAAATGCCAAGAAGATGAAGATAAATTAGTCTTATATGGAACTTATGTAATAACTATTCCAACGCAATGCGAACTTCATATTGAAAAAGATGTTCTGAAAACTCACCAAACTAGCAGTAGACAAGTAAAACATATCAATCTGCCCAACATTCAAATGCCAAAAAGTCCGAATAAAGACAACAAAAAAGCAGAAATGATTCTAATCCAACTGGACAACATCCACCTGGACAAGCTAAAAGAAATAGATAAAACCCGCAAAACCCCAAATTGATTCGATTGATTCTATAAACTTTCATTAGGACAACATTAGTTTATATACTATAATTCTATTTACAATTATTATTATGTTAATTCTGTATTTTATGAGAAATGTATATCCACACCTAAAAAAAAGGTTAATGGTAATGTAAAGAAGGTCATTAACCCTTTATCAAAAATTGAACTAAAAAAATTAGGGTGATTAACCGTAATTTTTCCTCTTATGTGGGGAGGTGTTATACTGTGTTACATAAATAACCACGTGCTGCCAAGTGGCGCGACAGCACCTGCAGCTTGCTCAGCAGTGTCGCAAATAACACATTCTTTTTACACGCTGATTTAGTAACAGATATAACAACGCAACATATTAATATTATTCATTACGCTCACCGTTAGTAACTAGTGTTCTCTATTAATCTTTTTTCAAATATTTTGTCCCTTGTTTTAAAATATAATTTATCATGCTATATTTTAAATTATAATACAGCAACTGATAGAAAAAAAAATGCAGTTTATGTTGTTACTTTATTGTACAACATTATATTAAAGACAATTCAAAATTTTACTTAATTTTAAAATACGAATTAAACTTTAAAATGTATTATTAAACATTCTGTTAATTGAAAAGCTGTGGTACAATCATCAGCTGATGTAATAGCAGTCAAGCATTTATACACTGGACTATTTTTATTAATTTTTAAGTTTATGGATCCATCTTTTTTCATTAGACCAGTTGATTTGTAAAAACATGCCAAATAACATTGTACTTCACGTTTAACTGGGGTACCAGGTTTGTACGACACCATTTCAGCCAGATCCTCTTTGGTTGCGCCACTACTTGCAAGGCATTCGGATTCTATGTCCGGTATCTGCAACATATTTTTTAATTAATGTTTCACAAGTTTAATATTAATTATGTTAAGTTAAATTTAATTCTTATGTTATGTATAATATTATTTTAAATTATTATTTTCTAATAATGATTTTCTGTTTTGTATATTTGCTTTTGAAATAATAACTATCTAAATGAAAAAAAAAAATAATAATAATAATATCGATGTAATTGTATCTGAAGTACAAATAATTTTGTCGTTCTGAGAGTCTTGTATGAGCTTAAAGGTTCCTGCTTGTAGTCATCAACACTTGTAGGTTTTTATATCAACTTGTGTTTTAAAGTTCCGTTAAATTTTTTAATAAATTACCTAATTCTAACACTATTTAGTATCACATTGCAGACAACACTAGACTTTGAAAATTGTGTTACCTTATATTATAAAAAAAATATTGAATACTTTTTTTAACTTTTATTTTTAATAATTGGAACTCAAACTGCAGAAAACGCCTATTTATACATAAGTACATTTACCGCTTCTGTTAAAATTGTTGTTAACTAACATGACAATTTTTTTTTTTTAATTTTACACTAAAAATGTGTATTTTCGTGGTTTAGATTCTGTATGCCAATTCATGACAATTACAAACAAATTTGAACAAAAACTGTATAAAAATTCAAATAATTAATATTGCACCTAGTGCTGTCTTCTAAAACCGTTATTAGTTAACAAAGGTTTTAACAAAATTGTACTAAATTAATTAGTTTATTCAATTATAATCCTACAAACGTCAAACTTGCACGTTATTACTGTAGCATCATATAATAATAAAAAAAATAATTTAACATAAACAATTAATATGTATTTAAATCTTAAAAAAAATACCTCAATGCTTTCACTGCTTGCAATGCTTTTACTGCTTTCACTGCTTTGTTGAGGCAATGCATAGATAATGCATGGCAAAGCTAGACAAAGTAATACCCACTTCATGTTTGGAACTGTTGAAATTGTACATTTTTGTTCTTAATTTATACTAGCTGGTTACGTAAATATTCAACATTTCTTATCGTATTTTTGCAGAATATATTAAATGTTTGAACGTAAACAATTAAAGCTTATATTTAAATTTGCCAAAAATAATAACTAAACATATATTTCATAAATATTTATTAAAATGCATCAGCTATTCATTGTCTACAACATCCATACCTCTCTCTAGTAACAAGATTAAAACGAGTTGAAACATTATAAAAACAAAGACAAACACTAATTCAACTCTATAACACATCATACATATTCATACTAGTGAAAATATAAAGTGTAATAAAAAATCATGTCCTTAATTTTTTGTGCATAATATCAATCATGGTATTGTTCAACCACATGTTGTTGGTGTTTATATTATTTAATTTAGGCTCCAAGAAGATGCTTATCATTGATATGTAGCGCTCACCGTTGACGGTTATAGCAATGCTAGTTTTGTTTTGGAAAATGTCTGTTCCGATAATTTTGCCAAACCAAAATCCGCATCAAAAGAGTTCTTTATTTTGATGCATTTTGGGCTAGTATATTTTGTGTGGATTGGTATTGCTTTAATGATGACAATTTTGTTTGTTTATATATCAATTTACTCAAAATTGAGCTACGCTGCTAAAATTAATTTTCTGAAAAAATTTGGATTAACTCTCAACTGCTCCAAAGCCTAATCAAATTGGTTTTGGTGTTTTGGCGTTTTGGTTTTTCAAATTGTCTCAAACATCTCAGTTGCTGTTAGAGATTGGATAAACTTTTGTTTTTAAGTAACCATAAATCTTTGTATGCTTGTGGTAAAGAATTTTTTAATGTACCTACATAGTTGCGTACAATACAGCACCAAATCTTGCAACAGTGTTGTTGGGGAAGGAGAAATATGTTGTACGCAAAGTATGCCAACGCTACTGTCCCCCGCAGTGTTGCCGCGACCGTTGTGGAAAAAAAATTAGATTTCAAACACGATGTAGAATTGGCACTACTTAACCAATTTCAACATCCTACCCACGCAGATGGCTTTCACCACGTGCCATCTGCCTCAATTGGTCCGGTGACAAATGGCGCCCAACGTGCGAGGCACAACGTATGCAGTTTGCATACAAAAAACAAAACCCTCAAAAGGTAAAACAAACGCCAAATTGGCAGCCACAAAATGTGTATGGGAATAGGTTCTACAACACAATGTGGACAAACTCAATTCAACCAACAAACATGGGGCAACAAAACTAATACGTTATATAGCAACCCTAACCACCAGCTTTTTGAAAGGAACACAAAAATTACGATGAATCTTCAGGCCAAATGTTAGCACAAGGACTTAGAAACTTGGAAACACATAACACGCTGAATGACGACGTTCTAAAATTCAGCGCACAACCCCACGAAGATTCAATATTATACTTTCAAAGGTTGGAAAGACTTATAATAAAACAACACGTACCAAACAGATCGCAATACAGTGTGCTTATGAAAAGCCTGAAAGGCGACGCTCGAGCATACGAGGATCAGTTCCTAAGCAAGTCGAATTACAAACTGTCTAAGAAGAGGTTAATACGTATGTATGCCGACCCTTGACAAATTCCACATTTGGCTGGAACCTTGGTTAACACGATACAGAATCCACAAGAACCAGTAGAGAGATTTTTACGACGACAAACGGCACTGTACAAGCGAGTCTACCCAGATCACCCAGAACAAATGATGACCGATACGCTGACGACCTTGGTAGAACTAAGACTGCAACAGTTCTTAGAATTAAATCAGTATAACACGCTAGAACAACAGGAAACGAAAACAGGGCCGGAGATTTGGAAAAGAAATAAACAGGCTTCTGGCCCGAGCATACCAACAAAAAGCATGGAATACAAACACCAGCAAAAGCGTGGTAGTTACAGGAGGATATAACCTACTACCAAAAATAAAAATATCCATGAAGGGCCAACCAAGAAATGTCCTGATCGACAGCGGAGCAAGTGAAAATTTCACGAGAATAACACTGTTCAAAGAAAACAAATCCACAGTCGGTCAACCACCGCCACATTACACACTACAGGCAACGCCACAGCCACGGTCAAGATAGGTGAAACCGCACAAGAAATTGAATTTGTAGTTGCCTCTCAACTAGGTGAAAAGATCATTCTGGGCCATCCGTGGTTGTTAGAAAACGATGTCAGCATAGACTACACTAAAAAATGTCTACATTTTGGTTGTCATTGCCATTGCTACTATCTACTAGACGCAACCCTTAGAAAAATAGCAGCAACACCAACGGAAGTGCCAACAACGTCTCACGCGTTCCCGGACTATAAACAGTTAAAAAACTGTTACACGAGTTTAAAAAATTGTGCTAAAAAACTTTTCCACTGAGCGCACACCGCGTTACTCCTACAACGCCAGCACGAAAAGTGTAATTTACCAACAGGTTAACGAATAACTCCGTCCGGAATAATTGAACCGAGTACGAGTGACTACTGTGCATTAGACACTCAAAGATTTCAAACCCGCGCGTGTGTTCACAAAACTGGACTTAAAATCTAGCTATTGGCAGATTCCTATAGACGAAGCACATAAACTCTATACCACGTTTGCGACACCCGACGGAGTAACATATCAGTTCCGTGTTATGCCATTTGGGCTTAAAAACACCACCGCGACGTTTTAAAAATTGATGTCGCGAGTGCTAGCGGAAATACTCGGAAAATTCGTGCTGGTGTACTTAGACGATTTATTAATATACTCGGAAAATCACAAAGAACACTTGGACCACATCCGACGAGTTTTTGAAAGACTACAAGATCACGGAGTACAGTGCGGGTTAAGCAAATGCAAGTTTGGGAAAGACACGATGGAATACTTAAGTCACTAAGTAACCGCGGACGGGAACTTACCTCTCAAACATCACTTGCCCTTGATCAGGGATTTTGAACGCCCGAAAACCCGAAAACAACTACAAAGCTTCCTGAGCACGTGTAATTGGCTCCGCAAGTACGTACCAAACTTTTCGGCAGCGGCAGGACCGCTCATGGCCCTACAAGGACCCAAGAAACTGTTCCGCTAAGACACCGCAGCAGAGAAAGCCTTAAAAGATGTCAAAACCTTATTGGACCAACCACTACAATTATTACGGCCATAACCAAGGTTAAGATTTATATTACAAACGGACGCTTGCAACACAGGAATGGGAGCTGTGTTATATCAAGAAGATGGAGGACAGCGACGAATAGTCTCGTACTACAGCGCACGTCTGAATGAAAGCTAACAAAAGCTCTACTTAAACAAGCTCAAATGCATGGCCATATTATGGGCTATAAAGAAGTACCGTCTATATCTGGAAGACGCACCAGTTACGTTGCTCACAGATAATAAACCTCTAATATGGTTAAAAAAATCAACCAACATCAACGCCAAATTTAAAAGATGGTTGCTTGTCTTTCAAGAGTTTTTAGTTACAATAGAACATACTCCAAATGCTATAAATCACTTATCTGATGCGTTTTCAAGAAATCCGGGCCCAGAATTTGTCGGAGGAGATATAGATGATGTCGAACACCTACTACCACCTGGACCAGCGACCCATACTCTCTGTTAAATTGCAGATACAAAAACGAAAAGATGCAACTCAAAGTTTTGCGAGATGAGACGCTGGCAGCCATGATGCAACGTTATCAAACGACTTTCCCACAAACACAAAAAATCATGAGGCAACACCGAGAAATGTTACTAGACCCTGAATTATTACCAGAAGAAGACATTGGATATAAGGTGGGCAAAGTGAAAAATTTTACGCACGCTGGACGGGCACGACCAGCTGGTAGTACCACCTGATGCCAAGCAAGAGGTGTTAAAATTCCATCACTCAAACGACACCGCTGGTCACCCAGGTAGAGATGAAACTCTAGCAGCAATTCTTCATTTTACTGGCACCAGGTCAAGAAGGACGTACAAACCTTTGTACGAGAATGCATAGTGTGTGCCCGAACCCAAACAGGACACGCAGGAGCAGGAAACCCGCTGCTATCTCATTCCAACAGCAAACCCTGCAAACAAATTGCTATAGACTACGTCGGACACCTGAACGTCACACGAAACGGAAACAAATTTGCCCTCACCATTATGGACATGAACACCAGGTGGGTTGAAGCAATACCCGTCTCTGCCGCAACAAGCAACATAACTATCAAATTGTTAGAAGAAAAGGTCTTTTACAGAAACGGTAGCAGACACTTTGAGAATGCAGTAAAAAGGTGAAAGTGCTTGTATCAAACAACAGCCACATACTACCCCTAGACAAACCCAGTTGAGCGTAGACACGCAGAGCTGAAGAAAAGACTTAGAGATCTGTTAGAGCAAAATCCGCAAAAACAATGGGACAAACTCTTGAGCCTAGCAATGTTCCATAACAACAGGCGCAGTAGTGCAGCCACGGGCCAGATCCCAAGCAAATTACTTCAGGGGCAAAACATCCAACAACCCGAAGGATGGGATAATACAGATAGAGCTGAAGACAATTAAAATCCAGACTACAGAGAGCTAGACAACGGCAAACATCGTACCAACAGCACCGTTACCCACGGCAAAAAAATGCGGCAAAGGTCTACTAGCCAGGAGGTATAGTAATGGTTAGGAGCCAAGCTCGAAGCTTAGCAAACAAATGGTTAGGCCCAAAGAAAATAATAACAACAGCAGGCGGGCATTGTTATTGGATTGAGGATTCCATGTACCAACCCCCCGCAAAGTTTTGTTTATACGACATAAGACCAGATCTAACGGTTAACAACGTCTCCAAAGTTACCTCCAGGATTGATTTCCTGTCGATGAAAACGGTGGAAAACTGTTACGGCTACCAGGCAGCGCTGCTTACCCTAAGCAAACACTACGTTCTTGCTCCTTTCGAAAACGCGTCAACCAATGATGGCAAAGTGTTGGTGGTTAGTCTTACCAAAACACCGACAACAAACCCTTCACTCGACGACTGGAGATTTCGTCCGACAGCAAGTACAATGTCCAAGCAGCAACCAACTAATTTCTTCTACACAAACTTTATGGCGACCCCTGCAATAAACCTGGCTTATTCTACTGGAGAATTTACAACGACCCCAGCAGCGGACATGGCAAATCTTATGGGAGATGACTTGACAACAACCCTTGCAATGAACATGGTTTACGAATCGAGATATGGAACGATGACGACGTCTGCTACAAACCCGGCTTACGCAACCGGTTTATCCACGACGATGATGACACCGAGTGCACTACCCCCGCACTTTGCCTTCTTTAATTTTTATCAATATTTGAAAGGTGACCTTCAGTCACCTGGCACAACCCTTACCCACCATGCTGGAACATTACTAGCGTAGATAGAATAGATTTCAAACACGATGTAAAATTGGCACTATTCAACCAATTTCAACATCCCTTCCATGCAGATGGCCTCTACCATGTGCCATCTACCTGAATTGGCACTTCCCGTTTCCACTATGAAGAGGAGTTTGGTGACACCTGTCCTGGTCTAGACAGTTTGACTTGAGTTGGAGTCCAGTTCCAACTCTAGTACCAGCACAGCCATCTGGAATCTCTAATATAATTGCCTGTGCAAGTGTTATATTTTTCCTGTTGGCCAGTTAAGGTATAGGAGTCCGTTTGTATCTTCTGGTTTCCCGCTGCTAAGGAAGTTTTGTAGGCCTTAGCAACCCCCTCGTTGCCATCCCTTTATATCCCTACAACTGTGATTATTCTTTGTAAACGTTACAATTTTTTAGAAAAACTCTACCAATCTGTGTGTGCAGCTCTGACTTACTAAAACTTTAGCTCTACTAACGTTTTTGTTCTGAAATCAACCAAAACTTTACATTAAAAAGTCTTTTAGTTTGGGTCCTTATTCCGTTCTTATAGCTTCATGCTTAAATTTAACTCGTTTATAAACTTATGAATGATTTCACAACTTCTTTTATTATGCCTGTGATGTATAAATAATGAAAACCGGAAGTAGCTGCAACTCCTGTGTTAAATTTGTCAAATTAATCAAAACAGACAAAAAAAATTAGACTATTTTCATTACAGAAAGTTTATTTACCGGCCGATTTTACCAAAAAAAAAATAGTGAACTTCTTTAAATAACAATGGAGCAATTATTTGCAATTTGTTGTTTGTTTTCTGATGAAAATCGTGTGTCCGCTTAAAATCAACACAGTGATAAAAAAATTGTGGTAAAAATTTGCGGCATTTTTTGCAAACACACAATTTGCAAAGATAGTTATATTTTCAAAACAAAAGCAACAACTTAATATTCTGAAACTGTGAATTTTTTGCGATTGGATTTGTCTATATGCTGTAAGAATTTCAAAATGATCTTATAAGTACTTTGCGAGATAATGAATTTATGAATTTATTAGATAGTATACAGGGTGTTCAAAAAAGAATGTAAAATATTTAAGGGGGTGGTAGTACAAACCACAACAAAGAAAAAATTAGGATGCTAACACTGCACGCTATTAGTGAAACCAAATCTCCTTTAGACAAAGATGTCGTGCCTGTTTGAAAATGATAGAAGGGCACTTCAAACATTTTCTATATCTCTGTTTTTTGTAAAAATATACCCCCTTAAATATTTTACATATTTTCAATCTGATTTAAACAGTCATTAAATAACAAACAAAAACGGCTGCACGGCAACAGATTATTTAAAGAATACATTCAATTTTATTTTAATTTGTAAAAATTTAAATATAAGCCATAATTGTTAAAAATATGAATACCAATCTAATATATTTCGCAACTATACGATAAGATTAGTTTGTATATTTAATAAACATCTAATATAAATTTCAAAAAAATCGGTACAGTTTCAACAACAGTTCTAAACATGAAGTCGTTACTACTTCATTTAGCTTTCCCATGCATTATCTACGCCTTCCCTCACTATCGTAGTGATGAAGATATTAACAACAAACTTGAACGGGTTTGTAGTATTTAGTATTTAATTAAATAAAAATTATTTTATTTTATATATAAAAATATGTTACAGATGAAGATAGAATGCTTTGCAAGTAGCGGCTTAACTTTTGAAGAATTACAAGAGAATAAACCTGGTATATTTGACAAACGAGAATATCAATGTTTCATGGCCTGTTTATTTAAAGCAGATAATATATTGAACCAAGACGGGTCCATAAACAAAAGTCATAAAAGTTTTTTAGTTTTTCCTGAAGATAGTAAATACCAACAATGCTTGAACATTACAGAAAGCGATGTCTGCACAACGGCTTATAAATTAATAAAGTGTTTAAGAAGCAACAGTGTTTAAATTGTTATTACTAGTAATTTGTTCAAAACTTTTTTATATTCATACTCATTTTTACTTTAGTTCAGAATGTGTTTATTTTTTTTAATAAAACTTTGTAAGTGAATAAAATAAATTTGTTTACTACTACTAATTTTATAATTTTATAATTTGTTTGCGCATTTCACTACATGTTTTCTACTACATTATGTGCTGATTTTAACAAATACCAGCATCCAAGAAAAATATTTTTTTAAATTAAGTGGGCAGATTTGTTTGTTTGTTTTTTGTTTGCATAATTTTACCACTATTATTTATAAAAAAAATAATTAAGTTTAATGTCAAAAACATTTTAGTTTGGTAAAAAGTACACATGAATTTAGATTAAAGATTCACATACAGCAAACTGTTATCAAAATTAATATACTAACACAAACACTAAAAAAAAAAATTGTTAATAAAAAAATTAAAACCGACAAGGTTAAATCTTATAAATTTTCCATCACACCGTGCGTTTATTATTTAATTAAACACTAATTTTATGCCTAACCGCCATATAATGTCAATGTATCCAATTGCATAATTTTACAACAAAGTCTTTTTATTTGTTTTGTTTCATTTTGCACTTATTCCACTGCGATCCATTCCTGCCGGTCTGCTTCTTCTAGTCTTGTGATGCCAAAACTCCTATAAGTACATCAAAATATAGTATACTAAATTAACAATTTCTAAGGTATTCTATAATAGTATAAGAGCTAGCAACATTGAAAAAAAAATCATTTTAGGTCGGCTAGTTTTTGAATACTTCTCATCCTTATTAACGATAGGTAAGAACGCGCCGAGTCTGGCAGCTAGGAGCGGTTGCGTATACCTGTGCGCAGCCCAAGTACAGGTAAAATTGAGCATTTTCAAAAAAAAATTTGTTTGATAATTTTATTTATGTCACTTTACCAATATAAATCTGTCTTGCCAGGCAGTATTACCATCGTTAACATCGTTCCCGACACAATTTAAAAAAATTAAAAAGTTATAATTTTAATAACAATTTAATATATTGTAATTCCATAATAAAAAACATACTGTTAATTTGACATACAGAAATTCGGTTGTTTAATTAGCAAATTGATAATTTTAAGTCAAAAAATAGGCAAGTTGAAGAGTGCAGCATGTAATTCCTCGGGTGCGTAACAGAAAAAATAATACAAAGAAGATGATTAATTGTGCTCATTCCATCATCGTTTCACAAAAAAATAATGAGTCGTCATCATCGCTATCACCATTTCTATCATCATTGTTGTCTTCGCATGTATTGTCGTCTTCTAGAACCTGAGTATCAGTAAAAGAATATATTAGGAAATATTAGCCAGTTGATAAATGTTTGTAGAAAACTTCAAATTTTTTTATCAATAAATATTTACCTTAGAGTATAATGTTGGCAACCAATGATGGTATCTAATCTTCGATAAACCAAACAACATCAAATTGATTATTCTTAATGGTCCAACCAGAAGCTTCTGGAGATAACAAAGTTGGATATTTTAAGTAGGCGTTGCTTCAAAATTTTGCTACATATCAAACTCGTAATAAATGCGTGGTAGGCCCGCAAAGCTTTACATATGTTACTGCCAAGTGTAGTATGCAATTTATTGATAATGAGATATTGCTGGTGATTTCCAGTGCCAATATGTACCCATAGTTTTAAAGAAGCGTTCAGATGCTTGTTTCCGAGAAGTATAATTATTATATCCGAGTCCGAGCACCATAACACAACTTTAGCATCAAAATCAATTTGGCAAATATGGTATATTATACTACAATCGGCCTATTCATGTTTTTCACAGGATAATGATTCCTCTTCGGTCTGAATAACATTGTTGTCTTTAACTCGATAGCTATAGCATTTATTCCAACTAACGTAAATAGTTTTGTTGCCAATAAAAGGTGCCATATGATTATTAGCTCAGTGGTCGATGAAAAACTTTACAATTGTTTCTTTAAATTTGATATTTTTGAGCTGAACAGTAAAGTTGCGTGGACGTATCTGGTTATGTTCAATTGAATCCGGGCTGGTTGACTCTTTGCAATGTGCACTCTCTTAATCTTTTAATAAAGGTGTAAAATACTAATAAAATACTTTGGCAATACGCTTTGCTTTAGAATTGGTAATCATGCTAAGAAATTTTTTAGAGACAGCGTCAAAGGTTTGAGGAATTTCTGTCATAAGGTACAGCATAAAAAAACCGTCTATTACAACTATATCAACACACAGAGGATGCAAATTGTTATCAACACTCATTTTTTTTTCTATAATTTTAATCAATTGCAATTTATCTGTCTTGCAAATACTTCCATCAGCATGAAACATGAATGTTGGCACTGGTGTAAGAAGAAAAGTTAATATTTTTTGATGTAAACTTTGTGGTTCTGGGATATACCCAACATGCGACCAAACAAATCTTTTTGCAGTCATAATTCAACAATTTTATTTCTAAAATTGACCTTTCTTTTCTTTAGAGCAGCAGCAAAATTAAGTACCTTATTTTTTTTATAGGCTTGTTGAATCTATTTTCTTCTTGAGCACATTCATCTATAAACTGTTTCTCAAAGCATCACCGTTTCAATAAAAATTCAGCAACATCCGAGAAAGCAGGCCGCCCAGTCGCAATATTACGGTGAGATAGCTCAGTTATAAAGTGTTAGCGTAGCACGTTAACAGTCCGGGGATTGATCCTCAAATATGACTAAAATAATAACTTTGCTCTTTATCCACCGGGGTGATTCGGTAGTCACCTAATAAGCCGTTGGTTCCATCAACCCCCTTCATACAAGTTGTAAGACTTCTGGGGCAATGTAAAATAACTGTAAAACGCAAAATAATGAAGATAGAGATTATCTTTATCTACATTGGAATCAAATGAATTAAAAAATTTCTGCAATATCTCAATAAAGTTTGACTTGTTTAGCATAAATTTTAATTCTGCTCGGTTCTAAATTTGCAGTTACGTCTTGTAATTCCTTTAAACCACAAATATCAAGAGAGTGTGAAATTAAAGCAGCTTTTATGCTATGACTTTTTGTCCAGCGTCTGCTAACGTGCTGCTAACAAATTTGTAAAATGTGCAATGCTACTTAATTGTCTGGCTGCATTGGCATTAATTGTTTGTTCCAATGTAAGATCTATAGATATTCTAGAAAATGGTTTATCTGTTCTTTTGATGCCAAAGTAATCTTTTTTGAAATCATTTTCCAGTCCCGAGTGCGTTTCATTAACATTATTTAAATTATCCGAGTATTTCACACACGTGCATAGTTTTGCTGATTAACTATAAAAAATAAGTTACTGATATTTGGTATTATATATTTATACATTTTAAAATCACCTATACGTATGCTTCTAGAGAAACAGATGTAATAATTGATGAGCTGTATATACATCTTATAGTACTGAGCTGTCTTCCCATGGTCGCCACGTTGTGTACTATTCACATATTTTTTATATGATAAAAATAATCCAAATATTTGTTTCTTAACATTTTAAAAGATTGTCGTAAATCTGCTCTTTAAGGAAATTATATTCAACTGCTTTAGTTTTTAAAAATTGCTCAAAATGCAACATTTGCAAACCAAGAGCCATCAAAGGATGCATACGTTTACAACGATTAAAATGTTTCCCGTCAATAATCCCGTTTATCGATCCACTAGCTATAATTTTGCTTTCAATCAGCATGTGCAAATTGATTTAAAATATGCCATCGTTATGTAAAACAAACCGAGGTGTATGAACAAATTGTCAAACCTAGGCTTTTCCACAGCTTGAATTTTCAATTCATTTTTTATTATTGCTAAATCATAAGTTACTTGTACGTGAGTTTGATTACATTCCTTACCAATTTGTTGAGTCTGTTCTATTGTATTAACCACTACAGCTACATTGGTAGGTGAAGAATTAATAGGCGTTAAATATGAAACTTTTTGCTTTAAGCTCTCGTCTTTCAACAATTGACAGTTAAAGCTTGTCTACATTGGAGTGTTTGGCACATGAAAAAAATGTGAAAGCAAGTGCAATAAATTGATAGATTGTATTAATGACAATTTATCTGGAAAAGTATACTTATCTTGCTCAAGAAGAGTTAAACATCCAGACATCCTCAATTGTTTGACGTATAGAGCAATGTCGGCAACAATAGCTTCAAAGGTTCTTCTTCTTCTTTTAGATGAACCTGGCACCGTTTCATCAACATCATCACTGGCAGTATTTAGATTTTGTTCTTGACAAACAATATCATCCATATTTTGATAGATGATTCCAACTGTGTCATGTAGAGTTTCTTTTCCATTAATTGTATCGACAAACTTGTTGAAATTATCAAATGCTACCCCTGTGCATAATAACGAATTGCGAATAATGTCAGGAGAAGAAATTTGTGATGTAGCAACGAATGAAATGTTAACTTCAGTTTTAAATTTTTCTAGAGTGTTATAGTTGCAGCAATGTTCAAAGTTATTTAAAATATTAATAATCTTTCGGTTATTTGTAAGACTTTTTATAGTCATTCCAAGTTATATATTTAGACGGCTTAACTATCTCATTACTGACACAAAAAACAGCATCTGAGACTAATGAACTCGTCAATCGCCCACAATTTTCACCATCTCTTCGACGAGCACGTTTCTCTCCAATCAAGGCTTTGAAGAATTGTTCCAATATTGCCGGAATAGAACAATTGTCTTTAATTAAATCTTCAGTTTTGATGTTTGATGGAAATTTAGTTTTATCTTTATTTAAAATTGATTTCCGCAGGATTAATGCCTTCTTGTCAATCAAATCATTCTCTTCAAGACTTGCTAAGTTGTTGTTTTGAATTAAATTACTGTTTCTGTTCAAGATCACTTTATGCTTATTTTTAATTTGAATTTGAATTGTCTTTTGGAAGTGTTTCACTATCTTACTTTCATGGAAATGATTAGTTATGTAATTTGAGTCCGGTAAATTTTTTTTTTGTAGTTCAGTCTCCAAGTTGTGGTTGTAAATATCACAAAGAGATGACAATAACAAACAACCTTTTTTTTGTATAACTTGAAAATTAATTGTTGATACAATGTTATTGAAAATTTTGTTGTAGACGTCCTTATTTACGTGCCATGCATTACGTGGATTTGTTGCAACAGCTTTATTAAATTATTTAGACATAATAGTTTGCATAAATGATGATAGAAAACACTTCTACTTACAGATTTTAAAACATTATTTTTTTTTTTAAGTTTATTTATTTCTAAAACTGTCATTCATTCAATTATTCTTTTATGCAGTTTTTGATCTTTTGAGGAATGTAACGTTTGCTGTTTTCCTTTGACTTGCAGTCCTTTTCACACAAAAAAACAAACTCTTTTGATATTAATATCTTCCTCCGTAGCATTATCCTCAGGCTCTAGAATTTCTTCACTGACTGGAGTTTCATTAAAGCTCGGAGCAGCTAAATTAATGTCATTATTTGAATCATTCTTGTCAATATCAACATTACTGACTTTGATTATGGGAATATTCTCATCTAGAGTAACTTTCTGCTTATTTATTATTGAAGAATCAGCCTATGAAGAGCTAGCACAAGGTGCGCTAGAATTATCAGGATTTGGTCGAGGGGTAGATAAGCTTAATTTACGGTACTTTGACATCAAAGATGTAAAACTGCTGTAACATTGTTTATGGTATCCATCAGTAGAACTCACACAATCCGGCAACACCACGTCTATGTATTTGAGGTTAAACTTAATTCGAGCATTCAAAATATCCACACACTTATTCAATTTTTCTTCTTTAAATATTACTATTTTACCACTTTGACTGGAGCAAAAACAACATTTTTCTTTTCTGTTTTTTATTGCAACAAAATATAGCTTCTACTTTTTAAATAACACTCACGTGGTTGACGCCATCTTGAAAAGTAAGAGCTGTCACCGCTATCTCTGTCACACACCCGAGGAAGTAATGATCAATTTCCTAATTAAACAACCGAATTTCTATATGGCAAATTAACAGTATATTCTTTTATCATGGAATTACAATATATCAAATTGCCAGACATTTTAAATTGTTTTGAAAATTATTATTGTCAAAATCAACATAGTTCTTCAGAAAATCTAAATCACTTATTGACTATCTTGCTTCAGTTTCGAGATAGTCAGCAAATACAAAATATTTAAAAAAAAAAATTATTTAGCAAAAAAACACAAAAAAAACAACATTACTTTAACATGTGTGCAATGATGCAAGCTTTTGATAGTTGTCAAAACAGTTTTCTTTGGTTCGGTTAGTAAAATTTTATAAAAATACTGTTTTACAACGGAGAATAGTAGAGTAATGCTCTAGCAGTTGAGATTTTTCGACAGAAAGCAACTTTTTCGACGCGTTTTTTAGTGAAAATTTTCACCCAAATTATTATCAAAAATACAACACCTACAACCAGACGACGCAACACAACAACTTGTATTTTCTCAATAGCTTCTTGATAATGCCCAATATACTATTCTTTATATGAATATCCTATCTTTTTGTGGTCTAAAGAGTATTTACTGAAATTTTGACTAAAATTGACATAAAGTGTCAGCGTTTTTTCGGGAAAATTACAAATTTTGAAGATCGCAAAAACATGTGCATGTGTATCAAAATAGTGGTGAATATGAATTAATTCTATAAGTCTAGTGTGATTACTTTAAAGAAAGATTGAACACAAAGTAATTTAGAACTTGTGGATCAAATTTTGTTAAGATTAAAACAGTTTAAAACAGTTAGAACAGTTTAAACAAAACATAATCTTGCAATTTTACAAAATTTACAATTTTTTTTTTAATAATGTTTAAAGCTTGATATATCAAAATAAAGAATATTTTGAGCCACCGTAAACCTTTTTATTTTTTTCCAGACGCCTATAAATTGAGATTCAAAAATATGCGGTTTGACAATGACAATTTTTGAATATTAAAAAATTCTTGATATTACCCGATATACCATTACTCATATAATTAACCTTTTTTTTTGTTCAAAAGAGTATTTACTGAAATTTTGACTAAAATCGACATAGGGTGACAGACCTTTTTTGGGACCTGAAAATTACAAGTTTTGAAGATCGCAAAAACATGTGCAACTTCCAGCATCAAAATAAGAGTGCATACGTATTGATTCTATAGGTTTTGTGTAATCACTTTAAAAATTAATTTCACACGTAGAAATCTAGACCTCGTGGATCAAATTTGGTTAAGATTTGACAAAGTTAGAACGGTTTAAAAAAAGCAAAAAGAATAATGCTTGAAGCTTAATATATCAAAATTACTGCTACGATATTAA
The DNA here is from genome assembly GCA_963932245.1 of Tachinus rufipes. NCBI lineage: Eukaryota > Metazoa > Arthropoda > Insecta > Coleoptera > Staphylinidae > Tachinus > Tachinus rufipes. Next base: position 16,779,675 of record OZ010748.1, on the reverse strand, counting down.
ACAAAAAAATATGGGTTTTAAAGTACATGTAATTAGGAATAAATTGAACCATTGTGGACCTTTTTATCTTTTTCTAGAAGATCAAAAATTGAGGTAAAAAATAAACTAAAAAAGACGTTTTATTCTGAAATTTCAAATGTGTGTCATTTTGAACAAGCAATATTCTAAGGTCTAAAATTTTGGGAATTTTTTTTTTTAATCTATATTTTGATCCCTGAAAATTTGAGCAAAATCAAAGTGGTCGACTTTTTCAAATTAGTCAAAAAGTAATGGAAATACTCATATACATATATTAATCAAAGATCTTAGTAACTGCTTAGAAAAAGATACGTAATATCACAGTTGTTTACAGATTATCATAGTTTAAATCAAATAGATTTCCCTGTTTTTTAGCCACTTTTTTTTTAGCTTTTTTTTTTTGTCTGCATTATGGCTTTTACTTGTTTGGCGATGGTCTTCCACTTTTTTTTTTGCTTTTGAGCATATAATGGACAATGTTTGCAGTATTTGTCAGTTCCTGTCCTGTGCTCAGTATAGAACGCTCTTCTTAGTTCATTTTGCGCACTGGAGGATAATGTGTCTACCTTCCCCTCGCAAAACAAGCAGTTGTACGGAGCAAAAATTTTAAGATAGAAAGAGCAAGATAAGTTAGAAGCTATTCAAACAAAATACTGGAGATGGGTAGTAAGGTTAAACAACAGCAGGATAGCGTGCAATGAGGTATGAAAAAAGAGAGAGAGAGAGAAAGGAATAAATGTAAAATATTACAAAAGTGAAAAATGCAAAAAAAATAATATCGTGCAGAGAAAAATATTTTAACAGGAATGGATATGCTAGTGAAGAAATAAAAAGATTGAGAATAGATATTGTATAAGTATGTGGATAAAAGTTATTATGAGAGATAGAGATATACAAGTGCAAGAGCAAAAAACACAGATAAAAAAATTTAGGTACAATTCAAATCATTGGATGCAGTACCAAAGTAACTAAAAAATGTAAATAAATAAAAAGTAATCTTACACTCTATGAAGAACGTATCATAAACCACAATTACAACACGCGTGCAAAAAATCAATTACAATTAAATTATGGTCGTATAAATAAATGCAAATGAGCAAGTAATTATTATGGATCAAAATTTTATAACAAATTGACAATTGAAACCCAATCTCAATAACTTTAAATCAAAAATTATATAAGCATTAATAAATAACATTTTTTACTCATTTCATGAGTTTTTAAACTGTGACATACTTTTTTAATTATATAAATTTTTAGTTATTATATGTAAATTTATTTATGTTTAGTTTGTATATGACTTGTGTAAACAAATGTATTTTTTGTACTTAACATGAATAAATTATTATTATTATTATTATTATTAATAAGATGAGAGAAAAACTAATGGGAAGAAATGAAGTACTGAAAGAAGATAAAATAGAAATGAAATGGTTGATGACGATAACAAAAAAAAAAATTAAAGCTGAATTAATAAATAATTAGTTACAAACAGGGTTTAGGGTTATTAAGATAATATATTATATTAGTATGAATTAAGTTATATCGTAAATAAAATGCTATGTTAAGTTGTGAAATTTTTAAAGCTAAAAGACAAGAAATAAACAATTATCATTGCCAGATTGTCCGCGTACACTACAAAATGGGTTTTCTCCAGAAATTCCATCTTCAATACATTGTTGTATAGAATGTGTCGGCCCAATGACAGGGCCCTGTGGTACATTGCCAGGTCATTTGTATATTTTCTTCATTTTTTTCAAAAGTTGCTTATTTAGTAATTGTTCAAAAAGTTTGTCTATTACGTTTAAGAAGCATATTGGTTGGTAATCAAGTTTTTTTGGACCTCGTCAGCGTAAGTTCATCGACTTTCTACTAAGGCGAGAATACTTCCAACTAAGTCATGTGATTTGCGACTTTGCAGATCACATCCTTAAAATTTTTGGCAATTGCTTTGGCAACCTTCAGTAAAATGCTGCCAGAGCTTGGTACTTTGCTGGGTTTCAACCTAATGCCCCGGCTGTTACTACATTCAGTTGTGGCTACTCCTTGGGCTTGTGGTTGGGGAATATTTTTAGAGTTTTTTGTTGGTAAGAATTATCGGCAACCGTAGTCTCATCTTCCCGGTTACAACTTTTTACCCTGTTTCCTCGACGTCTTTGTCCACTTCCTCGTTTTTTTATTACTTTTTTAAAATCTTTTTTTCTCTTTTTGAACTCCTAGTGTGCAAGCGTTATTTTTTTATTGTCACTAGCTAATGATTTGCTGTTTCCTTTTGTAAACTTAATTTTGACCTTTAGGCATTTTTTCCGCAGCTCCGCAATGTTGATGGTCCCCTAGTAGATAGGTCTACGTGCATTTGTTGCAGCTGTTTGTACGTGTCCCATCTCCTTTTTAATGTTTTTGATAAAGCGTCTGGGATAAGGCATTCTTATTGGTTTCTGTCTCCGTTTTACTTATTTGTTCTTGTTGTAAACCACCAAAAAGATTAAAAAAATGCTAGACGTCATTATTGCAGAACAACTGAAAAGGGGAGCTGGAGAATTGATTAAATGATGCACAAGTTGTATTTTCAATAAAATTTATTTTCAAAAATTATTGCTTTTCTTTGAATACTAATTCAGTTATTTGGTTTTGAATTTAAAAAAATTGGCAGACATGTTAGCTGACCACAAACCGGTAAAGTTGAATTTAAATAAATTGGCAAAAAAAAAACAAAAACTTTTTGTAAAAACAGTTGACGTCCAAAAATAGCACAAAAACGTGAAGATCAATTGTTAAGAAAAAATGCACTTCAAGATCTGGTAGAATTAACAAATAGTAGTACTAGCGTACAGATCTTATTAGATTAAACTTCAATTTGTTGGGCAGATAACAGTTAAAAAATTTGACCAAAAAATGAATGAAATTAATTTTTAGAACTTTTTAATATTTTGTCAATTAAATGATGTTATAACATTTTTATAGTTACTAGACGGTGTAACTGTAACTTAAACCATAGGTGTTACTAAAAATAAACTGATAGATATCAGTATATTTTGACTTCTACTAGAATAATGCTCTGTTACTTAAAACAACTTTATACTCCTTTAGTGTTTTGATTTCTTTTATAAAGTGTAAAAAACTTTGGCTTAAAGATTGTTTTTTTAAGTTCTTCTATGATTAGTTTGTGTTTGCCAAAAGAATGCATTTAGCATATGTAGCAGATTTTGTTATCTTTTACACATCGGCGGCATAGAATATAGATGTGTATGTTGGGGTACAGTGTCTTGCAGTTTTGTTTTGTTTATCTGCATTGCGATAGTTTAAATAATTATTTTCTGACACATTTTTCTGCAAATACTGTGTTTATAGATTATTTATTAATTGATTAGTATAGAATCCTAAAAGCATGATTAGGTTTAAGAAAATATTTGTAATTCTCATTTTAAAAGCTAGTTTGCCTCAAGGTTGTGTTAAATGCTGTTTTGAATAAACGTAAGTTTCTTTAAATATGGAAACAAAGCTATATTAATCATTTGTTTAAATCTGGAGCCAAAGAGGATGTCACTAACTATAGAAGTATATGTATTCTATTTGAAATCCATAAATTGTTTGATAAAATTGTAACTGGTTAGTACAATAGATGTGCAAAAGTATATTAGTAGAAGAGCAGCATGAATTTTGTAAAGAGCGTTCTACACTTACTAATTTACTTTGTTATAAAAATGATATTTGAAATGCGGTACTATGATTAGTTGAAATGTTGCGTACTCCAAGCTACTTCACATTGTATCAAAAAGTAAATCATAGAAATTCAGCAATCCTCTGTAGTATGTTTTAGGGTTTTACCGTGATAAGCAATAGTAACGTCCGGATATGGTTATGAGTCGGGCAAGCACATTGGTAGGTACTACTGCTTTTTTTATATTTGGTGGTCTAGACAAGGCCTTTAGCAGTTGGTTTTTGGTTTCAGGTGTGTGTTTCATTGTGTAATTAAATTTGGCCCATAACAAAAATTTTGCTCTGACGTCGGTGGAGTTCTTAAGTCAAACCAATGTTTGATTGTTTGTCTTTAAAAGGAAAGCTTTGCCTTTAACTTGTTTACTGCCCAATTGATGGCAAAGCATTTATGTTTATTGCTGTGGTAGTTGCGCTGTGTTTCATTGAATTGAGAGCTGGCATTATATAATTTGGTAGATTTTTTTGTTTTCTAATGAAGCACATTGCCCATTCCTACAATGCACGCATCGATTTGCTACATGAACCAAAACTCTGGTCTAAGTCGCTCTGGAAGCAGCGGTCAATCGAGCAATTGTTTTACTGCTTTGAAAGCCTAGTTTGTTTTTCTATTCCATTTAAAAGGTTTTTTGTTCTCTTAAAAATCGGTAAGTAGTACGGCGTTTTACAAATTTTGGGACAAAATCTATTAACAAAGTGCAAACCTTTACAAAACTTTAGAATTGCTTTTAGGTATAAGGTTAAAGAAACTTTTGAACCAAATTCAATAATAATAATAATAATAATAATAATAATAATAATAATTTATTAGTGCCAACTACAAAAAGTATTACAAGAGTCATGTCACTAGGTTTGAATTAACAAATGGAATATATAATAAAAATATTTAAGTAAAAAAAATATGTTACAAAAATAAAAATACAATAAAAATATAAAAAATACAGCAAAGATACAATACAAAGTAAGACAAAACAAACAAATTTAATTAAAAGTACTGCCAACAAAATCATCAATTGAATAAAAAGCTCCTTTTATTAGATAGTCTTTCATATATTTCAAAAAAGCTTTCTTAGTAAGATTTCTAATATGGTTTGGAATTAAGTTGTAAAGTTAAATGCATTGGTAATTAGATCCCATTTGTAATTTTGACAATCTTAGCTGGTTTGGGTAAATATCAACTTTATTCCTAGTGTAATGTTAATGATTGTTATCATAAAGTTGGAATTTATTGAGATTGCTTTGCATATATTTTATACACTTATACAGGGTGTCCGGAAAATACGTGTACAACGTGTGACGACAGACTCTTGACGTCAAAATAGGTCGATCTAAGCCGACTTAGTTATATCCAAAATTGTCTCGTTTAGCCGGTAGAGGGCGTCAAAAAAAACAAAAGTATAACAAAGTTGAAAGTATCTATTGTAAGAAACTAAGTAAAACAAAAACCTTACTTAAGCAAATGTGTAAAATGACCGCCATCTTGCTGAATACACTTATTAACACTCTTTAAAAAATGATATTGGACCCTATCTAATGTCTCGGGATTATTAAAATGGTTGCCTGCATTTAAAATCCGCTGCAATAAATCATCGCGTGTGTTTACCGGAGTCTTGTAAACTTCTGTTTTAATAGCGCCCCACAAAAAGAAGTCACACATATTTAACTCAGGAGAACGTGGTGGCCATTTTACTGGTGCATCATTGCCTCTTCCAATCCATCGGTTGGGATATTGATGATGTAAGTATTGCCGAACGGCAACGGAAAAATGGGGCGGGGCACCATCATGCATATACCACATTTCCCTCCGAAGTAAAAGGGGCAAATTCTCCAGAAGAATTGGTAATGTGTCTTGCAAAAAATTTAAATAAATATTTCCATCTAACCTGTCTGGAATAACAATGGGACCAATAAGGTAGTGATCAATAATACCTGCCCAAATATTAATTTTAAATTGATGCTGATGATGTGCAACTTTAATGGCATGTGAATTTTCATCGGAATAAATATGTTCGTTGTGCAGATTGGTTACCCCAGATCTTGTAAAGCATGCCTCGTCAGTAAACATAATTTTTTTACAAAAATTTGGAACAAGGATTCTTTTGTTTCTAATAAATTGACAAAATGTAAGCCGCATGGGGGGATCAGTCGGTAAAAGTTCCTGGACTTTTTGTATGTGGTAAGGATGTAACAACTGTTCTCTTAAAACCTCATTGACAATCGTTTTAAGAACATTTAACTCACGTTCTAAGAGACGGGTACTGGTACTTGGTTCTTCTTCAACTCTTTCCAGAATCATCTCTTCTGTTTCCACAATTTGAGTTGTTCGCATACGACCCCTGCCTTCAAACTTTTTCTTAAAACTGCCCGTTTCCCGAAGATGACGCTCAATATTGGCAAATGTTTGGTGGTTTGGTATTCGACGGTTAGAAAACCTCTCCATGTAAACCCTAACACTCTGACGCCCATTTCCTTGACAAAACCCGTATACCAGGAGCATGTCAACTTTCTGAAAGTTTGTATAATTTTCCATTTTTAATGGTAAAATGAACTTGTAATTCAAGAATGTTGACAATTTGTCAATAATTGTCAAATTATTAAACGCCATAGCAACAAGGTCACTTAAAAAATTATTGTTACAGGTAATTTCTTTTTATTATTTACAAATTTTTGACGCCCTCTACCGGCTAAACGAGACAATTTTGGATATAACTAAGTCGGCTTAGATCGACCTATTTTGACGTCAGGAGTCTGTCGTCAAACGTTGTACACGTATTTTCCGGACACCCTATATATATATATATGAGATTATTTGCGTATTTTGAGACGTGTGTGTGCACCTTAAATTAAAAAAACTCTTGACAAAAAACCTGAATACCGTATTATGGATACGACTTTCACTATTCAGTTCTTTCCTATTCTAAGCCCTGCACTTTTTTAACACCGAAAAAACGTTCAAGCATCAACCTCTCTATTAGAAAATTTGACTAAACACAAATGCATATTTTATTTTGTCTACAATTTATACATAGCACAAAAAAATTATATAAAATGAACCGTTGATGTATATAGACAATCATAATTAAGGTATATTCATTTTTAGTTTTGTTACAAAATTTAAATATGAGCAATCATTGCTTACATGAATATCAATCTAATATATTTTGCAACAATATGATAAGAATTGTTTGAATATTTTATGTAAGCATATATTATAAATTTCGAAAAAATCTTTACAATTTCAACACTTCCAAACATGAAGTGGTTACTAATTTGTCTAGCTTTGCCTTGCATTATCTACGCATTGTCTCGTATTGATGAACATATTGACAAGGAACTTGAACAGGTTTATAGTATTTATTATTATTATTATTTTCATTAAATTTAATACAAATCATTTATGCAAATTTTGATTACGTAAAAATAAATATTTGTTCGTGCTTTATATAATGTATTAATATTTATAAAACTTCCAGATTTAATTCATATAAAAATATGTTACAGATGAAAATAGAATGTTTAGCAACAAGTGGCCTAACCATTGAAGAAATAGAGGCAAATAAACCTAGTACACGTATCAAACGTGAATTTCAATGTTTTATGGCTTGCGTGTTCAAGGCAGATGGTACATTGAACCAGGACGGATCCATAAACAAAACTCACACACGTTTTGACAACTTTCCTAGAGATGGTAAATCTCGGAAATGCTTAACTGCAGAAAGTGATGTATGCACTACAGCTAACAAATTATTAAAATGTTTAGGAATTTAATTAATAGTTATTAATTAAAATTTGTTACAAATTATAAACTGTTTATTGGAAATCAATAAAATGTTGAGTTATAATTAAACGATTTGATTTTGATACAATGCTGTGCAATATACTAACAACTCAAACTTTATTGATGTAAAGAATTGAATTTAGAAAACGCTTTAAAATATTAAATTTTCTTTGCGCATTTTGGACTTGTGTTCCAGTACCCAAGAAAAAATATGTTTCCAAACTATGCTAACCACTGTCAATAAATTTTCAAACTGCTTATTAAATATTTTAGCTTTCTGCTAAGAGTGAGAAAGAATTAAGCAATCAATCAATTTTATATTTATAAAAAAAGTAGATTGCACACTTTACATCATGTTTTGTTTAAGTTGTTTATACAATAAATTTTGTATGTAACCATTGAAGATAACTTTTGTTTGTTAATTGAGTCATTGGCGTTGCATAATGCAATAACTAGCTTTGGTCATTGTTATCATATCACATATCAGTTTTATTTAAAAAAAATTATTTAAATATAATTGTTTACATGAATACCAATCATATATATGTAACAGTACGATAAGAATTAATTAAATATTTCGTATAAATTTAAAAAAAATTGTACAATTTCCACAGTTCCAAACATGAAGTGGTTACTACTTTGTTTAGCTTTGCCATGCATTATCTACGCATCGCCTTTCCTTGGTGGTGATAAACATGCCGTAACAGTGATTATACAGGTTAATTTTTAAAAAAATATTTTCCTAACCTAACCAACATATTTATGACGCTTAATAAAACTATTTAATTATTTTACAAATTTGCAATATAAAAATATGTTACAGATGCAGAAAGAATGCCTGGCAATTAACGGTATAACCTTTAATGATTTACAGACATACACTCCTGATAAACTTCTCGAATACAAATTGAAATGTAATTTGGCTTGTCTGTACAAAGCAGCTGGTATATTGAAAAAAGATGGATCCATAAACAAAGAATATAAAGGTTTTGATGTTCTTCAAAATGATAATAATTCATTGCTTCAATGCTTGAATAATACAAGTGACGATGAATGCAATACGGCTTATGAATTATCAACTTGTTTAATCACTGTTTAAATTATTATCACTTGAAATTTAATAAAAATTAAAAAAAAAAAAAAAATTTGAATTAATATATGATTATTTATGAGTCAAATCAACGGAATAAAAATTAATTTTTTCTCAAACCACTAAAAATGCTTTCCTCTACATGAATCTTGATTATGTGAATTTTGTCAGCAATTTCGGAGTAATTCTTCTTCTTCATGTGCCGTCTCCATTTTGGAGGTTGGCTATCATCATTACTACTTTGATTTTGGAAACTGCCGCCATAAACAGATCAGCTGACGTGACCTTAAACCATTTTCTCACATTACTAAGCCAAGACATTCTTCTCGCTCCGATAGATTTTTTTCCCACAATTTTTCCTTAGATTATGAGTGGGAGAATCTCATATTTCGGACTTCTCATGATGTGGCCGACATATTGCAGTTTTCTTTTTTTCACTTCCAGTAGAATCTCTCTGTCTTTCTCCATTTTTCTCAGAACCACCACTTTGGTCGCATGTTCTGTCCATGATATTCTCAACATCCTACGGTAGGCCCACACCTCAAAGGCTTCTAATTTCTTCTCACAATACACGTTGAGGGTCTAAGCTTCCACACCATATAAAAGGACTGGGAATACGTAACATTTGAGCATCCGAGTTTTGAGTTCCAGGCTCAAGTCGCGACTACAGAGCAGTTTTTTAATCGTCACAAAAGATGCACGGGCTTTCTCAATGCCAATCCTTATTTCTGCGCAGTAGACTACGGCGCTGTCGACGTTTATACCTAGATAGTTATACCTCTCGACTCTTTCTAGCCTTTTGCCTTCCACATACAGATGTTCATTTGGTGCTTCAGTTTTGGTGACAATCATGTGTTTGGTCTTTTTAACATTGAGTGTCAGCCCATATTCTCGACTAATTGTAACGACGTTATTCAGCATACTTTGAAGGTCTTGCATGTTTTCGGCGAGAAGTACTGTATCGTCAGCGTAACGCAAGTTGTTCAGTGGGTGCCGTTAACACGTATTCCGCCGTCCTTTCTATCGAGGGCCTCGGTGAAGATTTCTTCAGAATAGATGTTAAGGAAGAGTAAAGAGAGAACACACCTTTGTCTGACTCCTCTTGTCATCTCAACGGCTTTTGTTAGTTTAGATTGAACGCGAACGGACGCACTTTGTTTTAGGTACAGTTTTACTATTATTTGTATATCTCTTGTGTCAAGGTTTTTCGTTCAAGTGCTTCTATTAGTTGTTTGTGTCTCACTTTATCAAATGCTTTATTATAATCTATAAAACAGGCGTTTACCTTTTGGTTGACATCCCGACACCGCTGCGTTAAAACGTTGTAGGCAAACAAGGTTTTTCTTGTTCCAACTTCTTTTCTAAAGCCAAACTGGGTATTTCTTATTCCTTTTTCCAGTTTCTTGTAAATCCTGCAGTGGATGACTTTGAGAAAGATCTTTAGAGTGTGGCTTATTAAGCTAATCGTACGGTGCTCTTTGCATTTTTTGGCATTATGCTTCTTAGGAATTGTGACAAACGTTGACTGAAGCCTTTTTTGTGGTATTATTCCTGTTTCATAGATCTTATCAAATAGGGAGGTTATAGCATCTTAATGTTGCTCTTCAATCGTCTTAAGTACATCAGCAGGCAGATCGTCAGGGCCAGGAGATTTTCCATCTTTGGCTGATTTTATTGCTGCTTGTACTTCTTATTCAAAAATTGGTGATCCAGTGTCATTCATACTGTTGGTAGTTATCTATTCTCTTTGATCATTGAAAAGGGATTTGACGTAATCTTCCCATAGTGTCAGTTGATCTTCAATATCCAGCACAATGTTTCCTTCCTCATTTGTAAGAATGTATGATCTTTGTTTCCGACCAATTCCAGTAAACTCTTTTAAATAATCAAAATTTTAAAAAACCGAAATTTTTGAGTTTTTTTACATTTTTTGATAGTTTGTAACTTTTCAAGATTGCATTTTTAGGAAAAAATTATAAGACTTTTTTCTCCAAAATTATTCAAAAAATAAGTTTCATAGCTAAAAATTTTTTTCCTTAAATTTTAAAAATTTTGAAAAACTTTTTTTAAAGATGACGGGTATTTTTATTTTTTTAAATATAGATAAAACGTGCTTTTATATGTGCAAAAAATACCCTTTGTGTGTGAATAAAACAGTTTTGTTTAATCCAGTAAGCATTTGGATTTATTGTCTTTGAATTTAAACACCAAGGTCGCTTGTTGAGTTTTATCATCAACCAGCCCGTTCCGTCTACTGCTGGACATAGGCTTCCTCTATAGCACTCCATTGTCCTCTGTTTTGAGTTTTGTGGATCCAGTTGTTTGCAAATTTTTTTTAGGTCATCGGTCCATCGAGTAGGTGGTCTTCCTCTGCAACAAGTATTTACTTTGTCTATTATTTGTTCTTCATTCAACGCACGTGGCTAGTCCATCTTTGTTTAAGTTTAGTTATACGCTTGATCACGTTTGCCACTTTAGTTCTTTCCGGTCCTCATTGGTGGTATGGTGGTGTAGGGTTACTCCGATCATTAATCTTTTCATTTTTTGTTAGGTTATTTTAAGTTTTTTTGCCATATTGGCGGTTAGAGTTAAGGTTTCCGCCCCATATGTAAGAACAGGCAGAATACATAGCATCATATACGAGGTTTGTCCGGGAAATACGTATAAAAAACATGAGGTTACGTGTGGAAGGGCTGGCTGGTGGTCTCCCTTTGCTATGCAATCTCCTCAACGCTCAGTTCAAGCCTAGGCGCTCTGCGAGTAAGTAGAAGTTTACGTCTGTTTCTTGAAAACATTTTTTTGTTTACTTACCTTCGGCTTGGAGTTCTTTCTGATTGAAGAACAGCGTATCGACATCAAGTTTCTTGCAAAGCTAGGCAAAAATGGCCGTGAGATTTTTGAGTAATTGAAACAAGTTTAGGGGACAATTTTTTGAAAAAACCTACTGTCAAGAAGTGGTTAAAAAGGTTTCGGGAAGGCCGAGAAGACGTTAAAGATGGCCTTTGTTCAGAACGTCTTTCCACATCGAGTTCTAATGGAAATGTTAAACAAATTTGGGTTTGTGTTCTTAAAGACCGTTGATTGATTTATCAATCCCCAAAACAATTGCTACAAAATTTTGACTGAAAAACTTAAAATAAATAAATTGTGCGCAAAAATCGTTCTAAAGCTCCAGAACAGAAAGCAAAGAGGGTTGCTTGCTTTGAGAATTGGTTAAAAGCAAAGAAAATGGAAAACAAGTTTTGAATCTACAAAGTCAATGTGGAGCTGAAATCTTAAAGCAAGAAGTGGAAGCAAGCAGAGGAACCAAGAACAAAAGAGTTGCAAAAATCAAGGTCTAATGTAAAAACAATGTTGAATGTTTTTGATTCTAAGGGCATTGTTTACCACAATTTTCTCTTCCGGCCAGACAGTAAACGAAAATTTTTACGTTAAAGAGCTCGTGTGGCTCAAGTTCAACCGGATTTGGCACAAGGGGGCAGGTGGCTCTTTTATCACGACAACGCGCCTGCTTTCACGTCTCTTGTTGTGCGTGATTTTTTGACTCAAAGTTAAAGTGTTTGCTCGTTACCAAATTAGTCATTGCTTTTGTTTTAAAAAAGTTAATCTCCAAACCAACTTTTAAGCATACGAAATGAAGTTCTTCTAGCATCTTCCTTAACTCTCCTAGGTTATTGGTTATGAAGACCATGCTAGCTGCAATACGAAGATGGTTTTTTTTTTCATTTATGTTAATGCTTCATATTTCCCAATTAAGCTTGTTGAGGACATACTGTAGGACCGTTATAAATAGTTTTGGGGACATGGCATCTTCCTGTCTTACTCTTCTTCCACATTTAATGGGGTTGGTGTTTTCATGTAACTTTACAGATATTTTAGCGTACTGGTAGATGTTATAGATTAGTTTTGAGTATCTGCAATCAATGCAACACTCTCTCGTTGCGTCCATGATGGCGTTTAACTCAACAGTATCAAAACTTTTATGGAAGTCTACAAATGCAAGAGTTAGTGGTCTGTTCTACTCTACTGACTTATCAATTAGAACCTTGATGCTTTGCAAATGATTGTTTGTTCCAAACCTAGAGCAAAATCTAGGTTGGTTGATAAAAATCTAATTTTTTTCTCTAATCTTAATTTTAGTGAAAAGTTTGTATTGGCCTTATCCCCTTTTTTGTGAAATAATATGGTAATTGCGTTGCGCCACTTGTCTGAAATTGTTCTATCGTGTAGACAGAGATTAAGTAGTGTTTGTGTTTTCTTTACAAGAAACATGCCTTGTGCTTGTATTTCTTTTTTAACTATATTGTCTTTGACGGGCGACTTGTTGTTTTTTGTTTTTGAAAGGGCGAGCTTGATTTTTCCGATAATGATATCTAGAAGCTCCTTGGATCTTTGGTTGACAAAATTTTCTTGTGGTGTTGTTATTTCCAGATCTTCTACTTGACAACTTTTATATAGTTTGTGGTAGAACTTTTCTACCGTGCATAGTATTTCCTCTCTGAATACTGTCTGGGCTTTTCCAAGTCCATCTTCTATTAAGTTTTTTTATTGAAGAAACTATTTATTTGGTTGAGATTGTTTTGTAAGAAAAAGTCCACCATCATTTCACCGTTCTTTCTTCTGATCCAAAGTTTCTTAGACATATCTCTGATTGGTTTGTTTTAATACCAATTTTTGCTCTAAATTTGCCGCATACTATGGTAAACTGGGTTTTTATGTGCCTCAGAGCCAAACATATATCTTTGTAGAATATGTCTACTTCTTCGTCTGTGTGGGATGACGTTGGTGCGTATACTTCTACTATCTTAATAGTGTATCTTCTGTTGAGGTTTAGTATTAAGGAAGCTACTTTTGTTGAGAATTTCTTGACTGATAGAATGTCGTTACTGTGGATTAGAAAGCCAACTCATCCTTCTGATTTATTGGGTTCTCCTGCATAGTAAAAGAGATGCCCGGATTTTTGTTTTAATAAATCTTCTGACTTCACTGAGGCCGATAACGTCCCACCTTGTTTTATCCACTTCTGTTTCCAGTTCGATCAGGTTGTTTTTGAACATAAGTGTTCTTGTGTTATATGTTCCAATTTTCAAATTTTGTTAGTTACTTTTCTTTATAACTTTGCATTGTTTAGTTATAATTTTAGACAAGAAATGCTAATCTTTGCTTTCCCCATATTCCTCAAGGCAGACCTTTTTCAAGGTGAGGGATTTTAAGCTAGATTCCGCACTCACCTGAGGACTTTTATTTGTTTTAAAACTCGCCATATTAGGTTGTTAAAGTTGTAATCTTCCACGCTGACTAAACTGGTTGGAAGATTGAATTTCTTCAATTTACAGATTTCTTATGGTTATCCCGCCAATAATTGGTCGCCAGAGCTTTGTTTGTTATCTAGCAGGGTGTACCGAGTGACCTAAGTAGACACCGCTCGTGCATGTGAGGTTGTCATTTGGGATTCTTTGTTGTTAAAGATGTTAGCGTCTCTTCTTACACCCTTAAGTTTACTTATCTAATAGTTTCTAGGTCTTTGGTACTAACTAAAGTTCAAAGTTACATCAATTACATCTTACATCTTTAAGGTGAATTATTACATATATACCTAAATAAGAGTTTACTTACTGTAGTATAATTGTAAAACGAATATAAGCTTATACTCGGGTCGACCACATGTTATTTAATTGTAGTGTATACTGTTTGAAACATTTTTTATTTGATATATTTTTAATGTTACATTTGGTACCAAAGGGTAATAATATCTACTTGAATTTAAAAAAAAGGAACCTATGTTGTTGGAGTATTCTGCAATTTTTTTAAAATATTACATGCTGTTATTGATTTTGAGGTTGACGAAATATATTTATAGTTCTATGAAAATTCTCAACTTTGCATTCAGCCTTTTTTTTTCTTGTGCATGTTTTTTTTATTTATTTTTTTTATGAAGTTTCTCCATCTAGCTTCCACAACAAAAAAATAAAATAATTGGAGCCCAGGACCCAATATCATCAGACAAGTTGGTAAGTTGCCTTGTTAATTTCTTTCTGTTTTTCTCTCCATTGAGCGAAGCTGGCTTGTTGGCAAACAGATAGGCCAACAAAAACCGCTACGGTGTTAAAGACTCAAAAAGGGTTACTGCCGAAAGCTGGTAACAATTTTGGAGCCCAACGTGGGGCCATAAAAAGGATATAAAAGGGTTTTGTTTAAAGAAATTTGGCAATTTTTTTTATTGTTTATTATAGTGGGTCCGGATTAGTAGTTAGGGGTTTGAACAACTCAAAAATTTCTTATATCTTAGAAGTTAGGAAAACTAAAAGAAAAGGGTAGTTACATTATAGGTTGTTAGTTTAGTTTAATTTTTTATTATTAGTTTTGTGTCTAAAGTGCAAAATGTTGAAAATGAATGTAGATCGATTGGTGAAGGAGGAGTTGGAGTATGAGTTGAACGTTAGGGGTATGACGGGTGGTGATAGTTTAATAAAGAAATGGTAAAAAGCTTGAGGGGTGCATTGAAGTTGGAACGTGAAGGCCACAAATTTACCAGTATTGCGGGCATGAATATTGGAAATGATTTAAAAGCTTGTGAAGGTAAATTAACCAGTTTGAGTGACACTTTAAGTTCTGATTTCAAAAATATTAACAAATTAAAAAATGTGAAACAAAGTTATGTCATGTGCTTTATCGGCTTGAGAGACTCTCATCAGAAGACTCTGATATAGAAACGATAAAATCAAACTTACTAAAACAAGCCTTGTCATGTTATAACATTTTCAGTATAAGTTTTGAAAAATTTAAGTCTACTCGAAGCAATATATCTCAACTTCCGGTAGATGCCGTATTGTCATCTACAATACTAGGAGTACCCTCAACTTCGACCCCTACCCGTAGTCTTCAAGGTGGAATAAATTTTACGAGACATGACCTCACTGAGTTACCACAGGCGAGCCTTACAGATAATAACCGTGGGTCTGTTAGTAAGTGGAAAATTAAGTTTACGAGAGAAAAGGATTCCTTGAGTTTAAATGGGTTTTTGGAAAGGGTTGATGAGCTAAGTATATCGTAGGGAGTTAATAAACGAACTTTATTTTTGTGCGCGGCCGAACTAATGGACGGTAAAGCTTTAATCTGGTACCGGGCTAATTGTAAAACTGTTAGAGACTGGGATCATTTGTGTGACCAGCTGAAGTATGAATTTTTACCCCGAGAATATAATGAACAATATAGGAACAAATAAAGTTTCGAACTCAAGGATCCGAAGAAAGTATTGGCATATATTTGGCTTATATGACAAACTTGTTTGAAAGGTTAACTTGTAAAGTAAGCGAAGCCGTAAAACTAAGAATCATCCAGAAAAACCTCCACCCGTACTATCAAACCCGATTATTATTTGCTGATATTGATTCTGAAGCAAAACTGATAGAGGTTTGCCGTAAGATAGAAGACGCACGATGGACAATGAATGATTATGTTTCCCCAGACAAAGGTCCCGTGTTGGAAACGGATTTGGCCTATAGAGGTAAACCTAAAGCATTGCGGGTACATGAATGGTATGAGTCACAGAATGGTTTAGATTTAGGTTATTTTGGGGATAGTTGCCAAGATAGGTATAGGGAGAACTTGAAGGATAGGACCGCCGCCAATCCGAAACCTAAATTGGTAAATAGTCTGGAGGCTAGGTGTGGAGGAGGTTCAGGTCAGTGGAATGACAATTGTGGCATTAATGGGAACAATGTGGAACCTCGGTCCAGAAATAACAAATTTACCAATCCAAATACTAATAACGACTTTCGATGTCCGTTCCCATGAAAATAACCAGGGGGTACCGACTAATAAAATGGTAACTAATTCTTAGCAAAATGAAACCAGTGCAGTCAAATGGGCCATAAGGCCAGAGAATGTCTTGATAAAATAGTTAAGTGATTTGGTTGCGGTAAAGTGGGTTACATTAGGTCCAATTGTCCATTATGTTCGGGAAACGAGCACGGGGGAAGGAATTAGTTGGTCGACCTGAACCCCATGTCAATTCCGAGACCAAGAAGTTAGATATGTGTTTGAAGGTCTTAGTGAAGGTCCGTTTGTGAAAGTGAGCATTTATGAATGTAAAATGAAAGGACTGTTAGATTCAGGAGCAAATGGAATTTTTGTTGGATTGAATGGTTGGGATAAATTAAAGTCTTTAGGGTTACAAGTGGAAACTGGTAGTTTTAATTGCACAGTAGCAAATAATCAAGCTGTTCACTGTCAAGGTAAAATTAGAATCCCGATTACATTGGAAAATAAAACTCACATTTTTCAAGTGTATGTTGTGCCAGGTCTGAGGCATGACATTATTTTGGGTATTACTTTTTGGGCTACCATGGGTATAATACCAAATTTAAGGACAAAAAAGTGGCATTTTGAAGCAGATTTTAGCTTAGGAGTGAATTTAATAGAATCTGAAGAAGATTTGTCCACTGTAGAAAAACAGGAGTTATCTAGTGTGGTCAGTGAGTATTTTGATTCAATTAAAGATATTGAGTTAGGGTGTACTAGTTTGGTCTACCATAAAATACCAGCCCTCCAATTAAGTCAAAATATTACCCAGTCAGCCCATTTGTTCAAAAACGTATAGATCAAGAAGTGAGTAAGATGTTGAGCTTGGGAGTGATCGAAAAAAGTGTGAGCGGTTGGAGTTCGCCAATTTTGATGGTCTCGAAACCAGATGGATCGTTTAGATTCTGTGTGGACTTCAGGAAATTAAATAAAGTATCCGAACCATGCGCATACCCACTGCCCTATATGAATGCCATTCTCGATAAATTGGGAGGTGGTAAATATCTAAGCAGCCTTGACATCAAAAGTGTCTATTGGCAGATTCTACTACTTATTAATTATTTCCTCACCTCGTTTCTCGAAGCAACAATAAATTAAATTAATACATTTTATAAACCATATCCCGAAAGAATAAACGCAACGGTTCCCCGATAAACAACATTTTAATGATATATTTAATCACGATTGGACTACCAAAATACTTATCCAAATAGAGTGCTACCTCAAACTAATTAATTATTATTTCTAGATAATGAACCAAGGACCATTTGCCACCAAAATAGCCACACCTTGTGGGAGCTACTCAACCGATTCAATTAAACCCTAGGTATGTAAATAAAATCTTTAAGCGAACCCGTCATAAACCTCTTATTAACAAACACTGTCACTTCCCATTAACTGAAATCTCATGTGAACTAACATTAATTTTTATTCATTAGCAGTAACTTAATAGATTTTTTTATTAATTTCTATTTATTCAGTATCACAATACTTAGTCACAGTAATGTGAATCAAAATCCTAACCGTAACTTCTATTAATAAAATTAGATAACATCCTTACTTAAACTCTACTTTAATTATTTAACATTAATTATTTATAATTCTAACTACCTAACTAAAATGCTACTCCATATTTCAGGATCGGCAACCCAAATGGCGCAACGATATTCACCATCGTCTAACCGGAGGGAATTGTTACATAGGGCGTTGGAAACCAACGAGAATTTAATAGGAAAGTATACTTTATTTCCCTTTTTTTTTACCTCAGTAATATTAATTCGTTTTGTTTTAGGAAAGATAACGTGTCCAAATGCACGTTACAAGCTTTCTGGCAGAATAAAACTATTACAAAAAAAAAGAATGTACACAGAAAAAATAAGAACTGAAAAAAAAAGCAGACACAATAGAAGCCAAACATAGAAAAAATGAATTAAAAAATACTCAAAAATCAAAAGTACTAGCCAAGGAGAAAAAGTAGAAAAAACTAAACAAAAAACAACCAGAAGAGATGCGGGCGTCGGGTACTCCAAGTATTCAGCGATTGAGCTAAACACGCAAACCAGAAAATAAAGACAATGTTTATGTTTAATTGACAGAATGAAAAAGTTGTGTTCTTCATCATAGTCGCAAGCATAAAAAAAACTAGAAGAGGAACTCAATCTATTAAAAGCTAAGCACAGTTAAAAAAAATCAATCTTAAAACCACTTGAGACTGTTAAGAAAATAAAAAGTTATTGGGTGTCAAATCAGTACTATTCGTTGAATGAGTTTTTAAGTTGATGTTTGTAGTGCTCAAAAAGTCACTTGTTTAAGATGTGTGCATGCTTTTATTGTTGCAGTGGAGATTGATCCATCTTTAACGGTTAGTAGTATATTGGTACTATTTTTTTTTTCTTCTTCTTCTTCTTTTTTAACAGCTATTAACAATCCATTTCTAGATATAAACATCCCTTAATTTTTACCGGTTTTTTTCTGTTTTGGGCAAATTAGGACCATTTCTTCTCTAGGCTCTCTTTTATGTCGTCTTGCCATTGTCTTGGTGGTCTTCCTATGCTTCGTTTATGTGTTTTTGGTCTCAATTGAAGAATTTGTTTTGTTCATCTGCAATTGTCTTGGCGTGCGATGTGTCCTGTCTATCTCCATTTCTGCGTGGCTATGGTCTCTATGACGTCGTCTTCCATAATTTTTTCTCTTATTTCTTCGTTCGTAATATGGTCTCTTAAATGTATGGCGACCATTTGTCGTTCATTAGCTCATTGAGTTGTTCTGAGTCTATTTGCTAATTTCATTGTCAGTAACATGGTTTTCATTGCATATGTCATAACTGGAAAGATGCACGTGTTCAACACTTTCTTTTTTTAAGTTTATTAGGATACTTGAGTTTTTTATTACATTTTCTATCTTACCAACCGCCGCCCAAGTTAGACCTATTTGCCTTTATATTTCCGCTGTTTAGTTTTCTTTACCGAGTTTGATTTTGTGGCCTAAGTAAGTATACTCGTCTGTTGAGAGTATTGTTTTGTTGTTTATTTGCACATTGATGTGTTTTGCGCTCATTTTCTTGGCTTTCTCCTGGTTTCTATGTAGGCCTATTTTGGCCAATTTTTTGTTGAGCTCTGCTATCATGTCTTGCAGCTCTTTGACACTGTGACTAAACAACACAATGTCATTGGCAAAACGGAGGTTGTTTAAGTATTTGCCGTCAATTTTGATTCCTTTTTTGGTCCATTCTATCCTTTTGAAGATGTCTTCCATTGCAAGGGTAAAAAGTTTTGGTGAGATAGTGTTTTCTTATCTCACACCTCTTTTAACTGGTATTTTTTCGTTTTCAGATCTTCAGTGATGTTTACTTCCAGAGTTAGTTTATCGTATATGCTTTGTATTCAACTTTTCTATCTGGCGTTTATTCTTGCGTTGTTCATTGCTTGGAGGTTTGCCTATAGCTCCACTGAATCAAAGGTTTTATTATAATCGATAAAGGCAACATGTATGGGACATTATATTTGTTACATTTTTCTATTATTAATCGTACGGACTGTATATGCTTATTTGTACTATACCCTTTGCGGAATTTGGCTTGTTTTGGTGGTTGTTAATCATCAAATTTGTTTGTAGGCCAGTTTGTTATGATTTTAGTGAGTAGTTTATATACATAGGTGTGCCAAGAAGTTATGGGACAATAGTTATCAATTTTGCGTTTGTTGTTTTTTTTTATCTAGTAGAACTACCTGCACGTTTTGCTAAGTACCCGAAACTTTCCCCTCTTCAGCGCACTTGTTCAGTAGTATTTTTAAGGCTTTGAAGGTAGTTGCGCTACCATGTTTTATCAGTTCAATTGTAATGTCATTCTCCTCTGGTGTCTTCCCATTTTTTATTTGTGATAATGCTAATTGAATTTCATCTGTAGTAATGACAAATATTTTCTCAGATCCTACGTTTACAATATTCTGTCTTAATGTTGCGGTTTGAAGTTCCGATTTTACTTGAGAATATAGGTTTCTATAAAAATTCTCAATTATCATTATTATCTCTGCTTTGTTTTTCTGGATGTTCCTATTTGTATCTTTTAGTTGGTAAATTATTATTTGTTTTTCGATGTTAGCTTTCCTTATAATTTTTTATGTTCTTGTTCCTTTAGTGTTGGAAGCCCTTCCGTCCTTTCTTATTGTCTTCTTTATGGTTTTGTTTATTTGTTTGTATTCCGCTGTTTCTTTTGTCATGTTTCTTTTTTGTGCTATGAGTTTTTTTGTTTCCGGTTTTATGCGTTCATTCTTGTTTTTGTTTTTTAGTTTATTTGTAAAACAGATTTTTACCAATCTCTTGTTGTCGGTTTTGATTTTTTCTTCCAAACTGTCTATGTTTATTTTTTTCAGGTTTTCCACATCTTTTAGTTTATTGTGGAGCTCTCGTTGATACTGAGATAAGTTTTCTTTTATAATTTTTGTAGAGTGACTTTTTTGTTTTACTAGTTTACTCTTTTCGGCCTTTGTGTTTATGTTTACTACCGCTCTCAGTAATCTGTGATTTCTGCCAGTATCAAAGCGGTTTAGAACTAATACGTTTTTTATTATATATTTGTTGTTAGATATAATATAGATTATTTCGTTTTTGACAGACAAGTCTAGGCTTTTCCAAGTCCAAAGTATTTTCTCTGATTTTTGAAAAAAAAATGTTCATACAGTATAATTTTTCATTTTGAAGGTAGTTCATTAAAATTTCTTCACGCCGAGGCAAGTCCGAAGCGGCCTCTGAATCTAGTGTTTGTAATATTGTCATTTCTACTTTAAAACATCAATTAAATTAAGGTTTTGTGAAACTAAACTTATGAAATTTATTTAAAATTTATAGAGTTGATGCTTGTAATAATAGAATGTATTAGTACCAATTTTTATTTCAATCCAAAGCATGGTTTAGTAGTTATATCTCAATTTGTAGGCTAGATTGCATCCATTCTTATGTTTGTCATTAAATTGTTACAAAATAAAGCAACTAAAAAATGTCAGAGGTAAAGAAATAAACTAATTTTTAATGACTAACATTGAATGGGTAGGTTACAAAAAAAATCCAAGTGTTTGTCATCATATTGTTGGATTTCCAATTTTTTGTTAACTAATATTTTGGTGGGTGAATAAGCCACTTTATTTAATTTTTCAAATTGTTGGATAATTAATTACTGGTGATAATCTAGCAACTAAACAATCTCAATAAGGAGGTAGGTGAAAAAACAAATATTTTTATGATTTACACCTGGGTAGATGGAACACGATAACTTAAGAGGAATGACGGAGCGTGAAATTTTACCTCAACAATGAATGCATGATTGTCACGTTAATTTACATCAAATCGAAATGATTTTTTTTTTCTTCAAATTTATAAAATTTTGTTTTATTTTTATACGGTGACAAAAAAAATATTTTTAAATATTTTTAATTTCTTTCTTGATTAAATAATTAATTAAAGTTATTTTGACATATTAATTTATTAATTTAACTTCGCACATACATGTTTAATCTATAATGCTAATTATTAAATGTTTTAGAATTCTAAAATTTTGTAAATTTATTGTAAAATTTAGCGTGAGAACTTTGCAAATTATTTATAAAATATATATGAAAATCTGCTACACTCTACCGACAAGTTAGTTAACAAGGAAGACAACACAGAAACCAAACAGAGACCGAGTTTTAGTGAACGCCTCTCGTTCAATTCTTCCGGCGCGCATATGCATGGAAATGAGTAGCAGCGTTGAGTGAATGAGGCGCAAGGTTAATATACATTTTGTGCGTAGGTATAGTATGCCCATAAGTATAGTGTCTTTACGACATGGTCTTAATTTATCTCAACGGATTATTTCATTAGCAACTAGTTTTGTATTATATACCTGGAAACCGAGAAAGTTTTTAAGGCTGAAAATATTTTATATTTATATAATATTTTTACCGTTGAACAAAACGGTGGTATAAGCTATTTATGGTATATAATACAAACATAATTGCCTTCTCAAGACGATTGGTAATACAGTAATCCGCTGAGATAATTTAAGGCCATGTCGTAAAGACAGTATATCTATGGGCATACTATACATGTATGCCGTTTGTATAAATGATCTGTCTTCCTCGCACAATAGCTATCGACAATCTGCTATCTTTGAAACTTGGGAACCTTCCTGAGATTTTTTTTATTCACTCGACGGTAACAAAAACATTTACATTTTGACTAAAGTATGTATTTTATTTATTAAATTAAACTAATGTATATTATAAAATGTAACTATTATATAATAATAAAATAATAAATCTAATTTGGATTTATTCTTTACAATATGATTATTTAATTATTATATAAAAAAATAATTTTTTTATAAATCTTACGTAAATATTAGCTTTTAAATTGTAATGTAAGTTAATAATTGGTGGTGCAAAGTAGCTGTAGCTCTATCATTTTGCTTCAACCAAAGAACCGAATATCATCGATAAAAACTTCATATCACAACTGGCAACCAAATTGCAATGTCTAAAGAGGTAGACAATCAAATATAGTTTAATGTAAAAACAAATGTTTTAAACCTTATATCTTTATAGTTCAAGAGCTCGCAATAAAAAATGCAAGAATTTTCGGAAGCTTTGATATTTTGAGATTGGGTTCCATTTCAATCATGAAAAGCCTGCCTAGAGTCAGCAAGTCTTCCGTTGGGACAGTTAGAATCAGACACATTTTTGTTGAGACTTTGTCAGCCAGCAGTCGCTACAAGTAAAAAAAGCAAATTAGCGCAATCTCTAATTAAAAATTTAGCAAGAGCACGTTGCCGTAAATTGCGCTCACTTGCTATCTTCGCTTCTAGGGACTGCTGACTGATGGGGTTTCAACAAAAAGATGTCTGATAGTTAGTTTTGTGATTTTTATACATTAAATTAATGATTTGGCAATATTTGAGCCTTGAGAAAACATTTGCGCTAGCATCATTTTTTTGACATGTAAAGTGTAGCGCTGACTCCACACGTCCCGATATTTTGCTGTTTGATTATTGGATTTGTGTTTTAGATTAGATTTACTAATGGTATACAAATTTTGAGTTTTCCGAAAACAATTTGGAGGTGCTAATTAATTTTACTTCTTTGCGAGGGTCTCAGCGCCAGGTGTCCCGACTGCAGACCTGCTAACTCTAGGCAGGCTTTTTATTATTAAAATGGAACCCAATCTCAAAATATCAAGCATCCAAAAACTCTCCGACTATTATATCAATTACTCGAACCCAATCCAACTCTAAAGCGGCCAACCAAGTACAAACAATTGTTTCGGTTTTCAAAAAATTCTCATCAGTGTATCTTGGTGGTACACTTAATAGTGAAAAAACATTTTTATAAGCTATTTAAGGTATATAATATTAACATAATTGTCTCCTCAAGCCGATTAGTAATAAAGTCCATATCGTAAAGACACTATAATGGGCATACTATAATAATACATATTATGTTATTGCATTATTGTACGATGTAGTATAATATAGTATGTCTATTGATATAGTATCTTTACAACATGGGCTTAAATTATCTTAACGGATTATTTTATTAGAAACCAATTATAATTGTATTATATACCTGAAACCCGAGGTAGTATTCCAGGGTGAAAATATAGTATAGTGTACCCAAAGATATATCGGTTTTATTACTTTTACTTATCGAATTAGCTCGTTAGTAGTCTCCTCGGGTCGTCCATTAAATGAATATTTACCAATCTCTTATCTTTTATACCTGTACGGAACGGGTTAATAAAATGTTACCTGAATGCTATAAAAGCAGAGGTTGTATTGAAATAATTCTTACATTTTCTGTGAACGGCTTGTTTTGTTTTCTTTTGAAAAAAAAAGTTTTACTCCTTTAGTACAAGTATAAAAAATGAGAGATTTAATGAACCCCGAGTCTACTAATGAGCTAATCCGATAAGTCAAAATAATAAAGCCGATGTATCTTTGAGTACACTATATATTTATATAATATTTTTACCCTTGAACATAGATGTGTTATAAGCTATGGTATATAATACAAACATAATTGTCTCCCCAAGGTGATGAGACGCGCCCTTTAGCCCTTCGGTATCTTGAAGGACTAGCCTGGCTCAGCTAGTGAAGATGGGCCGGGTTTTACAAGATAAGCACGTGGCAATTTGGCAATGTAACAATGAATAATATAAGAAAACTAACTCACCAGATTAATTAATTACTGTCGGGCTCCAATTGGTTTATTTGAAATGCTATTCTGGGTACTGTACTTCCGGCCTCAAGGTGTTTTGTTTTCGGGGAATAAACCAATAAATCCGCTGAAAGAACGAGGGGGTTGGAAATGGAAGAACACAGAACGAAATTTTGGTTGAAAATAAACAATTATTTATATTCACAAATTTAGGCAAATAATGAAAAGTAATAAAAAAAAAGTAAAAGAAAACTACTTCCTTCAAATAACAAATCAAAGTAACAATTAATGGTAGAATATAATTACAACTATTCACACACGCTCTCATTCATTCCAATACATATTATAAGTACAAACAAAATATCTAAATATATATATATAAAAAAACTAAATGTTCATTCCCTCGATCCAAAAGAAAGGGGGTCAACAAAAGACGGGTGAGGGCTTCTCACTTTCACTGAACGGTTGGGGCTTCCAACTTTCTACTTAGCACGTGGTCACTCCAGGTATAAGTTACAGTAGAACTACTTGTGATAATGGTTGTTTACTCGGCCATAATTATTTTATTTAAAATTTGATGGAAGTAACTGAAGGCTTAAGTACTCTAAATTGAATAAAACAAAACTTCGGTAAGGGAGGATAAACGTAAAATTAAAATAAAAGGGGTATTACTTACTATTTGAGATGCATCGGAGAATTTTCCAAAAACACCTGACTTATTAATTAAATAATCCGCTGCACGCGTTTAATTCAAATAACTAACTACCCTTATCCGCATTAGCGATGTTGAACGGGCAAAAGTCACAGGTGAAAGAGGCTGGTCATCTCGTTTCTCCCTGGGACGAGAGCAAGAATTTGCCCTGCGCATGTTCATCTCAAATAATTAAGTGGGAAGGTTAATGAAAAGGAAATACACTAAGGAATAAATAAGGAAGAACAACAAGAACATTTGCAAAGCGCAAAAAGCACTAGTTAATTAATTATTCCTAATTAAATCACTGAAATTGCTTCGGCGGTTTATGGGTACAAAAATACCCAACCGGCAACGCCGCAACCCGGAGTTGCGCCGACGCTCCTCTAACTCGTGAAGCGAGGCGCTTACGATTCCTGTGGCTACCAACCCACAAAATGACATCTGACCCAAAATAATAAATAAATGTTAATTAGTAATTTTGATAAGTGAAGGTAATGAATACGGAATACATCGAATTAGGTAAGTAATAACACTTATAAATCCTCATTATTAATTAACTTTGGTTATTCCTTAATAAAGAAATGTTAATGTTGTTTAGGTTAGGAAATGGAAACATGGTAAACAAGTTAAATTGAGAAGGATGCAGGACGGATGTATCAATGATGATTGTAAAGGAAAATCATACATAAGGAAAAGGAAAAGCACGACATATTGGATCCCCTTACAAAACCTTTCACAGTAAGTACAATTTTAATTAAGTACATAAATTAATAAAATAAACCAATGGGCCACCGATTCAAGTCAGTCGGTCAATCATTTGATACCAAACAGTTCCTACATTAATTACATTGTCACTTTGCCTTTTAAGAGCCCGACTCATTGACACAACACATCTCCACCAAAATGACCGAACCTGATGCTCGATTAAAAGATAAGTAGGCTCTTAAA
Organism: Tachinus rufipes; assembly: GCA_963932245.1. NCBI lineage: Eukaryota > Metazoa > Arthropoda > Insecta > Coleoptera > Staphylinidae > Tachinus > Tachinus rufipes. Next base: position 16,753,438 of record OZ010748.1, on the reverse strand, counting down.
ATTATATGTATATTTTAATTATTGGTTTGTTTTAGGTTGACCATGAATGTGGATCGTTACAGTGATTAGTAATGAAGTAATGCGCTGAGACAATTCAAGCCCTTGTTGTAAAAACTATGGGCATACTACAGGGAGTTTATAAATGAATGGGATTATGTAATCACTTTAAATATGCCGCCTTTTTAAAATCGTCCACTATACTACATATGTTTTCATATGTTTGCTTGACAGCTGTCAAAATTGATCTGTCAAAACAAATAGTTTAGTGAACAATTAAACAAAAGCGGCACATTTAAAGTGATTACATAATCCCATTCATTTATAAACTCCCTGTATTTACCCATAGATGTAGTGTCTTTGCGACATGGGTTTAAATTATCTCAGCAGATTATTTTATTATCAACCATTATGTTTGTATTATCTATATACCTGGAACTCGAAGTAGTATTCAAGGGTGAAAATATTGTAAATTTATATAATAAGTTTATCATTTAATACCGATGTGTTATAAAAATTATAAGCTATGTAGGGTATATAATAAACAACATAATTGCATCTCTAAAGTGATTGGTATTGAAATAATCCGCTAAGGTAAGCTCATGTCATAAAGACACTATATCTATGAGTATACTCTATACTTTATAGATTTTCCGGTAACATAAAACCTATAAAAAAACTGTTAACTTTTTTTCCTATTTCTAATTCTCTCGATAATTTTTTACCGCAATTTAACTAACTAATTTGAATTCTATCTTCTGGTGTATATTCTGCGGTAAATGTTTTTTTTTTTTTAATAAACTACTCTTGACACTTATTTTGGTGTGTTGTTTGTTGTTCTGTGTTTTTAATTTTATGTCTTTCGGTTTTCAAATCACATAAAAAATCAGTTTTGCGCTTGTTTAACTCTTCAGAATTAATATTCAGTTTCTTGCAGTTTGGTCCATAACCTTTATTCTGCTGGGTTTTATTTTTGATAAATAATTTTTTGATTTGCTTTTGTGCGTTTTTTCTTTAAAAAATGGTTTTCATTGTTTTTTCTACATTCTTTTTTTATGTAATATGCGACAACTGCTGAAAAACAACGGGTTTCATACGATCTACTTTTTATTTTATTTTTTATTCTTTTGCTACTTATTATAAATTTTGCAATAATGTTTAACAGCATTGTTATCTACATTGCATTTGCAAATGGAAATATTATTAGCTAAATACTTAGTATCATTAAATAGTCACATAATTCAATTCATTTTATATAGACATACTATCATCTTGTAATTCTCTTTACAAAAGTATTGCAAGTTATTAGATTTGGCATGTTCTTCAAAAATGTGACTGCAACTATTTTTAATGTCTGTCTTAAGTAGCTCTAATTTTTGTTTTTTTTTTAGTATTCTCTATTTTTTGTGATAGCTAGAAATTTTATTAAGTTGTAATAGTTTTTTTTTTCAATATTAAAGGTCCGCCTTTTGTTTTTTACACGGTCTCTCAATTTATTAATATATTGATGCAAAAAATGTTTTCTTTTGTTTCTATCACCATCAATAATTTATGTATCAAAAGTTATGCTGTGCATCAAAACGCTTCATGCAAATCTTTCAGAAAGTATATTTGGTTCTATGCTAAAGGATGATGCTGTTTCATTATTGTAACATTTGTGATGTTTTTAATTTTATTTAATTGCGCATGTTTACTAAACTTAATTTGAAATTTAAGATATAACATTATTTTTAGTTTCTGCCCTAACAATAGCAACACGTCTAGATAAAGAATTATGGGCTCTTGACCTACATGAACTTTTTATCCAAAAACAATCACAACAACTTTGATAAGTAGATTCATTTTTAATACGGTCAGTACAATTGACTCAACAACTTTTTCTTGCCATGCATTACAATTTAGCATTGATAGCATATTATCTAATAAAACACACAATTGTGAATGTTTGTTTATGGTTCCAATAAGAGCCGCATGATTAAGATACGTTAAATTTCTGTTGGTATTAATAGGTGTTGCATAATTGGAAAAGTTACAAATAAAAACAATTCTGAACACAATCTATTATATGTCAGCATTAAATCACAATGTATAAAGTTATGTATAATTAATTCCTTATGGCAAATTTTTTATTAGGTTGACTTTTAGATTTACTTTAAAATAATTATCAAAATATTTATTGTTCTTACCATACAATTCAGCTATACATGATTACTACAAAAGAAATAAATCTTTTTAGTATTGTATAAAACAAAAGTTATTTGTGATATCGGCATGCATTTTGAGCTAATAACTTAGGAACTGTAATAGTTTTGATAATTCAGTAAGTAGTAATGGCTGCAAATTCTACAAAGAAATCATATTGTGTGCTTAAATTTGCAAAAACAAAATCCGTAACTATTGTCCAACAATATTTTTGAACACGTTTTGAAAAACTTCATCTACTAGACAGACAATATACAATTGTTAAACTTGAAACAACAGGGTGTTTATGTAAAGGAAAAAGTCTGGGAAAACCTCGTGTGTCAGAAGTAACAGTGTTTGTGCTTGTTACTAACAAACTCCACAGCCAATAACACTTGCAAGTTTAAAGCTACAAAGGCCTGGTTTGCGTCTCTCTGTTTCTTAATTATTTAGATAAGCTAAAACGACACATTACAAGAGCCACAGCCGTCTCTACTTACAAGCCGTGCTGATACGCTTGGCAACTTCGCATTCGGTCCCATAGGTGGGCCGGCCTACGTGAGGTTCGAACGGGAGAACTCGCTACACAAAATAACAAACGTAAATTATTAAATTAAATAAATGTAAATTTTAATAATATAAATCAAACTGTAATTAAAAAACATATAAAAATGAAAATAAAACTCTGGAATCAATAAATATGAAGTTATAACTGTATATATATAAAATGTAATTACACTTACCTATAACAAAATATTATATAAAAATGATAATTTCTGAAAAATCTAAATTATAAGAACCACAGATATGATTAATAATACACACAAACACAAAATTGGCAATAATAATCACAGACTTTATTAACAAAATATGCATTACATAAAAATTATAATTTATAATAATAACCGGTGATATAAATAATAAAACACAAATACAAAATTGGTAAAATTTTGTCAAGTAGCAAGTAATTTAATCGAGAGTAGTCAACTAAATTACTCGCTAATTGACTAGTTTGTTATACTTCATATATACATAATAATAAAATGCAAAATGAGTAATAATATAAATTACAGACGAAAGTTGAGTCTTATAGAAGCAAAAATTGCTTAGTCCACATACAAATAAATTACATATATAGAGCCAACAAATAAATAAAGTTTTAGCTGTAATTTGCTGTTATTCGATAAACCAGCCAAAAAATTAAAAAGCATTGTTATCGCACAATACATTTTTTTGTAATAAAAGCTATAGCGACTAAACAGATGCTTGCAAATTGATATTTACAGTAAGAGTTATTTTTAAATTAGCAACATGTTAATTACTTTTATATCAGTAAAGGAAACTGCTATATTAATAATTAACGGCATACAAAACCATCGCAACGAAAATAACTTACTTACGTACAATAAATAAGTTTCCTGTTTTCTATATTAAAAAACATCACTGGCACTAATTTATAATTATATTTTTACAACACTTCTATAACTTATGATAATAACTACAGTCCGTTAGAGAAATTTTCTCTTCACAGGCTTTATCGATTTCAAAAAGTTTAAACAAAATATCACTTTTTTTTAATTACTTCGCACAATCACTATATTATTAAAAGGTCCATTGGTTTGTTTATATTGAACTAGTGCACTTTGTTCTTCATGTTGTAGAAATAAAAAACTACGGGATCCACTTCTCTCCAGTGTATACATCTTCTTGGCATCTAAAATAAAATAAAAAGTACATGTTATTATATGCACAACAGACAATAAAATTAAATCACTTTATTTAAATTATTTAAATACAGCATTTAACTATTATTTAAGTGTGTATTTATTAATTAATATTGACATTAAACTGGTTTTAATCATATAACCTAAAAACAAACTAAACCAAAACACCAGCTTTATTTAAATTAAAAACATTGATATTGACTTATAAAGCAAGAAAATAAGTAGTATGACATTTTTCCTATGCACATATTATAAATATTTGTTAGACTTACCTTTATATATAAATTCAAAACACTTTAATAACACTTTTCCTACCACTTTCCCATGCATTTCAATACAAACTGATAGCCCACTTTCAGTGTTGCCAAGTTTCTATGAGCATGGCTTGTAAATAGAGACGGCTGTGCAAGAGCTGTAGAAAATTTTAATGAAGATATGTTACTTCGGTTTTGGAATGAACTAGCTTTGATGTTTGCGATGTGGCACCTTTGAGATCTCAACGTGAGCTTTAAGAATTACTTTATAAAACAAGTTTACAATAACATTATTAGTATATAATAAATAGCTGGGATTTTATTCATTTGCATATTCTATAATACTTATATGCCAGTTAAATAATTTTATATCTACACAAATTAGAAGTAAACAAGTGTTAAAAACCAATATTTGTTTTGCATATTTTGCATATTTTTGAATTACTGTGAATATTTTAATAACAGCTCCATATCAGTGCATATTTGGTGCGTATTTGGTGCATATTTATATATTTGGTGGGTATTTGCATATTTCGGGCATATTTGTATAATTTTAAATTATTTTTAAGTGAAATTGATTTTTGTAAATATATATTGGCTTAAAAAAAATAAGGTTTTGAACAATTGCAAAAAAATAATGTTTGCATATTTTTATATTTTGTGCATATTTTTACCAAATTTAGCATATTTAGTGCATACTTTAACTAAATTGTGTGCATATTTAATGCATATTTTGGCAAAATTGCGTGCATATATATGAGCATATTTTTAACTTTTTAAATGCAAATAATTCTCAGCTTTAATAATAAAACATTCAAAGTATTTAATTCATGTAAAGTAAAACAGTTAACTTCATTTATTTTGAAATATTTACTCAAGTTGTAAAGCATAAAATTATTATCATAATAATAAAATTTATAATTAACATAAAAGTCACCAACATCCAAAAAAAATTACTACCACAAAGTTTATTTTACTAATTACGCACATCCGTTTTTTTTTAAATTTAATCTATTAAGTTTTCATTACGTTTGCTTTTTTAGTATTCAATCGCAATGTTTTTTTTTTTCTCTGGCAATATATTGGTTTTATTAAATCTATTTAAATTAGTCATTAATTAACTAATTATTATAAAACTATATTTTTTTTACTATAATGTAGATCATGTAATTGACAACATTATATTTTTATTAACCATTACAGCATTGCGTGATCAAGTTTAAAATTTTGGATATTTAATTTATATATGTATGAAATATACAATTTTTATATTTAATTTCTAAGATAGAATTCTGTCCTGGCTAATATGTACTCTCCGCTCTTGGTTTCAATAAACATGCGTGTGCGTCTGTGCGACGGTCTCACTTTATTAGTAAAGAATAGAGCTTATTTGTAGTGGGGTAGACTTTTTGGGATGGCTCACTCGCTACCGCGTTCCTTGCCGCTGCGTCCCTTAGAAACTACTCGGCACGCAAAGCTTCACCTTAAGTTAAGTTTGTAGATCCTAAAGCATTTATAAACGTTACTTCAAAGTAATGTTACACCAAATCTTAACAACAGTGGTTTTAGTGACTAGTGTGCTGTTACAAATCTAGCCGCTACTCTTAAATAGAGCTTCAAAAAATTAAACAATGTTAATAAAATTAATTAAGCAGTTTCATCTAGCAGGTGCGTAAGAACTTTGGCGTAAAGTGGTCAATCTAGCTACTGTAGTAGGTCGGGACTTTCTTTACAGTTTAACTATAAAATTTTCAATCACTCGGCAATAGAGTCTTGCGAGCAATCGACTGAATTTTTTTCAAATGTTAGTAAAATTGCAGTTGATAAATTGCTTGCCGGTGTAAAACTTTTAAGACTTTCTTGTGACAAATTGCTTTTTCTAACTTTTGTTAACTAAGAAAGTACCGCGTCTAACAATTAGAGTTGACAAACAAATCAGAAAGTTGATTCTTTGTGTAATTAGAACAGCTTTATTCAACTTTGTGGTAAGCATCTGAGTCGTCTACAAGTTGTTTTTTTGCAGAAGTAGATCCTATTTAATAACAAAACTTTTTACAAGTTTTTTTTTACATAATAATAGACAAAATTGGCAAGTTTGGTACTAATTTATGGTAAAGTTTTGTTTTGTAGTTTACATCTTTTAAATATGATAGTGCAACTCTCTTAAGTTATCTCAGCCGTGATTCAACCTTGCTAAATTAAAAAACGTATTTTGAGTCTAAAGATTTTTTTTAGTTCCCGCTCAAAAGTTTGTTTGTGCGTTGGTTTTCTTTGGTAACATGAAAGAGACAGACTTTGAGCACTCTCAAAAAGTGTGTTTACTGGTGTATATGTTGTTGAATACTGAATAATGGTTTGTTAATATCTAAATAGCTTTTCTATTGTTTATTAATTTATACAAAACATGTCCGCGTCTACAATAAATAATAATACTGGATTCTCTTCTTCATTTGCTTCAACAGTGCTGAACCACGAAAAGCCTACTCCTGAAGTGAGTTTTAAGTTACCTAAGCGCAAAGCTCCAATAATCATCGGAAGTTCTACAACGGAGTTATTGTCATTTTGATCTCCAGAAAGAAGACATTGGCTTTATCTGGAAAGAGTTTTACCAGGAACAAAAGACACAGATATTCTCAAATGAGGATACCTGTTCATTCAAGCTAGGTGTGAAAGAATCACATATTCCTCGACTTTTAGACACTAATCAATGGCCGGTTGGCATTGCCGTCAAGGAGTTTTTTCATACGAATCGGCACCCAAAACGCCACTTCCATCCAGACAACAACTACCAGGGAACGCAGAAGTAGTAACTAACTCAAAATCTATTAACACTCTCACTGTTTACTATCAAAATGTGAGAGATCTACGTACTAAGTTAGTGGATTTTTTCTGTTCGTGTTTGACGGAAGATTTTCATGTCTTGGCTTTTACTGAAACCAGGCTTCACCCTTCTATATCCGATAATGAATTTATTGATGACCGGTACATTGTTTATCGGATGGGCAGAAATGTTAACACCAGCTCTAAAAGCAGTGGTGTCGGAGTCTTAATAGCGGTTAAGAAAAACTTAAAATCTACAGTCGTACCTTCAAATGATAACATTGAGATGGTTATTGTAAAAATTAGTTTTGAGCTGTCTGAACTAATTGTTAGCTGCAGTTATATACCTCCCAGATCCCCTATGGATTTATACGCTGGCCATGTAGAAGTACTAGAAAATGCCATCTTAAAGTTTCCTGAAAGTCGAATAGTAGTCACCGGTGATTTCAATCTACCCAATATCAACTGGTTACCTGATGATGAAAACTTAGCTGGGTTAACTCCAACTAATATTTCATCTACGGTGGAAACATTTTTTTGTGATAGTGTCAGTGCTTTAGGTTTAAACCAATTTAACTCTATACCCAATGATTTTAAAACTATTTTAGATTTATGTCTTACCAATAGTGATACTATGCAAGTATCTAAATGCGCTTGTATTATTCCAAGCAACAGATATCATCCTTCTCTTATTATTAGTGTTGTAATTAAAGAATGTGCTGCTATTGATGATGAAACTTACTTAAAATATAATTTTAATCGTGCTAACTACGTAGAAATTAATCAATTCTTAGCTCGTACTGATTGGTCTATTCTTAATATATGTGAATCTGTAAATGATGCAGTTGATATATTTTATGACGTTATTTATTTTGTAATCGATCTGTATGTACCTAAAACCACAGTTAGCAAACGTTGCTGCTTTCCACTTTGGTTTTCCAGAAAGCTAATTGATTTAGTTCTATCCAAGAAAGAAGCTCATAAAAAGTGGAAAACATCACTTTTAGCTTCCGACTATGCAGTCTTTACAAGATTGATATCTAACTGCAAATCCGAGACCTTACTATGCTATAGGAAGTATTTGGATAATGTTGAACAGTCTATACCCGATAATATAAAACTTTTTTGGTCTTTTGTTCGGAGTAAAAATAAATCTTACGGCATTCCCTCCTCAATGTGTTTACACAATAATACGGCTACGAATGGAGCTGATATTGCCAATCTATTTGCAAATTTTTTCTCATTAGTGTATAAACCTTCTACACACATTCAATCAGCGTTTGTATCCAATATATCTGTAAACTTAACTAATATCCAGTCAGTTTAGACTGTGTGCTGGAAGCATTGGCAAAACTGAAAGTTGATAGTAGTCCTGGACCAAATAACTTACCTTTCTTGTTCCTACGGAACTGTTGCCAAACGTTATCTTACCCACTCCACCAAATTTATTCGTTTTCATTGTTATCAGGAATTTTTCCCAATTTGTGGAATCAATCTTATATTGTACCAATCTTTAAATCCGGTTCCAAATCGAATGTAACTAATTACAGGCCAATAACAATCCTGTCGGTAATGCCAAAAAAAAATTGAAAAATTAATTTATGATCGCTTCTTTGGTGCTTTTAAAAATATAATTATTCATCAACAGCACGGTTTTTTCCCGAAACATCAACTTAAACAAACTTGTTCGTATTTACTAATTATATAATAAAAGCATTGGAAAGTAGTGACGAGGTCCATGCAATCTACATGGACTTTAGTAAAGCCTTTGATTCTGTTAACCATGACCTGCTAATTAACAAATTGAGTGCATATGGTGTCGGTAATCCATTGATTAAATGATTAAAGTCGTATTTAAGTGAACGTGTCCAGCAAGTTAAAATTAACACTTATCTATCTCATTCCATTAAGGCGACATCAGGTGTACCACAAGGATCCCATTTGGGACTTGTCCTATTTTCAATGTTTATTAATGATATATCTGATATTTTAAACTGTCACCACTTGTTATTTGCAGATGAAGTAAAGGTATATCGTAGAGTAAGCACTATTGCTTATTGTCTTACCATGCAAAGGGATTTACTAGCGGTCAATAAATGGTGTGTTCTTAACCACATGGATCTTAACATCAAAAAATGTCAGTATATATCATTTACAAGAAGCAAAAATCCTGTTAATTTCATCTATATTTTGAACGGTACCGGTTTAGAAAAAGTTGACTTGACTCTTGCTTGATTCCAAACTGTCATTTAATCTTCATTTAAATTTTGTTATTAATAAAGCTAACAAGATGGCTTTCTTAAAAGAACTACTGCTGATTTTAGTAACATGCGGGCTTTTCTTATCTTGTACAATTCTCTGGTGAGATCACATCTAGAGTATTGTAGAGTAACAAGGTCCCCATCCTACCAAACTTCTATTGACAGATTGGAGTCAGTTCAAAATAAATTTTACAAACTAGTATCATATAAACTCAGTCTTACTGGTGTGTATTTATCACCTGAAAATATCGGAATTTATTTGGGATTGTCTGCGTTGGAAAAACAAAGAAATGAAATGGACATGAAATTTTTGATCAAAGTTCTGAGCGGGCTAATCTGCTGTCAGCAGATCCTGAATATGATAGATATTCATGTTCCCCAACGTGCGGTTAGGAATTGCCCTTTTTTGCATATGTCCTTTAGTAGGACTAACTATGGTCGGCACAGCTCACTGTCTCGTATTGCACGACACGCTAACTGTGTATCAAATGACGTTGACTTTGTTGGTATTTCATACAAGAAGTTCATTGCTAACTTAAAGAGATTAACGTAACACCTTAGCCAATGTGTAGAAATGTATGTATGTATGTATGTATTTATTCGTTTGTTTGTCATACTTGTAATCACTGTTTGTAAACAATTTTTATGTAACTTAACATGTAAATGCAGATGCGTTAAATTTATTATACATTTTATTTGGTTTTGTTTCTTTACCAATTTTGCTGGTTTATTGACGTGTTTTACTTCATCACAATTTTAGTGATGCAGTATACTTTGGAAACTAAATGTCTAACTTTCTAATATCTACTGTCTTGCTGCCGCAATCTTTCTTGAATATTTCAACGTCCAAAGTTAAATACTGAATTAACAAAAATTAGTACTTTCAACTTTATTTGCAAAAAATCAAGCAAGGTACGTAAATGTCAATTAGATTTTTTTCGATGATCAAAGTAGAATTTTTCTGGTAGAGAAGCTGTAGGTTACATTTGGCTTGTCAACTGTATTTCCAGTTACGTAAGTAATAGTGGCAATAAAAAAGCTGATGCGCTTGCCAAGTTTGCAAAAATTAGCTCTAAATATGTTACAGAGAAAGCTTGTGTTAGGAATATTTTATTTACTAGTTGTGATAAAGTAGAATAATAAAATAATTTACTAAATTTATTTATTTGTATAAATATAACAATAACAAAAAATGAGAATATTTTTAATTTTAGTTTATTTGCAAAATTTAAATATAAGCTATAATTGTTTACATAAATACCAATCTAAGATATTTTGCAACAATACGATAAGAAATGTTTGAATATTTACATAAACATCTAGTATAAATTTCGAAAAAAAAAAATACAATTTCAATAGTTCCAATCATGAAGTGGTTACTCAGAAAAATGGCATTATCTCCCTTATTATGAGACCTAGGTCAATTATAAATACACCGTTAGATCGGCAAGAAAAAAACACATATTTCTATAGCAAATGCAAGCAATAATTAATGAGCATTAACTAACTAGTTGAGTATTTTATTAATTAACAGTAATTGTTTAGCACAGCTATTACCCAAGGTCAAATCTAAGTTCTGAATAAGGCATTTTTTCACATAGATTGCACGCGCCGAAATGACAGTCCTTTAAAATAATTAATTACCGAGATTAGACTAATTCAAGTAAATAGAACACAAGTGTTAATTCGGTTATTTATCAACTTATTTTAAATTTGAAAATCAATTTTGAATGATAAAACAAGTATCTTAAACATATATTGATGACACAAATCAGATTTAATTAATTGCCGAGATAAAACCGATAAAGTGCTCGCTAATATAAAACAGTCGCTACTTTTGTTGCCAGGTTATTTAAGGGTAATAGAAATTAATAAAATTAAATTTTGAAATCTGCATTCTATAGATAAAACATGTAAAATGATCATATATCAATGACGCAAATCAGATTTAATTAATTACTGAGATATGAACTGCCGTAATTAAATACATACTAAACCACATACTAAAGTGTTTCCGTATTTCAAAGTGATTCTGTTGTGTTGTAATAGCACAGTGCAGTTGCTTCGCAGTCTGAAAGTCTCGTGTTCGATCCCCGAGTAAAAAATTTTTTTTTTATTATATAATTTTAAACATTTTTACAATGGATTTTTTGTAATTATTTTAACTGTAAAATTAATACAATTAAATTGCATGAGTTACTTTTAAAATTTATTAATTGTTAAAAAATCATAAACCGCCATTTTTTGTTGCCAGGTGATTTAAGGGTAGTAGATACTAAAAAAAGTGAATTTTGAAAAATGGATTGCATAGACAAAACATGTAAAATGATCATATATCAATGACAGAAATCAAATTTAATTAATTACTGAGATATGAACAGATAAAGTGCGCGCTAATAAAAAACAGTCATTGCACGCTCATTTTGTTGCTAGGTGATTTAAGGGTAGTAGATATTGCAAAAATGGAATTTTGAAAAATGGATTCTATAGATAAAACATGTAAAATGATCATATATCAATGACAGAAATCAAATTTAATTAATTACTGAGATATGAACGGATAAAGTGCGCGCTAATATAAAACAGTCATCGCACGCTCATTTTGTTGCTAGGTGATTTAAGGGTAGTAGATATTGAAAAAATGGAATTTTGAAGAAAGGATTCTATAGATAAAACATGTAAAATGATCATATATCAATGACAGAAATCAAATATAATTAATTACTGAGATATGAACGGATAAAATGAGCGCTAATATAAAACAGTCATCGCACGCTCATTTTGTTGCTAGGTGATTTAAGGGTAGTAGATATTGAAAAATTGAAATTTTGAAAAATGGATTCCATAGATAAAACATGTAAAATGATCATATATCAATGACACAAATCAAATTTAATTAATTACTGAGATATGAACAGATGAAGTGCGCGCTTATTAGCGCGCGTCATCATACGCTCATTTTGTTGCCAGGTGATTTAAGGGTAGTAGATATTAAATAAATGGAATTTTGAAAAATGGATTGCATAGATAAAACATGTAAAATGAACATATATCAATGACAGAAATCAAATTTAATTAATTACTGAGATATGAACGGATAAAGTGCGCGCTTATTAGCGCGCGTCATCCCACGCAAATTTTGTTGCCAGGTGATTTAAAAGTAGTAGATATTGAAAAAATGGAATTTTGAAAAATGGATTCCATAGATAAAACATGTGAAATGATCATATATCACTGACACAAATCAAATTTAAGTAATTACTGAGATATGAACGGATAAAGTGCGCGCTAATATAAAACAGTCATCGCACGTTCATTTTGTTGCTAGGTAATTGAAGGGTAGTAGATATTGAAAAAATGGAATTTTGAAAAATGGATTCCATAGATAAAACATGTAAAATGATTATATATCAATGACACAAATCAAATTTAATTAATTACTGAGATATGAGCGGATAAATTGCACGCTTATTAGCGCGCGTCATCCCACGCTCATTTTGTTGCCAGGTGATTTAAGGGTAGTAGATAAAAAAAAAATTAAATTTTGATAATTGGATTCCATAGATAAAACATGTAAAAAGATCTTATATTAATGACACAAATCAAATTTAATTAATTACTGAGATATGAGCGGATAAAGTGCGGGCTTATTAGCGCGCGTCATCCCACGCTAATTTTGATGCCAGATGATTTTAGGGTAGTAGATATTGAAAAAATGGAATTTTTAAAAATGGATTCCATAAATAAAACATGTAAAATGATCATATATCAATGACAGAAATCAAATTTAATTAATTACTGAGAAATGAACCGCCGTAACTAAATACATACTAAACCACTTACTAAAGTCTTCCTGTATTTCAAAGTAATTTTGTTGTATTGTAATAGCACAGTGATAGAGCTGTTGCTTTGCAGTCTGAAGGTCTAGTGTTCGATCCCCGAATAATTTTTTTTTTTTTATTAAATAAAATTGAAAGACTTTCACACAGGGACAATTCAGTTTGGGCCCTGTTGAAGTCGATCAAACGGAAGACAGTAACGATATCGACGTTGACAAGTGAAGACGGTATTACTACTGCCTTCACTGACGTTGACAAAGCAGAAATGCTGAGGGTGACATTAGAAAAAGTACATGTTTTGGAGGAAGACGTGACTAACGAACAAAAAGAAATTACTGCTGGAGTGGAAAGGTTTCTGTCGGAGTATCGGCCTCTTCAAGATGAAATGTCTTTGACAAGTCAAAAAGAGGTTCGTGAAACGATCAGAAAACTTCCACCCTTTAAAGCAGCAGGACATGACAAAATACAGAACATTACATTGAAACACTTAACACGAGAGACAGTAGTGCAATTGCACTATATAATAAATGGAGTCATCAGGTTGGGTTATTTTCCAAAATCTTGGAAAATAGCCCACGTGATGCCCATACACAAATCTGGCCAGACAGCTACATCACCCGACTCATATCGACCTATAAACTTACTTACAACGTTAAGTAAGGTGACTGAAAAAATTATAATGAAAAGACTGGATTCTTTTGAATCGGATAATCAACTGACGACAGACAATCAATTTGGATTCAGAAGTGGGACATGGGACGGTTCAACAAATTGCTAGAATCGTCAATGACATTAACATCAATTTTAATAAAGACAAAGAGACAGACATGGTCCTGCTCGATGTCAAAAAAGCTTTTGACCGAGTATGGACTGACGGACTGATCCATAAGATGGAAACACATTACTATCCATCTTACATTATTAAACTTATACACTTCCCCAAAAAATATTGATGCTGGTGTACCGCAAGGTTCAATTTTGGCACCAAAACTTTCTAATATTTATTTTAACGATATACCTGTTTTTGCGAAAACGAGTCTTGCTCTCTATGCAGACGACACTGCAATCTATTCAGGATCTTTTTATGCAGTGGCCGCGCAGAAACAAAATCAAATTCATTTAAACACGCTGCAAAAATTTTTCAACCTTTGGAAAATCAAAATTAACACCAAAAAATCGGAAAAAATTTCCATTACATGTAAATTCACTAATATCAAAACCTTTACACCAACAACTTTCGACAAAGATGCTATACCGACGAAGCAGCACGTCAAGTATCTGGGAGTCCATCTAGACATTACCAACAAAATTTAACACATATCCTACACAAAACAAATCAGGCCATCAAACAATTGTATCCATTTATTAACAAAAATAGTTCTCTTTCGGCTGATACCAAAATTCATCTTTATAAAACAGTAAACAGAGCTTCGTTAACCTACGCTGCTCCTGTATGGTGCGGCGTTGGTAAAACAAACCTGAATAGAATGCAAGTGTTACAGAACAAGTGTCTGAGAATGGCACTTCGCAAAGACAGGTATGTCAGAATCAGAGATTTGCACGAACAGGCAAATGTACCCCTTATTTCGGACTACATAATAGAAATTTCACAAAATTTTTATAAATTTAAATTAGAAAATAACCCTCATCTACGAGGGCTCACCAGCATCCGATCCTAACAATAGACCTTTTAGAATTAAACATAAGCTCAGTTATCAGTGCTTACCTATCTTCAATCAACACTTTTGAGTTGATACTTACCGTCCCTGTAAACTTTGATCTTTAGAGTCAAAATTATTGTTTTTGTATATATTGTACATAATAATAATTATAATAATAATTTTATTCGTGTTATCAAAACAAAATTTGTTACACATGTCAAAGTACACAATAGCAAAAAAAAGTTACATAATTTAAACTAAATATAAAACTAAATATAAACTAAATATTAAAAAGAAAAGTTACACAACATAAAAAACAAAAAGTGTTATATTGAGTATTATAAAATGTACACATTAAAATATAGCCTAGCTAAAACATATTAAAAAGTTAAAAACAATAACTAGGACATATCATTAAAATTATTTAATAAAAATTCTTCAGTAGAATAAAATGCTTTCTTACATAATTATAATTTGACTGTTTTTTTAAATTTTACAATATCAAGCTGTTTGATAATGTTTGGCAAAACATTAAAACATTTTACACCATAAAACCTAGATCCAGTTTGGGCTCTTACCAATCTGGAATAATTTGCAATTAAATGTGATTTATTCCTTGTTAAATAATTATGCATAATTTCATGGCTATCATAGTTCTGGATATGTTGTTTAACATGCAACAGACATTCATAAATAAACACACAGGGAAGAGTTGAGATCATCAGATTGCAATAACTTTGTCGACAATCATCTCTGTACGCTATTCCTGCCACTATGCGTACTGCTCGTCTCTGCATTTTAAATAGTTTTGACATAGAACTACTATGTCCCCATGTTAAAATACTGTAAGACTGTAGTACATTTTGAGACACTAAATTTGCTAATAAACGTAAAAAATATATATATATATTTTTATTTACTTTCTTTGACAAAGTATCATCATGTCTAATCCAGTTTAACGATTGATCTATTATTAAACCTAAAAAATTGACTGAATTGTCAAATTTTGGCATATTTAGAGGTAAAGACATGGTTTTTAATGTAAAGCATATATTTGATGATTTAGATTTATTTAAAACAAGTCGATTGGCATCAAACCAATCTACAGCACTCAGGTAAAGGTTTGCATTTTGGGTCACTACTGTCTCAATACAAGAATTTGTACAAACTAAAGTTGTGTCATCTGCAAATAACACAACATTAGCCTGACCAAGGTGTTGTGGTAGATCATTTATATATATATTAAAAACAGCAATGGCCCAAGAATGGATCCGTGAGGAACACCATTTAGTAGTTTTAGTTTATTTGATTTTATGTCATCATACAAAACTGTCTGATATCTATTTTCCAAATAAGATGATATTAAATTTATGCTCTTAAAAGAAAAGTTGTATAATTCTAACTTTTTTAGTAATATGTTGTGTGGTATACAATTGAAAGCTTTTGACAAATCGAGAAAGGATCCGATTGTGTATTTTCCTTCTTCAAAGCATTCAATAATTTTAAAAATAAGACATTCAATTGCCTTAGTTGTATTCTGTCCTTTTCTAAAGCCAAATTGGATTTAGAAAACAAATTATTATTTTTAAAAAAGTCTTTTATTTGGTATGATAATAGTTTTTCAAAAACTTTTGAAACAATAGGTAAGATGGATATAGGACGAAAGTTATTAACATCTTCCCGATTTCCTTTTTTATATATGGGAATCACTAACGCGTTTTTAAGAACATCTGGAAAAATAGATTCATTAATACATGCATTAAACAATTTTGTTATTGGACTAACTAAAATATTTGAAACATTTTTCAAAATGTCTACTCTTAACCCATATATATCCCTACTATAGCTATTTTTCAGATCTTTTATAGCATCACAAACCTCGTTGTAAGTTGCTTCCCTAAAGTTAAAGTTTAGATCAGCATCTATTTTGTTCATAAATGACAATGGGTCTTTAGATGGTAGAGTAATATTACTTAATATATTATTAGTTACATTGATAAAAAATTTGTTAAATGTTTCAGCATCAATCATATTTGTATCAACAGAGTGCAACTTATCTTTTTTATTTTTAATAACCTGTCATATAGCTTGACTCTTATTTTTAGAGTTGCATATAAAGTTATTATTAGCATTAATTTTAGATTGTTTATTGCATTTTTCATAAGATGTCTTATAATCTTTATACAATATTTTATTACGTGGAGTTGGATGTTTTGCATATACATCACGTGTAAAACTGAGCGTGTTACGCATTCTTCTTAAATCATCTGTGTACCACACAATGTCATGTTCACAATTTGCCTTAATCTTAATTTCTTTTTCAGGAAATGATTCATTGAAGCATATTGTAATTGTCTTTATAAATGTTTCGGAAAGATTGTTAGCATTGCAATCAGTGAAATTAATAAAATTAGTAAAATTTAAATCAGATATTTGATTATAAAAAGAAAATTTTCCCAATTCTGTAATGGGTCTTGTTTTCTTTTGAACAATTGTTTCATTGCTATTATTAATTTTTAAGGCACTTTGTATACCCAGATGATCAGAAAAATGCATATCAACTAAAGCAACATCTGTTAAAATATCTAAACTATTAGAAAAAATAGTATCGAGACAATTGCGTCCTCTTGTTGGTTGAGAATTGATGTGACTAAAACCAAAACTATTAAAAAGATCTATCAGAAATACGGCATTTGGATCATTAAAATTAAACTTGACATTGTAATCTCCACCCATAATTATAGAATTACCGTTTATTGCAATTTCAGCTAGGAGCTCTGTTAGCTTCTCTATAAATATATTAAAGTCACCGGAAGAAGAACGATATACAGATATGACTATGCACTTACAATTTGATAACTTTATCCCTGAGAATTCACCATGAATTTCAATGCAAAATTTATCTAAGTTTAATTTACTGTATTTTACATTAGGTTTGACAAGTATTAATGCACCGCCATGGATGTGTGTTGTTCTAGTAAAGCTTGTTGCAACGTTTAAGTTGTTAATACAAATTGCCTCATCTTGATTTAACCAATGTTCTGAGAGACATATTATATTATATTTGTTATCATTATTCATTAAAAAAGCTTCAAATAAGTTAACTTTAGATCTTATAGATTGAATGTTAAAGAAAAGCCTATAAGATAATGATACAGTATTTTTAGTTAACTTATCTTGTTCATTTTCCTTAGGAATAAAAAACGTTTGATTTTTACTCCCGCTGGCCATATTTTTGGATCTTTTATAGCATCTACAGAATCACTAGGCACGGCCAGTCTAAATGAGCTGTATTCTTCCGGTCGTTTAGATGCTATCTGTTGACAGTTAAAAAAATGCAGTTGTGATAGTGCTGCTTTCAATATTGATTGTTCATTTGATGTTCCAGTTAAAGTTTTTTTCTTCTTATGTGTGACTTCCGTAAAGCTATCTTTATCCTCTTGTTTACGTTTTGATTTTTCGGTTATTGCTTTGTTAGGTATGCTACCCACATTACTTAAATCGTTCGAATTGTCCTACGCTCGAACCAATTGACTTTTCACTTTATTGCTGTAACTCTGTTCAGTCAGATTTATGGTTTGAACATTGTTTACAGTTTCCTGTATATCATTAATTAAAACTTCTTTATTAACGCTTTTATCTTTAACAACTTTTATGCTTTTAAGCAGTTCATTGGCTGGTTCTATTTCTTTTTGAGTTAACAAGGATGTAATTTGTTTTAAATTATTGATTTCTTCTATCAACAATAAATTATTTGTTTTTAAATGATCTATTTCATTTTTTAATTCATAGGTAATGATCGGTAATACTTTTTCTACGGCAGATTTGATTGCCTTTTCAATTATTTCATTCAGCTCACCTGCTTGTATTTCTATAGTTTTATTTATAATTTCTTCATTTTTAAGTTCATCATTGTTTATGTTTGAGGTTAAATCAACATTTTCACATTCATTGCAATTCCATCTTTTTATCTCCCCCGATTGCTTCAGAAGACAAAATGCAGCTTCAATTAGGTTCATACAGAGTGTATGGTAATGTTTTTCACATTTAATACATTGAATGTTGTCGTCATAACGACTAATATTTTTGTTACACATAGCACAAACAATCGCCATATTATTTAGCCATAGTAGAGTTAGGTTAGGTTAGTTCTTGTATATATTATTGTAAATAGATAGGTTAGGTTAGTTAGGTTTAAGCTTAAACAAAATTTTTATAAACATAATACCGACATTTCTGCGGTCTATGTAATGTTTTTTAATGATAATAACTTTTAAATATGTTTTTAACCTGAATAAATGAATGATGAATGATTGTGTGAGTGAAAGAAGAATGAATCTGTAAGAGAATGGATCATAAGTATTATAAGTTTTATCAGAATTGTTAATCTAGGTTTATATTGTTCCATTTTAATTTTTGAAAACTTTTTAGTTATGAATTCATTTTTAATCATATTTGTGTACATATACTGTTTCTATTGTTGTATTTTAATGATTTTTTTAATAAATGAATTAAAGTGTAAAGTGTAAGTGTTGCTTTGCAGTCTGAAGGTCTAGTGTTCGATCCCCAAATAATTTTTTTTTTTTTTAATTAAATAATTTTAAATTTTAATAATTAGTTTGTTGCTGTAATATACACTTCTCTTTTTTGTTAAGTTTAGTGATTGCAGTAGCTTTAAAATAAGATTGTTTATTTTGTCTACGCTTGCACCACGTTTCCACTGCTACATCATTAGCATGTTTTCTTTTTCGGGCTGCACACCTATTTCTGGGTATATTTAATTTCCATTTTTTGTGTATTTGCAATACATGATGGCGAATGGTTCGAACAAATCGTGAACATTTTTGGTGGAGACTAGACTGCAGAATATTGTTTTTCACTAGCCCAAACCAGTTTTCTACTGTGGTATTGCTAGAACGCGCAGCCATAATAG
This sequence comes from Tachinus rufipes, assembly GCA_963932245.1. Taxonomy (NCBI): domain Eukaryota; kingdom Metazoa; phylum Arthropoda; class Insecta; order Coleoptera; family Staphylinidae; genus Tachinus; species Tachinus rufipes. The sequence goes on along the minus strand of OZ010748.1, from coordinate 16,733,768 downwards.
CAGTCCACAACGGAAGATACGGAATATATTTTTTAAATAACATTCCAATAAATCCGGGACTATAGTAAGCGTTCGAAAGTTCATTTTTGCAATTGTTGTCAATTGACTCTAGAGCTTTCAAATATATAAGGTTAAACTTTTGGAAAAACTTTGATTTTTCATAGACGGTGTCACTCTCGTCAAGTGCACCTAATTGTTCTTCGGCATCTTCTTGATGCCAATTGAAATCGTCATTGTTGGTAGTTTCATTCAACATCTCTTTCTTATTTCTAACAAACTCTGACGTTTCGTACTTTGAATTTGTTACTATTATCAAATACGTAAATTGACGTTCGATGTTTTTATAATTTATTTCGTTATAAAAGCTTGCCAATATTTCCATGATAACGGTTTTTGTTTTTTTTATCGGCAAAATGCTTGCTCACATCTTTGGTCATTAGTTTGATCAAATGTGCACAACACAGTTATATACAAACTAAATCTTTGCAAACTGGTGCTTCTTTCTTTGCAACAAAATGTTCAAAAACATTATCGCAATAAAATTGCAATGACATGTCATCCGTGCGATGACTGTTTTATATTAGCGCGCACTTTATCCGTTCATATCTCAGTAATTAATTAAATTTGATTTCTGTCATTGATATATGATCATTTTACATGTTTTATCTATGGAATCCATTTTTCAAAATTCCATTTTTTTAATATCTACTATCCTTAAATCACCTGGCAACAAAATGAGCGTGGGATGACGCGCCCTAATAAGCGCGCAATTCATCCGTTCATATCTCAGTAATAAATTAAATTTGATTTGTGTCATTGATATATGATTATTTTACATGTTTTATCTATAGAATCCATTTTTCAAAATTCCATTTTTTCAATATCTACTACCCTTAAATCACCTGGCAACAAAATGAGCGTGCGATGACTGTTTTATATTAGCGCGCACTTTATCCGTTCATATCTCAGAAGTTAATTAAATTTGATTTCTGTCATTGATATATGATCATCTTACATGTTTTGTCTATGCAATCTATTTTTCAAAATTCAATTTTTTTAGTATCTACTACCCTTAAATCACTTGGCAACAAAAAATGGCGTTTTATGATTTTTTAACAATTAATAAATTTTAAAAGTGATTCATGCAATTTAATTGTATTAATTTTACAGTTAAAATAATTACATAAAATCCATTGTAAAAATGTTTAAAATTATTTAATTAAAAAAAATATTTTTACTCGGGGATCGAACACGAGACTTTCAGACTGCGAAGCAACTGCACTGTGCTATTACACACAACAGAATTACTTTGAAATACGGGAACACTTTAGTATGTGGTTTAGTGTGTATTTAATTACGGCGGTTCATATCTCAGTAATTAATTAAACTGATTTGCGTCATTGATATATGATCATTTTACATGTTTTATCTATCGAATGCAGTTTTCAAAATTTAATTTTATCAATTTTTATTACCCTTAAATAATCTAGCAACAAAAGTAACGACTGTTTTATATTTGCGAGCACTTTATCGGTTCATATCTCGGTAATTAATTAAATCTGATTTGTGTCATCGATATATGTTTAAGGTACTTGTTTTATCATTCAAAATTGAATTTAAAATTTAAAATAAGTTGATAAATAACCGAATTAACACTTTTTTGTCTATTTACTTGAATTAGTCTAATCTCGGTAATTATATATTTTAAAGGACTGTCATTTCGGCGCGTGCAATCTATGTGAAAAAATATTTAAATGCCTTATTCAGAACTTAGATTTGACCTTGAGTAAGAGCTGTGCTAAACAATTACTGTTAATTAATAAATCACTCAATTAGTTAGTTAATGCTCATTAATTATTGTTTGCATTTGCTATAGAAATATGTGTTTTTTTCTTGTCGATCTAACGGTGTTATTATAATTGACCTAGGTCTAATAATAAGAGAGATAATGCCATTTTTCTGAGAGTATATATGTTGCTAAGTTTTTTTAAAATTTGTTTCCAACTTCGCAACAGTGATTATTTTTCTGTTTGTTGTCTTTGTTGATATAAATTTTATTAGGAGTATTTTAGTGACACTGTTAAGCATTGCAACTATTAGCTTAAAACTTATTAATGCTGCGTTTCTACGTACTGAATATGATAATCTTACTAGTGGGTTTTGTTGAAGGTGTACCTATTCAAGCTCTAAACTTACAGTTTAGTAAACAAAACTGGTTGTTTGGATTACCTTTAATATGTAAAATACCATTTAAGGCACCACCTTGCAACATTTTTGATTACAGTAAAATATGGCAAAACAATCTCTCACTTTACGCACACAAAAAAAAAATAAGTGCCAAAAAAAAAACACTGGCCTTTGATGCAAGACCAGACTTGAGCCGCTCTGAAAAAACTGGGAATCATTTCAATAATTTCTATTTTATTAAAAATTAAAATATTATTTAACACAGAAAGTCTAAATTTAGAATCAACATATCCTAAATGTTACTACCAAAGCTGAACTTTAGAGTTAATTTTTGATTTATTGTTCGGCCCACCAATTTCTCCCAAATTCTTTTACAAATTTGAGATTTTAAAGTCTCAATTTTAGCTTTAACGTACAATTTATTTGCAAAATTATAATAATACTGGAGCACTGTTTTGATAGAAGAAAGTGCTTGTCTAAAAAAACTTTTTGATTTGTTGCTTGTTCTTAAAACTGACAAAACTACAAAAGTTTTTTGTTAATATTTACGCGCCCAAAAACAGCTTCAAGGCGTGGGTATTAAAAGTTTTTTTTTTACAGACGTATGTTGTAGAACGTTTTAAAAATAGTATAGGGTAAATGAATGTTTAGAATAGCCATTATAGCTATAGACGGTAGTAGAGCGTGCGTTAAGGTAGATGGTACACTATGCGATTGGTTTAACATAAAACAAGGTGTTAGGCAGGGATGTGTTATGTCCCGTGATTGTTTAATATATTTGTGGATAAATGTGTAATGAATGCGTGTGAAGAGAAATTCTACAAACGTCGTTGCGGCACATAAGTTATCAACTTAGTTTCACAAAATTTTAAACTTATTTCATTGAAAATGCCATCTTGAAGTTTCCCGAAAGTCGAATAGTAGTCACCGGCGATTTCAATCTACCCAATATCAACTGGTCACCTGATGATGAAAACTTAGCTGGGTTAACTCCAACTAATATTTCATCTACGGTGGAAGCGTTTTTTTGTGATAGTGTCAGTGCGTTAGGTTTAAACCAGTTTAACTCTATACCCAATGATTTTAATACTATTTTAGATTTATGTCTTACCAATAGTGATACTATGCAAGTATCTAAATGCGCTTGTATTATTCCATGCGACAGATATCATCCTTCTCTTATTATTAGTGTTGTAATTAAAGAATGTGCTGCTATTGATGATGGAACTTACTTAAAATATAATTTTAAACGTGCTAACTACGTAGAAATTAATCAATTCTTAGCCCGTACTGATTGGTCTATTCTTAATATATGTGAATCTGTAAATGATGCGGTTGATATATTTTATGACGTTATTTATTTTGTAATCGATCTGTATGTACCTAAAACCACAGTTACCAAACGTCGCTGCTTTCCACTTTGGTTTTCCAGAAAGCTAATTGATTTAGTTCTATCCAAGAAAGAAGCTCATAAAAAGTGGAAAACATCACTTTTAGCTTCCGACTATGCAGTCTTTACAAGATTGAGATCTAACTGCAAATCCGAGACCTTACTATGCTATAGGAAGTATTTGGATAATATTGAACAGTCTATACCCGATAATTTAAAACTTTTTTGGTCTTTTGTCCGGAGTAAAAATAAATCTTACGGCATTCCCTCCTCAATGTGTTTACACAATAATACGGCTACGAATGGAGCTGATATTGCCAATCTTTTTGCAAATTTTTTCTCATCGGTGTATAAACCTTCTACACACGTTCAATCAGCGTTTGTATCCAATACATCTGTAAACTTAACTAATATTTCAGTCAGTTTAGACTGTGTGCTGGAAGCATTGGCAAAACTGAAAGTTGATAGTAGTCCTGGACCTGATAACTTACCTTCCTTGTTTCTACGGAACTGTTGCCAAACGTTATCTTACCCACTCCACCAAATTTATTCGTTTTCATTGTTATCAGGAATTTTTCCCAATTTGTGGAAACAATCTTATATTGTACCAATCTTTAAATCCGGTTCCAAATCGAATGTAACTAATTACAGGCCAATAACAATCCTGTCGGTACTACCAAAAATTTTTGAAAAATTATTTTATGATCGCTTCTTTGGTGCTTTTAAAAATATAATTATTCAACAACAGCACGGTTTTTTCCCGAAAAGATCAACTCAAACAAACTTGTTCGTATTTACTAATTATATAATAAAAGCGTTGGAAAGTGGTGACGAGGTCCATGCAATCTACATGGACTTCAGTAAAGCCTTTGATTCTGTTAACCACGACCTGCTAATTAACAAATTGAGTGCATATGGTGTCGGTAATCCATTGATTAAATGGTTAAAGTCGTATTTAAGTGAACGTGTCCAGCAAGTTAAAATTAACACTTATCTATCTCATTCCATTAAGGCGACATCAGGTGTACCTCAAGGGTCCCATTTGGGACCTGTCCTATTTTCAATTTTTATTAATGACATATCTGATATTTTAAACTGTCACCACTTGTTATTTGCAGATGATGTAAAGGTATATCGTAGAGTTAGCACTATTGCTGATTGTCTTACCATGCAAAGGGATTTACTAGCGGTCAATAAATGGTGTGTTCTTAACCACATGGATCTTAACATAAAAAAATGTCAGTATATATCATTTACAAGAAGCAAAAATCCTGTTAATTTCATCTATATCTTGAACGGTACTGGTTTAGAAAAAGTTGACTCAATTCGTGACTTAGGAGTCTTGCTTGATTCCAAACTGTCATTTAATCTTCATTTAGATTTTGTTATTAATAAAGCTAACAAGATGCTCGGCTTTCTTAAAAGAGCTACTGCTGATTTTAGTAACATACGGGCTCTTCTTATCTTGTACAATTCTCTGGTGAGATCACATCTAGAGTATTGTAGCGTAATATGGTCCCCTTCCTACCAAACTTCTATTGACAGATTGGAGTCAGTTCAAAATAAATTTTACAAACTAGTATCATATAAACTCAGTCTTACTGGTGTGTATTTATCATCTGAAAATATCGGAATTTATTTGGGATTGTCTGCGTTGGAAAAACGAAGAAATGAAATGGACATGAAATTTTTGTTCAAAGTTCTGAGCGGGCTAATCTGCTGTCAGCAGATCCTGAATATGATAGATATTCATGTTCCCCAACGTGCGGTTAGGAATTGCCCTTTTTTGCATATGTCCTTTAGTAGGACTAACTATGGTCGGCACAGCTCACTGTCTCGTATTGCACGACACGCTAACTGCGTATCAAATGACGTTGACTTTGTTGGTATTTCATACGAGAAGTTCATTGCTAACTTAAGGAGAATAACGTAACACCTTAGCCAATGTGTAGGAATGTATGTATGTATTTATTCGTTTGTTTGTCATACTTGTAATCACTGTTTGTAAACAATTTTTATGTAACTTAACATGTAAATGCAGATGCGTTAATAAATTATTATTATTATTATTATTTTATTTCTATCTCTAGTTAAATAAAAATGACTAAAATCAGATTGCATCAAATAATTGATTAGCTCTTTTACAAACTTTGATCATAAAAAGTAGATTTAATCTCAACAACTGGCTAACTATATTGGCGTGTAGGGATCAAACAGTTTTACATTTTTATACCACACTTTAATGTCATTATTTAAAAAAAATATTAAAATCTTTAAGCTAAAAAAAAACGCCCAAATCTGGCACAATAGATTTTTGTGATTTTTTAGCAAACGGTAGAGAATTTATTTATTTCATTTAAAAATTTTAAGTCGTCGATTTTGTTTCTATCTTTTCTAAATAAAGATTTGCAATTTTTCAAAAACAGATTTTAACCGTTTTTTTAAATAATTTTGAAAAGATTATGATGATTTTAGATACTTTTTGACAATATTTTTCAACTTTACTGCTGAATTTTGACATTATTCACATTTTATAAATTGAATCTTGCATTTTTTAACAGCTTATGGCAGGATTTTGCTGTTTTTAACATTTTGTGAATAAAATTTTGTACTTTTTAATAGTTTATGGCCAGATTTTGCTAATTTTGATATTTTATAAATAAAGTTTTATACGTTTAACCGGATTTTGGTTCATTGACATTTTATGAATAGAATTATGCACTTTTTAACACTTTATGGCTTTAATTTTAGTGTTTTCTAAAAATATTTTAATATTTTATAGCTGGACTTTGCTACTTTTCTATTTTTAATGAACAGAATTTAGCACTTTTTAACAATTTATAGCTGAATTTTGATAAATTAGACATTTTACAAATAAAATTTTGCACTTTTCAACCATTTATGAAAAAAAAGTCTTTAATTGAATGAATAGAGTTTTACACTTTTTAACACTTTAGGACTGGATTTTAGTGTTTTCTGATAATATTTTGATATTTTATGCTTAATTTAGCTATTTTCAATTTTATGATTTTATATTTTTTTATGTATAATATTTTCCATTTTTAACCCTTAATAACCGGATTTTAGTGTTATTAACCATATGTTGATATTTGTTGGCCGGATGTTAATATTTTTCACTTTTTATAAAAAGAATCAACCTTTAATAACCGGATTTTGATGGTTTTCACATTTTAAAAATAGAATTTTGAACTTTTCAACAGCTCATGACTGGATTCTGTTGATTTCTTGCAATATTTTGCTATTTTCAAAATTTTGGAACAAGAACTTTCCATTTTGCAACCGTTTATGGCTAAATTTTAGTGCTTTTATACAATATTTTAATATTTCATAATCGAATTTTAATATTTTTAACATTTTATGAAGCAAATTTTACACTTCTTATCAATTTATGGACGGATTTTAATTTTTTTTTAATATTTTAATACTTTATGGCAAAATTTTTAAAATTAGGTTTTTGTTGTACCAGTTTTAAATTGACTATTGTTTTAGCCAAACTTAATTTCAAATTTCAATTCTTTTGCGCCAAAAACTGGATTGACTGTTTAAAAGCCGGATTTATAATTTAAAAACCAAGTTAACAGTTTGCCAGTAAAGTTCAACACTTTGAAGGCCGTATTTACAATTTTAAAAGCCAAATTTGCAGTATTTATGATTTGGAAGCTTTGGCAGTAAAGTTTAACAAATTGATGGCCGGATTTTTATTTTTGAATGCTGTATTTATACTTATTCAACACCGGATTAATAGACCAATGATTTCACTGGCTCCTAAAATGCACCAAACGGTCATTTTTTTTAAATGTAATGGTGTTTTGACAATGGCTTGTGGATTATTATTGCTCTAAATGCGACAATTTTGTTTGTTGACATAGCTATTTAACTAAAAGTGTGTTTCATCACTAAACTTGAAAATTTTTCAAATTATGAACAATAGCAATGTTTTTCTCGGATGAGAGGGGTCGAATCGTAACTGAGTGACTGACAGAAAACGACTTCATATGTCTGAACAAAGGAATTAACACAACATTCCAGAGAAATGAGTCCTTCTCAATACTAGATATAACACTGACCGTGGAATGCCTATCAACAATAATTGGAAGATGAGAAGTGAGCAACAAGGAAACCTTGAGTGACTACAATTACATCATTTTTGAGTTAGTGAACATACAGCAGAAGAGAACCCACCCAACCCAAAATAAAGGATGGAACGCAAGAAGGCTTGACAAGCAGATGCTGCAACGGGCCCTGGCCAATGCCGACATCAATTACGAGGAAAACGCGTCACCTGCAAAAGACTTCTCAAAAAACCTTACGCATATCTGTTACTCTACCCTGCCAAAAAGAAATCAACACATGAAAATGCAGCTAGTATTTTGGTGGTCTAACGAGATTGCCAATCTGCGCAAGGAATGCATGAAGAAAAGAAGGGCACGAAGAAATCTTGCGGCATTAAATTTGCAACTGCAAGATGCATATAAAAGCAGCAAAAAAACTTTGCAGGACAGCATTAAAGCGGCAAAAAAAAATGATAAAGCAACCAATTAGAAACATTTATATGAAATGTTAAAGTTAGAATTCTCGCTCTCAAACTATCAAGATAAACTGCTAAAAGAAATTGAAAGAAGGACTTAAAGTCCGGCCAAAACTATGGGCATGTTTGTTGCTGTTATGACCGGGTTATTTAATAGGTTAGACAAACATTATTTCTATTAAAAGTTGTAAAGCGAAAAATTTGTAAAATAGGATTAAGGACAAAAATTTAAAAATTTGCTTCAAAAATTTTTACGCATTTTCTTCTTTTTTCAAATGAGACCAAGCTCGATCCGCTGCATCTAACCACTTCGGTTCTTTTGCGCGACCCCACTTTTTGGCAAAAAACGCGTTTTTTCTACCTTTCACGCATTGCTGCGGGTCAACGCGCGGAGATATTAAAAAACAGTAAAATCGGTAATCAAAAGATGGAAGACGGATCTCGCGAATGAGATAAGTTGCACCGGGAGCGGGTCTGCTAAGTGAGCGTTTATAAGCATCCTTCGGGGGCCGGCGGGTCAAAAACAAAAGGAGAACTTAAAAATCGCTTCAGCTAAAAACACTTTTGGGTTTTTCCTCTTTCTATAGTTTAAACAAAATTTTTGCGTCCAAACATCGGCAGAGGGCGCACACACCGTCGACATTTTTCACTTTTGCTAAAACGCAATTTTGACTTTGGACGGAAAATTTTTGGTATTGCCGCCTTCCGATTAAACGGAGTAAAAATTGATGGACGGGGCTCTTAGAAAGAAACGTTTCGAAGTATTTGCCGCTCCCGTGCGGTCAAAAACAGCAAAGTTACCGCCGTTTTTAAATTTTTTTTTTCAAAAAATTGCCGAGCCGCTCCCAGGGGTGTCGAAAAGTCGGGCAACGCATCAAATGAAGCGGAAAAAAACGGCAGTTGTAAAAATTAATTTTTCCATCTCTGACGACAAAAAATGAGGGTTTCAAATTTTTATCCCAAAAAGAAACGGCCGCAAGGAAGCCAATGCCAAAAACCGCGGGTTTGTCCCTGGCAAATTTTCGAGCTTTCCGCCCTCTCATGAATGGACGTCTTGCAAATGAGGGCAGCAAAAGCCGGGACAAAAATCACAAATATGCTCCGATACCCGGCAAATCCAAATCTTGAGTCGGATTTTCCAAAAAAGTAAAGAGGCTTCGGCGGCGGCCGTCTGCGCTTCGCCGCCTAACCGAAAAAATTAAGACGCGCGCCACTGTTCTCAGAGCAGGGGCTGCGTCGGGATTTAGAACCCGGATTTGGATTTTGTTGTCCTTCGTGGTTGGAAAAGGTATAGGTCACGTCGGGATCCGACGGCGGGCGCCGGATATGCGGACCGACAAAGGGGCGGCTTTAAAGATTTCGAATTTCCTGAAGGGCAACTCGGAAACGGTGCGTCAAAAAGAAAATTAACTCCATCAAAGATGGACCTAATAAAGGGGTAGAGGAAGTTCCGGCAAACGTCAAGAATTTTTTTTAAAGATTTTTGCCTACCGGGAGCAGAGATAGTTTAAAAAACGCAAAAACCGTTTTTTGCTCATTGCCGGAGAAACGGAAAAGTTTCCGGGTTCCGGTTTTTGCCGTTCTCATTTTTTTTTAGTACAATTTTTGTCGGTAAAACCGCCTCTTTGCCCGCGGCACTTTTGCCCGGAAACATCTTTTCGAATCCGAAATAGTAATAAAGGGGTAAAGAATTGAAACAATTAGAGTTTTCTCTTTACTTTAAACCCAAATACACAAAACAAATTTATATTTTTTAATTAGTTTACATCAAAAAACGTCAATATATAATATTATCAATAAAAAAAATTACAAAAATGCTCCTTTTTGCACAGCCCACTAGGAGCAAAAAAATAATTTTATAGATTTTGCGGCTTATAGACTTAAAATAGCGTCAGAATTAGATTCTACATTTTTTTTGTTAAAATTGCAATTTAGTTAAAGCTAAAAAATCAAAACAAAAACAAAAAAAAATAGTATAACAATTTTAAGGTTTTTATACTTTTATAAACCAATCAAAAGACTACTAATAAGTTATAGAAAAAAAAAAAAATACTAAAACAGGTTTTTTTGACGCACCCTCCTCCGCTCTGGTCTGGAATTGCCCATGTATGTTTTATATAGATTGCTAGAATTTAAAATTCTATCAAACCAACAAATATATATTATAATTTACAGCTACGTTGACTATATACGTGGACATCTCCTTATTTCCTGAATAAAATAGTTAGAAATCAAATTGACTATATCTTAGTCAGAAATAGATACAGAAATGGAATCACATCAGTTAAAACTTATCTAGGAGCTGACGCCCCGTCTGATCATAACCCAGTTGTAGCCAATGTAACTCTTCGATTGAAAAAATTTATAACAAAGAGAATACTAACACAACAAAATTTAAGGAGACTGTATATAAACACACAAAAAAAATATTTAAACCTACACAAGAAAGTAAAAGAACTAACTGAGGCCCAATGAAAGGTTACACTCTCAATTATAAAGACAAAAGAGGTAAAAGTTATAATTAATCAAGCACAAAAACGAATGAGATAGAAGAAACACATTGAAAAACGACTACAAAGGATCCCTAAGTAATACATTAAAAGACATAAACAGCCTTTCAATAACAACAGATAAATTGCAATTTTTCATCAAAAGTATGAAAACAAGTAAAGCTGTTGGACCAGATGAAATCCCAATTGAGCTATTAAAACTTAAAGACAGGGACAGGAATAGAGTATTACACGCATGCTTCATTTAATATGAGAAGGCGTTTGATAGGGTCCAACATGAACAATTAGTAAAACTACTGTAAAACAAAAACATTGATAAAAGGGACATACGGATTATAAAAAGGTTTTCCAATAATTTTTTTAATTTTGAATACCAGGCTATTTGGGCAGTCAATTTTGAAGCTAATATCTTTTGACATTTGACAAGTACCAACTACGCCATTATTAAAAATGGAACGATACACGCTTCAACAACGCATTGAAATTATTAAAATTCATTACAAAAATGGTGAAAATTTTTCAGTCACAGTTTGCAAAACTAAAGCAATTTTTGGTCGTCGTAAAGCACTCAATGAGCTGTTGGGACAAGTTTGTGATGTGAAGAATTGAAACCGTGTGCATCGCTCAAGAACACATAAGAATATTGCTGATGTAACCCGTAGTGTTGAAGAAAACCCAGGTGTGTCGATCTTTGGAATTAAACATTCTACAAACGACATTACACCGTATTTTGCATAAAGACTTAAGTCTTAAGGCTTTTAAATTTTATTTAATACAAGAACTCAAGCCGGTCGATCACCATAAACGTCGTATCGTTGATTGACATACTATATTGGAAGATATTCAACCACCATGTGCAAACGCAACCACGCTATTACTCAATGGGAGGAAGTAGAGCAGGCACATCGTTCTCTCTTTCACGCATTACTAGTTGGAAACCGTATAGTGCTGCCATGCGGCTAAATAAAATACTATATATAAGTAGGTGCGAGTCTACGATGAATTGTAAAAAATTCTCGTCGGCTTGGACGGCGGGTGAAATTTCTGTCGCTGTTGCATAAGGCACAAGTACATTATGAGATGTTGGGGCGCTTACTATATTAATGCAATATCCATAAATAAAATCATTTATTTAGTATAATTATGAGATATTTTTTATCAGTCTTTATTTTAATTAGTAAAAATTATTTAATTGCAAAATAAAATAATAAAAATGGCAAACTTTTATAATTCTTGTTAATTGGTTGTATGTATTTATTTGTCATGAATTTAAAATTAATAGGTAACTATAGTCGATGGGTTAAATTTAATATCGAAATTTTATATAAAATAAGATAATTTCTTTTATTTGTCGACGCCAACTATTCAATTACAATAATTTTAAATAAAAAACAAATAATATGTTTTTTAAATTTATCAAAAATTTTTGTTATAAAAGTATATTATTATTATTTTACATGGTTGTATTAAAAATATCATAAAGATTCAAAAAATAAAATTAAAAAAAGATGTTGCCATTTAAAAAAATTGGTTGCCATAGCAACTATACTAAAAATAAAAACAAATATGTGTGTACCTGCCTTTATAGTATTCAAAAAACTATTTCAAATGATTTTTGAATCATATGAATCGGTTAAAAAATAACAGAGTTATTCAGCCGGACGTTTTTTGTCTAAAAAATGATTGGTAATTTTTTTTATATACTGTGCCCAGTGTTATTTATTTCTGCTAATATGTTGTCTCAGAATCTTAGCTCACAAGTAATAGTAATAGTAATAGCTGTAAATGTATCTATCTCTACATTTTATAATTCCTAATGAAATAATAATTTAATAACATTGTTATATTACTACATATTATTGACTAGTTAACGTTTTTATCTCTTATTTTTGTATCCTTAGATATTGTATAAATAATTCAGTTACAATAAATCTTCAAACGATTATTCAGCAGTCTATCTACTATAACCAGAATAGCTTTAATATTGCTCCGAGCAGCAATACTCAGTTATCGTTGTTACCACAGATCACCTTAATGGCCGATAAATTAAAAAAGATGCAATCCAGCATAAAATAAAGATTAACCAAGTATGAAACATTCATGATGACGGATCTCGACTCAATCGTTTTAAAAAAAACTGAATTAAGAATCAACAATATACAACCAGTAAGAAATGATTTCGAGAAGCTTCAACTTGAGATCGAAAAACTAGAACCCGACTAAGAAAACATTGAATTTAATTCATTTGAGGAGAAATACTTCCATGTATTGAAAAAAGCAAACACATTCTTAAAAAGGCTAAAAATTAAACAAAACTCTGCCAATTCAAATTTAATATCATCTACTATTGCACCAGAAGCACAATTATTATTGTCACTCCGATTACCAACAATTATTTACCAATATTTTCTGGCAAATGTAAAGATTGAATGTCATTTTATGATTTATTTAGTTCATTAGTCCGTGATATCAACAAGTTTTTAAAAATACAAAAAATCGACTATCTTCATTTATCACTGAAAGAACAAGCCAAGACAATCCTGAATGTAATTGAAAAAACAGCACATAATTATACAATTGCTTGGGATCTTTTGAAGAACAGATTCAAAAATAAGCAAATCATTATAACAAACCATGTTCGTGGTTAGTTTGAATTACAACCACTATCTTGAAATTTTCAACTTCAAAAACTTCTTGACAAAATAACTAAGCTAAATCAATAAAATAGAATTCTAGTTTACTTCATTTCTACAAAATTAGATTTTTAAACCAAACGTAACCGAAAAAAATCATTAACTGGATCAAGGTTTCCACGTACAATAAATTGAAGTAGTTTCTTAATAATAAATGCCAAGTCTAGAAGTCACTGCAATTATCAAGGCGAGCACCATCAAAACAACACATTCAATCCAAGATAACTTATCAGCCTAGAACCATTAGCAGCAGTAAAACCAATTACTTGTCCATCATTCATTGAAAGTTACCTCCTTAATCAATGTCCAATATTCTTGCAACTTAGTGGACAAGAACAAATTGAAGATATTAAAAGATTGAAACTTTGTAGTAATTCTTTTTAACCGAACCACAAGTTAAACCAATGCAGAACTGAAACATGCAAAAAATCCCACAAATATATAAGAACCAACTAATGCTCATTATGTATCACTACCAATAAAACCTGCACATGTGTTTCTCACAACTTCCATAATTTTTCTTGAAGATAACAAGAGTTTCATGCAACCTTGTGAAGCTTTCTTCGACTCAGGTCAGATTACACCGACGGATCAACATGCTGGAAGTTGACAAACCAAACATTCTCCAGCATTGTCATATTGTAATTTATCAATGGAGAAAACAATGTCTAAATTTCGAAATTTAGAAGAAGTGCAAAATCTGACCAACTTTACATCATTGAAGAATATTGTGAAAAACATTTTAAAACTCATACCAATAGAGACAAGCACAACAAATTTATTGTAAAACTACCATTCAAACCAACCTTTGAAATACTTGGAAAATCAAGATTTACAGCGGAAAAAAGTTTCAAACATTTGGAAAAGAAATTTAATAAACAGCATTCATTGAAGAATACATAAAAATGAATTATATATAGAGATTGATTAAAGACAATGATTAGAAACACTTTTATCTTCAACACCACGGTGTTATAAAAAAATCAAGCACAACTATTAAACTAAAAGTTGTGTTTGATGGTTCGGTTAAAACCAATTCAGGAATATCACTTAACGTTAAATTGTTATTTAATCTACGGTTACAAGATACCTATTTAACATCCTTTTGAGTCTTTGAGAACACACTTATGTTGTAACTGTAGATATTGCCAAAATGTATTGGCAAATATTACATCTACTACTTTCTTAATTTGATGTACATCAATTTTCTGATACCAGCAATAATATGTCAAATCTTATTCTATGACAGGATCAACAATAAAATTAAGGCAATCATCCTACGGCAAGAATTATGTGGTGCACTTATTTTAGCCAAATTAATGCAAAAATGATCCAGCATAGCTCACCAAAAACCAAAATCATGGCTTACAAGAAAATTTGCATAAGCTGAATTTTTACCGGAAAGGAATACAACTAGTATAGTGAGTATGGTTACCAATGAACCCGACTCAATATTCAAACTATTTTCTAATGTTCAAAGATTACAAAATGCATATGTATATTGTTTACAATTTGTTAAAAATTGTACATGTTCAATGCATCATTGCCAATATGGACCACTAAGTATTAAGGAACGAACCAAGTCATTAGAAACAATTATTAAAATTGCTCAGCAGACCGCATTTAGTGATGAAATAATAACCTTAAAGACAAAAAAAATGTTAATAAATGCAGCAAGTTATACGCGTTAGAACTATTCTTAGACAAGAATAACATCATAAGAGTAAGGTGGCCGTTTACAAAAATCACTGATCCATTTTGATCAAAAACATTTAATATTACTTCCACGGAATCACCAATTGTCCCAATTGATAACACATAATATCTACAAACTGCAACACTATGTAGTAAAATCTTTGAAATTTTATCTACAAAAATTGTCGACAATACGCTATTTACGTATAAAGAAATGACAACTCTATTAATTTTTTATTTTTTTTTTAAATTTTATAATTATTTACATATTTACAATTTGTATTTAAATATATAATATTCCAGCAAACCAAATCAAATTGAAGCAATCTCAAACCCTCTAACACTCATGACGGAAGATCTAACAGACAAAGAACTGTTAACCCCAGATTATTTTTTAATTGAAGACTAATTAGCAGAACCTTTTCATCTACTCTTTACTCCTTCAAGAACTGTCTCTCAAGGTTTCAACATCTCAATCAGATCTGGCAGCACCAAGTAGAAGGAAAACAATGAATTACAATTAAAAAACTTTGATTTAGTACTAATCAATGAAGATAATGTGTTACCATTGCATCGGTTGAGAAGCAGAGCTACTAAAGTGCACCCAGAGACAGATGGCAGAATTAGAACCGCCACGGTAAAAAGCAAAGAAAAGATGATCAACCTGCTATAAAACTCATACTACCTCAAAAAATTAAAAATTGAAAAACAAATTTTCTAAGTCGGGAAAAATGTAGATGTAACTATCCAGAATCTACATTTTATAATTCCTAATGAAATAGTAATTTAATGACATTGTTATATTACTACATTCATCTGATTTTCTTTTAATTTTTTTTTCTAGAAGGTTTAAAGAGTGCCGAAATAGCCGTTATTTAAACAATATTATTTTCAAAAAGTAAATTTTTTTTATTGTCTTTGTATTGGTACCAAAAATAATAATTGCAATCAGTTTTAAGTTCTTTTATTTTCAACTGAAATAGTTTTGAGACGCACATAAAATTATTTATAGGATAATTTATAAGTTTTTTTAATTAATTACAGTATGGATTTTATTAATATATAAAAAATCATTTATTAAAGACTCTTATAAGCAAAATAAACAACAAAAATATACATATTATAACTATTTTCAATTAATTATCACTCTGATTCAGAGCCGTCGCGAGAAGTACGGCTGCCTGTGTGTAAAACATAAATATACCGCTTTTTATAGCGTATAAAGTAAAGTTTATAGGTGTTGCTAATATGATTCAAAAGTATTTTGGAACTTTTGAGACTGACCAGAAAGTATTCAGAGCGTACAATTTCATCAGTGCTTTATATTACAATTGAATATACTATCTAACTAGCCCTCCTCCCACATGATAAACTTAAAAATTCTAAAAATGTCTATAGACAAACATATATGTTCAAAGATGTAATCACCAGCATATATACAAAGTTTTAGTTATGTTGTCAAATATGTGTTACGGTAACAAATCAAGACACTTGATGCCCAGTCCACACTTGTTGGGAGAAAATGTGTAGAGTCATTGTCCCTAAAAACAGCTAAAACTTTAAGTCAATAACCGTATTTTTCATGAGTTTTCTGTAACTTTTTTTGCAAAAATATACATTTTTATTACGTTTTGGTCTAAACAACAGCATTTTTTGAAAGCTTAAACCTAAAATTGCTTTTTTTTGTTTAAATGTTAGTCTTAAACAGTATCTTTCGGTGTATTTTTTTTATTTTTTTTTTGCAAAAAATACATTTTTTATTACTTTTTGGTTTAAAAAGCAATTTTTATTAATTTTTTTTTGGCAAAAACAGCATTTTTTTAACATTATTTAGTCTAAAATTGTTTTTTGTTTAATTTTTAAATTAAAACAGTATTTTTTTGATTACTTTTTATTTGAAAATGTAGTTTTTATTTAGAAACAGCATTTTAGTAAAAGATTGCTTTTTTTTTAGTTTAATTTTTAGTCCAAAAGCAGTCTTCTCTATAAATTTTGTGTAATTGTTTTTGCACAAAATTACAATTATTATCACTTTTTGGTCTAAAAAGCAATCACTTTCTAAAAATAAAATTTTACTCAAGAACAGCATTTTCTGAAAACATTTTAGTCCAAAATTGCTTGCTTTGTTTCATTTTTAGTTGAAAACAGTATTTTTATGAGTTTTCTATAATTTTTTTGCACAAAATCACATTTTTCTATTTTTTATTTTTATTAAAAAGCATCTGTTGTTAAGTTTTTAGTTAGAAACAGCATTTTCTGAACACTTTATTTCAAAATTGTTTTTTTTTTGTTTAATTTATAATTTAAAACAGTATTTTTTATGAGGTTTTTTAATTTTTTTTTAATTTAGAAAGCTTTTTTAATTACATTTTTAGTTGAAAACAACGTTTTCTAAATACTTTATTTCAAAATTGCTTTTTTGGTTTAATTTTTAGTTTAATGGGCCTATTCTGAACATATTTTAACATCGATGTTAGCTAACAAAACTTTTTATTTCCGTGCTCCTCATTAGTCTTTTAATTTTAAATGTTTTTGCATTGGTTTTAGCAGCGTAGGTTAGGATCGACCGCACACAAGTTTTATAGATTCTAACTTTGTCTTGTTACCTTCTATACTATAATTCTTTGAAATACTTATTATTAAATGTGCTCGTAATGTTCTACTACAAAACAATAAATGAGAAACTAACTTCAAAGTCTAACCATCATTGAGCCAGAGAGCTACGACAAATCGAGTCTAAAATGATAGAAATAATATTTTGATAAAGCTACTATCTATGCCTAAGGAAAAATAACTTGGTCACAAATGGGCAATTTCATTTCAAACGGACCAGAGCTAGGGGGGGGGGGGTGCGTTGAGAAACTTGCTTATGTATTTTTTTTGAGTTTCTATAACTTATTAGTAGTCTTTTGGTTGATATATGAGAGTATAAAACCTATAAAAAAAATTCTACGATTTTTTTAAGTTTTTTTGACGTTTTTTAACTTAATCACATTTTTTGTTTAAAAACCGCAATTTTAACTCAAAAAAGTAAATTTACTAATGAAATCAATCAGAAATTTTCCGTAGAATCCAAATCTGGCGCCATTTCAAGTTTATACTCTGTCTATAAGCCGCAAAAGCCATAAAACCATGTTTTTGTTCTTAGTGGGCTGTGCAAAAAGGAGCATTTAAAAAAAAATTAACCGCCATAGTTGACGTATTTTGATGTAAATTAATTGAAAAATATAAATTTGTTCTGTGTATTTGGGTTTTAAGCGTCTAAAACTCAAAAAATCTGCAAAGTAGGCCTATTCTTCAACATAAACTTTTACAAATGCACGTTTAGCAGCACTCAGAGGAACAATACACCAAATATTATTAAAAATTTGAATTCTGGGGACAATATTACATAAAAAATTGTCAGTGTTGTACTCATCGTCTATAGAAAAGTCCATTTAGAAAAAAATAATTACAAAATTTTTATGCAAAAAATGCGTTAAAAATTATTCTTTTTATTTATTTACAAAAAATATTATAAACACACTAGGGTGTGGTTTAAAACTTTTTTTTAACAAATTTTAACAAGCGACAGGCAGATTTATGTTTGATTGCCAAAAATAATAATATTTTTAAATTTTTGCGCCGATAGATCAAGTCTAAATTTGTGCCGCAGGCGCAAAAACTATCAAACAAAAAGTAAAATGGCCAAAAATTGGTTCAAGCGACAAAAAATGTCCAGATAAGCACGACACTGACTATTTGCTATGTAGAATTGTTTGCAAAACTAAATTTTTTAATAATATTTGGTGTATAGTTTCTCTGAAAACTGCTGTGCATTTGTAAAAGTTTATGTTAAAAATATGCTTATTTTTGCAGTTTTTTTGAGTTTTAGACGCTTAAAACCTAAATACACAGAACAAATTTATATTTTCTAATTAATTTACATCAAAACACGTCAACTTTAGCGGTTAAAAAAAATTTAAAAAATGCTCCTTTTTGCCCAGCGCACTGAGAACAAAAACATGGTTTTATGGCTGTTGCGGCTTATAGACAGGGTATAAACTTAAAATGGCGCCAGATTTGGATTCTACGGAAAATTTTTGATTGATTTCATTAGTAAATTTATTTTTTTGAGTTAAAATTGCGGTTTTTAAACAAAAAATGCGATTAAGTCAAAAAACGTCAAACTTACTTTAAAAAATCGTAGAATTTTTTTTATGGGTTTTATACCCTCATATACCGATCAAAGGACTACTAATAAGTTATAGAAACTAAAAAAAAATACATAAGCAAGTTTCTCAACGCACCCTCCCCCTAGCTCTGGTCCGTTTGAAATGGAATTGCCTAAATACAAATTTACAAAAAAAATTATAAATAATCTTAACTCAATAGTCAATTCAAATACATTTTTGGCTGCTTTATTCATTTGGCCGCCGTGTGCAACGCACACACTTCACAATATCCTTCTCTGATTACCACATACATATCGTCGATCTAGTGTGCAAAGATCGCAACTCCATAAATTACAAAAAATAAATTATCTAGTGTAGAATTTAGGTATGCATTAACTAGCAAAAGCCGTTCCTTGACAAAAATTTGTATCTTCTAGCTACTAATCATTTAGAAAATCAATCTTAGTTCGTATTGAGGTTAGGGTGTTTTAATAAAAATTTTATACTTTATTGTGCTGATTTTATTTTTATATATTAAGACCGGTTTCGGCGGTTAGGCCATCATCAGTTTTTTCTTTTCTTTTCACAGGTGTTGTTGTGTGTTGCGGGAGGTGTGAATTTCACATGATGGCCTAACCGCCAAACGGGTGGTGTGAAATTCACACCACCCGCAACACACAACAACACCTGTGAAAAGAAAAGAAAAAACTGATGATGGCCTAACCGCCGAAACCGGTCTTAATATATAAAAATAAAATCAGCACAATAAAGTATAAAATTTTTATTAAAACACCCTAACCTCAATTATTTTAAACTGTGCAATAATCAGAAACAAATACTATTAGTTCGTATTATTCATATTATATTTATAATATAATATGGTATACATACATTTTTCTATTAAAAATCATACTACTTCTCGAGATCATAATAATATGCCCTGTGAGAAAAAATTGTATCTCTTCTATTTTATGATAATTACACTACAGCAGAAGTCGTAACTCCCGTAACTATTTAAGCAAACAAATAAATAAGTATTTTATTATAAATTAATATATCAATAATAATTTGCTAACATACATCAGTTTTTAACTTATTTATTACACGTTTGATTGATAATTAATCAGATTTTGCTCTCTTGTAAAATTTGGTTAAATGAAATTAGGCCGACGATATGTTTTTTAAAGAACTATATGTTTGAAAGTAATAACATTAATAACAAACAACAAATTAAATTGCTTAGAGGATTTAATTTCAATATGTTTTTTGGGTATATGTTCTTTCATTTTTTAAATAATTTTATATGGCAAACAAGTTTACGCATTCGCCCACTTCTTCCATGAAATTATATCGCGTGATCTCGTGTTTTCTCGTGCTTTACACTTAGTGTAGTGTTATGTTATCCAAGTTTTACATTGCGCAGGCAGCGCCTCGTAGTGGTAGGTTCATTATCTCGGACGTTTATTCCTATAAAGTTGAATATCTTCCTAATATATTATGTCAATCAACGGTCGTATCTTTGCTGATTGGGTTCTTCAAATGCATCAAAATGATTGGAAATTTCATCAAAAAATCATATTTAGTGATGAGACTCATTTTCACCTCGGAGGCTACGTTATTAAGCAGAATTGTTGATCAGAAAATTTAAGAATGATGTTGATAACTTTTTGCATCCTCACTGTTTGGTGCGGTTTTTGGGCTGGCGGTGTGATTAGACCCTACTGTTTCAAAAATGAAGCTGGTGCAACTGTTACGGTGAATAGATGGCGCTACCGAGCTATGATTAATTACTTTTTATGGCCGAAATTGGAAGATATTGATGTCGACAACGTTTATTTTCAGCAAGACGGCGCTACGTGCCACACACACAAGCAACGAAACAACCGCAATTTTGCAAGAAAAGTTTCCTGACCTTTTTTTTTATATCTCAAAGAGGTGATCACAATTGGCCACCGAGATCTTGTGATTTAACAATATATGCCAATGCATTACAATCAATTCAAGACTTTAAAGATGGAATTCGCGAAGTTATCAAGGACATACAGCCGCAAATGCGCGAATTGGTCATGGAAAATTTTATGAAAAGAATGTAGTACTGCAATCGTAACCTTGGTAGCCATTTGATTAATATTGTTTTCAAATGTTAATGGCATACATTCCTCTTTACAATGAAATAAACATTTATTGATTTCTCTTAAAAAATACCCGTTTTTTTTTTATATATATTAAAAAGAAACCTCTTATTAGAAAACCTTATAGAAAACCTATATTGGATTCAAAGAAATGACAAATATACAGAGAGCATCAACATACAAAAAGGAGTTTGACAAGGATGCATATTGTCACCAATGCTGTTTAATCTGTACTTAGAGGCGGGTTTTTTAGGAAGCAATACCCAGCAAAAAAACAGCCGAACTGGTGGATAAAGGGCAACCAATCAACACAATTATTGATACTGATATTAGCAGATAACCAGCAAAATAATGGAACAAGTGAATAGTGTTAGCTCAAAATACAGATTAAAAATGAACTTAGAGAAAACCAAATATATGATTATCTTAAAAACAAGAATACCTAATGATGACATTATCATTGGAAATACCCAAATGAAAAGAATATCTAAATACAAATATCTTGAAACATGGGAGCTACCACCAACCAGCAGATGATAGAAATTAAAAACAAAATTAAACTAGCTAAAAATTCCTTTCTTAAAATAAAGCAAATGTTCAACAATTGCAATCTAACACTGGAACTCCGACTAAGAATGCTGAGGTGCTATGTCTTTTTTGTTTTACTGTACAACATAGAAGCATGGATACTGAACCAACAACTCACAAATAAACTCTAAGCTTTTTGTATTTGCAACATAACAATCATGTATTCTCAAATTGTTAATTTTTGTAAACTTGTATCACGCTTTTACGGACATTTTGAGGTGCTCCGCAATCCATTAGAGGTGTTATTTATTCATTAGCAAAATATTTAACTCGTTTTTTTTACCTAATAATATTCTGTTAAGCAAGTTATGCAAAAGTAAGGTAATCTTTTCCGCATCTATTGTTTCAAGAAACTAAATAAATTCTTGCCTTCACGTCATTCTTAAATTTGTTGTTCACTAGTCTAACGGATTTTCTGCTTTAGAATTACATTTTGTAAATTGTCAACTTATAATCAATATCAATGTTTACAGACTGCATAAATTTTGTCTTCAAAACAAATTATTTGGTAAAATTTAAAGGTATTTTTATGTTGTAACATTTTAGAATATTTTTTAATATTAGTTTGTTTTGCAAAATTTAAATATAAGCTATAATTGTTTATATGAATATCTATATATATTTTGCAACAGTACGATAAGAATTGATTGAATATTTACATAAGCATCTAGTATAAATTTTAAAAAAATCTTTACTTTACTTTAGTTTCATCAATTCCAAACATGAAGTGGTTAATACTTTGTTTAATTTTGCCATACATTATCATAATCGATTTGATTTTACCTGGAGGTAATTGGGATGATAAGACTGAGATTGATAGGGTTAGTATTTTTTATTACAATTTTTTTTTAATTAAAAACAAATAATTTATTTTACTATTTCGGTCAGTTTAAAAAAAGACGATATTTTGTTAGTTATTTGTGTTCCTTCATATTTGATCATCTAGTTTGTAATGCCGTTTGAGCTTGGTGACTTTTTATTTTTTAATGTCTTGGTTGTTTTCTCTACCATGACTTCATCTATCTTTATTTTGTTATCCACATTTTCATTTTGCTTTCATCTTGCTAAGGTTGTTTTGTGCATCTTTAGGGTACCTTTTAACCTAACCTAGCCCTTTTCTTTCCAGAATTTATTCGGTTTTAGGATCTACTACTTTGGGTGATGAGTTACTTGATCCACTTTTTACTAGCATAATTGTTTATTTATTAATATAATAAATTTATAATATGTTACAGGTGCAACTGGTACATACCAAATGCTTAGCAAGCACCAACGCAACCTTATACGATATAGTGACTTACTTATTTGAACAAAGTATCAAACGCGAAGTGCAATGTTATTACGCTTGTATGTTCAAAGAAGGAGGTATATTAAACCAAGATGGATCTATAAACAAAGAATATGAAGGTTTTGATAATTTTATTAAAGATAATAAAAATCAAATATATAAATGCTTGAATATTACAACACCTGATGAATGTATCACGGCTTTTGATAAATGCTTGAATATTACAACACCTGATGAATGTACCACGGCTTTTGATTTTATCATATGTATAGAAAATTTGAAACATATGTATCAACAATAAATTATTATTACAATGAGACTACCATTTTCCTTTTTCTTTTGCAACGATTTTGATCACTTTTTGGTAACCGATGCACATTGGCCATACGCTAGCATGAAACCACCACTCTATCTCTTCTCTTTACTTTGATCTTTTGGCCTCCTTAGGCCACACTTTTTAGAATACCTTTGTCCAAACTTTTGGCTACCGACGCTATTAGGTAACGAAAGCTAGGTGGCCCCTTTTCTCTCTTCTTTTCTTTTCACAAACTTATCTTCATAGACTTGACTGGAACAACAATGACGACAAAAAAGCTACATACGCCAGGATGTATAAAATAGTATGACATGATTTTTGGAAATATGGAAAGTACAACGCAAAAGAAAACGTTTACGGGACAGAGGCACAGACCTCAGAACCGATTGTGAGGAAGTAGGCCACCCGCAACCGTCAGCAAATGACTACGCCACAAATAAAATTAATATTGATGACGACAACCGCAACAACACTGGAAACTCAAGACAAGAAAAAAATACTACAGACCCATTTGCAAAAGGTGGTTTGATAAAACCCGCCCAAAAAAAAAACGGAGGAGCACCAGGTTTTTGCAAAAAAAGGCATACCCAAATCCCCTCCCACAGGCAAAAGACACTCTACGATAAACTTTAAAAAGGCAGACTGTTAAAGACAGACATTGTTAAAACAACAAACATAGCTCTACAGGTGGGCTTGGAACAAGGTGACCCCACACTTTACTATACAGAAAAGACAAAAAGTGTACTAGAGAGATCCGAGACATATAGCTCATCAAGGAAAATGAAAACCTTTAAAACAAAAAAAAAGTTAGAGAAAAGAATTTTCCTAAAAAAACAGAACTCAAAAAATTGTTCAAAAGATGTCAAACCAAAAAAGTGACATTGATAAATTAACCGAAGAGGTCTCAAAATGCACAAACTACCTGACTAAAGAAATCACAACCAATACTAAAGTAGAGATAAAAAGGGAAATAGAAAAACTAAAAACAACTATAAAAAAATTGGAAATGGCGACACAAAACCAGAGAAAAAACGACAAAAAATGGGTAACTGAATCCAAAGAGGCAAATGTAAACCAAACAGAAGTAGCAGACCTGCACAGAGCAAACAAAAGAAAAATCCAAACATATAAAGAACAAATGAAAAAAATGGATATAACTCACAAACACATCGAGAACAAACGCAGCAACTCAGAAATAAAGTAGCTTCTCTCAAGGCAGATCTGGAAAACAAAAAAAAAAAAAAACAAACAACCAATAGTTTTCAAAATCACGAAAGACATCGAAGAACAGAAAGAACTGGAAAATTAACGGTTAACGGCTGAAACTTTGTTAGAAAGATTTCTAAAGACGCAAAAAATGCAATGGCCAAGCAGATAAATGCTAAAAGACGTAGTCAACCAAAACAATCCGTTAAAAAACAAAACACATAAATACCTCATACTATGAACAGAGAAACAGGACAAAGACGTGAAGAAAAAGCTTCATAAGCGGGAAATGGTAAATAGTAAAACTGTAGGCTACAAAAATACCCAATATACTATACGGCAAACTGACAAAACTTAGAGAAGACGTAACCAAGAACAACCAAAAAAGCATCGCCACTCATAAATACAGGCGTGAACGTGACCGATTTTAGGAAAATGGTAGAGTAAGTGTTTAAAGACACTGATACTAAGATATCAGTATATAAAAAGAGAGGAAACCCGTACTAGAAAGATCAGGCAACCTAAAACCGGCTACGGAGATTGCAGACAAAGCAGACTGATGCAGAAAAAAGAATGTCTAAACAAGCTAATAATGAAGGCCTTCAGTTTGCAGTGGTAACACTACTTATTGAAGAAAGCATAAAAATGCTAAAAAAAAGGAAAACTTAAAACGGGATGGGCAAACTGGCGCGTGAAAGTAATCCAGCCAATTAGATGCCTTATATGCCACGCATTCGGCCATAAGGCACGCATGCAACAAAGAAGAAGTATTAACAAAACTATGTTATAAATGCGGCAAAACAACCCTTGTTGCTACATCTGCCATAAAAAGGGGCATAAAGAAAACCTTGACAGGAACAGGGCAGCAATTGATTTTCTGTTACACAACGCGCGAGACAACGGCGCAGACTTACCACTAATATCAAAGCCAATTTAATCTAGGACTAAGCTACAATGTTACAAAGACCTAAACAAAGACGCAACAATTATAGTAGTGAATCCAAACCTACAAGTTAGCCACTTAAAAGAGTAACAGAGCAATAGATTTGTCTGCATCAAAACGCAGAATTTCGTTATATACTTCTGCTACGTATTGCCAAACATAACACAAAATAAGTTTAAAACCAAAACTTTTACAAACTTGGCAAAAGTGTGAAGAATGGAATTGAAATTGGGGGAGATTTTAACAGCAAATCTTCGGTCTGGAATGCCAAAAACAAGCAGAACTTGGCCTGACAGTACACAACGTGAAAAACAGTTCAACCTTTGTACGAGGAAAAAGTACGTCTATCATAGACATAGACACTGTTCTGCACCAAAAACACAGCACACACAGTATCGTACAACAGAGTGAAAAGTCAGCGACGAGGTCAACCTTAGTTTGCACCGAAAAATATACTTTAAAGTATCAACGGATAGCGCAGGTTTAGCAAGAAATAAACCGAATGTTTGGAGGCTTGACACGAAAAGGTTGTCAACGTTCGGAAAAAAATTTGCAAAATACTAAGCAAAAGACGCAATCTGAACGGAGGAAGCTTTATTAGAACGGTTGTAAAAGCTGCAAACAAAACGTTCCGTAAAAAAGACCTGGGGTGAAAAAACAGGTCTATTGGTGGAACAAAAAAATAGCAAACCAGAGAAGAAAAGGCCTGTCAGAAATTTGACCCGCGCTACCTGAAACAACAAGGCGGACAGAAAGGCCAAAGAAAAAGCGCGCCTAAAGTACAAAGCCTGAAAAAAGACTCTTACCATGAGCATAAAGAAGTAAAAAAAAAACCTGGAATGACTTGTGTCAAGAAATTGACAACAACTTGTGGAGCGATGGCTACAGAATAGCCACAAAAAAGTTGCGTGGACATCCGCACTTTTCCCCAGACATTGAACAACAACTCCAAATAGTCCAACAACTCTTCCCATCAGATAAGGTAGATGTCAGACAGATTCGTGTAGTTAACAAAGTGTTAATACCGAGATTTACAAAATTCTAAATAGCGCTAAAAAAACCAAGATCAAGAGGGCTTTAGAGCCGGACGGAGTTTTACCGGAACTGATAAAAATAACGGCAAGAAACTGTCCGGAAGAAACCAAGAAAAAAGTAAGGTAATAAACCAATACTTGGTAAATGGTTTATTTCCAAAAAATTGGAAACGTGTCAGAATAGTATTACCGGAGAAGCCACAAAATAAAGGAACAAGCAAGCAAACATATAGGCCAATATGCCTCCTAGACGCTTAAGGGAAATTGCTGGAGCAATTGCTAAAATTAAAATGGAGAAGGAAATAGACTACAAGTTATCAGCCAACCAATATGGTTTTTGTAAGAAAAAATTGACTGTGAACGCAATGCACGCAATCAAAACAAAGATCCGGAAGATCAAAAGTAAAACGTACAAACACAGGGAGTTTTGTGTCTTGGTCTCTTTAGATATAAAGAATTTATTAATATCAAAAGAATAGAATGAAATGGGAATCAGCGACTATTTGCTAAAAATCATAATTGACTTTCTGATAGACAAAGTTATCATAGTCGGGAAACGATACTTTAGGTAACGTGCGGGGTACCGCAAGGATCGGTAATGGGACCAACTCTCTGGAACATACTATACGACGCGGTAATAAAAAATTAAAAAAAAATAACTAAGCAGTCAAAAAAATCGTAGCAGTGATAAAAGAAAAAGGTTTGCAAGTAGCTCCTGGAAAAACGAAAGCAGTAATTTTATATGGTGGTCGACGATTAAAAGAAGTTTGGTTTCTTCAGAGTTTTGACTACCAGTTTTCTTTGCGTACAAGAAATGATTGGGAAGATACTCCACATTTTTTTTTACCAGTGTATTTTGATTGATCTGCCTGTTACTCTTCTCGGGTTTGACCTCCTCAACAAAAATTACATTTTTCAAACATATGACATTGCGCTGATTTATCTGATAAAACCGATAGCAAATTTATGTCGTAGCTAACTAGAATACTTTTCTTTCTGTCTATTTTGCCTTAGTGGTGAAATACATAACAATCTCATTCAAAACTTCTGAGTTTGTTTAATTTCATTTTTTGTTTGATTGAGCTGTTTCTTGTTTTATTCAATGTAACTAATAAATAATACATAGCTTTAGCTCATTTATTTTTAAATTTTGCCCTAATACAATAATTAATTCTTTTAAAGCTTGTTTGTATTTCCGATTTCTAATTATGGCAGTTGAGTACTACTTCAGTTTAACAAAGTTAGACAGCTATTCCTTCCGAAACGTCATATGAAATAAGACTGTACAGTTTTAATACCAAAAATCCTTACTGTTGTGTCCCACATCTCAACGGTCGTTGTCCATTGTTTATAGCTAAATAGTGATAAAAATCAATTTGTGTTTCTTTTGGAGTTTTTTTTTTTGCTTTAAAATTTAAGCATTTTGGGTTGAATCGGTCTCGTCAAGTCTATTTTTTTTTTATTTTAAGCGTTTCCCAAGTTTAAAAAAGTTTTTTTTTTGGCAGCAGCAGTTTTACCCCATTCACTACACAAATGATTCTGTTTTGGAGGTGGTAATTTTAAGATTCAAAATCCAGTTTTTTTAATGTTTTTGTTTACCAATTTGATGCTGCCACGGCTTGTTTAAAGCTAAAAAATTGTTTTTGCAAACATTTAACTGTGAGTTCTGATTTTTTTTCATATAGTAGACATTTGACTCGCAGAATTACTTTGCAGTTTTAGTGCGTTATTTGGACGTCAACATTTAGTCCTACTATGGTTTAGGCACCTAAATTTGTTTTGCCCATGTTTGGGTGTTTGAATTGTCTGAAATACTTGCCTTACGAGCTAGTACGTAATAGTTCTAAGTTTAAAGTTTAAGTTTTAGCAGTGGTATAGTGGCACATACGAAGTCAGTTCAACCTTTCTCGCACAAAATTTTATGTCACTACGCACAAAACTTTTTTTTAAGTACTCGTTCACTAAGTGCAAAATGTCACAATTTTTTTGCGGGTCCGATGTTTTAGTTTAATATGTTCTGTGTGTCGAGAATGTCTTCTTTGTTGTGTTAGACGCTAATGACAGTGTCGGTAAAGTGCATACCGGCTACGCATGTTGCGTTTAGGTTTTTACCGGGCTTAACTACAGGTGGTTTTGGGGCGACTTGTTCGGTTTTATTTAAAAAGTAGCATAAGAAGAAAGACGGTTCATTTTCAGTCTAAATTTCTTTCAATACCTCTGGGTGCGTAGAAGCAAAAAATTTTTTGATTAGATGTTATTGTTAGTTAGTTAGTTAGTTTAGATTTTTGGCGTATCGGCCTAAGAAGACTATTAACGCCGATTCTTTTCTCTGACTATAAAAAGTGTAAAATAATATGCTGTAAAATGGCATATTAAAGAATAAAACTAAATAAATAAATAAATAAACAACAAAGATAAAATAAACGTTCACAAACTTTAAAGACTATAGCAAAAATGACTAGATAATTCCAACAGTGTTTAGGGTGTAAAAAGTCTTAAACACTGCTGGATTTTACGATACACAAACATTAACCACAATAAATTAACATTTATATTCATACACCCAATTTGCTCCGTCGAATAAATTCGAGCAAACGATCGACATCAGCGATTTGATCGCCCAAGACAATTGACAAACTGGGTGATAATTCAGACAAAATTTTTTGTTCCAAAAACTGCCGACAATCCAATAAGATATGACAAACAGTTAATGGGACGTTACAAATATCACAAACTGGGAGCATCTCAGATGCCAACAAATGCCTGTGAGTCCATCGACAGTGACCGATGCAAACTACTCTGTTTGCCAGCTAGACAGCAGATTGTTATTGCCAATTTGGCAAGCGCATCAGCTTTTTTATTGCCACTGATACCTACGTGACTGGGAATCCAGACAAAGTTAACAGTGACATTTATCTGAGACACCTGAAGCAAAATTGAATAAATTTGCCTCAGCAAGTAATGATCAGGATATTGGTCATCTATGGCGTTTAATGCACTTAACGAGTCTGTACATATAACATAATTTGTAACTGCGCTTAGTTAAATGTAGAGAAGAGCGTGATAGATAGCAAACAGTTCTGCAGTATAAACGCTGCTAACACTTGGTAAGCCAAATGTAAACTGCAGCTCATCTACCAGAAAAGCACAACCTACACCGTCGTTACTTTTTGAGCCATCGGAATTAATCCAAGTGACATTTACATTGCTTGAATTTTTGCAAATTCAGTTCGATATTTGACTGGTAAAGTTGAAGCTTTGCTCATTTTTGATAATGCAGTATTTAACCTTGGACGTTGAAAAGTCCAAGGAGGATTGCGACAGTAAGACAGTTGATATACACCAGGGAGTTGAAAATTCAGTTCCTGAAGTATAGTGTAATTTTTTACGGCAACCTGTTTTTGTGACCGTATCCTGATGTTGTATAGATCGTCGAGATTATTATTGTACACGACAGGAAACGTCGGATGCAAGCGTTTAGCTTTTAATTTCAAGGCGTACCTAACAGTCAAGATTTTACGCCGAAGACAGAGTGATGGTTCAGCTGCCTCACACAAAACACTAGCAATAGGGCTAGTGCAAAATGCGCCAGTTGCTAAACAAATTCCAGTATGGTGAGCAGGATCAACAATACGTAGTGTGGATGGAGCTGCAAAAGAATAGATTTTGGAACCATAATCTAGTTTTGAGCGCACCAAAGCGCGATGCAAATGTAGCATTGTTTTCCGATCCGCTCCCCATGACTTTCCACTCAACGACCTGAGCAATTTTAGTGCCGGGACACATCTTAATCTCAGATTAATTAAATGTGAACGACAGGTCAGCGCACGGTAAAATGTGACACCGAAAAATCATACACATTCCTGTACAGGAATAGGTTCTCCCCTAAGATATAATAAAGGGTCACCGTGTGGGGTTTGCCTTCTACAAAAATGGATAAGCAACGTTTTACTAGTAGAAAAACTGAATCCAATATTATTAACCCAGTTCAAAATGTGATTGATTGTTAACTGAAGTTGACGTTCCAATGTTGGCATGTTTCTCGAGGCACAATAGATAGCTTCGTCATCAACATACATACATCCGCTTACCGGATGCTTAATGAACTGACTTATGCCGTTAATCGCTATCATAAATAGTGTCACGCTTAGAATAGACCCCTGAGGAATACCATTCTGTTGCTGACGTATGCCTGAGATGCTGTCACCTACACGTACCTTAAATGAACGGAAAGTTAAAAAGCTTTGTATAAACAATGCCATGCTTCCGCGAATACCACATGAATGAAGCGTTCGTAGAACATTGTACTTTCACGTCATGTTATATGCTTTCGCAATGTCAAAGAATACAGCGACAAGATCTTGATTCTGTACAAAAGCATTTTTAATTGCTGTATCCAACCGAACAAGGTAATCAGTCGTAGAACGATGACGCCTTGAACCACATTGTATGTCAGCAACCAAGTAAGACGCTTATTGATCGTTCTTTCAAGTAATTTGCATAAGCAGCTAGTTAGAGAGATAAGCCTATAACTTGTCGGGAGCTTTTTATCTTTACCAGGTTTAAGTACTAGTACTATGATAGCAAGTTTCCACGACTCAGGACAATACCCTGCTGACCATATCCGGTTATAGAGTGCCAACAATTAAAGTTTGGCAGAGCGACTTAATTGCTTAAGCATAGCATTGTGTATCGAATCGACACTTGGAGCAGTATTGTGAGTTTCAGATAATGCCGAGTCAAATTCCCAAACACTAAACGGTGCGTTATATGATTCATCATTAGCAGAGACAAATGACAGAACGTTTTTCTCCATGTTAATTTTAATATCTCGGAAATTTTGCCAAAAGGAATACTGGCATGAGCTGCTTGTATGATGGAATCGGTGAAAGTTTCAACATCTTTGTCAATAGTGGCCTGGACACTGTCATCATAATCAAATACTTGAACAAAACTATTCCAATCAGCATCTGTTATTCTCCAATTTTGATGACGGTTTTCATGATTTTCATGACCAAGCACGCGAATGAATATGGGAAAGTGGTCACTATCATAAAGATATTCCGAAATTTCCTAATCCTACAATGCTGCAATTCTTGGAGAACAAATGGTAAGGTCAATAGCCGAGAATGATCTGTTGTTACCTTTATTTATGATAACTAAATCCGTTTCTGAAAAAAGTTCGACTTGAGCCCCACATAGTGTTATGAGCATTGAAATTGCCCATTAGCAGAAATGGGGACGGAAGTTGTTCAAGTAATTGATCAATCAGACAAATGTCCAAACTGACATTTGGCGAAATATAAATTGAGCAAACGGTCAGTGAGAAAGGGAAATGTAGTTGAACGGCTAATGCAGTGTTGACACGAAGTTCTTTACTGAAAACCGTATCACAAACTAATAAAGCCGTTTCACCTTGAACACGATCAATATTTGAACGATCTTTTCTATAAATAGTATAACCACAAAGATTAACAGAACATTCAACCTTAAAATTTGTTTTTTGTAAATAAACGCAGATATTTGAATTATTATCTGGGGGAGTAGAACTCCCACTAATTGGCATAATTTCAGAGTAGATGGCACAAGAGGAACTTCCACATCCATCGAGTCTAACGACACGTCAATATTGGGGTCTGTGGGCGCAGGATTGCTAGAAACCTCAGGTGGCGGTAACCTACATTGGGCTGCCGTCTTTGCAGGCTTTGACTCGGACTGAGCCTTGGAATGTTTAGTCTTTGACTTGGAAGTCGCCACCTTAGTAGGTTTTGGCCCGATACGAGCCAATACCTTAGATGGTTTAAGCTTTAAATAAGCACCCATTTTGAGTGGTTTTGCTTGAAGTCCCACTCGTTGTGACCTTGGTCCGGATTGGACCGTAGTCAGTTTTGGTTTTAAGCCTGATGGGCCCGCAACCGGTTTTTGACCCTTCACATTAGAGTTTTTGTTTTTATTTAAAGGAGTTTCTGCAATAGCAGTAAATTTCATAATTGGTGGTTGTTGAACAATAGGCGTTTCAACGACTGCAGCAAACGATCTAGAAAAAGTAGGAACCGTAATTGCTCTATACCTCTTTTGGGCATTAAAATAAGAGAGTTTGTCTGTTACTCTGATCTCGGCTATCTTCCTTTCCTTTTTAGTTTTTGGACAATCTCGAGAATAGACAGGATGCTTACCACCACAATTCACACATAAAGGTGAATTGTTGCATGGATTGGGGTCATGTTTCTTCTTACTGCATTTTGCACATGTTGCAACACCTGGACACCTAACTGCAATGTGTCCAAAACGTTGACATTGGAAACACCTCAATGGGTTAAGAATAAACGGACGAACCAAACGAGTAACATATGCCACCTTGACTTCATCGTTCGGAATCGAATGTTAAGATCATAAATTTTTTTAATATGAATAACGCCTTGCAACGCTAGTTCTTGTTTGCATTCATCAACTGTTGTGTATAACAACTCATACCATGAAATAATTCCCTTAGACATATTTAAGGATTTATGCGGATCAACTGTCACCGCAATATTACCTAACGACGTGCAGTCCTTTATTTTACTGCTTTGCATTTTATCTTTTACTTCAATAAGCAACGTACCGTCTTTTAACTTCTTACACGATTTTAAGGTTCCGTTAATAATATTAGAAATGGTCCTATGAATTAAGAAGGAAGATACCTCCTTTAGACTCTGACTATTTTTCGAACATTTAACAATTAAATATCTAACAAACTTTTTACTTGTATTCATACTATCTTCTTTAGCTCTCTTGTCCGTAAACGGACAAGATTGTTTGGTTGGAGGTTTAGAATTTACCATAATAAACTCCGTCAATTTCATCGCTCAATCTCCCCACTCACCATGGAGCTACATATGGGACGCTACATCACAAACTAATGCAGTCGCCAGGGCTAATCAAACGATATAGGTTTCATGAATGTAAATGAAAGACTTACGCGAACACAAAGAATACTATCGGGCTCTAACCGTAGCACATTGTGAACCTTTTATCTTTCACTACATAAATAATTCATCACCCTTTAGTTAAATAACGAGCCGATTGATAAAAACTGGGTTAGGTTTAACTTCCCGTTTTACCAGAAGCTAGGGCCAAAACAGTGTGTTGGAACCAACACTCTTCTAAACCTGTGTATTAGCCCCTCTACTACCAGGATCCCTTTTTCCTGACTTTCGGGTCACCGCGCACTGCAAACACGCAGTTGAGTAACACAAGGTGTTATGTGAAAATTGTCAAAAATCAACTCACAAATATGTTTGACTTGTCCCAGACAAACTTTGGGTTTTTTAACATGGTTATCTCCTCCCCAATTGGTCGCCTTTTACGACCAGCAAAGGTGCTAGCGGAAGTATTTTTTTGCACCACCCCCACCCGCAGGGGAGTTTATGTTATTGTACGAAGGATTTTACCGCATAAAAAAGAAGTAATGCCACTTTTATTTTAATACATCCAGATACTTCCATAAAAAGAGCGACTTTTCATGACTCTCATTTAATAATAATAATAATAATAATAATAATTTATTTGGTATTAGGCTATTTTAAAAATGGATATACATGTCATAGATACATAATGTTTAAAATTTACAAAATACATAATACAAAAGTTACAAAAAATGTCACAAGATAAAAACAGCTAAAAGAGAACACAAAAATATATATTATTAATCATTAAAATAGTCCTGAACAGAGTAAAAACATTTTTTTAGTAAAAAAGATTTTATAAAAGTCTTATAATCCTTGAGATTCATATGTTGTGCCTGAAGAGGTAGTTTGTTGTACAGTAGAACTCCCATGTAATATGGCGAGTTTTCAAATTTAGAAGAGTTATGAGGTACTATTAGCAGTGACGCAGCATGGCGTGTATTATACTTAAGAAAATCGGAGTTTTTGGAGAATGTTGAGATATTTTGCTTGACCATTAACAAAGTTCTATAAATGTAAATCGATGGCAGACTTAAAATGTTATATTTAATAAAAAATGGTCGACATGAATCTTGATGGTTTATATTAAAAATGAGGCTAATAATTCTTTTTTGTCTAATAAAGACTCTTTGCCAATTAGATGCTGCTCCCCAAAGAACGACGTTATATGCTAGATGACTATATATAAATGAATAATATGCATTAAGAAGACCCGTTAACTCTACTGATGATTTCAACTGAGATATTGCATAGTAACCTGTGCTAATTTTTGTACATACATGTTTCAAGTGGTAGTTCCAGTTTAAAAGATTGTTAAACCTAAAAACTTAGTTTTATTTTCCGATGAGATATTTAGATTGTTCATTGCAAATGTTAATCCAATATTGCTATTTGAGTTACGAAAATATATACAAACTGTTTTGCTGATGTTAACCATTAACATATTTTTTTTACACTATTGATGAAACTGAGCAGCTGTGTTTTCAACATTAATACGAAGTTGATCCAAACTATCAGCAGATATTAAAAATGTTGTATTATCAGCATATATTATAATATTAGTGATTGGTAAGATGTAACTTACTAGGTCATTAATAAACAATAAAAATATGAGAGGACCTAGCACTGAGCCTTGTGGCACCCTTTCTTTGCTTTCAAAATATGTAAAATAATTTCCATTTGCCTTTACACAGAATTTTCTATCACTTAAGATTTTATTAATTTAAGCGTTACACCACCGCGGAAACCGTAACATTCATTTTTTTTTAATGATAAAATCTAGGTTAATGCAATCAAAAGCCTGAGAGAAATCGAAAAAAACACTTGCTACATGTTTACCTTTATCTAATTCTTTGTAAACATCATTGATAAAATTAGTAGTTGCTGTTTCAGTAGATCGAACAAAGCCCAAACATGAACTAACCCCTCTTATTAATAACATGCATTCTCAAGCATACCAGCAGCAAAAACACTGCAGCCTACAATCGCTTCCGCAATAATTAGACCACAACATAAAAAGCAAAAAAAAAAAGAATTGCTAAAATTCTGTTTTAATCACTTATCAAACAAACCATCAGTCTTTTACTTTAGGTGCTTTTAGCACTATCAAATGCATCAGCCAGCAAGGCCAAAAGTTTAAAACCAGGCCAGCCCTTAATGTTTAGGCAACTAATTTAGGTTTGTCTACAAGTTTCTTAGGCCTTCTATTTTGTCAACATTCACAAGGGATGGTGACATAAAACGTTCATTCATTCCACATTGTTAAACGTAGTTGATGGAATCCGTAAATTGTAAATTGCAAAAATAATAACTATCACTACCTTTAACTATCCACCGTTATAGGTGGTTACAATAGATTATAAGTTTATAAATAAATAAATTTGAGATAACCAACTATTTGTATGTATACAATACGTTAGCATCAATTCAGATCTATTATAAACTAATAGTGAATTTAATCACTATTTACTAAGAAAATATTGGTTTAAATATTAAAACAAATACGATATTATTGATTGATTTACACATTACAGAATAAATTTAGATTAAAATAACTTAAATTTATGTTTTAATGTGAAGAATTAATTTCATAATTTTACATTATTGATATATTTATGAATTAAATTTAAATATTTTAATTTAACACAAATGAAATTTATTAAACCGATAACTAATGCGTTATTTTAATAATAACAATTATTTGATTCCATTAAACATTTTCGATAAATATCTGTAATAATTTAATAGAAGCATTTATATAATAATTTAAAGAGAAATTAATTCCATTAAATGCAAAGAGTACTGTAAATTGAGTTATTGATTTATACAATATAATTGTAATTGTAAATAAAAAAGTAATTTTTTAAAACTAAAATTTGTAAAATGTGAAAACACATCGTGCTTGCCAAAATGTTTAATGTGAATGAATAAACTATTTGGTTGAAGATTGATAAGATAAGAAAGATGTAAAATTAAGCAAATGAAGTGTCTAAAATTTGTTTGGAAAACTTCTAAAGCATTAAAAATAAATCTGTCATTGATTGAAAAAAGTAATGACTGTCATATAATTCTAAGCAATCTTATTATTGATTATTACTAACTAATTCAACTACTACTACACACTCCAACAAAATGTTTTGCATTCAACAAATATTTTATTGTGTGTTTAGTAGACAGCAGCTGAAATTGTTTATTATAAATTTTTGAAAACTATTATGTTTAATTGTGAACAGTTTCAGCAAGTACAAGCAACACTAATCCAGAAACAGCTTTTTTGATTAATCAAAAAAAAAAATCCTTAATCATTAATGCTACCGCACAAATGATTAGAAAAAAATCTAAACATAGTTACTACACCCTCCTTATTCTCCTAACATTTTGCCAATTGATTACCACTTATTTTGATTTTTAAGGTAAAACTTTGCGTGCTGAGTAGTTTCTAAGGGACGCAGCGGCAAGGAACGAGGTAGCAAGTGGGCCGACCCGAAAAGTCTACCCCACTACCACAAATAAGCTCTATTCTTTACTAATAAAGTGAGACCGTCGCACAGACGCACACGCATGTTTATTGACACCAAGAGCGGAGAGTACATATTAGCCAAGACAGAATTCTATCTTAGAAATTAAATATAAAAAGTGTATATTTCATACATATATAAATTAATTATCCAAAATTTTAAACTTGATAACGCAATGCTGTAATGGTTAATAAAAATATAATGTTGTCAATTATATGATCTACATTATAGTAAAAAAATATAGTTTTATAATAATTAGTTGATTAATGACTAATTTAAATAGATTTAATAAAACCAATATAATGCCAGAAAAATAAAAAACATTGCGATTGAATACTGAAAAAGCAAACGTAATGAAAATTTAATAGATTAAATTAGAAAAAAAAAAAACGGATGTGCGTATATAGTAAAATAAACTTTGTGGTATTAATATTTTTTGTATGTTGGTGACTTTTATGTTAATTATAAACTTTATTATTATAATAATAATTTTATGCTTTACAACTTGAGTAAATATTTCAAAACAAATAAAGTTAACTGTTTTACTTTACATGAATTAGATACTTTGAATGTTTTATTTATACTAATAATGTTATTATAAATTTGCTTTATAAAGTAATTCTTAAGTTCACGTTGGGATCTCAAAACTGTCACATCGCAAACATCAAAGCTAGTTCATTCCAAAACCGATGTAACATATCATATTAAGATTTTCCACAGCTCTTGTAATGTGTCGTTTTAGCTCATCTAAATAATTAAGAAACAGAGAGACGCAAACCTGGCCTTTGTAGCTTTAAACTTGGACGTGTTATTGGCTGTAGAGTTTGTTTGTAACCAGCACAAACACTGTTACTTCTGACACACGAGGATTTTCCAGATTTATTCCTTTACATAAACACCCTGTTCTTTCAAGTTTAACAATTGTAAATTGTCTGTCTAGTAGGTGAAGTTTTTCAACACGTGTTCAAAAATATTGTTGGACAATAGTTACGGATTTTGTTTTTGCAAATTTAAGCACACAATATAATTGAAATTTTTAGTTTTAGTTTAGCGATCTAGAGGAAGTAACAGCAATATCAGATTTTAATCTGATATACAAGCTGATCTAGATTCGCTTTTGTTGCTCATTAAGTTTATTGTATTGGTTTAAGTATAAGTAGTGTTCTGTATGAGTTTACAAATAAACAAATTATTTTTATTATTATTATTATTATATGATTTTTTTGTAGAATTTGCAGCCATTACTACTTACTCTACTATTAAAACTTTTACAGTTCCTAAGTTATTAGCTCAAAATGCATGCCAATATCACAAATCACTTTTGTTTTATACAATACTAAAAAGATTTATTTCTTTAGTAGTAATCATGTATAGCTGAATTGTATGGTAAAAACAATAAATATTTTGATAATTATTTTAAAGTGAATGTAAAAGTCAACCTAATAAAAAAATTGCCATAAGGAATTAATTATACATAACTTTATACATTGTAATTTAATGCTGACATATAATAGATTGTGTTCAGAATTGTTTTTTATTTGTAACTTTTCCAATTATGCAACACCTATAAATACCAACAGAAATTTAACGCATGTTAATCATGCGGCTCTTATTGGAATCATAAACAAACATTCACAATTGTGTGTTTTATTAGATAATATGCTATCAATGCCAAATTGTAATGCATGGCAAGAAAAAGTTGTTGAGTCAATTGTACTAACCGTATTAAAAATGAATCTACTTATCAAAGTTGTTGTGATTGTTTTTGGATAAAAAGCTCATGTAGGTCAAGAGCCCATAATTCATTTTCTAGACGTGTTGCTATTGTTAGGGCAAAAACTAAAAAAATGTTATTTCTTAAATTTCAAATTAAGTTTAGTAAACATGCGCAATTAAATAAAATTAAAAACATCACAAATGTTACAATAATGAAACAGCATCATCTTTTAGCATAGAACCAAATATACTTTCTGAAAGATTTGCATGAAGCGTTTTGATGCACAGCATAACTTTTGATACATAAATTATTGATGGTGATAGAAACAAATGAAAACATTTTTGCATCAATATATTAATAAAGAGACCTTAATATTAAGAAAAAAACTATTACAACTTAATAAAATTTCTAGCTATCACAAAAAATAGAGAATAATAAAAAAAAAACAAAAATTAGAGCTACTTAAGACAAACATTAAAAATAGTTGCAGTCACATTTTTGGAGAACATGCCAAATCTATTAACTTGCAATACTTTTGTAAAGAGAATTACAAGATGATAGTATGTCTATATAAAATGAAGTGAATTATGTGACTATTTAATGATACTAATTATTTAGCTAACAATGCAAATAGTTTGATATGCAATGTAGATAACAATGCTGTTAAACATTATTGCAAAATTTATAATAAGTAGCAAAAGAAAAAAAAAAGTAGATCGTATGAAATCCGTTGTTTTTCAGCAGTTGTCGCATATTACATCAAAAAAGTATGTAGAAAAAACAAAGAAAACCATTTTTTTAAGAAAAAACGCACAAAAGCAAATCAAAAAATTATTTATCAAAAATAAAACGCAGCAGAATAAAGGTTATGGATCAAACTGCAAGAAACTGAAAATTAATTCTGAAGAGTTAAACAAGCGCAAAACTGATTTTTTATGTGATTTGAAAACCAAAAGACATAAAATTAAAAACACAAAACAACAAACAACACACCAAAATAAGTGTCAAGAGTAGTTTATTTAAGGAAAAATAGTAGTAAAAATTTAGTTAAAAGTTATATAAAATACAAAAAAAAAACATTTACCGCAGAATATACACCAGAAGATAGAATTCAAATGTACTTAGTTAAATTGTGGTAAAAAATTATCGAGAGAATTAGAAATAGGAAAAAAGTTTTTTTATAGGTTTTATGTTACCGGAAAATCTATAAAGTATAGAGATATAGTATACTCATAGATATAGTGTCTTTATGACATGAGCTTACCTTAGCGGATTATTTCAATACCAATTACCTTGGAGATGCAATTATGTTGTTTATTATATACCCTACATAGCTTATAAGTCTTATAACACATCGGTATTCAATGATAAACTTATTATATAAATTTACAATATTTTCACCCTTGAATACTACTTCGAGTTCTAGGTATTTATATAATACAAACATAATGGTTGGTAATAAAATAATCTGCTGAGATAATTTAAACCCATGTCGCAAAGACACTACATCTATGGGTAAATAGTATGCCCATAGTCTTTACGACAAGGGCTTGAATTGTCTCAGCGCATTACTGCATTACTAATCACCTTGGGGAGACAAATATGTTTGTATTATATACCATAGCTAATAACACCTCTATGTCCAAGGGTAAAAATATTATATAAATATATAGTGTATTCAAAGATACATCGGCTTTATTATTTTGACTTATCGGATTAGCTCATTAGATTTAATGAACCCCTAAGGAGTCTACTTAGGGGTTCATTAAATCTCTCATTTTTTATAGTTGTACTAAAGGAGTAAAACTTTTTTTTTTCAAAAGAAAACAAAACAAGCCGTTCACAGAAAATGTAAGAATAATTTTAATACAACCTCTGCTTTTATAGCATTCAGGTAACATTTTATTAACCCGTTCTGTACAGGTATTAAAGATAAGAGATTGGTAAATATTCATTTAATGGACGACCCGAGGAGACTACTAATGAGCTAATTCAATAAGTAAAAGTAATAAAGCCGATATATCTTTGGGTACACTATACAATATTTTCACCCTGGAATACTACCTCGGGTTTCAAGTATATAATACAATTATAATCGGTTTCTAATGAAATAATTTGTTAAGATAATTTAAGCCCATGTTGTAAAGACACTATATCAATAGACATACTATATTATTCTACATCGTACAATAATGCAATAAAATAATATGTATTATTATAGTATCCTCATTATAGTGTCTTTACGACATGGACTTTATTACTAATCGGCTTGAGGAGACAGATTATGTTAGTATTATATACCATAAATAGCTTATAAAAATGTTTCTTCACTATTAAGCGATGACGTACCACCAAGATACACTGATGAGGATTTGTGAAAACCAAAACAATTGTTTGTACTTGGTTGGCCGCTTTAGAGTTGGATTGGGTTCGAGTAATTGATATAATAGTCGGAGAACTCGCGTCAAGAGTTTTTGGATGCTGATATTTTGAGATTGGGTTCCATTTCAATCATAAAAAGTCTGCCTAGAGTCAGCAGGTCTGCCGTTGGGACACCTGGCGCTGAGAC
This sequence comes from Tachinus rufipes, assembly GCA_963932245.1. Taxonomy (NCBI): domain Eukaryota; kingdom Metazoa; phylum Arthropoda; class Insecta; order Coleoptera; family Staphylinidae; genus Tachinus; species Tachinus rufipes. The sequence continues at coordinate 16,692,332 of OZ010748.1, read as the reverse complement.
CCTCGCAAAGAAGTAAAATTAATTAGCACCTCCAAATTGTTTTCGGAAAGCTTAAAATTTGTATACTATTAGTAAATCTAATCTAAAACACGAATCCAATAGTCAAACAACAAAATATCAGGACGTGTAGAGTCAGCGCTACACTTTACATGTCAAAAAAATTATGCTAGCGCAAATGTTTTCTCAAGGCTCAAATATAGACAAATTATTAATTTAATGTATAAAAATTACAAAACTAACTATCAGACACATTTTTGTTGAAACCCCATCAGTCAGCAGTCGCTAGAAGCGAAGATAGCAAGTGAGCGCAATTTACGGCGACGTGCTCTTGCTAAATTTTTAATTGGATAATTTGCTGTCTTTACTTGTAGCGACTGCTGGCTGACAAAGTCCCAACAAAAATGTGTCTGATTCTAACTGTCCCAACGGAAGACCTGCTGACTCTAGGCAGGCTTTTTTGATTGAAATGGAACCCAATCTCAAAATATCAAGCTTCCGAAAACTCTTGCATTTTTTTAACGCGAGCTCTTGAACTTTACATATATATAAGGTTTAAAACATTTGTTTTTACATTAAACTATATTTGATTGTCTTGCAATTTGGTTGCCAGTTGTGATATGAAGTTTTTATCAATGATATTCGGTTCTTTGGTTGAAGCAACATGATGGAGCTACAGCTACTTTGCACCACCAATTATTAACTAACATTACCTACAATTTAAAAACCTAATACTTACGTAAGATTTTTCAAAATTTTATTTTTTTTAAATAATAATTAAATAATCATATTGTAAAGAATAAATCCAAATTAGATTTATTATTTTATTATTATATAATAGTTACATTTTATAATATACATTAGTTTAATCTAATAAATAAAATACATACTTTAGTAAAATGTAAATGTTTTTGTTACCGTCGAGTAAATAAAAAAAATCTCAGGAAGGTTCTCAAGTTTCAAAGATAGCAGATTGTCGATAGCTATTGTGCGAGGAAGACAGATCATTTATACAAACGGCATACATGTATAGTATGCCCATAGATATACTGTCTTTACGACATGGCCTTAAATTATCTCAGCGGATTACTGTATTACCAATCGTTTTGAGAAGGCAATTATGTTCGTATTATATACCATAAATAGCTTATAACACCTTTTTGTTCAAGGGTAAAAATATTATATAAATATACAATTTTTTCAGCCTTAAAAACTTTCTCGGTTTCCAGGTATATAATACAAAACTAGTTGCTAATGAAATAATCCGTTGAGATAAATTAAGACCATGTCGTAAAGACACTATACTTATGGGCATACTATACGTACGCACAAAATGTATATTAACCTTGCGCCTCATTCACTCAACGCTGCTACTCATTTCTATGCATATGCGCGCCGGAAGAATTGAACCAGAGGCGTTCACTAAAATTCTGTCTCTGTTTGGTTTCTGTGTTGTCTCCCTTGTTAACTAACTTGTCGGTAGAGTGTAGCAGATGATCATATATATTTTATAAATAATTTGCAAAGTTCTCACGCTAAATTTTACAATAAATTTACAAAATTTTAAAACATTCATTAATTAGCATTATAGATTAAACATGTGTGTGCGAAGTTAAATTAATAAAATAATATGTCAAAATAGCTATAATTAATTATTTAATCAAGAAAAAAATAAAAAATAAAAAAAATATGTTATTTCAATATAATATTCACAAAACTTTATGATATGAATGAATAAAAAATTTAATTTTGTTGTTGTTTAGAATGCATTTTAATGTATTAAAATTGATAACAAAGAACTGATTAAAACTAACTCAAATATTTTATTGAATTTAAAATTGTTTCTAGCTTTTAGATATTAATTACAAAAGCATAACGCAATTTATTTAGTTCCATAAATATATATTCAAATTTATTAAAAAGCTCAAAACGTGTTGACTAATAAAATTATTCATTTATCACTTTTCATGTAATACATTCAAATTCTAAACTATTAAATACCTTCTGCTTTTCCTCCAGTGTTGTACAATTTGAGAAGCAAACAATCCATTGCATTAATAAAATAAGCTTAAGAGTTTTCATATTTCTCTTATTAAACGATGTGATGCCGTCAGTGGTTCTGGTTCTAATAAAACTTTATAATATTTTATTATTTATATATTGATATTTAAATCAATTACAATTCGACACGTATAAAATATATTAAATCGATTACTGATGTATTATTTTAATACCAATAATTTGATTCTAGCAAACATGGAAAATAAATTAGACTTGTAAATGGATGTGTTAATATAATAATTTATACACAAAATTTATTTATTTATTTTTTAGTTTTTAACGGTTTTATGCAATCATAAATAATTATAATATGTTTTTAATTCTCGGTTTTAGAACGTTCTGCAATGTTGTCCGATACCCGCTTTCCATTCTCTCCTATCTTTCCATTGTCCAGTTTCCAGGTTTCTCTCGCTCATAGCTCTTGAAATTCCTTGCTCTTATTTTTTCTTCGGTATTCCTCTTCTGTTTTTTTTCTAGGGGTCTCTATTCTAGGGCTAGGTTTGGTATTCTTGTTGGCTGCATGCGCTGTACATGTCCATACCATATTATTTGTCAAGTTTGAATTTCCTGTATTATGTCTTCTTTGAGATCTATGTTTTTCCTTAGTTCATCGTTCCTGATTTTATCCAATCTGGATACCCGTAGAGACCTTCTTATAACATCCATTTCCACTGCTCTAAGTTTATTTTCCAATACTTTAGTTGTTCTCCACGTTTCGCATCCGTATAGTAGGTTGCTCTTAATCATCGTGTTGTATATATTTAGCTTTCTTTTTGTGTTAATATCTTTACTCCACAACAGTCCGTTTAGCGCATTTATTTGCTTGTGCTATTCGTTGTTCTATTTCTCTGTTGTCCGTTCCTGACTTGTGGAACCATGCGCCCAAATATTTGTACTCGTTAACCGGGCCAATATGTCCGTGGTTCTCCAAGTCTAGGTCATCTGCTTTCCCGCCAATGCACATATACTTGGTCTTCCCTATGTTCATGGTAATTCTCCATATGTTGTATTCTTCTATGAGTTTACGGCTCATGTATTCCAGGTCCTCCTTATCCTGCGCTATTACGACCTAGTCGTCCGCAAATTGCAACGTGTATAGCATTGTTTCATCGGATAGGGGAATTCCCATATTTTTACATTTCCTCTTCCATTGCTTCATTGCATGCTCATTGTATATGTTGAACAGTGTGGGAGATATGCAGCATTTTTGGCGGAGTCCCTTGCAGATATGGAAGCTTTCCGACAGTTTTCCGCCTATCTTTACCCTGCAAGTTGAGTTTTCGTATAGGTGTTTTATTGCGTTTATAATTGTGGTGTTAATGGTTGATCGATGTAGAACGTCCTATAATTTGTTGTGTGGTACGCTATCATATGCCTTGGCTAGATCCACAAATAGCAGAAGTAATTCTTTGTAGGTGTTAGTTATCTATTCTATGATTTGTTTCTGGGCAAATAGGTTGTCGTTGCATGATCTTCCTGCTCGAAAACCTGACTGTTCTTCAGATATGTAGGGTTGCTTCTCTTCTATCAGGTCCCTTAGTATTCTGCCGTAGAGTCTGCTGAGGGTGCTAGTAACGGCTATGCCCCTGTAATTTGAACATTCTTTTTTTGATCCTTTCTTATAAATTGATGTTATATGCGACTCCTTAGCTTCTTCCGATATTGGTTCTCCGTTTACCCATTTTGTGAACATTGTGGCTAGTTTGGTATACAGCTTTTCCGTCTCATTTTTTACAAGCTGGGCCTGCAGTCCTTCTGGTCCCGGTGATTTATTGTTTTTAAGTTGCTTGGCTGCTTTCATAACTCTCTCTTTTGTTATTGTTATCAATTCACTGTCAACTCCTACTTTCCCCGAAGACATATTTTGTTTGAATTCTGTCCTTTCTTCTATAAAAAGATTTTTGTAGTATTTCACCCATTTTTGAGTTGGGATAATTTGGATTAAAGCATGTCCGGTCTTGTTGGTGTTAAGTGTTTTTACAAATTTCCAGGCCTCGCTGCTCTTACTACCTTCAATGTATGTATTTATTTCTCTGTACTTGTTGTCTCTTAGCAGATTTTTGTTGTAGTTGATTAGGTTTCTTACATCTTTTTTTGATTTTTTGTAAATCTTTCTGTTTCTTGTTTCTTTGGTTGAGATCTACCGTAGATATTTATCTTTTTTGTCTTGTATTTTTGTTTTGATTTTTTTGGTCCACCACTGTTTATTACTTTTCTGCTTTTTTCTTTTCCCTACTGCCTCTGCCGCAGTTTCCTTCATAATAATAATAATAATCGGTTTAGAACGTCTTTTGACGTTGTCCGATGCCCGTTTGCCATTCTTTTTTATTATCCCACTGTCCTTCTACTAGGTTTTTTGCAGTCATTGCCGTTTTAATTCCCTGAATCCACCTTTTCTTTAGCCTTCCTTTTTTTCATCTTTGTTGTGGCACCCATTCCATTGCTTGCCTAGGAAGTCTATTTAAGTTCATTCTTTTAACATGTCCGTACCATATTAATTGTCGTTTTTCTAAATCATCATAGACACTCTCTTCTATTCCCATACGCTGTTTAATAATCTCATTTCTAATTCTCTCTATTCTTGATATTCTTGTCGATCTTCTTAAGGCGTCCATCTCTACGGCTTCTATTTTCTTTTTATATCCTTCATGCATTGTATTATATTCCTCTCTTTGTTCGTGTTGGGCTTAGTATTTTCCAGCTTCTGATCCAGCCGTCTGTTATACAGATATTTTACACTATTCTAAGATAGGATTCCAACGTTGTACAGTTTTTGTTTTGATGTTGTAGTTGTATTTTTCACCGTTTTTAGATTTCTTTGGTTACCCTTGTTTGCTGGGAGATGTATTATTACTTTTACCAAATAGTGATCGGATCCACATGTCACTCCTCTGTGTACTCTTACATCGTTTACGTTTAGGTTGGATGTTTGTCTTACAATGAGATAATCAATTATTGATCTAAGATTCTTAGTGTGTTGGACCCATGTGTACTTATGTATGTCTCGGTGCCTGTAGAATCCGTTCATGATTCTTAAGTCGTATGCTTCGCAAAGGTCGATAGTTCTTTGTCCGTTGGCGTTAATGGTGTTTTCCCTCAATGGACCGATTATGTTGCTACTTTCCTGGGACCCTGTCCTGCTGTTGAGGTCTCCTAGTATGATTATTTTCTTATCTTGGGTCGTTTCCAAAATTAGTTGTTCGAGTGTGGTAAAGAATGCACCTTTTTCATTTACCAGGCTGTCGTTTGATGGTGAGTATACACTGAAAATTTTAATTTTATGTCCCAGTATGTTCATATTGACTGATAGGATGTTTTCGTTGTGTACTGTCTAGTTAGTTATTTTCTGTATGAACTTTTTGCTGATTAAGATAGATACTCCTCTACTTGCTCTGGACTCTTTTGGCACTCCGCTAAAAATGTAAGTTTTCCACTCCGTTTCCGTTTTTCTTTGTCTCTGTGAGCGATGCAATGCCGATATTTAGGTGCTCCAGCTCTTTTTCTATTTCCTCCGTCTTGTCTCTGATTGACTGAACATTCCACGTTCCAAAATTCATGTACCGTTTTCGTTACGTAGGTCGTTTTCCTTTTGTTCTGTCCTTCGTTTTGAGGCTAGTTTTTTTACGGATGTTGAGGAACCAGCCGAACGCTCCAACCCCCAACCTGGAGGGCCAGTCCAGTTTTTGTTTCACGGTGAGTATATTATTTTCCCACTACCCTTCGGGAATTTCCCGACGAGCTTTTCCCAATTTCAATGGGGACGCACCCGATGGAGGTAACTGGCAAATCCCCACACGAAAATTATAATATAAATGTTTCAAAAATTATAATAATAGATCATCACCACATCATAGATAGAATATAGCTTTTTAAGAAATGTACAAATTTAAATCAAAGTTTTATTTTTTGGTATTCACTTCATGCTACAAATTACTCTGTATAAATAAAACGTCTACAAGTTGTAGTGTTTATAAAACCAAAATATTTTTGTTTATATTTAAAATTTTATTTAAATCAAAATAAACAAATTTGTTTTTGTGTTAATATTTATATAAATTTTGCTTTATTTGTTCTTCAAACTAATGCCGACAAGATAGATTAAATTTGTTTGTCTGATTTAAACAAAGATGTAACAAAAAGTTTAAATGTACCGTAACGTAACAAATATCAATTACCTAAACTCAATCTAACCCAAAAACCGACAACCATATACAAATGTGTGTTGTTGTTTTATTATTGCTTGATGATAAGAAATATATTTGTTTGCTATCTCTGCTACTAACCCTTAAGATATAACTATTTAATGTAAGATTACAGTTTTTAATAATAATTGGTTTTTAAAATTTTAAAACGAAGTCTATTATAAGGTTTATACTAAAAAAATAAACTTTGGGAATTTCTTTTTAAATTAAAAATTTAATCACAAAGCTACATCTCAACGCTTAATATAAAAATACTGAAAACTTATATTTGTTGCCCTAGAACCACTTTTTAACAAAATTTACAAAAAAACATTATTTTGTTGCTTTAATGTTAGATGCATAAGAACATATATCATCAATGGAACTTTTAGTAGTTGAAAAATATTATAGTTTTAGTCTAATTATTAACCAAGGTCAAAAACAAAATCTTATAAATGTTATATAATTTTGCTGTAAACGCAGATAAGAACTTGCAAACTAGTCCTGTCTTTTTCTTCTCCAATGATGAGAGATTTATACATTTAACTTGGTTTAGGTTTAGTTAAACCAAGCCGCCAGTAAAAATTTGGATGTGACGACATTGAACACGGATAAAGATAAGGATTTATTGAGAAAAGAATTGTATCCAACTTATCTAGATAAGGATTGGACAGAAGATACAAATAATTTAGAAAAAAAGATTTTTTTTTATTAATTGGTCATACTAAAAAACTATACAACTTTTTTCAGGCTAACAGGGATGGTTACCAAAAATGTTATATGTTTCTAAAATGACACCACAAGCCATGCCAAATAGTTTAACAACATATCTTTTGGTAAGTAGCTTTGTTTTTGTATGCAGTAGCACAAGACCAGCAATAAGTCTGAAGTTTTTGTAAGTTTTCTAACTATTAGAAACTGTTCCATATTTCAGAAAAGTATTAATAATGTCAACAAGATGGCCTAATCTTTTCTGCAAGCAAAGACAAGTCTGAGTTTGCTCATTTGAATTGACGCTGAGAGTATGTGAAAGTATATTGGCAACATTTAGTAAAGTTTCTACTGATTGGTGTCAAACGTATGTAATGGTTAGTTTTAACATAAATTTTGTAACCTAAGTCTCATTTTTGATAAGAGTAAGTTTAGAACTTCTAAAGATGTTTTTATTGATTACAGTACGTAGGGCGGTAGAGATTTTTGATTAAGAGAACTGCAAAAAAACTCAATTTTTTTTTTCTTTGCAATCAAAAGCTGTTTTGCTTAAACCATTTAAGGTTGGTTATATAATGTTTATCTTCACCATCAAGCAAAGTCGTACCACCAAGATACACTAATGAGGATTTGCAAAAACTAAATCAAAAGTCTGTATTTGGTTGGCCGCCCTTGAAGTTGGATTAGGTTTGGGTAAATGATTTTAAACCTTTGTTTTTCATTAAACTTTAGTATGATAGTTCCCAATAATGTGTGAGAGTTCCTTATAGATTTGATTGCTAAGTTACGCAAAGTCAAAAGTTGCAAAAAATAATTTGTTGCGAAAATCTTGAAAACAAACTTTTATCTCAAAAAATATAAAGAGTTAATTTGTAGCTGGAACAATTTTCTATATAAATGTAAAATAATAGTAAATAATGGAATATAGTTACAAAAAAAATTATATTTATTGATAGCAATTTATATGAGGATCAAAACTTGGCAACAATAACAAACCATAAAGGATCACGAGTAATAGGTCGTAATCTGCCGGGAATTAACAAAATTCTAGACAATTTCAACAGTTTTAATATATGTAAATTTGTAGTAGCATCTGAATTCCAAAATATTTTTAATAAAGTTTTTTGCAATTTCAGTGGCTTGATTACAAGTGAAATTAGAGAAAAAATGTAACCATGCAAATAATCGTTTTTCATATTAGATATCCGTTAATGAACAAAAAGCAATTCAAGAAACTATTGCTGATCTAGTTTTAAACAAAATCATTCGACCAAGTGAATCACCATTTGCAAACTCGATTATAGTAAAAAAATACGGTTTATTAAGAATGTGTGTAAACTACCGACAATTAAATTGTGTTACTATTAAAAACAGATACCCACTGCCACTCATTAAAGACTAGTAAGACAAGTTGAGGTTGTTATTTAACATTTTTTGATATGGCATTTAAATTTCAACAAATTCTTTAAAAAAACGCTTTTGTGACACCTGAGGAAAATTTTGAGTATTTCTAAGAAATAGAAAACCATAGACCATGTTTTAGGATCGCTCAGGAATGATGATGCATTGGTTTATTTAGACGACATATTGATACCAAGTTCATTAAATTCTGCCGTTTTTTTTCTTCTAAATATACAAAACCTGTTTGAAGTACCTTGGTTGAGAAGTGTCTGCGGACGGTATAAGACCTGGTAAAGATAAGATTCAATCAAAGGTGTTAACAAAATGCCCCCTAATGGAGAAACGTTGAACTGTTTGTGTGTGAAGTAGACTGTAATACAGTTAAATCTTACACGGACAGGCAGCGTTATTTTTGGCGCGTTTTATTTGAATCAGATGACCAAAACAAATTTATCATTTAAAATTACATTTACATCAAATACATTATTATGTAAAGCGGAGACAACAGGTAGCAAAAATATTAGCTAAAACACTTAATATAAAAAAAAAACGCAGGAACAATCTTCAGTTTCAACTTGGAAATTTTGTCTTAATGCATTGTGACTATCAGATGCGCATAAGCAAAAGTGCTTTTAAATATTTAGAACTCTATGAAGTAATAAAATGCTTAGAAAATGGACAATACGACATTAAAAAAGTTGTCACACATTCAAATATTGTCACTAAAGTTGCCAAAGAGCATCTTCAGTGGTTAACATCATGTGATATAAAATCAATTTTAGAATTTTTTAAAACAAACAAAGATGTTTACAAAACACAATTAAGTGAAAAAACTTGTAAGTATTTGTTTAATGCGATCTCAGTCCCGTGAGTGGTTGAGCCGTGTGAATGACTGCGGTCATCACAAGTTATTGTAAATGTTTTATGTTTTGGTCTCAGTCCTGTGAGTGGTTGAGCCAGGTGTTTGACTGCGGTTATACAATACATTATAATTTTTGAGCTATGTGTTTGTGTGTTTACAGAAACTTCTTTAGTGTCAAAAACGTCACTATCATCAAAAACAGCCGTGTTAGAGATTATTTGTTTTATGTATTGGGAATGGTAAAGGATTTTATTAAACATTGCTGCTAGCTCGTTAAATTGAAACATCGGACCGAGCTTTGTTGCCGATTGAAGAAGAAAACGCGCACATGTGACTCTTGCTTTATGTTTTCTTCCTGTATGTCTGTTCTTAATATTACTATGTTGTTTCTTTTTTTTTTTTGTTTCTTTAACTTATCTTTTAAGTTCAGTGTCTGATTTTATTTTATTTATTTTTTTAATTATATTTTCATTTTCTACTTATTCCTACTCTTTATCTTCTTGTTTGTAGTTTTTGGTTTTCTTTTAACACACTGTTATTTTTCTTATTCTTTCTTATAAATAAGACCGTTGTTTCATTTGTTAATTTTAAATTTTACCGCGGTTTCTTCTTTTGTTGTTTACTTCATTCGTCTCTCCGGCTGTGATATGAACGGTCAAACTCAAACATCGCAAAAACAAATGACGTGTATGATTGCAAAAAATAAAGTATTGTTCAAGGAGGCAAAAATGGCAGTTTATAAAAGTGTGTTTACACCAATTCTTCTGTAAGGATCTGAAGCACGGATAAGTCAAATGAAACTCAAAAGTAGAATAAATGTGGTGAAAATGGGTTACTTTTTTGTCTTTATTGTGCATTTTACAGCTTTTTACATTGCCCCACTTGTTTGAAGGGGTTTGATGAGACCAACGGCTTATAAGGTGACTTCCAAATCACCCCGGTAGATAAAGAACAAGTTATTATTTCAGTCATATTTTGGGAACTAAATCCCGAACTGTCATTGTGCTACGCTAACGCTCTATAACTGAGCTATCTCATCATACTTAAGAAAGGTGTGTGAAATTTTTTTTATGGACAGAATTAAAAATGAGTAAATAATGAACGAATGTAGTTTGAAGGTAACACCAAAAAACAGTACAAAAGTTTTACGTTAATTTAGCTATATTCAGAGAATGAGTGAAGATAGTACAAAATAACGAAGCAAATCTATGATAGATAGAAGAAGTAAACCACAAAAAATTAGTTAAATGTTGTAGAAAAAAAAGTAGACAAAATAAGAAAGCATGCATGACCAGATGTATTGTAACAAACCTCAATTTTTTTTTATATTAAATGCACGTTAATATTGTTCTTTGTTATAAATAAATTTCAGATGAAATTTTGGATTTAAATAATTAATTATACCTATTTCTGCCATCCTGTAATAGTTAAAATTAGAAAACACATAGATAAAATTTCAATGTCCTACACCAATGGAGCAAAGTCCTAGACTTTCGTGTCGCATTTAATCCGATTGGCAGTCAAGACGCCAATCAAACTGCGCCACCTGCTACAAAACACAATAGTGCAGGATGATTTAAACGCCGAAGTAGACCAGATGCTGGAAGATAAAGTAATAAAACCCTCCAATAGCCTATAGAGTTTGCCCGTGGTAGTGGTGCGCAAAAAAACTAGTAAACTACAATTTTATATAGGCTTTTGCAAAGTCAACACAGTCTTCATCAAGGGCGCGTACCCCTTGCGTTTTATAAAGCACATCCTTAACAATCTCCACGACTCAAATTACTTTAGATTCTGGCAGATTACCGTGCCCGGCAAAAGAATTTTTCAGTTTAGGGTCATTCCGTTTGGGCTACACTCAGCAACTTCAGCAACATTCCAGCGGTTTCTAGAAACCGTATTTGGTTCAGAGATGGAGCCCAAAGCTTTTGCATACTTGAACGACATCATAGTGCTAGGCAAAAAAAGCACCTAATACTGCGTTTAAACCTTGGCAATGCAAGTTTTTAAAGACAAACTTCACTACATGGGGCACATTGTAAATTAGCACGGCGTGCACACTAACCCCAAGAAGATAAGTGCTATCGAAGAGTTTCAGGCTCTTGAGATTGTAAAGCAGCTACGACGTTTTTTGAGGATAGCATTGTGGTACCGTCGCTTCATACCAGCCTATTCCAAACCACAAAACCCCTTGCTGCCCTTTAGCGAATAGCCATGACCAAGTAATTGCGTTCGCGAACCCGACCTCACGGAGAAGGTGAGTCTGGCTATAATGTGGGCCATTCAAAAGCTGCGGGTCTACTTGGAAGGGTACCACTTTACAGTTATTTTCGATCACTAGTCTTTGCGTTGGTTCTACTCTTTTAAGAGCCCAACCGGTCAGATAGCACGTTAGGCAATCCTTGTGCAACAATTTAATTTTTGCATAAAATATCAGAAAAGTGTGCTGAATCAGATTGCTAACGCCCTGTCTCGACAACCGGTTAAACAAGCTTTTTCAGACGAGATTTTTAAAGACGCCGATCCGATATCAAACTTTTTCCCTCAGATCCCCAGTCGAGACCAAGCATCAAACCAGCCCACATCGGATCGGAACACTCTCTGCAGTCATAGACCGGCTAACAGTCTGCTGCTACCAGAGTACACCATCCCCAAGCTGCAGCTTCTTCAACCGACACCACCACGGTGACAACGACCTTCAAGATCAACACTCTGTGTCTGCACACCCCGCCAGAGTTTCAGGACGGCCACTGGCAGTTGCTTAATTGCACTGACACGTCGCTCCATACAAACGATCGTCCTAGTGGACTTCCGCCTTTTGTAGGTGGGTATCCTGTGTGGATACGCGTGTAGTGACTTCCGGGTCAGCGTCTGGGTAACGCGTTTATGGGGCCTCCGGGTCCACCCACAATAATACAAAACAACAGTACAAACGTACGCCAAACACCTCCGGGAATGTCTCCCGGACTTGGACCGGCAACCTCCGATGCACCTCAAGGAGGCGTGCCGGTAACAAATGGAGCCCAACGTAGGGCGAGGAACGGCATAGTTCTGTCCAGACCTCAACAGCAACCTGAGGAGAGACCAAAGAAGAAGGCACGACGGCAAAGATGCCGCCAGCGTGAAGAGAACGATGACGAAGAACAGTCGCTCGAGCAATACCTCAAGGACTTTGAGCAATACGACCTCGACTTTCTAACCGTCGAGCCCGTCGCCCGAATTAAGGTAATAACCTGCAAGGTCCAACAAATTAGTCACACCATCAACCCCAACCCCCGACGACTACGGGATATGACTAACATTATCCAGATCATGGTAAAGTCAATCGACACAGACGTAGAACAAGGACTGTCTGGTGCACTGGACCAAGAGCAAATCCGGTGGATGATCAGCACTATGGTCACACAGTTGGACATGATCAACGCCGGCAACTGCTATATAGAACAGTACGTTGCTCGGGATTCCACCATCCGCTTGCAAAACGCAATCGAGCGGCTATCGTGGAAACAGCAGATCCAACTCGCCACCATCTGCGAGACTACCGAAGAGTGGGTAAACGTCCTGGAGATTCAACCGGACACACCCGAACTCTACCATGTAGTCGCAGAAGAGGTGCCCTACGAGTTGGTGCAACCCAAAATAACGACATGAGAGACCCACGTAGCCGATCGTCAGCAGCCCCGAGTACTACAAAGAAGCAACCTGCTTTGGCTCGGCAACAGCTGCAGTCGCTAACATCAGCGACACACCCGACGGAAGCCGCTTTACGGCCGACGTCCACACACCGAACGTGACAAAAGAGGCAGGAGAAGTGTGTTGCACACCTAGGGAACTGGCAGAGACACAGACTGGCACTATACCGTCTACCCTCACTCCGGAACCTCCCGATGACGTGAACGACCACCTGGAGATACTTGCAGCTGAGCCCGGCCTAGCCCTCAGCATCAGGCAATATTTGCAATGGTTACCCTTCTGATTATGGCCGCAACACCCTCGGTAGCAATGTTTTCATCTTCCGCTCTACTTATTGCTACCACTGTAAACATCCGGCAACTGCCGGTCCGGGCAGTACAAGCCGCGTCATAAGTCGTCCTTCCGCCGCCATCGTGTTTGCCGCTCAAGATCATCACCACTTGTGCGTGTGCCTATGTACTCAAGTGCTCCATACCAGTTTTTGCACCTGATTTACTGGTTCCCGCATTGTTACCGGTTTTCGGTTAGTTTTACTAGGCCCCTACTCCAGCAAAAGATCCGCCCGTTTGGAATACAGCAAATTCGACGCAGTGAACCCGTCCAGCGTCAGGTGGATCTTAAAGTGCCGATTGGCCTAGTGTTTTGTTCTGTCGCTTTTCTCGTTAGTTCGGTCGTGCCGTCTTCTTGCGTGATAACCGCGCCAAGGTCAGTCCCGACCATCGATCATTTACGTACAGCCAGGAATCGAAAATCCTGGTCCTACTAGCAACAGCTCCGGATGAATCAGACGAATTTCAAGTATAGATAGGCCAAAACAAAACAAAAAAAATTTAATTGAAGTGAGAAGGGTGTAACAATCCTTAAATTTATTGAACATAATTTTGCTTTGAGTTATAAATAAACCCCAGATGTCGTCCTGGATTCAATTAATTAATAACACCCATTCCAGCCAAGTTGTATAAATGGGGCCAGCTCATTTCTGCCATCCTGTAGTTGTTGAAATTAGAAAATACGTAGATAGAGTTGATTACCTTCCGAATAATTAATCCGGTTAATTATTAAGTTTATATTAAAAAGAAAAATTATATTTATTACAAAAATCATAATAACTTGTTTGTTGACTTTTATACATCAATTGTAAATCAGTCTGAATACAAAAGTTGCAAAAACTATTGTGATTAAAAGCAGAAGACATGTTTATTAAATTAAAAAAAAAAAAATTAAACGCGAATAAAACATTTTTAAAAATTTACTGCATATCTTGGTCTTATATCTTTGATATAAAAAATAAACAATTGTTTAAATATTTTTTTATAAACTATAAGTATGAAATGTTGATGAAAACACTGAAATAGAACTTTTTACAAGTGCTTACTTTACTCCATTTCCCTTTCGTAGTTTACATTATTTTTGTGATAAATGCCTTTAAAATATCCAACTCAATAGGAACTTAATCATTTAAATTTACAAACAAATATTTAGATTTTTGTTCACTTAGAATTGAACTTTGGACCACTGCGAGACGTGACTAAGTATGTATGAATATACATAATAGCATTGTTATTTTTTGTGTAAAAATTTGTTTGTGATTGTTATTATAATTAATTTTTGACAGTATAAATATTAGCACATTCATTTTACTTAATTTATTTTTTAAAATTTATTTTAGCAACTCTAATATTTGTCATCTATTATCATTGAAGCCATTAAAAATAAAACTCTAAATTATTAAAAATTAGCAAATAAACATTAATATTATTTTCAACTAATATAATTTTGTTTTCAAGATTCTATTTAAGCAAAATTATTCAAGTAACAACAAAGCACTGATTTCTAAACTATTTGTAATAAATTAATTAATTAAAATTCACCAAACTAAACAAACCATTGATAATAAAATCAAAATAATTATTTAAAAAATATTGTTTATCAGAGAAATATTTTAACCTTTGGTTAAATAGAACATATTTAATCAAAAAATGAATATTAAACTTCATTTATATAAATACTAAATTGTTATTTTTAAAAATTTTGAATTGATATTTTGCAAAATTAAAATATAAGCCGTAATTGATTACATTAATACTAATATAATATATTTAACGACATTTACTTACGTTAATCATTTACATAAAACACTTGGTATAAATAGCGATCACATTTTTTTCATTTCAACTATAAACCAAAAATGAAGTTGTTTCTACTCTGCCTGACTTTAACATGCATGTTTAATGCATCACTGCAATACGATGAAGATTTGGAAAGTTTGGTTTGTAGTATTTATTATATTATCCAACATTGTTTTAATCATCAAGTAAAAAGTACTAAGTTATGCAAACGTTCTGTAGTGCTTATTAATAATGATGATCAAAGTGTATCGTGCAACATACGTAAATTAATGCTTCTTCTATTTTGTTGGATGGAAAGAACGCAAACAAAACGTAAACTAAAACAGTGCAAATGGATTTGGGATGATTGTTTGGAGGTGTTTATAAAATTACGTAAGCTAAAAAATCAATTTGATTATTTTTTGGATAATTTAAATGCGTTTAGAAAATTGAAATCAAAACAAAATATTAAAAAGTTGAAATATATTTTATCAAATTTTGATTTATTTTGTCAAAACAAATTTGTATCACTCAAGTTAATTGTTCCAATGGATGAATTTAATTTTACTGTCAAAAAATTATTAATATTTTCTGTTTAGATATTAGAATTGTGTTTTTGTTATTGGAGTTACAACTTCAATTTTGATATTATGTTTTAATAAAGCACTTACATTAAGTGTGTAATTAAAAATGTGCAATCAGTATATTATACTGTGTGCTATATACAAGATGTTTCAACATTATATTTTTATGTCAAAATTTTAGATTTTATAAATTTAATTTTTGACTTGCATATATTAGTAAAATCATAAATGATAAATTTTTTTAAATATTTTAGTAATTATGTTTAATGTTACAAATTGTTTTCTAAACTTTAGTTTTTGCACTTTGCGTATTTGTATTGGTTTTGTTAATTTTTTTTTAAACAAACCAAGTTTTTTTTTACTTTGGCTTTATTGCAGTTTGCCTTGCAAATTCATATTAGCTATTTCTTTATACAAGTAAATCTCAATACCTTTATTGATTTAAAGTTATTGCAGATAACTTAGTTATATTATTATTAGAATCAGGTCAAACAATACAAAAATCTGCTTCAAGTTTTCTTTTCTTTTAATTTTTATAAATATTTTAACAAAGCAATTTAATTTTTTTATGAAAAGTACATATCTATTTATAGCAAACTCAATATTTTTGAAACATCTTGTACGTATAAAAATTGTCATAGGTATTTTTATGTCAAGATTAACTTTATAAACTGATCTGCTACACTTATCAATTATATTAATTGTATTTTTTGTGACTTGTTTTCATGCACATGCATTTTGTAATTATATTACTGTATAAAATAAATGAATTATTTTGATTATTATTTAATCCTTTATTTTTAATTTTACGACGTACGTTCGTGATAATACCTAAATTATTTATTTATTTCTTTTAGGTCAAATCTATTATATGCATAAATTAATAAGTGATATTGCTAGTGGTTTTAAATAAATTAATTGAATAAATACGCAGATTGCGTACAGTTCAAATATTACTTTAATACTAACTAAAAGTGTATACACTTAAAATGTAAATTATGTCTAAGATGTAAATTTATGAGTTAACAAAACAAACAATTTTTTAAAAATAATTTATTTAAAATTGCAAAAAATTAACGTTAACGAGTTAAAACAGATATTACAACTAAAAAAAAGGCAAATATTTTTTACACAAAAAAGGTACCAAACAACTATGCACCAGGTAGAAAACTATAAAATTCTACCACACACGCAATTTTTTCTGCATCTACCGTCTTCCTTCTTTCCTACTATGCACGTTAGTTAAGTGCATGGTATCGTCACAACCTCAACACATTTATTCAAATAGATAAAAACTACAAAACCAGAAAAAAAATTGAATTGATCAATCGCGTAGTAGCAAATATTAGATAAGCTAATATTTAGTATATAACTAAAGGAGTAGCATTCAATATCTTTCTACTTCAGCGGCAAACTTCACAAGAACTCTTACTACATCTTTAGCAAGCTTGAAAAATATTTTGTCCAAAACCAAGTAATGCTTATTAGAGTGCAAAGCTTAAAAAGCAAAACACAACAATTTGACTAAAAACCCTAGCAAGAACCTATACGCTGTTACTTCCACACTATGAACTGGTTACTAAAATATTACGCCAATCTTTTGGTAGTACACCCAACAACAAACTTTAAAAACCAGCGCTTCTTTTTGCATTCCGCATAATTTAAAACAAATATTAGCAAACGTTGACTAACTTCTTAATACAACCGTAAAAGCTAAAACAAATATTGCTAAACCTAACTACAATGCAAAACTGACAAAAATTTGCACACATTTAACAAACAAATAAAAAATTAAGAAGTTGTTTTACGAGTACCAGGTCAATTTCTGATGGATGGATTGGTAATGAAAGTTGTCTCGTGTGTTATTAAATAATTTACCGTCAAATCAAAACTACACAGACTTGTGTTATCATTTGCAGCTCAACATCGACATTAGCGTCTGGAATGGTACAGATTTAGACTGAATTAGAAATTCAAATAATGCTGAATGCTGTTTAAGGATAAATTAAGTTGGAAATTTTTTTCTCAAAAACTAGGTAAATGTTGAAGTTTTATGGTATGGGATGTTATTGCATATGGAAGTAGATTTTCTGAAGTTTTAAAAATACAAATAATCTGCCAAATATAGCTATTTTATAAAAATGATCACGACATTCTACAAATATTTTACAACTACTTAATAAATGCTTTCTATTCACTGTTCTGGACGTTTTCAAACAATTCTGTGCTTAATGCCCCATGTACCTTTCACAGAGACCGCAACGCCCCAACTTGTTTAGAGTTTTCTTCCCCTCATGCACCACTTACAATGACGGTGCATCAGAACGGTTCTGTGCGTCAACCCCGGAAGCGTGTTGCTCTTGAAAGGAAAGCAGTAAATAAGTGTAGTATTAGTCTACTAAAATTAAAACTAAACAATGCTCTTAATGAGTATGCCTACGAGTTATGTTAACAATACATAAATTTAATTATATACAGTCGAGTCCGCTTTATCAGACTACCGGCCGCCTATATGGACCAAATCTTCAAGAACAGAAACCAAACTATAGAAATAACAGTAATTTAAAGCGCTTATTTGGGACAAAATTCCGCTTTATCGGGTCAGTAAATTAAATTAAATTAAGTTAAAACTTCACAATAAATAACAAGAAAAAAATATTTTTTGCAAACAATTTTATATGTAAGTTTTATACCTTCATATTTTTTTTAACATTTTTTGTGCTTGTACACTGAATAACAACTTTTTTTGTGAACATGACGCGGGAATTATTGCGAAGTAATACCACGCACACATTACTTATGCCTTGAGAGGACGTGAATTATATTGCTCTACTCAAAGTGTTTTTTAAAGTGTAATTAATTAGTTTTTGTGCTTAAAACTGTTTATTGTTTATTATATATAGTGCATAATATGTGAAATCGTATACGTTAATGAAATTTAAGGTATTTTAAACAATATTAGTAACTAACAGCTGTAAAATTTTCCACTGTATATTTTATTATTATACGTCACAGACAAATTCCGTGACAATTTATACTTATTTCTTGTTTAGCAAACGTACCCCTATAGCTAAGTGTGCTAGTTGTACGTCTAAACCAAAAGGTTTGCGGTTCCAGTCTCGAAAATTGACAATTTATTTTTTAAAATATTTTTTATATGTCAAACTATAACATCATATGTATCTCCTAACTAACATCCTTTCCGAGGTCTTCAAGTGTTTGTTATAATTATTAGTCACCACAATAGACCCTGTGGTGTGAAGCCGAGTGTCCCCGTCTTTTATGTGTATTTAATTTATATATGTTTAAGTGTATTTCAGGTATATTTCACTTGTTCACTATATTTTATTGTATTTTAAATAATGGGTCCCTTAACTCGTCAACAATCTAAATCTACATTATTGAATAATGATGATATTTTAAATCATACCTTTGATAACAGAAGTGCTGATGATTCAAACGAAACGGAGACCGAAGCACTAGAGTATGATACGTTATTATCTGAATTGGAAAATACATTTACCAATACAGACGAAGAAAATAATAAATTACGCAACGAAATTTTAAAATTAAACGAAGAAATAGAATCGCTTCGCAATGAATTAGAAACAAAAAATAAAATAATTGATGTATTTACAATAAAGGATCAAAAAAACCAAGCAAAAATATTGTTAAGTAACTCAACACAAACTGAAATTTGCAATAAAATCAACAATATTAAACAAAAAAATGTAATAAACAAAACAAACAAAAGCATTGATGTATTAACCCAAACAGAATCTAAATTAATTACTATTCCCAATGTCACCATACAAAACGATGTGGAAAATATTAGTTATGTTGAAAAAGTAAACAATCAAGTTAAACTACTTGACAATGCCAAACAATTTGGAATCAAGCAACATCAGCGGATTGTGACAAAGAAACACAACGAAATTTTAATATTGGGCGACCAACAGGCACGTGGTTTATCAAGCATGTTTTACAACAACAAATTTGAATTAGATTACTCAATAACTAGTGTAGTGAAAACTGACGCCCCTGTGGAAACAATTAAAGATGACAACATAAACCAGTTGAATTCTCTAACACAAAATGACTATTTAATTTTAGCAGCTGGTATTAATAATGCAATTAAAAGTAAAAAATTAGATGAGAAACATGTAACAATATTGTTATTATATCTATACCTTACTGGACAAATCGTCCAATTTTAAATAAATTTATTTATGATTATAATTTTAACATTTACTCATCTGTAATTCAATGTAATAATAATATTGCGTATGTTGATTTAAATACTATGTTTAAGTCAAACAATTATTTTCAAGGCAAAGACTTGTACTTAAAAAAAGGTGCAAAAATTCTTTTAGTGGCATATATAACTAACATTATCAAAAATATACAAATAAACCAGTCAAATATTGTTGACAAAACGTACACTAATAATTTAATTTATATTAAACCGATTGATAATGCAGAACATTCTTTTTTATTTTGAATACATCGAATAACTTTAATAATAATACTTATCCACTTACATTATTAAACCTAAATGTTCAATCTTTGTTAAATAAAATCAACTTTTTAGACGTATTATCTATAGATGTAAATAGTGATATTTTATGTATTTCCGAACATTGGATAAAATCAACTGATCAGCTGGCGTGCTGTAATTTTCAAAACTATAAATTAGTAAGTTTCTTTTGTCGACAAATTCATATACATGGAGGAGTAGCAATTTATGTTCGAACTCAGTTAGTTTCAAATTGCAATAATCTTTTTAATTTAGTAAATTTAAGTTATCAATTGAATTAAATTTTGAATGTAGTGCTATCGAAATCAGCAACACAATATGCGTTGTTTGTATATACAGATCCACTCAAGGTGACTTAGACATTTTTTATGCTCAGTTGTCCAAATTACTAGATATTGTAACAAAAAGATACAAATATAATATTATAACTGGGGATTTAAATATCAATTTATTAGACATAAATAACGCACAATCAAAAAGATTTAAAGATTTAATTAGTTCATATAACCTAACATCACTTATAAAAGAACCAACTCGAATACAAAAAAACCCATCAAATAATAGAGTCAGTGCTACTGCAATAGATTATCTTATCACAAATGCGACACTTTTTAGTAACCATGTTATTGAACCTGGGTTTGGTGACCATACCGCGCAGTTATTAACATGCAACATGCCTAATGATGCAAAACCAGCAAAGAAAGAGATAGTATCAAGAAGACTTATTAACGAATCCACTATGAAGGAATTTCAATTTTTATTTTGCCAGTTTTATCCAAGATTAGAGCTATTAGCAAGTTTAGATATAAATATATATTTCAAAGATTTCTTTGATACTTTTAAATGGTGCTATGAAGTTTCGTGTCCATATAAGACAAAAAAAATAGTTTTTACTCAAAACACAAAGTGGATAACTATAGACATAATTAAGCAACGCGATGAACTAAGAAAACTGAATTGGTTAAAAAAGACAACCGGAGACCCAACTGTAAAAGAAAATTACAATACATTTAAAAGGTCATATAATAACTTAATCGTATCTTCTAAAAAAAAAACGTTTACTAACATGATTAATAATTCAAGTAATAAAAATAAAGGTATTTGGAAAATAGTAAAATCGGAAATAGGCAAACCAAAAAATATAGAAAAATCAATTAATATATCGTTAAATAATAAGCTTTTAAACGATAAAAACTATTAGTTAATGCTCTAGCTGATCATTTTGCTAACGACACGACTAATAAAATAAAATTAATAAAAGGTAACAATTTTTGTGCACTAATGGATATGTCTGACAAAACGTTTTATTTTGAACAAACAACAAATGCGGAAGTCATAGAAATTATTAACTCTATGCGCAACACAAACGCTACAGGAGCAGACAATATCCCAATACAACTTATTAAATTTAATGTTAAAGAAATATGCGCACCTCTTACTTATATAATAAACAAATTTGTAGAACTAGGACAATTCCCAGATATCTTAAAACTGGCACAAATAATTCCAATTCACAAGAAAGGAGATCCAACTGTTGTAGATAACTTTCGACCTATCTCGTTGCTCAGTATATTTTCTAAGATAATTGAACGCTGTGTCATTAAAAGAATTGCAATGTTTTTAAATCAGAAACATTTATTGGCGGAAGAACAACATGGTTTTAGAGAATTAATGTCTACTGAAACAGCAACGGTTCAATTAGAATAATATATGTTTATGATAAATTGAATAATAAAGAACTTGTAACCGGCATCTTCTTTGATCTTAGTAAAGCTTTTGATTTTTAAAAATTTGAGTTCATCTTGTCAAAATTATATAATATTGGCATCCGTGGGTTAATGAACGACTGGATTAAAAGCTATCTACATAAAAGAAAATTGGTAGTATCGGCTATGGGAGTTACATCCGATGAATTTAATATTGATCTTGGAGTTCCTCAAGGAAGCGTGGCTGGACCACTATTGTTTTTAATTTTTATAAACGATTTGCCCAAACATATACATAACGGAAGAGTATTTATGTTTGCTGATGATACCAGTATTGTAGTAAGTGGCAAGACAACATCAGAAATAATTAGCAACGTAAGAGATGTAATAAATCAATTTGACAAATGGTGCAATAATAACAACCTTATAATAATTGCTGCGAAAACCGTAATAGTTAACTTTCATGGTGTACAAAATGAAAGAATGATTGCTAATGGGTATAATTTAAATGGAGAAGCAATTACACTTAGCGAATCCGTACATTTTTTGGAAACAGTAGTAGATGAAAAACTAAATTGGCGCAGTCAGATAAATGATCTTGCAGCAAACTTAAACAAGTGCTGTTTTGCATTGCGCAAATTAAAAAATACTTTAGATCAAACTGCGTTAAAAAATGTGTATTATTCAATGGCTTATTCTAGGATAAGTTACAATATTATAGTATGGGGACAATCAAGCGATATAAATAGAGTTTTTATTATACAAAAAAGGATGATTAGATTAATGTACAATTTAAATTATTTAGAAACATGCCGCCACACCTTTAAGTCTGAAAATATTTTAACAGTTCCGTCTACTTATTTGTATAAGTTATTGTGTTATGTGTTCAAAAATAAAAGCAATTATCAATTAAATAATAAGATACATAACCACGAAACTCGCAATAAAAATAATATACATTTGCCACAAATCAAGCTCATGGCATACAAAAAATCGCCATCTTATGCTGGCGGACATATGTTCAATTTGTTGCCTGACGAAATAAAAAACATCAAAACCCTCCAACGGTTTAAGAAGAATTTAAAATTTTTTTTGGTTGATGGTTGCTTTTATTCAATAAAAGAATACATTGAAAGAAATTAAAACTTTATGTATTTATTATCTGTATTGTAGTTTGTTTTGTTAATTTAATTAGTTATGTAATATTTTGTGTATTTTTGACGTATCCTATCCATGTAAATGGTAAAAAGGAATAATAAAGATTATTATTATTATTATTATTCAGTCATTCAATTTTGTTTGGCGCACGTGCGTTCGTGTAGACACGATAAAATTTAAAATACCAACTAACAATTTTACACATATAAATAAAATTGAAGTACTAATCAAATTAAAAATCAGACAACAAATACAAGCTTTTTTGATAATTTTGCATATTTGGATTAGCCGCTTAATCGAACCAAACCTTTCAGTCCCGATTAAGCGGAATCAACTGTATTTAAAGAGTGAAGCTTGTTTGACTTGAAACTAGTTTTAAAAAAAAATCTTTTTTTTTTATACGATAAGATTTTTTATTATTGGGCTTATTTTTGACATTTATAGACAAGTGGTCAGTAGCCATTTTATCTACATGGTTTCTCCATTCATATTTTCGTTTTTTTCTTTTTTTTACATATTAAGTGTAACTTGCTGATCTGAGTTTTTGGATTTGTTTGTCTATAAGAGCCGTTTAGTAGCTGTACTGTCTGTTCAAATTTTTATTGCATTCAAAAATAAACGCTGTATCCATTGCTTTTTTTAACTCTGTCTATAGTCTATGCAAAACCACGCTAGACTCGAAATAAACAAATACACACGTTGTTCACGTTGCATGTTTTCACGTAAATTGGCTTAGAGCCAGTCAACGACTATTAAAATGAACCTTAGATTCGTGAATCCAGATTCAATCCGAGATTTAATCTCTGACTATTAGTATGGGCATAAGTAAAATCAATAAAGCTCATGAGAACCGCTTTATTGTATTCTATTCTGTCGTTGACCGGTTGCTTCGGAATTCCTGCTATTTCTCAGATATTCAGAAAGAGCTTCATCTGGCAAGATTTTGGTAAACAATTTCAATGCCAAGTTTAGGAGACTTATTCCTTGGTAGTTTTGCATCTCGGTTTTTGACTGCGTAAACACGTGTTTTTGGAGAGGCCAACAATCAACTCGTTAATGTGCACGAGCACTATTGCCAAATCAAAGCAAAAGAGAAAAACTGTAATAATAATAATAATAATAATAGATAAATATCAAATAAAAACAGATTTTAAGATAGACATTAAAACAAATTACATCGTTGTACAGCAATATTTGCGACGTTGCCAGAGTGTGAGGAATTACCCGAATTATTCGAAATAAGAAAATTAATACAAAAAGAAGACTACAAATACAAAAAAAAAATGGCGAAAATTAAGGAACTATAAAGCATGTTCAAAGAATTAATGAAGAACACTAAGGAACTAAAAGAAGAGATTAGAGAAAGAAAAATATAAAAGATAAAGAAGTGAAGTGAGAACGAGAAAAAATACATAAAATACAAAAAAAAATATAGAAAACAAAGCTGAAAAAAAAGAAAGACAGCAAAAAAGAAATAACATTATAATAACAGGCATAAAAACAAATAAAAATAAAAAACAAATCAAAATGAAAAACTTCTTGAAAAAAAACTTTAGTTACAAGTCAAAATAGGAAAAGCTCAGCTAATACATAAAGATAAACAAATAATAAGAATCAAAGCCGGAACATGGAAAACAAAACAACAAATAATAAAAACCTAAAAAGAAGTTAGTGACATAGCAAGAGAAGAAAAAGCAAATGGCAAGAGGGTAAGAATAGGTTACCAAAAGTTAATTAATAACTATCAGAGAGGAATATAGATGGAATAAGAAAATAAAAGGTTTAGAAGAAGTGAAAGATTAAAAAAACGAATAGGAAAACGGCTAGAAAAAAAAAGAAAAATACACGACGAAAAAATGGTGTAAGAAAAAAAATTATCACACAACGGTAAACGATGTAAAGAAAAGGAACATAAATAGTAAAACTACAAAAAAAAAATAAAGGAGAGAAAAAGAAAATGAAGGATAAAGAATAGGACATGGAATATAAGAAAATAAATTGGAAAAAAAGCTGAATAAGTGAAAGAAATAATAAGAGTACATAGAGGATACTGGTTAATGTAAACAGGAGTGGAGGAAAAGAAAAAAGTAAAAGGAGAAGTAGGAATAATAATAGCTCTGGAAAGGATAAAAGATACAATAAGAAAAAATCACATAAATGAAATAATTATGACAGTAGAAATGAGGCTAGTAGAGTAAAAAACATGGGCCATGATAGTAGCATACGGGCCAAATGAAGACGCAAAAAAGAAGAGAAAGGCAAGGTCTATACAAAATTACAGGAAGAAATAGACGAGGGAACAGAAAACATAATGATACTAGGAGACTTAAATGGGAGAGTAGGATACCAAAACAACAGAATAGAAGAGGCAATGGGAAAAGAAGGAGAAGAAATAAAAAATTACAGCGGAGAAAGAATAATTTAACTATGCATCGAAAACAGTCTAGTAATAACAAACACCAAATTTAAACACAGAAAAGTTTACAAATACACAAGAACACAACTAACCAGAATCAAGAAATCAATAATTGACTACTACCTAGGTAACAAAAATAACTGGAACAAGATAAAAAATATAAGAGTAATAAGACAAGCAGAAATAAAAAACGACCACCATTTACTTCGACTAGGCATAAAATGGAAGGCAAAAGTTAAACTAGACAAAAGACAAACACAATTTAAAAAGAAAGAAAAAAGAACGTGCATAGATGAAAATTGGGAAACTTTTAAACAAATTATTCAAGAAGCTGAAAACGAGAACTGTGGATCAGCAAAAATAGTAAATAAAAATATTAAAAAACTAAATAGTGGACAGAAGAAGTCAAGAAAAAAATAAGAGACAAAAAATAATAAAAAAGATACTTACAAACCAAAAAAAAAAACACTACAAAAAATACAACAAAAAGAAAAATGAAACAAAGAAAACAAAAAGAGAACCATTTTACGTTAGAACATCTACACCAAAAGAAAGAACACAATATGATGAACATAAAAGATAAAAATGATAAAATAATAACGGAAGAAGATAAAATAATGAATAGATGAAGGCAATTCTTCCAAGAACAAACAGAACAAGAAGCAGAAAAAAAAACAAAACAAAAAAGATGAAGATGAAAAAGTGCTATAGGACAGAAGAACAAAAGAAATAGAAAAATTTAAACAGACAAAATAATAAAAGCAAATAAATAGTTTAAAAACGGGAAAGCATCGGTAACAGATGAAATAACGCCGAAAATGATACAATACATGAAAAATGAGGGAATTGTACATATAACAAAATTAATAAACGACATAATTAAATATTGGAAAACGCCAAAGGAATGGAATAAAGAAATAATTTTACCCATACATAAAAAAGTAAAAAAGAAAATTAAAAAAATGTAAAAACTATAGAGAAGTTACACTAACGAGCATACTAAGCAAAATATTTACATGAATTTAAAAAAAAAAATAAGACACACTAGAAACAACAATATAGGACAGTCAATATAGATTTAGAAAAGGAAAAAGCACACAGGATCTAATATTTTTATTAAGACAGCTAAATGAGAGGATGTTAAAAAACAGAAAGTAGTGCACGTTTGCTTTGTTGACCTTAAAAAAGCATTTGACAGAATTAAGAGAGAAGACATATGAAAAAAACTAGAAGAGAGTGTAATTGAGAAAAAAATATTAAACGTAATTAAAAACATGTACACAGAAAACAAAAACATAGTCAGAACGAATAACAAGAAATCAAAAGAATTCCAAACAAAGAAATGGGTAAAGCAAGGATGTGTGTTAAGCGCATTACTCTTCTCAATTATGCTAGACAAGGCAATAAAACACGCAAAGAAAAAAATTAAAA
The DNA here is from genome assembly GCA_963932245.1 of Tachinus rufipes. NCBI lineage: Eukaryota > Metazoa > Arthropoda > Insecta > Coleoptera > Staphylinidae > Tachinus > Tachinus rufipes. The sequence continues at coordinate 16,665,486 of OZ010748.1, read as the reverse complement.
TGGTAAAATTAGAATATTAAAAAATGAAAATAACAAAAATAGCAGAACTGTTATTTGCAGACGGTATGGCAGTGATTACTGACACAGAAAAAAAGTTACAATACAACATAGAAATAATAGAGGACCAACTATAGAAAATAAACATAAAAATAAACTATGAAAAAACAAAGACCATGATAATTGCAAAAGAAAAACTGAATTACAAAATAAAAATAAAAGAAAAAATAATAGAACAGGTCAAACAATACAGATACCTAGGAACAATAATACAAAGCAATGGAAAACTAGACAAAGAAATATAGGTCAAAATAAGAGAAACAGCAAAAATATATAACATGTTAAAAACACTTTTTTTAACAAAAAAGAAATATCAAAAACCACAAAAACAGAAATTGTAAAAAAAAGTAGTTAGAGCAACATATAGTAGCAAAACATGGACAATAACAGGAAAACAAATAAAAAGAATAAATGCTATAAAGATGAGATGTTTTAGGAAGATCGAAAACAGAACAAATAAAGATAAAATAAGGAACAAGACATTAAGGACAAAATTAACTATAAATATATTAAATATAAAACCAAAACAAACTACGGAAAGTCAAATGAAATGGTACAGACATACCAGAAGAATGAGTGAAAAACACTAAGAAAACTTATGAGACAAGAATAACAGGAAAACAAAAAAGAAGAAGACCCAAAAAAGAATGGAACGGCCCAATAAAAGAAAAGGCTACAAGAGCATTTGAGAAGAAATAAAAGAATTTGCCAAAGATAAAAAGAAATGAAAATCAATAAAATAAACAAATAAATAAAATCAGTAGCTTTGTTTTTTTATTTGGTTGGTACTTTTTTAGTGTTATTATTTTGTCATTTTATTAATGTATATAATTTTAATTTTATTTATTATTTTGTCTACGCCTAATAACACTTTTATCGCTTAAAAAGAAGACAAATTTTAAACTTTTTGATATCTATTTATAAATAACACTTAAGCATGTATGCCAAACCCTTAATTTAAACTATATGTCTGTACGCATGTTCTGGAATAGCCCACCAACCCGCCTAATTGGCCGTCAAGAAATTAAATGTCATTATTACCATTTATGATATTTATTTCTTGTTTTCTGGCGTTGAAAATTACATTTACAAATATATTTATAACTTACCAAAATAATAAATCATTATTCTTATAAAATTGGCACAATTAAATTTTGTTTCTTTTCTTTGTTTTTAACTGCTTTGTCTCCTTTCAATATCTCATATTTTTTATCCGTTCTTCTCTCATTTTGATACACTTTTTTAACAAATATTCCATAGTTTCTTTAGTCTCTCCGCACATTTTGCACATTTTGAATTTTTTTTTTAATTTAAAATCGTGTCACTTGCCCTCCATTACCACATCTGAATCTTGCAATCATCTTTACTATATCTATTGCTCACTAGATACATTGGCAGTTTACTTTCTATAATATGTTCATAATTTACATTCTACCTAGAATTTTTTAGTCTTATTTTCTTTTCATGCTTTTGAATATCTCTATCTTTTTCTATTATATGTGCCATGTCTCTCTTCCAGATTTTCTTATTCATTCAATTTCATGGCTAGCATAATCATTTCTTCTGTAATAACTTTTTATAATCTCTTCTAGCTTTTTATTTCTTGCTTTTATTTTCTCTTTTATGTATGCTTTTAGATATTACATTTGTGTCTTTGTCTCATTTTTTTTTGCATACTTTATTGTTTTTTTTTTTTTACTCTTAACTTATCTTTTTTGACTTTCTCCAGCACAATATATACTGAAGTTTTATTGTTTATACCTAGCACTTGTCTCCAATATTTTACATGCATTGTTTCTATTTTTTCTTCCCCAGCTCCTGAACACCATAATTTTTGTTTTTTTTTTTTACATTAATTTCCTAATTTTTTTTTACATTTTTTTTTTAATTTCTTTTACTTTTTTTACCAGCATTACTATGTCGTCAGCTTATGCTAGCAACCACATATTTTCTCTACCAACTACTACTTCCCTTGCTTGAGCCAACCTCAGCTTTTCTTCTACATCTGATATGTAGGTTGCAAACAAAGTGGTACTTAATGATCAGCCCTGTCTTACTCCTTTTGTTGACTAAGTCTTTCACTAATTTTTTTGTTAACTCACTCCCTGCTTGCTGTTTCCCCATACACTTCTTCCATTCTTCTTAATAGGTGGTCGCTAATTCCTTTCTCGCTCATACACTTTTGCAGTTTCTCTCTATCCATATTATCAAATGCCGCTTTTAGGTCCAGTAATAACAAATATACTTTTCTCTCTTTCTCTGCTATTTCTGTTTTTAACAAAATGATGTAAAATATATACGTTGACCATAGTACCCCTTTCTTTGCCAGTCTAGAATTGTCTCAATCATTCTCTAATATCATGGCGTAGAACTTGTATGTAGTATGTTGTGTTATTTTCTGTAACTAATTACTAGATTTTGGTCCCACTCTTGTGTATAGGGCATACAAGACGTTTTCTCTATTGACTCGGAAACCCTTTTCTCTTCCAAACTCTATTTATTAACTCACTCAATCTCTAAACCTTCTTTTCTGTCTGTCATGATAAATAATTGTTTTAAATTTTTAAATCAATTTTTCGAAATCATTTTGAATTTGCTGTATTTGAGTTAATAATTGAGTATGAAGCTAAGACCATGGTTAATCTGAATAAAGTGTTTTGTTTATAATTTACATTATTTGAAATTTGAAATATATTTCAATATATATAACAAATTTGTGACAGATTAGGATGATACTTAAACGTATGTTTTGTTTTGACAATTTTGGTTTTACCTAACTGCATAGTTAGCAATAGTGTTTCTATCGATTTAATTTTGAAAGTTAAGGTCAGGGATATTTTTAAGAATAGGATTACTTGTACCAACGGCATTCTGATCTTCTTTACTTTAAATTTCAATTTCTAACGGATTTTCTGTTAGTTCAAATGGGTTATTTAAGTTTTGTTTTAAATTTCTTAATGTATAGCGGATGATCTAGGTCTATAGAATATGATTCCTGTCTCCTTATATTTAATTTTTTAAGTTCCCGTTTTTTTTATTTAAAACAAGTTTACATTTAATTAGTTCATTAATCGTCCGAATGTTTTCACTATGATCTTGTAAGTAATTTGTCATTTTGGTAAGATTGTTGTATTGGAATAGATCTTTTTGATTGAGTTTTTCTCTAACAATTTGTAGGGACGTATAACCGGTTGAAGAGTAGATTACTTTATTATATCAAAGTATCGCATTTGTAATTTTTGTTTCAATAGTTTTATTTGGTTTGTCAACACTTAAGGTTCTAATGTTCTCAATTAGCAATGAGTGGAATCTTTCTACGAGACTATTGCTATTAGATTTATAGTTAGTATAATAAAGTTCTATTTTTGAAATACACAAAAACTTTGTACTGTTTTATTTATATTTATTTTTTTTAAATTATGTACCATTGTCGCATGTTATTTTTTTGGGTTTTTCGTAATGACTCATGAACTTCAATATATTATTAACAATTTTAAACGAAAAATTTGCTTTAGTATTTTTATTTTTTTTCTATAACTTATTAGAAGTCTTTTGATCGGTTCATAAGGGTATAAAACACTGAAAAAAAAATCTACAATTTTTTTTAGTTTGTTTGTTATTTTTTAACTTTGACTTTGAAAAATTGCAATTTTAACTCAAAAAAAAATTTACAGGAAAAAACAATCAAAATTAACAATTAAAATAGGTGAAAGAATTGAGTCCGACCATCAACCTTTAGAAATTACAATACAGGAAGAAGAAAACAAGAAAGAGTATGAAAAACCTAAACAACAAGAAAAGAAAACAATAATGATATGGGATGATGTAAGCATAAAAAAATACAAAAACAAGCTAAGAGAAAAAATGTTTAGCAAGAGTGGTACGAAGAAAGACCTAAAAGACTTAATGACCAATTCTATAGTAAAAAGAGAAATAACAATTGCGGAAAGGGAAGAAGATTGGCACGATCAAACTTGCAAGATACAAAAACAAAAATGAGACAAGAACAAAAAAAAGTAAAAAGAGGTAAAGCAACAATTGAAAAATTTATTTTAGAAAAAAATTAATATAAAAAGTTAAGTGAAAAAAAGAAGAAAGAATGGAATAAAATAGAAGAAGAACAAATAAAAAGTATACCAACAGAAGAAGACCTATGGAAGTACATTAAAAAAAGTAAAAACAAAATGAGAGATGGGACAAATAACATATCAGTAGAAACATTCAAAGATCATTTTATGATAACAATGAAAGGATTGAAATAGAAAATAAACAAATAGGTATAGCAGCAGAGGACACAAACGAAATATTAGAGCAGGACAGCAAAATACTAAAAAGTGAAATAGATGACCAAATTAATTTACTAAAAAAGAGAAAGGCGTCGGGAGAGACATCATACCAAATGAAGCGTGGATATATGCGACACAAGAAATAATACATACTATGCACGCAACCATAAACAAGATATGGATTAAAGGCTTACCGGAGAAAGGGAAAATGGGACTAACAAGAACAATTTTTAAAAATAGAGATAGAAAAGAACCGTACAATTACAGACCAATAACCTTTATGAACACAGCATATAAGATATACGCAGGAATAATTAAAAACAGATTAGAATAAGAACTGACGGAAAAACAAATACTAGCAGATACACAAATGGGTTTTAGAGAAAAGCAAGGTGTAAGTGATGCGACATATACGCTTAATTGGTGCGTGGAACATAATATGGAAAGGAAACAAGGCAAGTGTATGCGCAATTTGTTGATTTAAAGGCAGCTTTTGATTCAATCAACAGAAAAAACTTAATAAAAGTAATGAGAGACAAGAACATAGACAGAAGACTAATAGAAGCCATAGCAGACATCTATAAAACAACAAATAATAAAGTAGAAAAAGATGGAAAAACCTCGTCAACTTTTAAAACAGAAAAAGGATTAAAGCAAGGGTGCCCGATAAGTCCAACCTTATTTAATATATATGTTGCAGATCTAGAAGAGACACTTAGGAAGGGACAAGGAGGAAGAAATATATTTGGGAGAGGAAAAATATGAAGCTACGCCGATGATGTTGTGGTAATGTCACAAGATTACAAAGGAATGGTGGAAGTAATGAAAAGACTTAAAACTTATTTGGAAAAAAGAGAACTAAAGCTAAACGCAAAAAAAACAAAAATTATGGCATTTCAAAAAGGACACGGAAGAAAACAAGAAGAATTTTATTGGGGAGAGGAATAAATTGAAGTAGTTAAAAAATTCAAATATTTGGAATATAATTTTAACTATAATAACACACACAAAATTCATATAGAAGCAATAACAAGAAAAGCTGAATTAGCGATGCGGGAACTTTGGAGCATTGGCAAAAGAAAACTAGGAGGACATTACTAAGCCAAAATGCTACTTTTTGATGCCGTAGTAAGAAGTATTTTAACTTATGGAGCTGAAATATGGGGTTGGAAAAAAAGAGATCCAATAAAAAAGCTGCACCACAAATTTATTAGATGGACATTAAGTGAAGATAGAAACACGCCCGAATACATTGTTATGCAAGAAGGACTAAGGGACGAAATGGCTACAACTGCAATTAAAAAAGCTGTGCGATACGAAGAAAAAATACGACAAAAAGAAATAAACATACTTATACAAACAGAACAAGAACGAAAAAGAACACAAACAGGAAGCAACAAAAATAGATGGACAAATGAACGAAAAAGGTGTCTAGAAAGTCTGGGAATATCAAAAGAGTGGTGTGAAAGCATAAGAAGTAGAGGTCAAAGTATTTTAATAGAAATTACAGATGCAATAAATGGTCAGAATAGACAAATAAAAAAATCGAAAATACAAAAATCAACATACAATACGAGGTACAAAGACATTTTAGTGCACAGGCTTCCGCAGTATCTTCTTAATCCAAATATTTCTGCAGAAGATAAAATAGACATCGCAAGATTTAGATGTGGAAACGAAGAATGGGGAAAAAAGTTATGGATTGATGTGGAGCACCGAATATGCAGGTTATGCGGAGAAGCGGAGGACACAATAGAACATTGGATTCGGGAATGTGGTGGAATAGCAGAAGAAGTGATACGTCGGAAATACTTAATGAAAATGGAAAAGGACAATATATAATTTAAAAGATATTAAGTGATATAAATAGGTGATGGTATAAATGAAAATAATAAATAATTGTTTAATTTTTAAAGGGTATAAACGGAATATTTGTTATATAGGGAGAAATACATAGAAATAAATTTGTTATTATTAACTGATATGTACAAACAAACATAATTATGCCAATAAAGGATTTATATATATAAAATAAATATAATTATATTTATAATATTGACAGTAAAATAAATGACATTGACAATATTAATTAATTATGACGCACAATAATTAAATATATAGCAATAAATTTTAATTTATTTTTAGTTAATAATAAATTCTATTTGTTGGTCTTTTTTTATTTTTATAATTTATATTAGACCGGTTTCGATATATTTATACTATTTTCAATTTATATTATTAAAAATGATATAAATATGAATATGGTTTTTCAATAAGAGGTTTCATTTTGATATTTAAAAAAAACGGGTACTTTTTAAGAGAATTCAATAAATGCTTATTTCATTGTAAAGAGGAAGGAATGCCATAAACATTTGAAAACGATATCAGTTAAAAGGCCGACACGTTTACGGTTGCAGTACCACATTCTTTTCATGAAAGTTTCTATGACCAATTTGCACATTTGCGGCTGTATGTCCTCGATAACTTCACGGATTCCATCTTTAAGGTCTTGAATCAATTGTGGAGCATTGGCATAGACCTTATCTTTCATGTAGCCCCAAAGAAAAAAGTCTAAAGCTGTTAAATCATAAGATTTTGGTGGCCAATTGTGATCACTTCTTCAAAAAATAACACGGTCAGAAAAGTTTGTGATTGTTTTGTTGCTTATGTGGCACGTAGCGCAGTTTTGTTGAAATTAAACGTCGTCCACATCAATATCTTCAAATTCCAGCCATAAAAAATCATTAATCATAGTTTGGTAGCGCCATCCATTCACCGTAACAGTTGCACCAGCTTCATTTTCAAAAAAGTAGGGTCCAATCACACCGCCAGCCCAAAAACCGCACCAAACAGTGACACGTTGAGAATGCAAAGACTTTTCAACTATCATTCTTGGATTTTCTGAGCCCAAATGCAACAATTCTGCTTATTAACGTAGCCTCCAAGGTAAAATTGGGCTTCATCACTGAAGATGATTTTTCATTTTGATGCATTTGAAGGACCCAATCAGCAAAGATACAACGTTTATGGTGATCGACCGGCTTGAGTTCTTCTGTTAACTAAACTTTAAAAGCCTTGAGACTTAAGTTTTTATGCAAAATACGGTCTAATGTCGTTTGTGGAATGTCTAATTACAAAGATTGACGAGGAATCGACAAACCTGGGTTTTCTTCAACACTACAAGCTACATCAGCAATATTCTTATGTATTCTTGAGCGATGCACACGGTTTCGAATTTTCACATCAAAAACTTGTTCCAACAGCTTAAATTTTTCCACCATCTTTACTATTGCCGGCCGAGAAAGTGCTTTACGACGACCAAAAAGTGCTTTAGTTTTGCAAACTGTGACTGAAAATTTTTCACCATTTTTGTAGTGAATTTTAATAATTTCAATGCGTTGTTGAAGCGTGTATTGTTCCATTTTTAATAATGGCGTAGTTTTTATTTGTCAAATATCAAAAGATAACAGCTTCAAAATTGACAGCTGCCCAAATAGCCTGCTATTTAAAATGAAACTTCTTATTGGAAAACCCTTTATATCGAAACCGGACTGATTTAAATTAAAAAAATAAAAAAGACCAAAGAATAGAATTTATTATTATTAATAATAAATAATATACAAAAAAGTAAATAAATAGCTCATAATATAATAAATATAATATTTCCATAATCAAAACAGAGATTTCCCCAACAAACTTTCACTCCGTATAAAGATTGCACTATACAATGAATAATTTTAGTTTCTGGATGGATTACATATAGTTAAACTTTGGCAATGCCTCGGATCCAATATTTTTGGAAGCAATCATCTTTCATAAAATATAGTCAACTTTTTAATAAATTCTTCGCAAAATAGCTCATCTTTTACAACTTCAATAATTTCAATTTCAATTTGTGTGTTCAATACAAAATAACATAAATTGCGCTTTGTGATGTGCATTTGCCTTTGTACTTGATAATAATATGGATGATTCTTTTTTAAATAAATGGTATCATTATAGATCTTTCTGGAGTCATTTCCAACTCTTTTAGAAATTTTAGCCTTTTTCCATCAAAGGCAAATCTTCTTTGTTAGAAGCTGCATTTGGTCCATAATCCGCATCAAATGAGACAACTGCTTCCAGTCGCTTTTTATTTTGTCTGATCCTATTTCAATTTACTGCTTTTTAACTATGAATTTTTTTGTATATTTTCCAATTCTTTCCTTGTGCACTAAATATATATTAGCTTCACCTTGCAGATTATAGCCACCTCGCAATTTGGCAACGTCTGAATTATAGTATTCTACAATATTTGTGTCTACATAAGTTAATAAACTTGCTACATTTTGAATTGTTCTATAAAATGCATGGTGAATATCCGTCCACAATCCACAGGTTTTCATTTGTTCTACAGTTAAGTTAACAATTGAAGAATGATCGCAAAAAATACTTCAAATTTGCACAATCTTGGTGTTCCCCAAAAATATGAGAAGGAACGTTTTGAAGATCTTTTATTAACGTTACAATTTTATCAGCTTCTGACGTCGGTTCTTTCCTTTTGTACCCTACTGCCATTACAATGCTTACCCGTGTTTTTTTGATGATTTTTAATAATAGATCCCTTAGCAATGGAGGAACTCTACCCGTTTGAACTTTTAGTTCTACTTGCTATTTCTTTTAATTTACCACACCTCAAAATGTGGTTTTAACACTCTCATCTCTCTTTATAATTGTTTGATATCCGTATGGTTGAGCATCTACAAGTTTTCAATAATCACTGCCATCGCCATTAGCTATAAGAACAGTGTATTTTAACTGATGCATATGTACACTTTGGCGAAATCCTTCTACAATGATATCTGTTTCCATAGCAGTACTACTTTTATTATAATTTTTGAAACATTTGTGTTCCGGAATTATGTTGCTCTGGTGTTTTTGACAAAATGAACAATATTTAATTTTTATGCCAATAATTAGAAGTTTCTTTGTAACAGCCCCCATAATACAGGCAACTCCCGATGAGGCATTGTAGTTAGACCAATAACTGATATTTCAGGAAACCCGTCTGTGTCAAAATTGCCTGCTTGTATGGCCAAAACATGTTCTTCTTTGACGTTTTGTTTTAAACATTCTCATAAATTTGAATGTACATCATCTGCAACTTTTTTTGAATATGTATTATAAAAAATTTCGTCCAACTGCGAAATTTCTTTGTGATTATTGAGGTCAATTTCAATTTTTTGACAACACATTTGACATTCAAACATAACCACACTTCTGAGACCCAACTGGCATTCTTTAATAAATATGCAATTTGGCCATCTACAATCAAATGGCTTATGAACGGAAACCTTCCGTATTTGTTCAAATAAACCGCCAATATCAACAATTCTAAGTCCAGACAACCGGTGAATTTAAGTTAGCCTGGACATCATATCTGCTATTATTTGTTGCATTTGTTGAATGTGTAGGCAACTTTGGATAATTTTCCTCTAACAAGGTTTTTGAGATCTGAATATCGCTTCTTTCCGCGGTCTCGCTAAAAGTGGATTCCGCATTTGATATGTCCATATTATCGGCATTGGATGTATTGGCATCGTTTAATAATAATAATAATAATAATAATAATTAGTCTTTATTCATTACATTTTACGTTTTGAGTTTTAGTGCTGCCGACACCCTGCAATGTTTATTCTACTTTTATAATTTATTTTTAAATTTTATTTGTAAAAAACCTTCATAACATTAGTCCCAGTGCCCTCATCTACTAAAGCAATTATTTATCACACACAAATAAAAATAAAAATAAAAAAATGAATTTATTTTGAGTCTTGAATGGTTGTTAGAATAAATTACTAAGGTTATGTTTCCATATCTAAAAATTATGACACATACGTCTTCATCTTGTTTCGGACACTTAGATTGCGAGATTTATAACGCGGCATAGTTGATATCAAAAACAATAATAAAATAACAAGTAAATAGGAACAATGCGAGACGCAAAGTTGTCAGTATGGGCAATATATCGCAAATTGGGCGATGAAAAAAAGGGATTTTAGGGAATTTTTATAACAACTTTTTAAGAACTTCAAATTATATTATTGTAGGGAATGCGGAGGGTTATTAAATAATTAACACTGCACACTCCTTAGTTTTAGTTTGGTTTTAATTTAGTTGTTAAGAAAATATATAAATGATTAATAATATAGTTTGATTGAGAACGTTTTAATAATAACAGGTTGGTGGAAATAGCCGCAATGCTTTGTTCGTCGTATGTTCGTCGTCGATGTCTATGCTCGCCCGGTCTTATGGCGACTGACCCGTCCTCGTCACCGCTTGCAACTGCCCGTCTCGTTGTTTCTTCCCTTTGTTGCGTTCGTTGCGTGTCGTCAGTTATTCGTTTCGTATCGGCAGTCAATTGTTATCCTCTCCCCGCGCCGTCGGTCATCTGTTGTCTTTGTCTCGTATCGTCAGTCAATCGTCAATCCCACACTCGGCCCTCCTGGAAAACGTTCGTCCCGAATGTTACTCAGTTCTTGTTTTTGTTGATGGGACACCAATGCTTCATGTATTCCGCACAAGTTGTTGTTGCGTTTGGTCCATCATGTAGTCCTTCCTTCTTAACATCATACGTATCGTTATATTTTGCCCTTGTAACTTTGTAGGGTCCAAAATATTTCGGTTTAAATTTAGCGCCAGGAATTCCTTGTGTTTGTTTGATCAGAACCAAATCACCCACTTTGTATTTATTTGGTTGTTTACGTCGCAGATTGTATTGATGACGGTTTTCATTCTGTACCTTTAATATGTTCTTCTTTGCTTCACTTCGTATTTTGATCCTTTGTTCTTCAAATACTTCGATTGCTGCTTCCTCTAATAACTTCGTGATTTTGATGTCTTCCTTGCACTTCATTTTTACTCCACAGAGTAATTCCATTGGTGATTTGGCGATAGAGCGTTGAATCGTTGAGTTGATTATTTGCTGTACCCTAGGCACAAACTTGTACCAATCACCTGGTTTGTCTATCGCTAACTTTGCAATAACAGGAATAATAGTGTTATTGAGTCTTTCAATCTGTCCATTTGCTCTAGCAAGGCCAGTGGTCACCAAAATTTTCCTTATTTTCTCCTCTTCACAATATGCGGCAAATTCGTCTGATCGGAATGCAGAACCTCTGTCTGAAATTATGACGCTTGGATTTCCAAATATGTGCTTCTGTATGTCCAGCTTCTGTATAACCTCCTTTGCACACGTAGTCTTCGTCGGATATAACCACGTAAATTTCGAAAACGAATCGATGACCGCAAATATGTGTTTGTAGTTTTTGTTTGTTGTCTCAAGGGGACCAAGGTGATCCATATGGAAGGTATGCAGTGGCATATCTGGCTTTTCTAACGGATTTAGCATGCCTTCCTTTTTGCCCATCTTTCTATTTATTAACAAACACGGAATGCAACAAGAAAGTACCCTCTCTACTTTCTGTTGGATGTTTGGTATAAAGTATTCTTGTTTCAATACTTCTATATTCTTCTTGGATGAAAAGTGACCATTTTCATGTATTGTTTTGATGATTTCTGCCTCCATTATCTCGGGGATCATAATCAAGTGACGTCCATCTTTCACTTTGAAAAGTATGTTATTTTTTACGAGGTATTCGTCTGATCCATGTTCTGTCGCAAGCGTTTTTAGCGATTTTATAAGCTCGTCCTCTTCCTGTGCTCGACGTATTTTAATAGATACTTCCTGACTTATTGTCATAATGGCATTTCGACTTAAGGAGTCTACATGCTTCATCCGGCTTCCCTTTCGATGTTCTACTTCATATATGAATTCCTCCAGTTCTAGTGCCCATCTCGCAACTTTGCAGTTAATTTCTTTCTTCTTTAACGTCATGGTGACTGCATTGCAGTCTGTAATGATTTTGAACGGCTGTCCCAAAAGATACACTCTCAACTTCTTTACGGCTTTAACTATTGCAAGAAATTCCAAATCATAGCTCGTATACTTCTGTTCCGCTGGCGTCGTCTTCTTACTCCAATAGTAAATAGGATGCAGTTTCTGGTCATCCGATGAGATTTGCATTAGAACGGCCCCTAATCCGTCTTTGCAGGCATCCGTATGCAATTCAGTCTTAGCGTTCAGCTGATAGATGTTCAGAATTGGCTTTTTGCATAACATTTCCTTTAATTTCTGGAACGCAATTCTCTGTTCCCTTCCGAAATTAAAATTTTCGTCCTTTCTTATCAAGTCTGACAACGGCTTCGCAATTAACGAGTAGTTTTCGACAAATTTCCTAAAGTATCCGGTTAGGCCTAAGAAACTTTGGATTTGTTTAATATTTGAAGGTTCAGGGAATTTGGCTATTGCTTTCGTCGTATTTTCACTGGGTTGTATGGTGCCCTCTTTAATAATGTGGCCTAAGAATTCCACACTTCTCTGCATAAATTGACATTTTTTTGAGTTCAATTTCAGTCCATAATCCCTACAAACCGTCAATGCCATTTCTAAATTTCTCACTGCTGTCTTCTCGTCCTTTGCTGGAATTATGAAATCGTCCAAATACGGTATGATGATACCCTTCTTTATCAAATCTTGGAATATTGTTTGTATATACCGTTGAAATGTTGGCGGAGAATTGCACAGGCCAAACGGTGCTCGTAAGAAACAATATTGTCCAAAATGTGTCACAAACGCGGTATACTTCTGACTTTCTTCGTGGACCGGTACGTGTAAGAAACCATTTTTCAAGTCCAACGTCGTGTATATCTTTGAATCTTGTAGGCGATCGAGAATATCTTCGATGAGTGGAAGGGGATGGCGATCTTTAATTATCATCTTGTTTACTCTTCTGTAATCCACACATAGTCTATGTGAACCATCTTTCTTTTTCGTCAAAACCACTGGACTAGAGTATTCCGACGCACATGGTTTCACTATTCCCTCTTCAATCCATTCTTCAACTTGTTTCTCCACAATCGTCTTTTCTATTGGTGCTAGTCTTCTTGGAGAACAATAAATGGGTTCATCGTTCGATAGTACCAACTTTAATGATACTTCTGGAGATTTTATCTTCTCTGGTTTATAGTTTTTTATCAAGTTCACAACTTTTTCTTTAATTTCACCGGAACATCTTTCATCAATATCAATTTCTGGTTGATATGCAGAAATTTCAATTCTCATTACGTCTATACTTTCTTCAATAACCTCATTTTCCTTCGCTTTCCTTTCTTCTACATTTTTGACTTCGATCTGTCCACATTTCATCTTTATCGTTACGTAGTCGAGGAAATCCTGACCAATTATTAAATCGGTTGCGATGCTTTCATTCACCACATACATCGGGGTAGAATAACATCCACCATCAATCTCTAACTCACATTGAAAAAATCCAATTGGTTTGACCAATTGACCTCCAAAACCTCTCAAAGATTTACTCACTGTTTCCAGCTCCGGGAATTTTGCTTTCTTATACGTATTTATTGTCATAGCGTTCACTGCACTTCCAGAATCAAGCAGGCCGACATAATTTCTTCCTCCTATTATTACTCTCTTCGTGTATCGTTCTTCTTCTTCCTTCGAAATTAAGTTTACCTTAGATTCTGCTTTCGGTTTCTTGTCACATTTACTCGCTTCGTGCCCGAATTGCAAACAATTGAAACATCTTTTCCCTTTTTCTCTATACTGGCAATTAGCTGAGATGTGCCCCTTACCGCCACAATTAAAACATCTACTGTCATCACCATCTCTTGAAGTTTTTGTAATTTGCTCCTTTTTGATTTCACCATGACTCTTCACATCTCTAAATTTTTTTGTGAAACCGTATTGTTTATTGTTATTTACTGATGAGTCATTCGTTGCCTTTCTGATCTTCTCAAATGTTACAAGCTTTTCTTTAAATTGTCTCATAGTTTTCGCCTCGTACAACATAATTTTCTCTGCTGGTGAACCCCTTATTCCATCTGTTACATATTGTAAGAGAGATCTATCCCCAACGTCGCCTTTCGCTGCGATCTCCTTCATTTTGAGCAAATATTCATGCACTGATTCATCTTTCTTCATTTTCCTCATACTAAGTTCTTTGTGTATGTCAGCAGTGCAGCTGACTTCTTCAAATTCTTCTACTAACGCTTGTTTCAACCTAGGCCACGAATTTAAACGTTTCTCACCTCTTACAAACAGCTTAGCCAATCCAGTCAAACATCTCTTTGCACATAAAAATGATTGTAAGTCATTTAAATTCATTAATGCACTTACTTCTTCAAATTCCTCTACCCATACCTCTACAGGATAACCATCTTCGCCACTGAATTGCCGTATTGCGTCCTCCATGTCCCTTACTGTAAGTGAAAATTTCAGATTTTCGGACAGAGTAGTCGTCAACGAATTTGTTGGAGAAGCAGAACGTCGAGTTACTTTCTTCACTGCACCTTGTTTTGCGCAGACAGTCGTCTTCGCTGCTTTCTGCAACTTTACATTCTTCTGAGTATTTGTCTTCATCTTATGGTTATTGTCGTCTTTTTCGTCGTCGTCTTTTGTTTCGTCGTCGTCACCTTCGTCGTCGTCATCTTCTTCATCGTCGTCATCTTCTTCATCGTCGTCGTCTTCTTCCGTCTGGCCGTCGTTCCTGACTTTGTCATACGCACTCAAGTCGTATAACACTTTTAATATGCGTTCTATTGTCTCATTCACTGTCTCATCGCGATTTAAACCCAACAACTCACTAATTGTTATTATCTCCCGCTCAGAAAAATCAGAACGAAATTTAATCGACCTCTCTTCGCGTGTCATTTCCTCAATCCCGTTCGCGTTCGCATTGTCAAAGCCACCGAACTTTCTTAGTCTATTTCTGTTTCCGCGATCACCTTCTACGTTGAAAATAAGCTTATGCAACAGCTTCACTGATTTTGTCGTTGAGATTTTAATTTTATCCACGAGGAACTTATTATCTTCTAATTTTTGCATTTTCACTATGTTTTGAACACCCTGTATAATAAAGTTATTTGTCCTTTCAACGTTCGCCTTTGTGTTTTGAATTCGTCGGCCGCACTTTAGCCTTGAGCCCAACAGCAGGTAGTTTTTTGAAACACGTGCAGCGTCTATGCTACGCGTTTCTTTCGTCGTTGTCACTGTTCCTCTTTTGGTCGTCGTAAACTGCACACATACACACGCTAATGCGTAATAACGTATTTAGAATTCAAAGTACACACCACAGTACGTTGCACATTCCACATCACATCTTCATATCGTTGAATTGCACTCTTTCAAACTTTTGGTTGAGCCCCCATGTGTAGGGAATGCGGAGGGTTATTAAATAATTAACACTGCACACTCCTTAGTTTTAGTTTGGTTTTAATTTAGTTGTTAAGAAAATATATAAATGATTAATAATATAGTTTGATTGAGAACGTTTTAATAATAACAGGTTGGTGGAAATAGCCGCAATGCTTTGTTCGTCGTATGTTCGTCGTCGATGTCTATGCTCGCCCGGTCTTATGGCGACTGACCCGTCCTCGTCACCGCTTGCAACTGCCCGTCTCGTTGTTTCTTCCCTTTGTTGCGTTCGTTGCGTGTCGTCAGTTATTCGTTTCGTATCGGCAGTCAATTGTTATCCTCTCCCCGCGCCGTCGGTCATCTGTTGTCTTTGTCTCGTATCGTCAGTCAATCGTCAATCCCACATTATTATTCATTTGATGCCAAAAAAAACTGGATATATTATTGTAGTAATAAAAAACAGAAAAAGAATGATTTTATTTAACAAAAACTAAAAACAACATACATAAAGGCCGCAGTTTTTGTGCCTTTTTTGCTGGGTTTGTCACGATCGAACCGAGCACTTACATACGAAACGCTACTTAACGGTACGTGTAAGAGAAACGAGATAAATTAATATAAATTTTACCCCCAAAAATTTATATATTTGCAAATTGGGTGATTTGGGCGATATCTAATGATGTTTTTCTTTCTGATTAGATTGCACATTGAGGCATGCTAAAGCATGCCGACATATGCATAATGTGACAAATTTTACTTCTTATATGATAGTAATTTCAGTAACAAAATATACAATGAATTTATAAGAGTATGAATACAAAATTAATTTATAATTAAATTGGTAAATAAAATCTTTTGGGTTGGTGGTATAACCGTTATGGTATTCTCGTTTTTTAGCTTTGCATCTCCGTTCAATAGTAAATATAATAAATTTGTTATTGTTGTCGTACGACAGCGTGAACGAAATGCAGCCTGGTAGTGCGTGGACACGTAAAATATCAAAACTTACTTCCAACTAGGCAGACCCAAATTTTTAATTTTACTATTATACGGAAGAGGCAGCACCTGCTTGTCGTTCAATTTTAATTAAAACAAAGTCAAATTACTCAGTCAATTTAAAATATAAAGTTATGAATTTTTGCATACGGACTAATTTATCTATTGTCTAGGTGTACTCGGTCGAAAATTTTAAATTAAGATTATAATATGACAAATTTGAAGAGGTAGCCCAAACAGTACAAAAATTAATTATTTACGCAAAAACAAAAAAACAAAATCGCAAAACTCGATCGTATTGACTTTACTAAATGTTTAAGGAATCTTTGTTTCAAATTTTAAAATTATATGTTTATTAGCTGGAGCGTAAAATGATTTTATGTTAACATGGAGTTTCCTATGTGCTATAAGATCTAAGCCTTAAGTTAATTTTTCTAATTGGTGTTACAAGAAGAATGAGTACAATTATTAAAAAAAATAAGTTAAAATATGATACAAAATTATTATTTTTTTTTTTTTAATATTTACTATTGTGAATGAGAGCAAGGAATAATAAAACACAGTAATTATCAGAAATATTTATTAAATAATTGCCCTCCTTAAATAATAAATTAGCTAACTGCAAAATTTAAATATAAGGCATAATTGTTTACATTAATACTAATGTAATTCTATTTGAAACACTACAATATTAAATATTAATCAAATCATTTTTGAATTGCAAAACTATATTTGCGTTTTTATCAGTACTCAATATGAAGTTGTTGCTAATTTGTCTGACTTTGCCATGCATGCAGTATGCATCTCAGCCGAATATGAAACTGGTTTGTACTAGTTATTATATTATTTTTAAACTATATATATATTTAATTAGTTTTTATCTAATTTTTGCATTAAACTATTTGAGGTTGTGTTCAAAACCGGTCTTATATTATTAAAAAAACAGTATACTAAAATATATAATTTATTTTACAAGTAAGTATAAATGTTATCAATTTTGATTTAATATTTTATAAATTTTAGATAGATCGTCAATGCCGTGAAAGTACTTACGTAAACAAATCGCAAATTGATGAACTGTATACAAATTTTAAATTTGATCAGCCTGTGCAA
Source organism: Tachinus rufipes (assembly GCA_963932245.1). Classification (NCBI taxonomy): domain Eukaryota; kingdom Metazoa; phylum Arthropoda; class Insecta; order Coleoptera; family Staphylinidae; genus Tachinus; species Tachinus rufipes. Next base: position 16,647,780 of record OZ010748.1, on the reverse strand, counting down.
TACAATTTGCAATGTTACTTCCGTTGTATGTACCAAAAGTTAGGAATAATGAACAATGATGGATTTATAAACATAAACTATTCCTATTTTGTTAATATGGCTGAGCTTACTACAATTGGTCAATGTTTTAATATTAAATTACTTGATTCTTGCTACACTGCTTACGCATTTGAAAATTGTTTCAGAAAATATATTTCCACTTGATTGATTGAGACAAACAATCTTCTAGATTAAAAACAGATTACGCCATTCAGATAGTACTTTTGCAAACCACATTTTAGAATCAAATTTTAATAAACCTATAATTCGCAATTATTTTAAAGACAAAAAAATAAATTTGTTAGAAGCTTTTGAAATTACTAAATCAAAAAATAATTCTTTTGTACACCTGCTTAATAATCAAACCGACTTTTAAATCTCTTTAGTTTAAAATAATTGAATTATTTGTTTTTGCAAAATGTTTTTTGACTTAATTACTTTTAAGAAAAAACCTGTTTCTGTCTGTTTTTTTTTTCATTATGTATTATTGTACGTAATTAATAATAATGATTTTAATCATAATAATTTCAGTGTAATTTTTTACTTTTTTGTAAATTTTATGTTTTACTATTGTATATATGTTTAGTAATTTTTTCAAAATATTTATTTGTTTGTACCACCGTCCGATGATGACTTTGTAAAGATTGAAACTATTCACGGTTTTCAAATATATTTGTAATATAGTACATAGTTAATGTGTCTTATTTATTTTATAAAACACTATAACAAAGTAACGGCCATCAAAACTTCTTAGTTGTCCGTACAACTGCTTGACACTGCAGTTTGTTACTGTGGTAACGTTGTTGTTATTAGCTGAATCTGCCGTTGGTGTAAGAAATCTTAATTTTATCTTCCCTGTCTTCATAGTAGAGGGATTGCTTGTAGAACCAGTTAACTGACGTCTATTTACAAAATATATTTTAAGTTTGGTTTGGGTTGCTAGAGGTGTAGTTGTTAGTCAAAAGTTATTTTTACTTTTTATCTCATAAAAATAGTTTGATTTTTTTGTAAACTAATCAGCAAGGTAACAATGTTTGCAAACTTTAGAATAAAGTTGCGCAGCCAAGTGCAGGTGTCTAGAATACTCCGCAGTTGCTCAAAAATTGTAGGTTTCACACATGTCTGGATCAAAATTAAGTGAGTGCTGAGGAGTTTTCAGCTGTAACTCTATGGCTCAGACATTCGTACTGCTCAAACTTGCATTTTGAGAGTTTGGTGCAAGTCAATTCGTATTTTTAAATTTTATCAAGAAGTTTTTGCGAATAAGTCAAATGTTCCATGTAGTTTCAAAAAACAACAATAACATCAACACATACTAAAGCAATCTTACTTAAAACTACTGCTAAAACCTTGGCTATTAGTTTCTGAAACATAGCCAAAAAGTTTTTTACTTTAAAAAGCATTATTTGGAACTCAAGTCATAAGTGACAAACGATCAAGTGTTTAGAAATCTCTCACATAAACCTGCCAGTACCCGGCATTCAGATTTATTTTGGTGAACACACTTGTTTCTTCAAAGTCGAAAGATTGGTTTTGTAGAAATGGATTAGGTGCAATTATATCGCATGTATATGACAATGGCGTAACCTTATCATCGTTAAAATCCAAGATATTCCCAAATCGACAAAGATGCGTTAGCGATCATATTTGGTGTTAAAAAATTCTACCAATACTTATACAGGTGCAAGTTCGAGCTTGTAACAGATCATAAACCGTTGGTGTCTATATTCGGTCCTAAGCATGGCATACCTATAATAGCCGCTAACAGGCTTCATGCTTTATTTATATCTGCATTTGACTAAATATATAAAGTGAGAGAGTGAGCGCTGTGAGTACACGTGTTTTTAGTTTAGCCGATAAATATTTCGTTATTACGGGAATTATCGCTATTAAAAAAAAACTAGACTATAATAGGAGATAAGTTAAAAGGTGAACAGTGAGTGTGAACATTACAAAGTAATAGGACATAAGGAAATAACAAGGGTCTAAGTCGTAAGAACAGTGCATATAAATGAAAGAAAGAGAGAGAGTAGTGCGGGCACGGGAGACCGTGAAACGTGCTGGGCGGGGCAAACCGTGATCGCGTAGCGCAAGTTATATGAACGCCTTTCATTAGTTATATGAATGCCATTCATTGACCCAGACGCAAGATCAGCTATATGAACGCCATTTATCTACACAGATGCCAGCTCAGCGGAATAATAAACAACATGTTATTTCAGATATTATTAACACCGTGCATCTGCACCTAGATTTAAGCTTACTAATCATTTTTGATTTATATAAATACTTTTAGAATAACCATTTAGTTCAGTCTATGTTAAGGCGTGAGCCTATTCATTTTATTAATAAAATTAATCTTATCTTTTTTAAAAACGTTTTTCTCTGCGGTCAGATTATAATTGGCGCAGTCGGTAGGATCTGTCTAACGGTTACAAAAAATCGCGAAACCGGTCTATTTTAACAGTTAAAGGACAGAAACGAAACAAAAGTGTAAATAAACTGAACCGAAGAGAAGTGAATAATTAAATTACAAGTGCTGTGAAAGTTCGTCAACTTCACAAACAAAAACAGCAAGAAATTTAGACCCACGACATCATAGACTCAACATCTGAAAGAGGACAATATTGCTAACCCCAGACAACAACACCAAGGATAAAGAACAAGCATCGCCAACATCCTCTGGTACAACATAGATTAGGAAGACCAAGAACAATGGACACACATCGCCCGAATGTCATTGGCACTAGGATTAAGAACGAGGGATTAACACGAGAATAATGAACACAATTATTTTATTACTGTAAGTCAAAAACGAAAATAATTTCTTATCTCCTATCCCAACCAAACAAAAAGTTATATAGTATATATTTAATTAAGAAAATATAATAATAAAATACTATAATTGATAATAACAATTTACGCAAATAATTTTAATTGACTTTGTAAAAATTTACAAAGTTTCAAAATGGCTGTACCAGTCAATTACCAGTTATTAAAATTACACATAGATACTATTCTTCAATACAAAGGAAACCCCCATACTTTGGGAATTTTTATAGATAATTGTGAAAATTTAATAAATTCGTTTTCTGACCCGAATAATTTGCAATTAAATAATTTTATTTTGCGAGCAATTATTGGCAAATTAGCAGGTCGAGCTTTGATTACTTTGCATCCGAATAGAAACGAGACACCTTACACTTTTGGTATGCGTTGTCAAGATGCCAGAAGCCTTATTATCGCAAAACTGAACACCTTAAATATACCGGCTGCAGAAACGGTAATTAAATTACAAAGTTATGATAACCTGTCACTTAAGACATTTATAAGCGGTTTATCAGGTCAGATACAAAACAATGTGCGCTTAAGAAACCCAGACAGTTTAGAAAGAGCCATGTCTTTGGTAATAGAAGAAGAAAACTTCCTCTATAGCCAAAATAGAAATAACACTTTAAATTTTCAAAATACGTTTAAACCAAATCAAAGAATAAGTCCAATGAATCAAAACATTCAAAAGACAACCCAACCTGGAAACTTTTATCAAAAGTTTCAGAATCAACAATTTAAACACTCAACATCTAACTTCCAAAAACCAAATTTTTCAACTAATTTTCAACAACAACCAAATTTTATACAGAGGCCCCAATTGCCATGGAAACCTAATAACAATTTTCCAAATCAAAAGCACACCTATTTCCTGCAAAGGCCAAGTCAAATTCAACGTAATCACTACGTGCATCAAAATCAAAATCAATATCAATATCAAAACAAACCTTTTTGAAATCAAAACTATTAAAGAGGCAACATTCCTGAACCTATGGATACGTCATCTAGAAACACTAGGAGACAACCAAACCAACCACAAAGAAATTTCACTCATACTGAGCTATTTTTGCAAAATATCAACAAAAGTGAAAATCCACAGGAAATCTTCTATGGCTTAACAGAGTTTTCTGACATGCCAGAAAACTCCCAACAAGTTTGTCCTATTAAAAATGATTATAATGAGTATAATGAAAATTATAACTATCAACATGAAAACAATGATATACTACAAGAACAACAATTGCAACCGGACAACAATGATTTTGACCAACATAATGATACTGATAAAAATTTTCATCAGGACAATATTATCAACGATCCGAGATGATAAATCTAAATTTTTAAATTTTCTAATTGATACAGGCAGTTCAAGAAGTTTAATTGACCCAAATTTAGCACACAAATTCTACAAGCGTTACATTTTTAATAAAAAATTTAACATTCAAACTGCTCACGATACTAGCTATCATAATGAAGTTATGGTAATACCAGTTTTCAAAATTTTTAAAACAAGCGAAATACATAAATTTTATCTATTTAAATTTAGTCAAAAATACGCTTAATTGGAATAGATTTACTTAAACAACTCAGGGCTTTAGTAAACCTTGATTCAAAAATTATAAAAACACCATACACTGAAATCCCAATAATATATGAAACTGAAAAGTTAACCAAATTAAAAAGGTCTTTACAGGTTAAAAGTTATACAATAACAATACCTGCCAGAACTCAAAAAGTAGTCGAATTACCAGTAAATTATAAAGAAGGCTTGGGAATTTTAGATTATATAAAATTTGATAATTTAGTGGAGTCACCCCGCGCAGATGTAAATATAAAAATTATTTTGCTTTAACTACTATAATCAACTCAAACACTAAAACAGTAGATATTAAGATCAATACCCCCTTTTCAATCGAATCTTTAAACGTCAACGAATTAAACTTTATAGAAACAATGGAAACTGATAACGATCTAAACCAAACGCAGGATAATTTATTAAAATAAAATTTAAAAAATCTTTGCTTAGAACACTGTAACTTAGAAGAAAATCAAGCAATTAGAAAATTATGTCACGAATACCGCAACATATTTTATAACGAGCAAATTCCGTTAACGTTCACTAACAAAATTCAACACAAAATTAATTTAAACAATGAATCTCCAATATTTACCAAAACGTATCGTTACCCCGAAATTCATAAATTAGAAGTTAAAACACAAATTAAAAAACTACTAGAACAAGATATCATACAAGACTCGATATCCCCATGTTCTAGCCCAATTTGGATCGTCCCGAAAAAATCCGACGCATCAGGAAAAAAGAAATGGCGAATAGTAATAGACTATCGCAAGTTAAACGAACGTACAATAGACGACAAATATCCCTTACCTTTGATAACCAAAAATTTAGACAAATTAAACAGAAGCCAATACTTTTCAACCCTTGATTTGGTCAACGGATTTCACCAAATTGAGATAAACCCAGAAGACGTCCAAAAAACAGCGTTTTCTACTGATAACGGGCATTATGAATTTAAACGCATGCCTTTCGGTTTGAAGAATGCACCGTCAACATTCTAACGTGTAATAGATAATGTATTGAGAGGTCTTCAGAACGAAATGTGTCTCGTCTACCTCGACGACATTGTTATCTTTAGCACTTCCCTACAGGAACACATAAACCGATTAAAACTAGTGTTTGATCGATTGAGACAATCTAACTTTAAAATACTGTTAGATAAATCAGAGTTTTTAAGAAAAGAAGTTAGTTACTTGGGACATCAAATAACAACTGATGGTGTCAGACCCAACCCTGATAAAATCACGGCAGTAAAACATTTCCCCATTCCTAATACTACAAAAGGAATTAAAAGTTTTTTAGGACTAGTTAGATACTACAGAAAATTTATTCAGGATTTCGCTAAAATTACGAAACCATTAACACAATGCCTAAAAAAGGATACCAAAATTGTTCATGTTCAGAATTTTATCAACGCATTTAATACTTGTAAAAATCTATTAACGAATGCCCCAATATTACAGTATCCAGACTTTTCAAAGGAATTTATTTTGACCACGGACGCATCTAATATTGCTTTAGGAGCAATCTTATCACAAGGTACAATTGGTTCTGACAAACCTATTGCTTTTGCATCACAAACCTTGAATGAATCTGAAGAAAAATACAGTACAATAGAAAATTAACTATTAGCCATAGTTTGGGCTTGCAAATATTTCCGACCCTATTTGTATGGTAGAAAATTTACCATATATACAGATCATAGACCACTGATTTGGTTATTCAAACTAAAAGAGCCAAATTCAAAACTAGTAAGATGGCGACTCAAATTAGAAGAATTTGATTACAAAATTATTTACAAAAAAGGAAGTCTAAACACAAATGCTGACGCTTTAAGTAGAATTAGTCTCATAAACGACTTAATATTAAATTACGATCACTTTAAACAACTTTTCAATAACAAACAAATTAAAAAATCACCAACTATTATAAACAAATGTGAAAACATGTTTGAGGCACCAATTGATTTTGCTTTATGCCATTGTGTAAGCAAAGATCTACATATGGGAAGTGGTATAGCAAAAGATTTTAAGACCAGATATAATAACGTTTTAGAATTAAAAAATCAAAACCCTAAGTTAAATTCTTTTGTCTATCTAAATACCAACGATAGATATATGTTCTACCTTATAACAAAAAATCAATATTTCGAAAAACCTACCTATGAAAATTTGTTTAGTTGTTTATTAAATTTAAAATTGTTTTGTTTAAACAACAACATAAACAAAATTGCCATGCCAAAATTAAGATGTGGATTAGACAAGCTAAATTACTCACAAGTTTATGAAATGATTCATTATATATTTGACAAAAGCTTTTATATTAACATATATGAGCTAAACTCAGAAGTCCAAATTAACGCTTTAGAAGACGAATCGATGATCAATAACCCAGGCGAGATTAATAATGGGACGCTTGAATATTTACGCTATTTAGCTGAAAACCCTATTCAAACTACTAGTTTGATTCAACCAAGGGAACGACTTAACATAATATCGGACATACAAATAAGACCAGCAATAGAGAATGTAAAACCAAAAGAGTATACCACGATGACAACGCTAACTTTAACGAAACAACAAATGATGGAATAAGAATTTTAGACAAAATAATAAATAATAAACAAAACCAAATTTTAATTTATCCACAATTATATGATAAATTAGATGACAGCCAAGAAAATTATGAACACCATAAAATAATTACTTTAAAAATTCCTAGTACAAACAACTCAAATCTAATTTTACAATTTCTAAAAGATTATACAATTTTAAAAAAATTATATCATTTGCATTTTCACAAAGAAGAATTATATCAAGATTTTTCTAGAATATACTTAGAGCATTTTTCCGAAACAGGCCCTACATTAATACGATGTCTAAAAAAAGTAAATACGATTACTAATACAGAAGAACAGATTTTTTTAATAAAAAATCACCATGAAGGTAAATCAAACCACAGAGGGATAAATGAAACCATCAAATATCTCAAACAAAACTACTATTGGATAAACATAAAAATGACAGTAACAAAATTTATTAATGTATGCGATATTTGTCAAAGAGCAAAATATGCACAAAAAACCCCTTATACCCCGCTAATGCTCACCGAAACAGCTTCAAAGCCTTTTCAAATACTTCACATTGATGTGTTTATTTACAATAACAATAATTACCTAATTTTAGTAGATCTTTTTACAAAATTTGCACAAGCTCTACCCATCATAGGAAAAACAGCTATCAATATCAGTGATGCTTTGATAAAATACTTTACATTATTTGGAGTACCAGAGAAAATAGTAGTCGATAATGGAAAAGAATTTGATAATGATATGGTGAAAGAAATATTAAAGTTACACAAGATCAACGTACATTTTACTACAGCGGCTCACCATGAATCCAAGGGTTTTATAGAAAGATTCCATTCAACCCTCATCGAACATATACGTTTACTAAAAGAAAATTACCCAAATGATAACAATTTAATGGATTATGCTATCATAGGATATAATAGTTCAATACATAGTTTAACTAACTTTACACCTTTTGAACTAACTTTTGGTCATACCCAATCAAGAAGTCCAAACGAAATTTTTGCACCAATTTCCTTCTACATACAATGATTATGTTGAAAATCATAAAGAAAAATTAAAACATGTTTATCAAGAAGTAACTGAAAAGATTATAGACCACAAACATAAAATTATATCAAAATCAAATAAAAAGGGAGAATCTAATGAATTTTATCTAGAACAAATAGTTTATAAACAAAACACCAATACTAAAAACAAGAAAAATAACAAATTTATTGGACAATATAAAATAACAGAAGTCTTAGACCGAAATAGAGTAGAAATTACTAATGAACAAAATAAAAACAAGAGGCAAATAATTCACGTAAAAGAATTAAGAAAACCAATACTTGTTACAGGTTCATCACCTACAGCAGTAGTGAATTAACCTCCCCAAAATTCCAAAACCTGAATTCCAACCAAGGTTTAATACCACTCAAAATAGGCAACGCACAGATCAAAATTGACCATTGGTCCTTCATTAAATTTATATTCGATATATCAAAAGTAATAAATGAGTTTCACTCACTTCAAACAAACTTCAATAAATTAAAAATTGCATTTGAAAGTAACAAAACCAAACCTAATTACAATAAAGAGTTTTATAATTCATATCGGTTAGTTGATATATTAGAACATAAAATATCAACGTTATTAAATCAAATAAAGCCTCTAAATAATAAAAGAACAAAACGAAGACTTATAAATGGACTTGGAAATGTGATTAAGTCAGTAACAGGTAACCTAGATAATAATGACGCAGAGAGATATGATAATGCTATAACAACACTCTCTAAAAACCAAGTTAAGATTAAATCGTTAGTTAAAGACCAAATAACACTTCTTCAAAAATCAATACAAACTTTTAAAGAAAGTACTGAAACTCTAGCTCAGAATCAATTAAATTTACAATCTCGAATTTTACAAATTGAAAGCATTATTAAAACAGTCGAGTTAAAGAATATTGAAACTTACCATTATTTTCTAACACATGTCATAATATCTTAAGTAATCACGTCTTAACAAGTAATCATGGAGATTCTAGAAAAAATAGAAACTGCCATCACGTTTTCAAAATTAAACATTTTTCATAATTCTATGATTGAACCAAGCGAGCTATTAATGGAAATAATACTAATCAATAAACATTTATTAATAAACAAGTTACCTTTCGAACCAAAGATAGAGAACGAGTTATTGTTTGAGAAAATTGTTAACATCAAAAGCTACAGTAAAGAGAATAAAATCATATTTATTATCAAAATTTCAATAGTTGAAAATGAAAACTACAACTATTTTCATTTCTATTCACTACCTATCCCTGAAAACAAAACATTCAAAACTATTTTACCGCAGTCCAAATACCTTATCCTAAATAAAAGAAATTACATGTATTTTGACACTAACTGCCAAGAAATAACGCCGGAAGATTTCATCTGCAACAACGTATACCCAACAAGAATCCACAAAGATGAAGCCCATGCGAAGTACAGATGTTAAGGTATTCAAAAAATATTACCAACTGCCAACAAATACCAGTCCTAATCGAGAATGAAAAAATTCAAAAATTGGAAAATTACAACAAATGGATTGTCATTTTAACAGATAAAGTAGTAGCTACACAAGTTTGCGGCCCCAACAAAGATAACATACCACTTCAAGGAACGAATGTTCTAGAAACAAACTCTATCTGTAAAATCAAAATTGGAAATATTACCATTCCAAGCTACAAAAACTCCGAGAATAAATTCAAAATTATTAATTTGCCTACAATCGAATTTAAAATTGAAAACACCAACTCAATGGCTAAGTTTAAGCCAATGAATTTAAACTCTATTAATCTTGACGAAACAAAGAACATCCACAACGCATTAAACATGCAGGACCAAAAAATCCAAACAATATTGAAAGAGCCTTTACACTACAACAACATCAGTGTCTGGACAATTATTATTTATATTATAATTATCATCATCATAATATATTATGTCTTCAATTATGTTAAAAATCTACGGTTTAAAAATGAGATAGAAGCAGAACCTAACCCAGATGCGACATTGCCGAATCCTGTTCCAAATTCTGATCTAAGGATGGAGGAGTTACATGAACGCCTTTCATTAGTTATATGAATGCCATTCATTGACCCAGACGCAAGATCAGCAAGTTATATGAACGCCATTCATCCACACAGATGCCAGCTCAGCGGAATAATAATCAACATGTTATTTCAGATATTATTAACACCGTGCATCTGCACCTAGATTTAAGCTTACTAATCACTTTTAATTTATATAAATACTTTTAGAATAACCATTTAATTCAGTCTATGTTAAGGCGTGAGCCTATTTATTTCATTAATAAAATCTTATCTTTTTTTTTCTCTGCGGTCAGATTATAATTCGCATATCGTCGAGATATAAACCATAGTGGCGTGCAGAATTTAAAATATTAAAATAAGGTCAGACCGGTAATGCATAAAAGACAAAGAGAAGTGGAAGAACAAAAATATTTACAAGCATTTACCAAAAGTAAAAAAGTTATAAGATCCTCTAAACAAAAAATCAAAAAGAACCACAATATATTAACGGAAATAACTCAATAACAAAAATAAATACAAACGATATAAAAGAGATGGAGGAGGTAAAAGAAATGTTTAAAATGATGATGATAAAGTTAAAGAAAACCACAAAAGAATTAAAACAAGTGATAAAGGAATTGTCAGCAGAATTGAAAAGGAAAGAAGAAACCTGGAAAAAAGAAAAAAAAAATGCTTACAGATAGACTGGAGAAACTAGAATGAAAAGCGGAAAGAGAAGAAAAATTAAAAGAAGAACAATATTGTAATAAAAGGACTTCAGATGCCCCAGAAAACAGTAGAAGCAGTTAATAAATGGCTTGAAAAAAAATTGGAAGTTACTGTAAATATCAAGAAAATAGTAACCTTGGTTAAAGGAACCAACAACAAATTACTAGGAACAGAACTACCAGACTGGGAACAAAAACAAATGATTATGTCAGCTAAAAATAAGTTAAAGAACTCAAGAATCTACATAGACAACAACCTAACGCGAGAAGACAGAATTATTCAGAAGGAAATTAGAAAATAGGATTTCAAAAAATAATAATAGAAGATAAATTATACATATGAGATGTACAAAAAAATGGAGTTAGGTTGAAAGAGACAGGAATACATAGTAAAACTCCAAAAAAACGCTTAACACACAAAACTGGGACGGAAAAACATAAGATGACCAAGCATAAGAAACGGTTAATGCAAATAGAAATTGAAACTGAAGATGGTGACAAATGAATAAATAATAAAGTATATACAAAACTAAGAACATAGAACATTAGAGGACTGAACGGAAAGAAAATAAAACTAAGCAATGAATATGAGAGAGCAAATTTGGAAATTTTTGTAATAACTAAAACTAAGAAAAAAGGGAACGGAGAAGAGGAATTAGACAAAGAACACCTATTAATATACAGTGGAGTAGACAAAAAGGAAAGAGCAAGAGCAGGGCTTGTATACTAGATAGAGGTATAAAAACACATTGAACAAATGGGAAGCAGTACCTGAAAGACTTGTAATAATCGAGTTGAAAAACAATAAAGAAGTGAAATCAATAATTGCTGCATAGCCAGACGATAACAAAAAATTGGAAAACAAAGACAAATTCTGGGAGAAAGTAAAGGTAGTTGTAGAAAATGCAAAAGAGACTATATACATAGTAGGAGATCTAAATGCTAGGGTGGGTAAAAAAGACCACACGCACACAAAAACTATAGGAAAACACGGAGAAAACATAAGAAACAACAACAGGAACAGATTGCTGGACTTCTGCACGGTACACGACTTAATCATAACCAACACATTCTTTGAACACAAAGACATACACAAATATACTTGAGTTCAGCAAAGTAAAAACAAACAATTGATAATAGACTACCTAATAGTAGAAATGAAAAACAGATCAATGGTACAAGATGTGGCAGAAATTTATAGCAATCATTTACTGTTAGTTGCAGAAATTAAAACAGTAGTAGAGAGAGCTGAAATAAAATCAGACAATAAAACAAAAGAACACACTAAACTAATAAGAACATACAAGCTAAAGAACAAGGTAATAGCAACAAAACCCAAAGAGAGAATACATGTGTGAAGTGTTTAAAAACATCGTCACAGAGACAACAACAAAAATATGTGGAGTACAGAGACAAAACAATTATAAAAAACAAACGGCTTGGTGGACAAAACAAATAAAAGAACAAGTAAAAATTTAGAAAAAAAACTGGCAAATGTATCTACACAAGAAAAAGCAAAAAGGTATAAAACATACAAAGATCAACGAAAGAAAGTAAAAAACATGGTAATAAAATTGAAGCAAAAAACATGGACAGAATTCGAAGAAAATATAGAAAAAGACACCAAAAGAAACCAGAAACTGATTTATAAAGTGTTGAAAAATATTATAGAAAATGGGAAGAAAACAGACTGGCAATAAAAGATGAAAAAGACAAAATACTAACCAACAAAAAGGAAATAATGGAGAAATGGAAGAATTATTTCCAAAAGTAACTAGGAAGTAAAGATACCCAACGGCAGAACATAGAAATACAATTCTCAAACAGAATTTAAAAAAAAGACAAAAATACACAACACAATATAACGATGGAAGAACTATCAGAAGCTATAAACAGACGGTAAAGCTGCTGAACATGATAAAATAACAACCAAAATATTGAAAAACATGGGAAAAAGTGGTAGAGAACTGTTGCAGAAAGTATGCAATAAAGTATGGACCAACAAAATAATTCCCAAGCAATGGGAAATAGGACTAATTTTACCAATATTTAAAAAAAGCAACAAGATGGATTGTAATAACTACAGAGGTATAACGTTACTAAATACATCAATGAAAATAATGGAGCAGATCTTAGAGAAAAGACTTAGGCAACAAATTAAGGGTACACTATCAGAAGAACAGAATGGTTTTAGAAAAGGCAGATGCACGCAGAACTATGTATTCACAATTAAAAAAATCATAAACAAATCTTTATCAAGATCAGAATCACAAAATGAGAGACTCAACACCAACAAAAAGGATATGGAAAGCCAAGGCACAAGGAAAAAGGAAAAGAGGCAAACCAAAAGAAACATGGAAAGAAGCTAAGGAAAGGACAAAAGACAGAAATATATGGAACAAATTTATTAGAGGCCACTAAGGCCAACTCTCTACACCCGAAAAGGTAGAAGAGCAAATGACTATATATATATATATATATATATATATATATATATATATATGTATTAAATATATTAAATCAAAAGATAATTATGCTGATTTCTTATCAAGAATGCCGGTAGAAAACGCTGAAATTGTAGAAGAGAATTATGACCAACTAAATTTTATATCTAAATGTAAAGATATTCCGTTAAATGTAGACCATTTTAGAATCAAATTGCAAAAGAACCCCTTATTACAAAAGGTTTCTAATTTTATTGTCGAGGGAGTTCCTGATAGATGTGAAGTTGAATTTAAACCATTTTGACCAGGAAAAATGAACTGTCACTGGTAAATGAAATATTAATGTGGGGTTATAAAGTAATAATTCCTAAAAATTTGCAAGAAAACATTTTAAGTGAATTACATAGCACCCATATAGGAATTGTCAAGACAAAATATCTAGCTCATCAATTGTTTGATGGCCATCGCTCAATAAAGACATTGAGAACATGTGCAAAACTTGCATAATTTGTCAACAATTCAGATGCAAACCGGAAAAGGTTCCATTGAATAATTGGCAAATTTCGAAAAGAGTTTTGGGAACGGTTGCATTTTGACTTTTTAGGACTGTTGCATAATGTAAATTATTTATTACCGATGCTTTCTCTAATTGGTAAGAAGTATTTCCTCTGAAAAAAATTACGTCACAACAAACCATCATTAAATTAAGAGAATTATTTGCTAGGTTTAGAATCACAAAGGTGATTGTATCCGATAATGGACGTCAGCTAGTGTCGGAAGAATTTAATTATTTTTTTAAGATAAATAACATAAAGTTTATGAATTTGCCCCCATATAACCATGCTTCAAATGATGCGGCAGAAAATAGTGTTAAATCCTTGAAAAATTTTCTATTAAAAGAATTTAAATTGAATATTAACACTGACGTTGAAGTAGCCTTAAGCAGGTATTTAATCCGTTATAGGAATACAGAACACTGTTCAACAAGAGAATCGCCATCAAGGCTGATGTTTAGATTTAATAAAACCCAATGACGAGTCAAGACCTACAAAAAGTTTGACTGTAGTAAAGACGAATCTAAAACCTAGTCAAGATTGATAGATGCATGAGCTTCTAATGTTATTGAAAAAAAATTGGGCCACGCAAATCAGTTATTACCTAAACATACTGTTTTTCCGCAACTAGTAAAACATTTAAATCAAAAATTAGCAAAGTGTTAGAAAAAACAGAATTGGATTCAGAAATCGGGGAAGTAAATACTGAATTAGAAGTGGTGACAAGTCCGTCAATTCCGCCAAACTCCGTTTCTGAATCCGATTTTGTTAACAGTGCACCACTATACGAATTTCTACCAGTGCGTCCTCAACGGATAGGTGCTCCTCTGATAAGCTTAAATATTAAAATGTTATATAAAATTATATTAGATATTTACTTGTAATTTAAGTAGAAGGAGATGTAATGTATTGTCATATTGTAAATATGTGTTGGCGCGCGCATCTCGTTCAGCGACATGCTCGACAACAATAAGGGTATTTTCACCCCGGATTCTTTTTAGTAAATAAAGAGTATGTTAGGAATACGTGTGAATAAATACAAGATTATTTCATTTCCTAACCTAACTACAAAAATATTACACACTGTCTTATACAGAAGTTTTCTAACCCAGATTTAATCAATGACTCAAATACGTAACTCTGGATAAAACAACTCTTAAAAACTAGTTGTAAAGCAACCTAGAACTAGCAAATTAGCAATTTTTTTTTGAAACTGCTTTATCAATTTGGTTAGTCAAAAAAAATCTAGAAAATTGCAAGTGTATTAGAATTTAGTGAGTGACCTTAGATACCCAAATGACACGGTCACAGAATCCTTGAAAAAAGCCCCTAAACCGACCACTATTAAGTAAAACCCAAAAAGCTTCTTCTTCTTCAAGTGGCATTTCTTTTCAGAAAGTTTGCAATCATTAACGTAATTTTTACTTTTGAGTAGACAGTTCGGAACAATTCTTTGAATGTTGTATTGTAACATTCTCTCAAATTTTGCAGCTATGAAGTTTTGCATCTGCCAATGTTTCTTCTATCAGCTATTTTTCCCTGCATGATCAGCTGGAGCAGTTCGTATTTTTCTCCTCTTATTACGTAATCAAGAGAGTTGTAACTTTCATTGTTGAATTGTGATCTTCAATGGTTTATTTATACGTTCTAGTACCTTAATGTTTGACACTTTATCTGTCCAGGATTCATGCTTCTATTCCGTAGAGTAAAATAAAAAAGAAGTAACATCTTACCATTCTGGTTCTTAGCTCTACTCTTATTTGTCAATCACATAGAAAAGCATTTGAAAGAATGCATTTTTAGCCAATTCTATCCGGGTTTTAATTTTGGCTGTCGATGCTATTCGTTATCCAAGTTTTGAGATATTTATATTTTGATGTTTTTTCAATTATCATGTTGTCGATGTATTACTTTTGTCTTGGTGTTAGTGATTTTGTTACTATTTTTTGTTTGTTTCAGGTTCATTCTAAGACCATACCATAGACTAACATCCATAATGTTCTGGACTTTCTGTAGATCTCTGCTATAACTACAGTATTGTCCGCGTATCAAATGTTATTAATTGGCTTGCCGTTTACTCTAACTCCGGCATGTTCTTCATTTAACGGCTCTTTAAATATCGCGTCGGAGTACAGGTTACATAGCAAAGGGGACAGTATACACTCTTGCCTTACTCCCCTTCGTATTTGTGTTTTCTCTGTAACTTCTTTATCTACTTGAACAACTGCTGTTTGGTGCCAATATAGCAATTATATGATTTTTATGTTTCTTGCGTCGATGTTTCTTTGTTTGAGTAGGTTTATTAGGGTCTCATGGCGAACTTTGTTAAACGCCTTTTCATAATCTATAAAACGTACATGCATACCCTGGTTTATGTCTAGACATCTTTGTGCCATTACATTAAAGCTGAATAATGCTTAACTTGTGCCAAAGCACTTTCTAAAGCCAAACTGAGTGTTACTTATATCTTTCTCTAGTATAATGTATAATTTTCAAAAATGTTTTTAAAAAGCTGCACATGTTTTATTAGAAAAGAAAACAATTACTATTACTTATCTAAAATTGCCAAATTGTACCAAAAAAAAAAAAAATAGCCAGATTTTAGTACATTTTAACAATGTTTTTATTTTTCAAAAACGGATTTTGTTGTTTTTGAAATTTTATGAATAAACTTTTGCGTTTTTAAACTATTTTTGTCCGGATTGTTGTGCATTTATCATCATTTTTCTCTTTTTGTGCTATCTCCTACAGTGTAACCTATATTGTATGTTTTTGTAGGATTGTTCCAGCAAGCACTAGTAGTGGCATTGTTGGTTTACCGGTGTTGGACATCAATCGAGCCAAAGACGTTGCGTCTTGCCAGCTCTTTCTGCGGCTTGCTTGATGTGGGAGGGCTTATGTTTGTTATTATGCTCAAACATTATGTCAAGCTGCATTGCTTTTCTACTGTTATTTTTTGCTGTTTTTGGACACAACCATTACTAGATCATCTTATCAAAGTGACCTTTTTTGGCATTGTAACTGACATTCCATTTCCCTGCAGAACATCCGAAATGTCCTGCTAGTGCTCGTATAAACTTAAAATTTATAACATTTAATTATAGAAAATTAAAAAAAAAAAAAAAGAAGTCTAGTTACCGATTTTAGGTGTACTTATTACTACTATATGTTGGACTGGCTCCTCTGGGAAGCGTCGTCGTATTTATATGTTTTGTTGTGATGGCTCAGCATTTACTGTATCATAACACCATTGGCCTAAATGCGGAGACATTCTCTGTGTTGACTTAAGGAATCCAGGGGTGGGTCCCATGATTATTTGCGTCTTGGTCCGTGAGACTTACATTTTCAAGATTATTTTCTGAAACTGATAAAAATCTTTTAGTTTTAGCATATCTTAGTATCAATATAATTGCTCCAATGATTAGAAATCCATAAATGAAATTGTCCAAATTGTTGGAAGTTGTTTGTAAAGTGTATTTAAATTCTTCAGGATTTGAAGGTCCTTTTGAAGTTTGATTAGATCGTCATTGATTCCACTTATGTTTGTTATATGCATTTTATTTTAGTTTTGCTAAGTGCGTTTTCCATTGTGCTGGTTGAGCTTTCTCTTGTGAAAAAACTAATTTGGGTATATTTGGTATACTAGTAATTTTCTTTTCTTGATAACTGGTCAATGTAAGATTCTTTATGTACAAAGAACATCCTGATGTCACTTTTGCAAGGTAGGTACCATTGATTACGTCCAGTTCGTTCTGTTTGTTGCATCTTTTCTCAATCTTCTGATCGAAGGGTGAAACGATCATCCATAGATTTTTGTGAATTTTTCTTATCCACGATTCTTAAATTGTTTCATAGTTATGCACACATTTTTGATAGTGATTTGTGTAGGATAACAGCTGAACTTCACATGGTGAATCTTGAGTGATCTGTAGACTGCTTGAAGCTTGGCACAGATACTGCATAGTTGATATTTCTTGGCAGGATTCAGTGAGAGATACAAATTTTTCACGATAAATTGCCAAAAATAGATGATTTGGTATAATATAATGGAAAGAATTGTTATAGTTTTGAATTGGTGAAGGATATAATTGATAATATAAATATTGAGAAATTTCTACTAAAGGAATTTCTAGGATAAATATGATTGAATTTTCTTTAGTATAAGCTTCTACTGTGATTATTTTTTCAATCAAATAAATATTTTCTGCTGTTGGTTCTTGTAACAATTTTTCTGTTTTTAGTGTTTGACTTAGTTTATTTAATTCAAACATTAGATTATTGGTATCCATTATTGATGGGTGATACACATTTAGTTTGGCAAAAGTTACGGCATTTATTAGCGTAGACAGAATATTATTTGCATTCTCTATCAGAATTGATTGAAGGTAGCATAGATAGTAATTCTATGTGCTTTTTCTAACTGGTAGAATGTATAGTTTATCATAGCTTTGTTAATTTGTAGCATTCTTGAGTTCAATAGTAACTGATTACTTCTTAGTTCAAATATAGTTTTATTGAATTCTTCAATTGCTCTGATTGATAAAGAAATTTGTTTGTCTAATATTAATTGAGTTTTAGATTGTGATTGAATTATGTGCTCAATTGCTTTATCGTATTTTTCTGCATCTTCATTATCCAAATTTCCAGTAATTTTCTTTATTATCTGGCCTAGTACGTCAATTGCTCTTTTAGTTATTCGTGAATTTGACTGAGGTACATTTTGATTAAGTTGTCTTAACATTTTGCATCTTTTTACAGTTAATATAGATAAGATATTTGACATTTCTGTGCTGTAGTAATTTCCATGTGTTCCCTTTTTTACTATGGTTATCCAATCAATACAATTTTTATTAAGATCTTGAATTTCTTGAATAAGATGCTCAAGGTGGTATATAGTTGTTATTTCCATATGTTTGATTTTATTTGAGCTTCTTTTAACTTTATAGGAAGAAGACCTGTGTTGTCAGTGATTGGTTTTAGGGTAATGTCGCTTCTGATGTTAGGGATATAACATCCGAAGAGTCTGAAACAATAGAATGTTTCAAATTTCTTGTATGAAATCTTCTCATTCTTGTTTTTGTTTTGACTTTTACAGTTGAGTCATCATTAATTTTTGTGATTTTATAAGGACCTGAATAGGGATTGGTTAATTTATTTTGGCCATTATTTCTTACATATACTAATTCGTTTATTTTGAAAGGTTTTTCCTTAACTTTTTCTTTAGATTTTTCTACACATTTTTCTTTATGTAGTATATCTTTAGTTTGAATTGATTTATAAAGATGTTGTAATCGATCTTTGTGATCTACTAAGTATTGGTGGTAATAATCTTTTGAATAAAGTAAATCCATTGGATCTCTTAAAGCGGTGTGACCAAAAACTAATTCAAGCGGCGTAAAGCCTGTTGGTTTAGATATTGTGTTTTTATAGGCTATAACAGCTAATCTCATTTGTTGTTTTATAGGATCTTTTTTTCTTTGTTCAAAACATCTTATTTGTTCAATTATTGTTGAATGAAAACTTTCGATGTTTCCTTGAGAACTAGGGTTGGAAGGTGTTCCAAAATGAGCTTTAATTTTATGAACTTCTAATAATTTTATAATCAAATCATTTTTGAATTCTTTTCCGCTATCGCAGCTTATTTTTTGTGGTGTTCCATAATACTTAAAGTATTCTATCAGAGCGTTAGCTATATCTATTGAGTTGGTAAAACATATAGGTATTGCTTGACCAAGTCTAGAGAATGTATCAATTATGGTTAAAAAAGTTTGATATTGTAAAAGTATCCATAAATAATTTTTGAAAAGGTTTATCAGGCGTATTAGTAAGTTGTAGAGGTGATTGATTAGGGTGTCGGTCATATTTACTTTTATTGCAAATTAAATAACTTTTAATGTGGTCAGTTGCCATTTTTCTTATATCTTTCCAGTAATATCTTTTTTCTAATAATTCCATTTAGTCGGCTTCATTGCTTATTACAGTAACCTTTTTTGTACATTTAATTAACTTTGATCCTCTGTCATTAAAGATTTGCGTATATATTTTACAAAACTCAGGGTAAAGTTTTTCTTGTTCAAAATATAAGTAATGTTTTCCTGGTCCAATCAGATATTCTTTCATAAACTTTATAATTTCTTCTTCAATATTATCTGTCGATATTTTAGCTTTAATAATTTTATTTCCATTTTCATTTAATAAATCTATTTTTGAATTTGTTTGTTGTAGAGCTGATAAAATATTGATTTTTTTTGTCATTTATTATTTCATTTAAGATAGTTATTCCGATTGTAGGTTCGGATTCTTGATTAGAATGAATTGTATTATCATCTTCGTCTGGTATTAACATTGGAGTTAATCTTCTTTCAGAAAGATCAGTTTCTTGTAATTCTTTTCGTAACATTTTTAAATCTTTCCCTTTGGAGAACCTATCTCTTCTTCTCTAAAAAAGGTTGTATTTGGTAATGTTGGTTCTTCATTAATATCTAAGTCTCTTATTATTTCGTCTAGTAATTTTTGAGTTTTGAGGTCTGGATTAGGAAGCATAGATATTATATCATCTTCTATAGCATTTAATTGTTCTTGAGTACCTCTTGACAAAGCGTCAGCATTTGTATTATATTTTCTTTTTTTATAGATAACTTCGAAATCGTATTCTTCTAATCTTAGTTTCCATCTTATTAATTTAGAATTGGGTTCTTTCAATTTCCATAGCCATACTAGAGGTCTGTGATCAGTGTAAATTTTGAAGTGTCTACCATATATATATGATCGGAAGTATTTGACAGCGTATATTATTCCTAAGAGTTCTTTTTCGATTGTTGAATATTTTTGTTCAGTTTTGCTTAATGTTCTTGAAGCATAACTTACTGGTTTATCTTGTCCTATTATTCCTTGGGACAAAACTGCTCCTATAGCTACATTTGATGCGTCAGTAGTAACTATAAATTCTTTTGTGAAGTCAGAGTATTGAAGTATTGGCTCATTCATTAACAAAATTTTACATTTTTCAAATGCTTCTGTGAATTTTTTGTCTAGGACAATTTGTGATCCCTTTTTTAAACAGTTGGTAAGTGGTTTAGTTATTTCAGCAAAAATTTTTATAAATTTTCGATAATAACCCACTAGTCCTAGAAATGATTTAATTTCTTTTTGAGTTCTTGGTAAAGGGTATTTATCAATTGCATTAATCTTTTCTGGATTAGGTCTTACTCCATCTTCTGTAAATATGTGACCTAAATACATTAGCTCTTTTCGAAGAAATTCACATTTTCCTATATTGACTTTAAAATTTGCCTTTTCTAATCTTTTAAAAACTTTATCTAATGTTGACATGTGTTCCTGGAGTGAAACTGAATAAATTATTATATTGTCCAAATATATCATGCAAACATCTTCCAATAATCCTTTTAAAATTGTATCCAATAATCGTTGAAAAGTTGCAGGTGCGTTCTTTAATCCGAAGGGCATTCTTTTAAATTCAAAATGACCTTGTTCAGTTGAAAATGCAGTTTTCTGTGTGTCATTAGGATCCATTTCTACTTGATGCTAACCGGATGCTAGGTCAATACTACTAAAGTAATGACATTTACCCAATTTATCCAATATATCAGCAATATTAGGAATTGGATATTTATCTTCTATTATTTGATCATTTAATCGTCGATAGTCAATTACCATTCTTTTCTTAATTTTTCCATTAGTAGTTCTTGTGACTATATTTACTGGACAGCTCCAAGGAGAAATGCTTTCCTGAATTATATCTTGATCCAATAATTCCAGAACTTGTTTTTTAATTTCCTTTTTTGTTTCTATCGGTTGTCTGTACATTTTAACATAAATAGGTATTTCGTTTTTTAAATTTAGTTTATGTTTAACATGATGTGTAAAAGTTAATTTTTGACCGTCTACATGAAATACATGTTTATATTTGTTTGCAAATGCTCTCATAGAAGCTTCTTCTTCGATGTTCATTTTATCTATGTTTAAGTTTTTATTAATATTTTGTATTTGTAAATCTTCTAAATTGTTATTTTGCTCATCATCATCATTATCTATATCCATTTTTTCAAAAATACAATTTTCTTCAATTTCGCTTATTAAATGAGTTTGTAATGAATCACTAATGTTAATGTTTCTGATCTTCTGTATAGTTTACTGCAATTACTAATGCTTCGTAATTGTTTGCTTCAGTTATTGATTCTTTAACTTTAATTCCTGGGCGAAATTCAAATGGAGGTATGTAAATAGTTCCGCTTTCTATATTTACAGGTATTTTAATAACTTTTGCTTGTAATGGTTCAAAAGTTAGTCTTTTTTTTTCAAGATGAATAGGTATGTTTGCGTTTAGAGTTTTAAGAACTTTATTACGAATATCCAATATTGCATTTAATTTGCTTAATAAATCGATTCCAATTAAACCGTCAAATTTCTTACTGAAATCAAATTTAAAAAACGTATGTTCAATATTAGAACAAAATATTGGTGGTATTTCCGCAATAATTGCATCATTGTGCTTAGTAGTAGCGTGAGCCGTTTTAATAATAAATGGTATTTTCACAGCATATTCTTCTATTTGTTTAAATAATTTAGAATTTATTAATGTTTTGGTTGATTCTGTATCAATTAAAAATTTAAGTCCAGAACATGTTATGTAGGGCAAATTACAATTAATATTATTTAAATTAATTAAAGCTGTGTTATCTTTGTTTTGATTATTCATTATTTTTTCTTGGTTGTAAGGCACATGAACTGAAAATTTTCTTCTGCGTTGTTGACATCTTCATCGAGGTCGTCATTATATTCACAGTAATCAGCAAATTTTTCTGTATTTACGTTTTCATACATTTGCGTACTGTCTAGCGTATTGTCTGGCTCGTCGTCATCCTGATAATATAATCGTTGACCAGGTGTCCAGCGAAGGCGTTTATTTTGATGAATGAAAGTTGATACCGGTCTTTTCTGCGCGCTGGATTCTACTTCCATAGGCGTAGGCTTGGGCATTGTTTTATGTGTCGCTTGCGGTAGAGGCATCGTTGTTGGGAATCTTTGATTCATATTATTATTTGTAAATGATTTATTTTGATTAAACGGAGATGTAAAAACATGATTCCTGTTAAACTGATTTGATTCGGGCGCAAATGATGGCACATTTTGATTATTCTGAAATGGCATTAAATAAGGTTGCGCTACTGGTGTAAATCTGTTATTGATTTGATAACCCTGTTGTTTACTTTGGTTACGTGCTTTATCTAATGATGTTTTCATATTAGTACGTTGTAAATTATTTGTTCTTCCGGCACGGTAATTGAAATTCTCCAGGTGACTCATAGCTGTCTCAAGGTCGGCTGGTTACTTCACTTGAACCATTATTCCTGTTACATGATCAATTTCTAATAATCCTTGCAAATAAATTTGTAGTGCCGTTTTCTTATAATTCAAATTTTTTAATGCTCTACTATTAGCATTGTTGTCTCTTAATTTCACTTGAGTAAGAAGAAGTTGTAAAATTTCTTTTATTCGTGTACCGTAATTATAAGATCCCTCATTTTTATTGGGTCTAATCATGGCTAAGTCATTAAATAAACATTACTCAGAACGTTGATCACCGAAATGATTTAATAAAAGAATTTTTAGATCTTGCCAAGTTGTGGTCTCTTCGTTACAACTTATGGCTTTCAAGGCTTTACCTTTCAATTTTCCTTGAAATATTCTTAATAATAAAGCTTGTATACTTGCATTAGGTTCTGTCAAAAATGTATTGACTAGAAACTCACAAGCTGATATGTAAGCATTTAAAACGTTGGAATCACCATCAAAATTTGGAATGGTGTCCTGATACACGTTTGTCACGTCTTTCACAGTATAAGGCATAATGTTTAAGGAACTTATTAATAGGGATAGACTATCGATATCTGTCATAGGATTTTGACAATTGACAATTATTGAAAATCTGTGCTCACATTAATAGTATTAAGGTGGTATCCATCTGGTATTAATTCAAGTTTGAGTGAAGTAATCCAGGTTAGGTTTAAAGTCTTTAATTTCAAATATTCGTTATCTGCTTTAATCGTTAACACAAACCGTCGATATTTAATACGTTGCAGATAATCCTGTCCGCAGCGCCAGTTAAATTCCACGAGTGGGAATGAGACTTTTTAAAAACTATTAATTACTTTTTATTTAAATCATCAAACTTTACATGGTTTGATCTATTCTAATACAATTGAAGTTGATTATAATGGTTAATTATAATGATTAAATGTTAATTATTAATTGGTCATAGTAGCTCGCGATTTGCAGCGAAGTCTAGTTACCGATTTTAGATGTACTTATTACTACTATATGTTGGACAGGCTCCTCTGAGAAGCGTCGTCGTATTTGTATGTTTTGTTGTGATGGCTCAGCATTTACTGTATCATAACACGCATAATTTATAGGTTAACGTATATGTTATTAGTTTTGAAAAAAAAATTGTTTAGAAACAGTTTTATCGCAAAATAAAATAAATATAAAATCAATTATTAGTCCTCAATCTTATATATGACAAAACTGTTACTTTTGCAAAATTTAAATATAAGTTAATTGTTTACATTAATACTAATATAATATATTTTCCAACAATACGATAAGAATAATTACGTAAAAAGCGAGTATAAATTGTAAAACCATTTCTACATGTTAACAGTCATCATGAAGTGGTTAATAATTTGTCTAACTTTGCCGTGGATGTTCTGTGCATCACAAGTTCCAGATCTAGATGCGGTATGTATTAGATATTATAAATTTTTATTAAAAAGTTATTTACATCATCATAAGAACAATTTTAAATAAAGTATTTTTAATTATTAATTTAAAAAATATGTTGCAGATTGATTTAAAATGCATAATAAGAAACGGCTTAACGCAAGAAGATACTGAAAAACTGATCTTCGATATTGAAAATGATAAACCTATCAGCCAGCAAGCTAAATGTTATTTGAGTTGTTTGTTCCTAGAAAGAGGTCAAATGGATCAAGATGGCTATTTTAACCATGAATTTGCTGCAATGGATGAAACAGGATGCTTCAGTATCAAATTTGGTGATCCCTGCGAAACTGCTTACGAGTTTTCAAAATGCATCAAAAACATTTTTGGAAAATAATATTTGTAATATTTGGTTTATTTAAATATATACCATTTGATTGTACAATGTAATAAAATTATGTTTTGGTGTATACAATCTTGTTTTCTATTAAAAAAAAATACTAAAACTGACATATACTGGTGATAAATACAAGTTTATGTGTGATTGTGCACGCCAGCTATCTAAAGTCAAAATAACTTTATGATTTGACAATCACTGAATAAGTAGTTAAAGCAATGTAAAAATTTTAAATTGTAGATAATAATTCAATTAATTAACTTGATTAACAATCTTATAACATCTTTGCCACTATATTGCATATATAAGCAATAACTCACAAAATTAATATACGCGTAAGATTATTTAGCCTCGCACAAAGAGCTTTAAGTTATTCGACCTGTATTAATTTTCCGTCATCGGCTGCGCGTAAGGATATAACGGCTTATCAGTTCTAATTAATCGCACGGCCTCCCATTAATCCGCGTTGTTACCTGACACCGGATTCTGAAGGATGATGAGGGTCGTCAGCGAGAGCGGACAGCCCTGCTTCCGGAACTGTCGGATCTTGTTGATGCGGTTCTGCCGGAGATTGAGATATGATGCAGCAAGCCAGTGAAGCCGTCCAATTTACGCAACAGATTGTTTCTTAGGTGCAGGACTTGAGGTGCCGGAGTGACGATAATATGTCGGCGATTATCTTGATGATACTACAGAATAAGCCTGCAATAATAGAATAAAGATATCAATTTATGTGAATTAGTGTTAATACAAACAAAATAAATTAAAATAGTTTAAACATGAATTTGGATTAAAATCTAAAATGTATTAATTGAGTAAAAGTAAATTTATTTTTTTAATTTTTTTTACAAAAAAAAAATTTGTTTAGTTAATTGTTATTTTAAATTAAATTGTTAATTGCAAACAATAACTGAATCAATTTTTTTTTTTAATTATAAAAAATATTTATATTGTTTTATTATTATTTTTAAACTTAATTGTTAGCAATTTCAAACAATAGCATAATTTAAAAAAAAAATTAAAATTAAAAATTTATTTATTTTTTAAGTTTAACTTTAAATTTAGTCTTATTTATTTTTGTCTTAAAACAAGACTTTAAACAAGACTCGACATAAGATTTAATATATGATTCAAAACAAAATTAAATTTATAAGTCAAAAAAAGATTCAAGACAAGTCTTCAAACTAGACCCAAAACAAAACTTAAAACAAGAGTTAACACAAGATTCAACTCAATTCAAAACAAGACTCAAGATAAATAAAAACAAGATTTATGACAAAATTCAGCACAAAGAAAACACAAGACAAAAGTAAACTTAACTAAAAAAAAAACTTTAATTTAAATAAATGATTTAATTAAAATGAAGGATGGTTACAGTTTTTTTGACAAAAAACTAGTAAATTACATGGGCAACAGAGGTATGTGTAAAGTCTTTTAATTGTCTTTTCAACGGGCAGTCAAAATCTTAATAAATTAATTGTGTAGCGTAGAAGTTGCTTTTTAATTAAAAATACTCTTGAAGTTCCAACTCATTGTTTGCATTAAAATTTTCTTTAAAAATAAACACATCTAAAAACTAAAAAAAAAATAAGAAAGAAAACTTTAGTCTACAACTAACAAAACCCCAGACAATGTTCAAAAACAAATCTTAACCTAATGTTTATTTTACTATAAATACCTGCCAATTACCAAAGTGTTTGTGATGTAATTTCTAGAACACGATCAATTGGGAATTAAGGAATTAAGTTTCAAAGTGTTGGTGATCCAATTGCTTGAACAAAATTACTTGGGTGGGTGGACGGGAACTAAGTTCCAATCTTGTGGAAATGTGGTTTAAATTGGTGTTGTCTACCCATCCGCCCAAGGTTTAGTAATTTTAATTCTAGAACAGTTACACTAGGGTAAGTGAGAAGTTTTAAAGTTGTAGGCGTGTGGTTTGGATTGGTGTTGCCCAAGTGTTGGTGATTTAATTTATTTAACACCAACACTTAGGTGGGCGGTCGGGCATTGAGTTTTTATGTTGTGAGCGTGTAGTTTGAATTGCAGTTAGCTACCCACCCACCCAAGTGTTGATAATTCATTTTTTTGACTACAAACACTTGGGTAAGTGGGCAAAAACTATGTTTAATTGTTGTGAGCGTGAGGTTTGGATTGGAGTTGCCCACCCATCCACCCAAGTGTTTGTAATTAAAAATCTTAAACACAAATACTTGGGTGGGTGGGCAAAAACTAAGTTTAAACTATGTAAGCGTGTGGTTTAGTTAGAAGTTGCCCATCCACCTTCCCGACTGTTTGTGATAAAAAAAATTGTTTCACAAACATTTAGGTGGGTAAGCAAAAACTAAGTTTAAAAGTTTGTGGGCGTGTGGTTTAGATTAATGATGCCTAACTACCCACTCGTGTGTTTGTTATCTAATTTCTTATTTGAATGGGTAGGCGGTAACTAAATTTAAAAGTTGTGGGCATACGGTTTAGATTAGTGTTGTCCACCAACACGCCCAAGTGCTTGTAATTTAATTTCTTACTTGAGTGAGTGGGCAAAAACTAAATTTGAAAGTTTTAGGAGTGCGGTTTGGATTGGTGTTGCCCACCCACCAGCCTAAGGTTTGGTGATTCAATTTCTGGAACACCAACACTTAGATGGGCGGTCAAAATATTTTTTTTTGTGGGCGTGTGTTTTGAAGTTGCTAACCCACCCGCCCAAGCAAAAAGTGGTAGACGTGTAATTTAGACTAGTCCTCCTCACCCAGCCGCCCAAGTGTTAGTGATTCAATTTTTTGACTACACTTGTGTTAACGGGCGGGAACTAAGTTTAAACTTATTGGGCGTGTGGTGTAGATTAGAGTTGCCCATCTACCCGCAAAAATGATTATGATCAAAAAATTAGATCAAGAATTAAATTTAAATGTTGTGGGCGCTCAAATGTTTGTGATCAAAACTCTTTAACACAAACATTTGGATGGATGGGCAGGAATTAAGTTTAAACTATGTAAGCGTGTGGTTTGGATTAGAGTTATCTACCCACCCGTCCGAGTGTTTGTGAAAAAATAATTGGATGACAAACACTTGAGTGGGTAGGCGGGACCTAACTTTAATTGTAGTATGCGTGTGATTGAGATTGGTATTGCCACCCACCCGCCCAAGAGTTTGTAATCAATAAATGAGACAACAAACAGTTGAGTGGGAAGGCGGCAACTAAGTTTAAATGTTGTGGCCATTCGATTGAGATTGGTGTTGCCCACCCATCCACCCAAGTGTTTGTGATCAAAATTTTTACTAGAGTAAATGAAACAAAACTAAATTTAAAAGTGTGGTCTACATAAGTTTTGGTTTGTAATGTCAATTATACCAGTTAAACATTAATTTGGTAATTCATGCAAAGACGAATTTACTCTGTACGATACAAAAATCAGGAGGCCAAGTTTTGTAAATTTTTCAACCAGCAATAGATTCCGCACTATTTCAACTCACTTTCTTAGCAGAGTTCCGGTTTTGGTCCGCAACTTGGAAATGTGCTGTTTCTGTAGCTACGTGTTTTTGTATTGTGCAGTAGAGCTAGCATAAAAGTTTGAAACTTTTTGGTTTATCAAAGAAAATTGCGTATTTGTTTACATTTTAAAGCTATCACTTGATGCGTCGTCAAGGGTACCATTGTTCTTTCAGCAGTTGGCAGTCTCGGTTTTTCAGTTTTCTCTCTTCTGTCCGTAGCAAGTTCCAAGTTCCGAAAGCAACAGTTTTATTTAAAAAGGACTTTAGTGGCTGCGTTGGTTTGGCGTCTGAATTAGAAAATGGCCGTAAATAAATTTAGTAAGAATGACAGCAATTGTTTTTTAAGCTTTCCCTGGCGTTGTTTTACCGGATTAGCTGTTGTGTGGTAGTAACATTTTCATTTGGTAGCATCTTAAAATTTTTTTCCGGTAGTTTGTAGATAATTGACATTTATTAGAATCTTTAAATATCCATACCATACCAAAATTTTCGGACATGTATGTAGCAGTCAGAATAAAGTAGTTGCCCGGGCACATCAGTTGACTTAGCTTAACGTCTGCTGCTAAGGTTTCAACTTCAAAAGGTAGCTGATAAGATTGACCAGCAATTCTGACGAGACAAAGAACTTCATCCTGTTAGCTACATTCCCAGAGCTTTTTTGCCCAAGTTTTAAGATACAGCATTAAGTAGATTGTTTTTTTGCTCTTAATACTAGTACGTTGAAGTGACCATCTCATAGCCATTGCGCTGTTGTGTTATTTAGCCATACTAACGCCTTATTATCTGTGCGCAATAAAAAATGTTTGTTTTTCAAATAAGCCCTATATGTCTTAATAACTTAAACAATTGCGTATCATTTTGGTTTGTTTTTATGACAGCAATTCTCGGTTTTGTTAAATTTAATTTTTTTTTGCTTTCTTTTTGCGCCAATCTTACAAGTGTCCGTTTGCAAAACCAATCAATGACTAGACCTAGAACGGTCTATATCAGCAGCCAGTCCAGCAAACTCTTCAGAACCAGAAAGGTTTGTTCAATCGAGTAATGTTGTCAGAACGGGCGTTTGTTTCATTGTATTTTATATTTGCGAAATTGAGTGAAAATGCCAAGAACGTTCCGTAGTTGTTTACAGTTGATAGGCTGAGGATGGTCGCAAATTAGCCGTAAGTGATATTCAAGCGGCTGATTTTTTTTGCACAATAATTTTGTGTCTAAAGTACTTATAGACTTGTTGCTCAATGGGGTAGAAAGTTTTAAAGTTTGTGTTTTTTGTTTGTAAATGCGCTTGTTTTTTAAACGCAAATTCTTGGTCTTAATCTTGTTAGATATGTCGATGAGATGTTGTAGACTGTTAAGTTTTTAGACATTAACCATTTGTTAAAGTTTGATCTATCAAGTTTTCTTCTCTACGTTAGTTCTGTTGTCATTTTGTCCTTATCATGTCTGTCTCTAGTCTATTATTAGTTTGAGATGAACTGGTTTTGGCCTTGTGGGATTCACACAGACTGCTGCGGCAACACATGCTGTCCCCGGCTAATCTCTCACTATACCCTATTTATTGTCTGTCCTATACTTACGTTCATCTCTCCTTTCTCTTCAATGCTTTTTTCTATGTTCTTTTGCTTCCACTTAGCTTCTCTTTCCTCTTTCCTTTGTTTTCTGTGGCTTTTGATGTGTGTGTTTACTTCCATTTTTGTTTATCTAGATCTTGAGTTTTCAAACTCCTCTATCTTTTTTCTCATTACTGCCGTTGCATAGTTTCTTAATGCTTTCCACTTGTTTTCGTCATTCAGACAAATATTAATTATTGATGATTTATCAATTTTGTTTTCCAATACATTTTCTAACTTTTTCTTATCATTCTCCCACGCTTCGCACTTTATTAGCGTATGTTTTGCGTCGTCATACGTGTTTTCTTGGCAAAATATACATTTCTCTTCTTTCTCCATTTTATTTATATTTTGTAAATACTTTCCAAAGGCTCCATGTCCGGTAAGTAGTTGTGTTGTATAGTAACACGTCTCCGGTTTATTCTTTACCCATTCCTTTATTTCTGGTATTAACTCTCTTGTCCATTCACCTTTTTCTCCAGCTTTCCACTGTGTCTGCCATTTTTTCATTGTATTATCTCTTGCTTGTCTCTTTGCTTCTTGTTTACTATTTCCTTCATTTACCAGTTTCTTTATGTTTAATCTTTCTTCTACCATTAAGTCTGCGGGTAGTGTGCTTCTTGCGACACCGTTCTGTAAGCCCTACATATTCTTAACGAGCTTGCTCTAGTGGCTCTTCTTATTTCTTTTCTGTTTTTTTTTTGTCTTTAAGGCATCTCTCCATGTATCTGCGACGTACAATAGTTTACTTTTGGCCGCGGTTGCTATTAGCCTTCTTGCTTCTTGTCCTGGTCCTTCCTTGTTTGGCATAAACCTACTAAGCATTCCTTCCATTTTCTTTGTTCCTCTTACCTTACCTTAATCTGTTCGTTCCATCCTTTTGCTTCCAATGTAACTCCAAGGTATTTAATCTTCTTCCCTATGGTTTTTATTTGTTCACTTACCTGTATTTTTCCGGTTCCTCTATTTGTCCTCTTTGTCGATAACTTTTCATCCATCTCTTTATCATACTAATTGTCAACTCTAGCCTTTCTTTTAGTACTTCTATGTTTGCATCCCTACCTACTAAAGCTGAGTCGTCAGCAAATGCTGTTATCGTCACCAACGCTATTATGATGCAATGCTGTCTTTTTCTATGTGGGCCGCTGTTTGCTTCTTTTGCTACCGCTTTTAC
The DNA here is from genome assembly GCA_963932245.1 of Tachinus rufipes. Classification (NCBI taxonomy): domain Eukaryota; kingdom Metazoa; phylum Arthropoda; class Insecta; order Coleoptera; family Staphylinidae; genus Tachinus; species Tachinus rufipes. The sequence continues at coordinate 16,616,549 of OZ010748.1, read as the reverse complement.
TTTCTCGATAGCTCCTAGCGTCGATCTCCCTTTGGTAAATCCGTATTGTTCACTTTCCCATCCACCCCTTTCTTCTATTTCTTTCTCTATTCTTTTCACGATAAATTTTTCCATTATCTTTGCTAATGTATTGATTAAAGAAATCGGTCTATACGTCTTTGATTTACCTGCTTCTTTCGTCTTCTCAATCAGCACTAAGTTTGCCTCTTTCCAACATTTCGGGAATCTTCCTTCATTTAGACATCTGTTTATTATTTGTGTTAGTTCTTTTTCGTTTCCTTCTAACTCTGCTTTCACTATCTCCGCTGTTATCTTGTCCGGACCTGGTGCCTTATTGTTAGGTAGTTCTTTTATGATCTGTTTCATCTCCTCCACTGTTGTCATATCTGCTTCTTCTTCTTCACTTGTCTTTGTTGGTTCTTTTCCGCTCTTCCTTTGGGAAACAATTTCTCAATTATTTTTTCTTCCCCTTCCTCCTCCTTTAAGCACACTCTCTTTGATCTTCCTCCCAGTTTATTAGTTGCAATTTTGTACGGCTTTCCCCAGGGGTTCTCATTTCTTTCCAGCATCTCTTCTTGCTGTCTTTTATCGCTTTTCTCAATGTTTTTCTGTCCATTTTTAATTCTTCTTCTGTCTCTGCAGTGTCCTCCCCTTTTCGTTTCTGTCTTTTGATCTTCCTTCCGGTTTGTATTGCTTTTTTCCTACTTTCCTTTATCTCATTGCACCTCCAGTACGGCCCCTTTCTTCCTCCTTCCCTATACCTAGGGATTGCTTCTTCCGCTGCTTTTCTCAGTTTTTCCGAGTACCGTTTGCATCTTTCCTCTATGTTTTCGCTTTCTGTTACTTCTTGTACCTCCATGGTTCTTTTTATCTTCTCTCTGTCCATCCTTGGCACGTTATATCCTCCTTTTCTTGTATCTTCTTTTTCCTTTTTCCGATTGTGTTGTATTTTATATATTTATGTAGGCTCAGCGATTCTTCATCTGTCACGTTCCAGCTGCCCACTACTCCTGCTGTTTCGCACGTTGCTATGGTAATATCGATATGAAACTTAGATTTTCCTCTTACAAATGTTGGTCTGTTGCCATGGTTGCATATCGTTAGATTTACAGTAGCAATCATTTCTTCAAGAATTTGTTCTCTCCTATCGCTCTTTGTCGCTCCTCACCGGGTGATTTTGCGTTGAAATCTCCTTCTATTAAGATTTTCTTGCTCTTCTGTTTTCTGAAGCTATTTTATGTAGCAGCTGTATACTATCATACCTCCTATATCAGCCCACAATATTTCTTTTTTGGGAGTTCCCCACCTTTCCACCTTGTCTTTACACTTCCCCCTTGCTAGGATGGCCGCGTCTGATCCTCTATCTTTAATCCATTTCCCGCTTAACTTTTTTTTATTTGGTTTGCTAACTATCATTATGTCTATTTTTCTCTCATTGCAGTTGCTACCAGTAGGTCATGTGCCTCTCTTTCACTCCCTATATTTGTTTGGATGATGTTATACATTTTTGGTTATAGGTTCTTCTCCGTGTTGATTCCAACTTTCTGGGTTGTTGTCCTCTATATTATTTTTTGGTCTTCTAGTTTCTCTTCTAATTGTAACGGGGCATCTTTTCCCTTCAGTTCGATGGCCTAACACCTTACACTCTATGCAATATTCTCTGTTCTTGCAGTTTGCTATTTTGGGTCCTTCTTTTCCGCATTTTATGTACAACGACGATCTGTCTTTCCCTCTGCATTCCGCCGCTACGTATCCCTTCATCCAACATTTATAACATTGACTCTCATTCGCTTTTGCTCTTTCCTTTCTGCATCTTATGAGTCTTTTATTTATACTTCCTATTTTTATTATATTTTCCGTTGAGTCTTTGTCCATCTTAATAATGACCGTTTGTATTTATCTGTACCCTTTCTTTAGAGATATAATCACGATTTCTTTATTGTCCACTTTCCCTTTAATTTCTTCAATCAGCTCTTCTCTGTTGATCTCTAGACTTATACCTGTAATTATAACCAGTTCTCCTGTTAGCTCTTTGCTCGTTTTTCTTATATCAAATCTTTCCATTCCTTCTCTTATCTTTTCTATTTCTTTTTCAGTCTCATTTGCGTTTGTTACTAATAGCAACTCTCCTTTCTTTGTTTCTCTTATTTCTTTAAATGTCGTACCTTTCATATTAATTTTTGCCTGTTTTAATAGATCTGCATATGTTACACCTTCTTTGCTCACTACTATAGCTCCTGTTTCAGGTCTCTTTTCCCCAGTTATTTGCGCAGTTTGTAGTTGTGGCGGTATGCACATTCTCATTTTCGTCTTGGTTCTTCTTCCCGCTATTTCCATAATTTTTCTCGCTTCTCTTGGTGCAATTCCATTTGGTATGGGAATATTAATTTCCTCGATGTTCAACTCATTTGCTTTGTTCAGCACTCTTTCAATAGCGTCTAACATATTTATAGCCGCTTTTTCTCCCGTTTCGTACTTCTGTTTGATTATATGCACCTTTCCCACTTTTTTCCGCTTAGGTTTTTTATGATTTCTACGTATGGTGTTTCGTTGTTTTTATCTTCTTTTTTTTTCATCAACTCCGGATATTTCTCCTTTACCTGTTTTAGAATTCCTTTCTCTTTTCCTATTTCGTCTAAACTGATGAGTACCGCTGTGTCGGTTTCCCTTCCCATCATTGGGTTTCTTTTTTCAATTTTTACATGGTCGTAATCTTTTTCACGCCATTCCTTGTTCATTATTTTTTCCATATCTTCCTGGTTTTTAATTTCCCTCATCTCCTGTTCGTTCACAAACATATTGGCTTCCAACTGGTTTGTCTGGGTTGAAGTTTCTACCATTATTTTATTTTCCTTATTTTCTTCTTTTCTTTTTTGATTTTTTTCAAACTAGAATTTTTCAAATTGCCACTATTTGATTTGTTATTTTTTTAATTTCAACTTTTGTATTGACGCACTCTGTCGCTAATTCTTTTAATTCTCTCAGCATTACCCCCAATTTATGTATTGTTGTTTGGGCGTTTATTCTCTTTGTCTCTTGGGTCTCTCCTGGAGAGTTTATCTCTCTCCCTCTTTTCTTCTCTACTTGATCTTTTTCATCTGTTTTGAGCCTCCTCTCCTCCGGTAGTGAATGTTGTATTTTGCCACTTTTAAGAAATGGTATAATTTCTCTTGACCTCGCACGTGTAGCCTACTTATTTATTTTATTTTCGTAATTGTGCTTATTCAGCACCTGTTTGTCCGGTCACTGCTCCACTTACACAGTACGTATGGCGCGATTGCAAAACAAATTAATTGTTCACTACTATCGTTGCTGCGTATCACGTCCGCACTCTATCGAACTCGAGCCGCGACTCATTTATAGTTACAAACTTAACTCAAAGATGAGGTCCGGGTCTGCAAATTTTTGTATTATAGTTTGCTCAGTCTCTTTGTAATTGAACTGAAAGTCTTCATTCACTTGTTCTTAACAACTTTGTGTTTTGTCATTTAGTGCATTTGTCAAGCAGCTGTGGTGTATGAAGTTGCACCTAAAAAACCTTATAGAAAAAGATGCGGAAATCTTTGTGCCCAAAATCTTGAAATATTGTCAAGCATTGCTTATATCAAATAATAACGTTTGGTGTATAAAACCACTGATATCAGTAATAAAAAACGTGACTAAAAAAACGTCTGCGTGGTAGGTCGTGTTTTTTATTAGCGTCAAGTGCTCAGGCATATTACAGCCCAGCTTATGTTTTTCCATGAGCAAAACTCTTACTAAGAGGTAATGTAGTGCTTTTGCCGCCCTAGTGTAGAGTTCTTAGATATTCTAAAAATGTGTGTAAAGTTCAGACGTTGTTAGAATTTGTAATGATTTTTAAAGTGCTTAAAAAACTTACTAACCACGTGTCTTACGTCAACAAAGCTCCCAGGAAAGTTGGGACGCTTTAAAGTCATGTGGTAGAACTGGTACTTCGGTCTAGATTAAAGCACTAGAGTGGACCCGTTGAGCCTAGGGACTTTTCTGTTTTATCGTCCAACATTCAACCAACACAGTAAAAGTTGTTTTTTTTTTTCAGTTGTTTTGACCTCAAATCTATTGTATTGAAGATGTTCCCGAGATGTCAAATCCCACGTTGAACACCAATTGTTACAGTTTAACTCTTTAAGAATAATTAGTGTTGATGGTGATAAAGCTTGGGATTGCCAAAGTAACTTCAAGCAACGCTGATGGTTGATTTTAGAGATACTTAAGCAATTCGTCCAGTATCTAAATGAGTTTTGGTTTACTGATAACAATTATGCCAGTTAAGTATTAATTTAGTCCATTTAGTGACTAGTTGCTTGTAGTGTTAAAACCGTAGCGTTTTGGACTGGCGGTTTAAAACTCATTTTTTTGGACCGATACTGAGTAAGAAAGTACTCAACTAAACAAGTTTTTTTTTATGCTCTCATTTTATACATACAACAAACTTAAACCAATATTTTTGCCAAACTAACCGTTGTTTTTAAAAACTACGTAAAATTAACCACAAAATCAGCTCAAGAATTGTCTTTGCAGTTAGCACTGGCAATACTTCAATTGGGCCATTTATTTGACAGCCAACGGACGTTGTTTAACGTTCTTCAACAAAGATTTTGCAAGCAATACTTTGCAGTATTCTTTTTTATGCTTTAAAGCAATTGCCAACATACAACCATCTACGTAGGAAACCCAGAAGTTACTACTAATTTTTATCAAAAGTGAAATTGCGACCATTAACGCCCAACGCATGGAATATTTGTAAAACAAAAAACCTTAACCCTAACAACTCTTCAAAGCCGAAAATTTCTATTAAAAACATATTTTTGTTTTTTAAATAAATATTTTTCAATTTTTTTCAAAACCATTTAGAATTTAGAAGAATGACAAAACCATCAGCTGACTGTTGCAATTTGGCAAAAATTAAACTACCATGCCTACTCTAAAAAAGAAGAAGAACGAACCATTTTCCAAAGACTGTCTCAACCTATTAGGTACGTATTTCTAAAAAATCCAAGAAAAAAGTAGCAGGCGCAAAGTTCTAAAATTATCCAAAAGCATTCCAATGGTTCTATATAGTAAAAAAAGTTGAAGTCTTGTTGCAAACAGATTGGCGTAGCATCAACTATAGTAGTGAATAACCGTATTTATCTACTTAGAGTAGTTGTGATTGAATTTTTTTTAGGAAATTTTTTTTTACTTCATGATATTTGGTGTTTACCTAGTAATTTTATGCTTGTATGGTTTCATTTGTAATTTTCAGTGACAAAAATTGCATACTTCTAGATCTTGTCCAAACCAGAAGTTATGAGCAACATTCGTCAGGGTAAAGTTAAGAAATGCATTGGCGGAGCCAGGTGGCAAACTGATTTATAGATGTGGTTATGGGGTTGCATGGTAACTTTAGATAAAATCGTATTACAGTCCAGTTTATCTTTTAGTTTACGGGTACTTGCCAATTACTAGAGTTGCTGCGTAAAAATTTGGTATTTATACCCTTTGCCAAACTTTTATTAGTTGGTCAATGCTTTGCATTCATTTTTAATGTTAAGTTTCTATTGTTGGAGTTGGTAATTTTGTCGGTAGAGTGGGTCTCAGGTTGTTAATGTAAAGTTTGACTAATGACCTCTAAAAGTTATATTATCAATAAGTTTTTGCTAAAGTAATAATTTGTTGTTCAACCCTTTTGCCCTACCTAGTAACACTGTCAGCTTTTTTGTTTCATACTTTTTCTTTTTTGCTTGTTGCGGATATTGTCGCTTTTAGTTTTAGTACACAGTTTGTCTTTGTCTGGCTTGTTGCAAACACAATATTTTGCTCAAAGTTTTCCGTATTACAGCGTTTGTTCTGCAAATGCAGTAGAACATTGTTTGTCAAGCCATTGCTCTTTTAATGCTTTTATTTTTAATTTTGCGTACCTACGTTGCACCGGATTGACCTACAAATGGTAAGTGGTGTAGTGTTTGAGTTTTTACCGTTGTTAGCCAACTGGTGGTGTTTATCATGGCTATCTCATATCTATTTCCCGTTTGTGTTGTGTTTTAGTTGTCTTATAATCTTTTGTTGAACTTCTGTAGTACTTAGTTATGATGTTTATTTATTTATTTATTTAAACATATGTCATTCTACCTTTCGGTGTATGGCTTTTTACATTATTTCGTTTGATATAGTTCTCTCCATTTTTCACTGTCCAGAGTTGTTTGTTTGATTTCGTCCCACGATATTCCTTTTCTTTCCGCTTCTTCTTTTACATTGTCGTTCCAGGTTTTTCTCGGTCTTCCTTGGGGGTTTTTTTCCAATTTTTTTGTTTCATATATTCTTTTCGTTATTCGCGTATCTTTCATTCGGCATACATGTCCAAACTATTTTAGTTGTCCCTCCATTATTTTTTTTATTTATGGGTTCTATTTGTAAGTTTTGTCTGTGTTCATCGTTTCTTATTCTGTCTCTTTTTGTTTTATTTTTTATCTTTCTTAGGAATCTCATTTCTGTTGCATTTATTCTCGTTTTGTGTTTTTTTGACAATGTCCATGTTTCGCTGGAATACATTATTGTTGGTCTTATTACCTTCTTTACTATATCTGTTTTTATGTTCTTTGGTATTTCTTCTCTTCCAAAAAATGTATTTTTCATCATGTTGAATATTTTACCGGTTTTTCCCATTCTTTCATTTATTTCGTTGTCTATCTTTCCCTTTATTGTTAATTATCGGTCCTAAGTACTTAAAGTTTTCAACTTGTTCAATCTTTTTTCCATGTAGTGTTATTCTATGGGTTTTGTTTTTTTTTTATATTATCATTGTTTTGGATTTGTCTATGTTGATTTTCATGTTTATTTTTGTTAATTCCATGTCTATTATGTTGATTTGTGTTGTAAATCTTCCTCCGTTTTCGCCATTATTGCCATATCGTCTGCAAATAGTAATTCCATAATCTTTGTTGCTTCCATCTTCCGATATCCTACTTTTAGAGTCTTCATACTTTTCTTTGCTTTTTTTATGGCTTCATCTAACACTATTGTAAATAGTATTGGACTCAGTAAACACCCTTGTTTTAGCCCGATCTTGGTTTCAAACTCTTGAGATTTTTTATTGTTGGTTTTAACAATAGTCATATTTTCTTTGTATAAAGCTTTTAATAGATTTATAAATTTTGAGTGCTTCTATCTCTTCTGAATTCGCATTGTGTGTTTTCTATGGTATCTTCAATCTTGTCTCTTATTTTTATTTTTATTATTCTTGCTAGATTTTTTTCCGGTACACTACTGATCGTGATTCCTATGTAGTTATTGCAGTTTCTTTTATCTTCTTTCTTGTATATAGGTAGTATTATTCCCATATTCCATTCTGCTGGTTTTTAAGTGTTTTTAGCTATGTCATTGAGTAGTTCTGTTAAGTGTTCTATTTTTTCCTTACCCATGTATTTGATCATTTCCGGTGTTATGTAGTCTATGCCTGGTGCTTTTCCTATTTTTAGTTTCTTTATGGCGTCTATAACTTTTTCTTTCTATATTTCCTCAATTTCTGGCATGTCAGTATCATCTTCTTCATGTTCCTCCGGGCTTAAATTTTCTGCTTCTGTCAGTTCTTTAAAATATTCTCTCCACCTTTCCATTATTTTATCCTCTTCTGTGGTTATATTTCCTTTCTTGTCTTTTATGTTCATTATATTGTATTCTTTCTTCCTTTTCATCTGTTTTAGTGTTCCATAGAATAGTTTTTGGTTGTCTCTATAGTTTCCCGCCATCTTTTTACCGAATTGATTCCATGATTCTTTTTTAGCTTTTTGGACCTCATTATTTACTTCCTTTCTTTTAATTTTGTATTCTTTATAGTCTTTTTCCTTTTTTGTACTAATGTATTTTTTCCATTTTTCTTTTTTCTCTTTAATTTTTTATTTTATTTTATTTGTCCACCATTCAGTTTTTTTATTATGTTTGTTCTCTATTTTTGCTGTTCCACTGCTTTCTTTTGCTGCTTCTAGAATGGTGTTCTTGAATGTTTCCCATTTTTCTTCTACTTGCTTTGTTTCTCTAATTTTACTACATTTCTTTTTTACTATCTCTTGGAATCTATCTTTGTATTTTTTTTCTTTAAGTTTGTAACTTTTTATTTTCTCTTTTACCTTCTTTCTTCTCTTATCTGTTTTTTCTTACATTTTTCTCAAGTCTATTTTTACTAGGTAATGGTCGCTTCGATTTCTGCCTCTCTTGTTACTTTTACATTTATGACATTTTTCCATTTTTGTTTGCTTATTATAAAGTAGTCTATTATTGATTTTTCGTTTCTAGTCGGTTCTTCTCTCGTAAATTTATGTATCCTTTTGTGTTCAAATGTTGTGTTTGTTATAATAAGGTTGTTTTCCACGCTCAGTTCTATAATTCTTTCCCCATTATTGTTTCTAGATTCTTCTCCCCATTTTCCCATGTATTCTTCTATTCCTGCAATTTGGTTTCCAACTCGTCCGTTTAAGTCTCCCATGATTTTTACAATTTCCAGTCCTTCATATATTTCATTCTGTAACTTTTCAAAGAATTCATCTTTATCTTCCTTTTTAGCATTTTCGTTTTCTCCATAGGTTGTTATTATAGTCCATATTTCTTTCCATATAGCTTTATTTCTACTGACAAGATTTTTTTGCTTATGTATCTTTCTTTCGTAATGTCTTTTATTTTGTTTGGTGCTATTATTATACCAACTCCCCCTTTTGCTCTTTCTTTTTCATCTACTCCTGACCAGAACATCCAGTATCCTTTGTGTATTTTTCTTAGTCCTTTTTCTTTCTTTTTTGTTTCTGTAATTCCTAAAATTTCTATTTTATGTTTTATCATTTCTGCTACCAACTCTTCCTCTTTGCCCTTTATGCTTCGTATATTCCATGTACCCAGTCTATTTTTTTTGATTTTTTCACTTTTTGTACTCATTTTCCCTTTTGACGCCGCTTGTTCTTTTTTGTCTTATCTTTTTGTGGCCCCCTTTTCTAGTTCATTTCATTCATAAAGTTCCTCATTAATTATTAATTTTCTGTATCCAATTTTAACTTTTTTTCCCTTTTTCTTCTTCTCTCTTGCAATGTTTCTAATTTCTCTCTGTATTTTTCTTTCTTTCCATGTGAGATCATTGTCTATGTATGTATTTGTATTTTTTAGTTTACTTTTGGCTATCATGATCCTTTTTTTCTGTTCCCAGTTTGATATTTCCAATTTGATGATTTCGTTCTCTGTATTTTTGTTTAGCCATGTTATTTTCTTAATGTCTACTTTTACTTGTAGCTTTTCTTTCATCCATTGTTTAATCTCTCCTTCTGTATTCTCTGTTAAATTCAAGCCTTTTATTATAATGTTGTTTATATTCTTTATTTTTTCTTCTCTTTCAATTTTTTGTTCAATATTTTCTATTCTATCTGTTAGGCTTTTCACTTCTGTTTTCCAGATTTCTTTTTTTTCTCCATTTCTACTTTTATTGACCTTATCTCTTGTTTTATTTCATTCATATTTTCATCCATTTTATTCATCATTGTTTGGACCATTTTCTTTAATTCCTCCATCTCTTTTGTGTCTGTATAAATCTCTTCTGCTTCCTTATTTTTTTTCTTTCTTACTCAATTCTTTTTCTCCTCTTATCTTTTGATCTGGTGATCTAATGTTTTTTTTACTTCTGTTAAATATATTATGGCTTTCTTATTTTTCTATTTTTCTTGTTCTTTTATTCATTTCTTTGTTTTTTTTTTGTATTTTAATTCAATTATGTTAATTTAACGTAAATATAAATATAAATGCGGACGCCTCTGTTTCCTTTTCCTCGTTGCGCGTGGCGCGACTTTGTGCCGTACCACTCGCACCTGTCACCTTCTACCGTACCCACTTGCTATATGTCGTCCTCTCTTCTTCACCGCTTGGAATTTAATGTTGTTATCGCTGTTTTTTGTCACTGTTTCACTTTTCTTTATTACACCACTGCACACTTTTAATTTATATTTTCTATTTTATTTATGCACTTTTGGCTTTAGTGATAAGTTCCGATATTACAAAGTGGTTATCGACTGTGACCAAAATACGTCAATACGTGATGCTCTCTCTACTGCTAAAAATAGTTATGATGTTATGTAGCAAAAATATCTTGTTCTCATTCATACAAAAAAAAATCAATAATGGTATAATTGCAATTACTCATCAATAAACTATGATCCTTACAATAACCTTGACTGGAAAACTACCAACGGTAAATTATATCAATTAACAATAATTACCAATCCGTGTTACTGAATGGAAATTACTCGTGCACAAAAAAAACCAAAGATCCGTATTGTTTATTTGTGGGCAAAAAGCTTCTTCTACTGTGACTCACCCGCCCCAGTGTTAGTGATCAAATTTTTTTTTGTTTCTCTCACCTCTTGTATGTTTGTACATAAATATCAAAAAATTGTTTAACAATAAACTTCTTAATAACTAACTTTGGAATGGGTAGAAAAGAATTAAGTTTAATTTGTGCGGAAGTAACTTCTTCTACTGCAATCTTCCCACCCGCCCAAGTGTTATACTGCGTACATACTTGCAACAATCTGCCGTACCGCAACACCGTCGCGTAACATCGTCGCGTACCATCACTCCGCAACACAACTGCGTACCGCAACATCGTCGCGTATCATTTTCTTTGATCCGACGGCAGAAAACCGACAAGCAATGGGACGCTGTTGCGGGGTGATGTTGCGCGAGGATGTTACGCGACGATGTTGCAGTACGGCAGATTGTTGCAAGTGTGTACGCAGTATTAGTCTTCAAAAAATCTTGTTTCTCTCACCACTTGTGTGCTCTCTTGTTAACTAACGATTAGGTGGGTTGGCGGAAACTTAGTTTAATTTGTGAGCAAGTAGCTATTTCTACAGTGCACATCTCCGTCAGGCAACAAACAAACACAAATACCCAAGAAAATGTTTTGTTTCCAAGCGGACACCCATCGGCCGGAGGCTCTAACTACTGCATTTCTTCCTCTTTCGGTCGTTTCCCGACCGAAGGAGCGGTGACAAATAGAGACCAACGTAAGGCATACAAAAGCACATGTCTCTATGACCACAAAGTACCCCTAGAGAAATAGAGGACACCGACAAAGATATTTACAAAGTTAGTCAAACTAACAAGAAAAAAAATACAAAAAAAAAGAAAATGGACAAAGAAAAAATGAAAAACGACAAGAAGTAGAAAGAGCAGTTTATAAAAACGCAAAATATTGTACTGGTAAAGATTGCAACTTTTTTGCAAACCTTAACAACACACCAAAAGAATTAAAGATACACACCCAAACCATCTAGCTTTGGCGGAAAGCCATATGAAGATCCAGAAACATTCTTCAAGGTTGTCAAACTATATTTCCAAAATCAGAAAATTCTCAGAGATGGCCTATTATAAAGTATTGACTCAATAACTCCAAAGAACAAGCAAATCTTTCAAAAATTGATACTCAGAAGAAACTGGCCTAAACTAAAACTTGTCAGAATGGTTAGCCAACTAACCACTTTTCTTTACAAACTAAGAGTTACCTTTGACGTCAGGCCGCTTTATATTGCAGAGTGTACCCATACTACATTGAGAAGGTCATGATCAACCAACACCTTTACAACTTTTCTGAAACCTCGAATGCAGCAGTCGCTGGACGTTATTATTTCTGAAACTTTTAAAAAATTGGTACAAACCGCTATTCGAGCAAAAACTAATTGAACCCGACGCAATTTTTTTTAGCCTGGTCCAAATCCATCAACGGCGGTAAACACTCTTGTTACTTTTACCCGGAAAACAAGTAGAAAGCTAGACCAAAAAGCAAAAAATGCCCGATTCAACTCAACAGCAACAGAAACCGCCAAAGAAAAATAAAACAAAACACAAAAAAAAAACAGCTTTTTATGACAAAATCATCTACAGCAAAACACAAAACACGGATAGATAAAATAAGACTAGTAGGAACATTAATTCTACTTTGCATCACAGTCAGTGACTATCCAAAAAATCCAAATCAGAACCTTGATAGATTTGAGGCAAGCCAAATCTAAGGTTTGCCTACCCAAAACAGAACTAACTACCGGACAAACCAGACAAGTCAACCCAAAAACCGCAATAAGTAAATGCAAACGTCAAGATTGGCAACCAATGTTAGGTCATTTTCTTCTTTGTCATATTTAGTCTGAAAAACGACGCAATACTAGGCAATCATTGGCTAAAGAACAAAAAGTTAGTATCAACTATTCCGGGCAATAAGTGCACTACGGAAAAGATTGTCGGTCTACTATATATTGGTCACAACAACAACAAAACCTGGTTCTAGCAACAAACAAAAAATGAGATTTCCATCAATTTGTTTCCAAATCAAGCCCAATTGACAAACCTACTCTAAAAATTCCTCACCATATTTAATGACAACATCGTTTTAACACCTACCAAATTGATCTAGTAAACATAATTCTGGTACAAACTCCCAGATACACTTATAATGCTTACTAAAAAGCCTAAATTTTTACAAGGATCCACAAACTACAAAATAATTTAAAAAGACAGCATCAGCTACAGCGTCCCGGAAGTGTTGTTTAACAAGAAAAATGGCAAGCCCAGATTTTTCATAAATTACAAGAAGGTAAATGTAAGCAGCACTTACATAAAATCCAGAAAACTTTAAAGGATTTTGGAAATGCCCAAGTTTTTAACAAACTTGATTTAACAATTAAATACTGGAAAATACTAATCAAAGAAAGCCATAAAAAGATTGAAAGCACTTACCAAAAATACATGTCAAGGGTGCTAGATGGACTGCTGAGTACCATATTCCTGGTACTAAAACGGTTGCAGGAATACGGATTAAAATGTAATTTATAGAAAAACAAAATTTACGCTTACTGTAAAACATACTCCCCTTTGACAAACTAATAGATTTTACCGTTGATCCAAAAACACCAGGAATGTTTAGCAGACCCAGATAACCTTAGAAATACAAAGGGTATTGCTTAGGTAATCACGGTAAACTGCTCTGCACCTCTGCCAGCTGGAAATATCTTTTTGTACCACCAAAGGCAAAACAAGAAGTTTTTAAGTTACTATAACACCGACACTGCAGGCCATCTCCGACAAGATAATACCCATAAGCCAATTTTATAATCATACCATTGGCCTAGAGTTAGAACTTGAAAGCTCATATCCGCCGCTTCCTAACGTGCTCCCGCACTACTTCTGGCTCCCTACAACCAAATACCTTGTTAAAGTTGCAATCTACATCAAAACTTTAGAAACGCATGGTGATAGATTATACAAAATTCTTTAACACTACCTGATCAGGAAACAAGGTGGCTTTTATCATTATGGATGTGCCACAGCCTTCAGCTAAGCTAAGCGCAACAATTATTTAGTGCACAGATAAGGATACCAAAAGATCTTCTTCTCGGACAATAGCCCGCAATTTTAAAGCTCAACTTTTAAAATATTATGCAAAAATGAAAGGTTAAACAGCATACCACCGTTACTTACCATCCACAAGCAAATTTTAGTCTTTAGTTTTACGCAAAACTGAAGAAATTAATTTGATCATTGATAGAGAAACACCCAAAAAATCATTGGAACAAGCTGTTACCACTTGCGGTCTAGCACAAAAACCGCAGCACCGATGCCGCCAACAAAATGATATCAAGTGAGCTATTATTTGGCTACAACCTGACAAAGCCCGGAAGCTAGGATGCCTCAACCAAGCAATTACTTAATCAAGATCAAAAATAACAAAAAGTAAAACATCGCCAGGCTTTATACCAAAAAAAACATTATCCGCCAATGTACGGAGCCAAAGGCTTTGCAAACAAATGGATGAGCACTAAGCAAATCATTACCACAGCAAGCCACAACTGCTATTGTGTGAAAGATCAACCATACAGAGCTCTCCCCAAACTCTATCTGTCAAGTTAGTTGAAGGAATTGATACCAAATAAGAAAAAAAGCTTCTCGTTAGCTTTTGTTTAGCAAATCACTATTGAGCCGTGGGAAAAGCTTATAGATGACTACGGTTCCGTATAAAAAACCTATTTTTTGACCAAAAAAGTTAATTATTTATAAACCGTCACCAAACAAACGTACAGGAAATTTGCGAGTTAAATGATTGTGTAACAGTAAAGTGTAAAGTGCTACCGGAAATGTCAGACACCCAAAAAACAATTGTTGATGACCTTATGAGAACCTCTGCAAGACTTTGAATCACTCACAACTCTAAAGCAATGGACTTTGCTATGAAATGGCTAATGAGGCAGCTATTAATACGCAGCACTTCTTTCCCGAGCTGTGAAAGCGGCCCAGCACACATCTCACAAAGTAAAACTCAGAACGCTCAAAGATATTACACCACCCGCCCTCGCTGCTGCATTTCAGAATAATCGCTTGAGCGGACATTCCGCCATCGCAACCCCTGGTTGCATCTAGAGGCTTCGACCAGTCGGTCTATGCTACCATAGACAAACACACAGACACAGGTCTCAAGGCCACTCTACACCCGGAAACCCTTTCTGAAAAGTCGCCCAAGACCCAGTGCACATCTTTGCCTAGCACCAATCAAACACAAATAACCGATAAAGTCTTTCGTTTTTGGGCGGAGTCGATGCAACCACTGCATTGTCTTTGGGGCGTTGCTTTCTCCGCCGGTCCTCTCCAGACTGAGAAATCAGTGACAACTTTTTAAACACCACTCCAATCTTCAATATATTGCACCAAGTTTATTGAAGAGAGAAATATTGTTGTAGTCCCAAAAGTAACGTCCAAGATGATGAACATCACTTTTCCACCTCCAAGGAGTTTTTTGACTAGCATTTCTTATGCGTCCGCGCAGTTTTGCTCACAATAACGCTTTAAAGTTTATCTTGAATACTGCAACTAATGCTTTTTGTATGCTTACTTGTAACTGACTACATTCACCAACGCATCAATGGCAAGCCAGTTCAAGATATTTATAAAAAAACATTTTTGCAAACATTGTAAACTCGCACTTCATCCTTTAAGGCCATATTTACTACATCAACACATAATTACATTTACCAAATCTTTTAGATTCTTTTTTGCTATTTCTGAATGAAGTTTATACAACTCACTCAATAAAAACAAAATGAATCACACTAAATATTTAAACTGCCAACAGCTAAAAAAATCTATTATTTGAGCAGCTTGGCTCAATGCTGAATACTTAAACTAAACTTGAAAACGTTTAGAATAATTAGAAATTATCAAATTTTAATAATAATATTTTTTAAAGCTTATTTTAAAATGTTAGCAACTCACTTCACTTTGTTAAAATAACAAAGAGCGGTCAACAAAATAATGATATATTATTAAAAAATAGATTTAGTTAAAGCCATCAAAACAAGAGTTTACAATAGATATTATATAAAATATTATTAAATAAATTATACAAAAAAAGAAAATTCAGCAGACAATATCCAATTATTTCCCACAGGTGCACACAATTGATTCTCCCTATTTGATCAAACATCGCTTATCTTCATCTTCAATTATCCTACACCGGTTATTATTAAATCTGAAATTTCTTTTTTCCTTCAATTATCTTTTCGCGTAGTCATCAGTCGTATGGGATTTTTATCGTCCTTTCAACCCCACACCCACATACAAAAAATGTATCATCCCTCTCGTAAACTCACGCCACATTTGCTGGACGATTACCGTTCCCGAATGTCGCGTCCGGACTGTTTTCGAGGGACTTGCTACTCCTCTTCCACCCCATACATAACATAACGTTCTCAGGGTTGACGGCAGCGCCCGATTACATCATATCTGTCCGCAATGATTCCGTGCGTTGTGCGTGGGACGTTTAAGTGTCCCCTCGGAACCGTTTTTTTTGCTGCGCTTGAGAGGTCCCCTGTAAAAATTTATTATTTTCCAACCGCAATAAATTGAAATTGTTTATGGAGTAATCCACGCGAGCATAAATCTAGTAATAGGAGAAAGTTTTTTTAAATAAAATTCATATTATAAAGAATTGCGATGCTCTATTAGGGTTTTATAAGATTTGGAATATTCACAATTCACTCTGAATCGTTTAACGTCTTATAACAGCCTGGTTTACTTTATAAAGGCCATGTCAAGATATTTTAAAGCCATATAAGTACTTGAGTCGATTACACTTTGAATATTATTTAATGTTATTATAAATCATTTGCTGGGGTGGGTTAAGCATGTAAATGTTATAGGATTATATTATAAATGACATTTATATTCAAGAAACAAACTTAATGTAATATTTTAGACACATTAATTAAATAATAAAACATGAAGCGTTTTTAATATAATAATTTATTAAATATATACTTAAAACTTTATATAAATTAAAACAAAAAATATGTAATTGTCTTTTAGCAACAGTTGGAAATTAATACTTAAAACACAAAATTATAAAAAACAAAATTTTTAGGCTTGCTATTACTACCAAGAGTTGAGAAGTGGTAACGCAATGCCCTCTATTACAAATACGTTTAACTGTATGTGTGTGTAATTTACATAAAGTACAGTTACATAGGTATCATTTATTAAATTTAAATAGTTTTTGTGGTTAAAATTATACAAGTTGCCAAACGTTAAGTTTGAATTTGTTGCCAAGTAAAAGCAACGCTATTGTCTTGTAATACGTCTGTTATGTGTTGTCTCCAACGGTCGGGGCTTACAACGCAACAATGAGTAAAATGCCATAAATTGGTTGTGGTTTTAGAGGGTGTTGGATCGTCATAGTTCATGAGCAATCATATAGCTACTTGTTGTTTAGCTTTTTAACCCGAGCCATCACCAGCTTCTTGCTTCGCATTCTTTGGCATTTGCTTGCTTTAAATACCGTTGCTTCTTGGTTTGTTGCATGCGGTAGTTCTAATTTTTGAGTTTTTTCTGAGGTGCATTTTAATTTTCCGGTTTGGCTAGGTTTTGTCCCAACAATAACTTGCTTAAAGTTTGTCTTTTTGCCGTGTTTGTTCTGTGGTTGCATTAAACACGGCTAGGGTTACAAGATTATCTTGTTGTTAGTTGGGCTGTTCCTTCCTTAGGACTCAATTTTTCTTTAAAATTTCCGCATGCCTCCGTGGAGTAGTGCTTGACTTAGGTTTACAGAATAGTGGAGATTCTTTTTTAGGTTTTTGTTTGATAATTTTTTGCTAAATTTATGCGGTTACTACCAGTTAGTCGTAGCTGGCGTTTGTCCTGATAACTATGACATGTTTTGTTCCCCCAGTTTATACCCCTTCTTTTTCTTCACGTGCCATCTCCTACTCGGAGGTTAGCTATCATCGTGGCTATTCTGATCTTTAAAACAGCAGCTCGGAAAAGATCTTTAGAGATGCAGCCAGTCTTTTAGGTTCCGCATCCACGACATTCTGCGTCCTTCCACTCTTCTTTTGTTTGCTATTTTCCCTTGCATAATCAGCTGCAGTACATTATATTTATCCCCTCGCATGGTATGTCCCAAATATTTCAGCTTTTTGATCTCTATCATGTGAAGGATTTCTGGGTTTTTTCCCATTTTTGTGAGGTCCTTGGCATTAGGGGTTTTGTCCGTTCATGAGATCTTCAGGACTCTCCGATACGTCCACATTTCAAAAGCTTGGAGTTGTTGGTTCAGTGTCCATGCTTCCATACCATACAGTATAATTAGAAATATGTAGCATTTTAGATCGCGATTACAGAAGAGATCACTCATTTTGAAGAAGGCAGTTCTAGCCATCTCTATTCTGGACTTGATTTTTACTGTCTGTTTGTTTATATTTGTTATCTACTTACCTAGGTATTTGTACTTGGTTACCTTTTGTATATAGGTGTTATCAATAAAAAGATTTGCGTTAAGTGGTATACGTGCTTTTGAGATGGTTTATACTCCAAATCTGTTCTTTTTAGGTACTCAGGGTAGTCTAATCTTTTTTGCCATCCTCTAATGATATTATGAGTTTATCAACACTCTTTTTGAGTGCGTCGGACTAATGCGGCTAAGGTTTCCGCTTCAAACAAGCACAGTTTAGCTCCACGCGAGTTCTAGACTGACATGTTAGGTTATGGTCAGACTATTGATAGCAATAGTTGCTAACATTCTAAACCTGGTTTTAGACAGGTTAGCATCAGTGGTAAATCCAAAATAGTTTTAATCCTTTTAAACACACAAAAAGTTTCTGGGTGTCTTGTAGTTCAATAAAAGGGACTGCAAATTTTGAACTGCCCAAGATCATACTCCCAAAGCCAGCTGCACAATCCTAAGAAACTTTGCATCTGTTTCTTGTTTTGGGATGGCATCTTTATCAGTGTTAACCAGTGTGTTAACAGATATTTCTATTTGGCACGGATTTGGTGCTTAAGTATTTAACCAAATGCTTGCCAAATTAATATTCTTGGAACAGTTTTAATACTAAGCGAAAGTACACCAGATATTTGTGATAATCTTTAAATCATTTTTGGAAAATTGTGACACCATTTTAAAGTGGTAGGTACCACCGTCGAGAACGGCACAAGCGGTTAAGTGAAACTTTTGTTTATCTTTAGATCAATTTTATTAAAAGTGTTGGTAACTTCAAAATTTTCAAAGATCTCCTAAATTTTTTGTAATGGAGTATTTTTCTTCCGGATAGCCTTATTAAGGTCGCAGTTTTAGTTTTACCACGGAAACACAATACCTAGAAATGCATTGGGTAATAATGCCCTTGCTAAGTAGTTTGCTTACATGCTTCAAGATGTATTGTTTTATTGTAGGTGTAGTTGTGTGCGTACCGTCCTCTCAAAAGACTGTTCTAAATTCCTGGACTAGCCGTTCAAAATTTGCAGTATCCAAAAAAGTTGCTTAATCGGGTTGTGCAAGGCGAGTATTTGTGTTTTTGGTGGTACACAATATACCATAAAGCATTGGGGTTGACCGAAGTGTATGTATTAGACAAAATAATTCATGGTAGCCTGGTAGTTTATCATTTATTTTTTCAGTGTTAGCGTAACTAGTAAGAAAACTGTGTTAGTCTGATGGTTTGTAAGAAAACCGTAAAGAACTTGCAAGATGGTCATAATCAACAATTTAGATTTTGGTAGATGCAACAAGTAAAATTGTGGCTAGCCCCTGAGTCAACTAACGCTTTTACCTTTTTTCAGTTTTGGTTATAGAAATTCTTCACTGCTCTTACACTAAACGGTGGTCCTTTTTTGACGCTATTTATTTACAAATTGTTTGTTGATAGCCAAAGAGGCTTTACGCTTGATTCCTGATTTGTCCATTTCCCAAACTCAGGGTGTTGCGGTTAGTTTTAAGTAATTTGATTTTGTTTCCAGTTCCAATTTGCACGCAAACAATACAAACCTAAATAACAATTACTTGAAGAGACAGACAGGGTAGCAAGCTAAGCCAATCCGCAATTATATTTGAAACTCAATCGCACTTCTCTATCATTATCATATTGCATTGATGCATAAGTAACTATTACAATCAATTATCAGTTATCTCATTATAAATCCATCATGACCCAATTTTAAATATAGTATTTACACATATTTTCATTAAAACATAATGCTGGATAACTAGCTAAGTTGATCCCAATAGCTTTAGATTTTTAAGGTGTCTTGTACTGGCTAGGTTACTACTGCCATTTTAAAGTAGCCTAGTATGCAGAGCAATACTTGCTACCAAGAAGCAAACAAATACCTTTGCTATTGTACACTGCCACCTTGAGGGCTACACAAAAGTTGTAGACTTTATCTCGTACATTGCAGTGCGGACAAAAATAACCAAATTTAGTCAGACTGATAAAAAAGACAAAAAACTGGCCTTATTGTGGTCACCCAGAATAAGCCGTATAACTTTAAAACCGGTCTACACCGTCCTCACCTGTTTTGTTTTTACAATAAAAAACCTACGCAAAAAAAGCACACTAGACAAAATAACAAGTAACTTAACCCGGTAGAGTCTTAAACGCGACTAATACAATCTCTATCGTTATGTACAGCAAAGGTTCCGTTGTCTTAAACTTTCTATAAACAAAACGTCTCTCAAAATGAGAATATAAATTTTTTATTTTGAAAAGGTTTGCCATAAAAAAAACAAAACATTTTTAAATACTGAACTGTTTCCGTTCTTAACAATAATGATTAGCAAACCGCACCTCAAATGCAAAACCTAGACAACTTTTTCGTAGATAAATTACGGATCAAATTTAGATTTTCAAAGTAACCCACGCATAACTTGCAACCCTAAAACTAACCAATTACAAGCGGACAACCGATATAAAACCAGCCAATTATAACATTCTTTACGTAAACTTGCAACACGATTCCTATCGTAAACAACTACCTATTAGCACTCTAAAATAGTTAAGTGACTTACAACTAGAACTCAATCCGACAATTGCTTTCCACTTTGATTATTGTCTGCGACCTCGCTACGTCTAATCTAGATTTTGCACTACTACTTGCTCAAAAGTTGTCTTCTATCCTTTTTAGCATTGCACACCCCACCAAAGAAAACATTTAGTACGGCCACTGTAGATGGCTTTAAGCTTCTTTACGTCGTCGACTTCTGTTTGTATAAAAAATGTTATTTTTACATAAACTCTCACTAAATCATTTTAAAAGCCACATTACCGCTTTTGGACTTAGACCGACCTCTTATGCCAACCTTTGTGGAAACTTGCTAGTAACATCTTTAAACGTTAGTAATCATTACATTAGAAGGAAACATGCTGATATCCATTCACCAACAGCTGAACGGATGAGCAAATTTCTTCAGTTTATAATTTTGAACAAGTAGTTTAAATTGCAATTAAAAGCATACCTTCCCAAACATTTGTTATCAAAATAGTTAATATTGTTTGTCTTTTTATACGTCAATACTCACTTTGTTAGAAAAGTAAATACTGATGACCAACACGTGTGTGGGTAGGCAAATTACTTCAGTCAACAGAATAAAGAACAAAAAAATAATCTACAGATTAGAGTTCAAAAACCGTAAGCTGTCCACAACTGTAAAGATGAAAAAACCTACATTGACCCTATTCAAGAAAAAAAAATACAGATTCCTACGCGTTATTCTATTAGGTAAAAGTGAAGAAAAGAAAAGAATTGGAAATAAAAATAAAAAGAGTCATACGCAAGAATCTGCTTGGCATGATAAAGAGAAAAAATTCAAATTAAAATGCCTTGCTTAAAAGTTTGTAATCATAAGATTAGATATTTGTTCTCTTTAAACATCAGTAGTCACTAGAAAAAAAGATAATAATATCAAATCTCTTGATGACCAACACTTGAGCAGGAAGAAATTTACTTTATAAAAATTTATTATTACAAACAAGTAATTCGACTGTAATGCTTAGTCTGTCTTTCCAAATATCTGTTATTAAAAGATTGAATATTTGTTGTCTTTTCATATGTAAATAGTCAGTATCAGATAATTATTTCTAATCACTTGATAACACTTGGTCGGACAGGGAAGTTACTCAGTTTAGGATTTATTGGCAAGGCGTTTACCTATCCAAGTGTTTCTATCAAGAGATTGTATATTATTCGTCTCCGCAAAAGTTGTAGTCATTATGTAAGAAAAGAAGGTGATATCTAATCACACCGTGGGAAAAGAGGAACAAATAGTTGACGCAGTTCTTGATGAACCATGAGTCAGCGTTAGGCAACTTTCCGCCCGTGTACAACTATCAAAAAATTTACTCATATCATTATTAAAAACTACATCACCTACAACCAGGCAATGCAGCACAACCACTTGCGTTTTCTCAACGGTTTCTTGAACGACATCAACAAGATCCTAACTTTTTTAGTTAAATATTGTGGAGCAATAAATCTGTGTTCACACGAGAGATAGCATTAACATAATGAGCATATATGGTAATTAGGAAATCCGTACGCAAATAGGGTTCAAGCTTAGCAACAAAGATTTTTAGTTAACACATGGTGTGAGGTTTTTAATGGGCAACTACTGCAAATTGAAATCATACCATCTTTTTTAAATTCTGGTTTACACGCTGAATTTCTTGAAAATCAGATGGAAAATTTGTTGTATAACAATGTCCTTCTTGCCTCTTGCAATATGTAGTTTGGTGGCTTAACAATAATTTTAATGATAAATTGATTGGTAGAAGAGGTCCAATGAACTGGCCTGCAAGATCTCTCAATCTAAATCTATTAGACTTTTATCTGTGGGGACACATAAAACAACGTGGAGCAGCTACTAGAGAGAATTGCAAATGCTGCATTGCACATTTAAAGCACAACAAATTTTGAAGCAATTTATCATTCTCTTTTAGTGCGTTGTGACAAAAAAGTTATTTAGATTTTTTGGTTGAAATTAAAAAAAGAACCTAAAGTTTTATTTTTTGCATCCAGTTAGAAAATAACCTGTATTATGTGTTACGCATACTATGAATTAAATGTTTAAGTTATATGTGGGCAATTCCATTTCAAACGGACCAGAGCTAGGGGGGGGGGGGTGCGTTGAGAAACTTGCTTAGGTATTTTTTTTTAGTTTTTATAACTTATTAGTAGTCCTTTGATCGGTATATGAGGGTATAAAACTCATAAAAAAAGCCATAAAACCATGTTTTTGTTCTCAGTGGGCTGGGCAAAAAGGAGCATTTTTTAAATTTTTTTTAAACGGTAAAGTTGACGTGTTTTGATGTAAATTAATTAGAAAATATAAATTTGTTTTGTGTATTTGGGTTTTAAGCGTCTAAAACTCAAAAAAACTGCAAAAATAAGCCTATTTTTCAACATAAACTTTTACAAATGCACATTTAACAGTTTTCAGAGAAACTATACACCAAATATTATTAAAAAATTTAGTTTTGCAAACAATTCTACATAGAAAATAGTCAGTGTCGTGCTTATCTGGCAAAGAAAAATCCATCTAGAAAAAAAAATTTGTTCAAAACTTAATTAAATTTTTTTTTTTTTTTTTTTTTTAAAGATTATTTGGATTAAATTTTTTTAAGTTGATTTCAAAAGTTTAACATAGACATTTTTTGTTGCTTGAACCAATTTTTGGCCATTTTACTCTTTGTTTGATAGTTTTTGCGCCTGCGGCACAAATTTAGACTCGATCTATCGGCGCAAAAATTTAAAAATATTATTATTATTGGCATTCAAACATAAATCTGCCTGCCACTTGTTAAAATTTGTTAAAAAAAAGTTTTAAACCACACCCTAGTGTGTTTATAATATTTTTTGTAAATAAAAAAAAATAATAAATTTTTAACGCATTTTTTGCATAAAAAATTTGTAAACATTTTTTTCTAGATGGACTTTTCTATAGACAATGAGTACAACACTGACAATTTTCTATGTAAAATTGTCCCCAGAATTCAAATTTTTAATAATATTTGGTGTATTGTTCCTTTGAGCGCGGCTAAACGTGCATTTGTAAGAGTTTATGTTAAAGAATAGGCCTACTTTGCAGATTTTTTGAGTTTTAGACGCTTAAAACCCAAATACACAGAACAAATTTATATTTTTCAATTAATTTACATCAAAATACGTCAACTATGGCGGTTAAAAATAATTTAAAAAATGCTCCTTTTTGCACAGCCCACTAAGAACAAAAACATGGTTTTATGGCTTTTGCGGCTTATAGACAGGAAATAAACATGAAATGGCGCCAGATTTGGATTCTAGGGAAAATTTCTGATTGGTTTCATTAGTAAATTTATTTTTTTGAGTTAAAATTGCGGTTTTTAAACAAAAAATGTGATTAAGTTAAAAAACGTCAAAAAAACTTTAAAAAATTGTAGAATTTTTTTTTATAGGTTTCATACTCTCATATATCGATCAAAAGACTACTAATAAGTTATAGAAACTAAAAAAAAATACATAAGCAAGTTTCTCAATGCACCCCCCCCCCCCCTAGCTCTGGTCCGTTTGAAATGGTATTGCCCATGTACAATAATGTTTAAACAAGAATAGAGTGATTTTATAGTCGCAGTAGAACTATCAATGAGAATGGCACCTGGTCGTACTCTGTCAGTCTATAGAATTTCTTATAAAAAGATTGTGAATTACAAATTATGCACCTGTAAGAAGAAACCACCTGACAAGCTGTTCATTGTAATTGAAGAGGTTGTTTACAAATATAAATAATGATGAAATATTGAATAAAATTTTTTTACCGATGAAGTTTCGTGGTTGTTTTCAATCTATATTAGTTACACGAAACAACTTTACACTAGTATTTGGGGTGCAATTTTAAAGTAAAGAATAAATAACTCTATATTTTTTTATAAAACTTTATTAAATTGATTCGGGTACGACTGAAGAAAGTACAACCTGTCCCATATTTATTTATTGTTCTACTACTATAATAAATTTTTACTATAAAAACATTATTTTTTGTGTATATTGCAGTGAAGATATAATTTAATCGTTCAATTCACAATTGGCTACAATTACTTATTATTATTATTATTTTAAATACTAAATATTAATATTTTTATTAATAATTAACCAAATAAAAATAAACATTTGCTACTTTTCATAATGGTAATTTTGTTAATTAAAATTTAGAATCATTTTGTTTAAGAGCCCTCTAGAACAAAATTTGTGTCACGCCTATGGTGATAGTCAAGGGCAGTCTAGAGATGTGTTTTTTTTTTATATTTACAATAATATGTATATTTGGTTGCCTACATCGTAAACCTTGGGAATTCTTGCCCACTCGGTATCAGCGCACGATATCATTGTATATTTATTCTACTCAGAATATTTTGCCTTGTGTACGTAATGTAACAAACTATATACAAACACATTATTTATTTAATAAATACAAAACTGATTTACAAATATAATATAATAAGGCTTTTGTGTCATATAAAAGCAACTTTAGTAAGTGGGTAGTAATTTATTAAAAAAATGCTGCTATAATGTAGACAACCAAAGTTGCACCTATCTAGTAGTAGAGCTAATAGCCAACAGATAACGCGACCTGATACAACTTTGCCAAAAATAATAAAGTCTCGCCTAATATTGAATTCAAAAGTGATCCAAAGTATAGAAAAGTAATATTACAGTAATGTAATTAGTTGTAATTAACATCCATTCAATTAAAATTCTTATAGAATTTCTTCAAATCTTAAATATCAATTTCAGTGTTGCTAGTATTATCAAAATAAAAACTGAAATGTAGTTTACAATTTTGTAGTGGCATAACTTTTTTTAAAAGGCTTGAAATGTTATTATTGTAAGTACAAAATTAATGCAAATAATAATTAATGGTAAGCAAGAACAGATTAAAATTTAATAACTTTAGCACAAGCTTTAGTTTGGGCTAATTATTTTCATTGGAAGATAATCTGATTGGACAATTTGCGTCGCGTAGTTTATTTAATCAAAATTTTTTTTTAGTTATAATAAAATTGTAAAATATAACATTGAGCATACGATTATATTGTGAGATGATGAAATGAATTGATTGATATAATTTATCAATAACTGAAAGTCATGTTTATCATTATAACATAACTTTATAATATTGATCATAATTGCTGAATTCATTTGAAGACTGTCAAAAATTAATTTACTTTATATGATTATTAAAATAAGATTTCTAATTCTTTTCAGAATAATCGGTGATTAAATTTAAATCAAATGAAATAGTATGATAGAACATCCAAACTCAATGTTGCTTAAGAAAAATCCAGGTTGCATTATTTAAGGTAAGTTCTGCAAGAGATGACTCCAAGATGGAAGTAGTAAGCTAAATTCTACTTCCAATTACCACAGTTATAGTCCACTGAATAGGTGTACAAGATACTGTAATCAACTAAACCAATTTAGTAAATTTATTATTACAGAATCATCATTAAGTGATTTTAAGATGAAATTAAATGTTGTAAATGTAAATATTTGTATTTAAGTGTCATGCTTGTTAGTTATATTTATTTTTATATATTATTGTAATTACCTACTACAACTATGTAAACTATTGTAAATGTACTTGTTTCTAAAAAAGGTGAAACCGTCAATAAATATTATTATTATTATTTTAATACGTAATTACATTATTTGTTAAAACAAACCATTTTTTTGACGAATAAATTTGTGTTATCAGATCGTAAGTTATACATAAAATAATTTGTTAGTTAAAGATGTGGTACGTTTAATAATTAGTTTGCTGTAATTTTCAGTTCCGCTTTTATGTTAGTGAAGACCAATACAATGTCACCAAGATGTAGAGCTTATAGATCACAATGTTAATTATTAAAATAATCAATTTTGATTCAATTTCTTTACACTTATATTCAACCATAACATCAACCTTTCACTAAATGTATTCTTTTTTGATTATTATTTCAATGAATTGAAATTATATACAAGTATGCTAGTATGTAAGTATAGCCATAAACATAGTATCTTTACGTTATGGACTGAAATTATTTCATTACCAGCCATCTCGGGGGGCAATTATATTTATATAATATACCTGAAACTCGAGGTAGTATTCAAGGGTGAAAACATTGTATACTTATATATTTTCACCCTTTAATTGTTAAATAGATTTCCAGGTAAATAGTACACACATAATTGCCTCTCCAAGGCGATTGATAATAAAATAATCCAATGAGATAATTTTGGACCATGTCATAAAGATACTATACCTATGGCTATAAGTAGTAAGTACTATACTTTAATGGAATGGCAATGTTCTTCATTATCTGCAACTAAAACAAAAAGTTAATCAAATCCAATCAACTTATGTAATATCTTACCCACATTGAAATCATCAATTACAAATATTACAATTACTTAGCTTGTTAATGCTTTAAACAACACCTTTAATTCATTTTACATGAGGAATGAAAAATATTAGGCAATAACATAAGTGAAGTAGTTTCAATGTGTTTGCGTATAGGTCACCAGTCATACAGTTGTTATGTGCTATATACAGGGTGATCAATAAATAATATGAATACAACGTGACTTTATTTTATTAAATACGATGTGAAATCATCAGTCATTTTGTCAAAATTATAATTATGTCAAATATTACAAAAAATCAAATTAATGTTTCATATATTATTTTCTGAAAATAATTTGTCAGATGACAAAATTAATTTTTGAAAAGTAAGGTGTGCATGCATTACGTGCGTTCGTTTGTGTGATATTATCACTTAAAGTGATAAATATTACTAATATTGTGCGTTCGGCGTGCCATATCACTTGTCACATGAATCACATCAGTCACTTCAATCACGTCGCATCAGTTCTTGCGTTCGTTTGACTGTTGTTTTCACTTTAAATTATTTAAAGAAATTTATATTTGTAAAATTGTACGTGCGGCGTTATCATATCACCTATAAAATGAAAATAATCAAATTACCAGTCACGTCGCAACTGCACTACCTCTAAACCAATGTCGTTTTCTGGCAAGAAAAAGTAAGCTTCGGTAAGTTGCAGTTACACCTTACTCGTATTCTGGCGACCTTACTGATGACGTCATACCTTACTTGAGTATGCTTCAGTAACATAAAAACAGGTTACTGAAGCTTACTGAGAACTAGACCTCCGTATGTGAAAAAAGTAAAGTGCGCGTGCCGATTATTGTTTGCAAGTGCGTTAAAACGATTTAATTGGACATGTATTTATATACAAAAAAACTACAAGATTCATTTCTGTAAACTCATAAAATACATTAAAAAAATGTTATCTTCATAATTATTGGTTATAAAATTGTCATTTGTAATTGTAAACAAAGCAATAGTTTTTTTTTATTTTCTAGCGAGTAACTTTTTGAAGACTTTTTGTGACGTTAGTGTATGACGTCGAATGTAACATTTTGGTAACTCAAGTAAGCTCGCCAGAAAACGACTCAAATTCATTTGATCACTGATAAAACAAGCGGCAAATTTAAAATTTATATAAAAATCAATAAAAGCTGACTTGATAGAAGCGTGTTTGTTTTGTTTCACTGAAATGTTTATCACTCGAAAATAATTAAAAATTTAAAAATAATTTATTTTTAAATTTTTTTGAATTTTGTTTGATTTAAAAATAAAGTCACAACCATCAATTATATTCTTTTTTTAGTGTTAGCGTGACTAGTAAGAAGATTGCGTAAGTTTGATGGTTTGTAAGGGCTGTGTGATCAACTTGCAATATGGTCATGATTAACAGTTTGGTTTATAATAGCTGCAACTTAAAATTTGTGGCAGCCCCTAAGTCAACAAACGTTGTTACCTTTTTTTCATTTTTGGTAATGGTGATTTGGGGCAAGTGGTATTTTCTCACTGCCCTTACGCAAAACAGTGGTTCTTCATTTTTACGCTATTTATTTACAAATTGTTTGTTAAGAACCAATTGTCCATTTCCCAGATTAAGCAAATTTAGGCAAGTTCTAATTTGCCGGCAAACAATATTTTGTTTTTTATTTTGTGGTTATAGCTAGGAGTTAGTCAAATGTTTTAAAAATGTATTACGTCAAAAGAGTGTTGGATA
This sequence comes from Tachinus rufipes, assembly GCA_963932245.1. Classification (NCBI taxonomy): domain Eukaryota; kingdom Metazoa; phylum Arthropoda; class Insecta; order Coleoptera; family Staphylinidae; genus Tachinus; species Tachinus rufipes. The sequence goes on along the minus strand of OZ010748.1, from coordinate 16,588,091 downwards.
CGTGACTTGACCAAGATGATTAAAACATTTGCTAGTATTTGTTTCAAATGATGAGAACAGATCTATTGGTAGATCGCGGTTTGGTGGCGCAAAAAGTATTCCACAAGTTTGTGGGGGTTGTAGTGGTGCTTGATTAGAAGACCCATTAATTTTGTTACTAATTTATTTCTATTATGTGGAAGTTACATTGCGTTTTGTACAAACTTCAGAAATATTGCTGAACAAAACATTAGCTTATCTTTTATTGTGACCGTGTTTATAAACGATTCGCCGCTGCGCTGCAGTGTGAGTGTCAGATTTGCGTCTTAAGAGACATTTAATGTTTTGTATCCTAAAAAGATGTACCACTGAAAGAAGAGCAAGTAGTAAAACAGTTACCTAAACTCGGGATTTAACAATTCTGAACAATATTGCAAGTAATTTGGTCAGTTTGACACAGCAACACTTTAGACACTTTTAAATATTGACAATAATAATTAGCGTCTTCATCAATAAAACACGCACTAAATCTATTGTTTTAAAGTAACTAGCGGCAAATCGTTTAACCAGCAACAAGGATAAACACTAAAAAAATTCAGAAATATTTGAAAAACCTCATTCTTTATTGATCACACCGTATACATATTGTATCACACAATTTGTAGAATGCATTTCTCTGTCTTGTGCTATTTTGTATATCAACGCACAATATACATAACGAATCACATTGTATATTTATCCTGCTAAGAATATTATTAATATTTATTTTTAAATATATAACTGCTGCCGTGACGTAGGCAAGCAAAGTTGCATCTACCATGTAGTACAACAAGCTGTCAATAGGTAACGCTACCTAATACAGTATACTGATAGTGTAGCAAATTCAAAAGTGTTTCAAAGTATAAAAAAGTAATAATAATGGTAAAAAAGTGACGATTTGTTGATATTACCGTTCAGGGACCAAGACTCCAGCCAAGCATATCTTTAGCTTGCTTGGTGCAACTTGATATGAGACAAACCGGCAGCCAAGTGATTGCACTTTTCAATAAGTTGTCATGGTTCCATAGTACATCCTGTGTATTGGATCACCAGCAAACGAGACGTGACTCACGGCGATGGGTGCGATGCCTTGAGTTGTTGTAGTCTTAGTGAGTAAGTGCAAATCCACAAAATAGTAGTTGATGTCAAAACGTATCTGTAATCAATAAGCGTAGCGGTGGTCACTATTGGAGGATTTTCTTGGTAGTTACCATTAGTCGAGAGAGGATCTACTGTGGAGTGTGCAAGCCAAGTACTAAGTTGTGCACCTTGGAGTTTGTCCGTGTAGGTTCAAATCTATAAACAATGCTTGATAGTAAATGAGTTGGCGTTGTAAAGTAACAATACCAAAAGTAACTCTTGAACAAGACTATAATGTAAAAAAACTGAGCTTATCTACATGTGATTCGAGCCTAGATGTAGTTTTCAAAAGGATCGACGTTTTTATATTTTTTTCGGACAGTGCAAAGGCCTACCAGAAAAGCGCACAAGCTTTTGTAAAACTTTTGAGAATGAAAGCAATGTTGCAAAAGTAGAGGCTTTAATTTACCTAAGCCAAGGCGGATCTAAAAAATCTTTTTGAAAACCTCCGTTAACAACCTTGTAATATATCAACACAAAGCTGCATCTATTTGGCGCAATAGGCCAAGATAGTTTAGTCCTGGCATTTTAACTTTAAAAACATTTTTGACAATCTCCTCTCAAGACTTTGTGCTACCCTAGGTAAAAACTCTATTTTTACTCTCTACCGTGATTTCTAGGCAAACCAAGCCTGAAATTGCTGAAACAAATTATACTAAAACCAATACACCCTTTAAAATATTCACTTTGAATTGTGGTGGTGAGCGATGTTGACGATGTAAGTTACAAATCAATTATTAAGTTTAAATCAATAAAGCCATACTGATGAGAAGTAAACCTCAAAACGCGTCTATGGATGTTTTTAGTTTAGGATAATTTTTTCATGAATTTGATTTTTTAATTATACTAAAACCGTTTTTTAAAGCATACTACTAGCCAAAAACCACCGTTGGCCAACGCCTTAAACAAGAATTAAACCGCTACAATTGGCGCCCAACGTGGGGCAACTTGGAATAGAGGCGCTCTAAACCCTACAAACAAGTCACCAAAAAACTTTTTACACATTGTAAAGTTTCAACAAAAAATTAAAAAAAAATCTATCACCAAAATTTGACCTTGGTGTTCTACACTATCGGAATGACTTTAAAACCTTTATACTACATAAGAAGTTTCAATATAAACTGTTCAAACTTGAACCAAGATTATATTACCCTGATTGACAAAAAAAATCTGAAGACTTATACTTTGTGTCGTCGATCAGGAAGACAATAATAGCAACTTCCAGCTATAGCTTACTCAACATCATGAAACCCCGATCAAAACTTGTTAGATGATGTTTTCTGAGATTTCAACTCTGAACCCAAAAAACCCAAACTACACCTGGAGAAATATCCTAAGCTAGAAAGCCTGAAATAATACTTTCAAAAGAAGTGACTGGCTAACCACACTGAGCACTTCTCCTGTCTAGTTTTGAATCAACAGTCAAACACAAACTAAAACGCAAAAAAATTACCCTACTAACACCCGCGCGCTAACACTAAATCTGCAGATGCCTGTTCATATCCTGTTCGGTTTTATTGATTTAAGCAAAAACCTAAAAATTAAACTCAAACATAACATAGGCCAAACACCACTACTAGCCAACATGGTTTCTACACTAATAAAAGCGGACTTAGAATTCTATAAAGTAAAACCCTTATGGGAGCACTAGGATGATCTTAGCCTACTCTAGTTTTAAGTGCCTTTGTTTAAATAAAACCACCTACTACAAACCGGAAAACGTTGTTAACAACAACCATAAAAAAACTGAGCAGTCGCAAACACCGACTTAACAACGCAGCACTCAGAATCTGGATCCAAAAAACTTTTGGGCGTACCAGAAAAACGCACAATCTTTTGTAAATTTCTCAAAAATAGAAGCAAAAAAAGGTGAAACATGTTTTGTAATGAATGTAGCTTTAAAATTATCAAAATCCCGTTGCAAAATTTCTTTTGTTTTCACCAAAAACACTTGGCAAACTAGGGAGAACACTGCTAAGCTGCATCTACTGCCCGCAATAGGCTGATTTACTATTTAGAAGGTATCATTTTCTAGAGAGTGCTTTTGATAACTTCCGCTAACAATCTTGCACTATATCACATAGAGCTGCATCTACGTGGCATGATGGGTTTAGATAGATTAGTCCTGCCATTTTAACTAAGAGAACATCTTTGACAACTTTTGCCTAAAATTTTCTGGTACGCTAATAAATAACCACTGCTCTCAAAATTTCTGTTTTTGCTTGCTACAGTAATTTCCATAAGAAACTTAGCCCGACAACCAACAATTACCACCATTGACCAGACCTAAACCGTAACAAATAGATTAGATATTTATAATGTACCTAGCCGCAAGCGGAATAAAACCAGTCAATTCTAAAACTTTTTACGCAAACCTGCGGCACAAGTCTTACCGTAAATAACTGCATACTCTTTCTGACAGTCGCTTTGTATTTCATCACTATGCACATTTCGTCACCCTAAACACACACAAACTTTGAAAATATTGCCGGATAAAATATTGGCCTATCTATCACCGCAAGCGTGCTTTTAAACAACTTGCTGTCACAGAGTGTAGTACGTTAAGTTTGCGTACCAAGAAACATTTTGTATCTTAAAAAAGTGTATCATTAACAAAACTACAAGCAGTAAAATTGCTATCTTTCTTTCTTTATTTCGCGTTTTACAGCTATTTTACATCGCCCCAGAAGTCTTACGACTTGTTTGAAGGGGGTTGATGGGACCAACGGCTTATTAGGTGACTTCCGAATCACCCCAGTGAATAAAGAGCAAAGTTATTATTTTAGTCATATTCGGGGATCGAACCCGGGACTGTTAGAGTGCTACACTAACGCTCTATAACTGAGCTATCTCTCTAAGTCCGGGATCTAACAATTCCGAATAAACCCGCGCCGCAAGTGATTTAGACAATTTGACACTGCAACACCGTTGTAAACTATCTATAAAATTGCTCCGAATTCTAATAAGAGTGATCATTAAACTGGTCTTTAAGTGTAAGACGTCAATAACATTTTTGTTAATAAAAAGCGCACTAAGTCCAGCTTGCAAATTGCTTAACCAATAGCAAGCGGGCAAACGACATAAAACAAGCCAATTATTTTGGGAGACCTGCAAATCGAGTTCTACCATAAGCAACTGTTTACTAACACCTTATAGAAAAAAGTCAAAAAACTCATAATTGAAACTACGTCAGTCAGTCGTTTTTACTTAAAACAGTTAGAATCCAGTTTTTGGCACCTGTAAACCTGCCACGTCTAGTCCTAATATTTAGCTCTACCACTTACACGCTTGTTTCTATACTTTTTAACATTGCGCATCTTTCCAAAAAAAGCATTCAATACTACCACTGTGAGTATCTTTAAGTAGCTTTGGGTAAATGCGTACGTAGTGATATCACTTTGAACAAGTGTGTACGTAAGGACAATACTATATCACAAACACACTCGCTAAACTCATTTGCCGTTTTTGGACCAACACCTTCTACTACTTTTCGTAGAGACGCACTGATAATAATTAGCACCCAAACAAGAACAACAAAAAGCATGGTAACTTTTAGTCTCTTTATACACTCTAAAAAACAAAAATACTAAAGAATGGAAAACTATTCCAAGAGACCAAACAATCAACAAGTCTTGGAGACGTTGCCGCCACGCAGTTAAACTGCAGTTTTTTGAATCGTACTGACAAGATTTTGAGAAGTACGACCTATTATTGCAACAACTTTAAAATAAAAAAAACTAATGTTGTTTAACTATCCGGCAATCAACTTGACCAACAACAAAGATAACCTGATCAACAATGAGATGCACTCTACTATCCGTCAAAAAACTATACCACCCACGTTTCAAAAACAACCAAATCTAATACCATTTATACTCTTCGAATCAAAAACACAGTTCATAAATTTTGGCCCGGTAGTTTAATATTAGGTATCCGCCCACCGCGCTCAAGTGTTTATTATCAACAAACTTGAGGTTATTACCGCCTGCCAAGTATTTGCAGCTAACAAACAACAACATAACAAAATGATTAACGGATGTAATTACTGATTTCTAGAGTAATTTAAAGCCCTGATTACAATTCCGGAATCATAAAAATATATTTTTAGTACGGAAAAGTGTGAAACAAACATACTTTTAGACGACGAAAAAAACGCGGTGGTTTTTGTGACAAGCCACTGACCCCGGCAAGTTGCAATTCAAAGCAGAAATCGGTAAATTGAAGAGTTTTCCTTCAGCAATCAAAAGAAGTGAAATGTAATTCAAAGCGGGTTTATTGGTGTATTTTCATTACGCAAAAACATAAAACAAACATACTTTTAACCGGCAAATAGGGACGCGGCTACTCATGTGGCAAGCCAGCAGACCCCGACAGCTGCTTTTGCAAACCAGAAGTCCGTAGGTTAAAACGTTTTCTTTTGGCGATCAAAAAAAGTAAAATGAAGGAAAGAAAAAAGTTGTTTTTTTTTTCATTTCATGACGTAAAATTAACCTTTGATTACAATCTTGGGGTTTCGACTCCGTTATTCTTAACATTTATCAGTCAATTTCAAGATAACCACCAAAAAGTTTTTTCGATTCGAAGAGCAAAAAAGTCATTATAGATTAAAATTTTATTCAATCGATTAACTTGTTTTCGTAGCATGTAAAATTCTTTGTTCCTTAAGTTTATCAATATGGCAATAACTACTTAGATAACTCTAGCAGAGACCATTGTCTAGTCATTTTCAGAAGTATATTTCGTAAATTCTTTATAGCAAATGTATACAAAGCATAAATTTGTTTACTGACTTTTAGCATTTAAAACGTAAAATTTTGTATAATAAACTATTACACTATGCTTACATTATGTATCACCCTGTATTCAACACGCATTTTTTATACAATAACGCATAATTTTGTATATTGACGGTTAACATATAAAACGTAAGACTCGCTTTATTAAAGTATATTAACCTCTACACATCATTTATCACCCTGTGTGCAAAATGTATCTTCCTGTATAATAACGTATAATATTAAATATTAACGCTTAGCATATAAAACGTTACACTCTGTATATTAAAGTATATCACCCTGTATACATTATGTATCACCCTGTATGCAAAATGCTTCTTCATGTATAACAACGCATTATTTTGTATATTAACGCTTAACATAGAAAACGTAAGAGCCTGAATATTAAATTATATCACCCTGTATATCTTTTGTATCACCCTGTATATTCTATATATCATCGCACGATATCATTGTATATTCATTCTACTGAGAATATTTCGCCTTATTTAATGTGTACGTAATGTAACAAACTATATACAAAACACATTATTAATTTAATAAATACAAAACTGATTTACAATTATAATATAATAAGGCTTTTGTCATAAAGAAGCAACTTTAGTTTTATTGAATTAATTGTAATTATTAAAAAATGCTGCCATAATGTAGGCAACCAAAGTTGCACCTATCTAGTAGTACAGAAAATAGCCAATAGGTAACGCTACTTGATACAATCTTGCCAAAAATGATGACGACTCGCGTAATAGTGAATTTAAAAGTGTTCCAAAGTACAGACAAGTAATAAGAGGTCAGAATTGTTAACATATTATGTTAATTAACATAAAGCTTTAGTTTATCAGAATTAGTTTCATCGCGACGTAATTATTTTTAACGAAATAATATATGTTTTGTTATGACAGCAATGAATTAATACATTTATTCATTACATAGTCTCGAGACTCACAAAACACATGGCAATAATACATACTAGCCAAACGAATTACAGTGAACAAAAGTAATCCTCATATAAAGGGGTTCCTTTTGTGATTTTACATATACATTGTGCTGTCCAACTATACATATTTGTTAGTTTTAGTCTTTTGACTAACTATTTTTAATTTGTTGTAATGTCTATATATATTTAAAAAAAACCATGTGGAATAAAGAACAAGAATGCGGAGGTGCATATGTCCCTAACAACAAAAAGTGTGATATGTAATTGACTAAAGCTCAGAAGATGTATAAATTTAATATACGAAACGTCAGCGAATAAATATTGTCAACATAAACATAACTTGTTTTATTGCTGGTTAATTATACAGCAAATATTGAATTGGACTTTTCCCCATTATTTTAATATACTATATATATATATATATATATAACAGATTGAAATATATATGTTTGATTGAATCATATGTAATTAGTTATAAACACAATTCATTCAAATAAAATTGTTATAGAATTTCTTCAAATCTTAAATATCAATTTCAGTGTTGCCAATATTATCAAAATAAAAACTCAAATCTAATTTACAATCTTGTAGTGGTAGCACTTTTTTTAAAACGTTTGAAATGTTATTAATTATTATTATTAAGGTGCAAAATTAATACAAATAGTGATTAATGGTAAGCAAACACAGATTATATTTTATTTATATTATAACTTTGGCTTTAGCTTCACTTGAAGCTAATTATTTTCATTACGAGATAAATAATATCATACAAAAAATCTGATTAGAAACCAGATGATTTGCGTCACTTGTTTTATTCAATCAAAATCTTATTTTAGTTACAATAAAATTGTAAAATAAAACTTGAGCACCTTCTACTATATTGCGAGATGATGAAATGAATGGATTGATATAATTTATCGACAATGAAAAGTTTTTTATACTTTTGTTGACAACTGATAGTCATGTTGAATATTGATCATTATAGCTGAATTCAATTGAAAGAATGTTAAAAAATAATTTACTTTATACAATTATTCTGAGATATCTAATTCTTTTCAAAATAATCAGTGATTAAATTTAACTCAAGTGAAATAGTATAGAAAAACATCAAAAATTCAATATTGCTCAAGAAAAACACAGATTATCGACTACATTATTTAAGGTAAGTTCTGCAAGAGATGATACCAAGACGGAAGTAGCGAGTTATTTTAATATTTATTTACGTTATTTGTTAAAATAAACCATTTTTTTGCCGAATGAATTTGTGTTATCAGATCGTAAGTTATACATAAAATAATTTGTTAGTTAAAGATGTGGTACGTTTAATAATTAGTTTGCTGTAATTTTCAGTTCTGCATTTATGTTAGTGAAGACCAATACAATGTCACCAAGATGTAGAGCTTAAAGATCACAATGTTAATTATTAAAATAATCAATTTTGATTCAATTTCTTTACACTTATATTCAACCATAACATCAACCTTTCACTAAATGTATTCTTTTTTGATTATTATTTCAATGAATTGAAATTATATACAAGTATGCTAGTATGTAAGTATAGCCATAAACATAGTATCTTTACGTTATGGACTGAAATTATTTCATTACCAGCCATCTCGGGGGGCAATTATATTTATATAATATACCTGAAACTCGAGGTAGTATTCAAGGGTGAAAACATAGTATACTTATATATTTTCAGCCTTTAATTGTTAAATAGATTTCCAGGTAAATAGTACACACATAATTGCCTCTCCAAGGCGATTGATAATAAAATAATCCAATGAGATCATTTTGGACCATGTCATAAAGATACTATACCTATGGCTATAAGTAGTAAGTACTATACTTTAATGGAATGGCAATCTTCTTCATTATCTGCAACTAAAACAAAAAGTTAATCAAATCCAATCAACTTATGTAATATCTTACCCACATTGAAATCATCAATTACAATTACTTAGCTTGTTAATGCTTTAAACAACACCTTTAATTCATTTTACATGAGGAATGAAAAATATTAGAGGTTTATAAACTGCATAGGCAATAACATAAGTGAAGTAGTTTCAATGTGTTTGCGTATAGGCCACCAGTCATACAGTTGTTATGTGCTATATCCTGGGTGATCAATAAGTAGTATGAATACAAAGTGACTTTATTTTATTAAATACGATGTGAAATCATCAGTCATTTTGTCAAAATTATAATTAACGTCAAATATTACAAAAAGTCAAATTAATGTTTTATATATTATTTTCTGTCAGATGACAAAATTAATTTTTGAAACGTAAGGTGTGCATGCATTACGTGCGTTTGTTTGTGTGATATTATCACTTAAAGTGATAAATATTACTAATATTGTGCGTTCGGCGTGCCATATCACTTGTCACATGAATCACATTAGTCACTTAGATCACGTCGCATCAGTTCTTGCGTTCGTTTGATTGTTGTTTTCACTTTAAAATATTTGAAGAAATTTATATTTGTAAAACTGTACGTTCGTCGTTATCACATCACCTATGAAATGGAAATAATCAAGCTACCAGTCACGTCGCAACTGCACTACCTCTAAACCGATGTCGTTTTCTGGCAAGAAAAAGTAAGTTGCAGTTACACCTTACTCGTATTCTGGCGACCTTACTGATGACGTCATACCTTACTTGAATATGCTTCAGTAACATAAAAACAGGTTACTGAAGCTTACTGAGAACTAGACCTCCGTATGTGAAAAAAGTAAAGTGCGCGTGCCGATTATTGTTTGCAAGTGCGTTAAAATGATTTAATTGGACATGTATTTATATACAAAAAAACTACGAGATTCATTTCTGTAAACTCATAAAATACATTAAAAAAATGTTATCTTCATAATTATTGGTTATAAAATTGTCATTTGTAATTGTAAACAAAGCAATAGTTACTTTTTATTTTCTAGCGAGTAACTTTTTGAAGACTTTTTGTGACGTTAGTGTATGACGTCGAATGTAACTGAAACATACATTTTGGTAACTCAAGTAAGCTCGCCAGAAAACGACTCAAATTCATTTGATCACTGATAAAACAAGCGGCAAATTTAAAATATATATAAAAATCAATAAAAGCTGACTTGATAGAAGCGTGTTTGTTTTGTTTCACTGAAATGTTTATCACTCAAAAATAATTAAAAATTTAAAAATAACATATTTTTAAATTTTTTTGAATTTTGTTTGATTTAAAAATAAAGTCACAACCATCAATTATATTTTTTCTTTAGTGTTGGCGTGACTAGTAAGAAGATTGCGTAAGTTTGATGGTTTGTAAGGGCTGTGTGATCAACTTGCAAGATGGTCATAATTAACAGTTTAGTTTTTGATAGCTGCAACTTTAAATTTGTGGCAGCCTCTAAGTCAACAAACGCTGCTACCTTTTTTTCATTTTTGGTAATGGTAATTTGGGGTAAATAGTGTTTCCTCACTGCCCTTACGCAAAACAGTGGTTTTTCATTTTTACGCTATTTATTTACAAATTGTTTGTTAAGAACCAATTGTCCATTTCCCAGATTAAGCAGATTTAGGCTAGTTCTAATTTGCCGGCAAACAATTTTTTGTTTTTTATTTTGTGGTTATAGCTAGGAGTTAGTCAAATGTTTTAAAAATGTATTACGTCAAAAGAGTGTTGGATACGTGACTTGACCAAGATGACTAAAACATTTGCTAGTATTTGTTTTAAATGATGAGAACAGATCCATTAATAGATTGCGGTTTGGTGGCGCAAACAGTATTCCACAAGTTTGTGGGGGTTGTAGTGGTGCTTGGTTAGAAGACCCATTAATTTTGTTACTACCGCCGGATCGGCTACTGTTTTAATATTTGGTTCTTGGTAGTCATATAACCTTGAAGATATAAACAAGCTTTTCTTTTTTAAATTTGCACTAAGAAGCGGTAGTTAGCAAAAATTTGCTAAAAATATTGCTCAAATTTGGCAATTTGTTTCATAATATTTGTGTCAACAATAGTACAACTTCCTATAGACAAACCATCTAACATTGAATTTATTTCTATTATGTGGAAGTTACATCGCGTTTTGTACAAACCTCAGAAATATTGCTGGACAAAACATTAGCTTATCTTTTATTGTGACCGTGTTTATAAACTATTTGCCGTTGCGCTGCAGTGTGAGTGTCAGATTTGCGTCTTAGGAGACATTTGGTGTTTTGTATCCTAAAAAGATGTACCACTGAAAGAAGAGCAAGTAGTAAAACAGTTACCTAAACTCGGAATTTAACAATTCTGAACAATATTGCAAGTAATTTGTTCAGTTTGACACAGCAACACTTTAGACACTTTTAAATATTGACAATAATAATTCTTCATGAATAAAACACGCACCAAATCTATTGTTTTAAAGTAACTAGCGGCAAATCGTTTAACCAGCAACAAGAATAAACACTAAAAAAAATCCATAAATATTTGAAAAACCTCATTCTTTGTTAATCACACCGTATACATATTGTATCACCCAATTTGTAGAATGCATCTTTCTGTTTTGTGCTATTTTGTATATTAACGCACAATATACATAACAAATCATGTTGTATATTTATTCTGCTAAGAATATTATTAATATTTATTTTTAAATATATAACTGCTGCCGTGACGTAGGCAACCAAAGTTGCATCTACCAAATAGTACAGCAAACTGCCAACAGGTAATGTTACCTAATACAGTATACTGATACTATAGTGAATTCAAAAGTGTTACAAAGTATAGAAAAGTAATGATAATGGTAAGAAAGTGACGATTGGTTGATATTACCGTTCAGGGACCAAGACTCCAGCTAAGCATATCTATAACTTGCAGGGGTTGGTGCAACTTGATAAGAGACAAACCGGCAGCCAAGTGATTGCACTTTTCAATAAGTTGTCATGGTTCCATAGTACATCTTGTGTATTGGATCACCAACAGACAAGACGTGACTCACGGCGATGGGTGCAATGCCTTGGGTTGTTGTATCTAGAATTAGTAAGCGTAGCGGTGGTCACTATTGGAGGGTTTTCTTGGTAGTTACCAATAGTAGGGGGAGGATCTACTGTGGAGTGTGCAAGCCAAGTACTAAGTTGTGCACCTTGGAGTTTGTCCGTGTAGGTTCGAATCTATAAACAATGCTTGATAGTGAATCGAGTTGGCGTTGTAAAGTAACAATACCAAAAGTAACTCTTGAACAAGACTATAATGTAAAGAAACTGGGCTTATCTTCACGTGATCTTAGCCTAGATGTATTTTTCAGAAGGATCGACGTTTTTACTATTTTCTTCGGACAATGCAAAGGCATACCAGAAGGGCGCACAATCTTTTGTAAAACCTTTGAGAATAAAAGCAATGTTGCAAAAGTAGAGGCTTTAATTTACCTAATCCAAGGCGGATCTAAAGAGTGCTTTTGAAAACCTCCGCAAACAACCTTGTAGTATATGAACATAGAGCTGCATCTATTTGGCGCAATATGCCAAGATAGTTTAGTCCTGGCACTTTAACTTTAAAAACATTTTCGACAATCTCCTCTCAAGACTTAATGCTACCCTAGGTAAAAACTCTATTTTTACTTGCTACGGTGATTTCTAGGCAAACCAAGCCTGAAATTACTCAACCAAGTTATACTAATAACCGTTTTTTCAGGCATACTACTACCCAAAAACCGCCGTTGACCAACGCCTTAAACAAGAATTAAACCGCGACAATTGGCGACCAACGTGGGGCAACTTGGAGTAGAGGCGCTTCAAACCCTACAGACCCGTCACCAAAAAACTTTTTACACTTTGTAAAGCTTCCACAAAAATTAAAAAGTTAGAGAACTTTTGTGTTCTACACTATCGGAATGACTTTGAAACCTTCATACATAAGAAGTTTTAAAATAAACTGTTCAAACTTAAATCAAAATTATATTACTCTGTATTGACAAACCCTGATTGACAAGAAAAACCTGAATAGGTTTTTGCTAAATGTACGAGCACTCTAGCAGAAAAACATTTTTAGACTTATACTTTGTGTCGTCGATCAGGAAGACAATAGCAACTTCCAGCTATAGCTCAACATCACAAAACCCCGATCAAAACTTGTTAGATGATGTTTTTTGAGATTTCAACTCTGAACAAAAAACCCTAGAAACCCAACAACTCTTAGAGAAAAATCCTAAGCTAGAAAGCCTGAAATAATACTTTCAAAAGAAGTGACTAGTCAAACACAGACTCAAACGCAAAAAAATTACCCTACTAACACCCGCGCACTAACACTAAATCTGCAGGTGCCTAAAATTAAACTCAAACATAACATAGGCCAAACACCACTACTAGCCAACATGGTTTCTACACTAATAAAAGCGGACTTGGAATTCCGTAAAGTAAAACCCCTATGGGAGCACAAAAGTGATCTAAGCCTACTCTAGTTTTAAGTGCCCTTGTTTAAATAAAATCGCTTACTACAAGCCAAAAAACGATGTTAACAACAACCATTAAAAAACTGAGCATTTGCAAACACCGACTTAACAACGCAGAATCTGGATCCAAAAAACTTTTGTGCATACCAGAAGAACGCACAACCTTTTGAAAATTTCTCAAAGGTAAAAGCAAAAATAGAAAGAAACATGTTTTGTAAAGAGTGTAGCTTCAGAATTATCAAAATCCCGTTACAAAACCTCTTCTGTTTTCACACTTGGAAAACTAAGGAGAACACTGCTAAGCTGCATCTACTGCCCGCAATAAGCTGATTTACTTTATTTAGAAGGTATCATTTCCTAGAGAGTGCTTTTGATAACTTCCGCTAACAATCTTGCACTATATCACATAGAGCTGCATCTACGTGGCATAATGGGCTTAAATAGTTTAGTCCTGCCATTTTAACTAAGAGAACATCTTTAACGACTTCCGCCTAAAATTTTCTGGTACGCTAATAAATAACCACTGCTCTCAAAATTTCTGTTTTTGCACTCTACGGTAATTTTCATAAAAAAACCAAAACAACCAAATATTACCACCATTGACCAGACCTAAACCGTAACAAATAGATTAGATATTTATAATGTACCTGGCCGCAAGCTGAATAAAACCAGTCGATTCTAAAACTCTTCACGCAAACCTGCAGCACAGGTCTTACCGTAAATAACTGCATACTCTATCTGACAGTCGTTTTTATTTTATCGCTATGCACATTTTGTCACCCTAAACGCACACAAACTTTGGAAATATTGCCGGATAAAATATTGGCCTATCTATCACTGCAAGCGTGCTTTTAAACAACTTGCTGTCACAGAGTGTAGTACGTTAAGTTTGCGTACCAAAAAACATTTTGTATTTTAAAAAAGTGTATCATTAACAAAACTACACGCAGTAAAATTCCCAACTAAGCCCCGGATCTAAAAATTCCGGATAAACCCGCGCCGCAAGTGATTTGGACAATTTGACACTGCAACACCGTTGTAAACTAACTATAAAATTGCTCCCAATTTTAATAAGAGTGATCATTAAATTGGTTTTTAAGTACAAGACGTGTATAACATCTTTGTTAATAAAAAGCGCACCAAGTCCAGCTTGCAAATTGCTTAACCAATAGCAAGCAGGCAAAATTATTTTGGCAGATCTGCAAATCAAGTTCTACCATAAGCAACTGTTTAATAACACCTTACAGAAAAAAGTCAAAATACCCATAATTAAAACTTCGTCACAGTGGTTTCCACTTTAAACGGTTAGAATCCCGCTTTTGGCACCTGTAAACCTGCCACGTCCAGTCCATATTTAGCTCTACCATCTTTCCAAAAAAAAAACATTTAATACTGCCACTATGAGTACTTTTAAGCTGCTTCACGTACCACACAATTAATACCAGTTTTTTTTAAGGACCAGCACTCTGGGTAAATGCGTACGTGGTGATAGCACTTTGAACAAGTGTGTACGTAAGGACAATACTTTGGGTGAGAACGAATGCTAAGACAACATCTATTCCTATAAAAAATGTGATTTCTACAAACACACTCACTAAACTCATTTACCGTTTTTGGACCGACACCTTCCCCTATTTTTTGTAGAGACGCACTGATATCAATTGGCATCCAAACAAGAACAACAAAAAGCATGGTAACTTTCAGTCTCTTTATACACTCTAAAAAAACAGAAATACCAAAGATAGAGAAAACTATTCCAAAAGGCCAAATAAACAATAAGTCTTGGAGACGTAGCCGCCACGCTGTTAAACTGCAGTTTTTTTAATCGTACTGACAAGATTTTGAGAAGTAAGACCTACCACTGCAACAACTTTAAAATAAAAACACTAATGTTGTTTAACTATAAGGCAATCGACTTGACCAACAACAAAGATAACCTTATCGACAATGAGATGCACTTTACTATCCGTCAAAAAACTATACCACCCACGTTTCAAAAACAACCAAATCTAATACCGTTTATACTCTTCGTATCAAAAACACAGTTTATAAATTTTGGCCCGGTAGTTTAATATTAGGTATCTGCCCACCGCGCCCAAGTGTTTATTATCAACAAATTTGAAGTTATTACCGCCTGCCAAGTATCTGCAGCTAACAAACATAACAAAATGATTAACAGATGTTATTATTGATTTATAGAGTAATTTGAAGCCCTAATTACAATTCCGGAATCATAAAAATATATTTTTAATACCGAAAAGTGTGAAACAAACATACTTTTAACCGGCGGAAAAGACGCGGTAGTTTTTGTGACAAGCCACAGACCCCGGCAAGTTTAAATTCAAAGCAGAAATCCGTAAATTGAAGAGTTTTCCTTCGGCGATCAAAAAAAGTGAAATGTAATTCAAAGTGGGTTTTTTGGTGTATTTTCATTACGCAAAAACGTATAACAAACATACTTTTAACCGGAAAAGAGAGACGCGGCTACTCATGTGGCAAGCCAGCAGACCCCTACAGCTGCTTTTGCAAACCAGAAGTCCGTAGGTAAAAAGATTTTCTTTCGACGATCAAAAAAAGTAAAATTTTATGACGGAAAATTAACCCCTAATTACAATCTTGGAGTTCCGACCCCGATATATCTTAACATTTATCTGTCAATTTCAAGATAACCACCAAAAACAAGATTTTTTGCGATTTGAAGAGCAAAAAAATCATTATAGATTAAAATTTTATTTAATCGATTAACTTGTTCTCGTAGCATGTAAAATTCTTTGTTCCTTACTTTTATCGATATAGCAATAACTACTTAGATAACTCTAGCAGAGACCATTCTCTAGTCATTTTCAGAAGTATTTTTCGTAAATTCTTTATAGCAAATGTATACAAAGCATAATTTTGTTTACTGACTTTTAGCATTTAAAACAAAAAAAATTGTATATTAAACTATAACACTATGCTTACATTATGTATCACCCTGTATTCAACACGCATTTTCTGTACAATAACGCATAATTTTGTATATTGACGGTTAACATATAAAACGTAAGACTCGCTTTATTAAAGTATATTAACCTCTACACATAATTTATCACCCTGTGTGCAAAATGTATCTTCCTGTATAATAACGTATAATATTAAATATTAACGCTTAGCATATAAAACGTTACACTCTGTATATTAAAGTATATCACCCTGTATACATTATGTATCACCCTGTATGCAAAATGCTTCTTCATGTATAACAACGCATTATTTTGTATATTAACGCTTAACATAGAAAACGTAAGAACCTGAATATTAAATTATATCACCCTGTATATCTTTTGTATCACCCTGTATATTCTATATATCATCGCACGATATCATTGTATATTCATTCTACTGAGAATATTTCGTCTTATTTAATGTGTACGTAATGTAACAAACTATATACAAAACACATTATTAATTACATAAATACAAAACTGATTTACTAATATAATATGATAAGGCTTTTGTGTCATAAAGAAGCAACTTTTGTTTTAATTGAATTAACTGTAGTTATTAAAAAATGCTATTATAATATAGGCAACCAAAATTGCACCTATCTAGTAGTACAGCAAACAGCCAACAGATAACGCTACCTGATACAACTTTGCCGACGTCTCGCTTAAAAGTGTTCCAAGGTATAGAAAAGTAATAATAATGGTAAGAATTAGTAACATATTGTGTTAATTAACATAAAAGATTTAGTTTATTAGATTAGTTTCATCGCGACGTAATTATTTTTAACAAATAATGTTTTGTTATGACAGCAATGAACCAATACATTTATTCATTACAAATGAACAGCAAGGGTTTAATATGTGTGTAAACAGATTGAAAAATATATGTTTGATTCAATTATGATAATGTAGTTACAATCCATTCAATCAAAATTGTTTTAAAATTTCTTCAAATTTTAAATATCAATTTCAGTGTATCCAATATTATCAAAATAAAAACTGAAATGTAATTTACAATTTTGTGGTGGCAACACTTTTTTTAAAACGCTTGAAATGTTATTATTGAAGGTGCAAATGAATTGTAAGCAAACACAGATTATAATTTAATAATTTTGGCATTAGCTTTAATTAGGGCTATTTATTTTCCTTGGGAAATAAATCTGATTGGAGACAATATGCGATGAGTAGTTTATTCAATCAAAATCTTATTATTTATTATAATAAAATTGTAAAATAAAACTTTGAGCATACTTCTATTATATATCATTAAAGAAAACTTTCCAATACTTTTTATAACTGATAGCTATGTAAGCCATGTTGATTATTATAACATAACTTTATAATATTGATCATAATTGCTGAATTCATTTGAAAGACTGTCAAAAATTAATTTACCTTATACAATTATTCTAATAAGATTTCGATTTCTGTTCAGAATAATCAGTGATTAAATTTAAATCGAGTGAAATAGTATGGAAGAACATCCAAACTCAATGTTACTCATGAAAAATCCAGGTTATCGGCTGCATTATTTAAGGTAGTTCTGCAAGAGATGACACCAAGACGGAAGCAGCAAGTTATTTTAATATATATTTACTAAATGGGAGCATTTTTTTGTTGAATGAATTTGCGATTTGTATCAGATCGTAAGTTGGATATAAAATAATTTGTTAAAAATGTAGTACGTTTAATAAATAATTTGCTGTATTTTTCAGTTCAGTTACGATGTTAGTAAGAACCAATATGATGCCTATGAGATGCAGAACTTATTAAAATAATAATCATAACAATGATTTAATGTGGTTTAATTTATTATTGATTGTTTCTTTACATTTACATTTATTTTCAACTTTAACATGCAAACTATCACTAAACGTATTCTTCTTTGATTATTATTTCAATAAATCCAAATTATTATTATTATTGCTCTCATACACAAGTATAATAGTGTATACTTTATGATATATAATAATAATATAGTACTATAGAATGTCCTTCCAAACCATATATCCCATAACTGCAATTAAAACAATAAGTTCAATCAAATCCAATCAATTTATATAATATCTTGCCTACATTGCAATCACCAATTTTAACTACTTAGCTTGTTAAATGTTAATTCCTTAAACAATACAATACACCTTTGAATAATTTCACATAAGGAATCTAAAATAATCTGTTTTATAAATCGATGTAGTCAACAACATAAGTGAAGTTGTTCCAAAGTAGTTACAAATAGGCCACCAACCGTGCAATTGTAATATGATGTATACAGAGTGATCAGAAAATAATATTGACTCAATTTTACTAAATTTAAATATGTAATCATTGCTGAAACAATTAAATTAAAACAATAAAATGATTAAATATTACGCAGAGATTAATTATTATTATTAACTACAAGTTAATTATTAACAGTGACTTTGACAGTAAAAGTAAATTCTAAAATTTATTTTTTATTTAAATTAATGTCTAACATAAATTCAGATGACAAATTAATTTGTTAAATGTTAAATTATGTGAATAAATGTTATTACATAATACTTATTAAGAAATAATAAACGTATTTAGAAAAACTATTGTTTTAAGAATAAATGAAAACAGTAATGCTTAATTTAGTTTAAATAGTTTAAGAAAATATCTGTTTTTTAACTATATAAAGTGTAAAATATAAATATTTAAATTTTTATCGTTACAAGTTCAGGAGTTAGCCAAACCGCTTTTAATTGTCAGTCTTTGAAAGTTTGATTGATTGTCGTTGGTTAATTGTTATCTGTTTTAAACTTTATAGTGATATGAATGTGGTTAGTGTTTTGCACTAGGAATGTTTCTTTTTGTAGAACAAAAGTAGTGTAGTAACTTGTGGCAGAAGACAGGTATGAAATGGTAAATTTGTTTAGATTTATTGTTATTGTGATTGATTCTTTTTATGCTACTTGCTTGTTTGTGGTTGGCTGAAAACATTGTAAAGGGTTATGTGTTTTAAGTAAATAGTAACAATTTTTCTAATACAGATAAAAAAATTGTCCGGGTATCAATATGCATTGTGGTAAAAAAAATGTAAAAAGCAAAAGTATCTACAATAGCTTTTATTTTGTGTTTATGTTTTCAAAAATGTTTAACATTTGCGGCACAAATCAGATAAAGGCAACCTTTTATCTGGAGGTGCATTGTTGCACATCACAAGAGTACGTTTGTCCTTTTCTGCGCAATTATTATAAATAAATGTGGTTACCACATTGCAAAAAATTTTTTATTGCGTTTCGCCTATTTGCTAATTACTTTTACTTGAACACTTGGTGATGCGTTGTTTTCTTTTCTCTTCTTACTATGTTTGCTGATGTTCCAAGTCAAGATTTGCCTTTTATGTAATGGACTATTTGCAGTATCTTGGCAAACTATTTCTGTTATCTTTTATTACTTCCAATGCTACGTTTGGTGTATTGACTTTGGCTACAAAAGAACTTTTGTTGTCGATGATGCAATTAGCAACAATTGTTGTTGTCACTTTTGAGTAGCTACTTTGTATTCTACTGGTTCTATTACTAGCAGTTGTTAAATAGTTTATTACGTTGCTCTATTTTTGGAGTAATATTTTTATATTCTTTTGCATAATCACACCGATCATATGTATTGTAGCTAAGCCGTTTTTAAAAACAGTCATGTTATGTCCAACAATGCTAGTAACGTTGGTGAGAAATGGTGGTGTAGAGTTAATTTAGGTCACAGCCAATTGCATGTTGACATATGTTGTAAATTACACCTGCAAGTTATTTGTCCTGATAGGTGGTAAACTATAGCTACCACAAACAAACTAATAGCATGTAGTATTGGTTGTCATAGCAAGGATGAAAGGTATCTCAAGCTGTATTTGATTTGCAATTTTTTTTGCAAGTCATAATAATGTTCTTGCTTTCAAGCGGATGCAGATGTTTTGCGTATTTAGTAATTACAGAAGGTCTGGTTGGACGAGATGCAAAAGTAGATGTTTTTTTTTAATTGGGAAAGCTTGTCGAGATTTTTATTTTTAGGAATCTGTGTCTACCGGACTTGAAATGCGATATTTTAACAGATTTAGCAATATTATTTTTTGTGCGCGGCTGTCTATCAGAGTTTAATTTGTCTGATTTTGAATAGCAAAAACTCCGAAACAATTGTTTATGCTTGACCTTTGACTGCTGTGATTGTTAGATTTATGGCCGTATTCATAATCATTTTTGTAACGATTCATTATCAAACGGATCATTATAATTTAAGGAACATTTAAAATATATTGTTATTAAACAAATTGACATTCGTTAAATTATTTAGTAACTTTTTAGTTACTTTGGTTTTTTATAAATTATTATTATGTTAACTTATACTATGTAACCTCAAATACTGTGAATTAGTACAGATGATTTGAGATTTTCAAGTCAAACAGATGTGTCATGATTTATTACGTTTTAATTGACCAAAAATAGTGCGTTAAATTTAATGAATAATTTAATGAACGTTATTGCTAATGAGTATTTATGAATACAAAAACTTGATTAAACGTTTCGTTATATTTTTAACAAATCATTATATATTTAATGACGTTTTATAAATACGGGCATGAGTAACTCTTTACGAACCAGTTATGCTATCAAAACACATTTTTTCGGAAACGGCCAAGTTTCAGAAGCTAGTGAGAGACTTTAGGGCCGTCTTTGAAGAAGGGGTAACCTCGACTACAACAAAAACAGTGAGCCATGTAACAGAAGTAGTTGACCAGACACCCTCGCGGCACAGAACGGATCATTAGGAGCTCCAGCAGCTATTGTGACCCGGTGGTGCTGATCAAGAAGAAGGACGACCTGCAGCGCTTTTGTGTGGACTACCGAAAATTAAACAAAATCACATAGAAGAAAGTAGCTTCTTTTCTTAAAATTCACGAGAGGCTAAATTCCCATGGCTAAAGGACACAAACACTTCGTCTTTTCTGGTCCCGACGGCGGGACTTATCAATGCAAGGTCATGTCGTTCGGGTTTAAAAACGCACCGGCTTTCCAGAAGTTGATCGAAGGCTTACTTGGAAATGCTGTCTTGGTTTATCTGGACGATATTCTGGTATACGCCAAGCACATAAGGCATCTACGACAAGTCCTGGAGCGACTCTAAGACTATGGCTTGAAACGCCTCATTAAGAAGTGCTTGTTTGGAGAACAATCCGTAGAATACCTTGGGCACATAATCAGCTGTTTAAAGAGTGTTCCATTTAGTGGTTCTTTTTTAAAAATTCAAAAAAAAATGAACAAAAATAAATTTTTGTCGGTATATTATTAGTTTAATCGAAAGAGCAAACATTTCCATTATTTATGAAACACGATTTCATGCATGTGGCTACCTTGGCTGGCTTTGCAGTAGCGCATCCTGTTAACGCAATTTTCCAAAACCTTGGTGACGGTTTCTGGCTCTATCTCACAAATGGCTTGCTCGATATTTGCCTTAAGGGCCTGAATTGTTAATGGATTGTTCGCATAACAACGGTTCTTTACGGCACCCTACAAAAAAAATCTAAAGTTGTCAAATTGCAAAAGATGGCTGAAACCAAAAATTGTCCAAGTTCATGTCTTCAATTTTTGGCTACAAAAAATCGATTATCATGCCTCTGTAGCGCTCACCGTTGACCAAAATTGCGTTTCCAGCAGCATTTTTAAAGAAAAATTGGCCAATGATGCCACCGCTCCAAAATCCGCACCAAACTGCCACTCTCTGAGAATACATTGGCTTTTCGACAATTAAATGCGGGTTTTCCAATCCCCAGATGTGACAGTTTTGATTGTTAACATAGCCGCCGAAATGAAAATGCGCTTCGTCCGAAAAGATGTTTTTTCGAGCAAAATTGTTATCCATTTTGAGCTACTCAAAGGCCCAAACTGAAAAGCGGTAACAAACCGGATGGTCGTGTGCCTTTAATTGCTGAGTCAATTGGACTTTACAAGCAAATAATCCGAAGTTTTTGTGCAAAATTCACATCAGGCTGGTGCGAGTAATGTTGAGTTGTTGAGATAGATGGCGAGTCGATGTTCCAGGACTAAGTTGCACACTTTTGGCTACGGTAGCCACATTTTCATCAGTGCGCACCGTACGACGGCGGGGACCGTGTGTGTGTGTTGGCCACTAGCATGCCAGTCTGACAACCTTTTTGCATAAGCTTGCGTACAGCACGCGCGGTGGGGGCCTCTTTTGCCTAAAACTTCTTTTCAATAAACGCACTATTTAGGCTACACAACATCAGGCTGACCAGACATACTTTTTTTTAGTAACATATACTCTTTTGGAAGTTAGAATACTCTTTACTCTTTTTAGTTCAAACTAACATAAAATATACTCTTTTTTTCATATATATTGAGTGCTAATAATTTCAAACTCTTTATCCGGCTTCTAAATTAACAATTCAGTCTTAAAAATTGTAAATCGGGCTTTTATAACTGAAAACCCAGTTACTAACGTGTTAAAATTTACTGCAAAACTAATAATCCGATTTTTAAATTAGAACCGGCCGTTAAAACTGTAAATCCGTCTTTGAAAGTGTAAATCACCGTCTTTAAAGTGTTAAATGTATTTGCTAAACTGTTAATTTGGTTTTTAAATTATAAATCTGATTTTAAAAGTATTTGGTTTTTAAAAGTATAAAAAGGTCTTCGAAAAATTTTAACAAATACGGTAGAAAAGTGTAAAATTCTATTTTATAAAATGTTAAAAATAACAAAATTCTGTTTTGGAACATTAAAATATTGTCATAAAGCACCAAAATCCGGCTATATACAGTTGAAAAGTTTTATTTTTTATGAAATATTAAAAATGTTAAAATCCGGTCATAAACTTTTAATAAGTGCAAGATTCTATTACAAAGAAATAAAATAACAAAATATTTTTTTAAAAACGTACAAGATTTTATTTATAAAATGTAAAAACAACAAAAACTGTTAAAGGGAGCAAAATTTTACTTATAAAATTACAAAGTCCGGCCATATAGTATCAAAGAGCATTAAAGTTTGGCCCTATACTGTTAAAGTGTTCAAAAATCTATTCATAAAATGTAAAAATGCAAAAATTTACCATAAACCGTCAAAAAGTGCAAAATTTGGCTAAGAAGAATCAACATATTGTTAGATAGAATTAATTTTTCTTTTTATAAAATAACAAAAATACCAAAATTCTGTTAAAAAATGCAAAATTCTATTAATAAAATGTCAATAATAGCAAAATCCGACCATAAATTGTCAAAAAGTGCTAAATTTTATTTACTTGACGATGAAGCATCAAATATTTCAAAAAAGAACTTTAATCTGTTAAAAAGTGCAAATTTTTATTTATAAAATGTCAAAACTATCAACATTCGGTCATAATCTGTTGAAATGTGCAAAAATCTATTCATAAAATGTCAAAATTTGGCCACGAAGTATCAAAATATGATCAGAAAGCATCAAAAGTGTAAAATTCCATTTATAAAATGTCAAAAACAGCAAAATACGTTTATAAACTGCCTAAAAGTACAAGGTTGTATTTATATTTTGCAATGGCGGATGCAGCATCAGTCTGCAATACTTAACGGAAATAATTATTAAGTGTCGCAGATTGTGCAATCGTGTGTTCCACGGTACCTGTTCCGAGTTAAATAGTAACAAAATACGACTCCTAAATGGCAAAAACTCACTTATGTGGTTATGTTTACAGTGTAGACAAGTCATAAATGAAGGTCAGTCTTTTTACAATTTGTTATTAAAATTGGATCACACCTTGAGCATCCATAATCAAATAATCACAACACATACTGAAAAGTTAGATCATTTAAATTCCATAATTTTAAATGAAAATAAATCGAACGAGAAAGTTAAAAAATCAAAACAAAACGTAAATTCTGAAAACAATGCCACTAGCGCCATCTCAAAGTTCGAAGATGAACAAAATAAGTCTGCTAAAAAGAAAACAATGGAATCTTCTAAAACAAGCGAACATATACCGCAAGAAAAATCCAATGATATTGATACAAAAAATTCGAAAATAAATAAACCTGCATTAGAAAAGGATGAAAACTTTACAATAGTTACCTACAAGAAAAATCAACATACAAACAAAATAAAAGGAACAAAACCAAATAAAAATGTAATTACCGGAACAAGCAGCACAACTAATGATTTATACAAAGCAGTGAGTAAAGAAAAGAGAGCATGGTTCCATGTATTCTCTAACACTCAATGAAAACAACTTAAAAAACAAACTAAACTCAGCTTATAAAAGAAATGATTTTACAGTTGAGCTAATAAAAAGCAATCACCCAAAACCCACTTTCAACAATTTCCGTATTAGTGCTGATTGGTCATTACTCGGTACCCTAGAAGATCCTAACTCATGGGAAAATGGTATACAAGTCAGCGGATATCATTTTTTACAGAACACCAGGAAAACCCACAAAAATACCTAAATCAACAAGATACACAAAGTATACCAGCCAAAGCTACTTTAACCAGTCAAGTAAGATTACTTCATATCAATACACAAAATGTTAATAACAAACTACTTCAGTTAGAAGCATACCTATATAATAAAACAATTAATATTCAGTCTAGCCCTTACAGGTTTATATGTATAAATGAGCATTGGCTATGTCGCGATGAAATAGTTTATTGTAAGTTAGCGGGTTATGACTCTGTAGCTGCGTATTGTCAATTGCAATAAAGGCGAGCATGGGGGTGTTATGATTTTGGCATATGAAGATGTTTCATGTATTTCCATACCCAAAATTGAGAGCTTATCTGTACCATACCATGTTGAACTGTGTGGAATTGTTAGTTCAGACTTAATCATTGCAGCAGTATATCGTCCACCAGGTGGAGATTTTCAAATATTTTTAAATAAACTAACTGAAGCGCTGCAGATTCTTAATCATAAAAATAAAACCATTATTTTAACTGGCGATTTTAACGTAAAATTTAATCAACCTCAAGAAACAAACACATTACAACTTACAACGCTGATACAATCGTTTGGATTAAATACTAAATTAAAAGATGCTACAAGAAATGAAAATACGTTAGATAATATTTTTACCAATATCAGCATTAATAATTATCATGTCAATGCTGTAACTTAGGCTTTTCTGATCATCTAGGTATTAATATGCAAATTGAATACGATTTAAAATTAAAAACAAATACCCGAGTAAATTATCGTCCAATCACTGACAATGGGCTCTATGTTCTTTATAATATATTAGAAGCAACTAACTGGAATTTCATTCAAAACAATACAGTTAATATAAATGGTACATTTGACAAGTTCACAAATATAATTATGTCTGCAATTGAACATTCATTTCCAGAAAAAAGTAAAATCATGAACTGCAATTTTAAAATTAATTGGTTTACACCTGAATTATATCAACTAAGAGAAGAGTTACATGCATTTATTGCACACAACAAATCACAAATGTCTCCTGAAATATCAACACATATAAAACAACTAAGAATACATTACAATTACAAAATTAAACTTGCAAAAAAAGCGACAAATGAAAAATATATTAAAAATTCAAATTCTCCACAAAAATCGATTTGGAACATTATCAAATCTCAAACGAATAAATCAACTGTTCAAAACAGCTATTCACAATTCACTGCCGATGACTTTAATAACTTTTTTTTAACTAATTCCATTAATGTTGCTAATAACTTACCACCATCTACAACATCGTACAAATCGTAGATATCCACGATACCAAATGCTACTAAATTTTATTTTAATGAAACAACTTATATTGAAATACGTAACATTATAGCGAATTTAAAAAACACAAGTAAAAACATTAACACAAAGATAATTAAAACGTTGTTAAATGTCATTATTGTACCGTTAACTAATTAATCAATTTGTGTATTAGAACGAATGAATTTCCAAACTGCTTAAAAATTGCTAAAGTTGTACCAGTTTTTAAAAAAGGAAATTTACTTTTACAAAATTTCAGACCAATATCAATCATTCCAACAATTGGCAAAATATTTAAAAAATGTATTACGTTGCAAGTTACAAACTATTTAGAATCTAATAACTTACTCTATAATAAACAATTTGGTTTTAGAAACAACAAATCGACAACACATGCTATACAAAATTTAACAAACTTAATAAGAAGTGGTTTTGAAAATAATAGTTACACATATGCGCTTTTTTGTGATTTAAGCAAGGCGTTTGACTGTGTATCACACTCAATCCTTTTAGACAAACTAAAATTGCTTAATTTCAGCATGAAAAGTAACATGGTGTTATTATCCTACTTAACAAACAGGTACCAATATGTGAACGTAAACGCAACGCAATCAAAGTTACTGAATGTGTCTATCGGTGTTCCACAAGGTTCCGTCTTAGGGCCCATTATTTTTTTTAATTTATGTGAATGACCTTCCTCATTGCGATATGCATTCATATTTTACCCTATTTGCTGATGACACAACAGTTGTAAATCAAAATAACAACATAGCAAATCTTAAAACTGATATGCTTGATACACAGTCAAATGCTAAGGAATGGTTTCTAGCAAATAAGCTGTTTTTAAATGAAAATAAAACTGAGCACTTAATATTTTCAATGCGCAAAATACCTAAAGATTTATATCCTACTAAATGTGTAAAATTTCTTGGGATCCAAATTGATACAAAATTAATATGGGACAAACACACTTCTTATGTTTTTAATAAAATATCTAAACAAATATACTTATTGCGAAAATTGGGAGAAGTTTTTTCCTTTAAACTTCAAATGAGTGCACATTTTGCTAATATTTACTCAATATTATCCAATGGTATTTTAAATTGGGGTCACGCGGCATCAGTTTGTAATATATTTCGAATACAGCGAAGAGCCATCAGAGTTATTGGTGAACTAAATTACAAAGACGATTGCAAAGCAAAATTTGTTGAGCTGAAAATTCTCACCGTTCCTTGTATATATATTTATAAGTGTCTTACTTATATAAAACACAACATAACTTCATACAATACACAATCAACATCTCATGACTATCTAACTTGTCATGCACATCATTTAAGAACAGATTATTTGAGGTTAAATAAATCTTGAGATGGCTCTAACTATTTTGCAATCAAATTTTTTAACGTACTGCCAAAGCAAATTCAAGACTTAAATGAAACACCATTCAAGACATACATTAAGAACATTTTAATAACCAATGCCTTTTATACATATAACGAATGTTTTGAATACAGATTTTGTTAATGTATATAATTATATTGTACTTATGTATTGACTTGTGTAAATATCCTGTATATACTTAACATTAATAAACATTATTATTATTATTATTATTATTATTATTATTATTATTATTATTATTATTATTATTATAAAGTATATAAAAAAAAAAAAAAACATTAAACATGAGAAGAACATCGAGGGGGTTGGTTTTTAGTGGGTACACTCTCTTCAGAACAAGAGGAGGAGTCCCACACTCCGTCCATAAATGGATTTTTCACCTCCAAGAGAAAAAAATAAATAAATAAAGTGTGAAAAACAGCAAAATGTCAATAAGTGCAAATTTATTTTTTTTGAATGTCAAATAGTCAAAATGTACAAAATTCTATTCATAAAATATCTAAAATAGCAAAAACTGTTGAAAAGTGCAAAATTCTATTCACGAGATGATAAAAATAGGAAAATTTGAGAAAAGTATTTAAGTATTGGCTGAAAAAACCAAAACTTGGCCATAAACTGTCAAAAGATGTAAAATTCTGTTTATAAAATTTCAAAATAAGCAAAATCCGGCTTTAATCTGTCAAAAAGTCCAAGATTTTATTTATAAAGTTGAAAAATCCGACTATAAAGTATAAAAATTAAAACCTTAAAAATTCTATTTATAAAGTGTCAAAAATGAGAAATGACGGATATTTTTTATTAACCATTGAAAAATGCAAAATACTATCCATAAAAAGGTCAAAATTGTCACAATTTGACCATAAAATATAAAAAAATTGTCAAAAACTTTTAAAAAGTGCAACATTTTATTTATGAAACGTTAAAAACAACATAACCCGGGCATAAAGTATCAATTTTTTTTTTCAAAAAACGGTCTTAAATAGTTGAAAAGAGTAAAATTTTACTCATAAAGTTTAAAAACATCAAAATCCGGCTATAGAATACCAAAATATTTTCTGACAATTTGTCCATAAACTGTTATATACAGCAATAAAATCTTTAAATATTGTCAAAAGTACAAAAACCCGGCATAATTGTTTAAAAGTATAAAATTTTATTTATGAAAATTCCGGAAATGGTCCGTTCTTAGTGTGCTGTGTACACAAATTTAAAGGTTGTATCATAGGAGTGTGTGTGTGTGAGAAAGAAAAAATTAAAATCTTGAAAATAGTAGGTTTGAGAATGAGTGCATATCAGCGTAACTTTGAAATTTTTCCCAGTTGCAGTTTGTAGTTCGTTTTTGGTGTTATTCTGGAACGAGAAATACACGGAAATAGTCGTTGTTTGGTAAGTGGGTTCAATGGAGACTCAGAGTAAAGTAAAGCTTTGTTGATTTTGCAATTGCAGACAGGCAGAGATTTGCTGAGTTTATATAAAATGTTGTAAATCTTAATTAAATCAAAGCCTAAATTTCAACGCAAAAAATGAGTACTTGGCTTATGTAAAATATTATTATCTCTTGGTTGTCTAGAGATAAATTTAGGAGTATAATACAAAATGCGGCTAAAAAGGATTAAAATCTGGCTACAAAATAATTTGAACAAAAACTTTAATAAAATTGGTCAAATTTTATATATTCTCAAAATAACATTTAAAATCCAGCCTATGAAATTTAAAATCTGGTCGGAAAGTAATTAAATCCGGCAAGAAACTTTAATAATATTCTTATAATTGGTAAAATTTTGACATAATTTTAAAAATCTGGTCATAAAAGACAAAATCCAACTTAAGAAATTAAAACCTAACTTAAGTATTAAAATAATTGAACATAATTTTTAAAATACGGCCATAAATACAAAATTTGATAAGAAAAAATAAAATCCGGCCGAAATGTTTAATAACCTGCTTAAAATTGGTAAACTTTGTACCTAATATCAATAAATCCGTTTATAAAGTACATAATTTCAAAAATTCTTTTAAAAATACAAAAATTGACAAAAACAAGTTATAACTAACTTATTGGTAAAATTTTAATATAATCTTAAAAATCCGGCCGTTAAAGACAAAATCCGGCTTAAGAAAAATAAATTTTAGACATTAAGTAATTAAATTCGGTCAAAAACTATAATAATCTGCTCTATATTGCTAAAATAAGGAACATTTTTAAAATGCTGGCAATAAAATACAAATTTTTGCCTAAAATAATTAAAATCTTGTCTTAAAATATTGAAAATCGGTAAAAAAACATAAAAATCTCATACTTAAATACAAATTCGATAGCAATGGCGGGTGGTGATGTGAAACTGAAAATTTATGTGACTTGTCATCATGCAAACTGTGCTTTAAAGATATGTGGCCTTTTCGTAGACAACAATGGACTAATAAATTGTTGTAAACAAATGGAAAACATAACCTATATAAATGGAAATGATGAACTGGTTAATTCAAAAGATATTAATCATCTTAACATACCGGACACTGGAAATAGATCAACAGATGTAATAAAGATAAATAGCCCAGCAGAAGAAGTAGAATTAAACAAGGATAATGAAGATAAATTTATAAAAATTGTGGAATCATTGAAGGTCAGACATCTTAACTCATTAATTAAACATAAGGATAAATTTATTGAAGAACTCAGAGATAAAATATCCATTCTCAAAAATTAAATAAAACTGCTAAATTTTGTCAATGTTAATAAAGCAGATAAAATTCCAACTGAAATCCTGGAATTCATAGATCTTCAACCTTCAATTTAGGCAACCAAACCAACTGAAGATGAACAAATATTAATTGTTAAAAACGTAGTGCCATCTACATCTACAACTTTGAATGTCAACAACAATTTAGCAGCATCTTCATCAACAAACCGAAAAATAACCAAACAAATTGAGAAACCTACTAGAAAAAAAGATTTGGTTTATAAGAAAAATAATAATAATAATAAAATCGTAGGAATAGCAAAATATGATGGAGTTTAACTCATTGCGCCGCCTAAGCGAGCATGGCTTTATATTGGAAACTGTTCTGAATCAGTAAATGAAGATTCTATATCTAATTACATCAAAGAAAAAATAGAAAGTATTGAGATATTTGAAATAACTCAATTAAAAACATTAGGAAAATCAAAATCTTTTAAATTGAGTGTAGATTTTATATTCTTGCAAGATCTTATGTGTCAATATTTTTGGCCACAACGAATTACAGTAAGACGTTTTAATTTTAATTCTGTTTAAGATAAAAGTGACGGTAAAAAATTCAACAACAAACAAAATTTTCAACCACCTGCCAATCATCTCGACAAAAAATAAAAAACATTGCGAGTAATAAGACATTTAAATTTATTATATGTAAATATTGAAGAAGTAAAATACAAGATAAATGCAATAGAAGCACTTATGCATGAAACAGCAAATACTTACAACATAATTTGCTTAAATGAACACTGGTTAACAGAAGCAGAATGCGATATGTTGATTATTGGCAAACCTGTCGATGGCATCCAATTTTTCAAGAAATTTTTTTTTACGTTTTTTATCCTAATTAATAATTTGATACCGCATTCTAATATTATAGATGCAGTCAATTTTTCAATAGAAAAAAACTGTGAAATTTCTTGTGTTTTTTTAAATAATGTTAATACTTATGTTTTATGTGTTTATCGTTCGCCAAGCGGCGATTTTAATATGTTTATTAGGGCTTTATGCCAAGCATTAGATAAAATTGATTTTATAAATAAATATGTAGTGTTAACTGGCGATTTTAACGTAATTTTTAATGTAAATGTTAATGACAATAGAACAAAACAATTATGTGAAGAGCTTTGCGCTTATGACTTATATAAAACGGTAAATTTTCCGACAAGAAAAAAGAATTGTATTGACAATATTTTTATAAATTTTAACACTGAATATATAAATGTTACTTCAGTAAATACGTGTCTATCCGATCATTTTGCTATTCATACAGAAATTACGTTAAAAGAGCAAGAAGATTCTGACTCAAATAAAACTAAAACTATCAGTTATCAACCAATTACTGAATTAGGCTTATACAAATTTTATAATTGTATAGAAAACATAACATGGGACTTTTTAAATTTGCCTATTGCAGTCGAAGAACAGGCAAATCAGTTTATGCGTAACATAAAAACATCAATAGACGCATCTTTTCCTATTAAAAAGACAAATGTGAATGTGGCTAGAAATATTAAAATAAACTGGTACAACAATAATATCAAATTAATGAGAAACCAATTAGATTTTTTTTACCAAGTTAAAAATCAGTTTTCAACCGAAAATAACATTCAATTATATAAAAACCACAAATATCAATACTATAGAGAATTTTAAAATGCCAAAATAAAAGCAAATTCTGAGTATATTCAAAATGCAGACAATTGTAGCAAAGCTGCCTGGGATATAATAAATGCACACAGAAATACAAGAAGCTGTGAAAACAACTAATCAACATTAAACTCACAAGACCTAAATCAGTACTTTAAGTCATATTGCAGAAAATATTCAAAATACAATGCCATTGCCAAACCACAATCCAATGGAATATTTAAAAACAAAACCAAATACTACTTTCAACTTCAGAGAAGTTACACTAATAGAAGTAAGAGATACTATACATATGCTAAAAAATAAAAAAAAGTAAAGATATTTTTAATACAAATGCTAAGATGATAAAGCAAATCAAAAACATTATTGCAAGTCCCCTAACTAAACTACTAAACATCTGTATACTAAATGGACACTACCCGGATGTTTTTAAAACTGCTAAAGTCATTCCTATATTAGAAAAAAGGTTCGGCAGACGATTGCAGTAACTATCGACCAATATTGCTAATCTGCATAATATCAAAGGTCTTTGAAATGCTTTTAAAATCCCAGTTGCTTCAATACTTTGAAAACAACAACATTTTTAATAAACAGCAATTTGGTTTTAGAACAAATAAATCAACTACAATGGCTATAAATAGCTTTATTGAGTACGTGGTTAGGGGCCTTGAAGAAAAACAGCATTTTAGTTCTACTTTCTGTGATCTTAGCAAGGCTTTTGCCTACGTGGAAATAGTTTAGCGTTGCTGCAGTCATATTTGACAGGACGATCTCAGCAGACTTTCTTTGATGGTAATTTATCAGCCGTTAGTCATATTACCTGTGGTGTTCCTCAGGGATATGTACTGGGTCCAGTTTTAATTTTAATCTATGTTAATGATATAACAGATGTGGTTCCAAATACACTACTCTACGCTGATGATACAACAATAACAAATCGGCATTGTGATTCTAATATATTGATAAGGAACATGGAAGAAGCGAAAAAAAATGCTAATAATTGGTTTTTGGCAAACAAACTGCATTTAAATAAAAGCAAAACTTTACATATGGTATTTTCTTTAAGACAACATAATTTGCTTGCTAGTCCCAGTTCAGTGAAGTTTTTAGGAGTCATATTGATTCTTCGCTGAAGTGGGACTGACACGTAAATGTTTTGTCAAAAACATTAGCAAGGAATATATTTGTCCTGCGAACTCTATCTCAAATTGTTCCACAGAGTGTGGTGATGACAGCATATTTTGCAGTCTTTCAAGCTGTTGCCTGTTACGCTATACTTGCATGGACATTCTCCTCATGCAAATAAAATATTTAAATTGCAAAGAAGAGCTATTTGTGCCATTTGTAATTTACAATATACTGAAAAAGTAAATGGAAAATTTAAAGAATTGGGATTGCTCACCTTGCCATCCAGTTATATTTATGAATGTTTACTACATGTAGAAATCAACAAATATGAATATGCAACCAATAGAAGTAGTTATAACACTCGGTTTGCAAACAATTTATTGCCAGTGTATACCAGAATATACAAATCAAGAACTGGTATTGCCTACTATGGACCAATCTTTTGGAACAAATTGCCAACAAAACTCCAAAACTTACCATTGACTTCTTTTAAATATGTGATTAAAAAATGTCTAATTAAATTAGAAATTTTTGATATAGCCGAGTTTACAGCTCACAACGTAACTGGTTTATTTGAGTCTGAACCTTCTGTATTAGCTTTGTAAGTGTATCTTATTATATTTTATTACATTTTATTATATTTTAATTAGTCAGAATTTTATATTATATATTACTGTGTACCTGATTTGTGTAAAAATTAATGTACTTAATTTTCAACATCAATAAACTATCTATCTATCATAAATCCGGTAAAAGAATTAAAACTCGTTCATAAAGTAGTTAAGTTTGGTCAAAACAATAGTAATATAGTAAAGAACAAACATTTTAATTTTTTTGCCATAAAATATCAAAAGATTGTTAGAAAATACTAAAATATAAAAGTGTTGCACTTTTTACTTTTAAAATATCAAAATTTAAAATTATTAAAAGATATTAAAAGTGCAAGATTCTATTCTTGAAATGTCAAAAAAAGCAAAATAAGTTGTTAAAAAGTGAAATGTTTTTTACATACAAGGTCAAAACTATTAATCCGACCATGAATATTGTCAGAAAACATTAAAATTCGACCATCGATGGTTGAAAAGTGCAAAATTCTACTCATGAAAAGTCAAAAATAGCAATATTCAGCTATAAAATATTAAAATATTGTTGAAAAACACTAAAATCCGGTTATAAAATGTTAAAAAGTGCAAGATTCTATATATAAAATGACAAAACAACAAAATTCGGCCATTAAATATTAAAAGGTGCAAGATTCTATTTACAAAAACTAAAATATAGCAACATCCGGCCACGAACTATCAAAATATTGTCAGGAAGCACCAAAATCAAAATAATAAAATTAAACCATAAACTTTTTAAAAGTGCAAAATTCTATTCTTTAAAAAAAGAAAAGTAGCAAAATCTAGCTATGAAATATCAAAATATTGTTAGAAAACTTTAAAATTTGTCTATAGTGTTGAAAAGTGCAAAACTTTATTCATAAAATGTCAGAAAGCAAATTTCGGCTATTAACTATTGAAACATCCTAAATTTTATTTATAAAATATAAAAAACAGCAAAATCCAATCATAAACTGTTAAAAGATGCAAGATTCTATTTATAAAAACAAAAAAATTGCAAAATCCGGCCAAGAACTATCAAAATATTGTCAAGAAGCACCAAAATCCGGTTATAAACCGTTAAAAAGTGCAAAACTCTAAAATGAATAAGCAAAAGTCAGCCGTAAACTTTTTAAAAGTGCAAAATTCTGTTCATTAAAAAAAGAAAAGTAGCAAAATCCAACTATAAAATATCAAAATATTGTAAGAAAACACTCAAACCTGGCCATAGTGTTGAAAAGTGCAAAATCCGGCCATAAACCGTCGAAACATCTAAAATTCTATATATAAAATATCAAAACTAGCAAAATCCGGTCATATACTAATAAAAAGTGCAATGTTCTATTTATGACAAAACAGCATAAACTGTTTAAAAGTCCAAAATACTATTCATAAAATATCAAAAACATGACCGTCAAAAAGTGTATTTTCTATGAAATGTCAATAATAGCAAAATTCTGTTATGAAATATAATAATGTTTTTAGAAACAATTAAAATGTTGTCATAAATTGTTTAGTAAGATCAAGATTCTGTTAAAAAAATTAATCAATTATCAAATTATTTGTAGAAGCAGCGATGAAGGGGAAATTGCCGTTTTTGTTAAAATACCAAAATCGAGGTAGCGGTCGGTATGCTCTTAAGAGTAGAAAGGTTAAAAACAAATAACTTATATTAATTTAATGGTGGTGGCAGTTTTTAATGTATTTTATATTGTATGCAAACAAACATACAATTTTATGCATACAAAGTTGCCTACAGTCAATACTAAAATTTAATAAAATTATTATCAACTATTACAACTGAAATTATTTCAGTAAAGAACATCTGATTTAAAGTGTTTTAGAATGTGTAACTTATAAGATAGATTAAATTATAAATAAAGTCAATTTTGTTTCTTATAATTTAATTATAATTTTTAAATGTTTGTCTGTTGGTTTACATTGGTTAATGTATTTTGGGTTGCATATAGTGCGACATTAAAGCAGTATATTCTTTTAAATTTATCAAACTGCATCCAACTACATATGCAGTAACTGCTGTAGTTGAGGTTGCATATAATAATATACAGTTTGTCTAAATAAGAAATATTATTAACAAAAAAAAAATTACCAAAGTCATATTTGTTAAAAATATAATAATAATTTATGATCAAAATCATGTTGAAATTATTTGAAATGAAAATTTAATGAGTTGTTTGATACAAACAAATAAAATAATATGAAAATAGATTTAAAAATATAACCTTGAAAATATACATTGGATTTTAATAAAATTTGGCAACAAGCGAGGGGTTAACAACTTGCGTAATCAGTGTACAAAATAAAAATAATCATTACAAAATCAAATAATAATTACGTAATATTCGTAATCATTACATAATCAAGTAATCAATAAATAATCACGTAATAATTATATAATCACGTAATCATTACATAATCTTGTAATAAATAGTGTAATCAAATATTAAAACACGCGTATTCAAATAATCAAATATTGATTACGCGTATTCAAATAATCAAATGTTGAGTACGCGTATTCAAATAATCAAATATTGATTACGCGTATTCAAATAATCAAATGTTGCGTACGCGTATTCAAATAATCAAATATTGATTACGCGTATTCAAATAATCAAATGTTGAGTACGCATATTCTCATAATCAAATGTTGGTTTTATGGAATCATTTATATTCGCATGGTAAATTCAGTCGTGTCCAATCTGTATCTAATTGTGCTGCTAGAGATTTATTCCCAGACAATTTTACAGGTGTTTTTATACAACTCTTGGCATGTGTGTGTGTGTGCAGTTATTTATTTATTATATTAAAATAAAAACCTACTTCAGTCGAATATAATTATTCAGTGGTACAAATTTTATTATGTATTGTTATTATTTTTGTTGAAAAGATTTTTATATGTTTATTTTTTAATGTAATAAATCACATTTTTATTCTTGGTGGTGGATTTTTTCTAATCTACATAAAACATTAATAAACATCGAGATAGGTATATTTTTAGTTTATGTTTCTTATTATCTATAAGAAATTGTAGTAAGTACTTTATTGAAGATTATATTAAAACATAAGTAATAATATATTAATATTAAACATTATCAAAATAATTTTATGATCGGTATAAAATAATTAATGCATGCAGATTTAATACAGAATTATAAAAATTTAAAAAAATGTGTACTTATTAAATAATCATGTAATCATTACATAATCACATAATCATTTTCATAACCACGTATTCATTGAATAATCATGTATTCATTACATAATCATATAATCATTACGATTTCATTAAATAATCACGTAATCATTGCGTATTCATTAAATAATCACGTAATCATTGTGTATTCATTAAATAATCACGTAATCAATGCATAATCATAATCATAATCATGTAATCATTACATAATCACGTAATTATTACATAATCACGTAATCATTACATAATCACGTAATAATTACGCGTATTCATAATCAGGTGTACATTTTTTTACTTAGTTGTTAACCCCTCGGCAACAAGGTTCTCTAAAATTAATTAAAATGCATACAATACATATTTTTCAGAAGTCTTGTAATATTTAATTAAAAAAAGCTTTTAAATTATACTTTGTATTTGTAAGGTGCCTCTTCCAAATAGAGACGTAAGACAAATTAATTTACTTTAATATCAGTAAAGGTAATCCTATAACCAAATATTAAATTAACAGTATTAAGACTTTTTAACGTTTTTTTTTTTCAAACCCTCAAACCACTTTTCCCACCGAATTGCTAAAAAATACAAACGAAATCGTAGAAACCATACACCATAAGCAGAGAGGACACAATTAAAAGATTCATCAATCACCGGACGCTCACGATCCATCAAGTATATCATGTATCATAGCTTCCGGTTACCTAACAACCCTTGTAAATCTCTCCCCCTAAACGAAGTTCCTTATACTGGCATCATTAAAAAATGAGACACAATGGGGTGCGTGTGCGAGCCCCAAGTCCTATCAACTCCTTACCGATACTTTTTATTTTTCTACCTGTCCATATCGGCCACTTTTTTGGAAAGTTGAGAAATGATCGATCGAACGCTAATCGCAGCCCCTTTAAGAGTTAAAGTGCGGATTGGATTTCGTGAGAATATTTTTTATAATATTTAAGGGTGAAATTGTATGGATTAAGTGTGAGTGTGATTGATGATGATTTGGTGAATATAATTGAGTCACAATTTGATAAAAATAAAGAAATTTGTTAATACAATAATTTTTGATTCATTAATCAAGTCCAAGTTACGCCAACCAACCCTTTTTTCTTCATCACGTAATCCATGGCTTCGGGTTATATTTTTTATAAATATAATTTAACAGAAAAACGCGTTCTCTTTTCACCTATAAAATGGTCCTGATCGATCACCCCTTTCTCACGGATGATGAATTGGTCTGGACGCCCCGCGGACCAAAAGGGTTGCTCGTTAAGTTATGTTGCGTTTTATTATTGTTAATTCCAGATAACCAGTAATACTTGGCATTTTTCAAATCTGAATTTTTGCCGGAATTGAAAGAACTCAAACTGAGGGGAAAACTTCTTATATAATATAACGGACTTTTGTTCTGGAAGTGTATGTTGTAAGCTTTGCAAATGTTGCAATATTTTTTACTTACTTAGTATAAACTTACCGTATACATACATACTAAGGCACATTGTTGTTAAATTTTATTAATATTTAAAGTATAATTTGGAAGGTAATAATTTTTTAAAGTTTTGAAACATTTCAATGTTGCAAAATCACTATTCTTAAGCTTAATATAAAAATTCCGTATACATTTTGATTAATTTTATCTAATTGGCAGTAGTGTTATTGAAGCCAAATTTTATTAATAATTTAACCTCAAATCTTGTAAGATCAATAAACTTAAGTTTAATAAAATTTTACCGCTTATTTCTAGTTTTTAAATTGATACAGTTAAATAATAATTTAAAATTTATTAATTTTTAAAATTTAAAAAAAAATTGCTGTCCCAAATGTTGCAAAATCACTAATTTTAAGATTTATTTTAATAATTGTGGTGCTCTTGCACTAGCAAACTAAACTAAAAAAGTCAACGTGGTACTATGGTAATTTACTTGATCAGTCTAATTTTGAACAACTACAGAAAAATTCATTCTTGCAATAAATTAATTGGCTTATTGGTAGTAGTGCCAATCAAAAATCAGCAAGATAATACTAAACCACATTGTAGTGTTGATGATGAGAAAGTTGTTCAAGGTAAGACTAAAAATGGGTAAACGGTTCATGTATATCCAATTTGGAAATTGGGATTTAGAAGATGATTTTAGTCTATAAACTGTAGAGTGGGATGTGGTGTTATCTACTTTAGGTTAGGATTTGGTTACTTGATTCACCAGTTGTTTGTACAAGAAATTTCCCTATCTGGCTTGACAAGTCGGGCAAAATTAACGTTGGGATAATTTGCGAACTTATCAAAATACTTTACGACTAAATTGTGATGTGTTGACAAAGCAGAGGTATTTTGAGGTCTGTCTAAATTTTTCTGTTTGAGACAAACCATGGAGCTTCAAAGTGCTACTTTGGTAAAATTGAAGTTACTGCTTGAAGCCGTTTCCAATATTGGGGACGCATAAATGAGCTTGGGATTAATGATAGATTTTGTTCCGGAGCAACATGCAAATGTTCCGACGCATTATCAAAACTAAAAAGTTTTTTGCCATTTTGGCTTTATCTAGAATGGCCTGCACGTGCAATTTGTACAAAAGTCTCTTTTTAAAGGTAATCCTCAGCTACTTAGTAGCATTGGACTACAGTATGAAAACGTCGTTAAGATGTACGTTCTCATCAGGGCTGCCGTGTAAAGAGAACAGTTTTGCTTTTCTCTGGATTCACTTTGACTTGGCTCTCGTCTAACCAATCTTCAAGGTTGGTGGTGGTTTTTTGTAGCCACGAGTTTACCATCTCTAGTAACCAAAAGCATGTCAACAACGTATAAGTTAAATAGCAGCAAAAATAGAGTAGAGCCTTAAGTAGATATGTGCTTTTCAAGATTTACTGCCAGAGACACAGAAGAAAGTTATTTCTGTACAGTTTACAGAGAAGTCTTTTGTGTTTAACCTTGTCGAAGACTTTCTTGACGTCACCGAAAACTACTCTTGTGACCTTCTTCAGTCTAAATCTCTTCACTAGAAGGTCCGTCACGCGGTTTAGTTGATGGAGAGCTGAATGCCCCCATCTAAGCCATTGTTGGTGGGGGGAAGAAGGTTGTTAGCTTTCGTGTGGTCCTGAAGTTTGTCCAAAACCTCACCACTATGTATGACTTTGCTAAAGGTGCATAAAAGGCTGATATGCCGGTAGTTTTAAAAAAACCTTTTGTCTCTAGTTTTGGTGTAAATATTACCAGTAAGCCTTTCTATTCTGTTGAAAAAGTGCCCAGTTCAAAGAATTACATTAACAATGTTAATGAGCGTTATTATTGCTTTATGCAAAAATGATTGGAGACCTATGTTTGTTACATTATTGAGGCCAGAAGCAGTCCGAGTTTTTAATTATAATTTCTCTGATTCGAGAAGGTTGTACGCTTTCTAGCGCCACGTCGTTGTCAGCAGTTTGCTGGAAGTTTATGACGCAAATTTTTGTGCAACTTTGTAGTTTTTTTCACTTTGATCTCTCAATTTTTGAGGTCACCATGCCTTTGTCATTGATGCTTGGCGGATTTCTGCTGTGGATGAATGCTTTTATGTTGTGTGATAGTCTAAATGAACTCTCGGCACGGACCTGATGGGTCTTAATAGCCTTTTCCAAAGCTTGATGTATTTGGCGCGTAATAAGTTTGATATCTTAAACCGTTTTTACTATGGCAAGCCTGTCAATGCTCTTTCAAGAATTTTGAGAAGAAAGTCCAATTTGTACGTGTTAATATTTTTTCTTCAGTTGAATTCCAGTATTCCTGGGTTGTGATCGAAGCTAAGGTCATTGATGACATTTGCGCTGTATTAAAAGTTGACGTTTTTCAGTATTGCTACGTCTAGAACGTTCCTTTAGAAGCCCGCATTGCTGCAGTGAGTGGGTTTGTTTAGACCTATTTTGAACAACGCTTGACTTTTGCCGTTAGATTTCAAGCTGTTTCAAGCTGGAACAAAATAACCGCAAAAAATTAAACTATTACATTGTAGAAGTGTATGAAATTGGCCTTGTTTTAAGGCAACATTTACAAGCTTCCTTGCATGAACAAGGACAAGCGTTTGTAGGAAACATTGTTACGCAATGTAGTTAGTTTTAAACTTGTGGGTGGTGTTTTCTTTCTAGAACTGTACAAAAAAGTTTGAATTGGGGGGTACACCAATTCAAACTTTTGTGTTTGTGATCAAACTGTTAGAATGATTTGCATTTTTACGTTTCTGCAATTATGACTTAGTAAAGTAGTGTTTCCTATCTAGAACTGTACAAAAAAATTTGAATCTGTGGTCCTCCTCATAGTGTTTGTGATCAAACTATTAGAATGATTTGCATTTTTAACGTTTCTGCAATTATGACATAATAAAGTACAATTTACAGTTTTTACTGACATTTAATCTTTGAATGGCAATGGATAGGTGGATGGGGTACTTTGTTCATGGTTGTGAACAAAAAGTTTGTAATGGTGTAAAGAAAGAAAACAAAAAAGACGAAAAAGAATATATTAGAACTGTCAACTTTATTTTTGACAAATCTGTCAACTGTCAATTTGACAAATCAATTGTTAACTATTTTACAAAAATGTATGTTTTAAAATTTTTTAAACCAAAAGTTAACTGTTTTACATGTTTGACAAATAAACTGTTAAAAGTCAATTTGACAAAGCAACTGTCAACTGTTTCCAAAATTTGTCAAATTAACTATCAACTTTACTATTTTATAAATTTTACTCATGTCAATAACTTGAATCTCAGTGCATACATTGTCGCAGGTTTGAGCCCCAGCTCCAGCAAAAAAAAAAAAATTTTTTTTTAGCATTTATTAGTTCAAGACGTTAGTCTTCTTCTTCTTCTTCTTCTTATCGAAAGCCGTTCGGCTTGTGGTGACGCTTTGTCATTCCTGGTTCCGCTGTTCCTGAGATATTGATGTCCAGCTGTCTCTCCATCTATTTGGTGGTCCGCCAAGAGGTCTTTTTGTGTTTGTTTTGCCATCTCTTACAGTCTTTGCTAGGCAATCATCATCTATTTGTGAGATGTGCTCGTTTCACCCACGTCGTCTGCTTTGTACCCACATTGCGATGTCCGGTGTGTTACATTCGCCCCTAATTTCTTTGTTGGGTTTGCGGTCCATCAATGTGTGACCTGTTATCGTTTGTAGGGTTTATATTTCCTACGTTTTCAACCGCCTCTTTGTCTCTGCGGTGTCAGCTCTTGTTTCCGCTGCATAGGTAAGTATTGGTCTGAAACATGATTTGTATATTCTGGACTTAATCTCCACTGATATGTGTTTATTCTTCTATATCGGTTTGCACAGAGCGCTTGATATTCTTACCGCATTGTTGGACTGCTTCATAACGCAGTCTTTGAGATCTCCGTACGAGTTGATATCTACCTCAAGATATTCGAATGCGGACACTTGTTCAATAATTTGATTTTGTACTACCACTTTGCACCTAATTGGTGATTTTGAAATGACTAAGCTTTTGTTTTTTTTTTGTAGCAATTTTTATATTGACTCAATCGCATGTTGCTTTGAATGTGTTTAGCAGCCGTTGTAGTGCCGCTTCTGAGTCTGTAATGATATCATCAGCGTAGCACACGATCTTTATGACAGTCCTGCCTAGTTTGTATCCGTGGGTTGTTCTGTCCAAGTTTTTTATTATTTTCTCCATTAGCATGTTGAAAAGTGGTGGGCTAAGACTGTCGCCTTGTCGTATACCTGCCTTGATTTTAATCTCTATTTCTTTCCCGTTTGCAGTCCTTAGTTTTATCTTATTGTCTGTGTTCAGTTGTTTCACCGTCTCTATTATATTCGGATGGATGTTTTCCACCTCTAAGGCTTTCAACACGTCGGAAAGACGCACTTTGTCAAATGCCTTTTTGAGGTCGACAAAGCAGAAATAGGCAGGTTTGTTGAATTTGATTGCTTTTTCAGCGATTTGACAAATTATGTAGATGGCATCTGTAGTTAAACCATTTTTTTTTAACTCTTGTTGTTCTTCCTTCATTGTTGCATTTATTCCGATCTAATCTACCTTTCTTGTGTAATGGGATGCTTGTGCTCTGTTTCCAGTCTTGTGGCACATGTGTGGTAGAAAGAATCTTATTGAACAGCTTTGCTAATTGTTTTGCTAGTGGTTGCTCTCCATATTTTTGTTTGCTCGTTTCTGATGTTGTTTGGGCCTGGTGCTTTTCCGTTTTTTAAACTTTTTATAGCTGCTTCTACTGCTTCCGTCTTGATCTAGTCTTGTATATGAGTGCCATCTGTAGATGTTGACATTTCACTCAATTCACCGTTTTCTTGTGAATACAATTGCTTTAAGAATTTTACCAGTTTTTGCGACTCAATGGTATTTATCTGCGCTGTTTCATTGTCCTCTCAGGAGCTTCCAAATTCTTTTTTGTGTACCATACATGTCATTCTCATCTCATCTCTCTAGTGAATTCATCCCAATGGTTTCTTTTAATGTCTCGGATTTGATTTGTGGTTCTGTTTCTTATAGCTATGTATTGTTTATAATTGTGTGGCGCTTTCGTAGATTTGTATCGCAGGTGAGGTTGCTTCTTTTCCCTTGCTAGGATTTTGACTTCATTTGTGAACTATGGTTTTGGACTGCTTTTACAGGTCGATGTTTTGTTAATGGTTCTTGTCCCCAAAGCTTCTTTTGCAGCCTTATGTTGTTTCAGTTTTTCCCATGCATTATTGATTGTGTCATTTTGTGTGTTGAGATTCATTTGTATGTTATCAGCAACTCGGCGTTGGTATAGGCCTTTTGTACTTTTGTTTCTGAGCGATTCAATGTTGATTTATTTTATCTTACTGCATTGTTTAGATCTTGTACGTTGTGGAAGATCCTGCAGTATTTTTCCTAGGACCAAGTTGTGGTGTTAGTGGATGTTAGAGCTCGTATATCAAGAACTTGCTCGGGTCTCATGTTTTTGTTTGTAATTATCTAGTCTATAGTTGTGGTTTGTGCTCAAAATATGTATTGCATATTCGTATTTCATTGTGTGCACAGAAGTCAGTTAGTGTTTCACCTCTGCTGTTTTGTGTTGGTTCATTAAATCGGTTCTTGACCCCTGGTATGATGGAGTTTCCTACTCTGGCGTTTAGGTCGCCTAAGATGATCACAATGTCTTTCTTTGTTATGACGTTAACTATTTCCAGCAGCTCTTCATAGAACAGTGCTGTTTCTTTGTCCGGTTTACTTGCATTAGGTGCATACACCGCAATTAAGTGCAACTTTTGTGATTTGTTGGTCTTCAATGTTATGTGGAGAATGCTGTCGCTATGGTATGTTATATTGCTTATTAGATATACTAGTTTGTTGGAAATGAATATTTATGTGCCAGATGCTGCTCGTTTCCCCTTTCTTCTGCCTGAGAAAATGAGTGTTCTTT
Source organism: Tachinus rufipes (assembly GCA_963932245.1). Classification (NCBI taxonomy): domain Eukaryota; kingdom Metazoa; phylum Arthropoda; class Insecta; order Coleoptera; family Staphylinidae; genus Tachinus; species Tachinus rufipes. Next base: position 16,543,970 of record OZ010748.1, on the reverse strand, counting down.
CAGTTCTAGTTGGATTTCTTGGTCCTTGCTGTTGACGTTAGTCTAATACATAATTAGTGTCCATATAACCATAATTATGGTACATTTAATATGAGAGTATGGGTGAATTAGATACTAGGTCTCGTCAATATCTACAGCGCCTTGATTCTCTCAATTAACGGATTTTATAATATAAAATATGTAATTAATTTACAGGTATGGCAGCTACTACCTCAGTATTACAAATATAAGCCTTAAAATATCACCTCTTATACTTGAAATTGGAGAGATTGAATGTTTATTGCCAAAGCCATAAATTAAAAGAATTCTATAAAAAGTTTTATGATAAACATTTGGGTGGGTGGTTGGGGCATTCAGTTTATTAAATATGGTCAAGTAATTTAAATAATATAACTCGCCCACATATTCAAGGATTTGACATCAACTTGTTATGTTGTTTTGTTTGAAGACGTAGAAGCTGACAACTAGTTGCCTTTTTTTATATACCATGTACACAACCCTGTTGACTCTGATAAAAAAAACTTATTTGTGTTGATGGAGGATTTAAAGTACTTACTGAAGTTCTCTTGTTGTGAGAGCTGTGCTGCCACTTAAGTGTTCTTTCTCTCTACACTTCTTTGTTTGCTATGGTTGAATTTGTGTGTCCTTTGAGTCCGTTATTACTGCTCTTTTTAATTTTTATCTTCTGGTTTAAGATTTCTTTTGAAGGGTTTTTCCCTTACGCCTTTGTTGTGAGGTATGGTGCTTACTGGGTTGTTTACTAACCTTAGGTTTACCAGTTCTTGGTCTCTGAACGTTAGTTTTCAGTAATGCTTAAGTGATTTGTTTGCACGGTTATATTCTCTTTCTTTTTTGATTGTCTCTGGCAAATCTGGTTCTTATTTAGCCTTACTTCCCTTACGCCCCGGTTGTTAGACATAGTGCTTGATGTGCTGTCTACTGATCGGCTGGAGTTTTTCAGATCCTGATCTCTAAACGTTAGCTTCCAGTAATACCTAAGAGCTTTGTCTGCACGTTTTTACTTTTTTTCATCATTATCTTTAGCAATCTAGTTTTTATTTAGGCTTTCTATCACAAATCACAGAATGTTGCTATGGGTTTGTCAATACTCAAACGCCCAATTACATTTTTGCAAATATATTGTCAAGAATGCACCTTTTTATGGTGGATGAATGGTTGGTGAGTGAGCTTCCCTTTTAGTCCGCTATATGTTGTAGTTGATGTTTACTCAGGCTGAGATGTGGTTGGCACTGAAAAGCAGTTGTGTTTGCGTACATCGCGTTACTAGCTACGGTACCTACAGACTGGTAGTTATGTTCATACACTTCTTTGACTTGTTATCCATTCCCATGCACGCGTTATTATTTGGATCTTGAAAGGTGTGGTTAGTGTATTGTGGACACTCCTATGGGCGGTAACATCTTTACTCATTTAAGTGTTTGTCAGCAATCTGTCACACTGCAACTATATTATATAAAAAATTGAACGTTAATTGTCAAAAACATGAGTTAGGAAAATTTTTGGAAACATTTTGACATTTTGGAGCACAACTCGATATGTATGGGAACAGTTTGTTAAATTAAGCAATAAATAAAAAAAAACATTTAACATTTTGGAATTCAAGAAAAATTTTGACAATTCAGAGAGGTACATAATGCTTGGGCATTTTAATAGTTTGGAAAGGCTTGACAACCCAAAAAAATTATAATAGGTCGAGCATAATTTGATATTTTTAGAAACATTTTGGTGGTTTGGGAATTATTTTGATAGTTTTGCAAAACAATTTGACATATTAGGCAACATATTTACAGTTTAGAGTTTGAGAAAAATATTGACAGCTCAGAAAAGAACATTATAGACAACTTAAGCATAGTTTAATGTTTTGATAAAATTATTTTAATAATGTACAGAACAATTTGATACTGTGCAATAATTTGACAAGTTTGGAAAAATTTTGACAGCCCAAAAAACATGATGATAGCTTGAAAATAATTTAATGTTTTTGTAGTTTGTGAAATATTTTGATAGTTTTCGAAACAATTTGACAGATTAGGCAATAATTTAACAAAATTTTGAAAGTTTAGTTTTTGGAATTTTTTTTGACAACTAGTGTGACAGCTTAAGCATAATATGATATTTTTGGTTACAATTTATTAGTTTTCTCACAAATATTTGACATCTTAAAAAAGAACATTATGACAGCTTGAGCAAAACTGCTTTGGCAAATTAACAAATGTGTCAGATCAATTGCAACTGTCAACTGTTTTACAAATATGTCATATGAACTGTCATTTTGTCAATTTGACATATTGACAGTTTCACAAAACTGTTGTATAAGCTATCTAGCATATAAATTTCAAACTTTAATCTTAAAAAAAACAGTCAGTATTTGACACTCAATTGAAAGTTTAGAGTATGGGGGAAAAATGGACAATTTATCTAGAACATAGTGTGACAGTTTAAGCATAATAAAAAAATAACTAGTTTTTAGTCATTTTGAATTATAATATGTCAATTGTCAATTTAACAAGAAAACTGTCAATTTAACTGTCACGCAAACCTGTCATATAAACTGCAAATTTCTGATTTGATAAACGTACAACAGCTTGACATTTAAATGCTTTAAAACATAAAAACAGAAAATTTCTTTTTTGACTGCCATAAATTGTCAATTTATTTTCAACAAATTTGTCAGTAAATTATCAGTTTTTGGTGACTACTACATTCAAAGATTTTTCTAATATACTACTATGAAATAATGTAACTTGAAACTAAAATAGACTAACAAATCAATTGTCAATTTTTTTTTTAGAAAGTGTTTAACATATAAACTGCTTTACATATAAATTATCAATTTTTATTGTGGTAGTTAAAAGTATTTTGGCAAATCAGAAAACGATTTATATTATTCATGTGTAATCAAACGCACATTAACAAAACTTTTGGATGCAATCATAATGTATTTGTTTTATACTCTGTACTAAAATATAAATTCTTTATTCGGCAGATTTCTTAAAGTCTCTTAACAAAACCGTATAATTATATATTTTATAACACCACATTTTAAAAATATACACAAAGCATTCCGCAAACCCTTGCACAACATTTTGCAATCCTATTTTTTTATTAAAACCTTTTTAATATTTTTTTTCTGTCGCAGCTGTGTTTACCTCCGCTCGTCGGATAAAAGGGTTTAAAACGTGTATAGGGTTACCGTTTTTTATTCAATTTTAAAATACGGAAAAGGAAGGGTGACGCACTTCATTTTTTTACTCTTCTTGCAGAAAGGGTAAAACTTTCTCAGATTTTTTTTAATCCTTTACATAACATTTTTTGTTGTTGATTGATTGTTTAAGATTTTTTGGTGTGAAACGTGGAAAAGGGGTTGAGATCCGTGTGAATTTATGCTTTTTTAAGTATTGTTTTGATTTTTTTATCATTTTTGGGTGTAATATAAGAACAAAACATTAAAAAAGCGATCAGCATTATGACCTGGATTCATATTACGATCTTATAAACCTAAACATAAAAAAGCGCAAAGTGTCCTTAGAAAAAAGTATTGTTTAAAAAATCTATCTATAACATACAAAACTTTAAGTATTAAATTGTCAATTTTGTAACTATTTTAAAGTTTGTTAAATTTTCAAACAATCATTACATCTGTTTTTAAGATCTTAATAGAGTGTATAGTTATGTCGGTTATAGAATTTTATTATTTGGTTATAGAATTTTATTATTAAATTGGGTTGAGTTTTGTTTGACAACGTACTAAACCGATTATCCCTTTTCAATTGTGGGGCAATGACTCGTGGAAAAGGTCTTCGCAATAAAGTGGGTGCACGCTTATGCCCTAAAGTCTCTCAGCATACTTATTTTTTTGTATACATAAAAGAACCTTTTAAGAAGAAAAAATATGATCGATTGATAGTTTAAGTTAATCGAAATGTTTTTGAAGAATTAAATCATCAAGTTTGAGTCGCGTGTGAATTTTGAATTTTGTTTAAATTAGTTGGTTTTAATATCGCCAAATTTTAAATTTTAAAAACAGAAATTTGGAAAACAATAATTTACTATAAAATTTCTGCATCTGGATAGGGTAATTTGTTATTTTTACAAAAATTTTAAGAAAAAAAAACACACAACTTACCCATTGTAAGTAGAATTATGATATAAAATTAAAATTAGAAAATTTTCTTTAGATGTTAGTAAGGAATTATTTGCGATTTGCAGTAATGTGTGTGTTTGCTTAAAATCAACACGGTAGTAAAACAGTTATGGCAAAATGAGTTTATAGCCATTTTTGCTAAAGCACAATTTGCAAAAATGGTTATACTTACAAAACTAAAGCAATGACTTAACATTTTGGAGCTGTAAATTAGCTAGGATTAAATTGTTCTAACTTATCTGATACATTTTGTCTTGCATCACAAAAAACAGTTTTTTTTTTGTAGTATAATAAACGCATAGAAAAAAAATTAAATTGTTTAATATACAAAACCTATGCTCGGTGTGATGGTTGAGTAGTTGAGCGGTTCTTGGTAAATATTAAAATTTAACTAACTGGGCGTTACACATACTTTTAAAGTTATAAAAATTTATTGTTTTTTATTTATTGCAAATAATGGCCTAAGGTATTCGAAATAATAAGAAAATCTTATTTTCTATGTATACTTAAATAATAATAAACTAAGATAAAAAGATTATGATAATAGAAATTACATACTCATAAAATTGGTAGTTAATGCTCAATTATGATTGCTCAACGGCATAGATTCTCAATTTTCTTCCTGGCTTATCTTGTACCGGTTTATGCGTTAGGCATATTCTGCAGCTTCTACAGTAACACGCAATTTCTGCATACATACTGGTTAAAAATATACCTGAATACAAATTGCCGGAAGATGCAGTTTTATGGTTTTTTTAATGTTTATTTATTTGGCTTTGGATTTACCACTTTTCAAGAATTTGAGATCAGGGTATAAAAAAAACAATAGGCAAACCAGGTCGCTAAAAAAGAAATATAGACGTTTATTGGACCTAAACTTGTTTTAGAAATTCTGTACATGATTGACATTGTAACTTAAAATGAAAACATATAATGGAAATTCAGATAAATTTCTTATGCTGCGAATGTCTGGATGACAAAAAACTTTATGTTTTCTGATGAGCAAGCTTACAAAGTAACAAAAAAAACGTTGTGAATGTATTTTTTTGTGTTTCTTGGTAAGCATAGTTGTCCTGTCTTTTTTTATTACTTTTTTTTTGTTTTTTTCTCTTCTGTGGCTATTATTTTGTGAGTTTGTTTGCATATATATTCTTGCCAAAAATTTATTTCTTAGACTATGTTCTTTTTTAGACTGAGTACAACTAAATAATTTACTTTATACTCTTCATTCTCTAAACATAAAGACAAACCTACTTATTTTGACGTTTTAACAGATTTTCCGTTAACTATGCTTATGTAGAACTAGACGACATTTATAAAAACATAAAAACCAACAAGATCACGCTAGTGATGAGGAATTTTAATGTTAAAGTGGGGCAGGATCTAGGCGGAAGCACACACAGGAAGTTTCGGACTGGGAGAGAGGAATGACAGAGGGAATCGACTGATCGAGTTTAATCATGACAAAAATCTGATGATAACAAATACTTTATTTAAACTCCCAAATTGTAAATTATATACCTAAGAATCCCTTGCTGATAAACTGGGAAATACAGTAAGAAACCAAATAGACATCTTTATTAATAACCGCTATAAGAACTTGGTCAAAGCCACAAAAACCTACCCAAGCGCTGACATTAATTCCGACCACAACCCGGTGATAGCAAAATTTAATATAAAAATGAAGAAGATAGCAAGACGCCAAAACAACTATATTGATTGTAAGCTCTTTAAGGACCCTAAAATCAAAAATACAGCAAAGCACCTGGTAAACGAATGCATGAGAAACATTGGTATACTTGACATAGCTAATGTGGATGAAAAGTGGAAACACTAGATAAAGCGGTACAAAGGAAAGTTAAAGAAGCCAAAGAAAATTATTTGGCCGCTCAATGTATGGAGATAGTAAATCTAGAAAAGAAATTTGACTACTTCAACATGCACAAAAATAAAGAAAATGGATGCAACAAAAATAAATCTGTTGGAAATATAATCAAGAACACAGATGGACGTATAATAACTGACTGCATTTCATTCAGACAACGTAAGTCTAAAAATATTAAGACCAGAAATAGAACATGCATTTGAAACTATGAAACCCGGGAAAGCTGTTGGTCCGGACTAAATACCTATAGAACTTATTAAAGTATTTGATGACGACGTAATTGATATCCTTCAAGACCTTTTTAAAAACATCTACAAAAAATTTCTAGTCTACCTTTGTTCTTATACCCAAGACACCAAATCCAAAGCTATGCTCAGATTACCGAACCATTGCTCTCATGAGTCACACCTTAAAGTTGTTTCTGAAAATTATTCACAAAAGGATACATAGAAAACTTGAAGAATGCATAAGCAATACACAATTTGGATTCCGCAAAGGACTAGGCACAAAAGAGGCGCTCTTCTGGCATTAACGTTCTTTTTCAGCGTTTTCTAGACATGAATAAGGAGGTATATGCGTGTTACATCAATTTTAAGAAGGCATTTGACAAAATAAAACATAATAAGTTACATCAACTACTGATCAGTAAAGGCATTGACTCGGATGACGCTAGAATGGCTAGTGCTAATGTTGAAAACCAATACAAGGAGGAAATGGAGATCCGTTGTGACGTAAGGCAAAAGTGCATTCTATAGCCACTACTATTAGAAATTTTTACCAAAACCTTAGAGAAAGAAACAGCAAGTATAGTTATAAATGAAGAAGGGGTCAATAACATGAGATATGCTGATGACACTGTCCTGTTCACCAGCAATTTTAATGACATCCAATATCTTCTACAAAAACTATATGATCATGTAACGAGTCTGATCTTAAAATAAATCTTAATAAAACTAAGTTAATGATAATTTCAAAGTCTTCACATAATCATAATTAGATAAATCTGAGAATAGGGAACATCGTTGTAGAAAATATACAGATCTATAGATGCCTAAGAACATGGATAGAAAATTTGGATGATCAAACAAAAGATATACAAACACGAATTGAAATTGCCAGGTCAACATTTATAAAAATGAAAAAGCTATTCACTAGTGGAGTTAAAAATGGATCTTTAAGAAAAACCACATATACAAAATTCACATTGAAATGTGGTGCTACCGCAGGATGTGACGTATCCTCTGAACAGATAAGATTACTAACATCAAAGTGCTAATCAGAATGCAAAAAGGAGCAGCGGTTATTAATACCATAAAAACAAAGAGAGGCCCAAAATATAGACTTCTAAAATTGATCGTGCAAGGAAAGATGTGTCGTAGCTTAAGAATCTTAGAGACTAATTTGGTTGGAGCAACGTTCAACTCTTCAGAGCTGCAGTTAATAAAGTGCAAATATCTATGAAGATAGCAAATCTCCGATAAAAGATGCATTAAAGAAGAAGATTCTTATATTGATTGGTGTAGTGGGTAATAATCGTAGCGCTCTTTTTAATGGGTGTCATATAGGCATCCAAACATACAATGTCTTCTCTGTGGCTTGGGGTGGCCTACACCTTAACATTTAACGGTATAAAAGGTTGTAGAACAACAAGTAATGCTTTCATCTGCGCTGTTATTTTTATCAACATATCGCTCATATTTGGGAGCAGAAAAATTATTTTGTCTTTTAAAATAGTCATTATCAATGATTTTTGTGCAACAATTTAATCGTTGATCTAATGTTTTTACCTCTACGCGTAAATGATCGAATATTTTTTTCATTTTTTTGGAAAACAATTTTTACTTAATCTTTAACAATATGCTTTTAAATGATAAAATAATCTGATAGTTCTAATTAGGTAGAAATACATGGTTTATACGAAGCCCGTTGATGAAAAAGCTATTTTCCGGAAACAGATTCTTTAAGCAGTCCGGAAGATTACACTATCTGAGTGTAACTGTCAGTTTATCATTCATTGCTGCATTGAAAATGGTGGCAGTCATTTCAAATTGTTTGGCAGTTTAACTATAGATTACCTTGTAATTTAAACTTTTTTTTTTAATGTACTGGCCGTCATTTTTCTGCAAAATGTTACTAATATATTACAAGACTGTCCGTCTTTTAACAATTTTTTGTTTAATTTCTACCGCACTGATAGCAGTATATAGATTGTGGAATCAAGTTTTGATTTAATGTGTGAAGTTACTCTAGTTTTTGGATTTTAAAAGGTAATCGATTGTATAAACTTACCATGCAAGAAAAATATTAATATTGTCTCACCTGCTTCTTGCTTGCAGTTTTTGTTATACCGTTTTAATTTGTAAACATAGTTTGCTGGTAAATATTAAATTTGTAAAAATGTATTAAATTTGTAAAGTACCAACTTTTTTTATAAAGGAGTTTAGGCTTAAAACATTTTTGGAGACCCCACAAAATGATATCTACACATGTTAACTTAATAATCTTTATTTTGGTTGATTGTGTAAACCAAGATGTGGCTTTTAGCAATAGTTTTTAGCAATCATTTGATCCAGGGTTTGGTTTGTGCTAGTGCATAAATATTATTTCCAGTATCTTACTTTTTCATTAGTGTTACCAATTGACTTGACTGTGGTTGTATCATTTGGTGTGTAAAGAATACACAAATTTTAGTTATAACGCGATTTGTTGCGTTGGAGTCATATTAAATGATGTTTGATATGCCTTAACTGTTGATCTTATTAAACTAGATTAGGTTAGATCTCGCCATTTTTGGTAATGTTATTTGTTGATATTGGAGTAGTAACCGTGTTTTTGGTTTTTATATATGGACGCTATTTGTTACCGGCTTGACTTGTTGAGTATAAACAAAATGATTTTGTTTGGTTATGTTTATGGTCGTATACTAAATTGAATCACTGAGTCTCAGATGGTTAGTTAGTTGGTTGTTGTTAATGATGATGTTTGTTGGTAATAGATAAGTGATATAAGGATAAATAGCCGTGAAGTGGAGGCAACTCTAGTGCTAATATGATGCAGCGGTTAGTGTGTCTTAGCAGTGAGGGTGCAATGTTGCAGTTGGTTTGAGACCTAAAAACAAGTTGTGCATGGCGTGGTTAACCATACCACGCCAAGTTCAACTTGTTTTGGAGTTTTAAACTTTGTAGAATTTCTTCTAGTTTTTGCAATTATTTACAAGTAATTATGTGTATTTGTTTATATATATTGAGAGATTCAGAGTTTTTTGCGGAGTAACTTGGTTGTGCAACAGATTAGTAGACCGGCCTTTCTGTACTAGTTGATGTTGAGTGCGGGTGAACTTTTTACTTTGTGTAGACCATGGAAAACAAACAATATTTCTCAAGAAGTATTATTTTCTGCTTTTTTTTAGTTTTGTTGTTGGAATTGTTTGGCTGGTTTTGTTTAATATGAAGTTGATGTTTTATTCTCTGGTTGTTTTAGTGTTGGGTTGTAATGCAGCTGTGTTTTGTTATTGTGGTCAACTAGCGTGTATTTTTATGGTACGGGAGAAATTTTCTTTTTAAGACTTGAAAGTGTTAGATTTATTCTTACAGCGCCTACCGACTAAACTCTTCTCAAGTAATAACTTGGTAGTTTGTGTTGTATGGACGCAAATTTTTTTGTTTAACTGAGCTTTGTAAATAGAAATTTACTAAAGCACTTTCAGATTCAGATTCAGATGGGCGTTGCATAAAGTTTGTTGATGCCACATTTACGTTATTAGTTTATAATTTCTTTAACTCAGCTTTCTATGCTTGTGAAAAGCAGAGTGGTAGCTGAATTATAACGAAAAAAAATGCGTTTTATGTGTTCTGGTTAGGAACTAGAAATTTTTGTTGAAATACAGGGGAATTGAGGCAAACTTTAGGTATAAAAAATGAATTACAGACACTTGGGTGTGTGGGCGTTAACTCCAATTGAACTTACTGTTCCCCAAACAATGAATTGAGTACTCCTCAGTAGTATAAGGGCCACTCTGTGCTGGGAAAAAAGTGTATGTTAATAGCATTGGTAGCTCCGCCCCCTTTCCAAGATGGCGGCGCTCGCAACGCTCGGCGTGAGCTCTTATCAGCTGTTATCAGCGACTTCCTGTTTATGCAAATTTTCCATAAGAACTAATGAGTGCGAGTAATACGAAAGAGTGGGATGGAGAAGTATGACGTAATGCTTGTATGAACATGTATACAGGGTGTTCAAAAGACTTTGTACATACAGGGTGCGTCAAAAATAAATGCAAGATGGCGACCGGAAGTGGTTATCTTTATTCCAAAATAAAAAATGGCGACCGGATGTACGACTTCCGGTGCTGCAAATAGGGCCTTCATTGTACTCAAATGAAAGCGCTCGATGCGTACGTTACGAAAATAAAATAAAAAGTTCCACTTGACCTGCTCCTAAGCGCTAAAAATACAAAAACGTGTGTATGCGTGTTAACAGCATCCGTACTAATTACTCAGCGTTGGCGCCGGCGCTAACGTTAGCGCCGGCGCTGGCGCCAGCGCGAGCGTCGGAGCCGGCGGCGCGGGGGCACGATTTAGCAGTATCAAACAAAAATTTAGCAAGATAAAATTTAAATTTTAATAACATTTAAGAATTTAATTAATATGATTTAATATTGAAAGTTTCATTATATATATTAAAAGTATATCATAGCATATGGTCTTACAGTGTGGGTTAGGTTTTAATTTGCAAATTGTTTTTATAGTATTGTAAATGATTATTTTGTAAAATGTTGTAATATGTGTAAATTTTAAAGTGTTTTAACTTATAACTACATTTTAATTTTTAATTTTAATTTTTAAATTGACTTTTTATATCTAAATTGTATTTTTGTCGAATTGAATAAACATTATTATTATTATATTATTATTATATATTTAATTTGTACTTGCCTTTAATTTTATTTGCTCCGTAGAAAATATAAACAACCCTCCTAAATTAAAACGAAGAATAAAAAGTGATTGTAATCATAAAAATACAACAATACATAATTATAAAACAATAGAAATTTATTATTTAATTTTAATATGTAACATGTTAACTGTTATTAATTACACGTGTCTGAGACGAGGCGGCGTAGGTAAAAGTAGAAATCTGAAAATAAAAATATTATAAATAATTTTACTATTCTTTAATATAGGAAATAAATTCAAACTTACTATTGCAAATCTTTAATTTCGAAAGTTGGAACGTCTCGGCCATGCATCTTGCGGATTTCTTTAATCCATAAGATTTTTTTCCCCGTGTGATGCTGGTTGAAGTCAGTCATGGCTTCCTCGGTGAAAAACTCATTAATTCGGCGAGGCATCCAGACATCGAAGTCGCCCAAGTCTAGAAGAATTGTTCTACCGTACATAGTTGATCGTTCATACACCGCTTGTATGATATACGGATGTTCAATTTTTAACTCTGATAGACGAACGCACTCTTTTATTGTGGTTACTTTGTTTAATTCGGAGAAATTCATCGTTGCGATGTGTATTGTTCGATTGTTTGTTTGTAATTAAATATTTTAACATTTGCACACTTCAGAAACTGCATTGTTTTAACGTATTTGATAAAGTAACCGCAGGTACTTCCTATTGTAGATTAAGACATTTATAATTGCGTGTGAAATGTGCGAGTGAAAACAAAGCAAGGTTATTCAATCACTTCCTAAATGTAGATTAAAGCGACTTTAATTACAAATAAAATTAGAAATTAGTTTATACATAAATGTTATTTTTATTAAAAATATTTTATTAAATAGCTACTAAAACTACGTAAAACCGTAAGGCAAAGAATCGTAATTATTATATCTTTTTCTCTTTGTAAAATTATTACTAAATGTTTTTGTAGAACGTTTAGTAATAATTTCATGAGATGTACTACGCCGAAATTCTGTAAAAGATATTAAAATATTATTAGGTTCATTATTTAAAATCATATCACGCATAACGTCAAAGTTTATTAATTGAGCTGTTTTATAATTTAACCGAATTCCTTTTACTTTACATATAAAATTATAACTGTTGGTATTTGGAGAAAAAATTTTGTAAGCATACATTTTTGGTCCACCTGACACAAATTCTACGATATAAGCCTCACTCCCATAATCCTGTAATTCGTTAGTTAAATCGCCGAGAAAATTTCCTAACGGTAAATCGTGTTCATTTTCCCGAGATATGTATAGAACCGAGTCTGTATCATAATATAATACGCGTCTATCTAATACTTCTAAGTATGAGTATAGTTTCAAACGAGCCTGAGCGGTGACGTAAGCCGCTATTACCACATTAACAGTAGGCAGTGTGTCAGCATCATCTTCATTATGTTGCCAATTTAAAATAAGTGTGTCATCATTAATTTCTTCTATATGATTAACTTCCACAAATGGTAAAGATAGAATATTAAATAATTCTCTTGAGGAGTGAATTATTTGTGTTTTGGGTAGATTTTCACGCTGTCCAAATTTGCCCCAGAATGAATTTAATATTAATTTAGCTAATGAACGTTTTCCTGCGTTTTTTTCTATTTTATCTTTCTCTAATAGTACACCTTCTTTTTGGTAATATGTCTGTATATACTCGTCTATATTATTACAATTTAAAGGATAACCTGACGCCTCCTGTTTCATTTTCAAAAAAGTATCTATAAATTTAGCAAATAATCCCGATTCATTTTTGTCTCTATCATATTGACAAGTTTCATATTCCCAGAACTCGTATATTTTTATTATTTTATAACCCTTTTCTACGGCTTTTCTTATTTCATCTACCACCCAAGTACCTACTAGAGCACGTTCTAAATCATTATGTACGCACTCAATAGCATGTTCTATTCCGCATGAATAACATAATAAAAATAACAGTTTGTTGTGCATTTTACAAGGTAAAACAGGATGATATAAGTTTTTAGGTGGCAATATTTTACATTTTATAAGACCTTCAACAATATTTATATCTAACGCATTACATTCATCTCCTAAATATATTTTGGGGTGACCAATTGGAAATTTTCCATATTTACATATAAAGGGGTACAATGAACAAACATCAACGTTTCTAATTTTTTCATTTGATTTTATTTTATAAAACAGTTTGGTATTCCCTGTTCGTCCGCCATAAAATGCATTCCGAGGGTTTAAGGGTTCTATTTCTAGCACGGAGTGATCATTTAATTCGGGATTTAATTTTAATATACCTCTAAACTCACATTCCCACATTTCAATTAAGTTATAACCCCAAGATTTTAATTTTTCACTTCTGCTAATTGTTTTTTCATATCGAGCATTCATTGTGTCATAATGTTTATCAGAAAGTTCACTGTCGCGCTTAGTGGGGAAACAATATTTACAACCGTGATAATAACAGCCGTAAAACTCAAAAATTTCATTTGTTTCTTTAAGAAAGCCGTCTACTTTAAACCCTTTAATACATTTTTCTCTGCCTCTACCAGCGTGTGATATCTGTTTGTTCCTTTTTTTCTCTTCATATATTAACCATTTTATAGCTATACGAGATTGATTATCTCTCCAGCGATAACCCTTGATTGGTATAATACCAATAATATTAGGTTTTAAAAAAACACGACGAAACATTAAATTACATGCAGATGCAATAGTGACCGATTCTGTAAAAGGACAAACTTCACACTCATTAATAAACATTTTTCTAAATATTAAACAGGTTTCTTTTAAAATCCGTACGTCGCTTACGCAATATTTTAGAATTTCTTTTGACATTTCAAAATAATCATTTTTGTGTTCATTGTACCATTTTAAAAACTTTTCTCTGTTTTGCGGCATCATGTTTTCTGAATCGTAAAATTTTATATTTGGTGTATTTCCAATATATGATTGATTTTCAAAGGTGTTAAATAAATAAGGAAAATAACCTTTTTCAAATTCATCACCTAAATCAAAGGCTTTCGGTAATTCAGATAGTGGCATAGGAAAGTAATTTAACGAATCTATAAAACGTATATTTGATAGCTCAATTAATAAAATTTTTGAACCTCTCATTATTAATTTTGGATTTAAAGAAGTTTCGGTTACTATAAAATTTAATATAAATTGAGCATCAAACGCTTGTGCATTATGTGCAATACATATTATTTTTTTAAATTTTTTGTTATAGTCTAATAATATTTTAAAAAAATCTTTAACAATTTCTTTACCGTTTAAATGTTTTTCTCTGTAATTGCAATTTTGACAAAACACTAATGTTTTTTCTGAAATACATATATCGCATACTGAATTAATAACGCAAAGATTAGGAAATTGTTTGCCATTTTCTAATTCAACTGTTTCAAAATCGTAAAACAAATACAAAAATTTTTTATCTATCGGTTTTCTTGTATCTACTTTCATAAAACAATTGTGATTTTCGTTCTCGTAACTACGACATATTTTACAAAAATCTTCATCGCATTTATGTTCATTTTGCTTAACAGTGTTTATAATTTTACAGCATTCATTACATTTTTTTAATTTCTGACATGTAGATATATATTTTAAACTTTTCATTAAATGATTATCATAACATTCTTTACCTGGAAATACACGGTTACATTCATCACATGTTATCCAATTATCTGTAATACTGCATTTTGAACTTAGATGACAGTAACTACATTTTTTATTACATATATGGGCGTTCTTATTATTATAGGGTTTAAAACAGCCTTCGCAAAAGTAACGACACACAAATGCAGCTGTTAAACTAGTTATTACACTATAATGATGTTTATAAAACAATAGGTTAATTCTGGCGCAATCACTAGATTTTGTGTCATCACTGAATATAACATTTCTTCCTTTTGATCCATATTCATAAACCGTTAATTTAAAATCATTCAAATGTTTTTGTATTTTTTTTAACTCGTTTATCCCCGCACCCTCATCAGGTATAATTAACTCTGTTTGTTCTAGTAATTCTTTGGATTTAATATCTAAAATATTACCAACGTTTTTAATAATTTGTTTAAAATTGTCTACTTTTGTTCTATGAGCTATAGCAATTACAATGGCTCTTAGTAAACACAAATTATCGGTGTTATTTATAGATATGATTCCTTTTCTTTTTTTACATTCTTCTTCAAAACTGGCAAAGTTTAAGGACTTGACACGTCCGCGTCCTTCTGGTAGTTTGATACTAGTTGCAGTGATTCTAAATTTATCAGTATGCAAACCACTAGCATTACTTTGAAAAATTGCCGATAAAACAAACCATATATCATCTACAGTAATAATAGATGCACGACGAAATGATAAGTATCCTGGTTGTTTTTCTTTGAAATTTTCTGAAGTAAATGTAAATCCAACTAAGTCGGTAGGCTCCAATTCACTACATATATGTTTAATTACTCCATCTATGGCATCTTTAATCCATTGCACATCATTTTCTAAAGGTGGAATGTCTTTAATTTTAAACACAACATTTTTACCACTTAATTTAAATTTAGGTAGGTGTTTTGAATATTCTTGAATAATTTCAAAACGTTCCATTGTAAAATATTTATACACACTAAATTTAAGCGTTTAGACTTGTCGTTTATATAGTCTTATCAACCTATTCCAAATTGCGGTTTCCTGGTAAGAATTAATAATTTGAAAACATATTTTACACGAATAAACTTTTTTTATAAAACTTTTGTTTAATGAATCTTGTTTTATTTCGAACACATTTTTTTAAAGAACACATATCAAAAAAATCAGTACTTAATGTACGGATGTACTGATAGTATTCTTCGATATTGTCGACTTGAATAATTTTTTTTAAAATTTCATTTATCTTAAAATATTTTTGTTGGATCAAATCAAAAATATCAATTTCTCCAATTTCTATAAAAATATTATATATAATATCTTCTGATAGTTTTAGATAATCAAAGGTTATGTTATCATTTAATGCTCTACTAAATAATATCCAATGTTTTTTTTCTTGTTCCTCTGTCACTATTAGATATAGATACTCTGGAGATGCACTTTTTCCGAGCCATCTATTTAAAGTTGGACATAACGCACCTTGCTGGAATTCAATTACTTTCTGACGTAAACCGTACATTGTGTATAAAAATATTCTAATAACTAAATAACGAAATCTTGTATAAAATATTATATATGCAATAAATTGCATTAATCACCTTACATTTCCTGTGTGTGTCTCAAATCACAATCTTATAGATTAATTTCAAATATGCGCTTATCATTTGTTGAAGGTTGTATTGTGGCGAGGAACAGCAACTCAACTAAATGAACATATATACAGGGTGTTCGAAAAACTTTGTTAGCGACCGTATAACGACTTCCGGTGCTGCAAATAGGGCCTTCATTGTACTCAAATGAAAGCGCTTGTCGTGTAGGTTGCGAATCTGAAATAAAAATTGACACTTGACCTGCTCCCAAGCACACCAAATGCGAAATATAGGGAGAGAGAATAATAATATATGAAACGGAAACAAAATGGGGAGGGGTACAAATAGCAAATGTGTAGATTTAGTTGTCTAGGAATAACCAAATCTTTAGTTTATTACTGGCAATAGAGTAGTATACATCATGTCTGTCGACTCAAATTTTTTCGAAGAAATTCTCGAAGATTTTGAAAGTTTTTTACACCAAGAATCGCGTTTAATTAATGAAGTAAAATATGCTCTCAATAAAAATAAAACAGTTAATGTGTCGGTTGGGTTAAGCCCTAACAGAGGGTTTTATCACTGTGTAAAATTATCAATGCAACAGAAAAACATTTCGTTTATACAAGACGAATGGAATAAAGTTATTCAATTTAAGGAAGAAATTGGTGATTATCTCAGGTTAAAGAGAAAACCACAACTCGGTGGACAAAAGCGAAAACGAGTTTGTAAAACTTGCAATCAAAAGATAAAGAACAACGATGTCGATGAAGTGAAAGAACCATGTAAAACTATAGAGGTAAAATAGTTGTGATTTTTTAATTTAATTAGTAATTAATTTAAATATAATTATTTACAGGTGTTCGAAAATTGTAAATTGTATTTTGAAGATGTGTGTAAAAGGCAAAAGGTTGTTGTTGTTGAAAAAAATGACATAAAAATTTCTTTAGATCGACATTGTTTTGATACATTATGTAAATTGATTGAATTGATAGATTTACGAATGAACAGATTAAGTCAATTACGTTTTTTTGATTTTTTTAATCAGTGTTTGTCGGAAGTTAATATGCTCATTACTTCAGATACTACCGATATAGAAAAAGAAAATTTAATCAAGCAAGTGGCATTGCAGAACGAATCGTCGTATTACGAAAACAGAGAGAGTCTTTTTGAAGTGTTAGTGTTCAACTTTTCGGATGTGTTAAAGCATTTAGCTTCTTTTAATTAAAATGAAATCAGTTCCATTTAAGATTTCAAAAAGCAAACAGCAATGGTGGTGTCAAGAACGTCCTCCATTAAACGACTCCATTTAAGAAATCGTCAACAACTAAACTATCAATTGGATCGTCTACTGCAGCAAATTATAAATGTTAAAAAAATTATTTGTGATTATGAATTGCAAAAGCAACTGTGTGCAAAACTCGACGGGATGCAGCTCCGCTGAAATTAGCAAAGTCGAAATAAGATTATTTGAAAATATAAATAAAGCCATTGAATTGTATGATGAATACAAGTTAACTGGTGAATACGTAAAATATCTACCAGAAAAATATTTACGATCGCTATATGGACTAAATTTGGAAAGATTGTGGGACTTCCTGCCTGAAAAATGTAAGAGTGATTTATATTTCCAAATAAGACTTCCCTGTCATAAGCATTACAACCTTCCAACCGATGAGGACCACATAGACGGACCACCTCCACCCATAAAAAACTGTTTTAGATGCATCGCAGAAAAGTGTATCTGCAAAAAGTGTCAAGATTACCGATCAACTAGAGAAAATGCCAAAAGTATCGAAAAATGAATAGCACCGCATTCATACTATTATCAACTTTGCTTAATGGAACTTTGTTTATCACAAAACCCAAAGATGCCAGACAATGCTACATAACCGCCAGCGATAGAGAAATCAATGATAGTTGGCCTTCGGAATGGAAAATGATGTACCTTGATAATAACACTAACCCAAGAACATTTAAAATTAACGTCAGCACGATCCCTGGAGTGTCAAATGCGATTAATGCAACTTTTATGTTCCTCGATAAAAACCGCAGTGTAATAATTGTTTCAAATCAATTAATAATGGACAATGTTGTAAATAATGATAAAAATGTAATTTTGATTTTAGAAATTATACTGATGCTTACTAATGTTATTATATTTTCTTATGTGCTTTATAAATTATATAAAAAGTATGTTTACAAAAACTAAATAAAAACAATATTATAATAAACAGCTTTTTATTTCTTTATTTCAAACATTTTACAGGTTATAAATAAATTACATCATAAAGGTAAGTCATTCCAAATTTGTTAGCTTTATCAAAAGTGATTTGAGTTGTTGTTATTTAAATATCCTCTTCGTAATTATCAGAGTTACTGAAATCAAATTTATCGGATACTAATGTTTGCAAAAGTTTTTGAAGTTGCAGTAGCAGTCCCTCATTTGGACATTGTATTCCAAATATTGTAAGTTCAATATTACCAACGCGGGTAATTGTATTAGAAAACTCGTTATATTCATAAAACATATTTTTTTTGAAAAAATACAAACGGCCGTTGGAAAATCGAAAAACTGAATCTATTTTTGAGGGAATTCCCCCAAAATCATCGATTATGGTACCAACGGCTTTTCTGTGATAATTACACTCATCAACTTGTAAATAATATCCATCATCGTAAAATACAAATGTTTTACCGCTATTTGAATTTACAATTCCAGTAATATTAGCTTCCGTATTAGGTCTCCAAATGGCTGTACTTTTTGTATGACTTAATTGAAATGCGGGGAAATTAATAAAATACATTTTTTTATCAACAATTATAACAATTTGATCGTTAAGACTTTGATAAATGCCAGTAATTTTAGTAAAATTATGAGGTAAAAACGGAAACCATTTTGTGATCAGTTCAGGACGTTTATATGTATGTTCATTTAAATGTTTACTCCATACCCATAATTTGTGAAATACATATAAACGATTTTTAATAATTATGAATGTATTAACCTTTTTCAAAACACATAAATTTGGATAAGGCTCAGTATCAGTTTTAGAATTTGATTTTTCTGTAAATATTTCATTTTGAGTAATAGTTGTTCTTGTTCTTGTTGTGTTTGGTGTATTTGTTGTTGTTGTTGTTGTTGTTGTTGCTGTTGTTGTTGTTGTTGTTGTTCTGGAATCATTTGAATTCAAGGTTTTTTCTATTGGTTTACCGTAAATACTCTGTACAGCCAATATATCATCTTCAGTAAGAATGATATCGTTATTTAAAGAAAAATTTGTATAAAATGAATTCATGATTGCAGTATGATTAGAACTGTGATCAATACCCAAACTGTGTCCAATTTCGTGTATTAAAACTCTTAACATGCTTCTTTTACTTGAACAGTTTGAGTTTGTCAAACTTAAATCCCAATCTTCGTCTTGATCCAGATGAATCTCTATCGTTTTGTTTCTATTTGGATAATATGCATGTGCAAGGACTCCACCTCTACCATCAAATTGATCTCTACAAGGCAAACCCGATTTAACACAATAATGAAATTGTTTACCTATTGAAATAACAATGTTATAATTTATAATACTTCGAACAAATTTAATGGGTATATGTTTTTCCCAAGCTTTAAATGCAACGTTGGCGATATTGATTAACGTTCTATTAGCCAAATAGAAATGCCATTTTATAGGGTTTACGTTTTCCCATTTAGTATTGACAAGATTGTACGGTATAGGATTGTCACGTACTCCACATCTCGGTCGTTTCATTAATTCCAAGGTTTGATTATTTAATGTTCCATCTACTGGTAGCTTATAATACTCTTGAAAAAGTGCAAGACTTTCCGCCACGTCATTATCCGAGACAATCTTTAATCCCGAAATATTTTCAGGTAAATCTAAATATCCAAATCGATTTAAATAATTTATAGCAAAATTATCACTTTTAACAAAAGATATTATTATCAAAACGTAAAAAAAATAAAACATTTTATACGTGTTTACGGTGGAACTGCAAATGAAACACTGGAATGTTTTTAAAGATATTATTATTAATATTTATAAAATTATAATACATTTTGTTTGTTAATCCAACTGTTGTGCGAAGCATCAAAACCTAACCATTTTACAAATAATTTATTTCCCTTCTTTTGCAATATTTTTTCCACTAAATATATCTTAGGATTTGATGTTTTCTGCAATTCCTCAGCGTAAAAGGCTCCTTGTATAGGATCTCCTCTTTCATCTTCCAATAAATACGTCACAGGGTTGGTAATTTTAATTTTAACAATTTTAAATAATTCAGTTGTCCAATTTGGTGTGTATCCTTTTGCGAAGAGCGTTTTTTGTTTACTCAATCGCACCATATCACCCACTCGGAAATTCCCTTTTCCTGCAATTTTAATGTGCGAGTAGACAGTTTTTAATAACATCTCTTCCTTATCGCCGCCCGGAAGTACATCAGCTGGTCGCATTCCTATCGTACGGTGACGTTGATTGTTGTATTCTAACGTAACCTTGTTCAAAATATCATACCAGCTGTAACGCCCACGCAAACTAAATTGTCTGTATAGTTTATCTTTTAGCGTACGGATTAGACGCTCGACAATGGCGGCTTTCATTATCGTATATGTTGAGTAATGATTAATATTATATTTTTTCATTAATGCAGAAAATTGACTGTTATAAAATTCCTTGCCATGATCACTTTGAATATTTTTCGGGGTCCGTCCGTCGGCATTTTTCAATATTTTCTTCATGGTTTCAGCTACAATCACACCGGTTTTATTTTTTATGGGTGCAGTCCAGGCGTATTTTGAGAAACAATCAATCACTACAAGTATATATTTATATCCTTTATTTTCACGAGAGAATAATTGAAACTCGGCAAGATCTATTTGCCACAGATCGTCAACACCTTTAAGTATCGTTCGTCTTCGAGCAAAATTCTTTCTTGCCGGTTTGTGTAACTCTCGCACTACATCCTCTTTACTCATTTTGACTTGAAGGGCTCTTTAATGGAGCAATCAACAGTTTGATGCTGTTTGTTTGACTTAATAATAGCGTATTTAAATCATTTTTAAACTGTTCCCATTTTATATCCATATTATTTTTAAACTGTTCTATTTCATGATTTGATGTATTTTTATACGCTTCGAAATCTCTGGATAAACTTTTAATTTTCTCCGCCAGATCCTCTTTTTCTGGTAAAATTTTTGAGTTTATAATTTGCGGAATACTTTCAATAACTAAATTAACTTTTGAATTAATATTTTTAAATGATGTGTTCAAATCCTGCAGCTGAACGACATTTACATTATCCACATATTTTTTGTTTGCGGCATCGTTTTCATTAATCGGTAATTGCAAATATTTTATTCTTTTGCCATCAAGGTTGAAATGTCCATCAGCATCACGTTTAAATCCAACGCCTGGTGGCCCTCTAACGGTCGTCAATGGTTTATTTATTTTAATCTGTGATGAATGACGCCCGAACTTATCGATGCTCATGATGCGTATGATGTGTAAAGAGAGCGTGCTTTGTATTTATTAGAAAATTACATCTTCTTCACGCAATTCCTCCTCGATTGAAGCAATCTCATTATTGTGCGAATTATTTCCTGCATTCTTCGATGCGTGCAATAAGCACAACCTATCAACAAGTTCGCTTAAATTATTCCAATACTTGTATTGCGTAGGAGTATGTTGTACTTGCAATTTTGAATCAAAACCTTTGCCGCTGGTATGAGAACCGGTTGAATTATTGCGAGGTTTTGTGTATGTCGGTGATCGATTTTTAAACATGGGCTTAATAATCTCTGTATATTTTTTACTTTTCGAACCCTGTTTTTGATTCTTTGGATCGTAATTGCGGTGTAATGCATGTGTTTTTTCTAATATTGTTTTATAGTTTTTCAAATCATCTTCGTTATAAATTTGATCGTCGGGTTCTTTCATAAAGAGAAGTTCATACAAGCCTTTAGTTCCAACGTACACAGAATCACCAATTTTAAAATTTTTACCATCGACCAGCTCAACATTATAATTTCCAATCGTCCAATTTTTTGTATGAATATCGATATTTATACCGGTGGACTCATCAAGTTTTCGATCATCTGAAAATCTCTTTTTGACATATTTTCTAGGCAAGTCCTGAAAGGTATCCAAATAAGCCGCATCCACATATTCTGTTTTATTTGATCCATGAGGTACCTCTACGGCACCATGCGCTACCTCTTTGTCTTCATGAGGTTTTCTAAGAGGTTTATGAGCCTCATGAAGAGGTTTATGAGCCTCATGAAGAGGTTTATGAGCCTCATGAAGAGGTTTATGAGCCTCATGAAGAGATTTATGAGGTTCATGAAGAGGTTTATGAGCTACCTCTTCGTCGTCATGTGATTCCTCTTCACTCTCATGCGGTCTGCGAAGAGGTGTGTGAAATTCGTTGGCATCATGTTCATCATAAGGCTCTTCTTCATAATCCTCTTCACGCTTTGAGATGCCATGCAATTTTGCTAATTTTCTTTTTCGCTGAACAGGCACTTTAACTATATATTTATTTGCTCGACTGTGAGTAATAATTTCTTTCAGAGGTTCCAATAACGGCTTATATGTTTTGTTCAAAAATTCATCCTTTTCTGATCGGTTTATTTTTATGGCAAACAGTTTTTTTCTTATAGCCTTTTTAATATTGATCAGTCGATGTTTAACCGCATTGTCCGTCATGCTCATTCAATCACTTGCGTACATTTGATTGTTATAATCAATTTTCAACAATTATATAACGATCGAAACACTTGCGGTATCTGCCCTTATTCGGATCACAATCTTTGCTTATTACTATGAATCCGTATTTATCGGCCCAACACAGTCTACAGATTTTTTTAAATTTTTCAAAATCCATGTCGCTGCTCACATGATCTGTAAACGCGTGTTTCAAATTCATTTCATCTTGCTTGAATAATACGATAAAGTTGGCATTATCACGTATCAAGTGTTTGGGTATTCGTGTATAAGTCTGACATAAATAAAATGAATCGATGTTATTGTGTCTCCCCATGCTGAAATATTCTCTGATTTTCTCTTGACCGTCGCATGCAACATCATCAAAAATAAAGATTGAATTTGGTTTGGCATTCTCAGGGCTCATAATTTCCTCATTTTCTTTGAATTGAAAATATTTTATTTTTTGTATTGACTTCATAACGTTTTCCAATAGACGATACTTTGGTTGATATAATGATTTTGAGTAAATATAAATGTTTTCAAAATGTAATCCGTTTTCACTAAACAATAAACTTAACATTGCGTTTGATTTTCCACAATTGGACGGTCCACAAATTAGGGCTCGTACCGAATTTGGCAATAATTCACCGTGACGCATCTCCGCCGTCAAACCCATTCCCGAGACAAACTCATCCATGTTCACAATCGGTAACGACTTTTTCTGCTTGACCACTTTCATCGTAATGACATAAAATGGGGTTTGGATCTAGGTTATAAATAGAAGCGCTTCATAGTAAATCTTTCAAATGCATTTGTATCGCGGTGCAGGTATTATCAATTCTTTTATAAATAAGTTACCCATTGAATTACATCTACCAGGGTATCAATACTGTGGACCGGGTACAAAATTAAAAAAAGCGTTTGCAAAGAGGTGATCCGGGCGTAAACAAGTTAGACGCCGCATGTAAACTACACGATATCGCATATTCACAACATAAAAATTTAAGTGATAGACACGTAGCAGATAAACAGCTAGCGGAGGTTGCTTGGCAAAGAGTCAAATCTTCAGACGCATCGTTGGGTGAAAAAGCAAGCGCTTTTGCGGTGACGACAGCAATGAGAGTGAAAAGAAAATTAGGTATGGGTATGTCATCAAAGAAAAAAAGAGGAAAGAAAGTTGCGAAAAAAAGAGTAAAGAAAGTTGCGTTGCGAAGCGTAATTATGATGAAGGCAAAAAATGCACTAAAAGGATTTAAAAATAAAATTAAGCAAAAGAATGGTATAACTGAAGGATCACACATAGCCCTTAATGCGGCAAAATTTGCCGTACGCAAAGTTGGTGGAAAGAAAAAAATTCGAACACCTCGTATAATTCCAGTACCTAAAGTCGGTGGTATCCTACCATTGATACCTATTTTTGCAGGTCTCAGCGCATTGGGTGCGCTTGCGGGTGGTGCATCCGGTATCGCAAAAGCGGTGAACGACGCTACAGACGCTCGTAAAAAGTTTAGTGAATCTCAACGTCATAATAAAACAATGGAAGCTATTGCTCTTGGTGGAAAAGCGGGGAACGGGCTCTATTTGAAACCGTATAAAAAAGGATTAGGACTCTATCTTCAAAAATCAAAAAACTTTTAAGTTCGCTACCTCGACGCCCGCTAACCGATAAAGACATAAACATGTTTGCACTTAAAGCAAAAATATCATATTTTAGAGGAGTCTTTATGCGTGATACCTTACCGATTCGATCACATAAAAACGAGTCCGGTATTGTTAATCTCGATCGTGTGAGAGGGAGCGGTACGCATTGGGTTGCATACAAGAAACGTGGAAATTTCGTAAAATACTTTGACAGTTTTGGTGATCTTTCTCCCCCAAAAGAACTCTTAAAATATTTTCGAGGTAGTGAAATAACATATAACCATAACAGGTACCAAGATTTTAATACATTTAACTGCGGCCATTTGTGTTTGAAATTTTTAGTATAAATACGATTGTAGATTTTAAAATCACACCCAGTCATGTCTCAAACGTTTACTCTGCAAAGTGATAATAGCGTGCTCTCAGAGAATTATTATCCACCAATTGAATTAGACCCTAACAAAAATTATTATTTAGGTCTGATTGGTTTTCAATCTTACAACACTATTCCCAATATAGAAGACGGTTGTAATAAGTTTTACTACAAGCATAACGGTGATAAAGTAATTGAGATACCCACCGGTTCTTATGAAATTACCGATATCGAAACGTATTTGCAATCCATCCTAAAAGATAGATCAACTAACAAGGACACAGACGACAAATCGCTAATTAGCCTTAAACCAAACAATAATACCTTAAAGTGCGAGATTTTGTGTAAATACGACATAGACTTTTCACCGTCCGACAGTATCGGTACATTACTCGGGTATTCCAGTAAAATTTTAAAAGCAAACAACTTGTATTTATCTGATCTACCCGTTCAAATTATAAAAGTGTCAAGCATTAGACTTGAGTGTAATATTGTGACGGGTGCCTATTACGGTAATAAATTATCACATACAATTTTTGAGTTTTCACCTTCGGTCGATCCGGGATTCGCTCTTAACATAGAACCACGAAATATTTATTATTTGCGGGTGAATGTGCATACCATCGACAACATTACTATAACTCTTAAAGATCAAAACGGGTTACCTGTAAATTTTAGAGGAGAGAACATTTTAGTTAGACTCGAATTAAAATCGTAATGGGAATTCAATTTCACAATTCGGAAACTAATAAAGGAGCAATGACGACAATTAAAAATATCACTTGTCGTTCGTCATCGATAGGACTAACACGTCACGATCTGTTAAAACTCGCGTCGTTGGGTTACAAAGTAAAATGGAAAAACTAAGTATTTTTGAAAAATTTAGAGAAGACAAGACCATTGTTAAAGATGAATTTCATAGTTATCAACCGATAACACAATCGTTTAACAACAACGATGAAATTCGCATTATAATACAACAGCAGGATCTACTCACACTACCTTCCAATAGCTATCTATACATCTCCGGTAAAACCAATAATCCTGCTGACGCTAATTTTAAATGGACCACAAATGCTTGGGCATTTTTTTTTAGAGAAATTAGTTATAACATTAATGGAGTAGAAGTCGACAAAAATAAAGATGTGGGAATTACCACCACAATTAAGGGATACATCTCGTATAGCAAGGAAGATCTGAGAAGTTTGGAGTTGAGTGGATGGAATGAGACGTTAGATTCCGGAATGCGAACCTATTTTGATACAAACCAAAAGTTTTACGCAATTTTACCTCTCAAATGTCTTTTGGGGTTTGCTGAAGATTACAAAAAAGTGATGGTAAATGTAAAACAAGAGTTAATTTTACATAGGGCTACAACTGATATAAACTGTTATACAACCACTAAAGACCCTAAAATTAGCATAGACAAAATCGAATGGCACATACAACATATTCAACCGAGCGATGAAGTAAAATTACAATTGTTGACCAACATTCAATCAGATGCTCCTATTTTGATACCATTTCGCAGATGGGATTTACATGAATTACCATCTCTCAGAAAAACCGATAAGGATGTTTGGTTAGTCAAAACCTCAACCCATCTAGAAAAACCTCGGTATGTGATAATTGCATTTCAAGAGGATAAATTGGGGAAAAAAGATAAAAATGCAAGTCATTTTGATCACTGTTCGATTAGAAATTTGACTGTGTATTTGAATTCGGAGTCTTATCCGTATGATAAATTAAATCAAGATGTGCTGAACGGTGAATACACTGCTTCTTATTATGCATACACAAAGTTCCAAAGCAGTTATTATGGACGTTTCAATCAGCCGATGTTAACCTACGCACAATTTAAAACTCGCATGTTATATGTATTTGACGTTTCGAAGCAAAACGAGAGCATAAAATCATCCTCAATTGATTTAAAAATTGAGATAGAAGGGCATCATACGTTTTTAGAAAACACCAGAGCATATTGTCTCATATTATACGACAGTGTGGTCGAGTACAGACCTCTCTCGGGTCTAGTAAGAAAACTGATTTAAATGAAACGCACCGTTAGATTTACTACTGAAAAACCACAAGTTTTTTTCACGGATTGTCAAAGTAGTGATATTAACGGAATTGAATGGTTGATTGCAGCACAAGATAGACTGCGATTTCAACAAAGAATTCAAAAAGCTTCATCTCTGTTGGAACCAATACTGACATCAACACATCGAAGAAAAATGGCTAAAATTGCATTAATCGACATTCAAGGTTTTATTGTTAACAATAATTTTACGCCCAAAGAACTATGTATAACCACAGATGGATGCGATTTTCACACGTATCTCTTCAAACCAACAACACCGTTTAAAGAGCTGACTCGTGCTGAAAAGCACCAAGTCCGCTGGCTTGAAAATAAATATCACGGACTTCGCTATAAAGATGGATATATATCGTTGGATGAATTAGTGAATATTTTAAAGTATTTTCTAAGTGATACCTACTGTACATTTGTCAAAGGTCACCAGAAAAAAATATTATTAGATAATAGTATTGACAATTTACATGTAATTAATCTTGAAAATGAATATATTGAAGATATTGTTAAATTGACTAAGACTAAGCATAATTGTTTTAATCACGTAAAAGATGTATCTTTTTGTGCTACCGAAAATGTTAAGCTTTTAAGTGAATATTTGTTTTGAATTTTTTCCGTATGTGTATATAATTTTAATAGATTTTTACGATAATAAATGTATTTTATTATTATTATAAAATATTGTTTTTATTTTTCTTCTCTAATCCTCTAGCTAGAATGTGTTAATTAAAAAGAAAAAATAAGTATTTGTGTGGATAGGGTTAGATAATATTAATACAAACAAGTATTAAACATTTTTTTTTTATTAAAAATTGTTAAATATAGTGTACAAAATTATACACAAAATATATAGTAACTATTTTATGATACACTAAACATTTTTTAAAAATATAAAAATTATATAAATCAATACCTTAAATTAAACTAACGGGATATTATGATGACCCCATGCTAATGTGTTAATACCGTTCGTACAGATATATCTTTTATCGTCATATGGTGATAATGCCAATTTATTTTGAGTGATTGAAAATATAGCATGTTTAATTGTTTTGAAAAGATTTTGTTTTTTATATATTAGTTTCTTATCGAATAAACATTCTTTAAAATCAGCACTAGATACGTCATTTTGTACAACACATTTCTTAACACCTTTAATTTTCTTTTTCCATTTTTCTTCATTTTCAACATTTGATGCATATACTTTTGCTCTGATTCCAACAAACTCACGCAATATTTTACCCTGATTTTCGTCTTTCATTAATCCTAGTACACCCTTATTTTGTAAGGGGATGTTATATGGATTATCAAAACTGTAGTTACTAGTATCGAATAAGTGCAAATCTTCTTTCATATCATCAAATATATCAAATGTTTGAATTAATGATACAAAACTGTCAGTATCCATATAGCAAAGCTTAATTTTATTACTATATTTCTTCAATAAATAATTATAAAAAAAGTCATACATTAAAATTTTGGAAAGTTCTAGTACAGCAAACCCAATATAAATCGGTTTGTTATATACTACTTTAAGGCGTTGTAATTGAATAGCAGCTAAATTTTCTGTAAAGATTGATATACTTTTAAAATTAGGTTTTGCAATCAAAGTTTGTACACCTCTTCTATTACCTATATCGTTCCAATGATTAACTAAGTTTACATTAACTCTTTTATCAACGTTTTCCATGGTTTTTCCATATATGGAATTGTTCATTAACTTGAAAAAATCTTTTTCAAATTCATTTTTTGAGTTTTTTCTTAAATTATTATTTAAATCTATATAATCTTTAAGGAAATCTGTTTGATTAAACATTAGAACTCTGTTAATTTTTTTAAGTTTTAGCCCATTTTTTAGAGCTAACTGTAAATGTCTGTAATGTATAACATACTTTGATTTATTGTGTAAATTTGCAATAAGTTTAGTGTTTTTAAATTTGGAACCTGGTGGAACAATATTTTCAGGTAAAAAAGGTAAATCATTATGATGCATATGTAAATGTGTGGGATAATCAACGTCTACTTCTAAATAATATCCTATTGGAGAGTCTTCTGATATATTTGAAACATTAAAATTATTAATTTCATCTGGAGAAAGCCATCTGAATCCACCACACGGTAGCCGTTGGGACATAGCCCAACCATATAAATTATTCGAATCTTCATGAAACAAATACGTAGAGGATTTTGTTGAATCATAATCATTCATATATTTATTGTTAGCTTTAGCATGACGTAATGAGCATTGACATATACCACCACGAATATTACGTTTAATGAAATGATGCATTTCAATATCGGTGAGCAATTCTAAATTTACTTTTGTATATTTAAGCATCGCATCCCAGCTTAAACCAGGTGCAGTAAAATATTGTGCGGGATCTAAATTATATGTTTTTAAACATAGAGATCTAAATGCTTCAAAGATGTCTGCTAATAATAATACGTCGGTTTTAAGATATAAATCCGAATAGTCTTTCAAGTTTACACATTCAAATTTTTTCCAAACATGTCTTGCATGTTTATATTCTTCGTTAGAAAAACTTATCTTTCTCAGGTAATTGCTTTTCAAAAAGTTTTTGATAGCAATCAATATAATTATAAGGAAAAACGCCTTTTTTAGTTACAAATTTGAAATGATCCTTCCGAGGAAAATATTTTTTTACATGAACAAATTGATGAGGCTCCAAGTTACTTGCCAGTTTTTCTATACTGGAATTCATAAATCGCAAAGAATCTAAAAATCTCAATTTCAAATGTACATTGCGTTCTTTACCTTTTTTATCAAAATACTTTCCAACTACTAAATTTTTTGTAAAAGAAATATATTTCTCAGTTGTTTGAGGAATTATGTCTATTTTTTCATTATTAACTCCAAACTCTTTAATGAATAAATGCGAGTCATAATTACTTAAGTTGTGAAAAAAAATTGGAATCATTTTAGGAATTTTAAAATTTAAGTTACATTGTTTATGAGCAATACCGACAAATTCTCCGGTTAAATGACAATGATCCAAGACTTTTTCATGTCCTTCTTCAAACACACCCTCACATATATGACATTTAAGTGCAGTATTTAATAATATATTTTTATCTATTGGCAATGGTAGCATTGGAACTACTTGACTTAAATACTTGTTATAAATATTTATTGCATCTGCACTTAAACGCTCCATAAATACTTTATGGGAGTCTTCTCCTGTATATGTCACAAATTTAGATAAATTATCATCAAATGAACATACGATGTAATATGCAAAACTAAATGGTGAATGACTATGTGTTTTATTTGTGAATGATGTAGAAGGATCCGATTGACATGTATGTATAGGTTTTAACATACACTCAAAATCTGCGTAAACAGTAAAAGGGACCTTCATTTTCTTATTATAATTCTCAAACTTCAATAAATTTCCGGGGACTTCTTCACCAATGCGATTTTTTATTAATTCATTTGTGGGTAATATTGTATAAATTTTGTTGCAATCTTCAGATATGTGTTTCTCTAGTGATAGTTTTGAAGTGAAAAATGTTAAACAACCGTTGCACAAATGGGTTGCATGATCACGTTTAGAAATTTGAGACGATAATAATCTTGACATATCTTTAATCAAGCAATAATGATTTCTATTAAATTTTTCTATAAATAATAAATTAGCATGACGTTCACAAATATTTTCACTAAAATAAATTGGACCTACCACCTCATGACATTCCTTAGATTGATTGAACTCTAATCCATAAACATTTATTGATATATTGTTCATTGATTCAAATTTTTTTATGTCTTTTAATTTTAGAGGAAATTCTAATCCAGTTAAAATTAAATGTTCTGAGTAATGGGGATAGCTGGTTATTCTCTGCGGATTCTTAACGGCTGGATTCAATGCTGCATTTACGGCCCAAGCGAAACAGGCTTCGTCTGCATTTTGTATGTTGATACAAGCATGCCTGCTCCGTATATCATCTGGTAAATTAATAAAGGATGATCCTCGAAGGGGACAGTACTTGTTAATATTAATATCAATATGAGATACTGATACAAATGCCCAACCACTATCCCGTTCCTAAAATGTTTTTTATCATCATTTAATAAATTTATTTGTTCATATTAGTTTCTTTATCTTACCTGAAATTCTTCTGATTGAGTTTTAATTTTATCGCAAAATTTATAATAAATTTTATCTAATTCGGTAGACATGGTAATCACTTCATTTTTTGTATTGAATGATTTTAATTCTAAATCAGTTTTGTCTTGTGACTCATTTGTCTCATCATTATTATCAACAGGATTTTTTACAAAATGAGCATATAAAATTAAATTAATTTTTAAAGCTGTATGCTTTTGTAAACATTGATTTATTAACTCACAAACTTTTACTGATTTATTGCTTAAAAACGTACTAATATCCGTTTCCTTATCTGAACATTTAAGACGGTAAGATATTATTCGATTTTTAAATGCAGATTGAATTACAATTTCATCATCATTGTCTCCATTAATCGAATTTAACATATGTTTTTTTGATCTTAAATGTCCATAATATTTTTGATTGGAATTAAATGATTCGTTGCAATCATCGCAATATAATTCAACTGACGGACGTGCTCTTCTGGACATAGTTTTAGATTTACTACTAATTATTTCAGTTTTGTGCACTTTTATATGTTCCATATAGTTTATTCCACCAATTAATTCACCACATTCATGACATAATATATTTTCAACATGGCTTTTGTAATGTGTATTTAAATAATCCGACCGTGAAAAATTTTTAAAACATAATTTGCATAGAAACTTTTCATTTGATGGATTACACTTGTTTCTATGTCTTCTTAATGAATCTTTTCTTGAAAATAATTTAAAACACTTATCACAATTTAAACTTTGGTTAGACATGTTATCTACACGAACTATTTTATTCTTATAAATAATAATATATAAAAAAGAATATATACTTACTTATCATTATTATTTCTAGATTATAAGTCTTGCGGTTTTGTTCGACGTTACGTCACCTTGTCATAATCTAATACAAAGGAAATTAATATGGGAATAAATATATATATAAAAAAAATATATCATTCAAATATTAGTTAAAATAATATTTAATTAAACATTAAGCATTATGATTATACATTAATAAAATATATGGATATAGATATATATATATAAAAACTATAAGATAATGAACAAGTATGAAGTATTAGTATTCACAATAATTGTATATTGATTGATTGATTGATTGATTGATTGATTAACGCTGATTGTTGTTGATGTTGATTGAACTGAAATTAAAATAAACAGGTATAAATAAATGAATTAATAAACTCAAATTGATTTTAAAGGTTAGTAAAGTCTATAGAGTGACATTAAAATTTTGTATTATATACTTACATTATTAATATTTTTCAATTTTGACAATTGGGTATTGTCGATCCCCAATTTCATCAATGCGTTCTAGCATTACGTAAAGACTCCCAGAATAATTTATATTGTAGTCGTCAACTGCTTTACTGTGAAAAACTTCGATAAATTTTTTCGGTAGCCATACCATTATTTCACCTAGGTCCGCAGCTATTGAGGGTCCATATACAGTTCCTTTAATTTCTACACCAAATAATTTATATTTTTTCGTCAATTCCAAATCGGTAACTTTAATTATTGGTTTGTATGTTGACGATTTGTTGACGGTTAATAATTTGGTGAAATCCATTGCGAGCTTGATTGATATCGATTGTGTGAGTGTATGTTTCAACGACTTGTTTTATACTAAACAATTGTGTGCGCAATCGTTTGCAATTTTAATATTATTTTTTTCTCTTATAAACTAAACTAACGTACTTTAAAGCGATAAACAAATATGGATGTGGTTAATTATTAATTTTATCTTATATTAGTTATCAAATGCGATATTGTAATTGCTCATTTTTTTAACACATGTTGAACAATTTATCATTTCACTTATTAGCGTAATTGATTTTTGACAATTTATGCAATATTTATATGTAACATCTTGAAATAACATGTCACAATGTTTAGCATAAAACAATCTAATATTCCAATTTTTCCTTGCATAATAACATTCTAAGCAATAATTAACACTTTCAATTATATAAAATGATTCCCTCACACAAACTAAATGTTGAGCGTTCATCTCACCAATGCTGGAATATTCCAAACCGCCGATTGTAATTTTATTATTATTAATGTAATCTTCTTCTTCTTCTTTTTTTTCTTCTTCTATTTCGTTTTCTTCTTCTTCTTCAAAATTTATACATTTACAAACTCGTTTATCAGGGTTTATTGTTCGATAAATCTTTTTCTTAGGTGCGTTTGGACAGGTGATATGGGAGTTATTTTCAATCATCGATAACAAAGATGGTGATTCCATTTTTTTTTCACAATATAATAACTCACACTCTAACACAAATTACTTCTGTCGCACACTTAATTAATAATAATAAAATAATTGCAGGATTAAATGTAACCGAACGCGCATCGAGTTTCGCACAACACATTTTACGTCGAGCGATGACTCATCTATTACGTCCCTTACGCTCGGACGCTATCTTCGTTAGGGATGGTCCTAGAGCCGTTCTGACCAGAGATTTGATTTTTCGAGCCCCCACCCTGTCGTAGTGCCGTTTTGGCTTTCCCACCCTTATGGCTTATAGTGCCCTTTTGACTTTCCCACCCTTATGGCTCTTAATGCCGTTTTGGTTTCCCACCCTGTCGTAGTGCCGTTTTGGCTTTCCCACCCTTATGGCTTATAGTGCCCTTTTGGCTTTCCCACCCTTATGGCTCTTAATGCCGTTTTGGTTTCCCACCCTGTCGTAGTGCCGGCTTTCCCACCCTTATGGCTTATAGTGCCCTTTTGGCACACACAACACACAAGCTTACGTCATAGTGGAGGGAGTTGTTTTGCCTACACTCGTTACGTCACCATAGCAAATTTTATACACAACTTCCGTAGGTGGAGGTGGTGCCAGAACCGGCTGTTTTACTCTACTTACGTACCAACAGCGCCGTTACCCACGGCAAAAAAATGCGGCAAAGGTCTACTAGCCAGGAGGTATAGTGATGGTTAGGAGCCAAGCTCGAGGCTTAGCAAACAAATGGTTAGGCCCAAAGAAAATAATAACAACAGCAGGCGGGCATTGTTATTGGATTGAGGATTCCATGTACCGACCCCCCGCAAAGTTTTGTTTAGACGACATAAGACCAGATCCAACGGTTAACAACGTCTCCAAAGTTACCTCCAGGATTGATTTTCTGTCAAAGAAAACGGTGGAAAACTGTTACGGCTACCAAGCAGCGCTGCTTACCCTAAGCAAACACTACGTTTACGCTCCTTTCGAAAACGCGTCAACCAATGACGGCAAAGTGTTGGTAACAAAACCAGCGCAGGCAAGAAGTTTTAGTCAGTCTTACCAAAACACCGACAACAAACACTTCACTCGACGACTGGAGATTTTGTCCGACAGCAAGTATAATGTCCAAGCAGCAACCAACTAATTTCTTCTACCCAAACTTTATGACAACCCCCGCAATAAACCTGGCTAATTCTACTGGAGAATTTACAACGACCCCAGCAGCGGACATAGAAAATCTTATGGGAGATGACTTGACAACAACCCTCGCAATAAACATGGTTTACGAATCGAGATATGGAACGATGACGACGTCTGCTACAAACCCGGCTTACGCAACCGGTTTATCCACGACGATGATGACACCGAGTGCACTACCCCCGCACTTTGCCTTCTTTAATTTTTATCAATATTTGAAAGGTAACCTTCAGTTACCTGGCACAACCCTTACCCACCATGCTGGAACATTACTAGCGTAGATAGAATAGATTTCAAACACGACGTAGAATTGGCACTATTCAACCAATTCCAACATCCCACCCATCCAGATGGCCTTCACCATGTGCCATCTACCTCAATTGGCACTTCCCGCTTCCACTATGAAGAGGAGTCTGGTGACACCTGTCCTGGTCCAGACAGTTTGACTTGAGTTAGAGTCCAGTTCCAACTCTAGTACCAGCACAGCCGTCTGGAATTTCTAATATAATTGCCTGTGCAAGTGTTATAGTTTTCCTGTTGGCCAGTTAAGGTATAGGAGTCCGTTTGTATCTTCTGGTTTCCCGCTGCTAATGAAGCTTTTTAGGCCTTAGCAGCCCCCTCGTTGCCATCCCTTTATATCCCTACAACTGTGATTATTCTTTGTAAACATTGTGTGAATTGTACATTGTATTGTTGGTTGATTTAGTTCAAGTGTTTATCTGATTTCTGATTATGTTTTAATGGGAAAAAAAATTATTATTTTGATTACACATAATTGACATTTCTTTTTTTTACCTGTCTACAAAGTAATTGTGGTGGCGCCTGAGGCAATAAATTAAGAACCTTGTAAATTACAATTGATTGCTACCCCGCCGTCTCCTACAGAGTAGGAAACGTTACAATTTTTTAGAAAAACTCTACCAACCTGTGTGTGCAGCTCTCACTTACTAAAACTTTAGCTCTACTAACGTTTTTGTTCTGAAATCAACCAAAACTTTACATTAAAAAGTCTTTTAGTTTGGGTCCTTATTCCGTTCTTATAACTTCATGCTTAAATTTAACTCGTTTATGAACTTATGAATGATTTCAAAATTTCTTTTATTATGCCTGTGATGTATAAATAATGAAAACCGGAAGTAGCTGCAACTCCTGTGTTAAAATTGTCAAATTAATCAAAACAGACAAAAAAAATTAGACTATTTTCATTACAGAAAGTTTATTTACCGGCCGATTTTACCAAAAAAAAAATAGTGAACTTCTTTAAATAACAATGGAGCAATTATTTGCAATTTGTTGTTTGTTTTCTGATGAAAATCGTGTGTCCGCTTAAAATCAACACAGTGATAAAAAAATTGTGGTAAAAATTTGCGGCATTTTTTGCAAACACACAATTTGCAAAGATAGTTATATTTTCGAAACAAAAGCAACAACTTAATATTCTGAAACTGTGAATTTTTTGCGATTGGATTTGTCTATATGCTGTAAGAATTTCAAAATGATCTTATAAGTACTTTGCGAGATAATGAATTTATGAATTTATTAGATAGTATACAGGGTGTTCAAAAAAGAATGTAAAATATTTAAGGGGGTGGTAGTACAAACCACAACAAAGAAAAAATTAGGATGCTAACACTGCACGCTATTAGTGAAACCAAATATCCTTTAGACAAAGATGTCGTGCCTGTTTGAAAATGAAAGGAGGGCACTTCAAACATTTTCTATATCTCTGTATTTTGTAAAAATATATAAAAATAAATAATGTTTCATATCTCCAAAACCGTTGCTATGACATGGGTTGTTTATTAAGACTTTTTTGTTTATTATGGTTTGTACTAATACCCCCTTAAATATTTTACATACTTTCAATCTGATTTATACAGTCATTAAATAACAAACAAAAACGGCTGCACGGCAACAGATTATTTAAAGAATACATTCAATTTTATTTTAATTTGTAAAAATTTAAATATAAGCCATAATTGTTAAAAATATGAATACCAATCTAATATATTTCGCAACAATACGATAAGATTAGTTTGTATATTTAATAAACATCTAATATAAATTTCAAAAAAATCGGTACAGTTTCAACAACAGTTCTAAACATGAAGTCGTTACTACTTCATTTAGTTTTTCCATGCATTATCTACGCCTTCCCTCACTATCGTAGTGATGAAGATATTAACAACAAACTTGAACGGGTTTGTAGTATTTAGTATTTAATTAAATAAAAGTTATTTTATTTTATATATAAAAATATGTTACAGATGAAGATAGAATGCTTTGCAAGTAGCGGCTTAACTTTTGAAGAATTACAAGAGAATAAACCTGGTATATTTGACAAACGAGAATATCAATGTTTCATGGCCTGTTTATTTAAAGCAGATAATATATTGAACCAAGATGGGTCCATAAACAAAAGTCATAAAAGTTTTTTAGTTTTTCCTGAAGATAGTAAATACCATCAATGCTTGAACATTACAGAAAGCAATGTCTGCACAACGGCTTATAAATTAATAAAGTGTTTAAGAAGCGACAGTGTTTAAATTGTTATTACTAGTAATTTGTTCAAAACTTTTTTATATTCATACTCATTTTTACTTTAGTTCAGAATGTGTTTAATTTTTTTAATAAAACTTTGTAAGTGAATAAAATAAATTTGTTTACTACTACTAATTTTATAATTTTATAATTTGTTTGCGCATTTCACTACATGTTTTCTACTACATTATGTGCTGATTTTAACAAATACCAGCATCCAAGAGAAATATTTTTTTAAATTTAGTGGGCAGATTTGTTTGTTTGTTTTTTGTTTGCATAATTTTACCACTATTATTTATAAAAAAAATAATTAAGTTTAATGTCAAAAACATTTTAGTTTGGTAAAAAGTACACATGAATTTAGATTAAAGATTCACATACAGCAAACTGTTATCAAAATTAATATACTAACACAAACACTAGAAAAAAAAATTGTTAATAAAAAAATTAAAACCGACAAGGTTGAATCTTATAAATTCTCTATACTTTCGTCCATCACACCGTGCGTTTATTATTTAATTAAACACTAATTTTATGCCTAACCGCCATATAATGCCAATGTATCCAATTGCATAATTTTACAACAAAGTCTTTTTATTTGTTTTGTTTCATTTTGCACTTATTCCACTGCAATCCATTCCTGCCGGTCTGCTTCTTCTAGTCTGGTGATGCCAAAACTCCTATAAGTACATCAAAATATAGTATACTAAATTAACAATTTCTAAGGTATTCTCTAATAGTATAAGAGCTAGCAACATTGAAAAAAAAAATCATTTTAGGTCGGCTAGTTTTTGAATACTTCTCATCCTTATTAACGATAGGTAAAAACGCGCTGAGTCTGGCAGCTAGGAGCGGTTGCGTATACCTGTGCGCAGCCCGAGTACAGGTAAAATTGAGCATTTTCAAAAAAAAATTTGTTTGATAATTTTAATTATGTCACTTTACCAATATAAATCTGTCTTGCCAGGCAGTATTGCTATCGTTAACATCGTTCCCGACACAATTTAAAAAAATTAAAAAGTTATAATTTTAAAAACAATTTAATATATTGTAATTCCATGATAAAAAAACATACTGTAAATTTGACATACAGAAATTCGGTTGTTTAATTAGCAAATTGACCATTTTAAGTCAAAAAATAGGCAAGTTGAAGAGTGCAGCATGTAATTCCTCGGGTGCGTAACAGAAAAAATAATACAAAGAAGATGATTAATTGTGCTCATTCCATCATCGTTTCACAAAAAAATAATAAGTCGTCATCATCGCTATCACCATTTCTATCATCATTGTTGTCTTCGCATGTATTGTCGTCATCTAGAACCTGAGTATCTGTAAAAGAATATATTAGGAAATATTAGCCAGTTGATAAATGTTTGTAGAAAACTTCAAATTTTTTTATCAATAAATATTTACCTTGGAGTATAATGTCGGCAACCAATGATGGTATCTGGTCTCCGATAAACCAAACAAAATCAAATTGATTATTCTTAATGGTCCAACCAGAAACTACTGGAGATAACAAAGTTGAATATTTTAAGTAGGCGTTGCTTCAAAATTTTGCTACATATCAAACTCGTAATAAATGCGTGGTAGGCCGGCAAAGCTTTACATATGTTACTGCCAAGTGTAGTATGCAATTTATTGATATTGAGATATTGCTGGTGATTTCCAGTGCCAATATGTAGCCATAGTTTTAAAGAAGCGTTCAGATGCTTGTTTCCGAGAAGTATAATTATTATATCCGAGTCCGAGCACCATAACACAACTTCAGCATCAAAATCAATTTGGCAAATATGGTATATTATACTACGATCGGTCTTTTCATGTTTTTCACAGGATAATGATTCCTCTTCGGTCTAAATAACATTGTTGTCTTTAACTCAATAGCTATAGCATTTATTCCAACTAACGTAAATAGTTTTGTTGCCAATGAAAGGTGCCATATGATTAATAGCTCAGTGGTCGATGAAAAACTTTACAATTGTTTCTTTAAATTTGAGCTGAACAGTAAAGTTGTGTGGACGTATCTGGTTAGGTTCAATTGAAACCGGGTTGGTTGACTCTTTGCAATGTGCACGCTCTTAATCTTTTATTGAAGGTGTAAAATACTAATAAAATACTTTGGCAATACGCTTTGCTTTAGAATTGGTAATCATGCTAAAAAATTTTTTAGAGACAACGTCAAAGGTTTGAGGAATTTCTGTCATAAGGTACAGTATAAAAAAACCGTCTATTACAACTATAACGACACACAGAGGATGCAAATTGTTATCAACACTCATTTTTTTTTCTATAATTTTAATCAATTGCAATTTATCTGTCTTGCAAATACTTTCATCAGCATGATACATGGATGTTGGCAAAGGTATCAGAAGGATAGTTAATACTTTTTTGATGTCAACTTTGTGGTTCTGGGATATACCCAACATGCGACCAAACAAATTTTTCTGCATCCATAATTTAACAATTTTATTTCCAAAATTGACCTTTCTTTTCTTTGGAGCAGCAGCAAAATTAAGTACCTTATTTTTTTTATAGGCTTGTCGAATCTATTTTCTTCATGAACACATTCATCTATAAACTGTTTCTTAAAGCATCACCGTTTTCTTCCATTTTCAATAAAAATTCAGCAACATCCGAGAAAGCAGGCCGCCCAGTCGCAATATAACGGTGAGATAGCTCAGTTATAGAGCGTTAGCGTAGCACGCTAACAGTCCGGGGATCGATCCTCAAATATTACTAAAATAATAACTTTGCTCTTTATCCACCGGGGTGATTCGGTAGTCACCTAATA
Organism: Tachinus rufipes; assembly: GCA_963932245.1. NCBI lineage: Eukaryota > Metazoa > Arthropoda > Insecta > Coleoptera > Staphylinidae > Tachinus > Tachinus rufipes. The sequence goes on along the minus strand of OZ010748.1, from coordinate 16,504,033 downwards.
AGCCGTTGGTCCCATCAACCCCTTTCATACAAGTCGTAAGACTTCTGGGGCAATGTAAAATAGCTGTAAAACGTGAAATAAACAAGATAGAAATTATCTTTGTCTACATTAGAATCAAATGGATTAAAAAAATTCTGCAATATCTCAATAAAGTTTGAGACTTGTTTAGCATAAATTTTAATTCTGCTCGGTTCTAAATTTGCAGTTACGTCTTGTAATTCCTTTAAACCACAAATATCAAGAATGTGTGAAATTAGGGCAGCTCTTATGCTATGACTTTTTGTCCAGCGTTGACGTGCTGCTAACAAATTTGTAAAATGTGGGCATTAATTGATTGTTCCAATGTAAGATCTATAGATATTCTGGAAAATGGTTTATCTGTTCTTTTGATGCCAAAGTAACCTTTTTTGAAATCATTTTCCAGTCCCGAGTGCGTTTTATTTGCATAATTATAATTAATAATTAATATAATTAATAATTCTTTATTTACGGTATAAGTAAAACCATTTACATCTACATAAAAATACACTGAATATAAACAATATAATACATATATAAAATAATCAATATAAAAAACAGAAGCAAAAGATTGACATAAAAAACATAATATAATATAAAATACATAACATTTAATCAATATGACTCAATTGAATCTTAAACATAGATTTAGAACAAAAAAAATTGAAATTGTTAGTTAAACTGTTAGCAAATCTACAAATTCTACCAATAGGATTGTGAAATCCATAATTAGTAGAATGTGTAAATTCTTTAAATAATGAAGTCTGCCTGGTACGTCGTTCACTAATAGGAATGTAGAATGGAAGAGATACAAGTAACTCAGGACAGTCAACTTCAGACATCACTAGACCACGCAAAAATAAGAGATCTGATCTTTTGCGCCGAACTTTTAGTGACGGTAAATTGTATAGTGAAGAAATGTAATTGCGATCAAAATTAACCGACAATATACCAGATCTATAGGACAACAGGCGAAAAAAATTGTTTTGAATACGTTCAATATTCTGACAATGGATTTCATAGAAAGGGCATTAATAATATTATTATAAAAATTAATCATCAATAATAGTTTTAGTAATAATTTTAATTGAAATTAAAAGATCTGTAATATTCTTAAATTTTAATAAATACTATTCTAATGGTGCTGTATAGAAGTTGAAAATTGTGCTATATTTTAATGTTTTTAATTTGGTATTATCAACATACAAAAAATAATGTTTAAGTACTATGTATGTGTTAATAAATGTTATTGCTATTTTAGTAATCTTTATTATATGTTTAATCATAAAAAACTGCGCTTCCTTCCACATCTAATTCTACCAGTCAAGAGCTACAAAGTCGATCACATCACCAAAGCAGCTGAAAAGAAAAAAAATCAGTACTCAACACAATAATTTTTTATTAATCCAAACTGCGATACAAACAAAGGACTAATTATTATCCACCAAAATGTAAGGTAAAAATTTATTTGAATTATTTTTTTTTTTTCTGTTTTTTATTTCTATATTCTTCCTGCGCCTCTAAAATTTGTTTTGGATCTCGTATTGCCATATTCCTTAATTTTCTTGGATCAAGCAGTTCCGGTATAATGCAGTTTAAATAGAAAAATGATAGATGCGGCAACATTTGATCTTCCCAAAACTGATTATCCCTGCAAATAATTTCTGTATTGATCCCCTTTGGTGTCCAAACGCAAAACAAACAATATTGTTTTTGAGTGACGTGAAACTGTCCTTGGATTTGAAAAAACCACTTATGTTTTCTATCTACAGTGTCATTTTTCCAAAACAATATTTTCTTTGTCAATATTCCCTGATCTGGTGTCATTTCTCTTGCTGAATAAGGGCATTTCACTTCAACAATGCCATCAGCTCCAACCAAACCATCTGGAGTAGCACCTAAATATGGAATTTGACTATCAAAAAACATTCCACATGGCACTATTTCCACAGCTTGTAAAGCGGACAATTCTGAAATTGCTAACGGTTCGTTTTGCTTTCCGTAGTCCAAAGCACGTATTCCTTTGGCATAGTCTTTATAAATAATAGTATTTACAAGATTTGCACAACTGGTATAAGGTTTTCTCTTACAAATTGTACCAAAATTAGAAGCAGTTAGCAATTTCCTTCTTTCTTCTAACCATTCCACACAATTACTTTGGTCCCTTGTTCTTATTTCAAATAACTCCCGTTCTTTTTCACTTTTTTTCAGTGAAAATAGAAACATTTCTTTTGCAATTTCAAAATCTTCGGTAGAAATATCAGGCTTTTCACAAAAGTCGCCATAGTGCCGATTACTGGACGCCATTTTAGGTTTGTGTTTTGGGCGGAAAATTTGCCTAACGCTCTTTTTTGTAGCTTTTAAATGTTCATATCGTTTTGCGTACTTCTTAGGCGACTCACTCGTGCAATACTAGTAAAATTTGTAGAATGGTTTCTTTGAGTTATGAGAAATCACTGCAGCAAAACATCTTGCTTGATATGAACCTTTTAAACTATAATTAATGCGTTTACCACCTACAAATTTACAAATAATGAAGTTGTACTGCTCAACAATATTGCTATCTACATCGTAAATTAGACTTTTAGCGTGCGTAGAAAGTAATCTAAAAATTGTCATTAAACGTTCATATAGACCTGCCAATTTAAAATCTTTCATCGTATTTTTTTTATCCGGTCTTTTTTTATCACAAAAATAATTTGCACAGTTTTTATGCTCACCGAAAATGTGACTGGGAGCATTTAAAATATCATTTTTTAAATTCAAAATTTTGCTAGCTGTGTCAATATTTTCGTTTTTTCGGTATTTAACTGCTTTGTATATTGAACAGCGCAGTTTTAAAATTTTATTAGATAATTCACTTCTTATTACCTTTGGTCCTATTTTTGCATTGCTAAAATCGCGAAGTTTATTACAAAAATTACGAAATAAATGATTTTTACATTCAATTTTTTCCACAACGTCCATTCCGTATGGTCGGGATTCTAAAACTTTTTTGTAGCAAGAACTATCACCATCTGCTATCATTGTCTTGTACTTTAATCCGTGAAGTTCAATACTTTTGTTAAAACTTTCAACGATTGAAGCAGATTCCATAGCAGGTAAACTATCTGTCCAATTTTTGTAACAATCGTGCCTTTTCACTGCCAAATTAGCATTTTCCGCTCTTGCACAAACAAGGCAATACATATTTTTTACGTGAACATATAAAACTTTTTTTGTTCTATATCCAATGATTGCTCCTACGCCAGACAATGCATTATAATTTGTTCGGTATGATCGTTTGAACCAAACTCCATCACAAACAACCGTTATCTCAGGAATACCGTCTTTATCAATATGGCCTTTTTCAATTGCTATTTGTTTTTCTTCGTTGGCAGCATTTGACATTTCAGAAATTGCTATTTTTTCATATGTGCGGCATACTTCTTTATGGACTTGAGAATATTTTTTAGAAGACATAAATGGCATATTTATAGAAGATAGTAGTTTGCACAACATGTTGTAGCCACCACCAACGTTCATTTCACCGGCAACAAAGCTGTTGTTAATGCTTAACTTCATTTCATCCAGAGGATTTATCAAAGGTATGTGCTGCACAGCATTGCACATATTACATACAAATTTTAACGAAGTAAATAATCCGTCTCGATTTTCATGCACAATATTAAAATTGGAAAGGTTGCATCCAAATAGCCGACCATGCATTTCAAAATCATTCAATTTTAATAAAAAATATATGGTATCAAAAATTCTTAAACCTGTAGGTTCTTCCTGATAAGGTTTTTGTTGACTTGTGGCATTGTCGGAATTAATAATATTTACATTTTCTAATGTAGTGGCTAGATCTTCATCAACATCAAGTCTAATTTCATCAACTTCAGTAGGAGAAACATTGATCGTTGCTTGTGTTTGAACAGGTCCTTTCAAATTTGTTTTATTTCTGTTTGTGTTTACTGCAAAGCCTCTAAGAAAGATAATAACAAAGCATTAGTCATATATTTTTTTTTTTAACTTTAAAGTGTAATATTTAGGTATTACTTTATATGTCACAACAACATATAAAAACATTTGAATTTTAACGAGTGAATACAACTGCATTGAAACTACACTGAAGTCAAGTTTTAATATGTCTGTGAAAATTTACTTTAAAACATTGCGGATTATAGTCTTCAGGGAAAACCGAATTTGGAAGTTTATTCTACTTGTCAATAGTCTTATTGAAAAAATCTCTTTTAAAAGTTTTGGTTCTACATCTTTGAAGGTTGTTGCAAGGTATCTAAGTCATTGGTCAATGTTGGGTCGGCAATGGTTCTAATAGCTCGTTTTTGAATAGTATTTAAAAGTGATAGTGTCGATTCAGAAGCTCCTCCCCAAATTTGGGAACATTATTCAATACAAGAACGTATGTAAGTTTTATATATATGGACTAGCTGCTTAGAAGTGAAGAACTTTTTGCACCTATTAAAAAATCCTAGTTTTGTAGCAACTTAAGAAGCCAGATCTACGACATGTTTATTCCAAAGAAAATTAATTAAAATTGTAACTCCAAGAAGACAAATCGTTGATGTGTTTGATATAGATTAATTATTTATATTAATACTTGATAAAGTTGTAATTAATGTTTACTATATTGAAAACGCCCTACTCAGAAATTTTTTGAAGGTCATTATTTATAGATGTTACAGATTCTAACCTAAAAATATTTAGACGCTCATTCATGTTTGTGAAAGTTAACTTTGGAAAGTAAGAGGTGTGAAGGGTATTAACATCTGCAAAACTATGTATAGGACTATCAAAGATGCGTTTGTTGAATGCTTTACGTTTCCTATTAATTGCTTGTTTGACTTAAATCAAATAAAAGTATTTTTGTTTTGGTTTGATAACAAAAAATGGTACAAATTCTTTTATAACTTGTTGAATGATTTTATTATATTTTTGGCAGCAATATGTGGATTATCGGAATACAGGCATTGTGCATTGAAATCACAATTTTTTTTACGTTATGAGTGGAATAGTTGTAAGATAGAGATCTAATAATTTAGGTGCTCCATAATGTCGAGGGGAAAAAGGTTGATTTATCATTTGAGTAAGATTATGAGAATTGTCAAAGAACTTAGCTTGTTGCCCGGATTTAGTTGTAAGAGTTGAATGCGGTAGCCATTCGGTATTATGAACATTAAAATCTCCTAACAAAATTATTTCAGCTTTCTTATGTTTCCTATTTTGAAGAAACCTATCATAACTATCAGTAAGATCATCAAAAAAGTTTAGTGTTGCCTTATTTGGGGAGCGATAAATACCGATTACAAAAATAATTGCATTAGGTAAAAGGAGTTTATGAAAAACGCTGTTATAACCATTGCCTTATATTTCGTGGTAAGTTTGGAATTTGTTAATTGTTTGTGGATGTAGATACATATACTTTGTAAGTCAGCAAATGAGTTCTTGAGAAGATAATCGGAATGTATTATATTGTCATAAATAATTTAGATTGACTACTCAGATTTGAAATTAATTATAATATAATTAATGTTAATAACTTAATAGTTATATCACTTTAATCAAGATGAAAACATTAGTTTCGAACAAAAAAACTAGCGGATTGTAAATTATCGTTATCTTCATCAGCGTTAGAAAACTCAAAAATAAATTACAATGCTAATAGGGCAATTCCACGTCAAGTGAGCAGTCCATTTCACTTGACCTTCTCCGATTTAGCTCAAATTTTGTATACTTTTATAGTACTCAAAATATGATTTCATTTTCAAATTTCAGACCTCTAAGTCACATAGTTTGACTTGTAGAGCGAATTGAATTTTACGGCATTTTAAGTTCAATTTTAATTTTTTTTTAATTTAATTTTTCTTAGTTGCATTTTAGCCTGGAAAATTTTTAAAACAGTTCTAAAAAATAAAATTTCTCAAAGAATCGAATGCAGGGGTCAGATTTTAGTATCTTGTCGCGCCTGCGCAGAAAACGCAAAAAACCGTTTTTTTTTTAAATTTATTTCTCAAAAGTTGCCACCGATTAAAACTCCAAATTTTGAGAAAAGATAACCAAAAGTATGTACTTTAAGATGCTTAAATAAAATTTTCCCATACTAGTGGTAGTTTTTGCTCTAGAGCTTCTTGAACGCACAAAACCATTTTTCAATCAAAATTTTTGCACATATTTATTAATATATACAGGGTGTTAATGAATAGGGGTAACAAACTTCTAGGGTGGGTAGGAAAATACATTTGAGACACTTTTTATTTATAAACTCATAAGCTACCATGTTCACCCTAGAAGTTGCACGTCAAAAACTTGGCTTCAAGTTGGTTATGTTTCATGTCTTAAATTGCTTATGATTTTGACGTATGATATAGTTGAATTTGTGTTACTTGTTACTTTAATCATAAATTAACATACTTTTTAAGATTATAATTATGATAATAATAAATACATTTATTACCCATAGTACAAATATATATCTTAACAATTACATAATTACAAAAATATATAAAAAAACAAATGTTTGGGCAATGGGTTAAATTGAATGTAGTAACATTCATCTAGTCTTCTTCTTGAACCTGGTCTATACTAGAATTTAAACATAAAAATTGATCTTAGTTGACGGCGAAGCACATTGTAATGGTAGACTTGCGACACGCTTGTATACTCCCCGATTTCCAAGCTTTTGCAGTCAACAAGGTAAATTACGGAGTTCAAGCTTTAAGTCCAATCGGTTTTTCACCACGTAATAACTTTTCTCGTTGGTTTGTAAATCGCTGTTGCTTACAGCTTTAATTTCCACGGTATGTTTTTTTTACTGATAAAACAACATTTAACAGAGAAGGCATTCTTAACTCTCGCAACAACCATATTTGGGCTGACAGAAACCCTCATACTATTTGACAATACAAATTCTATCCGAAGTTCGGAATCAACGTGTGGGTTGGCATTGTTGACGGTTGTTTGATTGGGCTATACCTTTTTTCACCTTGTCTCACCGGTCCCATTTACAAGATCTTTTTAGAATGAGTTTTGCCAGATTTGTTGTACTAATGGGGGTTTGCCGACATATGTGGGTGCAACATGACGGTGCGCCGGCACATTTTTTGTTTGCTGTTCGAGACTACGTCAACAAACAGTTTGAGGATAGATGGATTGGGCGAGAGGGGCCAGTAACGTTTCTACCACATCCTAATTTTTTTTGTTGTGGGGTTAATCTAAAGAAGATCAAGAAATGCCTGGAAATTTTGAGAGGGTTTATATGCTGCGAAGGTGCAATGTTTGCATCAAAGTTGGTCATTAATGTTTCAAAAAATGTTCCCCTTGAAGTTTTTCTTTAATAGCACATAATCGGTAGGAGCTACATTGAAACATGTTATTAGGGGAAAGAAGCGCAATTGAATGGCCTTTAATTTCAAATATCAAATTGTTTTTTAAATTTTTGACTTTTAAGCATGATTTTTAAGAAAATTATTTTTTGATTTATGACATGAGTACGGTAAGAGATAGATCCAGATATGCTGTTCAAAAAAGATGGACAATTTAATTGCTTATAATTATTAATTTTATTATTTTTTTTTACTTTAAAAAAAATATTTCGAATATTTTGTACTTAAAAACAAAAAAGTTTATAAATAAAAAGTGTCTCAAATGTATCTCCCTACCCATCCTAGAAGTTTGTTACTCTTATTTACTAACATCCTGTATATATTAATCAATATGTGCAAAGAATTTGATTAAAAAATGGTTTTGTGCGTTCAAGAGGCTCTAGAGCAAAAACTACCACTAGTGTGAGAAAATTTTATTATTAACTGTTTTTTGCGTTTTCTGCGCATGCGCGGAAAGGTATCAAAAATTTGACCCCTGCATTCGATTTCTTGGGAAATTTCCCATCGATTATAACTATTTTAAAAATTTTCCAGGTTAAAATGCAATTAAGATAAATGAAATTAAAAAAAATTCAAGTTGAAATTAAAAATGAGCATGAAGTCATATTTTGGGTACTCAAAAAAGTGTAAAAAATTTGAACTAAATCGGAGAGGGTTGCGTGAAATGGACTGCTCACTTGACGTGGAATTGCCCAATAATATAAGTAGAAAATTGTTATGGGCGGCCGCAAAACAATTAAATTAATAAAGTGTTTATTGCACAATCGAACATAAAATAAATAAAATGATATTAACCTTTTTTTGCCCCTTGCATTTGTGCCGATGTACTTTATTTTCCTACTCATAATTTCGAGAAACAATATTATAAAATATTTAATGGCCACAATACTACAACGCTAGCAATTGAAAAAGCACGTGGACTGACGGCGCAGCCGCATTACACAGTAAAAATATTTTGTAATATAGTTGCGGTAACGTCATGCGTGGCTTACGTACACAAATTTATATGTGGTGTAGACATTTCCTTTTCCTCACCGCGCACTTCCTTTTGTAAAAGATTACAATCATCAATTGATAAAATACTTCTATAAATTTTTAAATCATCTGCAAATAATAGAAATGATGAACTAATACAGTCAGAAAGATCATTAATAAAAAGTAAAAATAAAATTGGTCCGCAGTGAGATCCCTGAGGAACACCTGATGGATCTAAAATAGGTTGTGAAAAAAAGTTATTAATTTTTACACACTGCGTTCGGTTTTTCAAAAAGCAAGATAACCAAGCAACCACTGCATTATGAAAACCCAAAGCACAAAGCTTAGCAATCAAAATATTGTGGCTCACACGATCAAAGGCCTTAGAAAAGTCAGTGTAAATAGAGTCAACTTGAGTTTTGCATTCAAAAGCGTTTAAAATGTAATTTTCGTAAGAAAGTAGATTGGTAAGTGTAGATCGACCCTCACGAAACCCATACTGTTCTTCTACTAAAATATTTTTGCACATCCAACGTATTTGACCAGTTATAATTTGATCAAATAATTTTGGTATAGCAGATTGAATGCAAATTCCTCTATAATTTGTAATATTTTCTTTAGCACCAGATTTATGCAATGGCATAATATAAGTTTGTTTCCATACATCAGGAAATTTAGTTTCATTTAATGCAGCGTTGAAAAGTAAATGTAATGGTTTTGAAATTGAATAAATACAATTCTTTAAGAGCATAGAAGGAATACCGTCAGGTCCAGTGCTAAAATTAGATTTAAGGCTTGTAATTCCATTAAAAATATCTAGTAAACTGACTAAAAAATTTGTATAAATTACATTTTTATCAAACTTAAACAATGGAGTTGGATGAATTTGAGAATTATAAACGGAAAAGAAAAAATCTGCAAATTTGTTTACAAGAACGTCACCATTACTACAGGTTTGATCACCATAATACATTGTAGCTGGAAAATCATTAGTTTTCTTAGCTTCATTTACAAATCTCCAAAAATGTTTTGGATTAGACCGAATGTTATTCTCGGTGCGTAAAATGTACTGCTTGTAAAGACGTGCGTTCAAATTTTTACATGAAGTCCGAAGAGAATCAAATTATTAACATTATTTAAATTATCCAAGTATTTCACACACCACCGTGCATAGTTTTGCTGATTAACTATGAAAAATAAGTTACTGATTTTTGGTATTATATATTTATACATTTTAAAATCACCCATACGTATGCTTCTAGAGAAGCAGATGTAATAATTGATGAGCTGTATATACATCATAAAGTACTAAGCTGTCTTCCCATGGTCGCCTCGTTGTGTACTATTCACATATTTTTTATATGATGAAAATAATCCAGATAAAACTTCATTAGAAACCACCTCTGACGCAGTTGAATGCGAAATATTTGTTTCTTAACATTTTAAAAGATTGTTGTAAATCTGCTCTTTAAGGAAATTATATTCAACTGCTTTAGTTTTTAAAAATTGTTCAAAATGCTACATTTGCAAACCAAGAGCCATCAAAGGATGCATACGTTTACAACGATTAAAATGTTTCTCGTCAATAATCCCGTTTATCGATCCACTAGCTATAATTTTGCTTTCAATCAGCATGTGCAAATTGATTTAAAATATGCCATTGTTATGTAAAACAAACCGAGGTGTATGAACAAATTGAATTGTCAAGCCTAGGCTTTTCCACAGTTTGAATTTTTAATGCAATTTTTGTTATTGCTAAATCATAAATTACTTGTACGTGAGTTTGATTACATTCCTTACCAATTTGTTGAGCCTGTTCCATTGTATTGACCACCACAGCTACATTGGTAGGTGAAGAATTAATAGGCGTTAGATATAAAACTTTTTGCTTTAAGCTCTCGTCTTTCAACAATTGACAAATATAGCCTGTCTACATTGGAGTGTTTGGCACATGAAAAAAATGTGAAAGCAAGTGCAATAAATTGATAGATTGTATTAATGACAATTTATCTGGAAAAGTATACTTATCTTGCTCAAGAAGAGTTAAACATCTAGACATCCTCAATCGTTTGACGTATAGAGCAATGTCGGCAACAATAGCTTCAAAGGTTCTTCTTCATCTTTTAGATAAGCCTGGCACCGTTTCATCAACATTATTTCTGGAGGTATTTAGATTTTGTTTTTGACAAACACTATTATCCATATTTTGATAGATAATTCCAACTGTGTCATGTAGAGTTTCTTTTCCATTAATTATATCGACAAACCTGTTGAATTTATCAAATGCATAATAACAAATTGCAAATAATGTCAGGAGAAGAAATTTGTGATGTAGCAACAGATGAAATGTTAACTTCAGTTTCAAATTTTTCTAGAGTGTTATAGTTGCAGCAATGTCCAAAGTTATTTAAAATATTAATAATCTTCCGGTTGTTTGTAAGACTTTTTATAGTCATTCCAAGAGTTATATGTTTAGACGGCTTAACTATCCTATTACTGACACAAAAAACAGCATCTGAGACTATTGAACTCGTCAATCGCCCACAATTTTTACCATCTCTTCGACGAGCACGTTTCTTTCCAATCAAGGATTTGAAGAATTGTTTCAATATTGCCGGAATAGAACAATCGTCTTTAATTAAATCTTCAGTTTTGATGTTTGATAGAAATTTAGTTTTATCTATATTTAAAATTGATTTCCGCAGGATTAATGTCTTTTTGTCAATCAAATCATTCTCTTCAGGACTTGCTAAGTTGTTGTCTTGAATTAAATTACTGTTTTTGTTCAAGATCATTTTATGCTTATTTTTAATTTGAATTTGAATTGTCTTTTGGAAGTGTTTCACTATCTTACTTTCAAGGAAATGATTAGTTATGTAATTTGTGTCCGGTAATTTTTTTTTTGTAGTTCAGTTTCCAAGTTGTGGTTGTAAATATCACAAAGAGATGACAATAACAAACAACCTTTTTTTTGTATAACTTGAAAATTAATTGTTGATACAATGTTATTGAAAATTTTGTTGTAGACGTCCTTATTTATGTGCCATGCATTACTTGGATTTTTTGCAACAGCTTTATTAAATTATTCAGACATAATAGTTTGCATAAATGATGATAGAAAACACTTCTACTTACAGATTTTAAATCATAATTTTTTTTTAAAGTTTATTCATTTCTAAAACTGTCATTCAATCAATTATTCTTTTATGCAGTTTTTGATCTTTTGAGGAATGTAACGTTTGCTGTTTTCTTTTGACTTGCAGTCCTTTTTACAAAAAAAAAACAAACTCATTTGATATTAATATCTTCCTCCGTACCATTATCCTCAGGCTCTGGAATTTCTTCACTGACTGGCGTTTCATTAAAACTCGGAGCAGCTAAATTAATGTCATTATTTGAATCATTTTTGTCAATATCAACATTACTGACTTCGATTATGGGAATATTTTCATCTAGAGTAACTTTTTGCTCATTTATTATTGAAGAATCAGCCTATGAAGAGCTAGCACAAGATGCGGTAGGATTATCAGGATTTGGTCGAGGGATAGATAAGCTTAATTTACGGTACTTTGACATCAAAGATGTAAAACTGCTGTAACATTGTTTATGGTATCGATCAGTAGAATTCACACAATCCGGCAATACCACGTCTATGTATTTGAGGTTAAACTTAATTCGAGCATTCAAAATATCCACACACTTATTCAATTTTTATTCTTTAAATATTGCTATTTTACCTATTTGACTAGAGCAAAAACAAAATTTTTCTTTTCTGTTTTTTATTGCGACAAAATATAGCTTCTACTTTTCAAATAACACTCACGTGGTTGACGCCATCTTGAAAAGTAAGAGCTGTCACCACTATCTCTGTCACACACCCGAGGAATTACATGCCGCACTCTTTTAACTCGCCTATTCTCCGACTTAAAATGATCAATTTTTTAATTAAACAACCGAATTTCTATATGGCAAATTAACAGTATATTCTTTTATCATGGAATTACAATATATCAAATTGCCAGACATTTTAAATTGTTTTGAAAATTATTATTGTCAAAATCAACATAGTTCTTCAGAAAATCTAAATCACTTATTGACTATCTTGCTTCAATTTCGAGATAGTCAACAATTACAAAATATTTAAAAAAACTTTTTATTTAGCAAAAAAACACAAAGAAAACAACATTACTTTAACATGTGTGCATTGATGCAAGCTTTTGATACTTGTCAAAACAGTTTTCTTTGGTTCGGTTAGTAAAATTTTATAAAAATACTGTTTTACAACGCAGAATAGTAGAGTAATGCTCTAGCAGTTGAGATTTTTCGACAGAAAGCAACTTTCTCGACGCGTTTTTTAGTGAAAATTTTCACCCATATTATTATCAAAAATACAACACCTACAACCAGGCGACGCAACACAACAACTTGTATTGTCTCAATAGCTTCTTGATAATGCCCGATATACTATTCTCTATATGAATATCCTATCTTTTTGTGGTCCAAAGAGTATTTACTGAAATTTTGACTAAAATTGACATAGAGTGTTAGCGTTTTTTTGGGAAAATTACAAATTTTGAAGATCGCAAAAACATGTGCATGTGTATCAAAATAGTGGTGAATATGAATTAATTCTATAAGTTTTGTGCGATTACTTTAAAGAAAGATTGAACACAAAGAAATTTTGAACTTGTGGATCAAATTTTGTTAAGATTAAAACAGTTTAAAACAGTTAGAACAGTTTAAACAAAGCATAATTTTGCAAGTTTACAAAATTTACAATTTTTTTTTTTAATAATGTTTAAAGCTTGATATATCAAAATGACTGCCCTAACATTAAATATACGAATAAAGGTATCAAAGTACATGTGATAAAGAATATTTTGAGCCACCGTGAACCTTTTTATTTTTTTCCAGAAGCCTATAAATTGAGATTCAAAAATATGCGGTTTGACAATGACAATTTTTGAATATTAAAAAATTCTTGATATTATCCGATATACCATTACTCATATAAATAACTTTTTTTCTTTTGTTCTAAAAAGTATTTACTGAAATTTTGACTAAAATCGACATAGGGTGACAGACCTTTTTTGGGACCAAAAAACTACAAGTTTTGAAGATCGCAAAAATATGTGCAACTTCCAGCATCAAAATATGGGTGCATACGTATTAATTCTAAAGGTTTTGTGTGATCACTTTAAAAATTAATTACACACGTAGAAATCTAGACCTCGTGGATCAAATTTTGTTAAGATTTGACAAAGATTTTGCTAAATTTACGTTTTTTTTTTTAAGAATGATGCTTGAAGCTTAATATATCAAAATGACTGCTACGATATTAAACATAAAAATATGGGTTTTAAAGTACTTGTAATAAGAAATAATTTGAACCATTGTGGACCTTTTTATCTTTTTCTAGAAGATCAAAAATTGAGATAAAAAATAAACTAAAAAAGACGTTTTATTCTGAAATTTCAAATGTGTGTCATTTTGAACAAGCAATATTCTAAGGTCTAAAATTTTGGGAATCTTTTTTTTTTTCATCCATATTTTGATCCTTGAAAATTTGAGCAAAATCAAAGTGGTCGACTTTTTCAAATTAGTCAAAAAGTAATGGAAATACTCATATACATATATTAATCAAAGATCTCAGTAACTGCTTAGAAAAAGATACGTAATATCACAGTTGTTTACAGATTATCATAGTTTAAAACAAATAGATTTCCCTGTTTTTTAGCCACTTTTTTTTTAGCTTTTTTTTTTCTTTTTTGTCTGCATTATGGCTTTTACTTGTTTGGCGATGGTCTCCCACTTTTTTTTGCTTTTGAGCATATAATGTTTGCAGTATTTGTCAGTTCCTGTTCTGTGCTCAGTATAGCGCCGCTCTTCTTAGTTCATTTTGCGCACTGGAGGATAACTTCAAGATCTGGTAGAATTAACAAAAATTAGTACTAGCGTACAGATCTTATTAGATTAAACTTCAATTTGTTGGGCAGATAACAGTTAAAAAATTTGAAAAAAAAATGAATAAAATGAATGTTTAGAATTTTTAATATTTTGTCAATTAACTGATGTTATAACATTTTTACAGTTACTAGACGGTGTAACTGTATTAGTTACCATAGGTGTAACTAAAAATAAACTGATAGATATCAGTATATTTTGACCTCTACTAGAATAATGCTCTGTTACTTAAAACAACTTTTTACTCCTTTAGTGTTTTGATTTCTTTTATAAAGAGTAAAAAACTTTGGCTTAAAGATTGTGTTTGCCAAAAGAATGCATTTTGCATATGTAGCAGATTTTGTTATCTTTCACACATCGGCGGCATAGAGTATAGATGTGTATGTAGGGGTACAGTGTCTTGCAGTTTTGTTTTGTTTATCTGCATTGCCATAGTTCAGATAATTATTTTCTGACACATTTTTCTGCAAATACTGTGTTTATAGATTATTTATTAATTGATTAGTATAGAATCCTAAAAGCATGATTAGGTTTAAGAAAATATTTGTAATTCTCATTTTATAAGCTAGTTTGCCTCAAGGTTGTGTTTAATGCTTTTTTGAATAAAAGTAAGTTTCTTCAAATATGGAAACAAAATTATATTAATCATTTGTTTAAATCTGGAGCCAAAGAGGATGTCACTTACTATAGAAGTATATGTATTCAAATTGAATCCTTAAATTGTTTGATAAAATTGTATCTGGTTAGTACAATAGAAGTTCAAAAGCATATTAGTAGAAGAGAAGCGTGAATTTTGATATTTTAAATGCATTTCAATCTAAAGTACTAGTTGATTCTATTTATACCAACTTTTCAAAAGCATTTAATTGTGTGAGCCACAATATTTTGATTGCTAAAGGTAATAGCAATATCGTTAGTTAATCATAATATTCTGAACCACATGACTTAAAAAGCGGTACTATGATTAATTGAGATGTTGCGTACTTCAAGCTACTTCACATTGTATCAAAAAGTAAATCATAGAAATTCTGCAATCCTTTGTAGTATGTTTTAGGGTTTTACCAAGATAAGCAATAGTAACGTCCGGTTGTGGATATGGGTCGGGCAAGCACATTGGTAGGTACTACTGCTTTCTTTATATTCGGTGGTCTAGACAAAGCCTTTAGCAGTTGGTTTTTGGTTTCAAGTGTGTGTTTCATTGTGTAATTAAATTTGGCTAATAACAGGAACTGCCGCGTAAATTTTGCTTTGACGTCGGTAGAGTTCTTAAGTCAAACCAATGTTTGATTGTTTGTCTTTAAAAAGAAAGCTCTGCCTTCAACTTGTTTACTGCCCAATTGATGGAAAGGCATTTCTGCTTGTTGCTGTGGTAGTTCCGCTGTGTCTCATTGAATTGATATAATTTGTTAGATTTTTTTTTCTAATAAGGCACATTGCCCATTCCCACAATGCACGCATCAGTTTACAACATAAACCAAAGTTCTGGTCTAATTCGGTCTGGAAGCAACGTACGTCAATTGAGCAATTGTTTTACTGCTTAGAAAGCCAAGTTGGTCTTGCTGTTCCATTTTAAGAGTTTTTTGTTCTCTTAAAGATTAGTAAGTAGTTCTGCGTTCTGCAAATTTTAGGACAAATTTCTTTAACAAAGTGCAGATTTTTACAAAACTTTAGAGTTGCTTTTAGATATTAGGACGGGAAAACTTTTGTACCAAATACATATAGTGGTTTTCTTAAAATTTGAGGTAGAAAAAAAATAATTTGTGCCAAAATGCTTCAGCATCCCTTTGCTTTTAGCAATCGTCTTTTTTGCTGTTAAAGCTTAGCTTTTTTGCGGCACTTAATACACTAAGTACTATTAATATCTTTTATATACTTAGCTAAAAAAAAATTAACAAATTATTCTTTTCTGTTTATAAATTTATAGTTATTAAATAAAATTTATTAAAAAATATGGTGTAGTAAATTATTTGGAGTGACCTAACTAATCTAGATTATCCACAAAATTTGGCAAGAGGTACAAACAGTGTTTTTGTTAATTTCTCTTTTTTGCAGTTTAATTTTACTTCTATAATTTTATTTTAACCAAAATGGTTTAAACTAGTTTTAATTGTATTTTTTTTTTGGTGTTTAGTGTTCTGATCTAGAGTCAGCGATTCCAACACTTGTGGGTTGTCTGATGTTAGAGTTACTGAACTTGAGTTTAGATAAGCTTTTACTTGACTGATACATGTATACCTAGTCACGCCGTTCTCTTTTGAGGTAAGCAATTAAGGTGTCGGGCACACCAGGCCACAGAGAAAACATGTATGTTTGGATGCCTATAAGAGATTACGGATTCATTTGGAAAACCTATTTGCTCTGCATCACTTTGTTAAATACTTCCATCCAACTCGTGGCCGTTGACTGATAAACGTTATGTATTGTTCCTAAATTAGTTGTTCCCCACCCACCCAAATGATTAAAACAATGAATGTTTCTCCTTTTTGCAGGCGATAGCAAAAAGAGGTGATTTTTAATTTTTTGAAACTAACACTTTTTTATGTGTTTCCAAGATTATAATTACCAGCAAATAGTTTAAACTAAAATGTTTACGTACCTGCCTAGGTGTTGTTAACAAAAAAATTAAAATTCATCTTTTTGCAAATGTTAGAAGTCATTGTAATTCAATGACTTCTAACATTTGCAATAGAACAATAAGAAAAAAGTAAAATGTAGAATCCTTTGATGACAAAGTCTTGGGTGGAAAGATAATTCATTCCAAATTATCAAAACTATTAAATAGTTTTAGCTAGAGTGCCCACACACCTACTCAAGTGCTTATTATTAAAGAATTGGAAATTTCTCTGCTGTTCTAGTGTTTAGAAGTTTTTTAGTTAGAGAAAAAAAAGGTAATCTCTAATCTCATGGTGATTAACACTTGGGCTGGCGGTTGGGTTATTTTAAATCATAATTGTTAAAGTAGAGTAAAAACCCACCAGTACTTTTTTATCCAAAAATTAAAAGTTTGTCTCTTTCTACACAATCTTTTTGTCTAAAAAAAAAAACAATCACCTATATTTAGATGACCAATACTTGCTGGTAACCATAATCTAAAGTAACCCGATTATGGTTATCAGCAAGTAGTTTAAACTCACCCGCCCAAAAGTTTGTTTACAAGAAATTGAAAGTTTTTTTGCAAATGTTAGTTTTTCAGTCAGAAAAGGAGAAGGTCATATTCAATATTTTATAATCATTATTTAAGCTGGTAGGTGAGTTACTCCAGATTTTAATTACTATTAAGTAGTTTAAACTGAAAATTGAAAGTTGTTTTTGCAAGTGTTTGCAAGTGTTCTTAGTCAGAAAAGGTAGAAGTTATATCACTTAAGCAATTAAGTAAATTGCACCTGTTGATTAAAACAATTGAGTATGTAAGTTTTGAGTTTCCACCCATTTGCCCAAAAATTTGATATCAACAAATTGAATTTTTTTTTTCTTTAAAATTCACTTTGTCCAAGAACGAGAAAGTAATATCTAATCTTGTAATGACCAACATTTAAACAAATGACTGGGTTACTTTAGACTTATTGGTAATTAAGTAGTTTGAAGTGCAGTCCATATTCAACCAGCTAAAAGTTTTTTAACAAAAAATTAGAAAATTATTTACGCAAATGTTAAAAGTCTTCGGGTTAGAAAAGGAAAAAGTGATATTCTCTTAATGACCACCATTTGAGTTGATAGGTAGATTACTTTAAATTATAATTATCAACAAATAGTTTGAATTAAAGTGCCCACTTATCTGCCCAAAAATTTGTTATTAATTTTTTTTTTTTGTAAGTTTTAACAGCTTTAGTTAGATAAAGAGAAGGTAATATTTAGTTTCTTAATTAACAACACAGGAGCGGGTAGGGAAGTCACTCCAGTTGATAGTTATTATCAAGTAGTTAAAGTTTTAACCCACACTCTCAAAAAAATAAGTTATCAAAAAAATAAAAAAAATTCTTTGTTGCAAGTGTTAGATATGTCTCGTACAAGGAGTAAGTAAAAATCAACAATTGGACTGGTGGGTTTGTCTCTCCACATTATAATTGCCAACACGTAGTTTAAACTAAAGTGCCTGCCCATCTGCTTTTCCGCCCAAGTGTTGTTGTCATCAAATTAATTTTTTTTTTCTTTGTAAGTGTTAGAAATGAGTAGTAGTAATTTGAACTGGAATGCCTACTCATTCGCATAAAAGTTTGTTAACAAGATATTAAAAGTTTTTTGATTTGCAAACTTTGCAAGTTTTTGAGTTAGAGATGGATCGTGATATCCAATCTCTTAATGATAAATTTATTCGGGTGAGTGTCTGTGAGAGGTAGTAATATCTCCGATCAAATTTTTTTCGAAAACATTCATTCATTGACGTCTTCGCAAAACAGGCACATTGAAACAAAATGGAGGCCAGGAAGATCAATGACAGTAAGAACGTTACAATTAGAACAGAACGTGTGCTGGACATGATATGAAGAAGATCCAAGTATTTATACGTAAAAAATTGACAATAGTTTGAATGTAAGTCATTGGACAGTTTGGATAATTCTTAAGGGCAATTTGTTGTATTCATACTAGATTTAGCCTGTTTAGGCACTACTACCTGCTGATTTTCTTTTACGTATTGCGTTAAAAAATGCTATAAGCTATAACCATGTGTGGGCAGATAAAAATCCGCATCAGGTATGTAAAAATCGTTTTCAACATCAGTTCTCCTTGAATGTTTAGGTTGAAATTGTGGTCTAATTGGACCAGTATTTCTACCAGGAAGACTTACCGGCAAAGTGTATTGCAACTTATTAAAACACCTGCTATCTTTGTTTCTGGATGATATACCTTTAACAACAAGAATTGCAATGTGGTTTATGCACGATAGTGCACCACCACTTTTTAGTTTGGTTGCTCTTGATTATTTTTCAGCAACATACGGAGATTGCTTGATTAGTTGAGGTAGGCCACACGCATGGCTTCATCGATCCCTAGACTTAAACCCTCTGCATTATTCCTTATAAGGATATTTGAAGTCATTAGTTTACGCTATTCCAGTGAAAAATTTGGACGACTTGCAAAATCGGATAACTGCTAGGTGCTACTCAATAAGAAACAACCCTGGTGTGTTTGAAAAACTTCGGCACTCAATGACAAGAAAATTGAAAGCTTGTATCGAGGCTGTAGAAAGTTATTTCAAACATATATTGTAGATTCAGCAACATTACATGTACTTTTTGATAATAGAATGTAGTAACTGTTGCAAATTTTGTTCACCCTGTATCTTTAAAACATACGGTTTTTTTTTTAAAATCATCATAGACAAAATATTTTTAGAATAACTTAACACCCTGTCTAGGGTAAACATGAAAAAATTTAAAACAAAGATTTTTATATAAAATGAACTGCTAATGTATATAAACAATTATAATTAAGCTATAGAATATTCACTTTTAGTTTTGTTACAAAATTTAAATATAAGCAATCATTGCTTACATGAATATCAATCTAATATATTTTGCAACAATATGATAAGAATTGTTTGAATATTTTATGTAAGCATAAATTTCTAAAAGATCTGTACAATTTCAACAGTTCTAAACATGAAGTGGTTACTAATTTGTCTAGCTTTGCCTTACATTATCTACGCATTACCTCATCATAGTATTGATGAACATATTGACAAAGAACTTGAACAGGTTTATAGTAATTACTATTATTATTATTTTAATTAAATACAAATCATTTATGCAAATTTCGATTACGTAAAATTAAAATAATTGTTTGTGCTTGGTCTAATGTATTAATATTTATAAAACTTCTAATTCTCATTAATATATAAATATGTTACAGATAAAAATAGAATGTTTAGCAACAAGTGGCTTAACCATTGAAGAAATAGAGGCAAATAAACCTAGTACACGTATCAAACGTGAATTTCAATGTTTTATGGCTTGCGTGTTCAAGGCAGATGGTACATTGAACCAGGACGGATCCATAAACAAAACTCATACACGTTTTGACAACTTTCCTCGAGATGGTAAATCTCGGAAATGCTTAACTACAGAAAGTGATGTATGCACTACAGCTAACAAATTATTAAAATGTTTAGGAATTTAATTAATAGTTATTAATTAAAATTTGTTACAAATTATAAATTGTTTATTGGAAATAAATAAAATGTTGAGTTAAATTGAACGATTTGATTTTGATACAATGCTGTGCAATATACTAACAACTAAAACTGTATTGATTGTAAGAAAATGGATTCAGAAAACGCTTTAAAATATTAAATGTTGTTTGAGCAACCAAGAGTGGCAAAAAATTAAGCAATCAATCAATTTTATATCTAGAAGAGAAGATTGCACACATCACTTTATGTTTTGTTTAAGTTATTTATACTAAAGATTTTGTAACTATTGAAGATAACTTTTGTTAGTTAATTGAGTCATTGGCGTTGCATAATGCAATATTTGGGTTTGTTTCTATTATAGATTGTTAACTAGCTTTGTGGTCATTGCTATCATATCATATATTATGTCTTATTTAAAAAAGATTATTTAAATATAATTGTTTACATGAATACCAATCATATATATTTTGTAACAGTACGATAAGAATTAATTAAATATTTCGTATAAATTTAAAAAAAATTGTACAATTTCCACAGTTCCAAACATGAAGTGGTTACTACTTTGTTTAGCTTTGCCATGCATTATCTACGCATCGCCTTTCCTTGGTGGTGATAAACTTGCCGTAACAGTGATTATAAAGGTTAATTTAAAAAAAAATTATTTTGCTAACCTAACCAAAATATTTATGACGCTTAATAAAACTATTTAATTATTTTACAAATTTGCAATATAAAAATATGTTACAGATGCAGAAAGAATGCCTGGCAATTAACGGCATAACCTTTAATGATTTACAGACATACACTCCTGATAAATTTCTCGAATACAAATTGAAATGTTATTTGGCTTGTCTGTACAAAGCAGCTGGTATACTGAAAGAAGATGGATCCATAAACAAAGAATATGAAGGTTTTGATGTTCTTCAAAATGATAATAATTCATTGCTTCAATGCTTGAATAATACAAGTGATGATGAATGCATTACGGCTTATGAATTATCAACTTGTTTAATCACTGTTTAAATTATTATCGCTTGAAATTTAATAAAAATTAATAAAATAAATAAAATTTTGAATTAAAATTAGACGATTTGATTTTTATACAATGCAATATATATATATATATATATGACTATTTAGGAGTCAAATCAACGGAATAAAAATTATTTTTTTCTCAAACCACTAAAAATGCCTTCCTCTACATGAATCTTGATTATGTGAATTTTGTCAGCTATTTGGGAGTAATTCTTCTTCTGTGCCGTCTCCATTTTAGAGGTTGGCTATCATCATTACTACTTAGATTTTGGAAACTGCCGCCATAAACAGATCAGCTGACGTGACCTTAAACCATTTTCTCACATTCCAAGACATTCTTCTCGCTCCGAAGGATCTTTTTCCCACAATTTTTCCTTGAATTATGAGTCGGAGAATCTCATATTTCGGACCTCTCATGATGTGGCCGACATATTGCAGTTTTCTTTTTTTCACTTCCAGTAGAATCTCTCTGTCTTTCTCCATTTTTTTCAGAACCACCACTTTGGTCGCATGTTCTGTTCATGATATTCTCAACATCCTACGGTAGGCCCACATCTCAAAAGCTTCTAATTTCTTCTCACAATACACTTTGAGGGTCCAAGCTTCCACACCATATAAAAGGACTGGAAATACGTAACATTTGAGCATCCGAGTTCTGAGTTCCAGGCTTAAGTCGCGACTACAGAGCAGTTTTTTAATCTTCACAAAATATGCACGGGCTTTCTCAATGCGAATTCTTATTTCTGCGCCGTCAACGTTTGTACTTAGATAGTTATACCTCTCGACTCTTTCCAGCCTTTTGCCTTCCACATACAGATGTTCATTTGGTGCTTCAGTTTTGGTGACAATCATGTATTTGGTCTTTTTAACTTTGAGTGTCAGTCCATATTCTCGACTAACTGTGACAACGTTATTCAGCATATTTTGAAGATCTTGCATGTTTGACAACATGAAAAGTACTGTATCGTCAGCGTAACGCAAGTTGTTCAGTGGGATGCCGTTAACACGTATTCCGCCGTCTTCTTTTTCAAGGGCCTCGGTGAGAGATCATATCCTTGTCTGACTCTTTTCTTGATCTCAACGGCTTTTGTTAGTTTAGATTGGACGCGAACGGACGCACTTTGTTTTAGGTACAGTTTTACTATTATTTGTATATCTCTTGTGTCGAGGTTTTTTGTTCAAGTGCTTCTATTAGTTGTTTGTGACTCACTTTATCAAATGCTTTATTATAATCTATGACATCCAGACACCGCTGCATCAAGACGTTGTAAGCAAACAAGGTATTCCTTGTTCTAACTCCTTTTCTAAAGCCAAACTGGGTATCTCCTATTCCTTCTTTCAGTTTCTTGTTGTTTCTTTAGAGTGTGGCTCATTAGGCTAATCATACGGTGTTTTTCGCATTTTTTGGCATTATGCTTTTTAGGAATTGTGACAAACGTTGACTGAAGCCATTCTTGTGGTATTATTTCTGTTTCATAGATCTTA
Organism: Tachinus rufipes; assembly: GCA_963932245.1. Taxonomy (NCBI): domain Eukaryota; kingdom Metazoa; phylum Arthropoda; class Insecta; order Coleoptera; family Staphylinidae; genus Tachinus; species Tachinus rufipes. Next base: position 16,481,041 of record OZ010748.1, on the reverse strand, counting down.
TCAAATAGAGAGGTTATAGCATCTAAATGTTGCTCTTCAATCGTCTTAAGTACATCTGCAGGCAGATTGTCAGGGCCAGGAGCTTTTCCATCTTTGGCTGATTTTATTGCTGTTTGTACTTCTTCTTTTAAAATAGGTGATCCAGTGTCATTGATACTGTTGGTAGTTATCTATTCTCTTTGATCATTAAAAAGGGATTTGACGTAATCTTCCCATAGTGTCAGTTGATCTTCAATATCCAGCACAATGTTTGCTTCTTTATGTGTGAGGATGTATGATTGTTGTTTCCGACCAATTCCAGTAAACTCTTTTAAATAATCAAAATTTTAAAAATTTTTGAGTTTTTTTACATTTTCTGATTGTTTGTAACTTCTCAAGATTGCATTTTTAGGAAAAAATTATAAGACTTTTTATTCCAAAACTATTCAAAGAATAAGTTTCATAGCTAAAAATTTTGTTCCTTAAGTTTCAAAAATTTTGAAAAACTTTAAAAACAGTTTTTCTTAAAAAAAAGATGACGAGTATTTTTATTTTTTTAAATATAGATAAAAACGTGCTTTTATATGTGCAAAAAATACCCCTTGTGTGTGAATAAAACAGTTTTGTTTAATCCAGTAAACATTTGGATTTATTGTCTTTGTATTTGGACACCCGAGTTGCTTGTTAAGTTTTACCATCAACCAGCCCGTTCCGTCCACTGCTAGACATGGGCCTCCTCCATAGCACTCTAACGTCTTCTGTCTTGAGTTTTGTATATGTAAAATACCATTTAAAGCACCATCTTGCAACATTTTTGAATACAGTAAAATATGGCAAAGCAATCTCTCACTTTACGCACACAAAAAACATAAGTGCCAAAAAAATACACTGGCCTTTGATGCAAGACCAGACTTGAGTCGCTCTGAAAAAACTGGGAATCATTTCAATAATCTCAATTTTATTAAAAATTAAAATGTTATTTAACACAGAAAGTCTAAATTTAGAATCAACATATCCTAAATGTTACTACTAAAGCTGAACTTTAAAGTTAATTTTTGATTTATTGTTCGGCCCACCAATTTCTCCCAAATTCTTTTACAAATTTGAGATTTTAGAATCATCTCAATTTTAGCTTTAACGTACAATTTATTTGCAAAATTATAATAATACTGGAGCACTGTTTTGATAGAAAAAAGTGGTTGTCTAGAAAAAACTTTTTGTTTATTGCTTGTTTTTAAAACTACAAAAGTTTTTTGTTAAAATTTTCGCGCCCAAAAACAGCTTCAAGACGTGGGTATTAAAAACATCCAATTGTTCTCTTATATTTTTTTTTACAGACGTATGTTGTGGAATATTTAAAAAGTAGAATAGGGTAAATGAATGTTTAGTATAGCCATTATAGCTATATAAGACGGTAGTAGAGCGTGCGTTAAGGTGGATGGTACACTATGCGATTGGTTCAACATAGAACAAGGTGTTAGGCAAAGATGGGTTATGTCCCGTGATTGTTTAATATATTTGTGGATAAATGTGTAATGAATGCGTGTAAAGACGTTAACGGTATAAGGTTGGATAATGTAAATAAATTATTACATATTACAAAATAGTTGGGCTATATTATAAATGCTATTACCACATTTTTTGTGTTAATTTTAAAGAAAAATTCTACGAACGTCCCATGTTGCAAGGTAATGTTACGCAAAGATTTTACGCGACGTTGTTGCGTTGCGGCACATAAGTTATCAACTTAGTTTTACAAAATTTTAACCTTATCATATATTATCAAACAATTTTATTTCTATCTCTAGTTAAATAAAAATGACTAAAATCAGATTCTTTCAAATAATTGATTAGCTCTTTTACAAACTTACAAGTTTAAAATGTTTGTAACCCTTCTACCCTTAAATCCTTAACTCTTCTATACCAAATTAAAAAAACTGCACTTCAACAACTGACTAACTTTATCGGCGTGTAGGGTTTAAAAATTTTTACATTTTTATACCACACTAGTATCTTTAATGTTATTATTTAAAAAAAATATTGATATTCAATGTTTAAGCTAAAAAAATGCTAGATCCCAAATCTGACACAATAGATTTTTGTGATTTTTTTAGCAGAAGGTAAAGAATTTAACTTTTAAGTCGTCAATTTTGTTTCTTTAGAACAAATGTCCATTAATACATGACACAAGTGATTAAATATTAATCTTGAAAAACGAATTAATCGTTGAGCTAGTGCATACGCGTCTTACAAAGACAAAAACAAGTTACTTAGAAAATAAAAGTAACTTGCACATTACAGTTAGTAGTACTGTGCAAGTGCAAGTTACTTTTATTTCTTAATTTTAAATTTCAATTCTTTTGCGCCAAAAACTGGATTGACTGTTTAAAGGCCGGATTTATAATTTAAAAACCAAGTTAACAGTTTGACAGTAAAGTTCAACACTTTGAAGGCCGTATTTACAATTTTAAAAGCCAAATTTGCTGTTTTTGTGATTTGGAAGCTTTGGCAGTAAAGTTTAACAAATTGATGGCCGGATTTTTATTTTTGAATGCTGCATTTATTTTTATTCAACGCCGGATTAATAGACCTATGATTTCACTGGCTATTAAAATGCACCAAACGGTCATTTTTTTTTTAATGTTATGGTGTTTTGACAATGGCTTGTGGATTATTATTGCTCTAAATGCGACAATTTTGTTTGTTGACATAGCCATTTAACTAAAAGTGTGCTTCATCACTAAACTTGAAATTTTTTTAAATTCTCAATCAAAAAGCGGATGTTGAGAATAATAAATCATCTGCTGATGAAAATACGTTAAGTGTAAATCTAGCTACGTCTACTCCAATACACAGTCCGGTCGCTAGGACTATTTACAATTTTGGGAAACGTAAGATGCCCAAATAACAGGTACAGAAGAAGGCTGAGAACGTTTGGAATAACGTGGGGTAATAATCAAGTTTTTGCAAATTAATACCAACAGAAGTCTTCCGGCACAGGACCTTGCCATGGCCACCGCTATGGATCTAAATGCAGAAAACAAAAACGCCATCAAAAACAGAAAAGACTGGATATTCGACGAACAACTAGACACCGCCATAAAAGTGATAGACAGACGCATAGCAATTAAAGGGCAGGGCTTTGGGATCGGTTTCTCGTATATCGAAACTTCCCAACAGGGAGATAGAAAACCTGAAGGAAATACTTTTCAAAATTGGACGGAAAATAAGAAGATGCAAAGATAAAGCCATTGTTGTTGGAGTTTTTAATGCTAAATCCGTGCAATGGGGTATGCATTTTACGGGTCGAATTGTAACTGAGTGACTGACAGAAAACGACTTCATATGTGTGAACAAAGGAATTAACCCAACATTCCAGAGAAATGAGTCCTTCTTTATACTAGATATAACACTGACCGTGGAATGCCTATCAACAAAAATTGGAAGATGAAAAGTGAGCAACAAGAAAACCCTGATTGACCACAATTACATCATTTTTGAGTTAGTGGACATACAGCAGAAGAGAACCCACCCAACCCAAAATAAAGGATGGAACGCAAGAAGGCTTGACAAGCAGAAGCTGCAACGGGCCCTGGCCGATGCCGACATCACTTACGAGGAAAACGCGTCACCTGCAAAAGAATTCTCAAAAAACCTTAAGCACATCTGTTACTCTACCCTGCCAAAAAGAAATCAACACATAAAAACGCAGCTAGTATTTTGGTGGTCTAACGAGATTGCCAATCTGCGCAAGGAATTCATGAAGAAAAGAAGGGCGGCATTAAATCTGCAACTGCAAGATGCATATAAAGGCAGCAAGAAAACTTTGCAGGACAGCATCAAAGCGGCAAAAAAATGCTGGAAAACTATCTCTGATAAACTCGACTGAGATATATGGGAAAACGGATACAAGATTGTTATGAAACAACTAATCGGTTTTCTTCCAAAACCACAAATGACAATGTAAATGATGGAAACGGTTGTTAAACATCTCTTTCCAAAACACGACCTAGTCAATTTGATTTGTGATAAAACCGTGACGTTCACCAATTTTAGATTAGATGAGCTGCAAACAGCATGTAGTAAGCTAAAGCTTAACAAAGCACCTGGACCAGAAAACATCCCTGCAAAAGTGCTAAAAGAATTTGTAAATGTCAAACCTAAATATGTGTTGTACATTCCCGGAAGACTGAAAACAGGCTTATAAAAGGCAACAAATCGTTGGACCAGCCGGCATCATATAGACCAATTTATCTACTAGATGTTGAAGAAAAACTATATGAGCAGCTTGTCTTGTTGCGGCTTAAAAATAAACTTGAGCAAACTAGAGGTTTAGCAGACAAAGGGAAGGGCGGCAAACATTGGGCGCGATAAACAACGTAATCAAAATCGCAGAAAAAGCGGCAGCCTACGCACACCAACATTGATGATTATGCGCTGTTATTACACTGGATGTGAAAAACGTCTTTAATAGTGCCTCGTGAGAAATTATTCTCAAAAATCTAAGAAAAACAGGAATAGAAGAAAGCCTGATAAATGTTGTAGCATCCTACCTATCTAAGAAAAAGATAATCCTAGAAGCTGAAAACAAGACCAAGACCATCAAAGTCAATAGCGGTATTCCGCAGGGATCAGTACTTGGTCCAACCCTGTAAAACATCCTATACGACAATTTACTCAGAATGGAACAGCAAAACAGCCAAAAAGAGTAACGTTAATTGGATTTGCCGATGACGTGGCTCTGACTGTGGTTGCAGAAAATGAAGCAACATTATTGAACAACGCAGACATTGCACTCCTTCGGATAGCAAATTGGCTAGAAGGAAGACTACAGCTTGCACCCAAAAAATTGGAAGCCGTTTTGACCACCAAGCGGAAAATAGGGCGCATACGCTTTAACATCTTAGGCTCCTTTATCAAACCCAGTGCTGCCATCAAATACCTTGGTATTTGGCTGGATACTAAGCTTACTTTCAAAAAGAATGTCAAACAAACCACCGGAAAAGTCGCAAGGACAATAAAGACCCTAACCAGCCTAATGCCCAATGTGGGTAGAGCCAGAGGGTCAAAGAGACAAACAACGGCAGGCGTAATCTACTCGCAAATTCTCTACGCAGCACCAGCTTGGAAATTGGCAACTGGAAACAGAAGAGCCATGAAGAAGCTGTCAGAACTCCAAAGACTGATGTCGATCAGGATATGTAACGCATACAGAACCATTTCGACAGAGGCAGTAAGTGTAATCGAGGACATCCCGCCCAAAAAACTGCTGATACGAGAAGGAGCCAAAAACAACTCCTCAACAAGAGTAGACATAAGCTCTAGGTGACAAGAAAGCGTGACCAATGGTAGATGGACATACAGGTTGATACCGAATATCCAAAAATGGGTAGGCCGCCCTTACGGAGAAGTAGATTATTTCCTTACGCAGGCCCTTTTCGGGCATGGTTGCTTAAAAAAATAACTCTATGACAGACACAGAGCAGCAACTGAGAAGTGAACTTACTGTGACCGGACCGATGACGTAGGACATACCTTGTTTACCTGCCCCAAGTGGGAAAAGTGGCTACACTGCCCAAACCGGAAATGCCTTTAACAAGGAAAATATGATGGCATATAATCCGCACCATAATATATACCAAAAAGCAAGAAGAAACCGATAGATAGGTAAATTAACAACGTCCATCGTGAAGAAATGCGTAAGCGGTCCCGCAATGAAACGGCTAAAGTGGGGGGGGGGGGGGGGGTGTTTAGTCCGTAGGCGAAGCTGTAGAATGGAATTTGAATCGGGCAGCATTCCATAGATTGGATGTTTTTTTGAAGATTCACCCTTCCGACGTACAAAAAAAGGCCCATTTACAATGTCTATAACAAATCCGTTTTTGTTCTAAAATAGGATAGACAGTTTAGCAGAGATTGTAAGGATTTTAGTGTGAATGCTTTTATCAAACGCGTAAATAAAGTTTGTGTTGCTCAAAATTTTACTAAACCTTGCTTGTTTTGCTGCGCTTTTGAATTGATTATTAAAAATCTTTAACTTGGTATTGAGCAATAGAAGATAAAGCAACCAATTAGAAACATTTATGTGAAAAGCTAAAATTAGAATTCTCGCTCTCAAACTATCAAGATAAACTGCTAAAAGAAATTGAAAGAAGGACTTAAATTCCGGCCAAAACTATGAGCATGTTTGTTGCTGTTATGACCGGGTTATTTAATAAGTTAGACAAACATTAAATCTATTAAAAGTTTTAAAGCGGAAAAATCGTAAAATAGGATTAGGGACAAAAATTTAAAAAATTGCTTCAAAAATTTTTACGCATTTTCTTCTTCTTTCAAATGAGACCAAGCTCGATCCGCTGCGCTTAACCACTTCGGTTCTTTTGCGCGACTCCACTTTTTGGCAAAAAACGCGATTTTTCTACCTTGCACGCATTGCTGCGGGTCAACGCGCGGAGATAATAAAATCCAATAAAATCGGTAATCGAAAGATGGAAGACGGATCTCGCGAATGAGATAAGTTGCAATTTTTTGATTTTCCGGGGGGACCGGAAGCGGGTCTTCAGAGTGAGCGTTTAAAAGCATCCTTCGGGGGCCGGCGGGTCAAAAACAAAAGGAGAACTCAAAAATCGCTTTAGCTAAGAACACTTTTGGGCTTTGCCTCTTTTGAAAGTTTAAACAAAATTTTTGAGTCCACGGACCGTCGACATTTTTCACTTTTGCTAAAACGCAATTTTGACTTTGGACGGAAAATTTTTGGTATTGCCGCCTTCCGATTAAAACGGGGTAATAATTGGCGGATAGGGCTCTTAGAGAGAAACGTTTTGACGTATTCGCCGCCTCCGTGCGGTCTGGAACGGCAAAGTTAAGGCCGTTTTTTTGTTTTTATTTTTTTTTTAATTGCCGCGCCGGTCCCAGGGGTGTCAAAAAATCGGGCAACGCATCAAATGAAGCGGAAAAAGACGGCAGTGGTAAAAATCCATTTTTCTGATGACAGCGCTACTTTGCAATCGAAACGAGGGCTTCAAATTTTTATCCCAAAAGGAAACGGCCGCGAGGAAGCCGATGCCAAAAACCGCGGGTTTATCCAAGTTCCCGTTTGCCGCCGGCAAATTTTTGAGCTCCCCGCCCTCTTATAAACGGACGTCTCGCAAATGACGGGCAAAGACCGGGACAAAAATCACAAATATGCTCCGATACCAGGCGAATCCAAATCTAGGGTCGTATTTTTCAAAAAAGTTGGGATCCGACGGCGGGGACCGAAGATGCGGACCGACAAAGGAGCGGCTTTAAAAAATTCAAATTTTCCAATGAGCAACTTGGAAACGGTGCGTTGAACAGAAACTTGACACCATCAAAGATGGACCTAAAAAAGGGGTAGAAAAAGTTCCGGCAAACGTAGGAAATTTTTTTTGGTTACCGGGAGCAGAGATAGTTTAAAAAAACGCAAAAACCGTTTTTTGCTCATCGCCGGAGAACCGAAAAAGCTTTTGGGTTTCGGTTTTTGCCGTTCTCATTTTTTTTTTCGGGTACAATTTTTGTCGGCTTCTTTGCCCGCGGCACATTTCGCCCGGAAACATCTTTTCGAATCTGAAATAGTAATAAGGGGGTAAATAATTGAAACAATTACAGTCTTCTGTTCAGACCCTTAAAACCCAAATACACAAAACAAATTTATATTTTTTAATTAGTTTACATCAAAAAACGTCAATATATAATATTATCAAAAAAAAAATTACAAAAATGCTCCTTTTTGCACAACCCACTAGGAGCAAAAAAATTATTTTATAGATTTTGCGGCTTATAGACTTAAAATAGCGTCAGAGTTAGATTCTACATTTTTTTTTGTTAAAATTGCAATTTTTTAAGTTAAAGCTAAAAAAACAAAAAAAAAAACAAAAAAAAATAGTATAATAATTTTAAGGTTTTCATACTTTTATAAACCGATCAAAAGACTACTAATAAAATATAGAAAAATAAATAAAATACTAAAACAGGTTTTTTTGACGCACCCTCCCTCGCTCTGGTCTGGAATTGCCCATGTTTGTTTTATATAGATTGTTAGAATTTAAAATTCTATCAAACCAACAAATACATATTATAATTTACAGCTACGTTGACTATATACGTGGACATCTCCTTATTTCCAGAATTAAATAGTTAGAAATCTAATTGACTATATCTTAGTCAGAAAAAGATACAGAAATGGAATCACGTCGGTTAAAACTTATCTAGGAGCTGACGCCCCGTCTGATCATAACCCAGTTGTAGCCAATGTAAATCTTCGATTGAAAAAATTTATAACAAAGAGAAAACTAACACAGCAAAATTGAAGGAGACTGTATATAAACTCACAAAAAAAAATTTAAACCAACACAAGAAAGTAAAAAAAACTAACTGAGGCCCAATGAAGGGTTAAAGTTATAACAAATCAAGCACAAAAACGAATGAGATAGAAGAAACACATCGAAAAACGACTACAAAGGATCCCTAAGTAATACACTAGAAGACATAAGCAGCCTTTCAATAACAACAGATAAATTGCAATTTTTTATCAAAAGTATGAAAACAAGTAAAGCTGTTGGACCAGATGAAGTCCCAATTGAGCTATTAAAACTCAAGGACAGAGACAGGAATAAAATATTACACGCATGCTTCATTTAATATGAGAAGGCGTTTGATAGGGTCCTATATGAACAATTAGTAAAACTACTGTAAGACAAAAACATTGATAAAAGGGACATACGGATTATAAAAAGGTTTTCCAATAAAAAGTTTTATTTTGAATAGCAGGCTATTTGGGCAGTCAATTTTGAAGCTAATATCTTTGACATTTGACAAGTAACAACTACGCCATTATTAAAAATGGAACGATACACGCTTCAACAACGCATTGAAATTATTAAAATTCATTACAAAAATGGTGAATAATTTTCAGTCACAGTTCGCAAAACTAAAGCAATTTTTGAGCGTAGTAAAGCACTTTTTCGGCCGGCAATAGTAAACCTGGTAAAAAAATTTGAGCTGTTGGGACAAGTTTGTGATGTGAAGAATTGAAACCGTGTGCATCGCTCAAGAACACATAAGAATATTGCTGATGTAGCCCGTAGAGTTGAAGAAAACTCAGGTTAGTCGATCTTTGGAATTAAACATTCTACAAACGACATTACACCGTATTTTGCATAAGTCTTAAAGCTTTTAAAGATTAATTAATACAAGAACTCAAGCCGGTCAATCACCATAAACGTCGTATCTTTGCAGATTAGGTCCTTCAAATGCATCAAAATGATCCGGAATTTCATCAAAAAATCATATTTAGTGATGAGACTCATTTTCACCTCGGAGGCTACGTTAATAAGCAAAATTGTTGATCAGAAAATTTAAGAATGATTGTTGATAAGTTTTTTTTTTTTTGGTGCGGTTTTTGGGCTGGCGGTGTGATTAGACCCTACTGTTTCAAAAATTAAGCTGGTGCAACTGTTACGGTGAATAGATGGCGCTACCAAGCTATGATTAATTATTTTTATGGCCGGAATTGGAAGATATTGATGTCAACAACGTTTATTTTCAGCAAGACAAGAAACAACCGCAATTTTGCAAGAAAAGTTTCTTGACCTTTTTTTTTATTTTTCAAAGAGGTGATCACAATTGGCCACCAAAATCTAGTGATTTAACAATTTTAGACTTTTTTCTTTGGGGCTACGTGAAAGATAAGGTCTATGCCAATGCTTCACAATTAATTCAAGACCTTAAAGATGGAATTCGCAAAGTTATCAAAGACATACAGCCGCAAATACGCGAATTGATCATAGAAAATTTTATGAAAAGAATGTAGTACTGCAACCGTAACCGTGGCAGCCATTAATACCGTTTTCAAATGTTAATAGCATACTTTCCTCTTGATTCCTCAATGAAATAAAACATTTATTGATTTCTTTTAAAAAATACCCGTTTTTTTTAATATTTAAAAGAAACCTCTTATTGAAAAACCTTAAAGAAAACCTATATTGAATTCAAAGAGATGACGAATATACAGAGAGCATCAACATACAAAAAAGAGTTAGACAAGGATGCATATTGTCACCAATGCTGTTTAATCTGTACTTGGAGGCGAGTTTTTTAGGAAGCAATACCCAGCAAAGAACCAGCCGGACTGGTGGTTAAAGGGCGACCAATCAACACAATTATTGATATTGATATTAGCAGATAACCAGCAGAATAATAGAACAAGTAAATAGTGTTAGGTTAGGTTAGGTTAGGTTAGGTTAGGTTAGGTAAGGTTAAAATCAAGAATACCTAATGATGACATTATCATTGGAAATACCCAAATTAAAAGAATATCTAAATACAAATATCTTGAAACATGGGAGCTACCAACCAGCAGATGATAGAAATTAAAAACAAAATTAAACTAGCTAGAAATGCCTTTCTTAAAATAAAGCAAATGTTCAACAATTGCAATCTAACACTGAAACTCCGACTAAGAATGCTGAGGTGCTATGTTTTTTTTGTTTTACTGTACATCATAGAAGCATGGATACTGAACCAACAACTCACAAATAAACTCTAAGCTTTTTGTATTTGAAACATAACAATAAATTTACTTTATTGTCATGTATTCTCAAATTGTTAATTTTTGTAAACTTGTATCACGCTTATTACGGACATTTTGAGGTGTTCTTAGACGCAACTTGTGTTAGCCAGAGATGTTTAAGTCAGTTAAGTTGTTTCTAAAACCTTAATAACGAGTTATGCCACCGCATAAAGCATTTAATGCTTCCACATCAACAATGCTAGCGTTGTTATTTATTCATTAGCAAAATATTTAACTCGTTTTTTTTTAATTTTAATTACCTAAAAAAATGTTGTTAAGCAAGTTATGCAAAAGTAAGGTAATCTTTTCCGCATCTATTGTTTTAAGAAACTAAATAAATTCTTGCCTTTACGTCTTTCTTAAATTCGTTGTTCACTAGTCTAACGGATTTTCTGCTATAGATTTACATTTTGTAAATTGTCAACTTATAATCAATATCAATGTTTACAGACTGCATAAATTTTGTCTTCAAAACAAATTATTTGGTAAAATTCAAAGGTATTTTTATGTTGTAACATTTTAGAATATTTTTTAATATTAGTTTGTTTTGCAAAATTTAAATATAAGCTATAATTGTTTATATGAATATCTATATATATTTTGCAACAATACGATAAGAATTGATTGAATATTTACATAAGCATCTAGTATAAATTTAAAAAAAATCTTTAGTTTACTTTAGTTTCATCAATTCCAAACATGAAGTGGTTACTACTTTGTTTAGCATTGCCATGCATTATCTACGCATCGCCTTTCCCTGAAGGTACTAATCATACTTATGGAATGGATCCGGTTAGTATTTATTATTATTTTTTTTTAATTCAAAACATATAATTTTTTTTACTATTCCGGTCACTAGTTTGTAATGCCGTTTTGGCTTGGTGACTTTTTATTTTTCAACTTTTTGACTCTACTATGACTTTATCTACCTCTATTTTGTTATCCACATTTTCATTTTGCTTTCTGTCTTTCATCTAACTTGGGTTGTTTTGATAAATAAACAATTATGCTAGTAAAAGGTATTAAGTGGATCAAGTAACTTATCACCCAAAGTAGTAGATCTTAAAACCAAATAAATTCCGAAAAAAAGGTTCTTTTCTTTTCGGAATTTATTCGGTTTTAGGATCTACTACTTTGAGTGATAAGTTACTTAATCAATAATATTTAAATTGTTATTGTAAGAAAAGGGTTAGGTTAGGTTAAAAGGTACCCCATCTTTGGGGCATCTTTTAACCTAACTTAAATTACGGAAAGAAAAGGGTTAGGTTAGGTTAAAAGATACCCCATCTTTGGGTAGATCCTAAAACCGAATAAATTCCGGAAAGAAAAGGGTTAAGTTAGGTTAAAAGGTACCCCATCTTTGGGTGATGAGTTACTTGAACCACCTAATACCATTTTTTAGCAAAATTGTTTATTTATTAATAAATTAAATTTAAAATATGATACAGTTGCAACTGATACAAGCCAAATGCTTAGCAAGTAGCGGCGTAACATTAGACGATTTACAGACGCCGATACTTGATCTAAGTATCAAACGCAAATTGCAATGTTATTTTGCTTGTATGTTCAAAGAAGGAGGTATATTAAACCAAGATGGATCTATAAACAAAGAATATGAAGGTTTTGATTATATTATTAAAGATAATAAAAATCGAATAAATAAATGCTTGAATATTACAACACCCGATGAATGTACCACGGCTTTTGATTTAATCAAATGTATAAACAATGAACAATATATTATAACTTAAAATTATACAATCTGACTTTGATACAATGCTGTACAATACATTAACAATTCAAATATTATTGATTATTAAGAATTAAATTCAGAAAACATTATATATAGCACTATAATATTTTTTATTATATTTTCTTTCTCTATTCTCTCCTGAAGCTTTTTTAGGTTTTATATTATTTTTATGTTTATTTTTTTTATTTTTTCTATTATATCATTATTTTCAACCATAAGTTTTTGCATAATATAACATAACATTTTAAGTAATTTTACATCGCATTTTAAAATTGGATGCAAAATAATGAATAGGAATAATTATTTTTAAGCTATAAATAGAATATTTTTAATTATTAATCTGTTTTGCAAAATTTAAATATAACCCATAATTGAAATAAAGAAACTAAAGACTGGTATTTAGTTGCAATTAATGCGGACATTTAGTATTAAAAATTGCAACTAGATGGCAATACCGTTTCATTATTTATATTATCAATTGTGCTTATAAGGACAGAAGTATTTATTCAAAATTATCTTTGCTATCATACGATGCCGTGGTCGTACAAGGCATACTGAAGAGGTTTGTAAAACCGAAACAATTGTCTATGCTTGACCCTTGGCCGCTGTGATTTGGTTGACTGATGAATAAATTATTAATTTATTTCATAACCCATAATTGTTTATATGAATACATATCTTGCATATGTAATTTAAAAATTGAATTTAAAACAATTAAAAAAAAATTTAAACAAATGCCAACATCATAATTATTTGTAAAAAATGTTAATTTTAATTTTATCATTCAATGTTTTAATATTATTTTGTAAAAAAATTAGAAACATGTTTTAACAAATGTGAGCACAATAAAGGTTACATAAACCTCACAAATTTATAAGGAAAAAATTTTTTTTAAATTTTTAAAAAATATAATTTTTATTTAATTTGCTTTAAAAGTATTTTGTGAAAAATAAATATTTTAACAAATATGATCACAATAAGCGTTACATGAGCCTCACAAATGTATTAAAAACACCCATTTATTTTTTTTTATTTTAAAAAATATATTTATTTTTATTTTTAATTTAAATTTTAAATGTTTTAAACAAATCAGAAAAATATTTTATCAGCTGTAGCCACAATAAAAGTTATAGGAGTCTTAAAATTATAATATTAATTTTTTTAATCAATTTTGTAATGTTTTAAAATTACTTTGTAAAAAAATCAGAAAAATGTTTTAACAAATGTGACAATAAAAGTTAGATAAAAAAAATAAATTTATAAAAAATATAAAATATAAATCATTTTTTTTAATATTTTATTTTTAATATTCTATTTGTAATGTTCTGAAATCACTTAGTAAAAAAATCAAAAAAACAAAGTTCAATTTTTTCTTATTTGTAAAAAATATATTTTTTTTTAGATATTTTGACTTTACCAATCTGTTTTGTGTTCTAAGATCAATTAGTTAGTTAAAGTTAAAGATTAAAAAAAAAAAAAATAACAATTGTGGCTACAATTAAGTCTCAAATATTTTTAAAATATAAAAAATAAATTTTGGAATTTTAATTTTTGACATCAATTCTGTAATGTTTTGAAATTATTTTGTAAAAAAACGTAGTTTTTATAAAAAATGTTAAGTCTCAAAATTTTATTAAAAAAACATTTTTTTTTTTTTTTAATTTTGATGTTTGCAATGTTTTAACAGCTGTGGCTACAATAACAGTTATATGAGCCTCAAAAATTTATCAAAAAACAAATAATTTTTTTCAAAAGATTGTAAAAAAAAATTGTTTTTTGTAAACTTTGTTTCTAGTAACCATTTTTGGAATGTTTTAGGATTAATTTGTACATCAAGTTTTATTAAAAAAAAAAAACAAAAATTTGTAAAATGTAACTTGTTTTGTAATCTTTTGAGATAAATAAACAAAAAAATTTAAAAAATAATGTCAATAGTTGCTACAATTAGAGTTAGATAAGCCTAAGAATTTTAATAAAATAATTGTAAAAAATATAAGTTTATTTACTAAAGAGATTGATAAAATCAAAATCTATTTTGTACATAATTATAAAAACAATAAAGGTTAGATGAACCTCAAAAGATTATAAAAAACATTTTTTTTTTTAATTTTTAATTTTGGCATCAATTTTATAATGTTATATAACTATTTTGAAAAAAAACTAGAAAAATATTTTAACAATCGTAGCTGAAATAAGGGTTACATGAGTCTCAATAAATAGTTAAAAAAACAAACAATTAAAAAATAAAATTTTGGTAATTTTCGCCATCAAATCTGTAATGTTTCAAAATTATTAAGTAAGAGAATAAAAAAAAAAATACCAACTGTGACCACAATAAGGGTTGGATGAGTCTTAAAAATTAATTAAAAAAAAAACAAAAGTTTTTTGTAAATTTTAGTACTGGCAATCAATCATTTTTGTAATATTTTAAGATAACTTTGTAAGATTTTTTTTTTAATTTTTATAAAATATTAAAATAAAATGTTTAGCATTTTGATTTTAACAATCAATTTTGTAATGTTCTGAAATCATATAGTAAAAAAATAAAAAAAATAATTAATAAATGTGGCCACAATTAAGGTTAGATAAAACTTAAGACTCTTTTTTTATTTATTAAAAATATAAATAATAAAAATAGTATTTTGAATTTAGTAATCGATTCTTCAATGTTTAAATATATTGAAAAAGGTAATACAATAGCATTTTGTTAAACTGGCTATCGACCGTGATCTTTCAGCCAGAAAAATAAAATTTAAATTGTTCAAATACAAAAAAAAAGGAACGATTAATATAATGTAGAATGATGTATGAGTCGTCAGTCAGTCAGTCAGTCAATCAATCTGTTGTCAGTTAGTCAATCATTGTAGTTGTCATTAATGAGTGTCTGCATTTGTTGAAATAGTGTCATGGCAGAATTCTTAAATTTAGAACTAATTAATGCGTCTCTCAATATAATTAAACTGTTTAAAATTTCTAGATTTTGCAGTTTATAAAGAGAGCTTGGGGAGGTTTGTTTTACAATATAAGAGCTTGTTTGAAGGATTGTAAAGAGGGTTGTTAGGATGCCGGACTTTGGTAATAGCCCGGAGAAATGCTCTTTCTCCTATGTATAAATTATTAAGTGTAGGATTGTTGGAGTTTAGGAAAATTATGGATGCGTAGTTGAGGATGGGACGACATAACGTTTTGTATATGTGTGTAGCACATTTGATATTGATTCCATCGTTTTTGTAGGTAAGGGAAGTGTTTTGCCCGAAATTTAATTTTTGTTTTAATAAAGCTGGTGTGAAATTTAATGTTTAGTTTGAGATCAAAGTTTACGCCTAAGTATTTACATTATTAGGAAGGGACTTGATTCATTTGGATAAAAAGTGAATTTTCATGTATTTTGTGATAGGGAATTAATAGTTGAGTTTTTGAAGGATTTGCAAAAAGGCGCCATTTATTAAACCATAGTTGTGTCTTATCTAAGATAGTTTGCGACTGATAAATTGACTGCTTTAACGTTTTGGCATGGGACACTAGTGTTGTATTGTCTGCGTATTGCAAAACGTAGCTAGTTAGGTGAAAGTGGATTAGATTAGAGGTATATATGTCAGAACAAATAATATTATACAAAAAAGAAGATTGAGGGGATCCTTGTGGAACACCTTGTTGTGGAGTAAATGAAATGGAGTAGGCATTACCTATAAGAACTTTAAGAGTTCGTTCCTTTAAAAACAAAATTAATATTTTAATAAGATAACTAGGCACATTTAAAATCGATAACTTAAAAAAAAGTCCTCTATGCCAGACAGAGTCAAACGCCTTGTTTATATCTATAAACAAGACGCCCGAGTGTCTGCCTTTGAGGTGGGATGTTTGGATATTAGAGGTAAGGATAGTTAAAGGGTGACTGGTAGATCTACTTTTAATAAAACCAAATTGTGTAATAAGGATTTTATTGTGGATTTGTGTTAAAAGTTTATTTTATAATACACATTCAAAAAATTTACCAAGAACTGGAAGTAGGGTGATAGGACGGTAGCTGGCTGGTTTAGATAAGTTAGAGTTATTTTTAGGGATGCTTACTATAGTTCCCATTTTCCATTCATCAGGGTAGTATTGATTTGTTAAGCAGTAGTTGTAGATTTCAATTATATAATCATGGACGTTATGGTCTAACTGTCTTAAAATGTTCCTAGTTAGTAAGTCGTGTCCTGGTGCCGAGTTTTTTTCTTTATTTAGTAAGTCGTAGAATTTGTCATTGTCTATTGTTTCGTCCGCTGGAGTTTTGCAAGTTTTCTTGTCACAGTTTGAAAAAGCAAAAGCGTCAGTAAAAAGTCTTTGAAAGGTATAAGCAATGTCGATGTCAGTTAAAAAAAGAATGTTAGAAACCGAATCTGTTATTGAACGTATATGTGATGTCCGTTTGTATTTCGTCAACTTTTTGATTTTTTGAAAGTAATTTTTTCCTTTCTTTTTGTTAATTCTGTTGCATGCCATTATATATTTGTCTTGTCTGTACTGAGAAACTAAGTCGTGTATGTTTTTATTTAAGTCATTAAATTGTCTTTTTATTGTTCTGTCATTAGTTTTTCTGAACTCGCAACTGTCTTTTGTATTTAATAAGCCTTAATATAAATGGTGGAAGAGGGTAGTTATAATAGGATTTTACTGTTTTTGTAGTGTAGTGGTGAATAGATGATGCTAATAGTTTAGAAATTTGTGAGATGGTGTTTGGTGATATATTTGGAACTGATTCAGTAAATAAAGAAAGTTCTTGGTTAACTCCTAGTATGTTGCGTTTATTTAAATTGAAAATAAATTCTTTGGAGGAAGGTAATATTTGCATATCAATTTTAAATGTAATTGCCATGTGGTCAGAACAAAGATCGGGAATAACATTAACAGAGTGGATAAGGGGTTTAATTCTGGATGAACAAAGAAGATTATCAGAAGAGGTGTTTTGGTCATTATTTATAATAAATGTTGGTGGGGTATGTATCTTAGTAAAGTCAGAGATTAATAAAAATTGCTAGAGGTGACGGGATTTTTTTAAGTTTAGATTGAAGTCTTCTACAATGATAGAATGGGGATATAAGAAAGCCTTTACAAATATGTTATCTTCAATATAGGAGGTTGGATTAATGTAAACAAGGAATATGTGAAGTATCTCTTAAAAAAAAGGAATTGAAAAATGAATGCAATCATTAAAAGGGTTATTAATACTAGGAGGGTTATCTTTTCTAAGTGAAATAGATGAGTGTGTCATGGAAACAGAGCCACCTCTGTAGTTTTGGTTGATTATATTATATACATACGTGTCGATGATATGATCATGCACAATGATTGGTGCGTGAATCCTTGATGATGTTGTGGTTTTGCTGTCAATTTCTGCAGACCTTTTATTGGCGGATTTGATTTTCATGTCGGGTATCACTTCAATTGGATTGGTTGGTCTCCTATTGCATTTCAATGACCACGCTTCATGTCCTTCCTCCTTAAACGCTGTGCAGTTGATGGACTGGGTGGTTGTGCAATTTGATGTTCTGTGGTTTCCACCACACTTACTACATTTAGGTGTATCATTACAGTTGTCCAACGTGTGTTCAAATGAGTTACATTTGTTGCATGGAATGGGTATTAGAGCCGGGGCTTGGCTATTATAAACGGCAACATGTTTGCTTTTATAAAATACTTCTTTTTGTAGGATGGGTTTGGTAGGCATTCACACCTGCAGTTATCACTCTCATTTTAAATGTTGGGTTTTCCGTCATTTACGATATTATTCTTTTACAAAAACGGTGTGTGATGTTGTTTAGCTCAAGGACACTTTTCATTTCTTTGTCAAAAATCTCCTGATCAACGGAAGTAATTACAGATGATGCGTGTGTTTAGTTTCTTTAAAGTTTTAAAAAATAATTTGTTTTTCATCTCTTGAAGCATGTCCAATGTTGCTGATTTATTATTACTTGATTTGATGATAAATCCGGTTTTTGTTAATATGATAATGTCTTTGATGTTGGTTGTACTCTGGCACCATATGTCGGACAGTTGGGTACGCAGAAGCTGCTGCGGCGTTTCTACATAGTAAGCATACTTATAATCATTTATAATTTATTTAAACCTACTTGTTTTATTTGTCAATTTTTGCTGGATTTATTGTTGTTGTTGCGGTTGTTGCGGTTGCTGTTGTTGTGGTTGTTGCTGTTGTGGATGTTAATGTTGTTGTTGTTGCTGTTGCTGTAATTGCAGTAGTTGCTGCTGTGGCTGTTGTTGTTGTTGCTGTTGTTGCATTTGCACTTGTTGTTGATGTTGAGGCTGATTTATTTGTTGTTGTTTTTGCTGCACCTGCTTTGGTTATTGTATTTGTGATTGTTCTTCTCGTTATTAATTAAATTTACGTAATTAGACGTTGTAGGTAAATTTGTATCAGGTATTAAAATAATGTACTTCTTTCCCTTTTTATTCGGCTTAGTACTTTTTTTCGGCCGACCCCTTTTTTTGGTGTTTGTTGGCCGCGGGAATTCCTGATCCGTATCGGACTGTGATGCCTCGTAGGTAAACTCCATCAAGGACCCCGCGTGGCTTTCCGCATCGCTTCGGTCTTCATGGCCGCTTGGAATTTTCCCGTCGCTGTTCATTTTAATAATTAAATGTAGCTTTAGCCCCGCCTGGGCTAAAACTCTTCTTTGTAGAAGATATCCACAAACAACACTTGTAACTTTTACAACAATTAAAACGAATAAATACAGATACTGATAATAATAATGGTTAAAGTAAATAGACAATTTTATTTGCGTATGTGCTAGACTGAGGTTCGTAGCGGAATCTGAATTTAATTATTTTGTAAAAAAAATCAAAAATGTAGCCGCAATAAAAGTTAAATGAGCCTTAACAATTTAATTTAAAAAAAAATACAAAAATTTATAAAAAATATTTTTGATATTTGAGACTAAATTAATTTAAAAATTTTGAACACGAGAAGTTGTAGTAATTGTCAATTTCTTTACAACATACACTTGAGCGGATGAGCGAAAACTTTGTATTAAGACCATACCGACCGCTACCTTGATTTGTAGTATTTTAACAAAAACGGCAACTTCCCACAACTTTTGTGTTACAATATGATTGTTTAATGAGTTTTGTCACATTTTTATGACGAAAACAGTTTAGAGAACATACATAAGAAGACAAAAAATTTCATAAATCCACAAATTATTTATGAGCAGGTACGGCCCTACCCTCTTCCCCACTTCATTCATACCACACTATGGAACTAGCTCCCTCTCTTTTTCTTTTTTCATACGTAGCATGGACCCTATCATGGTGGCCACAATGTCCCAATTGGACACCATCCGGGTTCAAGCTCTCTTCCATCAATTTCACTCTTGCTCTTTCACGCGTCTCCAACCATCTCTCAACCGTATCCCTTTGCCCACAGTACAGACATTTATCACTTTCAATAAATTTTATGCAATGCAGGTACACCCGGAAACAACCATGTCCCGTTAGTACCTGCGTGAGATAGTAGTTTACCTTACTATGGCCCCAACCCACCCAACGCCTCACGTCTGCGATAAACCGTCTGGATCATGCCGGTATACTACCACCCCTATTCGACACGCAATCTTTTTTTGCCATTCTCCCCACATCCATTCTTTCGCTTCGCACTTAGTAAGGCGACCCTCCCAGACCGCCGTCTTTACTTGTAGCACAAGATCTAACGGCTTCGTGCCTGCCACAACCAGAAGGCCCGCCGTCGGCTTTAGTAGAATCTTGAAAGAGGCGATAAACCTTCTGTCTAGAACCTTGGTGGAAAAGCTGCAGTTCGAAACTTAAGGTAGATAATCGACATGAAATCTAATGTTGCTATGCTAGTAAAGAAAACTCTAGAAATAACATACTACAACCGAACCGAAAGAGGCTCTGTATGGATAGAGGTAGGAGATTACGTCATCTACTTTTGCTACTTTTCACCCAACAAGAGCCAATGCATAACGGCAAACGTCTGGAATGAGCCAACTTTTGCATGTTGACGTGACTCTCTGTAGCAAACACACCGCACGACGCATCTCCGAGTGCAATTTCAACCTACACAGATTTATTCACTTTACACGTAAATCTAACAACAACAAAATAATGCCAGTGACAAGAAGGGAATGAAGAATAACAAAAAGGCAGATTTCAAAATTTTGTGAAAAGGTACAGACGGAACTGAAAAAAATGCCCAACCTAAACGTCAACAGTCTGCTAAAAGCCATCAAAAGCAAAAAAACAAAGTTCTGAAAAATAAGATAGTGGAGTTTAAAAAAGCAGGAATGTGGGCTTGGAAAAAGTTTCTAGATAAGGTGGAGAAAGACGTGGGAAGTCTGGGGTATACAATTTTTACAAACAAGTTCAGCCGGGGAGTCGGTGTCTAGCTCGGAGATGAAAAGCAGATGGAAGTGAAAAAAGAATTGTTTCCAAAATTCCTGTTGGTGAGATGGCCAGCAGTTGTAGAGAAAAAAGTGACCCACCTTTCCACCATTGATGCCATAAAAAAAAAACTGGTTATGGTAATTAAAACGGCTGTGAAGAGAATTAAAGCCAAAATTAAGGAGTTAGGGTTAGAGATTGCCGCCGAAAAACCCGAGGACGTCATCCTGTACGGTAGCAGTAAACTGATTAAAGCGGTAATAACAGTGGGCAATACCAATATAACAACAAGATACGCCGTAAAGTACCTTGGTGTGTGGTTTGAACACAAGAATGACCATTCACATAAGTAAGACGGTAGAAAATATGGATAAAACGTTAAAAACATTAACTATTCTGATGCACAAGATCTAAAAACCATTAGAAAGGAAGAAAAAAATACCGGCAAGCGTGGCGCACTCAATAAAGCTGTACGGTGCCCAAGTGTAGAAAAAAAACCTGTGATACGATAAATACAAAAACACGCTGTTGAAGCAGCAAAGAAGATTGGCGCTAAAAACAGTCAACTAGTACAGAACTATATCTCTAAAAGCCACCTTCGTGATTACCTTGAATATGCCGATTTATTTCAGGCCAAACTGAAAGAGAAAGCGTAGACTAAGAAAATGATTAAAAACCTACTTGCGTAGACAACGAGAAAATTTGGTTCTGTCGACTATTACCTGTGCCAGCTCCTGAACAAACACGGATAATTCAAAATGTATTTCAATTTCACCGTACAGACAGCAACAAATGTGCAACTTGCAAAATGGAAGGCATCCCAGAATATACGTTCTCTGCCTGTCGCAGTTAGACCGCGGCTAGGAGAAGATGGAGAACAAGACAAGTGCGGTGTTGACTCCGGACAACACCGTTGAGTACATGCTGTTGGGTGAAGCAATGTAGTTCTTGTCAAAGTGACAAACTAAAACGTTAGGGATAACGTCCGGGTATGTATCTTTAATAATATGCTTTGCAATTATAAGATAAGAGGTTTAGTAGATAAGAGCTCTACACTTTGGCTGGTAGAGCTCCTCAGGTAACATATAACATGATTGTTTCCATTTTTTACTTAAGTTAATACCGCACCTATTCCAAAACCACTTGAATCAGTTTGTAATATGAAGGGTTAATTAAAATTTGGACATTTTAGTAAGATTGCTGAAATGAGTGCTGATTTTACGTCACAAAAAGCATTTTTGTATTCTATTGTCTAATCAAACTAACTGTTTTTCTTAGTAAGATTGCTTAATGGTCCTAAAAGTGTCGAAAAATTTGGTATAAACTTGCGATATCAAGCGGCCATTCCTATCACACGTCAAACATCTGAAAGTATCTTTTGGGTACTTTTAGGTTAAGTATCGCTTGAACTTTGTCTGGATCTACTTGTAGTCCATGTTTATTTACCACGTATCCCAGGTATTTAATCTCGAGAAGACAAAATTGGTATTTATCCTTACTTAGAGACAAGTTTGCTTTTCGAAGCCGATCAAATGATTTTTCCAAGACCACACAGTGCTTTTCGAAACTTTGAGTTACAATGACGATATCATCAAGATAGACGAATACAAACGGCTTGAGTTCTGGACCTAAAACCTGGTCGATCAAACGTTGCCAATTGGCTGGGGCATTGCGCAACCCAACGGGTATGCGATTAAACCTGTATAACCCTTGTCCTGGGACTGTAAAGCTTAGGTAATCTCGGGAACTCTCTGCCACCGGTACCTGCCAGTAGGCGGATTTGATGTCTAGCAAAGACCAGTAAGTGGCATTTTGTAACTTGTTTAATATTGCGGAGATATAAGAAATAGAATAAGCATCTCTTTTAGTAACTGCGTTCAGCTTCTTGAAATCAACGCAGAACCTATAAGTCCCGTCTTTTTTTGGAATAAGCAATACTGGAGATGACCATCCGGACTTCGAGTTTTCTACCACACCTGCTTCAATTATATCATCCAGTTTTCGATCTATACATTTCTGAACATGACGAGATACTGGGTAATACTTCTGCTTGATGGGAGGCGAATCGGTAATTATTTCATGCTTTACTAAATTGGTACAATCCAACGTCTTACCTATTAACGTAATTTTTTTTTCTACTAAACTTTTCAACCGATCTTTTTGATCTGATGTTAAAGTCGATTTAAGTTCAACGCTTGCTATTTGACTCTGATTTGTAAAACTACAGATATTTCTTCTCAAATCCGGTACAACACCCTTAGTCTTCCAAAAATTAGTTATTAATATTAATTCATGCTGACATCTGGGACAACTATTATATCAACTATTTTACACTTATCTAAAACAAGCACAGGAACACTAACAATTCCTAAAATTCTACATTTACCCTCATTTGCGACAAATACAGACATACTTGATTTTGTATTTAACTTAAGTCTTAAATTACTAACTAACTCCTAGCCTTGTTTACCTAATATTGTATGGGTTGCTCCTAATAATCCTAAAATTTTCTTGTCGAGAACAGTTACTAGCAAATACGGACGCTCATCACCGTTAGCATGTGAAACAATAAAATCTAGAACGGCTTTGTTTCTATCAAAGGTCGAATTCGGACTTCCAGAGACAACCGTACGACTATTTAGCGCCTCTAGTTTCCGTTTCCCAACGACTTGCAATCTGGACAATTTGTGACTCTAAAGCCTTCCCAGCCACATTTAAAACATTTTAGAGATCTATTAGAATGTAACGATGAACTGCAATTTCTGGCAATATGCCCAGGCTGTTTACATTTAAAACAAGTTCTAGTCTTATTTTGACTTTGCCGATTAGTATGTATCTCAGCGCGTGAAGTAAAATGAACATTGACTTACGCTAAATCGGGTTTAAGACAATTTTGCAAGAGCAGTGGCGGAAGATTTCATTCCTCACATGCCGTTTTCCTCATCTCTAATTTACGTCAGTAGTCCTCTTGCAAACTTGTTACCTCGACTAAACTGAGACCATGTTGGTAAAATAGCGTTAAATTCTTCTGAATCAGATTCAATCGCGTTTTGTCTGTTACGACGCAAGTTAACCGAGGAAACAATGATTGCTTAATTGCGACATATAACCTTATAGACTCGTCTGGTCCCTGCGTTCTGCGTCTTATTTTATCTAACAACTTTTCGTCGTAATTGCTAGGTTGAAACTCTCGTCTCAAGGCCGCTACAACGTCTTTCCAACAGAAAAATGTACTGCGCAAAGCTCTATACCAGACTAATGCTTTTTCTGCAAATAGTTCCAGCGCCAAAAAATATAGTTCTTCGGTGCTCACGTGCCGTGCAACAGCCAACTCATCAACTCGTTCAAGAAAAGCGCTTAAGGACAAAACTCTGTTATCACTAGAGAAGGTCAAACCCCACTTAGATACGGAAACAGATTTAAAATTTCTACTGGTAGCGCTACGAGAAGTAGTGGCTGCAAGCATTTTGCCTCATCGCCTAACGCTAACCTAGCAGCCGCGGACTTGGACGCCTGTATAGATAATTGAATGGTTGTTTGCTTTCATCTTTCATAACCTTTATTTTCTGATCAAGGGTATCGGTCAATCTGAGAATCTCCGACAATAATTTTGACCGCTCGGACCCGATTCAAAACGTGTATTAATTTGGTTTCCCACTTCTTGTATTTAAGATCTTCAAGACAAGGAACACATTTAGCTATTTCTTTGGTTATGACTATTACTTTTAATGCAATAATTTTAAAGTAGTATTTGTTTCTGATTATTGCACAGTTTAACATAATTGAGGTTAGGGTATTTTAATAAATACATCCAATCTGATCAAAAAATATTACAAAAAAGAAAATGTAATATTTTAGAACTGATGATGGCCTAACCGCCGAAACCGGTCTTAATATATAAAAATGAAATCAGCACAATAAAGTATAAAATTTTATTAAAATACCCTAACCTCAACAATAATTTTAAGTTCATTTTCCGCTTCCAATGATACTGAAGAATATATCAAAGGCCTATTCAACTTTTCCAATTTTAACAAAAACCGCAAAGAAGACCTCACTTCTTCTACCAATGATACTCCCGATATACTCCGGATTAACAATTCATATTCAAATTCCTTTTTGGGTAATCTACCGCAATCCATTTTAAACAACATTTTTTCAACAAAATTTCAAAATAATAACCGTAATTGTACAACAATACTACGATACTAACAACAATACTCAACTTACTCGTGACGGCAAGCAATTACTACGACGATAGCGGAGTGTTTCAACACAATATCCCAACATTAATTAAGACAAAAATAAAACGTTACAATGTGGTTCCTTTTGCTTTCTCCGGAGCAAGCTTTATGGAAGTATCTTCCATTTCCTTGTCTACTCAATTTTGAGACTCACTATGGAGTAAACTTGTTCTAGAGTTTTCTACCTTTGGAATTTCTGCCTACTTATATCTACCTCTACTTCTCTAACTTCTCTAGTATTAAGGCAAATTTTGTTTCTAGCCGTCTCAAGCATTTAGGCAATTATCGTTGCAACATTAACTAATTTTGCAACACGCTTTGTCTTTGATGTTCCTTCTCAAATTCTTTTTGTTATTTTTAATTACTGCAGCTTTCTAAAGGTTTTCAACATGTCATTGACCGTGAAAAAAAAAACTATAACCACTCCCAATCCGAGAACAAAGCAGGCTCTGCCAATCATTCTTAAACAGCCGCAGAGAATTAAAAAATTCATGAAGACAATGAAGTACGTTGAGGTCCAAAATAAGCAAAACAAAATAACCAAGGATTAGTCAAAACCATTAACTAATTGGCCATCAGGAAATCCTAGGCAATTTTCAACTTCAAATAGACAAAACTATTCACTTCTCAAAGAAATAATTGCCATGGCCAAAAATCTTATCTCCAACAAACACCTTAGATAATACACCGGAAATATTATTGAGGGTATGTTTCTGAAATGCAAATAGCATTCCAGATAAAATGAACAAAGTGGAAGAATTGACATTGACCGTGAAAAAAAAAAACTATAACAAAATAAACGCTATAAAAATAAGAAATAAAAACCATAAAAGACAAGATGAGGAACAAAACACACCGACAGCATCTCTGGTTTCAGTAAATTAAAAAAAAAAACGGAAAGGCAGTCTACATTGTTTGGTCAAATTTGCAGAATAAATGAAAAAAGCACAAAAAAAATTTATAATACACGAGCAACAGGAAAAACAAAATAGAAAAATTAAGAAAGGAATGAAACAAAGCAATTCACAAAAAATGCAAAAAGAAATGAAACAACTTGAAAAGAGGTAAAACCCACAAAAAAAAGAATAAAAAACTTTTATAAAATAAATCAAATCAAATCAAAGGTGTCGAGGTGTCGGACACACCGAGCCACAGAGAAGACATGTGTATGTATAGATGTCTATAGAAGGTAACGGTACGGTACATACCGTACCGCCGACATAATATAATTAAAAATGTACAACTTACACTGTAATAGTAGAAAAGCTTTGGAAGTACAGAGATTTTTTTTCCCTGTGTTTGGTCACCTTGAACGATAAACAAGCAGTTGAGTTCACAAGATGTTCTGTGAATAAAGTCGTTAAAACTAAAAAGTATTTTATGTTGTAACATTTTACAATAATAAATTGTTGCTGTATATAAATAATTGCTTTCAAGTTTTAAATAGAATATTTTTAATTATTAGTTTGTTTTGCAAAATTTAAATATAAACTATAATTGTTTATATGAATACTTATCTAATGTATTTCGTAACAGTGCGATAAGAATTGATTAAATTTTTACGTAAAAATTTAGTATAAATTTGAAAAAAAATGTAAAATTTCATCATTTCCAAACATGAAGTGGTTACTACTTTGTTTAGCTTTGCCATGCATTATCTACGCATCGCTTTTCCCTGAAAGTGATAAAGCTACCGCCGCCGCAGAAGAGCTTGAAAGGGTTTGTAGTATTTATTATTACATTATTTTTGTTTAATTAATAACAAATCATCAACTTATATTTTTACTTTGATTTTAGCCGTTTTTATAGTTAAATTGACTAAAGTATTTTTTATATTTATAATTGTTTATGAATTTATTAAATTTGTAAAACGTAAAAATATGTTACAGATACATATCGAATGCCTTGCAAGTAGCGGCGTAACCCTAGATCAACTAACGGATCGCACACCTGATCAACCTATAGAAAGAAATTTGCAATGTTTTTTGGCTTGTCTGTTAAAACTAGAGGGTATACTAAACCAAGATGGAACCATAAACAAAGAGTATGCAGGTTTTAAATATATTTTTGAAAATGATGATAATGAGAAATTGCGTCAATGCTTGGATATTACAACACCTGATGAATGCACTACCGCTTATGAATTAAAAACATGTTTAATTCCTGTTTAAATTGTTATCAATTTTTAAAATAAATAAAAATTTAAATACAATATACTAACAAATCAAACATTATTGATTATACAAAAATAATTTCTGTAAGATTTTTTTTTTCAGTTCTCTTTTCTACGTCTGTCGATTTTATGCCTTCTGATACCACCGGCTATCAGCGGTTTTTTTGAGGTTGCCCTCTACTTCTGGTCATTGTTTTAGAACATCATTTTGATTTTTTATGCGTTCATTTGTTACTGCTCCGTCTTGCAGCGTGCTCCACCTAACTCCATTTTAACTTGGCAAACGCTCTACTATGTCAGTTACTCCTGACCTCTCTCACACTGCCTCGTTCCCAATTTTGTCTTTCAGTGATGTTCCTAGCATTGCGCGTTCCATTGCTTTTTGTGTTGTTCTTATGCTTTATAGTAGTTAACAAACGCTAGGTGGATAGGTACATTATATTCCGTGGTTTTCTCAATTAAATTGCGTAGTGTTTGTAAGTGGTCGGTTGTGCTAAACCCGTTTCAAAACACTGCTTGCTTCACTGGCTGAAAGCAATCAATTTTTTTTGTTACTGGGTTGCAGATGATTTTTGTAAACAGATTGAAAAGTTGTAATAGCAAGGTAATTAAACGGTAATTTTCTATATTGGTAGTGTCTTTTTTGAACAGAATTATTATTAATACTTCTGAATTACATCATTTGGTTGAGATTTTGCCTTCTTACAGGCATTTGTTCAGCAGTATTTGCACTGCCTTTTCCATATCAATTTCACCCAGTTAAGCATTTCAGTTTAGAGATAAAATCCAACTAAGGTTTTACCCCCGTTATTGCCAACAAAGACATATGTAGATTACAAAGATATTAAGGAGGTGGTCGATAAAGTGACCTTTTCTACAAAACACAAACGGCCAACAAATCACTCCCAACCCGAGGACAAAGCAGACTTCGCCAATCATTCCTAAACAGCGCACTTATAGATCACATCACGGGAATCAAGGACGCTAAGAAGGACAATCAAGGGTACGTTGTGGTCCAGAATAAGCAAAAGAAAATAACCAAGAATTAGTCAAAACCATTAACTAATTGGCCATCAGGCAATCCCAGACAGTTTTTTACTTTCAATAGCAAGAACTACTCACATTTCAAAAGAGAATAATGGTCATGGTCAAAAATCTTATCTCTAACAAACATCTTAGATAATACACCAAAAGTATTATTGAGGGTATGTTTTTAGAATGCAAATAGCTTTCCAGATAAAATGGACAAATTGGAAGAATTCTTTTTTGACCACAACATTGAAGTCATGCTAGTGTGTGAGTCAAATCATAAACTCAGAGACGCGCTGAGATACCCAAATACTTTTACGTATTTGGAAACGTTAAAGGTGGATAGGAAGCGTGGGGCAGTGATTTTTGCAAAATGACCATTTTGAAGTGAACACCCCAGTCACTCTGACTCTAGAGTCTAATGTAGTTGTAATAAAAGTGCTGAGGTTAGGTTAGGTTTGAACCTTTTGTCCAGAACCCTGGTGGAAAAAAACATTGACCTGGCTATAATTGCAAAGTCAATCAAAACTACGGTCCAAAACCTAAAGTGGATAACCGACGTGGAATTTGATGTTGCTATGCTGGTCAAAAAAGGTCTGGAGATAAAGGACTACAACCAAACCGAGAGGGGTTTTGTAAGAATACTACTTCTCACCCAACAAGCCATCGAAAGATTTTGACAATTTCCTGCACAGACTAAGCAACATTATCAGGGGTCATGGAGGCAAGCACGTAATTGTAGCAAAAGATCCACACGCCACAGCCATGCTATAGGGTGCCAACATCAATGACAGCAAAGGCAAAAAGGTTCTGGATTGGATGCCTGGATCTCAGATCATAGCGGTAAACATTGGAAACGAGCCGGCCTTTGTAAGAAAAGAGTCCCGATCGCATATAGACGTGACTCTCTGTAGTAAACAAACCGCAGAAAGCATCAAAGTGACAAAGTAAACTTTAGCCTAGACAGAAACATCACACTCAAATCTAGTAGCAAGAAAAACAAAAGGCCAGCGTGGGATAGAAAATAACGGAAAAGCAAATCCCAAAATTCTGTGATTCTATGAACTTATTCTTCAAAAGGAAAGCAACGGTAAATCTAAAGGCTATTTATTGGTGGTCTGAGCACCTAACCACGCTTAAAAAAGAGCGCAACATTGCAAACAGGAATAAGACTTGGGCCAACAGAAAGAAGATCGACCAGCAGCAAAAAAATCAACTGTGCAAAATTCTGGAGGATAAAACAGCGGAGTACAAAAAAGCTATAATGTCGGCAAAAACACCCGCTAGAGAGATGGCCAACAGTTGTGAAGGAGGAAGTTAATGTACCCTTTACACTGCAGGAAGTACAAGAAGCGTCCGCAAAACTAAAGGACAAGAAAGCGCCAGGACCAGACCAGATACTTCCCAAGATTGGTAAAGAAGTAGGAAAAGCCGTACCTGATATCATCCTAAGGATAATGAATCAGGAATTTTAGAATAGCAAATTTCCCAAGGTATGGAAGCAGTCAAAATTGGTTTTTCTTTAAAAACAACAGAAAGAGACAAACAAAGCCCCAAAGTATAGGCCAATCTGCATAATAAATGAAAAAAATATACAAACAGCTATATGCAAGTAGATTGCGGGAGGAGGTGGAAAACTAATTATCCAACAGCCAGTTTGGGTTTTGAAAAAGAAGGTATACCATTGATGCTAAATTTAGATCTATTGACTATTACCTGTGTCAACTTCTTAGCAGACACGGATGCTTCACAGCGATAAATTTGTAACGTGCCAAGTGAAGGATAGCCCACAAAAGAAAACAAAAAATGAGACAGGTGCGGTGTTGACTCCGGACAACACCGTTGAGTACATGCTGTCTGGTGAAGCGATGTAACTGGGGGGGAAAGAATTTGCTAAAGAAGTGGTCTCCGCAAAGGAGAAGGAGAAAAGAGATAGCAAAGTAGGGCAATAAAGATAACGTCCGGGCGTGTATTCTTGATGATATGCCTTGCGATTCCGAGGATACAAAGACCACGCTAAGTAAATAGGGAGTTTAATGGATAGAAGCTCTACACACAGGCTGGTAGAGCTTTCCCATACCACAATAAAAAAGGTTTGGTAACCTAACCTAACTGTATACCTTAAAATTGCATCTGGGTATGTCAACTCAACAAACCAAATTAAAATAGCGGATTTTGACACAGCGGAAGATTTTAATTCAAAACACCAGGCGTAGAACAGTCGGACAACCAACAAAGCACTGCAAGACTACGTTACGTTAAAAGGTTATCAAGTATTGGGAACAGATGATTTTACTCACTACAGCCACGTTGGTTATCCAAGGGACGTTCTGGATGTAACAATGAAGGGCGTCAACTTGCAAGTCAAAATTAAGACAATCAATGACCTAAGCTCCGACAATAATTCTGAAACTCTATAAAACGGGATCAAACAAGAGGGGAGGACAATTTGTTATTTACACAAATTGGCTTTTTTTTGAGATAGCATAGATAGGCTAGTCTTAGTACGTCCGGTTGGGAATATGTAAAAAACCGTCAAAGAGTTTACAGAACTGATTTTTAAGGTCACGAAAAAGGTATCTAAAACCTTTCAGGTTTGGGTTGATAATCTATTTGAACTATCCCGCAATCAAAAGGCATTGATTTGTAAAAAAAATTCTGTTAAACATCAAGAACAAAGGCATTGCGACCCTTTAGATTGTGAAATCCTTAATGCTTTATATAAGATAAATAAAAAAACTGCACTAAAATCAGTGCTGGCAAAAAACTTTGGAATTAACCTCAAAGCATGTAAATCTAATGTGGAAGATCTTTAAAACCTTAAGTAACAGAAAAGTACCCAAAGCAGTCATTCATGGTGAGAACGGACTTTAGTATTCTATCGAAAGAAAGGCCAAAGCACTCCAATGTTCTCCTTCTAGAGAAATCAATGATACTGAGCACGTCGAAAGAGTCAAAAGAGAGGTTGAAAACTTATTGACATTCTCAAACAACAACACCCCGTTGAACAGCGTTTGGCCGTCTCAAATCAGAGGAATCATATCAAAACTCAAAGCTCAATCTGTACTAGGTCCTGACAGTATTCTGAACAAAACATAGAAATTTTTCTTGCACAAAGCTATATCGTTAATGTGATCTTACGTACAAGGCACTTCCCAACAGTTTGGAAAGGCGCCCACCAACATCCCAAAACCTAGAAAAGACCAAAAGTTTTCTCAAAACTACCGGCCAATCAATTTTTTATGCTCCTTGAGCAAGGTTATAGAAAAATCTTGGATGATATTCAAAAATACTTGAAAATAAATTCTCTTTTTCTCTCTTATCATTTGGCGTAAACACTCTATTGTACATCAGATCACATTACCAAAAGTTTAAGACAGAAAAAACACGGGGTGGTATTTTTTGACGTCAAAAAAACCTTTAATATGACCTGGCATACAACTAAAACTGCATAGACTAATAGCTTCATACTTACAATGCAGAACTTTATCAGTAAAGTTCCAAAATTCAATTTTACTTTTTTCGTTTTCATTAAGTATTTTGTATAAATGATTCTGCATATTCCTAGGCGTACTATATCAATCTATATTTTTTTTTTCAATTTGTCTTTCCACACCTATATCTTGCATTGTTTATTTTTATTTTATCTTCTGCAGAAATTTCAACAAAATAAAAAGACGACAAAACTATGTGGGACAAACAATAGTTGCTTTGATGACTAACGTTTGGACGGGTGGTTGGGCCTCAGTAACAGAAGTAACTTGCTCACCAATTAAACTTTGTTTTTACCTACTCACCCAAGCGTTAGTTATCAAGAAATTTATTGTTAAACAATTTTCTCGTATCTAAATCCAAACACACAAGAGGTGGTACAAACATAAAATTGTTTGATGACTAACACTTGGGCGGGTGATTGGGTCACAGTAGAATAAGTAACTTGCTCACAAATTAAACTTTGTTCCCACCCACCCACTCAAGCGTTAGTAATCAAGAGATTTATTGTTAAACAGTTTTCTCGTATCTAAACCCAAGCACACAAGAGGTAGAACAAACAATAGATCCACAAAAGGTGGGAGAAACAATAGATTCTTTAATGACCAACAATTAGGCGTGTGGGTTGGTTACAATAGATGAAGTAACTTGCCCAAAAATTTGAATATGTTCCTACTCACCCACCCAAGCGTTAATTATCAAGAGATTTATTGTTAAACAATTTTCTTGTATCTAAATCCAAGCACACAAGAGGTGGTACAAACATAAGATCCTTTAATGACTAAGACTTGGGCGAGTGGGTGGGTTACAGTAAAAGAAGTTATTTGCCCACAAATTAAACTTTGTTTTTACCCACCCACCCAAAAGTTAGTTATTAAGAAATTTATTGTTAAACAATTGTTACGTATCTAAATCCAAGCACACAAAAGGTAGTACAAACATAAGATCTTTTGATGACTAACACTTGAACGGGTGGGTGAGTCACAGAAGAAGAAATAAATTGCCCACAAACTAAACTAAACTTTTTCCCACCTACCCTCTCAAGCGTTAGTTACCAAGAGATTTATTGTTAAGCAATGTTTTTGTATATAAATCTAAGCACTCAAAAGGTGGTACAAACATAAATTTTTTTGATGACTAACACTTTGGCTGGTAAGTAAGTCACAGTAAAAGAAGTAACTTGCTCACAAATTAAACTTTGTTTTTTCTATCGCTTATGCTATTTAACCTTCACGTGGCCAACATGCTAGTGGGCTTGAAGCACGAAGTTAATAACACAGTACGCCAAAGATGCAGCACTTCTTTACAACTCAAGATTACCAATGGTGGTCATCATAAGGCTTCAAAAAGCAACCAGCATTTTTTAAGACTGGTGTAATGACTGGCAGGTCAAAGTAAACCCAGAAAATAGCAAAATTGTTTTTTTTTACGACGACAAACCACACTTCACAAAAACGTTGTCCTTGATGACGTACCGATTTCTTTGTCAGATTTTGCAAAGTATCTAGGAATCACTTTTGATGGTCTGACGTACAAAGCGCACGTTTAGGCCATTATAGATAAAGCCAAGTTGGCAAAAAACCTACTAGTTTCAATGCTTTAGTGGGACAGTGGGTTGTCGCTTCAAATAAAACTCTGGATGTACACGTCTATAATCAGACCTCAAATGACGTTTGGATCTCCAATCTGGAGAACGGCGGAAAATTCTTACGTTGCGTTGGATTGTCGAAGCGCCATGTTATGTTAGAAATGCAGACACTTACAACAATGTTGGCATTAAACCGCAACATTTTGAGGCGCTTGCCAAAAAACATTTTGCAAATTTAGTTCTTTACTGAAACACTGATTTAAAACTACCCGCACAGTGTGTGTGAGTGTCAGTACCAAAAAATTAGTGTCAGTACCAAGAAATTAGTTACTGTTCCCAACTCTGACGTCTTTGTGACATAGCATGGTAATAAAACTACCATTTTTTCTCTGAACCGCACATTAAAGCTGCTACGAGTATTCTACAATTCAAGGGACTGCTAAAAACATATATGATATTAAATTATGACTCACTAGAACTATAATAATATGTTAAAAAGTATAAGTATAAGTAATGTTTTTAATTATTATATAATATATTATATTATACAAAATGTACCTGAAATATTTTATACTTGTAATATATTTTTGTGTGTAAATTTATTTACAAACATGCTATTTACTTATGTAATTATATATGTATCTTTTTTACATTTAATAAACAACATAACATAACAACTATTGTCAGCTCATGGATAACTCTTCGGTCTTCTTTGACCCACTTTCTGGGTATTAACGCTATTAGGTATTAAGGGCTGGATAACCAAAACTTCTTTTTCTATCTCTAAAAGTGAAACCCAATACTATAAACTTCTATAAGAGTGCGCGACTGTCCTGATTGTAACTGCCGGATGAGAAGAAACAGAACAAAAAAAGGAAATGTTAGATAATCAAAATAATAGAAATTGATATGGATGAAAAGAAGGAAACAAAGAGTCAAAAACACCCAAGGCAAAATTAGAACTGACACATAGCAGACGACGTAGGTCACCTACCAAATTAACCCCGGAGAGGGTAAAGTAGCTTCAAACATATTTAAGGTATTAATGCTAAGACTTGGTCAAAACCGGTAGAGACAAGGTTTTTATAAGACCCAGGACAAATTCATGAGGAGACATCCAAATGGAGGACAAGAAAAGAGCAGAAACAAATAAAAAATTTAAAAAAATTCTCCACTAAGTAACACAAACAATAAAATCGTGAAAAATACTAAAACAGACAATTAAACGGCAATGGACAAGCTACAAGAAAAAGAAAACCTACAAAGCAACTTTAATTAATAATTGGACAAAACACAAAAGTTGAAATAAAAAACTGTATCTAAAAGGTAGTAAGCCAAATTAAGAACACATGAGGACACCTTTAAGAAAGATGCTCAAGAACATAAAGACAAGCGATAAAAAACAACCTTAAAAACAAAGAAGCAGCACGAGCTATAAGAACAATAAGGTTTATTAAGAAAAGATAACTAGGGGTTATTTAAAAAATAAAACAAATGGTATCAATTCTGGAAAAAAAAAATAACAGAGGCATAGACAGCATGACCACAAAGGAAAACGTAGTTAAAGCAATTGAAGAAACCATAGGGTCAATTGATGATCCAGATATCAAGGCAAATGCACATAAAAATAGTTTTTTTTTAATGCCTTATTAAACGCAGATTTGAGACCAGAGGGTGTTATAAGTTTTGGAACTATGATCATTAATTAAAAGATTGCCAAGCCCCAAATCGAACAAAAGCATGTTATGGATGCGGACAACAAAAGCATAAGCTAAAATAGTGCTAAAGCGAAGAGTTCTGCCCTATTTGTGATAGCAAAAAGCATAAGGCTGCAGCAGGAAAATGTTTTAAATTTAGAAGACACTTGTCGATGCTAAGACGTCAACACTCAGAAACTAACAATGGCTAAAACAACAACCAAAATACTAATTACGCAAAGCAACCTAGACCGATGCAAAGCGGCTATGGACCTATTAGACAAAAGTGCAAAGAAAAATAACATAGATGTGGCTATTATAGCTAAACCAAACAATAAAGCTGTCAAAAAATTGAACGTTTACAAACCAAAATAAAAATAAATAAAAAATATGTAGGAAGGAAAAATAGAAGACCACAGAGGTATAACCTCATAATACACAACAACTGACTTAAGCCAACATTTATCGGACCTCAAGGAAAAAAATTTATAGATCTTTCTCTGAGCATATCAAATGAAATACAAATACGGTCCTAGATAGTGTCGGATAATAAAAATCTAAGCAAGCACCAAAACATCAATTTCACTCTGCAACTAGGCAAAACAAGCTCACCAAACATGAATAAAGACAAGACAAAATATATTACCTCCTAAAATTTGAATGTAAGGTATAAAAAAGCACTTACACAAAGAGTTTCAAAAAATTCAAAACCTTACTGCAGACAAAATCACTTGTAAAACACAATTAGCAAAGCTAGAAAGAAAGGACACAATGCTAGAAAACAACTGACAAAAGTTAGAAGAATTAAAAGAACAGATCATTAGACAAAAAGTCCTTAAACTAGAAACTCTGAAAACCAAAAAAAAAATGCTGGATCAAAATAATAAACAAAATAGACATTGGAAAAAATATAC
This sequence comes from Tachinus rufipes, assembly GCA_963932245.1. NCBI lineage: Eukaryota > Metazoa > Arthropoda > Insecta > Coleoptera > Staphylinidae > Tachinus > Tachinus rufipes. Next base: position 16,445,181 of record OZ010748.1, on the reverse strand, counting down.
TAAATTGCTAACAAAAAGTTTTAACTGCAACAGACAATCAAACCTAAAGACAAAAATGTAAGTAGAATAGTCAACAAGTTTTTCGTTTTTCGTTTCCGAATGCACCAGTTATACAAAGGATAACATTAACTTCCGATAAAAAAGAACTGGAATAAACGGTAAAGGTTAAAAGATAGAAAAACTCCAGGGCCAGACAAAATCCTTGCAGAAATCTTAAAAAATGGGGTAATATCCAACTCACAACAGTACTTAGATACGATAAATGAAAAAAATGCTACTGCTAGATTTCTAAAAAAATGAAAAAAAGCACAGCTAATTTTAATTGAGACAACCCACAGACAAATTCAATAAAAAAAAAAATACAGGCCACTATGCCTAATACACAACTCAGAAAAACTACTCAAACGGCTGCTAGTTAACAGACTTAAAAAAAACCTTGCCTTGGCCCCTGCAATGGTAAAAACACAACGGATGCACTAAAAGAAGTATGCAAGACAAAAAAATCAGCCAAAAAGAATGCTTACAAAAATCGGAGCATGATCATGCAATAGCTTATCGCCCTGGATATTAATAACGCATTTAACAAGGAAAATTGGAAAAAAATGTAGTTATACCTTAGAAAACACTGCCAAAATAAAAAAAACTATTGAAAGAAATGGCACAAATAGCGGTAGACAGAACCACCAAAAAGATATAAGCACTAGGACTGGCAATTGCTTTGCAAAAGACAGAAGCTCTAATACTTTATAGAGGATACAAGTTAAAGAAAATGCAGATTACGGGAAAAGATCAAATAATAACGACCAAAAAAGCCATGAAATATCTAGGAGTTAAAATAGGAAGAAACAACTTGATGAAAATCTTCTTTGAAGATGCAGCCGCCGAAGAGAATGGCTAGAATAATTCCCAGCCTGAAAAGACCACAATTTTACACAAAAAAGCTCCTAAGCTTAGTGACCCACTCGTCACTTTTGTATGGGGCTCCAATCTGGTGGGAATTGCTAAAAATAGTTAAATACAGGCAAATAATAGACAAAGTTTAAAGAAGACTGCTTATACGAGTTGGACGAGCTTACAAAACTATACAAGCCATCATACCCTCTATAAAGCTCTAAGCAGCTGTAAAAAGGCTAGCATACGAGAGAAAAAAAGTTCCTTACAAAAAACGGCGCCGTGAGACTCTAAAGGAATGGACCAATAAATGAGTAACACCCACAGTAGTAAATAGCCAATTGTACAAAAAGCTTATATTTAACCTTGATACATAGACCGCGCTAAAACTATTACCTGTGTCAGTTCTTTAGTAGACACGAGGCGTTTGGTTCATACCTAAAGAGATTCTATCTAAGAAACAAAAACAATGTTTTTTTTTTTAAAACAACATAAAAAAGAAGCAAGAAACAACATGAGAAGGCTACAGATATAGCAATAAAACTTGATAACGTTATCAAACATATGCGCAAATTGTAAGAGACGTGGAATACGCTGCATAACTGGATCAAATTAGTGATTACAGAAAAAGAAAAAAAAAGAAGAAAAGAAAAAAGTCAAAAAAGTTGAATCAGGGATAATATGCAAGTGCGTAGTTCCACCCAAAAGAAAATTGAAAATACAAGAAGGAAGAGTTTTAATCGATAGGCACCTACAAGAGTAGCTAAATCCGGCATGCCCGCTGAATGCGAGTATCTTTTGAAGATCACTTTTCCTTCAGGTTAAAAAAAATGTTTTGCAAAAATTGTTGGTAATTTACCTAACCTAAACTACTAACTTGACAAGACCTAAACTAAATAACACATATCTTACTCAGTCTAAAATTAAAATTACATAATTAATTTATTGTTCAAAGTCATACTGACCAGCGGTTTTTTCTTATATAACAAGGTAGAATCATTTTAAAACAATTTTTAAAGCGCTTTATTACGTTCTTTTACTTAACTTCATTAGAGCTCTCATGTTAGTTTTAGCAACAAAAAAATTGAATCATAATCAATAGTTAAAACTTTAAAATATTGCTTGCGTGTAGGTAGTAAAACAAATGAAGTTTGTGTTAACTAAAAACAGCTTGTTTAGTCGCAAAATAAATAAACATAATTCTGTGCAAAAAATTAAATATATTTATGTTGCATTAATACTACAGTATACAAATACATGATACAAAAAATGTCTTATCTGTTTTTAGTGAAATATGCATATTTATCAGCTTCTTCAAAAATATTTTTTATTATACATTTATTAAATTGTTGATTCAATATTGTTGTCAGTCAACAATTTGTTGTTATTCCAAATCCTTGTATAATGTGCCATGTGCTTTTTCTTAAAGAGTTATGCTATTATAAGAGTTTACAGAGTCAAACTCATCAAGAATACACCTGACTATAATTAAATAAAATTTTTACACATTATAAAATAAAGTCCAATCTATGCAAATGTTTAAAAAAAATATGCAATAAGTTGTTTCACCGCAATTAATTTTTAAAAAATGGAGTATTTATTTGGTGCTTTATTAATTTTTTACTTGTTAAATATAACTGCAAATTTTTAACTCAAAGAATGAAGGCATAGAATACTGTATGTGTTATATATTATATAACACCCGTCGGCAAAAACTCAATTTCCGATTTGATAACTCTGCAACTCTGCAGGTGGTCTTCTTCAAAGCACACCTGCAAGGTCAATCGTCATTGTTGTAATAAACAGCTCACTAAGCCTTTTATTACTATAAAACCGATTGTAAATCCTAGTTGAGTTTAGCTTAAATTAGAACTCCATTATGTAATTAAAGTTTCGGTAAATAAACAACAAATCAAAATTGGCGCAGTCGTCGCGATAGTGAAATTATTCTTAATTACTTTATCTTATGAAATAATTCCACGCAACAAGAGGAAATCGTGAACCGACAAGACCCCTTACGCATTACACGGAGCAAAGCAGCCTACCTCAGAAATTGCGGACCGATTCAAATCAATCAGCATCGCTTCTCTGATAATCAAACGACTCTAGGAAATGTGGACAGAATCATCCAGCATCGCTTCCCTGAATATCGAGACAGTCCAGGAACTGTGGACCAATTCAAATCATTCAGCATCGCTTCCCTGAGTATCGAGACAGTCCAGAAACTGCGGGAATTATGTAACCAGATCAAATAAAGATGACAACACCGCATTCTCACGGATGCACATCGGAGATAACGCACGAAGTGCAGATATCATATACTTAGAATTGTAATGATTAGGTTAACACTTTATAGTTATATATAAACGCATGCATGCATTAGTAATTTCAGTCTTGACATGTACTTGTAACATAAGATTACAAATAAAAATAATTATCAAATAAAATTTATTATAATTACAAATCGGTAATTTATAATTGGCGCAGATCGGTAGGATATTCGTAAAGATTCTATCGTAGAATCTAGTGAGTGTTTACTCTTTAACGGATTACCTATAAACAACCCAGAGACCCACAAGAATTCCATCGAGGATATTCAAGGAAGTCATCAATGAAGACAAAAATAATAGTGTCTATGTAAGTAGAATACTCATGTCAAGCTCCTCTAAACCCATCGATTCCTTTAGTGAAAACGAAAACGATTTAGAGACGGAATTAGTTTATAATTTTGAAAATTTAATTATTGACGAAAATTTAATTAACGATAATCAATTAATTATGGCTGTTCGTGTTATTCCGCAATTGGATATCAAATTCTTAAGCGTAATTCCACACTACGATGGAAATGCAAATAAACTGCATAGATTCATAAACGCAACTGAATCAATATTACAGCATTATTATGACGTGAATAACCCTCACAATTTTCAGAATGTACTTTTGTTAAACGGTGTTTTAAATAAGTTAGAAGGACGAGCTGAAGAAGCCGTCACCATACACGGTGCCAACACATGGCCTGAAATTAAAGAATCATTAATTTTAAATTTCGGAGATCAAAGAGACGAGAATTGCTTAAATCAGGACTTGGTAAATTTAAAACAAAAAATTAATGAAACCCCATTTCAATTTCACAAAAAATGCATTCATCTATTAAATACAATTTGTAATTACATTGATTTACACGTAAATGAAGATGCCGAGTGTTTGAGTAAGAGAGCATTCTTTACAAAGCAAACATTAAAAACATTTCTCGCGGGATTAAGAGAACCGGTAGGTCCTACAATTCGTGCTATGAGACCCGGTACACTTGCTATCGCTCTTCAATATATATCTGAGGAAGAAAATATAAAATATTAACAAAAATCTAATGTTAGTGACAACACAAAAGTGAAATCATTTGCAAATAATAATAAACAAAATTTTAATCGACCCAATCAAAACTATTATAATGGTAGTTATGCTGATACACAACAATTTCAACATAAAGTAAATCCTTATCAAGGACAACAATATCAATTTCTTGGCGGTAAAATAAACGTTCAACAAAGACAAAATCTACCGGCGAGAAGATTCCCGACAAATTCTCAAGTCTTCGGAAAGAATGTCTGAAAACCACAATCGAGCATACCTCGAAATAAACCGACACCGATGTCAACTACTACCCGAAATACAACTCAGTCACAATTTAGACCGTATCAAAATAATTATCAAAACAACTATCAAAATAGGAATTTTGTATCTGAAGAGTAATTTAATACAGAACATTTTGAGGAATCTACGGCTGAGGAAAGTGAACAATCAGATGATGTTCAAACAAATGATTACTTAATATACGATGAACAAACCAAACAGGTTTGCAAAGACCAAGATATAAATTTTCACATGGATTCCTATACGAAAACCGAAACATAATAGAATATTATGCTTGAACAGATAAAAAAGAACTACCATACATTAAAATATATAAACCCCCATTAAAACTTTTAATTGACACCGGATCCACGAAATCCTTTATTAACCCCAAAATTGCATCAAAATTTTATCAAGATAAAATTTGTTTTGAACCTTTTACAGTATCAACAGTTTTTCAAACATCAGCGGAATTGTAGCACAATAATCATTGTGCTACAATTCCATTATTTCCAGAATTTAAAGAAAACTCATCATTATAATTCTATTTATTTAATTTTCATAAGGTTTACGATGGATTAATAGGATTAGATAATTTAAAGATATTAAAAGCGCAGTTAGACTTTGTTAATTCCAAATTATTTACACCAACTGCCACAATTCCAATAAAGTATCAAAATTCAATTCAACAAGTAACCTTCAACTTAGAAATTAATGCTCACACTAAAATAATAACTAAAATTCCAGTCAGTCAGGTAGAAGGTGACATTATAATACCACAACAAACCATATTAAATTGCGAAAAACCAGAAACCTTAACTACTTCTGTAAATGGTCAAGCTCTTATTGAATTGTCAAATAAAACTGATAAAAATATTAACATAACTTTAACAACCCCCATAAAAGTAAATTCTTTTAAAATTAATAATTATGAATTATATCAAATTGAAACGACAAATCGTAATAATTACCAGCAATTGAATATTGAAAATTTAATACGCACAGATCACTTGAATAGTGAAGAAAAATTTCAAATAATAAATTTGTGTAAAAAATACTCTGACATTTTTTATAAAGAGAATCAGCCATTGTCTTTTACAAACCAAATCAAACATGCAATAAATACACACAATGAATTACTAGTATATTCCAAAACATACCGGTACCCTTTTATACATAAACCCAAAGTAGACAAACAAATTAATTCTATGTTGGAACAAAAAATTATTCGTCACAGCAATTCTCCATGGTCATCGCCGATATGGATTGTCCCTAAAAAGGCTGAAGCCTCAGGTAATAAGAAATGGAGGATAGTCGTTGATTATAGGAAAGTAAATGAAAAAACAATCGACGATCGTTACCCTTTACCCAACATTACAGACGTGTTAGACAAACTAGGAAGGTGCAACTACTTTACAACTCTTGATTTGGTTAGTGGATTCCACCAAATCGAGATGGACCCCAAAGATATTAATAAAACAGCATTCAACGTAGAGAATGGACATTATGAATTTCTTCGTATGCCATTCGGGCTTAAAAACGCCCCAGCAACGTTCCAACGTGTAATGGATAACGTTTTAAACCAATTTCAAAATCCAACTAAACAAATCGGAATTTCTAAAAAGGGAAGTTGCCTACTTAAGACATATTGTTACATCGGAAGGTGTTCGACCAAACCCAGACAAGATCATTGCTATTCAGAAATATCCAACAAAATAATAATACAACCAAAGAGATAAAAGGTTTCCTTGGTTTGCTGGGATACTACAGAAAGTTTATCAAGGACTTCGCAAAAATTACCAAACCCTTTACACTTTGCTTAAAAAAAGATTCTAAAATCGAACACACCCCTCAATTTATTCAATGTTTTGAAAATTGCAAACAACTATTGACCAATGATCCAATCCTGCAATACCCGGACTTCAAACGAGATTTTATTGTCACTACGAACGCTAGTAACGTAGCTATTGGTGCCATACTTTCACAAGGAGTAATTGGAAAAGACAAGCCTGTTTCATATGCCTCTCGAACATTGAACAATTCAGAAGCTAACTACAGTACTATTGAGAAAGAGTTGTTGGCAATAGTATGGGCTACCAGATATTTCCGACTATATTTATATGGCAGAAAATTCAAAATTTTGACAGACCACAAACCATTTCAGTGGCTAATGTCTCTAAAAGAACCAAACTCTAAACTTGTTCGATGGAGGTTGAAACTTAAAGAGTTTGATTTCAAAATTCATTATAAAAAGGGAAAAATTAATACAAACGCAGATGCACTATCTCGTATAGAGATACATACTAAAGAATTGTTTGAAGGTACTCAAGAGTCTAATGATTCAATATATCAATATGATCAACTATCGATACTTGGGAATATAGACGAACCACCATTATTGGAAGACGTAGAAGAAAATATAGAGGCACGAGAAGATGCAATGTCTATAAATACACTTCATACATCTGAAGAAGACCCTGTACAAACAATACAAGCAACAGAAAAAGCTATTAATACCTTTGACCATCAAATATTAATTGATTTTGTACACCATTCACCAGCAAAGCCAATGAATAAACAGATATTTCCGAACAAAAAACGTTTGTATGTTCAAATATCAACAACCAATTTAAGAAATGACGTAATCAATCTATTCAAAAACTGTATTGAACCGATATTCACTTATGCAATCTATTTCTATAACGAAAATTATTTTCCAGAAATATGTGAAATATTAAGAACAACTTTTAAAAATTCCTCACATAAACTAATAAAATGCAAGACATTCCTAAAAGATGTTATAGAAAAAGATAAACAAAAAGAGATAATAACCAACTTTCATAAAGGAAAAACCAACCACCGTGGAATAGTTGAAACAGAATCTCGTATCAAAAGAACATATTATTGGCCCGGATTAAAAAATGATATTTCAGATTTCATAAATTTTTGTGAAATATGTCAATGCAATTAGTACGACAGAAATCCACCAAAACAAAAACTAATGATAACACCAACACCATCAAAACCCTTTGAGATTGTACACATAGATACTTTCCAAGCACAAGGTCAAAAGTTTTTAACAATCATTGATACTTTCTCAAAATATGCGCAAGCATATCCATTAGTTGCACTATCAGGCATTGAAGTCGTAAAAGATTTATTAATTTTTATGACTCATCATGGATCACCAACTCTAGTTGTAATGGATAATGGAAGTGAACTAAAAAATACAGTGGTACAAGAATTTTTAAAGATCCATCAAATAAATACACACTATATAACAATAAATAATCCTCAATCAAATGGATCAATTCTACACTAATTGAACATCTACGAGTAATAAAGAATGTAAACGCAGGAAAAATTGACATCTTAAACTAAATGCCTTATGCAATTTTAGGTTACAATAGTTCAATTCATTCAACTACCAAACAAAAACCAATTGATATTATCAATGGTCATTTAAATAACCGAGATCCATTCGATATAAACATAAACGAAAACTTTATAAACAATTATGTTCAAAACCATCGTGAAACAACTAAAGAAATTTATAAAAATATTAACGAAAAGTTGACTAAAGGAAAAGAACAAACTATTGAAAAACATAACGAACTAAGAAATGAACCATTAACATATGTACCCGATACGGACATATACAGAAAAATTAAATCAAATTGCCGAAATAAATTGACTCAAAAATTTGCAAAAGATAAAGCAAATAGTAACGAAAAAATAAAAGTAGTAACTTCACGGAAAGCTTTCCATAAACAAAACCTAAGAAAACCTCGAACTAATCGTTCAAAATTTTTACAGGTTTTACCTCCTTATACCAGCAATGCAATTCAGGAAGTAAAAATTGTGAATCTGAGTAAAAACCCAGGAATACTTCCATTTAAATTAGGAGAAGCAAAGGTAAAATCAAGAACCCACACTTTTGTTTATTATTTTAACCTAAACCCTATTGGAAAGGAAATACAAAATTTACAATTTCAATATGCAAATATTTCAAATACAATTCAAAATAGTCAGAACCATTCGTACCTTTTCGAACTAAAACATTTCGACCAAATATTATTTCACCAACTAAATATAGTTGAAGAAAAATTTAAAACTATTATCCCGGAAAAGCGAGTTAAACGTGGACTCATAAACGGATTGGGATCAATCATTAAAAGCATTTCTGGAAACCTAGATGCAAATGATGCCATCTATTATAATCAAGCTATCGATGATTTACAAAATAATAAAAAGTTATCAATACAAAAGCTAAACCAAGAAATATCTCTTACTTCAACGATCGTTAATAATTTCAATAAAACCATTACATTGATTGAACAAAATCAAAAAACTATAACCACTAGTCTTAATAACGTAAATTTAAAATTTGAAAAGCTGTTTTTGATTTTTTAGACTACCTAGAGACTAGAGACGTTTTAGACCAAATATATTTAACACTTAATATTATTCTACAATTATTGAATCATATTGAAAATGCCATAACGTTTGCACGATTAAATAAACTTCATAATAGTATTATCAAAATCAGTGAACTTGAAAATATGATCAAAATCATTCTAGAAAATTATTCTTCTCAGGAAATACTATACTCAAATAACTATGAAAATATACATAAATATTATGAACTAATAGAAGTTGAAGCCTATTATTCAGATAATAAAATCGTTTTTGTATTTCATTTTCCGATAGTTTACCCAAAACCTTTTTCATACTACCATCTTTATTCAGTTCCTACCCAGAATAAAACAACTATTATTCCCCGAAATTCCTTCTTGATTATGAATGAAAATTTCTACAAATACATGACACTACCTTGTATGGAACTTCACCCAAACTATTTTTGTCAAACAAACGACTTAATAGATGGAATAAAACAAAAGGATTGTGTCTTCGAGTTACTACATCTAAAAACATCATATGAAAGCTGTCAACAAATACCAATCAAGATGACCAAGGATATAATCCAACAAATTGATGAATCCCATTACATTGCTATCTTTCAAAACCAAACAAAGATTCAAACCATCTGCAACAACACCGACTTCACTACATTATTGGGAAGCTATCTAATTCAAGTACCACTTGGATGCCAATTTAAAACAAATAAGAAACTTGTGATCAACAAGAAGACAACATCCAAAGGTCAGCCCATGATGCTACCAGAAGTCCAAACCTCACATAACAACACTCCAGTCAATGTTTCAAGAATAACCATTGAAAACGTTTCATTGGACAAGATCCACGAGCTTCAACAAAATGAAGTCGAGCCAGTTTATCTGATCTACAACGAACCAGCAACAGCCCACTATTGGATCTTACCCATCTACATCATACTCTTTGGCATAGTTTTCTACATGTCAATAAAATGGGCGCTAGCCTATAGAAGATCCATGGAGGTTTCTACAACAACGAACCATCCTTAACCAACACCAGCATTTTTTACTCCATAAAATATGCTTCCCTCTTAGGATGGAAGAATTATGTAACCAGATCAAATAAAGATGACAACACAGCATTCTCACGGATGCACATCGGAGATAACGCACGAAGTGCAGATATCATATACTTAGAATTGTAATGATTAGGTTAACACTTTATAGATATATATAAACGCATGCATGCATTAGTAATTTCAGTCTTGACATGTACTTGTAACATAAGATTACAAATAAAATTAATTATCAAATAAAATTTATTATAATTACAAATCGGTAATATATAATTTGGGCCAATCATTCAACGTTGCCTCCTGTGGGATGTGAATCAAGCCATCTCCACAAATGATCGGCGGTCAACAAACCTGTTTAAAATCTTTTAAAATTTTGAATTCGAACAAAGCTCAAATATTTTTAAATAAACACATCCAAATTAGAAAACAAGTTGTAGATGCAAATTGTATTAATTAATCTATTTTCAAACTTTATACTATTCCACAAAAAAGGAATTTTGTAAATTCAATGCCTAATTTAAAACAACCGATAGTAATCAAAATGAATTATCAACTTTTTAAGATCGATATCGATACAATCCCATTGTTTGAGGAAAAAGAAACACAAATAAATATTTTTATTAAAACAGTTAAAAGCATTCTAACTAGATACGTGCAGTTTGCTGAAGCATTGGCTAGTGACATTTTATGTCTTCAAAACGATCATTACACTTGGGATGATATCAAAACTGCAATACTACAACAATTTTCCGACAGCAGGTCAATCAAACAACTGTTAGTCGAATTTAATAACATTAAAATAAAACGAAACAAAAATATAATTTCCTTTGGCAGTAGAATACGTTTGAGTCTTGCTAAACTCATTGCAAAAATAAATTCATCAAATGGGAGAAATAAACAACTTAGGCAAGAGCTTTACACGTCTAATGCTCTCGATCGCTTTCTTGTATCAATTCCGTATAATATATCTTGTCAAATTCGCCATTAATTTTATGATAAGCTTTTCTTTAAAACAAACAACATACCAACAAATAATTCCACTTTTTCAGAATTTTAATCAAAATCAATCAAACCAACAACCTACTTTAACTTATAAACCTCAACCAAACAACCAGTTCAATCCACAAAATAAATCCCAAATAAAGACATATTTTAATTTTCATAAAAATCAGTCTCAAAAAAAAACTTTACAACCACCTTAATAGAAATATAAGCCAAACCGATGCCTACTCAAACAAAATTAGTTTGAAAACTTTCAAAATTTTAATACAAAAGATTATTATCATGATATGTTTGAAACCAATCAAAATTTTAAAGAACAAAATGATTGTTTGAATTTTGAAAATGGTAATGAGAATGATAAAAATGAACATGATATAAATTTTCAAGAAATTACATTTTTCAATCCTATAACATAGATAACAAAAGTACCAAACTTCCTTATGTTTATATTCCTTCACTTAATGCAAACATTCTTTTTGCCACAGAAAGTACGATAAATATAATAAAACCTTCTATAGCGCAAAATTACTTTTCCGATAAAATATTTAATTGTAAAACTAACGTTGTATCCTTTAATAAATCAACATCCCTTAATAAACAAACTAATATTCAATTACTATATGATTTCGGTATTTCAGAAAATATTCCTTGTTTACTTTATAATTTTTACTCATATTTTGACGGAATTTTAGGATTTACTTCGGTATAACGTTTACAACTTATATTAGACCCTAACAGCATAATTTTATATAATCAACGTTATTAAATTCCACTTTTAAAATGTACCCCAATTAATAAAAACATTATTTTTGAAACAATTATTCTAGCAAATACTACAAAAACATTTAAAATACCTACTAAATTGCCTGCCGGTGATTATTTAGTTAATCAAGTTAATCTGGATTTTGTAATATTGATGAAATTGTAAACTTTGTAAAAGATAATATAATTGAAATTCAATTAACAAACCCTACTGTTGAACCAATTCAAGTAAAAATTAATCCAGATAAACTAATGAATAAAAAAGTAAAAAGTTTGAAGAAATATATAAAAACTGAAGAAATTCACTTTCACAATGAAAATAATTTCAAAGTTGACCTGACAAAATTAAGAATTAGTCATTTAAATTTAGAAGAAAAACAAAAATTATTTAAATTTTTAGATTAAAATAGAAACGCTTTATTTAACCCAGATGGACCTTTAAATTTTACAATTTTTTATTCATCACAAAATAAGAATTTCAGACAAAAGTGCTGTTTATGCTAAAACTTATAGATTTCCTTTTAAGCACAAGGAAGAAGTAAGGCAACAAATTAATAACCTTCTAGATAAAAAATACGTGAATCATTTTCTCCTTAGTCTTCTCTATATGGATAGTCCCAAAAAAAAAACAGACATCTTTGGCATGCTTAAATGGCGTATGGTAATTGACTACAGAAAGTTAAATAGTAAAACAATTGACGACCGACATCCTCTTCCAAACATAACTGGCTTAGATTAGATAAAAGTAACTATGTTTTGACATTAGATTTGGCAAGCGGATTTCATCAAATCCGAATGAGTCCTAGCTCTATAAAAAAAACGCGTTTAGTTTTGAGGATAGACACTATAAATTCTTAAAAATGCCATTTGGGCTTAAAAACGCACCCGCTACGTTTCAGCGTATAATAAATCATGTTTTGAAAGAATATATTAATAAAATTTGTTTAGTCTATATGCACAATGTAATCATTTTCTCAACTAGTCTCCAGGAACATATGATAAATTTAGAACTAATATTAAAGCGATTTCTGAAAAAAAGGTTAAAAATGAACTAGACAAAAGTGAATTTTTACACAAAGAAATTTTGTTTTTAGGACATAAAGTAACAACTAAAGGTATTGAGCCTAACTCAAATAAAATTCGAACTATCCAAAATTTTCCATTTTCAAAACAAAAGACATTAAATCCTATCTCGGTTTGACGAGATACTATAAAAAATTTATACAAAATTTTGACAAAATTTCAAAACCTCTTACAAATTGTTCAAAGAAAGAATCAAAAATTGAACATACAAATGAATTTATTCAAGCCGTCAGTAAAATTAAAAAAATCTTTACTAATACTATACTCCAATATTCAGACTTTTCAAAAAAATTTATTCTTACTATTAATGCGTCCCAATTTGCTATAAGAGCAGTTTTAAGTCATATAAATGACAAAGGACACAATTTACCACCAATTAGTTTTATATCCCGTATCTTAAATCAATTAGAAATAAATTATATAACAACTGAAAAACAGCTATTAGGCATTGTTTGGTACTGCAAAATGTTCCAACCCTACCTATATGGAATAAAGTTGTTGTTGGTGTTAAAAACCGACCATAAACCTTTATCATGGCTATTTAATTTAAAAAATCAACAATCAAAACTTGTTTGATGGCGCTTGAAGATAGAAGAATTTGATTATAAAATTGAATATTTCTAAGGTAAATGTAATCAAGTGGCTGACGCTCTAAGCCGAATTAAAACCAAGAATGCCACATAAATGAAACGTTGAACAAATCAAAATCAAATGCAGTTACAATAAATTAAAGTATTCTATCAGTTAGTGAACTTGTTAATGAATTTAATCAACCTGGAATAACTACAATTCACTAAAATTCTGAAACACTTTTAGAACTGCCTATTTTAGATAAAGCTATTTACTCATTTCCTCGACAAATTTTTATAGAATGCATGGATCAAAATTCTTGTAAACAATAAAGATTTAATAAACAACTCAAACAAATTTAACAAAACTAATAGATTTTGATATTTGCAAAGAAAAATTAATTAATGTAACCAACTCTCGCCAGCAGAAGAAAATATTAAGGAAGTATCACGAAAGTTCAAATCATTCTAGAAAATCTAAAAGAAAATCAAAAACGATATTACTGGCCTAATATTCAAAAACATTTAAATAAATTTATTAATGAGTAGTTTTGTTTAAAAGAAAAAAAAGAAAGAAACCCAATTTCTAGACATACCGTACTTGACTATCCTTGTGCCGGAATAGGGCGTGAGCTACGAATGCACAGGGATTGTAATAATAATCCGAGTTACAGTAATTTTTTTTGTTTTTACTTGCCTCTTGCAGTAGCTGTACACTGTCAAGTCATCAACTCGTATTGTGTAACCAGGCCATAAGTCACGTTACTTTATCATACCGGGTGACACGCAACTATGTATTTAAACACTTTGCTACATCTGCCTCCATTTCATGTATGCGAACAACGTCAGCTTACGTGAAACAGGATTGAGAAACAACGGACGGATAGTAATGCTTTAGGTGTGATGCGTGGAACATTCCTCGTTCAATATCCGACCCCTGAATATCCAAGACAAAAGTCATAGTAGCAACAATCTTAGCAATAACGCATGGCCCTTCAAAAAGGGGTAAGAATTTTTTGGTTTTTTGGTGTAAGGCAGAAGAGACTGGATTTGCCTTAAAGAGGACTAGATCATTAACTACAAAGTTTTTATACAAAGTTACAAAACTTCAACGTGATTTTTTATTTCCGTGAAAAGCAAATTGTTCCGTGCGTAAAATAACTTGACATGCACATTCTTAGGCAAGTTTAACAAAGACCAAATGAGAGATCTAGGTGGCAGACCAAAGTGTAGTTCGACAGCACTGTAGTCTGTAGACTCATGCCCAGCTTTTTTGTTTGTACGCAGAACAGGATCGGAAAAGCCGGCCTAACTCACGCATAACTTGTTCAGGTGGGTTTCCTTGCGAGTGGCGTACAGCACTAAACACTAAACCATGCATGTTCTTGCAAAAAATTGCGCCAGCGTGTGGATGAGAACTGAGTGTCATGATCACTGAGTGTCCTTACTGAGGTGTCTACTTCATTAAAATACTTTTTGGCAAGCCTGTTGGTAATAACCTGCGTAGTGGCTTTTTTAAGTGGGTATAAATTGTCTAATTTAGTAAAAGTGTCGACAGCTACAAACAAGTATACCACTTCTCTTATTGAGCGTGGCAGAAGCTTATATAAATCTACTGCTACCAGGTCATTAGCAATTATAGGTTCAAATTGCGGTTTAAGAAGACAAGCTTGTTTTGCAATCTGGCAAACACGACACGTTTTGAGACAAACTTGTACCGTTTTAAACTTACCTGGCTACCAATGATCTCTTTGGATAATACACCAAGTTTTGTAGACTCCAAAATGTTCAAAATAAGCATGATAGAAGTTTATAAACTCTTTGGTGAGGTCCTTAGGTATGCAAAGCCAAAAAGGCGCATAGTCTGTATAACGCAAGTAAAGTAATTAATCATGTATTACGAAACGGTTCTGAGTGTCAATTCCGTCTCTTATGCGTAATAACCTCTCGTCAGAGAGTTGCTTTGAACTTAAACGGATTGTAAGTAACGCCGCACTAGTGTTTGTCATTGCTGCTGTTAATCTAAAGCAACGGTCTTATGGCGTTGGCAGTCTAGAAGGTGGGTTTCTGGAAAGTACATCGGGTACTAGATATTGCTTTGCAAATTGGTACTCTTGTAAGGCAAGAGCTCACCGGGCAATCCTAGAGGACAATAATCGGCAACTTTTCAAGTAAATAAGTGCCCGATGATTGGTATATATACTGAACTGTTTTCCTATCAGAAAAACTCTCCAGCGTTTAAAGGCGCAAACAATACTCAACAGTTCTTTTTTTCTGCAACCGCGTATCTACAATCCTTTTCTAACAACAATTTACTAAAATAACTTACAATTTGACGTTTACCATCGACCAGTTGTAGCAAAACTGCACCTACACCAACGTCGCTAGCGTCCGTTTGAACAATAAACGGTAGGTTTAGTCTACGGTGGTACAGAATGACTTTCTGTTCTAAAGCCGTTTTTTATGTTTTGAAAAACTTCCACCTGAGGTTGCCCCCAAGATCAATGACAACCTTTTCTGAGTAATTGTGTAAGCGGGGCTGTCATCGATGAAAAACCTTCAACAAAATTGCGATCAAAGTTTGCCAAACCTTAAAATGCTTGTAATTGGCAAATATTAGTTAGTGCAGAAAAGTCATGTAATGCTTGAACGCAATCTGGGTTAAGGAAACAGCCTTCAGATGAAAGAACGTACCCCGGAAAGTTTAAAATTTCACAAAAAAATTGACACTTGTCAAGTTTTAAGGAGAAACTGGCTTGTCGGAGCCTTGTTAATACAAGATCAATATGCTTTAAATGCTCTTCAAACGTAGAAGACGTTATTAAAAGAACGTCCACATAAGCATGAACAAACGATTCAAAACCTGAGCTTAGGACTTGGTCCATACACCTGGTAAAACTGGCAACAGCCGTTTTAAGGCCAAAAGGCAACACGTTAGACTCTCTTTTTTGATAGGCACTTGCCAGTAATAGCAGCAAAGGTCAAGTAACGACATATATCGTACCCCAACCAGGTTTTTCATAATGTCTTCAATAGGGCGTGGCAACACATTGTCAGACTCCGTAACCAAATTTAATCGTTTTGCGTCTAAACAAACACTTACCGTTCCGTCACGTTTAACGGTGGTTATTAACGGGCTTGAAAATGGAGTGTCTGACCTTTCTATAACTTTCCATTTTTCCATTTGCTTTATTTCTTTTAAAACCGCAGCTCGATGGGCTAAAGATATCGGATTTTGGAAAAATAACTCGTTTTGACAGGTTAAAAGATTACGAAATTCAGTCTGTTCTGTTTTATTTAGCGATAAAGAATTTATAAACGAAAATGTAAGTAGCTTTTTTAGACCAGTTTGGTTTAAAATTGCAATTATTCATATTAATAAGGTAATGATTTTATTTTATTTATTTATTTTATTTTATTTTACATACATGTTTCGATGAGTGAGATCATCATTTTCAATGTATTTATTGTATATTATATTTCAAACTGATTTATTATTATTTAAAAAATTGTTTTTTCCCGCTACCCTGATATATAAATTGCAAGTTGATAAATGCAATTGGAAGCAGTGTTTACAAAAAACATCAAATTATGGACAGTTAATAAGAGAAGGAGAAACCTGCTGAAATATTTCTGCAGACAGACAGGTGACTTTACTCCCACTATCTACTAAAGCGGGAAACTCAAAATGATTGATTTTTAAAATAATTACTGGTGTTTTTTGCATAGTAGTGTGAATAAAGTCACAATCGTCTTTAATAAGGTCTTTCATAGGATCTTGGTTAATATAAGGATTGGTCTTTTGAATTGTAACCACTTCTAGACCTATGAAGTGGCGTAGTAATAGTTTTCCGACTGTGCAATGTAAGCTTGTTCTTCTAAACCAAACTCTTCTTGAGTAAGGTCGAGTGATTCTAAACAACGTGGTTTTTGAGTTTCCAAAGTTAAATTTACGGTAGCAATGTTATTTGATCGGTTTGTTATGTTTCGAGTAGGTGAAACGTTTCAAAAATGTTGATTTATTGGTCGCGTTAGTGGTTGATATTTTTGTTGGTTATGGTGATTCCGGCCGTAATTATTATTTTGATTAGAATTATTGTAACTTTGATTTCGTCGCGCCCCATCATTTCGTGTAATATACTCTGCGGTTCTCAGGCGCGCTAGTACCTCGTTGATTGTATTTACCCCAATTAAACAAGTTGCTACACTAACCGGAAAATGTCTTGCAATTGTATTTATAAAGTAACTGTTATTAGATGGCGGTTCAACAAATTGCGCGCTGAATTAAAGTTTTAAAAAATACACCGTAAAGGTTTCAATTAAATTCAAGGAACATATATTTAAATGTAGCAAAGTCAGGACACATGCCAATCACCGCATTAAATCAGATTTTTGCTTCCCCACTAAATATAGTATGCCCCCATAGTGACCTAAGTTTAAACGGTATTTGATAAGTATTGACTGTATGTGCTATTTTTTGTAAAAACTACTAATTTTTAAATTTAAAGCATCGTGAGGCTGTCTAAACTGAATATTTTAATTACTCTGATTTGCATTATTATTATACACATTATTATACATATATGCAGATGAATTTACATTTTGAACATATGGATGAGTTAGTATCATGTGTTTATTAAATGACAAAACAAAATCCTCTGTACAAGGAATTATGATATTCTAAAAGTAATAATAATAATAATACTTTATTCTCGGTATATCTTACCATTTACATATACATTAAATATACATAAACAATAATGTTTTACAATACAAAAATAAAGAATACAAAAAATAACATACATAAAAGCGCATATATTAAACATTAGTCAGCATGACTTAGCTGACTTTTGAACGTAGATTTAGAGACACAAAATACATTAATATCAGTTGGTAAATTATTTGCAAATCTACACATTCTACCGAGTAGATTGTTGAGACCATAATTAATAGAATAGGTAGACTCGCGAAATAAAGAAGAAGAAGAATGTCTGCTATTTCTATTATTAGGTACATGGAATGGAAGAGTACTAAGTAGCTCCGGACAATCAATCTCAGACATAATTAAATTACGCAAGAACGACAAATCAGCTCTTTTGCGACAAATCTTTAATGGCGGTAGGTTGTACAATGAAGCAATGTAGCAGTAATCATAATATACAGATAATATGCCGGATTTACTACGGTAATGAATTTCATAAACAGGACTCCAAACTGACGGAGCATACTCTAAATGCGAACGCACCAAAGCACAATATAAAAGTTTTAGTGTACTGGCTGATAAATCCGCGGACATTCTATATACAAATCCTTACATTTTTATGGCACGATTGCACATGATGTTTATATCTTCAACAAATGTAAGCTTATGATCAAAAATAACGTCTAAATCTTTTATTTGTGTAACTTTGTTTAACACTTTACTGTCAATTATATAGTTAAAAAAAATTTAATAGTTCTATGGAAACTTATTGAAAAACATTTATCAATCATCAAACACCAAATATTTATAGAAGTCCAGTTGTAAAAAATGGCAGTCATTGAGAAATGATATTCTTCTATACATTTTTAAATCATACTGTGGGATATCATTAATGAAAAGCAAAAATAAAATTGGTCACAATAAGATCCTTGAGGAACACCAGATGAAACAAGAATAGGCTGTGTTTTTCAAAAAGCTGAATAACCAGGAAGTCACATTATGATAAAATCCCAGAGCACTGAGTTTGGCAATCAAAATATTATGGCTCACACAATCAAACGCCTTTGAAAAACTGGTGAAGATTGAGTCAACTTGTACTATAGATTCAAATGCATTTAAAATCATTTTTATAACAGAGTAAATTATGCTGTTCTTCTATTAAGATGCTTTTGCACATCCATTGCAACTGACCAGTTACAATTTTATCGAACAATTTATTTATAGCAGATTGAATGCAAATGCCTCTATAGTTAGTGATATTCTCTTTGGCTTCTGATTTAAACAAAGGCTAAAGCTTTGTTTCCATATTTGAAAAAAATTAATTTCATTCAATAAAGAATTGAAAAGTAAGTGCAATGACTTTGCAATAGAATAAATGCACTTTTTTAACAGTAAAGAAGGAATGCCGTTGGGTCCAACGTTTAACTTACATTTATGGTTTTCAATTCCCTTAAAAACATCACACAAACTAATAGAAAATTTTTAATGTATTACGTTATCATTAAAATTAAACAATGGAGTTGGATGAGTTTTGTTATCATAGACTCAAGAAAAAAAATCTGCAAAATTAGTTATAAAGTTGTTCCCATTATTACAAGTTTGATCTTTATAATGCATTGTGGCTGGAAAACCATTAGTTTTTTTGTTCTCATTAACAAATCTCCAAAAATGTTTTGGATTATTTTGAATTTTACTTTCAGTTTGTAAAATATATTGCTCGTATTTATGTGCACTGAAATTTTTGCACGTAGTACGATTAGATTGGAATTCATTATAGTCCGACAATAGTTTTGAAGATTTATAACGTTTGTGTACAGTTTTCTTGAGTTTAGTAAGAGATATCAATTTTTTGTTGAACCAAATAGGAAAATTGCTTTCACGCCACAGTTTTTTAGGGACAAAACAATCAATAACATAATCAATTACAGAGTAAAATACATCAAGACACATATCAATATCACAGTTATAAAATAGTGCAGTCTAATCAACATTCAACAAATAATTATTGATTGCGTTGTAGTCGGCAAGTTTAAAATCATTAAAAACATAATTACAATTTAAAATATCACAGGTAGTATCACATTTTATAGTTAACAAGTACGCAGTATGGTGTTGGCTTAAATTTAACAAAACATCTAGAGCTTCTATCACAAAAATATCACGATCGTTAGTAAAACATAAATCAAAAAACACACCCTCACTATTAGGAATAGAAATGCATTGTACGCAGTTTAAGAACCCAAATTAATTAGCTACTAAATAAAGCAGGGTAACTATAACCCAAGATGCTTCAGGTAGATTGTAATCGACCAATAAAACTAGTTTACTGTTTGGAAACTTGTCGGCAATAGATTCGACGAAATAACAATGGTCAAGATATTTGTCACTAGTTGAATTAGGTGGTAAATATACCGCACAAATTATATAAGACACAAAATTAAACTTAACAACTACAAACAAATGTTCAACACTAATAAACGTAGGGAAAATTAATACAGATTTGATAGCAATTAAAACACCACCTCCGCTTTGTTTAAGGCTTGTAAGGGCCGAGCGATAACACCTAAATAACTGATAGCTTAATTCAGAGTCACTGTTGTCTGGAGAAAGCCAGGTTTCAGTGATAACAATCACATCGTAGTCTGATACGGCTATAGCTAGCAAGAGTTTCTTGAGTTTAGTTTTTAAACCCTCGACGTTCTGGTAGTAGATGAAGAAGCCGTTATCATTCTTGAAGATGGGTCTAAGCTGTTGACAAGATTCAGGCTCCGAAAATCCATTGGAGATGAAGCAGGAACATTTTGTAAACGACCATAACTCACAAATTTTTTGACAGCAATGTTAGCTGGCCAAAAGTCTTTGCAAATAATAGCTCAAGCATGGTCGGCTGGAACCGAGACTTTAAAGCAACTGTAGATTTCAGATTGTACAGCTAGAAATACAGCGTTGATTGAAATATCGGGATATTTCAATTTAATGTAGTTAATAACATCGGATTTTTTAGTTCCGCGTTTAAGTTTTAAGACATGTATATATAAGTTTGGCATGTATGCCTGCAACTTATCGTGACTTCGGACCACAACCAAAAATTGTTGGGGTTTTAGGTTGAACTTTCTGTTTAGGTATTGTTGCAAAAGAAGAAGAATTATTAATTACAGAATGTAATTGCCTTTCAGAATAAGACCCATAATTTTGACAATTTTGATTTAAATTTGGCATTTTAGTTCGAGTATTTCAATCTTTTGCATGGCAATGATCACTAACCAGTTTATCAAAATTTTTATTAGTAGACATTTGTTTTTTATAGCGCCTGTATGCAAGCATGGCCCAAAGTCAACACTAGATTTAATTGATTTAACTGTACTCACTCTGTGTTGTACTCATAGTTCACTTACAGCTTTGATATTGATTCTTTAATTAAATTATTTGCCAAGTACTTGTTCCGGATTGTTGGAATTTCATTTTCCATAGCAACTGCATCTTGCAGTTGTTGTTCAGCATCTAATTCCTCCAGTTTATACCTAATAAGTTTTTTTGCATTGGTATAGAATTTATTTGCTGCACGTGTTCCATGGAAAAATTCCGAGTGATTGGTCTGTTTCTTGCCGGGGAATGCTGGGTTTTTCCCATATTATTTTAATAAAATTCTTGTTAATTGTAAATATATTTAACAAGCCCTTTAGTTGGGTCTGCAAGATGTGCCGGAATAAAAGGTGAGCTGAGGATGCACAGCGATTGTAATAAAATAATTAACAGCTTTATCAGTAATTAATCTTTTAATTACTCCAACGTTGATTAATCTACAAACTAAATGAACAAAATTACATATAAAAACTTAAGATAGTAAAATAAAAATGAAAATACACAAAAATTAATATTTAATGCAAAGAAAATTAATTAGTAGAAACCCACATCTTGAGGCACTTACCTAAATGCAGGCTTCTGTACAGTCAAATAGACTGGTTGAATTAAGCTAGGACGCAATTACGTTTGAAAACTATTCACGTAAGGTAAATCGTGGGTTTAATATTGTTTGATGGCCGCACGAGAAAAGACCCTCTTCAGGATGATCCCGCGGATATCCAACCAGAGTCGGTGCGTTTTGAAGGGGTGTGCGCAACTTGCACGCAAACTAAGCCACGTTACTTTATCATTCCGGGTGACGCGCAACTATGTATTATAACGCTTCGCTAAATCCTGTAGAGCAATACTCTTTTGATCATATTTATATAGACACAATCACTCTTGACAGTATCATTTATTTTACAATAATTGATTTATTTTCACGTTATGAACAAGCCATGACAATGGAAAGTAAAATACCCGGTTGACATTAAACACTTTTTTGCTCAACATAATATACCTAAATCTATTACGAGCGGTTCAGAATTTAATAACAAATTAATTCGAGATTTTAGTAACAAATTAAATATTAATTGGCACTTTGCTACAAGACCTCAAGGAAGAGCGCTCATTGAGAGATTTTACTCTACTTTACTAGAAAACATCCGAATTCTCAAAGCAAAAAATTTAAATTTAAAAACAAAAGAACTAATTCTTAAAAGTTTAATTTATTATTATAACACAAACCAGTCCAGTGTAAAACAAAAACCTTTTGTAATCACTTATGGATATGAAAGTGACATAATATCAAGATGAAAAAAATAAAATTGATCAACTTATAAATCAAACTTGCAATATTCAAAGTGAAACCTTAAAAAATACCATTCCTAACAAAAAATGTGTACCAATTCTGGTTAACAAAAAAACTACCTATATTATATAACTCACAAAAAAAAACAAAACCCCAGTATCAACCAATAAATGTGACTAAACAAAAAAATAAATTTGTAATTTTTGAAGGTAAAAAATACTATAAACAACAACATAAAGTAAGAAAAAAATTTATTCTAGATAGTTAGTTAGTTTAGATTTTTGTCGTATCAGCCTAAGAAGACTGTTAACGCCGATTCTTTCTCTAACTATAAAAAGTGTAAAATAATATGCTGTAAAATGTTATATTAAAAAATAAAATTAAATAAATAAATAAACAACAAAGATAAAATAATCATTCACAAACTTTAAAGACTAGCAAAAATGACTAGATAACTCCAGGGTGTAAAAGGTTCTAAACACTGCTGGATTTTACGATACACAAACATTAATCACAATAAATTAACAATTATATTCATATACTCAATTTGCTCCGTCAAATTAATTCGAGCAAACGATCGACTTCAACAATCTGATCGACAAACTGGGTGATAATTCAGACGTAACTCTTTGTTTCAAAAACTGCCGACAATCCAATAAGATATGACGAACAGTTAATGGAACATTACAAGTATCACAAACTGGCGGCACCTCAGATGCCAACAAATGCCTGTAAGTTCATCGACAGTTACCGATGCGAAGTCCAAATGACAAACGGTGTATTGAATAGCAAACTACTCCGTCTGCCAGCTAGACAACATCAATTGTTGTAAAAAATTACAAACATCCCTAACACAAGCTTTGTCTGTAACATTATCAGCGATAGTTGTAGCCAATTTGGCAAGCGCATCAACTTTTTCATTGCCACTGATACCTGGGAATCCAAACAAAGTAAACAGTGACATTTAATTCAGACACCTGAAGCAAAATCGAGTGAATTTGCTTCAGCAAATAATAATCAGGATATTGATAATAGTTTTTAATGCACTCAACGAGTCTGTACATATAACATAAAATGTACCTGCACTTAGTTGAATATAAAAAAAGAGCCTTGTACATAGCATACAGTTCTGCAGTATAAACACTGCTAACACTTGGCAAGCCAAATGTAAACTGCAACTCATCAACCAGAAAAGCACAACCCACACAGTCATTACTTTTTGAGCCATCGGTATAAATCCTACGTGCCTTGCTTGAATTTTTGCAAATTCAGTTTGGTATTCAACTAGTAAAGTTGAAGCTTTGCTCATTCTTAATAATGCAGTATTTAACCTTGGACGTTGAAAAGTAAAAAAAGATCCTTAAATTTATTTATATCAAATGAACATAATTTTGCTTTGGGTTATAAATAAATCCCAGATGTCGTCCTGGATTTAATTAATTAATAACACCCATTCCAGCCAAATTGTATAAATGGGGCCAGCCCAGTTGCCTACCTTCCGAATAATTAATCCGGTTAATTATTAAGTTTATTTTAAAAAGAAAAATTATATTTATTACAAAAATCATAATAACTTGTTTGTTGACTTTTATACATCAATTGTAAAACAGTCTGTATACAAATGTTGCAAAAACTATTGTGATTAAAAGCAGATGACATATTTATTAAATTTAAAAAAAAAATAAATAAACGCGAATAAAACATATTATATCTTTGATATAAAAAATAAACAATTGTTTAAATATTTTTTTATAAACTATAAGTATGAAATGTTGATAAAAACACTGAAATAGAACTTTTTACAAGTGCTTACTTTACTCCATTTCCTTTTATTAGTTTACATTATTTTTGTGATAAATGCCTTTAAAATATCCAACTCAATAAGAACTTAATCATTTAAATTTACAAACAAATATTTAGATTTTTGTTCACTTAGAATTGAACTTTGGACCACTGCGAGACGTGACTAGGTATGTATGTATGTATATACATAATAGCATTGTTATTTTTTGTGTAAAAATTTGTTTGTGATTGTTATTATTATTAATTTTTGACAGTATAAATATTAGCATATTCATTTTACTTTATTTTTTTTTTTAAATTTATTTTAGCAACTCTAATATTTGTCATCTATTATCATTAAAGTTATTAAAAATAAAACTCTAAATTTTTAAAAAATAGCAAATATACATTAATATTATTTGCAACTAATATAATTTTGTTTTCTAGATTCTATTTAAGCAAAATTATTCAAGTAACAACAAAGCACTGATTTCTAAACTATTTGTAATAAATTAATTAATTAAAATTCACCAAACTAAACAAACCATTGATAATAAAATCAAAATAATATTTAAAAAATATTGTTTATCAGAGAAATATTTTAACCTTTGGTTAAATGGAACATGTTTAATCAAAAAATTAATATTAAAATTCATTTGTATAAATACTAAATTAATATTTTTAAAAATTTTAAATTGATATTTTAGCAAAATTAAAATATAAGCCGTAATTGATTACATTAATACTAATATAATATATTTAACGACATTTACTTACGTTAATCATTTACATAAAACACTTGGTATAAATAGCGATCACATTTTTTTCATTTCAACTATAAACCAAAAATGAAGTTGTTTTTACTTTGCCTTACTTTAACATGCATGTTTAATGCATCACTGCAATACGATGAAGATTTGGAAAGTCTGGTTTGTAGTATTTATTATATCATCCAACATTGTTTTAATCATCAAGTAAAAAGTACTAAGTTATGCAAACGTTCTGTAGTGGTTATTAATAATGATGATCAAAGTGTATCGTGCTACATACGTAAATTAACGCTTATTCTATTTTGTTGGATGAAAAGAACACCAACAGAACGTAAACTAAAACAGTGCAAATGGATTTGGGATGATTGTTTGGAGGTGTTTATAAAATTACGTAAGCTAAAAAATCAATTTGATTATTTTTTGGATAATTTAAATGCGTTTGGAAAATTGAAATCAAAACAAAATATTAAAAAATTGCAATATATTTTATAAAATTTTGATTTATTTTGTCAAAACAAATTTGTATCATTCAAGTTAATTGTTCCAATGGATGTGTTTAATTTTACTGTCAAAAAATTATTAATATTTTCTGTTTAGATATTAGAATTGTGTTTTTTGTTATTGGAGTTACTACTCCAATTTTGATATTATATTTTAATAATACACTTACATTAAGTGTGTAATTAAAAATGTGCAATCAGTATATTATACTGTGTGCTATATACAAGATGTTTCAACATTATATTTTTATGTAAAAATTTTTTGACTGCATATATTAGTAAAATGATAAATGATAATATTTTTTTAAATATTTTAGCAAATATGTTAAATGTTACTAATTGTTTTCTAAACTTCAGTTTTTGCACTTTGCGTATTTGTATTGGTTCTGTTGATTTTTTTTTAAACAAACCAATTTTTATCTGACTTTGGCTTTATTGCAGTTTGCCTTGCAAATTCATATTAGCTATTTATTTATACAAGTAAATCTCAATACCTTTATTGATTTAAAGTTATTGCAGATAACTTAATTATTCAAAGAATAAGGTCAAACAATATAAAAATCTGCTTCAAGTTTTTTTTTTTCTTTAAATATTTTAACAAATCAATTTATTTTTTTTTAATTTTAGCAAATGCAATATTTTTGAAACATCTTGTACGTATAAAAATTGTCATAGGTATTTTTATGTCAATATTAACTTTATAAACTGATCTGCTACACTTATCAATTATATTAATTGTATTTTTTTGTGACTTGTTTTCATGCACATGCATTTTGTAATTATATTACTGTATAAAATAAATGAATTATTTTGATTATTATTTAATCTTTTATTTTTTATTTTACGACGTACGTTTGTGATATTACCTAAATTATATATTTATTCCTTTTAGGTCAAATCTATTATATGCATAAATTAATAAGTGATATTGCTAGTGGTTTTAAATGAATTAATTGAATAAATACGCAGATTGCGTATAGTTCAAATATTACTTTATTACTAACTAAAATTACATACACTTAAAATGTAAACTATGTTTAACATGTAAATTTATGAGTAAACAAAACAAACAATTTTTTAATAATAATTTTTTTTTTTTATTTAAAATTGCATAAAAATAATTTTAACGAATTAAAACAGTAATTACAACTAAAAAAAAGTCCAAATATTTTTAACCCAAATGGATAAAGCACGAGGTAGAAAACTATAAAACTTACTACACCCACACTAACAATCAAAAAAGTGGCTACGCAATTTTTTCTGCACCTACCAAACTCCTCCTTTCCTACAATGCACGTTGATAAAGTGCATCATAGTACTGTCACGACCTTAACACAATAATGCAAATAGATAAAGCTACAAAGCCAGAAAAACGAAACCGCCGAGATCAACCGCGTTGTAGCTTATAACCAAAAGGGTAGCATCAATATCTTTCTACTTCATCGGTAAACTTCACAAGATTTTTTACTACTTCTTTAGCAAGCTTGAGTAATAATTTGTTCAATACTAAGTTTCCTATAGTGCTTATAAGAGTACAAAGCTTAAAAAGCAAAACACAACAATTTGACTAAAAATTCCAGCAAGAACC
This sequence comes from Tachinus rufipes, assembly GCA_963932245.1. Taxonomy (NCBI): domain Eukaryota; kingdom Metazoa; phylum Arthropoda; class Insecta; order Coleoptera; family Staphylinidae; genus Tachinus; species Tachinus rufipes. Next base: position 16,417,778 of record OZ010748.1, on the reverse strand, counting down.
TATACGCTGTTACTTCCACACTAAGAACTGGTTACTAAGACAATAAGCCTATCTTTTGGTAGTAGCTTTGGTAAGAGTGACCCAGCACTTTAAAAACCAATGCTTTTTAAAACAAATATTAGCAAACGTGTGCCTAACAAGGTTAAAACAAATATTGCTAGAGCTAACTACAATGCAAAACTAACAGAGACTTGCACACATTTATACTAGTCTCAACAAGCCAACATAAGCGCAGAGAGATAAATGCACATATCCCAAATAATCATTATCATTATAGATAGAAAATCATGCCAACATTAGTCAACTTAGGAGAGCTGTCCCTATCTTTTAAAAAGTAAAGTTGGCAAGTACCAAGTCACTTATGTACCTTATACTTAATCCCGCGGTTTTACTATAAACAAACACTAAAACACAATTGCTATAAGCATTAAAAATCAAAACTATTCTGTCACCCATAGGCAAATAAAAACTAAGATTTGTTTTTTCTCAATTACCTTTAGCTGACAAATAATTAGACTTTTCTGAGTACAGCTCAAGGATTTTAGCTGATGATGCATAAGATCAAATTAGTCAGCGAGAAGTACGGAATAGATCTCAATCTCAAAAAGACAAAATATATGTTTGTCAGTAAAGATAATCCATCACAGCGGATAATACTTTTCAACAACAAAACCATAGACCAAATGGACAAATACACATATCTAGGCACATGCATGAATAAACTCTAGGATCATTCAATAGAAATCAAATGCAAGATAGAAAAAGCGAGAACAACATTTATGCAGATGAAAAAAGTTTTCAACAGCCTAGACTTAAGCATGCAAATTAAGATCAAAATGTTGCACTGCTACGTTTATTCAACACTAATGTACGGAGTCAATTCTTAGACCCTATTAAAAGATACAAAAAAAAAATAAACTGGAGGCCTTCGAACTATGGACATATTGTCGTATCCTGAATATCTCATAAAAAGAGCACATTAGTAATAAGGAGGTTCTGCAGATAATAAGCAAAAAACAGGAAGTATTGAAAGCTGTAAAGGTTAGGAAATTGGAATATCTCGGTTACGTAATGAGGCATAGTAATAGATACAGAATACTCCAACTGATTTTGGAAAGAAATGTAATGAGAAAAAATGCCCGGGAAGTTGCCAAATTTTATGGCGCCAAGAAAAAGAACAAGATTTTTCTTGCCAATACGTTTACTAACTCTAACTAGCATGCTGACATATCTCACATTTATTAATAAACAGTTGTCTTGTTTTTAAATTTGGAGCATACTGTGTTCTTTTAATTCTTTTATAAGTTTCGTTAATTTCGAGATGATTTGTTTTTGAAATGTGAAAACATTCTATTGGTTAATACATTTTATTTTTTGGTATGTCAATAAGTTTAAGTTTGAAGCATACAAACTTACAAGAGTTTGACTCAAAATTATGCTGTAAATTTTTCAGAAACGTTTGGCTGTTTAAAATATAAATTATATGGGGTATTTGAAACAGTATAACTTTGTACAAAGGATATAAAGTCATTTTCAAAATATTTTATTAATATTTGAAAATAAAACCGTTGGTTGTGGTCATACATGTGTGTCACTATTGAGTTTGGCTAGAGAACGTTGTACTAACTCTATAACTATTTGATTATTTGATGCGTTTAGAGAAGAATCAGTAATTGAAATTTGCAAACCTACATATATTATTTTCATTTGAATGCTGGGTTTTATCATTGCCGTTGTCAATAAGGGACGAAGTATCTATATCTAGATGAATTATTACCAACTCAAATTTTACGAGTATAGTTTTGTTTATATAAATTTTCATGCAAAAAAGAGCATTTGCATTTCTATTTTTTATACCTTTTTTATAGAATATTTGATAGTCAAACTCCTCTAATTGTAATTGCCAACAGATTTTGAATTTAGCTTTTTTAGAGACATTAACCATTGTAGTGGTTTATGGTTAGTTATTATTGTACCATAAATGTATGGTTAAAAGTATTTACATGTACAAACTAATTCTAAGAGTTTTTTTCAATAGTGCTCTAATTTATATCTTATTTGTTTAAAATTTTGAATGCAAAAGCAACTGCCAAATATTTGCCAATTGGACCTTGCAAAAATATGAAACCAATAGCAAAGTTACTTGCATCGGTGGTGACATGTAAACTTTTGTAAAGTCAAGGTATTGCAAAATTAGTTTGTTTATTAGAATATTCTTACTATTGTCAAAACACTCTAAGAATTTGGAGCTATAAACAATTTTAGCATTTTTTTTTAAGTTTTGTTATTTTGGCGAGGTTTTGTATAAATCGTCTATGGCAGCCCAAGAGTCCTAAAAATGATTTTATTTCTATGGTAGATTTTGGTACTGGAAACTTTTTAATTTCTCTGATTTTATTTGGATCAGGCATAATACCTTGGGGTGTAATTACATAACCTAAATAAAACACCGATTTTTTTGTAAAATTACGTTTTATTAATTTAGATTTTAAAATTAGATTTTCTTAGTCTTTGGAATATAGATTTTAAATTTTGTATGTGCTCTTAAAGAGACACAATTATATCATCAAGATATACTAAGCATATTTTATTATTTAACTCTTTTAAGATGTGATCCATGACTCGTTAGAATGTGTTCGGGGCGTCAAGCCAAAAGGTATTCTTAAAAATTTATACTAACTATTTTTTGTGTTTTTTCTATATCTTGTGTGTCAATTTTAATTTGGCAAAATTCACTAGCAAGACCAAAAACTTAAAAGTATTGACACCGTCTTAATTTATTCAAAAGGTTTGAAATATTTGGAATAAAATATTTGTCACTTATAGTAATTTGCCATTTTTGGCAGTCTTTTTTGGAACGATCCAATTGGGTGACGACCATGGAGAGTTTTGTACTTCTTGTTTATGTATATGAGAGAATAAATAAAGAGAGAGAGAGAGAGAGAGAGAGAGAGAGAGAGAGGAGAGAGAGAGAGTAGTGAAAAGTCAACATTTACCAAATAACATTAAAAGTTAACAAAAAAGTAAAATAATATTTAATAGTGTATATTTAATTGAGAAAATCAAAAAAGAAGATTCAGGGGAAAAAAACGGTGTTCAGCAGAACGGCAAAGTAGGAAAAAAATCCTAATTAAAAATTTATGAAGCAACCTAACTTCCAAGCATATCGTATGTTAACCAGTTATAAGAAACGGAAAAAAAAATCTATATTGAACAAGAATATTTAGACATACAATACAAAAGAGCGCTTGGTAGCCGAGTGAATAGAGACGTGGATTGTAAAAATTGGCGGTTTGAGGCTTGAGTAGAGAAAAATGTTTTTAATAAATTAAAAATAAATTTAAACAAAATCCAATAAGGCCGTCAGACAACAAAACAGTATTCAACAGGGGGAATAAAATAAAAAGAACACCCAAACAAGATTAAAAAAAGACAAAGAGAAACAATACATACCAAAAAAGCAAGCGAAAGTAGAATAAATAACAAAATAGCAAAAACTATCTTAAAACAATTACAAATAATAAATGAAACTGATATTCTCAAAGAATTAGACAAAATGGGAAAATAAAATAAAAAATTAAACAATTAGAAAAACAAGAAAGAAATGAACAAAAAAAAGAATATAAGTATTTAGTGATTGAATGAAGGTACAATGGAAGGAAAGACGTTAAAAAATAAAGTAGTAAACTGGACTAAAACTAAATTAAAAAAAAGGTGTAAATGTGAAAAAAGCATATAAAATAAAAAACAAAAGTAAACTAGAAAGTATTTTAGTTAGAGTTGGAAAGAAAACAAAAAAATATGATAAAAAAAGCGTATTAAAGAAAGCGATATATTTATTGATAATGGCCTAACAAGATAAGAAAGAAAAATTCAAAGAGAATTAAGAAATATGGCAAAAGAAGATTAAACAAAAGGCAAGACCGCAAACGTGGGATATATAAAGATTGTGGTAAATGGAGAGAAACGCTGTTACAACAAAAGAAACGGCAGAATAAATGTATCAAAAAACTAGTAACAGGGGAGGGAAATAAAAACAAACAACAAAGAATTAAACCAAACTTTGTTAATGAGAAAAGTTGGAACAAATAATAAATACCAGCAATAAAATAAATATAGTATTTTGGAATGTAGCAGGATTAAACAACAAAGATAAATATTTTTGGAATTTAAAATTGGAAATAGAGGAGTTAGTGCAACAAAATTTTATACTGAATAGAACAAATAACAATATAATTACAGTGTGCAGAAGAAGGTTAAAAAAAATTAGAACAACAAAACTAGAAAACTCAATACAAGAAACAGAAGAAGAAAATCTGATAGTAGGAAGAGATTTTACTGCTAAGACCGGAATTAAAGGAGAAAGAATGAAAAACAAACAGAAAAGCAAAAGAATCAAAAGATAAACTAAATAATAAAAAAAGAAAAAAAAATTATGGAAATGATTGAAGAGAATAGCTGGGACATATTAAACGGAGATATGAAAGAAGATGAAAAAGAAAAACATACCTACACATGGGCAAAAGGGCAATCGGTATTTAATTACGTAATTATTAATAAAGAAGCGTATCATAAAATAGACAAATTTAAGATTGGAGAAAGAATATAGTCAGATCATCAGCCAATAGAAGTATAAATAGAAAACCAAAAAAAAAAAAATAGTAATAAAAACAGTGTGTTGTATCGCAAAAAAAACATTTATACAAACAGAAAAAACATTTGGAAAATGCAAATAGTGGAACACAAAATGCACACAGAAAAAAATAGAAACTAAAAATGTACTACGATATTGGAAAAATGATAAAGCAACTAAACAACAATATCAGAAAAATGGAAAAAAGTTAAGACAATGTATAAAAAAGGAATTAGAGATAAAAGAAATACGTTCTGAGAAAGAAGCATAAAAATACATACAACAAAAAAAGAAAACAAACAAAAAAGAGAAAACAAACAAATTTTAATGGAAAACTGGAGAATATACTTTTTTAAATTGTATGAAAGATTAAACAAAAAAACCGAAAGACAACCAATGAAAACACAACAACGAAACAAGAAGTAGATGAAATAACAAAAGAAATAATATAGAAGCAAATAAAAAGAAAAAAGAAAAAAATTGTATGCATTATTCTTAGACCTAAAAGCGGAATTTGACAGTATGAGTAGAGAGAAATTAAGAATATATTTGAGAAAAATAGGAATAAATGAGCATCTAGTAAAAATAATAAAAAAAGTATACGTGGAAACAGTTAACAGGGGCTGTATGAATGATAATGGTAATGGTAAATGAGTGATAAATTTTAGAATAAAAATGGTGTGAGACTAAGATCCCCACTCAGCCCTAGTTTGTTTGCGGCATATATTGCAGATGTAGAAGAGATGCCATGTAGGGCGCAGACGGGTGGGGTGGTGGTAGGCAGAGAAAAAGCGTGGTCGCTGGCTTATGCAGACATGGTGATTGTAGCAAAGGAAACAAATAATATGCACAAAATGCTTAGATGTTTGGATAAATATTTAAAAAAAAGAGTTAGAAGTAAACGTCAATAAAACTAAAATTATGATTTTTAGAAAAGAGCAAGGAAGACGCAGAGTAGAAAACTAGATATGGAATAGAACAAAATTGAAGAAATAAATTTATTTTTTGTACGCTCAATAATAAAAAAAACACATACAAAATATAACAAGACAGGCTAATAAAGAGGTAGAACAAGTATATATAATTGGTGAAAAAAACAAATGTATGAAAATAAAAAGTATAATGTTTGAAAGTTTAGTAAAAAGTATGTTAATGTACAAAGTAGAAATTTGGGGGTGGAAAGAGCAGAAAAAATTAGAAGCTAATAAAAAAATACTGGAGATGGGTATTAGGAGTAAACAAAAAGACCTCAGCATAAATTGTAATAGAAAAAGTTAAAATAGACAAATTAAGAGTAAAAACAGAAAAGCGTGCAATGAGCTATGAAGAAAGAGTAAGAGAAAAAAATAAATGTAAAATATTACAAAAGTGCCTAAAGGATAAAAAAAAAATAATGCAAAAAAATGAAAACGTGCATAGAAAAATATTTTAACAGAAATGAATATGCTAGTGAGGAAGTAGAATGATTGAGAGTAGGTAGAAGAAAATTATGATGAGAGATAGAGATATACAAGTGCAAGACCGAAAAACACGAATAAATGAATCTAGGTACAATTTAAATTATGTACATATTATTACGGATGCACTACCAAAGTACCTAAAAAATGATGATGATGATGAGGAAAAAATGTGCAAATTTTAGATAGACAAAAAAAGAAAATGTGTAAGATGTATAGAGAAGCAAGAAAAACCATAGAACACATGCTAAAATGCAATAAGATAATAGAAAAACTAATGAGGAGAAATGAGGTACTGAAAGAAGATAGAGAAAGAATAAAATGGATGATGGCGGTAACAAAAAAAAAACAATTTGAAACGGAACTAATAAATAATTAATTAAAAACAGGGTATAAGGTAATTAAGATTATATGTTATATTAGAAGTGAATTAAGTATATATGGTTAATGTTATGTTAAGTTGAAAGGCAAGAAAGGTAGGTTTTTGTGTAGATAGTTGAATCATCAATTCTTTATATTTGATGTCTAATTTGAGTAGTCATATTTAAATCAAGAAAATTATCAACATCAAAATTATTCACTTTGTTGCGTTGTTCATAAGTATTAGAAGTGTAATTCAAAACAGTGAAATTTTATCAAAACTTTTTTTTGCTGCTCCGTTTTGTGCTAAGGTTATACATTCTAGTATTAGAATTAAACTGTTACCTTAATGAAGTACGATTATTGCTCTATTTTTAATTTCTGTATGTTCTTAAATAAACTGCTCAGTAAAAGGTTTTACATAGAAAACAACGGATTTATTTGGCAAATGTTTTATTTTTAAGAGTAACGTTACGTGCTGAGTAACTAATTTGAAGTTTTGAGCAAAATTTTGAATAAAAACGGATTTTAAACCGTTCTAAGTCTGTACTTATTGAATATTGATTGCGACCTTTGCAGGATCTGTAAATTTATTACATATAGTGTTAAAAATATATGTACTACATATAAATCAAATCCACGCTAGACTAAAAATTAACAAATACACGCGTTGTTCACGTGCATGGCTAAATAAATAAAATCTCTCTTAATGGGGTCTGGATTGAGCAGCCAAGCCCTATGCTGACGACTAATTGCATGCAGGCTTGCGTGTGTTTACGTGCTTATCACTCGGTTTTTTTACATACTTTTAGTCCAGCGTGAATTTGAATTTGGTATAGCAGAACTATTAGCATTTGTTTTAGTTAAAAAAACATTTATTAAACTTTCAGAACTAGTACTAAAATTGTATAAATCATTAGAATTACCATTGAAGCTCGGTATGCAAGATAAATATTCAGGTTTAAATTCTTCCATTTTACTGATATTAATTTTGGAATTATTAATTTCAAATATATTTAATAGATTTTTAGTATTAATATTTAAATCTGAATATTGAGGCGTTAATAATGATATATTATCTAAGATTTTAATTATTAAATTAGTTTGTAAATTGATACTATCTTTTAACATTTATTTGTTGCACTTATTTATAAACCATGTAATTTGTCAAAACAAAATCAACTTACGCAAGTATACTTTGGGTTTCAATATCTAGGCATGCACGTGTTTTTTGGGCCTCAATGTAGCGACCGGAAAAATGAAGTTTCTAGACATGATAGTGAATATCGACGTAGAACAGTCCTCAACAGATGTAGATCTCACGACGTTGGTCAGTTTGATTGACTACGACACGGCGTCTTCCAATATTTCTTGTTGAAGCTTTCTCTTTTTTATGCATTCTGGTTAGCACTTTGATGTTAGTGATCTTATCTGTCCAGAAGTACGCCACATCCTGCGGTAGCACCACATTTCAAATGCTTGAATTTTGTCTATGTGGTTTTTTTTGAGAGTCCATGTTTTACCTCCATACATCAGTGTGGAAAATACATAGCACCGCAGCATCCTCATCTTAAGTTCTATATTAATGTCCCTACTAGTGAATAGCTTTTTAATTTTTATATATGTTAACCTGGCAATTTCAATTCGTGTTCGTATTTCTTTTATTTGATCACCCAATTTTTCTATCTATGTTCCTAAGTATATATAGGTCTGTATATTTTTTACAACGGTGTTCCCTATTTTCAGATTTATATGATTACAATTATGTGAAGACTTTGTAATTATTATTAGTTTAGTTTTATTAAGATTTAGATGATGTTGGATGTCATTAAAATTGCTTGTGAGCAGGACGGTGTCATCGGCATATCTCATGTTATTGACCACTTCTCCATTTATAAACATACTTGCTGTTTCTTCCTCTAAGGTTTCGGTAAAAATTTCTTTACTATAAAGGTTGAATAGTAGTGGCAATAGAATGCACCCTTGTCTTACGCCACAACAGATCTCCATTTTCTCTGTGTATTGGTTATCAACATTAGCACTAGTCATTTGGCCCTAATACAGATTGATGATTATTCTAGCGTCATCTAAGTCAATGTCTTTACTGATGAGTAGTTGATGTAACTTATCATGTTTCACTTTATCAAAAGTTCTCTCAAAATTGATGTAACACGCATATACCTTCTTATTCATATCTAAACAACGTTGGAAAAGAACGTTAACGCCTAGTTCTTTTGCGAAACCCAAATTGTGTATTGCTTATGCATTCTTCAAGTTTCTCTATATATTCTTTTGTAAATAATTTTTAGGAACAACTTTAAGGTGTGACTCATAAGCGCAATGGTTCGGTAATCTGAGCATTCTCTTGGATTTGGTTTCTTGAGTATAAGAACAAAGGTAGACGTTATTGAAAAGGTTTTGGAGGATATTGATAACGTCTTTATCAAAAAGTTCTATAGGTATTTGATCTGAACCAACAGCTTTCCCGGGTTTTATAGTTTTTAATGCATGTTCTATTTCTGGTCTTAATATTTTTAGACTTACGTTGTCTGAATATAAAGCGGAGGTCGTTCGTCATCAAAGTGTTGCGACAGATATGCTTTCCACATCCTTAGTTTGTCCCTCACGTCGGTTATTATATTGATCATTAAGATAATTATATTTAAATTTATTATTATTAATTTTATAAATATATATAAAAAACTTCTATTTGTGTCCGCTATCAAGTGATTAGACATTACCTCATGCTTTTTTAACATAAAAACGCTTGCAGAAAAAATCTAAATTTTTAAAGACAAACACTTGTACAAATGAGTAGGCACTCCAGTTTAAACTGCTCGATAATAATCATGAGTTGAAGTGTCCTACCTACTTACCTAAATGTTGATCATTAGTAATTAGTATCATTATTGCCTTCTCACACATAGTAACTTTTAACGTTTACTGTGAGGAGTAACTTCTAATCTCTTGATAACAATTATTTGTCATCATCCGTCCGTAATCATGCTCTTTGAAGCCTTACCTATCCACTAAGTGTCCGTAATTAAGTAATTGTATGTCATCAACAGACTGGATGTCATTATTACCTCCTATGATATAAAGATTTTTATAGTCTTAACTTAAGAAATAAGTAAGTGAGCAAAAATCCAGCTCAAAGCATACATCCGTACTCATGTTTTGGACTAAACTATCAACTTGCCCAAATGTCTGTTATTAAGAAATTGGATACCACCATCACCTTCTGTAACAATAAAACTTTTAACGTTAACAAAAAAAAAACTTCAAATTTCCTTATAATATATACTTGAGAAGAAAGTTGGAGGTTAAACCATTTGTCCATACTAATGTTCTGGAGTGACCCACGTATTTGTCCAAATGTCCGTCATCAAAAGATTAGATGTCACCACTATTTTCTTAAATGTAAATATTTTTAGTGCTTGCAAAGAAAAGATTTTTTGATAATTAATTGAGCGGTAGTTGCTTACAAAAAAAAGAAACTTCCAAATTTTTAATAACTAATACTTAGGCAAGTGGACGGAAATCATACGTTTGTACTCATGTGTAAATTGACCCACTCACCGTCCAAGTGTATGTCATCAAAGGGTTGAATGTCACTATCACCTTCTTTTACATTCAGATTTCAGATTTGCAAAAAAAAACTTTCAATTTCTTGATAGTTAATATCAAGATGGTTGCGACGGTTACTATGTGGAACTTCATATTTAATAAAACAACTACTACAACATAGTAGTTGTTTTATTTACTTATTTGATAGTAAATACTTGGGCAGGTGGGCGTAAACTTTATTAAATTAAACCATTCGTTTGTTCTTATGTGTACTGAAGTAATTCGTTTAAGAGTTTATTATGAGATTAGAAAAAAAAAACTTTCTGCATACGTTAAAAGTCTTGAGTCAAAAGTGGTGATAGTTACATCCAATTCCTCCATCATATTTTTTTTAAAATTAACTAACAACAATTCCAATGACAACAGTCTTAATATAACCGGAAAACTCTTTTGTAGTAAATGAGAAGTTGGATTGCAATTTGGATATCAAGTTTGGATTACCTGGTCTAGACAGTGCCGATCCCGTCCCAATTACTCAACGAGTTTCAAGCGGTGGCCCAAAATGTTTTTTTTTTTACAGTGGAAAAAATTAAGTAGAAGATATTTATAAAAATCTGGTCACCCTGCTCAAGTCGGTATTGTTTATTTAGTCGTTTTGCATCAGCGTAAATCAAACCTGCAAAAACTTATCAATATTTTTCTGCAATTTGAAAATATATAACATGAACCACAACCAATTATTTAAGCCACCAAATGTTAAACAAGAGGTGATCAAACAAAATTACTTGACAAACACTACAAGGCATCCATAAAAAAACGAGATTACAGCCTCCATCCGCTGGGCTTACGTAAAAAAATCTGCTGAAAAGTTACAGTTCAATTGGTTTACTATTAAACCAAAAAATTGTTAACAGTAGAAAGTAATTGAGACCAATTAAACATTACCACGGCAGAGGCAAACTATTATTAGAAAAAAAAAATTCCATAAACTACCTGTCAAACTATACTTGCTTAACTTACAACTAAAACTATTAGTTTAAACTTTTCTCAAACACTTAAAGACAAAATTGCAAAAGTTGAAAGAAATTGATGCTACTTTGTGAACAAAACATTGCCCAAACAATCAAAGCGCAGATAACTTATACATAAAGTATAAGATCGCACGATTAAACTAGAGACAACCGAATAACGTAAAAATAAAGGAAACTAGGTCTTTTCCCATAACTGCCAGCAAGCAAATCTAACACTCTGTAAACCCAGTTCTCTTCTTAACTTACAAAAAACTTAAGCAGTTTGTGACTAATATACTATCTAATCTGACAAAATTGTAGATTAGATTTAAACACAATTATTAACTTTTCCATTTGATCTTTACACACAAAACTTTTACTTCTACACTTAAAAATGCTCTTGAAATGATACTTATACATTCCAGCTTGCAATTAATCTTTGGTTCTGCACCCTTCTCCGTAGGTTATTTTCCAACTTTTACAAAAACAACTTACTGATTTTACAATAACTCGTAATTATTCTACAAACTAAAACCTGACACTAACAAACGCTCTGTAAGTTACAAACCTGCTTTCAAGAGTACCCACAACTTACGGCAACTTACCTATCACTGAAAAATTACACACATACATGCATACATACCGACATCCCTTCCTTCCTTATTATGCAAAGCCACTTGTGCCGCAAGTGTATAAAAAAAGAAACACAGCTACGCTTATAATCTGCAACGCACAGCGTTTCTTGGTAAATATATCTTAACTAAAGAAAAGTTAAAAGTAATTTTTTAGCAAAAGATTATTATTGGGTTATATCAAAGATAAAATATTGTTCAAGAAGTATGACGTTAGACGTGTATAATATGACCAGCAGAACCGCAGTGAATTAAGTAAATCGCCTAAAAAAAAAAAAGAGAGGTAAAGGTTTTCAGTCAGTAAAAACCAAACTTGACACTACTGGACAGTACAGGCTGCTCAGTGTTTTTTGAAGATTTTTTTTTTGCTAAATGCAAAAAAACTACAACATGTCCGCAAGTAGAATTTAAGAAAGTTTGATCATTGTGAACCTCACCTACTAAAGATCTGTTAGTCAACGTCCGTTCAATTTGCATCTACTGCTTTGACGACTACAAGATTTACCCATGCACTTTTCATTCATTTTTTTTTTCATTCTTTATTCCATGCTTTGTTTAAGTTAGTTATAAAAAAATAAGGTAAAATATGATACAATTTTATTTTTTTTAATCTTAACTATTGTGAATGAGAGCAAGGAATAATAAAACACAGTAATTATCAGAAATATTTATTAAATAATTGCCCTCCTTAAATATTAAATTAGCTAACTACAAAATTTAAATATAAGGCATAATTGTTTACATTAATACTAATGTAATTCATTTTGAATCACTACAATCAAAACATTTTTGAATTGCAAAACTATATTTGCGTTTTTATCAGTACCCAATATGAAGTTGTTGCTAATTTGTCTGATATTGCCATGCATGCAGTATGCATCTCAGCCGAATATGAAACTGGTTTGTACTAGTTATTATATTATTTTTAAACTATTTATATATTTAATTAGTTTTTATCTAATTTTTGCATTAAACTATTTGAGGTTGTGTTCAAAACCGGTCTTATATTAATAAAAAAATAGTATACTAAAATATATAATTTATTTTACAAGTAAGTATAAATGTTACCAATTTTGATTTAATATTTTATAAATTTTAGATAGATCGTCAATGCCGTGAAAGTTCTTATGTAAACAAATCGCAAATTGATGAACTGTATACAAATTTTAAATTTGATCAGCCTGTGCAATACAATTTGCAATGTTACTTCCGTTGTATGTATCAAAAGTTAGGAATAATGAACAATGATGGATTTATGAACATAAAATATTCTTATTTTGTTAATATGGCTGAGCTTACTACAATTGGTCAATGTTTTAATATCAAATTACTTGATTCTTGCAACACTGCTTACGCATTTGAAAATTGATTCAGAAAATATATTTCCACTTGATTGAGCCAAACAATCTTCTAGATTTAAAATACATTACCGCTCTTTCAGATTACGCCATTCATATAAAACTTTTGCAAATCACATTTTAGAATCAAAGTTTGATAAACCTAAAATCATTCACAACTATTCTAAAGACAAAAAATAAATTTGTTAGAAGCTTTTGAAATTACTAAATCAAAACATAATTCTTTTGTACACCTGCTTAATAATCAAACCGATTTTTAAATCTCCTTAGTTTAAAATAATTGAATTATTTGTTTTTGCAAAATGTTCTTTGACTTAATTACTTTTAAGTTAAAACCTGTTTCTGTCTGTATTTTTTTTTTTTCATTTTGTATTATTGTACGTAATTCATAATGATTTTAATCATAATAATTTCAATGTAATTTTTTACCTTTTTGTAAATTTTATGTTTTACTATTGTATATATGTTTAGTAATTTTTTCAAAATATTTATTTGTTTGTATCACCGTCCAATGATGACTTTGTAAAGATTGAAACTAGTCACGGTTTTTAAATATATTTGTAATATAGTACATAGTTAATGTGTCTTATTTATTTTATAAGATACTATCACAAAGTAACGGCCATCAAAACTTCTTGGTTGTCCATACAACTGCTTGACACTGCAGTTTGTTACTGTGGTAACGTTGTTGTTATTAGGTGAAGCTGCCGTTGGTGTAAGAAATCTCAATTTTATCTTTCCTGTCTTCTTAGTAGAAGGATTGCTTGTAGAACCAGTTAACTGACGTCTATTTACAAAATATATTTTAAGTTTGGTTTGGGTTGGTAAAGGTGTAGTTGTTAGTCAAAAGTTATTTTTACTTTTTTGAAAATTTAGTTAAACATTTTATCTCATAAAAAACAATTTGATTTTTTTTGTAGACTAATCAGCAAACTTTAGAATAAAGTTGCGCAACCAAGTGCAAGTGTCAAGAATACTGCGCAGTTGCCCAAAGATTGTAGATTTTACACATGTCTGGATCAAAATTAAGTGAGTGCTGAGAGGTTTGTTACATTTTCAGTAGTAACTCGATGGCCCAGACATTCGGACTGCTCAAATTTGCATTTTGAGAGTTTGATGCAAGTCAATCCGTATTTTTAAAGTTTATTCAAAAGTTTTTGCAAATGAGTCAAATGTTCTTTGTAGTTTCAAAAAACAACAATAACATCAACACATACTAGAGCAATCTTACTTAAAACTACTGCTAAAACCTTCTAAAACATGGCCAAAAAGTTCTTTAGTTCAAAAGGCATTATTTGAAATTCAAGTCATAAGTGACAAACAATCAAGTGAATAGATTTATTTTTTACAAGGACCTGCCAGTACTCGGCATTCAGATTTATTTTGGTCAACACACTTGTTCCTCCAAAGTCGAAAAAATGGTTTTGTGGATATTTAGTAGCACGGCAAAATTGTTTTTTGTATTTTTCTATGCTTTGCCGACAACATCGTCTTAACTTGAGATGCTGCAGCAGCTACAACAAACGTCTAAAGAAATCAAACTAAAAATTAACACCAGGGAAACAAAAATCTTAAGTCAGATGCGTAGACCAGTACATTTATTTTGAGCACATAATCAAGCTCTAAAAATAAAAACAAACAGCAGAAGTCAGCTGACGTGTTATTCCATATGCTAGGAAGTTGTTGATTATAACAATCTTAAAAATTCTTTAACTGTGTGAGGCAAAATAAATTTTACAAAAACTTATTTTTTTTATTAATAGTGTATAATGCCGTTTTTTAAAAGTATGCTTTACAAAATAACAAGTTGTCTCGGGTTCTAAAATTTTAGTGATAAATTTTGTTTGGTTAGTTTTATTTTGCATAAACAAGCTAAATTAGCCACAAGTAAAAATACAGACCAGCAGTCTGACAAAACAACTCTGAGAAAACTAGCTAGAAACTCTAAACTAAAAACCATTCTGACGGATCAAAAAGTCAAAGCTTCAACAGCATCTATATCAAAAAAGGCAACCACCAAAAGAAAAAAAAACCTTATATTTTTCTCCATTAAAGATGGAAGGCCTAACACAAAAATTCACACAAATAATCGAAAAAATTAACTAAAAGATTTGATCTTCAAGTAACCATATATAATAGAGGAAAAAGTTTTTCAATCTAAGAACGGGCGTTTTTAAGACAAAATTTGTGTAAAAGAAAGAAAACTAACTTTGTTTCTAAAAAAGAACAGCCAATTACCTGCAGCATATAAAAACCAGCCAAAACTAACAGTCAACAACAACACCGTAAAAATAAAAAAAATGGACAACAACTTATTCTTTAAAACAAAAACAACATGGCCGCCATTGCAAAAGTCAGGGTCAACAAAAGCTCCTTCCTAGCTTTGTTATGAGTAAACTTAACTGCACCATGCACATAGAATGACTCAGCAGGTAAAATTAGAAACTAAAACAGAGTTGAAGATTTATATAAATAACTCCTAAACCATTGTATCAAGCGCGCTTGTTTTTTTAAGAAACAAAACTACAAGACAAAGTTACAATAATTTAAAAAAAAACTATCATACTGCCATCTCTACGTTATAGTGAACAAAATTATAAATACAAACTGTAACAAAAAATTTACCAAAATTATAAAACGTTTACTTATTACTATACTCTTACCGTTGAAAAAGAAAATAAAATAATAATTTTTTTATACAAATGACATTAGAATAGTGTTCTTTCATTATTCTGTAAATTTGTAAAAAAAGATAGAGACTTTGCAAGACAACACCTCCTGTTCCAACTTTAATGTTAGGCATTAGCAATTGACGTATAATTTAAAAAAACTTGAAGCAAAACAACCTTACGACAAAACTATCTTTGTTGATTTTCAACACTTAAAAAACTTTTTTAAGAAAATTGGAAATACAAGTCTAATTTAACTAAATCAACAAACTTGTATAACCTGCCCAACCCTACAAATCCCTACAAAAAATTTGCAAAAAAAAACCTAACTTGAAAAATATATTTTTGATTATAAATCTTAGTTTACATAATTAAGAAACTACATACCACTCAAACTTTACCTTATAAATTTCAGTAAAAAAAATAATTTGATTTTAACCGCGTGACCAACTATAACACAAAGTGAGACTACTTGAATAGACCCTAAATATATTTTAAAATTGCAACCATAAATTTTCCTGTCAAAGCCTTTTTACTATAAATCCAACTCAACTACAAAATAGGATGTTTAGAAAAGTCATTTACTCTAACTTTTAGGCGGAAAATGCCGATTAAGCTGTCTGTAGCCAATTTAGTGTTAAATATACAAAAGAAAAACATTTTTTTTAAATTTTTTTTTACTAGTTACCTTCCGCAAACAATTGGGTCATAAAAACCCGCCCATGTTTATGTTTATAAAAACTAAAAAAAGTTTTTTCTAAACAAGCTATAGTAAACTGCTTTATTAAACTGGTTAGTCAAAAAAATTCAGTAAATTGCTAGTGCATTAGAGTTTAGTAAGTGACTTCAAATACCCAAATGACACACGGTCACAAAGATTAAAGCAACTTAGAAAGAAAATCCCCAAACCGGCCACTATTAAATAGAACGCAAAAAGCAGCCAATGTTTCACAAGAAAAAAAAGCAATTACTATTATTTATCCAAGATTGCTATATTATACCAAAAAGAGCATAAATTAACAATTATCAATAGCTAGGAAAAAGCGACTTGTTTGACCTGCATTTTGATTTCAGAAAGACACAATCTACAATCAATGCAGCAAACAAAGTGCAAAAGCTTATAACGGTATGACAAAAAAAAGAAAAAAAATTGTAATGTTTTAATATCAAACAATATTAAATTTCTGTACAATAGACAAAATATTATCAAAACGCTATAGAAAATTAGTGTTACTGAGTATTGAATTAAGGCAAATGCAGCTACTTGAAAAACTATAACATCTTAGGTAACAAGTACAAGCCTTGAGAGACCACTGCGACTTCTCCGCGGTGGTTTTGTAGGGCTCAGTTAAGAATCCGACGCTATACAATGCTGAAGAAAAAATTGAGGGTAAAAATGACCAAAAACATTTTTTTAACTGGCTACGGTAATAACGATTATTTAGGTTTGTCAAATGGTTTAACAAACAAACTTTTTGCACAAAAAATAAAGTCTGCTAGTTTGTTGATATGAGTAGCTCAAAACTTTCCAGTTTACGGTCAACGTTGTGCCAATAACTTACCAGAGCAGCATCAAATACCTGGTCAGCACCTTTGCCTTCAATATTATAAAAACATTTTTGTAAAAGAATTCAAGCTGTTATTACCACTTTACACTGTTAGCCTAGCACGTGACCTAGATTTTAGTTGTTGGTAAGAAACTTTAATATATATATAAATCTTTTATTGGCATAATTATGTTTGTTTGTACATATCAGTTAATAATAAACAAATTTATTTTCTATGTATTTCCACTTATATAACAAATATTCCGTATATACCCTTTAAAAATTAAACAATTATTTATTTTTTTCATTTATACCATCACCTATTTATTTCACTTAATATCTTTTTAATTATATATTGTCCTTTTCCATTTTCATTAAGTATTTCTGACGCACTTTAACTTTGTATCACTTTTCCTGCTATTCCACCACATTTTCGAATCCAATGTTCTATTGTTTCCTCCACTTCTCCGCATAACCTGCATATTCAATGCTCCACATCAATCCATAGCTTTTTTCCCCATTCTTCGTTTCCACATCTAAATCTTGCGATGTTTATTTTATCTTCTGCAGAAATATTTGGATTAAAAAGATACTGCGGAAGCCTGTACACTAAAACGTTTTTGTACCTCGTATTGTATGTTGATTTTTGTATTTTTTATTTGTCCATTCTGTCCATTTATTGCATCTGTAATATCTATTAAAATACTATGACCTCTACTTCTTATGCTTTCACACCACTCTTCTGATATTGCCAGACTTTCAAGGCACCTTTTTCGTTCATTTGTCCATCTATTTTTGTTGCTTCCTGTTTGTGTTCTTTTTCGTTCTTGTTCTATTTGTATTAGTATGTTTATTTCTTTTTGTCGTATTTTTTCTTCGTATCGCACAGCTTTATTAATTGCAGTTGTAGCCATTTCGTCCCTTTGTCCTTCTTGCATAACAATGTGTTCGGGCGTGTTTCTATCTACACCTAATGTCCATCTAATAAATTTGTGGTGCAGCTTTTCTATTGAATATCTTTTTTTCCAATCCCATATTTCAGCTCCATTAGTTAAAATACTTCTTACTACGGTATCAAAAAGTAGCATTTTGGCTTGGTAATGTCCTCCTAGATTTCTTTTGCCAATGCTCCAAAGTTCCCGCATCGCTAATTCAGATTTTCTTGGTATTGCTTCTATATGAATTTTGTGTGTGTTATTATAGTCAAAATTATATCTCAAATATTTGGTTTTTTTAACTACTTCAATTTTTTCTTCTCCCCAATAAAATTCTTCTTGTTTTCTTCCGTGTCCTTTTTGAAATACCATAATTTAATTTTTCCACCATTCCTTTGTAACCTTGTGACATTACCACAACATCATCGGCGTAGCTCAGACTCCATATTTTTCCTCTCCCAAACACAATTCCTCCTTCTTGTCCCTTCCTAAGTGTCTCTTCTAGATCTGCAACATATATATTAAATAAGGTTGGGCTTAACGGGCACCCTTGCCTTAATCCTCTTTCTGTTTTAAAAGTTGACGAGGATTTTCCATCTATTTCTACTTTATTATTTGTTGTTTTATATATGTCTGCTATAGTTTCTATTAGTCTTCTGTCTATGTTTTTGTCTCTCATTACTTTTATTAAGTTTTTTCTGTTGATTGAATCAAAAGCTGCCTTTAAATCAACAAATAGCGCATACACTTTGCCTTGTTT
Source organism: Tachinus rufipes (assembly GCA_963932245.1). Taxonomy (NCBI): domain Eukaryota; kingdom Metazoa; phylum Arthropoda; class Insecta; order Coleoptera; family Staphylinidae; genus Tachinus; species Tachinus rufipes. Next base: position 16,398,850 of record OZ010748.1, on the reverse strand, counting down.
CCTTTCCATATTATGTTCCACGCATTAATTAAGAGTATATGTCGCATCACTTACACTTTGCTTTTCTCTAAAACCCATTTGTGTATCTGCTAGTATTTGTTTTTCCGTCAGTTCTTTTGGTAATCTATTTTTAATTATTCCTGCGTATACCTTATATGCTGTGTTCATTAAGGTTCATCATCATCATCATCAATCAGCCTTGGTCTGTCCACTGCTAAACATAAGCCTCCCGTAATGTGGCCCATCTTTTACGATCCTGCGCCGCGTTTATCCAATTTGACTCTATTCTTCTGATGTTATCTCTCCATCTTGTGGGAGGGCGGCCCCTATTCCGCAGAGCGTCTTGGCGCGGTCTCCATTCATTTAAGGTTATTGGTCTGTAATTGTACGGTTCTTTTCTATCTCCATTTTTAAAAATGGGTATTATTAGTCCCATTCTCCACTCCTCCGGTATGCCTTTAATCTAATTCTTGTTTATGCTTGCGTGCATAGTATGTATTATTTATTGTGTCGCATATATCCACGCTTCATTTGGTATGCTGTCTTCTCCTGACGCCTTTCTCTTTTTTAGTAATTTAATTTGGTCATCTATTCCACTTTTTAGTATTTTGCTGTCCTGCTCTAATCTTTCCTTTGTGTCCTCTGCTGCTATACTTATTTGTTTAAGTTTTTTTTCACTTCCTTCCATTGTTATCCTAAAATGATCTTAGAATGTTTCTACTGATCTACTGATATGTTATTTGTCCCATCTCTCATCTTGTTTTTACTTTTTTTTAATGTACTTCCATAGGTCTTCTTCTGTTGTTATACTTTTTATTTGTTCTTCTTCTATTTTTTTCCATTTTTCTTTTTTTTGCATAACTGTTTATATTCTTTTTTTGCTTATTTTTCTTGTTCTTGTCTCATTTTTTGCTTTTGTATCTTGCAAGTTTGATCATGCCAATCTTCTTCCTTTTCCGTAATTGTTATTTCACTTTTTACTATAGAATTGGTCATTAAGTTTTTTAGGTTTTTCTACGTACCACTCTTGCTAAACATTTTTTCTTTTAGCTTGTTCTTTTTTTTATGCTTACATCATCCCATATCATTATTGTTTTCTTTTCTTGCTGTTTAGGTTTTTCATACTCTTTCTTGTTTTCTTCTTCCTGTATTGTAATTTCTAAAGGTTGATGGTCGGACTCAATTCTTTCACCTATTTTAAATTTATTTATGAGTGTACTTCCTTCCGCGTCAGTCATTGCATAGTCTATAACGGATGCTCCTGTGGTGTTAATATATGTCTATTCGCCATTTTTATCTCCTTCCTAATTACCATTTAGCAGATTCCAAGCATCTTCCTCTATCCATTTTATAAACTTTCCCCTTCTTTATTTAAAATTTTGTGTTTAGATTTTATTGTGTTATTATCGTTATCAATTTCTGGTTTAATTGCCTTATATTCTCCAATTCTGGCATTAAAATCGCCTCCTATTAAGTTAGCTGTGTTTTGTTTGCTGTCTGATCTTTTTAATATCATCCATACATCCTTTATTATATACTATGTTTATATTCCATAATTTCCCATTTATTGTAGCCTTCCTTTTTTTGGATTGTATCGTTTCTTTCCTTTTTTATTTCTTTTGTTTTAAATTCTTTTTTTATTCCTGTTAAAATTCCCCCATAGCACTGCCCTTTCTGTTTTTTTTGCAGGTGTATTTTTCCATATATATCCATCTGGTAATGATTGTTCAATTTTTTGCCAGTTTTTTCTTCAATCCAAGGTTTCGATCAAGCAGATTATATAATGTTTTTTTAAATAGTTCCAAAAATCTTTTTGTTTTTTAATCCTGCTATGTTCCATATACACATTTTTACATTAGATGTCATTTTGTTTTTATCCTTTCTTATAATGTTTATTTTCAAAACCCCACTCTCCCTTTTTCTGACTCTGTCTAGTTTTTTGATTCAAGTTTTTGAGTGTTTTCATTAAATAGTTTCCACTTGCCATTTATTTGAATTTTTCTATAACCAATCTTTACTCTATTTCCATTATTTATTTCTTCTCTTCTTATATTTCTCAGTTTTTTTTTTTTGAGTTTCTTTTTCTTTAACAGTGAGGTCGTGTTCAATATATATCTCTGTGTCTTTTAGTTTAGCTTTATTTTTCATGATGTATTGTTTGTCATCTGTATTGGTCAATCTTACTAATATTGGCCGTAATCGATGTTCTATATGCTGGCCTAGTCTGACTGCTTCTAATATCTGCTTGTCTTCAAATTGTTCGTTTATCCAGTTAACTACCATCTGGTGAGTATTTTCTTTTTCCGTTTTATTTAATCCTTGGATTATAACATTATTTCTTCTTTGTTCTCTTTTTGTTTTATCAATTACTGCATTTTGTTTAGCCACTGATTTCATTATTTCTTGTTTTTCTTCAATCCATTTACGTTCCATGCGTGTATTGTTTTCTGATATTTTATTAATATTTTCCTCCAATTCAGCCGCTTTATTTTTAAGCACTGCATTTTCTAGCCTTATACTTTCCAGTTCTTTGAATATCTTATCACAATTTTCTTTCCACTCTTTATCAAACTTATCTTGGCTGCACTTATCTTTTTCTTTTTTATCAATTTTTTTTATTAATCCATTCATTGCTTCCAGTATTGCTGTTGAATTATCTTGCAAATCTCGCTGTGCCGGGCTATTTTTTAAACGTTTATTTCCTTTGTTCTGTAACGTTGTTACTTCTTGCCTGTCATCCTCTTCTATATCTGATCCCATCTTTAATTTTCTATTTAACTTGTTTATAAAGTATTACTGCACAGTCCGGCAACGCCGCTTTATTCTTAGCGCAACCTATCCTTTCCTGGCGCTTGCGCACCGCTTAATGATTACTTAGCAGCTAATTGACGTACTTGCCGTTTTTGTTTAAGTATTTATGTGGTATTCCTATTTTTTGTCTATTGCTTATTTACACTCAATTAAAAACTGTTTCCTCCACTTTAATAATTTCTTTTTATAATATAACTGCCACTTTACGTCTTTGTTTATTTTCACTAAATGATATTCCCTGTTTCCAGATTGCTATCTCTCCTTGAAAGAAACTTTAATAACTTTGGTCTGACGCACAAATAACAAACGCAAAATAATTAAGCAATATTGATAGAAGCATAATAAATCAAAAACATCTGTTAATATTACAAAGAAGGTAAAAAAAAAACCGCTAATACTAACCACTATACCAACAAGTGCTCAACTAGAAGTAATAAACCATTACCTGACAATCTTTGAAAAAAATCTGAAAAAATATAACTATTTTTCAAGCCTGAACAAAAATATGAAAAGGATTTTTGTTTAAAACAAACTGAACTACACTCTATACATATAACCTGTAGAATTGAGAATTGTTAGCAAATGGCATGATAAAAACAAGTTTAACTGAAATACTGAAAAATGGTTATTCCTAAAGGTTGCACAATGCAAGCTAGCATCCGAGCTGATCTAGTCAGTTACTGCAGTAAAGCTACTCGCACTGTGTGATTCCATTATAGTTACTGTCATGTGCGAGTTGGTCAATACTTTGCATCTTAGTTACTATGGCATTGTTTGTTTTTACTCACTTCTCGCAGTAGCTGTCTACTGTTAAGTCAGCAACTCGTATTGTGTAACCAGGTCATTAGTCAAAGTTTTTAAAACATTAGAATAGCTCTAAACCAACATTAATAGTTATTGACTATAATAGATTTTTTGTTCAGAACCAAAAAAACAAAAGAAAAAATTTTATTAGTAGTCCACATTAACATACTATAGTCAGTCAAGTCCTTGTTGGGACAAGACAATTTATAATAAATTTTAGTACTTTCTGACCATATTTTTATACTGTATGGCCAAATTTGGTTATTTTTGACATTCTATGAACAGCAATTTACACTTCAAAAGTTTATAACCGAATTTTGATTTTTTTTGACTAATTCTGATATTTTATTGCAGAATTGTGCTATTTTATAAAATTTTATGAAACTTTTACACTTTTTAATTTGTTAATGTTATAAGAGGTATATGCCATTTTTAACTTTTTATAAATTAATATGAACTATTACGTAGTAGAAGTCGCAACCAATTATATTAAATAATACTTTGTGTTTGAACTTTATTTTTTTTTTACAACAATTTAATAATTAATTATACCAATATTATCAACACTTTAATACCTAATAGCCTAATTTTGATATTTTTAACTTTTTATAAAAGAATTTTGCATTTTATTACAGTTTATAGCGGGATTTAACAATATTTTGATGTTTTAAGGCTACATTTTGCTGCTTATCGAATTTAGAATTTTATTTTTTTTACAGTTTATAGCTGGATTTTAGTGTTTTTAAATATTTTTTAAAATTTCTAGTCCAAATTTTGCTATTTTAACATTTTATACATAAAAAACCGTACGTTCATGCTTACTTTCTGTGCTTTCTGACACACGGTTTAAGAAGAACAACCATTTAACTTATCGACTGCGCTACTTATATTTATTATAAAAATGAACAATTTATAATGTGCCTATTTGTAATTTTTTTGTAATTTATTTTTTGTTGTTTTTGGTCACTATAGCTAGATCTGCATACCCTATCAAAAAGCTTTTTTTGGCACTGGTTAATGCAGTCGTAACTGATATTCCATATCTCTGCATATCCGCTCAAAATATCCTACTAGTACTTGTTGTTTTTTTCCTATTCTTTAATTAGCAGTATTTTTTTCTTTCATAGTTTGTTAACTACGTAGGGTCATCTAACTGTATTAAGTAAGTTAATTTAAAGATAGCGACAGAAGATGACGCAGAAAGTAAAGTGTCTGAAATTTTGTCTAAAAAATCATGAGTTTTCTGCAGATCAAGTTTTAAAAAGTGTGTTAAATACACTATGTATATAATAAAAGAGTTCACCAAAAGTGTTTTGATCTAATTTGTGGTTTGATCTCTATCGACAAAGAGAAATGGACTTGTAAGGAATGTGTGTTAATAAATATCGAAGCGGATCAAATAAACAAAAATAAGTGCAACACTGAAAAGATTAATTTATTATCTCAACTTAACAAAAAACAACTGTAAATAATTATTAAAAATAAGGTTATGCAATATTCATAAGCAATTTAAGCAGTCAGTACTTAACCAGGATGAGTCTCATACATTGAATCTAAACACAACTAGTGTAACACAGATGTCGCCTGGATAAGTTTCACCGCAGTAATAAAATCGAATGTCAAAAATAATAAAAATAAAATAAAAATCATGTTCTTATGATTAAAGCAAAAAACAAATCTCACAATATTAATACAATCAAATCATCAATAAATTCAGCTAAATTGGGCAGAGGAATAACAAAATGTAAAATAAAAAAAGACCTATTTATATTAAACTTTGCCACAAAAAATTGCATGTCACAGATTATAAATAAATTAGAAAACCAAGTTGGAGAACACTTTAAAATATCTGAAAGTAAAAAATTGATAAAAAATTTTAATATCGAAAAGTTCAGATTTAGATCATTTACAACTAGCAAAGTACATTGCACGTCAAAACACTTTTAATTCCGATTCGAATTTAAAGATATTTAGAAGAATAAATAATAATAAGTAATTTGAAGGTAACTCAAACCTGATTAATTTAGTTGTAGAAATAGATGTTAAAACATTTAATAAACTAATAAAAGATGAATTTTTGTACATCGGTTAAAGAAGATGTTATGTAACTCAATTTAAAAACGTAATGAGGTGCTACAAATGCCCAGGATTTGAACACTTGACAATTAAATGCACTAAGAATCTTGCAAGTCCCAATTATTCAGTCAATCATAAATTAGCCAAATGCAATAACACGTCTAAGTCTTGTATAAATTGCAAAACAAGAAATAAATCAAGGAATCTTCATCTTGACGAGAATCATTCGGCGATGGACAACAATTGTCTTATATATCAAAAAATAGTACTAAACATCAGATCAAAGACGCAATATGATATATAGCAATCAAAGGATAAAGTAAAATTAAATCAAGTTAGATAATTTCAAACTTGTAAAACAAAATTGATTAAAGTTATTCACCAGAATATTCAGTCAATAACTCAAACCAATTGCCTCAATTAGAACTGTTTTTAAAAAATAAAAAGCCAGATATTTTAATGCTTAGTGAACAACAAAAATAGGACACTATAAATTAGTTACAATGTTTTGTAGAGTATATTTAAAAAATAAAGAAGCAGCAACATTTGTAAGAAGCGATAATTTTGCAGATACAAACAAGATATCTGAAATTAATAATACGTCAGTTGAAGGTACATTAGAGTGTTAAGCATGTGAACATCAAAAATTGATTTTGATAGCCGTATATCGTTCATACAGCAGAAATATTAATGATTTTTTTATTAAAAATAATCAAACGAAAGACTGGTTTGCCATCTAGTTTTTTTAATTTTAGTATCAATTGTGTTCATAAGAACAGAAATATTTATTCAAAATTGTCTTCGCTATCATGCGATGCCGTGGTCGTACAAGGCATACTGACAAGGTTTGTAGAACCGAAACAATTGTCTATGCTTGACCCTTGGCCGCTGTGATTCGATTGACTGATTTTGAATAAATTATTAATTCATTTCATGATTTTTTTATTGTTTTCGAATTAATTTTAAGATATGCTTGTAACATTAACAAAGCCTTAATAATAGGAGAAGATTTCAATACAGATTTTTAATCTGTTCAAAAATGCTCAATCTTGTTGAAAGATATGATAAGTGGCTACGACATTACTTTCATTATAAATAAAACTATAATAATACCAAAACCTGTATTGATAACTTCTTAATTATAGCTAATTTAAAAATTATATGTTCAAGATGTTTATACTCTGCTTTATCTGATCATCTCTGTAAATTTTTTGAATTTATTTTAAATATAAATAAAACCTATAATAGTTATTATAAAATAACTATCAATGAGTTTATAATAAACAATCTTTGTAATCATTTAAAAAAAGAAAAATCGGAAAATTAATACTCTATTGCAGACACCAATGACTCGTTTAATATTTTTTTTAATTAATTTTTGTGTTACATTAACATTAATTGTCCTTTCATAAAACATTCAAACAAGACTATAAAAAAATAAATAGTATTGGATACCGGCGAGAAAATAGCAATAAGTTTTAATAGGTTTCAGCAATAAAATAAAACATAATACTTTAGTGTGAATTCATAATTATAACTAAAACCTAATCAGTGCATTGGATTCAGAAAAGCACGCTGAGGTTATGCCGTATGCCAGATTTAATTAAAAGCCAGTAGTTTTTTAATTATTAATTAGTTTACAAAAATACGTAAAAAAAATAGTTATAGCGCCCTAGCTCGTTTAATAATTAAGTAATTAAGGGTTACATTGCAGATTCTGAAAGAGAATTTTACGCTGAGGTTATGCCGTATGTTACATAAAATGAGGAACGCTTTGATTATTAATTATTTGATAGTTTATAGAAAGCAATTTTTAGCATTTCTTGATTTCAAATATACATATTTCTCGAAGGTCTGTAGGAAAGCCATAAATTATCGATACCGATGATAATATATTTAACGAGTGCAACAAAAAAACCTTTATAGAATAAACGAGACCGAACTTATAGTACTCAATAAAATAAAACATAATAAACAAATTAAAATGATTCAATTCAATTGACAAATAAGTACACTTAACATAATGTTGGGTTTTATTTTAAAATATCATAACTAATTAGAGTATTGAAGTATTAATTGTTAGGATAAAATTTAAAAAAAAACTATTTAATAAGCCACGCATAAGAAAAGTTTTTTTGTTCTTAAACTTTGTGGAGTATATTGAACATAATGGTTTACCCAAATTTTACTTTGATTATTGAGAACCGCTAATTAGTTAACTAATTAACTTTTATTAAGCAATGCATAAAAAAACTAAAATATGGACATAACCTCTGCGAAGTCCATCGAATACAACGATTCACTCAGATTTCACTTTTACTAATTAGAACCGCTAATTGGTTAACTAATTAACTCTTATAAAGCAATGCATAAAAAAAGTAAAACAGCGCATAACCTCAGTGAAGTCCATAGAATACAACGATTTACTCAAATTTCACTTTCGCTAGTTAGAACCGCTAATTGGTTTACTAATTAACTCTTATTAAGCGATGCATAAAAAAACTAAAATATGGACATAACCTCTGCGAAGTCCATCGAATGCAACGGTTCACTCAGATTTCACTTTCACTAATTAAAACCGCTAATTGGTTAACTAATTAACTCTTATAAAGCAATGCATAAAAAAAGTAAAACAGCGCATAACCTCAGTGAAGTCCATAGAATACAACGATTCACTCAAATTTTACTTTTGCTAATTAGAACCGCTAATTGGTTAACTAATTAACTCTTATTAAACAATGCATAAAAAATGAAAAACAACGCATAACCACAATGAAGTCCACAGAATACAACGATTCACTCAAATTTTATTTTCGCTAATTAGAACAGCTGATAATTAACTAATTAGTAAACTAATTAAACTTATTAAGCAATGCATACAAAATTTTAAAAACGGCATAAACTCAGTGAAGTCCAACGAATACTACGATTTACTCAAATTTCACTTTCGCTAATTAGAACCGGTAATTGGTTAACTAATTAACTCTTATTAAGCAATGCATAAAAAAAATAAAACAGCGTATAAATAATTATGGAAACGTGAAGTCAGATTTTGTATATAGGAAGATTAAAACAGAAACACTTGCGGCAAATGATCGTAATAAAGACGATAATGTTGATATGCTGCTTATGCAACTCGATCATGCTGAATATATTTAATTTGTTGCACAGCCTTTGTTAGTGTTAATATACAGCTTTAGTTACATCTTTGCAAATATTTTTCATAAGATGTGCGCAACACAATCGGAGAACACATATTCTGAAATTTTATTCAAATCTGAATAAACTTGTTCATATAAAACATTCAAATATTCCAATAATGTTGTCGAGTTAAACGACACCATCAATGCATTAATGATTGCAAAACTGAAATCAGTGGTAACTGTAAAAAAAGCTGGCCAGTTGTAATTAATTGTGCAAAATTGCTTAAACTTTATAAGCGCACAATGAATTGTAGCAGTATCATGATTTGACGATATAAATTCCAAAATAGGAATAGATCTCCCATTTGGCATCAAAACAACTCATGCATAATAAAGAACTCGTTTCGATTTTGAGGTTGGTTTTCAAACTACTGATCCAGTAGCATCAAAATAAAGATTTGGAAGAGAACTGTTGCACTTTGTAATAATGCTCAACATTTTAAGCTGTTCTTTGCTGTATAAAAACATTTCCCGCTAATTGTGGTCCGTTGTCAACAATTATTATTTGAGGCACACCAAACGTTAAAAATACTTGGTCCTCAACAAATTTTACAATAGAAGCAGATTTTGCTTCCCTTAACGGGTGCAACAAGGTAAATTTTGTCAGCCAATCTGCTACTACTAGCAAGTATACATTGCCCTTTTTGAGCAAGGTAATGGACCAACTAGGTCTGCAGATATGTTTTGCCATGGAAATTGAACGTTCCTTTCACGACCCATAAGACCATTTGGAAGTGTACTTTTTGTTGATTACACACTTTGCACTGCTTAACATATATATATATATATATATATATATATATATATATATATATATATATATATTATCGGTACGCCTTATTACCTTTCGGTGCTTTAAATTTAATTTACATTGTTATTTACAAATTCCTTCCACTTTCTTCTGTTCCTCGCCAGATCTCTTGCTTGTTTCATAGTCTTTCCTTTGTTGTTTATTATTTCTTCTATTTTGTTGTCCCACTTTTGTCTTGGCCTGCCTCTTCCTCTTGTCGTTCCTGTTCTAGCTTCCCATACTTGTTTTGCTTGATTTGTGTTATCCATCCTTATTAGGTGCCCCCACCAGCTGAGTTGTTTCTTTTCTATATACTTATCTATTGCCTCAGTTTCTAGTTTTTCTCTGATGTCTACGTTCCTTATTCTGTCTCTTCTTGTTACTTGTTTCACTCTTCTCAGTTATTTCATTTCTATTGCCTGCAGTCTACTTTTATCTCTCTTTGTTATTATCCACGTTTCGCTCCCATACGTCAATATTGGTCTGTATATCGTTTTGTATATTTTCATTTTTGTTTTTCTACTAATCTCTTTCTTGTTTATAAATATGTTATTCAATGCGTAGTATGTTTTAATTGTGTTGTTTATTCTGTTACTTCATTCACCTTCCATTTTCCCATCTTCTGTAAGTTCTACCCCTAAGTATTTGAATTGCTCGACTTGCTCTATCTGGTATTGTCCTATTTTTATATTTATGTGATCTTTCCGTTTTCCTATTACCATTACTTTTGTTTAGTTGTAGTTCATTTTTATATTATATCTTTCTAGGTGTTTATTCCATACATTTAGGTTGTGTTGAAGGTTCATTTCATTTTCTGCTATCACTACCACATCGTCAGCAAAAGCGCATTCTGCTATTTTGACTATTTGCATGTTTTTGTATCCTATTTTAGTTTTTATGATTTCTGTTTTCATGCTCTTCATAATTTCATCCATGTATAGGTTGAATAATGTTGGGCTGAGCCCTCCTCCCTGCCTTAGTCCGCTATTTGTTTTAAATTGCTTTGAGGTTTGCCCCTTATATATTATTGCATTATTGTTGTTGTTGTATATATTCTGTATTAGTCTAATTATCCTGTTTTCTATACCTCTCTCTTTAAGAATTTTCCATAGTTTCTTTCTTGGTATCATGTCAAACGCTTTTTCTAAGTCTATAAAACCTAAGTATGTGTTTTTATTATTTGCTATTCTTTTTTCTGTGATTTGCTTTATTGTAAAAATGTTGTCTTGAGTAGATCTACCTTTCCTGAAGCCACATTGTGAATCTTCTAGCGTTTCCTCTATTTTCGCTATTATTCTCTTGTTGATTGTTTTTTCTAGTAATTTCATTCCGATACTTATTAGTGTTATACCTCTATAGTTTGAGCATTTCGTTCTATCCCCTTTCTTGTATATCGGTACAATTAATGCTGTTTACCAGTCTATTGGTATTGTATTTGTCTCCCATATTTTGTTCAGTAGTTTCAGTAGTTTGTCTTTTCCTTTCGTTCCCAAATTCTTTACCATTTCTGCTGTAATTTGATCTTGTCCTGATGCTTTCCCTATTTTTAGTTCACTTATTGTTTCTAGTAGTTCTTGTTCGCTGATATTTTCCTTAAATATTTCTGTGTTGTTCTTCTCACTGTTTCTTGTAATTTGTTCATTGACATTATTTGTATTTAGTAGGTCTTCAAAATATTCTTTCCATCTTTCTATTATTTCTTCACTTTCCTTCAGCATTCTTCCCTGCTTGTCTTGTATGTATCTCGCTTCTTCTCTTTTTCCTTTCCTGGCTCCCTTTAATATTTTATAGAACACCTTCTGGTTTTCCCTTGCGTTTTTCTCCATTGTCTCACCAAACTTATTCCATTCTTTAGTTTTTGCTATTCTGGTCTCTTCATTTACTATTTTCCTCTTTATTTTGTATCTTTCGTAGTTGTTACTGTTTCTGTTATTTAGGTATCTTTGCCATGCTTCTTTCTTTTCTTTTACTTTCTCTCTGATGTTTTCCGTCCACCATGCTGTCTGTTTTTTCTTATTTGTACTTTTTATCCTACCACATGTCTCTTGTGCTGCTTCAAGCATGTTTCTTTTTAGGTAATTCCACATTACTTCTACTTTTTCTGTTTCGTTAACTTCTTCTGTTTTGGCCTCTACTCTCTCTTTATACTGCATTGCAGTTTCGTTCTCTCTTAATTTGTATATTTTTCCTTAATTGTGGTCAATACTAGATAGTGATCGGTTCCTATTTCATAGCTTCTCTTTACTCTTGTGTCTATTATTTTGTTCCTGTTTCTCTTTTCTGCTATTATATAGTCTATTATGGATTTTTCTTTTCTACTAATAACTTCCCTGGTGTACTTGTGTATTTCCTTATGGTTAAATATTGTATTCGTTATTATTAAATTATTCATTCTGCAGTAATCTAGCAATTTTTTCCCATTTTCGTTTATTATATCTTCCCCATATTTTCCTCTCATCATTTCATTCCCTTTTACTTCCTTTCCAATTCTGCTGTTAAAGTCTCCTGCTATGTATATGTCTCCTGTGGCGTTTTCGGTTGTTTCGTTGAGCTCTTCCCAAAACGCTTCTTTGTTGCTCGCCTTATCATCTTCATTTGGTCCGTATACTATAACTATTGTTCTGCTTCTGTTGTTATCTTTTAGAGTTACGGTTAAAATCCTTGGTAATATTTCTTGCCATGTTTCTATTTGTTGTTCTATATCTCTGTGTATTATACATCCTACCCCTTCGGCTGCTCGCTTATCCTTGTCTACTCCGCTGTATATTATTTTGTGCTTGTTATTGGTTGTAAACATTCCTTTTCCTTTTCTTTTTGTCTCGGTTATTGCTAATATTTCTACTTTCATTTTTTCAAACTCTTTTTCTAGCTCTTCCTCTTTACCGTATACACTCCTTATGTTCCAAGTTGCTATTCTCCATATTTTGTTTTTATCATTTGTATTATTTTTATTACTTATTGTATCACCTTCCGTATCTTCTATCTGTGCATTATTTCAATTTCTTTTATTTACATTATTCTGTTTGTATTACTTTCCTCTTGCTTTAGTTTTTTGAACTTGGAACTAGTTTTTCTTGTTCTTTGTCCCAACTGTACCATTCTTCATTGGCGCTGATCTTTTTGTATCCTATTTTCACTCTTTTACCGTTCTGTCTTTCCATCTTTGCTATCTTCCTTATCTCATATTGTATTTCTCTCTCTCTTTAATGGTTATGTCATCTTCTATGTATATTTGTAGCCCTTTTAGCTTGTTTTTATTTGTCATTATTTTCATTTTATCCTCAAATGTTTCCATTTCTATGATGTTTATGGTGGTTTCGTCTTTTGTTTTATCTGTCTGACCATTTTTACTTGGACCTCGACTTTCAACTTTTTTTGTATGAATATTCTTGCTTCCTCTTTTATGTTTCCATTTTTATTCCAGCTTACTCCTTTTATTGTAATATTTTTCTTTTTCTCTCTTTTCTCTATCTGTTCCATCTTCATTTCTAGCTGTTTCATCTTCCTATTCAAATTCTTTCTCTCAACTTCCCACTCTTCTGATTGCTTTTTCATTTCCTCTCTTAATAATTTGTTTTCATTTGTATTTGTTTTTACTTTTTCTATTAATGAGGCTATAATTTTTTCGATTTTTTCCATTTCTTCTACTTCCTTATCTCTCTGTTTGTACAGTTTCTGTGTCTTTAATGTTTTGTTTTGATCTTCTATCTCTGTACTGCTGTCTAAATCTGCTATCTTTCTTTTATCTGCCATTCATTTAATTATTCTTATATTATTTCTTTTTAGATTATTCACGTTATATATTGTATTTTGCAATATTTTACTTAACTGGTTTTTAGTCCGGCACTGTTCTTTTACGCTTGCGCCGTCCTCAGTTTCGCCGCCCGGATCGTCTCCTCGGGAGCGACTTAACCTCTCCGTGCCGTGTATTATTTTACTTTACACTTACTTCTGTTCTTAATTACTACTGATTTTTATGCTTATTTTCTCACTACTTCTTTCTACTTTCACTACTTCCCACTGCTTCAGCGTTATTCCACCTGCCTATGCCTATTAAATAGATTTAATATGCGAGGCGAAATAACACGTCTTCACTGTTTACCATGCAGGTTTGTACTGCTTAACATACCGTAAAATATTTGACCAAAAATATTTTTCAAAAATTCTTTTAAACGTTTTGAAGAAACCAAAATGCGACGCAGTAGCCTCATCATGATGAAGCGCAATAATCTTTAAACGATAAAAATTTGGCACAACTATCTTCCATTCGCTTAAATTAGATTCAACATGTGACTTTACTGTAAAATGTTTATATAGTAAATTATTGTGTACTTTCCACTGAAAATACTTGTCAGGATTGTTTGTAACATTAGTTAACATTTTTAAATACCAAGTATCTACTTTGGAATGATCAAACTCTATCAAGTTTACGTCAGGGACAGCTCGACTTAATGCATCGGGAACTAAATGAAATTTGCCTTTCCTATGCAGAATAGTGCAGTCATATTGGGACAATTTTAAGGCCCATCTACAAAGTCTTCCGGATGGATCTTTTTTGTTTTTTAGCTATAGTAAGGAGTAGTGATTAGTAATCACCGTAAACTTTGTTCCTTCTATATAAGCTCTAAATTTTTCTGCGCAAAATATGATTGCTAGGCATTATCTTTCTCTCGTATCAAAGTTTTGTTCTGCATTAGATAAACTACGGCTAGCAAATGCAATTACTCTCTCAATACCCCCGCAACAGCAGTGTTGCTAGCGTCGCACTGAATAGTAAAGGGCAACGTAAAATCCGGAGTTGTAAGAATTGGGGCAGATATGAGCGCTTGTTTAATTTGTACAAAAGACTTTTCTGCTTCTTGGTTCCATGTAATTTTTTGTCCATTCAGTCCGCTTTTAGTGAGATCGGATATAGGCGACATAAAAGTGGATTAATCCGAAATAAATCGTTTATACCATGAACACATACCCATAAAACGTTTGATTTCAGTAGTTGTTTGTGGTCTAGGGTAGTTTACCATAGCTTTTACTTTATCCGGATCTGTCTTCAAACCATTTTCATCTACTATGAATCCTAGATATTTTAAAGAACGTGAATAAAATTTACATTTCTCCAAGTTGACAGTTAGATTGGCGTTCTCTAGACGTTTGCAAACTTCTATTATGATATCGGTGTGTTCCTTTAAACTTGAACCGGTCACAATTATATCGTCTAAATAGGTGAATACTTTTGGTTCTAATTTTGGGCCTAGAATTTTGTCCATTATCCTTTGTTGTACTTGGGCTGAATTTGATAAGCCAAAAGACAAAACTTTAAAATGAAAATGGCCACGCCCTGATACAGCAAATGCAGTTTTTTTCTTTAGATTCCTGGTCCAACGGAATTTGCCAAAAAGCTGATCTTAGATCTATTGACAAAATAAATTTTGCGTCGCGCAGCATGTTTAAGATTCTATCGATGTATGGAAGAAGATAACTGTCAGATTTAGTCACCGAATTTAATTTGCGTCCATCAAAACAAAAAAGAAATTCTCCGTTTGATTTTTTGACTAATAGTACTGGACTACACCAGCTACTGTTTTGACGGTTCTACTACATCAAGAGTTATCATTTTGTCTAAAAGTTCGTTCAAGTTCCTCAACATAAAAGGTAACATTAGATATTGTTTTTGTTTTATTGGGGCAGCATCACCCGTTTCGATGTGGTGTGTCATCAAGTGTGTACGACCTAGACGGTCTTCTCTACTTATTGTCTTAAACCTTTGAATGATGAAATCAATTTGCTTTTGTTCGGTTGAAGTAAATCTTGGACCGTTAATTGTTTGTGTATCCGTGTTGATGATGTTAAAAACTGAATTTGGCGTACATTCCCAGGTTCCATTTTTGTAATTTACTATTACTCCAAACAGAGTACAAAAATCTGACCCAAAAATAAAACTTGTTTGAATCGAAGGGACCACCAAAATTTCGAAAAGTTTGCATTCCCCATTTATTATTATTGGTAACCAAATTGATCCTTTTACTATCTGCTCAGTCCCATCTGCTGTTGATAAGCTTTTAATTTTATGACTTGTTATTTTTAGTTTTAAACTGTTTATTAAGTGCATCCCAAATTTTCCGCACAAAGATTGATTAGACCCAGAATCAAGCATAGCTACAATATTCTTATTTAAGACAGGATCAGTAATGTAGGGTCTGTTGTCAAATAATTTCTTTACCAGTAATTCATTGACATCGTTAATATGCACGGTAGGTCGCTTAAAAAAATCTATTACTTTTATTACCCACTCCTTCCAACTTAACTCATCAAAATAACTGAGGTTTACTTTACTCTCCCTAACCTTAATATCTAATTTGGAATTATTGACGTTATGGTGTGATAGCTCAATGGTCGAGCACTTGCATATCATGCGAGCAGTCCGGGGTTTGATCCCCGAAATATGACTGAAATGATAACTTGCTCTTTATCCACCAGCGTGGTTCGGAAGTCACGTATTAAGCTGTTGGTCCCATCAAACCACTTTAAACAAGTCGTAGACTTACTGTGGCGATGTAAAATAGCCGTAAAAAGCATAAATAATAATAAAGTACTGTCTTTGAGCCTTAATTGTTTAGACTGATCTATTTCAAATTTTTGCGATCAATTATCACTTATTGTTATACTCTTACTGTTTACAACGTAAATAGTCTTATGTTTAGCGGCAACATTATTTTTTAGTGTGACCTGATTTGAGGGCGTACAGCGGTTAGGACTATGCACCCAACTTACTCGTTTTTTGAATTGCATTTTTGGCAGTTTTGAACTGTACAATTAGGTCTCCTGCATATATAACAAAATTGTGTCCTCTTACTTTTACAGTCTCTAAAAACATGATTATTGCCTTTGCAATTCCAACAAATTAAAGGTGATAATTTAATATTGGTTTTTGTTTGGTCTGTCTTTTGTACAGTCTTACTGGTTGTGAAATTGTTTTTTTGTTTGTCTGAAAACATACTGTTTAATTCCTTTGGAGAAGAGACGTACGCCAAGTCTGGTTCTAAAAACTTTTTAGATTTTGGTACATAATTATCGCTTTGTACAGCTAAATTGTCGTCAATTTTTCTACACAAGGTGGCAAGGTGTGAAATAGAAGTAATATCAATCAGGATAAATTTATCAGCGTATACCGGGAGAATGTTACTTCTAATATGTTTTAATTTGGTTACTTCTGCTGGAGGATTTTCTAATCTACCAAAAAGCGCTTGCATAGCAGCAATGTATAGCAACACCGGTTCCGTGCGACCTTGTTTTCTTTGCTTAATTTCTTCCCAAAGCTTATCTTGATAATTTCCAGGTTAATAGTCTCTTTTTAAAAGGGTAGATAATTCTGGCCAGATAGATACACTGCTTTTGACTGATTTGTACCAAATTACTGCTTGACCAGTATCATCAGCATATGACACCAACATAGACTGAGTGATAATACTGGTAACACATTTATCAAAATCATTTGCAAATATTAAAAACAAGGTCGGTCCCAGTACAGATCCTTGTGGTACACCACAAGTAAGCATTTGCGTTTCTGAACAAATTTCCTCTCCATTCACTTGAGTGATAAGATGAAATATTTCAATGCCATAGCCGTCAATTCACCACAAATCTTTTTGATTTGACGATTGCTTTTACAAACTGCAGCCATATACAATAGTCCAAAAAGAACACAAAGTTTTGTATAATTAGTTGGATATACATTTCTGGAGTTGGCATAATTTTCGGCAACTTTTGCAATATATTTATTTGTACAATTGGTAATTGTAGTAATTATTAAATCATTAATAAAATAATTCCATATTTTTGTAATATTTTTCATGGACTTAGTTGCTTGAGAAAGGCCAGTGAAACCGCTTGCTTGACTTGCTAAAAAATCAAAGGGTTCCTTGCGAACGGCAGCTCTGTGGTGGTGAGCGGGTCGTAGGCACAAAATGCACAAACAGACAAAAAGGACAAACACAATTGGTTGAGCTCCAGCCACGACTAATCTCATGACAATTAGTATTGATAATTATAAGAAAAATACTATTTATTAGAGATAATTAAGAAAATTAAGCATCATGCGGCATTTCTTGCCTTAAAATAAATTGATTTTAAATTGTTGAAACATCACCACTAATTTAAAGAAAGGAAAGGTAGCTATAATGCAGCCGTAAACCTTTCGTTTAGTTATAATACACTTGATTGGAATACCCCCTTGGTAAGCTTACCGAAAGTTCACAAAATAATTGTATAATGTGTATTATATTTCGTTTTTGGCGATGTTAAGTTAAGAGATGATAATAAAAAAAGGTTAAAGAGAAAACATAAAATTGAATTAAGTACACGTGTGATACAAATTGCACCACTACTTGCAAGAAAATGCACATTTACAAAAATTACACCACTTATTTGGTTTATAAATAATTTCGTCTTCGTGGTCCCTGTGGTGATAATGATCCCTGATCCTTCAATAATTTCTCGTTGCTCGCCTGTCCGGTTCAAACGAAAACGTGCTCCTGGCCCTGGGCCGTTGGATCTCATACGCGCCCGGCTTGATCGAATTTCGTTGGCTGCTTCAATGCACGAATCCCGCGGTACAATTTCGGACAACACCGCAGTCACTAAGAAGCCTAACACACGGTGTGTTAATTTATTAAAAAAACAAAGAAAATGTTGACTCACCTAGTTGTTATTGGCTTTTTGATTAAGCACGCGAGCGTAATTAAATTGCTTAATTGTTATAAACTATTTAAAAACCCTTTTGTTTTAGGCAATTTATTAGCCCGCGGTGTTCGGATATATAACTTAACTTAACAAATTTTAAAACTAATCTATATCTGATTTCCAAGATCGTTATCACAGAGAACACTTCCTCGTTTAAATTCAAATATTTAAATCTGATTGGTCCACAGCGTACAATTTAATGCGCGGCGCCTTCCCTTGGCAAAATCAAGCAAGCTTCGCCTGACGTTTGTTTGTTTACTAACCTCGCTTTTTCCGGTCGCGAGTGAATTATTAGAGTTTGTGTTGAAGTGTTAATGAGTGGTCCACAACATTCGAATGTACTCAATGGCAATCTGCAGCAACGAGGATTGAATATTTACAAGGTTCCAGACAGTTGTGTGAGTAATTCATGTAAATAATTCTAACCCTAACTCGATAACAAAACATTTAACTAAACTTAAAACTAATGTAATATTTATCTAATTTCAATATCGATGGGACATACATAAGGTCGAACATTCCTTTACACACAAATATCCAAAGGAATTTGGCAGCATAGAAGCTACGAGTGCATCCTTTGAGTGCAAGCGCTTGCACAAGATACATAAGAAGATTTATACTAAATGGACCGAGTTAGTTTGGCCAAACTAAAACAGTGCAAATAAGTATGTTATGCAACTCTTTAATTATATAACGATTATCCCTTTTTAATATGTTTTAGGTGCGAAGATGAATATTTGATCCCGAAGATATATAAAATGGACTAACCTAAAAATGGCACGTTACACTACCTCCTTCCCCGTTTAAAAAAATAGGAAAACATGCACTATTTTTTTTTTTTAGAAAAACCAAAATAAAAAACAACAAAACTTTTATCTATGAGCATTGTCACTAACCCAATGACTAACTTAAATACTTGTAACACTAACCAATTAGCTCTCTTGATCTTATGACATAATAAGAAACTAGACTATATTAAACTATTCTAAACTATACTAAACTTAACAATGCAATGTATGTATGGTAGCTAATCATACATACCAAATAAATCTAATTGAAAGACAGTTACTTCGTCTTTATTCATTTTGAAACTAACACTACCAAAACACTTAAAAATTCTTAATCTATACTTTGCTGGAATCAACGTCAAAATCGTCACCAAGGAATGGCTTCAGATCTTTGACATGCCAATCACCCACATTCACTTCATCACTTTCCGTCACCAAACCATAAACAAGCTTTGACTTCACACTTTTAACACGACAGAGAACAAATCGAGGAGCCAATTTAGAGGCAAAACCGTCAATGGCTTTTGATTGAAGGTAAGTTTTCTTCCAGACGATATCATTTACGTTAAAAGTTAAATCCCTACGGCGTAGATTGTAGTTTTTGGCGTTCTTAATATAGGAACGTTCAATCTTTCCTCTTATTGCTGTAAAGATATCCGGAAGTTCCTTCAATCTCTCCACGACCACATCTCTTTTAATTTCCTCACTCACACTAATTTTACGCGCATTCGTATCACTATAGAAATCCCCAGTCACAGGCACCACTCTACCAAAATTTACAAAATTAGGGGTAAACCCAGTGACCTCGTGAACCGCCGATCTTAACGCAAAACCCATCTTGAACACCTGTGGCACACCGAACATGAGGAAGACATGATCTTCGATGTATTTAGTTACCTCTTTCGCAGTCGCTTGTCTCATGGGATGGAGTAAGACAAACTTTGAGAACCAGTCCGTCACAACAAGGATATATTGATGCCCCTGTGAGGATCTTGGTAGCGGGCCTATTATGTCAGTTGATATCACTTGCCATGGGAACTGGACCTCCTTCGTCTTACCCATCAGACCTAGCTTTAAAACGTTAGGTGCTTTCTGACTGCCACACACCAGACAATTCCTCACATAACGATAGACGTCCGACTTCATGTTTGGCCAGTAATATCTCCTTCACTCGCTTAATTGTCTTAAAATACCCGAAATGACCAGATAAAATATTGTCATGACATTCTTGCAAAGCCTTCAATCGGCTTCCTTTGGGTAGGGCAACTCTCCAATCTGATTGGTTATACGGGGCATGATTTTCACAAACTAATTTAAATAGCTTACCGGATTCTACCCGCCAAAGCGGAAACTTTCCGGGATTCGACTCTACATTGGTTACCATCCTACAGTACCAAAGGTCAGGTTTTATCTCAGTTGTTCCAATTAGCGCTACTTCCGGTATCCGTGATAAAGCTTCCGGTACCACGTTTAATTTACCTTTTTGGTGTATGAGCTCCATGTCGTACTGTGAAAGCTTTAACGACCACTGAGCACGTCTACCAGCAGGATCCTTTAACCTCTGCATCCAAACCAGGGAATAATGATCTACAATCGCCTTGAAATGAGTCCCTTCGATGTATGGGCGGAAGCGCTCTAGGCCGAAAAGCAATGCCAAGCATTCGCGTTCTGTCACACTATAATTCCTTTCAGCTCGCGACAAGTAACGGCTCGCATAAGCTATGACACGCTCTTCGCCCTCCAACTCTTGTGTGAGTACCGCGCCCACACCAACGTCAGAAGCATTACTTTAGAAGGTGAAAGTTTAATTGAAATCGGGACTTACTAGCACAAGGGACGAAACCAGAGCTTCCTTGATCTTGTCAAAAGCTTTTTGGGCTTCAGAGTTCCACTTGATCGACTGACGTTTTTTTCGACCGGTTATCAACGAATTTAAAGGAGCAACTATTGTCGAAAAATGCGGTATAAACCGTCTATACCATCCACAAAGGCCTAAAAAACGCTTAACCTCCGTGACGCTAACTGAAACCGGGTAATTCATCATCGACTCTACCTTTGCCGAATCTGTACGCAAACCAATCTGATCCTTAATAAAACCCAAATACCTTAGAAAACTTTTACAAAACTCACATTTCTTGAGGTTTACTGTTAGTTTTGCCTCTTTTAGTTTGTCAAAAACATAACCCAAGACCTGTACATGTTCTTCAAATGTCTTGGTGACCACAATAATGTCGTCGAAATACACAAAAATGCGAGGTTCCCACTCTGGACCGAAAAGGGCGTCCATTAACCGTTGCTGAGTTTGGGCAGCGTTATTCAACCCGATGGGCATCACAACAAACTTAAAAAGTCCTCGAGATGGTACGGCAAATGCTGTCTTTTCACAAGACTCCGGGGATAATGGGATCTGCCAAAAGGCTGATTTTAAATCAATCTACGTTAGGTATCGGGCGTCACGTAACTTGTTCAAGATGTTATTGATAAGTGGCAGTGGATGGGCGACCTTTTTGGTCACTGCATTTAACCTTCTTCCGTCAAAACAAAACCGAAAGTCTCCCGACGATTTCTTTACCATTAGCACAGGACTAGACCAGGGTGACGTAGAAGGCATTACCACACCAAGCTCAATGGCGACAGGGCGTGATGCCGTTGCTTAATTGGTTCAGCGTCTCCAACCTCAATATGGTGAGTCATTCTATCGGTTCAACCTAGTCAGTACGAAGCTAGCTCTTCAAATTTGCTCACAATACGGCTCAACTGCACTAATTCGGTCTTAGTCAGATCGGATTTATTTAATATTCCCGAAATTTTTGAGAGATAAGGTTCATTAAATTTTGACTCTAACCTAAAATTTTCTCCCACAGACCCTACTGACCACGTACGTTTGTTAAAATCAAAATGCAGATCGTACCCTCTGATAACGTCCATGCCGAGCAAAAGTGCTTCGCTAAGGGCTGGAATAATCGGCATCTTGACGATCGTCGTTATTTTGTCAATGGTTACTGGTAAGTAAACATACCCCTGAATCCGCGACTGGCTTCCGTCAGCCACTTTTACAAAACAATCTCCTGAACCGCAGGGACGTATCTTGATACCAATTTTCCTAATCAGTGAAATCCCTTCCCTATCCACACATGAAAAATTAGCCCACGTGTCAACTAAAGGACACAACTCAACGTCCGAAATTAAAATTTTGATATACACCCTATTGTCTTCTAATCTCTCTGAAAATATTGGCAATATGGTGGCAGAATTACTGGGCATTTCCTGGTTCACATTTATACATACACTTACACGTTTACTTGAGACCTGTTTTGTAGGATTGCTAGGGCCTCGGTTGTGCAATCCTACCGCGCATTTCCCAAACCTGCAGATTTGTTTTTGCAATTATCGCACTCCCTCCTGATTACGCCCTTTTTTCCACAGCCAAAGCAGTAAATCTTTTGTTTTTTTTTACATTCTTGGTACCCATGACCCACTCTGTTGCAATTCCAACACGTGATAGGGTTCCTTTGTTTAAAAGGTGATGAAGCGGGTGCGCTGGCAACCGGGTTTCTGGCACGAGGTTCCTGTTCGTGTAAAACGAGTGAAATATGGTTTTCAACCAGTGTACTCAAACCCCCCTGATCTTTCCAATCTACGACACAACATACCCAATTCGGACAAAGACTTAATTTCACACAAAGCTAGGTGGTATTTAAAGAGCGGGAGGAGGTTTTGCCTAACCATGCCTAACCTAACTGTTTCAAAAGGGGGAGCCGCTAGTCTATTAAACAAATTATTCATAACTGCTAAGTAAATGCTGACTTTTTCCTCAGGTTTCTGCTTCCTCAGCTTGATCTCATCCCAAATCCTACTTTCGTAGTCATGGGGAAGGAAATCGGCCTTAAAAGCGGAAACCAACGCATCCCAACTTGATATATGGCTTCTGAATGATCGATACCAATCTATCGCGTCACCCTTAAACAGCTCTACTGCCGACGTGAATAGCTCAGGTTTGCTCACGTTTCGAGCGACTCTTAATTCATCGACTCTCTTAAGAAATTGCCCGATTTATAGACAGGATCAGAAAAATGTCTTCGTAGTGGAGGTTCACTTGGCAGCTCTGAAGGCAACGCCTGGACTTGAATGATTTTAAATGTTTATCGGGCTTGGAGTTGACACCATAGCCAATCCTTGAACATCTTTCCTTTCTAGAACCGTCGTCTGCGGATCGGACTTAAAAATAGGCTGTCACGTAGACGGAGATCCCACAAGGTCTTCTGTATTTATGTTCATAAGCTGGGTGACCTCATTTCTGGCTTGTTGGCGGATCTTTAAGGCCTTTTCATTTTTTTCTACCTCTTTGCCCTCCTTCTCCAGAGATACCTCTAAGATAAAACATTCGCTGAGCCATTTTTGTTTATCGTTAGCGATTTCTTCATTTTCAGTTTCATCTTGGTCGGTGGGGAATATAATTCGTTCAATTTGAGCCAATACGTGAGATAACCTTGCATAGCATACGTCTGCTCATACGAGCCTTATCCTTACCTGGAAAACTACGTAACACATTAGATAATGACTCAAGCGTATCTTTAATTTCGGCCCTATCTTTAACGTTGTCAAACAACTTAGCACACGTCGGATCAATACTTGCTTCGTGTTCCATCTTATTCCTTAAAATAATCCTCCTAACCTAACCTAACCTAACCTAACCTAACCTAACCTAACCTAACCTAACCTAACCTAACCTAAAAATGGCACGTTACACCAGGAAGACGTTTTATGATATTTTCTTGTCTAGTTTTAAATGTTCTGCTTAGTCTTGACTTTTTTCCAATAGGTTTAATAATCTTTTCCAATAAAAGACAAACTAGAACTGTTATTTATGTCATTTTCATCAACATCACACGTTTCTCTACATTGATTTCTGAATCATCAAACACATTATTTTTTGTTCTATCAACTTCATTATCCGTTAAAATTTTGTCCATCATTTTCTGCAAGCGGGCCTGTTCAGCCTCATAGGACTACATAACGTACAAAAAACTTTAATTGTAATAAAAGTGTACTATATATTTTAAAATAAAATACAAAACTTAACAAAGCAAAGGTAAAATTAAAAGATATAACTGTATAACAAGCCTACGTAGCTGGAAGACTGTATTTAATATACATTTTTCTGATGCTTATATCAATGCATATTGGTGGTATTCAGAAATTTCTAGAAATGGTTTACTAAGAATAGAGAGATTAGGAATAAACCAATAATATAAAATTAAAAGATTACAATAAAACTTAACACTAATTACGTTCAAATAACATCCGGTGGATCGTATTCTGAGAATAATGTAATTAAATTTTAACAAAAGGTAAATCCATAAAAAAATACTTCCTTAGCTTAATGTAATTATTAATTAAATTAAAATTAAAAAAAAATGGGAGTAGTAACGGCGGTCTCTGACACCGCAATAATTTCTACTAGACGCAACGATTAAAATTTTGCAATCAATATTAAACTACATTTGCAAACACATTAGAAGTGCAAACTCCTAAAATATCAAGAATCAGCTTTATGTAGGTAAAGAAAAAAACTCAAATATCAATTGGCGCGGGGTCACACACCAGGCGTTACTACTGGAAGAAAAAACAAAAAAAATATTTGGAAATAATTATCTGCAATAAAGGGTTTTGATCATTCCTTAACTACAGCAATCTTATTAATTGAAATGTAATATTTTATAACGCATAATTTATAGGTTAACGTATATGTTATCAGTTTTGAACAAAAAAATAGTTTAGAAACATTTTTAAACAATTATTTCGACGTATTGTAACATAAAATATATCTTATGTATGACAAAACAGTTGTTTTTGGTAAATTTAAATATATATCATTGTTTAGATTAGTTCTAATATAATATATATTTCAACAATACGATAAGAATAATTACGTAAAAAACGAGTATAAATTGTAAAACCATTTCAACATTTTAACAGTATCAATCATGAAGTGGTTAATAATTTGTCTAACTTTGCCGTGGATGTTCTGTGCATCACAAGTTCCAGATCTAGTTACGGTAAGTATTAATTATTAAAACTCTTTTATTAAAAAGTTGTTTACATCATCGTAACTACTATTTTCCAATTTTAAATAAAACCTTTTTAATTTTTTTTAATCAATTTAAAAAATATGTTGAAGATTTTTTCAGAATGCACAATAAGTAACGGCTTAACGCAAGAAGATACTGAAAAACTGTTCATCGATTTGGATAATGATAAACCTAGCCAGCAAGCTAAATGTTATTTACGTTGTGTGTACCAAGGAATGGGTGTAATAGACCAAGATGGCAATTTAAAAAAAGAATTAGCTGAAAAAGATTTTACTGAATGCTTCAATATCAAATTAGATGATCCCTGCGAAACTGCTTACAAATTTTTAAAATGCTGCAATAACATTGGTCATAATCGAAATTTGTAATATTTGGTTTAATTAAATATATACAATTTGATTGTACAATGTAATAAAACTGTTAAATAAAAAGTTTTTGTCTATACAATCTAGTTTTTTTATAAGTAAAAGCCAGTTGATGTATTTGTATTTTTTATATTTTTTAAAATTACTAAAACTGACATAGCTTAGTTTAACATGATACTGGTCATAAATACATGTTTATGTGTAGCAAATTTACAGAATGATTGAAGTCAAAATTAGACTAACTAAAAACTTTATGCTTTGAGAATCATTGAATAAGTAGTTGATCCTATGAATCAAAACCAAAACGCACTATAAAGTTTTAAAAAATGTAGATAATGTTCAATTAACTAACTTAATTAAGAATCTTATAACATATTTGCCACTATATTGCATATATAAGCAATAACTCATAAAATTAATATACGCGTAAGATTATTTAGTCTCGCACAAAGAGCTTTAAGTTATTCGACCTGTATTAATTTTCCGTCATCGGCTGCGCGTAGGGATATAACGGCTTATCAGTTCTAATTAATCGCACGGCCTCCCATTAATCCGCGTTGTTACCTGACACCGGATTCTGAAGGATGATGAGGGTCGTCAGCGAGAGCGGACAGCCCTGCTTCCGGAACTGTCGGATCTTGTTGATGCGGTTCTGCCGGAGATTGAGGTATGATGCAGCAAGCCAGTGAAGCCGTCCAATTTACGCAACAGATTGTTTCTTAGGTGCAGAACTTGAGGTGCCAGAGTGACGATAATATGTCGTTGGCGATTATCTTGATGATTCTCTAGAATAAGCCTGCACAATATAAACTATATAAAGTTATCAATTTATATGAATTGGTATTAATACAAACAAAATAAATTTAAATAGAATTTGAATTAAAAACTAAAATGTATTAATTGTGTACAAATTTTAAAGTAAATTTTAAATAAAACTTATTTTTTTTAATTTACAAAAAAAATATAATTTTAAATTTATTTTTTGTTTTATTGCTGTTTTAAATAAAATTGTTATTTATTTTGAGTTTCATCATTATTTTTTAAAGTAATAGCAAACAATAGTATAATTTTTTAAAATAAATTTAAATTTATTTTTTAAGTTTAAATTTAAATTCTGTATTATTTATTTTTTGTCGTAAGGCAAGACTTAACACAAGATTCACAGCAAGATACAACACAAGATTTAATACATGGTTCAAAACAAAACTCAAAACAAAATTTAAATCATAATTTAAAAGAAGATTCAAAACTCAAGACTAGACTCAAGACAAGAATCAAAATAAGATTCAACTCAAAATAATACTGAACATAAATGAATCTTTTATGACAAAACTCAAGACAAAATTTAACACAAAAGTTAAGACAAATCTCTAAACAAAATTTAAGACAAAACATAAGACAAAACTAAACGTTAACTTACCCAACAAAAACTGACGGGTAGGTGGGTCACTCAAAACATTATTGTAGACCTATAATTTGCATTGCTGTACTACGCACACAAATCCAAGTGTTTGTTACTAAAAAAAATGTATTGTTGAAGTTCTATTATGCTTAGATTACAAACACTTAGGCAAGTGGGTTACTTAGATCATGGTTGTAGACTCAAGTTGGATTAGTGTAGTAGGCCCACCCAAGTATTTGTTACTAAGAAATTAGTTGTTTCTCCTTTAGTACCCAATAAAATTAACAAAATCAGCAAAATACAAGAATTTATCGAAAAAAACATTTAGTTTAGACTACAATTACTTGGGCAGGTGAATGGGTCATTCAAATCTTGAATGTTTTTCTAAATACTTTTTTACTGTTTCTGCACTTTTTTTGTGGCTTTCTATTGCTTTGATGATGATCACTCACATCATCATCATTTTGTTATTTGTTCTATGTTGGTAATTGTTGTTTGTGTAGAATGCGCTAAAAAACTCTAAAGTATTTGCAAATCCTGTTGTCCAAAGTTGATTTTTTTCTGAATACAATTCTTTGCAAACGCTCCATGTGCAGATCAACAATCAGCGGACCTGTATAAGCAAGCCATCGGGGAAGTGGGTGTTGTCTTGCCGGGCGCCCGAATTGAAGCTGTCTCAAGGGACAAGATCCCGAGCAGACCGAGATCGAGAGCCTGGATCCCGACGGAACCCTCTGACCCAAGGACAATACTAAAGATAATTCAGACCAGCAATCCCACTCTTCCAACTGAGGATTGGAGCGGAATTAAAGTAAACGAGACAACGGGTATAAAAAGGCAAGTGATTGTTATTCTCAACGTAGAATCTTTAGCGCCACTGGCTGAAAGTAAGGGAGTGATCAGTTACGGCTTCAGCTCTACTACCCTGAATGTCTACAAGAGTGACTAGAAAACACCAATCCTCTCGAGGGAAGGAAAACCTCGGTCACATTCAGACAGTGAGATGTCAGACATGGGGGTCAACAACATGCTCAGACCACTCCAACTAGGTGAGATAACCAAAGCAGAGGAGAATCTGGCGCTAATCTCTGACACCGAAAACTACAACAACCAAACAATTGTCGAGGTTCTAGAAATACTTATCAGCGATGGTGGGGGTTCTACAATGTAACCTTTACCATTCCAAAGCAGCTTCGGCTGCTCTGCTCCTCCAACTGACAAAGGGAGGAGTTGATATCGCACTAATCCAAGAACCCTGAATTGTTGTGGGAACCAAGATCTGTGAGCTGAGCTCTGATAAGTACAAGCCACGCTCGTGTATCCTGGCAAATAAAAGTATCAGCGCTTTTATGATGCTTAATCACAGCGATTGCGGCATTGTCACTGTATCAACTTTTTAACCGTAGGTTATGGATGATCCCAGAAGAAGGAAAGTCGCCCAGAGGGCTTTCATGGCATTATCAACAAAGCCAATCAAGTAGGGGCGGACGTGATCATTGGAGCCGATGCCAATGCCCACCACACCATATGGGGCAGCTCAGACACGAATAACAGAGGTGAGTCTTTACTAGAGTTTATGCTAACCTCCAACCTAGAAATATGTAATATAGGTAACATTCCCACCTTCACTACAGTCGTGAGAGAGGAGGTACTTGACATTACACTTGTTTTCACAAAAACGCCTAACCCTGTAAGCAATTGAAAAGTGTCAAAAGAACACTCCTTTTTTGATCATAATTATATAGAATTTAAGGTAGGCATACTGATACAAACAAAAGACTGACTGGGGTAAGTATAAAACTACCCTATCGGGTCTTCTATCGGAAAAGCTGCCCCCAACACCAAAAACAGGGGATGAGCTAGACAGAACTGTAAAGCAGTTTACATCTGCCTGTAACAAGGCCATACGCACATCATGCAAAGTCATGAGCAGGTAACAACAAACCACGGTGGTGGACACGAAGCAAAAAACACCAGTGGACTGCCTATAAAAACAGCCTGCAAAATTTCAAAACGGAGGTCAGAAAGGCCAAAAGGTCATTCTTTGCTCGGTTTTGCGAACAAATTGAGGAAACTTCAGAAGCCAGCCGACTGCAAAAAATATTATCAAAGGATCCGGCGGTCCAAAGCTTCATACAGAGTCAAGATGGAAACTAGACAACTTCATGTACAGAAACGCTGGAGTTACTCATGGATACACACTTTCCAGGCAATTAAATAAGTGTAGAAGACTCCACCATAACTGCTCCACCTCGGTATCTGGCTGACAGAATTGTAAGCAGAGACAAGTTAATCTGGAGCATCAAAAGCTTTAAACCTTTAAGTCACCTAAACCTGACGGGATCAGTCCAGTTGAGCTGCAAAAGGCCATTGATATAGTAATACCTTGGTTGTAGACTATGTTTAAGGCATGTTTAATCCCAAAAATTTGAAGAGAGGTCGAGACGATTTTCATCTTAAAAAGAGGAAAGGCCTCACACACCTCCCCCAAAGACCTGAGACCAATCAGCTTATCATCGTTCCTGCTAAAGACGCTTGAAAGACTGATTGACTTGCACATGAAGGAGGCACTACACCCTAAAATGCTGTCAAAGTCTCAGCACGCATACACAAAGGAGAAATCTGTGGAAACGGCATTCCACGCCTTGGTAAACCAGATTGAGAGCTCAATGAGGAATAAGGAGTTCACGATGGTTGTCTTCCTCAATATAGAAGAGGCATTTAACAACGTGAAGCCATAGAATCAGCCTTAACTGGACTAGCAATAGACAACGCTCTATGTCACCTGTAAAAAATAAAGCCCAACGTGAGGAATAGTGCCTCTACTACTTCAAACATTACCTCTAAGAAACAAGAAGACACCGACAAATATATTCACGATGTTACCCAAACTTACAGGGAAGAAAAACAAAACAAAAATGGACAAACAGAAAAAGATAAACAGGAAGCAGAAAGACATAAAAAATAGACGCAGAACGTGTATGTGCAAGAGCAGTTCATGAAAACGCAAACTAATGTACTAGTGAAGCTTGCAAATTTTTTGCAAGCCTTAACCATACATAAAAAAAAGTACCCGCCAAAACCACCTAGTTTTGAAGGAGATTAATATGAAAATCCAGAAACATTCTTCAAGGCTATCAAATAATATTTCCAAAATCAAAAGTTCTAGAAACGGCTTATTATAAAGTGCTGACCCAAGAAACAGCCAAATCCTTCAAAAGTCAATACTCAAAAGAACCTGCTCAAACTACAGCAACTCAAAACAAAAATTGTTTTACCAGCACCCAGTGGAGCTTGTAAGAATGGTTAGCCAATTAACAACTTCCTTTCACAAGCCTAAAAAAAACAGTCAAGAGTTACTTTTGACGTAAAGCTGCTTAATATTGCAGAATGTACCTATACTATTTTAAGAAAATCATGGCCAACATCTTTGCAGCTTTGGTGGAATCTCGAATACAGCAGTTGCTGAACGTCATCATTCTTAAAACTTTCAAACAATTGGTATCAACCGCTATCCGGTTTATTAGTTTCTTAATTTGGCCCAACGCAAACTTCTTCAACCTAGTCCAAAATTATTAACGTCCGTAAATACTCTTGTTACTTCTGCCTAAGCAAAAACAAGTCAAACAGCAAAGCGAAAGATGCCCGATTTGACCCAACAACAACAAGAACCACTAAAAAAATAAACATACTCAAAACAAGACCCAAAAAAAAAACAACTTCCTATAACAAAACCACTAATTGCAAAACAGACAGAATAAGACTAGTAGGAGAAATAATTCTACTTTACATCACAAAGCCTTGATAAATTTGGGGAAAGCCAGAACTACACACGGCTTTGCTTACCCAAAACACAACCAAAAACCGGACAATTTGACCCAACAACCGCAATACAAATCACGGGTGAAGTGAATGCAGACGTCAAGATTGTCGATCAATGCCAGGTCATTTTTATTTTTGTCATACAAAGTCTAGGAAAAAACAAAAAATCAGTATTGACAACTCCAGGCAATATGTGCACTACGGAAAGAAACTACGGTTTATTATATACTAAACACAACAACAACCAAACCCGGTTCTAACAAACAAAAAAATAAGATTCCTTCCAATTTGTTCCTAAATTAGGCCTGATTTGACAAACCTACTCCAAAAATTCAACATTTTGTTTTAACACCCACCAAATTGATCTAGTAAACAAAACTCTGGTATCTGGACTTTCCAGATACACTTATAATTCTTGCCAGATAACCCAGATTTTCAAACAGATCCACAAACTACAAAATAATCAATAGAAGCAGCAGATGGAAGTACTTACTAAAAATATATGTCAAAAGTGCTGGATGAACTTCTGAGTACCATAGTCCTGGTAATAAAACGGTTGCAGAAATATGGTTTAAAATGTAAGATGTCGAAATGCAAGTTTGGAAAAAACAGTGTAGAGAACCTAGGACATCAAGTTAGTGCCAATGGTAACATATTACTACTACAGTATCAGTAGTCAAAGGCTATTCAACACCAAATAACAAAAAGCAACTTTGCCGTTTTATGGAAATTTGTATCTAACTTAAGAAATATGTCCTCAAATTTTCCATAATAACCAGTCTCCCCATGAAACTGCAAGAAGCAAAAAAACCTTTTGTGTGTTCAAACGCCAAACAACAGGCGTTTGAAGCTGTAAAAACTGCTATGACCCGATCGTTCCAACTAACCGTTTGTTTTCCAAACGGATGCCTGCAATCTAGGTTTTGGAACCGTATTATACCAGAAAGAAAACAGCCAATAACATGTTTATGCTAGTGTCAAACTCACCAAGCCTCATCTTCTCAAATAAGCTGAAATATTTGGCAAATGTGTGGGCTGTAAAAAAATTAGAAATTTTGAGCGTACCTGAAAGATGAACTTTTTAAATTGAGGACCAACAATAGGGCCTTAAGCCAAACTGACTCGGTGGTCACTGATCTTACAGAAATTTATTTTTACACATGCTTCAAGGAGTTCTAACGTTTTACCTGACGTATTTTCCAGAAACTCCGGTGACAAACTAAAACTTTGCCATTAAAGCCAATAATTAAAAGCATCATCTAAAAATACCAAAAACGTTTAGCGGACAGTAGTCTAAAAATACAAACATTAGATATTGCCTAGGTGATTACGGCAAACTGCTCTTCATTTTTGCCGGCTGAAAAAATCTCTCTGTACCACTAAAGACAAAACAAATAATTTTGAAGTTTTACTACAATACCGACACTGCAGGCCATCTTCGACAAGATAAAACCTTAAAAGCAATCATACCATTGGCTTGGAGTTAGAACTTGAAGCTTTATATCCGCTGCTGCCTAACGTGCTCCCACAATAATCTTGGCCTCCAACTACCAAATACTTTGTTGCAGTTGCATTCTACAGCAAAACTTTAAAAACGCAAAGCAATAGATTATACAAAACCCTTTAACACTACCACAAGGTGGCTTTCATCATTATGGATATACTCAAAGCTGGGCTACTGCTTTCAGCGACCAGTAAAGCCACCATACAACCCTTCGTAAAACATTTAGTACACAGATAGAAATTCCCAAAAATTTTCTTGTCAGACAATGGTCGCAATTCTAAAACCAAACTTTCAAAATACTATGCAAATATGGAAGGTTAAGCAGCATACCACCGCCACTTACCATCCACAGGCAAATTTTAGTCTTTAGTTTTACGCAAAACTGAAGAAATCAGTTTAATCGTTGATAAAGAAACACAAAAAAATCATTGAAACAAGCTGTTACCACTTGCGATCTAGCACAAAAACCGCAGCACCGATGCCGCCAACAAAATACATACAATACTACAACCTGACGGAACCCGGAAGCTGGGATGCCTCAACCAAGCAATTACTTGATCAAGATCAAATATTACAAAAGGCACTACATTGCCAGGCTTCATACCAAAAAAAAAAACATTACCCGCCAATGTACGGACCTACGCACAGAAGACCAGATCAGTATGCGATGTAGAGCCAAAGACTTTGCAAACAAATGGATGAGCACTAAGCAAATCATTACCACAGCAAGCCACAACTGCTATTGGGTAAAAGATCAACCATACAGAGCTCTCCCCAAACTCTATCCATCAAGGTAATTGAAGGAATTGATACCAAATAAGAAAAAAAGCTTCTCGTTAGCTTTTCTTCAGCAAATTATCATTGAGCCGTGGAAAAGCTAATAGATAACTACGGTTCCGTATAAATAACCAATTTTTTGACCGAGAAAGTTAATTATTTATAAACCGTCACCAAGTAAACGTACAGGAAATTTGCGAGTTAAATGTTTGTATAACAGTAAAGTGTAAAGTGCTACCGGAAATGCCCGATACCCAAGAAACAATTGTTGATGACCTGATGAGAACCTCTGCAAGACTTTGAATCACTCACAACTCTAAAGCAATGTGCCTTGCTATGGAATGGCTAACGAGGCAGCTATCAATACGCAGCACTTCTTTCCCGAGCTGTGAAAGCGGCCCAGCACACATCTTACATAGTAAAACTCCGAGCGCTCAAAAATATTACACCACCCGCCCTCGCTGCTGCATTTCAAAATAACCACTTGAGCTGACATTCTGCCATCTAAACTCCCGGTTGCATCTAGAAGCTTCAACCAGCCGGTCTATGCTACCATAGACAAACACACAGACACAGGCCTCAAGGCCACTCCACACCCGGAAACCCTTTCTGAAAAATTGCACAAGA
The DNA here is from genome assembly GCA_963932245.1 of Tachinus rufipes. Classification (NCBI taxonomy): domain Eukaryota; kingdom Metazoa; phylum Arthropoda; class Insecta; order Coleoptera; family Staphylinidae; genus Tachinus; species Tachinus rufipes. The sequence goes on along the minus strand of OZ010748.1, from coordinate 16,365,053 downwards.
CCCGGTGAACATCTCTGCCTAGCACCAAACAAACACAACTGCCCAATAAAGTGTCTCGATTTTAGGCGGAGTCGATGCAACCACTGCATTGCCTTTGGGGCGTTGCTTTCTCAGCCGGTCTCCGGACAACTTTTTAAACACCACTCCAATTACAGTACAGTTAGTACAGTGTTTGTTCACGTATGCGTACACCTCAGTTCGATAGTTTAACAAAGAAAGTGCCTGATAAATAGTGTAAAAACAATAAAAACTCTAATTAAGTGACTACTGACAGTTAGTTAACACCCCTCCAATCTGCGGGCGGCACCAAGCATCCGCAGAAAGGACAAAGACTTATGACCCAGTTCCCGGTCACTCACCTCTCTTTGTTTGAAACCACATTTCTCAAACAAAGAAACCAAGACTTTTAAAGTGCAAAGTGCTAATAAACATTTATGTGATTAGTGATCTTACATTTACCCCTCCAACTGTGCAGCCCAGCAGACCTAGTGACCAGCGCCATGGGGGAAAATTCCCAATTTACGCTAACCCAAGACAATGATGCAAACCAAAGTTTAGATGCTCTTAAAGCAAAAATTAATAAAATTTCAATTAAATTTTTCACTAAAATATCTGAAAACCGAGCAAATTTTAAATGCTAACCTGAACATTACCAATAGTAACACGGAATCTACCAGGAATGACGTCACTGCACTAAAATCCACTGTCAATCAAATGCAAATTGACTATAAAAACATCCAAACAGACATGAACATTGGTTTCAATCAACTATCCATACAGATCTCGGCTCTAGTCAAAAAAATCAACAACGTGAATAAAGCCTAACCATCTCACCCCATAAATAATGAATTTGGAGACGTGTCGGACAGTTCAACCAACACGGTCACTCCAAAGAGCATACCTACAAAAAAGATTTCAAAAAATTAAAAGTCAATTACAAAAAGTTTTTCTTCATCTATTAACAAACAACCGAAAAAGATCAAATCGGCGACTCCTCCCCTACCAATTATTAACTCTAACCAAGACATGGACGACTCCAAAACATTGCCAATTGAGAACGACTCTACACCAGGTTTCAGCAACCCTACCAACAAAACCGAATGGCAACTAGTAGACCGCAAAAACAAGGAAAAAAAAATAGCTCATTCCACAAATAGCAACGAGAATGACGATCCTGACATCGATGATACCACACCTGAACTACCGAAAGTCAAACTTTCTCCACAAATCACAATTAAGGACAAAAAAGCATGAAGAGAAATCAAAATCGACATGAACAAATTAAATATCAATTTTGATATCAAATGCTTAAGTAAGTGCATTAAAATAATACCAAAAACGCCCTCAGACCACCGGAGCGCAAAAACATACCTTGATGCCAAAGGTCACAAGTCTTTTACTTACCAGCTAGAGGAAGATAAAACCATCAAAGCGGTTATGCACAACGTCCCCAAAGATGTTTCCTGCGAGGAAATAAGTGAAGCGCTGGAGGCAAAAGGTTTCGATGTTAACGCAATTTTAAGGTTGCATAACCTTACCAGAACTTATAATAAGTTATACATTCAGCTAAACAAAAATGATAGAAGCGACAAAATATTTAACGTTTCAAAAATTTTTGGCCTCAAAGTCAAAGTCGAGGTTAAATTTAAAACTGGTGAACCGGCCCATTGCCATCTTTGCTATGCCTATAACCACGCCGCATCAATGTGTACCAACGACTGGGTGTGCGTCAGGTGCGCCAAGAATCATCCTTCAGCACAATGTCACCTTACCTCTGCAAACAAGGAGAAAACTGTCTGCGCCAACTGCAGTGGTAACCACCCCGCGTCATACAAAGGTTGCCCGGTTTACCAAAAGATCAAAATTAAAACTAAACCTAAAAGGCAACCCCCTGTCAAAGTCAACTACAAAACCCCTAAACCACGCCCACAACTTATGACGTATGCAAAAGCTGTGCAGCCACAACAACAATCAGCTCCGCCTATGGAAGCAAAATCCAATTTAAAACATGATCTTACTAATGCCATAAACAACAACAGCAACGACCAAGATTTACTTAAATTAATCTTGGCAGTTCTTCTTAAAAACCAATAATGGCAGTTCACAATAATATACTATCAATAGGACACTGGAACACCAACTGTAGTGTCAAATACCCAGAACAACTGAAACTTTTTATCTCAGAAAATGACATAGATATTATGCTATTGTCAGAAACTGGATTAAAGCCCAGAGACAACCCAAAATTTCCCAACTTTAACATATATAGAAATGACCGAATAAATCAAAGCGGTGGCACAGCCATAATCATAAAAAGATCTATTGACCACTCAGAAATTGATATCCTAAACTTCACCAACCTGGAAGCGACCGGGGTTATTATCAAGCTTCCCCCTATCGGCAAAATAAAAAATTTCTCAGTATATCAACCTTCTCTTAAACTACTATTGGAAAACGATTTAAAAATGGCATTCGAAGACAATATCCCCACCATTATTGGGGGTGACCTTAATTCTAAACACGTGGCATGGAACTGTCGCGCCACAAACACAAAAGGAAGAGTCTTAATCAAATGTATGGACCAGAACAATCTTTCCATACACAGTCCAACTTCCCCAACATTTTAGAGCCACGCAGATCACCCGCCCGATATACTTGATATAGCTGTTTCAAAAGGCATACTCAACGCCACCACTTCCAAAGTGTTCAACGAAATGGACTCAGACCATTATCCCGTTCTACTAACCATCCATGGCACTTCGGCAGGAAAACAGGATAAAACCAAAAAACAAACAAACTGGAAACAGTTTCATCTGTTTATGGAAAACGATCTCGGCCCTCTTCCAAAAATCTGCTTCCCTCAGGACTTAGACGCTGCTGTTGAACAACTAACTTCATCCATTCAATCTGCCCAAGACATAGCTTCCAGCAACATTACCATCAGAGATAATGACCCACTCGGACTCCCCCCATTTTTAAAAAGACTCATAAGGGAGAAAAACACCCGACAAAAATTTTGCTCTAGAACTGCCCAGTACAAACTTACCAAAAACAGACTAGAAAACAAGGTTAAAGAGGAAATCAAAGCTTTCAAAAACCAGCAGTGGGACAACCTTTTCCACCAAACTGACGACAAAATGCCCAAATTATGGCACATTTCAAAGTGTTTAAGGAAAAAACACGAAACCATCCCTACCATCCACGGGCAAAACGGACTAGCACACACTACCCTAGAGAAATCCGAAGCTATAGCATTGTCCCTTGAAGACTAATTCAGCCCGGCATATAATATCCTAGACGTCGACGTAATGGAAGATATGGAAAAAAGATAGAACACTACGAAAATATTGCCGAAGATGAAGCAATACCATTTACAAATTCTACGGATGTGACTAAAGCTATTAAGCATACTAACCCTAAAAAAGCTCCCGGACACAACAACATATCTAATGCGGCTTTACAAAACCTTTCTAGGAAAGCCAGTGTAGGCCTCACCAACATTATCAATAGAATTTTAAGGCAAGGATATTTTTCCCATAAATGGAAACATGCCTTTATCGTTGTTTTTCCTAAGCCAAATAAGCCGAAATCATTTCTACAGAAGTACCGCCCGATAAGCTTACAACCTACATTAAGCAAAATAGCGGAAAAAAATATTTTGATTCACATAAACATCCACAGTGAAACCAATCAAATAATTCCTGAACACCAGCATGGCTTTAGGAAACAACACTCTTCCGTCCACCAACTGGAACGAGTGGCAGACCACATCTCTAAAGGGTTCAACAACAGAAAGTCAACTGGAGCAATCTTTTTTGATATAGAAAAAGCGTTTGATAAGGTATGGCACGATGGCCTGATAGCCAAACTTTATCGTGCTAAATTCCCCCACCATCTGGGTAGACATATCAAAAACTTTTTAAATGACAGAAACTTCCAAGTTAAAATCGCAAATACGCTTTCCTCCGTTAAACCCATAACAGCGGTAGTTCCCCAAGGCTCGACTCTATTTCCAGCACTGTATAACATCTATGTCGGAGACATCCCATCTATGACAAACGGAACTATTCTCGCCCAGTTTGCGGACGATACAGCAATTATTTACAGAGCCACCTCTCCCAAATTTATAACACCTACAAAAAGCTGCAGACACCATAACCAAATGGACCGAAGAGTGAGAGATTAAAATAAATCCTTCCAAATGTCAAGCTATATTATTCACAAAAAGGCGAATAACTCTCTATCAAAACATCATCCTCGATGGCATTCCTATACCCTGGGCTAACCAAGCTAATTATCTTGGCGTAACTCTAGATAAATCCTTAACATGGAGAACCCATGTTAATAAAATCAAAGATAAATCTAAAGTTTCAATTATTAGTTTGGCAGGTTTTACTAAGACACAATAAAATGAAACTAAGAACAAAATTGACGCTTTATAAATCCACCATTAGAGCCCAGCTGTCTTATGCTGCACCGGTCTGGGGAACGGTTGCCAAAACTTATTTCAAAACCCTAGAAGCTTGCCAATCAAAAACCTTAAGAATGATTACCGGAGCTCTCTGGTATATTAGAAATAAAGATCTCAGAGAAGACTTAAAAATTTCCACTTTGCATGAGTTAATCATGAAGAACGCTGAAAAATTCTACTCCAAAGCGGAAACTTATGACAACACCGACATTCAATCCATAACGTACCATCACCCAAACTACACCACCTACAACAGACCTGTAAACCTTATCAGGCCCAGGCTGTAAACGTCATAAAACAGGAAATGGATAACCTGTAAAAAAAATCCACAAGCCACAAGGCAAAGCATGATAGGTAGATAATGGGGTACTTCTCCGCAAACTACCATAAACACACAAAAGAAAACAACCACTTCAATCTCTACATATTGCACGGAGTTTATTGAAGAGAGAAATATTGTTGTAGTCACAAAAGTAACGTCCAAGATGATGAACATCGCTTTTCCACTTTCAAGAAGTTTATTGACTGGCATTTCTTATGCGTCTGGGCAGTTTTACTCACAATAACGTCTTAAAGTTTCTTTTTTAGACCAAAACACTTCACGCTAAATGTTGAATATCGTAACTAATGCTTTTTGTATGCTTACTCGTAACTGACTACATTCACCAATGCATCAATGGCAAGCCAGTTCAAGATCTTTATAAAAAAACATTTTTGTTCTTGTTCATCCTTTAAGGCCATATTTACTACATTAACACATAATTACATTTACAAAATCTTTTAGACTCGTTTTTGCTGTTTCTAAATAAAGTTTATAAAACTCAACTCAATAAAAACAAAATTAATCACACTAAAGCAGTAAGAATAATGTTTAAGTTGCGACAGTTTGATTCATGTAAAACCTTATTTAAACAAAATAATTTATTAACAGTCCCGGCAATATACATCCAAGAATGCTTGATATACATGTTTAAAAATAAAAATGACTTTCAAATGTTTCGTCTCAATCATGATTATAAAACTAGACACAAAAGTAGCTTAAGATATCCGATTGTAAAATATACAAGTTCACAAAAAGGACTTCAATACATGTGCTTAAACTTACACAGTAATCTACCTAACGACATAAAACTTAAAAACGACTTCATTATATTCAAAAGAAAAATCTTTAACTTATTGTGTAATCTTGAGCCATATTCAATTGGCGATTATATTGATCTGCCAACTTAATTATTATGCACTATTTTTGACCCTATTTTATGTATTATGCAAAATGTATGTATGTAATGTGTTTACATAAAATAAAGATATATTATTATTATTATTAAATATTTAAACTGTAAGTAGCCTAGATAAAAAAATACTCAAAAACAATATAAATTTACTGCCAACAGCTAAAAAAATCTATTATTTGAACCGCATTGTCCAAATATCAAAGTACAGCAGCTTGGCTCAATTTTGAATACTTAAACTAAACTTGAAAACGTTTAGAATAATTAGAAATTATCAAATGTTAATCAATTATGTATTATATTTTTTAAAGCTTATTTTAAAATGTAAGCAACTTACTTTACTTTGTTAAAATAACAAAGAGCGGTCAACAAAATAATGATATATCATTAAAAAATAGATTTAGTTAAAGCCATCAAAACAAGAGTTTACAATAGATATTATATAAAATATTATTAAATAAATTATACAAAAAAAGAAAATTCAGCAGACAATATCCAATTATTTCCCACAGGTGCACACAATTGATTCTCCCTATTTGATCAAACATCGCTTATCTTCATCTTCAATTATCCTACACCGGTTATTATTAAATCTGAAATTCCTTTTTTCCTTCAATTATCTTTTCGCGTAGTCATCAGTCGTATGGGATTTTTATCGTCCTTTCAACCCCACACCCACATACAAAAAATGTATCATCCCTCTCGTAAACTCACGCCACATTTGCTGGACGATTACCGTTCCCGAATGTCGCGTCCGGACTGTTTTCGAGGGACTTGCTACTCCTCTTCCACCCCATACATAACATAACGTTCTCAGGGTTGACGGCAGCGCCCGATTACATCATATCTGTCCGCAATGATTCCGTGCGTTGTGCGTGGGACGTTTAAGTGTCCCCTCGGAACCGTTTTTTTTGCTGCGCTTGAGAGGTCCCCTGTAAAAATTTATTATTTTCCAACCGCAATAAATTGAAATTGTTTATGGAGTAATCCACGCGAGCATAAATCTAGTAATAGGAGAAAGTTTTTTAAATAAAATTCATATTATAAAGAATTGCGATGCTCTACTAGGGTTTTATAAGATTTGGAATATTCACAATTCACTCTGAATCGTTTAACGTCTTATAACAGCCTGGTTTACTTTATAAAGGCCATGTCAAGATATTTTAAAGCCATATAAGTACTTGAGTCGATTACACTTTGAATATTATTTAATGTTATTATAAATCATTTGCTGGGGTGGGTTAAGCTTGTAAATGTTATAGGATTATATTATAAATGACATTTATATTCAAGAAACAAACTTAATGTAATATTTTGAACACATTAATTAAATAATAAAACATGAAGCGTTTTTAATATAATAATTTATTAAATATATACTTAAAACTTTATATAAATTAAAACACAAAATATGTAAATTAAAACACAAAATTATAAAAAACAACATTTTTAGGCTAGCTATTACTACCAAGAGTTCAGAAGTGGTAACGCAATGCCATCTATTACAAATACGTTTAACTGTATGAGTGTGTAATTTACATAAAGTACAATTACATAAGTATTATTTATTAAATTTATATACTTTTAGTGATTAAAATTATATAAGTTGCCACGTTAAATTTGAATGTTGTTGCCAACTGGTATACACTTGGTGCTCATATGCATCTTGGTAAAAGCGTTTTTAGGACGCCATAGCTTGCAGCGTTTAATGTAACCTGGTTAAGAACAAACCCGCAGCCAAAGTCGTGTTAGGAAAGGCGCTGTAAAAGCAGCGGTATTGTCTTGTAATACGTCTGTTATGTGTCGTCACCAACGGTTGGGACGTGGCTCACGACTCGACGTTGAGTAAAATTCCATAAGTTGGTTGTGGTTTTGGAGGGCAATGGATTGTCTTTAGCTTTTTTACCCCGTTTTCGAATCATCATCAGCTCACCGCTTCAAATTCTCTGGCGTTTGCTAGCTTTAAGTACAGTTACTTCCTGGTTTGTTGCATGCAATGGTTTTTATTTTTGGCTTTCCCCTGAGGTACATTTTTGTTTTCCGGTTTGGCTAGGTTTTGTCCCAACAATCACTTACTTAAAGTTTGTCCTTTGCCGCGTTTGTTCTGCTGTTGCAGTAAACACTGCTAGGGCCATAAGGTCATCATGTTGTTTGTTAGGTTGTTCCTAATCCAATTGATCTTTTAGATTTCCGCATGCTTTTGTTTTACCAGATTGGCCTAGATGTTGTAGGTTACGGTGGTGTGGTGCTTGACTTAGGCTTAAAGAATAGTAGAGGTGGATTTATCTTTTATGGGTTTTTGTTTGATTACTTATTGCAAAATTTTTGCAGTTACTACCAGTTAGTCGTGGCTAGCGTTTGTCCTGATAAGTATGACATGTTTTGTTCCCCCAGTTTATACCCAAAATATAATCCTTTTGGGATTCGAGGTGGTCCAGTCATTCTTGCCAACTTAAATGATATTTTGCGTTTGTTAAGACCCTTGTTGAGTGCGTCAAACTAATACGGCTGAGGTTTTCACTTTTAACAAGCACAGTTTAGCTCGACGCGGGTTTTAGACTTTTAGATAGTATAAGGCAATAATCAGATCTTTTGGTAGCAGTAGTTGCTAAAAAGATTCTACGCTTGGTTTTAGTTGGTTTAGCATTGGTAGTAGGTACAAATTGGTTTTATTTTTTTTAGACGCAAAGAATTTGACCTCGGTCTACACAAAAAAGTTTCTTAGTGACCTCTAGTTCAATAAAAGGGACTGCAAATTATAAACTGCCCAAAGTCATACTCCCAAAGCCAGCTGCACAATCCTAAAAAACGTTGAATCTGTTTTTTTGTTATGGGCTGGCGTCTGTTCCTTTATCAGTGTTAAGTGGTGTGTTAACAGATATTTCTTTTCAGCACTGATTTGGTGCTTAAGTATTTAACCAAATACTTGCCAAAAATTAGAAACTGCAAATTTTTGCAGTTTCTAATTTTTGGCTGCGCAATTGATATTCTTGGAGCCGTTCCAATACTAAGAAGGAATACACCAGATATTTGTCATAATCTCTAGATCATTTTTGGAAAACTGCTGGCTAGTTTTTTGTTCCATAAGGGATCATTTTAAAGTGGCAGGTACTACCGTCAAGAACAAAAAAAGCGGTTAAGCGTTTGTAATTTTTATTTATCTGCCTTTAGACCAATTTTACTAAAGATTTTGATCTCCAAAGTCCTTTAAAGTTTCCTGTATTTTTGGTAATGAGGCATCTTCTTTAAAGATAATCTTATTAAGGTCGCAGTAACGTGGACAAAGCTTTTTTCTTTTACTGTTACCACGAGATTACAATAGCTACAAGTGCTTTGCTAAATGATACCGTTGCTAAGTAGTTTGCTCCAAGATGTAGTGTTTTATTGTAGGTATAGTTGTGTGCGTCACGTCTTCTTGTAAGACTGTTCTAAACTTCTAAACTAACCGTTCTACATCACATTTTTAGTAGTACCCTATATACCATAATGCATTAAGCTTGGCCGTAGTGTATGCATTGGACAAAATAATCCATGATGGTGGTTTACCAGCCAAGGGTTGCCAAGTATTAGTTTTCTTTTAGTGTTGGCATAACTAGTAAAAAGATTCCGTGAGTTTGATGGTTTGTAAGAAAACCGTAAGGCCAACTTGCAAGATGGTCATAATCAATAGTTTAGTTTTCAAAAGCTGCAACTTAGTAAATTTGTGGCTAGCCCAAAATCAACTAACGTTTCCACCATTTTTTTATTTTTGGTAATGGTGATTTGGGGTAAATGGTTTTTTTTTTCACTGTTTATTTACAAATTGTTTGTTAATAGTAAAAGAGGCTTTACGCTTGATTTATTTGTCCATTCCCAAATTCAGGGTGTTGCGGTTAATTTTGCGAAATTTGGTTTTGTTGCAGTTTTAATTTGACGGCAAACAATATTTTGTTTTTAATTTTGTGGTTATAGTTAGAAATTAGTCAAATGTTCTAAAAATGTATTACTTCGAAAGAGTGGATACCAGGCTTGACCAAGATGACTAAAACATTTGCCAGTATCTGTTCCAAATTATGATAGAGCGCGGTTTGGTAGCGCAAAGAAACCCATAAATTTTTCTACTACAGCCGGATTGGCTACTGTCTCAATATTTTATTTTTGGTAGTCTCGTATAATTTTGAAGGTATAAATAATCTACCTTTTTCAAACTTTGCACTAGGTGGCGGTAGTAAGCATTGTAAAAAATTCAATTTTGCTAAAATGTTGCTTAAATTTAGCAACTTGTGTCATATTCTTTGTGTCGAAAACCCTGTCAACAAAAGCACAACTTTCTATAGGCCTTCAACATTAAATTAATGCTGTTGTGTGGTTACATCGTGGTTTGTACAAATCTCAAGAACATTGCTGGACAAATCATTTTCATTGTAAACGTGTTTTTAAAAAACTGTTTAGTGCGTCAGATTTTTGTCTTAAGAGACATTTTGTGTTTTGTATCCTGGAAAGGTGTACCACTGAAGAAAAAGCAAGTAGTAATAACAATTCCGAAAAATGTCGCGAGTAATTTGAACAGTTTGACACCAAAGACACTTTTAAATATTGAACTGCTACTGTCATTGACAATAATAATTAACGTCTTTGTGGATAAAACACGCACTAAATCTGTTTTTTTTTTTTTTATAACCAACGGCAAACCTTTTAATCAATAATGAGCAAATTAGCTAAACCACTAAATAATTTACCAGAAATATTTGAAAAACCTCATTTTTTGTTGATCACACTGTATACATTTTGTATCACCCTGTATGTAGTCTTAGTCTATTTTGTATATCAACGCACAATATACATAACAAATCATATTGTATATTTATTCTGCTAAGAATATTATTAATATTTATTTTTAAATATATAACTGCTGCCGTGACGTAGGCATCTGCATCTACCAAGTAGTACAGCAAACTGCCAACAGGTAATGTTACCTAATACAGTATACTGATACTATAGTGAATTCAAAAGTGTTACAAAGTATAGAAAAGTAATGATAATGGTAAGAAAGTGACGATTGGTTGATATTACCGTTCAGGGACCAAGACTCCAGCTAAGCATATCTATAGCTTGCAGGGGTTGGTGCAACTTGATAAGAGACAAACCGGCAGCCAAGTGATTGCACTTTTCAATAAGTTGTCATGGTTCCATAGTACATCTTGTGTATTGGATCACCAACAGACAAGACGTGACTCACGGCGATGGGTGCAATGCCTTGGGTTGTTGTATCTAGAATCAGTAAGCGTAGCGGTGGTCACTATTGGAGGGTTTTCTTGGTAGTTACCAATAGTCGGGGGAGGATCTACTGTGGAGTGTGCAAACCAAGTACTAAGTTGCGCACCTTGGAATTTGTCCGTGTTGCTTCGAATCTATAAACAATGCTTGGTAGTGAATGATGGCGTTGTAAAGTAACAATACCAAAAGTAACTCTTAAACAAGACTATAATGTAAAGAAACTGAGCTTATCTTCACGTGATCTTAGCCTAGATGTAGTTTTCAGAAGGATCGACGTTTTTACTATTTTCTTCGGACAATGCAAAGGCATACCAGAAGGGCGCACAATCTTTTGTAAAACTTTTGAGAATGAAAGCAAAGTTGCAAAAGTAGTTAATTTATCTAATCCAAGGCGGATCTAAAGAATGCTTTTGAAAACCTCCGCTAACAACCTTGTATTATATGAACATAGAGCTGCATCTATTTGGTGCAATATGCCAAGATAGTTTAGTCCTGGCATTTTAACTTTAAAAACATTTTCGACAATCTCCTCTCAAGACTTAATGCTACCCTAGGTAAAAACTCTATTTTTATTTGCTACGGTGATTTCTAGGCAAACCAAGCCTGAAATTACTCAACCAAGTTATACTAATAACCGTTTTTCAGGCATACTACTACCCAAAAACCGCCGTTGACCAACGCCTTAAACAAGAATTAAACCGCGACAATTGGCGCCCAAAGTGGGGCAATCCCTACAGACCCGTCACCAAAAAACTTTTTACACTTTGTAAAGCTTCCACAAAAAATTAAAAAATTTACTAAAATTTGACTTTTGTGTTCTACACTATCGGAATGACTTTGAAACCTTCATACTACATAAGAAGTTTCAAAATAAACTGTTCAAACTTGAATCAAGATTATCTTACTCTGTATTGACAAACCCTGATTGACAAGTAAAATCTGAATAGGTTTTTGCTAAATGTAAGCGAGCACTCTAGCAGAAAACATTTTTAGACTTATACTTTGTGTCGTCAATCAGGAAGACAATAATAGCAACTTTCAGCTATAGCTTACTCAACATCACAAAACCCCGATCAAAACTTGTTAGATGATGTTTTTTGAGATTTCAACTCTGAACAAGAAACCCTAGAAACCCAAAAAACCCAAACAACACCTGGAGAAAAATCCTAAGCTAGAAAGCCTGAAATAATACTTTCAAAAGAAGTGACTAGCTAACCACACTGAGCACTTTTCCTGTTTAGTTTTAGATCAACAGTCAAACACAGACACAAACGCAAAAAAAAATTACCCTACTAACACCCGCGCGCTAACACTAATTCTGCAGGTGCCCGATCATATCATGTTCGGTTTGATTGATTTAAGCAAAAACCTAAAAAATGAACTCAAACATAACATAGGCCAAACACCACTACTAGCCAACATGGTTTCTACACTAATAAAAGCTCACTTGGAATTCCGTAAAGTAAAACCCTTATAGGAGCACCAGGGTGATCTAAGCCTACTTTAGTTTTAAGTGCCTTTGTTTAAATAAAATCACTTACTACAAACCGGAAAACGTTGTCAACAACAACCATAAAAAAACTGAGCAGTTGCAAACACCGACTTAACAACGCAGAATCTGGATCTAAAAAACTTTTGTGCGTACCAGAAGAACGCACAATCTTTTGTAAATTTCTCAAAGATAGGAGCAAAAATAGGGAGAAACATGTTTTGTAAGAAGTGCAGCTTTAGAATTATCAAAATCCCGTTGCAAAATTTGTTCTGTTTTCGCCGAAAACACTTGGAAAACTAAGAAAAACACTGCTAAGCTGCATCTACTGCCCGCAATAGGCTGATTTACTTTATTTAGAAAGTATCATTTTCTAGGGAGTGCTTTTGATAACTTCTGCTAACATTCTTGCACTATATCAAATAGAGCTGCATCTACGTGGCATAATGGGCTTAGATAGTTTAGTCCTGCCTTTTTAACTAAGAGAACATCTTTGACGATTCTGCCTAAAATTTTCTGGTATGCTAATAAATAACAACTGCTCCCAAAATTTCTGTTTTTGCTCTCTACGGTAATTTTCATAAAAAACCAAGCCCGACAACCAACAATTACCACCATTGACCAGACCTAAACCGCAACAAATAGATTAGATATTTGTTATCTTTTTGTAATAACCGCTGACCATCCATAATGTATCTAGCCGCAAGCAGAATAAAACCAGTCACTTCTAAAACTCTTCACGGAAACCTGCGGCACAAGTCCTACCGTAAATAACTGCATACTCTATCTGACATTTGCTTTGTATTTCATCGCTATGCACATTTCGTCACCCTAAACACACACAAGCCTTGGAAATATTGCCGGATAAAATATTGGCCAATCTATCACCGCAAGCGTGCTTTTAAACAACTTGCTGTCACAGAGTGTAGTACGTTAAGTTTGCGTACCAAAAAACATTTTGTATCTTGAAAAGGTGTATCATTGACAAAACTACAAGCAGTAAAATTGCCATCTAAGCCCGGGATCTAACAATTCCGGATAAACCCGCGCCCCAAGTGATTTGGACAATTTGACACTGCAACACCGTTGTAAACTAACTATAAAATTGCTCCCAATTTTAATAAGAGTGATCATTAAATTGGTTTTTAAGTGCAAGACGTGTATAACATCTTTGTTAATAAAAAGCGCACCAAATCCAGCTTGCAAATTGCGTAACCAACAGCAAGCAGGCAAAATTATTTTGACAGACCTACAAATCAAGTTCTACCATAAGCAACTGTTTAATAACACCTTACAGAAAAAAGTCAAAAGACTCATAATTAAAACTTCGTCACAGTGGTTTCCACTTTAAACGGTTAGAATCCCGCTTTTGGACCTGTAAACCTGCCACGTCCAGTCCATATTTAGCTCTACCATCTTTCAAAAAAAAACATTTAATACTGCCACTATGAGTACTTTTAAGCTGCTTCACGTACCACACAATTAATACCAGTTTTTTTTAAGGACCAGCACTCTGGGTAAATGCGTACGTGGTGATAGCACTTTGAACAAGTGTGTACGTAAGGACAATACTTTGGGTGAGAACGAATGCTAAGACAACATCTATTCGTATAAAAAATGTGATTTCTACAAACACACTCACTAAACTCATTTACCGTTTTTGGACCGACACCTTCCCCTATTTTTCGTAGAGACGCACTGATATCAATTGGCACCCAAACAAGAACAACAAAAAGCATGGTAACTTTCAGTCTCTTTATACACTCTAAAAAAACAGAAATACCAAAGATAGAGAAAACTATTCCAAGAGGCCAAATAAACAATAAGTCTTGGAGACGTTGCCGCCACGCTGTTAAACTGCAGTCTCTTGAATCGTACTGACAAGATTTTGAGAAGTACGACTTACCACTGCATCGAATTTAAAATAAAAACACAAATGTTGTTTAACTATCCGGCAATCGACTTGATCAACAACAAAGATAATCGACAGATCATCGACAATTAGATGCATTCTACTATCCGTCAAAAAACTATATCACCCACGTTTCCCAAACGACTAAATCTAATACGGTTTGTACAAGTATTTATTATCAACAAATTTAAGGTTATTACCGCCCGGCAAGTATCTGCAGCTAACAAACAAAAGAAAATGATTAACAGATGTTATTATTGATTTCTAGAGTAATTTGAAGCTTTGATTACAATTCCGGAATCAAAAAAATTTATTTTTAATACGGAAAAGTGTGAAACAAACTTACTTTTAGCCGGCGAAAAAGACGCGGTGGTTTTTGTGACAAGCCACAAACCATGGCAAGTTGCAATTTAAAGCAAAAATTTGTAAGTTGAAGTGTTTTTCTTGATAGGCTATCAAAAGAAGTGAAATGTAATTCAAAGCGGGTTTTTTGGTGTATTTTTATTACGCAAAAACGTAAAACAAACATACTTTTAACCGGCAAAGAGGGACGCGGCTACTCATGTGACAAGCCAGCAGACCCCGACAGCTGCTTTTGCAAACCAGAAAACCGTAGGTTAAAAGGTTTTCTTTCAGGGATCAAAAAAAGTAAAATTTTATGACGTAAAATTAACCCCTGATTACAATCTTGGAGTTCTTAACATTTATCAGTCAATTTCAAGATAACCACCAAAAACAGGGTTTTTTCGATTCGAAGAGCAAAAAAGTCATTATAGATTAAAATTTTATTCAATCGATTAACTTGTTTTCGTATCATGTAAAATTCTTTGTTCCTTATGTTTATCGATATGGCAATACAACAGTAGCAGAGACCATTCTCTAGTCATTTTCAGAAGTATTTTCCGTAAATTCTTTTATAGCAAATGTATTTAAAGCATAATTCTGTTTACGGACTTTTAACATTTAAAACGTAAAATGTTGTATATTAAACTATAACACTATGCTTACATTATATATCACCCTGTATTCAACACGCATTTTTTGTACAATAACGCATAATTTTGTATTGTGACGGTTACATATAAAACGTAAGAATCGCTATATTAACGTATATTAACTTCTATACATAATTTATCACCCTGTATGCAGAATGCATCTCCCTGTATAATAAAGTATAATAATAAATATTAACGCTTAGCATATAAAACGTTACACTCCTATATTAAAGTATATCACCCTGTATACATTATGTATTACCTTGTATGCAAAATGCTTCTCCATGTATAACAACGCATTATTTTGTATATTAACGCTTAACATACAAAACGTAAGAGCCTGAATATTAAACTATATCACCCTAAATATCTATTGTATCACCCTGTATATCCTATATATCATAGCACGATATTGTATATTCATTCTACTCAGAATATTTCGCCTTTTTTAATGTGTACGTAATGTAACAAACTATATACAAAACACATCATAAATTACATAAATACAAAACTGATTTACTAATATAATATGATAAGGCTTTTGTGTCATAAAGAAGCAACTTTAGTTTTAATTGAATTAACTGTAGTTATTAAAAAATGCTATTATAATATAGGCAACCAAAATTGCACCTATCTAGTAGTACAGCAAACAGCCAACAGATAACGCTACCAGATACAACTTTGCCGACGTCTCGCTTAAAAGTGTTCCAAAGTATAAAAAAGTAATAATAATGGTAAGAATTAGTAACATATTGTGTTAATTAACATAAAAGATTTAGTTTATTAGATTAGTTTTATCGCGACGTAATTATTTTTAACAAATAATGTTTTGTTATGACAACAATGAACCAATACATTTATTCATTACAAATGAACAGCAAGGGTTTAATATGTGTGTAAACAGATTGAAAAATATATGTTTGATTTAATTATGATAATGTAATTACAATCGATTTAATCAAAATTGTTTTAAAAATTTTCAAATTTTAAATATCAATTTCAGTGTATCCAATATTATCAAAATAAAAACTGAAAAGTAATTTACAATTTTGTAGTGGCAGCACTTTTTTTAAAACGCTTGAAAAATGTTATTATTGAAAATTCAAATTAATGGTAAGTAAGCAAACACAGAATATAATTTAATAATTTTTGCATTAGCTTTAATTAGGGCTAATTATTATCATTGGGAGATAAATCTGATTGGAGATAATTTGCAATGCGTAGTTTATTCAATCAAAATCTTATTTGTTATAATAAAATTGTAAAATAAAACTTTGAGCATACTTCTATTATATTGTGAGATGATATAATTTCCAATACTTTTTATAACTGATAGCTATGTAAGCCATTTTGATTATTATAACATAACTTTATAATATTGATCATAATTGCTGAATTCATTTGAAAGACTGTCAAATTAATTTACCTTATACAATTATTCTAATAAGATTTCGATTTCTGTTCGGAATAATCAGTGATTAAATTTAAATCAAGTGAAATAGTATGGAAGAACATGCAAACTCAATGTTACTCATGAAAAATCCAGGTTATCGGCTGCATTATTTAAGGTAGTTCTGCAAGAGATGACACCAAGATGGAAGCAGCAAGTTATTTTAATATATATTTACTAAATGGGAGCATTTTTTTGTTGAATGAATTTGCGATTTGTATCAGATCGTAAGTTGGACATAAAATAATTTGTTAAAGATGTAGTACGTTTAATAAATAATTTGCTGTATTTTTCAGTTCAGTTACGATGTTAGTAAGAACCAATACGATGCCTTTGAGATGCAGAACTTATTAAAATAATAATCATAACAATGATTTAATGTGGTTTAACTTATTATTGATTGTATTTCATTACATTTACATTTATTTTCAACTTTAACATGCTAACTATCACTAAACGTATTCTTCTTTGATTATTATTTCAATGAATCCAAATTATTATTGCTCACATACACAAGTATAATAGTGTGTACTTTATGATATATAATAATAATATAGTACTATAAAATGTCCTTCCAAACCATATATCCCATAACTGCAATTAAAACAATAAGTTCAATCAAATCCAATCAATTTATATAATATCTTACCTACATTGCTATCACCAATTATAACTACTTAGCTTGTTAAATGTTAATCCCTTAAAGAATACAATACACCTTTGAATAATTTCACATAAGGAATGTAAAATAATCTGTTTTATAAATGGGTGTAGTCAACAACATAAGTGAAGTTGTTCCAAAGTAGTTACAAATAGGCCACCAACCATACAATTGTAATATGATGTATACAGAGTGGTCAGAAAATAATATGGATACAATGACTCAATTTTACTAAATTTAAATATGTAATCATTGCTGAAACAATTAAATTAATACAATAAAATGATTAAATATTACGCAGAGATTAATTATTATTAACTACAAGTTAATTATTAACATTGACTTTGACAGTAAAAGTAAATTCTAAAATTTATTTTTTATTTAAATTAATGTCTAACATGAAGTTTTTAGTAAATCAATATCAAACATAAATTTAGATGACAAATTAATTTGTTAAATGTTAAATTATGTGAATAAATGTTATTACATAATAAACGTGTTTAGAAAAATTATTGTTTAAGAATAAATGAAAACAGTAATGCTTAATTTTAGTATAAGAAAATATCTGTTTTTTAACTATATAAAGTGTAAGATATAAATATTTAAATTTTTATTGTTACAAGTTCAGGAGTTAGCAAAACTGCTTTTAATTGTCAGTTTTTGAAAGTTAGTTTGATTGTCGTTGGTTAATTGTTATCTGTTTTAAACTTTATTGTGATATGAATGTGGTTAGTGTTTTGCACTAGAAATGTTTATTTTTGTAGAACAAAAGTGGTGTAGTAACTTGTGGCAGAAGACAGGTATGAAATGGTAAATTTGTCTGGATTTATTGTTATTGTGATTTTAGTCGGTATTTATCCAATTTTATTGTCAGGCGGCCACAACAGGGTATTGATTCTTTTTATGCTACTTGCTTGTTTGTGGTTGTCTGAGAATATTGTAAAAGGTTATGTGTTTTACATTAAAAAATCAAATTTATGAAAAAATTATCCTAAACTAAAAACATCCATAGACACGTTTCGAGGTTTACCTCTCATCAGTATGGCTTTATTTATTTAAACTTAATAATTGATTTGTAACTTACTTCGTCAACATCGTTCACCACACAACACATTTATGTGTTTTAAGTAAATAGTAGCAATTTTTCTAATACAGATAAAAAAATTATCCGGGTATATTGCATTGTGGTAAAAAAAATTGTAAAAAGTAAAATTATCTACAATAGCTTTTATTTTGTGTTTATGTTTTCAAAAATGTTAAACATTTGCGGCACAAATCAGATAAAGGCAACCTTTTATCTGGAGGTGCATTGTTGCACATCACAAGAGTACGTTTGTCTTTTTCTGCGCGATTATTAACCACTACGCATTGCAACGGTAACTTCAGGTTGTGGTTACCACATTGCAGAAATTTTTTTATTGTGTTTCGCGTATTTGCTAATTACTTTTACTTGAACACTTGGTGATGCGTTGTTTTCTTTTCTCTTCTTACTATGTTTGCTGATGTTCCAAGTCATGATTTGCCTTTTATGTAATGGACTATTTGCAGTATCTTGGCAAACTATTTCTGTTACATCTTTTATTACTTCCAATGCTACGTTTGGTGTATTGACTTTGGCTACAAAAGAACTTTTGTCGTCGATGATGCAATTAGCGACAATTGTTGTTGTCACTTTTGAGTAGCTACTTTGTATTCTACTGGTTCTATTACTAGCAGTTGTTAAATAGTTTATGACGTTGCTTTATTGTTGGAGTATTATTTTTATATTCTTTTGCCTAATCACACCGATCATATGTATTGTAGCTAAGCCGTTTTTAAAAACAGTCATGTTATGTCCAACAATGCTGGTAACGTTGGTGAGAAATGGTGGTGTAGAGTTAATTTAGGTCACAGCCAATTGCATGTTGACATATGTTGTAAATTACACCTGCAAGTTATTTGTCCTGATAGGTGGTAAACTATAGCTACCACAAACAAACTAATAGCATGTAGTATTGGTTGTCATAGCAAGGATGAATGGTATCTCGAGCTGTATTTGATTTGCAATTTTTTTTGCAAGTCATAATAATGTTCTTGCTCTCAAGCGGATGCAGATGTTTTGCGTGGTTAGTAATTACAGGAGGTCTGGTTGGACGAGATGCAAAAGTAGATGTTTTTTTTGAATTGGGAAAGCTTGTCGAGATTTTTATTCTTAAGAATCTGTGTCTACCGGACTTGAAATGCGATATTTTAACAGATTTAGCAATATTATTTTTTGTGCGCGGCTGTCTATCAGAGTTTAATTTGTCTGATTTTGAATAGCAAAAACACCGAAACAATTGTTATGCTTGACCCTTGACTGCTGTGATTGTTAGATATATGCCCGTATTCATAATCTTTTTTGTAACGATTCATTATCAAACGGATCATTATATTTAAGGAACATTTTAAATATATTGTTATTAAACAAATTGTCATTAGTTAAATTATTTTGTAACTTTTTAGTTACTTTTGTTTTTTATAAATTATTATTATGTTAACCTATACTATGTATCCTCAAATACTGTGAATTAGTACAGATGATTAGAGATTTTCAAGTCAAACAGATGTGTCATGATTTATTACGTTTTAATTGACCAAAAATAGTTATATTTTTAACAAATCATTATATATTTAATGACGTTTTATAAATACGGGCATGCGTAACCCTTCACGAACCAGTTATGCTATCAAAACACACTTTTTTGGAAACGGCCAAGTTTTAGAAGCTAGTGAAAGACTTTAGGGCCGTCTTTGAAGAAGGGGTGACTTCGACCACAACAAAAACAGTGAGCCATGTAACAGAAGTAGTTGACCAGACACCCTCGCGGCACAGAACGGATCTTAGGAGCTCCAGCAGCTATTGTGACCCGGTGGTGCTGATCAAAAAGAAGGACGGCCTGCAGCGCTTTTGTGTAGACTACCGAAAATTAAACAAAATCACAAAGAAGAAAGTAGCTTTTTTTCTTAAAATTCACGAAAGGCTAAGTTCCCATGGCTAAAGGACACAAACACTTTAACGTCTTTGCTGGTCCCGACGGCGAGACTTATTAATTCAAGGTCATGTTGTTTGGGCTTAAAACGCACCGGCTTTTCAGAAGTTGATCGAAGGCTTACTTGGAAATGCTGTCTTGGTTTATTTGGACAATATTCTGGTATACGCCAAGCACATAAGGCATCTACGACAAGTCCTGGAGCGACTCTAAGACTACGGCTTGAAACGCCTCATTAAGAAGTGCTTGTTTGGAGAACAATCCGTAGAATACTTTGGGCACATAATCAGCTGTTTAATGAGTGGTCCATTTGGTGGTTCTTTTTTAAAAATTCAAAAAAATGAACAAAAATCAATTTTTGTCGGTATATTATTGGTTTATTCGAAAGAGCAAACATTTCCATTATTTATAAATTACGATTTCATGCATGTGACTACCTTGGCTGGCTTTGCAGTAGCGCATCCTGTTAACGCAATTTTCCAAAACCTTGGTGACGGTTTTTGGCTCTATCTCACAAATGGCTTGCTTGATTGTCTTAAGGGCCTAAATCGTTATTGGATTGTTTGCACAACATTGGACCTTTACGACATCCTACCAAAAAAAAAAAAAATCCAACGTCGTCAAATCGCAAAAGATTGATTGTGGCATAAGCTGTGTGGCATGGCGCGATCTTGCTGAAACCAAAGATTGTCCAAGTTTATGTCTTCAATTTTCGGCCAAAAAAAATTGATTATCATGCCTCTGTAGCGCTCACCGTTGACCAAAATTGCGTTTTCAGACAATTACATGCGGGTTTTCCTATCTCCAGATGTGACAGTTTTGCTTGTTAACATAGCCGCCGAAATGAAAATGCGCTTCGTCCGAAAAGATGATTTTTCGAGCAAAATTGTTATCCATTTCGAGCTACTCAAAGGCCCAAACTGAAAAGCAGTAACAAACCGGATGGTCGTGTGCCTTCAATTGCTGAGTCAATTGGACCTTATAAGCGAATAATGCGAGATCTTTGTGCAAAATTCACATCAGGTTGGTGCGAGAAATGTTGAGTTGTTGAGATAGATGGCAAGTCGATGTTCCAGGACTAAGTTGCACACTTTTGGCTACGGTAGCCACATTTTCATCAGTGCGTACCGTACGACGGCGGGGACCGTGTGTATTGGCCACTAGCATGCCAGTCTCACAAACTTTTTGTACAGCACGCGCGGTGGGGGCCTCATTTTGTCCAAAACTTCTTTCAATAAACGCACTAATTAGGCTACACAACATCAGGCTGACCAGACATACTCTTTTTTAGTAACATAAACTCTATTTTAAGTTAGAATTCTCTTTACTTTTTTTAATTCAAAATAACAAAAAATATACACGTTTATTTTTTCAATTGAGAGCTAATAATTTCAAACTCTTTATCCGGTTTCTAAATTAACAATTCAGTCTCTAAAATTGTAAATCGGGCTTTTATAACTGAAAACCCAGTTACTAACGTGTTAAAATTTACTGCAAAACTAATAATCCGATTTTCAAATTAGAACCGGCCGTTAAAACTGTAAATCCGTCTTTGAAAGTGTAAATCACCGTCTTTAAATTTAAATCTGATTTTAAAAGTATTTGGTTTTTAAAAGTATAAAAAGGTCTTCGAAAAATTTTAACAAATACGGTAGAAAAGTGTAAAATTCTATTTATAAAATGTTAAAAATAACAAAATTCTGTTTTGGAACATTAAAATATTGTCATAAAGCACCAAAATCCGGCTATATACAGTTGAAAAGTTTTATTTTTTATAAAATATTAAAAATGTTAAAATCCGGTCATAAACTTTTTATAAAGTGCAAGATTTTATTACTAAAAAGTAAAAAATAACAAAATATTTTTCAAAAACGTACAAGATTTTATTTATAAAATGTAAAAACAACAAGGTGTTAAAGGGAGCAAAATTTTACTTATAAAATTACAAAGTCCGGCCATATAGTATCAAAAAGCATTAAAATTTGGCCCTATACTGTTAAAATAGTTCAAAAATCTATTTATAAAATGTCGAAAATAGCAAAAATTGACCATAAACCGTCAAAAAGTGCAAAATTTGGCTAAGAAGAATCAACATATTGTTAGAAAAAATTAAATTTCTTTTTATAAAATAACAAAAATACTAATATTCTGTTAAAAAATGCAAAATTCTATTCATTAAATATCAATAATAGCAAAATCCAACCATAAATTGTCAAAAGTGCTAAACTCTATTTACTTGACGATGAACTATCAAAATATTTCAAGAAAGAACTTTAATCTGTTAAAAAGTGCAAATTTCTATTTATAAAATGTCAAAACTATCAACATTCGGTCATAATCTGTTAAAATGTGCAAAAATCTATTCATAAAATGTCAAAATTTGGCCATGAAGTATCAAAATATGATCAGAAAGCACCAAAAGTGTAAAGTTTTATTTATAAAATGTCAAAAACAGCAAAATACGTTTATAAACTGTTTAAAAATACAAGGTTGTATTTATAAAATAAATAATAGTGTCAAAAACAGCAAAATATCGGAAAGTGCAATTTTTTTTTAAATGTCAAATATAGAACATTTTATTCATAAAATGTCTAAAATAGCAAAAACTGTTAAAGAGTGCAAAATTCTATTCACGAGATGCTAAAAATAGGAAAACTTGAGAAAACTATTTACATAAGTATTGTCAGAAAAAATCAAAACTGGGCCATAAACTGTCAAAAGATGTAAAATTCGGTTTATGAAATGTCAAATAAGCAAAATCAGGCTTTAAGCTGTCAAAAAGTCCAAGATTTTATTTATGAAGTTGTAAAATCCGACTATAAAGTATAAAAATTAAAACCTTAAAAATTCTATCTGAAATGGGAAATATACGTCCATTAATCATTAAAAAATGCAAAATACTATCCATAAAAAAGTCAAAATTATCACAATTACTATAAAATATAAAAAAATTGTCAAAAACTTTTAAAAAGAGCAACATTTTATTTATTAAACGTTAAAAACACCATAACCCGGTCATAAAGAATTAAAATATTTTTCAAAAAACGGTTTTAAATTGTTGAAAAGAGTAAAATTTTACTCATAAAGTTTAAAAATATCAAAATCCGGCTATAGAATACCAAAATTTTTTCCAAAAATTTGTCCATAAACTGTTATATACAGCAATAAAATGTTTAATTATTGTTAAAAGTACAAAAACCCTGCTTAAATGTTTAAAAGTAAAAAAAAATATTTATGAAATTCCGGATGTGGTCCGTTCTTAGTGTGCTGTGTACACACATTTAGAGGTTGTACCATAGGAGTGTGTGTGTGTGTGTGTGTGTGAGAGAGAGAGAAAGAAAAAATTAAAATCATGAAAAGAGTAGGTTTGTTTGGTAAGTGGGTTCAATGGAGACTCAGAGTAAAGTAAAGCATTGTTGATTTTGCAATTGCGGACAGGCAGAGATTTGCTGAGTGTATATAAAATGTTGTAAGTCTCAATTAAATCAAAGCCTAAATTTTAAAGCAAAAAAAAATTTTAGTACCTGGCTTATGTAAAATATTATTATCTCTTGGTTGTCTAAAGATAAATTTAAGGGTATAATACAAAATGCGACTAAAGAGGATTAAAAACCGGCTACAAAATAATTTGAACAAAAAATTGGTAAAATTATCTATATTCTCAAAATAACATTTAAAATCAGCCTATGGAAATTAAAATCTGGTCGGAAAGTAATTAAATTCGGCAAGAAACTTTAATAATACTCTTATAATTGGTAAAATTTTGACATAATTTCAAAAATCTGGTCATAAGAGACAAAATCCAACTTAAAAAATTAAAACCTAACTTAAGTATTAAAATACTTAAACGTAATTTTAAAAATACGGCCATAAATACAAAATTTGACAAGAAAAATAAAAATCCGGCCAAAAAGTTTAATAACCTGCTTAAAATTGGTAAACTTTGTACCTAATATCAATAAATTTGTTTATAAAGTACATAATTTCAAAAATTTTACTAAAAATACAAAAATTAACAAAAACAAGTTATAACTAACTAACTTATTGGTAAAATTTTATTATAATCTCAAAAATCCGGCCGTTACAGACAAAAACCGGCTTAAGAAATATAAATTTTAGACATTAAGTAATTAAATCCGGTCAAAAACTATAATAATCTGCTCTATATTGCTAAAATAAGGAAAATTTTTAAAATGCTGGCAATAAAATACAAATTTTTGCCTAAAAAAATTAAAATCTTGTCTTAAAATATTGAAATCCGGTAAAAAAAACATAAAAATCTCATACTTAAATACAAATTCGATAGCAATGGCGGGTGGTGATAGTAACAGAAAGAAATCTTCCTCTGAAGTTTCTTGTAATATATGTAGTGTGAAAGTGAAAATTTATGTGACTTGTCATCTTTGCAAGAAGGACTATCATGCAAACTGTGCTTTAAAGATATGTGGCCTTTTCGTGGACAACAATGGATTAATAAATTGTTGTAAACAAAAGGAAAACATAACCTATATAAATGGAAATGATGAACTGGTTAATTCAAAAGATATTAATCATCTTAACATTACGGACACTGGAAATAGATCAACAGATGTAATAAAGATAAATAGCCCAGCAGAAAAAGTAGAATTAAACAAGGATAATGAAGATAAATTTATAAAAATTGTGGAATCATTGAAGGTCAGTCATCTTAACTCATTAATTAAACATAAGGATGAATTTATTGAAGAACTCAGAGATAAAATATCCATTCTCAAAAATCAAATAAAACTGCTAAATTTTGTCAATGTTAATAAAGCAGATAAAATTCCAACTGAAATCCTGGAATTCATAGATCTTCAACCTTCAATTCAGGCAACCAAACCAACTGAAGATGAACAAATATTAATTGTTAAAAACGTAGTGCCATCTACATCTAAAACTTTGAATGTTAACAACAATTTAGCGGCATCTTCATCAACAAACCGAAAAATAACCAAACAAATTGAGAAACCTACTAGAAAAGAAGATTTGGTTTATAAGAAAAATAATAATAATAATAAAATCGTAGGAATAGCAAAATATGATGGAGTTCAACTCATTGCGCCGCCTAAGCGAGCATGGCTTTATATTGGAAACTGTTCTGAATCAGTAAATGAAGATTCTATATCTAATTACATCAAAGAAAAAATAGAAAGTATTGAGATATTTAAAATAACTCAATTAAAAACATTAGGAAAATCAAAATCTTTTTACTTGGGTGTAGATTTTATATTCTTGCAAGATCTTATGTGTCAAGATTATTGGCCACAACGAATTACAGTAAGACGTTTTAATTTTAATTCTGTGGAAGATAAAAGTGACGGTAAAAAATTCAACAACAAACAAAATTTTCAAGTAAAATACAAGATAAATGCAATAGAAGCACTTATGCATGAAACAGCAAATACTTACTTTTTTTTACGTGGGGGATCTGTTATCCTAATTAATAATTTGATACCGCATTCTAATATTATAGATGCAGTCAATTTTTCAATAGAAAAAAACTGCGGCGATTTTAATATGTTTATTAGGGCTTTATGCCAAGCATTAGATAAAATTGATTTTATAAATAAATATGTAGTGTTAACTGGCAATTTTAACGTAATTTTTAATGTAAATGTTAATGACAATAGAACAAAACAATTATGTGAAGAGCTTTGCGCTTATGGCTTATATACAACGGTAAATTTTCCGACAAGAAAAAAGAATTGTATTGACAATATTTTTATAAATTTTAACACTGAATATATAAATGTTACTTCAGTAAATACGTGTCTATCCGATCATTTTGCTATTCATACAGAAATTACGTTAAAAGAGCAAGAAGATTCTGACTCAAATAAATCTAAAACTATCAGTTATCAACCAATTACTGAATTAGGCTTATACAAATTTTATAATTGTATAGAAAACATAACATGGGACTTTTTAAATTTGCCTATTACAGTCGAAGAACAGGCAAATCAGTTTATGCGTAACATAAAAACATCAATAGAAGCATCTTTTCCTATTAAAAAGACAAATGTGAATGTGGCTAGAAATATTAAAATAAACTGGTACAACAATAATATCAAATTAATGAGAAACCAATTAGATTTTTGTTACCAAGTTAAAAATTAGTTTTCAACCGAAAATAACATTCAATTATATAAAAACCACAAATATCAATACTATAGAGAAATTAAAAATGCCAAAATAAAAGCAAATTCTAAGTATATTCAAAATGCAGACAATTGTAGCAAAGCTGCCTGGGATATAATAAATGCACACAGAACAATAAGAAGCTGTGAAAACAACAAAACAACATTAAACTCACAAAATCTAAATCAGTACTTTAGTCATATTGCAGAAAATATTCAAAATGCAATGCCATTGCCAAACCACCATCCAATGGAATATTTAAAAACAAAACCAAATACTACTTTCAACTTCAGAGAAGTTACACTAATAGAAACAAGAGATACTATACATATGCTAAAAAACAAAAAAAGTAAAGATATTTTTAATACAAATGCTAAGATGATAAAGCAAATCAAAAACATTATTGCAAGTCCCCTAACTAAACTACTAAACATCTGTATACTAAATGGACACTACCCGGATGTTTTTAAAACTGCTAAAGTCATTCCTATATTAAAAAAATGTTCGGCAGATGATTGCAATAACTATCGACCAATATCGCTAATCTGCATAATATCAAAGGTCTTTGAAATGCTTTTAAAATCCCAGTTGCTTCAATACTTTGAAAACAACAACATTTTTAATAAACAGCAATTTGGTTTTAGAACAAATAAATCAATTACAATGGCTATAAATAGCTTTATTGAGTACGTGGTTAGAGGCCTTGAAAAAAACAGCATGTTAGTTCTACTTTCTGTGATCTTAGCAAGGCTTTTGATTGCGTACCTTTTGACATTTTGATTAAAAAAGCTGCTTTCTATGGCCTACGTGGAAACAGTTTAGCGTTGCTGCAGTCATATTTGACAGGACGATCTCAGCAGACTTTCTTTGATGGTAATTTATCAGCCGTTAGTCATATTACCTGTGGTGTTCCTCAGGGATCTGTACTGGGTCCAGTTTTATTTTTAATCTATGTTAATGATATAACAGATGTGGTTCCAAATACACTACTCTACGCTGATGATACAACAATAACAAATCGGCGTTGTGATTCCAATATATTGATAAGGAACATGGAAGAAGCGGAAAAAAATGCTAATGATTGGTTTTTGGCAAACAAACTGCATTTAAATAAAAGCAAAACTTTACATACGGTATTTTCTTTAAGACAACATAATTTGCTTGCTAGTTCTAGTTCAGTGAATTAGGAGAAATAGGAGTTCATATTGATTCTTCGCTGAAGTGGGACTGCCACGTAAATGTTTTGTCAAAAACATTAGCAAGGAATATATTTGTCCTGCGAACTCTATCTTAAATTGTTCCACAGAGTGTGGTGATGACAGCATATTTTGCAGTCTTTCAAGCTGTTGCCTGTTACGCTATACTTGCATGGACATTCTCCTCATGCAAATAAAATATTTAAATTGCAAAGAAGAGCTATTTGTGCCATTTGTAATTTACAATATACTAAAAAAGTAAATGGAAAATTTAAAGAATTGGGATTGCTCACCTTGCCATCCAGTTATATTTATGAATGTTTACTACATGTAAAAAACAACAAAGATGAATATGCAACCAATAGAAGTAGTTATAACACTTGGTTTGCAAACAATTTATTGCCAGTGTATACCAGAATATACAAATCAAGAACTGGTGTTGCCTACTATGGACCAATCTTTTGGAACAAATTGCCAACAAAACTCCAAAACTTACCATTGAGTTCTTTTAAATATGTGATTAAAAAATGTCTAATTAAATTAGAAATTTTTGATATAGCCGAGTTTACAGCTCACAACGTAACTGGTTTATTTGAGTCTGAACCTTCTGTATTAGCTTTGTAAGTGTATCTTATTATTTTTTATTACATTTTATTATATTTTAATTAGTCAGAATTTTATATTATATATTACTGTGTACCTGACTTGTGTAAAAATTAATGTACTTAATTTTCAACATCAATAAACTATCTATCTATCATAAATCCGGTAAAAGAATTAAAACCCGTTCATAAAGTAGTTAAGTCCGGCCAAAACAATAGTAATATAGTAAAGAACAAACATTTTAAATTTTTTGCCATAAAATATCAAAAGATTGTTAGAAAATACTAAAATATAAAAGTGTTGCACTTTTTACTTTTAAAATATCAAAATTTAAAAAAAAAATAGGATATAAAAAAATAGATATTAAAAGTGCAAGATTCTATTCTTGAAATGTCAAAAAAAGCAAAATAAGTTGTTGAAAAGTGAAATGTTTTTTACATACAAGGTTAAAACTATTAATCCGGCCATGAATATTGTCAGAAAACATTAAAAATCGACCATCAATGGTTGAAAAGTGCAAAATTCTACTCATAGAAAGTAAAAAATAGCAATATTTAGCTATGAAATATTAAAATATTGTTAAAAAACACTTAAATCCGGTTATAAAATGTTAAAAAGTGCAAGATTCTATATATAAAATGACAAAACAACAAATTTCGGCCATTAAATATTAAAAGGTGCAAGATTCTATTTACAAAAACTAAAATATAGCAAAATCCGGCAACGAACTATCAAAATATTGTCAGGAAGCACCAAAATCCGGTCATAAACAGTTAAAAAGTGCAAAATTCTGAAATGAAATAACAAAATTAAGCCATAAATTTTTTAAAAGTGCAAAATTTTATTCTTTTAAATAATAAAAGTAGCAAAATCTAGCTATGAAATATCAAAATATTGTTAAAAAACTTTAAAATCTGGCTATAGTGTTAAAAAGTGCAAAACTTTATTCATAAAATGTCAGAAAGCACCAAAATCCGGCCATTAACTATTGAAACATCCGAAATTTTATTTATGAAATATAAAAAACAGCAAAACCCAATCATAAACTGTTAAAAGATGCAAGATTCTATTTATAAAAACTAAAAAAATGCAAAATCCGGCCAAGAACTATCAAAATATTGTCAAGAAGCACCAAAATCCGGTCATAAACTGTTGAAAAGTGCCGTAAACTTTTTTAAGGTGCAAAATGAGTGTGCAAAATCGGTTATAAACCGTCAAAACGTCTAAAATTCTATATATAAAATATCAAAAATAGCAAAATCCGGTCATAATCTAATAAAAAGTGCAATGTTCTATTTATGACAAAACAGCATAAACTGTTAAAAAATCTAAAATACTATTAATAAAATATCAAAAACATGACCGTCAAAAAGTGTATTTTTTATAAAATGTCAATAATAGCAAAATTCTGTTATGAAATATAATAATGTTTTTAGAAACAATTAAAATGTTGTCATAAATTGATTAGTAAGTTCAAGATTCTGTTAAAAACGTTGAAAATAGCAAAATTTGGCCATAAACTGTTGAAAAGTGCAAGAATTAATTCATAAAATGTGAAAAATATCAAAATTCGGCCGTAAAGTATAAAAATATTGTCAGATAGTTTCAAAATTCACCATAAACTGTTAACTTCGACAAATCTTAGTTTAATCTTTTCTAAATGTACTGGTAAAAAAATTAATCAATTATCAAATTATTTATAGAAGCAGCGATGAAGGGGAAATTGCCGTTTTTGTTAAAATACAAAAATCGAGGTAGCGGTCGGTATGCTCTTAAGAGTAGAAAGGTTAAAAACAAATAACTTATATAAATTTAATGGTGGTGGCAGTTTTTAATGTATTTTATATTGTACGCAAACAAACATACAATTTGATGCATACAAAGTTGCCTAGAGTCAATATTAAAATTTAATAAATTTATTATCAACCATTACAACTGAAATTATTTCAGTAAAGAACATCTGATTTAAAATGTATTAGAATGTGTAACTTACAAGATAGATTAAATTATAAATAAAGTAAATTTTGTTTCATATAATTTATATTTTAACATTTTTTTTAATGTTTTTCCGTTGGTTTACATTGTTTGATGTATTTTGGGTTGCATATAGTGCGACATTAAAGCAGTATATTATTCTTTTTATTTTATCAAACTGCGTCCAACTACAAATGCAGTAACTGCTGTAGTTGAGGTTGCATATAATAATATACAGTTTGTCTAAATAAAAAATACTATTTTTTTGAAAAAAAATTACAAAAGTCATATTTCTTAAACATATATTAATGATTTATGAACAAAATCATCAAATTAGTTGAAATTCTGTATTTTCAATTATATTTAGCAACAATGTTATTTAATAACACTACTATCAGTTGAATAAAATGAATTAAAATGCATACAATACATTTTTTTTCTGAAATCGTGTATATTTATATTTAATTGAAAAAAGCTTTCAAATTAATTCAATCAAATAATAAGTTGCCTTTTCCAAATAGAAGAAAATTTAAATTAATGTACTTCAATATCGGTAAAGATAATCCTACAGCCAAATATTAAATTAATAGTATTAAAGCAAGACTTTTTTTAACGTTTCTTTTCCAAACCCTCAAACCAATTTTCCCATCGAGTTGCTAAAAAATACAAACGAAATCGTAGAAACCATACACCATAAGCAGAGAGGACACAATTAAAAGATTCATCAATCACCGGACGCTCACGATCCATCAAGTATATCATGTATCATAGCTTCCGGTTACCTAACAACCCTTGTAAATCTCTCCCCCTAAACTGAGTTCCTTATACTGGCATCATTAAAAAATGAGACACAATGGGGTGCGTGTGCGAGCCCCAAGTCCTATCAACTCCTTACCGATACTTTTTATTTTTCTACCTGTCCATATCGGCCACTTTTTTGGAAAGATGAGAAATGATCGATCGAACGCTAATCGCAGCCCCTTTAAGAGTTAAAGTGCGGATTGGATTTCGTGAGAATATTTTTTATAATATTTAAGGGTGAAATTGTATGGATTAAGTGTGAGTGTGATTGATGATGATTTGGTGAATATAATTGAGTCACAATTTAATAAAAATATTGAAATTTGTTAATACAATGATTCATTAATCAAGCCCAAGTTACGCCAACCAACCCTTTTTTCTTCATCACGTAATCCATGGCTTCGGGTTATATTTTTTATAAATATAATTTAACAGAAAAACGCGTTCTCTTTTCACCTATAAAATGGTCCTGATCGATCACCCCTTTCTCACGGATGATGAATTGGTCTGGACGCCCCGCGGATCAAAAGGGTTGCTCGTTAAGTAGTGTTGCGCTTTATTATTGTTAATTCCTGATAACCAGTAATACTATGCATTTTTCAAATCTGAATTTTTGCTGGAATTGAAAGAACTCAAACTGAGGGGAAACTTTTTGTATGATATAACGGACGTTTTTCTGGAAGTGTATTAAAAGTTTATTTGCAAATCACAAATTTTAAGGTTAACAAATTTTTTTGGATATAATTTTGTTTAATTTTATACCATTGGTAGTAGTGTTATTGAAGCACATTGTTGCTAAATTTGATTAAAATTTAGTGCATAACTTTAAAGTTATTAAATTTTAAAAGTTTTGAATCACTTCAGTTTTAAATGCTGCAAAATCACTAATCTTAGCTTCATAAAAATTCGCGTTATGCAATTTGATTAGTTTTATACAGTTGATAGTAGAGTTATTAAAACTTATTGTTGCCAAATTAAATTAAAATTTAATGTATTATCTTGTTTTTGCAACTATGACATAAGTTTTTATTAATGTACCCTACTCACTCGCTTTGTTGTTTGTGATCAAGTCATTGGATTGATTTGCAGTTTTGAAGTTTTTGCAACTATGCAACTATGACATAACAAACTCTGACATCCAATTCGTAAATAACAAACAGTTGAGTGGGTAGGAGGGGTATTTTGTTTATGTTTGTAGACAAAAAGTTTTTATTAATGTACCTTACTTACCCGTTTTGTTGTTTGTGATCAAGTCATTAGAGTGATTTGCAGTTTTGACGTTTCTGCAACTATGACATAACAAACTCTGACATCCAATTCGTAAATAACAAACAGTTGAGTGGGTAGGAGGGGTATTTTGTTTATGTTTGTAGACAAAAAGTTTTTATTAATGTACCTTACTTACCCGTTTTGTTGTTTGTGATCAAGTCATTAGATTGATTTGCAGTTTTGACGTTTCTGCAACTATGACATAACAAACTCTGACATCCAGTTTTTAGATAACAATCAGTTGAGTGGGTAGAAGGGGTAATTTGTTCATGATTGCAGACAATATTTTTTTATTAATGGACTCTACTCACCCGCTTTGTTGTTTGTGATCAAGTCATTGGATTGATTTGCAGTTTTGACGTTTCTGCAACTATAACATAACAAACTCCTACATCCAATTATTGGATGACAAATAGTTAAAAAGGTAATTGGACAAACAAAACAAAAAAAAAAAAAGAATGTTTGGACAACTAGTGCTACAAATATTGTGCACAGAGCTCTTGCATGAGTGATTTCATACTAGCTGAATTTAACATTGAAGAGCGGCTCTTCAAGAAAATAAACCAAAACCTACTTAAATATTTTGGTCACTTATCAAGATTATCAGATGCTTTAAAAAAACTAATGGTCTAGAGAAAGGTTATCAAGTGAAAGCTACGCAAAAGATCACCAACCCGTTGGGTAGACAAAAAAACAAAAACGGTTGGTTTAGATATAATGCTATTAAACGAATGGTATACAGACCGAGGAGAAAGATGATTTTAATTTAATCCCACCACCGGAATATTTAAAGCAATTTAGATTTATGTATTTACTGCTGAGGTGAAGCAATCCGGCCTGATGAGATACCATGATGAGATATGGTTTAGTTAGGTTAGGTTAGGTTAGAGGGTGACGGTAGGCAATCGGAGGAAGCAATTTTAACGGAAAAGGGAGAATCTTGCCACAGGGTTTGGTTTTGCGCCCCACGTTCTGGAACGTTTTCTACAATGACTTGGCAAGCTTAGAACTGCCTCTAGGAAGTAGAAAGGGTGGCCTATGCCGACGACCTGGCGGAGATTGTTACAAAACGCTCTGGAGTTCTTAAATAAGCAAGCTGGGACTAGTATTGGTCTCAGAAAAGACCAAATTTGTGGTGTTCTACTGCTCAAGAAGAGTGAAGTAGAAATGACTGTCTTGAGGACCACCCTCAGGTTAAAATGTTGGGTTTAATAATTGGGGGTTACGTGTTCAGCAGTCTCTTCCATAATGTTCTATGGAGCAGAAATATGGGGGAATCCCGTCTGCAGCAAGAAAAGGCACAAGGAATTAGTTCTGCATACTTACAGGAGGTGTTGCCAAAGGGTTTGCAGCGCATACAGGACAGCGCAAAAAAAGCAAGAATGAAATTGTTGAGAGAAAAATCGGGACTCTCCTTCTTGACGTAATACCAATGCAATCTCAAAATAGAGAAAGATCGCTATTCCCGCAAGAAGAGGGGGAGGTGGTTTTAGTCAATAAAAATCTGACACTACCTCTTGGGGTGTCTTATGAACGATTTCCACCTCTTCAGGAAAAAAAAAGGTTAGGTTAGGTGCTATTCCAAAGAAAGAGAACGCCACCGATCAGAATATAGAACAAGCCTTATGAGCCATGCACTAATAATATTTTTAAAAGTTGCTTACAATCAAGTTTGTAGATTTCTGAAAGAGCAGATAGTCAACACTCAGTTTGGCTTTAGAAACGGCTTTGAAACAAAAAAATTCTTATGGAATAAATGGAACCAAATTGCAAATAATAAGGTAGACAACAAAATTATTAAAATCATCTAAATATGTAGAGAAGCATGATTCTTTCGACACTGTTATTTAACGTATATAGAAAAAATATCTTTAATAGGAGCTCTAGAAGAAAAAGATACTGGGGTAAGTATAAATGGTACACAGTCTGCAACAAATGAGGTCTAAAAATATTTATAAAAAAAATTAAGTTTATGATACAACAACAATCAAACCAAAAAAATTAAAACAAAAATAGTATTGGCAAGAAATACATAAAGATAAACATAATTTTCAACAGGGACCCCTTCCTAGAACTTAGAATAAGAATGTTTAAATTCTACGTCTTCTCAATATTTTTCTATAGAATAGAAAGCTGGACTATAAAACAAACAAACCACATGGACAATGTTTAAGCTTTTGAAATAAGGTGTTACCGAAGAATATTGAAAATATTCAGAACAGATGGGGTGATAAACACTGAAGTACTAAAAATAGTAGACACGGAATGTAAACTACTTCACTTATCAAAGCTAGAAAACTTGTGGTTTAAAGAAGAAAATATTTACTTTTCCAAATGGAAAAAAACAAGAAAAATAGAATATTCAATCTTTGATAAAAGCAAAACACTGAAAAGAAGAAAAATTTTTATTTATAAAATTTATGACAGTTTTTACAAGAGCAAAGCTGTAAATGCTTGGCATTTAAGCCCCGGTTTACTCAAAACTACTAAGAAGACCAAACTGTACATTTTTGTATATAACTGATAATACATTTGTAAATATTTTTGGACATCACAACAAAATTTACATTTGTCTTTAGAACCAACTACTGACATCAAAAGATTGCTTAATTGACCTCCCAGCAAACGTCAGAAGTCACTTTGTTACAAAAAAAGGTTGCGGTCTAACTTTTTAAACACTTACACATAAGTGGGTGGGTAGAATGGTAGTCTAACCTGTTGACTTGTTATCATGTTCTGGAATAACCCACTCACCTATTCAAATATAAGTGATTAAGAGATTGGATGATTTACCTCTGTGCAAACGTCAAAATTAATTTTGTTACAAGAAAAGGTCGTGATTCTATTTTTTTATTAGTAACACTACTGACTTGATTCTATGTTCTGGAGTGGCTTACCTACCCACCCAAGTGTTTGTCATCATGAGATTGCATGGTTGACTTCTCTGCAAACGTCAGAAGTCACTTTGTTACAAGAAAAAATTGTGGTCCAATATCTTGATCATTTACACTTGGGTGGGTGGGTGGGCTACTCCAATTCAAACTATTGACTTGTTATTATGTTTTGAAGTGATTCTTCTACCCACCAAAGCGTTTGTTATTAAGAGATTGCATGATTAACCTCTCTGTAAACGACAGAAGTCACTCTGTTGTGATCGAACTTGATAATAATATTTGGGTGGGTAGGTGAGTTTACTCAAATCCAAACTATTGACTTGTTATTATGCTTTGAAGTGTTTGTTCATAGAAAATTCCAATGTTTTTAAATCGTTTTCCAATCTTTGAAAACTTCAGGTTTTGATTAATTTTTTTTATAATGACTTTGTCAAAATTGTTCTTTAAAAATTGCTTTCAAATCCTTTTATAGTGACTCTTAGTAATCTTCCAATTATCCAATTTGTTTTTTGAATATTCCAATGCTTTTTAATTGTCCACCATTCTTTGAAATCGGTTTTGTTTTAAATTGTTTCAAATGATCCTCCAACTTTTAAAATCTTTTTATAGTGACTCCAATTTATCTTCCAAATTGTTCTATAAATGCTTTCAAGTTTTTCTAAAATGACTTTAAGTAACTTTTCAATTACCTAAATTATTTTTTTGAAGATTCCGGTGCTTTTAAATCTGCCTCCATTCAATTTTTAAAATCTGAAGTTTGATTTAAATTCTTTCATAATGATTTTAAGCTGTTTTTCAAATCGTTTGTCAATATTGGACGTATTTTGATAGTGGCTTCAATTTATCTTACAATATTTTAAATTGTTCTCTGATCATCATTCTTCAATCTTTTGAATTCTTCTATAGTGATTTTATGTAATCCAAATTAGCTAAATTATTGTTTAAAGGTTATGATGCTTTTAAATCGTCCTCCAATCTTTGAAATTTTTCTTCAAACTTTTAAATCTTTCTATAGTGACTCTTCCAATTCTTTCAGTATTTTGATGCTTGTATTATGTTTGAATTTGAAGTTTTGTTTCAAATTCTTAAAGTTTTTTTTTTAAATTGTCTTTTAAACTGTCAAATTATTCTATAGTGACTTCCAAGTAATCTTCTAATTTTTTTAAGTATTATATAAATTATCTTCCAATTTTTGAAATTGGAATCTTTGATTTAAACCTTTTAATTATCAATTAAAGTTTTCTTCTCAAACGTCCTCCAATCTTTAAAATTCTTTAGGGTTTCCAATTTTAACTTTTCTGAAGATTCTGCTTTTAAAAAGTCGTTCAATTTTTCAAATTGTTTTCTGATGGTTCTTGAAGTTGTTCTCTAATCTTCCAAATGATTATCCAAGATTGTCTAATATTTTAAGTCCTTCTGAAGTGACATAAAATTATTCTGTACTGTTTTAAATAGTTTTTTTAATATTCCAAAGCTTCTAAATCGTTCTTCCATTTTTTTTTATTTTTAAATCTTTCCAAAGTTGTTCCAAATGATTTTCCAAAATTTCTAATTCTCCAAGCTTTAAAATTGTGTTTTAATTATCTAACTGCTTTTTCTGAAATTTTACAAGCCGTCACTGGTCTATTTGTACAAATATTTAAAAATGACTGTTTGTGTCGTGCGCGCTTAGAGTAACCAGTGGCGTACTCTCAAAAAGTTTATTTAAATAACGTTATTGTTTTGTTTAGTTTTATTAATTTTTTAGAATTTATTGCTCTCTTAACTATAGTTAATTACAAGTTTTACAATTTTTTTTAGAAAATTATTTTTTTAGTAACATCTTTATGAGACTTTAACTCTACTCTATATTTTTTAGAATCAAAGCATTTTTACTGGAATTTATACACGTTCTTATGTTTTTTTAGTTTATTTTTCTCCTATTTCTATGTACAAGTAAATTTATTTAAACAATTTTAGGTGTTTTATAAAATAGATCTTTGTTTTGTTTGTAAGGTTACTTTATGTTTACCTATGACAAAACAAAAACATTTCCAAAGATTTTGAAAAAGTTTAATGACATTGCATTATTTTTTTTTTGCTTATTCTTTTTTAAATTTTAACTTGTCAACTTGACAAATCTGTCAACTGTCAATTTGACAAAGCAATTGTCAACTATTTTACAAAAACGTTAATTTTAAAAAGCAAATGTCAACTGTTTAACATATCTGTTAAATAAATTTTTAAATGTCAAAGCAACTGTTTTAAAAACCTGTTAAATAAACTATCAATTTAACTATTTTATAAATTTTACTTATGCCAACAGCAATTTTGGAAAAAACTGTTCACAAATTAGTCATATAAAGTGTATAAAAGTTAGCACAAAATGTTTAATACTTTAGTTGTAAATGGGTTTTCAAAACTTTTTTTATTGCAAAAATCAATGCAAACCACACATTGTAGTGTTGATGGAAAAAAAGATGTTTACGCTGAGACTAGAAATGAATAAACGGCTCAAGATTTCAGTGTTGTTACCCACTTTAGGTTAGGGTTTGGTTACTTGATTCACTGGTCATTCATTTGTACAAGAAATGTTCCCTGTCTGGCTCGGCAAGTCGGGCAAAATTAAGGTTGGGATGATTTGCAAAACTATTAAAATAATTGACAACTATAGTTTGATGATGATTTTTTGCTATTTTGGCATTATCTAGAATGGTCTGCAAGTGCAATTTGTACGTGAGTCTCTTTTTGAAAGTATTCTTTAGCTATTTAATAGCATAAGACTACGGTATGGAAACGTCGTTAAGATGGACATTCTCATAAAGGGTGATTCGTTGCCGTGCAAAGAGAACAGTTTTGCTTTTCTCTAGATTTATTTTAATTTGTCAGTTGTCTAACCAATCTTTAAGGTTGATGGTGGATTTTTGAAGTCTTGAGTTGACCATTTATAATGACCAAACGCATATCAGCAACGTATAAGGTAAATAGCAGCAAAGATAGGATGTAGCCGTAAAGAGATTTACTGCCAGAACTTTGCGGTTTAGATATTAGCCTTACAAGAAACAGAAAAAAGTTATTTCTGTATAGTTTATAGAGAAGTTCTTTGTGTTAAACCATGTCGAAGGCTTTTTTGACGTTGAAAAAAATTGCTCTCGTGACCTTTTTTAGTTTAAATTTTTTGACTAGAAAGTCCGTCACGCGGTTTTGAAGTTTGTCCAAGACCACACCATTCTCTATGACTTGGCTAAAAGTGCCAGTAGTTTTGGATAAACTTTTGGTTTTTTTCTTGTTTTGGAATATTTATCACCAGTAACTCTTTCCATTTTGTAAGAAAGTGATTAGTTTGAAGAATTACATTAGCAATGTTGGTGAGCGCTATTATTGCTTTATACAAGACTTATGTTTGTTATATTACATTTTTGATGTTTCTGCAACATAACAAATTTTCAATTTCTGAATGACAAACAGTTGGGAGGGTGGTTGGGGATACACTTTTATTAAATGCAGACAAAAGGTTTGTATTACCCCCAAGTTATATAATAAAATCATTAAATTGTTTTAAACTTTTGACGTTTCTGCAACTATGTACGCGATTTGCATTTTTTATTAAATTATCTCAAGACATCCAATTTTTGTAAAACAAAAAAATTTAAGGAGGAGGTACTCTGGTAGCTTAAAAACTATTTCTGTCATTTATGTCAGCTTACAAACGTTTATGTTATTTATTACAGATTAAAAATTGATTAAAATTATTATTAACAGTTGATGAACTTTTTTTGGCATTTGTGATAGTTTAAGAACGTTTTATAACTTAGCTTATAAACGTGTATTGACATTAATAGTCTTTTTAGGCTGACACGCCAAAAATCTAAACTATAAACGTTTTTGACATTTATGAAAGGTTAAGAATTTTTTGACAGTTCAACGTTTTATTATAATAATAATAATATTTTGTTTATTGGTTTATTTATACAAAACACTAAATAAACTAAAACTAATATAAAAATGAATTTTTCAGTTGGCGCGGGTAGATTTTGGCGGCCCGTGGCGGCCATTTTGTTTTTTTTGAAATTTATAAAATTTTTTGTTTATAATTCAGTTATTTATACCAAATTACCATAGCAACTTACATGATTGAACAGTACGTTCAAATGATGAACTTTATTATCAAAACGGAAGAGTTGGTAGTCCTTCACAGTCGATTTTTTAACGATTGGTGGCCAAATTTAAGACGACGGGTTTGGTAAATTATTAGCTAACACCTGTATGTTCAAGAATTGCAATATCAGCGAAGAACATTGCCGCGGTCCGTGAAAGTGTACTGCAGAACAGAAGGCAGTCGATTCTTTGCCGTACACAAGAACTTGGGCTTTTGCAAATTTCAATTTTGCAAATTTTGCGTCGTGACTTAGGCCCACACCCGTATAAGATCTAATTGACTCAGGAGCTGAAAGTTTATGACTATAGACGACGCTGTTTGTTCGCAGACTGAACTTCGAATCGTTTAGAAGAAGACCCTAATTTTGGCGGATAAATCATTTTTAGCGCCCATTTTAGGATAAATGGCTATGTTAACAAGTGGTAATGCATTCTCAAAAAGTTACGACGGCGTCATTGGCCCGTACTTTTTTGAAAACGACGTTAGTGATTTGGTCACCGTCAACGGTAAGTGCTACAAAACAATAGCAACCAATTTCTTATGACCCAAGTTGAACCATATAAACCTAAGTAACATGTGGTTCTAGTAGAACGGCGCCACGTGCCACATAGCGGACGCCACAATTGACATTCTGCATGAACGTTTTGAGGGTAAGGTTATCTCTCGCAAGGGTAATGTGAATTGGCCACTAAAGTCATGCAATTTGACGCCGTTACATTTTTTTCTTGTGAGGTTTTTTGAAGTTGCAAGTCTATGCAAATAAACCACCATCAACCGATGCCCTAAAAGTGAACATAACACAGGCCACTGCTCAAGTTCTACCGGATCTATGCGGAAAAGTAATTAAAAATTTGACCAATCGGATCCGTGTCACCATAAGAAGTGAACAGTGTCATATTCCACACTTATGTATGCCATACATAGGTCTTTTAAATAAAATAAAAAATTTAATACCTCACACACAGCTTGTTTTGTTCTATTTCAACATTTACCCGCTCTTATTGAAAAACCCTTTATAATTTTTATTAATTTTATTTAAAATTATTATTGATATTTTTTGACTTCACAACATTTTATAACATTTATGATATCTTACTAACGATTATAAAATCTATGACAGGATCAGGGCAGGACAAGAGTGCTGAGGATGCAAGAAGCCTACTCCGGCTTACAAAAATGCTAAACTGTACATTTTTGTATCAATTGTGTTAAACTTGTATAGTATAAAATCTTAAACCTTCTTCTGCTTAACGGGTGTGTGGTGGACAATAAAAAATGGCACAGGATTGGAATATAATAATACAATTTATTGTAGCAAATAGGTAAACTAAAAACAATTAATTATTATAAAAACATTACATTAACTTAAAGAAAAATAAACATAAATTAAATAACGTAACCTAATAATTATTTAACCAGTAACAAATTATAATAACATAATAATAGAATAATTACCTAAAAACAACCAGGCCCAGAGTGCAAATAAGTATTTGCCACACACCATTAACCTTAAAGGTAAGTAATTTAATTTAACCCGTTTGTCACAACGGTTCAATATAAAAGGACCGTAAATCCATTCTGCGCGACATTGGAAAATATTCGCTATCGCGGATATAAAAATACGCGAAGGAAAAACCGCGGCGCACAAAAACAATAGAATAAATAAAGACAAATATATTAATTCGTCACAATATTAATCCGTCTCAACCGCCCCCCTATTTTAAGATTTGGGAAATTACCAAATCTAAAAATCTTCAATGAACCGCTTAATGTGACTTGAGTGGAATTGTCCTCTCTCCTTTAATGAATTTTCAAAATCTAAAATAAATGTGGACTGGCCTAGAGCCTTAGTAATAATAAAAGGACCTTCAAATAATAAACAAAACTTTCTATTAATCTCATCACAAGCCGAGGATGTGGGATTGGATTTTAGTAAAACGCGATCCCCTACGCTAAAATTTTCACCTCTAACCTTGTTATAGGCCTTTCGACGCTCAGCCTTGTTTTTCATATTTTCTTTTTCAAAATATAATTTTACATGGTTATCTGGAGGTGAGTCCCTATTCGGAAAATCGATTACTGAAGGGAGTAGCAAAGGGGGTTCTATTCCAAACTGTAGTTCTTGGGGAGAATAACCTGTGGTTTCATGTATAAGTGAGTTTAAAAAGTTGGCAAAATTACTAATTTTTTTGTTGGTTGTGACAATAAGCTCTGAATAATCTACCCAGTTCTCTCATAGTCCTTTCAACAGGATTTGCTTGAGGATGCCGGACTGAACAAAATACTGGAACAATATTACAGTTGTTTAAAGCGTTTTTCCATTTATTGGAAGTAAATTGCGTGCCATGATCCGATAGAATTTTGATAGGAATACCTATAGTTTTAAAATAATGGGACGTCAGTCGCCGCAAAATAATCTCTGTTGTTGCCCGCTTTATGGGATATAAAACTACAAGCTTTGAAAAAACATCTTGACAGACACATAAGTACTGCACGCCGCCTCTAGATTTTGGCAATGGTCCATATAAATCAATAGACATGAGTTGATTTGGCGCTTCTGGAAGGATAGGTTGTAATTCCGGTTTTGGCAATATGGAATGTTTTGTAAACTGACACTTTTGGCACGCTAATACGGTTTATCTAATATCTCGACGCATATTTGACCACCAGCATTCTCTTCGAAGAGCCCGCCACGTCTTTGATATACCAAAGTGTCCAATTGTCTCATGAAATACTTGTACTATCTGTTGAACAAAAGACTTAGGTATGCATAATAATGGTAAACGATCTTTTGCTCTACATTGAAATAGGACACCTTTAAATAAAGTATAACGGTTACCGGCTATTTCGTTATCACCCGCTTTCAGTTTTGTAATAATCAAATTTAGTTTCTGATCACGTATTTGCTCGGTCGATATATTAAGTAAAGAGTCCTTAAAAGTTTGTGGCAAATTTATTAATTGAAACAGAGTGAACGTCTTATCAATAGGAGTCAATGGCCGAATAGCATGCCTTGATAAAAAATCTGGTACTACATTATCGTTTCCCGCAACATACTCTAGCGTAAAATCAAACTCCTGAAGACAAAGTATCCATCTAGTTATTCTAGAAGATAATAATCGACACGTAGACAAATATGTTAATGATTTGTGATCTGTACGAATAGTAAATGGATGTCCTATTAAATAAATTCTCCACTTAGATAAGGCCCACACTACTGCTAATGCTTCCTTCTCAGTAGTAGTATAATTTCGTTCTCGGTTTAAAAGAATACGGCTGCCGTATGCAATAATTTGTTTTTTTTTTTAAACCGTCATATTGATATAAAATGGCCCCAAGGCCAACATCACTTGCATCCGTTTGAACATAAAACCGTTTTTTTGGATTAGGATGGTGAAGTAAAGTTTCTTTAGAGATGAGTTCTTTTAAAGCAGAAAACGCCTTTTCCTGCTCTACACCCCAGATAAATTTACTATGCTTTTTCAATAATCGTGTAAGAGGTTCTGCACAAGTTGAAAAATGTTCACAAAATCCTCTATCGTAATTCGTCATGCCCAAAAATGCCTGCAGTTGTTTAATGTTTCTGGGTTTAGGAAAAGCTTTTATAGCGTCTACACGATCCGTGTCTGCTCTAATTCCTTCAGCACTCAATTGATAGCCCAAGAACGTCATACTTTCCCGAAATATATGACACTTATTTAACCGAATGGTAAAACCAGCTTGAGAAAGACGGTTTAACGCTTTATTTAAGTGGTTAATATGTTGTTCTAAAGTATTCGAACAAATCAAGATATCGTCGATATATGTTACAAGGAACTCGTTAAACTCCGGACCGAATATAGTACTCATGCATCTTGAAAAGCTTGACACGGCCGTTTTTAAGCCAAATGGCAATACCTTAAACTGATAACATTTATTATCATAAAGAAAACCAGTGTATTTTCTATGTTCCCTTTTTAACGGTATTTGCCAATACGCGTGAGTCAAATCAAGAGACGACATATATTTAACAGCTTTGAAACTATGAAGTATCTCATCTATAGTACGCGGTTGTTCGGCGTCGCTCTGCATTATATTGTTTAGACGGCGTGCATCTAAACACACTCTCACCGTGCCATTTCTTTTTACAACCGTTACTAATGGACTGCAATATGGGGTATTTGCGCGTTCAATCACACCCCATTCTACCATTTTAGTTATTTCTTGATTTACTGCATCGCGGTGCGCGTACGGTATTGGAAAAGGTTTTTGGAAGAATGGCTTATTATCACTTAAAATAATAGAGTGCGAATATTCGTGCGTTAAACCTGGTTTGGAAGTGAATAAATGTTTATTATTTAGTAGCACGGTACTAATTTTTTCTTTGTCTATGTCATTAAACTTAATACTACTAATAGTTTCATTGATGTCATGGACAACCGATTCTTTAAGATTTACTAAACTACTAATTTCTTTAGGCTGACCATGATTAATAGCCATTATTCTTATTTTTTGTTCTGAAGGAACGTTTATGTGTAATAACTTTAATGCTCCTATTTCAACAAAAAAACCTTCATACATAAGTTCTAATTTAGGAGGATTCAACTCTAGCTTAGCTTTTGTTTTCTGTAAAAAATCTAAGCCAATTATTACTGGGAAATTTAATTCATCAATAATTAAAAACTCGTGTTCAAAAACGCACTGATCTAAATTAAAACTTAATAATATTTGATGCGTAACTCTACGCTGTCGAGCTTTAAATGCTCCCGAAACCCGTACACCTGTTACAGGAACTAAAGGAAACTTTAAGTTACTTGCACACATCTCATTTAAAACATGTTGAGAGATACAACAAATTTGACTTCCTGTATCTATTAATGCTGGAAATGAGAAGTTATTTATCTTAATTTCTATAGATAAAGAATTGTGATCTTGGTGTTGGTGATC
Organism: Tachinus rufipes; assembly: GCA_963932245.1. Classification (NCBI taxonomy): domain Eukaryota; kingdom Metazoa; phylum Arthropoda; class Insecta; order Coleoptera; family Staphylinidae; genus Tachinus; species Tachinus rufipes. Next base: position 16,320,616 of record OZ010748.1, on the reverse strand, counting down.
AAAATTGCACTCCGTTAATAACTCCTCGACAGGATTATTTGCAACTAAATTAACTAAGTTATTGATCCTATTAATTATTTTGTGACCTGTCAGTGGATCAACCTGGCAGGTGTCAGTTAGTTTTCCGACTCAATAATATTTTCGGAAATTAATGAAGAAACGTGTTTTGGTTTGTAATCATTACGAAGGTTTGTAAATTGTTTTGGACTAAACCGATTTTCACGCCCCCCAGACGGTATTTTTTTAAAATTATGTACATTACCGCAATAATGATCCGCCTGCGTTAACTTTTCCAATGCCACACTGATTGAATTTACTCCAATTAGGCTACAAGCCACATGCGGTGGATAGTGGTGAGCTATTATTGATACCAATGCATAATCTGGAAGTGGGGGTATAAGATATTTACCCACAGTTACATATTTTAAAAAGTGATCTGCAAATGACCCTTCCTGGTACCTGGCTGTTTCAAGCTCTAATTTTTTCCTTATTTGACGCTGATCATTCCAAAACATCTGAAAAAAGTTATTTTTAAATTCTGAAAAATTAGTAAATGTATGCAGTAATGCATCTGCCCAAAGTTTTGCGTTATTTTGAAACAAACCATCGCACAAATAATAAAATTGATCAAAATGTATATTATTGGACAACATAAAATACTCCAATCTATTTACAAATTCTATTGGGTGTACGCCCCCTTGATCATCAAATATTGGAATATTTTTTCTTTTCATAATTAAAGGATTGCCTACATTATACATAAAATTTGGTTTACAATTAAAATTATCTTGGGTAACAAAGTCAGTTCTTTGTGTATTATTGGAATGAAGGTCATATTGCATATTTCTATTCGAACACAAGCTGGGATTATTTCTCTGCACTGGTGGAAAATGATCTTGTATAACAAAATCGGGTTTTCTGTTATTAAAATAACGGTCATGTTGCATTTTCGTACTTGCATGCATCGCAGGGTTATCACTATGCATTAGTGGCTCTTGTATAACACAGTCAGTTTTTCTTCTATTATCGAATTGAAGATCATGATGCGTGCTCGTATTTGAACACATAATAGGGTTATTACCACGTGTTGTAGGGAATTGTACTGGTGCATTAGATGGTGTTATCACATAATCATTCACTACCCGGTGAAAATTTGGGATGCTTCTCTCGCCACAATTAACAAATGATAAACTTGACGATGATGTTGCGCCTATGGTAGTAAAAGGAACATTCTTACCAGTTTCAACTTGTTCTTTATTAGGTTGTAGCTCCTGTGATGATGATGTTGAGTTCATAGTAGTAAAAGAAACATTTTTGTTTTCTATGTGTCCTTTATCCTTTTGATTTTCAGCTGCTATCACGTTCCTTGAAATATTTATAAATTGATTGGGTATGATACGTCCTTCAATAAATTCCGGCCTTGGATGGAAATCTAAAATGCTGTTATCATCCATCAGCGACCTTGCGTTTTCCACGCTTGCTTCTATTTGTCTAATTGTATTATTTGCTTCTTCTGCTTCAGCCATATTTGTCCTTTGTCTTGTTAGGGGTGGAGTTCTAATCATAATGATTAGCCACGAGTTGGGCTCCAGTTGTGGTGGACAATAAAAAATGGCACAGGATTGGAATATAATAATACAATTTATTGTAGCAAATAGGTAAACTAAAAACAATTAATTATTATAAAAACATTACATTAACATAAAGAAAAATAAACATAAATTAAATAACGTAACCTAATAATTATTTAACCAGTAACAAATTATAATAACATAATAATAGAATAATTACCTAAAAACAACCAGGCCCAGAGTGCAAATAAGTATTTGCCACACACCATTAACCTTAAAGGTAAGTAATTTAATTTAACCCGTTTGTCACAACGGTTCAATATAAAAGGACCGTAAATCCATTCTGCGCGACATTGGAAAATATTCGCTATCGCGGATATAAAAATACGCGAAGGAAAAACCGCGGCGCACAAAAACAATAGAATAAATAAAGACAAATATATTAATTCGTCACAATATTAATCCGTCTCAGGTGTTATATTATTTGTCTATTTCTTCTTGTCTAAATTAATTTCTTGTGATTTGCTCCACGTTTTTTTCTTTAAAATATTTTCTCCCTTTTTTTGTTTCTTTGTTGGTTTTGCCGTTCATATTCTTTTTGTTGATATTGTTTCCTTTTACCTTTGAATATGTTCTCACTACTCTATCTGACTTTTTTTTATGTAGTTCTCTATTGATTCTATGTCTAGTTCTTGTCTTATCTGTTTGTTGTGTTTGCTAGTGTAATACCTCTTACTTTTTTAATATGTTTATTTCTGTCGCTTTTATCTTGCTTTTGCTTTATTTGTGTATTACGCTTTACAACCTTAAATGAGTATTTTCCTAATACTGTTTTAAACATTTTTATTTTTTTTTTGTTTGTTTGTTTTTTATTAAATTTTTTTTATGGATTTTTACTATTTTTATTTTTTTATTTGTTTTTTTAGGACGTAGTGAAGTGACAAAAAAATGTAGTTTGTACCAGTTTGAGTTGGGCTGGTTTTGGCTTTGCGGAACTTACACAGTCTGCTACGGCAATACATGCTGTCTTTGGCTCATCTTTTCCTATACTTTATTTTTCTGCCCTGCTTCCTACGCTGACATGCATCTCTTCTTCCTTTCTTTTTGTGTTATTTAGTTTTACTTTTAGTGACATTCTTAAATCTCTATTTGGGATAAGTTCTTTGGTTGCTAGAAATATTTTGACTATTTTGAAAGTAGCATTTTCTTTCAACCTCGAGAAAGTTAGCTTTTCTTGAGCAGTTCTTTTCATTTTCTTTTTATTTCTGCAATGTTGGTTGGTACTAATGTTTTAGAAATTTTTTTTTTGCCTATCTTTTATCTTCCGTTTCTTGATAGGCATAGTTGACTTGACTTTCTTTGTTTCTTTCCTCTTCATCGTTTTTTTTTCATATATTTTGCTTCTAATTAGCTTCTTACTTTTTTTTTCTTTGTTTTCTGTGGCATTTAATATGTGTGTTTTCTTTAATTTTTTATTTTTATCTAAACCTTGAAGCTCTATGTTGTTGCATAGTTTCCTAGTCAAGCATATATTAAGAATTGTAGATTTGTTGATTTTGTTTTTTCTTTTTTTAACTGTTTTCCTCACACGCACACACGTGTCTTTTTGACTGAATATGCATTTTTATTTTTATTATTTTATTTATTTTTTGTAAACATTTTCCCAAGGATCCATGTATGGTGAGTAATTGTGTTGTATAGTATCCATTCTTTTTTTTTTTCCTTTTTTTCTTTTTTTTTTTACTGTCTCTGCTATGTTTCATTTTTCCGTTTTTTTGCTTTTTGTTATTTGTTTCTTTATTTATCATCATAAAATTTGAAAGAATTGTCGAAGCGATTACCTCTAATGCTTCTTGCAATACTGTCCTATATACCTTGAAAACTCTTAACGAGCTTGCTCTTGTGACTTCTCTTATTTTCTTTCTCTTTTTCTTCTTCTCCTGGTCTTTTCCTACTCGACATGAGCTTACAATGCATTTTTTTTGCTGTTTTTATAATTGCTCCTTATTGAAAGGGTTTTGTATATCTAGAGCTTTTACTATGTTCTTTACCTTTTCAATGGCTTCTAGAGTCGATCTTCCCATTGTAAATCTATACTGCTCCTGTTCCCATCCTCCTTTTTCTTTTATTTTTTTTTTAATTCTCCTAATGTTAACTTTTTCTATAATTTTTTTTAATGTGATGATCAGACTTATCAATCTATACGCTGTTGTTTTGCCTGCTTCCTTCTTCTTTTTAATTAACACTAAGTTTGCTTCTTGTTAACAAGCCAAAAATGTTTTTTCCTTTAAACAACTATTTATTATTTTTGTTATTTTTATTTTATTTCTTTTTAGCGCTGCTTTCATTATCTCCGTTGTTATTTTGTTCGGACTTGACGCCTTGTTATTAGGTAGTTTCTTTATAATTTGTTTTATCTTCTTCACTGTTTCACTGTTTAATAAGAAATTAACTAATGTTAACAAAAAATTGTTACAAAATAATAAAAATTAAAGCAGTTAATTAAGAAAAATCAAAAATTTCAGTAAACTTTAAAGCGCTATGACTAGTTAATTTGGAAGACATGTAAAAAATTTGCATTAAAATTTCTTATAATTTAAAATTTTTAATGCAAACGACAAATGAGTATTTGTGGGTAGTTTTGATTAGAAACCAGAAAAGGTTCCGTAATAACGTCACATTACTCTTTCTGGACAAAGAAGTTTTATGGTAAATTATTGTTTCTATGCTGTAAAATTAAAATTTTGGGTTTTTAAAATTTAAAAGTTGACTATATTAAAACCAACAATTTTTAAAATTCACACGCGACTCAAACTTGATGATTTAATTCTTCAAAAACATTTCGATTAACTTAAACTATCAATCGATCATATTTTTTTCTTCTTAAAAGGTTCTTTTATGTATACAAAAAATAGGTATGCTGAGAGACTTTAGGGCATAAGCGTGCACCCACTTTATTGCGAAGACCTTTTCCACGAGTCATTGCCCCACAATTGAAAAGGGATAATCGGTTTAGTACGTTGTCAAACAAAACTCAACCCAATTTAATAATAAAATTCTATAACCGACATAACTATACACTCTATTGATCATTAAAACAGATGTAATGATATTGTTTGATAAATTTAACAGAAAAAACATGAAAAATATTAAATTTGTTTTTGATGATAATAATAATAATGAATTGTTTTTTTCTTTAAAATAATCATAGTTACAAAATTGACAATTACAGTCATAATGACAGTTCTTTTGTTGTCCTCTTAAATAATACTTAAAAAAGCATAAATTCACACGGATCTCAACCCCTTTTCCACATTTCACACCAAAAAAGCTTAAACAATCAATCAACAAAAAAAATGTTATGTAAAGGATTAAAAAAATCTGAGAAAGTTTTACCCTTTCTACAAGAAGAGTAAAAAAATGAAATACGTCACCCTTCCTTTTCCGTATTTTAAAATTGAATAAAAAACGGTAACCCTATACACATTTTAAACCCTTTTATCCGACGAGCGGAGGTAAACACAGCTGCGACAGAAAAAAAATATTAAAAAGGTTTTAATAAAAAAAATAGGATTGCAAAATGTTGTGCAAGGGTTTGCGGAATGCTTTGTGTTTATTTTTAAAATGTGATGTTATTGTGTTGGCAAAATTGCGCCAAAATATATACGGTTTGGTTAAGAGTCTTTAAGAAATCTGCTATATAAAGCATTTATATTTTAATGGAAAGTATAAAACAAATACATTTATAAAATTTTGACATTTTTGGAAAAAAATCATTTGTAACGTTTATGGCATTTATAATTATATTACATTTTATTTCAGATTTTAAAATTTTTAATTTAATTTGCTACAATTTAAATAACATCTTAATCACATCTAATTGTGTTCAATTTTCTGCAATTTAGCTCTAATTTTTGTATTTAAAATATTATATTAATAACTTTTTGCACGTAAACGTTTTATTTCTATAAGAAATATTATATTTTTAGATTTAATCTAATTTTTGGTTAAATAAATACAAAAAAAATATTTTTGTACAATTTTTAATTCATTTTTCCTATTTTACTTAACATTATTCTTAATCACATGTAGTTTTTGCATTTGAGTATAATTTTTTGAAAGTAGCTCTAATTTTCTAAACTTTAAATTTAACAATTATTACCTTTTTGTACGTCAAAGTTTTATAGTTACGATAAATTTATCCATCTCGTATAGCAATATAGATAATACATATTTTAAGATTAGATCTAATTTTTGAAAGTTAAAATAATATATTTTTTTGCAGTTTTAATCTAATTTTCTGCATTTAAATAGCATTATTAATAATAATCATTAAATTTTTTGATTTGCGTCTAATTAACTGCAAATTTTGCATTAAATTTTAAATCAAAAAAATTTATAATCGAACTTTTTGCACGTAAAAATGAATCTAACTTAACTTTTATAACGATTTTACTAAATTATTAGATTTGATTTAGTTTTTAAAATTTGCAATTTTTAGTAAAACAAATTATTTTTCAAATTTTTGCAATAGGTTATATTTTTTTGCAGTTTAGATCTAATTTTCTGATTTTTAGACCAACCAATTAAACCAATTATTAACTTTTAACTTTTTTTTATTTTTTTGTAAAATCAACTTAACCAAATTTTTATAATAAAAATTATGTTTTTAAATTTGGTCTAATTTTTTAAAATCTCTAAAAATTGTTATTCTTAAACGTAATTTTAATTATCTGAATTTTAACATTTGTAAACTTTTTAGTTTTTTGCATTTGGGTTTAGTATTTTGCAATTAGCTCTAATTTTCTAAACTTTAGATTTACAATTATAACCTGTTTGCACGTCAAAGTTTTATTGTTACAAAAAAAAGATTTAAATGTTGTCAATTTGACAATATTTTTAGATTAGATCTAATTTTAGAAAGTTAAAACAATATATTTTTTTCAGTTTTAATCTAATTTTCTGCATTTAAATAGCATTATTAATAAACATTAAAAAAATTTTATTTGGTTCTAAATATTTGCAAATTTTGCATTAAATTTTAAATCAAAAAAGTTAATAACTAAACTTTTTGCACGTAAAAATCAACCTAACCTAACTTTTATAACAATTTTACTAAATTATTAGATTTGATCTAATTTGAAAAAATTTAAAAAATTTTTTTTTGCAATTTTTAGTAATAACCTAATCTAACCTAACTTAACCCAAACTAACCTAACTTAACCTAACCTAACCTAACCTAACCTAACCTAACCTAACCTAACGTTTATGACAATTTTACTAAATTATTAGATTTGATCTAATTTGAAAAAATTTAAAAAATAATTTTTTTTGCAATTTTTAATTATACATATATATATATATATTTTTTTACAATTTAGATCTAATTTTCTGTATTTTAGACCAACCAATTATTAACTTATAACAAGAAAAAGTTTTATTTTTATGTAAAACCAACTTAAACAAATCTTTATAACATTCTTATTATGTTTTTAAATTTGGTCTAATTTTCTAAAATTTCTAAAAAATGTTTTTTTAAACGTAATTTTAATTTTCTGCATTTTAACATTTGTAAACTTTTAAGTTTTTTGCATTTGGGTTTAGTTTTTTGCAAATAGCTCTAATTTTCTAAACTTTAGATTTACAATCAAAGTTTTATTGTTACGAAAAAATGATTTTAATGTTGTAAATTTGACAATATTTTTAGATTAGATCTAATTTTTGAAAATTAAAAAAAAAATTTGCGGTTTTAATTTAATTTTCTGCATTTAAATAGCATTATTAATAATCATTTAAATTTTTTTATTTGATTCTAAATATTTGCAAATTTTGCATTAAATTTTATTAGCTCTAATTTTCTAAACTTTAGATCTACAATTATAACCTGCTTGCACGTCAAAGTTTTATTGTTTCAAAAAAAGATCTAATTTTTGAAAATAAAAAAAATATATTTTTTGCACGTAAAAATCAACCTAACCTAACTTTTATAACAATTTTACTAAATTATTAGATTTGATCAAATATGAAAAAAATTAAAAAATATTTTTTTTTGCAATTTTAAGTAATAACCTAATCTAACCTAATCTAACCTAATCTAACCTAATCTAACCTAATCTAACCTAATCTAACCTAACCTAACCTAACGTTTATAACAATTTTACTAAATTATTAGATTTGATCTAATTTGAAATAATTTAAAAACTAATTTTTTTTGCAATTTTTAGTAATACATATTATTTTTCTAATTTTTTTATTTAGTTATATTTTTTTGCAGTTTAGATCTAATTTTCTGTATTTAAGACCAACCAATTATTAACTTTTATCAAGAAATTTTTTTATTTTTATGTGAAACCAACGTAACCAAATCTTTAAAACATTTTCATTATGTTTTTAAATTTGGTCTAATTTTCTAAAATCTTTAAATATTGTTTTTCTTAAACGTAATTTTAATTTTCTGCGTTTCAACATTTGTAAACCTTTAAGTTTTTTGCATTTGGATTTAGTATTTTGCAATTAGCTCTAATTTTCTAAACTTTTGATTTACAATTATAACCTGTTTGCACGTCAAAATTTTATTGTTACGAAAAAAGGATTTAAATGTTTTCAATTTGACAATATTTTTAGATTAGATCTATTTTTTGAAAGTTAAAAAAAAATATTTTTTTATTTAAATAGCATTATTACTAATTATTTTATTATTTTTTAATTTGGGTTTAATTATTTGCAAGTTTTGAATTTTAAATCAAAAAAGTTAATAATTGAACTTTTTGCACGTAAAAATCAATTGATCTAATTTTTGAAGGTTAAAAAAATGTTTTTTGCAATTTTTATCTATTTTTTTTTTAAAGTAAATATTATTTTTATTCAAATCTGATTTTTGCATTTAGATATAATTTTCTAAAATTAAGATCTAATTTTTTGAATTTTAGATTAACCAATTATAAACTTTTAGCACGTAAAAGTTTTATTTTGTATGTAAAATCAACTTAATTTAATTTTTAAAAAATTCAATAGATCTGATCTAATTTTTGAAAACTCAAAATTGTTTTTCTTTAAATTATTTTAATTTTTTGCAGTTTGAAATTTTTTAAATTTTTTGCATCTGGGTTTAATTTTTTGTAATTAGTTCTAATTTTGTAAAATTTAGACCTAACAATTATTATCAAAATTTTTGTCCAATTTTTACAGCAATTTGACAAAAAATTTAGATTAGATTTAATCTAGTTTTTTGCATTCAAATAGCATTATTAATAATTATTCTAATTATCTGCAAATTGGCTCTAATTTTTTGAATTTTAATACAAAAAAGTTAATAATTGAATTTTTGCACGTAAAAATTAAACTAACCCAGAACTTGTATGACAATTTTATCAAATTATTAGATTTGATCTAATTTGTAAAAGATAAAAAAAATGTTTTTTGATTAATTTTTTGCAAAGTAAATATTATTTTTAATCAAATCTGATTTTTGCTTTTGGATATAATTTTCTGCAATTTAGATTTTTTTTTTATTATGTTTTTAGAATTGATGTAATTTTTGAAAACTTTAAAATTGGTTTTATTTTATAGTAATTTTAATTTTTTTTTGTTCACAATGGAAACTTAAATCTTGCAATTGAGTCTACATTTTTGCAATTTAGCTTGAATGTAAGAGCTAACAGTTATTAGCTTTTACACCTAAAAGTTATATATTTGTGAAAGTTTTAACTTTTATAATAATTTTACCATATTTTTATATCTAATTTTTGAAAAAAAAACCATATTTAACCGGAACAAATTTAATTTTTTTGCTACATTATCATAATATAAATCTAACTTTTGAAAATTGTTAAAATTTTGATATGACTTATACTAACCTTCTGTAGTTTTTTGAAAAATTACATTAACTCAAAATTTATTTAATTTTTTTTAAATTGGTTCTAATTTATAAAATTTTACATTTAAAATAATCTAACTTTGAATACTTAGACCTAATTTTTTAAAATCTGTTCTAAAGCTTATTTTTTGTATTTGACTAATTTTTTTTCAATGTAGTACAGTTTTTTTTGTAGTTTGGTTCTAATTTTTTGAAATTTTAACGCATTATTTGTTGTAATCTAACTTTTGTTTTTTGACACTTAGATCCATTTTATTGCATTTAGGTCTAATTTTTTTAAATTTACATTTATTTTTTGTAATTTGATTCAAATTTGTTGCAATTTATATTTAATTTTTTGAAAGATTGATACATATTTCATATAATCTAAGTTTTGTTATTAAGAACTAAGATCTAATTTTTTAAAATTTGATTCAAAAGTTATTTATTAAAATTATTTTTTGCAATTTAAAATTAATTTGTTGTTTAATTTTTGTTTTTGAATATTTTTATGCAAATTACATTTCATTTTTCAAAAAAAGCATTTAAGTCTAATTTTTTATTTTAATACAATTTTTTTGCAGTTTGAGTCTAATTTGTTGCAATTTAGATCTTATTTTTTGAAAGTTTGATACATATTTCATATAATCTAAGTTTTGCTATCAAAAACTTTGACTTAATTTTCCAAAATTTGATTCAAAATTTATTTAATAAAACTTTTTTATTAAAATTATTTTTTGCAATTTAAATCTAATTTGTTGCAATTTAGATTTAATTTTTTGATTTTTTTTTAATAATCTAATTTTTGTTTTTGGAAACTTGAATCTATTTTTTTGCACTTTATGTCTTATTTAAAAAAAAATGGCATTTAAGTCAAATTTTTGGATTTTAGAACTATTATGCAGTTTGGGTCTAATTTGTTGCAATTTGGATCTAGTTTTTGAAACTTTTAAGATACAAATTTTTGTAGTTAGATCTAATTTTTTGTTTATTTTTTTAACTAGTTTTGATCTAATTTTCTGTAATTTTTATCTAATTAATTACTTTGACATGTCTTTTGAAGTTTGACATTTAGTAATCATAAAATGAAATATATAAACTGTTTCAATAATAAATGACAAACAAATGTCAATTATGTTATTGTGTTTGAGGACGTAGAAGTCGGCTTGGTAACAACTAGTGGCTTCCATAAATAAAACACTTTATCTCACACACCGGGTACAGAACTCGGTTTCTTCTTTTTTCTTTTCTTTAACTCTCATTATTCACCACTTTTTGGTTAGTATTTAAGGACGTAAAAGTCTGATTAACACAAGTTTTTTGCATTTGGTTTAGTTTTTTGCAATTAGTTCTAATTTCCTAAACTTTAAATCTAACAATTATTACCTTTTTGCACGTCAAAGTTTTATTGTTACGAAAAGTTTTTTCAACTCTTATAGCAATATAGATAATATGTTAAGATTAGATCTAATTTTTGAAAATTAAAAATATAATTTTCTGCATTTAAATAGCATTATTAATAATTATTTTATTTTTTTTAATTTGGGTTTAATTATTTGCAAGTTTTGAATTTTAAATCAAAAAAGTTAATAATTAAACTTATTGCCTGTAAAAATTAACCTAACCCAACTTATATGACAATTTTACCAAATTATTAGAATTGATCTAATTTTTGAAGGTTAAAAAAATTTTGTTTGCATTTTTAATCTAATTTTTTGCAAAGTAAATATTATTTTCAATCAAATCTAATTTTTGCATTTAGATATTATTTTCTGAAATTAAGATCTAATTTTTTGAATTTTAGATTAACCAATTATAAACTTTTAGCACGTAAAAGTTTTCAATTTAATTTAATTTTTACAAAATTCATTAGATTTGATTCAATTTTTGAAAACTCAAAATTGCTTTTTTTTTATTATTTTAATTTTCTGCAGTTAGAAATTTTTCAAATTTTTTGCATCTGGGTTTAATTTTTTGTAATTAGTTCTAATTTTGTAAAATTTAGATTTAACAATTATCTTTTTGCAGTTTTATTGTTACAAAATTTTTGTCCAACTTTTACAGCTATTTGACAAAATTTTTAGATTAGATTTAATCTAATTTTTTGCATTCAAATAGCATTATTAATAATTATTCTAATTATCTGCAAATCGGTTCTATTTTTTTGAATTTTAAAACAAAAAAGTTAATAATTGAGTTTCTGCACGTAAAAATTAAACTAACCCAACTTGTATGACAATTTTATTAAATTATTACATATGATCTGATTTGTAAATGTTAAAAAAAAATTCTTGTCTATTTTTTTGCAAAGTAAATATTATTTTTAATCAAATTTGATTTTTGCTTCTGAATATAATTTTCAGCAATTTTTGAAAAATTTAAAAATTATTTTATTTTAATGTAATTTTAATTTTCTTTTGTTCAGCATGAAAACATAAATCTTGCATTTGAGTCTACATTTTTGAAGTTTAGCTTGAATGTAAGAGCTAACAGTTATTAGCTTTTGCACCTAAAAGTTATATTTTTGTGAAAAGTTTTAATTTTTATAATAATTTTATCATATTTTTAGATAAAACTAAAAAAAAAAAAAACATAACCGGAGCAAATCTAATTTTTTTGCTATATTATCATAAATTAAATCTAACTTTCAAAAATTGCTAAAATTTTGATATAACTTATCTTAACTTTCTGTAGTTTTTTACAAAAATAGATTAACGCAAAATAATTTATATAATTTTTTTTTTATTTAGCTTTATTTCATGGAATTTTATATATATTTAAAATAATCTAACTTTGAATACTTAGACCTAATTTTCTAAAATCTGTTCTAAAGCTTATTTTTTGTATTTGACTATTTTTTTTAAATATAGTACAATTTTTTTTGCCATTTGGTTCTAATTTTCTAAAATTTTAACGCATTGTTTGTTGTAATCTAACTTTTGTCTTTTGACACTTAGATCATTTTTTTTGCTATTTAGGTCTATTTAAATTTATTTTTTGCAACTTGATTCAATTTTGTTGCAATTTAGATCAAATTTTTTGAAAGTTTGAAACATATTTTATGTAATTTAAATTTTGTTATTGGGAACTTTGATCTAATTTTTTAAAATTTAATTCAAAAGTTATTTATTAAACTTAGAATTATTTTTTGCAATTAAGTTGTTGTTTAATTTTTGTTTTTGAAAATTTGGATTTATTTTTATGCAATTTACATTTTTTTATCAAAAAAAGCATTTAGGTCTAATTTTTTATTTTAATACATTTTTTTTGCAGTTTGAGTCTAATTTGTTGCAATTTCGATTATATTTTTTGAAAGTTTAATACATATTTCATATAATCTAAGTTTTACTTTGACTTAATTTTCCAAAATTTGATTCAAAATTTATTTAATGAAACTTAGAACTATTTTTTGCAATTTGGATCTAATTTTTTGATTTTTTTTTAATAATCTAATTTCTGTTTTTGGAAACTTGGATCTATTTTTTTGCACTTTAGGTCTAATTTAAAAAAAAATGCTATTAGATCTATTTTTGGATTTTAGATCTATTTTGCAGTTTGAGTCTAATTTGTTGCAATTTGGGTTAGTTTTTGAAATTTTCACCTATTTTTTTTAAGATATAATATTTTGTAGTTGGATCTAATTTTTTGTTTTTTTTTTAACTAGTTTTGATCTAATTTTCTGTAATTTTTTTCTAATTCATTACTTTTACATGTCTGTTCAAGTTTAAGAGCTTTGACATTTAGTAATCATAAAATATAAACTGTTTCAATCATAAATTACAAACAAATGTCAATTATGTTTTTATGTTTGAGGACGTAGAAATCAGCTTGGTAACAACTAGTGGCTTCCATAAATAAAACACCTTTTCTCACACACCGAGTACAGAACTCGGCTTCTTCTTTTTTTCAATTTTGTTCTTTTTTTTTTAACTCTCCTTATTCACCACTTTTTGGTTAGTATTTAAAAACGTAAAAGTCTGAATAACACACTTCTCACACACTGGATACACAACTTGGCTCACTTTCTAGTATCTTTTATCTGACGGATTTTTAAGTAACTCTTTTTGGTCTTGCTTTATTTTTTTTTTTCTATTTTTGTTTTCTCTTTCTCTGTTTTTTCTTATGCTCTGTTTTTTCTCTATTTTGTTCTCTCTGTTTGCTTTTTCTTTTTTCTTTTTCTTTATCTTTGTTTTTTTCTTCCTGTTCTCGTTTACTCTGCTCTTTCTTTCTCTTGCGATTGGAGTTTACCAATGCAAGCTCTCACGGTTGACTTGGGTTCTTGCAAGCCGTCATTAAGTTTTTTCAGTTCCTGATTGTTACACGTTAGCTTTTAGCATTTTTTGTGTTTTGTTTGCACGGACTTTCTTTCTCCCTTACTATTATTTTTTCTCTATTAATTGACAATCTATGATGACAGATCAATTACAGGACATTCTTATGTGCCTGATATTGTTTGCACTTTTGATTATATTTTCCATAAATATATTGTTAGAATACACTTCTATATGATGATGATTGACTGGTAAGTGGTGAATTTATCGAATAAGTCATCTTTGATTTATGCTCAGCTAGTCAGTAACAAGGGTGCCCATACACGCTATTTCCATACTCAGATATTATGCCGATACACGCGTTTGATGTTAATTTTATGTGCATAATATTATTCCGATACACATTTCTAATTTTTTTGATACTTTTTGAAAAGTGTGGTTTACGTCCACGGGTGGTTTTTTTTTCCTAGGGTTAGTAGGGAAAACTTTTAATGATTGAACGTGTTTGATTTACTCTCACGAACAAAGCGCATACCAATAAACTCTTCTTCAATGTTGAATGCCTGAAAGTTCAAGACCTAATAGCTCATAAACGTTTCCGTTTGCGCACGTAATAATACTTTTGAATAATACTTAATAAGTTTTACTCATGATTGTAATTGTGGTGGAAAAACAAAGCGTTTTCTGTAAACTTATGAAAATCAATTATTTTTTTTACAAGACAACAAAACACCAAAAACTTAATGATGTATAGAGTTACGCTTCCAGTGACTAAAAAAGTAAAATACTTGGGACTCACGATTAATACCAAACTAACCTTCTACATTCATCTAAAAAATGTAATAAAAAAAGCCATTCTGTGCGTTTTGTGACCAAAAGGTAGGGTAAAAAGGGTAAGAAAAACTATAAACAAAAAAAATTATCTTTTATTTAAAACTAAACGCTTTTTTTATGTAGCCAAATATTTGTGATCCAATTTCTTAAGCACAAACAGATGAGTGGGTGGGCGGGGCATTAGTTTTTGCCCACTCGCCTAAATATTTGTGATCCAATTTCTTGGTTACAATCACTCCGGTGAGTAGATGAGCACTCAGTTCATTGAATGCGAGACAGTAGTTTTAACTTTTGTTCCCACCCAAATGTTTGTAATCTAATTTTTTGATTAAAAACACTTGGGTGGGTGGGCGGGGCACGCAGTTTATTGATTGCGGGACAATAGTTCCAACTTTAGTTTTTGCCTACTTGCCGAAATGTTTGTGATCCAATTTTTTGAATGCAAATACTTGGTTGGGTAGATGGGCACTCAGTTAGTTAACTCCGGGTCTATTTTTTTTCCACCCAAGTGTATGTGATCCAATTTCTTGATTACAACTACTTTGGTGAATGGGCGGGGCACTAAGTTTATTGAATGCGGGACAGTTGTTTCAACTTTTGTTCCTTCCCAAGTGTTTGTGATTCAATTTTTTGATCACAAACAGTTGGGTGGATGGGCGGGGCACGCAGTTTATTGATTGCGGGTTAATAGTTTCAACTTTAGTTCCGCCCACCTGCCCTAATGTTTGTGATTAATTTTTTTAATTAATAACTCTTGAGTGGGTAGATAAGCACTCAGTTCATTGAATGTGGGACAGTAGTTTAAGTTTTTGTTCTTACCCAAGTATTTGTGATTCAATTTCTTGATCACAAACACTTGGGTGGGTGAGTGGTGCACGTAGTTTATTGATTGCGGGACAATAGTTTCAACTTCAGTTCCCACCCACCTGTCCAAGTATTTGTAATTTAATTTTTTGACTACAAACACTTGGGTGGGTAGATGGGCATTCAGTTTATTGAATGCGAGACATTAACTTTTTCTTTAAGTGTTTGTGATCCAATTTTTACCGGCATACCTCCTTGATGTGCAATGGGGGTTGCTTGTCCACTTCTAGGGTACATCCTGTATGTTGTTCTTGTGTCTAATTGATTCCAACATACGTGAACTTGCACTAGGCACTGTTCAGTGGCCGTCCCCCGGACGGGGTGTGCAAGCACCGGGTATATTGCAGTTCTTGGATATCCCAGGGATACTGCGTGGGTGTAGCGTCTTTGGATGGGCCAAAGGTATGCTACTTTCCTGTCGGCTATGCTGTTGTTGTTTGGAAGCTGCAGTTGGTGGGGGCAGGTTCACCAGTGTTACTAGACGTATTTCCAATTGGTAGTGGTTTAGATGCAGCTGCTCTTGCTAATGTTAGCTGTAGCTTGACTGTCGCTTGACTGACTGTTGGCTTCTCGCGCGTTGTAATTGGTGGATGTGGGCTTTTCCCACTTGCTGCAACAATTTTTCCAAACTTTCTGAATTGAACGTTTTTTTATTATGTTTTTTAGGTATTGTCGACTTCTTGGTTTGGTTTTGGCACTATTGTAGGTACGGAAGATGTCTGTGCTCGATTTTCTGAACAGTTGCTGCACGGGCTGATTCGAAATGTTAGTTTCCGGGCACTGGCGGTGGTTCTGGCGGTATTTTGCACTGGATCAGTCATTTTCACCACTTTTTGCGCATTATTTTGCGGAACACTATGCGGTAAGTCCACAGGACGCAGGATCTACCTGGATTGTAGGTTGGTGGAAGTGGCTTTTTTTCTTTTTTCTTCTTCTCATGTACCAGATGCAGGATAGCCGGTATCTTCTGGCAGGGTCGATTAGCTTGGTCTAGATTGTCTTGTTTTCCAAAGTCGCGTTGGATGGTTTTGACTGTCTCGGTATTGGATGCATAGGCTGTATACGTCTCGGGGACTACGCCGCGTTTAACTGTAGGTTCATCTGAGGTGGCTTTATCGGGTTTTCTTGGGAGATCAGCATTGGAGTTAGACGGCGTTCCGGTCTGGGTAAGATGATAGTGTGATGAGGGAGAATAAGGATGGATCGCTCTAAAGGCTATTAGGTAGGATGTGGTGTTGCTCACTTTAGGTATGGATATGGCTAATTAATTGATTAACCGGGCGCTTATGTCGCAAAATTTCCTTTTCTGGTTCAACAAATCGGGCCAGATAAGGATTGGGATGAACCGCAAGATTGACGAAGTATTTTTTGGCCAAAGTTTTAAGTTGCTTGCGCAAAGAAAAAATCTCAAGATTGCTTTAAATTTTACAATTTTGGACAAACCATGTAGCTCTGACAAGAAGTCAGACTTTGGTAGAAAGACTCCGGTCTATCTAGATAAGTGTCTATAAGTTTGATGGTCGAGGTGTACAGCCAAAATTTATTTCTATTGAAACTAGAAGATTTTGAGTAAATCTGGTTTTGTCAAAAATAGACTACACGTGCAACCTGTACGTGAGCCTTTTGTCTAAAATAATTTCTAAATACTTATCAGCATTGGACCACGGTATGGAAACGTCGTCAAGGAGGAGGCAATTTTTATGAGGGGTGTTCCGTTGCCGTGTAAAAAAGACAGCTTTGATTTTAATTTTGTCTCGCCAGTCCTTCAACTAGCTTTCTTGATTGGTGGTGGCTTTATCTAGCCTGCAAGTGACTTTGATGAGTAAAGAAACGCTGTGTTGTTAGAGTATTGTGCTATTTTTACATCGTGATTCTATCCCAAAGGCATGTCAGCGATGAACAGGTTAAAAAGCATGCTCTGATCTGGTGTGAAGTAAAAATATAATTCATAATATTGATTGCTAAAGTTTAGAATAAAGTCTTTTGTGCTAAACTTTGTCAAAGGCTTTTTCAATATAAAAAAAAAAATACACCCGTGCTCCTTTTCCGCCTGAAACCCCCAACAATGTAATCGGTAACACAATTTAATTAATGGACCATCTGAACTCATGCTGGTGGGTGGAAGAAATTTGTTAACGTCCGCGTCATCTTGGATTATAATTAAAATTACCCCCTCTATGACTTCACTTAAGGTGAGGTGGATATTAAACTAATAGGCCGGTCCTTTCTAAGTTTTGTTGATAACGAGAGCAATTCCATTCAGTAAGAAAACGCCCGGTTCTGAAAATTGCATTAGCAATATTGTGAGCGCAATTTTTGCTTTATGCAAGAATTACTCCAACGCCTTGTCTAGAATTTTATTGGGGTTGGGAACAGAACAAGTTTTAAACCTATTAATAACTTTTCTGATGCGAGAAGGTTTAAAGCTTTTCAGCGGCGCGTCATTGTCAATGCCTTCTAGGAAGTTGTAGACACCCGATAAACTTGTTGGGTGTGCTCTTGATCAGTGTTTTTGATGATTGACGGAGAGCATCAGGGTTTTAGGTTATTTGCAAATGCTTTGGTCTTTCCTTCAATCGTATATTGAACCCCATTTTTACCATAAATAGCTGTTTGATGACTACAATGCCTTTTCCGATATAACCCAAGAAGATTATTGAAGCAAAACCTGATGGGATTTAGAATCCTTTTTTTAGACTTGGTGGATTTAGCACGGCTCTTTCTATGTCTTCAAACATTCTTATTGGGGTTAGGCTGCTAATGATTTCTTCCATGGTTTATAAGAAGATAAGCCAATCTGTATGTGATACAAATTTTCCTTTTTCCCCAATTGAACCTCT
Source organism: Tachinus rufipes (assembly GCA_963932245.1). NCBI lineage: Eukaryota > Metazoa > Arthropoda > Insecta > Coleoptera > Staphylinidae > Tachinus > Tachinus rufipes. The sequence goes on along the minus strand of OZ010748.1, from coordinate 16,302,381 downwards.
TCCGAAAAGCTTCAGTATTACTGAGATGTGGTCCGAGCTTAGGCCATTGATTATTTCGATGTTGTGTTGGAAGTTGATGTTCTTTCGTATTGCTACGTCAAAAACGTTTTTTTGGAAACCTGAGTTATAGTAGTGGATGCGTTCTACTACCGCCACTACTTGAAATTCTTTTTGCTCAACATAGTTGCTTAGCACTTTATACTTGACGTTTTATATAAAGCTATTTTATGCCCGGTGCGTTGCGTTGAAGTCTCCAGCAAGGATAGTAGGGAAAGGACTTGTTAAGGTCAAATCAAAATTTGCCGTTGCAATCTTGATTGCACCTAACCCAGGCACACTTGCAACAATTGCATTAGATTTCAATGACACTGTGTCTGGAGTATTAACCGCGGAATGGTCTAAAGATCTTTTTGCAAAAACTAATGTCCCACGCCTCGGCCTCACTCCCTAGTTTTAACGCACGAGTGGGATTGTGGTTTGACTCAGACACTATCAAGACGTCATGTTCTGACGGATGAAAAAATTCTCTACTTTACCCATCTTTGCTAAAATGCGCTTGTCTATTACTGTGGAAGAAGAGCGGACATAAATATTTTGATAAAAATGATTAAAGTTTTTGAGAAGAGTGATTATCTTCTTTTTACCTTGCGCAAACTGTTTGTTTGCAGCAGGTGTGTGTATGGCCGGGGCAAACCCGTTTGCCGATCTTGCTATCTTGTTGCATTTTTCATAAAAGAACGACTTCTTTTTCTTTATCACGGGTAAGCCATCCGTGTTTGTGTTCGTAGCGGGGCCATATTTTCTGATGCGGGAGTGACTTGGTGAGCATGGTTAAGTCTTTTCAAGTCTGATCCCGATTTTTAAAGGTTGCCGTCATCAAATGGTCCATTTCTTCTTGGTCCAGTGGAAATTTGTCCGGGTCCTTTAAGTTGTTGGCAGTGGGGGCCACGGTTGTCTTGGTAATTTTTGCCATAACCAAGTCTGCCAAGACCTAGAAGGCAAAGGATATTTTTATTGTCATCTGGTTCAAATTCTTTAAATTCTTATGAGATAGGCGCGATATAGTTTTGGTGGCGCTGCCTGTCGTAACATGTTTATTTGTTTTTCAAACAATCTTCATCTATAGAATTTGTGCGCAGGTGGTAAGTTAATTGTTTGTTACAAACTAAAGAATGTTGTGTTGGGATCTTGCGGTTGTTTGGCTTTACTGCATTTTCTATTCCGTGTTTTGGCAAGAATTTTGTTTGAGTCCTGATGTTAAATTTTTATCTGTACATCAAGAGTGTATGAGTTAAGTTGTCGCACATGTAATGTACAATATATAGGGCAAACAGGAAAAAAATTTGAAACTAGATTTATAGAACGTTAGCGCTCTTTCAGATTACGCCATACAGATAGTACTTTTGCAAATCATATTTTAGAAAATAGTTACATATTCTCAGATATTGATAAACTTAAAATCATTCACAACTATTTTAAAGACAGACAATTTAATTTGTTAGAAGCTATTGAAATTTTGTAAACTTGCATAATGATCAAACGGACTTGTATAAATCTTCCTTGTTTGAAATAATTTGTTTGTGCACCACATCAGACACTTTGATCGTTTAGAATATGTATCTTATAAGACATAGCGGACACTTGTGTCGTGCCGTGGCTTAGCGATAGAATACGTTAGCGGACACCGGTGTTCGTCCTGGCAGCGAATGTGTTGTCCGATGATGGCCTTGTAAAGGTTGAAACTAGTTACGGTTTTTCAAATATACTTGATGTATAGTACATAGTAAATGTGTTTCATTTATTTTATAACAAACTATCACATAAGACGGCCACTATCATTCAATTCTTAAGATAACTATTACTATTTTTTTGTGCGCGTTATTATGAGCGTACTGCTAACAATCTAATTAGTGTTCATATTTATTATACGGTATCAAACTGTTTAACATTTAAGCCAGCTTTGCTTAATTTTTTTTTCTACATTATAAATTTGAAAACTGAATAATCACAATCAGCATGGGAAAAAATCAACAAACTGTAAAAAATCCATTCGTAATTGATTCAAATCGCTGAAAGTGATTGATGACAACGCTATAATATACGGAAAAGCCACTCAACACAACCCTTCTGCAAACGAAACACGTCGATATCCGGAATATAAATGAATAGGCAAATTAATGCAACCCGGCCGGAATGAAAATAGTAAAGAGACCCCTTTACGGAATCAAACATCGTTAAATATTAACCGAATCACTTAATGATTTGTCGTGACAAAAATATTCCACCCTTTCAACATTTTCAGTTATATAAAAGGGTTGTACTTATACAACTAACTTTTACTTATATTAAGGGGTTACAAAAATATTATACAAGAAACTTTATTTATTGATACAATTTATTTCATTCATAAATTACAACCTTTGTTTCTAAGTTTAATAATAGAGTAAAAAAATTGTAAAGCAATATTCTCCCTCAGTTGTAAAAAATTGACAAATTGGGTCGCGAGCGTGTTTCTGTGTATTTTCCGCGTTCTCGGATTTCACTTTCTCGGTTAGTCTGTCACACGACGAGGCAGGTATATGGGGGATGATTGATGTGCTACAACCCCCCAGCCTGTTGTTGTTCAGCCGCGTTCCGTCATTGAAGTGGGATAGAAACAGTCTGGAGATATCCTGCGGTTCTTCCGTCGTGTTTTTAGGGTTGATTAAGGGTGCGTTGGCCTCTTAAATAATAAAAAAAATGAATACATTCTACTTTCTATTGTTACAAGGACTTAATCATATTTTTCTTTTGTTTTATTATTTTGTATATAATTAATCAATTTTTATTGAAATTCAGTTCATCCAGATGTACTAATTCAGGTTGATTTGTTCTGAACAAATTCTGGTTATTAATTTAATTAAGAGATGACGTAATTGTATTGTTGTATGATAATGTACCTGTAAATAGGGAATTTCATTCAAGTTGACCCCCTATATGAAGTTCTTTTGTGCCTGTACCTGGATGACAAAAGGCATTTCGGACAGACCTGCAGCGTTTGCAAATTTAAATAGACTAACAACAGGTGGCGGAAATTTGAGCTAATTTGTATGTTGGTTAACTTTCTATAAGAGAAATAAATCAGCTACGGAAAAGTATGCAATTTCATACATGCACGGATATTGCGTGCGAAAAATGAACATTACGTACGGGGTCATCAAAGAGTGTCATATTACCTGTGAAATGTCATATTATAACATTTTTCAAATAATTTTATTTTAATTTAATTTGTCGCTTTGCTTCAATCAACTCGAATAAAATATTAATTTATAATCTGTCGCTTTGCGATCGACAGCAAAGCGTCAAATAACCCGAATGGTTATTTGACGCCTTGCTGTTAATGTGACACAATACACTTTTGACATCTAATCTGTCGCTTTTTGTACAATATTTGTAAAAAATTGTTATGCTTACACTGGCCGGTGCGATGGTAATGATTAGGCATGTTGACACTATGACTTACCGGCTCTGTGCTTAATAATTATGTACAAATTCTATTTGATAAAGAAATACGCAAGGTTGAAAGCGGCTCATAACAGTTGGATGGAAGAGAATAGTGAAATAAGCAAGAGCTGAACAAGTAATGGGCACTTTTTCTTCTACAGTAAATAGTTGCGGTTGCATAAAATAGCAACTGGTAAAGGTTACGAAAAATTGGAGGCATTAGAATGATATTATATCTTAACTAGTTAATATAAGTTGTAGTACGCTCAGTGTGGTGGTTGGCTGGTTGAGCATTTGTCACGTCAGTTGTTTAACAACATAAATTTAAATAACTGTGCTTAAGATTTTTTTTTTTTTTATAATGTTGTGCTTGCAACAACCGTAGGTTTTATATAAACAAAATATTGAAGACTTTTGGCAGTTTTTTTTTGTATTTACTCAAAAAACTTCTACATTAACTTGACAGACAAAATTATCTGATACAAGTTTCTACTTGTTTGATTTTAGGTTAGGTTAGGTTAAGTTGGTTTGTAGGTTTAAAACATGTTTTGATAGTGATGATCTTTTCCATACGGTTTTCCTCTATATTTATCAATACTTTACTTTTTACTGTATAGACATTATTTGATACACATTTTTTTGTTTGAATTTAGATTAAGTTTTAGTTTATTTGACCTTTACAAATTTAACCCTAAGATGAGTAAACATAGAAGTTTGAGGACAATTAACATTTCTAATATTTTAACCAAATTGGGACACTCACGACATCCAAACATTAGCATGATTTTTTATTAAATTACAAATTGAGATCCTTTATCAAGTTAAATTTTTTGCATCATTAAATAGATTTAGAGGCATGTTTTTAGATTATCCACACGTATCTTTTTTGGCATGTGACAGAATAAAATCTGATAAAGCTGCAGTCTCAAAAATTACCTTTCAACAATACATACATGTAGATAGTGATGTTTATCTTTCTTAACGTACGCCAGGATAAAGTTTGGTGGAGTTGCTGTTCCAAACTTAATTTTTAAGAATTTCTACAGTTGGATGGGGACATTATCTTTTTTTGCCTTTTTCAAAGGAAAGTTTGGTGGTGGTGTAGCTTCAAAAATGATTTTCTAAAGATATTTACATATAGATAGGAATGTTCATCTATTTTTGTGTATTCCAAGGTAAAGTCTGGTCTGGAGCTGCAGCTAAAAATGATTTATCAAGTATATCTACATGTAGATGTTTATCTTTGTTTGGCTACGGCAAGATCAAATCAGGTAGAGCTGCAACTCTATGTATAAGTATGCGGCTAACCAAACACCATCTAAAACTGGCCCCACAAAAAACAAAAGCGGTTATACTAAAAGGGCCAAAGAAAATATTTCAAAGAAATGATATTACCTTCGAATGTAGAGGCAGTATCATACGCACAAAGCAAGCAATAAAGTACCTGGGAATAACCCTTGACGATGCGCTAACCAACTCAGAACATATAAAGAGAACGGTGGAAAAAGTCAAAAAAACAGCAGCAAACCTATCCAACATAGACTGACCATCAAGCTCCAAAAGAAAAGTGCTAAACTGCGTCACCGAGTCATCAATCCTCTACGGATCACCAACATGGCATGAAGCGATGAAAGTAAAAAAATACAAAAACCAGCTGAGCAGGGTTTGGAGGAAAATGCTGCTGAGAGTAGCAAGTGCTTTCAGGACCGTTTCAGCAGAAGCCCTACAGGTGGTAACAAGAACTATACTCATTGATCTGAATGTGGAAAAAAAAATCTACTGTTCCAGAGATTAGATGCATCCACAGAAACAGCCAAAAAGGAGGAAATGGAGAAAACAATAAATCGGTGGCAAACTAGATGGGACAACACGGAAGAAGTAGCACAATGGACAAAAAAACTCATACCAAACATACGAAGATAGTTAGACTGTAAATTCAGATCAATAAATTACTTCCTGACACAAGCCTGGACAGGACATGGATCTTATAAGGCATACACAAAGAGAATTGACTAAGATGATAGCGATGCATGCAGATATTGCGTAGAAGCAGAGGACGACGCCGACCATACATTATTCCAATGCGACAGGTGGACAGCGGAGAGAACAGCAGCTGAGCTACGGATGGGAAAAGCTCTAAATGCAGAGAACCTACTGGAAACCATGATGGAAAACAAACAACAGTACAAATCTGCTAGAAGGTACATAGGTAATCTAATGAAAAAGAAAGAAGAAGAAAAGAAGAGAGATAAATAAACTGATCGGACTGTTCTGATAATATGCCTACCTGGTAGTTCCAAAACGGCTCTTATGAAAGACGAGGTGTTTTTAGTGCGTACATTGCACACCCCACACGGGATTTGTACACAACTGGGATAGAGAAGAACTTCTCTCAGTGTCCACAAAGAATTTCCACCTGACCTTATAGGGATCTTTTTGCACGTACGGCCGAATAAAGTTTGCTGTAGTCCAAAAAAATGATTTTCTAAGAATATCTACAGGTAGATACGCCATGATAAAATCTAGTAGAGCTGCAGCCGAGTACGCCAGAATAAAGTTTGGTAGAGCTGCAGCCTCAAATATGATTTTTCAAATATTTCTACAAGTACATAGGAACGTTTATCTTTTTGTGCGTGTTTTAAAATAAAGGTAGAGGTTGCAGCTCCAAAAATAATATTTTTTGTTAAGTATATCTTCATGTAGATAGGGACGTTTATTATATTTGTGTACGCCAGTATAAAGTTTGGTAAAACTGTAGTCCCAAAAATGATCTTTCAAGGATATCTACATGTAGATAGAGATGATGCAGGGTAATTACCTTTTTTACTGTGCGTTAGCCTAATTTTGTTGTACAAGTTGTACAATATTCGTAGTCGGCAGACAGATTTTTATAATTTGAATTCTGTTTTTTATTAAAATGTCCAACAGCCAGAAGAATTTGTCCTAATAAAAGTTGAAAACATTTTATCTTCCATTTGCGATTTTCTTGTGACAGCCATTATGGTCAATTAATTACTTTGCGTTAGTTCAAGAACATTGACAGATAATATGAGTAAGTATTAATAGACAAGTTCTTTTTTGCTTACAAATTTGAGCGTTGAGTAAGCAAAGATTAAAACTTTAAGGTCAAATTTTTGTGGAAAGTAAAATGTTGTGTTTGATGACAATAGTGTACAATGCTGAAACAAAAAAAAGCATTTTTTGGACCCAACCGTTACATATGTTTTGCAGAGTATCATAATACTGTTCTTTATTGCAGTCGGATAGTTAAACCTCTATAGTCCTAATCCACAACTTGCAACTTAGCAGTGTTTTGTTTGTAAGCTGTTTCATGAATATTGAGTGTTTAAAAAAATGTCTTATTAACTCAATTGATTTACTAGTCACATCTTAGAAAGTGTAAGTGTAAGCTTTGTTTTTATGAGACTGATATTATCCTATTTTTGTTGGCTTTATATAATTTTAAGTGGTTGATTTTAAATTACATTTTACAACTACTAATTGGTTTTTTGTGGTTTTTGTTAGCAAAGTCCAGTTTTTTGCATCAAATTTTTTTGTGTTTCTACAATTTTATCCGTTAATTATGTTTGGTCTCATCTATTTGTTGAGCAGTTTTTGACTATTACTTTGTCTTGTTAATGTTTCCAATAATTTGTTTTTGTTTTTTTTTTATATGATCTTTGTTTCAGAGTAGCAACTCTGCCTCAAACCAAATCTTTGGCATGCTACTGTTCCTGTTTGTATAGTTTTTTGTTTTTCTGCAGTTGTTTGCTCTGTAGACGTAGATTACAACCTAGCTGTAGTTTGATTAGTATTTCTAGTTTCTTAGAAGTGGAAAGTCTGTCAGAAACCAGTTTTTTACCCCGGAAGTAATGGACACTATGGTAATTTTTTTTTATAAAATAGAGCATCATGTCCTTGATGTGAATGTTTTATATAAAAGTACAGTACACTATGTATAGTTACTATAAATATGAAACTGTAACGCACATCAAGAACAAGGTGTTCTAATTCACAAACAATATTTTTTGGTGTTTGTAAAAAGTTAAATGCACAAAACAACAATAAGAGTCGGTCAAATTTTGATTATGCATTATTTGAAATTTTTAATTCTTGGTATTTTTAAGCGTAAAGATGAAGTGATGCTGAAAACTTTTTTATAAGATAGCGTAGCATCCACACTAATATTTTAATTTATTTTTTTAACATCAATATGTTTTTGCATCAAAGCTAATTATTGACAATTTGAATTTAAAACTACATTAAGAAATATTTTCCGCAATTTCTTGTTTAGAAGAAAATTAATTATATTTGAGTTATAACTATTTACTGTGGCTATATGTTTAATGATGGTCAGTTCTTTATCAAATTCAGTTGGTGACAATGGAAGAGAAACTAATCTATGGGTATATGCATTAAACGCTGACATTTTATGTTGGGGGAAACGGTTTAAAAAAGATGGGACAACATGATCTGTTTGAGTTGGTTTTCTATACATTCCAACAGAGATATTATTGTTGAGTTTTTCTAGTTTGATGTCTAGAAAATTTAATATGTTATTTTCTTCTACTTCAAGTGTAAATTTGATTTTAGGGTGTATACTATTAAATAAGTTTAACAATTCATTTAATGTGCCATTCCATCAAAGTAAAAAATTATCCTTCTTTTTCTTCTCCTTTTTGAAAGCCGTGTGGCTTGTTCTGGCCAAACTCCTACCCTGGGTCCTGCTCCTGTGATATTGCTGTCCAGCTGTTTGCCTTGTGTATGTTTTACCGTCTCAGACTGTCTTGGCAATTCTATCGTACTGCATGCGTGCCACGTGCTCGTACTACTGTTTTTTTCTGCTTTGCGCTCATCTCACAATATTCGGCGTGTTGCATTTCTCACATATTTCAATGTTAGTTTTTTGGTCGGTAAGTGAGTTGCCAGTGATGGATCTGAGGATACTCATCTCTGCGCATCTTAGCCTGCGTTTTTCTCTGCCGTATCGACTTTGGTTTCAGCAAAGTAGGTGAGAATGGGTCTTACTCACGCTTTGTAGATTTTTGCTTTGCTCTCAGTTTATTTGCAGTGCTCCTAATATCCTAGACGCTCTGTTTACCTGTTTTAGAACATTGGCTTTTAGGTCTCCGTGCGGGTTTATAGTTATTCCCAGGTATCAGGTATTAGAATTGGTCAATAATGATGTCATTCATGGCTAACTTGCATCTGATTAGGTTTTTTGCGATGACTAGGGTTTTAGTTTTAGCTGTGGCTAATGTCATGTTTATTGTCTCACACTTCTTTCTGAACGTGTTTAGTAGTCATTGAAAACCGTAGCACACTAGTTTGTAACCATGTTCTATTAGGTTCATCATCATCATCATCAATCAGCCCTTTGCGTCCACTGCTGGACATAGGCCTCCCCAATTTCCGCCCAATTCCTCCTATCCTGAGCCTCTCGCATCCAGGCTCCTCTTGTTCTCTTTATATTGTCTGTCCATCTTGTGGGGGCCTCCCCCTGCTTTGTATATCTGCTCTTGGCCTCCACTCCAGTAGTCTCTTGGTCCATCTTCCATCTGACATTCGGGCCACGTGTCCAGCCCAGTTCTACTTTAGCCTCGCCATACGCACAACCACATCTGTGACACCTGTTGTTCGGCGTTGGTCTTCGTTTGTGATATGGTCTCGTAGCGACACGCCGAGCATCGATCTTTCCATCTTTCGTTGTGCAATTTGGAGCTTTTTTGCGGTTGCGACGGTGAGTGTTGCGGTTTCAGTGCCGTAGGTCATAACTGGCAAAACACATTGATCAAACACTTTCCTTTTCAAGCAGACTGGCAGATCGCTTTTTAATACGTCCCGAAGTTTTCCATATGCGGCCCAAGAGAGGATTATTCTTCTTTTAAATTCGCATGTTTGGTTGTCTCTGGTTATGCGTATTTCGTGACCTAAATAGGTGTATTTGTCAACGAAATCAATATCTCTATCGCCTACATCTATCTGTCTGCTCGGGACCAAGTTTGTCATACATTTTGTTTTGGAATCGTTTATTCTTAGGCCTACGGTATTACATGCTTCCTGGAGTTCTAATAGCATTGTTTTTAAATCGTTAAGATCGTCAGCAAGCAGCACTATGTCATCTGCAAATCGCAGATTTGATAGATTTTTGCCATCTATGGTTAAGCCTTTTCTTTCCCAGTTGAGCTTTTTGAAGGCGAGTTCCAAAACCGCGGTGAACAATTTAGGCGATATTGTATCCCCCTGTCTCACGCCTCTACCAATTGGAATGGGTTTGGTGTTTTCGTGGAGTTGAACCGTCATACTGGCGTTTTTGTAGATGTTGTAAATGGTTCTCGTGTAGCGATGGTCGACACGGCATTCCTGTAGTGCTTCCATAACTGCATCTAACTCGACGGAGTCAAATGCTTTATGGAAATCTATGAAGGCCAGTACGAGTGGTCTGTTGTATTCAATACTTTTCTCGACTATTGTTTTAACACTTTGTAGATGGTCATTGGTTCCGTATCTTGTGCGGAATCCTGCCTGTTCCACTGGTTGGTAGAAGTCCAGTTTATTTTCAAGTCTATTTGTTATTATTCATGTAAATAGTTTGTAGAGATGACTTAGAAGGCTTATCGGCTTATAGTTTTCTAGGTCAGCTATATCTCCTTTTTTGTGCAGTAAGATCACAATAGCGTTGTTCCATTCATTTGGTACTGTACTGTTGAACAGGCAAAGATTGAACAGGTCTCTGATTTTTCCTAGCAGGTGGACACCTCCGATTTTGATGGCGTCTGCGGTGACGTGGTCACCTCCGGGAGCTTTGTTTGTCTTTGTTTTACTTAAGGCTAATTCTATTTCATCTAAGGTTATATCTGGTAGTATTTCAGACCCTTGATTTATGATGCCTTTTTTAGTTGATACAATATCTGGTTCAGATTCCGGGATTGGTTCTTTTTGGCTTGTATATAGAAGTTGGTAGAATTCTTCAACGACATTTAGGATCTCCTCTCTGTTCGTTGTTGTATTTCCTTGTTTATTTCTGAGTTTAGTTATTTGTCTCTTCCCGCTTCCCAGTTTTCTACGCAGGACCTTCATACTTTTGTTGTTTTCTATGGTTTGTTGAATTTTATCTTTATTATGTGATCTTATGTCGCGCCTTATTGTCTTCGATATCTGTTTATTTATCTCTCGTAGTTCTTCGATGGAGGTTGTCTCTTCACTTCTCATGTTTCTTCTACTTTGCATCAGCTGTATTGTGTCTTAGCTGAGTTTTTCTTCTTGTTTTGTTCTAGGGCAGCATGCACTTTGACTTTCTATTATGGCATTTGTTATTCGGTCATTTAGGTTGTTGGTGTTTTTATTTTCGTCCACGTTTCCACTCGTTAACCGGTCTGCGATGCACTGTTGGTATTCCTCTACATCTAGTGGGCTGTTCCATTGTTGGTTGGTTGTCTTTTTAACCATTTTGTATCTTTCTTTCTTTATATCAATGGTTATTTTTGATCGCACCATTCTATGGTCGCTCCCAGTATCAAATCTATTTAATACCGTTACGTCCTTGATTATATGTTTTTTATCCGTTATTACAAAGTCTATTTCATTTCTTGTGCGGCCGTCTGGACTTTCCCAGGTCCATCTTTGATTTAGTTTTTTATAAAAGAAGCTGTTTATTTGAAATAGGTTGTTTTGTAGTAGGAAGCCCAACAACGTCTCACCTCGGTTATTCCTGCCTTCCAGTCCGAAGTTTCCTAAAGAAATTTCTGTATCGTCGCTTTTTATTCCGATTTTGGCGTTGAAGTCTCCGCATACAATGGTGAATTGGACTGGTTGCTCTCTTAGAGCCCTAGATATATCGTCGTAGAAGATGTCTACTTCCTCATCACTGTAGTTGGTCGTCGGTGCTTAGATTTGTACGATTTTTATGTGGTATCTTGCATTTAGTTTCAGGACCAGGCTAGTCACTCTAGGGGAGATTTTCTTTAGGGAAATTATATTCTTGCTGTGACGTTTATGTATTATAAAACCGGTTCCACCATTGGAATTGTCGTCGTTTCCCGCATAATATAGGCTATGCCCAGATTTTAGTTTTATTAGTAGCTCTCCCCGTCTTCTAATTCTATTAGGTTAAAGGCTGTTATAATCTTATCCATGAAGAGGTTGAACAGTAGAGGACTCAAGCTGTCCCCTTGCCGTATCCTAGTTCTGATTCCTCCCCGTTTGTCGTTTTTGGTTTGGTCGTGGTATCTGTGTTCAGTTGTTTTATTGTCTCGATTATGTTGGGGTGTATGTCTTTTATAATTAATGACTTTAGTACGTCTGAGTGCTTGACTTTATCAAACGCTTTTTCTAGATCCACAAAACCTAGATGGGCGGGTTTGTTGAACTCCAGTTCTCTGCGATTTGTCAAACCACGTAGATAGCGTTTGCGGTGGAGCGGTTTTTTTAAAGCTTTGTTGCTCTTTTCTTATTGTAGTCTTTTTTGTTACAATGTTCGCTAGATGTTTTGTAAATATCTTCATTAATGCATCCAGTAAGGAGATGCATCTGTAGTTTTTCGGGTCCTTCACGCTGCCTTTTTTGTATAGTGTTATGCTTGCACTCTCTTTCTAGTCTAGTGTGGGTTGCGTCGTTGATTAGACTATGTTGTATAGCTTTGCCAGCTGCCCTGCAAGTGGTTGTGCTCCGTATTTCAGCAGTTTGTTTTTGATGACATTAGGAACAGGCGTTTTGCTGGCTTTGACGTCTTCGGTGGTTACTTGTTTAAGTGCAGGCTGGTGTGGTCTTGTTGTTATTGTCACCTTTTCCAATTCTTTGTTTTCTTGATCATATAGTTCGGTGAAGAAAGACTTTAGCTTGTCCAAGCTAACGCTGTTTATTTGTACTGTTTTGTTAGTTTTTTTTCTCAACCCCTTGAGGAGCTTCCAGATCCGTTTTTGTGTCCCATATAGGTCGTTCTCTATTTCCCTACTAAATTGTTCTCATTTCTTTCTTTTTATGGTGCGGATTTGGTTGTTAGTTCTGTTCCTTATCTCCCTACACTTTTTAAAGTTTTCTCTGGAATTCGTCGATTTATAGATAAGATGGACTTTTTTTTTCTTGTGCCAGGGCTTTTACCTTTTGATTGAACCTGGGCTTGGCTCTTCTTATTATTCTTTTGTCAAGCGCTTCTGTGGCAGCTTGGTTGATGTTTTGTTTCAGTTTTTTCTATTCCGCTTTTGATGTATCACTGTCTGCGATGGGATTGTGCCTTATCTGGAGAGTCAGTCTTTGTTGGTAGAGCAATGTTCCTTAGTAGCTGATTGTCCAAACTGAACGACTTGGACTAAAACTGTCCATGAATATTTTGGCTAAAAGGGATGAGAAGAGATTTCTCTTGCCTAAGCCTTTTGTTTGTCTGTAATATGCTAAATCAAATATAAAAAGTCTTCTTTTAAGCAAATGTTAACTATATTAAAAATGCTCTGCGTAACCTTGTCTGACAACTCAAAGTCATAAAGTAGTATTTTTAAAATTCTAAAGTTTCTGTTATGGAGGCATTGGAGAAAAAGTGAGGAGACTTATATTGATGCTAAAATTGAGTTACTTTTAAGTGTAACATTTTTAATTTTACTGATTAAATTTAATTATTTTTTTATATTATATTTGGCTTTGAAATTTAAATGATTGATTAAGCAGGTATTTAGAAATTTAGCAAGGTTGTAAGAGATTGCACTGCATAAACTCAAAGCAGGTCTGATTGGGCTACCAGGTTTAGGTATTTTTGGTAAGCCATAGAATACAAAGAGGGAATGAATCTCTGTTTGATAATTTTTAGTGTTTGTAAATTAGCATCAAAGCAAGTCTTGAATTTTCTAAGAAATTTTTGTTATGGGTTAAGTGATAAAGTAAAGCTTTTGTTATTTAAAAAATATTCTACTTTATTGACATAGTCTAATTTATTTAAGATAATCAGACAATGTTCTTAGTCAGCTTTAGTAAAAATTAGATTATTTGCTTTAATTTTATCTTTTCTTTGAAAAATGAAGATTGTTAATAAATTTAGATTGAGGTAGGTCCTTGGTAAGAGCCTTACCGATTAAAAAGACACAATGATTTTTTATGATATTACTTAGTAATAGTAGTTTGATGCGACAAAAAAATTCTAAACCTACAATAAAGTTGGTGAAACCAGTTTTGAAACTAGTTGGTGGGGCAAAATTTAATTCTAAATCAAGCAGTGATGTTTCTAGGCTTAAAAAGTTCATGGTACACTCGTGGAACTGGTGAGGTGGTGGTGTTGGAACAGCTGGTGTGTTAGATGAGGCAACTTTAGTTTTTAACTTAGCCAGCTTCCTGTGTAGAAACGCATATCTGCTTTTAGAAAAATTAAGCAGCTTGGAGTGATGTTGGCGTAGGACGTTACCCAACTTACATGGGTTATCTTTCAGCCTGTAACTAAGAGTGTCCTGAGTGATTTTAGCTTTCAATCTTTGTTTGTTGCGTTTGGCGTATCATTTTTTAATGTTGATTTTGCAGTATAGATTGAGCAACTTCTGGTTGACAAGTTTTGAAGATCTTGAAGAGAACCCCTTTATTGCGTATGCTGGTTTTAAGTTAGGTTGTAGACATTGGTGGTTGAACCAAATGTGAGATGAAGAGATCTTTGAAACTTGTCAACTAAGCTCTTTAATTAAATTTTTTTAATGCAATGACTATACAACACTGATGTACTCTTCAAAGTACCCAAAAGTTTTTACGCTAATGTTACAAACTGCTTGTAAGATACTAAAAATCTGGCTACCAAACTGGAGACTAAATATTAAACTTTAGAAGAGCTAAATTATTTTTGCATTTGCTAGATTAAACAAATTTACGTTGCACAGATTTATATATTACAAAATAAAACACAAAAGTTTAAAGAAAGACAGAAGGAACATAAAAAAACCAATATAAATTTGAAAAAGTTTTATGCATTAAGTTAAGAATCAATTGAGAGAAAAAGAAAGTATAACATAAAATAATGAAAAACGCATACTCGGATATTTATTAATTGAATAAGTACATAATTTATTAAAACACTAGATGAGTTTAACAAAATACTAGTAGTATTAATAGCTGCAGTACTGTACAGCTAATTATGTGAATAAATTTTAAATTAAACTCTATGCAAACGATGACAAAACTGTATCAAAGAAACGTGAGCGTTGAGAAGTTAATGAACTTTTTCTCCTCCAATTTCACCATTTCTTTGTGTCCTCGTACATTAATAAAGTCGTCCCCTATAGAAATCGCTTCCCTCCTATTCAAATTTAAGCCCCCATCCATAAAGTACACACACACTCACACATAGGAAAAACACATTCATATATTCATTTTTTTGTCCGCACAGACAAAAATAATATGTTGTTTCCTTTTATATTTATCTATTTAAATATAGCCATCCCTTCGATCATTCAACCCTTTTTGAAAACATGTGCGGCCATATTTTCCGTGTAAATATAATATTGCCGGGGTAGAAATAAGAGGAACAAAAAAACTAAAAATTTATATATATTTGGGCTTAATTGTATAGGGATGGGGTAATGCTCTCATATTTAGTAGGAAATATAAAAAATTGTTGGGGTGCGATTTTAATAAAAATAGAAATGATGATGAATATTAATAATTTATGATTAAGTAGTAATTATTTTAATATGAATTACCACATAGCTATCAAACTTTCTTTGATATTAAATGCTGTAAATTTATTGCTGACATTTCCACATCATATAAATAAAATAGCTTCCGATTAACTAAATATAAGATTGAAGCGATAAAATTAAATGATATTTATCTACCGCTTGGCAGTAATTGCTTTTAAAATGTCACGGGAATAACTTCACACATAAATCGCTTCCCGAGGTTTATTTGGGAATTCCCGGATTGTGTAAAACACTTGTTAACTTCCAGTTGGGGGAGTGTAAAAAACGCGTGAGAACGCCGCTTAAAAAACGCGAAATGCCGCAAGGGTGTATTTTTATAAATTAAGCGTGTTTAATTACCTAAAAAGGGGAAGATGCTGGTGGGAAAGGATTTAGTTACGAAGAGCTTTTATGCAAAAAAGTTATAGGGGATCTGGAAATGGGGTGAAAGTGTTTGTTTGTTTTTTGTTGTATGGGAATGTTGCAGGAATTTGACTTGTTAACATTGAAACATTGCAAGGTTTTGTGTAAATAATGTTGTTTAGGAAATGTTAAAGCAAATATTAGAGGCATTTTTCACAATTTATTAATTAAATTAATGAAATATTATATATGCTGGCGCTACTAGTCATTCGTTTCATTATTATTATTTTTTTTAAACTGTTTAATAAATTTTTGGTGTTTTGATTTTTTTGTCTGTCTACTCTAAAAAACATTTTTTTGTTCATATTTTAAATCAGAAAGTGATTGTTTGTAATAAATTTGCATAAAAAAATGTATTTTGTCTAACTGAAAAAAAAAATCTATTATGGTTTAGATATTAATTCTAACATTGGCCGCTTGTTGCCAGTATACATTTTGGATTACTCTTACATCCTTACCGTCTATACCGGTACTTTTCAAGTATTTGATGATACGTAAATCGAAGAAAACAAAAATTGACCGACAGAATAGTAGTCACTAGTATATGGCAAGTTTAACAAATAAGTAATTGACTTCCTACTTACTGCAACAATTTTTTTTTTTTTTTCTTTTGAGCCACAGTTGTTATTGGTTATATTCTTGATGTTGTGGGTGTAAGGGGTGATGGCACAAAAAAAACAGCCCAAGTAAACTAAAGCATATGCCGAAATAAGCAAACCTCTCTTGATGGCCAACAGCTTTGAGTGGAAGAGCCGGAAAGAGTATAGGCACTCTTGTCCTTAGGAAGAGAAACCTTCTATAAAGGCGGATCAGTCAGAGTATGACCAACGGCATGGGGATGCAGAAGGCAACGGAAGACCACTACATTAAGGATCTCTTATGGATATTGTCTAGTAAAATCATATGTATGACAGAAATCATAAGAAATGTTGTGTTTATCAGTCCGGTTAGTGACCGACGCCGTCAAAATTTTGGGCATGGCGGTGTGAAATGGACTACTGCACACAGGACAGTGGAAACCAGGCTTTGTGTGGAAACATTGCAATTAGCTAAAAAAAACAGATTAGCCAGTTTGAGACAATTAGCAACATGGAACGTCAAAACACTGATAGGCTCAAAAATGCAGTAAATGAAATGAAAAGACTGAACATAGACGTCATGGGTTACATGGGCATGCGATACAAAATGACCGGGCAACGGTATAAACCAATCAGACTTGGCTGCAATGTACTACTCTGGATGTGCAGAAGATGACAAGCACCACCGACATGGAGTAGGAATAAACATAAGCAAACAAATTTAAAAATATGGGAAAAACTTTATACCATATTCCGAGAGGTGCATAATGATACAACTAAATACCTGCTAACATCAACATAATACTGATATATGCGCCCACAGCCGATAAACCGGAGGAGGAAATTTAACAGTTATATAATCAGATCCAATATATAATAAAGTCCCTTAAAAAACAAGACATTACTTTCATAATGGGCGACTTCAACGCAAAGAGAACTTTGGATTAGGCTAGAGAAATGATCATGGGGACAGACTGCTGCAATATTGCCACAAAACATGATGATTAGTAACACCCAGTTTCAGCACCCAGTGAGACGCCTATACACGTGGAGGTCGCCACAAGACAAGGAGGATCACCTAGTTAAAAACCAAATCGGTTACGTTATAGTGAACAAACGATTTTGCAACACAATAAAAAACGTAAAGACATTTTCTGGGGCAAACATCGGCTCCGACCATAATCCGGTAGTTGCAACCGTTCGACTACACTAAACTTAAGGATCCAAATATCTTAAAAAATGTTGACAAGCTAAATATCAAAATGAGGTTACAATACCAAACAACATCATATCGGTAAAAGAAACATGGCAACAAGTAGTAGACAAAATAATGCAGAACAAACCTTAGGCTGGTGCCAACGACAAAAAAAACAAGAATGGATGAGCAATAACATGTTACTGTTAATGGAAGAACGAATAAAACATAAGTACTATCCTAAGGAATACAAAATACTGAATACACAAATTAAAAAAAAAATCCGAACAGCGACAGAAGCATGGCTCGGAGAAAAGTGTCGAAAAATAGAAAATTGTCACGCTAAACACGACTCCTATAACATGCTCAAATTTTAATATTAAGGAAATGACACATACATATAAGAAAAACTAATAGATGATAAAATCAAACTAATGGTGGAGCAGAAAGATCAAATAAACACTTGGAAGGAATATACAGAGAAGATGTTTACGGATGACAGACCAACCATCTTAGTTGAAGCGGACACTATAAGTGAAAAACCGACCATTCTCAATACGTAAAGCAATTTAAGACACAAAAAGTAGGAAAGCTCCTTTACCAGACAAGTTAAACGCTAAACTTTTTAAGGCTACGAATAATGAAACTTTAACAAATCTACTACGACTATACAATAAGATATACAGTAGCCTGCATAACTAAAAACTGGCTAAAATCTACCTTCATTACTCTTCCAAAAAAACCAAACGCTAAGAGATGTAGCGAGTACCGTTTTATTAGCCTCATGAGCTATGCAGTGAAAATATTTTTACGTATCATACACATCCGTATATGTCTCCAATTTCTTGGTTGGTTTAAAAAATTGAAGACACCCAGTTTGGTTTGGTTTGCAAGTTTTAACCCAGAAATGTATAAATCAACGCCGCACAGTCAATGCTTGCTTTATAAACTACGAAAAATTACTTGACAATTAAATGATATGTTTAAAGGAACCAACATTGACGATAAAGACATCCGCATCATCACGAACAAGGATGTATTCGTCTGTCGTCGTGTCTGTATTAGAAGATGCTAAAAATTCCATGGACAGACAAAGTAACAAACACCGAAGTATTCAAGCAAATGAACAAAGGTACAAAACTACTCACAACGGTGAAACGTAGAAAAGCAGGATACTTTGGATACATATTTTAGTTCAGACATATGATCGCCAACTTCCTGTGAGGAGAAGGCACTAGAAGAAAAAGAAGAAATGATTTTACTCTTTTCTTATCAACTCTAACTGCTGATTTCTTTTGCGCTTTAGCTTTAAAACATTGTAGTCTATATTCCACTTGTAACACTACAAATGTAATGAACATTCTCTGTTTATCGCTCAATGGATTTCTTTATTTTATTAATAATAGCATATTATTTTTGCAAGATATGGAGTTATTTACGATCCCAATTCTGCTTTTTTAGGGTACCAAGTTCAATGCATTGCTTACGTCCAGCGTTACTAAAACGGCATATTTTGAGGCTTTTTTGTGCTTCCACAGCTACAGTTTTGACTCTATTAATGACATCTATAATTGAGCAATTTTTTCTGAAGTTATATTTTTGTGGTAGTTTTGTTTGTTGTTTTTAGTAACGTTAGTTTCTATTCATATGAAAAAAAAAATATTGTTAGCAGACTGTTGAAAACGTCCGCTACTAGACTTGTGTTTTTGTTATTTAACATGGGAACAAGTCCTGTGCTACATTCACTTGATTTTTATTATGCCATTTAGGTCTACTTTATTGTTCTTGTAATCTTGTTTTTTCTTGGTTTTGGTCTACGTCACGTTGACCGTTTGTTCTTGTTCGTGTTTAAAAAAAAATGAAATTGACGTGTTTGTACTCTTTTGACCTCACCAACATGGTTTTAGCAAACCAAAGGTTCTTTCAAATATGTGATGAAATGAAGAGAGATGGTTATTGTTTGTAAACTTGTTAGGCGCTGAAATCATAAATAATACACGGCTAAGTAGGATTTAAACTCAGCACAAGACGCAAGCATCTATGCAACTAACCCACGCTGCAGTTTGTGCTTAGTACTTATGCATTTGAAAACTAAAAATTGTGGTATGAAGATTGCCGCATTGCTTTATTTATCTAAAAGTCACATTTTGTTGGTTTGACTCAGCTACCAAAATGATGTATATCTTTTCAGATAAACTTATCTAAACATGGCCTTAGCCCTTTTGTTCTTGTTTAGGTTGGTTTGAAGTAGCTTTATGTTTTTTGTTAGCTTTTGGACCATTTTCAGATAAATATGGCAGTTCATTGTATCTGTTTGTGACCTTTTACTTTGCAGAGATAACACATCTTTTTATTTTGGCATTCTGGCTTTCTATCTTCACAAATATAGTAGGTTTTATCTCTTTTTTTGCAATTATTTGAGTTTGCTCTATTAAACTAGGCCCAATAGTTTTGTTGTGCCTATAAAACCATTAATTCTATTTCTACCTTTTTTACTTTGTCTTTGGCCTCTAAATTTTTACTTTTGCAATTTTATTTTTAGGTGTTTTCCTGAATGCTTCCGTCGTCTTTATTTTTAGTTGGACTTGTTTGCGGGCCGTTTTGTCACTTATTCTACGTTTAGATGGCTTATGTTCTTTACCACTTTAGCATTACAGCCTTGCTCAATGTCTGATGATCAAGGTCTTGTTGGTTTTGCGTTTTGTCTCTATCTTATCTCTTCCGTCTCTCCGTTTACAATACATCATAATTTTAGTGTCATCTTTTCTAAATGTAGTTCCCAGCATCATTTTTTTTTTGCATTAGTGTCTTTGCAAGTCGTTTGTAATGGCCGCTATCTTGTTTTATTTTATTAAAGAAACTTTTAAGTCCAGTTGTCTGCTTATCTTCCTTTTCGGGTGTTACTAGATGTCTGTCTCTCATGGTATTATTTTATGTGTTATGTCTATCTCCCGTAATAACACTACTTTTAGTCATGTTGCATATATTCTTTAACGTCACTAAAACTTCTTTCTTTACAACCACCTCCAATTGAACATTTTTTTCCGGTTATTTTCTTTGTGCTAGCTTTTCTAGCTCTTTGTTGCTATTGCTCTTTCTATCTTGTTGCATTTTTTTTTTAAATTTATTTTAGCTGTTTTCTACTCTTTGGATATAAGCTTCTCTCTTCTTTTGCCAATCATCTCGGTTCTGAGCCATCTGATACCAGTTTAGCCCGGCCACTTTTTTCAGGTTGTTGTTCCACCTCATTTGTTTTCTACACTTCCACTTCTGGGTGGCGGCATATTTCACAACGTCTTGCACCTTTGTTCATTTTTTGACCCACTCATTAGTCTTCCGGTCCTTTAGTGATATACCTAATATCCTTTTCTCGATAGCCTTCTGATTGACTTTGAGCTTATCAAGTATTGAGATCCGTAAGTGGTTACTGGTAGAATACACTGGTTGTATACTTCAGTTTCGAGATGGAGCAGGATGTCCATTGCCAATATGCCGCCCAGATTTGTCCTGGTCTTTGAATTTATTCTCCAGGTCTGTTTGGAGTTTTTTTAGATTTTGTTGGAGTTTTTCTTTGTCTATCTGTTTGGGTCGGTTAAAATCGCCAATCACTAAAACTTTTGAATTTTTGTTTTCACGCAATCCTTTAGAAATGTCCTTGTAGAATTTACTGACTTCTTTGTCGTTGGCGGTCCTTATTGGAGCGTAAGCCTGGATTATCGTTAGTGTTTCTAGCTTGTTTATTTGTATTGTTACGTATATTACCCTTTCGGATATGGCAAAGCATTTTTACCCTGTCTGTTAGTTTCCTGTGTATTAGTATTCCTACATCTCATATGCTTGTGTTTTTTTGGCTTTTATAATAGAGCTTATATTTTCATTGGAGTTTGGTGTAGCCTTCACTTTATTTCCTTGTCTTACTTATGCCTATACTGTCCCATTTGATTTTTTTTAGTTTGTTTTCTAATTTTTTTGTTCTGTTTTTTGACGCCATTGATCTGATATTGTACGTTGTTCAATTTTGTGCGACAACCTGATCTCTTCCAGTAATTCTTCGCACCCTTTGCCGTTCCATTCTGACTATAGCTGCCGTTGTAAGGAACTTTCCGGCTGTTTGGGACTGAGGGTCTTTGGTTCGAGTTCATACTCATTGTAGAAAGTTTTTGGCATTTAAAACACCACGTTTTCCGGGCGGGTTGGTAAGTTTGTATATTAGCTGCCTCTTTGGGGAACAGACGCTGTTTGTAGCGCCTATTCTAGGTCAGACGCTACTGTTCTAGTTTTGGTCCGCCTCGAGTATTTTATTTCCTCGGTACCTCTTATAACTAGGAGACTTTATCCTATCTGCCACCTGGAGAGGCGCCCGATGGGGGACTAGCAACCTCTCACAGGATCTTGTTGCTAGGAGTCATTTTTTGTGTTGTAGTACTCTTTGTCTGCCTCTCTATATCGTAGTTCTTTGCCTTTCCTGTAACGCTTGGTTTCCATTTGCGTAGTTTAAACACTGATCTAAAACTTTTTGAACAAGCTTATATTACCGTTATATCCAATCTGTTCCACGCTGTCAAGGTGACTACTTTGCTCAGTTTGGCAATTATTTTATCCTAGATAACAACCGCCTTGTGCTTGTGTACTCATCTGCCGGCGCTTTTTTATTCTCTTTTTGTCCGCTAAGTTGTAAGGCCTTGTTAATGGCAGTTTCTACCAAGTCTTTTTTGGAAGCTTTTCTTTCAAATATGTGGATTCCGCCGTGGTTAGAACTAGTTAGAGGCCGTAAGGTTGCAATACTGCAATTTTTCTTCAGTTGTGTAGCCCATATTAGTGGGGGTAACCTGGTTGTCTTACCTGGCTTGTGTAAAAAAACCCTTTTTCTGCTTTTATATTTTTGTCAGAATAATCCAGTTAGTTATCAGTTTTCTTCACTCCCGTTGGTGATCTGGCCTTACCCTTTTTTGTAAAGACATGATTTTTAACTTTCCTTCTTTTTGCCTGTTTGTCATCGGACTTGCAGTTGCTGTGTTATTGATTGTGCTTTCTTTAGAGTTTGTGGGGAAGTTTTTCAATGTAGAAAAAGATTTTGAAACATTGTCTCTACTCTAATGAAGTATCAAGTTTTTTTTTGTGACTTGGATTATAACCAAATTTACATTATCCGTTAATTTTATACCTCTTGGTTAAGAAGAGAATGAACGAAAAAAGAAATAAAAAAAATTGCAAAAATGCGACTTCTAGTCCTTGAGACCTACTAGCGTTAGAAATCAAAAGATAGTCAAAAGCAAACTAAAGCGTTTGACTAAAGAAGGCCAACAGTTCAAGAAAAAAAAATGTAGTTTTGTTGCCAAAGCAGTGGCTACTGTGCAATGGTGTTAGTCCGCGTGTGCAGTTTATTTATCAGCCACCTAGAGACGTGCATAGTAAGGATTACACCTTCCTTGCAAAACTGCATCAACCTCCCAAGTTAATTCTATAAAAGATCTAATCATTACCACCTTCTACAAATCTTATGAAAATTACTATCCACTAAGCTATTTTAATAGCTACCGCACATTACAACCGAAAAGTTATTAATTCTTTATAAAATGGTGTAATCTGGCAATTCTAACTTTTTTTTTCCGACGGGAGTTATCTTCTATCTTGAGATTTCACTACCCACTGAACTACTTTCCGTTATCTGTCCCATAAGCTGTTCCTTTTTTATATAGTTGCGCCAATTTATGGACGCCCTTTTTATATTTTATTATAATGATTTTATACCTCCCCATTGCTCTTTGGTTTTGATTGTTTTTGCATTCATATTTTCTGGCGATATCTTGTCTTTTAATATGTTTTCCGTTTTATTTGTTTCCGTTTTACACACTCAAATAGCGTGCGTTCTGAAAAGTCTAATGCACTGTTCCAATAGCTACGTTGTTTTTATGTGTAACCGCGCTTCTCATAGGTAGAAATCTGAAAGTATGTTTCCATTTATTTTTTTATGTGGTTCCTATTTCTTTTGCCATGTTGCTATAGTCTCTGTTTTTTGGGTTCATTTTTGCTCACGGTTTTTTCTATTTTTTTTTTCAATCATTAATGTCAGCAGTACCTCTCTAGCTAGCACCAGGTTGCTTCTTGTAAATGTTGTGCAAATTTTTTTTTTATTGCGGGTTTCACAACCTTACATTGCCCCAGAAGTCTTACAAATTGTTTCAAAAAGGTTGATGGGATCAACGGCTTATTAAGTGACTTCCAAATCACCCCGGTAGATAAAAAGCAAGTTAATGTTTTGGTCACATTTGGGGATCAAACCCCGAACTGTTAGCATGCTACGCTAACGCTCTATAACTGAGCTAGGTAGCACCGTATTTTTTTGTAATCTTGAGCGCTAATTTTTTCTGGACTGTGCTTGACTTATTTTTGTTTTTTCCAGCTGCAGACCGTTTTCCATATAAATGAAACATACATGATAATAGTTACTAAGGTAAATATCCATTTTTTTTGCTTCTACACACTTGTCACATAGTGTCTCTGCCTATATACTGTCTAAAAGTAAGGTTTTTATTTAGCTACTTTCTTAGGTATCTTATTTGCGCTTTCCATTTAAGAGTTTTTGAGCTAGTTCTTTGAGTTTGCTAAAAACTTTTTTTTGCTACGTTAGGTATTCTTCAAAGGTGTTATAAGTTGAATACCTTGCTTCTTGTTTGATGTTGGTTACCTCATCTCGCATTTTTTTTTTTAATTCTTTCAGGTCTTTATTTGGCTTGGTTCTTATTTTTTTAATCTTTTCTAGAAGCTAGGCAGTTTTTAGTTTTACTTTCTGCTTTTTTCTGTCTTTCTTATTTTTTTCTTTGTACCGATCTTCTTTTTTTTGTCTTATATTTTTGTGTTTCTTTTGAGAGTCCTTTTTTCCTTCTTGCTAGCTTTTTGGCAGTTCTTTTTGTTTCATTTTTCTTCCACGTTCTGTTCTTATTTTTTGTGATTTGGTTGATCTTATTGTCACCGCAAGTTCAGCGACCAGCTGTTCTAGCTTGGAATCAGTTTTAATAAGAGAACTAGCCATTTTATCTTTTCCAAAAACTTTTTGATGCACTACAGCTTTGCTGGTGTGAAAAGAAGTTGTTTGTCTTTAGATTTTGCGTCTTTACTATTTGAGGATAACGTTATTTTTTAATTTTAAGTTTTGAGCCTTAATTTCGTGGAGCAGCCTACTGACAACAAATCATCATTGGAAAAAGATTTCCGTTCTCAGGTATACCCTTGTACTTTGTATCTCAAAACTTTTTCTTTTGTATTTTTAAGCAATGGAATTGTTTAACATTTTAAAGCTACTTACAGCCACGCACTGTGGTATTTTATAGTGGTACGGCTCCGATTGCAAAAGATTAGAAAAAGTTTTTGTTCAATATCTAAAAGCAATGGTAAACAAAAATTGAGTAAAGTGTAGATCAAAAAGTTGTCTGTTGACGGACAACAGTTTAAAGAAGAAAAATTAGTAGCAAAATAATAGCCTCTTGCCTACGCAGTGCAATTGTAGTCCGTGTGTGCATTTTTTTTATTGGTTTTGGTGGTAGCTAAACTTAACTGCCAATGGTAGCTTGTTTGACTAAAATTTTATTAACGTTTTCTGTTGTGAGAAGTTTTTTGGCTCACCACAACAGCCAGTGTTCTGCGGTAAACATATGTTGTTAGTTAAATAATTTAGATTTTAGGTATATTAGCCTAGTTTTGCAACATTTTTGTCCCAAAAGTTGTTGGTTTGGGTCAGCTTAGAAGTGATTTGGTTTAGCATTTCCTTGGCTGAGATTTATTTTGGCAACTTGGCTTCAAGTGCTTTTTTATACTGGCTTTGTCTCCGGGAGATGCAGATTGCTGCTAATGTTGCGTTTTTTGAAAACCAAACCTTGTTTTCAGTGAAAGATTAGAGAATTAAAAAAATTGCCCCAAAAGTTTGCTGTTGTATTACTTAACCAGCAACTTGGCTGCCTTGGATTGTGTTCAGGAGCACATTGGAGGTTTGTTACAATAAGTCTTACTAATCATTCACGGATCACTTTGGAAACGCCGTGTTTGTTACAGCATAACATAATCTTTATAAATTTGATTATTTTTTTACAATAATAACAAATTACAGAGCTTCTTGTGGTAACAGAGTTATAACAATCTTTTTGATAATTGGAAATCTATCCACAAGTAAATAATAAACAACAATGAGAACAAACTTGCGTTGATATATTTAGGAAGCACAAGCTACTTTCGGCACTAAAAGCCACGACTGACTTGTTGGTTAATTAATGTAAAATTAAGTCAATTTTATCAGAATTAATAATAATAATTTTTCTATACTTATAATAAATAAAATAAAACAAATTATTTTAAAATGTAAAAGTTATAAACAAATCTTGATTCAACGTTTTTTTATGAACAGATATACAGATGTCAATCTTAAAAATACAAAATTAAATAATAACATAAATTATTCACAACCACGTTTCACGATCCAAAAATCATCCAGCAAAATCAACCAATTCATTGTATTATTATTAAAAAATATCCTCCCTAATGGGCTAAATGACTAGAAATTTTCAAACCTTTTACATATAATATTTTTTTCTCCATACTTCTCAAGACACGATGAATTTAAAATTCTATAAATTATGCTTAGTCAGTCCCCTTTTGATTAAAACTTCTTTTACTAATTAGTAGGTAGTTTTTGACAGGCCCATGCTCCGCCATAGAAATATTTCAAATAAATGGATAATATCGCCTCTATATATTTTTTATATCGCATTAGAAATTATTTTTATATAAAGGCAAACGCGGAGAAGAGTTTCATTAAAAATGTTATTATGGTAATAATCAAAAAAATGATAATTAAACACGCATTAGGTGAAGAATGTTAATATCTTTCATTATTTGAACAGCTCCTTGGGTTATTATAATTTAATTTAATCGAAATGAATTGAGAACGCTCGAGTGGCAGCCTTCCTGGGAATTCATCTTTTTTCTAATCATCAATTTGGTGTAATTAGATTTTTTATATTTTTACAATTTCTATATTATGTATAAATAATATTCTTATTATAACTAAAGTGTAATTACTACTAGACAACAACGTTGATCAAAATACTGTTGCCAATCTGCATTTAAATCATCAACATAACATCAATTATCTTTCATATTTTTATAAAAATTAACTGAATCCTGACAGAATTCACAAGCAAATAAAAAAAAACGTGCAGTATTAATAAGTAACTGAGATTTTGTAGTGCAAACTTAAATTGCACTTTATTATGACAAAATAGCATTTAAAAACCAATGAATTTTGCTTCTTATTAATTACCCCTTTTTCTGATCATAGGTTAACCGGCTTTAGTGGCAAGCTTCTTTTTACAAAACGTGTATTTGCTGTTTTTTGTTTTTAGTTTATTACATATTCTGGATTCACCAATCAACTATTTTTTAAAGTCTGCTCTAACTTCTTTTTTAGTTCTAACTAAAGATGACTTGTAAATTTTACTTTGACAATTTTGATGTTTTCTAGTCACATAAGTTTACTGCTTACAAGCTGTTTTGTACTCAAAGATAATAATAATTTAACCACAAATAAATTTGTTTCCATTTTGGTTTCTTTTAACTCTATTACTTTTGCTATAATCATTGCCAAGGATAAAGCAGTATCTACCGCACTTTGTATCCGGACCAAAGCTAAGGCCTGCTTCTTGCAGTATGGCATTGTTAAAAGCTGCACTTTAAATTACGACCGCTGTCATAACGTTAACACTTTTATTTTCTCTCGTGAGACTCTTATTCTTTATACTCCACTGTAGCTCCACAGTTACTACCTCTTCATCGGCGATATTTTATTTCTAATTTGGCAATGTTGGTCACTTGGCTGTGTTTCTATGAGTTACACCCGGCAATTTTTAATTTAATTGCATTGCCGTAGAAAAAAGTTACGCGCTTAAATTGACAATATTTTTCAACATAACCTGTGCGGTTTACACCAGTAGTTGAGGGCCTGAGGTCTTCACTAAATACAGATAAAAACGCTTGGATAACATCTCCAAAGCATTGCTAGTGAAGTGGTGTGGTAGCATTCTCTACCTCAGTGTAGTTTGACTCCAGCCAGAGTCGTAGGTTTCCCGTTTCCAGTAAGTGGTGGATCGGGGGTAGTTGCCAAAGTGCAAGCACTGTCGTGCGTAATCCATGCTGGTCTTGTTGGAGGCCAGCCAGTGGTTGCCCAGGATCACGTTCTTGCCTAGGTCAGGAGCAATCAGGAACTCTACTTCTTGTTAGTCATAACCGATGGTGATGGTGGTGGTGTTCAACGTTGAGTGAGTTAACTTGCCAAACTTTCCACAAATTGGTTTTGCTGTAAAGTTGCGGCCAGCTCCGCTGTCAATTAAACGTTGTGTTTCAAGCCATTAGACTGGACGGCAATGCGGGTCAGTCGGCGGTGTTTTTTTTTAATTGACCCGGCGCTCCTTTCCTAAAGCTTTTGTCTGTTCTGACTGTTTATTATTCTGCGCCAAGGTCCTTGCCATGTTTGGATTGTAGGTGCAACCCGTCCATTTTTCCATTAGCACGAATTGGTATACTTTCTTATTCTTCGATTAGGGCATTTGTTAACTGAAGAGTCTGAGGTAAATCTTGATGCCTCCAAACACGTTTATCTAACAAATCCCAAAAATGTTCAATGGTTTGAACATGACTTAGAAAAGGCCATCCATGGTTTATATCCCGTAGTACTAAAAATAGTTCATGATGATGACCGCAGTATGAGGCCTTGCGTAGTCTTGCATAAACACAACATTTGAGTCTATACCATAAACAGTTTTTATAACATGATCTTTCAGGGCAAAATTGATGTACCGTTCAGCGTTTAATTTTCCTGCAACTGGCACAAGCTCTGTTTCATTAATTGTATGGTTTGTATGGACGTCGGCTTACACGTACTCAACTATCACAACGAGTTAAACATAATCGTGACTCATCTGTAAAGAGCACTGGTTTCCACTTTCGAAGTTGCCATGCGACCTGTTCACAAACAAAATGTAAACAATACCTTATGTGGTACGGAGTTAACACAGGATTTTGCACAGGTTTTCTTGGTTTCAGATTGGCTGTTTTTAACTGTCTGGTCAGATGTCTTTACGTTATAAATTGTTTTGAGTCTGATTTGAAGATCTTTGGCTGTGAATGTGAAAAAACACAAGAAGAATACAACTAAAAACTGGTCCTGAATTCGGTTTGTTTTCCTCTTAGGACCTTGTTCAATGCATCTTTTATATCTTCTGGTTTCAATGTATCGATTCCACACAAGATGGATGACGGAAAGGCTGACGTTAAAATTTTTTGAACTTGTCGAATTCTGATGCTATTCTTGATAGAAACAACACAAATGACTTCTACTTCATTTAAATATCAGATACCATTATTGAAACAGAAACGAAAATTTTAAAGTGCAATGTGGTGCAGTTCTTTGCAAATATTTCAAGAAAAGATGAAATTTTAAAGTTACCGATGAGGATTGATTTAAAGTGTATTGGGATAGTATTTTTTAGCTCTATTGGATCAGTTGTGCTGTTGACAAAGCTGGTTTGTCTATAATTATCAAATTTTTGTATCACCAGGTCTAGAAAGGCACCAACTGCCTAAAGTTGGTTTCAATAGACAATCTAGCGGTTTTAGCCACAATTCAAAATGGAGTGGTTTTTGATAAATCACGAGTAATAGGATTATCTTTTTGCAGTGTAGGTGCTTGAAAAATTGTTACAGTTTGCTATTTTTTTAAGATATTGATTGCTTCTCTCGGATACGACAAAACTGGTTGTGTGCAAAAATTTTAATTTACTTGATGTTGATCAAAGCTAACTTGTGTTTTTAGTACAATCTTGTTGTTTATTGACTGTACATGAGCATGGATTTACTTTTGCTTTGTGTTTACTTGGTTAGATGTGTTGCGGGTGTCCCTTCGGAGTTAAATCATCCATTTGTTTGAGCTCTTGAGAGAGATCTGTTGGTAGAAAACGGCTTTACAACGCAGAATACTTGCAACTGGTTCTTGAACGTTGTGCTCTGTACTCTGTCCAAAGTTATTGACTCAAATCAATAATAAAATTCAGTTTAGCAAATTTTTGTAAAAAAAACAAGTTTTTTTAGTCATAATTAAGTTTTAGGAAGTTGTTTGCTTGTTTTAACCAAATTCTGTTTTGTTGTTAGTTATATAGAAAAAAAAAACTTTAATGTTTTTAAGTTTTTGAAAAAAAAACATTTGCGGGTTTTTATGTCCCAGTCATATAAAACCGGTAAGTAATTTTTGTAGATCATTAAAAAAGTAAGCTTTGATTGTAAAGGCAATCACGTCATTGCTGGCTAGCTTCTTTTCCGATTGTAATTCTGGCAACACATTAGGGGTAGACCTAAGTGAGTTCTGAAATACTGGAGGAATTATTAATTTACTTTAAATCAGACAAGAATTTTAGTCGTAAAACTCTACGTTGACAAAACAGATTGGTTGGGGAGTAGGAGAGGGTATTAATACTAATTTGTTAGTCCCAAAAGCATGGACTGATTTTGTTGAGTTTGGCTACGCTTCTGCGGCACGTATCACATTCCTTCCATGCATTTAAACATATTCTTGCACAAATAACTGAAACAGTCAAGACAAAGTTTACAGTATATATAGACTTGGCTCTACACAAAAGCAAACAACGTCATTGATACCACTAAATGTCGCTTGGACCCTACGCAGTTTTGTACTAGCTATTATCGGGTTTATTGAGTTGTTTTTTACACATTTAATTCTTATAAGTAACACCCAACACTGCGCTATTCACCAAGATTCAAGCCTCAAACTCTGTAAAAGTGACTATAAAAAAATTATAAGTAAGCAAAAATGAATTATTAGTAATGCTATAAGCAAGTCAAGCGCAAATTAAAATAAATACCGTTAAATCAATTACCGATAACAGTTTATGGTGTGGTTAGTACAAACCTGCGTGGAGTTTAAAGTATAATTAGTAGAACCACTGACACTGTTAACTTACGCGCAGATCTACGTTTTACAATCAAAACTTTTTCTGTGGTCAAAGAGCAAATAAAGAGAATAGACAAAAGCGAGATTATTTTAAGGTACAGCAATATCTGTTTTTTAATCAAAAATGATACACAATCTGTCACCAGTAGCCACATTTTTAAAAATTTGGATTAAAAAAAACAAATTAGTTGGTATGTCAAGTTATCTTTAAAGCAATCCAATTGTCAAAGTAAATGCTGCATTAAAAGGTTTGGAAGTGGATTTACAGTTACTTAGTAGTTCAAAACCATACGTGTGAAAATTGGAAAACATGTTTGTTAGTAGTGAAGACAAGTTTGGGCTGATACTAATGAGCATTATTTTTTAATTTGTTGGTGGCACTTATTTTATATACAGCTCTAACTAGTTTTGTTTTTTTTAGTCTGTTGGTCTGATTGTGATTATAAAAGTACCATTATCTTCTATTGTTCTACGTTGGGCACTGTTTATTACCAGCCGCTACTCGATTGTAGCTAAGTGAGGATTGATTGAAATGATTGGATAAGAATGTGATATCTTGTTTATGCGTAAAATATAATATTTGGTTAAGTAATTGCAAGTCTACTTAATGTATGAGTAAGCATACGTTAAATGGGTCTGTGCTGCTGCGGTGCAGTTTTCCAGGCACAAACACTGCCAGCCTTAGCGTAGACGTTAATTGTTGTAGAGATACATGATAAGTTCCTACTTCTTTGAGAATACAATAATTTTGTAAATGTTCAAAGCTTGGAAGCAAATCTGCTGCGTGACGTGCAATCGTGCGCGTGTTAAGCCTGCAAACAAGGATGTTGCTCATAACGGGTGCGTTGCTATTGAAGTTAAATTATTATTAAATTAAAGGTTTGTGTTAAAAGGTGTTCTTCGTTGGGCGTCATTTGTTATTAGTGCCTGATTTGGAAATAATTATATTATTATATTCTTTCTCATGTTTAAACGTATAGTATGTCAATTAGTTAATTAGCAAGTCTGTTATATTAAGAACAGTCTTGCAAACTCTGAGTGTTAAGTCTGGGAGCATAAAAGTTGCTCTCTTTTTGCTATTAAGATTCAATTTTGATCTAGGGGATTGTTGAAAGGCCTAGAGAGCTAAAGAACAGACCGGAAGTGGTTGCCTATGCCTTAATGACCGGGTAGAGGGTATTTTGGCTTTGGTGGCGCTGAAGGTACTTGAAGTTATGAGCTAGCTGATAGCCAATAGGCCACCAAGTACTTATAGGTACCAGTAGGTAGATATAGCAGAAACTTATTCTTAACCTTTTTTTGCTTCTTTGATTTTTTCTTACTTACCTTTTCTAGATTGTGATGGAACGTGACGTGGTTGTTTAGCTAAACATTCATCACTACTTTGGTGATGGGCCAGGGTATTTGGAGTTTTGGTAATCTGTGTTTTAGATGCAACGGAAAACGCTGGAGTTTTCGGGATCTTTAAGGAAGTTGGTGCTTTACCTTCCAGTGACGTAGTAAACATCCAGGCAGCTTTTTTCTTTGACATATTTTTGTTAAAGTTTTTGAGCATCTTTAGTAGCCGTTTCTTGTAGTCCAGCTTGAGTTGTTTGAGATTGTTTTTATTGTCGTCAATCCGGTCGGACCAAATTAACGATGAACTTTTTGAGCCTCTTGATCTTATAGGTTTGTTGTTTAAAAGGCTCTTTATTCTTCTAGAGCTTGTTTGTGCTCAGCCCGGGTTCCATGCTGAAAAAATTCAAAATTAATTAAGTAATTTTTTAAGCAATTAATTTAAAAAAATTGGTTAGGTAGTTGATGATTGATTAAGTAAACTCAATCAATTATCAGTAGCATAGTTGCAATAAAAATTACAGTTGTTTGCTGATCTTTGCAGACGAGTGTGGCTACGGTGATTTCTTGAGGTTTGGTTGGCTGTTTGCTGTCGACTTTGTTCTGTGCACGTCTGGGATACAGTTCTCTGTTGTGTATTCCTTAAATACACTAGCCTAGTCTTTAAAGTACACCAATCTAAACCATTTGCCAAGAAACATAAGTAGTAATAATAGTACGTTTATTTCTTACTTTTCGGTCATGAAAATTACATTCATTTACAAATGTATTTATAACTTCTCACAATAATAAAACCTAATCCTTATAAAATTAACACAATTAAATTTTTTTTTTGTCTATTTTTTGTTTGTTTTTATACTGCCCTCATTCATTCTATCCCTTTTTTGTTTCTTTTCAATATCTTTTTTTTCATCTGTTCTTCTCTTGTTTTGTTACAGTTTTTTAACGTATGTTTCATAGTTTTCTTAGTCTCTCCGCACATTCTGCACATTTTTAAATCTTCTTTTATCTAAAATCTTGTCACTTGCTCTTTATTACTACATCTGAATCTTGCAATCATCTTTTTATTATCTTTACTATATCTATTGCTTTTTAGGTACATTTGCAGTTCACTTTCTATAATATATTCATAGTTTGTGTTGTACCTAGTCTCTTTTACTTGTATTTTTGTTTCTTGCTTTTGTACATCTTTATCTTTTTCTATAATTTTGTACTATGACTCTTTTCTAGATTCTTTTATTCTTTTAATTTTATAGGCTAGCACACCCATTTCTATTGAAATAGTTTTCCCTGATTTCCCCTAGCTTCCCATTTCTGGCTTTCATTTTGCTTTCAGTCATTCTTGTTAGATTTTACATTTGTGTCTCTGTCTCATTCTTTCTTCATACTTCATTGCTTTTCTTCCTGTATTTACTCTTAATTTATCTTTTTTAAATATTTTTTTGCACAATATATGGGCTTTCTCTATTTAAACCGAGCACTTATCTCCAATACTTTACATGTATCGCTTCTAATTTTTTTTCCTTTCATCCTAATATTTCTGACTCATACAATATCATACTCTTAAGTAAACTATCAAACATAAATCCTTTTATTCTCATACATTCAAATTTTCTTTCACTTATTTCCCAAACTTGTCCCACTACTTTATTTGCTTTTTTAGCCATCTTTATAATATGCTTGCTTTCGGTGTTGTTTGTGCAGAAAACATATCTCAAATATTTAAAAGATTTTACTTACTTACTGTAATACCTTGCCCAATCTATTTCCAATCCTCCATTTTTTTCTTCTATCCCTTTTTCTGAACACTATAAATTTTGTTTTTTCTACATTAACTTCTAAACTTTTTTTTCTAAAATATTTTTCTATACTATTCATCTCTTTCATTTTCTTTGCTTCTTTTGCTAGTATTACTATGTCGTCTGCGTATGCTAGAAACCACACTTTTTTACCAACTACTACCTTTCCTGCTTGAGCCAACTTCATTTTTTTTCTACATCTGCTATGTAGGTTGCAAACAAAGTGGGACTCAGTCGACGACCCTGTCTTACTCCTTTTATTGTCCAAAATCTTTCACTTATTTTTCCGTTAACTCACACCCTACTTGCTGTCTCCTTATACACGTCTTCTATTCTTCTTATCAAGTGCTCTATAATTTCTTTTTTTCTCATGCACTTCTACAACTTCTTTCTATCCACACTATCAAATGCCGCCTTTAGATCCAAGAATAACGCATGTACTTTTCTCTCTTTCTCTGCCATTTCTTTTTCCACAAATTATATACGTTATTCATAGTACTTCTTCTCTTCCTGAAGCCGGCTTACCCGTCTGGAATTATCTCATTCATACCCAGTTCCTTGTTCAACTTTTCGTCTAATATCATGGCGTATATCTTGTATGCCGTATCCAGTAGTGTTATTTTCCTGTTTAATGTATAAGGCATATAAAACCTTTATTGACTCAAAAACCCTTTTATTTTTTATACTCTGTTTGTTAACTCACTCAATGTCTCAATTAGTTCTTCCGTACCATACAACCACGCTTTATTCTGTATATCATCCATACCTGGCGTTTTTTTGCTTTAATTTTGTTATCTTTTCTATATTGATTCTTTTAAAAATTCCTCCTCTTGCTAGATTGGCTTTTGTCTGGTCTAGTTTTACTTCTTTTTTCCTCCAAACAAACATGAAAATTGTTTTTCCACGCTTTCATTGGTATTGCCTTAATATTTCTCTGTTTTTTTCTTATTTCTTTGTTTATGTATTTTTATGCTCCTGCTTCTGTCTTTATTTTTTTAATTTTTATTTTTTCTTTAAAAATAATAAATTCACTTTTAGTTTTTTTAAACTGATTTTTTTATGCTTTCTGTTCTTTTTTGTGCTCTTGTTGTTTCTCCAGTGCCTAATTCTAATTTCCTCATTTTCTCTTTGACAATTTTTCCGTTTTCTCTAATTCTTTCAGATTTTTTTTGTATGTATTACACTTTCTTCCGTCCATATTATCCTTTCTTCACTTTTTTTTCATTTTCTTAGTTTCTCACAGTTTCCCCTGCTGTAATGGCTGGTGGTCTGATTCAACTTTTATTCCTTCCTACTTTAAAATTGTCTATCTCTTTCTACGCCTTTTCAATTTACAACTACGTAGTCTATTACTGATTGACCATTTGTCTCTATATAAGTAAATTCACCTTATTCATATCCTGTGATGTTTCTATTTAAAATGTCCCAACCCATTTCAACATAAGTAAGTGTTACTGCTTAACCGCCCGAATGTTTGTCATACAAGAATTGGACCACACACTAGGGTGGGTTACACCAATTCAAACTAAAAAAATTCTGCTTGATTGGCTCGGCAAGTCGAGCAAGATCAATGTTCAGGAGGTAACCCAAAATCTGCCCAAATTTTCCTGTTTTGGACAAACCATGATGCTCCGAGGATCATCTTTAAAGTATTACTTTAGAACACCTTAAGACGATTGAGGTGACAGCTTGCAACCGTTCCACATATTAGGGACGCGCAAGTAAACCTGAGACTCATAATAGACACTATTCCGACGCAACATTGGAACAAGAAGACTTTTTGTCATTTTGGCTTTATCAATAATGGTTTCACTTGTACATAAATCCGTTGCCAAAGGTAATACCCAGATACTTGACAGCATTGGACTACGGTATGGGAACGTCATTAAGATGGACTGTTGTATCAGGGGTGATTTGTTTTAGTGTTAAGAGAACAGCTTTTTTCTGAAATTACTTTGACTTGCCCCTTGTCTAACAGTTCCTCAAGGTTGGAGGTGGCTTTTTGTAGCCTCAAAGTCTCACCATTTCAGGTAATTTGTAAGAGTATAAAAATTCAGTAATCATAAAAATGTTGTGCCATTTTAACCCCGTGCTTCCATCCCAAAGGCATGTCAGCGACGTATAGGTTAAATAGCAGCGGAGAGAGAATAAAGTTTTGAAGAATTTCTGCAGCTATATGGCAAGAAAATTTATCTTTGTTTCTTGTGCCACGCGGTTAAGTTAATTAACAGATGCATGCCCTCATCTGATCTCTTGTTGGTGGAAGGGGGAAAAATATTGTTTGTTTGCGAGTGATTCTGGAAACTGTCCAAGACATTTATTTAAACTGCTTAGAAATCTGATACGTCGAATTATATTAGCAATGTTGGTAAACGCTATTATTGATTTATGCGAGAACAATTTAAAAGTTTTATTTGTTATTTTATCGGGGCCAGAAACAGTGCAAGTTTTAAACTTTTTGATAATTTCTTTAATTCAAAAAGGTCGTGGTGGGCAAGAACTAAGCACATAATTAGCAATACTCTATCAAGAAATCCTCGACACAGAAACCGTTCCAAAAGAATAAAAAAAGAGCATAACTATGCCAATCTTCAAAAAGAGAGACAATAAACGTCCCGAAAACTATTGAGAAATAACACTATTAAGCAGTATCATGAAACTATTCACCCGGATCATTGTATCCATCCTGCTAGAACATATAACAAGAAGTGAAGAACAACAAGGTTTTAGAAATAACAGATCAACCACTGATGCCATATTTCCAATAAAACAAATAGTGGAAAAGTCAATAGAGTTTAACAAACCAGCATTTATGTGTTTCATTGACCAATAACAACAGAACCGAGTACCTACCCATACCAACTGGAATTAGACAGAGAGATTCACTAAGCTCTCTCTTATTTAACATCATTATGGATCGGATAATAAATGACGTTAGAAGATCCGGATTGAACAAAGAGAAGAAAACAAGGACAACCTACAGAGAATGCTACATGCGTTCTACCTGGCAGCCACTCAATATAATATAAAAAAATTTATGTACAAGACCAAATCACTAGTCGAAGAACCAATTCGTTGCAAAATTGCAGTAAACGATTAA
The DNA here is from genome assembly GCA_963932245.1 of Tachinus rufipes. Taxonomy (NCBI): domain Eukaryota; kingdom Metazoa; phylum Arthropoda; class Insecta; order Coleoptera; family Staphylinidae; genus Tachinus; species Tachinus rufipes. Next base: position 16,265,811 of record OZ010748.1, on the reverse strand, counting down.
ATAATCAAACAAGTTATGACCTTCAAATATCTTGGCGTAAAAATAATTGCAAATCAAGATTGAACAGGAGAGGTAAGAAACCAAGTCTTCAAAGCAGCTAGAATATTAGGCGGCCTGAGAGATATGATCTAGAATAACAAATACATAAACAGGGAAGCCAAGGTACGAATATACAAAACTTGTGTCCGCCCAGTAATGACATATGCAGCAGAAGCTCAAGCAGAAACCACAAGAACTAAAACCATACTCAGAACAACAGAGATGCGGGTGCTAAGAAATATAACCGTGCACACGTTGAAGGACCAAATACCAAGTGCTGACATACAACAAAAATGCGACACATAAGACGTTGTTAGATAGACTAGGCAGAGAAGAAGAGCGTAGAATGAGCACGTGACAAGAATGAAAAACCACTGTGTAATCAAGATAGCAAGAGACGGATGACTAGGAACGCAAAGGCCACTATGCAGACCACCAAAGAGATGAAAAGAGTGCTGGACATCAGTATTGCAGAAAAAGTGAGGGTTGAGATCTCCAAAAAGTTTTTAACTTTTTTTTTACCCTTTCAACGAGTTTCATATCCGCATCTCTGGTGTATAAGATGAAGCATTAGAGTTAGATGCTGACAGCTGACGGCCTTTTCCTCGAAAATGTATTTTAGCCTATTTGTGCCAAGAATAACTGAAATAAAAATTTGCCTATTTTGTAAGGCCTTTGGAGATCTTCCACATTAAATTCTTTTGTGATCGATTCCAAGCTATTATGCCAACACAAATTTTTGTGCAACCTTATGGCTTTCTTTACTTTTCTTGGACCAAATTCAAGATTTTTTAATATCTAGAGTGGCATTTCTGCTGCGGATCAATAAAATGGTTTGATGTGTTTGGCGAGTAAAATGTTTAACATTTCTTTTGATATCTTTAACCGTTCTTGCTGGTGCAAGCTTGCCAATGCTCTCTACTAGGGATTGTAAAAAAAGATTCAAATCTGTACGTGTTACAAATTTTCTTTCCTTTCTAGGTAATTCTCTTCTGTAGAGTTTGAGTATTACTAAGCTGTGATCGGAGCATTATTGATGATGTTTATACTATATTGAAAGTTGACGTTCTTTAGTATTGCTATATCTAGAAAGTCCCCTTAAAGGCTTGCGTTGCTGTAGTAGGTGGGTTTGACTGGACTTACTACTTGTAATCTTTTTTGCTCAACATAGTCAAATAACCCTCGACCTTTGGCGTTAGTTCTCAAACTCAGTTGAAAACTCTTGCAGTTATTGTGGGTTGGGGATTATTGAGAATCTTTTGTTTGTGCTGCAGGTTTGCGGGGCCCTGCAGGCTGAGCGGCAGCCTGAGAAGCTGTAGAAAAATGAGCCTGCTTGCTACTTGAAATCAACATTTTGATGAATATTTTGCATCTCATGTTGTTTGCGGAATAAAGACCGTTGCATAAAGCAAATCTGGAGGGAGTGTCTTTGGAGCGCAATTCCGACTGACGAGTGTTGTACTTACACTTAACATCAATTGTAACCATATCTCTGACACTTCTGGCACTGAAAAATGCCGCCACTGCGCTTTTTGCGCTCAAAGTCGACCTTGAACGATTGTTTGTTGTTCAGAACAACTGCCGGGACTTAGAAGTGGGAATAATTTTAATTTTACGGCACTATAGTGGTTGAGATTTTAGGCTAAAACTCACTTCGGTGTGGCCCTTTCTGGCATTTCCTTTTTAAACGGGGGCCGCGCTTTTAGAAGCAGAAGATATTAATGTCTTTTGGCCAGATAGTCTGGCGAGCTTAGTTTCTGACGGCTGTCCGTTTGCAGTTGCTGATGATGGCTGAAGAATAGCTAAAGTCTTATTAAAAAATTTTAGAGATGGCTATTTATCTCTGGAATTTTTGCTCTTATTAATTGGTACCTCTCATTGTCTATGATAGAACTTTTGGTGGTGTTGGAAGTGGTGTTTATTGCTTGCGACTGGGCGGTGAGGTTCATGGATTTTTTAGACTTTTTGGACTTCTTAGGGGGAAGAGCGGTTTTGCGTTCCTGGGCGTCGGCAGACAACTCCATGCCCTTGTTCTTGGATGTTAGTGGGGAGGTGGGTCAGGCGGCTAGGGTTTTGATGGTGACGGTTTGTTTTGCCACAAAGAAGAAATTTTGGAGAGCTTGAAACTTTTTTTCAAAATTCTCTGACATTGTTTTCTTCTGGAACTTCCAACCCTGACAATATCTCTAACAAGGCTCTTAAAGCGTTCTTGCATAAAGCAATAATGGCGCTCACCAACATTGTTAAAGCAATTGTTAGAACTGAGCAATTTTCTACAGATTGGAAAAGCTCTCTAGTAATTAATATTTTAAAGCCAGGTAAAGACTGAACGTTTTCTCAACACAATAAGCAAGGTTATTGAGAGAGTGGTCTTGGACAGACTTCAGGACCACACAGAATTGATCAACATTTTCCCCCGTCACCAGCACGGGTTCAGATGAGAGCACTCGTCAGTACATCAACTAAACCGCGTGACGGACCTTATAGTCGATGGTTTTAGAGTCATAAAGAGTACAGGTGTGGTCTTTTTCGACGTCGACAAAACCTTTGACAAGGTTTGGCCCGAGAGACTAATCTTTAAATTGTATAGAGCTAATTATTCTTTTTGACTTGTAAGGCTGATAGCCTCATTTTTAGACAGCAAAACATTGAAAGTAAAGCTCGGTAATAACATATTTACCACTCGGGAGATAACGGCAGTAGTTCCTCAAGGCTCCATTTTCTCTTCGCTGCTATTTAACTTATACGTCGCCGACATGCCTTCGGAATGTAGGCACGAGGTCAAAATGGCACAATTCGCCGATGATACGGCTCTTCTATATTCCTCCAGATTGCCCGAGATGGTCACTATGACGCTTCAAAGGGCTACCGACGACCTCGAAGAATGGTTGGACAAGCGGTTTTTAGTCGGTAGGCATTTCAATCTGAGAGAAAATAAATTCTACATTTTGCCAGTCTTTAGAAGATTTTAAAGCCTAGCCCTCAAAAAAAAAAAAACTACCAAACACGACTGCCATCGACTTCAAACTCTATGGAAGACATACTGAGGCCAGCTCAAATCCTTATGCTTGCACACTTTACCAACCCAAGTGTTTGTGATCATAAAATTGTATCACTAACACTTGGGTGGGTAGTGGGTAGTAAATGTATTAAATACGCAACAGTAGTTTTAATTTTAGTTTCCGCCCGCCCACCTTAGTGTTTGTGATAAGCTTTCTTAGAGGATTTGCAGCAGGACCGGCAGGAGTAGCAGTTTTCCAAGAATCTGGGGAAATGAGCGGGGGATATAGCGAAGGATTAGGAGGAGGCTTTGGTGGTTACGGAGGATTTGGTAGTTCAAGTAGAGCAGGATTTGGAGGATTGGGTGGAGGAATGAGTGGAGGATCTGGAGGAATGGGAGGCTCCGGTGGTTTTGGAGGCTCAGCACCAACATGGTCAACACCCGCACCAATCATGTCAACACCTGCAGCAACTGGAGGTAGTGGTTTTTTTGCAGGATTGGGCACATTCAGATATTCTTAACTAAGACCGATAGTGCGGGGTCCAATCAAATCTGCAGGAATTGCCGCATCAATGGGAGGAGCCAGCGGAGAATCTGGCCGATTTTCAGGCAAAATTGGTGGTGGAGGATTAAGCATGGGTGAAGGCTCGGGTGAATTCATTGGATCAGGAGGTTCTGCAGGATTTGGAGGATACAGACCAGCACCAATCAAAATAATGGGAGGCTCGGAAATGTCTGAAGCCTCCATTGGAGGAAGATTTAGACCAGCACCTATCAAAGTTCTTGGAGGATCTGGCGGTGCAGCTATGAGCGGCGAAAGTGCAAGATTTGGAGTATACAGAATATTAAGAAGAGGTTCAGGAGGCTCTATTAGAAGAGGAATGAGTGAAGGAGGTTCTGGTGGATTTGGTGGAATAAGTAAAAGAAGTTCCATAAGATTTGGAAAAATGAGAGGAGGCGGTTCTGGAGGATTTGAAGGAATGAGTGGAGGAGGTTTAGGCGGATTTGGAGGATACAGTAGACCTGCACCTATCAGAATAATGGGAGGTTCAAGAATGTCGGGAGGCTCTGGTGAAATGGGCAGATACGGAAGAGACATGCTTGGAAGATTAGGAGGAGCCGGATTTGGAGGTATGGAAAGATCCGGAGGAGGCATGCTTGGAAAATTAGGAGGAGCTGGATTTGGAGCATTGGAAGGTATAAGAAGCGCTGGATTTGGAGGCATCGGAGGAGGTTCTGGATTAAGAGGATTTGGAGGTGGTCACATGGGAGGTGCTGGATTAGGAGGTTGGTTAGGTGTACTAAAAGCGCCACGTCCAACCATCATCAATGTCGACAAAAACAGTTTGCAAGAGGTGACGTGTTAACATTAATGTAATTATATATTTGTAAATGAAGAAATAAAAAAAAATTTATAAGCAAATTCTGTCAAATAATCGGAGGCACTTCCAAGGTGCTTTAAAACTAATGCCAAAAAAAAATCAAACCTTAACATTTTATTGCTTAGAAAACCTAAATAATTAAAAAAAAAAAAACAATAAAAAACAGTAAATTGACTATTTTGAAAAAGCTTCAAAATCAATGCCCAAAAATGTTTAAAGGAAAATTCAAAATTTTTTGATAATCTACAATTTGAGTTTTAAGTTGGTAAATTAAATTTAGACTATTTTGAGGCACCTAGGTTAGTAAAAACAGATTTTTCCAACATGTAAATAATCCACAATCTGATTCAAAAATTAAAATTAAAAAAAATTAAATTTGGACAATTTTGAAGACCATAAATCAGCAAAATCAGTTGCCCATAAAATATCCAAAAACATTCTTCCATAAATTTGATAAACCGCAATCTGGTTTAAAAGTAAAAACTCCAATTTTTGCAAAAATTTAAAGCAAAAAAGGATTTTCCAAAATTAGATCATCCTTATGCTGATTCTTAACTTAAAAATTTTAAAAACTCATTTTGAACAATTTTGAAGCCTCAAAATCAGTAAAAATAGTTGCCCATAAAATATCTAAAAAGTTTGATCCATTATTTATATGATCCCCAATCTTTGATAGCGGAGCAGTAGTTTTAACTTTAGTTTCCAGCTACCTACCCAAGTGCTTCTGATTAAATCTCATGCTTTCAAACACTTGGGTGGGTGGGCGGGGCACTCAAAGCAATTATTGCGCAACATTAGTATTAACTTTAGTTCCCGGCCACCCACCCAAGTGTTTGTGATTAAATTTGTTGCTCTCAAATACAAAAAAAAGCACGTGTACTTTCACTTACGCTCATCAAAGTCAACAAATTGCCAATCTCTTTCTGATTACAATCGATAGTTGTATTGCCAGTTGATAATAGTATCAGCACTAGAACTGTCTAAACCTGTTAATAACTTAAAAAAAAATGCAATCGAAGTAATTGGAAAATAGTTTATTTTTTATTTAAGAAATGATTTAAAGGATATAATGACAAGTATAAAACCATCGCTAGTCTGTCTGTATTATGTGGTAAACAAATCAATACCGTATTAATTTAATTAGTTAAATTAATAATTGTTTAATTAATTATTAAATATTAATTAAAAAATTTTGTTAACAATTTATCATCCTCAACTCGGAGAGATATATCTAATTGGATAATAAATTATTTTACCCAAAATAATTTGGTAAGTAGGAATGTTAACTGTTGCCATTTCTAGAAAGAAATAAACGTAATGTTCTCAATAAATAATAAATAGATTTAATATAATCTGATTTTATTACATAATTAACTTATTAAGTAACTCTTAGATATAATACGTCTGCAAAAATGTTATTCATATTTTCATAATTACAGCTAATATATTAGAATAATTAAAACAAGTAAATATTCCCCAAGTAATATATTAAGTGTAAAATATGTTAAGAGCCTCCATCATCTGCGACTCGTACAATTTCTCAAGAGTTTTTGACGGAAAGCTGAAACTTAACATAAAGGTCCGCTCTTAATAGCAGCCGTCCGAGCGAAGGAGAAAAAACGAGTAAAATAAATAAATGAACAAAAACGCATTCATAATATTGCTTTATGAATTATGACAGAGCACAAAACAGGCTACACAAGACGAGGAATTTCAAAAATTCAGTTAAACCTCCGAAATAACGAAAAAAAAAATAAACGAACGAGCTCGAGACCACATCAAATGGATAAAATATGTAAAAAACAGATTAAAACACTTTTTTATTCCCAATAAAGTTGTTTTTTTGAACTCGAGATGTTTCTCTACACATTAAACACGTTCCGATGTTTCATCTCGTTTTAATGCGCAATGCTTAAGTGGAAGAAGGAACGCATTCGGACTTTATCTGTACGGTTGCCCAAATCATTTGTCTCCCGCGGACGTGAAGAGAGACGGAGATAATAAAAAAAAAACGCTACTTCAGAACTGGAATTTATTATAATTGTAAAATTAGAGCTGCACATTACAATATTTATGTGGGCGTTCTTTCTCTCCGCTGCTAAGTAAAGATTTCATAATTTGAGCACCGTTTAGTGCGCGTCGAAAATCACGTTTGTAATTTCATAACGTTGCCACACATCGCTCACCTTAATTATTAATAATAACTTCTGTTTTGGTATGTAAAAGTTGTTTGTACTATGCTTCAAATAAGAGGGGATCGAAAAAACATCGACTCATTTGATTATACACAATTTGCTTAAAGCGAACGGTTAGGGAATCGATTTGATGAAACCAATCTATGTGCTTTAACAGGATGTAAGTAATGATGAATGTGCTTTATTTAAAATTAAACAAACTTTTATCTGGGACGATAAATCTTCAATCGAGAGATGTAAATTTATTATAATATATCTTCCAATTTTCACATACATACATTATTTTATCTGAATAAAAATCATTAATCATCATTATCAAAATTAGAAAACTAAGTATGATTCTTACCGGAGCGACTTATTTTTATGATGATGATGGTATGAAGATCATTTATATAAAAATTATACAAAGAAACTCAATATTTATAAATGATTTCTTGCCATATTTTGTTTATTCTTTTTTATTTGTTATAATTACATTACTAAAATTGTGTCGGTTTGAAAAAGTAAAATTTATTTTAACACGAAAAAAGGTTTTACAAAACTTTCAATACTAAAAGTTATGGTTTAACATTTTTTTTAGAAAATTAATTTTAAGTTTAAAAACAAGATAACCACATCTGTCGGTTTTTTAATGACAAAAGTTCAATTTAATTTATTTTGTGTAAATGGTTATTACTTATGTAGTTTGATTACATTCATTTCACTAAAAATCACATGTTACTGAGTGAGCCGTAATCTGCATTTAAGATCTAAGTCCGACAGCGATTAGGCGGTTCTTGGTAAAGAGGTAGTAGAGTTAATCCTTTTAACAAATTAAAAGTTCTCAACTTACCGTTAGAGTTTGTCGGGAAGCTGCAGTCTATGTTTTTTAAATTATCTGCAAGGGTTTGCTTAGTCTTTGTGGTTCAAAATGTTTTAAACACTTGCAACACAAATTCTTCTAAATTTGGTATGGTTTTTTTTTAGACAGAGGTTTTCACGGTACACTTTCTTGCGGTTGCATTGGTCTAAAAGTTCCTTCCTTTGTGCAAAATTTGTTGCATTTGAGGTATGGCGTTGCAGGTTTGCACAAACTCCACCTAAGTAGTCTGTTGTAGCTGGCCGACTTATTTCTTCGCTTTTGAGAACGCTCGTAAATTTAGTATACGTTGGTCTATTGCTAGTATCGGGTTTTTTTTTGGAAGACTTTACTACAAAGACCCAGAAGACTTCTTTAGAAGGCTGGAGACGCACTTTGCTATATAAAATTAAGTTTTCTGAATCAAAATTTTTATTCCTTAACTCAAAATTCTTAAAAAACTCAATTTAACTAACAAATTAGCTATAAAACTATAGAAAAAACTAATTTAAAAATGCTATACATTTTTCTCAACTTTATTAACAAAAAATCTATATATAAATATATAAATTTTTAATCCTTAACTCAAACTTCTTAAACTGAATTTAATCAATTTTTTTTATAAAACTAGAGTAATCAATAATTTAAAAGTGTTAAATTTTTCTTAACTTTGCTAATGTAAATTCTACATAGAATGAAGTCTTTTGAATCCAAATATTTATTTTACAATTCAAAACTCTTTATACTTTACCCAAAAATTCAATTTAACCAACAAACTACCTATAAAAAAAACTAATTTAAAAGAATTTTAAATTTTTTTCATTTTTACTAACAATAAATCTATATAGAATTGAGTTTTATGAATCTAAATTTTAATGTCCAACTTAAAATTCCAAATACTTTATCCAAAAACTCAAGTTAATCAACAAATTTACCAAAAACAAAATTAATAACTAATTTAAAAAAGCATCAAATTTTTTCAATTTCAAAAATAACAATTCTAAATAGAATCAAGTCTTTTCAATCCAAATTTTTAATCCCCAACTCAAAATTCTTGATACTTTACTTATAAACTCAATTTAACTAACAAATTTCTTATAAAACTAAAAATCAAAGACATCTAAATACGCAACACTCCGAAGCTTGCGTGGAGATGATAATACGAGAAATTCAAATAGGTGCCTTTGCCAAATTACCGCAACTCTAAGGAAATTGATTAAAATATGCAGATTCTGGTAGCTTAACTTGTCGGGGTTTTGATAACGACAGAACCTTGGGAGTTTTCTGCTGGGGCAAGCAGCGCTTTACCAGCAAGTTTACTCTCATTACAAGCCACTAAGGTTGAGAGAAACATTAAAAAAAGAAAAAACACTAAGAGCAAGGTACCCGTTTTGAGAAACTACTATGAAAATGGTCAAAAACTGCTACATCTTTGACAAAACCAACGCTACAACTCTAACAAATAGGAAGAAAATTGATGAAAGACTGGTAGAAACCTTTATTCAATTAGCAACAAATTTTACAAAATTGAAATGACATCTAAGTTGAGAAGCCACGTCATATTTTTTCCAAGCAAAATCTGCTGCAAAATTAAAGTCATTAGAGCAGCTATCATCAACATGCAATTGGGCGATTAAACACAAACAAATATAGCATTAATTACTAATCAATTAGTCTATTCACAGCTTTTAGCAGAAACTGCTGAGCCGCCATCTATTGGAAAAAACCGATCTGCCTGCCTAAATCAACAAAAACCTACTTTGAAAATTCAGAGCTGCCCAAGATTATACAAGAGTTTTGAGCCATCTTCACACCACATCCAATTGAAACACAAAATGCTTGTACGGGCACACAGATATACTTATAATCCTCAGAAGAAAACAATAATGTTGCAAACAAGTAAAGAAAATACTAGATACGGGCATAATAAAACCCAGCACGAGTGACTACTGCTTACTGAGGTATTAGTACGCAAAAAGTCAAATGAAACAACCCAAAAAAAACGGCACCCTTTGTATTCAATAAATTTTAAAAGATTTTGGGGCCATTTGCATATTTACCAAAATAAACTTGCATTCTATGAAAAAAACAACCAAACATCTTGTCACGTTTGCAGCACCAAATAAGAAATCCTATTAATATAATAAAAGCCATCTTATTAAAACTTAATGTTCAGGGTGCTTACTTTGGCATTAGTTAATTTTTAAAGTATTCTCAAATATTATGAGAAAATATCTAAACTATTTACAAAAGGTACTGGAACGTCTGCAGGAGAGTGGTTTAAAATATAAATTGACAAAATGCGCCTTTGAAAAGATTAAGTAGAATACTTAAACATCCTCGGCCTCTCAATAAGAAAGAAATCTAAAGATTTAATGGAACTACAAGACACAAATAACTTCTTTGAATAGACACCAAAAACTGTCAAAGCATTTAAAAATGTAAAGATCTACAAGTTACTAAAACACGCATTTGACCCCTGATTAGGTCCTTTATATAACAAGAACAAAGGTTTAAAAAACAAATAATTTTATACGCCAGTTTATGGCTAACTACATGCCAAAATTATTTTATAAAAATGTGTTAGAATGCATGGCAATCAAGAAATACCAAGCCTGTTTAGAAAACAAAGCATTTACACTATTAACAAAAAACCGAGAGTTGATATAGTTAATTAATTCAACTGATAAAGAACTACAATTTATCTGATGAGCGTTATTGCTTAAAGAATTCAACTGTACAGTGGAGCATGTACCAAGCACAATTAATTTATTATTATCATTATCAAAAAATTACCAGCCAAGAATGATATCTCAAAAACATCGATAAGGACACTTTACAAACTGGCTTGATTATACTATCTCAACTATTATTTCATCACAATACTGGTGGCCAAAACGCTAACAGATCAATTAAAACGCGCACAGCAAAAGTGCGTACAAGCTCAAACAATAATAGTTTAGTGAAAACCTCTAAAGGGCGAACCACAAAAAAAAAACGACTACCGACTTGGCTGTGCTGGTGAATTTTACTTTACATTAGACGGCTACGATTAACTTGTAATACTACTAGCAGTCTAACAAATTGTCATCACGCAATATTATGTCAATATCCTTAAGTCATACAACTAGCCAAAGGTGTGCAAAGAAGTGCGTACATTTATTTAAAAATGTGTAGCTGCAGAATAGAATCAGCAACTACATACTCAATCAAGAACTACTTTACAAACACATCTAGACGGAGAGCCGGGTGGTACTGGTTTACATTAAGTTTTATAAAACAACACAAGCTAAGAATTTCTGCCGCAAAGCTACTCTCAAAGTTTAAAAAACAACCGCTTATTTCACCGTTATGGCTACCTAAAGATTATTCTGACTGAAAACGGCCTTCAGTGTCAGCAAGATTTTTAGCAATGCAGTAGACAGATGGAATATAATTCATTATACTTCGGCAATAAATCATTTACACATGATTCCAGGACAAACACATTGTTCTAACATTGCCAACAAGTCACGATAGAAGACTATCTCTACCGCATCGTTGACAAAACGCCATTTACGTCAAAGGGGAATAACACTACCTTTGCTAGCCGCTAGACAATACATCTTTGTATGGCGGTTAGTGGTAACCTTTGCACACAGGGAGCAAACTCTCTTCTACATTGAGTTTTAACAGCAGATCCGTGCCGTCGTTGATGATCTTTACTCCTATTGCCTGTAAAAAACAAACAAATATTATTGATAATAAATTGAAGTTATGTTGTATGTTCTTAGTGTAACTTTGAAAGATTATCTTGTTACTGTATTGCCTACATTTAAAAATTATCAATTTTCTTGCAATTTTGTATATGTTTCTCATTGCAGTTGGTCCGAAATTGATTGCGTCCTTGAGGTGACCTTATCAAGCCTTCGCTTTTGCCAAATATTTTTTTAACTATTTCCATATATAATGTCTTTGTATCTGTTTTTTTTCAGTATATTGCTAAGGTTGTCTCCAGTGTTTAATAAGTTTATGTTATTTCTTCCAGATTCTCTAGAGCAGCATACTGTTTTCAGTGGGGGAGAGTTCCTCGAGTTATTGGGACTCTTCTGGGAAATATTTTTGTCCAAATTTTTAAATATACTGTTTAAGGCAATAGCCTTTTTATTTTATGGATACTGGCAGCTTTGCTCCATTGATTTAAAGTGATAAAGCTTTTCTATAAAAACAGTTACTAAGCCCTCTATACCTAATAGCGTTGGTAACTAACAAATGGGTCAAGAGTAGAGCGAATAGTTTCCAAAGGCGGACAACAGTTTAAAAAGAAAGAAAAAAAGAAAAAAATAGTAATCTTGTTGTCTAAACAATACTGTGCTACTGTGCAACAGCGTTGGTCCGCGTGTGCAATTTACCTATCCGCCATTTGGGGACGCACTTGGTAAGAGTGACACCTTCTTCCGCAGGTATAAACATGAGCCTGAAAAACATGTCAATTGACGTTTTATTAATCGTTTTGCAATTAACAAATGCGTTTTGTCACCATCATCAATTTCAAAAGTTGTGTTATCTTGTACATAGTTACGTTTCATAGTGTCGAGCTTGCGACTAAGCCTTGTGGGATCCCAGCGCTCACTTTTATTTTACTGTCGCCTATCAAGAAGTTGCGGTTTTTCAAAAAGCTAAAGATGTTTTTAATAAAATAGTTTGAGATTATAAATCTTTTTAGAGTTTTCACTATTGCATATCATGCCATTTTTGTCTTAATATTTATTGCAATCTTTAGCTGTTTGTTATTGTAATCTCAATAAACTTGTTAAAAAGAGTGTTGAGGGTGGTCTGTAGAGCTTTTGGGCAACTTTTGGCAACCACTTTAATAACTTAAGTAGAATACCATTTGGCCCTGTTACTTTTTACGTTTTAATTTTTTGGCCCGTTTCTTTAATCTCTATCTTGATAATGTTGAGAATTTCTATGGGCTTTTTAGGTGTTTGGGAACAAAATTTTTTGCCACCCCTACTTGCTCTTTATCTATCACACAAACAGGCATGCGCAGATCAGTTTGGCCCATTACATATTAGTAGCCTGTGACCTAAAAATTGTTATCTACGTCTTGTTTACCTTTTTTTGGTAATTTTTATAACGCGTTTGCGTGAGGTCTTGCTTAACTTGTACGCATCTGACCCTCCAGTCGGCAATATTGCTGTTCTACTAATATACCGCATGCCTGTTTTTTTCCTGACAAGGACTTTGTTGCAGGTTTTAACTATATCAGCTCAGCAATTGTGTATGAAGAGCTCTTGCTTGCTATTTTTTGCAGTACTAGCTTCTCTTATGTCTTTTTGTCGCACTTATTTGAGTTGTAACCTCTACATTGGTTGTACTTCCCACTTTTGAATATAATTACCTAGACTTGCCAAACATCGTCACATTGATGTAGGACAAGCCACTTGCTTTTTCAAAGGTAAAAACAACAATCTTCTTTAGTATAATCATGACGTGTTTCTTTGGCCTACTTTGCAAGCTTGGTTAGAGAACATATTTATGGAACTTTGCATTAAAGTTTATGTGATTCTTTAAGTTTTTGCCAAGAAGCAGTAAGATGCTACCAAAGTTGTCTACTTGGGTTGTAGGTGAAAAGTAACACAATTAGTAAATATCCTCGTTTTCAACTCATACGTATCTCTTTCTACTGCCTAATTTGTGGCTGCGTTTGCGTTCTATCAATCACCTATGATGTTTTTTGCTCTAAGTAAAATGGCAATACATTCACTTTTATTTTTTATTTATGTTACAAAACATAAATGTTTTTGTGTGCTGTTTGAAACAAACTTTTGCCAATTTTTTTATTTTTTGGTGACACTGTAACCTTTTTTGTGTTTTTTGTATTGATGCTATTATTATAATCTGTTCATGTCTGTTTTTTTATCTATACACTTTAAAATATTTCTGGTATTTTTATGATTTTTGCTTTTGTTTGTTACATAGATTTTCTTTTTCTCTTAGCAATACCATAATGAATTTCTTTAGATAACTTACTTATTAACTCCTTCATCTCTTTTTGGTCTTGGGGACTTAATTACTTAATTCACAAATTTTGAAACAACATCTCTTACCAGTTTGCGAGAGAATTTTTGTTTGTTTTTATTTTCATAACCAAAGTTGTCGTAAAAGATGTACATTTTGAAAAGCAAAGTGTGATAAAAAATTAGAGCCTCCTAGTTCTCGGTACCTAATAGCAAAGAAGTCAAAAAGTTGGTTATCTTGCAGTAGTGTGGATATGCATGTGCAATCTCCCATCTAAATAAAATTATAGCAATTTTTAAATTTGAAATCAACTTTTGATTTAAAAAAAAATTCAAAAAGTTTGTTTACTAAATCAAAACTTTATATAACACTTGCTCTGATGTCAAAAAAACCCAAAAATAATTTAAAGATTTATATCTAATTTTTAAAAGAATTAATCTAAACAAAAAATTTAACTCCACAAAATTTCCGAAAGGAGCAATAACCCAAAAAATTACTTAAAAAAATAGTGACTTTATACTGATGGTAGGATAAATTATTAATTTGCTGTTTGTAAGTAGAAATGTTGTGTTCTTTGCTCGTTTGTACGTTCACTCTTAAAACTTGCCAGCTGTTTTGCTCAAGTGTTTGAGGTTTGTGGATGCTAAGATACCGGCCATTTGTTAAGTTGTTTTTGACGCTTTTTGTGCAATGCGCCGATTTACTGCAAATTTACGTCAAAAGAAAGTGTAAAGCTTATTTTGTTTTTTTTTTGTATTTGGGTTTAAAGTTGCCGCTTGCTTGCTGCTGCTAAGCTATTGACTGCGTTCAGAACGACTCAGCAGTTGCAATTGCTGAGTCATCAATCTGAAGTTAACGCTGAGCCCGTCTGAACGGTATATTTTAGACTGTTGCCAACCGTTTAAACAACATAATCATAAAACTTATAAGTTTTGAATTTAAATGAATGATTTAATTAGTATATGAAGCCGCTACTTGACAAGATATAATATATTCTCAATATGTAATGTCATTTAACCCCACTTTGTAATGTTTTTAGGTTTGATTATTTTTATCATTATGAATTACCTATATTGCCTTCTTGCTCAATTTTGTTACTAATATGTAAATTTATATACGCCAATTAACTGCTGAGTTGATATGTCAGCAAGCAAGTAAATGTATGATGAGTAAAATGACAAGCGCTGCTAGCAAACGATAACTCAGCAAGCACGTTCAGTATTAATTAGTTTCGGCACTTGAAACACCTAGAAAAAGTTTTTTAATTTGCAAATTTAGGCATTTTGGGTTTTACTGGGACCAGCATACATTTAATACTGCATAAACATTTGGCCGTCAAAAATATTTGCACTGGATCCCACATAATTTGACAATCACTCAAAAAATCATTGTCATCTGAAGAAATGCATGTTTTGGAGTTACATATCATAATTGGAGTACAAAAGTGCTTCAAACGCATGAAAAAGTGTATTAATCTTTATGAAGAATATTTAAAAAAATAATAAAGCTATTTTTGATAATAAATATTTTAATCTCAAATTTAAATATTTTTTTAATTTATTAAATTACATTTACAAATTAAATTTAGTTTAAATTAAAAATATTTTGCATTACTGAATTAACAACAATAATTTATTTGATCAAACCTACAGAAAATTTGATAATTGTTTTATTCAACAATAATGAGAATAAACGATTCAATTGTATCTTAAGTTACACTTAATTTCTTATTTCCATTAATAGATACTTTAAGTACAACCACCGTTAATACAATTTCCCTGATAGTTTAGACATATGTCACATCTTCAGCGGATCCATCGCGGGCCACATCTGACATTTCGCTCATGTTAATTATAAAAACGTGGGAGAGCCAGGCCGACATCGCCGCATTAACTTAAGAAATTCAAATAAAAAAAGAACATTTTTAAAGCACACATAAAATGTGCGCATATATGTATACGCAGTTGGTGCGGAGAGAGAAAAAAAGTTTTTAATTGAAAAATAACTCACCGTTTTCGAACCCCATCGCGCTTGTTCCTCTCTGCCGAGTCTGCACCATTTCCGGTTTTACTTAACCCTTTTTTATATTCCTACATCTGTAACCTAATAAAAAAAGTATGAATTAAATGCATATGTATTAAACATTGCAATTAACACATCATATCAGACAGGAATGTATTGGGCGAGGCGAAATTGTCTCCCTATCAATCCGCGAACCATATAAAGACGCTCAATTTACTCTCCTTCTCTCTTGCTGGTTTTACTTTTTTCATTTAATTAACTATTGAACTAATCGCGATCTCGCCAATGTTTCTCAAAGACCCTTTATTTTAATGATTCCCGGTAACTATGAATATAATTTACATTCGAACGCACATAGAGATGCATCTAAACGGTGCACCTCCACACATTTGATTATACCTCGGAATACGTTGTGAATTTATCTAAGCTTAATGCGTGTTTAAAAAAAATTGAATTTGAAATGTTTAAAACAAGTTGATATGCTAATCATATTGAAAATTACAATTTCCTAGTCGGAATTGTATTGCTTTTAACGATATTGTTGCAAGTTTGCACGGCATCCTTCATTTACATACTTGGAATATTTCAATCCTACTATAATCAGATTCTGTTGTATGTAGAATTGAATCTTTTTAGTGTAGTGTCGATTTGAGACGTGACGGTATCTTAGTTTTATAGAAATATTTGATTCCGAACATGAAAAACGTAACTGTCACTATTGAATCTGATTGAATATTTTATAAGTGAATCATTGTTGGAATTACTCTACCAAAACGGTTACAGTTTACATCAAGACTGATAGCAATATGAAATCTACCTCAAATATTTAAACTATTTTAAATATATCTATTAATCATTTTTGTTTTTTGTGCTTTTTTGATTTTTTAATTAAATAATTTTTATTTTTTTTTATTTTACAAAAAAATGTGATTGACTTTAAACAATGTTCTGCTTTTCTTTTATTGTATAATTTAATTAGCACAATGGCTTAGTGCGAGGACTGTTGAGCTGTCTGTCGGCCCGGGTTCGATTCCTGGCAGCGGCATTATCTAATTTGTCAATATTTCAAAGCGATCGTCTCCTTTTCTAGCCAATAGCAAACCAGCAAAGTATTTGCCTAAGTAAACCCTTATAGTAGAACTATTATCACACACCAAAATTATATAAAAGGGGTGTCTACGCTTGTAACAAGCACGGCATTATAAGAAGAAGATCTTGTTTAGTAGCCAAGAATTTGGTGGTGCTAGCAGAAATTATTATAATATACGGCCTACAAATCGCAGTTTTGTTGGCGGTTGCTGAAGGTATGTGTTCCTAAGTATTTATAACTTATGACTTGCTCAAAAATTTTTGCATCGATTTGTCGGATTTTCTATTTTTAAGTTTCTTTATTGTCTTAGCTACATCGTTATTGAGTATTTTAAATTTTGGGTGTTTGCGGTTTTGTTGGTTGTTCTCTGTGGTTTCCTTGTTTGTTTCTTCTAATGTCGTATTGTATAATTTTCTGAAATTAACCTATGTACCTGGTGGGATAGTTGACGTATAAAGATATTTGTTTACCATTTTCTTTCCGTTATAGACCGTGTTTTATAACTTCTTTGTCCTCCATGCAAGTCATACTCCATGTCTTTTAATATATATATATTTTTGTTATTTTTATATTTACTCTATTTTCTATTTGTTTATATTTAGAGTACTCATCTGGTGTAGCGTTGTTTCTGTATAGATAGGCGGTTTTGTATTGGGTCTCTCGTTTGAGTTTTTTTTTTCTTGTTCCAAAGCCTTCTCTGGCGCTTTCTTGTATATTAGATCTTAAGGTTTTCCATGCCTGGTTAATGTTATCTGCCGGATGTTATTGGCTTGCCTTCTATTTTTTGTGACATTCTGTTTGCATACAGGATTTTGGTGCAATTGTTGTCTATTGACTCAAGTTGAATTTAGTTGTTGGGTTTGTGGGCTTAAGTTTGTGTTAAGTTAAGTTATTTTGGAATTAACATAGAACAAGGTTATGGTTTGATCTCATCGTACATCCAAGATTTGGCTTCAGTGTATGTTTTTGTTGGTTATCACTGATATTTGGACTTGTGAGTTTGATTATGTATATTTATATTTATATATGTAAAAAAATAATACAAAAAACAAAATAATTTTAATTTTTTTTTCTTTGCAGTTGAAAGGTTGCCTTGTTAGTATCTTTGGTTGGTACTCACAGATAAAGAGCCGTATTTGTTAAACCTGAAACTCTCAACAATGTAACGTAGCAGTCATCGGTGGTTAAACGAACAAGTTATATTTGAAAAAAAAACTCAAGTTGTTTTTAATATTAATGATATAAAGTAAATGTAAACTTACAAAAACAACTCACTAATAAATAAGTAAAATAATACATACATTGTCTAACACAATTTTTTAAATAATATAATAAACATTAACTTTTTATTTTATATAAATTAAAAAAAAAATCGAACTTAGATAATTTTTTTTTTTTTCAAAAAATGTTAAAAATACGTCTATGAAATATCAAAATATTGTTAGATAAGACTAAAATCTGGCTATAAAACTATTGAAAAATGTATAATTCTATTTATAAAATGTCAAAATTAATAATTTTGGCTAAGAAATAAAAAAATATTGTTAGAAAAAAAACTTGGCGTTGAAACATTGTTAGAAATCATCAAAACCTGGTTTTCTTCTTCTTCTTTTTTAGCAGCCTTTCTCTGACCATTTCTGGACGTAGGTCTCCCCTTTTCACAACTTTCTATCTTGTGCCAGTTGGACCCAGTGTCTTTCTGCCTGCTGGTAGATGTTATCTATTCATCTCTGCTCCTATTATGCGTTCTTGGTCTCCATTGCAATACTAATTTTGCTCATCTGATAGTCTGCTGTCTAGCGACGTAATCTGCCTATCTTCTCGCTGCAGCTACGTTTTAGATCACGTTGCTTACTTTTGTTTTTTGCCTTATTTCCATATTTTGTATCTATTCTCTTAGGATTATTCTTAACATTGCGCGTTCTACCGCTTGCTGTGTGACTTGCAATTTATTGGCACTTTTGATGGTTAGTGCCATAGTCTCTAAACCATATGACATCACGGGAAGGATACACATGTCATAAACTTTCCTTTTTATATTTATAAGAACCTCGAGATTTTTTAGAATAAAGTTTAGCTTTCCGAATGCCGCCCATGTCATGCGTACTCTTCTCGTAACTTTGGTGTTTTGGTTTGCTTTACCGAGTTTGATTAGATGGCCTAATATACATACTCTTCTACTTTTTCGATGACTTTTTAAGAGATTCGAGTGTTTATCTCATCCGGGCTTATGAACTTGGTTTTTCTAAGATTCATTTTTTTTGTTCTTCCAAAGTAAGGTTTTGAACATATCTTCCATGGTCAAGGTGAAAAGTTTTAGAGAGATGGTGTCGCCTTGTCGGACGCCTTTTTTTATAGGTATTTTGTCTGTGGTCATGTCTTTCTCTATCTTTACCTGAAAGGTGGCGTTTTGCATATACATATTTAAAAAGAGTTGTGTAACGTGAGACAACTCGGGCGTGATCCATTGCTTTGAACATTGCTGCCAGCTTTAGCAAATCGAAAAAAATTGCAAAATCCGGCTATAAAACATCAAAATATTGTTATAAATATCAAACATCCTTCTATAAACTGTTAAAAAATGTAAAATTCTAAGTCAAACTATCTAACTACGATCATAAAACATAAAAATGTTTTCAGATAAAATAAAAATCTGACCAACAGCGGTTTAAAAGTGCAAAGTTTTATTCATCATTAATTTATTTAATTGTAAACCGTTTTACCTTTTGAAGTATGACATTATTTCATTTGACACAGTTTTTTTGTATTTTTTCCTGATCTGTGATCATTTATAATGTCTTCTATTTTTTGCATGTCTATGTCATCTTTCTTTTATTCTTCTAGTAGTAAGATTTTTGTTTATGTCAGCTTTTTAAAATACTTAATAATTTTTGTTCTTTATGTTCATCATATTATATTTATTTTGTAAAATAGTTTTTAGTTACCTCTTTAGTTTCCAGCTCTCTTTTGACCAAATTCAATTCAAGATTACTCTTAAGCATTCTGATGTTTATTTACTTTCTTTTGTTTAATTTTGTACTTTTTATTGTATTTTTTCTGTGTTAAGTGCCTTTTCTATTCTTTTTAATTTTTAATTTATTTTTAATTGTTTATTAGTACACTACTCAATTTTTTTTGTGTCGTTTTTTATTTTTGTTATTCTACAGTTTTTTTTTTGTTGCGTCTAGTATGATGTTTTTGTTTTCTTTTTTTTTCCATTTTTTTTCAGTTTTTAGTATTCCTTTTATTTCATTACATTTTTTCTATCTTCTTTTGTAGTTTTTTTAATTTTTCTATTACTTTTTTTTCTTTTTTTCTCTTTCTGATTCGTTTTTTATTGTTTTACGTTCATTTTTACCAGATAATGATTGCTTTCTATATCTCTAATTATAATTGGTTCTTCTTTTGTAAATTTATTTCTCATTGTATGTTCAAATTTTGTATTTGTTATTATAAAGTTGTTTTCTATGCTCAATTTTGTAATTCTTTCTTTGTTGTTGTTTGTGGCTTTTTCTTTCGTTTTTCTCATATATTTTTCTATTCCTGCGTTTTAATTTCTTTTTTGTCCAGTTAGGTAATAATCATTACATTTTCTAGTCTTTTGTCTATATATTTCTGTAAGTTTTTAAAGAATGCACCTCTTCGGGAAGGTTGCGCTACCAGGTATACGCAACCGCTCCTAGCTGCCAAACGCGGCACGTCCCTACCTATTGTCAATAAGGATGGGAAATATTCAAAAACTAGTCGACCTGGAATGAATTTTTTCGCAACTTTGCAAGCTCTTATACTAATAGTTATATATCGCAGCTGACGTCTCTACATTGCTGAATCAGAACGTTTAATGCAAAAAGTGCTTCCCTGGTACCTACGGCATTGCGAAACCCAAACTGTGTTTCTTTGATGAGTGCTTCACATTGGTGGTATATTCTATTATGTATAATTTTAAGAAAAGTCTTAAGTTTATGACTCATTATACTAATGATCCAATATTCTTTGCATTGTTTTGCTGTTGGTTTTTTTGAAATATTGCCAAAAGTGGAATGGAGCCAATATGTAGATATTTCTCCCGTATTATAGACTACATTATATAGGCGGGTAAAAGTGTTTATACTTTTTTTGCTAAATAATTTAAGGATTTCTGCTGGTATTTTATCTGGACCTACTGCCTTTCCAGTCTTTGTTGTGTCTATAGCTTTTTGAACTTCTTTCTTTGTAATATAAGGTCCGGTATCCGTGTTATTCATGCCGTCATGTTCTGGGCAATTGTCTTCGAATAACTTTTTAATATATTCTTCCCAGGTTAATAGTTTTACTTCAATTTCTGTAATTTTATTTCTGGATGCATTTATCTACCGCTGTGCTTGCAGCTTCTTTTATTTTGCGGTCTGTCTTAGAAGTGTGTAATACAAAGTACATTAGCAATAAGGTCATTGAGGTACTGACAGCTATAGCATGTTTGTAAGGTCTTATACAGCCAACAGTATGTTGTTCACTGGCAGTTGAGGCCTTGGGGTTGCACAATAACTGCAAAAGATTGTCAAGCTTACACAGGCCAGTTAAGCCTAGAAGTTGTATGCAGGACACATTACAGCGGCAAGGAGCAGTTATAAACACCACTGATATTAGAGTATACATTAGGAATGTGTTAATTAGGTAATTGGTAGTATACTAATCCAGGAGCTTGTGACAAAAAAGTGCAAGAGTTTTGGAAAATTTGATATTTTTAAATCGGACTAAATTTTGGCCATACATTGCCTCTGTAAAGTCAGCACGCCCGCCAGGTGTCGGGACACCTGCCGCTGGCACGCTAAGAAATGTGTAATTTTAGTTAGTACCCAAAAATTGTTTTAGAAAAGCTAAAAATTCATCGGTAGATAGTCAATGCATTACAAAACCTTAACCAAGCAGTCAGACAGCTTAATAATCAAACGCACGGCGTCAGCACAACTGCGCACTTTGTTACAAGAACAAAATCAACGCAAATGATTTGGAAAATCTGAAATTTGAAAATATGTCAAATTACGTTTACTAAATTCTATTCACGGATTATTAAAAATAAATAGTTCAAAAGTCTCAACTGCTTATCTCTGATGATTAGTTTGGATCTGGATTCAAATTTGGTAGGTAAATTGAAGTTTACTGCACGTAAGCTTTATTAGACCCATTGTACCTCTTTCAGTGGTATTGTCCTGGCACTCAACTACTCTATGTGGCTGATTTGTGCAAATACAACGTTTGAAGGAATCTCTCTTATACTAGCCATGTCAAGCCAGCAGTCTCCCAACACGGACGTTATATTGTATGAAAGAACCGGGCATGTACATAGCATTTACTCGATTGTCTTGTCATTTATTTCACATCTTCTCTACGTTGGACTGTCTACTATACCAATTGTGTGCATGTGATTTTTTAGTTGGCAGTGTTCTGACAAGGTGATTGGCATAACTAAGTTTATTCTAGACAGTAGCAAGTAGTGATTGTTTTAGCTTTTGGGGCAATTATTGCTTTCTTTGCCTGTCTACAGATTGGGGTGCCATCCTGACACATTCTCAGCGCGTTGTGTGTGTTAATTTTTAATAAGTTATTAAAGCTTTTAAATGCTAAAGCGGTTTAGAGTTGGCTCTTTACGCGCTGCTTTTCCGCTTCTATGTTACCTACTTTGTTGGAAAGGTACACTGTCATTCAAACCTTAGCTTTGTTTTGATTTTAGGCTTGTTTATAGCAATTAGGACCATTTTACCATTCGTTAAAGAACATTCTTACCAGATATTTTACGATACACTATTTCTATAACCGCATAAATTATCCTAACTACTTCTAGTTTAATGAAAAACAAAGGTTTAAAATCAATTACTCAAACTCAATCCAACTCCAAAGCGGCCAATCAAATACAGACAATTTTTTCCTTTTTTCCTAAATCTTCATTAGTGCATCTTGGTGGTACGTCATCGCTTGATGGTGAAGAATGAATTCGAATAATTGATATATGTGCTTTTGAACACAAGTTAGATAATAATTGGTAGTGCAAATTAGTTGTAACTCCAATATGTTGCTTCAACCAAAGAATCAAAATCATCGATAAAACTTTATTATCACAACTGGCAACCAAATTGTAATGTCTAAAGAAGTAGACAATCAAATATAGTTTACTAACTACTTCTGTTTAGAAGATAATCGTGTGAGTTCTTAATGGTAAAAATATTTTGAGATCCAAGTTTTGCAAGCAAATTCTCGCTTCAGTATTTTCACTGGTTTTTGAGCCATTTGTGTAAATTTTAATTGAATCATTGTTGGTTCATGTCAATTGTTTGCAATTTTCAACTTTTTTTGAACAGCATATTTTTGCATTTTTTAACAGTTATGATCAAATTTTGGTGTTTTCTGGCAATATTTTTTATACTTTATGGAAAAATTTTGCAATTTGCACGACTTTTTTTTTTTTTTTTTGAGGTGGATCAAAAATTTGCAGGACTCACTATCAATATATTGGGTTTCCCCTCAGTCAGTGTGAGCTACTTTAGACGCCCCTAGATGGTATTTGGGTAACAATAGTTTTTTACCTTCTAAAAAAGTCTACCTGTGACGATTGTTATACCACCCTGGGATCGAGCTGTCTTCAAAGTGGGATCGCCATGGCAAGCAAGCTCACCATAGATTTTACTATAACTTCTTGCGTTTTCTTTCTTTGTTCTCCTTCTCCAGGAGCACCTCGTGAATGTATCCTCCTATTATTTCCCATTCTTGTTGGTCTTTCATCATTACTTCTACGGTGTTGTCCGGGGTTAGCTCTATTTTAATCTTTGAATGCTTTCCCTTGCGCTGCTCCATCTGCAGCATTTGTAAAATGTGTGCTGTGGGGTGTCCTTTTCGTTGCAGAACATGCATTGGTCGCTTTGCTCAATTTTGAACTTTTTCAGGTATGCCATGTAGCATCCGTGTCCGCTCAAGTATTGGGTTGTGTAGTAGTCCACATTGCCGTGCTTCCTACTAATCCAGCGTTCCAGGTTTTTGATTAGCAGCTTGGTTCAGGTTGCTTTGCCGGATTCTTTGCTCCATGCTGTCTGCTATTTGTCTAATACTTTTTTTTTTATACTAGCTTTCTCTTCTTTGCTCTTCTTGTGTGTTCTCGTTTGCTGTTTCACCATGTATTCAATGGGCATGACGCCCGCTACTACCCTAATTGCTTCAGTGGATATAGTGCAATATCCGCTGGCTATGCGTAGTGACGTTCTTTGTTGTGTGTCGAGTACCTTCCAATAATTTGCTAGCTTCATTGTTTCTCCCCATATGGGCGCGACGTATAACATGATAAAATGGGCCACTGTGCACAGTATCCTCCTTTTGGCGGCAGTTGGGCCTGTAATTCTGGGCATGAGTCTTGTGAGTGCTGTGACTAATTTCTCAGATTTGATTGCTGTTTTCCTAACGTGTCCCCTCATTGTCATGTTGTGGTCTATCCATACTCCGAGGTACTTTATGGCTTCCTTGAATTGTATTTGCGTATTTCCGCATTTGAGTGAGACCTGCTTCAGTTTCCTTCCCTCATATAGGATGACCACTTCTGTCTTGTTTTCTTTAATCTCTAGTTTAAATTCTTGTATTCTCTTCTTGATTTGTCGGATCGCGTGGTTTGCAAGACGATTAGGTCTCATGCTTCTTTGGCCCATACTACAATTGCCGTGTCATCAGCAAAGCATACAGTTTTGATTCCTATCGGTAGTTTTATTTCTAAAATGTAGTTGTAGTAAAGTATCCACAGAAGTGGTCCCATCACGTAGCTCTGCGGTACCCCACAGCTCAGTGTTATCTTTCCGTTTTTTCCTACGTATTACTTTCTGTTTTTAAGGTAGCTGTTTATCACTCTCCTTATATGCTTTTTGAATTTTTTCTCTTGAGCATTTCCATGAGCTCCTTCCAGGGTACTTGGTTAAATGCGTCAATGGTTGTTAATAGACAATACCTCCTGTTTTTTGTTGCATAGCTTTTGGTCTCTTTGGTTGCCCTCTTGACCTGTTCTATGGCATCTACCGTCGACTTTCCTTTCATGAAGCCATACTGGTTGCTGGAGATCTTTCCTTCTATTTCCTTCCTTAATCTTCCCGCTATTAGCTGCTCGTAGAGCTTAGCCATAGAGTTAATCATACATAGTAGTCTGTACTTCGTCTTTGCTTCTCCTGTTTTCTTGGCTTTCTTTATTAGGACCAGTTTTGCTTCTTTCTATTTGTTTGGGAATCTTTCTTGTTTGTACTCGTAGTTAATAATTCCGAGTATCAATTCTGTATCAGTCTTTATGATTTTGGTGGGGATGTTATCCGGCCCAGACGCTTTGTTGTCTTTCATTTTTTTTTAGTGAGTCTTCCAGCTTCTTTTTAGTGAATGGGTCTGTTGTTTCTATCTCTATCTCTATATTTTCATCCATTTAAGGATGGTGCGTGGGAAATAGTTCCTTCGCAATTGCCATCTGTTTATTGTCGTTGATTTTCGTTTGCTGTGCCAGGTTAAGCTTGTTAGTGACGATCCTATACCCTAGGCCCCATGTGTTTTGTTCTATTTTATTGCACACTTTATTTCAGGCGTTTGCTTTGTCTTTATCTATTGCTATTTCAAATGCGCTCCTCTTATTAGCATATTTGGTGCTTAGCTCGGTTTTCTCTCTACATTGAGGCTGCGTTTGCTGTTTGCTCTAGTTGATGGTTGCCTAGCTTGGTTACATTCTTTCTTAATTATGTCAAGTTCATTGCACCACCAGTATATCGCGCTTTTAGTTTTAGATTTGTCTTTTTGGTCAAATGTTTTATCCATGGCCCTCTTGATAGACAACATTAGATTCTTTGTGTCTTTTGTGTTCATCATCGCTGTTTCTTTGGCAAACCGTTTTGTAAATGCAGGCATAAGTTCAGCCTTGACTTTCCATCCTTTCCTTTTGGTGTTATTCCCGCATTTTCTTGGTGTGTTGACTTCAAAGTAGATGTTCCTATGCAGGCTCAGGTTTTCCTCCCCTGATACTTGCCAGTTTTGTATCTTTTGCAAGTATTCTCCTGTACATAGGGTGAGATCTATGTACAATTTGCTTGCTTCTTTGATGAATGTTGGTTCTTTCCTTAACCCTTGAAAAAAGTTTCTTGTAATCTTTATTGCCCTCCTGTTTTGCTATCAGAGCAAAAGTATGCAATTGCAATTTGCAACTAATTTTTCTCTTGTAATAAATTTGAACACAAACATTTGGGAAGATGTGCGGAATATGTCAAACCACACGTCCAAAAAATTTAAACTTTTGTTTTCCCGTCGTTTATAAGAACAAGGTTTTTTTGTTGTCGCCTCTTGTGCTACCCCATAGTGTAGCCTTAGAATTAAAGTCCCCCGATATGATAATGTGCTTGTTGTGCATCTTTATGCTTTCTCTAAGTTTGTGTAGGTATGCTTCGTACTCTTTAATGGTTTTATTTGGGGACCAGTAGCAGCTGTATATAGCTATGTTGTTCACTTTAGCCTAGGCAAAGCCTCTGCCGCTTCCTTCCCATTTTGTTGTGGTCAAGTTTTTGTTATATACTTGGATAGCCACATACTTGATTTGGTCCACTATCTATGGGCCCCCTGTTACAATTTTTTTGTTGGGTTTGGAAATTATGCACAAGTTTACCTCATTATTTAGAGCCGTCTTGTTTAGGAGGCTTATTGCGGTTCTGCCTCTGCCCACGTTAGTTTGTAATACTTTCATTGTCAGTTTCGGAGCTTACCTCTCTTTGACCTTTTCTCTCCTTACTATCTCTTATTGCCTTCCGTAGAGTGCCCGTTCCTGCATTGTGACTCTCTACTTTACATAGTCTATGTTATGCCCTTCTTTTCCACATCTGTAGCATAAGTTGGACCTGTCAGCCCCTTTGCAGTCCGAAACCTTATAATTGTATGACCAACACTTGTAGCATCTCTTTAGTAAGATACGTTTTTCTAGGGTACAGTTCGAGTATTCCACCCCGATCGTGCCAGCTTGCAGTAATTTCCTGGCCTCCTACTTCTCTAATGACAGGGTCGTTGATTGGGTACCTCTATCGTTTTCTCTAAGAGTTCCTATATTGCTTATATTGTTGTCATTTTTTATAGTTCATCTTACTGCTAGCTCTACTTTTTCCCGGGTAGTAGTAGCATTTAGTCCTATTAGTATTACTGTATCCATCTTGCTTTTTCCTGTTTGTTTAGTAATTACCGGCTTATTGCCTTCCTCTAATGATTTCTTAATGCCTTCTAACGCCTGAAATTTTTTTTTTCAGTAATTATGAGCACATTTCCTTCTGTTGTCTTCCTTATTGCAGTGACCGCTTTGCCGTCAGGGTTGTCCTTCAGTTTTTCCTTAACCCTTGAAAAAAGTTTCTTGTAATCTTTATTGCCCTCCTGTTTTGCTATCAGAGCAAAAGTATGCAATTGCAATTTGCAACTAATTTTTCTCTTGTAATAAATTTGAACACAAACATTTGGGAAGATGTGCGGAATATGTCAAACCACACGTCCAAAAAATTTAAACTTTGTTTTTACTCCCTCCATGTAGTTTTGATTAAGAAAATGGAGCACAATTACTTGGTTGGGTGAGCAGAGACCAATTCAAACCACACTCATACAAAATTAAAACGTAGTTTTTGCTCGCCCACTCAAGTAATTGTGTTCAAGAAATTATAGCACAAACACTTGGGCAAGTGGTCGGAAAATACCAATCTAAACTATTTGCTCACAAAATTTAAACTTAGATTTTGTCTGCATACTCAAGCACAATTACTCAGCCGTGTAGGCAGAAACTTTAATTTAAACAAAATTAGTGACAATTGTTTAAAACTTCAAAACCAGATTTTACTATTTTTATTTTTAAAAATACAAATTTGCACTTTTCAACCATTTTTATTTGTCTGAAAATATTTTAATATTCTATGACCAAATTTTGTTACTTTTGATATTTTGTGAGTAGAGTATTCAACTTTCTAATAATTTTTGCCGGATTAAAAAAAATTACAAAACTGTTTCTTTCCAAAATTGTGAGTTCTTTTCAATACTTTGCGGTGAAGCCTTAGCCACTGCAATGAAGCAAAAAATAAAAAAAACTTCAAAACACTTTGAACAGGTTTCTAAATACTACAAGGATTGTTACCTCAAAACAAGAAATCTAAATATTTTCCAAAAATTATTTGAAACACAAAAAGCAGAAATAATTTTTTTTAGATCAAATTAGCTTTTATGGCACTAAGAAGCAGCAGCAACCACAGAATTTTATTTCAAATTCTTTAATATATAAATTAGACAAACAGTTATGTCTAATACGGTACTATTACATTATATTGTGCTGATCTATGTATTTTACCGACACCGCCTGCCTACACTGCCGCACCCTTTGAGTAGCCGCTGGGGTGCCGTGTACCCCTAGTAGCCCCGCTAAGAACTCCATGCCCAGTGTAGATGCAATGTAGTGAATTTTTATAACCCGAAGCACTTTTCATATATTTATTTAAATAAAATAAAAAACAAGTCTATAAATTTTTTATTGAATAAAATAAGAAACAACTGTCCATTTGAAATATGTAAATTTCCATTTAATAGGAATTAAGAAGCAGTGCGGCTATTATATTAAGCAATTAACAAGATGATTCCCACTTAAAAGTAGAAAAAACAAGAAATAAAAATGATAATTTCTTCCTCGTTTAAGCAGCAAACGTATTTATGATAATTGTAGCTGGTAGCAAATTTAAATGTGCTGTTAACTAGGATATATGTTAATTAATTCCTAGCCTAAAAGAAGTAAATAATAATCGGGCAGGCCTTGTTTTATAAATAAAGAAAGAAAAGGTATTATTTACGCGCGGCATAAAGCCACGCTCGTATAACATTAAAGACAGAAACAATATATACTATATAAATTTTTCGACGAGTTTTAACGCATAAAACAAATCGTAGAATACAGTAGAGAGATAAAGGCCATGGGCTATGGTATATTTATTACGTCTATAAATCTATTTTTTCGAAAACGAGCAGGCCAACCGACCAACCACACCTTTTATTTCTCCCGTAAACGTATAAATTTACCTATATATCGGGTGATGCTGTGCAGTAAAAGTGGTGGGAAGGCATATAATGCAGTCGGCGCGAACTGGATTTCTATCGAAATTACTTTTCGAATCGTTGCGCCCCCCCGAAATCCGGCATGATTTATCGCGGCCCACGATAAATTATTATTTGGGTATTATAATTAGCCCGTCTCGGCGATATTACGCCGCTTTACATATTTTCGATTAACTCTCTTTTTTATTTTATTATTACTCGACATTTCGTCGGCTTAGGCGGAAAACAATCTTTATATATTTTTAGGTCTTTGTTGTTTCACCTGATTAATGCAAACAACGCACGAAGCAATCATAATGCAAATCTACCAGCTTCTTGGAATCATATTGCATGTTGGCAATACCGCTATTTTATTATGTTGTTTAAATACGTGACGACTTTATAATGTAAATATGTCATATGCAAACTTTGTAAATTACTTTCAAAACTGGATTATACTAACAGTTTTTTTTTCAGAAATTACGTGATTGATTCAATTATTCATAATGGCAAAGTTTGACTAGTAGCAGCGGAACAAATTGGGTTTCAAAAGTTGTGAAAACGCGTAAGATGCACAAAGCTAAAAGTTACAAACAACGCAAACAACAAAATTTTGTGCAACTATGAAAAACAGACAATTTAGTTTACCGTTAAAATTTGTCAAAAGTAAAAGATAAAATAAGCCAGGATATGATTGTCACATTTAAAATTGACAATCGAATAGAACATGTAATGTAACAGATAATGATATAGTTTTTTTGCTTAAAGTCTAGTTACTTGAAAAACGTTTTTTGGCTACTCTTTATTTAAAGGGTAGGCCATGTAACGTTTACAATTTGAACTACCGTTTATTTTGTTTTTCAAAAGTATAATGGCATTTGTGAGTTGACAGAAACTTAGTTTTATGTTTGACTTTGACATTTACAAAATAGGATGCTTTACACTTAAAGTTGGGAAATAATGAAAACTTACTTTCAAAGTGGTGAGTCTTCTATTCAAACGGTATGAAAATTACGAAACAAATTTGATAGAAAAGAAGTGTTTTCAACGCAGTTTGTGGATCAATTTGTGAAGCGAAACTGGATCGTTAGTAGATAAAACAACACGTTCACGTTTTTGTTCAGTGCGCTTAGCCAAAAAAAACTAATGTTGTTGCTCAGAGTGTGCGTGAACATGCATCAACATTAACTCGTCATCGTTTTCAGGAAGTGAACATTTTTCGCACTTCCCTGAGAAGAATTTTTATAAAGACTTTGGTTTGAAGGCCTACAAAGTTCAAAAAATAAAGCTTCATAATCATCTGATGCGTTTTTAGTTTGCCCAATGGGCTAATCGTTTAGCCGAAGATAAGCATTTTTATAAAAAAATTGTGTTTTTTGATTAAGCTCAATTTCATCTCGGAGGCTATGTCAATAAGCAAAATTGTCGCATTTTGGATTAGAGAATGCAATCCACAACAAGTAACCGTTTGGTGCGGTTTTTGGTCCGGCGGCATTATTGGGTAATTTTTCTTCAAAAATAAGTAAAGAACTGCCGTTACCGTCAATAGCAAACGTTGCTTAGCCATGCAAAACAAATTATTATCCAAAAATTGAAAAGTATAAAATGGATGACATTTGGTTTTAACAAAACGTGGCAACTTGCCATACAGCTAATGTTACCTTCAATCTTTTGCGCACTGTTTTTGGAAATTAAATAATTAACCAAAATGCTAATGTCAATGTACTTTGGATTGGAGGTTTGGGAAAATTAACTTTTATAAGCTTTTTGTCTACTTGGCTTTGCTTGAATCTAGGTCTAAATATTTTGGTATTCTAAAGCAGACTCGTAAATGAAGATGTGAACAAGTTTGATGGCAATTATAACCTATAATGCTTTCAAAAAGATTGCACAGTAGGCTAGCCTTTTTGGCAAGCTTGTTATTATATATTTTGTTTTTGCTATTGCGTTTTTTATTTCCACATTGTGGTTGCGTAAAGCATCATTGAGTGTGTCGCGGACACAATTACTTTACGTTTGCTTGCAGTTACTTTTCTTATATTTGACATAAACACTTTGACGTGCTGTGAGGGCTCAGTAATTTCAATAAACCAGAGAGCAATACCAGCCAGAGCAAAGCTCCTGGCAAGATCACCCATGCTTGTAAGGTCGACGGTAAAAAATGAAGTTAAAATTAAACAACAACGGCAGCGTCTTACCCATAACAGGCTGTTTCAACCAGCATCTGCACCCAGAGGGTTGACTGTTGAACATACTCACCAACACGCAAAGCAAACGCGGTGTTTCAATTTTGCCAAAATCTCCGTATTAACGTTGATTTTAAATAGATCCCAGTTGAGTAGCGAGTTTAACTCCAAATCTCACATTGACCCATCAGTTTGCCCTATAGATTCTGGATACGGTAAAAATTTGACCACAAACAATTACAGACAAGAACACACATATATATATATATATATATATAGTGACATATAATATATGCACAATGAGATCCGAGGAACACTTAGACAAACTTACTCACGAGTTGAAACCTAAGTAGAATATCGTGGGGCATCTGGAAAAAGTAAAAAAACTACTACACTAACCTCAGGACATGTTTTATACCAGAAAAACACAACAGATATTGCGCAAATCAAACACTCCGACAAGCAGCTCAGACAACAAAAAAGTAGAGCAAATGTATGAAAATATAACAAAAACAAAACGCAAGTTAAAAAAATAACGATTCACATTAGTGATTTCAACGTTAAAACTGGTAAAAAGACCAACAACAGCAACGACTTCCAGTATATCGGAAAACATAGTTTTGGCAAAAGGAACAGTAGAGGAGAATTGCTGGCAAACTTTCTTGAAAAAGAGAATTTGTACTGCTTAAATACGTTTTCTGAGAAACCATCTCAACGCAGATAGACATGGAGGAGCCCAGACAATTTAGTGAGAAACGAGATCAACTTTATTATTCAAGTTTGATTCAGAAAGCAATCACAAGATGGTTTGAGCAAAAATAAGAATAGACCTCAAACAGAAGAGAATCAAACTAATAAAGAAAACAAGGTTAGAAACCAACAAAGAACCAGCAAAAATTAGCAAAATACTTGCAACTCACAGAAATAACAAACATGCACATAAATCAACTTGCAAGAGAAAAAAAAATTGCTACCTAAGTAGCAACAAAGAAAATATGCGGGAAAATAAAACGTGTAAAAGACCTGAAATTAAGTGCAACCACCAAAAAAAGCATAGAACAACAAATGAGACATAGTAAAGGGAACTGAAGAGTATAAAACAAAAAAATAAAAACAGACATCTGCAGAAACATATAATCATACAACACCAACATAATCCTAACAATAATTAAAAACAATGCCAATATAAAAGTGCTCAGAACCAAGCTCTGAGCAAGAAAAACAAGAATAACCAAAACGGAATGGAAATCTCAAACTTAGAACAACTACCAAAAGAAATTCAAAATTTGTACACTGACCTATACTCGTCAAAAACATCTGACAACAAAACGACAACACCATGTAAAGTACAAAATGAGGGGTCAGAGGACATACTAGAAATATCCATTCAAGAATTAAGAGATGCTTAGGAAAATGAAAAACGGCAAATGTCCGGGAGAAGACCAGATCGCAACTGAAATGAAAAAATTATGTGGAATTGATATAGAATAAGCAGTGCAAATACTGCTAAACAAATGCATGCAAGAAAGCAAAATTCCAACCAAATGGTGTAACGCAAAAGTGATTCTGTTCAAAACGGTAAACACTATTAATATAGAAAATTACCGTCCAATTAGCCACCTATCACACCTCTACAAGCTGTTTACAAAAATTATCTGCAACTAAGTTACAGAGAAACTTGACTTTTATCAGCCAGTGGAGCAAGCAAGATTTTTCAACGGGTTTAGCACAACCAACCACTTACAAACACTACGTAATCTAATTGAAAAAACCACGGAATATAATCCATCTAGCGTTTGTCGACTACCATAAACTATTCGATTTGGTTGAAATTTGGTTGATTCTAAAAGCTATGAAAAATACAAGGGTGTACTCAGATACACCGATATAATTGAGAACATCTATAGGTGAGCTACAATAAACGTGCGCAAAGGGAATAGTATCTCACCCAAGTTGTTTACCTTATGTCTAGAAGACGTTTTTAAACAACTAAAATAGGAACAGAAAGGCGAAAAGTTTCATGGGACATACTTTAGCCACTTCCGTTTTGCTGACTTTTATCGTTGTCATCTCAAACGACTTCGCTGGACTAGGGGAATTACTCCAAGAAATCAATCAAACGTCAAGAAACATTGGGCTAAAGACAAACCTAGGCAAGACCAAGATTATGAGCTCTAGGAACTCCTACATTACCATAGACAACAATATCATTAAGTGTGTTGAACAATGTACCTCCTTCAATCACAATATTAAGTTATCAAAGGGGAATCAGACGGCAGAAGCCACTCAACGCATTGGTCTTACATAGGTTGCGTTTGGAAAACTTCAATAAATTTCAAGAGCAAAGTTTACAACATGTGAGTTCTACCTGTAGCTACATATTGGTTTGAAACATTGAGCTTCACAAAAAATTGTTCTAACCAACCAAAAACAACACAAAGGCCAAACCCAAAGAAAGTGGCTAGACGACATTAAAACGGCCGCTGGTAGCCGGTGGTATCAAAAGGCACAAGATTGACAGACGCGGAAGAAAAAACCAAAAACCCTATGTCTATAAGTAGATGAATAAATACTGAAAAAAAAAATGTCTATAGAGTTGTTTGCAAATTTTACTGTTACACTTAGCTGTGCGTGGAGGATTTTGTTGGAAAATATGTTACACAGTATCGGGTTGTGTTGTCTAATCGTGGTCCATCTATCTTTTCATTTCTTTTAAAGTTTTAATTTTTTCTTTTTATGGTGCATAGTTAAAGGCGTTTTTAACGTTCAGCGTTGTACTTTTTTTTCTTGTAAGATCTGCCGGATTTTATGTTGATGTGCAGCTTCTAGGACGTGGTTTATAGCAACTATGATCAATCGTATCTTTTGAAACTTGTACGGGCGGAAAAATAATTTTACTTGCTACCCAGTAAACACAGGTTTAGATAATATAAGTTTATTACACGTATATATGGTGTAAAAAGCGTATATGGTATATGTGTATTTGTATAATATACATTTCTTGTACACGTAAGATATGTATATTTGTATATTATACGTTATTTTTTTCTTTTATTTCCACTGTTGATTAATATACGTATAATAACCATTAGAATACTCGTATAAATAACCTGCATAATATATCTACGTATATTTAACGTTTATTATTTTTGAGTTTAGTTTGCCGATCAATTTTGTCTTCAATGTTTGTACGTCCGAGGCTACCCGAACTCGTGAATATAGTTTGCAAAGTGTATGTTGAGATGCATGATTCATCATTTTATTTATTTTTATCAACCATAATGTTAATAGTTGTAATATCCGATACAGTTTTAAGTTGTTTGTTGTTACACAACAGTGTTGAAGTGTTGTTTAATTGAACTGGAAGCGTAAGTTTAGGAGTACTAAGATCAAATACCTAATTTGTGGTAAGTCTAAAAATAAGCAATGACATTTTTGTTTCAAATAACTTGTCAGGAGCATCATTTTTTCTTGTACAATGCAATTATAACCATTACAGTAACATTAATATCAATTTATTGATTTATATTTTAATATTTAAATTTAATATTATTGATTGCTGTTGTTATATATAATATTATAAATACAAATAGCAAACTATTCAAGTTATTTGAAATAAAAATTACCATATGTGTCTCATATCAGGCTGTGGAAATATACACAGTATATTTTTCAGATGTCACCAAAAAACCAATTTAATTGTTATTTTCTTAAATACTTATGTTAAATAATATAATGTTTTATTTATTTATATGTAATACTTTGTAATTTATGTTAGAATGATATACATATTTTACATTATTATATATACAAGAGAGTAGGCAGTTCGGCATAGTGGGCATGTACGATTACCAGCGTTAACAAATGTTAAGCAACGTCCGCTCCGGTCACGACTTGGATGGGTGACCCAATTCTTCCCAATGTCCGTTACCTCGTATAGGCATCCAAACATACACATGTCTTCTCGCTGGATAAAGTTTAACCTATAATACACGTGTACTATAATAAAAGAATATACAAATATTTTTATTATATATTAACGCATATTTTACGTTGATAATACGTGTAAATTACACGTTTAAAATACATATAACCGGTACGTATATTACACACTAAAAATACGAGATATATCCGTTTAGTCGCCGGACATTTTTCCGTATAATATACTTAACAAATAAACAAATATTTCACTTAGGTGTAATACCAAAAATAAACGTATCTTAAACGTAACTGTGTTTACTGGGTAGCATTGCCGCTTTTACGTGTTTTAAGAGTTTTTTATCATTCCTAGTAGACGTATAAGTCTGTACTTTGCCTCTGTTTTCAATCAGCACTAGTTTTGCCGTTTTTTTTTTTTTAATGTTTCTATCTTTAGGTAATAGTTTATTTTTAAGAATATTTTAGGAAGCCTTTTTACAATTGCTTTGACTATCTTGGGGATAGCTTGTCTGGTCCCAATTTTTTTTAAATCTTCTATTAATTAAGCTGCGCGTACAATCTTTACATCTTATTTGCTAAAATCTAACTGTTTTTGGGTCGGTTTTTGGTGTTCTGGAAACAGTGTCTTTACAATTTTAAATTGTTTGTCGTTGTAGATTTGATCATTTTGCCTTAACCAATTTTTACATGCTATTTTGTAAAAAAGCCTAGGACACGAAGGGCCTATTTTATTGCACGCTATTAAACAGCATTTTTGTTTTGCCGATAGGATGTTTCTCATCGGGTGCTGTTTAGTTTTTTATATTCTTTCTATTTTTTGTTTGGTTGCTACATTTGTTGTTTTTAGTAATTTTTATTTTTGCTATAAGACACTGCGTTTTTAGGTCGGCTATGGTTTGGTTTTACTGGTTAATTTATTGTCGGACATTCTCTAATTCGTGTTTTGGTGGGCTATTTTGCTGGAGCTTAGTAGAATGGATTCAG
The DNA here is from genome assembly GCA_963932245.1 of Tachinus rufipes. NCBI lineage: Eukaryota > Metazoa > Arthropoda > Insecta > Coleoptera > Staphylinidae > Tachinus > Tachinus rufipes. The sequence goes on along the minus strand of OZ010748.1, from coordinate 16,230,054 downwards.
TTCCTCTTCTTATAAATGTAATGCTGGTGCCTATGCACTACTAAGAAGTAGCTTTTGTAGTTCTTGCTGGGTCAATTCTATATCTACGCTTTGCAACTTAAGTCATAGTAGTCGACATACTATGATACTCTTGTTTTGATGTTTTTGGATGTTGCTTTTTTTTGCTAGAGTTTTGTGACAAGTATACTGTCACGTTCGTCAATTCTACCTAAGTAAAACTTGCTTTTTTTAAATCCGTAGTATATTACCTTGAATCTCTTGTTGTATATTTGTATAGCTGTGTTTTTATTTTTAAGCTATTATCTTTTTATTTGGCTTTGCTACTATTACTACGTCTACTTTTTTGGTAATGACAGTCTTATATAGAAGATCTTGCGCTGCCTAGCTGCGATCTATGATAATTTGAAGGCATAATGGTTTATTTTGCTTTTAATAAAGTTTTTTTTAGTTTTCTCATTAATTTAGTGTATTTGCTTGTACTTGTGCTACCCTTTCTACAATGCGGCATCTCACCCATTCTATTTTAATTCATTCTCAGCTATGGATTAAGTTATATTTGCATATTTGAGCTTTCAAGCGTTTCCTTGGGTGGTGTCGTCGTTAATAGAATAGAATAGAATAGAATTGAATAATTGATTGGTCAAAATAGTCTCTTTCGAGTGACAAGTCAGAGTACGCTAAATATAAGTATAGCTAAAAACACTTTAAAATACATAAATATATACAAACACTTTAAAAAGACTGGTATAGCTAATAACAGAAACATTTTAAAGACATTTAAAAACATACTAAAACATTTTAAAATACAAGTAAAATACAACTGATTACATACATACAAAAAAATAACTTAAATAAAAAATAAGTATGACTCACAAAAATTAAAAAAAAATTAAAATTGCATATACTCCTCTACCGTATAGAAGCAGTTTTCAATTAAAAAGGTTTTTATTCGTTTTTTAAATATATGAACATTAGTAATTTCTTTTAATTTGTTTGGTAGCTTGTTGAATATATAACTATCTGCACAATTAGCGGATTTCTTATATTTAGTCAAGTTGAAATGGTTTATATAAATATCTAAACAAAAACAAGTATATTATAAATATAAATACAACAGACAGTAAGCAAGTTTTTAGATTCTTACAAGTTTCGCAATATGAAATATTAAAAATATATCTAATTCTTTTTTGCAAAACAAAATCTTGATGCAACTCTGTAGCCTGACCCCACACTATTATGTTATAACTTATTATACTGTATACTAAAGCATAATACACTGACACAATAAAACTTGTAGGTAGTTTTTTTTTCAAACACAAAACTGCAAATGTGGTCTTTGCTAATTCTTTACACAATTCATTAATATGTGTGTTCTAGTTGAGATATTCGTCAATGTATATTCCTAAAAACTTAGTGTTTGGACTAAGATTTATATCTATTTCATGATTAGGTACACTTTCTTTGTTTTTAAAATATATACATTTGGTCTTATCAACATATATTATAAGTGAATTTTTTGAACACCAATTTGTCAAAAAGTGTATTAGCATTTAACTCATCGCAATTTTGACCGGATATGACAACCGATGTGTCATCCGTATGCATAAATACAGTTCTCTTTGTGATCGACTCAGGAAGATCATTATGAAAAGTACTTGGCAGACTTAGAAAAGAACAATCACATTGACAAATACATTCATTTTGAGAAGTTTAAAGTTGGACAAATATTCATCCACCTAGATAACATCACAAATACAATTACAATTGGCCGGCATGCATTGCAACGCGCTGCCAACTACAAAGAACTTCGTCAACACCAACAATAAACAAGATAAAAAAAACAAATGTTTCTAGAGCAACTACTAAAAGTAAAGTGAACGAAATAACAACAATAAACTTTCTGTTTTGTTTCTCTACTCACAAACAAAGATTTTTTAACGTACGGTTGTAATTCGTAAGTTATGACAAAACTGTCAATTACAAAACTAAAAGACATTTATAGCGATGTGTTTATTTTAAAACATTTCAATTTGAAACAAAAATAAAATTGTTATTTCCGAAGTAACTGATTAGATTTTATACTTTTTTTGGTTAGTTTTAGGGTTACTGACAAAATATCAAAAACATTATAAAATGCACATGCCGTGACACAATATCAATTAAAGATTTTTTTTTTTTTTATTTGAAAAAAGTGGATTGAAGATAAATAAAACTTTTTGAAATCAGTTTCACTCATTTAAGCCAAGCTGAGAAGAAACTGGATCTTGATTGAAGTTGGTGCGTTTTGAGCCAAGTTTTCCGTTGCATAATTTTTTTCTTGCTGGTGAAGAGAGTGCTTTAGAGAAGAGCAAGAGTGTTTTTGAGAAACAGGTGCCTTGGGTTAAGCTTTTGAAAACGATTAACTTGCTTGAAATAAGCTGGGTAGTTTTTGTAACTTGCAATTTATGGCGCGATTGATGGCTATATTCATGTCCTTGAATGTAGCCGACAATCCTTGAAATACGGATTTGTCTCGTGTTACAATAGGTAGAGGGCGGCGTGATTAAACATTTTTTGTGGATGATGACAAGATGGGCAAGTTTGTTGGAGGGCTTACGAACCTATTTTTAGTGCCATAAGTAGTCTCTTTGGCTTTGGTGGCGCTGAATGCTTCTTTTTTGATGCCCTGATCGTGACTTTATGGTTTGAGGCAACATTGATAACCTTTATATCTTTTTCTTCAAAGGAGGCAGGGCTTTCTGTCTGACTTTCTGTTGGCGGCGTTGACTTGCAGTTCCTTTTAAACATCATGTAAAACTTTAAAGCGTTGATTTTTTTGTCTTGCTTTTCAGTCAGTTTTTCGTTCTTTCTCAGCTGAGCGTTCATCATTATTAGGATTTCGCGGTTTGACGTGTTTTTTGGTCCATACTAGTAGAAATGCTTTAATAATTAATTAATTGGGTTTATGATTTTGATTGGTAAATCCCAATAAAATCATCTGCACTTGTTTTTTTGTTGCAATTAAAACTGCATTTAACCGGGCTGCGGTTTTGCTTCAGCCAGGTGGATTAAAGTGGTTGCTTTTGCTGTAGTCGCTTTGGCTACTGAAAGTCAAGTTGTTATCAATGTTAATCAAGGTTATAGCAACATATAAAATTGAAAGAAAAAAATTTATGCATATTATAATTAATAATATTTTTAGGTTAGGTTTATGATATAATTGCCGACGGAAAAACATCAAAATAGAAAATGCATATTGTAACACAATTATTTATTGCGGAGTGACATATGTCAGAATTAACTATGCACAAGCAGCTATTTTAAATCAATATACAGTACCTGCTAAGAGTAAATATATATCAAGAAATTTCAAAATTTAAAATAATATGTAAGTTTTGTCATAATAAAAACTTCAGTAAAAAATTATGATTATTATTATTATGAAGTTTTTGTTCAATTTGTTTTGGAGTATAATAATATTACAATTTTATTGTACAAATCATTTAATTAGTTCCATATTTAAATCAAAACATGCTCAGAGTTGTCCAACGATTAAGCAATTTTGAACGCGGTAAAGTAATCGAGCTCAAAGGAGGTTTGTCAGTCAATTTGTAATAATTTTCAACAAGTTGACAGAAGTGTAAAGACAATAACTTGATGATGGCGATAAATCGATGGACAAGAACAACGGCGGAGATTACGACCTAAACGCGCTAGATACACTAAAAAATGTGAAGATTGGGCTCCTAGCTTGTTGATCTTCCGGACCAATTTTTAACAACAAGATAAATTGAAGATCTCTGGAAAAGTTTAACTAACCAAAAAATTTTTGGTTGATTAGTTTACCGTTAACTTAAATAGTGTAATAAGACTGCAAATTATCTTTAGCAAAGAAAACAACAAAATTAACAAACTGCTGTGAAACGACATAAGCACTTACAAGCGTGGTAATGGTATGGCAATTTGTTACACTAACACGGTTCTAGAACTAACATTAATGCCTTATTTGAGAAGATTGAAATTTTTTATTTTCCAATAGGATAATGCTAAGCCGCAAAAGCTAAGGTTACTATAGAATTTCTGAAACTAGCTATAAATGTTGATTTACTTTTATGGTCTTCTTGTTTTTCAACCTATTACCTATAAAACACAAGTGGGTATTGGTAGAAAACTGGGCTATTTTTAGCCACCCCTCACTTATTGTGTATTCAAGAAACTTGGTATTTAATCCCACTAGCAGAGTTTATCTAAAATTGGTTTATTTAGTTTCCCACATTGAGCGCCATTTGTTACCAGCACGGGGATCGAAAAATGTTAGTGCAAAAAGTTTTTTGTTGTGAAATTTATTAAAATATTTTCTTAGATGCTATAGGTCACTTTGGTGGAGTGCAATAGGTTATCAATAAACCCTAGACTGTGGCGCAAGTTTTGAGGCAGTGCGTCGCGGACTTAGTGTGTTGTTTGTTGAGGTTTGCTGGACCGACAAAACATATGTAACTCTGTCAAATGTTCAAATGTTGATACTGTTGTTGTTTTTATGCGTTTTTTATGGAAAACTATAATACTTCCTAATATTGCTACGGTACTTTATGTATTTTTACGCCACACAGTTAATGCCCCTGTTGTCCCCCCAACCAAGTAATATTATCAGCAGTCTACTAATTTTGCTGACTTTATTTAGCGCGGATGTTTTTTTTTTTGTTACATTTAGCATTCGACTGACTTATCCAAGAAAATGTGCCTTTTTGTGCAAAACTGTGGTTGCAGTTGAACCACATTTCAACTTGTTTATTTTTATTGAGTGTGGCAATGTTTATTGACTACGTTTATAAATCTGCATCAACGGTTACCGGCGCGCTTTACGGAGGTAGTACGGAGACGATCGTCTAGGCTTAGGGTTTATTAGTGTATCATATTTGGTGTTATTTGTATTTTGTTTTTCATACTCATAGTAATGTCTTTAATAAAGAATTATAATTTAGTATAGTACGTGATGCGTTGTCAACAGTGGCTTTTAATAAACACAAACAAGTAGTTTTTTATTAAAGACAACTCTCTGTCTGAGTGTTTATGAAGAATTATAACAATACGATGAACGAATCATAAGAAAGTACAAAGTTGCAAGCATCACAATGCACAGAAGGACTCATTGCAATTTTTGTATAATACTTGAGATGGCAGCTAAGGAAATAAACAATCCAACGTCAAAACCTTTCACCCTCCATGCTGCTTAACTGCCCTTTGAGTTTTACAACAGCCGCCCCTTCTCCATCTTCAAAAGGTGCGCCGGTAACATGTCGTTTACCTGCAAATGATAGTGTCAAAGCACGTCGGTAGTGTTGATGGGTTAGTGGTTCTTTTAGTTGCAACCAGGTTCAATAATCTATTTTTTGGTAGTATAAGTCAAATTTACCTCTTTCCCGATCAATCTGATAGTTAAGTAACGATCTGAACTCACAAGATCCTAACTTTTGTCAACCTTTTTATTGGTAATTAAAGATTAAGTTTTTCTGCTAAGTAGGGTTATCTTCAATCAATTCATTTCCTTCTGAAAATGCTTTATATTACCAAAAAACCCTTGATAAAACACTGTTTTCGTAGGCCTGCTAAAGATTTTTAAAAGTTTTTGTTGCAATATGCTCAAACAAATTTCACTCATTTTAAAAACAACAAAAAAATTGTTTTACAAAAAAATTGGGCACAGGCAACTAAGTAATGCAAACTTCAAACTTGTACTGAAAATCTATCACATGCTAATCTGCCACTTCTCCCGCATCCAATATCATTCAGTAACAATATCCATACACTTTCTAATAACAAATTGTTATTACTATACTAAAGCAGATAAGAAAAACTTTGAGTTGCCGAATCAACGTATCAAATATTGTATGTCTAATTAGGACGTAAGTGCAAAACTACTAAAAGCCATTAAATAAGTCGTTTTGCGGTTTTGTTATTTTGTTGCAATTAATTATTAATTAAGAGCAAAATGACTAAAAAATCTGCATTGTCTTAAAACTGATTCTGATTCAAAAAGACTGAAAAACATTTTGTTGTTAATTTATTATGACGTAGATAAAAAATATATAAGAAAAATTAATAATAAGAATAGAAGTCTATTAATTGTAACTACTTGCAGAAATCCTTTGCAATTAATTATTACTAAGTGTAAAAAAACTAATATTTGGTAGATATATTATAAATCTTATGTCTGAAAAGCTGGAAGAATTTAATTTAAAAAATAATAAATCATCTTTATCTAAACCCTGTACAATAAGCACAAACCGCAAGAAGTCAATTTATGAATTAAAAAGAAACAACAAACAACAATACAAAGCTCTTCGATAATCACAAACTCGTTCTTCCCCTTCATCTACTTTACTCAGACGTATCGTTTCGCGTTTTCAGATATCTAGAAGGTAAGATGAAACATAAAAAGGTAAATAATTGCCGGACGAAATGTCCTCACGTACCAGTTAAACATAGCCTGTGCTGGAATCCTTTTTTATTTTCAAAAATTGAATTTCCAAATTATACACTATGCGTAAAGAAAAATTGATATCGAATATACCCTTTACAACCCGGTGATATACAATAATAAAACTGGTTGGGGTCATTCATTAAATTGGATTTGTATCATTACATTCAGCACAATAATTTTCTAAAATTATAGAAAGCAATTTACTTTTCTTGTAAAAAATATTATTATTTATAATTTTAGTGAAAGTACAAATTCAGCATTGTTCTTGAATATTAAGTATGATAAATTACACCTAGCGGAGTAATAATGATATATTTTTTTACTTCGATGGAATTCCAAATAAATAAAAAATTGTATATAATTAAAATAGTTTGGAATAAATTAGTATGAGGATTGTATAATTGCTTTGCAAGCGGCTTTGACGATTAGCCCAGGGCTTTGTGTTGATTTGAATTATTTTGTGTTAATTAATTGGTTTCAGGTGGAATTACATCCAATCAAAGTTAATTAAGAAGACATTATGTTGGTTTTTTTATGGTATACAAAGTAGATTATCCATTTGGATTAAATATTTTAGATTTTTGGAATTTTATTATTGTAATTATTGAATTTATGGGAATTATGTAATAATCATTCAATCTTTCCATGGAATATGCTGTAGTTATGTAATATACTGCGAACAAATGTATTGAAATTTGTTTTTAAATATTTTTTTAATATAAATTTTGTTGATCCCCTATTTCAAGTTGCCCTAGTTGATTATGGTCTTTGCCTTATGGGTAATTTCACTATAGTTCGGACAAACGTTCTCATATTGACATCTCCGATTTTGTTCAAATTTTTTAAAAATTCTTTTAAAAAAAAATAAAATTACAGAAAATTTGAGAAAAAGTAACCCATTTTTAACAATTATGTGTTACATTTTACCCTAAGGCAAGCGAATCCAGCCTTTTAATTTTTGCGATTATAAGTACTGTTTCAGGAGTATCTGTTCAAATTTTAAGTCTCTAGATGTAGCGGAATCAAAGGTATTAAATTTTCAATAAAGTGATATTTTTTCCATTTTCCGCGGTAAATTTTGAAAAGCAAAGGCGGGATCGTGTATTACGGAAAATTTCCTATAAGATACACTTTTTTGAATATGGTTTTTGACTACTTTTTGCATATTTATAGCACATACACTAGGAGACAAAATATTTCTAAAAAAATTAAAATAACCGCCATTTACACTGTATTGCACTTAGAGATCTAAAAGTTTAAGAATCGTCATGTTTTGGTATCCCAAACATGTGTACAAAGTTTAAGCAAAGTCGGAAATGTCGATGTAGGAATGTTTGTCCAAACTATCGTGAAATTGCCTTTATCCTACTCCCTTTTGTGAGCGTTTTGTTTGGCAATTTCAAGTCTTCTGGATTAGGAGCTTCCATCAACGTAATGTTTGAGAAGTGTATTTGCAGCAGCTCTTACAGAATGTACTCTCGTTTGTGGCCTGCAAAGATGCAATTTTTACAAAGCGGTCTTTGTTTAAAGTTTTTAGAAGGCAAGGGCATGAGGACCGTTTTGAACGTTCTTACAGTATTTTTTTACGATTCTTTTTTGGTTTTCTTTATGGCATTATTATGTTTTGTGAGATTGGTTCTATAAGTGGCTCAGTCATAATTTATTTTTGGTTTTTTATCCTTCTCTAGCTTCCTGTTTCACGGAGTAATCTTGTTTGAGGTTTGTTTTCCTATACATGATCAGACAGTGAGGGTTTGTTTGACGTGTACCATTTTTTATAATGTATGGTCAATAACCTCTCTACAAGACGCATTGCAAAGCGTTTGGCAAATTACATTTGTTTATAATTTTAAGATTATATTCTACTATAAATTTTAGAAGTTTCTTATCTCTTAGGTTTATGTATTTGCTCATTTAAGCTACGTGGTGGGCATTGGCATTGCAACCAACTTGGGTGGGTGGGCGGGAACACATTTTCAAACTACAGGCCCAATAGTCATAAACTGTGTTCCCGCCCACCCGCCCAAGTGATTGTTATTAAGAAATTAATTACGTCAACTCTATCTTCTAACTTGATGACATCTGTCAGTCATTCTGTCATGTTTTATAGTAGCAAAAGCACCGCATGTAGTTGCAACTTTTAGTTATGTCAACTCTATCTTCTAATTTAATGACATCTGTCAGTCAATCTGTTATGTTTCATAGTTGCTGGAACACGACAGGTGATTGTAACTTCTAATTTCCTTATAACAAACACCTTGGGTGGGTGGGCAGGAACACATTTTTAAACCACCGGCTCAATATTTATAAATTGTGTTCCCGCCCACCCGCCCAAGTGTTTGTTACCAAAAAATTGGCTACGTCAACTCTATCTTCTAACTGAATGACATCTGTTAGTCAATCTGTCATGTTTTATAGCAGCAGAAGCACGGCAGGTGGTTGCAACTTCTAATTTATTTATAACAAACACTTGGGTGGGTGGGCAGAAACACATTTTCAAACCACCGACCCAATATTCATGAACTGTGTTCCCGCCCACCCGCCCAAGTGTTTGTTATCAAGAAATTGGTTACGTCAACTCTGTCTTCTAGTTTACTGACATCTGTCAGTCAGTGGTTGCAACTTCTAGTTTTTCTATGACAAACATTTGGGTGGGTAGGCGGGAACACATTTTCAAACCTTCGGCTCAATATTTAAAAACTGTGTTCCCGCCCACCCGCCCAAGTGTTTGTTATCAAGAAATTAGTTACGTCAACTCTGTCTTCTAATTTAATGACATCTTTCAGTCAATTTGTCATGTTTTATAGCCGCAGGAACACGCCAGATGGTTAAAACTTCTAATTTTTATGTCAAACACTTGCGTGGGTGGGCGGAAACTCATTTTCAAACCACCGGCATAATATTCATTCAATTTGTTCCCGCCCACCTGCCCAAGTTTTATATATCAAGAAATTTGTTATTGTAAGCACCTCTGACGTATAAATGACTACTGTCATTCAATCTGTCATATTAAAAACAGCAGAACCGCAACAAGTGTACAATTAAGCAAATTTCTTGATAACAAACACTTGAGCGGATAGGCGAAAATACTGTTTTAAACCACCGACCTAATATTCATAAACTGTGTTCCCGCCCACCCGCCTTAGTGTTTGTTATCAAGAAATTAGTTACGTAAACTCTGTCTTCTAACTTAATCACATCTGTCAATCAATCTGTCATGTTTCTTAACTGCTGGAACACGCCAGGTGGTTGCAACTTCTAATATCTTTATGACAAACACTTGGGTGGGTGGGCGGGAACACATTTTCAAACCACCGGCCCAATATTCATGAACTGTGTTCCCGCCCAACCGCCCAAGTGTTTGTTATCAAGAAATTGGTTACGTCAACTCTGTCTTCAAACTCGATGACATCTGTCAGTCATTCTGTGATGTTTTATAGCAGCAGGAGCACGGCAGGTGGTTGCAACTTCTAATATCTTTATGACAAACACTTGGGTGGGTGGACAGGAACACATTTTCAAACCACCGGCCCAATATTCATAAACTGTGTTTCCGCCCACCCGCCCAAGTGTTTGTTATCAAAAAATTGGTTACGTCAACTCTGTCTTTTAACTTAATGACATCTGTCAGTCAATATGTCATGTTTCATAGCTGCTAAAACACGCCAGGTGGTTGCATCTTCTAATATCTTTATAACAAACACTTGGGTGGGTGGGCGGGAACACATTTTCAAACCACCAGCCTAATATTCATAAACTGTGTTCCCGCCCACCCCCCCCAAGCGTTTGTTATCAAGAGATTAGTTATGACAATTCTATCTTCTAACTAAATGACATCTGTCAGTCAATCTGTTATGTTTCATAGTTGCTGGAACACGACAGGTGGTTGCAATTCTAATTTTCTTATAACAAACACTTGGGTGGGCGGACGGAAATACATTTTTAAACCACCGGCCTAATATTTATAAACTGTGTTCCCGCCCACCCGCCCAAACGTTTGTTATAAAGAAATTAGTAATGTCAACTCTATCTTTTAACTAAATGACATCTGTCAGTCAATTTGTTATGTTTCATAGTTGCTGGAACACGACAGGTGGTTGCATCTTCTAATTTCCTTATAACAAACACTTCGGTAGATGAGCGGAAACACATTTTCAAACTACCGGCCCAATATTCATAAACAGTGTTCCCGCCCACCCGCCCAAGTGTTTGTTATCAAGAAATTGGTTACGTCAACTCTGTCTTCTAATTTAATGATATCTGCCAGTCAATCTGTCATGTTTCATAGCAGCAGGAACACGTCAGGTGGTTGGAACTTCCATTTTTTTATGACAAACACTTGGGTGGGTGGCCAAAACACTTTCTTAAACCACCGGCACAATAGTCATAAACTGTGTTCCCGCCCACCCGCCCAAGTGTTTGTTATCAAGAAATTGGTTACGTCAACTCTGTCTTCTAACTTAATGACATCTGTCAATCAATCTGTCATGTTTCATAACTGCTGGAACACGCCAGGTGGTTGCAACTTCTAATATCTTTATGACAAACACTTGGGTGGGTGGGCGGAAACACATTTTCAAACCACCGGCCCAATATTCATGAACTGTGTTCCCGCCCACTCGCCCAAGTGTTTGTTATCAAGAAATTGGTTACGTCAACTCTGTCTTTAAACTTGATGACATCTGTCAGTCATTCTGTCATGTTTTATAGCAGCAGGAGCACGGCAGGTGGTTGCAACTTCTAATATCTTCATGACAAACACTTGTGTGGGTGGACAGGAACACATTTTCAAACCACCGGCCTAATATTCATAAACTGTGTTCCCGCCCACCCGCTTAAGTGTATGTTATCAAGAAATTATTTATGTCAACTCTATCATCTAACTTAATAACAGTCAGTCTATCTGTCATGTTTCATAGCTGCTGGAACACTCCAGGTGGTGGCAACTTTTAATATCTTTATGACAAACACATGGGTGGGTAGGCGGGAACACATTTTCAAACCACTGGCCCAATACTAATAAACTGAGTTCCTGCCCACCCGTTCAAGTGTTTGTTATCAAAAAATTAGTTACGTCAACTCTGTCTTCTAACTTAATGACATCTGTCAGTCAATCTGTCATGTTTCATAGCTGCTGGAACACGCCAGGTGGTTGCAACTTCTAATATTTTTATGACAAACACTTGGGTAGGTGGGCGGGAACACATTTTCAAACCACCGGCCCAATATTCATAAACTGTGTTCCCGCCTACCGCCCAAATGTTTGTTATCAAGAAATTAGTAACGGCAACTCTATCTTCTGTTTTATAGCACCAGAAACACTTCAGGTGGTTAGAACTTCTATTTTTTTATGACAACCACTTGGGTGGGTGGGCCGGAACTAAGTTTAGATGTTGTGGGCGTGTCGTTTGGATTAGTGTAGCCCGCCCGCCCACCCAAGTGTTTGTGAAAAAAAAAATAGATCACAAACACTAGAGTGGGTGGGCGGGAACTAAATTTAAATGTTGTGGGCGTGTGGTTTTTAGACTTTTAATCACAAAAATTGTTATAAAACAAAAATTAAACGATTAAATTTGCAGCAAGTAAGCATCAATTGATGCTTTAATAATAAAATTAACAAAAAAAATAAATTTCCTTTTTTCAATACATTTTCAAAATTGTTAAATTGCAAATCTTAGACTTTTAATCACTAAAAATAGTATAAAATAAAAACGAATCTATCAATTTTGTAGTAATTTTTTGTAAGTGAGCATCAATTAATGCTTTAATAGAAATTAAGTTGGTTGCAATGCCAAACTACCCAAATCTGAAATTTATTATCTCTTTCTTAGTTTCTTTCCTTACAATTATCACTAGGTCTCTAAAATATAGTTTTATAACGGCATTAGATTATAATTATGTACATGTTTTGCTGTAATGTATGTATGGTTGGGCTACTAGCAGTTATTGGCCCGGTATGTTTAACGCCTTTATCTCTTTCTTGTAAATCCAAGGTTTTAGGATTAGAACAATATTAATGTCACAATATACGCACTGAGAGCTGCAGAAACAGTCTTTCAGTGATGCACATCAATTTGCTATTACCGTTATTATTCCTTGGCGGTTGGCGATGGATTCTGATCTATAACTTTTTTGACAGCCCTTGTTGTTTTTTGGTTTGTTTTATTTGTCTCCAATTTTTTTAGAAAGAGACAGAGCCCCGAAGGCTATTATGAAAAAATCTAAGTACATTTTTCCCCTTGATTTTACCACTTTCTTAAGCGCTTTTGTGCAGAAGCAGGATTAATAATCTAAAGTTTTTTACTATTCAACAGATTGTTTTTGGCCACTGTACTAAAGAGACACTTTTTGGTTTGTCTGTACATGTGAAAACAGGGTAATGCACACTTTTTTTCAGTTTATCAATTTTGCTGAAAATGGTAGTTTTGATAGTTTCCGTGAAAATATCTCTAAAGGTTCTTTTTGAAGTCCTTTTATTGTCTTAGTTAGCTTAGTTGCTTGAGCTCTCTGAGTATCTTTTAATCTTTGGAGCTCACACCTGGCTGCCTCAAAAGCCTTGGTTTTGCGGTTACATTTTTGACTTTGCTTGCTAAGTTAAGTAGTAAAGTATTGCCCGTTACCGGAATTGTTCTGAAGTATTTCGTATATATCCTTTAACTTTCTTCTCATTTTTAGCATGGCTTATGTCATCCATGCAGTTCCAGTCTGGTGTCAGTGGTGTATTTTGCGCCCATTTTCACGGAATGCATCCATAAAGAAACTTACGAGCCTTAAAGAACCTTAAGTTATTAGTTTAAAGATGTTATAGTTACAGTTATTGCAGTACAGCTTGGCTCATGAAATGCAAGTGCAAGAGAAGGATGTTAAAATAGACAAAAGCATAATTGCAACAGAGCAAACAATGTTTTTTTGTATATTAAGTTGGCTACTATAGCGGCCAATTTGTACTGGAATAATTTTCTCTCAGAACATGTTCTAAATACTTTAATTTTTGTATTAGTAATTTGTCTAACTTTAACATTTGGCAATGCAATTTCTCATAAGAAACCTTATCAAATCATGGTATTTTTAGAATACTCCTATAACCTCATTTTAAATGTTTTATGTTTTGATGGTTTTTGCTTTTAATTTTTTTTCTAGTCTATACAATAAAATGAAAAACGATTATTTACACCAGAAGACAAAAATGAATACTTGTATTTGAGATTCTAAGCAAAAATACAAATCAACTTGAAGATATTGAGACATGCAGTTATCTGTACTTATTTTTGTCCATTAAATTTTGCTTTAAAACAAAAGACTTAGTTACTAATTGTTGACAATTGTTACATACTTTGCGTATTTTGTCAAGGATGCAGTTCGGCAATGAAAAATATGCTACATTATTTTTATTTACGGTTTTTAAAACAGCAACGCTTTAGAAAGTTGTTAGAAATATTAAAGAACATTTCCAAATAGATGTCAGCTATGCGCATTGTATTTTTTATGCATTTTAAAAATATTGACTTAGTAATTGTTATAATAATGGGTTAAATCTACAAGACAACGCTGCAAAAAAACATAAGGAATTGATGCAGTGCTTTACAAACCAAATACTAGTAGCAAAAGAGTTGCAATCCATGTGCAAGTTTTGTAATCCTTTGATTGTAGGACTTTAAACATACAAATTATGCACCCTTACAACTATTAATCTGTCTATCACTTACAAATAGGAAATGAAGTACAAAAATTAGCATTTTTGCAATGGTTTTTCAAATAGCACGGACAAGATTCTAAAACTTTATTTCCATTTGGAAAAATAAATTTGTGACAGAATTAGTGTATATTAATGGTTTTACCCGCACGTTGCTAAAAAAGTTTTATTTCAAAATAAGTACCAGGATTGGAGCAATGAGAGAAGGTCCGAGCTTAGAACAAATTTTAGTGTTCTAGGGCCGGAGCGCTGTTTGATGTGCGAGAGTACGATGCTTTCCTTTTGGATACATATTGATAAATAGTCAAAAAGTTGAAAAAAAACTTTAAACGTAATCAAGTGTTTGGCCAACATCAATTGGGGTGCTCGGCTTCACAAGATTTTGGTTTTGTCTAGAGTATATTCATCCGCCAAAAAATCTTGGTTGAAAGCAATTATATTATATTATAATTAATTAATTCAGAATCTTTTCTAGCATACATCTTAAATTATCCGATGGCCATATTATGGAACTGATGTATGTATAGCTTCAAAAGCTCAAAGAAACAAGGCAAGAAAATTAATAGGTTTGAAAATTGTATTGTTGGCCAGATCAACAAGAAGTCTAAAGAGATGGACATGGATCCTTGATAACAAACTCAAATTAAAAACTAGGCTGGATTGTAAGGAGTTTTTTTTTAATTGCAAAATCTTGCAGGGTATAAATAAGAGTGAAACCTTTTCTACACTAATTATGATGTTATTCATAGGCATGCAGACCACACATCCACCTAAGTTTTAGCCGTGCCAAAAGTCCAAAAAACCCTTACGTCTTTTCCAGCAACTTTAGCTAAGCCCCAGTTCACCAAGACTAAGGTGCCAGCCCCATCTCCCTTAAAAAGCCTGCCAAAAGTTTGGTCGATTTTGTCATTGGCTTCAAAATTGAAGAGGTGATGGATATCTGGACAACCACGTCACGCCTTACTACAAAGTTCCGCTTCTAGAGGAGGGATTTACCCTGTTGAGAAGGAAGAAAAAATCAAAGAAACAGAAGAATGACAAGGGTGAGTCTAAATCTACTCTTCCAATAAGCTATCAGCCGCCCAATAACGTCAGGTGCTTTCAGTGCCACTAATACCATCAGCTACTACGGCCAAACGGGAACTCACAGTTAACGTTGAGTACAAACGCAAATCCGGGGATATTGTCCAATGCCACCGTTGCCAGTTGTATGGCCACACGGCATCCAAATGCAATTCTCCCTACCTTTGCATCAATTGAGCCAGACCACATCTCAGCTTTACATACAAATTAACAAAGGAAATAAGGCATGTAGCTACATGTGTCGCCTGCAAAAGGCCGCACACCGCTAATTATAAAAACTGCTTACCTTAGCTCAAGCTAAAAGCAAGCCAAACTTTTTTAAAAGCTTAATCCAAAGCACCTATTTTTAAAAATTCCTGTTTTTTTTAAACGCTCTCAACACCTGTAAAGAGAAACCCTATGCAATGGCAATGAAAAATTAAGAGCAAAACGCAACATTAGTTAAAAATTAACGTTTCCTCCGCTTGGCTCAAGCAAGCAAAGCTAATTTCAAAGAGAAGTATTTATATTCTACGTATCTACTAGCCTATAAACAGACTATTTATCCGTTAATCTGTATCCAGACATAAACAAGGTTCAAATTTATGCGACTCAGTCCTGGAACATTGACTCGCCATAAATCTCAATAATTCAACATTTCACGTACCAGCCTGATGCGAATTTTGCACAAAGATCTTGCATTATTTGCTTATAAGGTCCAATTGACTTAGCAATTTAAGGCACACAATCATCCGGTTTGTTATTGCTTTTCAGTTTAGGCCTTAGCGCAGCTCGAAATGGACAACGATCTTGTTCGAAAAAGCCAATGTATTCTCAGAGAGTGACATCATTGGAACATTTTTCTTTGAAAATGCTGCTGGAAACGTCATTTTGGTCAACGGTGAGCGCTACAGAGGCAAGATAAACAATTTTTTGTGGCCATAAATTGAAGACATGGACTTGGACGATCTTTGGTTTTAGCAGGATGGCGCGCCATGCCACAATTGATCTTTTGCGCGCCAAGTTTGGAAATTATGTTATCAGTCGTCTCGGCGATGTCAATTGGTCACCTCGGAGTTGCGGTTTGACGCCGTTTGGCTTTTTTGTGGCTTGCCGTGAAAGACCGATGTTATGCAAACAATTCAAGTCTTTAAGGCAAATATTGAGCTAGCCATTTGTGAGATAGAACCAGAAACCGTCACCAAGGTTTTGGAAAACTGGGTTAACATAATGCGCTAGCCGAGGTAGTCACATGAATGAAATCGTGTTCTATGAATAATGGAAATGTTTGCTCATTTGAATAAACCAATGATATACCAAAAAAAAAATGATTTTTGTTCATTGTTTTGAATTTTTAAGGACCACTAAATGGACTATCCTTTATATTGTGCTTTTTTTACGTTGTGCGTCTGTCTTAAAAAAATGTCCACAACAAACAGGTTAAAAAACATGAAAAGAAAACGGAGTCTTAAGTAACTTCTGCCGTGATCTGCTGTGAGGTAGAAATATGCTTTTGAATTGTGATAGCCAGAGTTTTACGGTTTAAATATGAGGCTATTAGCCTTATAAAACACAAAGAGTTCGATCTGTGCAGTTTATAAAAAAGACCTTTATGTCAGACCTTGTCGAAGGCTTTTTTGACGTTAGTGGACAGCCGAGTTTTGGATTATATTCAAAATCTTCTCTATAACCTTACTTAGGGTGCATGGCAAACTAATAGGCCTGTAATTTTGTAGAAATCTTTAGTTTTTCCCAGATTTTGGGATGTTATTTACAAGAAACCTTTTTCATTCTGTATTCTGTAAAAGTGCTTGGTTTAAAGAATTGCATTAGCAATGTTGGTAAGTGCCTTTATTGTTTTATGCAAAAACCATTTAAGCGTTCAATTAAGAATTCTATCAGAGCCAAAAGCAGACCGAGTTTTGAGTATGTTGATAATTTCTCTGATTCAAGAAGGTTTAATGCTTTTCAGCGGCGAAGCAACCTCAGCGGCTTCCAGGAAGTTTTGACGTGCTCTGTATTTGTGTCCTCAGTGATCGAAAGCTATTTCCTTGATAGAATATTAGACCCCATGTTTGCAATAAATGGTTAGAATAGAAACTGGTTTGTTTATTAAGAATTTGGAGATTTTCTATATTGGATGGTGTGAAAGATTCTGAAGTATTTTTCCAGCACACATTTTTGCTCAAACTTGTGGCTGTTCTTACTTTTCTGTAAAGAAGTTTAATGTCGTACAACTTAAAGGGTTCCTGCCAAAAAATGCCTGGCGGCATTTTATCTACGAATTAACTTTTTAATTTTCCGGGATAATTCAAGAGAACTATCAGCGCAAATTTGATGAGTTTTAGATTTCTTTTTGAAGCCTGTTGTATTTGGCGCCTAAAAAGTTTGACGGCTCTGTCTATGTTCTCAATTATTTTTACTGGGGTTAAGCTGCCAATGCTTTTTTCTAGAGATTGTGAAAAGAGAAACTAATCCGTATGTGTCACAAATCTTCTTCTTTAGAAAATCCCTTTTCAAAGAGATCCAGTAAGGCCGGACTGTTGACCACAACAAGCTTAGTTCGTTGATAACCTGAATGGTGCATTGGAAGTTGACGTTTTTAAATAGAGCCACATTAAGAACGTTCCTTTGGTGTCTTGCAACATGGTAGTGGGTAGGTTTGTTTGAACTCACTACTTAAAATATTTTTAATTTTACAAAACTGAGCAACGCCCGACCTTTGGCGTTTAATTGTAAACTATTTCACGCCGGGTGCTTACAGTTAAAGTTCCCATCCAGGATTGTGGAGAAAAAATTTGCTAAAATTACATCTAAATCCGCCATTTTGATTTGGTTGCTTAAGCTGAAGTAGCCTGACGCTATCTTAAAGGAGTTTAATTCGGGCACATTTACAATAATTACATTTGATTCCAATAAGAATAAGTTGGGTGTATTTAAAACATTTTTGCAAATATCAGTATTCTACGCCTGAAAGAGTGGATTGACTTAGACACCAACATGACGTTGACAATCTGTTAGAAAAAAAACTTTTCTACTTTATCCATCTTAACCAAAACGTTGTTGGCTTTTCAAAAACAGATCCTAAGTAATTATTCTGATGAATTAGCCATGACATAATTTTTTGATAAAAACTATAAGAGACCTTTAAAAGAGTGACTATCCGCTTGTTGCCCAAAGCTGAAAAAGGGGCCGGTGAGTTAGGTTTGCAAACAAATTGTTTGCCGTAACCGTCGCAGGTTTGCAAGAACCTGCGGCTTGAGATGTAAACTGGGCTGAGGTTGGTTGCCGGTTTTGCTGCTTTGTTGGCTTTGCCATGAGAAACAACCTAACCTACACAAATTTTGCAACCTCTAAAGTTGGTGCGGTGCGGGCCAAAACAAAGTGCACGTTTGGACGGTATGTCTTTGGGGTAGGCTACCAATTTTTAAGGCTTATATCTAACAGACAAGAATTTAGTGAAGCAACGTTTGCCCGTGTACTCTAATTGCTGACTCTTGTAGCATTAAGGGATGCCGCCACTCAAGTCCTGGTTGAGAAACCAAGCGTTATATAGGTTATTAAGACCAACATAATATTGCTTGCAAGGTTTGCTAGCCCTGGATGATGGAAGGCCACGTCCAGTCATACAATATCAATATCTTGTTGTAAACATTAATACTTTGTGCCACAACTTGTTGCGGGCACAGAGGGGGCATCCAAAATGAAATGAAGTATATTCTAAAGCACGGTTCTTCCACCACAAAAGACACAGCGTTTTGTAAGCGGTTTAAATTTACAGAGTCAATACTTTTTCATATCAACATTAAAGCTGGATCTAGATCAAAAATCTTAGACCAACTACAGCCGCTAACCTTGTCGCACCGCTGCCACTCAATTGGTCAAATGAAATTGCAAAAACCACCAAACTCAAAATAAACAAAAATCTACTTGCAGAACATGCTGAAAACGACATCTAAGCAGGATTTGAAAAAATTACCATTTGCAAAAGCAACATAGTCTACGCCCACCGGAATTCAAAGTACAAAACAAAGAACCATCTTGACAATCAGCAAGAAATCCAATAGACAACTAAAGAGTTTTTGCTAAATCATGCAGCGTTAAGACTAATTCACCCCCGTGGCCTTTTTCCGCCTGAAACCCCCAACAATGTAATCGGTAACACAATTTAATTGATGGACCATTTGAACCCATGCTGGTAAGTGGAAGAAATTTGTTAACGTCCGCATGATATTGGATTATAACTAAAGTTACCCCTTCTATGGCTTTACTTAAGGTGAGGTGGATGGTAAACTAATAGGCCGGTGCTTCCCAAGTTTTGTTGATAACGAGAGCACTTCCATTCCGTAAGAAAACGCTTGGTTTTGAAAATTGCATTAGCAATGTTGTGAGCGCAATTATTGCTTTATGCAAGAATTACTCTAACGCCCTGTTTAAAATTTTATTGGGGCCGAGAGCAGAACAAGTTTTAAACCTATTAATAACTTCTTTGATGCGAGAAGGTCTAAAGCTTTTCAGCGTTGCGTCATTGTCAATGCTTTTTAGGAAGTTGTAGACAACCTGATGAACTCGTTGGGTGTGCTTTCGATCAGTGTTTTTGGTGATTGACAGAGAACATTAGAGTTTCAGATTATTTAGAAATGCTTTGGTCTTTCCTTCAGTTTTTAACATAAATAGCTGTCTGATGACTACGGACCAATGCCTTTCCCGATATAACCCAAAAGCATTATTGGAGCAAAACCTGATAGGATTTAAAATCTTTTCTTTAGACTTGGTGGATTTAGCACGGCTCTTTCTATGTCTTCAAACATTCTTACTGGGGTTAGGCTGCTAATGTTTTCATCCAATTTTTATATGAAAATAGGCCAATCTGTATGTGTTACCAACTTTCCTCCTTCCCCAGTTAAACCTCTTCCAAAAAACTTTAGTATTACTGGAATGTGGTCCAAGTTTAGGCCATTGATTACTTGGATGTTGTGTTGGAAGTTGATGTTTTTTAGTATTGCTACGTCAAGAACGTTCTTTCAGAAACCTGAGTTATGGTAGTGGATGGGTTCTACTAGCGCTACTACTTGAAATTCTTTTGGCTCAACATAGTTGTTTAGCACTTTATTCTTGGCGTTTAAAATAAAGCTATTTTATGCCAGGTGCTTTGCGTTGAAGTCTCCAGCAAAGATAGTAGAGAAAAGACTTGTTAAAATTTGCTGTTTCAATTTGGTTTGCTCGGACTGATGTAGCCTAATGCTACCTAACCCGGGCACTTTTGCAACCATTGCATTAGATTTCAACGACACTGTGTCTAGAGTATCAACCTCGGAATGGTCTAGAGATTGTTTTGCAAAAAAAAATGTCCCACGCCTCGGCCTCACTCCCTAGTTTCAACGCACGAGTGAGATTGTGGTTTGACTCAGACACCAACAAGACGTCATGTTCTGACGGATGAAAAATTTCTTTATTTTACCCATTTTTGCTAACATGCAATTGTCTATTACTGTGGAAGATGAGCGGACATAAATATTTTGATAAGAATGATTAAAGTTTTTGAAAAAAGCGATTATCTTATTATTACCCTGCGCTGGAGTAGGTGCTGTTGGCAAAACAACTTTTGCAAACTATTTGTTTGCAGCAGGAGTGTGTGTGGCCGGAGCAAACTTGTTTGCCGATTTTGCTACCTTGCTGCATTTTCCATAAAAGGACAACAATTTCTAGTAGGTTTTGCATCCTTTGAAGTTGGCGGGGTGCGGGCCAAAGCACAGTGCTCACTTAGGCGGTGTGTCTTGAGATAAGCCACCAATTGATGCAATTACCGTGTGCTGGGAAGAATCCGATGGATTTGAGTGCAAGCCGCACATTCTGCTTTGTAATAAACTCCGCCATGTGTCGGATAACTACTTCAAGAAGACAGCTTCTGCAGTCGACCACGTTGCGCCAACAGATTTTAGGTGAGCAGTTGTTTTTTTGTAGTTATTGTTCTAAGCCGAAGCCATGTAAATACTTTCTTGAGTATTTTATGAAGAAACAATAGTGATAGGGTTATCATTAAAAAGCTTTGATAACTTCGGAAAAACGTGTTTGTCCGTTAACACAAAAGCCAGGGACGAGAGTTAGACAAGCCTAGCGGATGTTGGGAAGGAGTTTTTTAAAACTTTACTTTGGTGAAGGAGTTCCGGGTTTTTTCTTTTTTGACTCTTATGCGTTGTTTTGTTACCAACTGCTGAAGGCAGTTTTTATTAAAAACATGAAACTTATTCTCAGTTCTTTTCCTTTTTTGCGGCCGACTTATTTTTCTTTACCACGAGGAAGCCATCCGTGTCCGTCCATATTTTCTGATGCGGGCGTGGCCTGGTGAGCATGGTTAGGTCTTTTCAAGTTTGATCCCAATCCCAAAATGTTGCCGTCATTGAATGGTGAGGATACTAGCTAGCGCTTGTTGCCACTGGAAAGGCCCCTCACGTCCATTTTTTCTTGGTCCAGTGGAAGTTTGTCCGGGTTCTCTAAGTCGTTGGCTGTGGGGGCCGTGGTTGATTGGTGGTTCACTTCTTTGGATAAAAAAAAATTTATATCACAATCTTTCTTCTTCTCACTGCAATTCAAAACTTAAGAAACATTACCACATATTCAATATGTAAGACCTCAGTTACCATTAAAGCTAGCAACCATAATCACCAAAAAATCTACAAGAATCCAACAAGATATCACTGTAACTCTCAGCGCTGATCCCGCCAATATTAAAAATATGGAAACTAAAAAAACTACGGTATACGTAAATTAAGTATTGAAAACCACAACCGGCTAAACTGCTAAAAACTTGATAAAAGCTCAAAATCTAAAAGATAAAGCTGACAATCTAATCTAAACGCCAAACTCAAGCAAATTCCTGGAACGTCTAAAAATAAACTTGGACAACACCGACCAATGAAGAAGTAAGAAAAGAATTAATCTAGTTAAATTTAAAACATCAACCAATATGGATGAAACTATGAAACTGATATATCTTGACAAAAAGGCAATTAAGGACCACAAAAAAAACAACCCCTAAAAGCATTGCAACTCTCACCTCGATACATAGACACGTGCCATCAAAGAAAAATGATAAAAAAATCTGATTTTAACTGAGCCAATGTAATCGCAAAATATCAGTAGCAGTCTATTAACTCTTGACAAAACATGTGCAGAGAGCGTTTAAGAACCGACAAAACGTAAGATAAAAAAGCCCTTAAAAAATATTGCAACTCCAACTTCAATACGTAACAACGTGCCACCAAAGAAGGATGCAAGCCAACCAAACGGACCAGCAAAGACCTAAATAAATTGCAAAGTTAAATGAAACCTTATTTTGATATTGCTAGTAAGTCGTATTGAAACCAATATAAAACGATATGGTCTGTGAGTTGTAGTTCAAACTGTGCTTTTTAAAATAGATAAGAAACATATTTTATTCTTAGATTTATAAGTAGTGTTTTGTGCACCTCTTTGATAATTTTTTTTATAAAAAAAACATTGTTGTATACTATTATGAAAGATAAATTGATTTATTAAAAAATAACTTGAACAATTTGTATGATGCTAATATTTTGAAAATATTTAAGTAATCATTCCCGTTATTATTAAGTATGCTTGACTCTCTTAACATTTATTAATCCGTGCATATATCCCTTTGTTAATCAACGTTCCGTGCAACAATATCTCACATCATGCTACATACATGTACACATATACATATATTCCACTTACACATTATGTATACATACGATAGTTATTCCTCGACTGTTGTTTATTTTTTATTTTCTTATTTGCCCACAATTATTTTATATTCGAACCGGTTTTTCAATCTATTGTCTAAACGCTCTCGACATTATAAGAGATCGCCACAAGAGTATATCTCGCATTGTGCATGCATTAACGAATCGGCGCTCTATTCACATTAATTGCCCGCTGTTTCGACGAGAGCCGGCACCAATTTTTCGACATAGATTTAAGTTCTGCATAAACTGAAAAAATACAGTTCGCACGATTGCGATGACTTAATGATGCTTTATTTTACAAGAGATCAATTGCGTTGAATTAATTTTTTATCGTTGCGGAATTCAAGTGATATTTAAAATTATCAGTAAAAATCAAATTGTTGAGACAAATAAGTTCTTATTTATAATAGTTATTTGCCGGAAATATAAAAAAATAGTTTTTGCATTTATTTAGTAATATATTAAAAAAATTACAGCTAGTTTAAGTTTAATTAAGTTTATAGCAATTTGATAAAAATCTAAATGTGCGTACACACTTGCAACAAAGTGTACGGCACGCGTTACATTACCATACAACATGGGACTTTTGTAGCATCCCACTGCTTGTCAGTTTTATGCCGTATGTTGCAGTACTCAGAAAATTTTATTTCTTGTTGTGCATGCAAGTGTGTACGCATTATGAAATCTTAATTATCATTATGCAGTTGGCATACCAATGATACAGAGGTTGGTTTGAGAAGCTCCAGGACTCGTTGATGTTATTTATTGATTTATAAGAACGCTGTATGATAAGAACTACTTTTTTGGGTATTTACAAAAAATCAGAACTTGGATATAGAGTTTGACTTAAAATTTACTGTACTTGGTTCCGCGGAAACTAGCAAATTATTATTGATATATTAATTTAAAATAAAATACTTAATTATTTGTTTGCTTAAATAGTTACGGGAGTTACGACTTCTGCTGTAGTGTAATTATCATAAAATAGTAGAGATATAATTTTTTCTCGCAGGGCATATTATTATGATCTCAAGTAATAGTATGATCTTTATTAGAAAAATGTATTTACCATATTATATTATAAATATAATACAAACTAAGATTGATTTTCTAAATGATTAGTAGCTAGAAGATACAATTTTTTGTCAAAAAACGTTTTTGCTAGTTGATGCATACCTAAATTTTACACTAGATAATCTATTTTTTTGTAATTTATGGAGTTACGATCTTTGCACATTAGACCGACGATATGTATGTGGTAATCAAAGCAGGGCTGTTATTATTCTTTAGGCATAGATAGTAGCTTTATCAAAATATTATTTCTATAATTTTAGACTCGTTTTGTCGTAGCTCACTGGCTCAATGGTGGTTAGACTTTGAAGTTAGTTTTTTATTTAATGTTTTGTAGTAGAACATTACAAACACATTTGATAATATGTATTTCAAAGAATTAGAGTATAGAAGGTAACAGGGCAAAGTTAGAATCTATAAAACTTCTGTGCGGTCGATCCTATCCTACGCCGCTAAAACCAATGCAAAAACCTTTAAAATTAAAAGACTAATGAGGAACACAGAAATAAAAAGTTTTAGAACAATAAAAGCAGTAAACTACGTGATAATATTAAAAGCAGCGCTATCAAAGAATAACTAGATAGAATTATGTGGATAGAATAAACTATTGCCAAATGAGATAAAGACCAAAGATCCCAAAGTAAAAAACCTCTAGGCAGACTACCTAAAAGATGGATAAGAAGCTAGACGTTAGCATCAATGGAAGACTAGAAGACAAATAACAGGACTTGGTTCTTAATTGCAAACAAGAAAAAGAAGAACCTTGAAGCGGATTAGCAAATAAAAAACCACAGCAATGCTCAATGAACTGAACCTGCTTTTGATAACTATAGTAATGCATCTACCAAGAGAGTAACAATGAAATATGCACAATAAAAAGAAGGAGTTGCAGTGCTAATAATTTAGACGTACCACAAGAAAAAAACACAATTTTAAGAGATTAAGAAAAATTACATTTTTGACTAAAAACCTTATAGAACATGCTTTTTAAACCAAAAATTAATAAAATAACGTGATAAAGAAAATTCAACGAAAAATACTGCTTAAAAAAAAATTTAACAAAAAAGCAATTTTTAAATTAAATTTTTAGAAAACGTTGTTTTTGACTACAAATTTAATAAAAAATGCTTTCTAGACCAAAAAGTAATTAAAAAACGTAATTTTATACAAAAAATATACAAAAAATTAATTAGAAAATACTGTTTTGAACTCAAAATTAAACAAAAATAAACAATTTTGAACTAAAGTGTGTAGATAACGTTATCTTTGACTAAATTACTCAATAGAACATGCTTTCTAGACCAAAAATTAATGAAATATTGTAATTTTGCTCTAGAAAGTTAAAAAAACTTAACAGAAATAATGTTTTAAACTAAAAATTAAACCAAAGAAGCAGTTTTGAAAGTGTTTAGAAAACGTTGTTTTTAACTAAAAATGTAATCAAAAATGCTTTCTAAATTAAAAAATAATTAAAAATGTGATTTTGTATAAAAAACTCATAAAAAATACTGTTTTAAATTATAAATTAAACAAAAAAAAATAATTTTGAAATAAAGTGTTTAGAACATGCTGTTTCTAAGTAAAAACCTAACAACAGATGCTTTTTAATAAAAATTAAAAACTAAAAAATGTGATTTTGTGCAAAAAAAGTTATAGAAAACTCATAAAAATACTGAAAAATGAAACAATTTGGACTAAAATGTTTTCAGAAATTTTATTTATTAGAAAGTGATAACGTTTTAGATCAAAAAGTGATAATAATTGTGATTTTGTGCAAAAACAGTTACTCAAAACTTATAGAGAAGACTGCTTTTGGACTAAAAATTAAACTAAAAAAGCAATCTTTTACTAAAATAAGTTAAAAAATGCCGTTTCTGAATAAAAACTACATTTTCAAATAAAAAGTAATAAAAAAAATACTGTTTCAGCTTAAAAAATTAACAAAAACAATTTTAGACTAAATAATGTTAAAAAAATGCTGTTTTTGCCAAAAAATTTAATAGAAAATGCTTTTTAAACCAAAAAGTAATAAAAAATGTATTTTTTGCAAAAAAATTAAAAAATACACTGAAAGATACTGTTTGAGACTAACATTTAAACAAAAAAAGCAATTTTAGATTTAAGTTTTTAAAAAATCCTGTTGTTTAGACCAAAAAATAATAAAAATGTAAATTTTTGCAAAAAAAATTACAGAAAACTCATGAAAAAGACGGTTAATAACTTAAAGTTTTAGATGCTTTTAGGGACAAAGACTCTTCACATTTCCTCCCAACAAGTATGGACTGGGCATCAAGTGTCTTAATTTGTTACCATAACACATATTTGCCAACATAACTAAAACTTTGTATATATGCTGGTGATTACATCTTTGAACATATATGTTTCTCTGTAGACATTTTTAGAGTTTTTAGGTTTATCATGTGGGAGGAGGGCTAGGTAGATAGTATATTCAATTGTAAGATAAAGTACTGATGGAATTGTACGCTCTGAATACTTTGGGGTGAGTCTCAAAAGTTCCAAAATACATTTGAATCATCTTAGCAACATCCATGAGCTTTATATTCTATAAAATGTGGCATATTTATGTTTTACCGTACTTCTGAATCCCTGAATCAGAATGATAATTGATTGAAAATAGTTATAATATGCATATTTTTGTTGTTTATTTTGCTTATAAGAGTCTTTAATAAATGATTTTCTATATACTAATAAAATAAATATTGTAATTAATTAAAAAAACTCATAAATGATCCTATAAATAATATAATGTGCGTCTCAGAACAATCTAACTATTTCAGTTGAAAATAAAAGAACTTAAAACTGATTGCAATTATTATTTATTGATACCAATACGAAGACAATAAAAAAATACTTTTTGAAAATAATATTGTTTAAATAACGGCACTCTTCAAACCTTCTAGAAAAGAAAATTAAAAAAAATCAGATGAATGTAGTAATATACCGATGTCATTAAATTACTATTCCATTGGGAATTATAAAATGTAGATTCTGGATAGCTACATCTTCATTTCTCCCGACTTAGATGATTTGTTTTTCAATTTTTAATTTTTTGTAGTAGTATGAGTTTTATAGCAGGTAGATCATCTTTTCCTTGTTTTTTACCGTGGCGGTTCTAATTCTGCCATCTGTCTCTGGGTGCACTTTAGTAGCTCTGCTTCTCAACCGATGTAATGGTAACACATTATCTTCATTGATTAGTATTAAATCAATTTTTTTTATTTGTATTTCATTGTTTTCCTTCCACTTAGTGCTGCCGGATCTGATCGAGATGTTGAAACCTTGAGAAACAGTTCTTTAATGAGTCAAGAGTAGACGAGAAGGTTTTGCTAATGCAGTAGTAGTCTTCAATTAAAAAATAACCTGGGGTTAACAGTTCTTTGTCTGTTAGATCTTTTGTCATGAGTGTTAGAGGGCGTGAGTTTAGGATTGCTTCAATTTAATATAATAGAGTTGTCATCTCTTTATACGTAAATAACGTGTTGTCTACAATTTTTGTAGATAAGATTTTACTATATAGTGTTGCAGTTTGTAGATATCATGGATTATCAATTGGGACAATCGGTGATTCCGTGGAAGTAATATTAAATGTTTTTGATCAAAATGGATCAGTGATTTTTGTAAACGGCCTCCTTACTCGTATGATGTTATTTTTGTCTAAAAATGGTTCTAACGCGTATAACTTGCAGCCTTTTTTAACATTTTTTTTGTCTTTAATGTTATTATTTCATCACTAAATGCGGTCTGCTGAGTGATTTTAATAATTGTTTCTAATGACTTGGTTTGTTCCTCAATATTTAGTGGTCCATATGATGCATCGAACATGTACAATTTCTAACAAATTGTAAACAATATACGTAAGCATTTTGTAATCTTTGAACATTAAAAAATAGTTTGAATATTGAGTCTGGTTGATTGGTAACCATACTCACGATACTAGTTGTATTCCTTTCCGGTAAAGATTCAACTTATGCAAATTTTTTTGTAAGCTATTGGTTTTGCTTTTTGATGAGCCATGCTGGACCATTTTTGCATTAATTTGGCTAATATAAGTGCACCACATAATTCTTGCCGTAGGATGATGGTTGCTTTAATTTTATAAATGATCCTGTCATAGAATAAGATTTGACATATATTGATGCACCATATGCATCATTGCTGGTATAGGAAAATTGATGTACATCAAATCAAGAAAGTAGTCGAAGTAATATTTGCCAATACATTTTGACAATATCTGCAGTTACAACATAAGTGTGTTCTTGAAGACTCAATAGGATCTTGTAACTGTAGATCAATCAGCAATTTAACGTTAAGTGATAATCCTAAATTGGTTTTAACCGAACCATCAAACACAACTTTTAGTTTAGTAGTTGTGCTTGATTTTTTTTATAACACCGTGGTGTTGAGGATAAAAGTGTTTGCTAGTTTCCTAATCATTGTCTTAAATCAATCTTTATATATGATTCATTTCTATGTTTTCTTGAATGAATGCAGTTTATTTATTTTACGTGAAGTCGCGAATTTCTTTTCCAAATGTTTGAAACTTTTTTCCGCTGTAAATCTTGATTTTCCAAGTATTTTAAGAATTGGATTGAATAGTAGTTTTACAATGAATCTGCCGTGCTTGTCTCTATTGGTATGAGTTTTAAAATGTTTTTCACAATATTGTTCAATGATCTAATGTTGGTCAGATTTTGCACTTCTTCTAAATTTCGGAATTTACACATTATTTTCTCTATTGATAAATTACAATATGACAATGCTGAAGAATGTTTGGTTTGACAACTTTCAGCAATTATTTATCCAAAGTGTGTTTTTTGCAACCATAGATGTTGATCTGTCGGTGTAATCTGACCTGACCATGAAACACTTGTTATCTTTAAAAAAAATTATGGAAGTTGTGAGAAACACATGTGCAGGTTTTATTGGTTGTGATACATAATAAGCATTAGTTGGTTCTTTATATTGGATATGCTTGTTGTGGGATTTTTTGCATGTATCAGTTCTGCATTGATTTAACTTGTGGTTTGGTTAAAAACAATTACTACAAAGTTTCAATCTTTCAATATCTTAAATTTGTTCTTGTCCACTAAGTTGCAAGAATATTAGACATTGATTAAGGAAGTAACTTTCAAGGAATGATGGACAACTAATTGGTTTTACTGCTGCTAAGGCATTAATGGTTCAAGGCTGATATGTTATCTTAGACTGAATGTGTTGTTTTGATGCTCGCCTTAATAATTGCAGTGATTTCTATACTTGGCATTTAATATTAAAAAACTACTTCAATTCATTGTACGTGGAAACCTTGATCCAGTAAATGATTCTTCTCGGTTACGTTTGGTTCAAAAATCTAATTTTGTAGAAATGAAGTAAACTTGAATTCTATTTCATTGATTAACTGATTCTCCAACATATTTGAAAGCACGCAAGTGCTTAGTTATTTTGTCAAGAAGTTTTTGTAGTTAAAAATTTCAAGATAGTGGTTGTAATTCAAACAAACCACAAACATGGTTTGTTATAATAGTTTGCTTATTTTTGAATTTGTTTTTCAAAAGATCCAAAGCAGTTGTATAATTATGTGCTGTTTTTTCAATTCCATTCAGGGTTGTCTTGGCTTCTTCTTCCAGTGATAAATGAAAACAGTAGATTTTTTGTATTTTTAAAAACTTGTTGATATCATGGATTAATGAACTAAATGAATCATAAAATGACACTCATCTTCACATTTGCCAGAAAATATTGGTCAATAATTGTTGGAATCGGATTGACAATAATAATTGTGTTCTGGTGCAAAAGTAGATGATATTAAATTTGAATTGGCAAAGTTTTGTTTAATTTTTAACCTTTTTAAAAATGTGTTTGCTTTTTTCAATACATGGAAGTATTTGTCCTCAAATGAATTAAATTCAATGGTTTCTTAGTCGGGTTCTAGTTTTTCGATTTCAAGTTGAAGCTTCTCAAAATCATTTCTTACTGGTTCTGTGTTGTTGATTCTTAACTTCAGTTTTTTTAAAAGGATTGAGTCGAGATCCGTCATCATGAATGTTTCATACTTGGTTAATCTTGATTTTATGCTGGATTGCATATTTTTTAATTTATCGGCCATTATTATGGTCGAGCCAAATTTTCAGATTAATTAATATAGATGATTCCGGATTTGATCCAGGTTCCAAAGGACCAATGTTATCAAATGTTTTATTAATTGACTTACAATCTTGCAGAGTAACAACGATAACTGAATATTGCTGCTCGGAGCAATATTAAAGCTATTCTGGTTATAGTAGATAGACTGCCGAATAATCGTAACTGAATTATTTATACAATATCTAAGGATACGAAAATAACAGGTAAAAACATGTTAACTAGTATCAATAAAATGTAGTAATATAACAAAGTTATTAAATTATTATTCTATTGGAAAATATAAAATGTAGAGATAGCTACATTTACAGCTATTACTATTACTATTACCTGTGAGTTAGGATTCTGAGACAAAATATTAGCAAAAATAAATAACACTGGGCACAGTATATAAAAAAATTATCCATCATTTTTTGGTGTTATGCAGCAGCGACAGAAATTTCACCCGCCGTCTAAGCCGACGAGAATTTTTCACAATTCATCGTAGACTCGCACCTACTTATATTTAGTATTTTATTTAGCCGCATGGCAGCACTATACGGTTTCCAATTAGTAATGCGTGGAAGAGAGAACGATGTGCCTGCTCTACTTCCTCCCATTGAGTAATAGCGTGGTCGCGTTTGCACATGGTGGTTGAATATCTTCCAATATAATATGTCAATCAACGCTAAAACACTAGTAAGTATACAAAAAACGACGCCAATAGCATTAAACTGAATACGAAAAGAAGTAGCTCCGGTGAAAGTCTCAAAGATACTGAGAAGTTAAAAATTAAGCCAAAGCTAGGCAGCATATATGCTAAAATAATCTAGAAATTGATGCAGAAAGCATAAATATCAACAGCATAACAGAAACCAAAGAAGGTGATTCGCAATTGAAATTAAAAGCAGCAGAAAAGCAAAAAAAAACAAGTTCTTCAGGAACAAACTACAACAATAACCAAAAACTGTTTAAAACTTCTCAACAACTATATAGAAGGAGGACCATAGAAATCATCACTCTTTCAAAGTAGTATTGATACCAAAAGGTAGGTCACATGGCAAGTTTGTGTAGAACGGGGTAGGAAGGTGGTTTTTGTTGCAAGAAAGAGATAAAAACTTTAAAAATTGCTATCTGTGCAAAGAAAATGGTTGATTTTGCCGCCCCACAACTATCCGATAGCCAAATCTTGGCTTATCTATATGTCAAATTTCAAAAAATGGAGGCGCATCTGAAAACGCAAGACAAAGACTTCTCAAGATCAACATAATTCATAAGCTGTAGCTCATTAAAACTCCGGACTGGTTGTCAAGAGACTTGCCACCCGGTGGACGGATATCTAGCAACAACGGTAGCTCCCCAAAGGAAGTCTTGCCCACAGAGGAAGGATTTATAGTGTTGGGCTACTCTAAAATAAAGAAAAGATGTGTTACCTCAAATCGCCCACCTCCCACTTTAAATCCGAATAAAGCCAAATTTTCTGGGTTGTCGGCATTGTTCAAAAAAATGAACATTACCATTGATTGCGATAGTGATGTACAAAGATTTCCAAGTTGCACTTGACTACGTCGTGAGCAATGTTATACATTACTACTCATTCCAATTCGGGTCCAAAAATACTTTAAAATTTGTAATTAGGAGCGTGCCCAAATGCATCAAGACTGAAACGGTACAAGCAGAACTCATTGCTCTCGGATTTGCTTTTACTTCTGTCAAACGCATGAAAAGGGTGGGGAAACCCTTCTCAGTGTGCTAAGCTCAGCTACCACAGAACCCACAAAGTCGGAAAATCCGAAATAATTCACTCTATGTTTGTGTGAAATGCAATAAAACAAAGGACACTGCAAGCAACAAGTGCTACACAACTTAAATCAAGCTAAAAGCAAGCCAATTTTTGTTTAAAGAACGATCTAAAGTACCTGCTTCTCAAAACAAAGAGAAATCTTATGGTAACGCAACGGAAAATTAATCGCAACACGCAAAACACTACTTTCGATAAAAATCTACTTTTATTCGCTTGGCGCAACCAAATAAAGTCGATTTATAAAAGTATTTATATCTACACTACATCTCCTGCTGTAAAATCCAGACAGACTAATTGTTTGACAGTCTGTTCTCATACATAGACGGGTAAGTTTTTCCCAACCTATATGCAACGCCTATAAAGGCTGGCACACTAGGTGCACTATTAATTTTTCCTTACTAAGACTAATATCAATTAAGCAGGAACGTTAATGGCTCAGTAGGTGCCAAATTTTTAGGAAAATCAATGAGGGGAAGTTTGGTTGATAAATCTAATACTTGCAAGTCTTTCAAAAGATTCTCCTCCTAATCCACAAAAAAATAATTTAAACAAGCTAACAAAGATTATAAGCCAAGGCATGCAACAAGGTTACAAAGCTAGGTAGACAACCAGCTTTCTAGTGAAATAACAATATTGTAAGTGCAAGAAAAACATGCATAGGGGTTAGAAGGCAGCTTTCCAGAGCATGTAGAAAAAAGGTTACAAAGAAATAAGGAGAGAACCTAAGGCAAATTTATAAAAAAACACAGGACAGGACTCAAAAAGCTAATCAAGGCTTCAAAAGAAAATGCATACAAATTACTGCGCAAAAATATAGAGAGCGTATATACAATTGTAACTGGGAATTTAAGACCATATAATACAGTAACTCTTTCTGACAAAAAGCAAATTAAAATTGAAAATAAGCTATTTTCTAGCCACAAAAAGAAATTTGTGGAAAAAGAAACCAATAAACAAAAACAAGATAAAATTAAAAAATAAATTTGAATAAAAGCAGACAACGCAGCGGGTCATGATGGCATATTTTCCAAAAGTCATTAAAAAAACAACACCAAATTGGTAACTGTCTATAACCAATTAATCAGCAAAGGAATTTTTCCCGAAGAATGGAAGGTAGCCAGACTCACTTTCTTAAAGAAACCAAAATAAATAAAAACAACTTTGTTACATACAGACTGTTGTGCTTTATAAACACAATAAGCAAACTATACAAACAAATACTGAACAGTACGCTATTTTTTTGGACATCAATAAAGTGCGGCGGGCTATCTGGCGCTTAACCTTAGAAGCTCTGCAGAAAGTTAAGACAGTAGTCGGAGACGCAAAATGGTAAAAGGTAAAAGTAAAAACAGCATTTAGCAAATAATCAGACAATTTTAATGGTTGAAAACAAAAAGAAGCAAAAAGCTATAGCCAGGCAAAATTCCATAGCCCAATGAAAAGCTAAATAAAGCATTTTAAGAAAAACAGCCAGTTGAACTAAAAGGCTATTTAGCAGGATTACGCCACAGCTCAGTAGAAAGCACTTTGTGACCCAATTCCTAATAGAACACGGTTGTTTTTGTTTTGGTGCTTCAAAAGGATGAACTTAGCAGACACTGATAAATGCATGTACTGCGTCCAACCAGACACTTTAGAGCATACTAGAGCTGCTATGCAATAGGTGGACGACTGCCAGAGAGAAAGCAAACCATGTGCAGGAAAGATTGTTAATGACAGATAACATTAAAGATGCTATGCTAGAAAATATTAAAAAGTGGTCTACTGTAGAGCATATACTAGCTAGAAGTAATGATGCACAGAACAGAGGAGGATAAGAAAGAACTGCAGCAAAACAGCAAAATAATTTTAAAACGGAATTTTGTTGCTGTCCTGGGTATACTATAGAAAGAATTTTAGTCAATAGGCTTCTGGCGGCTAGAAAACATTCCAGGTTAATTCGGCACAACATCATTTGAAGATTTTCCTAAACTTTCATTTAAAAAAATAAAAATCTAATAGTTGGATTTGTTAGGGTTTGGTCTACTAGCCCATATGGTATTGTCGGTTTTTAATGTATTAATATAAAAGGGGAGTTTATAAATTTTTTAAGACCTTTCTTCTTAACTTGCCACGTTATAAAAAAAACTCAGTTAGGTTTTACAAAAATAGATGTAAAGCTTTTGGGCTGGTCTTTCTCATAGATATTGGCAGTGTGAGCAATAGAGTAAAAAGTAGTTTTAACATTTTTGTCTCTTGTACTCTGAGCGATTGTCGCTTTAGTGTTGCATTGTAGGTTTTGTGATCTTTTTCTATAGTATGAAACTTTTATTTTGGGTATCATAAGTTTCTATGCTCAAACATTTAGCTTGAGGGCAGGACGTTGTGACCAAAACTTGTAGTTGTGTGTAGTGTAACTGATTACAGTTTTTCTAGACTATATTGCAAACGCGTTTTAACTGAGATTTTTTTACCTACAAACCACCAGGATTTCTAGAAAAGTCTAAAATTTAACATAGTTTGTTCCAAACATTGGTTTTCTGTTTTGATTATTTTCATAGGATTGTAGTCCGGACCAGATGTTTTGTTCTTCTAACTGTCTTCTTTAGCTTCTCTATCGTGAAAGGATCTGTCTACTCTGCTTCAATGTTTTTGTCTTAAAAATTTTGTGTATGGGAATATTTTTTTTTACTATTTCTTTCTGTTTGTTGTTGCTTAGAACATGTTGTTTTGTAAGTTTTAGTTTTTTGATTACAATTTTGTACCCCAAGCTCCACATGTCTTGTTCTATTTGTTCACAATTTTTTTTCCAAACTTTTTTCTTTGCTTTCAATGCAGAATATTTCTCACATATGTTTGCAGGGTCACAGTTGTTTTTGTTTCTTTTTGATTTTGTCAATTTTTTTCTAGGTTGATTGCATTTTTTCTTTACTTTCTTGGGCTTTTCTGCCCACCATTATAACGTGTTGTGCAACCACGGTTTGTATTTCTTTAATGACGTTTTTCATGATTAGTTTGATTTTAATCTTACATCCTTTTTGTTTTTGTTTTGGTAGCATAGGTATATTGAGTCGTTTGCCATATGGTTATTTTTACTGTTCACATTTGTGGTACAACTTTTTTTTATTTGCACTATTGCAGTTCTTTGTCTTATGATCAAAAACCAGGCAGTTCAAGTAATTGTTTGGTGCTAGGAATTCCTTTAATCTACACTTAGTCCATTTCATTCAGATGCTTTTCATGCTTTACTAATTGGTTTGTGTTGATCAATTTTGTATGTGTCTTTTCTTTTTGTGATTTTTTTCATGTCTTTTCATATCTCAGCTTTTTCCGTTGTTTTGTTGCATGTCTAGTATTAAGAATGACTTCCGTTTTGTTATCTTTTTTTGTTTTAATTGCGTTTTCCATTTATTTTTCTATTACTTTTTAAAATTTATTTATTCTTTACTTGACAACTTTAATTTAACGTGTCCTTCTCTAGTTTTTTTTATTTTCTGTACCCTAATATAAGAAAGTAGCCTTTTAGGCTGTGGGGTAATTAGTTGGGAGTTCTCTTTACTTACGATGTAATCTGGTTGATGTGTTTGCAACTGTTCTCCAGATTAGAGATCCAAACGTAATTTGTGTAGATCCTAAGCTTGTTTCGGATTGACAACCCGCTGTTCGGGCGTAGCATCAAAACTAAATTTCTTTTTTGATATCTTGGCTTTACTTTACGTGCACGTGCAGCTTGTACATCAGTCCTTTATCTAAGGTGATGCCCAGATACTTTGCGGAGTTTGACCGTGAGGAGAAAAGCTTTACTTTTCTCCGGGTTGACTTTGACTCTCCAGTTTTTGAGCCACTTTTGCAGTTTGCTAGTGCCTTTTTGTCAGATGGTGACCACCAACGGTGACCTGGAACTGTACATAAGTGCCGTATCATCGTCGTATTTAGAGTTTAATGGATAGTGTTCTGCAACATATTAAAAACTTTTGTCTATGCAGTTTAAGTAGCAAACCTTTGTGCCAAACCTTATCGAAGGCTTTTTCGACGTCAAAAAAACCATTCTTGTGGTCTTTTTCAGTCTACAACCTTCTACAATGTGATCTGTCACGCAATTTAGTTGATACACGACAGAGTATTCCCACCGGAACCCGTGTTGGTGGTCGGGTAGAAGAAAATTAGTTTCGGCATGCTTTTGGATGATATTCAGAATTATTCTTTTATGACCTTGCTCAAGGTGCATAGTAGACTGAATGGCTGACAGTTTAGAAGAAACTTTTGGTTTTTCTTAGGTTTTGGATGTTGATTACGTTCGAGTTTTTCCAAACTGTTGGAAAGTGCCGTAGAATATCATTAGCAATATTTGTCAGAGCCATTGATGCTTTGTAAAAAAAAGTTGTCAACGCTTTGTTTGGGATACCGTGAGGTCCTGGCGCAGATCAAGATTTAAGATTAGAAATAGCTTTTTGGTGGACCCTTTCAATGAGTTCAAGATCAGTGTCTCTGTCAAATAAAAAGGAACATTGGAGTTTTAGGCAGTCGTCAAATGCTTTGACCTTTTCTTCAATAGAATATTGGAGCCCATTCTCACCATGGATGATTAGTATTGAAATTTTCTTGTTTTGCAAAGCTTTAAAGATCTTCCACAATAGATTTTTATCATCTGTGGTTGATTCAAATGTTTTTTGCCCGCACTGGTTTTTTTAACCTAACCTAACCTAACTTCTCTATTGAGTTTGTTGAAGATTTTACGATCTATTGGGTAGCGATGCCTTTGCCATTGATGTCTGGCGGCAATTCTTCTTCAAATTAATAATACCTTTTGATTGCGTATTTATTAGCCTATTCTCTGGCTTTATAAATTAGTTTCGTGAACTGTTCGACGACTACTTTTAGTTTTGCAACAGTCCGTATTAGATATAGCCTCACTATGTTTTTTTACAGGTATCCTGAGAAGAATGCCCTATTCGTTTGGGTAACAAACTGCCTTTCCCCCCGTTAGAACTCCTTCCATAGGAGTTTCAAAATTACCGGAATGTGGTCTGAGCTTAAGTTATTGATTGTCTTAATCTCTATTTGAGAGTTGACGTCTTTTATTATCACTACATCCAAGACACCCCTTGGGTGACCAGCAAAGCTGTAGTGAATGGGTTCTACAAAAACCAAGACTCAAGATCCTTTCCTTTCAACGTAATCCTGCAATGCAAAACCTTGCCAAACTATTCTACGCCGGTTGTTTGGAGTTGAAGTTCCCAGTTAAAATGGTGGGGAGTTGCGACGAGAAAACCTTATTGAAATCCGCAATTTTGATTTGGTTTGTTGGGTTGACTACCCAGATGCAATCTTAAGGGTGCCAAACTTCGGCACAGTAACCACGATCAAATTTGTTTCCAGAGTCAAGGTGTCTGGGGTGTCTACTTGATTGTGGTCTAGCGGTCTTTTTGCAAAAATCATTGTATCACGCTTCTTGTCCACCTCCGACGTTTCCAAATACGTGAAGGTATTTGGGATTCTTAAAGACTGCCAGGGGCGGTGGAATCACTCACAAGCAAGACGTCAATTTCCTGGTTGAAGAATTTTTTTTTATTTTGCTCAATGCTATTGGCGTTCCAGAAGCAGACATTGTTTGGCGGCGTGCTCATAGCACTGGCACCTTTGATATTAAGGAATGCTGCCGCCCCTCTTTTTTTGGCTCCACTGAGATGTAGAAGTTATTTCAGATCTTTGATCTCCAAATTTTTTGCCAATTTTAGAAGTTGTACTGATACTAATAAGAAACAAACAAATTCATTTTCCATTCTGTGGTTGATTCTACGAGCGCCTAGCCGATGTCTGCCTCAGTGAAGTTTTGAGAGACATCATGCCCCGTTAGTTTTTAGCATTCTAATAGTCGGCGTGAGATGCCGGTATTATATGAATACCGTTTTAGAAGATATAATTTCTGTTATTTTCTTAGAAGTATTGGGATTAATGATAAATGCTTGCGGGCGTGATTTTGATTGAGTAACATGAGGTTAGATGGGTTCACCAGCGAGGTTGGGAACCTCACCTCGGTGAAGTTTTTTTTTAACGTCTTTTTTGGCTTTTTTGGGCCGGCAAGAGGCCGCTTATGGCCGTCTGTACGTACAGTTGTTTGAATAACTTGAATTAGTAATTAAATACCAATAATTGCTAACAACCATTAATATTTAGTGGTTCAATAAAAATTGGAGGTTTGTGCTGGCTCTGCAGCTGGCGTCTAGGTTTGGTTGTAACAATCAATGCTTTTCTCTGAGCTGCTGGCAGTTAAATCTCATGGCAATTATTGGTTCCAGTAAGTGTTATTGAAACTACACAAACCGCCGTCAAAAGCTTTATTAGATGACCTAGGCTATTGGAGGCATTGCATGCTATTTGGCTTTAATTTGGGGCATTTTGTTTTTTAACAGCATTCAATGCTTTCTTTGCGCTAGAGTTTGTTCATTGTAGCAGACCATGTTACTAGCGAGAAGTTTTTAGGAAGGTTGAAAGTAGAAAAAGTTATGAAAATGATCAAAAAATAAAGTTGAAATATATGGAGCCTACCATGAGACATCGAGAGAAATACGTGTTATTACAGCTAATATTCCAAGAAAAAATAGAGGGCAGGATTTTATGGCTGACAAATTTACAAACGAAGTTCAATACAGCTTCCACCAAACTATTTTGTACTGCAGCAAACAAAGTCAAAATAGAGTTGTGGATAAACAACACCCGGTAACGGATAAGCACGCTAAAAAGAAGTAGACACAAAAGCATAAACAATGTAAAAATCCGGCTATAAAATAGCAAATAACTAATATCCAAGCACAAAATTAGAAAAATCCGTCCAATAATTTTAAGAAATATACCAAAATTCGGCTATAAAATGTTAAAAAACTTTTTGGGCACTATGCAATTTATTTTTTGATTCATGATTAAAGTATATGTTACTGAAGACAAAGTTGAACTAAAATTGCTATCTGATAGTTTGCTGCTATTTTATATTAAGTTGATTTCAAATAGAATGAAAGTAAATTCTATTATATTATATAATTAAAAAAATTGAAAACTTATTTAATTGTAATAATAAATTATTAATTAATTTTTGAATCATTGTAAAGAAGAGTTTGAATACTTAATTAGTTATAAATGTAAAGCTACTGCTTAATTTTGATTAAATTTAATGTGGTATCATTTTTTAAGATTAACTGGTGGATTCATCGTTTTTGAAATCCCCGACCGGTGCGCGTCTCAGCGAGCAGCTAATCGCATCCATATCTGTCCGATTCCGATCTGTCTGTCCATTGTGAGAGTCGCGGGAGATAAACAAGTAATCAGCCGGGGTATATTTCTCCCATATTTTAATATCATTCCTCTACTCTCTGCATACCAAACCATCATCCGACAACAATGAGGCATCGTGTTCGACTGCTATCTCGGCACAATGACTGGGCAACATTTTGACGCCTATCAACGTTTCGGAAAAAAATCCGAAATCATTGTTAGTAATCTCTTTATAATACCGATACGTACCCTATCGAGAGCGATGTGATGTCGATGGCTTGATGCACTTGCCTGCTTGGATATTTCGAATGTTATTCTCAGGCTAATTTTTCATTATTCATTTATTTATTCGTCTGTCTCACTCAAATCGGATCTCTTTCTTTTTATTATCTTCATTTGTGTATTGCGTACTCAAGTGAATATAAATTTTTTTTAAAAGACAAGCATTTAATAACTAAATAATTTATTAACATATATTTAATTTTTGACATCCAACAATGATGGGTCCAATTTAGCAAACTCTAAAATAACTTTCCCACTTTTAGCATAATTAAACGCTATCAGACCCGAAACATTTTTAATATTTGTTTTTGCATTTTTCTTCAACAATAATTTAACCACTTCCAAATGTCCATTTTTTGCTGCTAAATGTAAAGCGGTGTTTTCATCTAAATCTATTTCATCAATATTAATTCCTTCATTCAGCAAAATATTAACAATGTTTGCTTCCCCATTAGTGGCGGAAATATGAAGAGCCGTTTCAAATCCAAAATTTGTACCATTGATATCAATTCCAAGTTGTATTAAATTTTTTACTATTTCTGTATGTTTACCTTCAACTGCTACATGTAGAAGAGAGTTTCCATTTAGATCCTTGATATTGATATCAAGTTCTGATTCGAATATTTTTTTCAATGTATTTAAATTTCCATTTCTTACCATACGGAAACTATTATATTTTAAATATTTTAGTTTTTTCAATTTAGCGTTTTTAAGTTCATCCAGTTTTTTTATTGCTTCTTCACATTCATTTAATGAACAATTTTCCAAAAGATACTTTAGATGATCATTGAATGTTAGTTCAGTTGTGTGATATTTGTTACCACAATTTAAAGAATTTGATGCGACGTCAATGGTGTCATTACGGGCTTCATTTATTGTTAAGTTGTTTGATGCCATTATGAATGCACTGAAACATAAAATTATGTTATTTAAACTATTGACAATATTCAGCAATGAAATATAATTGTCTCAGGTAATAACTTTATTATTACTAATCTTATCATTTAATTAATATTCATTGATAAGATTGCTAACAAATGGAATTATGATTTAATCTTATTTATAATTTTTTTTTTATTTCTAAAAAAATGATACTTAAAGATAAAGATAAATAATAAAATACTTAAGTAATTGTGTAATTGCATAATCATCGCACAATCTACAGAAATAAAATAATAAGCAATTTTTTATAGACTTAATGAATTAATTTTCACACATTGTAGAAGATAATCCAATCTGTGTCCTCAAATTTTTAAAAAAACTATGAGCCAAGTCGTTTTTTTGCAATTAATTTTATAAAAAGTGAAGTTAGTTCTTTATTAATTTTGTACTCGTTAAATATAACTGCAAATTTTTAACCTAAAGAATAGAGGCATAGAACAGGCTGACAAAACATACTCTTTTTGAAAATAATTTTTTTTTTACTTTATTTAAATCTAAATAACAAAAAATTTATTCTTTTCTTAGTTGAGTCCTAATAATTATAATTGCTTTAACATACATATTTAAATATAATTTTTGTTAAAAAAAGTATTTTTAAATAATTTGCTTTTCAAAGTGTCAAAATTCACTGCCAAATTCTTTATCTGGCTTTTAAATTATTAATCCGGTCTTAAATTATAAGTCAGGTTTTTAGAACTAAAAATCCATTGTTAAAATTTATTGTCAAACTAATAATCTTTAAATTAGAAATCCGGCCGTTAAAACTGTAAATCTGTCTTTAAAAGTGTAAATTTAGCTTTTAAAGTATTTAATGTATCTGTTAAACAGTAAATCCAACTTTGAAATTATAAATCCGGTAACTAACATTTTAAACTAAATTGATAAACTGTTAATTCGGCTTTCAAATTATAAATCCGGTCTTTAAATTATCCGACTTTTAAAAAAATAAATGCTGTTTTCAAAAAATATTTTAATTCTACTATCAAACTGTTTACTTCTCAGTTTAAAAATTATAAATTTGACATTTAAAGTTGTAAATTTGGTTTTAAAAGTATAAAAAAACTTAACTGCCAAATTGTTAATCCGATCTTAAAATTATAAATTTATTTTTTAAAGTTGTAAACCCGGCCGCGTAATTACTAAATATAATGCATTACAGCACACGGCACGCCCTACATTTTATAAACGGCCGCTGATTGGCCATTTCAAAATATACTCGAACTCAGCACACTGTTACTAAATCTAATGCGCTACAGCACGCGATCTCGGTATTTTAAACTTGAATAACTTTTTTATGTGTAATGTTATACAAGCTTTAATCATAAAACAATCAACACAATACATGAATCATGTATGTGCAATTAAATTTTAAATAATAATAATAATAATAATAAACTTTATTATTCTACATTCTTTATATACTTTGTTAGTTTGCCAGTAATTATTAACCAATTTAAAATTGAAGTTTTTATAGTTGTGCATAGATAAATAGATAGATTTTCATTTGCACAATTCAGTAATACATATAATTTAATAAAATCAGTAAACTGATGTGCTTAAACATAACAGTAAAGTTTATTTCATTCACTATTTATGCATTACATGCCATATACACGTTCTTAAATTTAAATTCTAG
This sequence comes from Tachinus rufipes, assembly GCA_963932245.1. Taxonomy (NCBI): domain Eukaryota; kingdom Metazoa; phylum Arthropoda; class Insecta; order Coleoptera; family Staphylinidae; genus Tachinus; species Tachinus rufipes. The sequence continues at coordinate 16,187,970 of OZ010748.1, read as the reverse complement.
TGTGACAATAAAATATTCACTTTTGCTTTACTGTTTTGCGAATGTTCTTTGTAGTTAAAATACTTATTATTATATAAATGGTTCATATGCGCAGTTCCTTAAATTGTCATGTCATTATACAGAGTTGGGTAAATGTATAGAAACACCCGATTATTGGCTGCATTTTTGGTTTATGTAAAAAATGACCTTAATATAAGTTTTTGTAGAATTTTTGATCTATATAGTGATGTATTTTATTTTTAAACACAAACCTTCTTTCAAGAGATATGACGTCATCATCGGTAAAAAAAAACACTTTGTGTTTTCATTTATTTTTCGAAAAAAAAAATTTCAACAATTACAATGATATTCATTAAAATAACAAAACAAAATGTAGTAGATTATGTTCCAATTACCATAACAACAAGTAAAAACAATTCTTGTTTTTCTTTTATTCTCAATGCAATTTAAAAATAAAACGTAAAAATAAGTGAATATTTTAAGCAATAAATCAACTACAATTACATATGATTATTATTATTAATATAGAAAAATTCTCTTTCTAAAAATAAAAGAATTTACAAAGTGCTTCATTTAATAAAAAACTGATGATGACGTCATATCTCTTGAAACAGGGCTTATATTAAACATAAAAAACATCATTATATAAATTAAAATGTTTACAAAAACTTTTACAAAGGTCATTTTTTACGTAAATCAAAAATGCAGCCAATAATCGGGTGTTATATACATTTACCCAACCCTGTATATACAAATTTTGTACTATTTTACAGAAACAATTAATTAAAAATACATGTACATACAACGATGTTACATGTATTGAAAAAAAGTAACAATATAACCAAACATTAGCATTAAACATGGATATATATACAAAGTAAATATTAAAAACATCTTGCATTTTATTATTTTAGGGTTCTATACATGTAAAGCATACATTATATGTCACTCACAGTAACAAGAAACCATTTTTTCTCCGGATCATTTATTCAGACAAAAATTGGTTAATTAGATCCAAAGTTAAGACAAAAAATATGTTTTTAATAAACAATTAATATCTTTTAAATTGACTTACCAACTTAAGCTAAATTTTTGGACAACATTATTACACGTATTACTGACGTTTTATTATCATAATCAAACTTTGTATACACAGTGGTTTTTGCAGTACAGTAACTTAAAAAAAAACAGAAAATTTCTAAATAATGTAAACCTGCACAACTTTTTTTATAAGCAATTGTACAAAAACCGGCAACAATCGTAAATTAGCACAAAGCATAAGTTATTTACATGGTTTAATTAAATTTTTATTTGTAGATTTTCTGCAAGTGCCATCTGTAATGGAAGTGATGTTTTAGATGCGCAGCATACTGAATTAATTCCTCCAGTGTAATTTATTAATTAAAATAAGTTTTATTATTGTATACATTATATGCATTACGTATATGGTAATAACGTTGAAGTTCTGTAAAAACTTCAAAATTATTGTTTTGCAAATAAAACAGTAACGTGCAAAAGAACAAAAATTGTTATTCTGAAACTTAAATCTTATTTTGATCGTTTGCACGCCACTGATTTATTTACAAACCAATTGTCTTGAAACTTTTATAAAACTTTAACGTTATCATCATATACCTAATGTATTTTCTTCTTCTTCTTTGTTATAGGATTGCATCCTGTTTGTCTTTAACGATTACAGCCGTAGTTGAGACGCCGAACTACAGCTTTTGTGGGGGTTTTCCAAGAGGTCTTTTTGATGTCGGAAGTCCCTCTTTGGGAATTTTTGGTCACTGCACTCTCTTCTTTTATTGCGGCCCCATCTCATCGCATCTTGAATGTCGCACTGCGTTCTGATGTCGTGGCTTCTAATGTGGTTTCGTAGACTACACCTTGTCATGCATCTTAAAGCTTTCATTTCCGCTGTTCTGAGAAGTCGCTTTGTTGTTGCGTTTTTTGCTCTGATTTTGATAGCGTATGTCATACACAGGTCTTACACAGGTCTTGTATATTCTTGTCTTGCTTTCAATAGACATGTACTTGTTTTGCCATATTATATCCTTCAGATATCCCAAAATTAACGATGCTTTTACTGTTTGGGCTTTCACTTCTTTCACTAAGTCTCCACTGCTTGTTATATCGGCGCTCAAGTGTTTGAAGTTTATCACTTGTTCTACGCTTTTGTTGTATACGGCGAGGTTGCATCTGCGCGGTTTCTTAGCTACGGTTAGACATTGTGTTTTGCTCGTCGATATCTGCATGTTGAATTTTAACGCGGTTTGTTCGTACTTATAAAGAAGCCGTTGCAGATCGTCTTTGCTCTTGGATATTAATACGCCGTCGTCAGCATAGTGTACATCACTTTGATTTCTTTGTTCCCCATCCGAAACCTTCGCTCTACCTTCTTGACCTTTGTGATCATTTTGTCTATGATTATGTTGAATAGGGCAGGGCTTATACTGTCTCCCTGTCTTACTCCAGTTGCTACGTGTATTTTCTCCTATAGCTTACCTGCTACCTTTATGGATGTGTAGTTATAAATGTTTAGCTTGGCAAAGATAAACAACGACAGTTAGCCTCACTCTGTCAAAGGCTTGGATGAAGTCGATGAAGCACAAAAAAGCAGGTCTGTTAAATTCTATAGCTTTCTCAGTTATTTGGCGTATGGTAAATATTGCGTCTATTGTGGACTTGTTCTTTTTAAATCCTTGTTGTTCTTTGCATATCCCAGATGCAGAATCTTCCTCCTCAAAGATCTTTTTGAGAAATTTTGACATCGTATTTAGGAGTCCGATTTCTCTGTAGTTTCCTGGATTAGTCTTTGCTCCCTTTTTGTGTATTGGTATTGTTATGCTGTACTTCCACTCCATCGGTATGTCCTTATTGTGTAGTGACTTGTTGAAAAAACATAGATCGGATCCAATAGTAATTTGCTCCCGTATTTGATCATTTTGTTGGATATCTCATCCTCCTCGGACAACTTTTTGTTCTTTAGTTTGCTGGTTAGTTGTTTTATTCTCTCCCGGGATATGTTTCATGGTCGGTGGGTGTTATCATCTGTTTGTGTTAAGGCATGTTTGGTGTTGTCTTCGGCTGCGGCGTACAGCTCTCAAAAGTGTTTCTCAAAATTATCGATTAAATTCTCCGTGGTTTGTATGTATTTGTTTATAGGTTTTTTCCTTTTTTTAAGCATATTCCACACTTTTTTTGTCCTCCATAAAGGTCTTGCTCCATATTCTTGGAGATTTTTTTCAGTATGCTGTTTTTATTGCTTGTATTTAGCTGTCGATTCTGTTCTTTATAAGCTTATACTTGTTGTATGTTATTGATTTTGATCTGTACTGTAGGTGAGACTTTTGTTTTTCTTCAGCCAGCGTCTTGACCTCTTGAGTAAACCAGGGTTTGGTATTTGGATTTCTTCCTCCCGTCCGGCGCCGTCTTTCTATAGCTTCTTCCGCAGTTTTTATTATGTTTGATTTTAGTTTTTGACAGGCGGTTTTACATTGTCCAGCTGTTGTATTTTGCAGGTCTAGATTTTTTCTTCTAGTCTCCGTTGGTACAGGTGTCTTATTGAGGCAACAGATAGAAATTGCACATTGATTTTGTTAGTTTCCTTTGTTGGTTTACTTTTTTTTGTTCCAGAGTTGCTGCCATTTTTGTTAGTACTAGGCCGTGATTAGTTCCGGCATTTGCTGAGGTCAGAGTTCTGACGTCTTGGATTCTGCATGGGTGGATGTTTCTGTTTGTAATTATGTAGTATATTACGGATTTCTGTTTATTTTCAAATGTGAATTTGTGTTGTAATTTGTGTGGAAAGAAGGTTGTTTGTTCGTAACTCGTTTTGAGCGCATAATTGGATTAGTTGTTTTCCGCTTTTATTCTTTACTTCTTCGTTGTAATTCTGGCGTTCAGATCTCCGAGAATTATTATTCCATCTTGTGGTCTGATCCCGTCGAGCACTGTTTATAGAAGATATTTATTTCCTTTCTTGGCTTGGAGGTGTCGGGGACATAAACGCTTATTATATGTGTAGATTTTTGGTCTTTGAGTTTGACTGTTACTTGTAGTATTTTGTCGTTGATGTACTTTGAGTCGCTGATGTTATTCTCAAATTTCTCGTGTAGCAGTATCAAGACACCAGACGTTGTTTTTTTGTTTTTGTTTTTGCCGCTGTATACAAGTATGTAGTTTCCATACTTGGTGTTTCCTTTTTCTTTTTTTTTATTTCAGTGATTACGCAAATGTCGATCTTGTGTCTTTTCTATTTCCTACAGAATTTTCTGTCTTTGTTGTTCAGGGATGATACTTTCCAGCATCCAATTTTTAGTGCTTTTGGTTTCCGATGTTGCTTATTCTTTTTTCTTGCCGGGTCGTTATTAGTTGTAACTGTCCTATCTGAGGCTGAATTGTTGGTTCTATGAGCACTGTGTTTTTTTTTACCTCAGGTATTGCCTGTAAACCCTTCTCTTTTATCCGGGCTTGGGACCGGCTGTGATTCCTCTGAGCTACTCAATCCACCCAGTTTTTTCACAGGCAGAGCTCATATAATGTATACAATGTTAAAACTTATTTTAGTTGGTAATTACACTAGAAAAATTATTTCAGATTATTTAAAATCGCTTCCATTGCAAATAAAAATCGAAATGCTCTACGTAAATGGCCTATGTTTGGTGATACTTTACAATTGTTGCCGGTTTTTGTATTGTTTTTTGTAAAAAAATTATACGGGTTAATTTTACAAAATAATTTTTAAGTTTTTTTTTAATTACTGTACCGCAAAAACCCTTGCATATACAAAGTTTAACTATGATAGTAAAATGTCAGCAATACGTGTAGTAAATGTTGATTTAAAATTTGGTTGAAGTTGGTAGACTTGTTTAGAAGATATTAATTTTTTATCACAAACACATTATTGGTCTTAACTTTGAATAAAATTAACCAATTGTTGTCCGAAACATTTTAATAGTTAGTTTACAATGCGTATAATGCATGTTTTAAAAGTTTAAAAAAACTAAAATGATAAAATGTAAGATGTTTTTAATACCTATTTAGTATTCAGTATATTCATGGCATTAATGCCCGTTTGCACCGTTTTGTTGCTTATCTTACCCTTTTGTAGGTTACACTTAAGTTTAAGGTTTAACTTATCTTAAATTGGTTTGCACGTGTAAATAATTTTATTTTCTTAGCTAAGACGTGGTTTAATAAAAGAAACAACTGTTTTCGATTAGATAGTATATATGCCTAACTTCACGCTTGTTTATAGTTATAGCAGAACTGGATATTAAAAAGAATACTCTGAAAACTATAAAAAAATAATATGTAGAATAAAAAAAATTAAAAGTTTTCTATAAATTTAATTTGAATGTAGATTATTAATTTTAATAATTGGTTAAAATTTCAGTTTGACAACGAATGTCATATTCAATTAATTTTAATGCAGCCAGATCTATATTATTATAAAAATCAAAGATAAAATCCATCTTTTGAATATGTTGAACATTTCATAATAGGTTATGTTTATGTGCACCTTAAGCCTTACAATTCTGAGGCTTAACTTGGGTAATACTTAAGTATTATTTTGTGTGCCGTGCAAACTGTTTAAAACTTTTAGGTCTACTTAAGCAAAATTTAATATATGATAATCCGAGATAAAAGGAAGCGGTGCAAACGGGCATAAGTCACATACTAACATTCAAACCAAACAAAACAAAAAATATCATGTTTTGTTTACGTTGCTAGGCAACACTAGCACGTCTGAGATCATTGTTTATGTTATGCATTTGCATGGTAGAAATATAATTAGCTCTATTCTGTGTGCATATTGCTAGCTAACAATATCGTTATCGAGGAAAGTTGCTAAGCAATGTTGTGTATTTATTACGTTTTTTTTACTTAATTGCTAAGCAACCTTGCTCGATAACAATATTGTTAGCTAGCAATATGAATACAGAATAGGGCTATTTGTTTAATATTTAAAATATTAGGGTTTTATATTATATTACTCGTAGTACAGTAGGATCAAATAATTAAAATAATTCTCTAACTATTGCATCAGAATCTTATCATAAATGCGTTATTCTATAATTATTATTAACATCTAAACAAATCAGCAAATTTTAACAAAATGTTTGGTCATATTCTTACTTTTTTTCAGTACATGTATCATCATTGTACATGTATTTTTAAGAAAGAGGGCATTAATAGAACACATGCATCATTTATATAAGATAATTAGAATTTTAACTACAAAGATCATTCAAGAGAGTGAATATTTTTGTCGTACTAAAATTTAATTAGTAGGAAATAAAATAAACTTTATTTGTAAGCACATTAGTTTACTGATTTTATAAAAATATATGTACAACTTGTACGTTATACAACTATGCAAACTTTAACTTTAAATTGGTTAATAATTACTCTTGAAGAAATCATTACGCTACTAATAAATATTAATTCATGTAGAATAATAAAGTTTTTTTATTATAATTATTGATAAAAATTTAATTGTTGTATATGATTCATGCATTGTGTTGTTTGTTATATGATTTAAATTTGACTTGCATTATACATAAAAAAGTTATTCAAGTTTAAAATACCGAGAACGCGTGCTGTAGCGCATTAGATTTAGTAACAGTGTGCTGAGTTCGAGTATATTTTGAAATGGCCAATCAGCGGCCGTTTATGAAATGTAGGGCGTGCCTTGTGCTGTAATGCATTATATTTAGTAATTACGCAACCCGGCCACCAACGTGTTTAAATTTGTACTGTCAATTTGGCATATAAAACTGTTTTAAACATTTAAAAGTATAAATTTAGCGTTTAAAATTAGCAATTTATTTAACAATAATTTGGCTCTAATAAAACAAAGTAAAAAAACGTTATTTTATGACCAAAATAAAACGTATTAGTACGCCACTGTGTTGTGTTATTGTTATATTTTATCACTAGCAAGCTGACCAGACATACTCTATTTTAGTAACATATACTTTTTTGAAGTTACATTACTCTTTACTCTTTTTAATTCAAAATAACATAAAATATACTCTTTTTTTCAGTTGAGTCCTAATAATTCTAATTGTTTATCAATAAAAGTTTTTTGTTTTTAATTACCAACTTATTAAATTTTACTGTATTTACGGTATTGGGCAGTATTTTTTGTTTGTCTTTGCAGGACAAGTTTGTTCCAGTTAACTAATTGGATGCATTTATAATATTAATTAGGATTACCGCAACCTTTTTCATCTCTACGCCATTATTAAGACGGTTTTAGAAAAAACACAATTTTGTTATTTTTTTAATCCTATTATTAAAGCACTTTTCAAATCCGCTCATAAAGTATGAAATATTTTCACAAATAATCTGGGCAAAAACGGTTGAAAAGTGTAAAATTCTATTTATAAATTTTTTAAAATTTTGTTTTGAAACATTAAAATATTATCAGAAGGCACCAAAATCTGACCATAAACTGTTGAAAAGTAAACAATTCTATTCATTACATTTTAAAAATAGCAAAATCCGACCTTTAAACATGAAAATATTGTTAAAAAGTAACATAATCAGGCTAGGCTATAAACTGTTAATTTTTTTTTTTTTTTATAAAATATCAAAATCTGGTTTAATAGGTGCAAAACTCTATTAAAAAAAATCTAAAAAACGGCAATATATTCTTGAAAAAACAAAAAAATTCTTATAAAACAATTCATAAAATGTAAAAAACAGCAGAAGCGGTTAAAAAATGCAACATTTTATTCATAAAATTAAAAAATCCGGCCATAAAATTTCAAAAAATTGTCAAAAAGTATTAAAATCCGGCCATAAACTGTTACAATATTCAAAAATGTATTCATGAAATGTCAAAAATAGCAAAATGTGGTTATAAAGTTTAGAAAACAGCAATTTTCTTTTCATGAAATAACAAAAATACCAACATTCCGTCATAATTTGTTAAAAAATGCAAAAATTCTATTCATTAAATGACAATAATAGCAAAATCCGGCCATAAATTGTAAACAAGTTGTAAATTCTATTTACCAGACGTTAATAATAAAAAAACTCAACCATAACGTATCAAAATAATGCCAGAAAGAACTATAATCAGTTGAAAAGTGCAAATTTCTATTCATGAAATATTAAAACTATCAACATCCGGTCATAATTTGTTAAAGTGTGCAAAATTCTATTCATAAAATGTCAAATGTCAAAAACCGGCTATAAAATACCAATATATTTTCCAAAAATTTGGTCATAAACTGTTAAATGCAGCCAGGAAGTATTTAAATATCATCAGAAGTACAAACATCTGGCCCAAACTGTTAAAATGTGTATCATTTTATATATAAAAAGTCCGGATGTGGTTTGTTGTGAGTGTAACATGTACACACATTTAGAAGTTGTACCAAAAGAGTGTGTATATGTGAGAAACAAAATTAAAAACTTAAAAAAATGGGTTTGAGAAACTGCATATCAGCATAACATTGAAATTTTTTATAGCTGCAGTCTTAATTTGTTTGTTTGCACGGAAATAATCGTTGTTGAGTAAGTGATTCTTCAATGGATACTGAGAATAAAGTCAAAGCTTTGTCGATTCTGCGATTGCGAACAGGCAGAGATTTTGCTGCGTTTATATAAAATGTTGTTAATCTCCATTTAATTCAAGCTTTAATTTACTCAAAAATTAAGTACTAGGTTTATGTTAAATATTATAACTATTTTTGGTTATTCAGAAATAAATTTAGAAATGACAAGTTGTAGGTTTTGCTTTAAATTAAATACAAAATGCGGCTAAAAAGGATTAAAATCCGGCTACAAAGTATGTTGGCCAAAAACTTTGATAATCTAAAATTAATCAAATCTGAATTTTCAAAATAACATCCAAAATCCAGCTTACGAAAATTAAAATCCGGCCGACAAGTATAAAAACATTTCAAAAAGCTTAAAGTTTTGACATAATTTAAGCTATTAAAGACAAAATTCGGCATAAGAAAATTATAATTTAACCATAAATACTAAAATTCAATCTAAAGTTGCAGTATTTAAAAAATAATAATTCCTAAAATACGAATATAAAATATAAAAAAGAAATAGGGCCAATTTTAGTAATTAAGTAATTAAATCCGGCAAAAAACTTTAATAATGACATAATCTGAAAAATTAGGTCAGTAAAAACAAAATCCGGCTTAAAATTTATTATTATTATTAAAACCTAACCTAAGTATTAACATCCGGACAAAAATTATAATATTTTTTTATAAAAATTGATAAAATACAGACATAATCTCAAAAATCCGGCCACAAATACAAACTTTGACCAAAAAGAAAATAATATCCGGCTAAAAAGTTATTAACCTACTTAAAATTGGTAAAATTTGTACGCAATATCAATATTAAAGACAAAATCCAATTTAAGACTATTGAAATCTATAATAATCTGCTTTATATTAGTAAAAATGTACATAATTTTAAAAATCCGGCCCTTAAATAAAAATTTCTATTTAAAAAAATTAAAATCCGGTCATAAAGTATTTAAATTAAAAAAAAAAAAAAAAACTTCTTAAAATTGGTCATACTCTTAAAACTCTCATAAATAAAAATAAAATACAAAATCCGGCGCAAGAGAATTACAATCCGACCATAAAGTAATTAATTCTGACCAAAACAATAGTAGTCAGCTTAAAACATAATTTAAAAAATTTGGCCATAAAATATTAAAATATTTTAAAGTGTAAAATTCTCTTCGTAATATATTAAAAATATCAAAACTCGGTAATGAAATATCAAAAAGTGCAACGTTCTATTCTTGAAATGTAAAAAGTATCAAAATCCGGTCATTAAGAGTCGAGTATTTTAATAAAAAATGAAAAATCATCAAATCCGGCCATGAAATATCAATATATGGTCATAAAACACCAAAATCCTGCTATTAAGGGTTAAAAAGTGCAAAATGTTACAAATGAAATATATCTAAATTTGAACATAAACTGTTTGTGCAAGATTTGAATCATATAAATTGAAAAATAGCAAAATTCAGCTATGAAATATCAAAATATTATCAGAAAACGCTAAAATCCAGCCATAAAGTGTTTAAAAATATAAAATTCTATTCATAAAATGTCAAAAATAGCAAAATTCGGGTATAAATTGTTGAAAAATGAAAAAATCTTTTTATATAAGTTAAAAAAAATTAAAATCCACTATCAAATTATTAAAATATTGTCAGAAAACACAAAAATTTGCTCATCAAACGATAAAAAGTGCAAGTTCTACTCATGAAATGTCAAAAATATCAAAATTTAGCTATGAACTGTTGAAAAGTAAAAAATTCTCTTCATAAAAAGTAAAAAACATTTAAATCCGGCCGTGAAATATCAAAATATTGTCATAAAATACTAAAAACATCCGGGTTTTAAGGATTAAAAAATGCAAAATTTTACTCTTGATATGTCAAAGATAGAAATACCGGCTATAAGTTCAAATGTTTTTTTTTTAAGTAAGGTGAAATTATTAAAATCCGGCTATAAATTATCAAAATATTGTAAGAAAACACTAAATTTCAGCTATCAAGAGTTAAAAAGAGCAAAATGTAATTTCAAAAATAGCAAAATTCAGATATGAAATATCAAAATATTGTTCAAAAGCACCAAAAACCTGCTAAAAAAAAAACAAGATTCTAATCATAAAATGACAAAACAATAAAATCCGGCCATAAACTGTTAAAAGGTGGAAAATTCTATTAATTAAAAAACAAAAAGTAGGAAAATCTAACTATGAAATATTAAAATATTGTAAGAAAACCCTAAATTCTGGCCGCAAAATGTTAAAAAGTGCTAAAGTTCATTTATGATATGTCAGAAACCAAAATCCGGTCATAAATTAAGTACAAGTTTTGTTGTACGCCCATAAACTGTCCAAAATTCTATTTATGAAATGTCAAAAATCTAGACATAAAAAGTATATTTTTTTATGAGATGTTTTTAATAACAAAATCCGGTTATGAAATATAATATTATTTGCAGAAACAATTAAAATCTTGTCATAAATTGTTGAAAAGTGCAAAAATTCTGTTTATGAAATAATAAAAATAGCATAAATTTCAATATTTTATTTATAAAATGTTAAAAACAGCAAAACTCGGCCATAAAGTATACAAATATTGTCAGAAAGTATCAAATTTACTTTATGTTCAAAAATTTCAAAATTCTGTCATAAATTATTTAAATATTTTCAAGAAAAACCAAATTTTGTCTAAAAACTGTTGTGAAGTGCAATATTTATATTCACATCATAGATTAAGTATTTTTTTAGTTAATCATCTTTATTACTTATATTTTGCTATGTAAATTTTTAAAATTATAGACGTAATAGGTTAAATAAGATCATTTTTGACAGTAGATCATCTTAGATCGTGTACTTTTTGACAGCTGCTATTTAAAATAGTAATTTTTGATATGTTATCAAAGAAATTATTTTTAGCAAATGACACTTGTTAAAGTACTCGTGTATTTGTCGCATAGTTAAAAACTACTCAGTGGTAAAAATAATACTTTTTTGAAAAATTGCAAACATTTTTATTTGGGAAATATGAAAACGAACAAGCATTTATTTTAGTTTAAATATTAGGTTTTAATTTTTTTTTAAATAATAACATTAAAGTGTGGTATCAAAAAGTACAACTTTTTAACCCTACACATCAATATACACTGCGCGACAAAAGTCTGGGTTCACTAACAATTTTTCCGATTTTTCGTACAGAATTTTTTTTATCCAGCTAAAACAAAATGTTAATGCTTATTTATCAAAAAACAAGTTTAATGACGTAGTCGCCAAATGCATAGCCGTACAATTTTTAATATAGTGCATGTTTTCCTTCTAACGTGCCTTATTCAGATTTTTGAGATTTGGTTAACAATTAAGTAGGTGTTGTCAGGGATTTGTTTATCATGCTTCAAATGTTGCTAGCAAGTGTCAGTGTGTGCTGAAATTTAGTTTTGTGATCAAAATGCCGATATCTCCAGTAAGATGTGCACGGATAATTGCCCACATTGAAGAAGGACATAGCCAGAGAGAAGCAGGCCGTAGGTATGGAGTTTCTCAAAACGGGGTCCGAAGGATTTGGCAGAGGTATGAGGAAGATGGTCTACTAACAGCCAGAGCACGGTCAGGAAGACCAAGAAAAACTAATGCTCAAGATGACCGATTTATGTTGTTACAATCTTTGAGAAATCGCACTGAAACTGCAACAATTACAGCTAATGAACTTGCTGCAGTCAGAAATGTTCAAATATCGGCACGTACAGTTCAGCGACGACTTCGAGAAAATAATCTAAAGTCTTATCGGGCTGCCACTGGTAAAAAACTTACGGTTCGTCACAAACAAAACCGATTGAATTTTGCTAGAACTTATCAGAACTGGGGGGCTGCCGAGTGGCGACATGTCTTATGGACTGATGAATCCCGTTTTACGTTGGATGCTCCAGACGGTCGTACACGGGTATGGAGGAGACCAGGAGAACGATACGCAGCATGTACCATGGCTCCTAGATCCAATTTTTTTGGAGGCTCTGTAATGGTATGGGGAGGGATTTCTGTCGAGGCTCGTACAGAACTACATATTTGTGATAGAGCAGCCCTTAACGCAGATAGGTACATTAGGGATATTGTAGAGGAACATGTTGTACCATACAGTCACTTTATTGGAGAAAACTTTCAATTAATGCAGGATAATGCTCGCCCACATGTGGCGAACATTACCCTCCAATATTTTAACGAAGTCGGAATTAGGTGTTTGGATTGGCCTGCTTGTTCACCAGATCTGAACCCTATTGAGCACGTGTGGGACCAACTGGGAAGAGCCATTCGAGCTCGCCCTGATCGCCCTCGGACCTTAAGAGATCTTGCAGCATGTTTGGTTGAAGAGTGGGACAGACTGCCGCAAGAAAACATTGCAACGTTGATTAACAGCATGTCTAGACGTCTGGACTGTGTTATTAGTGCTCGTGGTGGAAACACCAGATATTGAAAGTTTCGTTCGTACCCATAGTTCGTGTTTTTCACTTTTTTTTTATAAACACTATATTTCTTTAGTATCCTAAAATGTAAGTAAATAAAGATTAATTATTAATTTATCACCAAAGGTGGTTTTTCATTTTTGTTTTTTGATAAACAAACATTAACATTTTGGTTTATTTGAAAAAAAAAATAGGACAAAAAATCGGAAAAATTGTTAGTGAACCCAGACTTTTGTCGCGGAGTGTAGTTAGCCAGATGTTGGAGTGCAGTTTTTCTGATTTAGTAAAGAAGGCTTAAAGATTTAAGGGTAGAAGAGTTAAAAACATCTTATACTCTTTTTTACTTGTAAAAATCTGGTCACCTTGATCACAAGTGCTGTTTTGTGTGTAATAAGTGTAAAGTTCTTGTCTACTCTGTTAGTAATTATATAAGTAATTAATTAATTTATATGTTTTGTACATGTATTAGTACAACTTTTGTTAATGTTTATTTGTAAATATTAACCTTAAATTATAGACATCCACGCACTAGTACTTCCGCGCCGTCCGTGGCTTAATTTTTAACTACTTTTACCAGTGGCGTAACTTACGTATATTAATTTAATAACTTTTATTGTTAACTTTTGATTTTAATTAGTTTAACTTTATATTCCCTATCCTATTGTTTCTTTTGTTACCTTACTGTGGTCATGTTTTGAGTAAGGCTGCAGTCTCATTGCACCACCGCCACCAACTATCACCGTTTGCCACTAACCACCAAAATGTACTACACTCTTTTCTATGTTAGTAGAAGAATATATTTATATTTCGGGTCTTTCATTTACTAATGTATTTAGTTTATCAATGTCGGATAGTGTCCATGTTTCTTCCATGTTACCGTTTTTAAAATTCTCAAATATCAAAGCGAAAATGACAGATTATGTTTTGATTTGTAAAATATCAAGTTAGTATGTTTCAAATGACGATCAACTGTTGCCGCGCTACCACCAACCGATTTGATATTATAAAACGGTGGTTACCAAATGACAGATGCCGGCGAGAATAGTGAATCAGTGGGACCGTCGCCATATGATTTAACGTCAAATCAAAACATAATCTGTCATTTTCGCTTTGATATTTGAGAATTTTAAAAACGGTAACATAGAAGAAACATGAACACCATCCGACATTGATAAACTAATTGCATTAGTAAATGAAACGCCCGAAATATAAATATAGCACTTTTCTACTGACATAGAAATAGGTGGAAAATTTAAATATTTAGTGGTCACCAGTGGCTGCAGTGAGACCGTAGTACAATTTGGTGGTTAGTGGCAAACGGTGATAGTTGGTGGCGGTGGTGCAGTGAGACTGCAGCCTTAGTCACCAGGTGATCGACCTATTTTCCTTAATATTCTTATCACTTGTTATTGTTTCATTTTATTACTGCATTGATATTATGCCTACTTGCAAATGCAAAAGCGTTGCACAATCTGGCTTAACTTGCACTAATTGTGGTATTTGAGGTTAGCGTATTTTAATAAAAAAATTATATACTTTATTGTGCTAATTTTACTTTTTTATATATATTAAGACCGGTTTTGGCTGTTAATTTGTGAAATTCACACCACCCGCAACACACAACAACATCTGTGAAAAGAAAAAACTGATGATGGCTTAACAGCTGAAACCGGTCTTAATATATATAAGACAGTAAAATCAGCAAAATAAAGTATATAAATTTTTTATTAAAATACCCTAACCTCAATTATTTTAAACTGTGCAATAATCAGAAACAAATACTATAATTGTGGTATTGTCTTTCACAATAGTTGTGCTTTAAAATATAAAAAATGCATTTGTGGCACTTTATTTAATATGAACGATTCAGAATTACCTAAGCTTTACAAAGAAAACATCGTATTACACTAATTATTGTTAGAGGAAGTGCGATCGAACAATAAATTATTAATTAAAAAAATTATCTATCTTGAAGAAAAAATTGCCAAAAAAAACAAGGTAATTTTAGAATATTCAACTCGTAATAAGCAACAAACTGCTCTAAATATTGCGTTGTCCACTAATGTAACGATTATGTTGCTTGAACCGACTGATTTTCCATCTTTAGCAAGTTTAGTTGTTAAAACTAAAACTAAATGCAACCAGTTAGTTCAACCAAAAGCAAAAGTTATTGTTGACAGTGGCCCTAATAATGACAAGCTGCAGGCATATGTACATACTGCATACATTCACGTATCTAAACTAAAACGTGGGACAAAAAATGTGATAAAGTTAATCACATAAAAACGCAATTTCCGGCAATATTGGTTGATGTTGTTGACTTATCTGTCAAATCTGGAAGTTACAGCGGCTTTAAAGTTGCTATTCCTGCTAATCATGCGGAGTCTATTTTATGTAAAGATTTCTTGCCTGCTAATATTGCAGTCAGAAGATTTACAAATTATGGTCGTGCGCAAAACGTTCCTGCTTCTTCTGCTGAGGATTTTCGGAGCCTGGATCCAGCCAACAATCTAGACCTTACTGTAGAATTACTAACAACCTCAAAATCTACTACAAAACGTCGGGGGCATGAAAACTAAATTTAAGTAACTAATGCTGGCCGTAGCGGTTTCTAGTTACGACTTGATAGTGTTTTCCAAAACTTGACTCACTCAGGATATTGACAATTTTAAGCTTAAATTACGTGATTACAATTTATTTAGGTGAGATCGTTCTACATTAACTCGTGCTAAACTGGATGGTGGGAGTGTATTAATTGTAATTAGATCTCATCTAAAAGGTATATTACTGCACCCCACGTATTCAACCGCGGAACATGTGTTTGTTTTTGTTAACTTTAAGTCTGTGTCATATTTAATAAGTGCGGTATATTTACCATCAAATTCAGCTATTGATAAATACGCCGACCATTGCTACTCTGTTGAATCATTAGCTGATATATATCCCAGTAGTAAACTTATTTTACTGGGAGATTATAATCTACCTGCAGCGTTGTGGATAAATAATGAGTTAGGAATTGGAGTAGTTTGCAATGGAATTTATCCTGAATATTTAGTAGCCAATTCTTTTAGATTTTTAAACTGCA
Source organism: Tachinus rufipes (assembly GCA_963932245.1). Classification (NCBI taxonomy): domain Eukaryota; kingdom Metazoa; phylum Arthropoda; class Insecta; order Coleoptera; family Staphylinidae; genus Tachinus; species Tachinus rufipes. The sequence continues at coordinate 16,171,881 of OZ010748.1, read as the reverse complement.
TTAAATGCATAACAATACCCAATAGTGGGGGTGTGTTTTTAGAGTTGTGTTTTACAAATGAGCGTGATGTAAAAGTGCCAATGGCTGTTGATGTTCTCTTAACACAAGCCAACACCACTATGCTTATGTGATAGATGTTAAATGTGATACCAACTGTGATATTTTATAGTGTAACTAGGTTTTTAATGATTTTAAATTTGCAGACTTTAGCGCTATCAATGGTGTTTTATTGAGTGTTGATTGGTCTTTACTTTTTTATAACCGTGATATTAATGTATGTGTTGATTTATTTTATTTTGTTTTGTATTATGCAACTAATTGTTACGTATCTAAAAAACTGTGGTGTGAAAACAACTTTCCTGTTTGGTTTAGCAAGGAACTGTCACTTACTAAATTGAAAAAACATCTTCATAAACGTTTTAAATCTTCAGAACTTCTATCTGATTATAATGAGTTTCAATCTATTTGTACTTTATGTAAAAATCTTAGCGCTTGCCTTTACAAGCAGTATATTGCACGTACCGAGAATAATATTCAAACAAATCTAAAGCATTTCTGGAAATTTGTCAACGAAACCAGAAAATCTAATGGCTTACCGTCTACAATGTACTATGGAAACCTAATTAGCACTAATAGGGATGATTATGTCAACAAATTTGCAGATTTTTTTTATCTGTTTACGATTCTGAAGTTCATACAGCTCCAATGTTTGAGTTTCAAAACAACGTAATACATTCAAATTTTTCTATTAGTTTGTTTGATGTTTTTAAAGGTATTGTTACCTTCAAAGTAATCTTAGCACTGACCCAGACGGCATCCCTTCTATGATGTTGAAAGAACGCATTTATTTCATTTCTAATCCGTTACATCTACTTTTAAATGCTTTCTTAAGCAAATCTAAATTTCCTGATATGTAAAAACAAAGCTACATTATGCCTTTATTTAAATCTGGGTTAAATAAGACATAACTAACTATAGAAGTATATGCATTCAATCTGCCATTCCTAAATTATTTGATCAACTTGTAACTGAACAAATACAATGAATATGCAAAAGTATTATAATTGATGAACAGCTTGTTTTTTGTGAGAGCCGTTCCACACTTACTAACTTGTGCAGCAAAAATTATATTTTGAAAGTTTTTAAATCAAAAGTACAAATTGATTCTATTTACACCAATTTTTCAAAGGCTTTTGATCGTGTGAGCCACAGTATTTTGTTAGCTAAGCTTCATGCCTTAGGTTTTCATCATACTGTGGTTTCTTGGATACCTAGTTTTTTGGAAAATTGTACTCAATGTGTAAAAATTAATAATTTTCTTTCACAGCCAATTTTTGTATCTTCAAGTGTTCCTCAGGGATCATACTGCGGTCCAATTCTGTTCCTGCTTTTTATCAATGATATTTCTCAGTGTATTCATTCATCGTCTTTTTTTATATTTGCTGATGATCTAAAGCTTTACAGTAAAATATCATCTGTTAATGATTGTCATCTGCTACAACGAGATTTGGATTCCGTAAATGCTTGGTATCATAATAATTATCTTTTTCTAAACGTTAACAAATGTTTTTTAACTAGTTTTAATAGAACACTGAATAAAATACCTTACGGTTATTATATTAATCATAAACCGTTGAAACGAGTTTCTCAAATAAAAGACTTAAAGAATGTCAGCAGATTTATTCCCAAGTACGCTCAAATTACTTTATTGTTTTTTGGTGCGCTCTCATTTAGAATATGCTCGGTCAGTCAAATTTAATCATAGTTAAAGTATTAAACGAATTCAAAATAAGTTTGCTATATTATTATTTTACAAATCGGGGAATTTATCGGTTGATTTTGATCGCAATTACATTACATTTTTGTACAATTTGCCACTACTAAAACTTCGTCGCAAAAAAGCTAATTTTTCGTTTTTGCGTAGAGTAGTGATGTCTGAAGTAGACTGTCTTAGCTTTCTTGCATCTTTACCATTCAGTATTCCTATTAGCAATTGACGTACCAGGCAGATGCTATTGTTTAGAGAATTTACGCGTTCTACAAATTACGGGTGCAACAATCCACTTGTTAGGATGTGTAAACTGGCAATTTGTTTGCCAAATAATTTTAATTGGTTTTGTACCAAATTGCAGTTTAGGTCGCAATTAAATTGTATTTTTTGTGTTTTATGTATATTATTTTAGTTTATATAATATGTTTATTTATATATTTATAATAAAGAATTACTAAAAACTGTAAATCTGGTCTTCAAAGTGTTAAACTCTACTACCAAATTGTTAATCTTGCATTTAAAACTATTAAAAGTGTTTAAAAAGTTAAATTTTATTTTATTGCCAAACTGTTCAAATTATAAATTTGTTCTTAAAAAATGTAAATTAGATCTACCAAACTGTAAATTTGGTTTTTAAATTTCGGATTTTTAAAATTAAAATTTGGCCAATATTGTATTTAGTCTAATTAATTAATCCGGCCTCTAAATTATAAATACAGATTTTAATACTGTAAATCCGATTTTTAAAAATCAAAATCAAAATTTTTAAAAAGCATCTCGACAAAAACGTTTAAAAAGTGTAAAATTTTATTTATAAAATGTTAAAAATAACAAAATACTTTCTTGAAACATTGAAATATTGTCGGAAAGCACTAAAATCCGACCATAAACTGTTAAAAAGTGTAAAACTATTTTAAATTTAGCAAAATTTGGCGTTTAAACATGAAAATATTGTTAGAAAGTAACACAATCAGGTTATAAACTGTTAAAAGTAAAAAAAAAATACTTGTTATAAAATACCAAAAATAGCAAAAATTTGTCATAAACTTTCAATAAGTGCAAGAAGATTTTATTAATAAAAAGTAAAAACTGTCAAAAAATGCTAGATTCTATTCATTTGATGTCAAAAATTGCAAAAACTGTTGAAAGGTGCAAAATTTTATTTATGAAATTACAAAATCCGGCCATAAAGTATCAAAATATTGTCAGAAATGCATTTTGACAATATTTTGATAATATCTGGTTTGGACTGTTAATAGTTCTAAAATCTATTTACGAAATGTCAAAAAATAGCAAAATTTTTTACCGACATGTATTTGTTTTTCCGTACGACTTCTCGCAGGCAACCCGATACCAACATTTGTTCGATTGTTTTGTTCAGATTACGTTCGCTAGAGATATCAACGCCTAGATAGTAGGTCATTACTTGTTTGATGACGCGACCGTCAACTTCCAATTTACATCTTAGGTTTTTTTGATATTGTTAGGCATTTTGTTATCTTCTTAGATACTTCCATGGTGACATTTTTTCGGTTGTTATAAACTTGAATAAGAGTTTTTGCTGCTGGCAATCAGGACTGCATCGTCTGCATAGCATACTACGTTTACATTGCTTCCCTTCATTCTGTAACCGTTCTTGGATTTAACGCTGTTGATCAATTTGTCTACCTTGACGTATTTCGGACCTTGTTTGAATTTCTGCTGTTATTCCATCCCCTGCTTTGATACATGTTGTTGTATCTTGGTATAAGTATTAAATCAGATTAGTTAGCGGATTGGAGACTTCCTTTTCAGTGAGAATTGCTATTACGTCTTTGAGTCTTACACGGTCAAACGCTTTAGAAAGATCATCAAAGCAAATGAAGGCCGGAGAGTTGTACTCCATCTCTATATTGCGTCAGTGGTTAACCTGTTTTTCTAGAACCCCATCTGTTTTTTGTTGTTTTCCAGCTCTAAGTTGAGCTCGTTAAGAGTGTCTTTTGTTATGAGTTTTAGGACAGAGCTGAGTAGAGTGATTTCTCAATAGTTTTCGGGTAATTTTTTATCGCCTTTTTTATGTACCGGTATGGTGACACTAGTCTAAATTTCCCTAGAAATTTCCTGGTTTTCAAATATTTTTTGAGTGAGTACAGTCAGTTTTAGCATTAGATCAAGGCCTCCATACTTTATTATTTTCTGGTTCTTGTGGGTGATATTGAAAGTGCACAGACCGCCGTCAAAACGCTGTGGGTTTTAAGATGGCGGACAAACCATTGGTACAAAAAAAGCAACGCTCCGAAAGCGATGCAGTGGTTGCATCGGCTTTAGCCGATGGGTATCCGCTTGTAAGCGGGACACACACTACCAGTTTGTGTTTTTATAAACTGCTTCTGCGTGCGCATGTTCTGCGTCCAATATTTCTGTTCCTCTTTTTCCTTAAGTTTTACTTCTCCTATTTGTTTATTTTTATTTTCTCTTTGTTTATCTTTATTTCTTCTTTGTCTTGCAGCGGTCGTCACAAAATCATTAGTCATAAATTGGTGTGTGTCGGACATAGTTTTACTATTTTACTATCACTGGATTTACTAGGAATTTCTTGTGAACATGCGCGGTGATGGCTTATTACTGCTTAACTTTCCGTACTGTATTGGCTTGTTTGGTTAAAATATTGGTTCTTATATACGGAATTGAAGTCATCTGTAGGTTAATTGCCCGTACTGATGACCAATGAGAAGCGTTTTTTTCTCATTTGATATCAAACTTCCTCAACCATTTGAATTTTGTCCGGCGGTTCCGTAGGTGGTGCAGGTCGGATGTCATTTAGGTGGAGTTTGGTGGGAGTTCTGTAAGGTTGATCTTCTACTCAGTAGCAGTTGGAGCCTGGATAATTTTCTTAAGGCAATCTATTTGTTTGCCAAGCTTTTAGCCCTGCTGGGGCGTTTTTCCGTATATTGGCCGGTCTCGGTTATCTCTTTTTCTGGTATGACGTCTAGCAATGTCTTGCAGTATTTTGTCTTGTTCCAGCCTCCGGGTTTCATTATTCCGGTGGCAGCATTGGTAACAGTTTGTCCTAATCTTCATTGGGTGTTTCTCCATCAACTATTGAATAGATTTTTTGAGTTCTGCGAGACGTCGCTTGGCTTAATTTGCCTGTAGATGGTAAGTGGCAGTGGTGTTTTGTTTTACTTTTTTACGTTGCATGGTGTTCTTAGACGTTTGGCTTTGGAGTTGGCCATTGTCCGACAAAAGGATTTTCAGGTATTCTCATTTTTTTACTAAATGGTTTTTGAGGACTTGGCTGGTTGCTGAAGGTAATGAGACAGCCATCGGGTACACATCCATGATGGCGAGGGTAACTTTGTTTCTTGATTGTGTTAAAGGGTACTATGACTGGTACAGACAGTAGCGAAGCTTTTGGTAGTTGGGGCCAGGTTTGGTTAAGTACGTTAAGCAGCGGCGAATATTGGCTTTTACATCTGCTTTAACTCCAGGCCATAGGTATGACCGTAGGATTGTCTTATGAGTTTCTTCACGTCCGAGATGGTCTGCAGTGTCAGTATAGTGGTCCTTTAGAATTGTCTGTTTGCCTTTGGTAGTACGGATAGTTTTTACTGTCTGATGGAAGTGCGGAGCAGTTTGACGTGCTTACCTAAGCTATACTTCTTGTTGGTATCTTTGGATGATGTCTCTGGTTTGTGGGCATTGCTTTTGGCATTTCCGTTAGGGTCTCACTTTCGAGTAGGTTGACTTGGAGTGTTCTATTGAGTGACGGATGAGCGGTGCCAAGTGTTCTAAACAGGTTGCTAAATATTGGTTTGTCGTTGGTATTTTTGGGCGTCAAAAGCCAATCATTGGCTTCTAGCTCTGAATTCACTAATTTGTTTCCTGGGTTTTTGGATAAAACGTCAGGTAAGATGCTGTTGTGGTACTTTCTGAACTATGTTCTACCGTGAACGTAAACTCCTGTAAAATTTGTGATCATTGAGTCAATTTGTCTTTGGCGTCGATAGAGTTGTTGAACCAGACTAAGGCTCTATTGTTGGTTCTCAGTTTGAATGGTTTGTCTTCTAAGTATGCCCAAAATTTCTTCACTGCCCACACCATTGCCAGACATTTAAACTCACTTGAATAAAACTTTTTTTAAGATTCTATATGTTTAGCACTTGCATAAGACACAAGGCGCGTGTGGTCGTTTTTTTCCTGATATTCTAGTGCGGTTTCTTTGCTCCTTGCAGTTTTGTGAGGGGGCTGACGATGATGGAAAATTCTAGAACATATTTCCTGAGCCTGGTGCAAATTTCCATGAAGCGGCAAAGTTGCTTTTTGTTAACTGGAGTTGGATACTCTAAACTGTCTTTGTTGAATTTACATTTTAATATGATACATTTTGGTCTATATTTCTGCAGCCATTCCAATACTTTGCTTAGATGGTTAATGTGTTGTTTGTGCTTTTGCAAATAGAGCATAATATTGTCTAAATAGACAAGAACCATAGTCCCCAGGAGTCCAAAACTTTTGACAATTATTTTGGAAAGGATGGCTGGTCTATTTTTGGGCCCAAATGGCATTACCGTAAACTGCTAAGTTCTTCCATTAAGAGCTGCAAAAGCGGGGTACGGCTTGTTGCTTTCTTCCATTGGACATTGCTAATATCTAGTTATTAGGTCGAGTTTGGCGTTTACAAAATTCTTTAGAGTTTTCTGGATTTTTGGTAATGGTGCTGCTTTGGTTTTAGTGACGTCATTTAATTTTCAATAATCTATGCAAAATCTAAGCCATCTTTCTTGCTAATTAACATCACTGAGGCATAGTAACTAACCCATTGGTTAGGAGTTCATGGATTTGCTTAAAAATTTGGGCCTTTCAACGAGCATTATGAGTGTACCTGGGAGCTTAGACCGGAGTTTTGTTCACGAGATTGATCTGGTGTGTGATGGTTTTATTGGGCGCCATAATGGGCCTGATTTGAGAAAAAGTTGCTACCGATCTTAATCTTCTTTGTACCCAAAATTGGATTTAGTTGTTGTTGTTGCTGTGATTAGTATATGGTGGATTGGAGTTTTTTTTTATAATCTCCACTGTCTGGAGTAGTCAATGTTAACTTCGTACTTGTTGGACCATTGATTTTCTAGTATAGCGTTGTCTTACAGACTGGGTGTAACAAGGAAGGGAATGACGTGGTTTTGGTCGCCTATCTTTACAGCATTATCTTCACCCGTGGTTTTTATTGCGGTCGGCCTGTCTGGCCCGTTTGGTTGTTGGTCGTGTTTTGTATAATTTTGACTTGCCTGGTAATTAAATCCGGCAAAATCTGTTAAGTTACAAATATAATTTTTAAAATCCGGCCATAAATTGTTGAGAAGTGTAAAATTCTTTTTATAAAATGTTAAAAATATTACTAAAATCCGGCCAAACGGTTGAAAAATGCTAAATTCTATTCACAAAATGTTGAAAATAGCAAAATATTGCTAGAACGCAACAAAATCCGGTCATGAACTATTGAAAATTGCAAGATTCTATTTTTAAAATGCGAAAAGCACCAAAATTCGGTTGATAAATGTTTTGGGCAATATTTAAAGCAGAAAATGATAAATTTTAATAATATTATTGCTCTAATTGTTTTGGGAGATTTTTAATGTAGCAAATGTCTTGCTCAAATCATTTTGTCAATATTTTAGCATTAAGTAAGGTTTCTGCAAGTTTTTGATCAAGTTTACGCAATAAATTAACATTTTAAGCAATTATTATTACTTAACCAGATTACTTATCTGCCAGCTCCCGGGAGTTGTTTTCAAATTTAGACCTCTTTAGGTCGCTGCCAAATTCTTTCTTGTTAGATTGACCCCGAGTGTTTAAAACAAAGTACAAGTACGCAATTACTAAACAATCATTAATAATTATTTTTATTTTTACAGAAAAGCATCAAAACTACCGGAATTAAGGTATTTGGGGTCATCCAATTTTGTTTGTTATCATTAAATTATGTTTTGGGTTTGTTGACAGGCTTGTTGTGCGCGTTGCACATTTGCTGCTAAGGTTTTTTTTTTTAAAACCACATTTTAGTTTGGTTCAAGTTCTGAGCTCTCTAGCAAAAAATTTGTATAGATAGCCTAAGTCAGCTAGTCTGGCAGTGGTCGGTGAGAGTAATTATTCCAATTTTTCCAACAATGTAGCAAGGGCTCGGGTGTATGTTTTATTTAAAAGTCAAACTCTTGCAGGAAAAGATTTGGCGACTGTGGAATTTTCTAGCAAGACTAGGGCTCGGTTGCCCGTTCTGAGTTTGAACGCGTTGTTTTCCAGGTAAACTTGATACTTCTTTATAGCTCACACAATGACCATTCAATCCAATTTGTTAGTGTGAGTGCTATCTGGTTTGGTAAGGGGTGAGATTCAAACCCGTTTATACATCAATATTGCAGGCGTCCGTTTGTAGTACAAATGGTAAACCTAATTTTGGTCACGTCAGCATTAATGGTTAGTCCAAGGCGGTTTTAATGTTATCAAATGCAGTAGACTAAACTTTGGTAAAAAAAAAATGCATTATGACAAGTAGAGACCGACTGTTACTGTATAAAATATAGTCTTTATAAATCAGCCGTATAAATACACATCAATAACCTGCAACCTACTCTAATGCCAGGAACAGCAAAGGTTGCAGTTCAGAAAATTAGAAAAAAATTAAGCCACTTTGTAAGCAAAGCATCAATAAGCTAATGAGAGATAAACCAATTGTATTAATTTTTTTTATTAAGTTTTGCATTGTATAGTCCAAGTTACACAACAGCGTAAACTTCTGAAAAAAAAGAAACGTTTGGTATTTGAACTACCGTTTATTTTGTTTTTCAAAGATATAGTAACATTTATAAGTTGACAGAAATTTAGTTTTATGTTTGAAATTTACAAAATGGGACGCTTTACACTTGAACAAAATTAGGAATTAATGAAAACTTAATTTCAAAGTGGAGAATCTTCTACTCAAACGGTAAGAAATTTACGAAACAAATTTAATAGAAAAGAAATGCCTTCAACGCAGTTTGTGGACCGTTAGTGGATAAAACAACTCATTTACGTTCTCGTCCAGTGCGCTCAGCCAAAAAAATCAATGCTGTTGCTCAGAGTGGGTGTGAACATGCATTAACATCAACTTGTCATCGTTCTCAGGAATTTTGCATAAAGACCTCGGTTTAAAGGCTTTCAAAGTTCAATTAGTCTAAGAAATAAAGCCTTATGACCATGCAATGTGTTTTTTAATAAAGCTCATTTATTGAACAATCTATGCATCCGCAACGCGTAACCGTTTGAAGTAGTTTTTGGTCCGGCTGCATTATTAGTCATACAGTCAACGTAACCATCAATCTTTTGCGCACTGTTTTTGGAAATTGAATAATCAGCCAAAATGTTGATGTTAATTGGCCGACTGAGTGCTGTAACTTGACCCCGTTGGATTTTCTTTTGTGAGGAAACTTTAAGAATATGTTTTACGCTAACCATCCAGAGATGATTGATGTCTTGAAACACAAAATCAAAGTTGCTATTCATGCAATTGAAGCTCATTTAATTGAAAGTGAACTAAAAAATTGGGTTAATTGGATGGGTTACTGTCAAGCCTGTTGTGGTATTCATTTGAATGATGTTGTGTTTTATTCTTAATTGAATATGTTCAATCTTTCTAATAAACTCATAATTTTTAAAAAAATGTTTATTAGTTTTTTATTTTTACTATTTTTACTACCTTTACTATAGGACCCAGTAACTAATATTTTCCATACAACTCGATCATTGCAATGCCCGCATACTTTGACCATGGATGTACAAACTCCGCGGGTTTGTCTCTAATTAAATCGCACATAAATTTGCAAGCTATGGACCAAACCCATACACTTGCTAAGCGTCCTTGACTTCTAGAGGGTTCTCTATCAAGATACTTACGGGCACTAGGTGAATGCTGGGTAGGCAAACCAATCAAACCTAAAGATTAGCTCATTAGCATCCACAATCTCTAACACAAAGTGGATAACTACGGTTATCCACTTTCTGCCAACGCAGAAACGCCCACTCTCTTCATCATCAACACGCAACATTTTAAATTTGCAAAAAAAATTCTAATGTTTTCAGTGGGATATTGTCTAGTTCGCTAAAAGATTTTCTTAGTTTAAAAGTTATTAAAGTTTTGCAAACTTCCGGAGATGATCAGAACATCTCAAACTACTCGTGCGTCCAAAGTACTCTTTTTTTCTAAGAAATTCTTAACCTAAAACTTTATCAGTCAAAACAGGTTGTTTGTAATTAACAATCAACTAAGTTTAAAATTTAATACACTTCAATCCGCACTTTATTGAAGGAAAAAAACTTTAACATTTTTTTTACCCTAATTGCTTTTTTGTGTCTATTTAGCAGAATTATGGATAACACAACCGATCACCCGCTTCTTATTACTTTTTTTCTGAAATGCATTAAGAGTCCTTTCTAAACTAGATAAACTTGAAACATTATGCTTCTCAAACCCCACGCCAGCATTCAGAACTACAACTTTAACCACGCCGATAAAATCAGCATACGGAGGCGGCACGGCAATACCTGTCAAACGTTCTATTGACTTCTCAAAATGTATCTGCTTTATTGCTTAAAATGACTGCTGACAACAAGCCATAGTCTATTTAAAATTATCTCGGCATACATCTGGCAAACCAAAACTTTAGTATTTGGTGACATCAATTTATTATTTACAGAAAACATCTCTACAAAAACTAACAACGGAACAGTCGAGTTGCCTATAGCAAAAGAAAAGCGCTTTTGCTGCCGGTTTACAAATCTATAGTCACTAAAGCAACTTTCTACAGCAATTAGGATTACTAACCTAATATACTAGACATAGTCGTCACCAACATCATAAATCAAATTGACTGCCCAGTTTTCTGTAAACTGGCATCTTCACCTTTACTAACATTAACACATAAGATCTTGAGACCTAGGCGCTATTTCAACTTGGTCACAACTTCTTAAAAAAATTGGCTAGAACAAATCCCTTTAGTAAAACATCTTTAAAGCTCTGAAGAACAAAAAAACTTAACAACCAGCCATCCATAGACCAAATGGACTACAATACACAAACGACGGCAAAGTTGAAATCTTGGTAAACAGCCTTAAAGTGCAATATTTAACCCAACTACAAAGACGTAGATCTAGACCATGTCCACAAGATCAATCTCAAAGTACATTACATACTGACTGTTGGATCCACTTAGTAAATTAATTGGTGATGTCTAATTTTTTTTGTAGTGTTTGGTAGCTAGGTAGTGTTGTAACTTCTCTTGCTGATCCGGTGAGAAGGTTCTTAAATGTTATGTCTGCTAATGTTGTTGTTGTAATGGTCAACCGTAGTGCAACAACTTATAGAAACTGAAAAACTATCCATTAAGTTACAAGCAGTAAAAACCTTGATATTTATCATCAACTTCTAAAAACAATCATTAGATTTGTGATGGTCGGATTTTTTTTTCATAAAACCCCAAACCGGTAACACCATTTTAAAACTATGGTTTTTGCGGTTGCTTTTATTGTGGTGGCATGTATTTAACTTTATATTAGATCCACTTAGTGCGTTGGTTGGTAGTGTCTGATTTTTTTTCTTTTAGTGTTTGATGGCCAGGTACAAAGTGGTATTGTAACTCCTTTTGTTTATCTGGTAGGTCGGTTTCAAAATGTCCTATTTGCCAATGTTGTTGTTATGGTTGATTTTTTTGGTTTTGCAACGTCCTTTAGCTTTTAGTTTTTTTAAGAGCTAGCCTGGTTTAGTTCGTAGAGCTGGTGCGAGTCAAACATATAAATATGATGAAAAACGTAATTTACAATAAATACTTTGTGGTTAGGCGCGAATTAGTTTATAACGGTCCTTGTCAACTGGCAAACTAATAACTTTAGTTAGTTATAAAAAATAAAAAATATTTTTATTTAATAAATGTTTCAGGAATGGATTAAAGCTGGAAAATCAGTTTCCTCTTGAAGGCATAGTATGAAGTGAGACGATTAATTTTTTATCCTGGATTCCTTCAATACTTTAGAGGTGCAAATAGATAAGAAAGTCTTTGATGCATACAAAAACTTTGGACACAAAATTCGAACTGGACGAGACAACCAGACTTGAAAAATAACACGTAGAGTAGGTCTAGGATGGGCAGCCTTTAAGAAACTTAAACAAATTTAAAAAAAAAAAATTACTAACTGTCTAAAAAAGCAAGTTTTTGACCAATGTGTTCTGCCAGTATTAACGTATGGCGCAGAAACATTAACGCTAACTAAAACTTTGTCCTCAAAATTAATAGTGACACAAAAGAATATGGAACGGGCAATATTAGGAGTCACGCTACGCAACAAGATTCCAAACTTTCACATCCGCCAACAAACTGGTGTTTGCGACATAATCGACAGAGTTGCTAGACTAAAGTAAAGATGGGCAGAACACCCTGCTAGATTCCAAAACGGCCGGTGGACAAAAAGATTCCTGGAATAGCGGCCACGAGCGGATAAACAAAGTAGAGGTAGATCACCAACCCAATGAACGGACGACCTGAAATTTAAAAAAAGCCAATGTCCTGCAGTGAACACAAATGGCTGAGTGATAATAAAAATCTCAGCTGTCAAATTGTTTTTTTTAGAATTGCCAACAAATTTCTGCACAAATGGCGGCAAATTCAAATCTTGCGTTAATTTTATTAGCTAAACAATGTTTTAATTAGAAGTAAGTTTGACAGCTAAACCACTTTTTAGTAAGATAGAATATGTCAATTTTAAAATACAAACAATGTCTTTAAAACATAGTTTTGACAGCTAACTCCGTTTAACTAATATTTTGAAGCTGACAGTTAATTGTAACAATTGACAGCTTTGATGTGGCTGTCAATTACATAATTACTAATAAACAGATGTAAATTAATTTTTTTTTTTTTAATTTTAATCAGCACTTAAAAAAACAATTTAATTTTTTTTATTATGGAACATATATAATGTAAATTAATAAAATTATTGATAATATAAATAAAATTAAACTATTTTACACCTTATCACAAGTTTTCCAATAAGTGATAAGATAAATTTGATGTAAATGATAAAGCAAATACATCTGTTTGCAAATGTACTTAACATTAAAAAAAAAATCAATAAAATAAAAAATTACATTTAGATTAGATTAACATACAACATATTACTTGACACAATTTTTAATAGTACAAACATATCATTACCGAATATTAACGCTAGTTTATTTAAATAACCAACGTTCAATTAATTAAATGTAAAAAACAATTAAAAAAATGTTTAAATTTAAAAATCCTCACTTAAACGAACTAGAAAGGAAGAAAATTGATAGTTTTTTCATGGTGCAAAAAGAAAATTTAAACGAATTGAAAAAAATCTTTGAATCAAAAATTGATATCAATATTAAGGATTTTACCGGAGACTCGCTTCTACATTTAGCAGCTGAAGGTAATCGTAAAGAAATATTAATCTTTTTAATACAACGCGGAGCTGATGTCAATGCTACAAATTTAAATTCTGAAACGCCTCTTCATATGTCTGCTAAAACTGGTAATACAGATATTGTTAATATTTTATTAAATAATGGAATTGATGTTAATGCAATAAATTGGGCCGATAAAAGTGCTTTACATTTAGCATCAGCTAATGGACATGTAAAAGTTGTTAAATTGTTGTTGCACAGAAATGCGAATAGAAATCAAAAAGATTGGTTTGGTAAAACGGCGTTTGAGTTTGCTGAAAGCAGAGAAGTTATGCTAGAATTTGCTCAACTAGATCCACATTTGTTCGATATGATGAAGAAAAATTAGCATTACAAAAAATCAGCTGACTGATTATGTTTTTATAGTATTTTGATTAGTATTTTTTTTTAATAAATATTTCATTTACAAATTGTTTAGTTTATTACTTCCTACCCAACATAAACGTTTCAATTTGTTGTCGTTAACGTCCGTCAAATAAAACTTCTTTAGATTGTTGACGATTGACTCCACGCATTAATTTTTTGTTCTTCCCAGTTAGCACTATCCAGCCATACAACAATCCGGAAACTGCTTTATTTGTCCGAGCAACAAAAGCAATCCTGCAATAATTGGCGTTTGATGCGTGGGACATTCAGGAAACATAATATTTCTTTTTCACAACTCTGTACTTAAAAGATTTGCCCAAAAAATACAACCGCACATTGCAGAAAATAAATACTCAACCAACACAGTTACTCACAAGTCCAACTAATCTACCAGTGTTATGACTGAAATAACATTTTTTTGAGTTTTAGGTTGTCGATGTCACGATATTGTAAAAATTCTCATTACTGTTCAGATAATCTTTAAGGAAGTATAATGCTTGGTCAACGATTTATTAAATAATGTTAAAGACTAGATTATAAAACTTTAATAAATTATTTATATCCTATGCTAACTAACTACTAACTACTAACAATCAATGCTCTTAATACACAATTCATTTATTAAATCAAATTAATTGCTATTACGTTTTTATTTAAAAAAAAAACAGTTTTAAAACATTTGAAAAATTTAAGAAAACGGACTTACAGAACTGTGAAGTCAGCAACATATAAATTAATCTTTCTAACCGGATTACAAACATTAAGTCCAATCATCATTAGGACTAAAACAGTGTCTTACTTCAGAAAACTACAAACGGTTTTAAACATTGTTAAACAAACCTGAATGGAACAAGGAAGAGCTGATTGCAAGATTGAAGAAAGTGTTCTCTCCAAATCAATCGATGAGAAACAAAGTGAAGACTTTGAAAAATGCTACTACTCTACGATAGCAAAAGCACACTCTATAATTAAGAATTCACAATCTATGCAAATCAACATTTTGCATCACTCAACACAATCAACCAGCTATACATTTAATTAATGTGCATAGTGAAATCAAACCTACAAACCATTATTTGCAGTTGCAGAAAACTCATTATGGCTGGATACTATGGTGTTTCGGAAATGTTTACAATCTACAGACAATTTTAACAACAGACGAATACTTTATGAGTTCTTAGCAAACTTTTGAAAGTTAGAAGACGTTTCAAATAAAACATACTTTACACCTGACAAGAAAAAGTGCAAAAACCATTTTCAACGTACACATCACCGCACATCAAAAGGTCGTTATGTTGTAGAACTACTATTTCAACAAACTACGGTATCTCTAATTCAAATGCAATGGCTACCCAAACGCCTTCATTCAATCGAACAACGGCAAAATAAAGATACTTCATTAAATGACAAATACAAAGCATTTATAAATGAATACATTGAACAAGGTTATATAAAATCAAACCCAACAACATATGATATAGACAATTACTACTTTCCTCATCATGCTGTTTTAAAGAAAGATAGTATCACTACAAAACTTTGCGTGGTATTTGATGGATTGGCAAAAACCTCAACAGGTACATCGCTAAATCAATGTCTAATGGTAGGCCCTACAATACAAGACAACTTAGTGGCCATCGTCGTGCAATTTAAGCGCCGCATAGTAATTTCAGCGGATATCAAACAAGCACAGAACCTATCACAACATATGAACTTTAGACCGTGACATATAAAACATTATCAGCTCTATACTTAGCCACTAAATGTTTACAACAACTGTCTAAAAATGAAAGCAACATATATTTTACAGGAGCTCACATTACAGCCAGAGGCTTTTATGTGGATGATTTATCAACAGTGGCATATTCTATCGTTGAACTATTACTATTAAAAATGAAGTAACAAAATTATGTGCTTCTGCAGGATTTGAACTGCACAAATGAGCATGTAGCACTGAGTTACCAAATGACATTACATCAGAAACAATAACAAATCTACTTTTCCATATGCTTTGACAACCATAAATAAATCAAGTTATATAACCAAACAAAATATTTGCTTTATTTAGACTTTAACCAAAAATTTAAAGACATTCTTCACTTGGATAGTTCCGACTTGGTATTGAACCCTTTTGCAAGTAGTAAAACTTAGAGCACAAATGCAGATGAATACATACTAATTTAGGAGCAACTTATTGAATAATCCACAAATAAGAAGCTGAAACCAATGTTTAAACAAGGATACGACCATTTTTGGTTACAATAATAGATCTTAATTTTATATCTAGCTTTATAGGTTTTTCATCTTCCTATTTAGTAGAACGTAGATTCAATGCCGTTATGAGCCTTGTCACAAAAAATAACGACTAGAAATTTTTACTTGTGGTGATTTGCGGTTGCTACTCACAAACATTAAGCCGGACATAAATACACTCATAACATCTTATCAGGTTCATCCATATCATTAATTTTTTTTGTATTTTAGAACAAAAGTTATAATTTCAATAAAAACTTTTTCAACAAACTCTTTCATTTACAATTTATTTTTACTTCACCATTTACCATTCATGACATCAAAGTTAAATTTTTTATTTTTTTATTATGCATTTGTGTACTTTTTTACCCATGGTCCTGAGAAAGTTTTGACTATGAAAGGGGACACGTGGGCCAAAAGAATTTGTGAACCACTGATTTAGACAATATTGATGTGTGTTTTTAGGATTCAAAAAAGTCTATTACAGACTTCTAGAACAACTCCTAGAATACAAACTTACAGGTAAAACTGTCCAAATAAAAATTTGAAAAATTTATGATTGGGTAATTTGGCTACCTCTTTACCAAGTCCTCACTAACTATTTAAAACACATTAAAGTCTACCCAAAATCTACTACCAGGAATCAATTTCAAAATTTTTTAGGCTTTAGCACCTTTGCTTAAAGCAAACAGGTTTTTTAATAAAACAAAAAATCCGATCAAACTTTTAAATAATAATAATAATATAATAATAATTTATTTGGTGTTAGGCCATTTTGAAAATGGATATACATGTCATAGATACATAATGTTTAAAATTTACAAAATACATAATACTGAAGTTACAAAAAATATCACAAGATAAAAACAGCTAAAGAAACCAAGACTGCTCTTGACTAACTACTCCACTTTTACTGATTGCGACAAAATTTGAAGTATGATTTGCAAACGGACGCCAGAACTCAAAGCAGTCCTGTTTGAAGAAGACAAAAAAATTGTAAGGGAACATCGTACACCAGCACACACCTCAACAAAGAACAACAACGTTACCACAGCAACAACTAGATTACAAGTTTTTTCTTACTTTTAAACTGTATATAACCGGATGGTTACCAAAAACGGGAAATTCTTCTCTCCTTTAGCAGACGGCTCTACGGATTCTAGGAAGTGCAACTATCTAACACAAAAACATACAATGGCTACAACAACAAAAACTTTACTCATGCTATTTCTTGCTCATAACTAAAAAAGATTATAGTATTTGTTTCTGATTATTGCACAGTTTAAAATAATTGAGATTAGGGTATTTTAATAAAAATTTTATACTTTATTGTGCTGATTTTATTTTATATATTAAGACCGGTTTCGGCAGTTAGGCCATCATCAGTTCTAAAATATTACATTAATTATGAATATATATGTGTTACATAGATGATTTTAACAAAACTTACTTTTCTTTTCTTTTCACAGGTGTTGTTGTGTGTTGCGGGTGGTGTGAATTTGTTGTGGTTACTGTTACATTAATTGGTTATTGTGTATTGTGGTTATTGTTGTCGAGTGATTAACTGTAGTGTGGTTATTGTTTTTTAAAAATGTATAGATATGTTGGTATGGGTTATTGATTTGTTCGTTTAGGCATTTGTAGTTTTTATTGTTTTTTAATTTGTCTATTTCATATGATTCTAGTATTGTCATTTTTAAGCCATTTTTACATTGGAGTAGGAGTTTTATATTATTTTTATTTTTGATATTGAAAGTGTGTTTGTGTATTTGTAAGTGTTTGGAAAAAGTGGAGTTGTAATTTTTGTGAGTGTGTTCTTTAAGTCTGTATTTAAGTGCTCTACCAGTTTGTCCTATAAATGAAGCTGTGCAATCTTGACAATTGATTTGGTATATTCCTGATTTAGTTAGTTTGTCTGATGTATGTTTTTGATTGCAGATGTTATTTTTGATAGTGTTAGGGTTAGATAGTGAAGCTTTAAGATCGTATTTGTACAATAGTTTTTGTATTTTGTTACTGGTGTTGTTGTAATATGTTAAATTTCTGTATTGGTTGTTTGTGTTTTTGGTGTTGTGTGTAAGAAGTGATATGTTGTCAAGTAGGGTTTTTTGTGTATGTTTCTTAATTATTTTGTCTATTGTGCTGAGGGGAAATTGATTATTTATAGCTAGCTGTTTTATTGTATTATATTCAAGCTGTAGATGTGTAGATGATAGTGGAAGTGATAGTGCTCTATGTATTAGGGAGTGAAAAGCTGCAAATTTGTTGTTGAAACTGTGATTTGAGTTGAAAGGGATTATTATGCCTAAATTGGTTGGTTTTCTGTAAATTTTGAAGTCTAGTTTGTTTGAATTGTTTTAAATTATTGTCAGATCAAGAAAATTTATTTGATTGTTATTTTCTATTTCTATTGTAAATTGTATGTTTTTAGTTAAGCTATTAATATATGAATGTAGATTATTTATGTCATTTGGCTGCCCTTTAAATATACAAAATATGTCATCTATATATCTACGCCATAGTATTATGTTATTGTGTAGTGGGTTGTTGTTAGTTAGTATTTATTCTTCGATTGTATTGAGAAAAATGTTTGCTAGGATAGTTGAGCTTGATGCTCCCATTGGTAGTCCATCGGTTAACCTAAGGTGGAGTTGGTTGGAAAACTTATAAAGCTTTATATTTAAATTTTTTATATATTGTAAATCACACTTTAATCAATTAAAACTGAAAAGTGGAATCAAATTCATCTAAAGGATTTTATTTAACTTCATTTTATTTGTTTACAGCAAAAGTCTTTCAATATTATACCTCATATATGTACTATAGATAAATTATAGGGGCATGTGCGTTTAGAATAAACTATTAGCTAGGATGTAGTTTTTGTTTCACTAAAATATCTCGATTCGTTTAGAAATTAGCTGAGTGTCATAAATATGGTCTGGGAAAAGACGAAAAATATAAAAGTCAAAAATCATGTTTATTCAGATAAAAACTTAAAAATAAAAGTTGTAACTTGTATAAGTATATTAAAGGTTTCAGAAAAAAATAAATTAAAGTTTTAAAAATAATTTTAAATGACGATAGTTCTCTTCTGGTAAATGAAGGTTTAGGTAAATCTAAAATGATATCTTCTTTAACTACTGTAGATATATTGTCGTTTTCAGGAAACTTAAATTGTGTATGGTTGTCAATTTCTGATTCTTTTCAAAAAAATTTGAAATTGTTCCCGATTCATCCACGCCTTTGATACGTCCAGCATAAAAATATGATCCATTTTTTGTATTAAATCTGACAATGACCAAGCTTCACACTTTTCTGTGGTTAGCGTGAGGTGCTGCTCTTCAGAAGAATAATGGGTTTCTTCAACCATATTCTTTTCTCCAGAAGAATAATGGGTTTCTTCAACCATATTCTCCTCTTCAGAAGAGTAATAGATACAATTTTCAGATTCGTCTGAAGAATAATCTGGTTGTCTCTTTCTATTCCATTTACATTGAGGCTTTACTTTCTTTGATTTTGCTTTTTCGTCTTGGATTTTCTGTTTTGCAGCTTTTCTTTCTGCTTGATTCCTAATTCTTTCAGCTTTTTTTTCTTCTTTAAGTTTCTTTATTGCTTGATTTTCTTCACGTTTTTTGCTTAACCTGTCAATAGCGTCTTCATTTGTAATCATTTCCGCAACTCTTCTTTTTTCACCTTTCGCATTATTCTCACTCTTTCCTTGTTTAATAACATTTATTAACAACTCTTCCAAAGAAACTTTAACTGATTGAACATAATCTATGCCATTATTTTCCATCGGTTGGGTATTATCTATTTCATGGCTGTCCAACGGTTGCCCATTATCTACTTCACCTGGTGGTTGGGGTTCAAATATATTTTCTTTATTTTGGTTAGCCAGATGTTCTTTATATCTTTTCAAGGCTATAGGGTCATATTTTTCAGGGAGAATGATAGTGGAATTAAAAGGAGAAATACCAGCTTTTTTAAATCCGTTTATTATTACAATCGGATCTAAATTTTTACAAATTTCCGACAGAATATTGGAAAATTGTCTTTTTGGTAATTTTTGACCCACATGATGGCGTTGCCACTTTACTAATGCTGCGTCCCATGCTGTTTTAAGGGGCTTGAAAACGCTTAAATCTAGCGGTTGTAAAAGATGGCTGAAGTGAAGTAAAAGTTTAAAAATTGTAATATTTTCGGCAACCGCTTTAAGGACTAAATTTAGGCTAATATGCGTAGTATGTCCATCATAAATAAGAAGTACTGGTCGAACAGGCCCAATAGTTTTCAAAAAACTTTGTTTAAAATAATTTTCAAAAATTTTCCATCCAACCATTGTCCGTCGCAGCATATGTTATATTTGGAAATGCGACTTCTTCTGAAGCTGTCTACTGATCCCACAAATTCTTTTTTTTAAAGATTACAAGTGGTGGAAGCTTCATGCCACTGGCACTGCCACCAAACAACGCAGAAATATTTTCTCTACCGCAAGAACCTGTTCACTTGTCCAACAACTTTGATCTTTGATGGATCTGTACCAAACGAAGTCTCATCGATTATTTGATATGGTTTATTTTCTAGCTTTAAACTTTCAATGGTCGATTGCAACAGTTCAAAGTAGGCATTTATAGTGAATGGGTCTTAACTTTACTAGCAACCTCAATGACAGTACAAATTATAAACATAAATAGCGGCGTGTTTACTTAGCAGCGCTTGCGCTCTCGCACATAAATCGTACAACAGACATTGTAATTCAAGAGTGTGCGTCGCAATATCTTTATATTTTACAAATGTGCTCGAGTTAGAGTGCAAAGACGCACTTACCCCTATGACGCACTTACCCCATTCCACCTTATATGTTTTTTCATTATATGTGCAAATTGTTTCTGAAATGAGAAATTTTGTAATTTCTACACTTTCAATATCAAATATAAAAATAATATAAAACTCTTACACCAATGTAAAAAAGGCTTAAAAATGACAATACTAGAATCATATGAAATAGACAAATTAAAAAACAATAAAAACTACAAATGCCTAAACGAACAAATCAATAACCCATACCAACATATCTATACATTTTTAAAAAACAATAACCACACTACAGTTAATCACTCGACAACAATAACCACAATACACAATAACCAATTAATGTAACAGTAACCACAACAAATTCACACCACCCGCAACACACAACAACACCTGTGAAAAGAAAAGAAAAGTAAGTTTTGTTAAAATCATCTATGTAACACATATATATATTCATAATTAATGTAATATTTTAGAACTGATGATGGCCTAACCGCCGAAACCGGTCTTAATATATAAAATAAAATCAGCACAATAAAGTATAAATTTTTATTAAAATACCTTAACCTCAATTAAAAAAGATTATTCTTTCCAAATTTTACTTAATTGAGGCAGAGACGTCAAACAACACAAGTAGCAACTGTTAATTGGGAAAATTTTAACGCAAAATCTCACAGCTGTTGCTCTCCAACATAGAACCAAAGTAACAAAAAAAGCTGCAGAAATAATGGAAATAAACCAACAATAAACAAAAAAGGAGAATCTTTATTTATTGACGTAACTATGTGTTTAGCAAGTTTGGCCAAAAGTATTTACAAATGGCAAGTGAGCTAAGATAAAAACGTCATTAGAATGAATTTAATTAAAACATTGAGTTATTAACTTTAAACTTTTTTAAAACTAACTTATACAGCAGAGAAAGCTAGTACTTTAAAGCTGAAATGGTTACAATAACTTGTAGATAAAGAAATGCACTTAAAAAAACTTAGCAAGGCGGCAAAAAGCTCATACCAACATTCTAAAAAAAAAGAGAAAGAAGACGACTTGAATAATGCTAGAACAGCAGTATTTTTGAACTAAGAGCTGGTAGCATGAAAGCAAGAAATTACTAAATCAAACAGAGAAAACTGTCTTACTTTAAATAAGCTACAAAAACTAAAAAACCGCTACAAAAAATAAAGTACGGCTCTTAAAATAACTATGATAGAGTAAAAAAAACAGAACAAACTGTGCCAAAAAATGGATAGCAGTTTATGGGGCACAGGGTATAAAATTGTTACTAGAAAGATTGAAAGGTGCTTACTAGTTAGTAACTAAAAACAGGCTAAACTTGCAAAAAAGTTGTTTCTAAAACAGCAAAAAATAACACGGCCAAGGATTGAGTGTAAAACAAAAAACATTTTTAATATTACAAAAAAAGAATATAAAAAGCAAAAAAAAAAGATTATAACAGTGAAAACTCTAGGATCCAACAAAATTCTACCAGAATTTATACAGAAAATGATAGAAAACTGCTTAAAAGTATTAATAGAGCTTTTTAAAATGCTGCTTAAAAATGGCACATTCTAAAAAAATAGAAAAATGACATTATTAAAAAAACCTGAAAATTAAAGAAACTTGTACAGGCTTTTGTGCCTTATAAATTTGGCCAGTATACTATACAAGCAATTAATAAATAAAAAACTGCAAGATAAACTAATGTTTTGTCTTGTTGCAACGTGGTAATGGGTGCTACTGGTTAAGTGATAATAATTTCGTAACCCTTTGGTATTTTGTTTAACATATCACGTAAAGATACCATTTCCTCATATCACATAGAAATCACATTTCTGCAATGGACTAGCTTAAGTCGATGGTGAAAACTGTAGAAAATTGCGTTGGACATCAAATAGCCGTTATCTTTTAGGAAAAAGAATAAGTTACTGCCGCTGAGATGTTTGCAATAATGTCGGCTTTTTTTTGCTTGTATATCTGCTGTAGCTGAATTTGTTGATGATTATTTGCAGTATTTACATTTAACTTGGGTTGTCAGTAATTTCTGATTGTTCTGTAACTCTAGCGTCTGTCCAATTGGGTAATTTTTGTTTTTTAATCTTCTTAGATTTTAAAATGGCTTTGACAGTTTTTTCTTCATTTTTCTGTTACTGTTATTGTAAATTAGATATTTTATCATCATCTTCACGTAAAGTTTTTTTTATATTAGTAGATTTTGGGCAAAATTGAAAACTTGTTTGTTTCTTGTGTTTTGTTAAAATTCTTTATTAGAAACTTGCTGAAATGTTTTTGAAAATTGTTCTTTTCTTTTTTACATTTTTTTTGGTATTTTTATTTTGTCTTAACCTTGGAGCTTTTGAGCAGTTTTTACTCTTATATTTTGCAATCATATCGTTTTATGTTGGCTAGTAATTGTTTTTCCATTACTTGCATTTTGTTGGAGTGAACAGTTTTCTTCTGTTTACGGTTTGGATAGTTTGACCAGTTAGTTATAAATAGTTTGTAGCAAAAATGACTGTTAATATTGAAACCCAAGCCAAACGTGGAGAAAAAATGCATGAAAAGCTAGTCCAAGATTGATCACTTTGGCTATCGGATCACTGACAAGGTCGCCTTTCACCAACCACTTAAAGCGCATCAAAGACATTTATAGGTGTTTGTACCTGACTACTAAAATACGTCTCTTATTTTTCTAGTAACGTCAGTAGGTCTATTGCATTGTTAGATCTGTTCAGGTTAGTAATTATTTTTATAGTTTGGGATAAGATTTTCTATATGTTGAATATTTTATTTTAACTATAACTTCATAGTCCACTTTATGTAGGTCAAGTTTTCTTTTGTAATTGATGTAATGAACTACTCAAACATCTGCTCATGGTGTTCCAGTGTTTAAATAACAACTTCCTATCTGATTCGTGTATTTTTTATTTTATTGCAGTTGTGTTTGGTGATTATCAGTAAAATTAACTTAATGTTGTTAACAAACAAGTTATCATTAACAGCAACAAATTTCAAAACAATATTTTAATTATATAGAATACCAATACTCATAATAGTAAAATAATAAAACTGTTCAGTAAATTTAAACATTATTTCAATTTAAAATAAATGTTTTAAACATGCATTACACATGTTCATATTTTTTATTCTTAAAAATTCTTTCTTTAAATATCCAGACAGATTTAAATGAAATACGGATAAAAATAAACGGGTCATCGGGTCGCATTTAAGACGATTATTAACGCAAAATATTTTTCTCCGGCAGTGGGAATTTGAGAAAAAAATGTTTCATACTAATCGTGATTAATGATAAAACGCTTTGCACAAATGCATTTAGGAAACAAAGATTTGGTGAGATACATTGCGCGCCGTGTGGCGAAGAACAGGAAGTCGGGGTTGCGCAGATAAAACGCCAAACATCTGCACTTCATTTTTCATTAAGCATTAAGTAGTAGCCGTATGCTTGCTTGCATGGAATTATAAAAAAAATGGTTTAATGTTAAACGTAACGCAACGTGAATGGATTTTAAGTAGATGTTTGGTTAACATCATTGTAATTTAAGTCTATAAGTATTTTTCAATTACTTTGTACTGAATAAATATAATTTATAGTTTCATTAAAATTATTTCTATTATTTAATTTTATTTAAAAATGGTTTTGTCAAATGACTAATTCATTATTTTTTATATAAATAATATTGTTCTAGAAAATATCTATAAAAATGTTAACGATAATCAAATTTAATTGTTGATTCTGTTATAATTATTGTGCGTTTGCTTTTATTTAGACTTCTATTATATTATGAACTTTAACAAAAATTAAGTGTTTGTTATTAAATCATTGCAAATCATTATTATAGCCCGCTCGCCCGTTGAATCGTTTTTTATTACTTCATTGCGAATATTTTTAAAATTATAACAAAAAGTTTTTTATATCTAAGAATTTTGAGTAAATAAGATCTTTGGATTGTATTGTGAAGGTTTTATCTAATCTCCACTAGTCTATAGTTGATTGGAGTAAACAAAAATATTGTTGTATTCTCTTTTAACGTATTTTCGTATTTTGCGTATGCTGCATGGCAGAGAGGATTGCATTTTTGACAGTTTTAAAGTTTTCTCAGCAGGGTACTTTTTTGATATTTTGACATTTATTTGACAATTTGCAACAGTTTTTGACAACTGCTAGTTTTTCAGCAGTACATCCTTATGATTTACATCAATTTTTTACAGTTAGTAAATTTTTTTAACAGTTTACAACACCTTTGACAGATTAAAACTTTTTTTGAAAATGTACACATTTTTTACTTTTAGCAACATTTATTTGACAACATTTTGACAGTTTACTACACTTTTTTAAGAGTTTTCATTACTTTTTTCACAGTATGCTTTATTTTTTGATAGTTTGTACCACTTTTTGACTGTTTGCTGAACTTTTTTGAGAGTTTCCAACTATTGACAGTTTACAAGTTTTTTTGACTTTTTGCAACATTCTATTAACAGCTCATTTTGACAGTTTACAATTTTCTTTTGACAGTTTACAAAAGAGATGTGTGCAATAATATATAATTAAATTTTGTTATAGTTTGCAGCAGTTTTTGACAGTTTGCAACATTTTTGCAGGTTTATAACATTTTTTTTAACAGTGTCAAACACCATTTGCAATATATTTTTGGTTGCTTTTTGACAGTTTGAAACACTTTATTGACAGTTTTTAACATTTTTTGACAGTTTTCAATAAATTATTAGTTGAAAGTACTTTCTTACACTTTGTAACAATTTTTTGGCAGTTTTCAAGATTAGTTTGCCACATTTTTGACTGTTTGCAACTTTTTGTATGCCAGTTAACGGCATTTTTGACAGTTTACAATATTTTTGACAGTTTTGAACACTTTTTGCAGTTTAAACACTTTTTGGCAGTTTGCAACATTTTTTTTTTTTTAGGTTTGCAACATTTTTTCGACAGGTAACAACACTTTTATGATTGTTTACAACATTTTTAACAGTTTTGAATAAGGTACATTTTGTTTGACTCATTTTTGTCAGTTTACAACATTTTTTGAACAGTTTGTAACACTTCTTGCAACTTGGAATACGTTTTGACAGTTTGCAATACTTTTTGATAGTTTGCAACATTTTTTTAACAGTTAACAACATTTTTATAACAGTTTTCTTCAGCATTTTATACAACATTTTAACAGTTTCAAACAGCGTTTGACAGTTTACAACACCCAGTTTGCTGTACTTTTTGACAATTTTCAACATTATTTAAAACCTGACAGTTTACAAGTTTTTGACTGTTTCTAACGTTTTATTGACAGTTTACAACACCTCTTTGACAGTTTGCCACACATTTTGACATTTTTAACAGATTGCAACAATATTATTAGTTTTTTAATTTTTTATAATTTGCAGCCCTTTTTGCAAGTTTGCAACATACTTTGTGACAGTTTGAAACTTTTTATTGACATTTACAAGTTTTTGGACTGTTTGCAACATTTTATTGACAGTTTGTAACATCCAATTAACAGTTTTCAGCACTTTTTGATAGTTTGCAACACATTTTTGAAAGTTTTTAAAATATTAACGTTTTTAGACGGTTTGTACCCAAGTGTCTGTGATGAAGAAAGTAGATAGTAGACATTTGGGCAGTTGGTAGTAAGCGCCTACCTGCAGGTCCTTTCAATCCTGTCAACGTAACTGCGTACAAATTGTTCACTTCTGCTGTAGCTCCTCCAGCACAGCAAGTTGTCGCGGATCAGGTTGTTGCTTTCTTATAGGCGCAAGGAAAGCTGATGGCTTCCTTTTTATCTAGTCTTGCTAAACAATAATGGATAATACGCCCGATGTATTACTCCGTATTTGTTTTTAAAATTCTAATACCATTCAAAATAAAATGGGCAAGGTGAAAGAATTCTTCTTCGATGAAAACATTGATATCATGTTAGTATCGGAGTCGGTTCACAGACCCAACCAAGCGCTGAGAATCCCAAATACTTTCACGTACTTGGGGAGGGGTACTTTGATCTTAGCAAAGAGATCGGTGGACCACTCCGAAGTGGACACCCTAGACACTCTCTCGCTAGAATCAAACGCGATAGTGGTGACTGCGCCTGGGTTAGGCACACTCAAAATCGCTTCCGCTTACATCAGGCCGCAAAATCGCATTGAAATAGAATATTTTGATGCGATTCTCGACAGTCCTTACCCCACAATAATCGCTGGGGATTTTAACTCAAAGCACCCGGCGTGGAATAGCTTAAAGACAAACTGCAAACGTCAAAAGTTGTTTGATTACGCGCAGGAAAACAATTTGCAAGTGGTGGGCCTAGATAAACCCACCTTCTACAGTAATGCAGGTCACATAGAGGACGTTCTTAACATAGCAATATTCAAGAACGTCAATTTAACATACAATTTACGCGTTGTCGATGCAATGAACTCTGATCACGACCTAGTAATACTGGAACTCTACGGAAAGGAGACAGGAGAAAGAGGAAGATTCGTAACTTGTACGGATTGATCTCTCTTTTCTCGTACCCTAGAAGAGAGCATAAGAAGGCTTGCACTAATAAGAAAAGTCGATTATCTGAAAAGAGCCGTCAAAACTTTTACAATACAAATTCGCGAAGCCACGGAAAAGGCTTCTAAGACCCATCAGGTCCGAGTCGATAATTCTCTAGGACTATCTCGCAATACAAAACCATTGATAAGACGCAGAAATGCCGCCAAACGTCAATGGCAGAGGCATCGCGACCGCAGAGTTTGCGAATATATGAATGCGCTCCACAGCTAAGTGAAAAAAGCGATAAGGTTGTACAAAAATTTGTGCTGGCAAAATATCATGAAATTTTTCACAGAGGATGATCATCCAATGTGTAGGATCTACAAGGCCTTACGCAACAGGCAAGTCCCCATTCCAGCTATTCTTGGCGAAAATGGGGTTCAATATTCTAATGAGGGAAAAGCCCAGGCATTCGCCGACTGCTTCGAATTCCAATGTTTTGAGGTATTTACAAAGGATTTGGATAATATCGATCAAGTCCACAAGGCAAAAACTTCTTGAACGCCGACGACGACGACAAACCGCTGGAAAGCGTTCGACCGTCTCAAATCAGAGAAATTATCAAAAGATTTAAAGCTCAAACTGCCCCTGGTTCCGATAAGATAACGAACAGAGCTTTGAAATTGTTCTCGCATAAAGCAATAATGGCACTCACCAATATTGCAAATGCGACTCTTCAAACTGGGCACTTTCCTTCAGATTGGAAAAACTCACTGGTGATAACTATCTCCAAACCTGGAAAAGACCGGACATTTCCACAAAATTACCGGCCCATCAGTTTACTATGTACCTTAAATAAAGTCATAGAAAGGGTGATCTTGGACAGATTACAGAATCACACGAAAGCTAACAATCTTCTCCCCCCCCCCTATCAACATGGGATCAGATGGGGCCATTTAGCTGTCTATCAATTAAACGTGACGGACCATGTTATCGAACGTTTCAGACAGAGAAAGATCACAAGAGGGTTTTTTGGTTTGACACAAGGGCCTTTTTTTTAAATTGTGCAGGGATAAATTCCCTCTGCGTCTTGTGAGGCTGATTGCTTTATATCTAAAATGAAAAACACTGGCAGTCAGAATTTTTGACTATATATCTACTTCTTGACATATAGAGGCAACGGTGCCTCAGGGGTCTATTTTATCACCGTTGCTGTTTAACTTATACTTTGCCGATATAGCTTCGGGATTGACGCACGGGGTTCAAATGGCACAATTTGCTGATGATCACCCGATGTGTGATTATTTAAAGGTTACAAAAAGCCACGGATGAATAGTTGGACGAATGGCGACTCAAAGTAAATCCAGAGAAAAGCAAGGTTGTTCTCTTTACACTCCGGAAAATCACTCCCGACTCTTAACGACGTCCCCATACCGTGGTCTGATTCTGCTAAGTATCTTTTGGTTATCTTAGACAAGGGACTCACGTATAAATTACACGTGCAGTCTATTCTTGATAAAGCCAAAATAGCAAAAAATCTGTTTGTTTCGATGTTGCGTCGAAACAGCGGCATGTCGATTCGGAACAAAACCCGGCTTTACACTTCTACCATCAGGCCTATGCTGACATACGCATCCCCAATCTAGGCCACGGCCTCGCGCTGTCATCTCGATCGTCTCGAGGTATTCCAAAGTATTACTCTGAGGAGCTTCCTCAGTGCTCCATGGTACTGTCGTAACAGAGAAATTTGAAACTTTAGCCGTAAAGTACTTCGATAATCTCGCGTTTCATCCAAATCCTGATTTAGCTCGATGCGCCGAGCCAGGCAGAGAAACTTTCTTTTATAAACGCCCGGTTAACCAAGTAGCCGCACTCTAACTTTAACAATACTAACAGGGATCAGGTTAACCCACCATCTCTCCGCAGCCTATAGGGCTTAATACTAACAAATACATTATATCTAAATCTAACAAAGGAAGGTACATGAGCCGTAAGGTCTCGAACTTCCATTTGGCATTTATTATTGGGCGGTTTTTAGTCGGTAGGCATTTCAATCTGAAGAAATAAACCCCAAAAAAAAAAGAGCCTAGCTTATGATTTATATTAATTTGCGCCCGACGCATTTTCACATTTTTTTACCATGATTGTCTTTAAAGAGTCGGATCGTTTTGCGGCTTTCATTGTCGATTTCTTTAAGCTTCTTCTAGCAATAATTTGTTGTTCATTGGACCCCGAGTTTGCGAGCCATTGGTGTGCGGAGTAAATTTTTGGGTGCGGTTCCGTTTATTTTTTGGGAAATCGAGGCTCAGCGGCGGATTTGCTCGTGTCCAAAGCATTTTTACAGTTTTTTGTGACTAGCAAGTCGAGTGGTGATGTGTGCAATGCCACTGAGTACGTTGTTGAATCAGTATTAAGTTGTTTGCAGGGCATTACGCTAAAAGAAGTCTTAAAAGATAGTTTTGTAGAATTGTGCTGGTAATTTTATAGCCAACCGTAAATGTTTCTTTTTTTCTTTTTTGGTTAGCCTAATTTGGTGACCAATGGAAATATTGCAGTGCAGCATCAAACGTTTTGCTTTTATATAGTTGTTGATGGTAAAATCCACTCCTGCTTAGTCTGCTTTAATCTCTCTTATTTCACAAAATTTTGGAAAATGGTTGACACCTGATTTTGGCAATGAGGGTGTTCTATCTCTTGACTGTTTTCAGCAATTAATTGCTAAAAAAGTTCTTTTAGTTTGTTTTCTAATGGAAATGATTAAATTTCTAATATTCAAATTTCTTAAGTTTCTACTGGCGCTTTTTTAGTTTTATTTATTTTAGTGCAATATTGCCATTATTTTTTATAGTTTTTGAAAATGTTTTACAACATTTATTAGTTGCACGTACCGTTGCCTCTCATTGCTTGTTTTGAATAAAATCGTTCTTAAGTGCCAAGTGCAATCAGGTTTGTTTTTAACATAGTCTTTTAAGATTGTTGTTGATACTCTATTGATGTTAAAATAGAGCTATAAACAGCATTTTGTCCAAACTTTTTTTTGAATTATTTTTTTTGTTTTTTGTAATGGCAAAGTTTTGATTTAAAGAACTAAAAATTGTTTTATTGTTGATGAAAGTTGGAAAATGGTGCGTAGGCTAGATTAGTTTGTTGTAGTATCAGTTGATAAACGTCTTCCAAGTTGTTGGCAAAAACATAATCAAAGTTGCGTTCTTGATGGCCACATTAATCATCTTTTTAGCCGTTCTAAATTTTTTACATTATAGAAGACTCAAAACGGTGCCACACTGAAAAGGCTTCAATTATTGAAAATCAATGAGCGCAGTTTTTGGGATTTCCTTGGTAAAAAATAGCTTTTGTAGATACCCACAGCTACTTTAGCAATATTTGCATATGTGCAAAAGTATTGTTAAAAATCCAATTAGAGAAATTGCAAAGTTAGGTCTAAAATGTATTTGAAACAATTTACAGTAAAGCTCATTTTAGCAAAAAGAAACAACTTAGAAAATAAGTCTATTTTTAGCAAAGCAAGAGTATGAAGTACAAAGATTATGAGCGGCTACTTTAGATTGATAACATAATAGTAAGTCGTTGGGGTACACAGTTTATAATTAAGAATGAATGTTTTATACTGGTGTACCCCATTTACCTGTTTAAGTATTTGTTAGTAAAAAGTTAAATGTTTTTTTCACTTTTAAACTTAAGTAAAAAAAAAATTTACAACCAATCTTTAGATAATAAACAATAAAGTAGGCAAATTTTAACAGGCTCATAAGGCTAACCCAAGCAGGTATGTCCTTCTGCTTCAAAAACCATGTTTTTTTCTGTAACGTGCAAATGAGAAAGAAAAAGGCAATTTTTCAAATGCTTTGCATTCAGCTTTTTCAAGAAGCTAAAAAAAAACTAAAAGCGAAAAGCTTATATTTATATTTTCACAAATTTTGTATGAACCAAAACTAAGCTCAGACATGCACCGCGTGCAAAACGTTTTACCGGCGACTCTCTATAAGGGGTGGCGGAAGCGGCCGCTGCAAGTTTGGGAAGATTTAGGTTTTTGGTGAAAAGGTTTAGTGAAGGTGGTGTTAGTAATTATGGAATTTTATAAACAAATTAACGTAGTTTTACATAACACTTACACAGAGTGCTTACCTTACGTACACTTTCACTCAAAGTGCTTTTCCTCACTAAGTGTGCGGTTTTCAGTGAAAACTTGATGAGTGTGTAGCATGACGTGAGAGATTTGTAAAACTACCTACATAATGTTACCGGACTAGGTCTGTTGGTGGCTGCAGGAAGCGGCGGCTGACGTCGGTTCTTATCAGAGCAGGTGTTGTGCCTGAGAAAACAAGTTTATTATTGTTAGGAAGTTTGCAATGGGGTTCGTGTTTCCCCTGGGAATAGGAAATAGTCAAGAAACTAGACGATAAGGGGGTAGTCACGAGGTCACTGGGCGGAGGTCGTCAGAAGTAGCTGCGCTATCTTCGCTCTGCTCGCCAAGTGCAATGCAGCTCAAGTGATCTGGGGGCTGCAAGGTCTCGGCGGAGGTCGGCAGCTTTACCCACCAGGGAATGAATCGTTCTGGAACAGGTGGACGTAGGCCCTGCGCGTCGGTGGATACAGCTCAGCAGCTGTACTGGTCGTTTGGTGTTCGTTGTAGAAGCAGAATCGATGTTGCGTGGTTAAAGATGTAGTAGAACTGGTTAGTAAAAAGTTTGCGCCGCTAAGTTTTGTGTCTACCAGCATCCTCTAAGCTGTGAACCATACCGGCTCAAGGTCACGCCACAGACACGTTGAGACACGTCTCAACCATCAACGTCAGACTGCACGTCATCCCCACATGACACCTGGTGCTCCCTATACCGGGGGCACACCATCAAACCACCCACACAATCAAAAAACTAACACAGAAGCTGCGCAAACAGTAGCGACCAACCATAACCACCAAGGTCAACCGTCCAATAGGTCAAACATCGACCTCCTGGACTTGTGACGGTCCGAGATCTTCATCAACAGAAGGTGTTGTTATTGCCAAAATAATAAAGGTAAGCCTCTGTGCAGAATTTTAGTGCCGTATATGGATTAGACGTGGCGGGTTTGTCCTACGGCTGGTACGTCGGTGTTGGAGACGTGTCGGAAGCGGAAGTCTAGCCGGAGACGTTTTAACAGCGTTTTGGGGGCTTGGCCAGATTCAAAGTTTGTTATTGACTTCTTTTGTCAGGAGCTCTAAGTTGCCGATAAAACTTCTTGACTTAAAGTTCTGCTTAAGAAAATTTGAAAACGGCAAGTTTAATACCGTTGGCTTGCTTGCTATTTATTAAGCAATTTGTTCAGACCGACGTGGGGAAGGGTAATCAGGGTCGTCTCGGGCCATAATAATTTCTCTTACTTTAAAAAATCAGATTTGGTGCAAGACTTTTATCTAGGTCTTTTAAGACTTGACGCACTTAACACTGAATTGCAGCTGCGAGTTGTTTAAGAGCACAGTTGTGACAATGTTTCTTGATAGCTTGGCGCATTATCTGTTAAACCATGATTAGAAGTTTTCTCCGTAGATCGTTCCTTTGCTGTTTGCTCCAATAAAGACGGTGTTTGTGGTGCTGAGAGCGTTGCCAAATTCAGATCATTGTTTTTATGACTAAGATGTTTTTTTGACGTGGGCTTTTAACTGTATGAGCGGAATGGTTGGAATGGGTTTTAAGTGTTCAGCTTCATTGGCAAGGGAAGCGTTATGGCCAGCTTCTTTTTTAATTGTCTTTGGTAGGGTGATTTTGGTTGTAAAGTCGTTTTGGTCAGTAAGCCTAAAATTACTTATACTTGCCTGTACCGGAAGCTTGCAGTCGTTGGTGTATTTCGTTGCCTGCTGGTAGTATATTGTTTCACATTCAAGGCCACGCCAGGACGGCCATAGTAGCCGGCTCAATTTAAAACATTTTTTGAGTTATTTAAAGCAACGAGCGTAGGTAATATAGCTTTCTAAAAGATTGTAAGGTTATTATATTTTTGGTTGTCTTTGCTCGGGCGTCATTTGTTATCAGTGTTTCTCCTTGAGAAATTACGGAAGTAGCCGGTGCAAGTCTGAAAAGATCTAGGTTTTTGGTAAAGAGGTTTAATGTGGTTGGAGTTTGTAATGATGGCATTGTATAAACAAATTAACGTAGTTCCACATACGCACTCACACAGCATCTTGCCCTACGTACACATACTCAGAGTGCTTTTCCTGCGTACACGCTCACCATATACGCTATTATGACACACGCACTCACCCAGAGAAATAACTGTGTTGCACAACGTGATCCTAGAGCCTAGATGATTATTATTATTAGACTTTGGTTCAACAGTCTGTAACTCAAACATAGACGTAGTAAGTTGTGCAACTCCTATATGGCAGACATACTAGGTGCATAATTTAAAGCTCTAATTTGCAATGAATGTCAGATAGGAAGGTACATGACGGTTACGGTGCTTGAACTTCTAGCAGTCACTGATCTGATCTTCTTCTATAAGTGGCATTTCCTTTCAGGAAGATTGCAATCATCATCGTTATTTTTACTTTTGAGTAGGCAGCTCGGAACAGTTCTTTGGTCTGCCAATGTTTCTTCTACCAGCTATCTTTCCCTGCATGATCAGCTGGAGCAGTTCGTATTTTTCTTCTCTTATTATGTGACCAAGATATTGTAACATTCTTTGTTGAATTGTAAGTGTAATCAGTGGTTTATTCATACGTTTTACTACCTTAATGTTTGACACTATATCTGTCCAGCTTATCTTCATCATGCGTCTATAGCACCACATTTTAAAAGCCGTCATTTTATTCATATTTGCATGTTTTAACGTCCATGCTTTCATTCCGTAGAGTAAAGTAGAGAAGACGTAACATCTTACCATTCTGGTTCTTAGCTCTACTTTTATTTACCGATCATAACTTTTGTCTTGGTGTTGGTGATTTTGTTACTGATCTGATACTTTTTACTTAATTGCTGCTTTTGACCAATCTCTACTTTATCATTGCTTAATTGTATCTCAACTTTTTGCATTAATAAGTCTATTTTCCCTACTGGTGATCTACAATGCACCTTTGTTATTAATTCATTTAAATATAACTATTTTTCAACAATAAAAACTAAAGCATTTTGATCACATAACCTTCGCAACAAAACTTACTTAAATTGACAAAATTAATAATCAATAAAAAGAATATGAAGCTTAACAATTGTACTATAATTAATTAATTGATTTATTAGAATTATGATATTTTCAATCAATGTTGCCAACATATAACAACATACAAGATTGGCT
Organism: Tachinus rufipes; assembly: GCA_963932245.1. NCBI lineage: Eukaryota > Metazoa > Arthropoda > Insecta > Coleoptera > Staphylinidae > Tachinus > Tachinus rufipes. Next base: position 16,137,396 of record OZ010748.1, on the reverse strand, counting down.
GCAATGTTTTAATATTTGCAACAAAATTGTCAATAGGCATAGCTATATATAATAATATACAAACATACTTAATTGACTTCAATACAAACCATATTATAAAGTTACAATAATTTATTTAAATTACAAATGAGTTATTGAACTATCAAAAAGTAGGAGGCCATTAATTAATTTTCCCCATCCAGAATTATAATAATTACTGGTTATTTGAAAATCTTGATACGAAAAAGGAAAATAATAAATGATGGTTCGGAAAAAAATTAAACAATAAGAACATTTTTTGTACGATTCCGACACCAGCTGCGCCCTCATTACTTCTTAAGAGAAAAGAAAAAAGTCGTTATAATCTAATACATAATATTATAATTACGACCCGATATAGTTGCCTCTTGCCTGATCGGAATGCGCACTCCTCTCTTCGTTTTTTTCTTCATAGGCCGTCAATATTTTTTGATAAAGGTATTCTTTTTAACATATCGAAAACTCTCTCACACACACAGAGTGAAGAGGTGAACCGACTAGCATACATTTATTATTTATTCTCCGCTTTTTTCTTCTTATTTATTTCTTTCATTATTTCTTTTTCCAAATGAACGTTCCTTATCTGATTTAAAAAGATAATTAGTATGTATTGAAATTTCAAGTCATCTCTCCCGATTTATAATATCGATATCCTCCATTCCAACTGAAGAGCAACCTCACGGCCGGGGATATCGCAGCCGATCTTTCGACCAATTTCGAAAATTAATCGGAGAGGGAAACGACCGCGCGACAATCCATTTTATACCAATCGAAACAATCACATCATGCTAATTCCATCAAGAGCAATCATTCCATCTTTATTTATTTAAAATGTCTGCTGGATGACGTGAGGAAGAATTCATTTGAACGTTCAATTTATAGTTATATTTTCTTAAAATGTACCAATCATGTATTATAATTGTTAATGCAGTCCGCTTTGTGTCGAGCGTGGTACGATCGAGATGATCCGTGGATTACACATTCAAGAAATTATCGATACATATTTTTCTTTTTTAATAATGCGCTGGTGCTGGTGGGGCCGGGATCTGGTCCGACAACAATCGCACGCTCAAGATGCGCCGGGTTTATTATAATGGGGTCGTTAAAGTCGTTCAAATTAATTAGCCCGAAATTAGTACCATTCGTGGTTTTAATTGTGTTTCTTCTCCTTGGAATTGGATCTATTACCAAATGGTTTATTAATTGTAACGATGATGAAATTCTATACTTAGAAAACAAACACACAATTAGGAATTGATTTTTATTGTATCATTCAATAGTTATATAATAGTTTAGCTTCTATAAACGTAATTTATTTTTAGTTGGCATTAATGACAGTTTGGTATGCTCTCAACATACATAATAATAATAATAATTTTTGAAATAATCTGAATTTTATATGTAATACTATTTTAACTATTAAAAGCAGGAAAGCATTGCGGCAGATAGCGAAGTAATGCAAATGCTTTGATGTCCGTAGTGCTTACTGTTTTTTGTTGACAGACTAACCATCTCAGATGAAGCGAACACTACGCTAAAACGCTCTGTTACTTTTATAAAAAAAAAATTAGAGGCAACTCATGATACAAAAAGTGGAAAAATTCTTCAATGAACTATGAAAACTTGTATGTTAGCTGTAACTGTATAATAAAATCTACAATACAGGATACATCCTTAAGAATTGGATAAAATCTACTTTCATTACCATCTCAAAAAAAGCAAACGCTAAAAGATGTAGCAAATATCATTAACTCTATGCTATGCAGCTATGCGTTAAATATATTCTTACGTATCATACACACCCAAATATGGAAAAATATAGACCAAGGATAGATTAAAAAAGCATTTCTTTAACATTAAAAATTGACGATAAAAACATCCGCATTATCACAATAATAACTTTTATCCTTGATTCTGTTTAATGTATGTTTTAAAAACAAATTTTGGACTGCTCTACATAAATAAAAGTAAATAAAAGACCAGTAACACTATTAAGACTTGTCTCATTGATCAAATACACCAAGCTAGTTCGGAACTCAATGTGAACGTTGGAAAGTTAAATTAATAAAACTATTACTGATAAACTAATTGAACGGGCTTAAAAAAGTATCTTGGTAATTAGCTCAACAAGCAGTGAGATCCGATTTATGTCATCAAAGCACTATGTAACATTGACTTTTCACTAAACATCAGTTATAAAATTTAGTCGCATAAATTGTTATTACCACCCATTTCTAAACTAACCATCAAACTGGAAGTCAAACTTATTTTGACCTAAAAAGAAGATTGATTTAAAACAATTATTCTATTCGGTGGTGTTGGCTTATGTACAGAAATATGGTGACGCCAGTAGTAAGCAACCGAAGATTTTTGCGGAAAAGATGCCGTGGATGCAATAACTTTATGGTTTTCTAACTTTGTCCCCGATTGAAAGCAAAATTTTGTTTTAAAGAAATCAAAATTTGTTAATAAAATAAGTCATAAAAAAATCAAAAAACAAATATTTTAACCTCAGATTCAAAATACATTAAACATTGCGCAAATTAAATTAAATTATTACAAAAAACTTTGGTGCATTGCGGTTTTAAGCGCACAAGTATTTGTTTGCTTCTTAAAGATCATTGCTACATTAAAATTGATTAAGTGGTTGATAACTTTTTTTTAATAAGTACATTAGACTATTTTGTCCGTAATTTGGTCATAATCATCTTCAATAATAAATTTTATAGTTATTTACTATCACAAGTTTTGTGGGTTAATTATATATATGCTTTCTAACTTGATTCTGAATCTTCTTCATCAGTTTTAAACATGATCAAATTTTGATTTTTCTGCATTGTGTTTGCAAATAAAGTATTTTGTTTTGCGCAAAAGTAAAACTTGCATGACGGGTCAAAAAAAAAGTTGCTTTTTGTAACTTTCTAGATCTTTGTAGTTTAGGCAGTTTATTATCTCATTTAACCTTATTTAAAAAAAATCTAATTTTTGGGCGTTGTCATTTTTAAGTGCTACACGTCATTAAGCAAGCATAAGGGTCACTTTTATGTTAATAGGTATATTTGACCAGCGGTAACATTTCTAGTTTACGGTTTTTAAGATGGGAATTGCGTTTTGAATCAATAATTACATATTTGAATTAATATATAATGCACACTATAAGTTGTTAAGAGTTTTAATTAATTAATTAATAGATATTTTAACTACTTTTGTTTTCTTGTGTTTAATTTAACATAAAGATTGTAAAAATTTTGATCATGCGCAAGTTAAAATTGCTTTACTAATTTTGTAATGTTTAGTGAAGATCAGTAACTATTCAAATATAAGCTCTATATAAACTCATTATACTAAATATTGAATTTTAATAATAATAATAATAATAATGATAATAATATGAAAACCTGGCAAACAACAATTAACCTGAACACTGAAAAAGGTAATATTACTACTAGCAAAGTAATGGTGAAAAGGAGAATGTTCCAAGAAACATTGCATGCACTAAGCGCACTATGGTTCTGTATAGCCTTGAATCTTCTATCTAGCACCCTAGAAAGTACAAAATACGGATATACAATTAAGCAGAACTGTCAAAACCTCCACAAAATTAACCACCTTTCATATATGGACGTCCTAAAACTATACTAGTTGGTAACATGAGCCAGGAGATCAGTATGGAATTTAGATACGACAAATGCAGAACGATTACCATAAAAAAAGGGGTAATGGTTGGACCAAAGAAGCTCCAAAATGATGAAGCGTTTATAGATGAAATGGAGCCAAGAGAAACGTACAAATATTTGGGCATTATGCAAACCATCAAAATAGATCATACCAAAGTAAAAAAGGATTTTCTTTCCAAATTCTTCCATAGATTAAAGACAATTCTCAAGACAAAGCTTAAACCTAAAAACTTGAGTAAAGCAATAAATACTTATGTGATATCTATACTTACCTATTCTTTCAGCATCATTAAATGGTCGGACACGGATTTAGAAGACCTAAACCGAAAAATTTGTACTTACCTTACTCAGTATCTAGGTCATCATCCCAAGGCATGTATGAAACTCTACCTAGGCGCGAAGGAGGTCGTGGCATACTAGACATTTTTAACCTCCAATACTCTATAGTATAGGGCTGCAAAAGTACTTCTACGATAGAATTAACAACCCACTGATAGAAGCTATCACTAAATCAGACAATAACTTCACACCCCTCAAACTAAAAGATACCGTATATGCCCCCCTTGAAAACCTAGTCAGTGACGATATGAAGATACAAAGATGAAGAGCCAAACAACTTCATGGACGTTTCCGAATCATGCTGGAATTTGATCACGTCAACAAAGCAGCATCAGCAGACTGGCTAGTTCAAGGCGAGATCAACACTGAAGCCGAAGGAAGCATAATAAGCATTCAAGATCAAGTAGTAAAAACGCGGAACTACCGTAAGTATATACTAAAAGAAGATCTACAATCAGACCTGTGCAGAAAATGCCATAAACATCGGGAAACCATCAAACATAAAATATCGGGATGCCCAGCCCTTGCTGCTACTAAATACACGCTACGACACAACCTAGTAAAAGGTATAATACACCAGGAAGTGTTAAAGAACTGTAAACTAGCAAACGGCGACACCTCATATTATAAGTACGAACCCAAGGCAGTTGAAGAAAACGACAGGTTTCTTATCTACTGAGACCTGATAGATATCTCTATTCCAGAATCCTGGAATCTGCAAAGAAAGCACGACGAAAAGATTAATAAGTATATCGATCAATTGAAACAAAAGAAATGTGGAGGCAAAAATCAGTGCACATCATCCTACTGATTATATCAGCTAATAAAGTCGTACCACTAAACCTAACTGAAAACCTACAAAAAATAGACTTGGAATTTAACATCTTTAAAAAAATGAAAAAAAGCACTCTGCTAAGAACTGCAAATATCGTAAAGGAAGTCTTCTCTATATAATAAATAGAAAAATAGATGTCAGTCTTGGTCGCTGTACCCGACGGCAGTCTAAATACCAGGAAACTGTGTGTAAATAATAATAATAATAATAATAAACATAAAATTTGGAAGTATTAGTACAGAAAACATCCAACTAGCAACAAAAAAAAAATGGGTGATTGGAAAAGTGCTGGACAAGACAAACTTCAAAACTTTTGGTGAAAAACTCTTACTAGCTGTCACGTAAAACTTGCTTCGCAGTTCAGTAAACTTATTGAAGATCCGTCAACAATACTCACTGTTATGACCAAAGGTTTAGCGTACATGCTACCTAAAGAAGAAAACTCAATTGATCCTAAAAATTATTGACCAATAACTTGCCTTCCTGTAATCTACAAGATTCTTACTTGCATTATTACCTTAAAAGTAATTAAACATATTAACAAGTATGGAATAATTACAAATGAACAGAATGGCTGCAAACAACAAAGTAAAGGATGCAAAAAGGTTTTAATACTGGACTTTGTTATAACTAGCCTTGCAAAAGTTAAGTGCCGTAATTTATCAATGAGGTGGATATACTACAAAAAAGCATTTTACTCCATTCCTTATGTTTGGCTTCTTAGAGCTCTAAAGCTATATAAAATTGATGACAGTATTATCAACCTTCTTACACATTTAATGGAAAACTGGAAAACAAAACTATATTTAACAACAACAAAAACGAATACAAAGCTCATATCTATAAAACGGGGCATTTTCCAAGGCGATAGCTTAAGCCCGCTTTGGTTCTGTCTTGCTCTAAATCCACTTAGCAACATGCTAAAAAATAGTTCATATAGCTACCAACTACAAAAGCAACCCGTTTGTAGTATAAACCATTCATTTTATATGGATGACCTTAAACTATATGGTAATGAACCAAAACAACTAAAAGGGCTAATGGAACTAGTATCCCAATTTAGTACCAACATTAAAATGGAACTAGGATTAACTAAATGTGCAGTACTGCACGTTAAAAAAGGAAAAGTGCAAGATTTAGATAATATGATTTTGCTCAGTGGAAAAACAATTACATCAATAACTTGGGATGGCACTTACAAATATCTTGGAATTCGACAAGCACTAGAATTAGATAACAACAATGCTAAAGAATCAGCCATAAATACGTATATTGGTCGAATACGTAAACTTTTAAAAACTAATCTAAACTCTAAAAATATTATTAAGGCTATTAATACATGGGCTGTGCCTACAATTACATACACATTTGGCGTACTAACTTAGTCCCCTACAGCCATATAAGCTGTAGATCGCCAAACACGAACGGAACTTACTAAATTTAGAATACACCACCTAAAATCATCTGTAAATAAAATATACATACCTAGAAAACGGAGTGGGAGAAGTCTCATTAATTTAGAAACATCACTGAATGTCCAGTGTAAAAATATGAGAGATTATTTTGAAAAATCAAGCAACGCAATTCATTCTTCCGTTCTTTCTATTGGCACTATACATCTAATTTTTAATATTAGAACTTTACAAACAACGACTGAACTTGAATTCAATTGGAGCAAAAAACAATTACATGGGCAATTTTATGAAGATCTTAATGAAGTAGCAAGTAATAAAATTGAATTTGTAATTACTTAACAACAGGTTACTTATTCTCTGAAACCGAAGGAATATTATTTGCAATTCAAGATCAAGTTGTTCCAACTTAAGCATACAGAACAAATATTATAGGTGAAAATATTCCAAATGACTTATGTCGAATGTGCGGAGCAACAACTGAATCCGTACAACACTTAACTTCTGGATGTTCAGATTTTGCACCAATCGAGTATTTAAACAGACACAACAATGTAGCTAAAGTTATACACCAAGGACTTAGCAAATTTTATAAAATAGTGGATAAGTGTATACCAACCTACAAATATATTCCCAAATGGGTGCAAGAGTCAGAACAGACAAAAATTTACTGGGACACTGCTATTGTTACTGATACCGAAGTAACACACAACAAACCGGATATTTTAGTTTTTAATAAAGTAATAAAAGCAGCTTATATAATTGACATCTCTATTCCTATTGATGAAAATATTAGTAAAACCTATCAAGAAAAAATAAATAAATATCAAGATCATACTTACCAACTTAAATCTTTATGGCAAATTAAAGAAGTGTATGTTAAACCATTTATAATAAGCGTTAATGGACTTGTAGAAAAGCATTTTAGCCAGCACTTAGAAGAGCTTCAGTTAAATAAATATATACACATTACTGAAGCTCAGAAATCTGCAATTCTAAGTACGTGTCGAATTATCTGTAAAGTTTTAAACCAGTAACTTACACAAGCTTTGGTCTAACAGACCCGGCTATTTAACCAGTTAATCTGTAAAAAAAAATAATAATTATAATATTGTTCGGTTGTTTCTAGGCCATGAGAGCAAAAACATACTAGACTTGGTATGTACTTACCCGTCTAACTATGTAAATCCAGGAAATTACCAAGAAAAAAAAGTTAAAAAAAGTTATAATAATAATAATAATAATAATAATAATAATAATAATAATAATAATAATAATTCCGGGAGAAATCCCTCTAGATAAAGAGGGTAGGAGCGCAAAGCTACCGCGGACCAACAAAGCACAAGAAGGTCAACGGTTTCGAGCAAATGAACCACTTCATTAAGTGTCTGACCTCTAGTTGAGGCGACTTATCAAAAACGTCTGTATCCTGTAGGGACGGCCTAAGAATAAGCTTTGGTAGGAACAACGTAAAAATACCAACACCCAGTAAAATGGAGAAAAATTTATACAATTTAGATAATCTGCCGGTACTTGAGCTGCGTCAGGGCACGTCTGGAGCTGATGCTGGACGTGATAGCTTGCAAACCATCAGTGGTAGAGTGTTGAACAGACGGGCACCTACCGGGCAACCGAAATTACTTACAGCCAAAACTGATTGCAGAAACCAAAAGCAACAAACTGCAGCCTTCGAAAGTGTTTTGCCAGTTAATCAGTCAGCAACCACCAAGACAGGTATTTGTAGACAACGTATGACATCTAAATAAATAAACATAACAGTTATGCGTTGTTACTCTAAAGCGACTAACATGGAAACCATTGCTACAAGTTATAGATCAACTATGCGGACACTATTTTTAGAGTACTACCCAGAATATCAAAACCACATTACAGAACAGAGATTAAGTGACCAAAAACGAGTAATAATAAAAAATAATAGACTATCGCAATTTAAAATAAAACACATAAAAATTACTATTACTGAAAAACTAAATAATCCTATAACAGAAATAGAAGATCATAACCAAAGATTGCCAATAAATGAAGAAATAAACAAAAACATTGCTGTTGAAAATGAACAAAACTCTAACATTCAACTATCCGGTTCTAGTTATGCCAATGCAGATTCTGTATATCTTGAATTTAAAGCATCTTTTATAAAATGGACGGATGCTAACACGTCACAGTGAAGTTTACCAAAACCAAGAATAAATAAAGAATAATTGGCAATTGTTAAAAATGTTAATAAAACAATTGAACATCATGTTAATAACGCAACTAATGTAGAAGCTTTGCATTCAATAATATACTGCGCTGCATATACAGTATTAAAACTATGTAATCAAATACCAGCTAATGAACAAAGCAACTACAAACAAAGCACTTGAAAATGGCAACAGCGACTAGAACACAAATTAAATCAACTTAGACAAAATATAGGTCGGCTAACACAAATATCACAAATCAATGTTACAAAAAATGTTTATAAACATTTTAAACATATAATCTCTAATAGTCAATATATAACTCAAGAACAAATAGTAGATATACTCGACACACAAAAACAAAAGTTATGTGTATCTGCAGAGAAACTAAGAAGTTACATAAAAAGCAACAAACAAATAAAACAAAACCTACTATTTCAAAACAATGAAAAGGCGTTTTACAATAACATAAACCAAACTAACAAAACCCTTTTTGAATCAGATATAGCAGATAAAGAGGAAATTACTAATTTTTGGAAAAGCAATTGGTCAAAAAACATAGACTATAACAGAGAAGCAGATTGGATTAAAAACATAAAAGCCAAATATAAAATATCACTAAGGACAATAATATAAATATAAGTATAAATTTAAAAGAACTAAAAGAAATTATCAAAAAACTACATAACTGAAAAGCTCCGGGTTTAGACAAAATTCAAAACTTCTGGTTTGAAGAGTTAACATCTACTCACAACGCATTAACTCAACACATAACTTAACTACTTTATAATTCAAACAGTATGCCTGTTTTTCTAACTCAAGGTGTAACATACTTAATCCCAAAAAATGAAGAAACAAAAAATCTAGCTAACTATCGCCCGATAACTTGTTTCCTAACTTTATACAAAATTATAGCAGCTGTTATTACTCAAAATATTCAAAGCCACATCTCTAAATTTAAAATTATGACGGAAGAACAAAAAGGATGTAGGAAAAAATACCAAGGATGTAAAGAACAACTAACCATAGATAGTGCAATACTAAAACAAACACAAACACAACATCAAAACTTATTTGAAAGTTTTATTGATTATAAAAAAGCTTTTGATAGTGTCCCACATAGTTGGCTTTTAGAAATTCTTGATATATATATATACCATATAAGCCCAATTGTGTCAAACACTAAATAATGAAACAATACAATCAATGAAACAGGAAGAAACATACAAATATTTAGGTTTTGAGCAAACAACTAAACTAAATCACACGCAACTAAAAGCATTGCTAAGTAAATTCATCTCGACTCAAGCAAATACTAAAAACATATTTAAATTCTAAAAACCTAAGCAAAGCCATTAACACATATGCTATACCTATACTTACCTATTCTTTTGGAATTATTAAACGGTCCGATACTGATCTAGACTCATTAAATAGAACAACAAGAACAATGTTAACCCAATATAAAATGCACCATCCAAATGTATGCATAGAACGCATAAATCTTCCAAGAACAGAAGGTGGAAGAGGAATATCTAACATTTATACCGTACATAATAAACAAGTAGCAAATCTTAGAAGTTACTTTTATTTAAGTAAAGACAGTCACTTACATCAAGCCATAATAAAAGCAGACAACAACCCTTTTATGCTTAAAAAACATAAATCTTAATATCAAAGAAGCAATGTCTATTAAACAAGACAATATTAGTAAGTGGGCATCAAAACAACTGCATGGGAGATATTATAACTATTGTCATAAAGATGAGATGGATAAAGACAAAACATTAAAATATTGCAAATTGGACAACTATAGCCCGAAACGGAAGAATTTATTCAAGCAATTCAAGACAAAGTAATAAATACTCGAATAAATGCAGAAAATGTAATACAGATCAAGAGACGATAGAACATATTACAAACGGATGCAGAATATTAGCACCGACACAGTACGTGGAACGACACACTGCTGCAGCTAAAATTGTACATCAAGAATTAGCCTATAAATATAAACTAATAAGTAAAAAAGAACCTTACTATAAGTATGTTCTTGAAAATAATATCTGCAGTTATACTGGGACAAGACAATATTTACAAACAAAACAATAAACCATAACCGACCAGACATCACTATTACTATTAAAACAACAAATAGTACATTTTTAATAGACATTGCAATCCCAGCTGGTCATAACATTGAAACAAAATACGCAGAGAAGATAGAAAAATACTTACCTCTAGCTTCAAAAATAGAAAAACTGTGGAAACAAAAACACATTAAATATATTCCTATAATAATATCTTCAACAGAAATAATACCTTAAAAATTAAGCAATTCTATAAAACAATTAGACATAGAACAATACAATATTATAAACATGCAAAAAGCGGTAATACTATACTATACTTTGTTTGAATAATCAATTGCTTCAACAACTTTTAAACCCAATCGTCTGAGGGTTTAAATCAAACCGATCTGCAAGGTTGTAATTTTTCCAATCTCTGTTTAAACATTTATAAAAAACTTTGTAATACACAAAATTTCGGATTCTAGCCTAACAGCAAGACTTGCACTCTTCCGTTAAATTAAAAACCGTTTTTTTGCCATACAAAACACAAGAAGTTGTTTTTTGTGTTTTGTATAGAAAGAAGTGTGTTAAAAATATATGTACTATAATCAATTTTACCTAAGCTTATTTCAAAAAGTTGTTTTTACAACGGAATTAAAATATGTAAAACCAAGAAATTTTTAAAAAATTTATTTATAAAATTAACGTGTAGCTTTGGAACAATTAAAACTTTAAAAATCTGCATCTTTTAACATCTATTAGAACATAAATTTTACAAATTAAGGCAAGCTACAAAGCACTTGAGAAGATACATTCAATTATTTTAATCGCCATTATTTTTAATTTACGCTATCCTTTTATTTCTATAAAATGTTCTGTTTGCACCTATGTCTCGCAAACCCAACATTTCAATTCCATATTTCCCAATTGCGGACATCTGCTCTCGACGAATTAATTCAGTACAAAATTCAAAAATTGATATATTGTGAAGATTTGTATTCTTTTGTTTTTAGTGACCAGTTTCACAAAAAGTAGAACCTGGTTGTCTACTACCTAGATCATCTAATCCTGTTAACAACACAATTGAAGTCAATATTGCTTTGTGTTTCCCATACCAAAAACATATTATATCTCTACAAACTCTAGTGAGTTCTCCCTCAGTTTCTACTTAGGTATTGATGAGTTCTCAAAACAATCTCTATCTAAAAAAAACTTTCTTTAAATTTTAAACCGCACTACTCACGTGTACTAAATCAGTGCTTTCTTAATTATCTAACTTGAAGCACTATTTCTGGACAACATTAATTCTGAAAAAACTATCTCAATTAACAACTTTCCTGTTAATTGGTTTTTTAACTTTTTTTTCTATTCATGGTTTTGCTAGCGCACTTTGCTTTGAGGCAAATTGAAAAAAAGATTTTTAAATTAAATTTTATTTTGCAAATAACTAATAGTTAAAATTAATTAAGTCAAGTGGATAAAATACTTAAATATTTTCTGAAACAACATAATTCAAGTTTTTTTTTTGTTAGTTGGTTTTTTATATTATAAATTTAGTAATACAATTTTCTACGTGTGTCTCCGCTGCTATCCAATTCCTACTATTTGACGGCTATTGATTTCTTTCTGTGAAGATATCTAAAACAAAAAGGGTATGAGAAGAATTTTGAAACAATACAAGACTTTAAAATGCGTATTTCATAAAAAATAATAAGTATTAGCTTAGAATTATTGAAAAAAGTGATACAAAAGCTTAAACAAAGGTTGCAGTACTGCAATTTTTAAAAATTAAAACTGCACATAATAAAGCTTATATCAAATTTGTGTTAATCTATTACTTTTTAAACTTAGAACAGGTTTAGACAATTAGTGATACCAGCTGCCGGACCTTGTACGTCTTAAAACACACAAAAATTTACTCTTTTATAATATTTTTCCAACTGAATTTTTGTTTTAGTATGTTTAAACAATATAACAGTCTAGTCTAATAAAAAAGCCCAAAATGCAGTTTGCCCAAGTACGCCTTTGGACGTAAAAAAGTAGAATAATTGAATTATAAAATTACGGTAGAAAACCGCCCACAAATTATCTCAAGTTAATTGCAATCATATACCAAATTTTGCTCAAACAACAAAACATCTAAAAAATTTCAAGACTAAAAGAAAAGGTTTGAATGAACCCCAGAAACTAAGAAAGCTTTTAAAGCTGTGAAAGGTTTTATAGACAAGTCATTTTTCTATTGCAAACAGTGCTAGTTTAGCCGAATCTTTCAACAAATATAAATGTACAAAATAAGTTTTGCTGTAAAAAAGTTTAACTACACGGTAAAACATGCCCTAAACTACACCAACATGCTTCCAAGCGCTTTTTCGCGGCAATCTAGACTTAAAATTAAAATAACCACATAAACATGTTAACTTAATCACCAAATCACAATACTAGTCACAAAAATATTGGTTGATGGAGTACACCGCGCTTAACAAGAAAGCCTCTAGATTTGAGAAATTATACAACAATACAAAGAGATAAAAACTGATTCTTAATAAACCTTGCCAGAATTTATCAAATGTTTGTACTGCTTGCACAGCAGACTACCCAAGCCAATATAAGACTTTGTTGATATTTTTTTATTCTATTACTGATCAAAAATTAAAAAAGAGGTATACAAACATTTGTACTTAAGTGTTTGACAGCCAAACGAAAACTACAGATGCCCAATTAAAAAACACTTTGCACTCACAGTAAAGGAAAACTATAGTAACAAATGGTCTTACGCTGTGCATACATATCACAAGAGAAATACTAATAGTGAGTCAATTAAACCACCAAAGATAAAAAAAATTATGAACCCGAGTCAAACCACAAAAGGGGGAAGAGATGTAAACTCGCCAGGCAATACCAATGAGGCGAAAAGAGTAACTAACCCTACTACAATTGAAATAATGGGGAAATTAATAAGGGAGCTTAGAGATTTAACCAGTGAGTGTTCAAACACTAAAGTAGAAATTAAAAAGATAGCAAATTTCCTAGAGATGAATATAAAGAAACTGGAGTTCATAGAAATTCAGAAAACAGAACAAGAGACAAAAAATAAAATAAAAATAGGGAAAGAAATGTCGACACAAACAGTAGAGACTGGAGATAATAAGGAAGAAAATATCTAAACTCATTTCATCTCGGACCAAGAGATAATTGAACATTAACAAAGATGGAGAGAAACGGACTACAAATTTGTAATAGTGGAAAAAAAAATTCAATAATGGGAAAAGAGAATGATACTGGAGTATTAATAAATGATGATGAAATAGGAAAAGAATCGGGTATTCTACTACAAGCCAAAGTAAAATACCCAGAATTAATGGAGGAAAACGGAGAGGAAAAAACTCCATATGTAGAAATTTTAAGAAATTTTAGCGGGAAAAATGTGGGAAAAGTACACATTATTAAAAAGAGAATCGAAATAGCAGGAAAAAAGGAGATAAATATTTTAATAGCTATAAAAAAAAATTTCAACAAAGCAAAAGTATTGAATATCAGTGAAATAAGTATACCAATACCAACTGGAATAGCGCCAAGAGAAGCAAAAAAATTTATGAAGATGGCAGGAAGAAGAACTCATACAAAAGTAAGACTCTGCGTGCCAACACAGGTACAGATATTATAGACAAATAGAAAAAAAAGACCAGGAACAGAAACAGAAGCTATAATAGTGAGCAAACAGGGCGTAACATATGAAAACTTGTTGAGACAGGCAAAACTACAGATAAAAGAATCTACATTCAAGGAGATAAGAGAATCAAAAAAAGGGCAGTTATTACTAATAACAAAAAGAAACGAGACCGAAAAAAAGATAGAAAAAATAAGAAATGGAATGTAGGGTTACCATGTAAAAAAAGCCAACAACGTACTTACAGAACTAGTGATTATCAAAGATATTAGTCCGGAGACTACCAGAGATGAAATATTGGAAGAAATTATGAACAAAGCAAACACAGAAGGAAATACGATAATATCCATAAAGAAAAGGTATAGAGAAAAACAAACAGCTATAGTCAAGATGGACAAAAAAGCAGCAGAACAGATAATAAGAGAAGGAGAGAAAATGTTACAAATGCTGGATGAAAGGACATGTAGCGGCGGAATGCAAGGAGAAGATAGGTCATTGCTATGCATAAAATGCGGAAAAGAGGGACATCAGGTTTCTGAATGCAAGAACAGAGAATATTGTATAAAATGCACAACGATAGGACACAGAACGGGAGATAGAAGATGTCCGGCTACAAAGAAAAAAGAAACTAAGAAAACGAAGAAGAATATACAGGACAACGTCCCCAGTAACTAGAGACAACACGAGGAGCAGATCATAATCTAAAACTTATATGTTTATACACACAAACATAGGAAAGGGAAGAGAGGCACACGATATACTGATAACAACAGCAGAGAAAGAGAAAATAGACCTAGTAATAGTGAGTGAACCAAATAAAAACAAACTAAATGGTAAATGGATAAAAGACAATAAAACAGATGCTGCTACTTTAGCTAGTGGAAAATGTAGGAACAAAGTGGAAAGATGGGGAACACCAAAAGAAAGAATAGTGTGGGTTGAAGTAGAAAGTATGATAGTATACAGCTGCTATATCAATCCAAACTGCGAATTGGAATACTATCGGGAGTAAATAGGAAAATAAGAGAACAGTTTAAGAAAACAGAAAAGAAAAAATCATAGTAAGAGGAGATTTCAAAGCAAAATTACCGAGATGGTGAGGATACAAGAGGGATTTAAGAGGAAAAATCTTAAAGGAAATGATAGCTGGGTTAAACCTTACCATTTGTAACAAAAGAGACAAGCATACGTTCGTAAGAGGAAGCTCAAAATCACATAGCAACATGGGAAATGGCAGGTATAGTGAATGAATAGAACGTGACAGAAGAGGAATCACTAAGTTTACACAAACATATACAATATAATACAACGAAGAAAGAAAAACAGGAGTACACGAAAGAAGGTAGATGGAACGTAAGAAGAATGGACAAAGAAAAGATAAAGAGAGCCATGGAAACAGAAGAAGTTACAGAAAACAAAAACATAAAGAAAAGATGCAAAAGATACTCAGAAATGAAAGAATGCAGAAAAAAAAACAATACAAACAGGAAGGAAAATCTTATTCTTAAAAAAGGCAATTAAGGATAGCAGAAGAAGATGCTGGAAAAAAATGATGGAATCTATAGACGGTGACCCTTTGGGAAAATCGTACAAAATAGTGATGAACAAACTAGGAGGAAGAGCAAAAGGAGTCTACCTAAAAAAAAGGAGAAGAAGTCATAATTAAAAAATTGTTTCCCAAGGGAGAACAGGTAGAAGAACCAGAAAATGAAAAAGAAGAAGAAACAGTCATGGCAACAGTGGAAGAGATAACAAAAATCATAAAAGAATTGTCTAACAACAAAGCACCAGGTCCGGACAAAATAACAACAGAGATTGTTAAATCAGTCTAGACGGGAATGAGGTAGAAATAACTCAAATAATCAACAGATGCCTGAAAGACGGAATATTTCTAGAATGTTGGAAAGAAGCCACCCTAGTACTGATTGAGAAAAAGAAAGAAGTAGGAAAAGCAACTTTATACAGGCCAATATGCTTAATAAACAAACTAGCTAAAATAATGGAGAAAGTCATTGTACAGAGAATAGAACAAGAAATAGAAGAAAAAGGAAGATGGGAAAAGGAACAATATGGATTTACTAAGGGAAGAACAGCCTTAGGAGCTATAGACAAAGTAAAATCAATCGCAAAAGAAACAAACAGCGGAACGCAGAGGAAAAGACAACACAGTGTTGGACATACAGAACGCGTTTAACAGCGTGTTCCCATAACAAGCAATTATAGAGGCGGCAAAAAAAGAGAACTGAAGAAGAAAACAATTAAGATCATATAGAGCTATTTACAGGGTAGAAACCTAGTGACCAAAAACGGAAGATTCAAACTTCAAACGAGAGAGGTACCACAAGGATCAGCACTAGAACCAAATAAATTGACAATACATATGATACAGTTACGGAAGAAAAATTAGGGTTTAAAATTAGCAACACAAAAAACAGAAGCGGCCTGTCCATCGACTAAAAAGACTAATAAAGGAACAGGTATGATGCAGATAAGAGACAAAGTGATATCCATAAGGAAAAAAATCAAATACCTTGGGGTAACATTTGAAGCAAAGAGATGGAATGAACAGGTTAAGGAAGCACTCATGGTAACAAAAGAAATGGAGAGAAAGCTCGGTAGGTTTATGCCAAACAACGGAGGTCCAGGAAAAGAAGCTAGAAGGTTAATAGCAACAGGAAGCAAATTGTTATACGCCGCAGAAACATAGGGAGAAGCCATGAAAACAAAAAAAAGAAATAAAATAAGAGGAGCTACAAGAGTCAGTTCGTTAAGGATCTGCAGGGCTTACGGAACGGTGTCAGTAAAGGTGATTGCGGCAACACCTCTCGCGGATATGATGGTGAAAAAAAGAATAGAAATAAAGAAACTAATAAAAGAAGGAACCAGTAAAAAGGATGCTAAGTTAAGAGCAAGACAAAGGAAAGATGGCAGCGACAGTGGAATAGAGGATAAAAGATAGAATGGACAAGAGAACTAATCCCGGAGATTAAAGAGTGGGTAGAGAACAAACCCGAGACGTGCTATTATACAACACAAATATTGACCGGACATGGAGCCTTTGGAAAGTTTTTGCAAAAAATTAAAAAAATCAAGGAAGAAGAAAGATGTATATTCTGTCAAGAAGAAACACACGATAATGCAGAACACACTCTAATAGAATGCGAAGCGTAAGAGGAAGATAGAAAAAAACTAGAAAAAATACTGGAAAGCAAAGTGGATAAAACAACAATAATTAAGAAATGTAAGAAAGAG
Organism: Tachinus rufipes; assembly: GCA_963932245.1. Lineage (NCBI taxonomy): Eukaryota > Metazoa > Arthropoda > Insecta > Coleoptera > Staphylinidae > Tachinus > Tachinus rufipes. The sequence goes on along the minus strand of OZ010748.1, from coordinate 16,119,923 downwards.
ATAAAAATGAATGCAGAACGCTAAGAAACTTTGCAACAAGAGTACTAAAAAAAAAAAATGAGAAGTTTAACAATAGAAGAATATAGAAAGATAACAACCAACCAATGGAAACAAACACACAAAATAAAAGCCATAGGAGAGAAAAGAGAAAAACGAGAGAAGCAAAATTAAAACAACAAAACAGAGAAAAAGATCATTCAGAAACAAATAAAGAAGGTCAGGACAATTATGCATACCAAGAAATAGAAGAAAATAGAAGAACATTTACTGAAACTACGATACCAAACAAAATTTCAGAGATAAGGAGAAGGAGAAAAGAATTGCTGAAGAATTGCAGAATAACAGAAATAACGAAGCAAATACATAATAGTAGGTACGCTATCTCGAGGTTGACGGATAACGCAACTTTTGAGATGATCAGAATATACCTGGCAACGAGAGGACACAAAAAAGTAATTTCAGATAAAGATACAAGAATATCACTGGAGGTAAAACTAACAAATTTAGGACTGCGAAAAGAAATACAGCTAATGGAACTTCATAAACTATTTATGAAGGAAAGAGGATACAATGAAGAAGAAGTGAACAAAGATCTAAGAAAACTAAGAACGCATCTGAGGACAAACCAAATAATTAGAATAAATAACACACGGATTGGAGAAAGAAGAGAATGTAAAACTGGATGTCAGTGCAGATAAAAGAATGTTAAAAAAAAGACAAGAGAGACAGAAAAAAGGGCCGGGGACAGCATGCGTGCCACAGATTCTGTGTGTAAACCCGCAAGGCAATAACCAGCCTACCTCAAACTACTGCCAAATCTAGAGTAGTTTGACAAAGACATAACAACAGGATTTACGCAGAGAAGAAAACCGAAAAGTATTGCCATGTGTAAGTCATTCTTAAAGGCCACTTGTTGAGGCTAACATCTCACTACGTCCAAAAATAAAAGAAAAAAAGTCAACTGAACCAAAATGCCACTAGGAATAGGAAAGCCTGGCTTTATGATAATAAGATGAATTTGCCAATAAAAGTACTAAATAAACACATGGGCATAGTCTATAATATACCTTTACTACAACAACAGTTTTTACAATATATAGCTGCTACTTTTCTGGAAACAATAATTTTCATAACCTCAAAAATACCCTGCACAGAGTAGGCATGCCAATCAGGTGCAAGAAGAAAAACGTAAATATTGCCGGCAATTCAATGCGAAATTGTCTCAGCAATTGCTAAAAAAAGAGTTTATAACTAAATGAATTGCCATGAACAAACTATGCATGGTAAATTGAAATGAAAGTGTTATTTTTGAATTACAGGATTAACAATTTTATATGCAGACGTCATACCTTAAAATCTGACATAGTAGCAAATTATAATATACAATAAAAATAATGCTTTTAATTGGGGCAGGCAAAAAAATATCGAGTGTAACTTGTGCCAAAAGATTTTAGCGGCTCTTTGCTTTAGCATCCCACACTCGCTTCGCTTGTTCGTGCTGCTAAAGCCTATTTGATACACTATATACTATAGTGTACTAAATGCAAAAACAGGCTTTAATAGCCCGCAGCACAAAGCGAGTAAGGGCTGCTAAAAGCAAAAGGCTAAAACATTTTGGCACAAGGTACATTTAATTTTTTTTTTCCTATCCCAAATAAAAACCTTGTTTTAAAAAATTGCTAAATTTGTTATAATCTGTCATTACCATTAAATTTTAAACTATGACGTGAAATCGTAATTTACAGCAATCAAATACTGCAAACGTCGTTTTGGTCCGCATTTTAAAGCCAAAACAGAAGGTTATGGTAAAAACAAACAAAAAAGGTATTTTTATGTTGTTAATAAGAATGTGGGAAGTCCACATCAAGCAGATATTAAATGAAAAACTCTTAAAAATATTAAAAAAAAAAACAAAAAACCAAAAGCCTTCAAAATTATGGCACGGGAGCTGGTCATCTCAATCCCAATAAAACCAAAATTAATAAGTCGTAGATCTAGATTAAGAATAAGAAAAAAGAAAAGAATACAATTAATTAAAAAGCAACTTATCAATTTTTATAACTTTAAATTTAATTCACTTAATTAGAGAATACTTAATTAGTTTTTACTTAACTGCAAAGCAAAAACTAAATTCTGAAGACAATAAATCATTTTTTTTGCTTTTCTACCAAAATTATCTATTATAACATTTTTATTGCACAAATAATTTTCAACACAATTTAATATGATACATAGAATGAGAAAAAAAAACTTTCAACCGTAGTCTTTCCGCCATTGAAATAAGATAAATTAAATTGTAATCTTTATTAAAAAAAAAACAATCATGCATGAGGTATAATATATAATTCAGTAATATGGTTTGTCAGGTGATATTGTTAGTTAGTCGATGTCATTAGGGAGAGTCAGGATATGTGGGAATAGTGAAAGAGCAGGACTTTTAAATTTTGCAATAATCAAAAAGATTTCTAGGAATTATTAGATTATCTAGAATCTCCAAGTTAGGATTATTTGCAAATTTGGTTTTTCCGGAACGACGATTTAAGGTGATTTTATACAATTTTCAATTAGTTGAAGTACAATAATTTGGTTTATAATCAATGGTAAATCAAAGCATTAAATTCTAAAAACAATAAATCAACTGAATGACTGTAAACTGTTGCTTTTTCAATCGCAAAACATTAAATTAAGTTCTGAAGATAAAAAAAAATCAATCAGGAAGTAAGTTAAAATATTGTGTATTCCCAAATAACTTTTTTTTGCATTTGTTATTTTACTGTACTAAAAGCTGGGTGTTGACCTATTAGTATTACATTAAGTTCTGTAGCTATGTACAATTGTTAAAATAAACAAATGTAAAAAACCAACTAAACAAAATTTATTAATTCAATTCTATTTACCCTTTAATTGTAAATCCAGTTTTGTGCAATAGAACTTTTAATTGAATAATAATGTTATTTTAAATTTTATTTTAAATGCCTTGATAATTTAAATAAACATAATATAAATACACATTATGATTATTCACTTTTAAAAACAAATTTTTGATAAGAATTTTGTTAATTATTTTCGATTTGACTTTTTTTGCGAATAACCTTTACAAAATCGCATTATCTTATCTCTCTTTTGAACTCGCATATAATTATGTAAAACATAAATTGACATTCTTTATTCGCGAATTTTTTGGCAAACTTAGGTGCCCAAGTACGAACTCGCCGAAATTCATTAAGTGTTATGGTTTAATGACTTTTGACCTTGTGCTAGTTGAAAAAAATAGTTTTGTGTGAAAATTTTATAAAAGCGAAATTGGTAAGTACTAAATATTTTGTAAATTATATTTGTTACAATAATTGATTTAAATGCAAGAAAAATATTGTGCAATTAATTTTAATTAAATTATAAATTTTGAAAAATATTATTTAAAATCAGATTGCAATTTGATTAATTTTTAATTTGTTAATTTAAAAAACTTTCATAAGTTATCAAATGAGTATAATGTGTTTTTAGTTATAAATCTATTTTTTTGCATGAAATATACAAATTATTATCGCAACAGTGGCAAATGTCACGCAATTATCAGTGCGAAATCCGCAATACTATCGCTTCTCCTTAATTACATCAAATTGTTTCTATTTATTTTTTGTAAATAATTAAAAGTGCCATTATGCAACACATGTAAATTGATTATTATATTTAAGCATGTTGTGCAGATAAGAAGAATTAAATATAATTTTTTTTGATAAGTACTCCACGTGCAAACACTATCTAAAATTATTTTATATTTCAACAATTACATTATTAATTAAATAAAACAAAAAATCAGAATATTAATTTATAAAATTTAATTTGTATCACGAACCTTATTAAGCAATATGTACAATCAAAAAGGTTTAGTACCATAAATTTATAATTAATACAGTTTTTGAAGCGTGGGTTTATATGAGTTTATCCTATTGTAAAGTTAATATTAATGGTATCGTTTAATAACGATTTAATCAAACGCCAAATCAAATACCAGACCAGATTAATTACACGCCTTAGATAAATCCAATTCTTTCCAAACGCAACAAATATTTATTATTTTCAATTTACCGCTTCCATTCCGATACAAGATAAAGACATAGCTAGTTGGCTGGCTTACTGGCGCACACACGAGACTCCGGTCGGATTCGGGAGCACCATAAATTATCCCGAGCGTGTGCTGGAAGCCGGTAGTCGTCCTGACGGACAGACCGAACGACCAATTAATTAAATCATCAAAATATTGTATGTATGTAAGTAAAAACATAGATCACTGATCGAGCGGATGTGACGTATTTAATATACACATATTTACACCACACCTTAAAACTGGCTTGTACGTACAAGACGGCGAAAACAACACACGAATAAAAAAATTATATAATAAAAGTAGAAATAAAAACAATCGATTGTTTCCACAAACAGATTATTAGTGGGCCGTGAGATTTATATTAATATTTATATTCCGTGTAATGTCGGCTCGGGTTATTATTCTTTTTTTTTTTCTTGATTCATTGTAATTGCGCGCCTTTTTCTGACTTCACACGCAATTACTCGAAGCTGGAATTTGTTTCGATTACATTATTATTTGTACAACTAACTGAAAAAATTGTTTTTTATAATTCTACGCTTCATAATTGCAAGTTATCAAGCTTGAGGTTTTTTGATACAAATAGTATTCAATAAATTCTAAGTATTTCATAAAATATAACAATTTAATTTTATAAATTCTTTCATCTGGAAATTGTTATATGTATTTGACAAGTACCGTTATAACGTATGACGTTTCTATTGTTTTATTTAAAAACTGCCAATGTTTCGCATCTGTCATTATATTAATCTGATGTTTGATAGATGTCATTTTATTCTGAATTTTGACTGCAACAGTTATTCTAGTTTTTAACATTTAAACCATTTAGTATTTACAGTTGACTGTCATAATTTTTTTATTTGGTAACTGTCAATTATGTTTTTAGAGACTTGTCATTTATTTTTCCAAAATTTTTTTAATTTTTATATGGTAGCATTTATTTCTTTGATATCTGTTATCTAAAAATGACATAATCAGTTCTTTTCACAATTATCATTTGACAGTTTGTATTTAATCAATATTTGACATATGATTGTCATTTATATTTGTTTATAGTTTTACTCAATGACTTAATGTCAATAACAGATTTTTAAATTATTTTATAGTAGTTGTCAAACTATCAAAACTAATATTATAAACGTCAATTGTCTTAAATGTGTCACAAGTTTTACAAACGTTTTAAAGGTAGTAAATCCACAAACCACACACACTTCATAAATGTATAACTGTAATAAATATTACAAATGTCATAGCGTCAAAAAGCTATACACGCCTTAAACGTCTCAAATTTAATAAACGTCAAAAATATTAAAAGTCATAAGTAATAAACGTCACAAACGCCACAAACTGTGCAAGCGTCTAAAAGTCTTAAACGACCCAAAAGTAGTAATTAAATTACACAAATGTAATAATAAAGTAGAATGCGAGAAACGTTATAAGCGCCACACGTATCACAAACCCATAAATCTCATATACCGCATAAAAGTCATAAACGTTATACATGTTTTCAAATGTGTTCAAATGTCACAAAGTTTGTGAATATTATAAAAGTCATAAAAGTTCTAATCTAATCTAATAAACGTTATAAAACGCCATAAACTACATCTCATAAACGTATTAACTATTATCATAACAGTGAAAAACGTCATACACATCTTAAACGTCAACAAATTTTGTAAACGTCACAAGAATAATAAATGTCACAAATTGTATAAACGGCCTAATGTTATAACTATCAAACGCACAACAAACACTATAAACGTGATAAATCTCATATTTGTCACAAATGTCATAAACATTGCAAGAGGTTAAACACACAATCTCTTAGTAACAAACACTTGGCTGGAACATTCTAAAACATAATAGCAAGTCAATAGTATAGATTGGAGTGGCCCTCCCACCTAAGTGTTAGTTGGATTACAAACGTTTCTTGTGATTAAGTGACTTCTGACTTGCAGACAGGTTAGACATACAATCTCTTAATAAAAAACACTTGGGTAGGTTGGTGGGACACTCTAAAACATGATACTAACCACTACCCACCTAAGAGTTAATTAGCAAGAAGTTGGATCACAAACGTCTCTTGTTATTAACTAATTTCTGACGCTTGCAGATATGTTAGACATACAATATCTTGGTTACAAACACTAGGGTGGGTTGGTGGGATATTTTGAAACATGATACAAAATGAGTAGTTTGGATTGGAGTGGCTCACCCATCTACTCAAGTGTTAGTTATCAAGAAGTTGGATCACAAACGTTTCTTGTGATTAAGTGACTTCTGTCGCTTGCAGAGAGGTTAAACATAAAATCTTTTCGTAACAAACACTTGGGTGGGTAAGACACTCCAGAACATGACACCAAGTCAATAATTTGGATTGGAGTAGCCCACCCGCCCACCCAAGTGTTAATTATCAAGAAGTTGAATCACAAATGTCTTTTATAATTAAATAAGTTTTGACGCTCGCAAGTTATCAATACTGAATCACAAACACACAAACACTTAGGTGGGTGGGACACTCACAGTTTGCATTCGAGTGGCCTACCCACCCACCTAAGTGTTAGTTATAAAGAAGTTGGATCACAAACGTCTCTTGTGATTACGAACTTCTGATGCTCGCAGCAAGTATAAACATACAATCTCTTAATAAACATTTGGGTGGGCGGGTGGGTAGGTGGGGCATTCTAAAACATGATATCAAATCAGTAGTTTGGATTGGAGTAGCTTTTATGTTATAAACATCTCAAATAAAAATTACAAACGTATAAAACGTTATAAAACGCCTCAAACTACACATAATAAATGTAATAACTATCATAAACGTCATAACGTCAATAACATTATACACGCCATAAACATCACAAATGTCAAAAAAGTTATGTATGTCAAAGACGTATTTAAATGTCGAAAGAGTAACAAAAGTCACAAATTTCATAAAAATTACAAACGTAATGAGCGTCTTCAAAAGTAAAATATCTCATAAACGTCCCACGCATCACTAACGGTAAAGATACTTTATGAACGTTACACATGTTATAAACTTTACAAAAGTCATATATATTATGTAACCTACAAATGTCTTCTAATGTCATAAACGTTAAAAGCGTGTCAAGTATCATAAAAGCAAGATGACGCAAACGTTACAAAGATTGTAACTTCACAAATGTCGTTAGTGTATCAAATCTCATAAGTTTATGACATTTGTGACGTACAAATGTCATAAACTTGAATCAAATATTACAAATGTTACTAACGTTATAAATATTATAATTATCATAAACGTTACAAAACCTAATAAACTGTCTAAAACGTTACAAAATTATAAACGTTACAGCGTCAAAAACGTTATAAACGTTAATAAAATAAAAAAAAATTACAAACACTTTAAACTACGTATCACAAACGCATTAAAATGTTGTAAACGTTATCAACGTCACACGTATTACAAATATATACCATTATTGTTACAAATGTTATAACCTTACAATTGTTTTTAATGTCATAGATGTCACTAATTTCATATACGTCACATTCTCATAACCATTATAATTTGTTTCAAATGTTACAAATGTTATGAACGTTGTAAATGTTATAAACGTTATAAATGTTATAATTATTATAAAAGTTGCAAACATAATAAACGTTATAAAACGCCACAAATTACACTTCTTAAACTTCATTGCACTAAGAACGTCACAAATTTTATAAACATCATAAACATCAACAATCATAAAAGTGATAAATGTCACAAATGTTACAATCTGTGCAAACGCTATAAAGATCATAAATGACATAAATGTAATAATAAAATAGAATAAACGTTACAATCGCTATAATAGTTACACATTTAAAAACGTTACAAATGTTATAAACGCCATATAAGTCAGAAACGTAACAAGTTACAAAATGTCTTAAAACTTCATATACATATTAATTGTTTTAAGTATAATAAACGCCAGAAAGGTCATGCTCTCCATAAGTATTACAAAATTTAAAAACGTTATAAGCGTAATCAATTTTACAAACTGTGCAAACGCCTATAAATGTCTTAAATAACATAAATGTTATTTTAAAATAGAATGTGACACAAACGTAACAAACATTAAAATATCTTCAAATGTCATAAACGTCACGTACACATATTATAACTTTACAAATGTCATAGATATCACAAATTTTATAAACGTTATAAATGGCATAAATGTTTCCAAATGTAATAAATAACTTTTATAAACGCCAAATGCTGTGCAATCGCCATACCCTTTTTTAATGATTGTTTATAATTAAATGTGTGTGTTACGATATAACTTCAGAAATGTCTCAGATGTCAAAAAACTTCACTTATGTCACAAACGTCTTTAAATGTCACAAATGTTATAAACTTTACAAACGTAATACATGTTTTTAAACGTCATGAATGTATTCCAATGTCAAAATTCACAAATGTCATAAAAGTTATAAGCGTCACACGCATCACAAACGCAAGATACGCTATGAACATTATGCATGTTATAAACGTTACAAATGTCTTTAAAAGTGATAAACGTTAAAATTGCCATACGTATTACAAAAACAATATGCAGTTTTAACGCCATAAACTACGTAATAAATGTTATAAAATGCCACAAATCATATTTAATAAACGTAATAACTGTTATAAATATAATAAACGTTATACCGTCAAAAACGTCATACACTCTATAAACATCACAAATTTTATAAACGTCATAAAAGTAATAAATGTCACAAACGCCAAAAACTTTGCAAACGTTATTATAATGTTTTTAATGACAGTGTAATAATCAAATATTATATGCCAATTGTCATAAACGTTAAATGATTTAAAAACGTCACAGATATCACAAACGTCATAAATAGTATAAATTACATATAAGTTACAAAGATAATTTACGTTAAAATGTCATTAAATATCATAAACGTATCAAATGTCAAAAACGATATAAGCGTCACACACATCACATACGGAGAACAAGTCATAAACGTAACATAAATTATAATTTAAAAAATGTTACAAAAGTCACAAACGTTACAAATGTCATATTTTTCAGCAAATGTCTTCAACGTCAAAGACGTTATAAATGCCATTCAAGTAACAAATCTAACAAATATTAAAATGTCTTCAAATGTCATAATCGTTATAACCGTCACAAGTATCAGAGGCAAGATACGCCATAAACATTGCAAACGTTGTAACTATTATACATCACAAACGTTATAAACTTTATTAATTCAAATGTAACACTTGTTTTTAAATGTTACAAATGTATTCAAATGTCATTAACGTTATAATTGTTATAAAAATTACAAAACGCCATAAACCACTCCTCATCAACGTAATAATTGTTATAAAGAGTAATGAATGTCACAATCACCACAAACTGCTCAAACGTCATAAACGTTTTAAATAACCCAAATGTAATAATTAAATAAATTGTTACAAACGTCATAAACGTTAGATGCGTCACACGTATCACAGTACGCTATAATCGTCACAAAGGTCATAACTTTACAATTGTTCAAATATCGTCAAATATAACAAATATTACAAACGTCACAAATGCCATAATTGTTAATAAAGTTACACACGTAATAAACGTTGTAAACTTAAAACGTATCACAAACTCAAGATACTATAAACGTTATAAAATTTACAAATATCATAAATATTACAAATGCCACAAACATATTATATATGCTATATAATAACAAACTTAACACATATTAAAATATGTCATAAACATTATAAGCGCCACACGTATTACATAAGCAAGTAACATTATAAACGTTACACGCAATATAAACACGAGATTCACTACGAACATGCGTAATGTTATAAACTTCACAAATGTCATTAATATTACAAATGTTATAAACGTCATACATATTGTAAACGCCATTATAAATCACAAATGTGATTACAATTTCTTCAAACGTCATAAACATTACAAATGTCATAAAAGTAATAAACGTCAAAAACACCTCAAACTGTGCAAATGTCATAAACGTTATAAATGACACAAATATAATGATAAAATAGAATGTGACAAACGACATAAACGTTAATGTCGTAAACGGTATAAATGATTTTAAATGTCACAAATGTTATAAAAGTTAAAGAGTAATTTTAATCATCAAAAGTTACAAACGTAATACAAGTTATGAAACGCTAACAGACCTCATAAAAGTAATAATCATTGCGCCAAAAACATTTTTATAAACGTAATAAATACCAAACGTCAATTTTATAACTGTTATAAGAGTTATAAACAAACTGTGCAAATTTCATAGATGTCTTAAATCACACAAGTGTAATAATAAAATAAAATGTGAAATTGTCATAAACATCTCAAACGCGGTATACGCTATTCACGTCACAAATGTCATAAACGTTACAAAAGTCGTAAACGTCGCAAATGTCGTAAATGTCACAAATGTCATAAACATCACAAATTATAAACGTAAGAAACGCAAACGCAAGCGTCACAATCGTTATAACTTCACAAATGTGACACCTGTTAAAAACGTTACAAACGTATTTAACGTTAGAAAACGTTACAATCTACACCTCATGAGCGTAATAACTGTTATAAATACCTTAAACATTATACACGTCTTAAACATTGCAAATTTTATTAACTCAAAAATGGGGCATTTTATAAAAGAAATATTTTTACAAAAAATACTCATAATTATCTATAGTCATTTTCTACATCTCCCACATTAGATTTTTATTTTCTGTGGTTGACTGCAAAGTTTATTGCCAACAGTGATTGTTGTGCAACCTTATGGCCTTTCTAACTTTGTTGTAAAACGTTTATGGCTTTTGCTATTAATGTTTGGCAGCATTTCTTCTACATGCCAATACTTTGTTAGTGTGACTTTGTGGATTAAATTAGAAAACAGTTTATTCAATGTCCGCAACCATCCTTACTGGAGCTAAACTGCCAATGTTTTCTTTCAAGTATAGTGTATAGAAAATCTAATCCGCATAGATAACATTTCTCTTCCACTTAATTTTATCCCTTTATATAGATTTCTAGTAATACTGAATTGTGGTCGGAGCTGAGGTTATTGATTGTCCTGATTGACTTTGAAATTTGAAAGTTATTCTTTAAGCATAGCTTAATGCTATGTCAAGTTAGTAATCACTGTAGTGAGTCGTTTTTTTTGGACCCAATACTTAATATCCCTTTTTGCTCAACGTAGTCTAGCAAAGTTTGACTTTTGATGTTGGTTTTGGCACTGTTCCACAAATTGAAATCACCAGTAGTTATAGTAAGAAGAAGATTTGAGAAAACAGTTTTGATGAGGTTAGCTGAATTAATATAAGCATATGCAATCCTGATTGTGCACAGCCTGCGCGTGTTGGGAGTATCCACTTTGGAGTGATTTAATAATCATCAGATCAGATCAGTGTCTCACGTCTCCGGTTTGCCTCCAACATTCCCAAGTACGTAAACGTATTTAAGATTCTTACCGCATATTTGGGTTTGTGGTTTGACTCACACTTAGCCTTCCTCTTTGCTCATATTATCCAAAACGCTGTTTCCATTCCAGAAGCAAACTTTAAGTGATACGTCAAGTGTATTATTATGGTTTTGTATGTCGAAGACGGCAGACAAAATGGTCTGTTGAAAAGCAGCAAACTGGTTGCTAATAGCGGCTTTGCGTTTACCGTGTTTGGTGCTGGTGGAGACACAACATGAGCAAACAATTTATTTGCAGTTACAGCGACAATAACCTGAACTTTTAGAGGTATCCGGGACCGGGGTTGTTGTTGGTTAGAGCACACATATTATTTAGCATGACTGAAAATTAACAAGAGGAAGGCTGGATCATAGAGCATGAAGAAGTCGCATATAGATAGTTTTTCACTGTTTCTGCGGGGTTAGTTTGTTGTGGGGAAAGTCGCATGTGAGTACTGTTTTTCGATTGTCTCTGCGGGGCTAATTTGTTGGAAAGGGTTGGATGTGGATAGTGTGTTTGTAAATTTTGGGACGCAAACCTTAAAATAATTTTAAAAAAATTTGAAGCATTTTTACATGTTATAGTGATGCTAGACAAGTTCATTTTTCACAAATTTAAAAAAAATATTTTTTTAGCAATTTTGAATATAAATAGACATAAAAATTAAATATTTTTTTAACAAATCAAAATTACCCGCAGAGTTTACTCATTATACATTGTGAGAAAGATTTTAATAAACCTAATACAAATTTTTTTTATAAAAATGGCGGTTAATAATGTTGATTTTTGTTTTTACCTTAAAAATAATGGTTACAATTTTTTGAAAAATATTTTCATTTTTTAATCTTATACTTTGCATTATTTTAAAAATAATAAGATTAGCCTGAAGTCTCTACTCCCAACCGTTCTTAAGTTATGAATTAATTAGTGTAAAAACTTGATAATTTGTCTAATAATTTTATCGGCAATTTAGGGGTGCATTCTTGACTTTTACCGATTTTGATAAAAATCATGTTTCTGACTAATTTAGGTACCAGAAACACAAATCTGGTGTTAAAAAATCTGAAAAAAAAATTAAAAAAAAAAAAAAATTGTTATTTTTGAAAATTCATAAAAAAGATTATATGCAAAAATTTATAAATTTGATACTACAATCTGTTAAAAAACTCTTTCTTTCCAATAAAATTATGCGCAGCTTTCTATGTTAAAATGCTGTGCACTTTTGTGTTTTGACTAATTTGTCGGAGAGATGGGGATGTTTTTCAGTTTTGTTTTAAAATGCATTATTACAAATTATAGTGATGTATGTACATCATTTTAGTAAAACTTAAAAAATTGATTTTTTCAGCAATTTTACCTATAAAGCCGTAAAAATTAAATATTTTTTTAGAGGTCAAAATGACTTATTATACATTGTTAGAAAGCTCTTGATTAACCTTATCTAAATTAAAAAAATTATAAAAAGTTAAACAATTTAGAAATAGTGACCAATAATATCAATTTTTTTTTTTAATATGAAAAAAATCGCACCTTTCTACGATCAAATTTTCTCCAGTTATTACAAATCTACGATTTTTGGAAAAGAAATTTTCCCGCCGCCACTGTTTTTTCTTTTAATCTGAGCTTAGTTTCAAATTACAGTTTAATAGTTGATAAATCCACAAATCCATATGCCTCATCTTGGCCGTTTTTAGAAAAAGGCAGAAAATGGCCTCAAACATAATCAATTTTGAAGGTGTTCTTGGTGAAAACAGCTCTTGCAAAAACTGCAGGGGTTGTATTTTTGAAAGAGTTTTAAAAAAATTATTCTAGACGTTAAAAGTAAAAACTGAAAAAAAAATTCAAAACACAGTTATTTCCGTAAATAACGAAATGAAAACTTAGTGAAATTTAGGTAAAAAAAATCAAATTTACTGTCTACGCTCGTGCTTTTAGGGATGAGGATGAAAATTAATTTTGAGTGAAGAATTTGAAAATTCAACATGTTTAACGTATCTTTGGGAAAAAATTTCATTCATAGATCTGATTTTGACTTGAAAGTTGACGTCTTTGAGTGGTAATACTAGTTAAGATCGTCTTCTCGATGATCAGCAAAGCTATAGTGTGTAGATTCTTCTAGACCCAATACTTGGTATGTTTTTACTTAATGTAGCCTAGCAAATGCTGAACTTTTATTATTATATTGGTTTTAGCAATGTTTTACGTTGCGTGCTTGAAACTGAAGGCCCCAGCAATTCTGATAAAAAAATAATTAAAAAAAACCCGTTTTGAAATCCGCTATTTTCATGAGGTCAGCTAGAGTATTGTAAGTGTGCTCAGTCTAAGCGTGAAGGTGTTGGGAGTATCTACTTTATAATAGTTTAATAATTTTTTTGTCAAGATCAGTGTTTTATGCTTCTGGTTTACCTTCGACGTTTCCAAGTTTAAAAGCTCAACAGTGATTTTCAAACTCAAAACCTATGTATGTAAGATCCATAATTTTCGTGCTTTTTGATCCCTTTGAGAGTTGCACGGGAATCATTAAAAAGCGACGTTTCCCATTTGGTAAATGTTAGAAAGAGCAAAACCAAAAGATTCTATTACTTTCTAGGTTGTAGGAATTGACCAAATCAAGAAGTTGGTTTTCACAGACTTTGGTCTTTTGTTGTAAGGATTGACCAAACAAAAAATTGGCCCTTACAGATTTAAGGAAAGAATTGAGGTTGCCTTTCTGTGGTTTGCGTTTGTAGCAGGGATTACGTGAATGCCATTGTATGTATTCCGGGCAGAAAGAATAGCAATTTTATTGTTGTTGAAATGTTTTGAGATGCTTCGGAATTTGTATTTTTTGGTTAACACAAATGCCGGATTATGGGAGATTAATGGGAAGTGTCTTGAAAGTTGAGTAGGGTTATTGTCACCGTCGGGGTTTTGGTTCATATCTACAAGTTTGAACTTAACTTTGATAAATTTTTTTTGGATTTTTCTTTTCTCTTGTTAGTAGGAAAAACGCTGTTAGTAGAAGCCGAAGATTTTTGTGTCTTTTGGTCTGAAGGACCGGCAAAGATAACCATTGATAGTTAGCGTGCAGTCACTGAATGCAACTGCTTAAGGGTGTCTAATAAACTTTTGATATTAAAAAAAAAGAAAAAACTCACTCACTCACTAAATTTTCATTTTCTTTTAGTGCAATGTCTACGGCAGCATTCTCAGGTGCGGGAAAGTCTAGGTTGACGACGTCGGAGACGTCCTCTTCAAGCACTTGCAAACAAATTTGCTCTTGTTCTCTAATTTGTAGTTGGTTGTTTGTGGTTGAGGTAGTACACCACTTTTTCAACCTCTTCTTTTATATCAGCTTGATTTATATTTTTGCTGATGATGAGTGGATAGGTGGTAGTATTAAGAGCGGTAGAAGTGGGGGCCATCATTACAATGGTTTCTACCAGCTACTTGATTGTTAAATGCAGTGGCTTAAAATTAAAGATTAAAGTTGGAAGCTATGGCATCCATTATTTCTCTCATCTCTAGGACCAAGTGGGAAAAGCGGTCATTCTACATTTTCTTTTTTATTTTTTTTTCATCTTCTTTTTAAGGGGCAAAACGATTTGAGGGTCTTTTAGATCTTTATAATGCTGCTCCGGCAATGGCACAGTTTGATAAATTTGTTATAATAAAAATTGCTTGAGTTGTGTTAGCTAGAAGTTGGCTTTTTAAAATAGATATAGTCAGTAAAATATTTTAGTACATTAGCCTAACCTAACTTAAAAAAGCGTTTTGTAATCATCATCAAAGTTAACCCAACCTAACTCAAACAAATTTGCATGTTTTACATCTTGATTATTTGAAAATTATTTAACAACAACAAAAATGTAAACTGTATAAAATATTACCAATTTAATTACATGCATACAGTGTTGCCAATATAAACATTATTAATGGTTGACATATATTACGTTGGTACTTATTAATATCATGTTATGTAAGACTGTTACAACTAACTACTACAAAAAAAATTATTTTAGTCTTGCCAACAAGTTTAGTATTACCAACTTAAATAAATCAAAGTACCAACTTTAAGAAGATTAAATTTATTAAAAAGTAAACAAAATTAAATATTTTTATATCTCAGTCTTGCCAACATGGTTCCAGTACTGCCAATGCATTTCTAGTACTACCAAATTAAATAAACCACTTTACCAACTTTATTATTTCAGTTCTGCTAACATATTTTCAGTACTACCAACTTGTTTGTAGTACTACCAACATAATTAAATAAAACTACAAACTAAAAAAAAAAAATATTATATTATTTCAGTCTTGCCAACATATTTCCAGTAATACCAATTTATTTCTAGTACTACCAACATCAAGCTAAAAAAAATTAAATTGCTATTAAAAACATAAATAAGACAAAATAAAGTATTACGAGCAAACGCAGTATTTTGTCACTTTACGTTTAAAGTCAACTTACCAATTCACATCAACTTATATCTCGTGATTGCTAATGAATTGTACGATTTTACAAACAATAATGAAATTTGGATAGAAATAGTTTAACAATATTCCAAATAGATGACTAATGATGAAAATACAATGAATTAATTAAAATATGAAATAAAGAAACAAATAAATAAAAGAAGAGAAAGACAGCATATTGTTCGGTCCGCATTCATGAATCGGAATGATATTTAAATATCAGATCCCCACATCTACATTCAACATTCAAATACTGGAATTTGAGCAATCAATTCTCATTTTGCCCGTGTTCTTTCATCATTCAAAATGTCAAGTGCGCTTCCATCTCGCTCCGCTCAGTTAATAAATTAATAAGAATTTTTTTTATTTAAAAAAAAACATTTCTCAACGTATTAATAATAATCACCGTGGCATATTTATTTATCAAATGTTAAAACATGAAAAATCCCATCGAAGGGAAACGAACTGAGAAAAAAAGGCCGTGTCATACGAAGAATGATGAATCGTCTCGAATCTTATCGTATTTTTCTGGCTACTTTGGTAGCCAGTTCTTTTTTAATTGTTCCCTCATGTAATAAGGTGCTCTTAAAAAAAATAAACAACCGAGATAAATTAACGTGGATTTTTCGTTAGAATTTATCCCATAATAAGTGGGATGATTGATGAATTTTTCGTGCTCATTAAATTCCGACCACGAAAACGATGCTCGCATATGTTTCGATAACGAATTGGAATCTTCACGTTACATTAACCCCGGCGGCTACATTTTTTAATATTGATTTTGTGCAGAATTTGTAGCTGAATTGATTTGAATTAAACCGGTATTGAGTATGCATTGTTACAATACCGACGCTTGAAACAAAGCTGTCAACTTAAGTCGGTTCCGCGGGCGCGCCATGAAATCGATGATTTTTTGCCGCGTTTCAGCTTAAAAGTCCCTTTGTATGCGAGGAAAGCGATTGCAGAAATAAAAATTATAATAAAAAGTAATGCGTGACTTTTTGCATCGCGAATCCGTCTTCAAATCGAGCGAAACTTAACAAAGCGAGAGAAATGTTATTGCACAACAAACAATTCAAGTGTGTGGAAAATTGAGTCTGGCATATATTTTAGATTCGACCGACATGGCAGCAGCAGTTTCCACGTAATTGTTATAGAAATTAATAAACTAAAACCTAATTGCAACCAATATTATTTAAATTGTTATTGATTAACAACAAACCTTTGTTTCTTAAAATTTTTAATTGACTTTAATAATCTTACAAAAGGTTTTGATATGATTAAAATTAAAAAAAAAATGTTACTTGTTGAGGAAAGTATTGCTGTCATTGTGAGAAATAAAGAATCGCTTGGAATGTCATAATTTTTAAAAATACAGAAATTACTTTGTATCACAAAATTTGCAATTTTGCATTTTCCTTGAACACTTTTTATTGGGCCTATAAAAGCCAACCTAACTATGTAAACCTACATTGAATTCTTTATCTTTACCAACAGTTTTCCCCATTTTACTCAAAAACTTTATATTAGGTTTGTGTAAGACAACTGAACCATTTAAATTTACATAAAATTCTGCATTTTTTAATACCAGTTTTAACTTGCTAGAATAATAATTAATTATCTAAGACAACCAGTTTTAACTCACTAAGATGATAAAATTTATTTTCTATTGCATTCTGAAACAAAATATGTAACAAAAGCAAACATTTTGTATTAGTTTTATATAAACGAACCAATTTTATTAAATTTACATTAAACAAAGCATCTTAAAATACTAGTCTAAAGTTGTTAATCATACTTCATTTTCTAACGTAAGTAGCAGAGTAAAAATGTGCAAAATATGCTTGTTTTTGGTAGTTTTTTGCATTTTATTTAAAAACTTTGTATTTTTTTTTTGTACGTCGGAGTGGTATATCTTTAAAAGAACATCCAATCTATGGAATGTTGCCCGATTCGGTTGCCATTCTAAAGCTTCGCCTACGAACTAAACGTTGTCAATTTACCTATCTATCGGTTTCTTCTTGCTCTTTGGTATATATTATGGTGCGGATTACGCTGTACACCCTTTTCCATGGTTCTTCAGCAGCCTGCAGGCATGTCATCATATTTTCCTCGTTAAAGGCTACTCCGGTTTGGGCAGTGTAGCCACTTCTAACGTTTCCCCACCTGGGGCAGGTAAACAGGGTATGTCCTACGTCATCAGCCCGGTCACAGTAAGTACACTTCTCAGTCGTTGCTCTGTGTCTGTCATAGAGATATTTCCTGAAGCAACCATGCCGGAGAGGGCCTGCGTAAGGAAATAATCTAATTCTTAGTAAGAGCGGCCTACCCATTTTTGGATATTCGGTATCAACCTGTAAGTCCATCTAACATTGGTCCCGCTTTTCCAGTTTTCCTGCCACCTAGAGCTTATGTCTACTCTTGTTGAGGAGTTGTTGTACTTTTCGGCTATTTCCCGTATCAGCAGCTCTATTGACGCGATTACACCTACTGCCTCTGTCGAAATAGTTCTGTATGCGCTACATATCCTGATCGACATCAGCCTGACTGCTTCTTCATGGCTCTTCTGTTTCCAGTTGCCGATTTCCAAGCTGGTGCCGCATAGAAAATCTGCGAGTGAATCACGCCTGCTATTGTTCGCTTCTTTGACGCTCTAGGTTCACCGCTTGTACGGCTTCCAATTTCTTGGGTGCAAGCTGTAGTTGTTTTTCTTCTAGCCAATTTGCTATCCGGAGGAGTGCTATGTCTGCGTTGTTCATTAATATTGCTTCATTTTCTGCAACCACAGTCAGTGCCACGTCATCCAATTAGCGTTACACCTTTTGGCTGTTCCATTCTGAGTAGATCGTCGTATAGGATGTTCCACAGGGTTGGACCAAGTACTGATCCCTGCGGAACACCGCTATTGACTTTGATGGTCTTGGTCTTGTCTTCAGCTTCTAGGATTATCTTCCTCTTGGATAGATAGGATGCTAGTACATTTATCATGCTCTCTTTTATTCCTCTTTCCCTTAGATTTTTGAGGATAATTTGCCACGAGGCACTATTAAAGGCGTTTTTCACATCCAGTGTAATAACAGCGCATAATCTTCTATGTTGGTGTGCGTAGGCTGCCGCTCTATCTGCAATTTTAATTACGTTAATTATTGCATCCACTGTTTGCCGCCCTTCCCTAAAACCGTACTATTTGTCCGTTAGACCTCCAGTTCGCTCAAGTTTGTTTTTAAGCCGCAACAAGACTAGCTGCTCATATAGTTTTCCTTCAACATCTAGTAGGCATATGGATCTATATAATACCGGCTGGTCCAACGGTTTGTTGCCTATTATAAGCAGTACAAGTTTAGCCTGTTTTCAGTCTTCCGGAAATGTACCTTAGCGCGCTAACTTATTATACACCTTTAACACATATTTAGGTTTGACATATTATTATACAAATTCTTTTAGCAATTCTGCCGGGATGTTTCCTGGTCCAGGTGCTTTGTTAAGCTTTAGCTTACTACATGCTGTTTGCAGCTCATCTAATCTATCACAGATAAAATTTACTAGGTCGTGTTTTGGAAAAAGGTGTTTGACAACCGCTTCCATCATTTGCATTGTCATTTGGGGTCTTGGAGAAAAACCTATCAGTTGTTTCATAACAATCTTGTATCCGTCTCCCCATATATCACAGTCAAGTTTATTACAGATAGTTTTCCAGCATTTTTTCTTTGCCGCTTTAATGCTGTCCCGCAAAGTTTTCTTGCTGCTTATATATGCATCTTGCAGTTGCAGATTTAATGCCGCAGGATTTCTTCGTGCGCTTCTTGTGCACTCCCTTCTTTTCTTCATGCATTCCTTGCGCAGATTGGCAATCTCGTTAGACCACCAATATAGTGGCTGCATTTTCATGTGTTGATTTTTCTTCGGCAGGGTAGAGTTGCAGATGTGCGTAAGGTTTTTTGAGAAGTCTTTTGCAGGTGACGCGTTTTCCTCGTAAGTGATGTCGGCATCGGCCAGGGCCCGTTGCAGCATCTGCTTGTCAAGCCTTCTTGAGTTTCATCCTTTATTTTGGGTTGGGTGGGTCCTCTTTTGCTGTATGTCCACTAGCTCAAAAATGATGTAATTGTGGTAACTCAGGGTTACAGTGCACGCAGTAAGAGTTACTTTGCTGCTTTATGCCCTTCTTTGCCACACTTCACGCATAACCTCTCTCTATCTGGTCCCTTGAAGTACACTTTTTCATGTTCATATTGCCAACACCTAAAACACTTGATTTCATTTGTTCCCTTGATTATTCTGCAGTTCATCCAGCCAATCTTAATTTGTCTCATATGTACGAGTCTTCTGTTGTACTATTCTGTTTTTGCCCATAAGCTGGTCTTAATGCTCTTACCTCAAAACTATCTGCTTTGACTGCTAGAGTTTTGGATATAACCTGTTTTATTTCTTCTTCTGTTGAAATATTGTCGAGGTCTTTTAGGTGTAATATCCTTTTATTAGTCAGACAAGATGTGGTTGCATCTGGTAGCCTCTCGCTTATGTTCTTTCTTAAGGCTTCCGCTTTGTCGGCACCGTTTTGATCCGAGAGAAGCATGTTTTGTCTTTTTAATGTCGTTGACTTCCGCTCCAATTTCACTAGGTTGCCAATATTTTCACGGTTTTAAGCAATTTTGCATAGGACATATCCTTTATGCTGATTAATATTGCATTTCTTTTTGGTCTTTTTGCTGGTCTGGTAGTTGTAGCGTTCTGCTTAACAGATTTTGTTCTTTTTTTACCTGCTTTCCTTTCTGTTGTCTTTGGGCCTTTTGGTTGGTTTTTTGTCGCTGTAAATATGGTAATTTTTATATTTGTTTTGTAGACTACATATTATGCTATTCTAGGGAATATAGTGCCGATAACGCCTTCGCTTTCTGGTAACGCTAGTTTTGTTCTTTTGTTTTTGACCATTGTATCCCTAATTAATTTTAGAGCCTTAAAAACGTTTTTATTTTTAGCATCATCTATATTATTTCCGTCTGTGATACTCGGATAGTAAAATTGTCTGGTAAGATCTGCAATGTTTCCATCTTTGTCCGGGAAACCTAGTGCATGGGTCATTATGGCAAAGTCTCCTACTAGTTTGTTTTGCGATTGAAGACCTTCTTTGCCACCGAACTTTTCTATCGCCTTTCTTACAAACTTATTGCTTGTCTTTATTTTCTTTTTACAAGGAAATATAAGGTCATATTCGGCAGGAGCTTTCGAGATGTAGCCTTCTTGCTTTTTCATTCTTGGAAAGACATCATCTCTCAAATCTTCTTCTGTTATATTCTTAAAGATATCGTACATTTTTTTTCATTTTTTGAGTTAGTTGGCATTCTATGCACTGATTGGCGCTGTTCCGTGTTAGGCCCTTTCCTTCTGTATTGCGTTCTGCTTTCAGGACTTCTATTTTACGCCTAAGTTCTTTGTTCTTGTTGCGCAACGATTTTTTTGTCCCTGCCTGTGCGCTTCTTGTACTTTCGTCCAACCAGTATTAAAGCTTATTGGATTTGAGTTTTTCGATTTCATATATTAGACTGGCGGCTGCTTCTTTTAGTTCCGTTTTTGGCTTGTACATTTTTTGATTGACTTTGTCTAGCTTTGTTGCATGTGTCGCATTTTTTTCTGAAATCTCTTTAAATATCTCTATTGCTTCGTGAATTTCTTCCTTGTTCTTTACTGGCAAGTTGGTTTCTATCGTTTTTCTTTTCTTTCACGACGTTTTTACTCTTGCATATCCCAGAGGTATGGTTTGTCTGGCACTATTCATACGCAAGTCTGATAATGAAAACGCTCTCTCTTTAGGAGGAGTCCTTTGTATTGAGCTTCTACTGCTAAAAATTTTCCTTTTTTCTTCTTCTGTTATTTCATTTTCGTTAACGTGATTTTTGCCAGATCCTTTTCCAGTGTCGTCTTTTGCTTTGAGGTAGTTGGATAACGATCGAGATGTGCCTTCTTGCACACACTTGTCCCTGACCGGTACTGGGGTATTGCCCCCCTGCACCGTAAACGATGTATCTAGCGTTGTACTATCCATAGAGTGCCATAAGTCAGTACCGTGCCCATTGTTTGACACCTATCTGGGCTGAAAGGTAGTCGTCCTATTTTGGGAAAGGGTTGGAAGAAAATAAAATGTCGGGATAGGGACTACTTTTTAGAGGTTTTCCCTCTCTGTAGGGTAAAAGAAAGAGTTTTTGGTTCCCTAACCCTCGATACCTAATAGCATAGGAAACCGAAAGGTGGTCTAGAGTTGGTCGAAGGATTTGACCAAAAGAGGTCGACAGATCATAGCGGAGATTGACGAGAAAGTGCTTCGCCAGAGCCTCTTTAGTTTCTATGCAGCGGGCACCGCGTGCAGGCGATGTTGACTGGAGTTGGACTTATCATGCTGCCAGCTCCTTACCCACCAAAAACTTTGTATTAGGCTTATGTAAGTCAATCTAACTACGTAAACCCACATAAAATGTTGCATATTTTAATACCAATTTTGTTAAAATAATAACTAATTTTGTAGCTCAATCATAACTTTAACGCTGCAATCTCTGTATTATTAGTAAGTTTAACGACCACAACATCATAGAAAGCTATAAAAGATAATTTCAATCATATTATTTTGCTTAACTTGTGTTCAATTCTTTAGGAATTGTTCCACAAAGTAAGTAAAGGTAAGCTAAAGAAACACACAAGGTAATATTTAATAAAGCTGTTTTTCCAATTAATCTACGGAAATATTTCTGGTATAAACAGCTTTGTATGTCTAATAGCCCGTGTCGCTGTTCTTGTTCCATATGTTTTGTCGTTTTGCGATGGTACCTTACCTGGTCTTATTTCTTTGTTTACTGGTGGTGATTCCGTATATCCTATCTTGCGTCAACAATTGTAGCGAGATTGTCTCACTAACTTCAAGTAATGCCATTGTACTTGCCGTTTTTTCAGAGCCAGCAACTTTTCTTTAAGTTCTAGCAAAATTATCTTAATAATTTTTTACATTTCTAAACTTGCTCCATATTGAGGGGACATAGTAATATGGAATTCACCACGCTACACAAAATTGTTTTGTTTCTTGTCCTGATCTGCCGATATAAGGCAACAGTCGTACCAAAAACGTTTGTTTTTTCTGCGGCTTGCAGGATGTGGAAGTCAATGTTCGTATTGTGACCGAAAGTTAGGCTAAGGTATTTAAGGCTGTGTTGCTTCTGTATGGTTGTGTCCCCAACGTCTGTCCGATTTAGTTTGCCAATTCAGTTTCTTCAGTTATTTTCGGACATGATCATTGCTAAATCATCTGCTTACTCTATCAAGGTGACCTTTTCTGATATAAATGTTGATGCAGGTTACAGTCGTAGCTAATATTCCATAAAATTGAACTTTTGCGGAACCCTGTTCATAATGTTCTGCGTTTGTATAGATATCTGCTTGTAACCTTGATCAAGTATGGCAACATTTTTTTTTATAGCTTTTTAACTATGTTGGGCTATCTAACTGTGTTGAAGATGTTATTTTTATCTAGGTTTTTTTAATAACATTAAGTTCCCAGTTTTTCACTATTCTGAAAATATTACATTTAATTGGTAGAGACGGGAGGATTTTATCTGGCCTTGCAACCTTTTCGGTTTTGATTTTTTCCAGGCCTCTTTTACTTCTTCGTTGGTGATATCAAGAA
Source organism: Tachinus rufipes (assembly GCA_963932245.1). Taxonomy (NCBI): domain Eukaryota; kingdom Metazoa; phylum Arthropoda; class Insecta; order Coleoptera; family Staphylinidae; genus Tachinus; species Tachinus rufipes. The sequence goes on along the minus strand of OZ010748.1, from coordinate 16,096,206 downwards.
TTTCCTTGAGTTACTATGCAATATTTGGACATGCTGTTTTTTGTTGCTTAGTGAGCAGCTCTTTTGCCGTTTTGGCATAAGTTATTCTGTGATTTTTGTGTGACCTTTGCTATTTTTTTCTTCAGTGTTTGGGTTTTTTAACTCGCTTAGGCTGTTCAAGTCCGTATGATCTCTCCTGTTTGCTTTAGTTAACGTTCAGCTTGTTTTAAGGTCAGCAATGTCACTACTCTACTAGTATTGTGGTTCGTTTGTGAATACTTGTGTTTTTATTTTTGAGCATTGTCTATGCAGGTTTTTTTAATGTTGCCCATTAAGTGTTAAATTTATTTCCTGTGTGCGTTTTTAACCTTAGTGATTAGTTGTTGTGCCAGTTCATTCTTGTAAATTCTTTTTGCAGGAATTGAACCTTTAGTAGTTTATAGTGAGTTTCATAATGATGTTGTTATGGAAGCTAAGGTTCTTTTCTTCTCACACTTTCCATTTGTTGACTTGCTTTGCCAAGTTTGCTAACCACATGGTCACGTAGATAAAAGAGGAGAATCCTCGAATTTGTGAGGATGCACATTGGAGTCTTGAGTAGTAGGGTAACCAACAAGCAAACCCAACACACCCGCAGTACGTACGTTCTTCCTATGAAGATAGATAGCAGCGGAGTCGATGATGTGGAAATAGTGTATGAATTATACACGCAACTAAGAGACGAAGTAGAAAAAATTGGGAAAAAACGCTTAAAGATATCTGCGGTAGGACACACTAATATGGACTACATTAGAAATGCGCTGAATACGTACTCGGAGATCTCGAGTTGGAAGTGACTATAGTCAACAAAAATGGAGAAAAGAAAAGGCCCCATAAAGATATCTGCGGTAGGACACACTAATATGGACTACATTAGAAATGCGCTGAATACGTACTCGGAGATCTCGAATTGGAAGTGACTATAGTCAACAAAAATGGAGAAAAGAAAATGCCCCATAACTCTGCGCCAAAAAGAAGAAGACCCGAAACCAAAAAAAAAATAATATTTATTTTATGCTTTTTACGGCTATTTTACATCGCCACAGTAAGTCTACGACTTGTTTAAAGTGGTTTGATGGGACCAACAGCTTAAAACGTGACTTCCGAACCACGCTGGTGGATAAAGAGCAAGTTATCATTTCAGTCATATTTCGGGGATCGAACCCCAGACTGCTCGCATGATATGCAAGTGCTCTACCATTGAGCTATCACACCATTTAAATAAATTTTAATAAAAGCACAGAATCCCTTTCTGTGCTTTTATTATTTTTTTTTTGCTACGCCGATCTTCTAAAAACGGTAAAAAATCAATATAGAAGAAAATGGTATAACAGTTAAAACAATAAAAAAGACCAAAAAAGGAGATTTGTACATGGAAATAACGGGAGGTAAAGGAAAAGCGACAACCGTAAAACAAAGCATCCAAAACAGCAGTAATAACACAAAGGTAGTAATAAAAACGAACGATACACTAGTACATATAACCGACACAGACGCTAGCATAGACAAAACCGAACTAATAAAAGAACTTATAAAAGCTGATAACCTCTCAGAACACTAGTTTAGAATCATTTTTGTAGAGTGGGTAGCAGCTTTACACATGTTTGTTCAAATAAAGGTGACCGAGCAAGTTTGTAAAAGGAAATTCTCGCTCTTTTATAGATGTTACGTATTCAACGCAAGATATCTGAAAACATATCAAAAACTGGGAAGTCCTAGACAGGGAAACCGCAACTAAACATAACTACATATACTTCCAAACTAAAGCGCAAATTGAAAATATAAGAGGACTAAAACCACAGAAAGACCAGGACTGGGAATCTTTCAGAGAGCTGATATCCTGGAGCATTGAAAGGAATAATTACGACAAGTTGACTCTCCAGATATACACATCCGCAATGAAAGAATCCTATAAAGGAAGTCTACGCACAGGTGTCAGCAAAAATAAAAGATTACCATACTGTTGTTCCACAACACGATAGCCGAAGAAAAAAAGAAGTGCCTCAAACTTAGAAGGAAATTTACAAGAATAAGAAAGGGACAGAGGTACAGCGAACACAAAGCTGGCGAAATCAAAAATGATTATAATATCCGTAAAAAACAACTTCGAATCGAAATAGAGACTGAGGAAAAAGAACAGTGGTCACAACTGTGCGACGATTTAATCAACGACGTTTAGGGAAACGCGTACAAAATTGCCATAAAAAAATGGAATGTTCTACACCATACGAGTTGACTTCGGAGCGTAAACTAAAGGTGGTAGATGAGCTGTTTCCTAAATACACATACCAAAGGAAGTCCGGAAGAATAGAGAAAAACATTAAACTATTTAAAAAGAAAACCTTTTACGAGCCGTCCGGGCCCTAAAAACTGAAAAATCTTCTGGTCTAGACTACATTCTACCAGAGTCCCTAAAAGAAGCACATAGCATAGCACAAAGTTGGATGCTAAACATGTTGAACCAACTGCTGATAAAGCAAACCTTCCCGGCTGAGTGGAAAACGGCAAAATTAATATTGATTCCTAAGGGAAACTCCCCGACAGAAGACCTAAAATTTAGACCAATATGCTTTCTGAACACCATCAGCAAGTTCTACGAGTCAATGTTAAGAAGCAGACTGGAAGAAGAAATAGACAGTGGAGGAGGACTGTCAGAACAACAGTATGGTTATGTGAAGGGAAAATCTACCTCAAAGTAGTCAAAACTATTAAAAACAGCGAAGAGAAATGGGGCGCTTTAGTCACCTTATACATAAAAAACGCCTTTAATAACGTGTCATGCTACAAAATCATGAAGGAACTGAATAGAAGAGGAATATCCCAATATCTTCAAAATATTGTGTCGAGCTACTTATCTGAACAAAAACTACATGTAGAAAAAGACCTGGTAGTCGATATTACAACAGGGGTTACTCAAGGGTCGGTATTAGAGCCAACACTGTGAAACCTCGTATACGATGACGTCTTAAGAAAAAAGTAGCCAAACGGCGTAAAAGCAGTAGCTTGTGACCTCCTTGGCCTAGTTACAAACTAGTAAACAAGACCAATGATGCATTGGAAAAGATAGATATGTGGTTAACCAAACACTATCTAGAACTGGCCCCACAAAAAACAGAAGCGGTTATACTAAAAAGGCAAAGGAAAAGATCCCAAAGAAATAATATTACCTTCAAATGTAGAGGCAGTATCATACACACAAAGCGAGCAATAAAGTACTTGGGAATAACCCTTGACAATGCGCTAACCTTCTCAAAACATATGAAGAGAACGGTGGAAAAAGTCGAAAAAACAGCAGCAAACCTATCAAGAATATGCCCAACATAGACGGACAAAGCTACAAAAGAAAAGTGCTAAACTGCGTCACCGAGTCATCAATCCTCTACGGATCACCAATATGGCATGAAACGATGAAAGTAAAAAGGTACAAAAACCGGCTGATCAGGGTTCAGAGGAAAATGCTGCTGAGAGTAGCAAGTGCTTACAGGACCGTTTCAGCAGAAGCCCTACAGGTGGTAACAGGAACTATACCCATTGATCTGAATGTGGAAGAAAGAAATTGACTGTTTCAGAGAAAAGATGCATCAACAGAAGCAACCAAAAAAGAGGAAAGGGAGGAAACAATAAATCGGTGGCAAACTAGATGGGACAACACGGAAGGAGTAGCACAATGGACAAAAAACTCATACCAGACATACGAAGATGGCTAGACTGTAAATTCAGATCAATAGATTACTTTCTGACACAAGCCTGGACAGGACATAGATCTTAAAAGGCATACACAAAGAGAATTGGCAAAGATGATAGCGATGCATGCAGATACTGCGTAGAAGCAGTGGACGACGTCAACCATACACTATTCCAATGCGACAGGTGGACAGCGGAGAGAACGGCAGCTGAGCTACGGATGGGAAGAGCTCTAAATGCAGAGAACCTACAGGAAACCATGATAGAAAACAAACAACAGTTCGAATCTGCTAGATGATACATAGGTAAGGTAAGAAAGGTAAGGAAACAGCCATTCATACGCCACTGCTGGCGTCTTAGCCTCTTTCTCTGCTTGTAGTGCTGGCAACTTACATTACAAGGGACCTACAGTTTTAAATGGATTCCGAACCACTGGAGAGAATTCATCACTCCATCAGAGAAGGTTTTTAGCCGTAAAACCCCACGCTGGCAAGGCGACTTGGGGAGTGGGAGAGCTTATAGAAAGTGAAAAGTATATCACGGTATATGGGAATCGAACCCACGATCTTTGGTACAGCGGCCGGATGCCTAGACCACTGCGCCACGCTCTCTCCTACATACATAGGTAATCAAATAAAAAAAAAGAAGAAAAAGAGAGGAGAGATAGATAAACTGACCGGACCGATCTGATGATATGCCTACCTGGTAGTTCCAAAACGGCTCCTATAAAAGACGAGGTGTTTTTAGTGCGTACACCGTGATTGCACACCCCACACGTACACTACTGGGAGAGGGAAAAATTTCTCTCAGTGTATTTCCACCTGACAAAAAAAATAGATAAAAGAGGATTACCCAACCCTTTCAAAAGTTCTTTTATTGCCATTGGTTAGGATTACTACGTTGCAATCTTCAGCTTATTTCGCAAGTTTGATACCTTTGTTGTACTTTTGCATTATCAACACAATCGGCAACTTTAAAAAAAAGGTGGCAATACCAAAATTAAACCAATTAATCCGCGATTTTTCTAGACTCATCTAAAAAAATGACTATCGGCTAATATGCTAAAAGCGCCAAAGTTAGTTAGTTTGATCTGAAGAAATAGAAAAATGCAAATCTATACTCAATATTGCAAGATAAAAATTGTTTTCTACAAAGTTTTTAAAGTTTTTTAAATTAAACCGCACAACAGTTTATCTGCATTCAGCTGGCAAATATCGTGTTGGCTCAATTGGTGATCTCTTAGAGCCGTCTGACACGTTTAAATTGAAAGCAATAAATGCGCACGGCCCCGCGCGCAGATATTGTACGATTTGAAGCAAGAAATTAGAACCTGTTCTAATTTCTTGAATGAAAACTTGCAATGCGCAGAAAGATGCGCGTAGGAAAGTGACAGGTTTGAGGTTATGAGTTTGTTTACGTCTGAACTATTTTCATCAGATGTCAGATGCTATTATTTGACATTTGGTGACAGGTTGGTTCAATGCGCATGCTCACGAACTTAATTTACAAACTTACGGACTAACTTTACAAACTTACGTGTCATACAGCAACACTGAAAATTGTACTAAATATTGGTTTAAATATTATTGCTTTCAATTTAAACGTGAAATAAGTCTCGTGTCAGACGGCTCTTAGTCGCAAATAATTTCAGTTTGTTTTATTACTTCTTATACGTTTGAGTACATAATGACTTTAGCGCGGTAAAATATTTTTGCCGTGAAAGTAATATTTTCAAAAAAAAGGACCACCATTAAAAAAGATACCAAATCCGGACATTTTACTTATAAAATAGGACTTGTCCGGTTAAAAAAAGACTTCTGGTAAGTCTACTTGATAGGTACTGTTAAAATTGGAATAACTTAACTAGTTGTTAATTGTGAGTGTAGAATCAATATTTTTACACTTTGTTTGCGCTTCGGGAATCGACACATACAATAATACTGAGTTTTAACAGATTTTTTATAATTATACAAATCTAAATATAAAACTGTCTGTCAGTTTTGAAGCCTTCCTTGATCTGTGTCAGAAATAAACCGATGCATTACAGTAATTGTGACTGAAGACATTTACAACTTGTTCATATTTGTTATTATTGTTCACACTTCGTTAGTACGGTCAAAACAAGACAATAATCACCCCGCTACATAAAATGCTGCATCAAACAACGATACCAGTCGCAAGGTGTCACCTAAACGGTCATCATTTCCGCATCGAAATCCGAACGACGGGGCACACTCCCGCGGGCTCCGTTTTACACCGCTTTACGACCGTGTCGGTAAATTAATATGGAGCGGATGCCCATTTGTTGGCGCATTAAAAAAGTCAGCAACGAGAGTTCACTTAGCGCAGGCCCATTGCAGAATGTTTATGTGCGGAGAGGGTTTAATTTTCAATTTAAAACGAACTGATATGTGTTCATTAGGGTATTAAATTTAAATGACTGCGCTGGACCCGTTAATCGAATCACGCTCACCACTCTGGTGGTCATTTCATGCCATCCTTCTCACAATAATTATATCAAGTAAAGAGTCATCTCACTTCAACCAGTTCACCATACGCGACGAATGCAAATACACACACACGCGGCTTTTTATCTAAGTTATTGTTAAGCGAAAGTGTATCCGTCTCGCTTGTGGACTGAACGAGGTCCGTTCTGCCATCTCTGCCACGGATTTATCTAAATTAAATCCGCATCGCGCTCTATCTACCTTTGCCTTTTAATGCGTATGCAATGCAAATTTCGACGATTTTTCTGCGGTTTCGTTCGCTTTTTTTTTCTTCGTTTAGCTTGTGTGGCTTATCGCTTCTCGACATCGCGATTCCACATGAAATCCGGCTTTCTGTAATTAAGGAAGGGCTCGAAGAATGGCCACGAATGTACAATCAATTAACTAATTAAAGGACTCGCCCCAATTAAGGTAAAATAAAATTCAGTTGCAAAATGCGAGAAGTCAAAGAACTTTAGTTATGTAAGATATATAAACAGAATAATTTGTTAATAAATCTTTAAGAAAGTATCCAAAACAGTTTTAGTCTAATTAAAAACTTGACAGATGTTTTGTTACAGTTCACATGCCAGATTTATAAAAATTCTTGGCAATTGTTTTGTCAAACTGATAGTTTATTTGATAGACGGAACATTTAACAGATTTGTTAATGTTGTTTTGTCAAATTAAAAGTTGACAGTTTATATGAGAGTCTTGAGTTGAAAGTTTTTTGTTAAATTGACAGTTGACATATTATAATGCATAATTGTAGAAAATTTAGTTAATAACGTCAAAATTTCAAAACAATAACAGTTGATGTATGAGAACCATATACTTTTTAACAATTGGTCAAGATTAAAGTTTGCAGGTTGTTTGTCAAATGTGACGCCATTATAGAAGTCAATTAAAAAAACTTCACTCGAGAACTTTACTTTTTGGCGTATGTCTCTTTTTGCTGATATATTATTTGGCAATAATCTTTTTAAGGTTAGTTGATGTCATTTCTAGACATTACTCGTAAATGTCACATTTAGCAAGATATATTTTTTTTGACAAGTGTCATTTTTAACTGACTGTTATTATTTTTAATTGTCACTTTTGACTGTGTTGCGCACAACTTGCAGGCCAATTGCAGCAACTTTGTCTATAGTGCGCCTACCTTAAAATAATAATGCACTATTATCGCAAGTTTTGTCTTAATATTTTGTTCAAAAAGCATGTAGTATATACCTTTGAGTATTCGACCTTAATGCTAACAAGTAACTACTACAAATTAACTAACTATATATATATTTACTAACTAAGTTTATATATTTATTTATTTTCAGTGGTAGATTTTTTCAAAATATTAATGTCTGAATGTCATTATTTTTCCTGGCCGTCATTCAAACGCAACAACTTAAACATATTTTATTATTTTGGTTTTATATTTTTAATATTACGGAGAGTTTGAGTAATGTCTCAATCATTTGCAAGTCTTCATTAGAAACAAATTAACAAGATTATTAGTTGAACTCATCCGTATATGATTACTTCTTCTGTTACACACCAAGTACACAATCTGTACTGCTGGTGGATTATAATGACTGAGGTTCATGATGTTTTTTTTTTTTTTTGGAAAGTGCTTGCTTACCACACAAATGTTATCTTTTACTTGACATTAATGTATGTTTGCAGCTACTAAATGTTTTGTCTGTTTTACCTATGGCTTGTGAGATCCTTGATGGAGTTCTTAGTTATGAGGATTTGTTTTGCTACAAAAGCGTTTTTCTGTTTACACTCCTTACTCACTTTAGTTGGGGTTGCTTCCGACCATTGAGACTAAGTCCATTGGTTTTGACTTTGTTGGTGCTGTTTTGCTCCAGGGTCTTAAAGTAGCGCCATTAGTAGTTAACTTTAAGTGTTTGTTCCGAGCCAGTTTACTACTGCTTATTTTTTTCTTACTTGTCATTATTGGTTATCTGAATTTGTCAATCAAGTTCTTACTTTACGCTTAATTTTAAATCTCTTAAACTGTCATAAAGATAATAACTTGCTATATTATGTCAAGGGTTACTCTACTATACCGGGGTTTGAAGGTTAAGTGCATATCTAAGTACTTTTTTTAGTTTCACTATTTCTGTCAAAATCTAAATAGGACTGCTACTTGTTCTTGTGGTTTATTTAGCGTTTTTTGCATTGGGGTCTGCTGGTTTTAATGTGCCTTTCTGACGTTTAACTCTTTTAGCAGCTCTGTCTCTCTGTCAGAATCTGTTGCCTTTGTTAGGTTATGTTTGCTAAAAACTGTTTACTCAGGCTTTTACTAGTTTGAATTTTATTACTGGCAACTACAGTGCTTGTAATACCGCTTGACTGTTTTAAATGTGTTAGTTAAATAACAGTGATAACGTCATCCGGGCATGCACTTTATGTTTTACTATGTCTGCGTTGGTGTGTTTGCAAAAGGCAGAAATCTATTGCAAAGTTGATGACAAAATCTGCATAGTAAGCAGTCTGGTTGGTGGGTGTTTATTTCTACAATTTTTGTTGTTCCTCAAGCTAGCATAACATTTTACTAAATCTTGGTCTGCGAGATGATAGATGCTGTTTTGCCAATCAATTTGCTCGGATTTTTGAGGCAGGTTGATTAAAAATTTCTAGGATGTGTCTGATCACTGTTTCCGCTTTTGCGGTTTTCTCTAAGACGATAAAGCGCTTGACGATGGTTCAACTTATTCTTTAAATATGTTTAGCGTCAAAGCATCCATGTATTTACTTGTTTACTTCTAGCATTCGTTTGTAAATCCAGTCCAAGTTGCCGGTTACGTCGGTGGTAGGTAATAATGAAAGCCTTACTTAGGTCAAACAGTATGCGAATCAACATGGATTTTTAATTGACCTTAAGGTGTTTGTCTTGAAGTAGATATAGACACAGAAATGGAAAAAGCAAACATGACAAACCTACACAAATTGCTTGTACAAGTAAAAGAGATTGCCATTGAAACATGATGGAGTGCTACCTTCCTAAAAAACAAACTTGGAAATCAGCATGTACAGCAGAAAGAACCTGGACACGAAAAAACAAAAAACGATGGATCAACAAACCAGTTCTACTAGCAACGGTAGATACAAAAACGGACTAAAAAACGGAAAGAAAAAGAAAAAAAGTAACTGCTAAACAAGTAATGATAGACAGCTTTACTAAAATTGAGAAAACTATGGACATCTTTAAAAAAACGCTTGTACAAAAAATAAAGATTATTGCAGATACAGAGGCAAGGCAGAAAATGTCTAACATTGTGATCATGCACATTGACAAGGTTATTCTGGAAAACAATGTTTTCAATGACTTTCAAAAATAAGCTAAGTGGAAATAAATCAAAGATAGATAGAATAAACATATCCAACTTGTTTTTGCAATGTTTGACCCGATAGAAGCTCCCGCCTACTAATTAACAAAACAAAATCGGCAAAGAATGTTATAAGTGAATAGTAAAAAGTTGGTCAATTCTCCAAAGTGCTACAAGTGCAGGAGAATTAAACACAAAACAATCGATTGTGTAGAAAAAGAGGAACGTAAAATGAGCACTTAAAAAGTAAATTCATAACTGAAATAATGAGTTATCTAAAGTATAAAGTAATAACTGCAAAGCTGATGGATAAAGTACGCCTGCAAACAAACAATATACCCTTGCCTCGGAAGGTTTGCATATAAAAATCACACAAGTAAGTCTTAGCAGAGGAAGAAGAACCGCAGATTTGCTATTTAATAAATGTGCAGAACAAGGTCTACACTTATGCCCTAGTGCCAGAAATTCAAAAATTCTGATAAAGTATCAAAAACTGGCTACAGAAACGTGTGAACAGAATGCAAAAAAATTGTAATATACTTGTGCTATTTTTTGCACACACAAATTTTTTTAACTCTACACGCCGTAACCAAGGATTTTAAACAACACAAACTAGATACTGATCAGAGGAGACTTTAAGGCAAAATTTTACAGATGGTGCTCCACGGTAAAGGGCCGCAAATACACCAAACTGAATGAGCTGCAGAGTGTGACCTGGTAATCTTAAATAATAGAAACAAAACAAACTTTAAAATGATTGATGTGATCATGTGTTCAGCAAGTTTAATAAAGAGAGTTTACAAATGGCAAGTGTGTACACAAAATTATTCCCACCAAGAAAACGCAAATGAGCAAGTTTTGTATTGAAACATTGTTTATTATCTTCTTTGACGTCCGAGCAATTGTTCGTTTTGAGTTTGCGGTACAAACACAAAATGGAGAGAAACGCCGGATTGCGCTCGTAGGAGGTGACATCAAAGACACGGTAAAGCTCCACCATAACAATGCCCCCAGTCAAACGGCCGTCATTATTACCAACTTCCTGGCCCAAAGCAATTCCTCGGTGGTCCCCCAGATACCCTACAGTTCCGATTTAACTCCGTGCAACCTTTTCTTGTTTTTCCGTGAAAAAAATCCAAAAGCATGTTACAACGTTATTAAAAGACATACCTGTCGAGGAATTTTATGGAGCCTTCCGTGCGTAGCAGATACGTCTACAAAAGTGTATTGATGCGAGGGGAGAGTATTTCAAAGAATTTTAAGCATTTTCATAAAAATTCGCATTACTTTCATAATGAACACTGTAGTACATCCACAGAAACATAAATTTAGAACTACTTTACATCATTTCAAGTGCAAACCAAGTAAAAAATAGAGCTGCCATTACAAAGCTGAACAAAGGGCCGCCAAAATAGAAGAACAAACAAGAAAAATAAACTACACTTATGCTGTTAAAGACCTAATGAGTAACATCTAAAATGCTTACAACAACGTGCTTAAATAAAGAATATAGATACCAAAAAACATTAACAATCTGATAGCTAGCAGCACGCAAATTAAATCAAACAAAAAAAACCGCACTGGTTTTGACAGGCTAAACAAAAGAAAAAAAATAGCAAAAGAAGAAAAGCGCCGAGCAGCCTTAAAGAAAATAATAGCAGAGGCTAAGAAAAAATTATGTAATAAGCTTTGCCAGGATATGGACAATGACTGGATATAAGATTGCAACCGGAAAAATTGGAATGCGCTTTCAAGTGTACCTATCAAGCTAAGAACAGGTTAGAATAACAAATGAACTATTTTTCGAGCAGCAAAAAACAACAATGCCAAACATTATTTGCAACCCAAACAAAATCTTTAAAATTACAACAGACAAACTAAAAAAAGCTGGAAAATGATATTCCTCCAGAGGTAATAACGGCAAATACATTGTCTGCTTCTCAAAAATTGAATGTTCCTAGAAATATGAAAAACTGGAAATTCGACGCTATTAAAAAAAAGGAGAACAGACATCTTACAAACTTTTGTGAACTTTCGTAAAATCTGTCAGCAATTTTTACATGCAAAAAAAAATTAAAAGACAAGAAAAAATAAAAGAGAAAAAAAGCTTTGCACGTGGCTTTAGAAAAGTACGCTCTACTATTGATGCAATTAGCAGAGTTTAAAATAGTACAGAAAATAAATAATAAAAATATATTGTACTGGTAACGCTAGATGTAAATAACGCATTTAACACAGTTTATGAGCTAGAGAAGAAATCACATGTAACTATCTTCACGGCTGAAAAATATAAATAGGAATAAACTACAAATAAGATATTGTAAATGGGGTTCCGCAGAGATTTGTTAACAGTCCAATTCTCTGGGGTGTCAGCCATAATGGCGTATTTTGCAGAAAACCATGCTAGAATAAGTAACTTTAATAAAGTATACAGACAATCTAGCAATGGTTGTGTCCGGATGCAACAAAGAAAAACTATTAAAAGAAGCCAAATGAGCGGCTTTGAAAATAGGTTGGATAAAAAACGCAAAACTCAGTCTTACTAGCAATAATTTTCCTTGTTTGGGACACAACCATAGAAAGGAAACGCAGCTTCAAGTATATAAGTATTTTAATATGAATGAGTCATCGCATCAAACAGTCGCAGAAAAAGCAGACAGGGCGGTAAGGTTTTTTGCACGATTGATACATAACATAAAAGGACCAAGGAAGGAAACAAAAAGAGTTTTGTGTAGGGTTGTAAGCTCAATAATACTATACGGCGTTTCAACATAGATTAACTAAACTGATGCTGAGATGTACAAGGGTATTATAGCCAAAACAACGTTGCCAACTTATACAGAACGATTTCTACAATGGCGCTACTAGTATGTTATTGGCTAGGGATTGCGGAGGCGGCTGGTTTAAATCCGAGATCGATAAAGTGATTTTCGGTTTTCCATGTTTTTCAACGACCCAAACTAACGCTTTCACACAGATGGCTTTAAATACGCTCACCCACACAGGGCGCAGTTTGATACAAACTTGTATTTGTTTTTGTTTGTGAATTTACCTGACTTTAGAGGCTTCTGCAGATTGACGTTCTGTTTTTGTTAGTGCTTTGGGCTTGACTGACTTGAAAACAGAAGAATAAAAATTACGCGATTGATTTGGTTTTAGCACTATGGTACAAAAAAGTCTCCACTGGAGTTTCACTATGTGTCTTTGTGTCACGGAAGTTTGAAAACCGGTTATGATCCTGGTTTAGGTGCCTGTCTCAGGGATTCCCTACGTTGAGTGAAGCATAATATCCGCTTGTGGAAGCAGTTGGCAGGGGTGACCTGCTGTTTCTTATTTTCTGTCTCGTCTTTGTACATTAGGTGTGTTTAAACTCGTTCTCATCTACTATGGAGGTTACTGTAATTTTATTGGTTGCTTTTGTGTTTTTTTCAAGTGCTTGGCCAGTCTCTTAAAAGTGGGCATTTTTGTTGGCCGCCGGGTGTTTAATGATTGATTTTTTTATCTTTTGTGGTTCCCAAGGCGAAGGTGTTTTGACATAACATCAAGCTCTTATTCTTTGTTCTTTCCTTCTTCTTCAGTCACGTTTGGGGTTATTTAGCTTGGATGTATACGGTTGGTGTAGCGGTTTCTAAATTGACGACCGCCGTTTCTTCCACAACTTTTGTTTGATAATTACCGGTTATATATCTATGGTGTCCGGTAAGAGTTTCAAAACGTCTTCTATTTTTAAGTTGAGTCACAGCCGGTTGTTGGTTGACTCGGGTAACAGCCGGTTGTTGGTTGATGGTGTTTTTGACGATGTGTGTGCTGGTGGTGCTCAATGGTGATGGTATTATTAGAGTTATAGAAGATAACCCCATCGTGTTCCGGCGCTGTGATCTTTGAATGTTGTCCAGGTATTTTCCAGTATTTTGTAATCTGCCACATAGCTTTTGTTTGAATCTTTGATAGGTGGTTGCTATTGTACCTCTAATCGGTGGCAAGGTGATTTTCCAATGGCTGTGTTTTGACTTTTTTGCTGTGTCTTAGTTGCTGGGTCTTCTTCTAACGCCGTGCGTCCGCAAGCAGTTGCGAGGTATTGTTTGTTTAGGCTCAAAGTTGATGGAGTGACTCTTTGTATGTTTTTTCAGAGCGTCAGGGGTTGTTGTGGGGGTGTTTAGCACCTAGGTGCTAGGTACTCAGTGACTACTGGTGTCTCACTGCCGGTTGTTGGCTTATTTAAGTCATAGCCGGTTATTGGTCGACGTTCGGATGTTTGTAACGGTTGTGCTTAATAATGATATGGTACCATTCTACTGTGTTCCGGAGCCGTGAACTCTGGATGTTTCTTCAGGTATTTGGCTAATTCTTTGTAATTTGCCATATCATTGAGGTTGAGCACACTTCAAGCAACAGAAACCGTAGAACACGTTAAGGGAGAGTCTCACAAAAACGTTGTACACGTCGACTATCTACCGTCCCAACCTATCCTATTCTAACAAAACAAAACTGATTAAAGCCGCTTTACAGCTGATAAGACAACTCTCTGCACTCTAAAAGTATCTGAAGAAATACATAATTTGTTCATCCGCATAACCAACCTCCCAAGGGAAACCAAAGATGTGGATCAAACGAAAACTGACTACCATCCTAACAAATTTTGTACATGACATGATTGTTTTTTTAGCTATCTGGTCCAATTTAAAGTAAGGGTGAGTGACAAATTCAAATACTGCGGGTTACACTGTAGCAGATGCCAAGAAAAGAAAAAAAAAGTAGGTAGGGACAACGAAGCAATGTTAACGGGTAATTCTGCTGTTGCTTACTATAGACAAAGGGAGGTTTTAGTGAGTAGGCCATCTTTGAATAAAAGGCAGTCCCACAAAGCCATTACATTGAGCATTTCCTTAGTTTGATTTGGATGTTACTGTTTTCAAACAATTTATTAACTATTTATGTAAAATAAATGTAAAACAAACAATAAAACAAAAAAATTGGCTGTCGTAGTCCGGTTTATGTGGTGTCTTAAGCTGTGTTTGATCTAGAGCTACTACTACATTTTGTTGCGTTAAGGAGCCTTTGTGTTATTTTTGCGCTTAAGTAGTTTTTTGAGTTAGAGTATAATTGATTTAATTATGTTTCCTTAGTTGAGCGCCAAATTTGGTTCGTAAAATTGATAGATTCTTCATTAGTCAACAAAATGGACGATTATTTGCCACACTACAGTTTACGTTTGCATTTAATTTTTTTTTAATTGTATGTATGAACTAAACAATTTACTTTAGAAATCATTTGTGTAAAATAATTCAATTATTTTATAAACATTTTGTCGTTAAATAAATTAAATTTGACCAACAGAACCGATTTGAATTTCAAATCAGATGTAACAAATAAATTATAGTAAATTGCAACACGCTGTATAGAGTTACGCTGCAAGCCAGTAAGGATTGTACGCTTTATGCGAGACAATGCGTAAGCCACCCTGAAGGTAGTTATGTGAGAAATCCTGAAAACAATCGACAATGCCAGACGATTAATTAATCTCTCGTTAAGGGTACCCTGCATTGTTTTGCCAAACAAATTATGCACGCGGATCGTTACACTTTTCATTTTATGCACATTAAACCGCAGATCAAATGCAGTAAATCAGATTCAATTAAAAGTGCACATTACATTCTCAAACTATTCCTTATTATTATATATAATTTGATCGATTTTTATATTTATTACAAAAAAAATCAGATTGACAACCTACTATTATTGGTTGAGTTATTGGGCGAGAAATTGGGATTCCACGGGCAACTATAATTTTAAGGGTGTAATTAATCCCGTTGTAAGGCCTGCTCGCTCCCTAACCAGAAGCGACCATAAACTCGCCCCCTGCATTAAAAAACAAACAATAGACTACGGTCAAGGTCGCAATTTTATGAAGTGGTTTTTATACGCTTTTCCAAATAAAATCGAAGATTTTTATCAAGATGAAAAAATACTTATAAAAAGACCATTTTAAGTAGCCATAAAGATCCCACTATGTTGAATTTTATGTGTACCAGACGGGAAGAAAGACAGATATCATCAATAATATTCCGACGCGGAGACGCATTAATAATAAAAATATTTATGTGTGTAAGGAGTTAAAATGGTTCTATTCAGAAAAGTGGAGAATTAAACGAGAGGAATGGATTCTTGAATTACCTCCGTTTCATCTCTGTCTAGATGCTTAATCATCTGCTGTTGTTCGGGGTCAGTGGCGTCGTTATATTTTATTTAATTCAAAATTATTTTTGAAAATTTAGTAAAAAACTTATCAATCAATTTGTATTTCCATTGATGTTAGTGCGGTGAGCGACGAATGTCCGTTATTTATAGCTCAACGTTGTGTGTGCTAGTGAAGTTTTAAAGAGTAATTTACTAAAATAACATTTTATCTAAGAAATTTCTGCTCTGGGCTCTGGTGGGCACGTGTGTTTTTTATGCATTTTCCGTTATCGCCGGCTCCATTAACGCGCGAAGCGGCCTCTTCCGTTTTATTTTAGGTTAATTTTAGGAAAATCTGTTCAGTGTTTGTTTTTTAACAATTTTATATTTACCGAACGCTAATTACATTCCGCCAGCTTTCAAAATAGATGCGAAATGATATACTGTGGCTTATTATAATTGTTTTTGAATTAAAGCATGTTTTATTTATTTTATTAACAGTTGCTGATTGAAATATTAATATTGTGAATTCTTTCTAATTAAGTTTGCTATGAAATGACTTAATATATAGTTTAAGAACTATAAATATAGGAATTAACTAATGTGAACAATCTTTGATTATAGTATAGGGATATATTAAATGAAAATGTTATGCTACAAGTCATAAAATGCAAGTTGTAACAGATGAAGTTTAAACCATTACTACATAAAGATAATAAATTTGTTCAATAAAATTTCATAACTAATATTATAGCTACACTAGCAATTAACATATTCATTTCTATAAAACTTGGTGGGTCATTTAAATAATAGTTCATTGCATTCAATTTAAAATCGATAACTTATTTATTAGATTCATGCATTGAATGGTTAGGAACAACAAACTGTAGTTGTTGAAAATTAATGAATTTAAATTATTATTATTTCGCGTTTTACAGCTATTTTACATCGCGCCTCCAACGGCTTATTAGGTGACTTCCGAATCACCCCGGTGGATAAAAACAAAGTTATTATTTTAGTCATATTCGGGGATCGAACTCCGGATTGTTAGCTTGCTACGCTAACGCTCTATAACTGAGCTATCTCACCGTAATCAATTTTGCATAATAAATACTTATAATATTAAGCTGTGTTGGTACTAATTTGCATCAATTTATAATCTACTAACTTTAAGTTGTGGATTTTTAACTGATAGCAAGTCAAGAGTTAGTAAAATCAAGTTGATCAAACCAAGTTTAAGTAAAATTGGTTGAACGGATTTTAATCATTTTTACACTTTTGGTACTTATGATATTGATCTCCATTGGTAGCAATTTGTATCAATTTCTAATGTACCACTTTTGCGTTATTAATTTTTATACAATGTCAAGTTATAATTGATTGAGTAAAGTCAATATAGTCAAATTGAGGTTATGTAAAATTGAAAAAATGAAATTTAGTAATTTACACAGATAGTACTTATGATATTGCACTTTATTGATACCAATTTGGATCCAATTTTAATGCTTCTTTTTTGAGTTATAAATTTTTAATTGATTTCACGTTACAAACAAGTTTGCTCAACCAAGTTGATAAAAATAAAGTGTAAAATTGGTCGAATGAATTTTAATCGTTTTTACACAAATTACAAATTACAAATTGCATCAATATCCAATGTACCGTTTTAGAGTTATTAATTTTTAATTAATACTACAATACAGTTAGTAAAGTTATGTTGATAAAATTGAGGTTATGTAAAATTGACCGATTGAATTATAATAATTTTTACACAATGGGTTCTTTTGATATTGAGCTGTATTGGTATCAATTTGCATACATTTTTAATGCACGGATTTTGAGTTATGATTTTTAAAACGATGCCAAGTGACGATGAGGTTAGTGAAGTCTAGTTTATCAAATTGAGGTTATGTAAAATTGACCGATTGGATTATATTATTTTTTACACATTGGGTTCTTTTGATATTGAGCTGTATTGGTATCAATTTGCATAAATTTTTAATGCACGGTTTTTGAGCTATGATTTTTAAAATGATTGCAAGTGACGATGAGGTTAGTGAAGTCAAGTTGATTAAATTGAAGTTATATAAAATTGACCGAATGGATTATAATATTTTTTACACAATGGGTTCTTTTAATAATGAGCTGTATTGGTATTAACTTGCATCAATTTTTATTGCACCGTTTTTGAGTTATGATTTTTAAAATGATGCCAAGTGACGATGAGGTAAGTAAAGTCAAGTTTATCAAATTGAGGTTATGTAAAATTGACAGATTGGATTATAATATTTTTTACACAGTAGGTTCTTTTGATATTGGTATTAACTTGCATCAATTTTTAATGCACGGTTTTTGAGTTATAATTTTTAAAATGATACCAAGTGACGATGAGGTTAGTGAAGTCAAGTTGATCAAATTGAGGTTATGTAAAATTGACAGATTGGATTATAATATTTTTTACACAGTAGGTTCTTTTGATATTGAGCTGTATTGGTATTAACTTGCATCAATTTTTAATGCACAGTTCTTGAGTTATGATATTTAAAACGATGCCAAGTGACGATATGGTTATTGGTGTCAAGTTGATCAAATTGAGGTTATATAAAATTGACCGATTAGATTATATTATTTGTTACGCAATGGGTTCTTTTAATATTGAGCTGCTGTATTGGTATTAACTTGCATCAGTTTTGTATGCACCGTTTTTGAGTTATGATTTTTAAAATGACGCCAAGTGACGATGAGATTAGTGAAGTCAAGTTGATCAAATGGAGGTTATATAAAATTGACCGATTGGATTATAATATTTTTTACACAATGGGTTTTTTTAATATTGAGCTGTATTGGTATTAACTTGCATCAATTTTCAATGCACGGTTTTTGAGTTATGATTTTTAAAATGATGCCAAGTGACGATGAAGTTAGTAAAGTCAAATTTATCAAATTGAGATTATGTAAAATTGACCGCTTGGATTTTATTGTCAAACTACCGAGTACAATATTCTTATTATTCTTGATTTTTACAAGGTTTTTGATACTGTTAAATTGTGGTCAATCTTGAAATACTCAATACATACTCAAAAATGTCTACAAGAACACAACACATCAAAATCAATAAAGGACTTACCTACAAAAAAAATATGCAGAGGAGTACGTCAAAAGAATCATCTTCCATAAACTATTTCATCATAAGTTTAGAGAACGTTTTCAAAAAACTTAAATGAGACTTGAAAAGTATAAAGAATCATCTACGTTTTGCCAACAATATTGTCTTAATTTTGAGTAACTCAGTAAAACTAATGCTGCAACAAATCAACCAAGCAGTCAAAGAAATTGAACCAAGAATGAATACTAGAAAATCATAGATAATGAGCGTAATTGAACCTCAGATATTGCTAAATAATGTAGTTATTAAATGCATAAACTATTTACTATATTTACCTTGGTCATGCGATCATACTAAGAAAATTAAATAAAACAACATTAGTCACAGACGTATAAGTCTTACATGAACGTCGTTAGATACATTCTAGAAAACAGTAATACACCTTTAAACCTAAACGAGAAAATTACAACTAATGCAACTATAGAACGCACAATACTTGAAATTTTGTTAAGAGAGAAAATTAGAGAAAGATCAAAGTTTATAAATGTATTGGTATGCTGGGTAGAACATGTTGCAAGACAAAGCAACTTCAGATGGACAGTTAGAGTTACTTACTGACAACCAAGAGAAATTATAAAGAGCAGAGACCGACCGCAAAGCATGTGGTTAAACATTTTCTGCCATCGGTAAAGAGTGGTACTACAAATTTCTAAATTTCTAAACGTAGAAGAGATGTGGAGAGGTCAATGTTCAGAAGTGCACAAAAGAAAACTGACAAAGCGGGAACACAGTTTGTGACTATTGAGCCGGTAGTTTGATATTAGTACCACTTTTAGCATTCTTGCAGGTAATTAACATGACAGAATAACTGACAAATGTCATTAAGTTTAAAGGTGGAGTTGTCGTTGTCAATTTCACAGTGCACATTGCACAGTATATGAATATTGGGCCAGTAATTTGATAATGTGTTCCCGCCCACCCTCCGAAGTGTTTGGTGTAACAAAATTTGATACTAATACCACCTTTAGCGTTCTTACAGGTAACAAACTTGACAGAATGAATGACAGATGTCATTAAATTCAATTTCTTGATAATAAACACTTGGGCGGTTTATACAGTTTGTGAATATTGGGCCGATAATTTGATATTGTGTTTCCGAAAAGAAAAAAATTAAAAATTTAGTTTTTCAAATATATGCAATTTTATTGCCATACCAAACAATTAAAACATGCTAGAAATTAATTTATAAATTTTTAAGCAATCTTAAGTGCTCCACAATTAAGTTTCTTATGAGAATCTAACACTGCAGTAACAACTTAGGGCCAATTTTAACCTTTCAGTAAAATGCTTAGTAGCGTTACTAATAAGATGGTCATAAGTAAAAGTTTTTTTTTATTTCTCAGTAGTGACAGCCTTTCATAAAATTAAATTTACAAGACTTTAGTTTGCTAATAAGAAAATAACAAAAAATAGATAACCTCAAGCTGCTTTGATTGAAATGAATGTAACCACAAATAGTAGTGCCACAACCTCAAACTTAGAAGAACAAATACCCCAAATAGTCAAAGATTTCTAAAACAATTTGTATTTGTTAAAATCATTTGATAGGGTACTGAAATGTTAAACAAAGAATCGGAACATATGCTTTTAATATACCACTATGAAATTAAAGTTGCCCTGAGAAAAATGAAAAATTGTAACGTCTTGGATAAGACCACTCTACAGCAGAGTTCTCAAAACTTAGTGGAATTACAGTTGAAACAATTATTCAGTTTTGTACAGCACTAACGATTATCTGCAATTGTGGCCAATCTTAAAATTACTAGAAAATGGGTATATTCTTACTCAAGATACTTTGACTTAAAAATATCTATAAAAATGCAACATGCAAGATCAATAAAAGACTTATCAACAAAATAAAAATAGGCAAAGAAGTACGCCAGAGAGAATACTATTTTGCTTAAACTATTTATCTTAAGTTAAGAAAACGTCGTCAAAAATGTAAATGAGACTTAATAGGTAGACAGATATTGTTTTAATTTTGACTAACCTAGTAGAACTTAAGAAGATGCTGCAACAACTCAACCAAGCAGTCAAAGAAGTCGGACTACAAATGAATAACGGAAAAACAAAGATAATGAGTTCATTTGGTTTCCAGATATTGCCTAACAATGTAGCTATTAAATAGTTAAACTACTATACATACCTTGGGCATAAAATAATGCTGGAAAAACCAAATCAAACAACAAAACTCACTAGTCGTATAAGTCTTACATGGGCGGCGTTTGGTAAACTTTGATACATCTTAAGAAACAATAATACACCTATAACCTAAACACAAAAACGACTCACCCATACTACCAGCGGCTACATACGGCCTAGAAACAATGAGCCGCCTTATAAAAATAGTGTAAATAGACTAAGAACAAAACAAAAAACTATGAAACGCACTATGCATAAAACTTATTAAAAAACAAAATCAAAAACTAAGAAACTTGAGAAAGATTAAAACTTATAGACGTAGCGCATCAAGAAGCATAACTAAAATGGAGTTGGGTTTGACATGTTGCAAAACTATAGATGGACAGTTAGAAATACTTATTGGTAGTAAAGAAAAACTACAAAGACGAAAGGCTAAGAAACTGGTACTATAAAGCCCAAAATTGCTAAACGTAAAAAGCTGACAATGAAAAAGAAGATTGTGAATCCGTTAAATAAATTTAAAAGTTTATACGTCTAACTGTTTTTGAAATAATATGCAATTTTAAGTGCAAATATTGTCAATATGTACGCCCTTAGATTTTAGTTTATTAAACAAAATTGTATGTTAAACCCGGTCAAAGGCTGGAAAAATCTGTATATACCCCGTCGACATGAAATTCATTTTTCAAAGAATTTGAAAGAAATGTCTTATATACAAGTAGATTGGCTACTGTAGACTTGCTTTTGCAAAAACCTTGCAGTTCATTAATTATAACATTATTACTGCTTCAGAATAATTGCTTTATCCACTTCGACAGAAAAACTCTATTGTTGACAGACTTGGTGAACAAAATGCATAAAATCCGGTCCTCAACCACAATTATCCGTCAAAGTATTTATTGAATCAAAAACAGATGCAACATTAATGTTAAACTTGGCCAAATTAATTTTTTTAGAATTAATAAATGTGTAGTATTACATTTTTTGTAAACAGTTGCAAAGTATTCAGCAAACAAGTTAGCAATATTTTGATCATTTTGTCTAGCATTTTTGCCTAAAAACATTTGTTTATGACAGCCTTCAATTTTCCAAACTTGCTTAACATATGACTAAACACTAAGTTGATTTGGAAGTGGTAACACAATGCCCCTTATTAGGAAAAACGTTAAACTGTGTGTGAAAAAAGCTGTAGTACAGTTAAATCCTACATAGTTTGGCTTTCAAAACTATTTTTTAAATAATTATTCAAACTGTCAAATAGTTAATTTAATTTTTTTATTGTCAACTTTTTTAATAGTTGATCAATCTGTCATATAGATAACCCGAGTCTTCAAGACTCTATGTTAACGTTAGAAGTCATTTTGCTACAAGAAAAAATTGTAATCCAATTTCTTAATAACTCCAGGGCATGATAACGGATCAGTAGTTTGGAATAGAGTGGTTTACCAACCCATCCAAGTGTTAGTCATCAAAACATGTTCATCTTCTATGTTAACGTTAGAAGTCATTTTGCCATAAGAGAAAATTGTCATCCAACCTCTTAATAACGTAACACTTGGGTAATGGGTGGGCCACTTCAGAGCAGAATAACGGGCTAGTACTTTGAAATGGAATAACCCACCCATCCACTCAAGTGTTAGTCATCAAAAAATTAAATGTTCAACTTTTATGTTAACGTTAAAAGTCATTTTGCTACAAAAGAAGATTGTGATGCAACCTTTTGGTAACGAAACACTTGGGTGGGTGGATGGGCTACTCCATAATATGGTAACGGTCCATTAGTTTGAATTATAGTGGCCCACCTACACAAGTGCCTCTTATCAAGAAATTAAATGTTTATTTTCTATGCTAACGTTATAAGTCATTTTGCTACAAGAGAAGCTCGTGATCAAACTTCTTGACAACGTAACATTTAGGTGTGTGGGTAAGCTACTCCATAGCATGATAACAGGTTAGTAGTTTGAAATAGAGCGGTCCACTCACTTGCCCACCCGACTGTTAGTCATCAAGACATTAAATGTTCATCTTTTATGCTAACGTTAGAAGTCATTTTGCCAAAAAAAAAGATTGTTTTCAAATTTTTTAATAATGTAATACTTGGTTGGGTGGGTGGGCCACTCCAAAGCATGATAACGAATAAAGTTTAGAATAGAGTAGCCCACCCACCCGCTTACCCAACTGTTAATCATTAAGAGATTAAATGTGCATTTTCTACTCTAAAATTAGAAGTTATTTTGCCACAAAAGAGGCTCGTAATCCATCCTCTTAATAACGTAACACTTGGGTAAGTAAGTGGGCCAATCTAAAGCATGGTTAATAAATCATCAATAAAATATTTTTGTTACAAAAAATCTATAAGAATTATTGAAGGCTTAGATGATCAAGAAAACTGCCAAGAAAATTTTATTAAATTAAACATTCTTAGTTTACCGTCAATATTTATCTGTATTTTAGAATGTCACATTTAAAAAAATACAGATTTCAATTTCCTACTCACGATTATCATAAATATAAAAACTCAAACAGGGTCAAGATACTATTAATTTTTTTAACAAATTATTTGAATCTATTTGAGATCTACCTTTGAATACGTTTAACGCCAAAACTAAATTGTAACTAACTAAAAAAGTCTGTTCTAACATTGAAGAATTCTTGGAAATAAATGATATATTAGGTTTGATCCAATTTACTATTTGGATTTTTACATACTGTCCAAATTGTGGGACAAAACAGACTTAAAAGATAGTCCATATAATGGTATCTTTTTAATCATTTGTTATTTTGACAGTGACAGGTCTTTCTTGTAAAAAATCTTGACAGAAAGTCAGTATCATATCTCCGCGATACAAAATGAATTGCTTTATGCTTGAACAACGTTGGGAAATATTGCAAACTTATTTTCAAAGTCAATGTTGTGTAGCCCAAACAGTTCGTTTATTGAAAAGAAGTTTTGGCCAAAATTAAGTTCTTACCGCGCGTGCTATACGCAAGTTTGTGCAAAAAGTTTGTGAGACTGGCGTGTTAGTGGCCAACACACACGGTTTTGCACAAACGAGAATGTGGCTGCCGCAACCGAGAGAGTGCAACTCAGTCCTGGAACATCGACTCGCCATCGATTTTAACAACTCATCATTTCACGCACCAGCCTGATGCGAATTTTGCACAAAGACTTTGCATTATATGCTTTGACTCAGCAATTGAAGGCACACGACCATTCAATTTGTTATTGCTTCTCAGTTTGGGCTTTAGAGCAGCAAAATTGTTGTGCTCAAAAAATCATCTTTTCTGACAGAGCTCATTTTCATCTTGGCGGAAACCAATGCATTCTCAGAGAGTGACAGTTTGGTGCGGATTTTGGCGCGGTTGCATCATAGGCCCATTTTTCTTTAAAAATTCTGCTGGAAACGCCATTTTGGTCAACGGTGAGCTCTACAGAGGCATGATAAACAATTTTTTGTGGCCGGAAATTGAAAACATAAATTTAGACTATGGTATACTTTGGTTTCAGCAGGATGGTGCGCCATGCCACACAGCCTACGCCACAATTGTTTTTTTGCGCGCCAAGTTTGGTAATCATGTTATCAGCCGTTTTGCAATGTCAATTGGTCACCTCGAAGCTTTTTTGTGAGTTGCCGTAAAGGACCAATATTTTGCAAACAATTCATTAACGATTCAGACCTTTAAGGCAAATATTGAGCAAGCCATTTGTGAGATAGAGCCAGAAACCGTCACCAAGGTTTTTGAAAACTGGGTTAACAGGATGCGTTACTGCAAAACCAGCCGAGGTAGCCACATGAATGAAATCGTGTTTTATAATGGAAATGTTTGCTCTTTCGAATAAACCAATAATATACCGAAAAGAATTGATTTTTGAAGTTGAACAAATAGATTTTTAAATGTGTTTAATGATCATTTTGAAACTCTTGAAATAATTAATCATGGGTTTCCAAGACAAATATTTGGGATGCATTGTATAAAAACTGGAAACATCTTTCTACTTGCTCAATCGAGCTAAGAATAAAGTAGAGTTCCTTGCAATTAGTAGCTGATGACTTGTTTGAATTTAAATTAGCTTGTCATAATTATTACTACAAATGAAAGTTTCTTTCACACACAAATAGTTCAACGTTTCTCTTAATAGGGGGCATTGCGTTAACATCTTTGACACATTAGTAATTGTTTAATAGTTACTGTAAATTTATGTAAATTGTCTCTTTGACCGGTGAGATGCTTGGCACACTGATGATGCATGTATCTCTTACTGGATAAAAAGGCAATTTGCATAAAATTTATCATTTATTAATTTTAAATGATAAATTTGTTTCGGTCATCTGATTCAAATAAAAAATGCTGTTGCCTGTCCGTGTAGGATTTATAGTCTTCTTTACATACAAACAGTTTAACGTTTCTTTCGTTTAGGGGGCATTGCGTTAACACCTTTGACATACTAAAATTTATGCTACTTACCATACAGACTAATAAAAGTAAAATTTTCTCTAGTTTTTAGAATCCGGAGAAATAATGTTTGAATACACTACTTTAAATACTCTTTAAAAATTTATTGAATGATTTTCGAAAAAATTTGAAAATTTAATTCGGCTACATACTCGCCTTATTTAAAGTGTAGTGACAGTGTTGATGTAATGGGCAAATTTTAGTGTTAGTTAAAAAATTGTTTAAAAAAGTTAAAGTAAATAAAAAGCAATTTTACAATAGGTCATGATCCAGTGCTCATTTACTGTGTTCTTTGCTGCCTCAAACAACTCAATGTTGTCTTTTTTGGGTGTTTTTCCTAATTGTTGGAAACTAACTTGAGTCTAACTAATTAAGTTAAACTCATTTTTAAGTGGACAAACTAAATTTTCTTATAGAATAAAAGATGTTGAATATAACTCATGTATTAGGACCGCTTGCACCACCTCGCTTAAAACTAGACCTTAATCAAGTACCACTTATGTCCAAGTGAAGCTTAAAAATATATTTTGTTGCACCACTGTATTTTAAGGTCCACTCACGTAAGATTCAGATATATGTGGCAACACAGCAAAGTTTGCTTATTTTGTCATTATTTTTTGACAGCAGAGAAGGCAGACAGCGTCTGAACAACTAATATTATTGCATTTGCAGTATATAGAAGGTTAGGTAGCAAAAAAGATCTAGTTAATGGTAATAAAAAAAGTAGTTGTAGCTCTATCATGTTGCTTCAACCAAAGAATTGAAATCATCGATAAAACTTCACTTTAAATATAAATAAATTATTATCTGACTTGTCTTTAAGAGCACATAAATCAGTTATTCGAATTTATTCTTCACCATCAAGCGATGCCGTATCATCAAGATGCACTGATGTGGATTTGAGAAAAATGAAACAATTGTCTGTGTTTGGTTGGCCGCTTTGGAGTTGGATTGAGTTTGGGTAATTGATTTTTAACTTTTGTTTTTCATTAAAATATATTTGATTGTCTACATTGCAATTTGGTTGCCAGTTGTGATATTGAAGTTTTATCGATGATTTTGATTCTTTGGTTGAAGCAACACAATGGAGCTACAACTACTTTGCACCACCAATTAAAATCAAGTAAGTTCAATTAAACTTTATAATTATAAACTTGACAAATTTGAGTTTTATAACCTAAAAATTGATTTTCAAACACAATTTAATCAAATTAAGCTTAGTTTTTAAAATTTCTAAACAATTCTAACTGCTTAAACTATTTTTTTAAATAGAATTATGTATGTTGAATCCAATTCTGCAATAATCAACTAATAAATAAATTAAATTATTTCAACATAAAAATTGAATTGGAAACCAAATCCGTTTAATAAAGTTAAGCTTATTTTGTAAAAATTTAGGTTTATAATTAAAATCAAATTTGCTCACATAAATTCAGTTGTTATGAACTTAATGAGTTTATACTTTCCAACCTAAAATTTGACAAAATCAAGCAATTTAACCAAATTAAATCCAATTTAATCAATTATGCTTAATATTTGAAACTTCTAAGTGATTCTAAGTGTTCAATCTATTTTTTTTAATAAAATTAAGTTTGTTAAAAGTAATTCTTTAATTATAAACTTAACAAATCAAAATTGCCCAACCAACCAAAGTTAGTCAATTTAAACACATTAAGCTCAATTTGTAAAGCTTTTATTTTAAGCTCAAACTTTTTAGTTTAAACTAAATTCTTTAATAGAATTAAATATATTAAATTCATTTCTGCAGTTATTAATTAATCAAACCATTTTAACGTAAAAATTGTTTGTATAATAATTTGTAATGCTTTCTAAGTTATTCTAAGTGCTCAAACAACTTGATAACACTAACCTATCAGTTTTGAAGACTAAAACTAACTTAAATATTTTAAAAAATGCTCATTGATTATTATAAGCAATAATAAAAAACAAACTCAATATCTTTTTGAGTTTAAATTTATTTTAATGTTTACTTAATGTTTTATGCACATTTTGGCAAAGTTTGTGCAAAAACAAATAGGTTATAAAATTTTCTAATAATCAGCTTTAGATTTTTTTTAACAAATGTAGATAGGGTTTTTCAATAAGAAATCCCATTTTAATTATAAATGAAACCACAATTATTTGTAAAAAACTATATGCAGTAAACGCTCACCTCAACTCTGTTTGCATCATTTTTTGTTTTAAGTTTTGCTAGAAATTTTTGCACAACTCTATGTGGCAAATAATAGTTCGAATATTGTCTTTGAAGACTTGAATTGTTTGCGGGGCATTAGCGTAAACTCTTTTACGAAGCTCAAAAAAAAGTCTATCGGAGAAAAATTGTATGATATGGCCAATTTATGCACAAGTTTTGCAAAATATTGCACTCACCAATATAGGCCAAAGAAAGTCAATTAGAATTCTATAGTAGCAATTAGCACTGACTGTAATAGCAGAATCTTTGGTATTCTTAAACTCAGACCCAAAAACTCCACTAAATAGTAACATGTTGGAGATACAGAGGTTTCTCGTTTATTATTCTTGAGTCAACTGCACTATGTAGCATGTGTGCTAAGATCTTTATGCAGTATCAAAGAAGGACTGTGAAATTCTTAATTGCTGTGAACGTTTTGAAATAGATAAACTGGCAATTTTACATCAGTAATTTAACTATTTTGCTTAAATTTTGCAATTAGTTTTACAATGGCTTTGAGGGAAAATGATTCATACCGACCAAAAACACCACAAACTCTCGGCAAAATTTTTACCGTTTTTATAATAAATTTTTATTATTTCTATACGTTGTTTGTGCGTGTGTTGTATTATTTTTTTAATTTGTGTACTTTTTAATGACAATTGTTAAGGAGTCCAAAAAAAATAACTTAAATTAATTACTTTTTATAAACTGTTGCTGGATTAATTTGAGAATTAATAAAAACCTTTTTGCTTTCTTTTTTGGCGTTTTATTTAATGATATTGGTTGTGGTTTTGAAATAATTTAGAAGATTTTATTTGCCTGAATTATCAATTTTATCTTTTCGGTTCTGTTTCTTCTTGAAATTTCAAGCATCGATTAGCAGCTCATGATTTAGTTTAGGTTGATTCAATATTTTTTCTACTTTTTGCAAGTGCCCAACGTTTAAGTAGCTTTGTTTTGCTGCCATTCTTTGTTTGTTGCTTGGAGTTTTTTATTTATTTTTTACTTTCTTTACTGTTTCTGTTGAGTAAGAATTGTATTCTAGGGTTTCTAGCTTTGCACTGGCGGAATCAGCAAAGATAAATCAGAAATAATAACTTTGTTTTTTTAATCTTACTATTTAGAAATGTTTTTGCGTTTTTGTGAAATCTATACATTATAAGTTTTTTGAGTTGTTATTGAAAACAAGCATTGAAGTGTTACTTTTAATAAATTTTGATTGGTTCCATGGTTTAACAAGAAAATTTTAGTATTCTCTTGTAGTTTTTGTATAGACTAGTTTTTAGTTTGTATTATGAAGTCTAATATGCGTAAACTAATGTTCTTAGTTTTTTTTTTGCGTTTTTTGACATTTCAAATATTGTAGAAAAGCAGTTGTGCTTTAGAGTTTTTAGCGTCTTTAGTAGCATGTAGCAGAACTATGCAGCGTCTCTCTAGTCTAAGTGTATAGACTATTACTAAGGCTAATTATTTGAGCTATTAGATAAAGGCTTGCTGTAAGCGTGTGTTTGAACGTTTCATAAAAATGTAACAATTTAGTTAAAAACCAGTAATTGTGAATTGGAATACTTTGTTGTTCCGTTTTGACTATTTGTAATCTAAAGATTAGAGTTTCCCGTTCCCGCAAACTTAAGTTAAAGAAAAAAAAGTTTTTTGGTCACAAACTCAAAAGTCGTACTTTAGTAAAAGCTAGCTAAAGATTTTTTTTTTAGTGCTGCATTGATTTGAACGGAAGATTTCACACAAAATGTAAAAACCATGTTTTACAACAATAAATATAGTACTTCTAAAACTATTTTGTGACTGATTTATGTCTTTAAACTTTATTGCATTTATTGTAAAAGGTGTCCCAAAACAAACGCAAGATTTGAATTTGTTGGCATTTATGCAGTAAATTGTTGGCAACCCTAAGAAAAACTATTTGACAATTGAGAATTTAAAGTTAGTAAAAATGATGTCACATGCCATACAGCCTGTGAAACAATTTAATAACTGCATGAGACATTTCCTGGTCGTGCTCTCTTGCTTTGGTGTTCAGAATTGGCTCCTAAATCGTGTGATTTAACACTATTAGATTTCTTTTTATATCTTAAAATTTTGTTTTCAAATCCCAGTAAAGTTTGCTAAGTAAATTGCAATAAATCTATTATAAAATGTATCACTTTGTTTGATGTTATGCATTAAAATAATCAGAAATTGCATTTATTCGATGTTTTATTTAACAAAATAATCCTAAAATCACTAACTAATGTAGAATGTTTTATATTAGAAAAACGCTATATTTTGCTATTTTTGCTATTATCTAGTTGAAAATTTTGACAAAATTTCATCAATATCTCTGAACTGTTGTTATATTTATACTATTTTAAGAAGTTATTTAATCCGATTCATATAGCGTAGTCGAAAACAAACCCTGTATGAAATTAGCCGCATAATCGCCACCGATACAATCGATTAAAACGCAAGATACACAAACGCGAAGTGGTTGGTTAAACCGATAAATCCGAGCGAGCCAACAAAAGCCAACAACTACAACTCGGAGATTATTATTATGCGGCCGGGACAATGGACATAGAATGTGAGACTATGAATAGACATTTCTCGAACAACTTATATATACAATTTCTAAAATCATTTATAATATTTATTTTACTCTTATTAATATTTTTCTCGAATAATCTATCCGCATATTACCGTGAGCGTGCGCCATCCGACTCGGGACGGTATGTTAGCTCCACTTAAGGCTCATATGGTGCCCAGGCACATCTTGAATATTACACTCAGCAGGTTATCCATTGTTTAAAATAATTATTATTATTCAATAAGAATGTGATGTTGTTGTGGTAAGGCCGAGACCGTGATCTCACATGCTAAGTGGCGACCGGTAAAAAATGAGCTCAGTCATCGTTTTTGAATTTGAAAAATCATTGAGAGTTCGTGCGACGGGACCGAGAGCGAGTTGTGTATGTGTGTGGTGCAGTGGCGCCGCCCGTAGGGATGCTTACTTTATTTCAATATCTTGAAAATATTTAAATTTATTTTTGTCAAAATTATACAAAGAGTTTTTTATCTAATTAATCTTCAGCAATTTTTCAGTAAGGTGTTATTGAATTTTATAACAAACAAATTAGTTGTAATTAGTTTTTTGATGTCCAATAATTAATTCAGTTTATAAATAATTGCAAATACAATAATCAATATTTGTCTTAAAATATTTCCAACTCAGTTTGAAAAAAATAGATTTGTAGCCAGCGACAGCGACCGGTAGTAGTAATTTTTATTATTTTAAGATTTTTGATGCCGCTCTTTGGTTATCTTTAGCTTTAAGGTACTGGTCAGCATTTCACATTTTGTATGTGAAGCAGTTTGTATATCAGATATTTAATACGCTTTCTCAGAAAGTTGATTTGTCAAACTGACAGTTAACAGTTGAATTGAAATTTAACAGAATTGTGAAACATTTGATAGATGCTTTGTCATATTGACAGTTATATGGCAGATTTGTCAAGAGTAATTTAAATACTTTATATGATAAATGATGCCAGATTTGTCTATAAATAGTTAACAGTTATTTTGTCAAATTGGCAGTTTGATAGACGGAGGCACATTTAACAAATTTGTGAAATAGTCAACAAGTGTTTTCTTAAATTAACAGTTGCTGAACAGATTTATTGATATTAAAATTTACTTTTTATTTAAAAGGTTTGTGATACAGTTGATAGTTGTTTTGTCAAATCAAAAATTGATACTTTATACGACAGATAACTCATATGACATATTTGTAAAAATAGTTAAGTTGACAATTCTTTATTAAATTGACAGTTGATATAACATAATGCAAGTTTGTCAAGAATTTAAATAGTTTTTACATAAAATTTATAAAAAAATTAACAGTTGCAAATTGCCAAATTTGTCAAGATTAAAATTTATGTTAGATAAATCATATGACAGATTTGTGAAACTGTCGATATATCTCAAATTGACAGTTAATAGTTTTTCTGACTTTGTTGACAAATGCGTTGTCCGATTAATATTAAAAAAAAGTCAAACGGCCGATATAACAAGTTTCAAATAATTATACGTTTCTGAAATTTATGAAAGTAGTGAAATGAAAATAATGCAAAATATCAAAATGGTTTTTGAATGATTAATATTACAGAAGTTTTAAAAATAAAAATATGTTTGTTTTGTCATAGATAAATATAATGTAACTTTAAAAAAATTGTATTTTATACTTCTTTTTCTTTAGATGCCGTCTCCGTTTTGAAGGTTGGCAATTATTACGGCAATTTTTACTTTTGAGACTGCAGATCTAAATAGTTGGTTGTTAGTACAGCTGAACCACTCCCTAAGGTTTTTCAAAATAATATATATTATGTACAGATTTTTGACATTTTATGAACAGAATTTTGTTTATGCCCACAAAACTTGTACCTAGTTTATGGCGGGATTTTGGTGCTTTCTGACTATTATGAATAGACTTTTGCACTTTGTGGCCAGAATTTAGTGTTTTATAACAATATTTTAATATTTCATAGTTAGATTTTTCTACTTTTCGTGTTTTAATCATTAGAATTTTTTTACCTTTTAACAGTTTATGGCCGGATTTTGTTGTTTTGTCATTTTATAATTAGAATCTTGCCTTTTTTTAACAGTTGACCGGTTTTTGGAGCTTTTTAACAATATATTGATATTTCATATCTGAATTTTGCTATTTTTGAATTTTTATTTTGCACTTTTTAACTCTTGACAGCCGAATTTTAGTGTTTTCTTACCATATTTTGATAATTTATGGCCGGATTTTAATAATTTTATTTTTTTTGAAAAATAACATAACATTTGAACTTATAGCCGGTTTTTGCTATCTTTGACATTTTTATTTTAATTACTAAAAATCTCTGAACTTTAATTTTTTTTAAACCATTATACAAATATTTTAGAATCTTTTTAAGTGCCTAATTAGTTATTAATGGTCTAATAATGATCAAAAACCAACTAATAGTATTTGTTTTTTAAGACTTTTTTCAGTTTTCTAGAATCTTTTTAGACTTTTCAAAGTTTTTTTTAATACGCATATTTTGTCAACAATTGATTCATAATTACATATTCAGATACATCTTTAGAGCCCAATTGATGAGGCGTATTAAATTAAATTAAGACTTGCTACAATCTATTTTTTTCTGCATCTTTGACGTTGTAAAACTATAACTTTCTACACTACTAATTGTTTGTGTTAATATTCGGTACGTTTTGGTACACCTATCGGTCAATTGCAATTTTTCGTCAAAGTATGCACACCGGTCTTTGTGTCAGCAATGCAAATATTATGTTAAATTTTTGGATGATTTTGGAATGTTAGTTTTCTGGGTAGTTGGGACCGTCTAGTAAAACTATCAAAGTTTCTAGATAATACTCACTTTGATGGTACTACTTTAACACAACAATTTGTTTGTAATTTAGAGTTGTCGAGCTACCTACTGAATTTTTATTTTTATACAATTGTTTTTAGAAATATTTAACGCTAAAACCTTACAAACACTTGACTTGTTTGGTGCTTCTAAGTCATTTTTTATATGTAGCAGATTTGGTGCTTAGTAAGGTGTTGGCTCTAGCAAGTAGCTTTTGGTAATGACTAGCGCATAGCAATACTTTTTGGTTTTCTTTTTTGCGGTAGTTCTATTGTTAATTTGATTTGTCCTTGTCATTGTCATTAATGTGGTATGAGGTAGCCTGGTTTTGGCTTTGCGGAATTTACACAGTCTGCTGCGTCAACACATGCTGACCTCGGCCCATCTCTCCCTATTTTTGCCTTATTTTTTTTTTGTCAATTTTGTTTTTCAATACCTTTTCTAACTCTTTCTTATTTCTTCCGCCCACACTATGCACTTTACTAGCGTCAGTTTTGCGACGTCATTCGTGACTTGGCAGAATATACATCTTCTTTTTTTCTTTATTTTTATAAATACATTTTAAAGTTTTCATGTCCGGGTAGTAGGTAGTAGTAGTAGTAGTTGTGTTGTGTAGTAACACGTCGCCGGTTTATTCTCTTCCCATTCTTTTATTTCTAGTATTAATTTTTTTCTTTTTTTTTTTCTTTTTTTCTTGTCTTTCTATCCAATTCTCTTTGATTTTTGTTTACTAGTACCTTCAATTACCATTCTCTTTACGTCTAATCTTTCTTCTATCTTCAAATCTCTAGTGCTTCCTTTGACACAGTCCTGTAAGACCGTTCGATCCTTTCCTGGCTTCTTCTCTTAAGTATGCAGTTACTTTTTGGTTTATTAAGTAGCCAGCAGTTAATTGGGTTCAAAGATTTTTTGACTAAAATACTAAAAACACGTAAGCTGATTAACATAAATAAAAGAACTGAACCTTGCGAGTGTTATTAGATAAAAAGTGATAATATGTTTCTAAATCTGTACTACTATTGTCTGTCTATAAACGTAGAAAATAATTAATTTTTATAATTTTAGTAGCAAGTTCAAAATAATAAATTGGCACAATAATTTATTATTTTGAACTTTTTGTTTTTTTAATAATAGTAATAATTTGTTTGTTTTGACTAAGAGCCTATTTTGGAATCCGGATTGATGGTTAAGCAACAAGTTTCTTAATTAAGGTTGACAGAAGGTTGATGGCCAATAATTTGGTAAAATAATTTTTCCATATTTGAAAATTGGAATAACGCAAGACTTTTTTTTATACTGACAAGTTTGGATTTAGAATTTTTTAGAAGAATAAATCTATCTTTCAGATATTTTATTTACTATCCGTGCACTGTAAATAATAATCAATAAAGACCGGATTAAAAAGCATTAAAAATACGAAAAAAAGCGCTTAAAAATGCATGAAAATATAACTAAAAAAGCATTAAAAAAGCACCAAAAACGTAAAAAAGCATTAAAAAGGCATAAAACAATTGAAAAAAAAAGAAAACTTAAAAAATCCAAAACTATAAAATATTTTAATAAAGGTTTTATAACATTTATATTTACAACAGTATGAGTGATGATATTTTTTACAGAAATTTTAAATTATATAAAAAAAAACTTTTAAATAACTAAAAAAAACTACTGCTGCGAAGTTGGAAACAAATTTTAAAAAACGTAGCAACAAATATACTCTCAGAAAAAAGGCATTATCTCCCTTATTATGAGAGCTAGGTCAATTATAAATACACCGTTAGATCGGCAAGAAAAAAACACATATTTCTATAGCAAATGCAAGCAATAATTAATGAGCATTAACTAACTAATTGAGTATTTTATTAATTAACAGTAATTGTTTAGCACAGCTCTTACCCAAGGTCAAATCTAAGTTCTGAATACGGCATTTAAATAGTTTTTCACATAGATTGCACGCGCCGAAATGACAGATCTTTAAAATAATTAATTACCGAGATAAGACTAATTCAAGTAAATAGACAAACAAGTGTTAATTCGGTTATTTATCAATTTATTTTAAATTTGAAAATCAATTTTGAATGATAAAACAAGTACCTTAAACATATATCAATGACAGAAATCAGATTTAATTAATTACGGAGATATGAACCGATAAAGTGCTCGCTAATATAAAACAGTCGCTACTTTTGTTGCCAGGTTATTTAAGGGTAATGGAAATTGATAAAATTAAATTTTGAAAACTGCATTCGATAGATAAATCATGTAAAATGATCATATATCAAAGACGCAAATCAGATTTAATTAATTACTGAGATATGAACCGCCGTAATTAAATACATACTAAACCACTTACTAAAGTGTTCCCGTATTTCAAAGCAATTCTGTTGTGTTGTAATAGCACAGTGATAGAGCAGTTGCTTCGCAGTCTAAAGGTCCAGTGTTCGATCCCCGAGTAAATTTTTTTTTTTTTTTTATTAAAAAATTTTAAATATTTTTACAATGGATTTTATGTAATTATTTTAACTGTAAAATTAATACAATTAAATTGCATAAATTACTATTAAAATTTAATAATTGATAAAAAATTCACCAAGCGCCATTTTTTGTTGCCAGGTGATTTAAGGGTAGTAGATATTAAAAAAATTGAATTTTGAAAAATGGATTGCATTGATAAAACATGTAAAATGATCATATATCAATGACAGACATAAAATTTAATTAATTACTGAGATATGAACGGATGAAGTGCGCGCTTTTTAGCGCGCGTCATCCCACGCTCATTTTGTTGCTAGGTGATTTAAGGGTAGTAGATATTAAAAAAATTGAATTTTGAAAAATGGATTGCATTGATAAAACATGTAAAATGATCATATATCAATGACAGACATCAAATTTAATTAATTACTGAGATATGAACGGATAAAGTTCGCGTTAACATAAAACAGTCATCGCACGCTCATTTTGTTGCTAGGTGATTTAAGGGTAGTAGATATTGAAAAAATGAAATTTTGAAAAATGGATTGCATAGATAAAACATGTAAAATGATCATATATCAATGACAGACATCAAATTTAATTAATTACTGAGATATGAACGGATGAAGTGCGCGCTTATTAGCGCGCGTCATCCCACGCTCATTTTGTTGCCAGGTGATTTAAGGGTAGTAGATATTAAAAAAATTGAATTTTGAAAAATGGATTGCATTGATAAAACATGTAAAATGATCATATATCAATGACAGACATAAAATTTAATTAATTACTGAGATATGAACGGATGAAGTGCGCGCTTTTTAGCGCGCGTCATCCCACGCTCATTTTGTTGCTAGGTGATTTAAGGGTAGTAGATATTAAAAAAATGGAATTTTGAAAAATGGATTCCATAGATAAAACATGTAAAATGATCATATATCAATGACAGAAATCAAATTAAATTAATTACTGAGATATGAACGGATGAAGTGCGCGCTTATTAGCGCGCGTCGTCCCACGCTCATTTTGTTGCTAGGTGATTTAAGGGTAGTAGATATTTAAAAAATTGAATTTTGAAAAATGGATTCCATAGATAAAACATGTAAAATGATCATATATCAATGACAGAAATAAAATTTATTTAATTACTGAGATATGAACGGATAAAGTGCGCGCTAATATAAAACAGTCATCGCACGCTCATTTTGTTGCTAGGTGATTTAAGGGTAGTAGATATTAAAAAAATTGAATTTTGAAAAATGGATTGCATTGATAAAACATGTAAAATGATTATATATCAATGACAGACATAAAATTTAATTAATTACTGAGATATGAACGGATAAAGTGCGCCCTTTTTAGCGCGCGTCATCCCACGCTCATTTTGTTGCTAGGTGATTTAAGGGTAGTAGATATTAAAAAAATTGAATTTTGAAAAATGGATTGCATTGATAAAACATGTAAAATGATCATATATCAATGACAGACATCAAATTTAATTAGTTACTGAGATATGAACGGATAAAGTGCGCGTTAACATAAAACAGTCATCGCACGCTCATTTTGTTGCTAGGTGATTTAAGGGTAGTAGATATGAAAAAATGGAATTTTGAAAAATGGATTCCATAGATAAAACATGTAAAATGATTATATATCAATGACAGAAATCAAATTTAATTAATTACTGAGATATGAACGGATAAAAAGCGCGCTAATATAAAACAGTCATCGCACGCTCATTTTGTTGCTAGGTGATTTAAGGGTAGTAGATAATGAAAAAATGAAATTTTAAAAAATGGATTGCATAGATAAAATATGTAAAATGATCATATATCAATGACAGACATCAATGTTAATTTATTACTGAGATATGAACGGATGAAGTGCGCGCTTATTAGCGCGCGTCATCCCACGCTCATTTTGTTGCCAGGTGATTTAAGGGTAGTAGATATTAAAAAAATTGAATTGTTATAATTGAATTTTAAAGATAAAACATGTAAAATGATCATATATCAATGACAGAAATCAAATTTAATTAATTACTGAGATATGAACGGATAAAAAGCGCGCTAATATAAAACAGTCATCGCACGCTCATTTTGTTGCTAGGTGATTTAAGGGTAGTAGATAATGAAAAAATGAAATTTTGAAAAAAGGATTCCATAGACAAAACATGTAAAACGATCATATATCAATGACAGACATCAAATTTAATTAATTACTGAGATATGAACGGATGAAGTGCGCGCTTATTAGCGCGCGTCATCCCACGCTCATTTTGTTGCCAGGTGATTTAAGGGTAATAGATATTAAAAAAATTGAATTGTGATAATTGGATTTTATAAATATAACATGTAAAATGATCATATATCAATGACAGAAATCAAATTTAATTAATTACTGAGATATGAACGGATAAAAAGCGCGCTAATATAAAACAGTCATCGCACGCTCATTTTGTTGCTAGGTGATTTAAGGGTAGTAGATATTGAAAAAATGAAATTTTGAAAAATGGATTCCATAGACAAAACATGTAAAATGATCATATATCAATGACAGACATCAAATTTAATTAGTTACTGAGATATGAACGGATAAAGTGCGCGTTAACATAAAACAGTCATCGCACGCTCATTTTGTTGCTAGGTGATTTAAGGGTAGTAGATATGAAAAAATGGAATTTTGAAAAATGGATTCCATAGATAAAACATGTAAAATGATTATATATCAATGACAGAAATCAAATTTAATTAATTACTGAGATATGAACGGATAAAAAGCGCGCTAATATAAAACAGTCATCGCACGCTCATTTTGTTGCTAGGTGATTTAAGGGTAGTAGATAATGAAAAAATGAAATTTTAAAAAATGGATTGCATAGATAAAATATGTAAAATGATCATATATCAATGACAGACATCAATGTTAATTTATTACTGAGATATGAACGGATGAAGTGCGCGCTTATTAGCGCGCGTCATCCCACGCTCATTTTGTTGCCAGGTGATTTAAGGGTAGTAGATATTAAAAAAATTGAATTGTTATAATTGAATTTTAAAGATAAAACATGTAAAATGATCATATATCAATGACAGAAATCAAATTTAATTAATTACTGAGATATGAACGGATAAAAAGCGCGCTAATATAAAACAGTCATCGCACGCTCATTTTGTTGCTAGGTGATTTAAGGGTAGTAGATAATGAAAAAATGAAATTTTGAAAAAAGGATTCCATAGACAAAACATGTAAAATGATCATATATCAATGACAGACATCAAATTTAATTAATTACTGAGATATGAACGGATGAAGTGCGCGCTTATTAGCGCGCGTCATCCCACGCTCATTTTGTTGCCAGGTGATTTAAGGGTAATAGATATTAAAAAAATTGAATTGTGATAATTGGATTTTATAAATATAACATGTAAAATGATCATATATCAATGACAGAAATCAAATTTAATTAATTACTGAGATATGAACGGATAAAAAGCGCGCTAATATAAAACAGTCATCGCACGCTCATTTTGTTGCTAGGTGATTTAAGGGTAGTAGATATTGAAAAAATGAAATTTTGAAAAATGGATTCCATAGACAAAACATGTAAAATGATCATATATCAATGACAGACATCAAATTTAATTAATTACTGAGATATGAACGGATGAAGTGCGCGCTTATTAGCGCGCGTCATCCCACGCTCATTTTGTTGCCAGGTGATTTAAGGGTAATAGATATTAAAAAAATTGAATTGTGATAATTGGATTTTATAGATAAAACATGTAAAATGATCATATATCAATGACAGAAATCAAATTTAATTAATTACTGAGATATGAACGGATAAAAAGCGCGCTAATATAAAACAGTCATCGCACGCTCATTTTGTTGCTAGGTGAAATAAAGCCAGAATACCACTGCAAAAAAATAAATCTTGACGTTGAATTATATTTTTAAGTTAAGTTTTTATTAAGCCAACAATATTGACGGCTTAAGTTACCGGTCCCTTAAAGTCATAAACTCTCTTAAGGACAGAATTGTCAGGAATGGTTTCGTGATAAACCACCGGGAGCGCTTCACTCGCACTGTAGTAAAATACCGCCCATGGCGCCGATCACCCAATAAAATCAAACTACCAATTGTGTAATAAAAACAGTACGGAACGTAATGGGCGGAGCCATCGGTGGGCTTATTGTTTACACCCAAAAATATCCTCATCTTCGGTGTTACTTTTAAAGCAAACAAATAATCATTTTGTGATAACGGCATAA
Organism: Tachinus rufipes; assembly: GCA_963932245.1. Lineage (NCBI taxonomy): Eukaryota > Metazoa > Arthropoda > Insecta > Coleoptera > Staphylinidae > Tachinus > Tachinus rufipes. Next base: position 16,056,404 of record OZ010748.1, on the reverse strand, counting down.
TTTTTTTTATATAAATATCATTAATATGAACTAAGTTTGAAATAAATTGAACAATTTTTACCACTAAACTTTTTTATTTATTAATATATTTTTACCAAAATAGCTTATTCAAATGAGCGTGCAATGACTGTTTTATATTAGCGCGCACTTTATCCGTTCATATCTCAGTAATTAATTAAATTTGATTTCTGTCATTGATATATGATCATTTTACATGTTTTATCTATAAAATCCATATTTCAAAATTCCATTTATTTAATATCTACTATCCTTATATCACCTGGCAACAAAATGAGCGTGGGATGACGCGCGCTAATAAGCGCGCACTTCATCCGTTCATATCTCATTAATTAATTAAATTTGATGTCTGTCATTGATATATGATCATTTTACAACTTTTATCTATGCAATCCATTTTTCAAAATTTAATTTTTTCAATATCTACAACCCTTAAATCACCTAGCAACAAAATGAGCGTGCGATGACTGTTTTATATTAGCGCGCTTTTTATCCGTTCATATCTCAGTAATTAATTAAATTTGATTTCTGTCATTGATATATGATCATTTTACATGTTTTATCTATAAAATCCAATTATAACAATTCAATTTTTTTAATATCTACTACCCTTAAATCACCTGGCAACAAAATGAGCGTGGGATGACGCGCGCTAATAAGCGCGCACTTCATCCGCTCATATCTCAGTAATTAATTAAATTTGACTTCTGTCATTGATATATGATCATTTCACATATTTTATCTATAGAATCCATTTTTCAAAATTCAATTTTTTCAATATCTACTACCCTTAAATCACCTAGCAACAAAATGAGCGTGCGATGACTGTTTTATATTAGCGCGCTTTTTATCCGTTCATATCTCAGTAATTAATTAAATTTGATTTCTGTCATTGATATATGATCATTTTACATGTTTTATCTATGGAATCCATTTTTCAAAATTCAATTTTTTCAATATCTACTACCCTTAAATCACCTAGCAACAAAATGAGCGTGCAATGACTGTTTTATATTAGCGCACACTTTATTCGTTCATATCTCAGTAATTAAATAAATTTGAGTTCTGTCATTGATATATGATCATTTTACATGTTTTATCTATGGAATCCATTTTTCAAAATTCCATTTTTTCAATATCTACTACCCTTAAATCACCTAGCAACAAAATAAGCGTGCGATGACTGTTTTATATTAGCGCGCTTTTTATCCGTTCATATCTCAGTAATTAATTAAATTTGATTTCTGTCATTGATATATGATCATTTTACATGCTTTATCTATGGAATCTATTTTTCAAAATTCCATTTTTTTTATATTTACTACCCTTAAATCACCTGGCAACAAAATGAGCGTGAGATGACGCGCGCTGATAAGCGCGCACTTCATCCGTTTATATCTCAGTAATTAATTAAATTAGATGTCTGTCATTGATATATGATCATTTCACATATTTTATCTATAGAATCCATTTTTCAAAATTCAATTTTTTCAATATCTACTACCCTTAAATCACCTAGCAACAAAATGAGCGTGCGATGACTGTTTTATATTAGCGCGCTTTTTATCTGTTCATATCTCAGTAATTAAATAAATTTGAGTTCTGTCATTGATATATGATCATTTTACATGTTTTATCTATGGAATCCAGTTTTCAAAATTCAATTTTTTCAATATCTACTACCCTTAAATCACCTAGCAACAAAATGAGCGTGCGATGACTGTTTTATATTAGCGCGCACTTTATCCGTTCATATCTCAGTAATTAATTAAATTTGATTTCTGTCATTGATATATGATCATTTTACATGTTTTATCTATGGAATCCATTTTTCAAAATTCAATTTTTTTAATATCTACTACTCTTAAATCACCTGGCAACAAAAAATGGCGCTTGGTGAATTTTTTATCAATTATTAAATTTTAATAGTAATTTATGCAATTTAATTGTATTTATTTTACAGTTAAAATAATTACATAAAATCCATTGTAAAAATGTTTAAAATTTTTTAATAAAAAAAAAAAATTTTACTCGGGGATCGAACACTGGACCTTCAGACTGCGAAACAACTGCTCTATCACTGTGCTATCACAACACAACAGAATTACTTTGAAATACGGGAACACTTTAGTAAGTGAATTAGTATGTATTTAATTACGGCGGTTCATATCTCAGTAATTAATTAAATCTGATTTGCGTCTTTGATATATGATCATTTTACATGTTTTATCTATCGAATGCAGTTTTCAAAATTTAATTTTATCAATTTCTATTACCCTTAAATAACCTGGCAACAAAAGTAGCGACTGTTTTATATTAGCGAGCACTTTATCGGTTCATATCTCGGTAATTAATTAAGTCTGATTTCTGTCATTGATATATGTTTAAGGTACTTGTTTTATCATTCAAAATTGATTTTCAAATTTAAAATAAATTGATAAATAACCGAATTAACACTTGTTTGTCTATTTACTTGAATTAGTCTAATCTCGGTAATTAATTATTTTAAAGATCTGTCATTTCGGCGCTTGCAATCTATGTGAAAAACTATTTAAATGCCGTATTCAGAACTTAGATTTGACCTTGGGTAAGAGCTGTGCTAAACAATTACTGTTAATTAATAAAATACTCAATTAGTTAGTTAATGCTCATTAATTATTGCTTGCATTTGCTATAGAAATATGTGTTTTTTTCTTGCCGATCTAACGGTGTATTTATAATTGACCTAGCTCTCATAATAAGGGAGATAATGCCTTTTTTCTGAGAGTATATTTGTTGCTAGGTTTTTTAAAATTTGTTTCCAACTTCGCAGCAGTAAAAAAACTATCTACAAAAACAGTTAATAATTAAATGTTGCTCTAAGTGTTCAACTGTAAAATTTTGTCTTCAATCACTTAAAATGTTTTTGAAGGGGAAAGAATTCTTTTGACATGCACACTTGCACATTGGTGCATGTTTAAATTTTGCTTGAAAGCTGGATTCCTATCAAAATCAGGAAAATTCTCTCCACTAAAAATACAGTTTATTTTATTTAATGTAGACATACCTCTATTTTTCAAAAATACATATTTGGATTTTGATTTCACTGTTTGCCCAATACAGCTTAGTACTTTTAAAATTATATTAAACTTGTCTAAATAATATTATAAAAAGTATGCAAGATCTGGATATGTAAATTTTGCTCTACGTTTTCTAAATAATAAAATAATATACGCTTTTTTTATTTACATTTCAATCTACTAAGAAATATACATAGAAGAACAGATTTATAAAAAAAAAAGTACCAAAACTGAAAAGAAAGCTTAAAAATAAGCACAAAATCTTAAAATAAGCACCAAATTCTAAAAAAGTACTAAAAAAGCAAAAAAAGCGTGAAAAACTTAGTGCCAAATGATTACATTCTTCACAATTCGTGCACATATTTAGACATATTTTCGATGCTTTAACTATTTAGCGTAAGCATAATAGCTAGAAATCCGGTCTCTAATAATCAAAATTGTGAACTTTACCGACATAGTGCAGATTTTAACCAATAATCAATAGATTTTAAGGCTTTTTGGTTTTGGTTTTAGAATATTTGAAGATTTGTTTGCAAAAAATTGATATATAAAAGTATGTTTATTTTAAAAGATTTTGGAATTTTTCACATTCGATTATGGTCTTAAGAGTATTTTGCAAGCACAAATTTTTATGTCTTTTTTAAAGCTAATTTAGTTTTATTAAATCAACTAAGATGTGCAAAAAAAAGCATTTATTACTTTAACTAAGCTATTTATTTTTATTTTAATAAAGGTTGCTTTAACTGTATTTAACGTATTTGGAATCTAATCTTAGCAAAGTTTCAGAAATTATTATGAAATAGATGATTTGTCTTTAAAAGAACATTTTGTTTTGGTTTTACGTAGTGCTATTGGCATTCTAGAAGCATGTGAGCAAAAGAGCATACCTTAACTATTGTGCATGAATAAGATAAAGTAAAAACAAATTTTTTTGAGTTGAGTTTTTTCAGCAATCAACAACCTTGCAAAGAAGGAGTTTGTTCTAAAGCAGAGGTGGCCAACCCGCGGGCCGCCTTGAACATTTTTCTGGCCCGGGAGATTTATCACACTTTTACAATTTATAATGGCTAAAGTAGTAAAAATCAATTTATTAAAAAATACATTATTTGTGCACCAATATATTCAAAAATTAACTGTAAACATTATAAGAAAAATTTTACTTGCGGTGCTCGCTACGAGCGTAGGCTCCCCTCTCGTATGTTTGTGGTGTGCAATAATAGTTCTACACAAACATGCGGGACCTACTGTTTAACGTGGAGCTCAAACCACACTACTAGAGGAGTTTACTAGGCAAATACTTTGCTGGTTTGCCAGTGCCTTGCAAAAAAGAGGACCACATCGAAATATATTCAATAAATTAGATATTGCCGCTGCCGGGAATCAAACCCGGGCTGCCTGCTCAACAGTCCTCGCACTAGACTAGATTCTTGCGCATATTTGATTGATATTGCCTGTTTATTTTGGAGTTTTTATCTTGGAACATTCAATCTATTAAAAGGTGGGCCATCTTTAAATTGAAATTTTAATCATATGAGATAAAGAACAGACGGTTTATTGTTTGATTATTTTTATTTTACTTTAGAGAATGTATAATCCAATTAAGTATAAAATATAATTTCTTTAGATGGCCTCCGCGGCAGGCTCGGCAATAGGCCATTTTTGAGGACCAATAATCAAGTATTGCGCTACTGTTGCCAGAGGTATTTTGTCGATAGCTTTGCAAATGGTCTGCTTCAAGTGGTCAATTCTTTGTGGATTGTCAGCAAACATCTTATCTTTTAATGCGTCCCACAAAAAAAATCCAGCAGTGTCAAGTCGTAGCGGCAAGGTGGCCAGTCTACATCGCCAAAACGGCTGATAACTTTTTCTAATTTGGGCCACAAAAAATCAGTGATAATGCCTTTGCAACAATCTCCGGTAACAGTAACGTTGGTTCCATAATTGTGTTTGAAGTTTTATGGCTCTATAACATGTGAATTTTCTGTTTTTTATGTTTCATTATTAAAATTATTAAGTGACCTCAGTGAAGCAGTGACCATTCCTAGATACGCACGCACAGTTGATAGCAGAGCGGACACTCAGTTTTAGAAGAATATTAAACACTATAATAATAAATCATTATGTTTTTATTTTTTACCCTCAAAAAAACTCTAAAGTGGGTCTAAATCTTATATATAGATATATAATTTTATATGCGGCCCGCGGAGTTGTAATGCATTTTCAAAGATCATTTGGATTGGCCACCTCTGTTCTAAAGGATGTCTGCAAACTAGGAATAATCTTTTTTGTGACTTCCTTGAAAATCTTACAAAACATAACCAGTTTTTGAAGAGAGTATTCTGAATTAATTTTTAAAGTTTGTACACATTAGTTTTTTTAATCTTCTTAAACGTATCTATACTAGTGTAGGAAGAATAGAATAAAAGATTCTTGGATAAGATATTGTGAAGACGTTTAGAATAATCCTACATGTTCTCGCTTACAAGATTGCACTGCGAGTATTGGATCTTTGTTGATGGATCCAAGTTGGTCAGAAAAACTCTACAGAAACTACTGCAAACACAATTTTAATGACACAAAATTGCCAACAAATAGAATTAATTAATTTGTATCAGTTACAACGTTTATTCTCAGTTATTGTAAATTGTTGATGTCTGTTTGTCTTTGAAAATTTTGTATTTGTAGTGTTGTTTTTTGGCATGGTGTACAAAGCAATTATTTGTATTTGTTGGTGATTTTGGGGTTTATCGAAATGAACAAAATATTCTTTATATGATCTTTGATTTTCTCACTGTTAGCATCAGTTCTTATAGCCGAATCCTAATAGAAAATAATATATATTAATTAACTAAAAAATTACGATTACAATCTACCTGTTCTACTTTGTATAGTTTAACGACGATACGATTTCATGCAATCTTCAGCGAGGTGAAGATGTGCTTTTTCTTTGATACTGTTGCATTTTCTTAATTATCAGTAAACGATTCTTTATAGATTCTTTAATGCATAAATGGTACAAATTAAAATTTGGCCTTAAAAAAAATAATAATAAATAATCATTAATATAAAAGTTTAATAATGTCTTTTGCAAAATTACCCAATAATCTAAAAAAGTCAATTAAAGCTGCTCTAGACTTCATCGATGCTTTACTGTGGAGTGAAAAAGATACTGGTGTGGTAGAAACAAAAAAATTGGCGGCTGAACTTTGGTTGGTAAGAATAAGAATAAATGACCTAGTTTAGCTCATTTGCTTTTTGTTTTTATTCTTGTATTTATATATTTTACATCAACGTTGATGTCATTTTGCCAACATGGATTTTTTTGTCTAAAGAAAATGACTAAAAGTCTATGTTTACTGAACGATAATTAAATCAATACTCATGTAAAATATATTAATACAAAAATTGAAGCAATGATTAAAAGTACTAAACTAGGATCAAAATTAGTACCCAACTTTCTGCGTACGTGTTTGTTATTAAGGAATTGGCTTTTTCTTTTTTTTTTTGCAAGCGTAAGAAGTCTTTCAGTCATTGAAAAAGTCGCTCCAATTTATGATTATCAGCAAATAGTTTGAACTGGAAGGCTTACCAAAGAGTTTATCAAAAAATTAAAAGTTTCTTTTTATTGCAAGCAATAAAAGTCACTATGTTTAAAGAGGAGATTGTAATATTTAATCTCTTGATGATCAACACTTGAGTAAATTAAAAAGTAATATATTATAAGTAATTTATGATTGCCAGCTAGTAATTTGAAGTTTAATGAAAATCTCTTTTACCTAAGACTGTGTTATCAAAAGATTAAATGTTGCTTTTTCTCACAAGATTTGAAGTTTTTAGAAATAAATATAACTAATTTTTTTATGACCAACACTTAGGTGGGTGGGTCATTCAAATTTATAATTATCAACGAGTAGTTTAAACTAGACCGCCGCTCACGTGTTTGCTATCATGCCTTTTATGTCCAAGGAAGAGATGGTGATATCTAATTCATTGATGACAAAACTCTGGGCGGGTGAATTTGTTACTCTAGTTTATAATTACCAGAAAGTAGTTTAAACTGGAGTGCTTACCAACCCGTCAAAAAGTTTATTATAAAAAAAATTGAAAGCTATTTCTCTTTGCTTTTAGTTATAGATATAGGTGAAAATATTTAATTTCTTGATGACTAACACTTGTTGGATAAATTAGTTCATGATTACTGACAAGTAGTTTGAACTAGAGTGCCCATCCGCCTGCCCAAGATTTTGTTATCAAGAAATTGGATGTTGTTCCTCCTTGCAAGCATAAAAAAAGTTTGTAATATTCAATTCTTTGATATCTAAAGCTTGAGCAGGTGGTTGAGTTATTTTAGTTTATATTTACCAAAAAATAGTTAAAATTGAGGTGCCTACCTACTTGCCTTGTGATTGTTACCAAGAGATTATATGTTGCCTTTTCTTGCAAGCATTTAAAGTATTTTAGTTGAAGGAAAGGATTGCACTATCTAATTCTTTAATTACCAACACTTGGGCGGGCGGGTGGGCAATTTTAGTTAATAATTACCATCAAGTAGTTTGAACTCAACTACTCGCACAAAACTTTACTTTATTAAGAAATTGAATGTTGCTTTTTCTTGCAAACGTTTGGAAGAGATGGTTATATCTAATTCTTTGATGACCATATTATGAATTTAAAAAAATTTCAAAAACAGTAAAAAACTCCACGTTAGAGGAATTCATAAACACCTTCATTGGTATGAAAATAAAATTAAAAAAAAAAAAACATAAAAAAAGCAAGAGAACTTTGTCTAGTCCGTTGCACATGAAGCTATTCTTAACAAAACCAACATACACTGCTCAAGCCGTTGAGCTTTACAGGATTATAGCCCAAACAATCACATGCATAGATTGGGAAATCAGACAAATGCCATATGCCGCAGATATTTTAAAAACGAAGAAATTGCGTTACATCGGCTAAGTCAGTGCAAGACTGGTTTAGGCAAACACAAGCTAACAAAAAAAACACAAAATCTTATTTTGGCAAAAAATCTACTTGAGAAGTAACACGAAAAAGTGCACAAGAGGACCATAAGCCCGCAACGCAGAGATACTAGACGTATTACCTAAAAAAAACTAACATTTTTATAAGTGATTATTAATTTTTTTAAGAAATATTGGTTTGGCCTCCATAAAAACATTTTTATGATTTTTTTATTGAAGTAATTCAAACTGACTTTTCATCATTTTTTAAATAAAATAACTATAGACAGAAATACCAAATAATAAAAAAAACTATAAATATAATAATTATATTTTAATTAATTACTTAATTAGCCGCAACAATCATTGACTATAGAAACTTAAAACATCCGTGATTTAAGAATATTCTTAAATATTGTTGCTGCGTCACTCAACAACCAAATCAACAAAATATTTATTATATAAAAAAATCCAAGCCATCAAACGGGACTCGATTATGTAAAAATTGTATTTTAATTACCGGTTTATTCATAAAATTTCAATACCGAATATTATTAAAATGGAAAAAAATAGGCAAGATTTCAAATAGTGATTGATAGACTTTAATTTATTCCGAATTTTAATTTCATATATTGCTCAATCATCTTTAATTAATAATCGGTGGTTTTTCATATTTTTAACAATGTTGATCTAACTTGTCGATAAATACATTATGCATGAAATACATAAAAAAAATAATATTATTCTTGGATTTATACGATCGCTTAATTTGTTTTGAAATTTTTGTATGAATTGCTTAAACGTTAATTAAATATTTATTGCTGCTATGTTTACAATTTTTTTTATATTATATGTTTTGAAATTTACGAAAATATTAATCATTAATGTAATTATTTTTTGATATGATGCAATTGCAATTCAATGAGTTTTCGATATTTTGATCCTTGTAAAATAAAAAAAAGTAAAAGTTTACTTAGTAATTATTGCCAAAATAAACTTATTAAAACAAGTTTTTTTTTTTATTTATGTAGATACGTGAAGCTATGAGTGGACTTTACATAATCGAACTAACTAGACAAGATAAGAAATAACAAATTGATTAAATTGATTGAGTTGCCAGTTTTATTATAATATTTGTATACAGTTTATTATTAAAACTTTTGTTCTTGATGACGTTAGAAATTACTTAATATTATAGAGTTAAAAAAGTATATGAATTTTCTTAAATTCTATTAGCGAGCGTTTTGCTGAAGGCTACAAGAAGAGTGCAATGCAATGCAATGCATCCGGGTTCCGGTCTGTAAGAGAGCTCTTAAAAGAGTAAAGATAACATTTTAGTATTAATTGCACAATAGGGGCTAATATTTTTTAAATCAAAAAAAAATTGATAACAAAATGTTTTAAAAAAACGTTGAAAGTCAATTTGTCACTTTGTAGTTGTTTTGATGCTCATTTGTTTTGCAATTGGTAAATAAATATTTAAAATTAATAAATGATGTATTTTATATAAATTGCATTTTCACCCAGTAAGAGACACATACACTCGTGTTTCAGGGTATGCACCTATTATCAGTGTGTCTAGCATCTCACTAGTCAAAGAGACAATTTTCATAAAATCAAAGTAACTATTAAACAGTTTATGTTTACTAATGTGTCGACTGTTTGTGTGTGAAGGAAAGTAGTACAGATAAATCTTACACGGACAGGCAACGGCATTTTTGACGCGTTTTATTTGAATCAGATGACCAAAACAAATTTATCATTTAAAATTTATAATTAATATATTTTATGTAAATTGTTTTTTTCCCAGTAAGAGACACATACACTCGTGCTTCAGGGTATGCACCCATAATCAATGTGCCTAGCATAAAACGCGCCAAAAATGCCGTTGTCGTTACACACAAAGTTCAACGTTTCTTCTAATAGAAGCATTGTTTTACCACCTTTGAAAGGTATTATTGTCCAATCAGTCAAAAAAAATTGAAAAATATATCAATTTCTACATTGTCAAGTACTTAGAACAAAATAACTTTATCTCAGATACTCAATAAAGACCTCAAAACAATATTTGGTTGACAATTCTAACATGGTCAATTTTATTTCTAAAAAAAACTCTGAGGTTAAAACAGCATCTCATTCTATAAGACAATTTTCATCTTGCAATGAAAAGACTACAAACCACTACTAAAAAACTAAAAACAATAGTATCATAAACAAATACGAGAATATATTTTTCGACTGGCTGGAAAACTGTATCATCAAGGATGTAAACAAGTTAAACCAAAATCTGCCGTAGCATTATTTATCTCACAGTGCAGTAGGAAAAGAAGAATTGACAACCATAAAGATTTGGCCGGAATTTCTTTCAACGCAGGAAAAAAATTAGCCTTTTCTCAATGATTGTATTAAAAAAAGTTTATATCTTTTAGAACTCATACCTAAATTTTTTCTAAAGTTTAGACTTGGAAAGATTAGTGTTGTAACCAACATAAAAAATGTCTTCTTGCAAATTGAGATATCTTCTATTATTTTTTGCACTAATTATTTGTAAATTGCAAAATAGCTTTTACGTAGACAATTTTGTCACTACAGTCAATAATGCCAAAGAGTTGAATAAGGTGATTCAGCAATTGTCTGAAGTGTTGAAACTAGCCGCGTTTGATTTAAGAGGGTGGGAAAACATATAGAGTTACTCACAAGAAACAAAGCTAAAATACCAATTCTGGGTTTGATGTAGAATAGAGCAACAGTTAATCTGTTCATAAATTATCTGAGAAAGCTGCAAATTTGAAACTTAAACTATTGTTACATAAGCTTTGGATAAAAAAAATTTGATGAGATAGGGAGGTAGATGATACAACCTAATTTTCTAAAGTGATAAGAGAAATCAAGAGAATTGCTTGCACTAAACTTACCAAGAAAGGTAAATACACAAACGATACAGTAAACGTGAATCTTCTACAAGCAAAAACAAAAGTAGTTCGCATGAAAGAGCTATCAATCTTTAGACTTGATCTCTTGGCAGCTACAATTAGTGCCAGACTGTACTGAGAAATAAAAAAATCTACTTTCTACATTATTTGGAAGAGTTACTATTGGAACGATTCTCTACAGTCATCAGCTAGGTACAAAGTGAAGAAGAATGAACTGTTTTTGTGAAAAACAGGATAAAAGAGATTTGTAAGCTTACAAATCAATTTCTGTGAAGACACATGCTTGGTTTTAGAGGATGTAGCTGCAAGGTTCTTTTTTAATCACTATGGTGAAAACAAAGATCAGATTACTGGCTTAATGCGTATGTAGATGTCAATAAAATACAAATAAATCAAGAATTGTGGAACCATGGTACATTCAATTTTCCAATTATTTATCACTTATTACACACACAAACTACACTCGCTAAAACTATGACATTGAATACTAGATATAAGCAGTATGTGAACATTGACTTTGAATATTTTTGGCTTATAAGTCTTGGAAAATACTGAATTTGAAGTTTATTCTATTTGTTATTAGTACGGTTAAAGAAAATCTTTCTTAAAAGTTTTGGTTCTACATCTCTGAACTATAGTGAATATTTGTTAGAATTCCTAACAAGCTTTGTACTACGAGTAAATATTTGTTTAGATGGAAAAATGTCTTGTATTTTGTTTGAACAATGTTCATTAAAACATCTATAGAAAATGCAAAAATCTACAACATTACGCCTGTGTACTTTGTTCACTTACCCAAGCGTTAGTTATCAAGAGATTGGATTACGATCTTTCTATTGTGACAAAATGAATTCCGACTCTTGCTCAGAAGACAAACATTTATTCTCATGACACCAAAAAGTTGGGTGGGTAGGTGGGTTAATCTAAAGCATAATATCGAGTTAGTAATTTGTAAAATTTCAAAAATAAAGACGATTATTAATTATTATTATTATTATTAATTGGAGTGGCCCACCCACCCACCTAAGTGTAAGTTATCAAGAAATTGGATCACAACCGTCTCAAGTGACAAAATGACTTCCGACGTTCACAGAGAAATCAAATATTCAATATCTTGATAACGAACACTTGGGTAGGTGGGTGGGACACTCTATAGCATATACCAAATCAGTAGTTTTAATAAGAGTGACCCGCTAACTTGACCACGACCAAGGATGGTGCGACTGGCAAAGTTTCAAATCGACAGCGGTCACCAAATTCTACGTTTTGTATATAGACTACTCTTTAGAATGTAACAAATATATACAGAGTGTTCAAAAAAGAATGTAAAATATTTAAGGGGGGTAGTAGTAGTACGAACCACAACAAACAAAAAAGTCTTAATAAACAGTTTTGGAGATATAGAACATTATTTATTTTTATATATTTTTACAACAAACAGAGTTATAGAAAATGTTTGAAAAGCCCTTTTTTAATTTCCAACCAGGCACAATATTTTTGTCTGAAGGACATTTGTACTTTTTCTAAAACCACCTCATTAGTTTGGATTTCTTGGCACTTTTTATTATTTTTTAACTGCATCTCCTCTAGGCTATTTACAGGAGTAGTATACATTTATGATTTTAAATATCTCCAAAAAAAAATTAATCAAGAGGGTTTAAATTAGGCAATCTTGCTTGAAATAAAACTGATCCGCCACTTCTAACCCACTTATCTAAAAAAGTTTGATCTAAACGCTCTCTAACTTCATTTGAAAAAATGAGCTAAAGCACCATCATGCTGGAACCACATTTGTTGTCTGTGGGTTAAAGGAATGTCATTCAAAAGATCATACATTGTGTTCTGCAGAAAGTTGAGGTAAGCTGCGCCTGTTAATCGGTTTGGTAAAACAACGGGACCTATCCTGTCGTCTACAACACCCATCTAAATGTTTAATGAAAAACGTGTCTGATGTCCACATTTAATCACAGAATGGGTATTTTTGTCGGCTCAACAATGTACATTATGAAAATTAACAACTCCATTTTGTATGAACCCGGCTTCATCTGTAAAAAGAATTTTGGCAAGAAATTGCGAGTCTTTAGCATCCTTGCGTAGAAACCAGCAACAAAAATCCAAACTTGCCTGATGATTAGTTAAGTTTAAGATCTGTTCTCGTTTTACATGGTATGGATAGAGCAGCTGCTTGTGGAAGGTTCTCCAAACAAGAGTAGCACCAATTCATTCCTTTGCTGATATTCTCCGCACACTCGTCCCTGAATTAAGCTCAATCTGTGCTATAATTTGTTGTTCTGCTCTAGGAATAGATACCGATTTTGCCGGAAAGATGGTACTGTTTTTGAAGTGAACCGGTATCTCTCAATTTTTGGTGAATTTTTCCAAACATACGACGTGAAGGAATCTGGAAATTTGGATAAGCTTTTACATAAAGACGTCGCGCTTTAGTGGCAATCCCATTAGCACAATTATACATGAAATGCATGTTGGCTAGTTCTGCATTTGAGTAATCAGCCATAGCAATAAAAAATTGTGCACTAACAACAACTGTCAAATACTGAATGTTAATTTCACAAATCATCAGCCAACTATTATAAGAAAATGCACGTTTTTGCAAATTAAAAAATAGAGGAAAAAAGAATAATAAAAATAAATAATGTTCTATATCTCCAAAACCGTTGCTATGACAACCCATGTTTATTTAGACTTTTGTGTTTGTTGTGGTTTGTACTACCACCCCTTTAAATATTTTACATTCTCTTTTGAACACCCTGTAAAGGGAGGTCCGTCAGCAGTTAAAGCAAGTAACGGTGATAGTGTAATAGTAATTGTAAAAAATGTTGAAAAACCTGTTCTTTAATTGTTTTTTGTATTTTTTATTTTTGTGTAAAGATCTAGTGTGATAAAAATACTACCACTGTCGTACATAAAAAAGAAATTGAAAAAAGCTCCGTATGCTATATGCAAGCTTTAAATTGACTTCTATTATAAATACGCTCCAAATAATTCTAAGAGCTTTTATTGAGATTAATTCATACAACATAAAAATATAATTTAAAATTATTATTATGATCAAAATATGTTTCTTCACGTTTGCTTTAAATACAGCGCCAAATATTGCAAAAATTGAGATCTAATTCAAAAATGTTTAAAAAAATATATGCAAAATGTAGGTTAAACAATTTATTTTATAATAATCTGGAGGTTGCTCTTTGGAATGTGTAAAAATATTGTATATAAATGAAAATCCTTTATTCTAATTCAAATTATTTTTAATTTGAATTGGAATAATGGTTTTTAATTTATATACAATAAAATTATTTTACATTATGAATATTGCGCCAAATAATGGAAAAAATTAGAAATTAAGTTATTTGAAAAATATATAAAACAACAAATAATAAAACAAATACAGCTCCAAACAATGCTAAGAAATTAGGCTAAATCTTTGATATGAATGAATCACTAAATACTGTAGAAAATATAGAAACATACAAAAATAATAAAAATGCATTATTTAAATTAATATATTATATTCTTATGAATACAGTGCTAAATAATGCCAAACGTTTAAATAGGTTTATTTGAAATAAAAATATAGAAATAATACAAATAAAGAAATGCATTATTTTGATTTAAATTGTGCAAAGAATAAAAAAAAATTAAATTAATTTATTATTAACTCAAATCGTGCCAAATGTAGCCTTTACTCTTGCTGTGAATACAGCTCTAAATAATGCAAAGAGTTTAAATTGATACACACAAAACAAAAACATATTAACAAATATTCATTACATTAAATATTTTGTTTTAAACTGTGTTCAACTTTTAACAAATTAATATTTCAGTTTTGCTAAACTGATTATACTACAGGCTTACGAGACATATTCTTTTTTAGTAACATATATTCTTTTTAAATAAAAATTAATAATAAAAAGAAATATAAAAATATACAAAACAAAATGAATGCAAAACGAGAAAGAGGATACGAGAGAGAAGAAGTCGATATAGAAAGACCTAAAAATGAATTAAAAAAATTTCAAAAAAGCAAAAAAATATTAAGATCTCCAGAACAAAGGAAAATAGAGAATGAAAGGAAAACGACAGTAGAAAAGCAATCCAACAGTGATACAATCAGAAATATAGAAAATAAAGAGAAGGTAGAAGTAAACAAGGATTAAAGCCACAGAGAAGAATACAAAGAAACTACAAATACAGAAAAGAAAATAGAGGAATTAAAGAGCATGATTAAAGAATTAATGAATGAGATGGCAAAAAACACAAAGGAATTAAAAGAAGAGATTAGAGAGATAAAGAAGGAATTAAAGGATAAAGAAATGAAATAGGAACAGGAAAAAATACAGATGATCCAAAAAATCGAAAGCTTAGAAAACAAAGCAGAAAAAAAAAAGACAGAAAAAAAGAAATAATATTATAATAACAGAAATAAAAACAAATGAAAATGAAGAACAAAGCGGAGTAGAGAACTTTTTGAAAGAAAAACTTCAGATAATAGCAAAAATAGGAATAGCCCAACTAATACTTAAAGATAAACAAATAATAAGAGTAGAAGTCGAAACATGGGAAACAAAACAACAAATAATGAAAGCCAAAAGAAATCTGAAAGGGACCAGGATATACATTGACAATGACCTAACACACGAAGAAAGATGCGTACAAAAAGAAATTAGAGACTTAGCAAATAAAGAAAAAGCGAAGGGAAAGAGGGTTAGAATAGGTTACCGAAAGTTAATAATTAACGGAAAGGAATATAGATGGAATAAAGAGTTAAAGGGTTTAGAAGAAGCGGATGTTCCAAAAAACTAACAAGAATACAGAAAATAGAAAAAAAAAAGAAAAAATGGCGAGAAAATGGTACAAGAATTAAGATAAACAATACAGAGAACAATGCAAATAAAAGGAACATAACTAGAAAAATACAGAAAAGAAAAAAAAAAGAAAAAAATGAAAAATAAAGAAAAAGAAGAAAAATAAGGAAGAAAGAATAGGAACATGGAATATAAGAGGATTCATGGGAAAAGAACAAAAAAAACTATACTACGTAACGTTAAAATATTTAAAACAAAAGAAGGAACACACTATGATGAACATAAAAGATATAAATAGAAAAATAATAACGGAAGAAGGCGAGATAATGGAAAGATGGAGGGAATACTTACAAGAACTAACGTAACAAGAAGTAAAAGAAAACAAAACAAGAAAGGATGAAACAATGATACAGGGCAGACGAACAGAAAAAATAGATAAAAAAAAAAAAGACGAAGTAATAGAAGCAATGATCAAAGTAAAGCAACGACGGAAATAATAAAATAAGGAAGATTATTAGACTTATTTATAATAAGATATATTAAACAATGTATTAAAATGTATGTAATAGCCTTACACCGAAAGGTAGAAAGGTAAATTGAATAAATAAATAAATAAATATTCTTTTTAAAGTTAGAGTACTTTTTACTCTTTTTAATTCAAAATAACAAAAAATATACTCTTATCTCAGTTGAATTCTAATAATTCTAATTGATTTAACAAACATTTAAATATTACTTTTTATTAAAAAAAGTATTGTTAAATAATTTGCTTTTCAAAGTGTCAAACTTTACTGCCAAATTCTTTATCCGGCTTCTTAATCATAAATTCGGTCTTTAAAATTATAAATCAAGCTTTTAGAACTGAAAATCCAGTTAACCAACGTGTTAATATTTAGTGCCAAACTAATAATCTAATCTTCAAGTTATAAATCTGGCGTTATAACTGTAAATCCGTATTTGAAAGTGTAAATCCGGCTTTCAAATTATTAAATGTATCAGCTAAACATTAAATCCAACTTTTAAATTATAAATCCAATAACTAACAGTTTTTCTATATTGATAAATAACTCGGCTTTCAAATTATATATCCTTTATCTTTAAATTACCCGGTTAACTCAGTTTTGTAATTATAAATTTGTCATTTAAAACTGTAAATCCGGCTTATAAAAGTATAAATCCGGTCTATGTAGTGTTAAATTTTACTGCCAAATTTTTAATCCGAGCTTAAAATTATTTTATGTATATTATTTTAGTTTATGTAATATGTTTATTTATATATTATACTGTAGATGTAAATGGTTTAACTTTTACCGTAAATAAAGAATTATTATTATTATTATAAATTCAATCTTTAAAATTCTAAACACGGCCACCAACGTGTTCAAATTTGTACAGTCAATCCGGTCTATAAAACTGCAAATCCGACATTTAAAAGTATAAATTTGGCATTCAAAACTGTCAAAAACATAAGTTAACAATGATTTGGCTCTAACAATACAAAGTAAAAAAAACGTTAATTTATGACGAAAATAAAACGTATTTCTACCTTTAAAACTGTAAATTTGGTCTTCAAAGCGCTTGAGTTTACGTTCCAACTAGCGTTTAAAAAACGCCAGGTTCTTCCTCATGGCTTACTTTTTTTTAAATATCCTAAATTTGTTTTATATCTTTTGTGGCGTTTTTTTAGATATACTTAATTATATAATTTTAAATGTAATGATTCGGGATAATCAATTGTAACAAAGAGATATTCATTACAAATTTGAATTGTGTTTTGCTGTTAGAATTGCATAGCTAGCTTACTTTTGTCTATAATAACGTATTTAATGAGATCTGACTAACCACTTTATTTTATTTGCTGGTCACTTGAACAAATGAATGTAACCTTAATTTTAGCAGTTAAATGTTTACTTAAACATTTCTATTGATAGCTGAGTTGGATGCCTATTCAGTTTAATTTTGTTTTTGTAAACAACAGATTTTGATAAACCTGGAGCTTATTTTACTCGGATGTAGCAATTGAGAAATACCAGATATTGTCATCAATATAATTTTATTCAAAGCTTTGGTAGGGATTGTGTGCATCTCTTTTTGATCTTTTATGTCAATTGAGCACTTTACTTTTGAGTTGAGTTCAAACAGGTTTTTGACGTTTAAATCTAGTGTTTGCTCTCCACATTTGAAGTTATTTCAAACTGGATGAGAAAAAGATCTTGTTTTGTTTTTTTTTCTGTGTGGATTGGATATCCAGATGTTGGCAATCATATTAGTAAACTTTATTTTATTTACAGCAGCTTTAAATAGCTTTGCAGTTTACATTAAGAATTATGTTTTTAAGTTGTTTTTTCTGTCTATACTACTTTTTTCTGGTGATTTTCCTTGTAATATAAGTAGCAATTAGAATCGGTTTTTATTTCTTATTATATGTTTAAAATTTTAAAATGTAATATTTAGGAATTACTTAATTTGTCACAACAACATAAAAATACTTTTGAATTTTAACGAGTAAAACCAGACAACTATCATATTGAAAACTAGATTTAAACAGTCTGTGAACATAACCTTTAAATATTTGCGGCTCATAAGTCTCTAGAAATACTGAATTTGGAAGTTTATTCCATTTGTCAATAGTACGGTTAAAAAAAAATATTTTAAAAGTTTTAGTCATATATCTCTAAACTGATAGTGAGTATTTGTGAGAATTCCTATCAAGCCTTGTACTACAAGTAAATATTTGTTTAAATAGCATTAATTCTTGTATTTTGTTTGAACAATGTTTATAGAAATATCTATAAAAAATCCAAAGATTTGCAACATTTTGCCAATGTTGTAAAGTTATTAGTCAATTTTGGGTTGGCAATAATCCGAATAGATCCTTTTTGAATAAAATTTAGAAGAGATAGTGTGATTTTAAATGCTTCTCTCCATACTTGGAAACAATATTTAATACAAGGACGAATATAAGTTTTATATATATGCAAAACTGTTTATATCTCTTAAGTAATCTTTGCTTGATGTTTCTAAACCGTAACTGTTCTTCCTACAAAAATTACATTTAGTATCGCAATTTTTTTTTTATTGCCTCAATAACTGCAAAATTGGACGCTTTGGTTAGAAATAAATCTTGCAATATTTCCTGAACGGTGGCAATTTGTATTGGTTTGATGTTGAGGTAACTTAAGATTTGCAGTAGTTGTCTCTAAACTGCCAGGACACGTTTATTAGTGTTTTGGTAATAATACTGCTTGTGTGCATCTAGTGCCCCCAACCGCTACCACACTTTTATTGGAAGCCGAGACGTATTAGCGTTTAATTATTGTCTATGTTCAAGTAGAGATTAAATGTTTTAAGGCGCAATTTTTGAATTTTTAGTTCCAAGTCGTCTTAGCAGTTGAAAAGTGTTGATTGATTTTGTTTACAATGTCTTGGTCTAAATCTCATAACGTTTATTGATAGTACTTAAACAGTGGTGATTTATTTTGGGTTTACTGTTAAGGTCCAAGCCAGGATTTTTAGCAATTGTGCCTTGACTGTCGGACATATTGTTTATTGGTGTCTTGGTGGTTAATACTGGTCGTGTGCATCTGTCAACATATTCAAAAGTGGCAGGTTGCTTTGGACGTTGCAGACTTGCTTTCTAGCCACACTTTTATAGCGTTGAGCCGGTATTAGTATTTAATTATGTATGTTCTAGTAGACAACAACTTACAATTAGTTTTTTTTTATTGTTATGCATGGTAATTTTTTTGTTAAAGCTTTTAACGACAAAGTATAGCTCAGATCGTTTCTCAACATCTGAGTATAGCTCACACTGTGGATATTTCCAAATAAACCTTATGATATAACTCTTAACTTTTCAGTTGCGGATTGTTGACAGGGAGGGGTCTCAAGAGTCAAAGAAGAATTAATTTATTTTGTCCAATGTCTTGGTATGAGTCTCATGACATACATTGGTAGTATTTATCTATTGATACTTACTACACATAACTAACAAAGTTTGATATATTTGTTGTGTGGTGCGTTGTGTTAAAAAAAAATGTTAAATTCTACTACCAAATTGTTAATTTTCCATTTAAAACTATTAAAAGTGTAAAAAAAAATTTATTGCCAAACTGTTCAAATTATAAATCCGTTCTTAAAAAATGTAAATTAGATCTACCAAACTGTAAATTTAATTTTCAAATTGCGGATTTTAAAAATTAAAATCTGCTCACCATTGTATTGAGTCTAATGCTAAACCGTTAATCCGGTTTTTAAATTATAAATACAATCTTTAAACCTGTAAATTCGGTTTTTAAAAATTGTTAAAATTGTTAAAAAGTAACACAATCAGGCTATAAACTGTCAAAAAGTTTTAAAAAATTATTTGTTATGAAATATCAAAAATAGCAAAATTCGGTAATAAACTTTTAATGGGTGCAAAAAGATTTATAAAAAATAAATAATAACCAAATATTCTCGGAAAAACAAAAATAAATTGTTAAAAAGGGCAACATTTTTTTATAAATTGTCAAAAAAAAAGTGCATGATTCTATTTATAAAATGTAAAAAACTGTTCAAAAAATTCTGTCATAAAGTATCAAAATATTGTCAGAAAGCATTAAAATCTGGTTTTAAACTGTTAAATGTTCAAAAATCTATTTACAAAATGTCAAAAATAGCAAAATTTTACCATAAACTGTCTAAAATGCATTTTTTTTCTCAAAACGCAAAATCCTGCTTCAAATATCAGCATATTGTTAGAAAGAATACAATGTTTTGTTCATGGAATGTCTAAAAAGCAAAAATTTGCCAGAAACTTTTAAAAACAGTAATTTTTTTTTTATAAAACAATAAAAATACCAGTATTTAGTCACATTTTGTTAAAAAGTCGAAAATTCTTTTTATTAAATGTCAATAATAGCAACATCCGGCCATAAATTGTCAACAAGTGCTAAATTTTATTCACAAGATATCAAAAATAGCAAACCTTAACTATAAAAAATCGAAAAGAACATAATCTCTTAAATGTGCAACATTTTATTCATAAAATGTCAAGTACTAAAAGTTGGCTATAAAATATCAAAATATGGTTAAAAAGCAATAAAAGTAAAAAAAATTATTCATGAGAAGTCAAAAATAGCAAATTTTATTCAAAAAATGTCTAAAAGTACTAGATTCTATTCATAAAATGTCAAAAACAGCAAAATTGAAAAGTGTAAAAAAATTTAACAAAATGTCTAAAATAACATAATAGATGAGACAGGATTGGGAATCGTTGGTAGAGACCTCGAACTGGATCTCTACAGGTGGCTTGCCTTTTGGCAAAAAAAATGAATGTTAAGAAACTTGCGAACAAATCGCTGGTTCGAAAAAATCTAATCCAAACTGTTAAAAAATGCAACATTTTATTTGTACGTTGTCTGTTAAATGATATCCTGGCACGAGAAATGCACAAAAATAATCGTTGTAGAGTAAGTGGTTTCTCAAAGTAGACTGTGAGTAAGTAAAGTGACGCTTTGTTGATTCCGCGATTGCGGACAGGCAGAGATTTTGCTGGGTTTATATGAAATTTAGTAAATTTCTATTTATTGCGGAGGATGAAAAACGGGTAAAGGAAATTTTAAATCCTATTGGATCATATGATATGCCGATAAAAATGGTAAGAATGGGTAAATAATCTGGCAAACCAAGACCTCTGAAGTTGATGTTTAAAAGTGCTGCAAATGCAAAGTTCATTTTAAAAAGTATAAAGAAACTTAGTCAAACTGATGTTAGAATCAAATAATACTTAAAAAAGCTCCAACAGGAATTAGAGGAACGCAAAAAAAATGGAGATATTAATTTATTTATAAAATATATTAACAATAAACCAATAGTTAAAAAAAACCTTCTAAAAAACTAAGTAATATTAATATTTACTTTCATAATGCGGGAGGATAAGAAGTAGAATGAACGAGTTTCAAATTAATGTACTGAATTCGAATTATCACATTATTATAATTATTGAATCAAAATTGTCACCTGAGATAAACAATTCTGAATTTCAGCTGCCGTCTTATAATATCTATAGAAATGATTGATCTTGTTACAATAGTAATAAAACAAGCGAGGGTGGCGTACTAATAAAAAATTGTTTAGGTTCTGATGCTCTTTCTAATATTTCTAATAGCGTTGAACAGTTATTTGTATCAGTAAAACTTCAAAATGAAGTGCAAGTCATTGAGGTGTTTATATCCGTCCGTCTAGTGATATCAATAAATATATTAGTCATGAAGAATCTGTTGAAGCTATTGCAGAAAACGTAACAAATGGCAACTTCATTATATGTGGTGACTATAATTTATCAGATTCTACGTGGACCAATGATGATATAAGTGTGAACTTAGTTGATACATCTAATAGAAAAGCGATAGCTCTACTTGATAGCATGTCATATTTAAATCTCTACCAAGTAAATCAACTACCAAACTTTTGAGGAGTGTTTTTAGATTTGGTGTTTGCAAGTAATAAGGATATCACAGTGGATGCAGCAATAGACAATATATTTAGTAAAAGTTTACACCATTTATCTTACTGCATGAATATTAAGATTGCTTGTGATACCCTTTATATGGACTATTTAGAAGTAGTTCCAGATTTTACGAATGGCGATTATGTTCAAATCAATAACTTTTTATCTTATATTAATTGAGATAGGTTATTAATAAGACATGATATTAACCAACTGGTGGATATATTTTATAATATACTGTATGATGCTGTTGAACGATTTGTTCCTCTTAAAACTTTGAGAAAATCATCTTTTCCAATATGGTATAATGGTAAACTCATCAAACTAACAATAAAAAAGAAATAAGCTTACGCCAGATATAAACAAAGTGCAAGACTGGACGACTATAATTATTTTAAAGAACTTTGACAAAATTGCAAATTTTTGAGTAGAAAATTATATATAATTTACTGTGATAATATAAACAAAAATATCTGTGATAATATCAAATCATTTTGGTCGTTTATTAATAATAAAAGAAAAACAAATGGTTACCCGATGAATATGCGTTTAGGTGATATTTGCTGTGATAATGATCAAGAGTGTGTTAATGTTTTTGCTAAGTATTTATTGTCAGTGTATGTTAATTTTGATGTAGTAAATGTTGATTTTAAGCCTGAGAATATCTTGAAACACTGTGATTATTCTATATGTTAACCATGGATTTAAAGTCCATTTTTAAAACATTTTAAAACTAAATAGTTCTACTTCTTCTTATTTTTAAAAAGTTGTGTGTATAGTCTGTCTAAACCTTTATACATACTATTTAATTTAACTATAGTAAATGGCGAGTTTTCTAAAATTTGGAAGCAAAGTTATATTGTGCCAGTTTTTAAATTTGGTAACCGGAATGAAATATCTAATTATCGTGGCGTTTGTAAACAGTCTACTATCCCCAAAGTCATGGATTCACTAGTCGCATCTCAACTGATCTGGTTTGCAAGAAATGTAACCGTCCTTCCATAAAACATGGTTTTATGGAAAGACGGTCCACTTCAACAAATTTGCTATTATACCAAAAGTATATATTAGAAGCTTTTGAAGAAAAAATACAAGTAGACGCAATATATACAGATTTTTCCAAAGCGTTCGATAGGGTCAACCACTGCGTTCTAGTTGAAAAACTTACTTTATTAGGATTACATTATCAGACGGTTAAATGGATTTCTAGCTGTATAACAGGCCGCACACAAAGTGTAAAAATAAAAAAAATGTCTAATCAAATTAATGTCACGTCCGTGGTTCCTCAAAGTTTTCATTGTGGACCAGTTTTATTTATTTTATTTGTTAATGATTTGTGTAATGTTATCCAAAACTGTCAATATTTGTTATAATATGCCGACGATTTAAAATTGTTTTCTAAAGTTGGTTCATTATATGATTTATTATTTATTTAAATAACTTAAATAAGTGGTGTAATAATAATAAACTTTTGTTGAATATGTCCAAATGTAATGTTATTTCGTTTGATAGATCAAATACAAGTATAGTTAACAATTATAACCTGGACGGATGTCAATTAACTCGTTTAGATGAAATTAAAGATTTGGGTGTTTTATATGATAAAAAGTTAACTTTTTCTAAACACATCTTTAATATTTGCACTAGAGCACAACAAATGTTGGGTTTTATTAATAGATCGGCATATGAATTAAATGTTAATGCAATTATTTCCTTATACATATCACTGGTAAGATCAATATTAAAGTACGGATCAGTTGTTTGGTACCAAATTGGCCACCAACGTCAAATAGAAACCGTCCAACACAATTTTTTTAAATTATAATTTTTTAAACTAGATTACCGTCTATTGATGTGTTTGGTTATGATTTTTTTTTCCCAAAATTTTAATTTACAACATTTTTTTGAACAAAGAATTATTATAGATCTTTGTTTTATTAATAAGTAAACCCTAAACTTTAATTTTTGTCAAGAATGATATACAAGAAATTCATCTCTATTCCGGTGCAAACTTTATAGAACCAATTATTTGCATAATTCTCCAATATCTCGGTTAATGAAGGAAGTTAACCATTTCTTATCTAATCAAGGATTAGTTGTAATTGATCACAATCATAAAAGATTTTAAAAAGTTTGTTATAGATTAAATAATATAATTTTATTTTATAGTACAATGTAAATTTATAGCGTTAAACGTAAATGTATTTTCAATTGTTTGTATTTTTTTATTGTAATAACAATTGTCGTAAATAAAAATATTATTATTATTATTATTTAATTCAAGCGTTAATTTCAACTATTTTACTCAAACAATAAGTACTGGTTTTATGTTAAATATTATAACTATTTCTTGGTTATCTAGAAATAACTTTAGTAGTGGTAAAGTGTAGGTTTTGTTTTAAATTAAACACAAAAAGCCGCCAAAAAGATCAAAACCCGGCTACAAAGTAATTTGGCAAAAAACATTGATAATCTGCTTAAAGTTGATTAAATTTGGATTTATTCTCAAAATAACATTTAAAATCCAGACTTTGAAAATTAAAATCCGGCTGGAAAGACAAAATTTGGCTTAAGAAAATTAAAGTTCAACTATTAAGTGTTGAAATTTGGTCAAAAGTTACAGTATTTTTTATAAAAAATGCTAAAATACAAATACAACCTCAAAAATTTACAAAATTTGACAAATGAGAACTAAAATTAAGCCAAAAAGTAATTAAATCCGGCCAGAAACTTCAATGATATTCCTAGAATTCTTAAATTTTCAACATAATTTTAAAAATCTGGTCATTAAAGACAAAATCCGGATTAAAAAAATTAAAATCTGGCCATAAATACAAAATTTGTCAAAACAAAATTAAAAGTAACTAACTTAATTGTACAATTTTAATGTAATTTCAAAAATCCGGCCATAAAAGACAAAATCTGGTTTAAGATAAATCTAATTTGGAAATCCGGCCAAAAACTATAATAATCTGCTTTATATTGATAAAATATGAACATAATTTTAAAAGTCTAGCCATAGAATACAAATTTAGACCTAAAAAAATTAAAATTTAGTCAAAAAGTATTGAAACCCAGCAAAAAAACATAAAATCTAATAATAAAATACAAAATCTGGCACAAGAAAATTAAAATCCGTTTATAAAGTAATTAAATTTGGTCAAAACAATAGTAATCAGCTTAAAACTGGTAAAATTCAAACATAATTTTTAAAATCCGTTTTATAAATTGTTGTGAAGTGTAAAATTCTCTTCATAAAATGTTAAAAATATCACCAAAGCACTAAAATACGGCCATAATCGGTTAAAAAATGCTAAATTATATTCACAAAATGTTAAAAAAATAGCAAAATATTGCTAGAAAGCAACAGACTACTTTATTTTAGTTTAAAAATGTTGACTTTAAAGATGCTGGTGTTGGACCAGAAAGTACAAGTCAGTTGTTGAAGTGCAACTTATTTGGTATAGAAGGATTACGAATTTAAGGGTAGAATGGTTAAAAACATTACTAAACATTATTATACTCTTTTTTAATTGTAAAAATCTGGTCAACCTTTGATACTATGATTGCAGTACACAATAATACTAAAAATTTAGATAGATTTGTTAAAAAATTAAACATTTAAAAAATGCAATATTTTCATCATATTAATGTATCCATTTTGCTATGAATGTCGCTAAATAATACCAAAAATTTAGATTAAACAATTTGAAAAAAAAAATAGTAGAAATTAATTGTTTACTAAATTTGCTATTTTTATTTCTGCAGTTCATTTTTGCAATGTTATTATTATAAAGTTCTATTATAATTATTATTGAATAATTACGTAGATAGTAATAAAACTGATTGAAATAAAACGTTTTAACTACAATGTAGATATTATTCTATTGATAACATTGTACGCTTTCATAAACGTGACTGTGATATTTTTCCACACTAATTACGACTATTTTGATTTTTATTAAATTGCCCTTAATAAGGAAATTAGTCCAAATAAATCCCCGTCTTTCTGATTGCGGCATCCGGTGTCAACTTACACATATGCTCGCACGCAATACCACGTACATTATTATAAAACGGCTCTTTTGTTTTACTGGCAATATAACCTAACCAAGCGCTGCTACGGATGATGGGAATGGAGAAAAAAACGGGCACACGCCCATCCTGTGATTATGCATTTAAGAATTATTTATTATAATCAACGAAAATCGTCGTTGTTTTTGTTTCACGTGTGCGCTTTTTTTCTTTGGTTGAGTAAATATGATTCTGGCCGTGTGATTTCGTTTACGGATTTATTGGCCATTGTGTTTACTTACCCAGCTTGAAATTGGTCATTCGATAATTGCGCCCCTGCCCTGGAAACAATGCGTTATTATTTATATTTATATTATTACTACTATTGGGATTATTTTTCGGAAATCGTCGCCGTCATTTGAACGCTAATTGTAGGAAATTGTCCTTTCTTTATTGTCCTTAATCATCGGTTAGGTTTGGCTTTTTTTATTGTAATTGTGTCCCCAATCATTTCAATGTGTGCAATTATAGGTAATAAAATTTTACAAAAAATTCCATTCATAAATACAGTTTTAACCAGAAATATTGATCATTAAATAACATTGATAATTCTATAAATAACATTTTATAAAATAATTAAAATGTGAATTGATTACAAATTATTAATTACAAATAATAATTAATGAAAGGGTTGTGCTGTATTTTGTCGGCACTGTACAGACTAAAACGAGTATTTCTTCGTTCATAAAAATTTCGGCCAATAGCCTAAAACATAATTCAAAATTTCAAATAGAGAGAGAATTATTATGGGGAACGGTTTTGATAATTACCGGCCATGGTTTGTCGGTGTATGATATATTGCTTTTTGGAAAAGGATGGCGCACCCACATGTTTAAGCCGACTAGAGAGAGAAGGAACGGATGTATCGAGAGGATGCTTTATTATTTATTTTCAAATCTGTTCGTATAAAAAAATAATAAAGAAGAAAACGAATAAAGAAACAAACGGAGAGAAACAAAAGGCCTGTTTTGTGGGAAATTAAAGTTGGGCCCACGATAAATCGATAAAAGGCGGTTTTTATTGCCTGCGAGTTATTGAATCGAAAGGGCCGAAGGATGTACTTTTTTTTGTTAATTATTACCAATCACATTAATTTTATATATACGAACAAGAACAAGAATATAAAATTATACTTGTAGAACAATTAATTAAAAAGAACATTTGTGGAAATATTAGAAACTAATTCCGTAAATCAGAAATGACATTAAACAATAAATTATAATAATGAAACCAATTAATAAATATTATAAAATAACAACGCTTTGACTGGAAACAACTTTTTAATACAAAATCATTAATTTCATCAATAATACGCAAAATTTTGTTTCTTTTATTGAAACCTTATTAAGGATTGTTGAAATAAATCATAAATAACAAAAAATTACAGCGTTAAATCAGAATCATTCGAGTTTTGAAAAAATATGCCATTGAAGTAAACTGGTGACCATGTCTTGCAAGAACCACATTCATTCAAAATCTATTAGTCCCAGTTGAAAAATTGTTATTATTCTGTGGATTATACAGAGTACAAAATCCATTAATAATCACGAATAGATGTTGCAATAAACAATGATCGCAATGCAACATAAAATAATATAGAGATCTATAAAACAAACAAGCTAACCTTGTCACAATCATTTGAGGACTTAAACTTAGTCAGAGAACTCTTCTTAAGAAGAGGAAAAGTTTTCTTTATCAAAAAATCTATTAATAAAGTTTTGAAAAACAAAAACTAAGTCAATATTAAACTTTTCTTCTTTCTTTTTCTTCAGCCTGTTTTTATCCACTCCTGGATGTAGGCCTTTTTTTACGTTTTTCATGTTTCTCTGGATTGGGCTGTTTGGATCCAGTTCTTTCATGCTATTTTTTGTGTATCATCTCGCCATCTTGTTTCCGGCCGGCTCACGCTTCTTTTTGTTGTCCTTTAGCGTCATTCTATGATTCTTTTGGTCCTTTTGGTTCCATCTTGTTTTGCCAGATGGCGCGCCCATCTCCACTTCAATTCTGCTATTCTCCTGGTGACGTCTTTGACTTTTGTTCTGCTTTTGATTTCTTCGTTTTTGACGCGGTCTTCGAGGCTGATACCTAACATAGCTCTTTCCATGGATCTTTGCGTTACGATGAGTCGGTTTGCGCTTCCTAGCGTCAAAGTTGCGATTTCCATTCCGTAGGTTGTGACAGGTAGTATGCAGCTGTTGTATACCTGTCTTTTAAGGTTGATTGGAATGGTTTTAGACTTATCTTTATCCTTCTAGTTATTTTAGCTGTTTGATTTGATTTGCCCAGTTTGATATTGTGGTCTAGATATGTGTATTCTTGTACCGCCTCTACTGGTTCTCCATTAATGGTTATTCTAACGTCCTTATTTGTTACTGTTTTTGTTTTTGTTAGGTTCATTTTTAGTCCGATTTGTTTTGATTCTGCTTTAAGTTCTTCTAGCATAGATTTTAATTCATTGTTATCATTGCTGATTAGCACAATGTCGTCTGCAAAGCGGAGGTTGTTTAGTCGAGTTACGTTTATATTTATTCTTTTGGATTCCAAGGCTAGGTTTTTAAATATGTCTTCTAGGGCCGCTGTGGAGAGTTTTGGTGATATGACATTGTCCTGTCTTATTCCTTTCCGGATCTTTATCTTATCTGTGTCTTTGTCTATGGTTATGTGTATAGTAACTTTGTCGTATATGTGTTCCATAATCCTTGTGTATTGTGAATCGATTCTTGCACCATTCGCTGCTTTTATTATTGCTCATGTAAGCTTTCTCATAGTCCACAAACCCTAATTTTATAGGGACATTGTTCTCTGTGCACTTTTCTAGACTACGTATCGTCTGGAGGTGGTTGTTTGTGCCAAACCTTTTTCGGAACCCTGCCTGCTCGCATGGTTTGTATTGGTCGAGTTTAGTTGTCAGGCGGTTTGTTATTATCTTAGATAGCAGTTTGTACATGTGATTTAGAAGGATAAGTGGTCGGTAATTGCCGATGTTGTTGGTGTCGCCTTTCTTGAAGATCAGAATTAATTCTGCGTTCAGCCAGGCTTTAGGAACTTTTTCCTTGCTTAAGCATTTGTTAAGTAGGGTGCAGATGGCTTGTTCTAATATTGCCCCTTTCATTTTTAGCATTTCTGCAGTAACTCGGTCTTCTCTTGGGGCGTTCCTGTTTTTTATTTGTTTTAGCGTGGCCCGTAATTCTGTTCTCGTAATCTCTAATATTTCTTCCGAGCCTACGTTACAGATTGTATATCTACCCTCGTTTAGTTTTGTTATGTGTGAGGTGTAAAGGTCGTGGTAAAAATTTTGGATGACGTTTATAGTTTCTTGTTTATTTGCGGTGAATTCTCCGTGTTGGTTTTTGATCCTTTACAATTCCTTCTTTCCTTTTGATTTGTTTCTTCTTAGTATTTTCATGTTTGCATTGTCTTCAATAACATTCTGTATAAGTTGGGTGTTATATGTTCTTATGTCTCTTTGCGTTTCCTTGCTTATTATTTTACTTAGGACCTTGTATTGGCAACTTTCTCTGTCTGTGTTTTTTTTCTGTTCTAGTAATTTTAAAGTGTTGGAGCTGAGCTTTCTTGTTTTGGGACCTTTTCTGTAATTGATTTTCTTTACTGCGGTTCTTATGCTGTTTGTTATGTATTCTTATAGATAGTCTATGAACATTTGGTCTAGGTCTCTTAGTTTTGGTAGGGTTTTCTTCACGCTGTTTTGATATTCGGTCTTATTTTCCTTTAGAGTTTCTGTTGTTAGGTATTTTTAGTTTTGGATCATCTTGTTTCTTTCCAACTTGGTGTTGATGGTAATAGTTGCCCAAACTATTCTGTGATCGCTGCCTGTGCTGAATCGGTTTAGTACTGTTACATCGCTGCATATTTCTCGCCTATTTGAGATTATGTAGTCAATCTCATTTTTAGTGTGGCCATCTGGGCTTCTCCAAGTCCATTTGCTTTGGCGGGCTTTCTTAAAAAAGGTGTTATGGCAGTACATACTTTGTTTTTGCAGGTAATCTACAAGCATTTCCCTTTTTGCGTTTCTGTTTCCTTGTCCAAAAGTTCTTATATTTTGTGGATCGTCTCTCAATTTTCCCCTAACTTTGGCGTTGAAGTCTCCTATTACTATTTGGAATTTGGCTTTTCCTAGTTCTTGAACTTTTGTTATGTCTTTGTACACATTTTCAATGGCCAGGTCTTCTGAGGCGCTTGTTGGGGCGTATATTTGCGTTATTTGTACGGAGTATCTTTTGTTTAGTTGTATGACCATGTATATTACTCTGTTCAAAATAGTTTCCATTTTTGTTACTTGATGTTTTAGTTTTTTGTTGATAAGAATTGCCACCTCTCCGTTGTAGTGGTTCGTATCGGCAATTTTCTGGTATAGGACGTGGCCTGATTTGAGGGTGGTTGCCTGTTCTCCAGCTAGTCTGGTCTTGCATAGACTAAAAATATCCCATTTTATGTTGCTTAGCTTGTTCTCTAGGATTTCAAGCTAGAAATCTGGCTTCATGGTTCTTATATTATATGTTGCTGCTCTGATTTTTGTATGTTTTGTGGCAGGTTTCATTCCCTTATTGGTTAAGTTTTTGCTCTCTCCAGAATCTGTGGGGCTGATCGATCTGGCAGTGCGAGATTTTTAGTGTACTCTACTCGCATGGGGTTTTTGTTTGAAGGTTTTGGCATTTTTTAAAGACCACGCTTGCCGAACGTGTTGGCCAGTTTGGGTGGAAATTACATTTCCTTAATTTCCGTTGGAACGGTTATTCCGCTGTGTCTCGGTATTAAACTAGGAGTTACTAAATAAAAGTATTCAAACTGTTAACTTTAATTACATATAAAATCACTAATAAAAGATTTGATAAGCTAAATAGACTATATAAAAGCCTATCAAGAGTTTGAAACAGCTTGTAGAGTATTGCACTTTACAAATTGAAGTACTTTATAATTTGCTCTCTCATATTCGAAATGCTACCAAAAGATAGAAGCTGACAAGTTTTAGCTATTTTTACTTATTGTTTGTTACTAATTGGACATTTTTGCAGAAGTTATGCCAAGATATTTAAATGTTATTGTGTAATTTGGTTTGGATTTACTTTGGTTTGATAATTTTCTGCCGCACAATCAATTTTTAAGACTACAAAAATCAATTTTTTGTAGTCTTAAAATAATGACTCTAGGCGATTTCAGGCTGGAACTTCAAGATGCATTGTCCGCATATTGCGCAGTTTTTTTAAAGAAAAAACGACAGAATTTGTCAAGAAGTTAAAATATAGTTTAGAAGTTTGAAGTCCAGAGTCTGAGTTTACAAAACCTGGGAAAATTTTAAAACAATAAGACTTTAAAAATAGACTTTTGTATTAGACTTTTTTAAAAACTTGTTTGACGTCACAGAAGATTATTTTCGGGATTTCCTTAGTCTAAAGCTTTTGATAATTTGTCATACGGGTTAATTTGTAGACGATCGAGTGTTTACGGCAAAAACTGTGTTAGATCAAAGTAATAATTTGCTATTTTTTGTGTGATCTTAAACTAAGTTTTTGCATTTTATAATTGTTGCAACTCTTGATGGCCACTTTTTATCAATTTAATTTATCAAGTTGTATTGTTGTGTTTGCACGATCTACAACCTACAATTAAGATATTTTCATATAGTACTAAAAGCTAAGTTAAAACAACAGAAGCTGTGTACTAGAAAAATCTGCGTTGACCATATTATTTTTAGTTTTTAAAAAGATGGTTACGAACAAATCGCGCTTTTGTCAATTCTTCAAAGACGCTGCAGGATCAAAGCGTTTAACAAAACAAATATCAAGTTCTTTTTCTTAGAGTACCGTCTTTAAACGAAGGTTGGCAACATCATAATAATTTTGACTTAATTTGTGGCTTTTCTAAATAGTTCCGTAGATGTATAATTGAACCATTCTTTTAAGTTTTGTAGCTTTAAGATTCCTCAACGTTTGCCTTGGATTGTCAATCGTAAGAATGCATATTGTTGACCACGCATTACATGGTCTAGATATTCTAGTTTTTGGCATTTTATTGTGTTAACTAAGTGTCTTTCAGTCTTCATTCTTCTCAAAACTTTGACATTAGTTATTTTTTTATTCCACGGTATTCTAAGGATTATTTTGAATATCTACATCTTCATTGCTTTAAGTTGTTTAATTGCATTAGCTTTGAGTGTTGTGCCTTAAGTTGTTTAATTGCAATAGCTTTGAGTGATGTGGCTTTTATTTTATATAATAAGTTAACTCGATATAGCATCTTACCATTTTGAGTTTTAATTTATTTTTGATTTACATCAGAAGATTTTTTTCATTTTAATAAATGCGTTGCGAACTATTTCAATTCTGCTTATTATCTTATATAATCTAATCCATGTTCCCAAGTACTTGTATCTTTCCACTTTTTTTACAATTTTATTCGTTACTATGAGTTGTTTGTTGTTATTGAGGTTTTTGGTAAAGATTATAAATTTTGCTTTCTTTAGATTCATAGTTAGTCCGTATTGTTGGCTCACTTCTTGGATTCATTCGGTCATCATTTCAGAGTATAGATTGAAGAATAGAGGTGACAACACGCAACTCTGTCTGACTCATTTTTTTTATATTTACATTCTATTTTTATAGTAGCATTTTGGTTATAATAAATGTTTTGTATTAGGTGTTCATGGTGCACTTTGTTGAACGCCTTTTAATAGTGTATATAACAGGCTTAGACATCTCTGTTAAAGTCAAGACATTTTTGTGTGATGACATTTACACTGAAAAGTGCCTCTCTGCATCCTAGTCCAATTTCCAAAACCGAATTGACTATCAATTATTTCTTCTTCTAATTTTTGATAGACACGTTTATAACTTATCTTTAATAGTAGTTTTAATGTATAAGACGTTAGACTTTAGAAATTTGGTAGACTGTAAGCTGTTCTTCCTCTAGGAGTATTAGTAATTTTATTGTTACTTTATCTGGCCCAGGTGTTTTCTTGTTTTTCATATTTTTAAGTGCGTTCAATTTAACACAACAATTTAGTGACTTGGCAAAAAACTAAGCATCACCAAATTGATAGTGTGTCTTTGGTTTGCGAAAACCTTTTGTAAAAAGTTTATTTTGCATTTATTTTGCTAAAAAATTCAATGCTTTTAAAATGTCTACACTGTTCCGGTTTGTCAGAAAAGCGCACTATTTTACAAAATATCTGTTCTTTATCTTGTTATTTTGTACACCTTACTTTGTCATCCAATTTATTATTATTAATATAGATTCATTATCCTAGTCAGTACTTATTAGCTTGTTTTTTGCTGTTTCTTGTTACTAATAACAAGTTTTTTGTATACAGTATTACAGTATGACAAACAATCTGTTTGGTGTTAAAGTTCTCAGCCAGTGTCTTGGTGGTGCAAGTTTTGTCTTCTTTCATATCCACCAAAAAAGACTGGTCGTCAATACATAAAAATTGAACATTTTCTAACTTGTTGTCTAAGCTGGTCAACATCTTTGAAGCAAACACACGTCTTTTTCCAAATTGTTTTTTTTGTTCATAGGCGTCCCATATGGGGTTTGCCATGGGTAAGACAAACCTCCGCCGGAAGTAAGAAGTAACCAGGAGCTTTTGTGTGCAGTAATTAGTGATTTGCTATTAATATGCAACTCGGCGGACGTTTGTTTCTTTTGTATATATTATAGACATTAAGTGGAATTGGGTTTTGAGATTTTGTGGGAGTGTTTATGTATTGTTAGGGGTCATTTTGTATAATTTAGTTTTAATTATTAGTTTGGGGTGTATAGGCCACCCCCTATGCACCTCCTATTTATGTTGGCTACCTTGTTCCCGCTCGTCCCCTTTCCACCAGATTTTTCCAAGTTTATACCCTCTCTTTTCTTTCCCTTTAAATACCGCCGTCCAGTCCTCATAAATTAAATTGAGTCCAGTGGTCCAGTCCAGTAACTCCAGTCCGGAATCCAGCCCAGAAAGTAAAGTCCAGTAAATCCAGTCCAGAATTGAGTCCTGTGGTCCAGTCCAGTAACTCCAGTCCGGAATCCAGTCCAGAAAGTAAAGTCCAGTAAATCCAGTCGATATTGAATCAAGTGTTTGAATTCAGAATCCAGCCTGCATTGCCAAACCAGTTCCAGATACCAGCGAAACATAACCGTAAGTCGATCCGACAATCTCCCAAGTTCCTTTTAAATTCCTTTTTTTTTCTTTCTCCTCAATCCAGAGTGTGCGGCGGCCGGAAGAGAAGAGACATTACACTGTATCCGCGTTCTCGACTAAAAACAAAAATTATTTAAGTTTGAAGCTGTCTACAAAATCGTAGAAAATAAGTTGCAATCTATATTTGTTGAGTCTATTACGTAAGGTTTGTGATTTTTTTGTTTTGTGCAGTTTTTGGTCGTACTAATCTGCTTGTGTAATCTATTTATGGTTTTGCAGTCTTTAAGATTGCATAGTTTTTGTCATTTGCGTTTGTTTTACTGATCAATGACTTATTTGTCTATGACAATCATAAAAGATTGTTGGCACTGTTTCAAAAACTTTTGTTTATGGTTTTATAAAAAAAGATTGTTTTTACTGGGGTAGACATAGTGCATCTATTCACTTTGAAGTAATTTAGTTACTCTAAGTAAGAAAACAAACAGATGAGTGAGTAGGCGTATTACTCATTCTAGGGTTAATGATTCACAAATTGGACGTTTTTTTGTTCAACAAATGTCAGTTATCAAAAATTAGGAAGAAGAGTAATAAACAGTAGGGTTGAGCATGACACTTAGATCATTTATTGCGGACAATTAGTTTTCAAATCTAAAAATTAGGTTTTTCTTCTTTACGATTGTAATTTGTCTTTAAACTAAACAAAGAGGTTGACAGATCTAATTTTATTTAAACAATTGGGAGAGTAAAAACTTTCAGATTACTGATTGAAAGTTTGTTGGAGTACCCCGCTCATCCACTTAAGTGTGGATTTTCTTGATGTGAATCTATTTTGTCTTTAAATTGGAATAGGAGGTTGACAGATCCAACTTTATGGTAAATAACATTTGGGTAGGTAAGCGTAACTTTCATATCATTGATTGAGGCCAAGTAGTTTTTACTGAAACATTCCGCCTATCCATTTAAGTGTTTGGGCAATTCCATTTCAAATGGACTTGAGCTGGGTGGGGGGGGGGGGGGGGGGGTGCATTGAGAAACTTGCTTATGTATTTTTTTTTTTAGTTTTTTTTAACTTATTAGTAGTCCTTTGGTCGGTATATTAAGGTATAAACCTTTAAAAAAATTCTACGATTTTTTTTAGTTTTTTTGTTGTTTTTTAACTTAATTGCATTTTTTGTTTAAAAACCGCAATTTTAACTCAAAAAAATAAATTTACTAATGAAATCAATCAGAAATTTTCCGTAGAATCCAAATCATTTCAAGTCTATACCCTTTCTATAAGCCGCAAAAGCCATAAAATCATGTTTTTGTTCACAGCGGGCTGTGCAAAAAGAAGCATTTTTTAATTTTTTTAATATATTTTTCATGTTTATACGCTCTCCAACTCGCCTTGCCAGCGTAAGGTTTTGCGGATAGAACCTTCTCTGATGGAATGATGAACAATTTCTCTAGTGGTTCAAAATCTACTTAAAACTGTAGGTCCTTTGTAATGTAAGTTACCAGCAAAGAAAAAAATGAATTTGAGTTTTAAGTTTGCGGTCTATCAAATTTTTTATTAAGAATTTGGGGGATTTTCAAATGACGCTTATTATTATTATTTTTAGGTAAAAAAGTAGAGCGAGCTTAAACCTGTTTGTTGTTAAAACTAGTTTAGTTTTTAATTTTTTTTTTTGGACTGAGGCGGTGCCCATTGTGTAGTTATTTCATCTATCTTTTGAATTGATAATCTGGCAGAGATTACAACTGAATATTGTTTTACATGATCTGAAGGCATCTACCTGGAAGTAGTTGATATTTTGGCGTCATGATCAGTAAGTAAGAGAAGAAACTCAACAAGTTGGGTATAGTCAATTAAATTGAGGTTAAATCAAATTAAAAGTATTGATTTAAACAATTTAGCATTAAACCGTTTTGTTAATTTTAGTTTAAGTAAGTTTAATAAATTGGCTTTATGCTTTAAGTCTTTTGAAACAACTTGAATTTGACATGTGATTTAACAAAACTTTAATAATTGTGAACTGCAAAAAGAGGCATATTAAAAAATCTTATAACTAGAAATAATCATTAATAACCAGCATATATTTATTGTACTAGTTTACAAACTAACTCATACCATTCACCATACGCTCAAACTCTTCCGCAATAGTCTTAGTATAACCATCTACTTTATAATTATTAGTATTATTGCTTGTTTTAGTATAATTCCTGAACAATTCCGTCAACTTAGGTTCCATCTTACTCTTTAAAAACCTTTGTTTAGATTCCATTGGTTTAAAATAATCCATGGCTTCTTTAGTCATTTGCGCTATATCATAAGCAGTTTTATAAATTTTAGGCTCCTTTAATTTAATTTTATGTTCCTTATTGAATAATTTAGAATTCTTAGGCGTTGAAATTTTTTCAGTCGGTAATTTAGAATTGAGAAACAGTGTATCCACAGGTGGACGTTTCGATTTTTGCACGATTGGTTTTGTAACTTCTAACCTTTGCACGTGTTCTTTTTTCTTTACCTTAATAGAATCTATTGTACTGCGACGTGGTCTTCTTGAAGCAAATTTATCATTACTAACCTGTAGCTTAACTGTAACTTTTGGTTTGATAATATCATTTCTAAATTTTCTTGTAATTTCAGGACTTTTATACCATGGAGCTTCCGGACGTGTTACCAATGAACTTTGAGTCAAATTAAAACTGCTTCTTTTTTTTGCTGCAAATTTTTTACGTTCTGATTCTAATCTTGCTAATTGTTCCAATTTTGGCGCTTTTGGTTGTGTTGGATATTCGTAGGTTTCGATTATTTCTTCAAAACTATTATCGCTGGTTGATGCTTTGAATCCTCTTTTTTTGTAAATTTCACGTAATACCGTGTCAACTTGATAGCTTTTCGACGCTACTGATGATGGTGATTTTCTTTTGAACGGCATTTCCTGTAAAAAAATAATTGAATTAATAATTTAATGCACAAAATATACTAAAATGTTTTATTTTTCTAGCGGAAATTCCAACAGATAAGACGCATTGCTTTAACGACGTCGGACGATCAGATCAAGTGCGACTGCCGATACGCACATCGATACGAATGCAGCGCTGACAAAGACAATAATAACACACAGCTACGGTGCACGTGCGTGGGTTGATTTAGTGCAGTGATTGCTGTTGTTATAAATTTATTAACAACAATATAGACTGACTGCAGTGAATAGCTTTGAATGGTGATATTGCTGTGGCGCAGCACGTTTTAGGTAAGATAATAAATACTCATTATTTATCAATATGAAATTGTTTATATGTTTAGGTTATGTATGTTTTATTTATAAAATAATTAGTATGCATTATTCGGTTATGTATGCTATGTTGGAATTGTAATTATAATAATATAGTAACTACCTAGTTGCTAATTATTTTGATTTAAAATAATAATTATAGTTTCTAAGCTTATGTTTACTGGTATTTGAGTATAATACTGTTTGTAGGTACTAAAATATTATGTATATTAAATCAATAGTTGCAACAATTTGATTACTTTCTATTGGGTTGGTAAACAAAATTACTGGAGTTTGTTGTAAGTTACTATAGTTAACTAATTTGCCAACAAATTAATTTATTCTGTTTATTCAATTAATGCGAAACGAAACGAAATTTTAGCAAAACGTCATATTACTGATGACAGATTAATTAAAAACAAACAATAATAATTTTTGTTTTTAAAAACTTTTATCATACTTAAAACTCATTATCATGTTTTACTAAAAACCGAATTTCAGCAAATTATTTTAAAAATTACGCCAGATATAACTTAAAACGTTGACTCTCTTATTAAACCCAAATATTATTACTGATGACAGACTAATTAAAAATTAGCATTAATATTTTTTTGTTTTTTAAACATTTAGGGCCGATTTATTCACCTTTCTATAAAGTGCTCTGTAGCATTACTGATAAGATTGCCATGAATAAATGTTTATTCATCTATCAATAGTGACAACCTGTCATCAAATAAAATTTACAAGACAGATAAATTATATAGATTACTTTGGCCCGTCAATAAAAAAATTACTAAAAGAACATAACCTTATGCCATTTTGTTTTACATGAATGTAACCACAAACAAATAACAACAAGCAGTAGTATCACAATCATTTTCTTTTTAGTAAGTCTATCTCTGTCTTTCTTACAGATATGTATATAGATATCTTTTTCTATTAAGTTGTACTAGATGTATAAAAACATTATAAGCATTCAGTAATTACTTGTCATATAAAATGGGATGAATACACCCAAATTTTATATAAGTGACCTATAAGTTTATTGAACACGTAACTAATCAATAACTTACAGAACAGATGAATAAACCGGCCCGTATATTTAAAGTTCATTATCATATCTTGCTACAAACTAAATTTCAACAAAATATTTTAATAATTACGCGAGATACAACCGTAAACGTCGACTTACTTATTGAACTCTAATACCATTACTGCACCAATGCAAACCGTTCTCACCCGTGTGTTTGGTAGTAA
Source organism: Tachinus rufipes (assembly GCA_963932245.1). Lineage (NCBI taxonomy): Eukaryota > Metazoa > Arthropoda > Insecta > Coleoptera > Staphylinidae > Tachinus > Tachinus rufipes. The sequence goes on along the minus strand of OZ010748.1, from coordinate 16,017,383 downwards.
GAGCTTAATGAAAACAAACTAAATATCCAACTAGTGGATGTTCAACATTTGGGTAAGTGAGAGACGGTACACCAAAGCAAACTACATAACCACAAAACTTGAACTAAGATTTCCGCTCGCTCATCAAAGTGATTGTTCCAAAATTGGCATTGTCATTTTTTTCTCAACTTTATGATAACTAACATTAGCAAAAATGAGAAATATTTAACTACTGGACAAAAACTTAGGCGGGTGAGCGGGGTACTCCAATGCAAATTACATACCCCCAAAACTTGAATTATCTTTTTTGTCATCCCAACCATTTGTTTATTATTAATAAAATAGATTTGTCACTTTCTTTCTTAAAAGTATGACTAACATTGCCAAAAAGGAAAAATATCTAACAATTAAGCGGATAGGTAAGGTACACTAATGCAAACCACATACCCACAAAAAAAAATTGTTTTTGCCAATTCACATAAGTTGTAATGATGTTTTTAGTCAAAAGAACTGCAAAGCGTCAGTTAGATAAATAAAAAATAAAAAATTAAATAAAACCTGCAAAAACATGAAATTGAAGAAAGAGGCGACCTGTACAAAGTAGCCCAAAAGAAGTGACTGGACAACAAAGACAATGATCTGATCATTGTAACAAATTGTCAGGAGGATAAAGATAACCATGCAATAAAGCAACTGTTGGGGCATTTCTTACAGCTTACTTGCCAATAGCAATGGACAAACAAAAATGGTATGCGCCGCCACAACAACTAAAAATGCGACTGTAGCATAAAACATTTTGCAAGTGACCTTCGGAAATAAAAACGCTAAAATCCATATGCACGGCTGCAATAAAGAACGAACGGCAAACCAAGCAGATGGGGGAGAGAGAACATACGAGAAACGCAACAGAAATGAGACAATAATTCTCAAACTAAAGGCGGGCACTCTGTATGCGGATGTCATTAAAAGCATGAAGAAGGAGGTTGACACTAGTGTGATTGCAGTAGATAGCGTCGCAAAAACGGCTATTGGAGACGTACAAATCAGGGTTAAAGGAAAAAAAAGCATCAATAGCTGAAAAGTGCGTAAAGGAGTAGAGAAGGAGCTTGGCGATAATAAGGTAAACTCAATCAAGCAATCGAAAAAGACCAACCCAAACGGTGCAAATCATTTTTTTTATCACAGTCATCTCTTGACAAAAAAGGAAATTAGGAACGGCTGGAATTGCTGGATGATCAAGGCAATGACGGTCCAGATGTTACAAGTGTCACAGGGTGGGGCACATTGCAAATACGTGCAAGGGAGGCAAAAAGAGTGTCATAATTGCGGCAGAAAGGAGCACAAACTCAAAGACTGCAAGAAGGAAAGTGCGTACAAGTAAGCCGGCCACAGGGCAGATACGATGAACTGCCTAAGATACCTGGAGATGGTGCGTAAGCTGAAGAAGAAGAGAAAAACAAGAGAGCAATGGACCTGCTCATGTACACTTGCTCTGTTGAAAATATTGACTATGCAGTCGTATCCAAACAAAACTAAAAACAACCGCATCTGGGTCACGGATCAAAGTATAGATGCGGAAATCTTTATCTCTCATACCGGTACGACAACTAAGGAGAAAGGAATTGGAAACGGCTTTGTGTGAGTGGAGATTAGCGCGGTGGTAGTCTACTCCTGCTACATCTCTCTAAATATAAAAATTGTTCCCCTTGAAAACTTATTTGCAGAACTTGGCAGGGATACAAGGCGCCACAACAAGGAAATAGTGATAAACGGTGATTTTAATGCAAAATCAGCAGTATGGGGCTCCCCAACAGAAGACAGGAAGAGCAGCATAGTGGCTGAGTCAGACGGATAAACGTTACTCTGTGTAAACTAAACATCACCAAGCAAATCATATAATGGAAAGTTGAGAGGAACGATGAGAACCTCAGCGATTATAATAACATAAGGTACGTGATATTGGTAGCAAAACTAATTGCCAGGAACCCAACTACGCAGAAACATGGTTGGATCTACTGCGATGCGCGAGCCAAGAAATTTGGCAACAAGGTTGCAGCGGCAAAAGAAGACACCGTAACCACACGGCTGAGGAGTTAAATGCAACAGTCAGCAAGAACTGTAACGACAGCTTTATTTGGAAAAGCTCCAGCAACACTCGCAGGCAGGTGCACTGGTGGAACAGCATGGCTCTTGTTTAACACTTTTAAACTATTTTTGGCAGTTCTAGACACTTTTGACAGTTTAAGAAAGAAAAAAATATATTTTTCTAAAAGTTTTTAAACATTGTTGATACTTATTTGACTATTAACACTATTTGACAGTTCTAGAATATGCTTGAAACTTCAATAATAGTTGGAATTAATTTCTTACGCATATTTTATGACAAGTTGCCAATTTATTAATGGTTGGAAGCAGTTTCTGACATTTGATGCATACTTTGTGACAGTTCTTCAACATTTTGACAGTTTAATGCATATTTTATGACATTTTATGTTTAGAAATCATTTTTGACATTTGATGCACATTTTATGACAATTCAGAAACATTTTGTCAGTTCACCAACAGTTACAGTTACTTAAATAAGAATGCAATTTTTAAATAATAACATTTTTTTTTTTTAATTAGAAATAAAAAAAACAAATGATGATGATTTGATAAACGCAAAAAAAATGTTTTTGGTTTTAAACTTACCTTTTTACAGATTTGACAATTTCTTGAAATCTGACAACTTATATTGTCAAAGAACTGACATAACCTTACTTACCTACCATTTATTTAATAATAGTTTGACAAATTCCAAAGCAGTCTAATAAATGCAAGTCAGTAGTAATAGAGCTCATTATCATTAGTACCAACTGTAAAAAAACTATAAAAATTGACACGCCCAATTTTGTGTAATTTAAAACTTATTGACATCAGCAAACTAGGTTGAATATCTATATCAGAATATTGAATAAAGTTTTGATGCAAGTTGGTAGTAATAGAACACAATATCACTAGTACCAACTGTTAAAAAAATTATAAAAATTGACACGTCCAATTTTGTATAATCTTAAATTATTCGACTTGAGCTAACTGCATTCATTAACAAAAACAATCATAACTTAAACCGTTTATTAAATTTTAATGCAAATTAGTGGTAATAAAGCTCATTATCAATAAACGAAAAAAAAAAAATAATTGACAAGCCCTATTATGTGTAATTTAAAACTTATTGGCATCAGCAAATCGAGTTCAATAGCTAAAACAGAACTGAAAATAGTCATAACTTGTAAATTGTTCATTGAATTTTGATGCAAGTTGGTAGTAATAAAGCTTACTATCAGTAGTACCAACTGTAAAAAAATTATAAAAGTCGACACGCTTACTTTTGTGAAATCATAAACTATTTAACATGAGCTAATAAATAATTTAAAAAAACCGTTGATTGGATTTTAATACAATCATTAGTACCAACTTAAAAAAAAATATAAAAATCGACACGCCCATTTTTGTAAAATCTTAAATTATTTGACTTGAGCTAACTACATTTATTAACTAAAACAAAACTTAAAACAATCATAACTTGTAAACCGTTTATTGAAATTTTAAAAAAATCAAAAAAAAAAATTTTAATTTGCAAATTTTTTTGAGATTTTTGACATTTATTATATTTGCTTACATATAATACACTTTTGGATTTCGTAGCTATAAATGCGTATGAAAATATTGTAACTATATTCAAATTATATTTTCTATAATAATATGATTTTATTTTATTGAATTTAAAATGAAGAACATTTTATTATTAGTTTACTATAATATACATCTATAAATAACATTTCCAAATCAAGGTAAGCTTGTGTGAAAGCACAACGGGCACTCACCAAATTGATAATAAACAAAGGAAATAGCTCTACCTGACCAATGCTGAACAAAAATTGGCTTAAAAAACAAATAAAGCATCGAAGAAGGAATCATGGGCTAATTTATATGCAGAGGTAAACAACGACTTATGGGGCACTGAATATAAAATAGTAACCGGAAAATTAGGAACACGTTCTCCAATAGCCTTGTAAAAAAAAAAACGGAGAAGACTTCCGAGCATTTTCCACAGCATGCTAAAACTGAATGGCCGGAGAGAGCTGTAAATACCTACGTGCACTTGCAACAAGGTAATTCAAGCAAATAAGCTGCAACAACAAAAGAAAGCTGCAGATCTTGATGGAATACCGCCGGAAATAGCAAATGTACTTGCCAATAAAAACGCAAAAGTTTTGCACAATAACTTTTAGCGCACTGTTAAAAAAAGCTCCTTTTCCGAAGAGTGGAAGCTGGCGAGGTTGGTCCTAATCGAGTAACTAGCCAAAGGTATCGGTGCTGTAGTCTACAGACTACTATGCATTCTAAATAGTTTGAAAAAAAAAAACGTCGTACTATACAGAGCCTCTTGTGGAGCAACTTTGCACAGATCTCAAGGTACAAAAAAATGAGGTACAGAGAAATATGGCAAGCGTGTATTGGACTGTGTACATTAGGGCCATGCAGGAGGTGGCAAGAACTATCCCCATACACCTTATGGCCCTGGAAAGGAAACACACGGCTGGTACAAACAAAATTCAAAATGCGCAAAAAAGTGACCAGAGCTGAAACTGTGTTGAAGTGGGTTGGATTGAAAGTTGGAGGGTAAACTAACGTCTACTGCACGTAGGCCTCATTAGGCTCTTTGTACCTCCTCCAGTGATGACCTCACTCCGTTGTCTTTGCATTTAACCACCCTATGTGGCTGATGTATGCAAGTACAACGCTTGGAGGGGTCTCCTTTATGCTGGCCATGTCAAGCCAGCGGCTCCCCAACATGGATTCTCTATCGTATGAGAGTGCCGGGCATGTGCATAGCACGTGCTCGATTGTCTCGTCGTCCATTTCGCATCCTCTACACGTTAGATTGTCTCCAATACCAATCATGTGCATGTGTATCTTTAGTTGGCAGTGTCCTGTCAAGATTCCTGTCATAATTTGCAAATTCTTCTTGAAAAGTAATAATCGGCTGTTTTGGCGTTAGGAGCAGTCATTGCTTCCTTTGCCTGTCTGCAGCCCGATGTATCATCCCAACGCCGTCTCAGTGCATTGTGTGTGTTAATTTTTAGTAAATTATTTAAGCTTTTGAGTGTTAAAATGGTCCAGGGTTCAGGACCACACGCTATAAGGGTTGACCCTTTACGCGCCAGCCCGTCCGCCCCAATATTACCTATTTTGTTGGAGTGTCCTTTTACCCATAGCAGCTCAATGCTACTTCCACAGGCTGCTAAAGTAAAGGCACAATGACATTTATAAATTAGCTTCGATGTGATTCTAGGCTTGTTTATAGCAATTAGGGCCGCTCTACTATCCGTTAGAATTTGGACATTCTTGCCAGATATTTTGCGGTTTACAATTTCCATAACATAGGTTATCCCAACTACTTCTGCTAGTGGTAATGATATTTTGAGGTCCAGATCTTGCGAGAAGATTCCCGCTCCAGAACCTTTATTAGTTTTTGAATCATCCGTGTAGATTTTAATCAAATCATTGACCACGTTCTGCTTCTTTTGTTCATGTGTGCGCACGTTGTAAGATCTTTGAAACACAAAGAAGGGTGACATGTTATCTGTTTGCGCTCCTAACAGAGGTGTTTTCTTAACAGCCTCTTCCAGGAGAGTACAGTGTTTGCCAGCCCTCCCTGCAGTGTGCCAAAGTGCAGCTGCATTCAGACGCAAAAATGCCATTGTCGCCATCTCCTCGACGTAAATGTTGAGGGGCGGCAGACACAACATTGCCTCCATAGCTTCAGTTGGTGTTGTCCGCATGCCACCTGTTATACTTAGGTATGCCATTCGTTGCAGCTGAATTAGTTTGCTTGCAGACGTTTTTTGTCTAGCTTTTGGCTACCATATTAGTGCCCCATATGTGATCATAGGTCTTATGTACACCCATAGCACTATATTTGGAGACAGTCCCCATGTTTTCCCCACAGCTCGTCTGCATTACTAAAAAGACATATGAACTTCTTTGCATTTCGTATTTAGATGTGGTCCCCATGTGAGCTTATTGTCAAAGACCACCCCAAGATATTTTACCTCGGTTGATAGCGGTAGTGGGGTATTTAAGAGTTTTGGTAAGTTTAGATTTCCAATTTTTCTTTTTTTTGTGAAGAGAACCAGTTTGGTTTTCAAAGGGTTGACCGTAAGAGCCTGGTCTTTGCACCAATTTTCGATTATTCTTAAAGCCTCTTGCATCAAGTTACAGAGTATGCTTTCGAATTTACCGCTTAGTAGGATTGTTATGTCATCTGCATAACCAATTGTGTAGAAACCATGATCATTGAGTAGGCGTATAAGACTGTCGACTACTATATTCTATAGTAGTGGAGATAATACATCTCCCTGGGGACATCCTTTAGCAACAACTTTTCTAACCGTCGAATCCCCTACTCTCTGTTGAAGTGGGAAGCTGAACGAACGCGGAAAGTGACACGGGAAGATGAATAGAGAAGCTAATCCCAAAAGTGATTCCATGGGTTACGATGAAACACGGAGAAGTTGGATACCACCTTACCAAGATCCTCAAAGGTTGCGGCTGCTTTTAAGCTTACTTGAAAACAAATGAACATAGAGGAAAGTGACCGATGCGTATACTGTGACAAAATGGATACACCCGAACACACGATGTTCCAATGCGATTGGAAGCTGAGCTCAAAGGCAAGAATACATGGAAGATAATAGAAGACCAGGCTACCAAAATAATCAAGAAAAAAAAGCAGGAAGATAGAAAGCTGAAGCCAGGCAGACAATGTTCTAATAAGGAATCTATGCGTATGACTGCGACGAAATACTTAACGGTGATTGTACAGCAACCTACGTTAGTTTAAGAAGCGGTTTTTTAAACTTAGTTAATAAAAAACTGTTTTTAGTTATTGTTGTACAAAGACACACATTCTTTTTAGTTATTTTGAAGCAACATTTTATCCAAAAATGTGTTTGGTTATTGCTGTTTTATGACGCAAACTGCAAAGCATCAGCATTTTTATTATTTATAATTAATTCACAGATTTTTGGTTATTTTTGTACTGAGACGCAAAAGCTGCAAAGCGACAGATTAGATAAGTCACTATAGTTTTTAGGTTACACAACTGTCGATAGTAAAGCAATATTTTTTATATTTCAATTTTCTCATTTTTCTATTTTTTTTTATCATACGCGATTGTCATTTGCAAACTGGTATTATATGCACAGACTTTTTATAATATTTGTACTAAAACGCAAAAATTGCAATGATAAGTCAATAATTTTTAGCTTAGATGCGTACCGTGACCCAAAGCTTATTAGCAAAGCAAATAGTATCTACAGATTTTTGGTCATTCTTGTACAAGTTAATATTTTAGCTTATGTGTGTGTTGCAAAATAAGTGTCAGTTTTGTCAACAACTTATTGTACAAAAATGTTTTTGGTCATTGTTGTAAAATGACTGATAAAATGTGAGACAACAAATGATAAAAGCTCAAAAAAGCCAAATCAGATTCTAATTGTTATTAAATTTTCAAAAACTAGAAATATTGATAAAATATATCAAAAATCAATCAAGTGTTTAAACATTAAAAGTTGATATTAAAAACGTGAAAAACCAATCAAATTCTGATGTCAAAAATTAAAAAAGTTTCAAAAACTTGTAATGTTGATAAAAAAAGTGTTAAACTGTTATAAACGTAAAAATTGATAAAATGTCAAACACTAAATACGGTGTTAAAAACGTCAAAAGTTGATCAAATTTGAAAAACGTCAAAAACAAATAATATTAATTATGTTGATAAAATAAAACTTAATTTGTTTATAAAATGTCCAAAAAATCGATGAAATGTTGAAATCATCAAAAATTGATAAAAAGTTTTTAATGCTCTAAATTTTAACAAAAAGCCAAAAAAAAATGTATAAAAGATTATGAATGATGTGACAAAAAAATGATGAACTGTTATAAACATTAAAAATCAATAAAATTTTAAAAACGTAAAAAGTCTATAAATTATTATTACACCCCGACGTGGTTCATAATCACAATTAACAACGTAGTCAGAAAATTTTACGACTGCAGGAATTACAACCGACGCAACAATGTTCGGTTATATTACGAATGGAATTACGGTACGCACTAGAAATGCAAGATATCATTGTAAATAAACCGGTTGAAAACTCATATACAACACTAAAAACTAAGTTTTTTACACAACCAGCTTCTCATTAGCAGAAGACGCCTTTTAGAGCGCATGCAAATGGGAGATAGAAAGTCATCACTGTTCTCACGGCATCTTCAAGGGCTTGCCGAGTTGGCTGTTCCAAGTAGCATGCTTTGTATAATTTGGTTTGAAAGATTACAACATGTATGTAAACCGTCCTTGCGGCTCATAAAGAGTTATCCATGGAAAAGGTTGCGGATTTAGCTGACTCAGCAAACTATTCTAAAAATACGCCAGATATAACCTAAAACGTTGACTTCCTCATTGAACTCTAAAGTTAGTACTGATAAATTAATTAAAAACAAGCAATAATAATGTTTTGTTTTTAAAAACTGTTTATTATCATATCTTACTGCAAACTAAATTTTGACTTTCTTATTAAACCCAAATATTATTACTGATGACATATTAATTAAAAACAACAATAATAATTTTTTGTTTCCAAAATCCTTTAGCACACTTATAGCTTATTATTATGTCTTACTACAAACAAAATTTTAGCAAAATATTCCAAAATTTACGCCAGATATAATTTTAAACATTGACTCACTTATTAAATCCAAATATTATTATTGATTACAGCATAATTAAAAAGAAGCAATAATAATTTTTTGATTTTTTGTTACTAAGATTCCTTTCTGTGCCACTCTTGCATGAATTTGCTTTTGCCCCACTTTGCTCTACTTGTGCCAATTTAGTCTATTCATTGCATTACCTTGCTATGTTCCCGCCTGTTTTTCTAATTAAACCTGCACATAATTATTAGTTTATTCTATGCACTTAACACAAATATAATCTCTATAATTACATCAATACGTAGTATACTAAATTACCAATCACTTAATTAACACATTTTTAAGGTGTATTTTAATACTTTATAAATGTTCCTTACTAATGAGCCCTGCATACAATCTCAAGGCCTAACCGGCTAGTGTAAGCTTGACAATCTTTTGCAGTTATTGTGCAATTCCAAGGTCTGAAATCCTAGTGCACATAGCATGCTCTTAACGACTGCTACGTATAAGACCTTAATGCCAATGCCAAGTACGGGCTTCATGCCAGTGTATCAATAACAATCTTTTACAGCCTAGTACAACTCAAACTCTGGCAGCGTACCTGTCATGCTACAACTGTCAAGTATCTTAATGACTCCAATACCAATGTGCTTTGTTTTACACACTTCTAAAACCTTAGTTAGCATATCTGTGAATAACCTCAAACAGTTTTGAAGTACCTCAATGAACTCATTGTCAATGTACTTTTTCACTCTCCAAAGACTTACTTGATCTATGTGTGAATAACTTTAACAGGTTTTCAGATACTACTTGTACGTAAATGGCACATAAGGTGCATTTATTATTATAAACAATGCTAACAAAAATCACAGTTTTCAGAGTTTTTATTTAGTTATTTTTGGCTGTTTGACTATCATCATAACTATAATTGTACAACATGTACAAAATCATACAATACAACAAATACTATCATAACTAACATTTAGCTTAGGCGCATACCGTGACATACGGGTAAATTGCAAAACGACATATAATACAACTGATTAGACAAATCAGCATTGTTTCAAGCTAAATCCATGTTCTGAAATAACTGTTAATTGCAAAGCAACAAATCATAGAAAAAGTTTTTGGTTATTATAGAACCAAAACGCAAACATGACGAAACGACAAATAAAGTTAATTAGCATGATTAGATGTTTGTAGTGAAAAGTTTTATTTTTAAATTGACATATTAACTATATAATTTTAGTCGATGATGTACTAAGACTAAGGGCCAATTTATTCACCTTTCTATAAAGTGCTCTGTAGCATTACTGATAAGATTGTCATGAATAAATGTTTATTCATCTGTCAATAGTGACAACTTGTCATCAAATTAAATTTACATGACAGATAAATTATATAGATCACTTTGGCCCGTCAGTAAAATATTACTAAAAGAACATAACCTTATGCCGTTTTGTTTCACATGAATGTAACCACAAACAAATAACAACAAGCAGTAGTACCACAATCGTTTTCTTTTTAGTAAGTCTATCTCTGTCTTTCTTACAGATATGTATATAGATATCTTTTTCTATTAAGTTGTACTAGTCGTATAAAAATATTATAAGCGTTCAGTAATTACTTGTCATATAAAATGGGATGAATACACCCAAATTTTATATAAGTGACCTATAAGTTTATTGAACACGTAACTAATCAATAACTTACAAAACAGATGAATAAACCGGCCCTAAGTCAACATTTTTTTAGCGTAGATGCATACCGTGGCACAATGTCAATTGCAAAACAACATTTTTCACAAATATGTTTTTGGTCATTTATGAATAAAGACACAAAAAACGCACAATGAGAAATTAGATTTTTTGATTAGTCAACATCTTTTTAAGTTAGTTGCGTACAATAGTACATATATAGTGTATCAAGCGCCAAAAATCGGCGTTAACAGCCTGCGGCTGCTAAAGCCTTTTGGCACGTGTTACACTATACACAATATTTTTGTTTGCTCCAATTAAAAACATTGTTTTTAATGTTTATTATAATCTGTCACTACTGTCAGATGTAGAGTCAAGTTTTAAAACAAGATCTAATGCAGGATGTTGAGGATCGCATCGTACAATAGGAAACTGAGATCAGAAAGGGTTATGTTTGAAAAAAGTGACAAAGGCGCAAATAATAAATCCAGCAGTACTGAATTGATGTTTAATATGTGATTCAGCTAATGGGAATTACTATAGCCAAACGTGTTAGCAACTAATGTGGCTTTATGGCAAGTAGACTCGGTTCTTTCATCATTAATCCAACATGCACGTGGCAAGTTGTAATCACCGACGATAATGACGGTGTTGTTCTCGCTAATTGATTCAACGCTTACACAGTGGCGTTGATAAACCAAGTAGTCTAAGCCAAGAGTAATATATACTGTTCCAAAGACCAATTTACACTGCCAATATGGACGCAGACATATAACTTCTTATAGTCAGAGCAATGATTAAATATTTCGTAAGAATTGTACTTATTTGAAACTGCAATAAAGACACTTCCACCACGTGGTTTGGATGTTACAATCGCACCGGTATACCTTTTAATTAGAAAACCCTAATTCCAAATTATTAATTGAGCTAGTTAACTACGTTTCAATCAATATAAAAATGTCATGTTCTATAATAGGTATAGTCAATAGTCAAATTGAGTACAGCAAGTTTAGTCCGCAATCCGCGCAAATTCTGGTAAAAAATAGCCAAATTCTTCAATTCATCACATCTTGCGTATTCAACAGATGCACGTCTTGTAGTTGATGCCGTTACTGCAATGTTGGAGGGTTGGCTGTCGTTGTCGATAAAAAATTAGCCATTCTTAGCGCAATATGTTTGCGGCGTCGACTGGTAAATAAACAAACAGATACTCCTTGAGGCCATTTGTCTACATTCAATATATAATTGGTATCGCTATCGTTTCCATTTTCAGTAGCTAATACACCAATTTTAAATGAACTGTATAAGTTATTTTTGGTTAGCGGAAAGCATGCAAGGTCAACTTAAGCCCATATTCAGTTTCAAATACTTTTTAATACTTCAACACTGGTACTAGGAGCACAGTTGTTAATATGGTAAAAAATACGACGTTTGGCAGCTTGAATGGTTTGATTTATGGCTGTTCCACAAACAACAGCAGGTTGTGCTTTAGTTGTTGTATCATTAGTATTAGTCAACACGGCTTGATATTTAGGCTTAGATGTAAGCTTTTTAGTAATAGGCAGGTCACTATTAGTTGAAGAAGTACTGGCAAGATAAACAATAGGGGTAGTCGGCGCATTTAAGGGTTCAGGGGCTACCATATTAGTGCTATTTTCAATAATAACACAGTTTTTAGTTAAATCATCATTAATGCTTGTTAAATTTTCCAATTTTTCTTCAAGTAGTTTGTTGACTTGCTTTAAAGTAAGTGTTTTATCAACAAATTCAGCAATTAAAATATCTTTATGATTAAAATTTTTTTTTAAATGACTGTTTTCTAGCACTAAATAGTCTAATTGCGGAGTAGCTGCAATTGAATTTGTTCTACTATCGCTGATGTTGAGTGTATTGGATGAGTTTAATATATCAAGTAGAGATTTATTGCATGTGTCATTGTAGTTTTTTTAATTTAAATCAGTTATTCGATTTTTTAAAACCTTAATTTCAATGTTGCAATTACATTTTAATTTAAACTCTTTGCAGCAAAAAACTTTTCCATTCAAATCCACCCACATTCCTGGTATTTTGAGAATGCAACTTGGATGATATTGCTAACGACATAAATCGATAAATTGTTACAACTGTGAACGTTTGATAAAAGCCAATGAAGTGTTAAAAATGTCAAAAGTCGATGCAATTTTAAAAACGTAATAAGTTGTTTAAATGTCAAAATCTCCAATAGTTGATCAAATGTCGCACAAAACTCATAAAGAATTAAAAACGTGCAAAGTCGATAAATATCAAACAAAAATCGATGCAATGCTAAAAACGTAAAAAGTTGGATTCTAAAAACATTAGAAGTTGATAAAAAATTAAAATTGATAAAGTGTGGCAAACAAACAATTGTAAAAAATATCAAAAGTCAATGAAATATTAAAAACATCATAAGTTGATAAAATGTCAAACATTTTAATTTTTGATAAAAAGTCACACAAGATTGATGAAATGTTAAAAGTCATTTTGATAAATGTCAAAAACTAATCAAGTTCTAAAAAACGTCAAAAAATAATAAGTGATTGAAGATCAAATGTGACAAAAAATTTATAAACTGTTAAAGACATCAAATGTCGATAAATTGTTACAATTATCAACAGTTTGTTGTAAAACATTCTAAATGATAATAAAATATAAAAGAAAAAATGGTGGTATGTTAAATACAAAAACCGATACTCTTAAAAACCTCAAAAACCAATAAAATCTTTAACTTAAAAGTCAATAAAATGTCCCTTTTTTGTTGTTAATTTGCAAAAAAGTGTTAAAAACATTTAAGGTCAATAGATGTTAACCTAAAAATAAAATGTCAATAAAAAATGTTAAAAAAGTCAAAAATCAATCAATAAAATGTTAAGCCCCTTAAACGTAAATAAAATGTCAAACCTAACAAATCAATACTATTAAAAACCTCAAAAGTTAATCAAATTCTAATGTCAAATATTAGCAAACTTTCAGAAACATTAAATGTTGCTAAAATGTGCGACAAAAATCGAATAACTATTAAAAACCTCAAAATTGATAAAATGTTAAAACGTCAAAAGTTAATGAAATTTAAAAAAAGTCAATAGTCGATAAAATGTACAATACTGAACATAAAAACGTTAAAAGTTGATGTTAAAAACGTTAAAATAGTAAAAACGTCAAAAATTTATAAAATTTTATTAAGTGTCAAAATGTTTGTAAAATGTACAAAAAATGAATAAACTGTTTAAAAAGCAAAAAAATCTGAACAACATCAAACGCCGGTAATATTTTAAAAACTTTAAATGTCGATGAAAGTTAAAAAAGTTAATATTAAAGCAACATATTATCTTCTTCGTTATTCCAAGCAGATTCTTATTTTGTTTGACTTGTCATAACTGACTTTAATCGTCATTTTGTAGAAATTTAAAGTCTTAAATAACAATTCATTGTCGTGTATTGCTTAACTCCGTTCTATTCTTATTGCTCCTTCAAGTTTACCTTGTAAAATATAATTTAAATAGAAGTTTTTTCTCTTATTTATAGTTGTGTGTGGCTTATGGTTTTTGTTGATGTTTGGATTACTTCTTTGTTTCTTACCCAGTCTACACATTTTGAAAGCTTTCAGCTTATTTATTGAGTAAATTCTTAGCGTACACGCTTCTGCTCCATACAGCAAAACCAATCATGATCATCTCGTATTTGATTTGGAAGTTAAGGAGTTAATAACAAATTTTGCATTATACATTTAATTTTGATGTCAGGTTTCTACTTGTTATTGAAAACAAACCCCGGGCTTATGAATTTTACGACTACTTTATTTGCTACCTTTATTTTAGATTTATTACCTTCTTTTCCGATTTGAGTATTTTGTCTATAAGGGCTTCAAGATCTTTTGTGTTATTAGTTAAAACTATGGTGTTGTCTGCATATCTTTTATTGTTGATTGAATTGTCATTAATTTGATGCTTATTTGACTATCCAAGAAAAGTTTGACAAAGGCAATGTATAGGTTAGATAACACGGGCGAAAGTATACAACCTTGCTATTGCTTGATATTGTTGTCTGAAAATTTGCCTCGGTTATCTGCTTTCAATGGAGATTTTGGGTTTTAACATATAATCATGTTTAATGCTATTACAACCTTTGTAGTCTATAAAGGGTATTAGACAACTTTCTGCTGGTCAAGGCAGTTTTGTAAAATAGCTTTGCGTATTTTTAAGCTTTTCTTAAAGTCGAATCGATTACTTTTTCTATGTAGAACGCGTAAAAATAATTTTATAAAATGGCTTATGAGCTGATATTGCTTGCACGTTTTTGTGTTTGGTGTCTTTGGAAGGGTAATATACGTAGAGCAAAGCCAATCTTATAAACATTTTGCGGTATCATAAATATTATTGTATATTTTTGTCGGTATTTTTGTGTTACATTTATTTAATAAATGGAAAGTTTCTGAGAACATGTTGCTCTGGTGCCTTATTGTTTTTTATTATTGTTATAGCGTGTACATTTTGTGATCTGTCATCTTTAGAAAGATTTTCTGTGTACGTTTTCTATAATTTGGGTATTTGGGTCGGCATTTACTTTGTTTTGTTTATTTCTAAAGCTTAGTACACACTAGTAGACATGTTGCGTAATTTTGGTCTCTGAGACGTGTCTTAAGTTGTCTACGTAGACATGTCTATAAACCCCCTTTACAGGCATGTTGCAAGACTAAAAATTGCAGTCTAAAGTCTCCTGATCGGAATGGGAAACCTCATGCAATGTTAGACATGTTGCGCAACACTTTGACAGTGTGGACGTTACTCGGCGTCTAGAGGCGAGACACGTCCTAATTTGTCTTCAGCTACCAAGTGGTGTTCTTCACATAAAACAATATCCATGTTACATTGTAGTGTGGACGCTAGACAAAACAAAGAACGGTGTTTCTAGATAGTCTATAGACTGTGTCTCTAGACGGTTTATAGTCAAAGTGCACAACATGGTCTACTAGTGTGTACTAGCTTTAATGGTGTTTAAAATTTTTTTTTTTTTATTGTTTTGTAATTTTCTTAATTTTTTTGTGGATACTGAGACTGTCACCAAGGTGATATAGTTTTTTTGATTTTTTTACATTTTTATGTCAAAATTGACCAAAACTACAAGAAACGACGTCGCTGATAAAGCATTCTAATTTTTAATTGTTGCACGACTTCCTAGCAAACCAAGACTTTTGACGACATTCACTCTTATTGTAGGATCTATATTGACCAAAGTTAAAGAACCTACATATAATTATCTGTGACAAGTAGTTCAATCAGCATGACTACCGTACATCTATTAGATTGGAATAATACTTCTAAACAAACTACAAAATGTCAGAACAAATTGAAAAAAAAAAAATACTTTTGCGCAATATTATCTTCTGCTAACATAATTCGGATACCTAACTAAACTTAAGCAGATATGAGATAAAAGGATCTACGTTCAAGGAGGTAAGAGAAACAAAAAAAGGGGAGTTGTTACTAATTTCAAAGGGTAATGAGACGGAGAAACAGATAGAAAAAATTAAAAATGGAATGGAAGGCTGCAATGTACGAAAAGCCAGCAACAAATCTACAGAACTGGTGATAATCAAAGATATTGGCCCGGAAATTAAGAGAGAAGAAATACTGGAAGAAATTATGAACAAAGTGAACACAGAAGGAAATACAATAATTTTCATAAAGAAAGGTTATAGAGAAAAACAAACCGCTATTCAAAATGGACAAAAAAATAGCAGAACAGATAATAGGAGAAGGAAGAATAAACAAATGAAAGAAAATGTTATAAATGCTGGAGAAAAAGACATGTAGCGGCAGAATGCAATGGGGAAGACAGGTCTTCGCTATGTATAAAATGCGGAAAGGAGGGACATCAGGTTGCCGAATGCAGAAACAAAGAATACTGCATTGAATGCAAAGTATTAGAACACAGAACGGGAGAGAAAAGATGTCCAGCTACAAAGAAAAAAGAATTGAGGAAAACAAAGAAGAATATGGAGGACAACAACCCAGATAACTGGAGAGAACAGGAGAAAAAAATAGTATCACATAATGTATAAGTTTATACAAATAAACATAGGGAGGGGAAGAGAGGCTCACGATTTACTAATAGCAACAGCGGAGAGAGAGAGGAAATAGACCTAGTGCTAGTGAGTGAACCTAATAAAAACAAACTAAATGGTAAGTGGATAAGAGACAAAGGAACAGATGCAGCAATTTTAGCTAGGGGGAAGTGTAGGGACAAGGTGGAAAGATGGGGAACACCAAAAGAAGGAATAGTGTGGGCAGAAGTACAAAACATGATAGTATACAGCTGTTATATCAGTCCAAACTGCGATCTGGAATACTATCGAGAGTGGATAGAAGAATTAGAAAGAAGTTTAAGAAAACAGAAAAACAAAAAAATTATTGTAGGAGGAGATTTCAACGCAAAATCACCGAGATGGGGAGGTTACAAGAACGATTTAAGAGGAAAAATCTTAGAGGAGACGATAACAGGGTTAAATCTTACAATCTGCAACAAAGGAGACAAACCGACGTTTGTAAGAGGAAGCTCAAAATCACAAATTGACATAACCATAGCAACGTGGGAAATGGCAAAAATAATAAATGAATGGATCGTGACTGAAGAAGAATCACTGAGTCTACACAAACATATACAATACAATACAAAGGAGAAAGGAAAACAGGAGCACACGAGAGAAGGTAAATGGAACGTAAGAAGAATGGACAAAGATAAGATAAAGAGAGGCATGAAAACAGAAGAAGTGACAGAAAACGAAAATATTGAGAAAAGATGCGAGAGGTACTCAGATAAACTGAAAAAAGCGGCGGAGGAAGCAATTCCTAGGTACAGGGAAGGCGAACGAAAAGGACCATACTGGTGGTGTGAAGAAATAAAAGAATGCAGGAATAACACAATACAAACAGCGAGGAAAATCAAAAAGCTGAGAAGAAGAGGAGAGAACACAGAGGAAATAGAAGAGAAACTAAAAAACGACAGAATTTTTTTAAAAAAGGCAATTAGGGATAGCAGAAAAAGATGCTGGAAAGTAATGATAGAATCTATAGATGGGGATCCTTGGGGAAAACCGTACAAAATAGTGATGGACAAATTGGGTGGAAGAACAAAAGGAATCTGCTTAAAAGAAGAAAAAGAAGAAGAAGTCATAATTAAAAAACTACTTCCCAAGGGAGAACCAGTAGAAAAACCAGAAACAGAAGAAGAAGAAGCAACAGTTATGGCAACAGTGGAAGAGATCAAAGAGATCATAAAAGAATTGCCTAACAACAAAGCACCAGGTCCGGACAAAATAACAACAGAGATTGTTAAAGCAGCTTTAGACGGAAACGAGATAGAAATAACTCAAATAATCAACAGGTGCCTAAAAGAAGGAACTTTCCCAGGATGTTGGAAAGAAGCCACTCTGGTACTGATTGAGAAAAAAAAAGAAGCAGGAAAAGCAACATCATACAGACCAATATGCTTAATCAACACACTGGCTAAAATAATGGAGAAAGTTATTGTACGAAGAATAGAACAAGAAATAGAAGAAAAAGGAGAATGGGAAAAAGAACAATACGGATTTACCAAAGGAAAAACAACGTTAGGAGCTATTGAAAAAGTGAAAGCAATAGCAAAAGAAGCAAACAGCGGAACGTAGAGGAAAAGGCAACACTGTGTAATGATAGCGTTGGACATACAGAACGCGTTTAATAGCGTATCATGGGCAGCAATCATAGAGGCGACAAAGAAGAAAGAACTGAACAGAAAAACAATCAAGATTATATGGAGCTACTTACAGGACAGAAACCTAGTGACCAAAAATGGAAGATTCAAACTTACTAGAGGGGTACCGCAGGGCTCAGCACTGGGACCAAAACTGTAGAACCTTGTCTATAACGAGTTACTTCGCCGGAAGGCGTGTCAATAACAGCATTTGCGGACGACATAGCAGTAGTAGGTAGAGACGTAGAAATAGAAGTACTAAAAGGAAGATTAGAGCTGGCAATTGATATGATACAAATATGGATGAGAAGTAAGGGCTTAAAACTAGCATCACAAAAAACTGAGGCGGCATGGCTATCGACTAAGAGGAATAATAGAGGAACAGGTAAGATACAGGTGGGAGGTCAAGAGATAACCATAGGAAAAAAAATCAAATACATTGGAGTGACACTCAAAGCAAAGGGATGGAATGAACAAGTTAAGGAAGCGGTCATTGGAACAAATGAAATTGAGAGAAAGCTTGGTAGACTTATGCCAAACAACGGAGGTCCAGGAGAAGAAAGCAGAAGGCTAATAGCAACGGCAGCAAGAAGCAAATTGCTGTACGTCGCAGAAACATGGGGAGAAGCCATGAAAACAAAAAAAAAACAGAAAGGAAGTAAGAGGAGCCACAAGAGCAAGCTCGCTAAGGATTTGTAGAGCTTACAGAACAGTGTCACAAGAGGCAGTAGAGGTAATTGCGGCAACACCTCCCGCGGATATGATGGTGGAGGAAAGAATAGAAATAAAAAAACTTGTAAAAGAAGGAACGAGTAAAAAAGAAGCAAAGATAAGTGCAAGAGAGAAGACTATGGAAAGATGGCAAAGAAAATGGGATACAGGAAAAAAAGGGAAATGGACGAGAGAATTAATCCCAGACATAAAAGAATGGGTAGAGAAGAAACCCGAGACGTGCTATTATACAACACAAATACTGACCGGGCACGGAGCATTTGGAAAATTCTTGCAAAAAATTTAAAAAATAAATGAAAAAGAAAGGTGTACATTTTGTCAGGAAAAAACACACAATAACGCAGAACACACTCTAGTAGAATGCGAGGCGTGGGAGAAAGATAGAAAAAAACTAGAATATATACTAAGAAGCAAAGTGGATAAAACAACAATCATTAACAAATGCTTAAAAGATGAAAATAAATGGAGGGCGTTAAAAAACTTTGGAACAAGTGTACTAAAAAAGAAAATTTAAGAGTTTGACAATAGAATATAGAAAAACAAACAATGGAAACAAACACACAAACTAAAAGCCATAGAAGAGAAAGGAAAGAGATGAGAGAAGCTAAATGGAAACAAGAAAACAAAGAAAAAAATCAAAAAGAAAAAAATAGGAAAGGACATGACAATTGTGCATACCAAGAAACAGAAGAAAAAAGAAGAACATTTACAGAGACTACAATACCAAACGAAATTGCAGAGATAAGGAGAAGGAGAAAAGAAATATTGAAGGAAAGCAGAATAACAGAAATAACAAGGCAAATACCAAATGGTAGATATGCTATCTCGAGGATGACTGAGAACGCAACCTTTCAGATATTCAGAATATACCTGGCAACGAGAGGACATGAAGAAGTCATTCCTGATGGAGATACAAGGATATCACTGGAGGTAAAACTTACAAATCTAGGACTGCCAAAAGGAATACAACTGATGGAACTGCATAAATTATTCATGAAGGAGTGGAGATACGATAAAGAAGAAGTGAACGAAGACCTTAGTAAGCTAAGAGCACATCTGAGAACAAATTATATAATTAGAGTAAATAACACAAAGATGGGAGAAAAAAGAGAATGCAGAGGTAGATGCCAGTGCAGATAAGAAAAGGCAAAATGACAAAAGAGACAGACAAAGGTAGAGGCTATAGGGAGAAAGGGGCCGGGGACAGCATGCGTGCCGCAGATGATGCGTAAAAATCCGCGAAGCAAAAACCAGCCCGCCTCAAACTAGCACTAAATGTAGGTTAGTTTAGACAGAGACATTAAAACAACAGGAGGATTTGCGCAGAGAAGAAAACCGGAAGGTATTACCATGCGTAAGTTATTCTTAAGGGCCACTTGTTGAGAGCCAACAACTCACTACGTCCAAAAAAAAAAAAAAAAAAAAAAAAGCAGATATGATGTCTATCAAAGATTAAAATGAACAACGGTGACATGTCCCAATAAACCTAAAAAGTGTAGCAACTAATCTCAGTATAGACTAAAGTGTGTCAACAAAGCAAACCTACTACGCTATAGGATAGTGTTAACATTATCAAATTATATTTATTTGCAGCCACTTTTAAAATCTGAGTTGCGTCCACATTATCTAACCAACCTTTGCCAAATGTACTTTCAATGTTTAATTATAAATTATGGAGTCAAAAAGCAACAGGAGCAATGTCGGACAACTTTATTAGTGATACAAATGACACTACCTTGCAACCTGTTTGGGATCATAGGCAGCCTTTTATGATACATTTTTAAGAGGGTCACAATAAAGCAAAAAACAGTTTGTGAATTATCCCAACGAATATAGTTCACTTACTTTACAACCTTGACTGTCAGCATTAGTTTCTTTAAAGATATCAAAGATTAATTGGAATATCAGGATGCAATACTGGCTTTATCTAGTATTTGAATAGGAATCTACAAAAACTTAGCATAGCTAGGATGTTTAACATTACTAAAAAATATTGAGTGAGCTTCTCTAGGTTTTGTTTCTTAAGACAAACATTTCAATCAACATAAATACCGCACATTCATTGGACTGGAACAATCTTTTTCGCCTGCCTCTACCGAAAACATCATTTGCGGGCCGAAAATCGATTTTTCGGCCCGCATATGGCCATTAGCATTCGCGGCATTTGATTGGCAGAGAATCACAATTTTATATCTAGACCTTAAAATCTGACAGTAGTGATAAATTATAATAAACATTGAAAATAATGTTTTTATATGGGGCAGGCGAAAAAATATTGAGTGTAACTCGTGCCAAAAGCGGCAGGCTGCTAAAGCCTATTTTCGGCCCTTGGTACACTATATACTATTTTGTATTTGCGGTTACACCGGCGCTATATCTCCCTACTAACGGATAAGACTTCTACTCATTACCAGTTAATACTATTGTTGTTAATTTTTATTTAATTTACAAAAATTACATAAAAACAGTTTTATCTATAACATTAAACTAGAAAAATACCTATCGGCTGCGCCAATTTGGTGTCTCAGAATTTTTGTCCAAATATTTACTTTTAAGAAGACATTTGCTTAAACGTACAAAGGAGCATTGATTGGGCCTGTATTGGCTAAGAAGCATCAAAGAACTAATTTAAATAACGGCAACTAAGAGATTACCCACCGATAGATATGTGCTTGGACAAATATAAATTACCATATTGACAATGCCACTAAAACGTGTCGACACTTATTTAACTTACAAAAAATAACATAAAAACCTACCAGCTGCGCCAATTTGGTGTCTTACAAGAATTTCCTTCAAAAAAGATACCAACCACAATTTTTGCACAATCTACAGACAAGTTGATACGCTTGACTGCATATTACGATAATAAATAAGGAACCCTTAACTTAAGCGGTCAATATTGTTACTAAGCAACAATATTAATTACAACGTACAAATTTAATATGAATTGGACTGACACACGCTATTAAAAGTTAGGTTTTATTATTATTTTTACGTTTTTATTAAATAAATAGACCAACAGTTTCTGTAAAATTACTAGAAATGTGCAATGATGCCATGTGTTATCTATTTTAAACTTCTGTTTGCTAAACTACGCTTAAAATAAGTTGCTGCAATGCAATGAAAATTAAAATAACTTTTAAAGTTAACTATGGTTTAGTTAAGTGTAAAAACAATAGTAACTAAATATTTCATACATTTATTGCAAGTCACTACCTTTAACTAATTTCTAATTTTATTATAAAAATTGTTCAAATATTGTACTTTTATAAAAATATTTAAAAGTTTATCTCATAGCTGGTAAAAATTACAAGTAATAACTAATAATTGATTATATTTAGTTTCAATCAACCAATTTGTTTGACAGTTTTTTCAATGTCAAATCTAAATAAATAGCTACATGTTCTTTTTTAAAGTAGTAAAAATATTAAATAGTTACTTAAAATTTATTTAATTTAGTACAAATTACTACAATCAACAATTTTGAAAAGTAATTTTCATAAAAATTGAAAGTAAGATTAACAAATAACAACTTAAGTTATTAAATTTGATAATAAATATTACACATTTCATGTTTACTTTTATATTTTCTATATGAAATTAATAACCTATTAATTCCAATTAAAACTATCGGGAATCAGTGATACTAATTTTAAGAATGTTGAATTTGACGTCTGTTTTGTCTTTTACATATTTCTATTGCTTCTAGCAACTACTTTTTTTTTTAATTTCATCTTATTTTTAATATATTTAACTAGAAAACACATTAAAATAAATAAAACTAAAATATTAAAATAGTTGAACTAATTTAAATTCGAACTGATTTTCTTCTTCAAACTCAACATTCCAATGGTGTCAAGTGTTTGAAAAGCAATTAAATGAAACCCGAAGACACAAAATTAGATTATAAATTAGAAAAAGGGACAAGTAAAAACAAACATACGTCACGGGCGGCGAAGCAAGTTCAAATAAACATTTCGCTCCACATGTCGGATCGCTTTCTTATATAATTTGAGTTCTTCTTCAAGCTATCAAGGACAATCTTGTTGAAAAATCAACTGAAACGTATAAATAGTTAATAATTTAATCAATTATAATTTCAAACTTATTGATATATACTAACCATCTGCTTCATTGAACCCGGAAATGATTTACTTTAATTTTTCAGTCTAATTAATTTCATTTTAATTTTTTAAATATTCAATGAAATGAGATGATTTTGATGACATGCATGTCAGATAATTATTGGTATAGTATATTTTCAAGGGTATCACTACTTTATAGAAGGTTATAATCGTGTTCAAATAATAAAATATTTATTATAATAATAAATATTTCTTTCGTTATTCATATTTGTTGTTGGGTTAAATCATCATTATATTTATAATGAGCATTTTTATTTATAATTAATATTATCATCAATAATGAAAAAGGTAAAAAAAATAAAAAAATGTATAACTCAACAATTCACATGTCAAAAACTTTTTGATAAGTTGAATTTTTAAGTGCGATCATTGTCTAGTTTTTTTGTTGTCAACTGAAACTATGTTTTCAAACATCCTAACAAATTCAAAAATGTTTTAGACAGCAAATATAGTGGTTGCATTTAGTGTCAAAGTCGGGTTTAAGATTATAGCAAAATCCGGCCGGTTTTGTATAGTTTTTTATGAAAAATTATAGAACAGTGAATGGAGAAACCTAGAACGACAAACGTTATATGCATAAACGACTTATATAAATATAGAAGCTACCACATTTGAATAAACTGTCCAAAGCAACATTAATTTGTATCGGCTCATGTAACGCATTTTATGTACTTACTGTACAGTTTTCTGTTACAAGTCAGAACCTGGTTATAGTAATATAATAAGGCCAGTCAGATGTGTGTTTAGCGCGCGCAACCTTGAGCACGCAATTGACAATTTTGTAAGTTTTTATAACGTATTTAATAATTTTAAGTTGGTGGATTTAATTTTTCTGTCTTAGATAAAGTCGGCAGTGCTAGGGCGCCTTAAAAGTTTTTATTGAATAGTGATTTATCGATGCAGCTGTAGAGACAAAAGTTTTATGCCGCACCAAAGTCTAAAACAATTAAGTTTGGTTGAGTTGTAGAGTTAGTCACAAGTTTGGTCATAAGACAGTGCGGTTGTTTAATACTAGACCATCTTTCAAATTTTTAGTAGAAATGTGGTAGGTAGTTTGGTTGCTGGTGGTTTTACTTTTGACAAATTTGGCGGGTTTTGTCTACCAGTTGGTTTAGTGTTGCGCATTTTAATTGATCTGAGAGTAAATTTTTTTTTTGTTTTGTTTGTAAAAACGTTGTAGGGTCCTAAAAACATGGGTTTCTAGTATGTGTAAAACTGACTTTACTTTGAGCTCGTTATTGTCATCATTGCTGCTCTATAGATATTGTGTTGCAAAAAACATATTTTACATTTTTGTTTTTTGGGTGATCAACAGCAGTAAGATTTGGTTGCAAACTATTGAATTGGTTGTACACTGGGTGCATATTATGGTAAAGTTAGTTTTAATCAAACATCTTTTTGTGGTTCAAGTTTACTTTCATTAGCGGTAAGACAACAGATACAATGGGGTTGGTTTATCAAAGTCAAATTTTAGAATCTAACTTACTTTGATTTTTTGTTGTAATTTTATTGGGTTCCTCTGGATGCTGAAACTTAAAAGTATGATATGTGTGACGTTTCTTGAGACTGGCTTAAGGCCATTGTTTTTTTAACATTTCTTGCCTTTTTTGTTGTGTGGATTCCCAAGTGTTGGATCATGCTATGGGCTTATGAGCTTATGAGTCAGACATTGGGTGCAACTTTTGAAAAGATGGAACCTAGTTTGTTTTAGAGATTTGTTTATAGTCAATTTCTTTGATGTTTAGGTATGTTGTTTGCAACTGCCCGTTGATGTTCTAATTGATTTCGATTTAGTACGTATGTGACATTTAAACATTAAAAAAAATTACTTCATTTGTTACTTGTCTTGTAAAAACTACAATAAATTGTGTTTTGTGCTGTCAAATCATTGCAAATTGATTTAAATATTATACCCAGGATACCTACTCGATGTAAAATTTTCCGTAGAATCCAAATTTCAATATTTTGAAAGCTATAAATCCATAAATAAAAGCAGAAGAAAAAACAGTATAAATAGCAAAAAAATAAAAAAATCGATTTTTAATTTAATAGTGTTGAACTACTCGCAAAAATTCCAAAAAAATTATAGATGTAAATTTTTCAATTACTTATAAAGTTAAAAAATAAAATTCCATGCAATCGAAGATTTAGATAACCAAAAATAAATATCAACCCTTCTGGAATTTTTTTTAAGGGTTGTATACAGAGTTTGTAGAGCTGAAAAAAATTGTGTTTGAAGACCACTTTAAACTCTACTTTGATGTTTTTTTTAGAATTTTTCATTCAATAGGTGCGGAGCAAAAAAATAAAAACGAAAAAAGCCCCCATCAAAATTTTAAAATCCTATCAAACATATTTTTTTATGCTAGGAAAGTAATTTTTGAGTTAATTTGGATATTCGTGATAGGGGCATTTCACCTATGTTTTTTTTTGGGGGGGGGGGGGCTAGGAAAGAAGTCTTCTTAAAGACTTGACAAGTGTTGGATTCATCCTCACGGACGCCTACCAACTAAACCCCCCTTAAGCGACTGCCATGTGGAAGTTCGACGCTTTATGGGCGTAAGTACCTTTCCAACTAACTTAGAAATAAATTACGGGTTTTAAAGTTACATAATGCACCTAGTGTGCTAGCCTTATAGGCGTTGAGTAGTTATGTGGAGATCTTGTACTACACTATTTCCGGAGAACAGACTAATTGACCTAATTGATAGTGCGTTGCATCAAGATGCCGTGTGACCAAACCGCTGGCAACGACGGCATTGTGCAATTTTCCTTGCGTTTGTAATCAACCGTACCACGAAGCCCGCAAATCTCATTGAGAAAGAGTATCTCTTTATTTTTGGTTTTCTGGGGAAGCTGAACGTAAAGCATTGGAAAGGATTTTCCGTTTCTTCCCATGCGAGTTACGGAAGAAGGTTCAAACCCCCGAGCGAAAAACTTGGCTTGTACCACGTCTGTCGTCGATACAATCGGGAATGTTCCGAATGAAGTATTTTAAGGTCTTTTCAGCCCCTGTTTGAAAGGTGTAGTGCACTACGTTAGCGGCAGTGCAGTGGTCAATGACAGCACAAAAATCATTAGAAGTGCAAGGATGCAAACGGATGCCATCCATTACGTTAACCGCTTTATTAATATTGATATTGATAGACTTGAAAGTCTTCAACAGCCCAGGATATAGAGATTTCTCATTTATCGTGATGGGGGGTGGGCGTCGGGTGCCAGCGCCCTCTGTGGGAACTAGCGAAGATGGAGGACGTAGAGGGTCTAGGGGTTCAAGAGTCTGACCCGAGGCGGCCGACTGTGCCATAGGGGTTGGCCGGGTTGATGACCCATTGACCTTGGGGGTTGAAAGCCCTTTTAGCGCTGAATGCACCTGACTGGGGTTGGCTGATGGCCTAGTGTTCAAGGAGGTTGAGGAAGACTCACCCGGGTCTTTCCTTTGCCTTCTTCTTCTTTTCATTCTTGCCCACGGTCTGAAACTCTTTCTCTGAGGGCGGGGCGTCAGGGTGGGCAGCGATGTTGCTTTCTGTTTCTATCTGCTCCTCATCAGATGGACTGGAGTTGATCGGATTCTCGGCCGGCCTCTTGAGGGAGACCTGGACCTGGTAATCCGGTGTCTTGTTGGACTGCGGCTCGGCTGGGATATCTGCGGGGATGACTGGCAGTGTGGGCTGCTTTACAATCTCAGCAATCATCTTCTTTGTCTCTTTCGAGATGTCTTTGTGGAGGGTCTGGAGAGTAGAGCCAAAATCGTATTTGGCGCTCTGGATCTTGTCGAAAGCAACGTCAATCTTCTCAGATTCGTCCTCGACCATCCTCACCAGACGTTCCTCCAAGTTCTTGATCTTGGCATCTTGCGCTTTGATGTAATCAGTCATTTTCTGGACCTCTATGAGCAGTATGGAAAGAACCTCACTGTCAGAGAGGTTGGATATTCAATAATTAAATAAAAGAGTGGATATTTGATTAAGTGACCAGTTCAATCAATTATCCGGATTTGGTGCAATTAAAATTGCAGTTGTGGTCGTATCTGGAGCTCTTTAAATCGATGTTTACATGGCGGCGCACAGGACTTGATTCACCTATGTTAACCGGGGGGACCTTTTATAAATAAAGCCCATCCTACCAAGTGTTTGTTATATAAAGATTTTATTTATCCTTGCAAACATTAACAGTCAAATTGTGAAAAGCAAAAATAATTATATCCAATTTTTTATTACAAACTCCAACTCAAACTACTCATTAAACAATTCAAACAGTTAATTGTGATGATGACACTGTCTATATCATGCCAAAAAAACTTACAATAGCATTCTAGAAATTAGAAACATTCCAGATTTATTCAAACCTATATTGATTTTTCTTTTTAATAATAGTAAAATTAGAATTTTTGCCATAACTTTTTTAATGAGTAATGCTTATGAACAAAATTTATCAAAGTTTATATAAATAAAACAGTTATAATGGGTCAGAATAGGACTTAAGTAGTTTGGATTTCAAATATCAAGATAAAAAGTTGGGAAACTTAAAAGAGCCTAAAAGATAGATATCAGAAGCAATTGCTTTGTAGGACTAATTAGACATATGATAACAGCATTGCAAGACCAGCGTTTCAAAGTTATTGTGGGCTTGATTTCTAGCCACGCTGGTATTACGGAAAAAAAATCTTTTTAGCAGTTTAAGAATATTTACGCTACATAGATTTACTGGTACAATCAAGTTTTTGCTAGTTTTGCAAAATACGACTTCACAGCGTAGTCGTTATTTAATCAAAAGCAACGTTATCTCAAGTGTTTTTTTTTTAAGTTTTGGAAATAAATAATAATCACAAGCGGCAAGCTGCAGACTGTAAGGTGGATGTTGTATATTATTAAATTCGTATTCATTAAATACTTTTTGAACAATTTATGCTTTATGCAGCTTGCAGTTGTTCAAAAATAGAATTTTCTGAGCATAATTGTGTTTTTTTTGTGTATAGCTGTTTTAAAATTTTTAATTGTGTTTTTGTAGAGATTCTTTGTTATTGTAATTATAAAAAAACTGTGGCTATCACATTTTTTGCAGAAAATTGCGTCTTTACATTTTTTTTATGAGAAGGTCCTAGTGGTCTACCTAGATTTTATCTCTAGTTACAATTTTATAAAAAAAGTAGCAGTCAAATTTTCGTTGCAAATTTGTTGTCTACACAGTTTTTGTTGGGGATTAAGCAACTTGTGAATTCATACTTTACTCATTCTCAAACCTTTATGTACAATTTTAAGAACACTTGTTTTTGATGTACTTTTTTACCCATTTTTACGCTTTTGCGTTACTCTTTTTTTATTGAAGTTTAGGAAAAGCTTTTGCAGCTATAGTATGGAGCTTGCACCCACTAAAACCTTGGTTTTTAGTAGTCCCACCCTAGCATCGCTTTTGCATTTCTTTTGAGGTAGGTAGCCTGGACCTGTTGCTTATAAATCTTCTGTCTTTTTCTATATTTCCTATATTGTTATAGTGTTTCTTGTGTCTTAGCGCTTCTGCCCAGATGGATGCCTTATATAGAGTTATAGAATTGATGACACTGGGGTTTAGTAATCGGCGGCTTGATCTTGTTGGAGCCATTATTTTGTATAATGCCGCAGCAACAACTTTTTTTTACATGTTCGGTCATTTACATGTTTCTGTTTAGGTGTACTTTAAGGTACTTTACACTGTCTTTAGTGCTAATGGTATGCTACCCTATTTGTTATAGTTACCTCACCCATTTTCCTGCGTTTACAAAAGACTACCGCTTCCGTCTTTTGTAAAATGTTCTTTGTATTTTGTTGTATCAGTGTTGTGATTTTTGTTTCATTTTTCCCACTCACTATTAGTGCTAGGTCATCAGCGTACGCACTCGATGATACTCCTAGTGGCATCTTAAGTTCTAGTACTCCGTTGTACAGTATGTTCCACAATGGAATCCTGCGGCACACTACAGTGAATTTGCATTATTTCTTACTTGTAGTTGTCAATCTTCCGGTCTTCTAAGTAGTTTTTAATTACTTTCTAGAGATAATTACTGATTTCCCATCTTTCCTTTAGTTTGTGGATTATTCGAGACCAATTAGCAGTATTGAATGCGTTCTTGACATCAAAAGACACAAACACACAGTGGCCCCTTTAAGAGTTTGAAGCTCGATTTACTTCCCGGGCTGCCTTCTTCAATTGTTGCAAAGCGTCGATTGTGGGTTTTTATTTCTGAAAGCCGTATTGCCCTGGATTGCCCTTTGTCTTCAATTTCTTTACTGAGCCTGGTTTCAATCAACTTTTTGTATAGTTTCCCAAAGATACTAAGCAAGCAGATAGGTCTATATGAGTCCGGTTTGTCTTGTTTTTTTTGTTTTGTTTTTGGGATCAATACCAGGTTTGCCTTCTTGCGTTACTTTGGAACGTTCACTATTTCTATAATAAAGTTTCTAAACCTTCTTTACTTAGCCTGGTTTCAATCAAATTTTGTATAGTTTTCCAAAGGTACAAAGCAAGCAGATTGGTCTATATGAGTCCGGTTTGTCTTGTATTTTTTTTGGTTTTTGGGACCAATAACATGTTTGCCTTCTTGCGTTACTTTGGAACGCTCACTATTTCTACAATGAAGTTTCTAAACCTTCTTTCTGCCAATTTTTCAAAATTTGATTTACACTAGCATGTAGTCAACCAATACGTTTGCCAATCTTAAATTACCCTCTTTCCAATAGTGAATTTAGGTAAAAATTTGCAGGTCTTTGCACTTGCGGCATTTTTAAAGGCACTAACAAGTAGATCAAATAAAAAAAACCTGCGATAATGCGATTAATAAGGTATAGATATTGTAGTAATAATAGTCATTAAGTAAAATTTTGTTTGCAAAATTATTGGAAATTTGCTAGATTTAACAATTTGCCAACATTTAATCAGTAAAAAGAGTTTTTGTCAGCTAAATGGAAACAATTCATATATAGTTCTTTATCTAAAACAAACAGAAAAAAACTTGCAGTGTTACAAGAAGATCGAATAGGAAAAACTATATTGTTTTGGTTAATCATCAACAAATATGTTATGAGCAATAGAGATCACATCATTTTTAAATGCGACGTTTTTACGAAGTTTTTTTTTTAGTTACAAAGGTCGATATTATTGCATATTTTAGAAATATTACAAACTTACAGTTCATACAAAGTTTGTTTTTTTTCCCTTATCACTAATAACGAGTATTACCCTCTATTGCATTAATGTCTGCTTGAAGTCAACAAGAAACACTTTGAATTAAGATAAGGATTACATTTTGGTCGATATTATTTCAATCCTGCAATAGCAACTGTCTTAGCTCCTGAGCAGTTCTTGGAGCAGGTGTATGCTTTTGGATACGTTGTCCCAACACATCCCAGACCTGTTTAATGGAATTAATGTCCGGGCTGAAAACTGACCAATCAAACCGCAAAACTCCCACTTTATCCAGATTATTTCTGACAACTTTGGCTACGTGAGGTCTAGCATTATCTTGCATGAAAATGCCGCGCTTGCCCATAGTTGTCATGACGGGCATAACATAATTTTAGAAAACCTTCATAATGTATCTGTGGGCTGTTAGGAAGCCATTCTCTATAAAGACCAACTCTGTGCATGCTTTGGTAGAAATTCCTGCCCAACCATAACCGACTCACCGACAAATAGAAGTTGCTCATCATTACAAACTGAAGCGTAAGTATGGGTGTCTAAGGTAAGTATGAAGCTAATTCTCATTTGAGCTGAGCGTAATCATCATTGAGTTGCTCTATGGATGATGTGTTGCAAAAGGCGTTTTCTATTTTTTTTCTTGGGTGATCAATACTAGGAAGGATGCAGACTTCTGAATTTGTTTAAAGCGTAGCGGTAAGTTTTTTATTCAAGCCCCCAGTGCTTGCGTTGATTTTTTGTTTTAGCCAATACCAGCTTAGACTGGTCATTGTTAGCCTAATTTCTTAACATCTTAATGGTCTATGTTTTTTTTCAAACACAGTCAACTGGATTGTCAACATTCATTTTTTTACAAAACTTTTGAATAAAATTTGCAAAAAATAACAAAAATATTGGTCAGCATACATTTTATTAGTTTTTACAAATTGAAATTTTGAAACATCAAAATAAAAGCCAAAAAACAATTGAAGACATTTCCTCTGGGCTTTTGCATTATCATGCTGAAACAGAAATCCAAAGCCTATACAAGCTCTAGCATGTGTATTGGATAACATTTATTCATTCAAGAATGGAAACAAAATCTGTTTGACTATTCAAAGAAATGCCAGCCTATATCATGTCAGATTTTTCTCCAAACCTGTCTACCTTTTAAACTAGTTTATTACTTTACGTTCACCTATTCTTAATTTAAACTATCACAACATGTTAATCACAATCTGGACTCGATTCTAAAGATAACTGCATTATCCTCAAATTTGCATGTTATTAAGCAAAAGTTAGTCTGTTCTTTTTGTAAACCATAGTTGTAGTTTACAATCTTTTCCTTAAGGTTTTTGTTTAACCTTAAAGTGCATTAATTTTGCAGGTTTTAGCAGTCTTTTCAAAGAGTTGTTGCCGTTTTCAAATCTGACCAGCTTGTCTACCATAATTTCCTGTTTTTAAGAAGCAATTCTAAACCCCAAATACAACAAAAATTCTTACATTAAGTTCTCTTGCAACATAACTATATTTGTGAATTTCTTCAATTGTGGTTTTTGCAATTTTAAGTTTGCTTAGGTGTCATACTCTAATGATAATATCAATAACCAAAGCACACTAGAATATTTCTAAATTGCTATAACAATTTAATCACAACAAAGACGTTAATAAAATCATTCAAACATCTAAATATGTTTTTTTTAGAAATCTACAAAATATTAAGCAAAATCTAGTTAAATATTGCTCCAAAAGAGCTATCCCCAATCAAACCTGGCTATCGACTTAAGAATTATAACTTAGAATGCTAATAGACTGCCAGTATAAAACAGAATTTAAAGCACTTTTTTTATACAAGGTGTTTTAGAATGAATGGTACATACTGTAATATGTTTTTTGCCTTTACCAAAACTATATGTTTTGGCTTTAAAATAAGGGCCAAAACAACAATTTAGAGTCCCAATGGCCAAAAAGCTTTTTGCGGTATTTTATTGGCTGTAACCTACGGTTTTACATGACGTCACACTTTAAAATCTGACAATAGTGAATGCTTTAATAGTCCTTGCAAGCAACTCTTAAAAGTTGTGGCTTGCTAAAGCTTATTTTTGGTTTTTAAAAGACTATATACTATAGTATTGGTTATTTTAAACAAAAAATTTGTTTGAACATGTGTTCAATTCTCAACTAAATATTATCAAATCAAAATTGCAGCAATATAAGGCCTTTAAAGCACGGGTTAAAGACAAATTACTAAAAGAAAGATACAGATACATGAAAACTTTAATCCAAAATTGTTTTTGGGCCTAATAGTCCAGGATCTGGTGACAAAAAAATGCAAGAGTTTTGGAAAGTTTGATATTTTTAGATCGGACTGTATTTCGGCCATAGAACGCTTCTGTAAAGTCAGCAAGCTCAGAAAGGTGTAGTTTTAATTAGTAGTAGTATTAGTCACTGGAAGCTCCTGGCATCGTTGTACGTAGGCTGATAAAAGATAGAGCAGTTGAAAACTTAAATTTTAAAGGAAAATTTAGAGTTTATAAAATATGCTGTGAAGGTGAACAAGCTAGACAGCCTTTTAAACACAAAGAGATTAAGGCACCCTCAGTGTTAGAGATCATACATGCAAATATATGTGAACCCATGGAGGTAACATCGTTGGGTGGCTTTAAATACTTCATGATCCTTAAAGATAAATTATAGCAGATTACCTTTTGTATAATTCCTTAAAACAAAAGATAAAGCATTTGATTGATTCAAAGTCTTTTGTAGAGAACCAGCAAGGGAACAGGCAACGTTGGTGAGATCTGTAAATTTTTTTTAGATATTTTTTTAGGAAGAAATGGAATTGTTCACCAAAAGACAAACTCATATACTCCACAGCAGAATGGGATGGATGTTCGAAAAGATGAACAAGACGATTGTGGAAAAGGCAAAATGTTTGTTGTTTAACGTTTTTGGGCAGAAGCAGTGAACACCGAAATATACTTACAAAACCGCTCAGTAGTCACAGTATGGGCAACAACACACCTTACAAGATATGGACTAAGAAAAACCTGATGTAAGTAACATTTGCATATTTGGAAGCAAAGTTATGATCCATGTTTTCAAGAAAAACAAAAAAAAATGGGATCAAAAAGCAGTGAAAATGATTTTAATGAGATTTAATGAAAATGTAAAAGGTTATAGATTATACGATCCCATAAGTAACCGATTTACCACCAGCACAAATGTTGTAATTATTGAAAAGTCAAATAATATGATTGAAATAGTCATTGACAAGAGATTCAGTGGGAGTTCCAAACCATGTTGACCAAGATAAATCTGAAACAGATTCAGTTGTAATTAATTGAGACAAACTATCTGAGGAACATGATAAAAATCCAGATATAACTGTTGCAGAAACCACTGATAAAGATTATGTACTACCACTTGATATAGGAGCTTCAAGTACAGTTAAGAAATCAGAAAATAGGCAAAAAAGAAATCATTTGAAAACTACATTACATACATGTGCGCTGAACAACAACTAATCAATGATCTTCTTACAATTGAAGAAGCTCTATGAAGGCTAGATGGAAAAAGTTGGAGACGGGCTATGCAAAATGAAATTTAAAGTTTTGAAGAAATGATGCATAGTCTTTAACAGATTTTCCAAAAGAAAAAACAGTAGTGAAGTGTAAGTAAATTAAAAAAAAAAAGAAACAGTGTGAATCAAAAGCGGTACAGGGCTCTCTCTCTAGTAGCAAAAAGTTTCACACAAAGAGAACGTGTTGACTTTGATAAAACAATTGCTTCTGTTGTGAGGCATTCAACATTGCGTTTACTAATTAGTTTATTAATTAGATTAAATTTAAGCATTACTCATCTAGATGTAACCAGCTTTTTTAAATGGCCATTTGGAAAAAACTGTGACCATGACTCAGCAAAAAAGTTTTATGGAATTAAGTTGTAAACAAAAAGTTTGTAAGCTAAATAGGGCAATATATGGACTTAAACGAGCTTCTAAAACTTAAAATAAGCGTTTTGATGAAGTGTTGTTAGAGTATAAGCGTTTAGACACTGAACTTTGTGTATATATTAAAAGGAACAATAAATTTGTAACATTTATCGCATTATATTTGGATGATTTGTTTGTTTTCTAACAATTCAGAAAGTGCCATTGCTTTAAAGAAAGATTTGAATTTTAAATTCAAGGTCAAACACCTAGGTAAAGCTAAACAAATACTTGGTATACGAATCAGAAGAAACCACAAAAAATATTGGATTATACTGGATCAAGAGGAATATGTTAATTAAATTTTAAGAAAGTTTTAAATGTCAAATTGCAAAAGTGTAAGTACTCGCTGAAAATGCGACAAAAGCACACCTGATCAAGATAGTATACATCGAGGTAGAAACTTACTATGCCAAAATCTAATAGGCAGTTGGATGTACTTAACAGTGTTAGCCCAAACCTAGCTTTTGTAGTAAGCTATCTAAGCCAGTTCATCAATTGTTATTTGCAACATCATTGGAGACGCGCTAAGAAGATGCAAAGATATCTCCAAGGTACCAAGAGTTTAGGATTAGAATACAATGAGGAATGCTGACTGGGCACGTGACGAGGATAGGAGATCCTAAACAGGTTTGGTTTTCAAGCACTCTGGTTCTGTAATGTCTTGGGAGAGCAATAAGCAGAAGACCGTTGCGTTATCCAGCATGTAGGCAGAGAACATGGCACAGAAGTTTTAAAGGAAGCTATATATTTGAGTAAACTATTTAAGAAATTTACTGAGAGAGTTGGTAGCATCCAGTTATACAACGACAGCCAAAGTGCCCAGAAATTGGCAATCAACCCTATATATTGCCATTGCAATAAAAAGTAAAATATCTTAGATCCCATGAAATAACTGCAGATATTTTGATCAAAAGTTTAAATACCACAAAACATTGTAAATTTGATAAAGATTTAGTTTTATTAGTATGGAAATAGTTTGTAAGACAAATACTGCTTTCCTTTCAAGAGCAACACGCTCCCGGGGCTTGACGCACAGAACCGTTTTGATGCACCTTTGTGGTAGGTGGTGCATGAGGGAAGAGGGAAAAGAAACTCTGAATAAGTTGGGGCGTCGTGCTCTCTGTGAAAGGTACATGGGGGCGTCAAGCACAGAATTGTTTGGAACCGTCTAGAACAGTGAAAGGAAAGCATCTATAGTGGAGGTATTAAAATTATATCTAAAAAATTATTCTAGTACCGCCATCTAGTGATGATATATACAAATATGTAATTTAACCGTTGTGTTCAAAGTTATATATAGAACAAAATAAAACAGTTTGTGCAGAACCCTCAACCGCGTGGTTTTATTTTCACAGTAGGACGGAATAGATTAATAATCTCTCCAGTAATTTGCAACCTTTTAAAACTGTAGGTTTACCTGTAGTAATGTAAGTTGCCAGCATTACGGGCAAAGAAGAGACTAATGCACCTGCTATGGCGTGAAAAGAGGCTGATTATGGATAAATGGATGATTAGAAAACAAAACTATTGCTAGTTTTCTGATTACAGGGATATAAACAGTAGCAAAAAACAAGGGTACATAGGTGCAAGGCATCTTCGCTCCGGTTTGCAACGTGGTTTTCAAAAAAGGCAGAGTAGACATATTAAGTAAACAAAACTCTAAGTGTGTGGCCACAACGGCGATCCGACCATCAAACAGCGCTCTGATCATTGAACAGTGCTCCGACCATCGAACAGCGCTCCGAGCATAGAACACTAAAATGTGTTCTAAGCTTGGACTCTTGCACACCGGTCGAGTCTTTACACAAACTTAAGTTTAGATAAAACCAAAACAACAAACTTTAGCTTCTAAGAATATAGACAGACACACATACGTTTTCTACATGCTTCTTATAAAGATTTATATAAAAAAAAATAAATTATTACCACAGAAAAAGTTTATTTTCTTTTTAAAAAAATTACACGCCATCTGCCGCTTGACAATTGATGCGTCACTACATATACATAAACTTAAAAAAACTACTATTTTGTTGCTTTAAGAGTAAAAAATATTTACATACAACCTAACATAACATAACCTAACCTAACTTTTTTTTTAAGAGAAGGGAAAATCTTCAGCTAAGACACCGGCAGCCAATGCTGCACGGTAGTGCCAAGTTTCTACCGGCTAAAAAACCTCCTCAGTTCTCTGCAACATAACCGGAATCGCCTAAAAGACATTTCTTCAGTCATGGTACTGCTTCTTCACTATTCACTACTTTTTTGCAGGTTAAGTTCATCTTTTTCTTTTTTTTTTAATAATGTTTTTAATAAGGGAATTTATGGCTACCCATTGTTCTTCACTTTCTAGCATATTATTTATCATATTTTTTGGTATGACCTTGCTGTTAAGTTTATCTTCGGTTACTTTTCTCATCTGATACAATTCTTGGCATTCAAACAGCGTGTGTTTTGCCGAGTCTACTGGGTCGTCACAGTAGTTGCACTTGTCGTCATTCCTAATGTGAAACCTTTTTAAATACTGGTTGAAGCAACCATGTCCAGTTAGCGCTTGAGACAGATGAAAATCAATGTCACCGTGCTTTCTGAAGTACCAGCTACTCAGATCTGGTAGCAGTCGGTGCAGCCAGACACTTTTCCCGTCTTTATTCCATTTTTTTTGCCATGCTCTTATGGTTTCTCCTCTTTCCGTTTATTTCTGTTTCCGTTTTTCTTCTTGTTTTTATTCTTTTTTCCACGAGTGGTGTAAGCGGCACTGTTCTAGCACCAAGTTGCTACTTGTAGATGTTGTGCTGTAGGCCCTTGTAATTATCAGCGCCAGTTTTCTCTGGGCAGTGTGTATTTTTTGCATGTTTTTTTCTAATTGCAGGCCGTCTTTCCATATAGATGAGGCATACATGATAGTCGATAGAGCTGCCGAGGTGAGTATCCTTCTTTTAGATTCTCCAGCACCACCTATTCTGGGTAAAATTTTACCTAGCTGGGTAGCAATTTCCGCTGCTCTTGCAGTTACTTTATCTATGTGCTGTCCAAATGTTAAGTTTTTGTCTAGCTCTACACCTAGATACCTTATTGCTCATTTTGGCTTGATTACTTCTCCGTCTACTACAAATTCAATAACGTCTTTTACCCTTTTCCTTCCGATTAGCAATATTGCTTCCGTTTTTTTTGGTTCTAATTCGAGGCCGTTTTTTGTTAGCCAAGTGGTAATTTTTTTTAAGCACTTTGTTAATTGTTAAGACCAGGCCTTTTTCTGCATAGGCAATTAAGGTGACTCTTTTTCCTACTTCAATTTTTAGCACTCCGTCGTACAACACATTCC
Source organism: Tachinus rufipes (assembly GCA_963932245.1). NCBI lineage: Eukaryota > Metazoa > Arthropoda > Insecta > Coleoptera > Staphylinidae > Tachinus > Tachinus rufipes. The sequence continues at coordinate 15,979,847 of OZ010748.1, read as the reverse complement.
AAAGAAGGGGGCTCAGTACCGATCTTTGTGGAACCCCTGCAGTTACTTTTGTCTCTTCTCCGTCGTCGCTTACTATACTTCTTTCCGATAGATAGCTTTTTATAATGTCCGTAATGCCTGTAGTTATTTTTTGGCTTTCCAGTTTGTTTATTATTTTCTCCCATGGAGCGCTGTTAAAGGCGTTTTTTATATCGACAGTAACCATTGCGCCGAAGCCTTTGGTTTTTAATGTTTTGATCATTTTGGTTTTAGCAATGCCTATAACGCTTTTTAGGGGGTCTTCCGTGCTTTTCCCTTCTTGAAATCCGAATTGGTTATTAGACAGATCTGCTTTTTTTTTCATTATTTTCTAAGCCTAGCAGCTATCAGCTGTTCTAATAGTTTGCCCATTGTGTTCAGCAAGCATATTGGACGATATCTTCTAGGGTCTAACTCTTCTTTGTTCGGTTTTCTTATTAGTATTAGTTATCTTTTTTCCATTCTCTTGGGAACTTTTGAAATTTTGGTGCATTGTTCATTGCCTCTCTTACCTAACCTAACCTAACCTAACCTAACCAAACCTAAAAATATCAATACATGATTTGTTGTCTAAAAAAATACATTTGGTTAATTACTTTGCAATTGATAATTGTTTGTTTACAAAATTGTTGATTAGTTTGTCATTTTACGATTGATCTATGGCGGCACTTACATAACGTTATCAATTAATCGTTTAGTGTGTGTTATAGCACGCACTCAAATAACAACAACAAGGTTGATGTGATGTATTAGTCACGGTACGTATATAACCTAAAAAAACGTCGACATTCAATTTGTTGTTTTACGCTTATTGTGATGTTGATATCTAATCCGTCGTTTTGTAATTTGTAATGACAAATGTGTCAAATCGCATAACCTTAAAAAAATGTTAACATTTAATTTGTCGTTTAGCGATTGTTGTGTTACGCTATTCACCTAACCTAGAAAAATGTATCTTATACTTATACCACATATACTTATAAACGCGCCGTGGGCTATGTTTCGCTCGTTGCATGGTGAAGCCAACATAACAATGTTCTATACCCACAACTGACGTCACGCGCTAGTTGTGAGCATAGGCACGCGTAGTCAGCGTTAATTATGAGCATAAACCATGCGAGTAGTTAAATCTTACTTAACAAAAACAATTTTATTATTGATAACCATAATTTGTTTTAATTATAAAACCTTTTGCAACAATCAATCAATTATCAGTTATCAAACTCTTGTTTGGTCTGCAAATTTTAATATTTATTTAAAACAATTAAAATTTTTTAATACAACATGTTAGCATACACATTTTAGTGAATTAAGTCAGTAAAAAGTGCTTCTTGTTATATGCGCTTTCTTGTTCATAACTGATGTCACACGCCCCAAGCATGTTAGCTTTGTTGCGTAGCTTTTTGCTTTGTAGTTGTCAGAATTCACATAACCTACCAAAATGTACATATTTGCAATTATTACGTCACTAGTCGATTTACGATTAATGTCTAATCTGTAACTTTACCTATGATGCTTTACGCACTTAACCTAAAAAACTCAATTGATATTTATTTTGTCGCTTTGCCATGATTCAGTTGCTTTGTGATTATTGTATTACACTTTGATATATAGTTTGTTAGTTTCCAACTGACAAATGCGTCACATAACCTAATAAAATGAATGTCTTTTTGCGATTATGCACTCACATAACCTTTGATATACCTATTAAGAAAAAAACAAAAAAATGAGATTTTACAGGTTTTGAAATATTTCTAATTCGCTATAAAGTGTTAACTGTGGATGCTTTTAAAGAAAAATGCAATGATTTTCTGTGAATCATCACTAAAATGGTTTCTGTAAAAAACAATAAAAATAGAGTTTTAAGAAAAAAATAGAAAAATGCAGTCATAAAATTAACAAAAAGAAGTAAAAAACATAAACCAATAAACGGTGTCTTGTTTATTCAGTCTTAAATTAAGCATTTCAATCAACATAATAAATTATGTCAGAAGTAGGTATAATTATGTTGGCTGCAATGCATTTTAAATATTCAATAATTCGATGTTAGTACAACTAATATCGAAATAACAATTATAATAAATCCATTTAAGGAATGAGTAAACTGTGTTAAGCAAGTTGGTGGTATTTATAAAATGTAATAAATATTTACGTGTCAAGTTAATTACATTAATTGCAGCCAACTAAATAACAAAATATTGAATTCGAACTAAGCTTCCAACGATTCAATTGTTGCCATTGTTATTCATTTCCACATTTCCTGTGGGTTTCTTTGGCGTGGCCTATGTAAATGCTAATGAGATTATTAATTATGGAATGGGTGTAATGCGCGCTCTCGCTCAATACCACGGAGACTGCACCCATAACAATAATAATGCACATCTTTCGTGTGTTCAGTTCTGGGAAGCGTGGCGCGCATCGTGGAGTGAGAGTCATGCCTCTCTCCGCGGCTAGGGGACACGACGTCCGCATAGGTATTGGTCGGAATGAGACGCTTAGCCTCGCCCTGTAGCGGGCGTTGTTTTGAGATTGGCGAGCGGCGGCGTTTCCCGTTTGAGTAGCATTAGGTGGAAAATTGTCGTTGCGCGGCGTTAGTTTCGCGCGAGTCGGTGGGAATCCTATTGGGGGATCGGTACGCCCACCGATCGGCATCGAATTCGCGACGCCGAATTTCTCGCGATCGGATTTGGGGATCGGCGATTTATGCGATCGCATGCATAGATAACTATGCAATGGCATACCGATTGGATAACAAAGGATTTGAATAAATACAGTCAGTTCATAAATCAACTCAAGTTGGCAGCAATTTATAAATTACCTCTTCTCAGATTAGCTATTATTAATACTTAATTTCATTATTTGCAGTTACTAACATAATTAAGACTAATTATAAAATTAATAAAACTAATCTCAACAATGCATAGAATTTTTTTTTCTAATTAAATATAGTTGGCAACTATTGTTTTAACCTAATTTCAAATAAACTTATTTATAAACATGAAAGTAGCAATAAAAGCGTTTGATGGAATACTGATTACAAATGAAAATTCATTAAAACTGTGAGAAGAATTACTCGGTTTAACTTATTGCACAATTAGTGCAGTTATGACATCTGTCATAATTTGAGGTTAAATTAAAAAAAAAAAATAGGATTATATCTATTAGACTCAGGTGCTTTGAATTTAATTATTTAATTTGAAATAATAATACTGTAATGTTGGCAATTTTACTTAATGCAAGATTTATTATACGAGTAGTACAAGTAATGATAAATTAATTAGATGTATATGCATTTTGTGTTTGTGAAATTAAATATTACCTTAGCGAGTTGAATCTGGTATCAAAAGGTGCAGAATCTTATGTAGTTTGACGTGTTAAGCTTAGCTTGCATAGGCCCACCAAAAATGTTTTGAGTAAAATGCGAAAAACTGTCAAAAAATTGGGATCAATTCTAATAATAATCTAATATATTGCAATTTAAGGGCGTGGTTTAGGGTGTGTTAAAACTACAAGCAGAACTCACGCAAGAGAATGAATTTTCCAGTCTTATGAAGTATATGAAAATCCAAAACTTTCAATTGTCTATTAAATTTTGAAATTAAATTGTAATTTTTTTTTCAATATATTTGTTTAAATTTTAAGAATATTAAATTTAGTAGACTTTTATTGTGCTATAAGTTTTTTCTAAAATAACAATTGTTATAGTTCTGCTCGTAGTTGTGATTGTATGATAAAATGCAAAATTTGAAAAAGTGCAAAATTTATAAAAAATCAAAAATTACAAAATTCGGTCATAAAATATTAAAATATTTTCAGAAATAATCAAAATCCGGTTATAAATCAGTTGAAAAATGTAAAATTCTATTCATAAAGTGTCATAAATTGCAAAATCCAGTCTTAAAACATCAAATTATTGTTAAAAATTTACCAAAATTTGGCCATAACTGTTGAAAAGTCTAAATTTTTATATGAAATTTTCAAAAATTGCAAAATCCGGCTATAAAATATTAAAATATTGTTAGAAATAGCAAAAATCCGGCTATAAACTTTTGAAAAGTGCAAAATTCTATTCATTAATAGTCAAAAATAACTAAATCCGGTCCAGTGGCAGAACTAGGATATTTGGGTCTTGCCGCAAAATATTGAAAATGACCCTAGAGACGAATTAGAAAAAAAGCGTAAAATTTTATATTTTTTTTAAATTTTATTGCTTGCTAATGTGTTTGTGGGTATTTCTGCATTGCAGACCCTTATTTGTAAACTCAGTCACTAAATATGAGTATTCTATTTAAGAAAAGATGCTCACTATAGTATATTCAATTTAAAAAAGTCTAAACAACTAATATTGGCGATGTTCACGTAGGCAATTCCATCGCTCTATTTTTTTAGATGGGATCTCATCGATGAAACAAGCTACGACAAAATTTTCACGCTCATACTATAATGTTATTGCTGAATCTTCTGGGGTGCAAAGTCAAAATCAACCGATGCAACGTTGGAGAAAAGGCATTTTTAATTTTTGCACAAGTTACCAGAGCAAACTGAGATTCTTGCCGACATATGTTACAATAACAAGTGAGAGTACTTGCTGCCCAGCTTACACTTATTGGGAAAATATGTAAGATCTATATTAACAAAGGTTAGAGAACCTACATACAATTTTCTGTGAAAAGCAGTTTAATCAGCATGACAACCGTAGGTTATTTTTCTGTATACACGGATACAGATATTGGTTACTGTCTTTAACTTTTACTTAACCGACTGCGCCATTTCAATTTCTATGCTGGACATGATTCCCTTCAACAAATAGTTTAAAAAATTATTTTAGCTTAAACAAATCAGAAAGAAGAAACGTTTTACCTACCAACTGCATCATTTTTATTTCTATGCCAAATACAATTTTTCTCAATAAACAAATAAAACAATGTTTGCTTAAACAACAAACAACAACATTCCTATTCAATATGTTCCATGATATTTATAGTTGAATTAAGTTTTCACCTACCGACTGCGCCTTTTGTATGATTTTCTTTAAATAGCAATTGAAAAGAAACACATTTTTGAGCAATATTGTCATCAGCTAACATAATGCGGGTACCTAATCAAACTGAAGCAGATATGATGTTTATCATAGACTAAAATAAACAGTAAGAGGCAGCAGCAAGAGCAGCGACTAATCACAGTATCAAGTAAGATGTATTTATCAAAAACAGTAGCAACAGTTGTAGAAACCTATCACGTCATAGTGTTAACATCTTCTTCTTCTTTTTAGCATTCATACTTCTTTTGTTAGATATAGACTTCTTTCATCATTTTTATACTTTATGTTTTTTGCTGTTTTTATCCACTGTTTCTTCGCTGTAGTTCGGATATAGTCAATCCATCTCGTTTAAGGTCTTTAAATATTTTGTTTCGTTTTCCGGAGTCGCCAGAAAGTAATTTTATGGCTCTATTGATTTATATTTTTCTAGCCACATGTTCTACCCATTGCCATTTAAGCTTTGCTGTTATTTCTATGATATCTGGTCACAATTTTGGTTTTATTTAGATTTATATTTAATCCTTTTATGTTAGTGCTTAGCAGTATTATATAAATCTTAAATGGCTAAGGTATACTCCGTCAATCTATAGCAGCGGTGAATAATTTAGGTGAGATCTTTTTGTCTTATCTTTTTGTTGAGATTTATTTGTTTTTTTTGTAAATAATTGTTATTTATTTTTACGAGGAAAACAGCTTTTCTGTAGAAGTCTTCTATTAGCATAATATACTTTGAATCTATTCTTGTATTGTCTAGTGCTATCAGTGTTAACGATGTGATTAAATTGTGTCTATTTGCATACCGCCCTTTGGGAATTAAGCCGCGTCCACATTATCAACCAACTTTAGCAAAATGCGCTTCTAATGTTTAACTACGAGTTTTAACATTAAACAAGTAACGAGCAACAAAGTATAACTACAATTGTGCCAAGTTAGTTAGTTTACATTTTTGACATATCAGAAGACTATTAATGCCAATACTAATGAGCCAAGAAAAAGAGTGCTATTTACGACGGAGGAAGTCTAATGACATAATTTCAATGAAGCTACTATCTATGCCACAGGAGCAATGTTGGACATAACACGGATACAAATGACACACCGCGCAACTTGATTGGGATCATAGGCACCCTTGGTTAAAAGTACCAAAAAACAGTTTTATTTTATGATAAAAATATTTACTTACTTTACAACCTTGACTGTCACCATTAGATTCTTCAATGAAATCAAAAATTAATTTGAGTATTAGGATGCAGTACGAGCTTTACTTAGTACGTGGCCAAACTCTTTTTCCATAACATTATTATACAATGAACAATCTACACAATTGGAATTTTTTTATTACCCCAAAATATTGAAAGAACTTCCCTAGATTTTGAAAAAAGTTTTTTATTTTAGTTTGTAACCTCTTCTTTTTCTTCAGCCAGGTTAAAACAAAATATTGCAGCCCATTCTAAGTTGGAGAGCGGTGCTGACTCTTGCTTACAGATAGTACATTAAAATATTTTTAGAAAGAATCAAAAATCCGGCCAATAGCGGTTTAAAGCTATTGGCCGGGCTACAAATTCTTAAAAAGTGCAAAATTCTTTAAAAAAAAGTCAGAAATAGTAAAATCCGGTTCTAAGATATTAAAATATTTAAAAAAAAAACAAACATCCGGTCAAAAATAATTGAAAATTGCAAAATTTTTTTCATAAAAGTCAAAAATAGCAATCTTAAAATATTAAACAATTGTCAAAAAGCATCATAATTTGCCATACATTTTAAAAAAATTGCAAAATCCAGTTTTAAATATTTTAAAAATTATGTTAGAAAGAAGTTAAGCTTGGCAAAAACTGTTGAACAGTGCAAAATCTAGCCATTAAGTTTTGAACCATTTTTAGAAAGTTCTAAAATTTTGGTGAAATTTCAAAAACATCAAATTACAGCTTTAAAATATAAAAAATAATGTCAAAAAAAACCAAAATTTATAAATTTCCAAAAAGAGCCAAATTCTATTTAAAATCAGTCAAAAGGGCAACGGCAATTTTTTAAGTTATTTGCTTCCTTTGGAAAGGTTTTTCGACAAAGAATAAAAAAAAAAAATTGATTATGTAGAACCATATTTTTAAAACATTTTATATAAAAACAAAAATGAAAAAACTAAATCTGAAACTCCGTTTTTGTCAAATCTAAGAAAATAGCACTCTGTAGGTTAAATTGATTATTTAGACATTACCAATAGATAAATTTATATTTAAAAAAGTTAAAAACGTTTTATGACTTACTTGTCTTTTGAAGACATTTTGTTAAAAAAAAAAAATCATTTAATTTTTTGTTGAGAAAACTTGATATGAAACAGCTTTAATCTAAATATTTGCTTAGTCTAAAAATTTGACAATCTGAAAACTTTTTTTAGGACGTAGTGAGGTGTTGGGCTCAACAAGGTGGCCCTTGAAAATGACTATTGCATTGTAATACCTTTTGGCATTTTTTCTTTGCGTAAGTTCTGCTGTTAATTTGTCCTTGTCATTGGAAGAATTTACACAGACTCTTGCGGCAACACACGTTGTTCCAGGCCTATCTCTTCTAGCCTAGTTATTTGCATTGTTCTTAATTATTTTGTTTTATCTGAATCTTGAAACTTCAAACATTTCTATATTTTTCTTTAGTACTGTAGTTTCAAAGTTCTTAGTGCTTTCCATTCCTTTTCATTACTATCTCTCACGCGTTGCACTCTACTAGCTTATGTTCTGCAACGCCATGCGTGTCTTTTTGACAAAATATCCATCTTTCTTCTTTTTGTATCTTATTTATTTTTTGTAAACACTTTTCAAAGGTTCCATGTCATGTGAGTAATTATGCTGTATAGTAACACGTTGCCGGTCTGATTTCTACTTATCCTTTTATTTCTGGTGTTAGTTTCCTTGTCTATTCACCTTTTTTTTTATTGTCTGCCATTTTTACATTGTTTTTCTTTTGTCCGTCTCTTTGCTATTTGTTTGCTAGTTCTTTTTTTACCATTTTTTTTTTGTCAAATCTTTTTTATACCATCAAATTGCGGGTATTGTCGCCGCGATTATTTTTATTGCCTCCTGCGACATTGTTTTGTAGACTTTGCAGATCGTTAACAAGCTTACTTTTGTGGTTCCCCTTATTTCTTTTCTGTTTTTTTTTTTGTCTTTAAGGCGTTTCTTTATGTTTTTACAATAGTTTACTAAACGCCATTACTATTAGCCTTTTTTTCCTGGTCCTCCCTTGTTCAGCATAAACCTACTAAGCATTCCTTAACTTTTTTGTTCTATCTCTTTGCAACAAGTATAATTCCGAGGTATTTAATTTTTTTCCCTATGGTTATTATCTCTTATCTCTATCTCGATATCTATGCCGCCTCAGTTTTCTGCGGAGCCATATCTAACTTTTTATTTCTCATTCATCTATTTATCATATCTATTGCCAACTCTAACTCAAATGCCGTTATTGTCACTTTTTCAGGCAGCCACATTCTGGTAGCTCATCATAGATTATATTCCACAGTTTAGGTTTTAGTTCAGAAATCTGTGGTACTACTCTGGTCAGCCCAAATTTTCTATTCTTGGTCAGTAGATTTTTTCTGAAGATAACCCTACATACAGGTAATATCTTAATAGTTTTTTTTATAATTTTTTTTGTTTTGTTGCTTATATAATTGCTTCCCATAGTATTAAAAGCTTGGAGACTTTTAACGCTTGCAGAGAAAAAAAAATTCTAATTTTTTAATAACTAACACTTGGGTGAATAGGTGGGCACTCTAGTTTAAAATGCTTAATAGTAACTAATCATAATCTGGAGTGACTCACCCGCCTAAGTGTTAAGCATCAAAAAATTTAATATCACTTTTTCCTCATCTGACTAAAGGACTTGTATCATTTACAGACAGGAAAAATTTTTAATTCTTTGATAATAAATTTTTGAGCAAGAAGGTGGGTATTTTAAACCATTTGCTGGTATTTATGATTTGCACTCATTATTATTTTCTCTTATGACATAAAGACTTCTAACTCTTGCAAAAAAAAAAAACTTTAATTCCTTAATATTAAATACTTGGGCTCTTGGGTGAACATTTTAGTTACAACATTTAGCTAGTAATTATGATCTGCAGTAAGCCCAGTGGATAGTGTCTCCATCTGAACAGCAAATACTTTTAATTTTTTGATCATAAATTTTTTGACGGGTGGGCACTCCAGTTCAAACTACTTGATGCTAATTATGATTTGAAGTAACCCAACCAAATATTTGTAGCTCATTTAAATATTGAATTTATTATCCTCTTCTCTAACATAGAAACTTGTAACGTTTGCAGTGATCACTTCAGTTTAAATTACTTGCTGGTAACAATGATCTTGAGTGACACAAGTGTTGATTATTAAATAATTTGATAGCATTGCTTCTTCTTGGACAAAAAGACTTCTAACGCTTGCAAAAAGGGAAAACTTAAATTTTTTTGATAATAATTTCTTGAGCGGATTGGTGGGCATTTTATTTGGAACTACTTGATAGTAATAATTATTATAAACTGGAGTGACCTAAATATCCGCTTAAATGTTGGACATCTTAAGATTGGTATCATCATTGACTTTTAACGCTTGCAAATATGAGAAATGTTCAATTTTCTAATAAGTAAGATTTAGGTTAAGTCTATTGACATAGAAACTCTTAACGCTTGTTGAGAAGTAAAAATTCAAAATTCTTAATAACTTACAATTGGGCGGGTAGACAGAAACTATAGATTAAACCATGCGTTTGTACTCATGTTCTAGATGAACTAACCCGTCCGCACAAATTTCTCAATGGAAGTGATGATGACATCCAAACTCTACCATCACCTTTTCTAACATAGTGTATCACATCAACTGCAAAAATAATAATTATCTTAATAAATGATCTGTGCTCATACTTTTTGGATTTTGCTCAATTCGGTTTTTTTGGCGATCCGGAAAAACAATGAGAAAAATGGTTTATGCAAAGCATGATCAAACCCCAATTGATGCAAAAAATTAAAAAAAATACTTCTTCTTCTTCTGTGAGTGAGTCTCCTATCGGAGGTTCCCTATCATCAATTGTTAGCTATCATCAAAGCTATTTGAACCTTGTTGACTGCAGCACGAAATAGCTGGATATTACTGCAGCCAAACCAGTTTCTAAGGTTTTTAAGCCAGGATACCCGGCGTCTGCCTATGCTTCTTTTTCGTTTGATATTCCCCTGGACTATCATTTGCAGAAATGCGTATTTGGGCCCTCTCATTAGTAAAAATACTACAAACAGCCATTTATTAAATAAAATTTATCTAAATTTGGGCAAGTTGCAGTTCATTGAATGATTTTTTGCACAAAAAACTTATTCTTATTTTAATTGATGCACAAAATTAATAAAAAAATGATTTAAAATCCCATTCATTGTATAAAACTTGCAGACAAACTAATTTATCACATAAAATCTGTCAAAAATTGAGCAATAAACTTAATTATACTACAAAATTTATGAAAAATTTGGCAAAAATCTTATTTATTGTACGAATTTATCAACAATCAATCATAAAACACAAAATTGATCAAAAATAGCACAAAACGGTCATTTATCAATTGAAATTGATCTAAAATTAAGGAAAATGCTTTTTATTGGATGACCATTTTCACAAAAACGCTTAAAAAATATAATTGATGCATAAAATTAATTAAAGACTTTTAGTTTATAAAATGTTGCTCAAGCGTTCCAGATTTTTATTAATAAAGTATTCCGAAAATGTTCCTATATCAATATTGATTGTTTTTATAGAAAAATATTAGATATTTGGATGGATTTTGTTTAAACAGAGTGATCATCATTAACCCAAATATATGTTTATTGACTACATGATAAGGATCTTAGAAAGCTTTTAAAACTCATTTTAAGCTAATTTTACCGTTGATTATCAGACAACTAACTGCCTCATAACCTACCTCAAGCGGTTTTTTGACTTGTCACCCTTTTCTCCCAATTTAAAAACAAGTTAATTTTTGCAGAACCTGTCAATGTTGATTCATGCATTTTGTACACAAATTACTTTTTTTACAATTTTAATACTTTTTAAAGATTTTAGTAATATAGTTTTATTGTAACTTTTTGGACAGCTGCCAAGGTAGACTTTGGCAGATTTTGATAACTTTACCAACTTTAATATTTTAGCAATTTTTTGTTGTTTTAGTAACTTTTCGACAGGATACAAGGGACACTGCCAAAGTTTGCGGAGAATGTAAAGCAAAACACAAATTACGTTATGTAAATCGCTTTATTGTTTCTCAAAATATTTTCCTTTAAAATCTATACACTTTTGCATTTGATGAAACCAATCTTTAAAACAATTTTGCCACTCTGAGCAAGGTACCTCCAAAACAAGTGATTTAAATGCTTCAACGGCTTCTTCAGGCGATGAAAAACGCTCGCCACGCATTTTATTTTTGATATGTCAAAATAGGAAGAAATCATTGGGCGATAAACCCGGCGAATATGAGCATGAGTCATTAATTGGATGTTGTTACTGGTCAAAAAATCTACAGTTTGTAGTGTTGTGTGAGCGCTTGCATTATCATGATAAAAAATGATTTGCCGGTTTATGTTGTTCCTTCTGATTTCAGCAACAACTTCCGGCAAACAAATTGAAGTATACCAGGCAGCATTAACTGTCTTTTGATTCTCTAATGCAACAGTTGCAACATGACCCGCTTTTCCGAAGAAACAAGCAATCATTCTTTTTGAAACGCTTCGTGAACGCACCAACTTTGTGGGTTTAGGTTTGATTTGAAACACCCATACAGTTGATTGCTGTTTAGTTTCAGGCTCATATGAATATATCCAAGATTTGCCACCACCACTAAATTTGAACGACCCCCTTCAAATTTCCTTAGCATTTCCTTGCATCACTTGACACGTGCTTGTTTTTATTCTTCTTTCAAATTGTGTGGGATTCAACGACTGCAAAGCTTCTTGACATGCAAATGATTGTGCAAAATCGTATGTATTTGTTTTGCTGCAATGCCTAAGGATGCTTCTATCTCACTATAGGTCACATGCCGATCTGACAAAATCATTTCACACACAGCATCAATATTTTTTGCACAACAGAGGTGCATGGACGACCTTCGCAAAGATCGTCATCAAACGTTGGTCTTCCACGCTTGAATTCTGCGAAATATTTGTAAACCATAGTTTTGGATGGTGCTTCATCCCCAAATAACGAACTAAGTTTTTCCACACATTGCTGCGGTGTTAAACCGTATCGAAAATCATAAAAAATCATCACTCGGAAGTCACAATTCAAAATTTCCCTTTTTCACACAATTATTACTTTTTGTTAAATTTTCTTGAAACGAAACCGAGCAGTTTGAAATCAAAGTGTTATCTGAATTATAGGTGAAAAACGTCAAATTTTACAAATATGACAATCGCAGAACGCTGGCTGTACAGGCAGTACTTGATTCTGCAAACTTTAGCAGTGCCTTTTGTACTAGCCTTACCTAGTACTTAGCTAAATTTTTTTTTTATAACACTATACAATTAACAATTAAATGAACTTGGCATTACTAGTACCACTCCACTCTTCCGCCAGGTTAAAACAAAACATTGCAGGACCCCTTAGGTTAGTGGTTTTTTTGCATTATTGGCTCTTGTTTACATGTACCTACGCCTCAGATTTGGCCATAAAAACTAAAATATTTTTAGATAAAATCCTGCCAACGAAAAGTGCAAAATTTTATTTATAAAATTTTAAAAATAGCAAAATCTGGTTTTGAAACATTAATATGATATTAAAAAAAAGAACCAAAATCGGGCTACAACTGTTGAAAAGTGCAAAATTCTTTTTATAAAAAGTCAAAAATAGTAAAATCCGGTCATAAAATATTAAAATATTTAAAAAAAAAAACAAAAATTTGCCCAAAAACAATTGAAAATTGCTAAATTCTGTTTAAAAATTAGAAAAATTTGGCCTTAAAATATTAAACAGTTGCCAAAATGCACCAACATTTTTAGAAAGTGTATTTTTTTATAAAGTTTAAAAAATAGCAAAATTCAGCTTTAAATATTTTAAAAATATTGTTAGAAAGAACCAAAATCCGGCATAAACTGTTGAAAAATTCAAAATCTACGATGAAATTCGAGCATAAACTCTAAGCAATTTCAAAAACATCAAAATCTAGCTTTAAAATATGAAAAATATTGTCAAAAAGAACGTAAAATTATAAATTGTTGAAAAGAACCAAATTTTATTTACGGAATATAAAAATCAGTCAAGAGAGCACAATATGCTAGTGTTTTTTTTGCATTCCGACTTCTGCTTACAGATAAATACGCCAATGATCATAATACTCAAACGTATTATGATCAGTGGCGTATTTATGCTGTAAAATGACACTTTAAAGGTATATTAATTAACAATGCTAAGTGTCAAATGTGGCAGTTTAATTAAAAAATATATTTTATGTTTTACATTTATTAATTAAATTAAATTGGTTTCTAACCAACTGTCATGTACTGCCATTTAATTCAATAAGTCAATTGATAGTAACATTTTACAAATAAACTGTTATCCATTTTGTTTATAATACAATTAACAGTAAAAGCTTATCTAAAATTGCTCAGTTTTTTTTTTAATTAATTAAAATTTATCGCAAAACTCAATTTATGCACAAGTTGATAAAAATAGCAGTTTCTAAAATGAAAAAAATATTTAAATTTGTTCAAAAACCTATTGCTTATCTAAATTTTGGTCAAAGTGCTATTTATTAGATACACTTTGCCCAAAAACTGCATTGGAGTTTAAATTGATGAATGGAATCAATAAAAATGGCCATTTATTGCATGAAACTTGAAAAGAAAATAATTTACCTTATAAAATTTATTAAATGTTGAGCAGAAACTCATTTATTTTATAAAATTTATAATTTTTTTTTTCTAAAAACACAATTGTTGCACAACATTGATCAAAAAACGTCTATAAAACTCACTTGATGCACATCCAGAATAGCACAGAACTAAATAAAATTGATCTAAATTTGGGCAAAATGCTTTTTAAACTTTATAGAAAAAAATGCTTAAAAAATTTAACTTAACAACAATTGAGCAAAAAAATAATAATTATACAAAATTAATAAAAAAAACTTAATTGTTGCACAAAATTTATAAAAAACTAACCGAAAAAAATTATACAAATTTATCAAAATATCAAAAAACGTAATTGTTGCACATAACTCTTCAAAAACCAATTATAAAATTTAATTGATTCACAAAGTTTATCAAGAATAACACAGAACAGCAATTTATTGAATAAAATTGATTTAAATTTGTGAATAATGTTATGCATGGGATAAATTTTGCACTAAAACCAATTTTGCAATATCAATAAAAAAAATGTTGAAAAACCTATCAAAAATTGCAGAGAAACTGATTTTTCTCATGAAATTCATCAAGATTTTAGCAAAAAAATTAATTATTTTTCAAAATTTATCAAATATTGCTTAAAAAACACAATAATTAGTAGTATTTGTTTCTGATTATTGCACAGTTTAAAATATTTGAGTTTCTAAGCACAATATGTTATTTTTAAATAATTTTTTAAATCACACACTAGCTGTTGCTAGTGCATAGATTTTATCAAACTTGATACGCTCAGTATTACATAACCTCATTTTTTTGAGCAGTTATGACTTTTTTAATTATAACTTTTGAACTTTACACTAGCTTTAAGCCACAATTGGTAACAATAAAGTTTTAAATCATAACTATCAATTAGAATAATTTTATCAAAATTAATACGCTCAATTTTACATAATCTCAATTCAATTGACTTTAATCTATTGAGCATGTTAGATACAACTAAACTTATTTAATCATAATTTTCAAGTCTGACATTAAAATTGAGTCAAATTTGTTAACATTTACTTTATTATGTATTTATCATGACATAGCAATTGCTTTAATTATAAAATTTGATACAAATGAATTTTACATATATTTAAGTACAGTAGGTGCAGCAAAAGCAGTAAAACATCAAACTGAACACCAAATTAATCTTATCTCATAGTTGTTGTTTTTGCATCACATAGTGTCAAAACAAGGTGATAAGTGAAGATTTTGTAGAAACTACAAACAAGAAATTAAATGGACTTTCTGAGCCTTACTGGCACCCAACTTGATATATCAATGACCATTTTAACAATTGATTTTGCAAAGGTCTTTAATTAGATACTAGTTGTATATTTAGACATTCCAATTGGATTGTTTGTATTTTCTTGTATGACTTTTAGTCTTCAAAATGCTGCTCAAACTTTCCAAATTTTCATTAATAAAGTGTTCTAAAAATGTTCCAATATTAATATAGATTGTTTTTGTTTATGAACCCATTCAAATGTGTTTTTGTCTACTCCTTTGTAAAGTTTCTTGCTTATATATATGTTTATTGGCTACATAAGAGACAGAAGGAGCTTAGAAATGAAACAATTAACTGCCTGATAATTCACCTCAAGCGGTTTTTTGGATGTCACCTTTTTCTCCCAATTTGAAAACAAGTTAAGATTTGCAGAAAAGACATTAAATTTATGATTAGTAACACTTGGATGGGTGGGCGAGGGCCACCAATTAAATCGCTAATGAACTGAGTGTTCCGACTACCCACCCTTCTGTTTGTTATCAATTAGTTAGAATTGTCACCTTTTTTTTACTAGTTTGACAAATAATCTTGGCAAAGCATTTAATTTCTAGATCACTAACATTAAGGTGGGTGGGTTTATCAAAATAATTGAGTGTCTTGTTTACCCATCCGACTCTTTGTTACAGTTTGTTATTAAGAAGTTAGATCTGTTACTCTTTTTTACTAATTATGTGACAATTGACTTTTGCTAAAATAAGAAATATTTAACTTCTGGATTACTAACACTTGAGTAGGTAGGCGCGACACATTAGTTTAAACTACTTGATAATAATTATGGACTGCAGTGCTTACCATCTACCTAAATGAGAAATATTTAACTTCTGGATTACTAACATTTAAGTAGGTAGGCGCAACACATTAGTTTAAACTACTTGATAATAATTATAGACTACAGTGCTTACCATTTACCTAAGTGTTGGTCATCAAAAGATTTGATTTATTATTTCCTTTTCTGATTTAGAAACTTCTGACGCTTGCAATTTGTTGATAACAAACTTTTGTGCAGGTGGGTTAGTACTTTAACTAGCTGGTAATCTTGCTTTGAAGTTTGTTGATAACAAACCTTTGGTTTGTTTTCTAAGTCTCAAAAATTCTTCATTAGCAAATTTAGCAAAAGTCTAAAATGTTTCAATTTTAAAAAAATGTTCCCTAATCTTTAAAAAAAAACTGTTAAACAATAACAAACATGTTTTTCAGTTGTCAAAAAATGTTGTGCAAGTATATAAATTGTTTGGGTGTTTTCTTTAAATGTTGCAGTATTCCACAATTGTCAAAAATGTTTTATATTTATAAATCATGTTCTTTACTTGTCAAAGCTAATCCACAAGCAAGCAAATTGGATCAGCAAAGATTACAATGTTTCAATAACGTTCACAATTGTAAAAAACGTTTTTTTAATTATCCATAAGCCAGTAAATGTAACAAATAACTTTAAATAATGTTCCACATTAATATAAATGTCATAAATGTTACAAAACTAAGCTGATTGGCAGATGTCAAAAATATTCCTATAGTGTGTTTGTTGTTGAGAATATATCACAATTCTAAAAATATTTTCACAGCTGTCAAACATATTCAATACGATCACCAAATGTCAAAGAAATTCCAAAATTGTTAAAAACACAACAACTGTCAAAAACCTTTTATAATTATCAAAAATGTTTTTCAAGTCTGTTGTATTGTTTAAAAATTGTCAAAAATGTTTTATCAAGTCTGTTGATATTTTCCAAAATTTTCAAAAATATTCCAACATTGTCAAAGATGTTCTAAAATTGTTAAAAATGTTACAAAATTGACAAAAAAGTTTCAAAAATTTGAAAAATGTTTTTGACAATCTGTTGATATTTTTTAAACATGTCAAAATTGTTAAACGTTATTAAATCATCAACAAAAAAATAAAATCTTTTTAAAAATTTAAAAAAAATATTCTAAAACTGTAAAACTGTTCTAAAATTGTCAAAAATGTATGCGTTTCATCACATGCTGTAAACTGTTTAACATTTTTAGTAAATTTTGACATTTTAAATAGGTTTTTGAATAATTTAGTAACACTGCTGACAGTTTAAAATTTAACTTAATGTATTTTATTGTTGTAAATACAAATTGGTATTAACTTGCTTTGCAAATGTTTTTTAAATTTACCGTCACAATTAATGGTAAATTGGTTCAAATAACTAAACAGTGCTGTCGATTTGCGATTGATATTTTTTATATTACACACATATTTGAAAAGTGAACTAAAAACTAATTATGATTTATTGAAAAATAATTTTAAATTCTTCAAATAAGTTTTTCTATACAATTTCGCAGCAAAGTAATTATTAGTAGCTACATTACTTTCATTATACTTTCAATCACGGCTCAATCCGTCCGAATCTTCCCAATCATCGGCGTTAAGTGGCCACATTTCTGAGCCCTATTGTCTTCTCCAACCCCACGAAAATTCACGGCAATGATTGTGCAAAAAATGCAACCAATCTAGAATTACCAACCAATCCATCGATGCCCATAAATAACCTTATGCAAATCAGATATTATATAATAGGGCGCTAATAAGCAATCCCTCGGTCCGCTCGAGTAATAACAAAATATGATTTAAATTTATCGGTGTGATAGATGGACAAATAAAAAAACTATACATACATATTTTCCCCAATCGAAACCCGAGGATAATAAATTGGCAGATTTGAATATGAATGTGATTAGCATATTTTTAACATGGTTTTCGGGTAACCCCTTTCGTCTTATTTATTTTATGATCGGCTTCGATTATATCGCATCATTTGCATATTTGGTTTATATGTTATTACCACCGATGGGGGTTGTCCTGTAAAGCAGATGGTCGTAAATTTCGTGCAATTCCGATTGCATTGTTCGTAAAGGAAGTGTGCTAAATATCAACCATTGATTGATTTTTAATGTAACATCTATGGGCAGAGTCATTGAGGTGCGAATTTGATTAATGCAATGAACAAATTTTTCCTGAATAATTTATTATCATGATTTATTGTGTTATACGAGTAATTTGCATCTGCACAGAGAATGGTGGGAGAAATCATAATAACTGTTTTTTATTTCACATAATAAGAGTATATTTGATTAAATATAAGTGGATTTAAGTAATATTCTCAAAATTATGTTTGTAGAAACACAAAATAGTTTAAAATAAAATAAAACTGTTAGAATCTATATTTTTTTTTTAATTAACTTCAATGATTGAGCGGTATTATAGTGATAATTTAAATGATTTTAATTTACTGCAGGGTTTTTACTTTTTTAATTAAAGCCAGATTTGTTTAGTTACTTTTATTTCATAAATTTTTAGCCTTTTTTTTTTCTTAGATTTTTATAAATTAAGCCAGATTTTGTCAATTTTGCTTATTGAATCATCAAATTTAATCACAATAAACAAATTTTGTATTTTTAATTGCAGTTTTGTTTATTTATTTCAAGATGAACAAGATTTGTGAGCATTTGTTCATATATTTTTTAAGCAAATTTTATACATTTAACTGTTTGTGAGCAATTTTATTAAAAAAAGTGTTCCTCGCATAAATTGCATTAAAAAAATTTAAAAAAATGTTTTGAATACTTTTAGAGTTTTTAGAACTTTTTAACATTTTGACAGTTAACATTTTGAGAAATAGAAAAATATTTAGAATTTTTTTTTCTTTTTTTTTTCTTTTTACTTTTGTTTTTTGTTGACTTTTAAGAGCAAAATTTGTAATATTTTATATAAAAACTGTTTTATAATGCATGTAATCGCAAAAGAAAGAAAAGAAAGTTTAAATATACTACAAAAATATTAGCTTCTAACATCAGCAATTTTGAAGTTATAATTTTTTAAACCTCTATACCATTCCATAACTATTAATAATTAGCCATAGCCGGGATGTTTCTAACGTAAATATTGTATAAAGTTGGTGATAAAGCCGAGCCTTGAGGAACACCAGCTGTCATCGCTTTTACTGATAAGAAAGTATTTTTAATTCTAACTTGAAACGTTCTATTGGTCAAAACGTCTTTGATAATTTTGCTTTTCTATGACAAAGATAACAGCTCCAGTGGAATTTTTCTTATTATTTTTTTTTTGAAATATGGTTTGCCACTCGTGCCAGTTTGTGGGTAGAGGAATGCTGCTTTTTAAAGCTAAATTAATAGTTTAGAATGACTTTGTTGTTTGCTGAGAGTTGGCAACAGACTTATTGGCCGATAATTTTGAGGAAAGCTTTTAGATTTATTAGACTTTGGTAAGACGACAATTATAAAGCGTTTCTATTAGTGTGAGACATAACTAGATCTGATTACGACATTGATAATGTTAGAGAAACCTACTACGGCTTTTTTAGGTTAGCGTTTAATATGTTGTTGTATCCAGGTGCTTTTTTGGGGTTTACATATTTGATTACTCTGGCCACTTTTGGTAGGTTTGTGAACGGTGCTGCTTTATTTTCTATATTGGTAGTATAGTAATCCAGCTCTCTTTCAACTTCTTTTATCATGTCACCATTTAGGATAATATATGCTGGGCTAATTTGCTTCGGCTTTCTCTTTGGTTGTGTGAGCCAGACCGTTTGGGCCATATATAGTAGGGATGGTTTGATACTTTGTTCTAAGACATTTTGAAATTTTTCAGGTTTTTGGCAATTCAGCATTTTCCTGTTAAAAAAACTGTCCCATTTTTGATTTTTTAAGAGTTTTTGTTTTGTTTTTTGGTATGGGAGTATGGGGGAGTCCTAGAGGGTTATTGCTTTGTATAATGATTGTATTAATGGCTTTTTCTTGGGCAATTTGTATAGAGTTGGTTAACTTTTTAACCAATGCGTCAAAATCTTGTGTGGTGCATATTTTATGTAGTGTACCAAAACCATTTTCCATTGTTTTTATTTGATTTTTTACGAGTTTTTCTACTAATGTTCCAAGTATGGTCAGTAGGACTGGAAGATGGTTTGAGTTCATCTCCTTGAAAACTTCTGATGGTATTTAGCCTTTTTGACAAAACGTCTAGTATGTCGAGCCGGTAGAGATATCTATCACAGTCTGGCTGCGGGACGTTAGAAACTGTTGGTCCAACGCCTAGATTTAGTATATCTAGGTTATTATTGACCGGGTGGATCAATTACCTCTGTTTCCATTGCTTCCTCCTGCGGTGGCACATTTTTTTGTTATTTTGATGGTAGGTTTGCTAAACATATAAAACCACAGAGTAGCCTTTGTTAGCCTAGGAAGCCGGCTCAGAGGCACAACGCCTAGTTGTGATTTCGGCCACAGAGGTTGTAGACCGGAAATCACTTTTTAAAGCCACCCCAGTGAGGCGTCATCATCACAGGTGATCCTAAGGGTCTCTCCTGTGTGTGACAGTCCGCTGAAGGTGGGAGATGTTTTGCCTGGGGTGGATAAGGTATTATTCAGCTTTTGGAAAAGAGCACCCCTAATTAAGTTACTCTGCTCACTAGTGGTTTTACCCAGAGGATGAGTCAGACTGATAACCACCACGCGAAGGTGCGATAAAGCAACCTTTTTGTAGCTAGGTCCCCAATTATTTCTCAAAGGAAGGATGTTGGGTTTCCTTCTCGTGTTTTTCACTCTTTTTCTAGGTTGTCCAGGTGAGGGTTCAGACGTGGAGGAGCAAATTCTCTTTTTTGTGCTTCCGTTTTTGGAGAACGTGTCTCTTTGCTCAAAGGCTTTAGACCTTGCTACTTTTGAGGGGCCCTTTGGTTTGGTTTTGGCTCACTCTGTTTTGGGTTAGCAGTTACTCGCTCAGCACGTGATGTGTCTGCCTCGCCGGAAAGGGGGTTTGCTTGCTTTTTAGAATCCAAACGCGCTTTTCTTTGTCTTTTTGCCTCAGCCGCGCAGATCCTGTGTTTTTGACACCGGTCTGTAGGGTGTGGTTCAAAGGCGGAACAGATTAGACGTCGATGGGGTATCCGTAGATGCACCCACCGAGTCTGTAATTTTTAGGGTATCCAAAGATTCACCTGATAAATTAGTTTTGAGAATTTGGTTCTCCAAAGTTGAAAAACAAAAATTTGTCAGGGTTACCAGAGAAATATAGCCCCCAAAGGTAGGTTGTATACGAACAAGTGACGTACACCAAACCAATAAGTGTGCGGCCCGCTGCGTACCCCTTCAATTCCAAGGACTCACCCTGTCGGCCATCTGACTGGATAGTCTCGACCTCCCGTTTGGCATGGTTTACTTTTTTTGCATAAAGATCACTTTCTGAGGCTGCACACAGAGAAAATCCAAAAAAAATAATTTAAGAACCAGTCTAGTATATAAAAGCAAGTACGTTAGATAAATTAAAAGAAACAATTCGCAAACCAGTCAATCAACAGAACCTGCTAAAAAAAGTAGAAGCCAATTTTTGTGAACGTTTTTAATAATGCGTCAACAAATTGCACATCACATGCCAAATGTACTTTTTTGTTTATAATTATTTTCAAATGCTATGCTCTTACGTAAATGCTCTGGGTGACTTCTGCAGGGTTACAGTGCGTTGCGCCGATCATCATATTTCTGTTGTTTTTTTTTTTTGTTTGAACGGTACTATCCATGATTTTCCAGATCTTTTTTTGACTTACAATGATATTAATACTTACATTTACAACGACAAAGACTCTCCAGTATCAAATTTAAAACAGGTAGTTTTTTGAACAAATTTAGATAATTTTTGAACAACTTTTAAACTAACTATCTGGTTTGCTTTATTTTGTATTTTATAAAATTACTTCTTGACTTTGCTAAGCTTATCCAAAGTTCAAAGCTTCCATGGGGTTTTTATAACTTTTTGTTAGACTATATAATACCAAGAGTGTGCGTGTGTTGCATTTTTTAATGATATTGCTGTCACCACTCTTTTTGTAAAGTTTATTGTAATCTTATAAAGTTATAACTGTTAGTTTACAGCATTCATTATTAAGTCTTTTTGGAGTAACAAATTTTAGTGTTTATCTAAAGTTTATTATTTCATCCAAGAGTGTTTTTATCTATTTTATTTTTTCCATTTTGTAGCTTAGTGCTATGTTTTGGCGTTTTGACTTTTTCTTGTTGAATTTATTGCGCTATTCTATAGATCACTTGATATTTTACAATCTCATGTCTTTAAAGTATACACGGTGTTAAAAAAATATTGTAAAATATTTACAAAAGTAGTAGTATGAACTAAAAGACCAAGGTTGGTATCTACTCCTAGAATTTATTTTTTTATTCTAGCACGTATAGAGCATAATTTGTGGACGAATGTACGGAGAATACCAACCGAGGTAGAAATTAGTGCTCTTCTTGTTTAGAAAATCCTCCACGAGCAGCTACTTTACCTGCACCATGTACAACGAGTGCAGGTTTTAAATCTACTCTATCATTAAGCACGTATGGTTTTTTGTTGCTGGTTTCTACGCAATGATGCTAAAAACTCTTGTTTTCTTGTCAATATTTATTTTTACTGATAAAGTCGGGTTTACACAAAATGAATTTGTTAATTTTCACAATACGCATAATTAGGTCGACAAACATTCTCATGCTCTATTGGAATCCAGACACGTTTTTCATTAAACATTTGGATGAGTATTGTAAGCTACATGTTTTTAAGTCCTTCTGTTTTGCCAAACCGATTAACATGCGATGCTTAGCTAAACTTTCTACAGAACACATAGTATTACCTATTTGACGACATAACTATTGACCAAAGGCAACAAGTGTGGTTCCAGCATGGTGGTGCTCCAGCTTATCTTTTGATTACCGTTAGAGAGCATTTACATCAAAATTTTCAACGTAGATGAGTAGAAAGGGGCGGACCTGTTTTATGGCCTTTAAAATCTTCTAAATTTGTTTCTTTAAGAATATTTAAAAACATTGGTCTATAGTAGTTTTGTAAATAGTCTCGAGAAGCTACCGCTACAAATTAATAAAAAATGTTAGCAAATCCAAGTCAATGAAGAGGTTTTTGAAAGAATATCTTTCAGATTAAGATATCGTGCCTGCTTGGAAATGGGAGATTTCAAAGTGCTCTCCACTTTGAACATCTTATATAACTTTGTATTTTGTTTTTGCTATAAAAAGAATAAACTTTCTTATCTCCAAAACCGTTAAGTTTTAAGAGACTTTTTTGTTTATTTTGGTTCATATTACTACCCCTTTAAACATTTTACAATTTTTTATTAACACCCTGTATAATGCTTTTCATTGGCATTTATTTAGAGTCTACAGTGTTCTTTTTTAACGAATAACAGATTTACTGCAACCTAAAGATGTTCTTCTATGGTTTTTGTAAAGTCTATACTATTCTACTACAATTTAATGTATTTAATTTATTATTTTCAAAATATTTTTTTTAACTAATAACAACAACAAAATTAATGTACTTTATCTTCCTGTAACTTCAGTAACATTGAAATTTCAAGTTGTGTATGACTTTTAGTATTATATACGCCTGTATACGTTTATGTAGATAACATTTTTGCATCCGAATTCCCCTACATACAAGGGCGAGCGGCCCTACCATAACAAAATCATTATTGGCAACCAAATCTCAAGTCTTATTTTAAAACATTTTTATATAAAAATAATAAAATAAACTAAATTTATCCACAAACAATGTTATCTGTTCTTGGTTGTCCTCTTTGCTAATTGGATTGAGTTTCAATGACATAATTACTTCACATATTATATTTTCGAGAAGCATATTCAATCTCAATTGAATAAAAACAATTTTTGTTACCAGAAATTCAATATTCCAAACGATTAAGTCGTGAAGTAAATTGTATCTTAAAATATTTCATAAAAGAAACAATGACAATTTAATTCACGCCATTAATAACCTTCATAAACATATCTTGGTAAAAAAGAGACGACGGTTCCAAAATAAATCTCTGTCCTCACTTATTCTAAATATATCTAAATAATTGTGTATATTTTTTAATATTTCGTACCCTTCCGTGCCTATTTATATAAAACCGTGGGGCCAAACCCTTATTCCTATTATCCCTCTCTTTCTTTCCATACAAAAATACCCTCAGCGAATTAAAATTATGCACGGAAATATAAAAGGATTATACTTTCCATGCAGAAAGGAACTGTCTCTATGCATACAGTTCGTTTTATGATATAAACCCGATTTATAATATGTTAATTCGGGAATAGAAATTCGTTCGCTTTTGTTGGAGTAGAAATAAAAAAATATATATGTTGGCTCGATTTGCATACAATAAAATATGAGATACGGGCTCGGGCCACATAAACGTATGTGAAATGTCACTTATTATTTCTTGCTTCCATGGGCGGAGGCTAGAACTGGGCCAAATGACAATAACGGACTGGAAATGGGATAAAAGTAGATTTACATAGGAAATTATGAAAACGGATAATTGTGTGGTAATGGGGGGCATTGGTAATTTATGCAAATTGAAGAAATGCCAACGTAATTTAATCAGGCGTGTTTATAATACATTAAAAACTGGAAAGTTATGGTTATAACCATAAGGAAATTTCATTTCAAATATCAATGGCATTTGAATTTACTGACATTAAATTACATTTGAATTTAAAATCATTTTTTTTTTAATTACTAATAAAATTACTTTTACTGATAGTAACAAGAATTTGCAGTTTTAATTAAATCAGATTTAGTTAAAAAAAATCTTTTAACTTAATTAAGTTTTAGAATTGGTAAAATTATTGACTTTTATATTAGAATTTGAGCTTTTAATGTATAATTATTTGTGAATTTCTTGGTCAATTTTTGGTATAAGCTATTATTAAATTTGCATAAAATAATAATTTCTTTTTAACCTTTTTTAAACACCTTATTTAGGTAAAAATAATAATGAATAAGCAATCAAAAATTAATTTTGTCAGATTATAGTATTGAACTATAAAATACTGGCCTCTTATGAATGCAAATATAATCTTAAAATCATCAACTTTTTGGTATGTGTGCCCGATCTACGATAATAATTTAAGAGTTAGTAGCAATGTATTTGTTTGAAATCAATCACTAATTAATTAAATTATATTTTTCTAATTAGTTGCTCTGAAACCTGCTGGCTTAGTTGTTACTGTAAATATGGATTTTAATCCTAGAAGTTGACTTTGCTGAGTTTTTAAAAAATATGTCTGACATATTGTGTCATGTCGTTATCGTCTTTTTTGTTTTTTTGGTTTAAACTTTGTATTATTTCTATAAGAATATTGTTGGCATCTTTGCTGCTAAAAAACCGCCGTGATTTTAATTGTTAGGAAGTTGAAGTAGAAGGTCTTTTAAACGGTGGTTGTAGGTAAGAGTTAATTGAAACAATATCTTTTTTGAGGAAAACAAAAAATACTACTTGTAACTGTTTGCTGCGTTGATGGGATGTCCGTCATGATTGACAATAGTGTATCAAGAAATGCGTTTGCAGTGTTGATTTTACCTAGATATGCTTTAGTCTGGGATGACGTTGCTTATGCGTTTGAATTTAGGATGACTGCTTTTGCCGTAAAAGCTAAAAATATCAACCGATGCAACCTCTTGATAATGATAAAAATTGTTTTGTTATTCTGGGTTGGCTCTTCCTCTTGACTTGAAAACTGTGTTATTGTGTATGTGTGCCAATTAATACTTTTTGGGCTACGGTCTCTTTGATAACTGCAAGTTTATGAAGCCCCTAACACTAAGACAACATTCCAGTTGTAGTATATACAAACACATTCAAAACAAATAGTTTTAGATACTAAATGCTTGTTTATGTGAGCCATAAAAGATGCCAATGTCTCTTGCCTATACTTTAATTAGACAGTATTTGTCTTAATCGTATCTGAACAAAGCAACATTTTGCCGTCAACGTAGTACTACCATCAAAGTTTGTCCTAGCCTAACTACATTAGACGAGACTTTATTACCACTTTGCTCTGCTAAGTTGCAATTCAGATCAAAAATAAAATGTATGGCTTGACTCTTACACACACACACACACAGTAAACAGCGTTGTCATCTTTGTTAAAATCGATAAACCATATCCATTGCCACAGACGGATAAACAAATTTACTACAGCCGTTATCTTAAAATCACTAGAAAATGCAAAAAAGTAGATACTCTGACATACTTCTCCATGAGAATGCAACTTTTTACGTCAAAACCAATAAAATTAATAATAATTCTCATTGTTGAATATTGTGTAGTGATCAGTGTTCTGCGTTATTTTTGTGTTTTATCTGTGATGCAGTTGTTTGTTTATTTTGAACATTGGCAGGTTTGCTGTTTGTTTTTTATGCTGCTGAAATATGCAAAAATTATTGCCATAACTATGTTATTTTTAATTAGTTTTATTATTATTAAATGTACTATTTTATTAAATGTACAATTTTTTGCTTGAAAGAATTTATTTCACATTTCTTTCAATAAAAACGCTTTAAATTTATTTTATTTTCATAACTTTTTGCTAAGCCGTTCTACCTGCGCCTTTTATTTGTATTGAATTTATTTCAAATAATAATTTAATTGTTATTTTCATATTACTTAATTTTTTTGTAACCTTTGTTTCATTTTGTAATAACCCTTCCGTGGCCTACCTGTGCACGTAGTTGTTAATCACCCTGATCGGCCCCTGGGTGTATGTGTTCCCCGTTTTAAAACTTTCTTTTATTATTTGTTTTTTATTTTTTACTATTTACTAGTTTATTGATCTGTAAATGATGCATCCGGCCCTCAAACAAGAAATAAAACATCTAAACTTATCTTGTCTCAAAAATCATCATCAATTAATTCTCACGGCTCTGAATCTACTGAACTTGCTGATTCTAAGAAGTTAAATATTAATAATGACATACCATCTACTGCTACCTTAACTTTAAATTATAAGTCGGAAAATAATGTGCTACGTGAAAATTTGGATAAATTAAATAGTGATTATTCGAATTTGCTTGAAAAATTTGAAAACCTTACGATTATGTATCGGGAATTATCGTCTGAATTAGATTCAAAATACATGATTATTAATTCGTTTCAACAGACGCTTAATCAAAATGAAACTTTATTAAGTGTTAACCGTGATTTAAGTAATCAAATTGAGTTTTTGAGTTCTGAATTGGAAACTTTCCGATCGACTAAAAGTTTCTCCTATAATTTAAATTCCAACACTTTGGCACCTTATTCAAGTTCGTCAAACGCTTATTGTAATTCAAAGTTAATTCCTAGTAACACTTTGACGGCTAAACCTTCTGTTGTTAAGAAACGGTTGGTTATACTCTCTGATGGTCATGGCAAAGACTTGGCTTCTATTTTATCTTATAATTGTAATTTTACTGTTGAATGTATTTGTAAACCTAACGCTAAACCACATGACATACTTGATAGTTGGAGTTCTGTAGTTAAGAATTTAACATTAAATGACTCACTTTTAATTATTTGCGGTACTCAAATTAATTGGACTCGGGACAAAGTTTTATTAGACAAGTTAATAGATTTTTCACGTAACACTAACTTAATTATATCAACTTTGCCCTATCGCTTTGATAATATTACTTCATTGTCTTTTTATAATACGTATTGTTTAAACGAAGAACTTAAATTATTTGTCAATAAATTTAATATTGACAATAGAATCAAGGTACTAAACTTTAATTGTAACTTATTTAGAAAGGACTATACGCGACATGGATTTTACTTAAACAAAATCGGTAAAATAAAGTTGTGTAACAACATTATGCAAATTTTGACTGAATGTGCTAATGATACTATCTTAAACGTTAGTCATGCAACTTCTTTGCCTGACAATGTTACTGCGCCTATTTTAAACGTTAGTACCCTTAACGCTTTGTCTACCAATGTTAATGTACCTATTCTAAATGCTAGTGACGTAAATGCTTCTCCTATAAATGATGATGTACCTATTATAAATGTTAGTAACATAAATGATTTGCCAAAATCTGATTTAAACTTTTAGTGCCCAACAGCTTTTCTTGTTATTACCAGAACGTACGTAGTATTAAAAATAAAATTGACCCATTTAATGCCGCCATAGCTGACATGGAATTTGATGTTATCGGTTTAACCGAAACATGGCTGTCTTCAGATATTTTAACATCTGAATTGTTTTCACAAACGGAATATTCAGTCTTTAGAAGTGACCGCAATTTTGAGGCCACCAAGCAAACACGTGGAGGTGGTGTTCTCTTAGCTTTTAAAAATGCCTTTAAGATTCATTTGCTTGAAGTATCGCATATAACTTCTAAATTTTGTGACGTTGATATTCTAGCATGTAACTGTTCTTTCAAACTAAAAAGTTTTGTTATTATTTTAATCTATATACCATCTACTCCCACTAATCAAAAACTTACTTGCATTTTAGATGATATTGAGCAACTTTGCGTTAATGCTGATAATTATTTAATTATGGGTGACTTTAATTTGCCTAGTTTTAAACAAGATATTACTAATAATTCCAGCAATATTTTTTCAATTATGTCAAATTTTTATAATATGCTTAATGTGGAGCAGTATAATGCTACAGTGAATTCTAATAATAGATTTTTAGATTTGGTGTTTTCTAATTGTTCTTGTAAAGTTATTCGCGATCTCAATCCATTTGTTAAAGAAGATAAATTACATCCTTCTTTAGATATTTTGATAAGTTTTTCATCGTCCCCGATTAATAACTTTGCTTTTCAAACTAGTTTAACCAAAACCTACAATTTTAGAAAAGCTAACTTTCCTCTTCTTTATGAAGATTTATGCAACCATGACTGGTCTGAGTTTAGTAATTTTACTGATCCTGACATAGCACTTTCTCAGTTTTATTCTTTAATTTTTAGTTATTTTGATAAACATATTCCTCTTTGTAAACCTATTTCTAAGAGATATCCTATTTGGTTCACTAAAAATATTATTAATACTTTGAAAAAGAAAAATGCATTACACTCTGTTTATAAGCGTGTTCAATCTACTGACTCATATAACAACTTTAAAGAAACTAGATCTTTACTAAAAAAAGAAATATCAGTTGAATACAATAATTATATTTCGTTAACAGCAAATAATATTAAATCTAATCCTAAACAGTTTTGGTCGTTTGTCCGCTCAAAGAACAACCAAACTCGTATTCCTGGTTTAATGAAACTTGATGGTGAAAGCTTTGACTCTCCTTCTAGTATTGTAGACGCTTTTGCTAATTATTTTAAGAGTACTTATACTCAACCATTTACTTTGTTTAATCCGATTCATTCCACTTGCAATAACTTTCCTATTATAGATGTGTCTAACTTAAGCGAATCTGATGTTTTGACATCACTCAAAAAGTTGAAGAATTCAATGACGAGCGGACATGATAGCATACCCAGCTTCATTATTAAAGACTGTGCTGATATCTTTTGCGTTCCATTGTGCAAAATTTTTAATATTATTCTCAACCATCATAGTTTTCCTGATGTTTGGAAAAAAGCAAAAATTTGCCCGGTTTTAAAATCTGGCGCTAGTGCTGACATTATCAATTATAGACCTATTGCCATTATTTCTAACTTTGCAAAAGTTTTTGAAATGATTCTGTATTCTAACATTTATCCTAAAGTCAAACACTTGTTATCATCAACTCAGCATGGCTTTATGGAAAAACGCTCTACAACTACTAATTTGTGCAATTTTGTTGACTTTACATCAAAGATAGTGGATAACAAGGGTCATGTTGATTGTATATACTTTGATTTTAAAAAGGCGTTTGACACAATAGACCATTCCGTTATATTACACAAACTCGATAAATTTGGTTTTAGTAACAATCTTTTACTATTATTTAAATCATATTTAGATAACCGTAGTCAATATGTTTCTTACAATAATTGTAACTCATCTGAATATTGTCCAACGTCAGGCGTGCCTCAAGGATCTAACCTAGGTCCATTACTGTTTTTACTTTTTATTAACGATCTGTCAAATATTTTAACTTGTAAACATTTACTTTTTGCTGACGATCTCAAAATTTTTTCCGCAATTAATACTGTTGAAGAGTGGGTTAATCTCCAATACAATATTAGTTTAGTAAATAATTGGTGTAATACTAATCGCCTCTTTCTTAATGTAAGTAAATGTAAACTTGTAACATACACTAAGAAACTCAATCCAGTGGCAGCCCAATATTTATCGGAAGGAGTGGCTATTGCGCGTGTTAATCAAACTACAGACTTAGGCATTATATTTGATGCTAAACTAACTTTTTCTGACCATTTAACGTCAGTAATATCTAGAGCGCATAAACTAGTAGGCTTTATTTTGCGCAACACTAAAGAATTTAATAACACTAAAGCAATAATTGTGTTATACTACACCCTAGTCAGAAGCGTTCTTGAGTATGGCTCAGTGATATGGAACCCAATTAACAGCTGCGATATTAATTCTCTTGAAGCGGTTCAACGAAAATTTTTTAAGTATTTATGGTTTAAATCTTTCAACTATTATCCGCCTCAAGGATTTGACCATGGTGAGCTCCTTAAGAATTTGATGCAGTTCCATTGGCAGCAAGAAGATCGGTTTCAATACTTTCTTTTTTGCACAAAATTATACACAACTCAGTTGATTCTCCTGATCTGCTATATAATTTAAATTTTTTAGTACCACGAGTCAATTCCAGGACCTCAAACTGTTTTTATAATCCACCTGCAAAGACGTCGGCAATGGTGAAATCTCCATCTTTTTTAATGTGTTCAACGTTCAATAGTGTATCAAATAAGTGTGATCTTTTTAATGCTAATTCAAGTGTTTTTTTAAAGTGTATTCGTGAACTTTTTTATTGAAAAGTATGTTTTTTTTAACTTTTAATTATTTATTTGTAATTTTATTATACCTGTATTTACTGTAGTTTTTAATATGTTGTTCTGTAATAAGGTTTTACCTGTTGGGCAATAAATTATTATTATTATTATTATTATTAAAAGACTTGCCAATAAAATAAAATTAAGTAATATAAGTAGTAGTAGTACGTCAGGAGAATACCGTCTTGTTTAAACTATTTGTAGAGTTAATGGAGATGCTGCAAAAACTTAACCAAGCAGCCAAAGAAGACAAATTAAAAATGAATGCCAAAAGACAAAGATAATGAACCTAATTGATCTCTAGATATTAGAAGAGAGTCATACGATTGTGCTACAAAAAATTAAGCTGGGTTAGACATAATGCAAGACAAAGCAGCAATAAATAGTTAGAGTTACTCACTGGCGGCCTACAAAAAGTCTGCTGACCACAAAATAGATGACTGGACTATATTAAATCAGTTATCGGTAGAAACTGGTACCACTATGTCCAAAATTATTAAATGTAAGTATGCGGTTAGGCTTCAGTTCAGTTCAGGAGTGGACGAGGTAAATCTGACAAAAAAAAAAGAAGAGGTTATTTAGCTACATTTTAAACAAATTCTATGATAAATCTTGAGGTTGATCTAAAAGAAAATTACTTAAGTATGCTTAGAAATTCTTAAATTAGTGTAAGAAACTTCAAGTGAGTATGACAAAACTTAGCTAAACATAAAAATTAGATGTGTCCAGAATACTCTAGATATTTTTAGGTAAATTTAGAGTACCTTAGATCAGTCTTACAAGCATTATATAAAAAAATTTAAATAAATTTTAGAATTTCTGGAAGGTTTTTAAACCATCAGGGAGCAACATTTAAATGCTTAGATAAGCGTTGAAAAGCTTTAATTTTAACCATTGACAGACCTCTGTTGTGGCGTTAGCTTCTTCTCTGTCTGTAACGCTAACAAGTTACAGTTTACAGTACCACTGGTACAATTATCTATTTACTTTGGACCAGAGAAGGATCCTAGCTTAGAAATTCTTAGGTGAGTGTGAGAAGTCTTAAACAAGTCTATAAATATGTTGATTGGTTAGACAAATTTTAAAAACATTATCGAAGTTAAGAAAGCATCGAATGAAGATGTTTTTTAATTAAAAAATAAAAAAAAATTTAAGTAGTTTTAAAAAACCGTTATGAGATTACTTCTGGAAATCTTCTAAAGATTTTATTTAATATCAAAAATGAAACTAACGAGCTATAGATGACTACAACAAGTGTTAAATAAAACTTTTCATAGAGTATGTTAATAGTGTAGCAATGGTTGTATTTGGGAACAGTAAAGAACACTGCGAGAATAATGAAATGAATAAAAGCAGCACACAAAACCAAAACCGTTATATTATCAAACAAAAAAAAAACTCAAGACAGTAACTTTCCGTATAGAGAGCCAACGCAGTCTCTTGGCATAATTTTTGGACACAATACAAACATTAGCCATCAAATTGAGCAAACTTCAGAATAAACGTACAAGGCGGCAACGTCTTTGGTACGACTAAAGCCCATCATCGGCAAACCCATAAAGAAAACAAAAAGAGTTTTGTGCAGTGGTGAATTCCATAATACGATTATACATCATCTTGACATAGAGCAAACAAACAAATAAAGGTTGCCATAAGAGTAGCATCTACAAGGACACTTCTAGTGGTCGCTGGAACATTCCCGCTACACTACCTGGCGCACGAGAGAACATACGGTACTACTACCAGCAATCAAAGAAGTACGATTAAGAAAGACACCTTTGCAAGATGACAAAACAAGTGGAACGAGAACAGTGACACGAGCCAGTGCACGAAGTTATTGATATTAGAAATATTTTTGTGGATATTACTTTGCTTAACTTATTACAAGACATTGGTGTTTCTTTAATTATCTGAACAGATTTAAATGATGAAATGACTAATAGCGTTGGCATAAAAATTATGGTAGTTAACCTAGTTGGGCTTATGCTAGAGAGCAAAACAAACAAACAGTACATAGCGACGGCCGTAAATAAGATACTAAACATTAAAAAAAAAAAAAGAAAAAAGAATACTACCACAAGGTAATCCCCATGTAGCTTATAACAAACGAGGGAAGGTTTTAGTACGTAAGCTACCTTTACATAAGGGGCAGTCTTATACATCCATGTAGAATGGTGGTAAATCAAGCATTTCCTCTCATCACAAAGAAAGAAAAAATACAACTCTTTTGATAAATCTTAAATACCATGTTGGTTAAAAAATTAGATGAACCTAGAAAACTTGGACAAATCTATGTAAGTCTAGAATACCTTAGATAAATTTTAAAAATACTATGGGAAATAAATAAACACTGGGCATTGAACGTTTTTGAAAAGTTTAAAAATTCTTAAAAACTGTTATCAAATATTTTAGTATATAGATAAGCAAAGGAAAATTTGATTAAATTATATACTACTTAAGAAAAAACTTACAAGCTATATGCAAGGGATGAGTATACAAATCTCTAAATAAGCTTTGAGTAGCAAATTGGCCAAAACATTAAACTTAAGAATTCACTAAGTAAAAAAGTTTTCTACTCAATAAAAAAACCAAAACTTAACAAGCAGAGAAGTTTTTAAAAACTATTAACAAACAACTTATGATAATATTTAAGTGCCCATGTGAGCATTTTCAATAATACTAGATTAAATAACTGCTAATTTTTGGTTTGTTAAGCAAATCAGTTATCTTGATTCTTTATATCGTCAGTTTTCAGTTTTTTAGCTTAACGGATAGGTTTTGACTGTAGTCCGTATTATCTCCTTTTTGGCATTGGATTTTTTAGTTAATTAACCGTATGCTATTATGTAAATACTCAAGAAGTACCGACAAATCAAATAAATATGGAGTTGCTATCCTGGTGGATAAAAATATACATATATCAGTGACCAGCTTTATACCCTACTCAGACAGAGTTATGTTGATACAGATCCCTTTGCATAATAGAAACATGAATATCATACAAATTTACGCACCAACAGCAAATAAAACTGATGACGAAATTGAACAGTTCAATGGAGAACTACACACGATGCTTGAAAGCACCAAGTAACAAGACATTACTATTGTCATAGGAGATTTTAATGCAAAGGTGAGCAAAGGAGCAGTAGAGGAGATTGTGGGTAGGTATGGACTTGGAGATAGAAACGAAAGAGGCAACAAACTAACAGAATTCTGCCAATCAGAGAATCTAATAGTAAGTAATACCTTCTATAAACTGCACAAATGAAGGCTATATACATGGAAGCCTCCGCAAGATAATGAAACAAAGGCAGTTAAGATTCAAATTGATTATATATTCATAAAAAAGAGATTCAGAAATAGTATAACTTCAGTCAAAACTTACCCGGAAGCAGACATTGGTTCAGACCACAACCCAGTGGCCGCCCGAGTGCATCAAATTAAAACAATTAAAATCTAAAATAAAGAATAACAAGATAGCAACAGAAAAACTCAAAGATACAAAAGAACAAGTACAAAAAAAGATAAATATTAAAATTAATGAAATAAGACAAAAAACCACAATCCCAGATATAGATCAGAAATGGGTGAATATAAAAACAGCATTAATAATAGGAAGTAAAGATCGATTGGCACCAGATAAGAAAAAACTTAAACAAAAATGGATAACACAAGAAATCCTCCGCCTTATGGAAGAACGAAGGGGGCATAAAATCAATCCAAAAAAATATAAAGAACTGCAGAGAAATATAACAAGAAAAATACGAGACGCAAAAGAAAGTTGCTTAACCGCAAAATGTGAATATATAGAAGAGCTACAATCAAAATATGATAACAGTAACCTACATAAAGAAATTAAAGATTTAACAGGAACAACACGGAAGAGACAAACCACCATTATCAAAGATAAAAATGGGAAGATCATAGTAGAACCAGCACAAAAATTAATAAGATGGAAACAATGCATAGAAGAACTCTTTCAAGACACGAAAAGTACCAGAACTAAACAGAGTGCCACTGAGGGACCAAACTTAATGAAAGAAGAAGTGCTCTATGCCATAAAGACCCTAAAAAGCAAAAAATCAGTTGGACCTGACGAAATACCAAGCAAACTTCTAAAAATAATAAATGAAGAACAAATAGATATAATGGTAGATCTCTTTAATACAGTCTACAGAACCGGGATAATACCAAATCAATGGATAAAATCTACTTTTATAACGATACCAAAAAATCCAAATGCCAGAGAATGTAGCGACCATAGAACTATTAGTCTGATGAGTCACACACTAAAAGCATTTCTCAAAATTATTTACAAGAGACTTTATAACAAGCTAGAAAATTACATAGGAAACACTCAATTTGGTTTTAGGAATGGCTTTGGTACAAGGGAAGCATTATTCAGTTTTAATGTATTGACACAGAGATGTTTAGATATTAACCTAGATACACACGTATGCTTCATAGACTATGAAAAGGCTTTTGATAAGATTCAACATGATACTCTAATAGATCTATTGAAGCAAAGAAATATTGACTTTCAAGATATACAGATTATCGAATCGTTCTACTGGAACCAAACAGCCACAATAAAAGTAGACAATGACAAATCAGACAAAATACATATAAGAGGAGTACGGCAGGGTTTGTATTGTTTCCCATGCTGTTCAATCTATACTCCGAAGAAATATTCAGGGAAGCACTAAGTGAAGATAAAACTGGAATCACAATAAACGGCCAGACGGTTAACAATTTATGGAATGCTGATGATACTGTTATAATGGCAGTAACTCTTGCAGACCTTCAGATATTAACAAACAAGTCAAATGATGTCGGTCTGCAATATGGTCTTAAAATGAACTTAAAAAAGACTAAGTATATGGTAATAACTAAAACCCGAACACAACATCAAGACCTATACATTGACAACACACGTATAGAAAAGACAACTAATTACAAATACCTTGGCACATGGATAACCAATACTATAGACCAAACCATAGAAATCAAATGCAGAATTGAAATGGCCAGAAACACATTTCTTAAAATGCGTGCTTTCCTCTGTGATAGGCAAATTAAACTCGATTTGGGTACACAAATGCTTAGAGGTTACGTGTTCTCCATACTACTCTATGGAGCTAGAGGCCTTTGAGCTACAGACAAATGCTTAAAATATCATGGACAGACAAAGTGACAAACATTAAAGTGATAGAACGTATGAACAAAGAACAAGAAATCATACAAACAATAAAAAGAAGAAAGTTGCAATATCTAGGGCACATAACCAGAGGAGCAAAACACAAACTACTCCAACTGATAATGCAGGGGAAGATAATAGGCAAGCGGAACATCGGTAGGCGCAGATGCTCATGGCTGCTTAACTTGAGAGAATGGTATAACACCACATCCTAAGAGTTATTCCGTGCTGCTTCTTCCAAGATGAAGATAGCGATGATGGTTACAAACCTTCTGAAAGGAGATGCCACATAAAGAAGAAGATTATGTAAAGTAACTGAAAATTGGGTCGTATAAAACAAATGTGTTTTTGACACTAGTTTGTGCATGATAGAGGTCGCATCTTGGAGATGCATTCTGATTGGCACCAACAATTGTTGTTTAGTAACCATACAGTTTTTTTTTTGTATAAAACATATACTAAACCTAAAAGATAACTTTGATTTGTTGGCATCTGACATAAAAAGTCAGAAATAATAGAAGTTTTATTTTAAATATTGGGGAATTTTTGATTTGTTGAATTTAACTCTACTAGACTTTTTTTTTAAGCTTCGTAAAAGAAATAATCTATGTTAATGCTTTGCAAGCAATTCCAGTCTTTAAAGACAATACTTAAGCTGTTATTTGCGAGATAGGAAAAGTGATGAGTTTGTACTTTAAATTTAAATTTAAAAAATTGTACTATTTTGAATAAATAAACGTCCCAAGATCAAACTCACAAACAAAAAATTAGTTTATAAACTCCTAGATGAGTGTGATAAACTTTAAATGAGTACAAACCACTAGATGATGAATTTTAAGTACTATATTTGTCAAAAGATTGAATGAACCCAAAATTTTGACCTTTTTAGGTAAGTCTAAAATGTTTTTAGTAAGCTTTAAAAGCACTTTGGTAGTTAAAAAAACATTTAAGAAGTTTTTTAATCAATAATAAACAAAAATTGTGAAGAACTTAAAAAGTTTTTAAAAACTATTAATAAGCAACTTCTGAAAATTCTTTAGTGCTTAGATTAAGCATAAAAAGATTAAGAAATTTTATGTATTACCCAAAATAAAACTCACAACTCATATGTGAGCTTAGAAACCTCTAAGTTAGTGCAACAAGTCTTAGATGAGTCTACAAAACACTTTATGAGCTATGTTAGATTAGATGAACATAGAAAATTTGAGACATTTTTAAGTAAGTCTAGAATACCATCGATAAGCCTATAAAGCACTATGGGAGTTAAGACAACACAGGATATTTAATCAATAAAAAAAGCTAACACTTTCATAAATCGTAAACACACAACCTATAAAAATTATCAAGTACCTAGATGATTGGAAGATTTTATATACTACTCAAGATAAAACTCACAAGCTATAGGTGAGCTTAGATGAGTTTACAATTTCCTAGATAAGCTTTGAGTACCAAATTGGCCAAAAAATTAAATAAGCTTAGAAAACATAAGAAAATTATTGATTGAAAAAGTTTTTTAATTAATACAATTCTGAAAACTATAAACTACTAATTTATAAGTGCCTAGATGAGCGGAGGAAGATTTTATATATGTACTTATTGTACAATTATTCTATGTTCTGTTATTATTAGAGCTTGGAATAATTGATCAAATAATAATTTTTGGTTTAGTAAGCAAATCAGCAAAATCAGTTTTTTTGCTCGACAGATAGATTTGTCCGTACTCTTTATAAACGTTATTTGTAGCACTAATTTCTACGGTTAATAGAGCGTCTAGCATTATACAAGATGATTGAAGATTGAGTCATATAAAACAAATAATTTTGTTTTGTTCAAGGCTTGTACATGCTGATATATTTTGTGCCTAACACTTCATATCGTTTTTGCAGGAATTCTGTTAAGTTTTTTAATGTTGGTTTCAGTAATTTAAAACAATATTCTACGCAGAACAGTAACGTATCTTTGCTGAGTTTGTTTATTGTATTCAATGCTGTTTTTTTGTAAAATTATTTCTAATTGAAAGAACCAGTCTTTTAGATAGTTTTTTACAATCATTTTTTTGTTATCAAATTGATCTTGTAATAACAACTCCGATTAACAAACTAAAAGCATCATAAAATAAAATCCATTCATCAAATTCTTTATTAAATTTTGATAAAATTGTTGGCAGCTTAATAATTGTCATTGTTTGTTTATTAATTTGAGGCCAAATTTGTATTTGTAGACTTAGCTGACATGGTCACTGATAATATTTTAAGTAGTGTTGCCATTTTTAAGATGTGTATTTTTTGTTAGAGCCGTTGTAATTATTTTTTTAGTATTGATAAATTCTTGCTGTTTTTTGTCCGTAAACTGTTGAGATATCTTGGAAAATTTGCACTAGTAAATGAAGGCTTCTTTTGTGCCAAGTATTTTGTTTGCACTGTTTTTAAACTGGATTTTGCGTTTTTGTGGACTTCTATTTGTGGTGCATCCCAAGCTGCAGGTGCGGTAATATTTTGCTGTATTTGGTGTTGGTGGCTGGTGCTTGCTTTGGTGCGGCCAGTGGTTAGGAACTCATCTTAAGGTGATTTCGGCTGACACTTCCAACCATAGCATTTCAAAATTTTTGTTTTACAAACCAAGTATCATCATCACACAGCAAATCTTGCCGCTTATGTATTTAGGTAGTGAGGTTGCTGGTAGTATGATTGGTGATAAAAGTTTTTGCTGGTGCATTTGTCTATTACGGTTAGAATGAATAAGTTTCTAGTTGGCAAAGCGTTTAATAGGTCTACGCAGTATAAAACTGTAAGGCAACGACCTCGATATCCTTGCATACGTGACGCTTTTTCTAATACTCAACTATTGGTAACTTTAGAAAAAAATGTTTATGATAGTTTTAATTCATATTGGGTGTCCAACAGCGTTGTTATTGGAAGTATTACCTCTTGTAACATAGCTACTAGTTTTTAGTATGTTTAACTAAGCTTACTCAACTACAAATAATCTAAAATGGGATAAACATGTACAGAACCTTATGAAAAAAAACACAATAGCTATAGGAGCCCAATACAAACTTACCAACTTAACTACACAAAAAACAAGAAACATTATTTATAATGCAATTTTTAGCTCGCAAACCAACTACATGATGACCATATGGTCACAAACCAATATAAGAAACATAGAAAAATTACAACGTCAACAAAATAAGGCAATAAAAACACTATATCAAATGGACAAATTAACACCTACGATCGAAGTTCATGAAAAAGCAAACCAACTAACAATAAAAAACAAAATTTTACAACAATGTATTATTTTAATAAAAAAAATACAACTTGGGCTAACTAAAACAGAACTAAAATTAACAACTAGAAAAGAAATTCATACACATAACACACGAAAAAAAGGACACCTTAACATGGAAGTTAACCGAACAACTTCAAAAAATCAAAGTTTAACTGTCAAAGGCATTAAAGAATTTAACAATATAACGGAAGAAATCAAAAGTATATGCACAATAAACAATTTTAAAATTAAATTAAAACAATATTTAATGAAAAAACAAATATAAAAATTAAAATATAAAACTAATGCACATCACAACATTACAGGATAATTAAATAAATTTCCAATACCAGGCCCCGGGAATCCTCACGGATAGATGGCGGTACTGCTGGAATATTACAAAATATTTTTTTTTCTTTAATAAAATAAAATGAATGTATAAATGTATGTATAATATGTATAAATAAATGTATTAAACTAGAAAAAAAAAAAAAAAAAAAAAAAAAAAAATGTATGGTATAGTCCTGTCTTGGTGCCTATTTGGTTGTAATGCGAGGATTCTGCGACCTTGGTTTTGCCACGACGGGTTGGACTATGGCTTTGGGTGTTAAGTGGCGGTCTATATTGTTTACTTACTTTCTAGCCATTTCTTTGCTAGAGGATTAAAAAAAAGTTAGGCAAATGGTTTTTGATTTTGTTAAAATTTTGTTAACAAAAATGACTATATCCGATTATCGGTTTTTAGTAAGAACCGACTTCTTTCAAGTATTCTTGGTATTTATTTATTGTTTATACTATGGTATAGTACTAATCGGTTTTGTAGAACCTTGATGAACTGATGATTTGCTTACAGGTGATTTCTTCTTCTTCTCTTTATGCTAATTGCATTACTCTGTAAAACAAATCATCTTCTAAGTTTTAATCCTTTCGCGCCTGTTGGTACGTATATGACCCAGACGACTTTTGAAAATTCTGGTGAATTAATAGGTACGTCAATTTACAATAAATTGATGTCATACCAGTTCACGTTGTCGTCGTGTATATTCGAGAATGTTCGGTACAATTCGTACTTGTTTTGTGTAGAGCAGTGCAGAGTGACATGATTTTTGGTGGCAGCAGGTTGTGTTAGTTTCCAACGCGGGCAAAATTGTACCGAATTCTGTATTACTGTGAAACTAAAACGTAAGTACTAGAGATTTTGCAGAATATCTGCCTGGAAAATGTTTGTTTTTGATGATTTTTGCTTATAAATAGAACTTTTGTTCATATCTTCCTACAGAATGTATCAAAAATATCTTACACAAAAAGAATTGAAAGAAAAAATCAACAATATTTTCAACATAGATGAAAATCCATTCCATTGTAGTGATATTTTGGATTCAGATTTTGAGCTTTCTGAAGAGGAAATTCCAGCAAAACTATAAAAAGAAGACAACAATTATGATGAAAATCAAAATTCGTCAAATAACTCTTCAAATTCATCCCAAACCCCAACCAAATAACAAAAATAACGATGATGTGGTACACTGGTAGGATATTGACAAAATCAAAAATTTTCAACCCAAAAAAAGGAATGCAATTGTATTGGCAAAGCTGAATATGAGTTCATCCAAATTTGATTGCTTTTTGCAAGTATTTCCGAAAAGTTTATTCTTGTACATTGCTGAAAATACAAATAAACGAATGAACATTGAAAATGCAAAAAATGGGATACAAATGTTGCAACGGATGCGTCCAAGATTATGATAGTAACAGGGTGTATGTTGGTAATGAGCTACAATCGCTTACCATCATTTTATGATTATTAGTCAATTAAGAAGAGCCTAGGAAATAATTGTATCAAAGATGCAATAAGCAGTGATCGTTGTACATATTTGCTTTCTAAAATGTACTTTGCTAATCCCGAAAAGCCAGAAAACCCCAGCAAGACTTACTATGTTGACAAGTTGGTCGAGTGCTTGAAGCAAAGGTTTCAATCTACCCAAAGTTTCTGCTTGCATATGAGTATAGACAATTCCATGGTAAAGTTCAAATACCCATAAAACGGAGAATAAAAATTTGGGAACTTTGTGATTCGAAATCAGGATTTGTCTACAACTTTGATATATATGCCGGTAAGGATGCTGCATATACTCAAGAATCTACGCTAGGAGAGCGGGCGCTGAACGAACTCGTGGGATTTATACCGCGTAATGAAGACGTGTTTGTTTGTTTCGACAGATTTTTTACCCTTAGTAAAGTTGCTTTATAATCTGCCATTTGCAGCTACGGGCACTTGCATAAGAAATAGAAAAAATATGCCAAATTATAGTGAAAAGTTAAAAAGCAAAGTTATTGGTACTGAATCTGGAATATTGGCTTGTTTTTAGCAAGATACAAAGAAAGATGTAGTTCTCAGCAATTGCTATAAAAACGATGTTTCTTCAGTAAACCGTAAATTGAAAAATGGCGAAAAAGTTGCCCTAGAATGTCCTTATGCTGTTGCTGATTACAACAAATTTATGGGGGGAGTTGATTTGTCCGATCAGCTTACTACTTTATACGATTTTGATCGTAGATCCGGAAAATAGTGGCGTAAGGTGTATTACAAGCTACTTATGACTTCTACTTGCATACTCTACAAAGAAATTCACTATAAGAAAGAATCTACACTCACATTTCTGATCGATTTGGCGGAGGAAATGATCGGAATAGGAAGAGAAAACGCTAAAGTGATTAAAAAAAGAGGATTAGGACGACCTTCTGCTACATCAAGACACCTTCTAAATGTCGGCGATCATCTGCCGGTAGAAGGAACATCCCGTAGAAGATGCCACCGATGTTCGCTGCAGAATAAAAAATTTTGCACATAGACTTAGTGTACCATGTGCAATATACTATTGTGCAAAAATTGTTTCACTCCGTTCCATATATAAGATATTTTAGTTTGTAAAATACTTTTTTTTTATTAAAGTTATTGTTACTCCTGAACGTATTCTAAGTCTGTTAATACATATATGTTCCAATTCAAAATACTGGTGGGACAATATGTCCCAGAATCAAATTTAAGTTTAGAAAACTAAAAAAAATTTTAAGAACCTTTAAAGGCCATATTAACTCTATTTATTCCTTAAAACCAGGCACGGGCGGCAAAAAAAAGTCGGCGCAAAAGGGTTAAGGCAGTTTAAAATTAATTAATAATCAATCTAAAATTTGTTTTTGCTTGTAGGAAGGCTTAGTCGCATCATCTCAATGAAACGGGTGTTTTATCTCTTGTAAGGTTGTTGACTTAGTACTTGCAAAATTTGCGCAGTTGTATCTACAATAAAGGTTAGATTTGTTATATAAGACCAAAATGGTGTTTTAGCAATCATTTGCAGTAAGCAGTGACCTTGTGGCTAAGTTATTTGATCTCAATTAAAATTACATTTGTTCTGATCGCAGCAGAGTCTATACTCCTGCAGGCACTTCATTACATTCTGTAGGTGGCTTATGTAGTCGTGGTAATTTGCTAAGTACGCAACGATATCTGTCTATATAGGTACAGTAGTCCAAATATGCCAATTAACTTTGCCAGCACTTTAGCAATTAGTCCTGGTGTAGCCTAGTACTCAGTTTTCAGATCTAGCTTAGATTAAACGGTTGCGGAACCAACATTTTTTTGTGTAATAAATTTTAGTTTTATTAGTTTCTAAATGCAAAAAATAAGATCTAAATTGCAACAAATTAGACCTAAGTTGAAATTGAAAAATGGCAAAAAAGTTGCCCTAGAATGTCCTCAAGCTGTTGCTGATTACAACAAATTTATGGGGGGAGTTGATTTGTCCGATCAGCTTACTACTTTATACGATTTTGATCGTAGATCCGGAAAATAGTGGCGTAAAGTGTATTACAAGCTAATCTTGACATCCATTATAAACGGTTGCATACTCTACAAAAAAATTCATCATAAGAAAGACTCACATTTTTGATTGATTTGGCGGAGGAAATGATCGGAAAAGGAAGAGAAAACGCTAAAGTGATTAGAAAGGGGGAATTAGGACAAACTTCTGCTACATCAAGACATCTTCTAAATGTCGGCAATCATCTGCCGGTAGAAGGAACATCTCGTAGAAAATGCCACCGATGTTCGCTGCAGAAAAAAAAAATTTTGCACATAGACTTTGTGTACCATGTGTCTATATATGCCAGCACTTTAGCAATTAGTCCTGGTGTAGCCTAGTACCCATTAGTCAGATCAAACTTAGATTAAACGGCTGAGGGACTAACATTTTTTAGAGATCCTAAATGCAAAAATATAGTTTTTTGTTTTTTTATGATAAATTCTAGTTTTATCCAAATTGCAAAAAATTAGACCTAAGTTTATAAAATTTGATCAACATTTTACTTTAAATTTCAAAAAATTAGATCCAAATTTAAATAAATTGTGTCAACATTAGACATATTTTATTTAAATTTAAGAAATTTTGACTGAAATGCAAAAAAATAGATCTAAACTACAAAATAAGTAAATTTTGGATATAATTAAAAAAAAATTACATCCAAAAAACAGATCTAAATTAAGAAAATTGGAT
This sequence comes from Tachinus rufipes, assembly GCA_963932245.1. NCBI lineage: Eukaryota > Metazoa > Arthropoda > Insecta > Coleoptera > Staphylinidae > Tachinus > Tachinus rufipes. Next base: position 15,935,791 of record OZ010748.1, on the reverse strand, counting down.
CAAAATTAGATTAATGTATAAAATAAGGTATAAATTGCAGAAAATAATCAAACTTTAAAAATTAGAGTCAATTTTTAAAGAATTGGTAATGTTATTTTGCTTTTAGTTTGCTCAGTTGTTTTCTAAACGACTAAAAACATTAAAAAAAGGTAAATTAAATTTGTATCAATTTTCAAAATTTAAGGCAATATTTCTAGATTAAATTAGGTCAAATAAAAATTATATATACATATTATCTAAAATTTTAAAAATAAGAAAATTAAGACCCATATACAAAAATTTAGATCTAAATTACTAATGATTAAAAAAATTGATACATAATAGAAAGAATTAAATCCAAATTGTCTAAAATTAATTGCAAAAAACTAAACAAATTTGATTGCGGAAAATTTGATCGAACTTGATCTAATTTAAAAAATGTCAAAAAGTTTAATTAGGTAAGTCACAACTTTAAATTTAGATTGATCCGATGTCAAAAGTATGTACAAGTAATGTAACAAGTTTATATTCTAAACAAAAAAACTAAATCTAACAACAAATTCAATAGTTTATAATAACAAACAGTTTTCAAATTTTTTATTTTGATCTAATTTTCAAAAAACCATTAAACTTTGTATAGGTCAGGTAGATTTTTCGGAAAGACCAACTTAACAAAAATTTACGTCAAAGCTTAGAGAAAAATCAAATTATTTTTTAATTGTTTACTAACTGTGACAATCGAAAGATTTCCAGAGAAACAATGTTGATGATCAAATGATTTGTTTTACCAGATTAGAGCCTTCTTGTTGGTGTGAAGTATAAATCGTTTTTCTTCCTAGTAAGTTATGTTTATTTATGGATGGTTAGCATGTTTGACAGTGATATTTCAGAATTGATAATTGTTAGGAAGCTAATTATGTCATCCATACATTTAAATGGTAATTTTATTTATAACAAAATTTGATAGTTTTAACAACTACAAGCAATAATGATATTGCACAATTAATATTGAATTTACAATTTTATTATCAAACACGTATATTTTTTTATAAACTAATTATTGAATTTAATTGAATGAATTGAAATTAGGTTGGCAGTAATTAGGTTGGCTTTATTATTGTATTTCTGCAGTGCTGTCAATTGCTTATATTGTGTTTGCAAATATTAACAACTTCACGGAAACAGTGTGGGAATTAGTGATCAACCGCTATGAAAACGTTGTTGAGGCGTATGGAATTTCCATGCAGTGCGGTCAGAGTAAGTAATAATTTCAGTTTATGATGCCTCATCATGTCATTGTCGCACCTATCCTTAATTCAATGCAAGCGCTCTTTCTTAAAACACAACTACAGATTTAATATTGAAATTCATAATAATCATTAATAAAAGTTTGAAATATGAGTTTAATAATTGTAATAAAAGAGTGAAACTAGGATCGCCTTAATAAATTCATCCGAATATAGAGCCTCCCGCCTCCGCGCATATACAGGAATGCAAAGAACAATGCGAGGATAAATAAATAAATTACGAACAGATTAATCACGGCGCAGCTAGCGCACACGCATTTAATTTATAATAATGTTGTGTGGAGAGAGAGTGATTGCAAATTCAGTCTGATTTTCTAAAACGGAATGGTGATGCTGAAGAAACGCGACACCACTCCCTTGGCGCATTCCGGCTACCACGGGTCGCCGCTCGCCTCTCCACGGAACCGTTTTTCCTTCCGTACCATTAGCCGGCGAGGGCGTAAATAAGTCTTCTCCGTACGGCCGTTTGACAGTCGGTGTACTACCGTTTGGAATGAAGTATGTGCTGCTACTGCACACACGGCGACCGGATTCCGGCCGGCGCGAGCAGCGAAAGTCCGGCCTGCCATTGACCAAGGGGAACGAGAACCTTACCTGGAAGCGTGCCGTACCAATGTCTTGGGCAGCGTATTGAGTTGTGCACTATATTCGTTGATTTGATCCTAACGGAGATGCAACAAATTGTATTCTTGTTACTGCGTACGTATTCGATTTTAAGAAGTAAAAGTTTTACTTCAAACATCAGATTTAAATTGTTTTTTAGTAAATTCTATTGATGATTGGCTGAAATGATATTTATTTTAAGTATTGTGAGCTTTATTTCAATATTATTCATTAACATATTATTTTCAGGCCTAATTTATAAATTATATTATAATTTTTGTGATTAATATTTTTTTAAATTACTCCTAATGTATAAATAAAATTAGCATAATTTTAATCGATCTTACCCAATCTGGTTTACGCTGAAGGTTGTTCCAAGTATAAGGAGTGAAATGAAGTGATATGATTAATGTTTGTTGCAATTGATTTAGTGGGATTTAATCTCAAAATCTCCAGCGTTTTAAATAAAATTTCAAACAACTTTTAAGCAAAATATGCAAATAATATATATATGCTAATAATAAAACTACTAAATATTTGTTTAATATTGTATTGGTTTTAAATTTTTGATGTTTCTTAAACTAACTTTGATAATGAGAATATTTTTTAGTATGTTAGTTGATAGGAAATGGTTGTTGTCAAAACATTGCTACAACTGACACTTGTGCTGTTAAATGCCGATTCTTTTGTAACCACAAATTATCCAATGACATAATTTGTATTGTTATGTCAACAAAATTATCAAAATGTTCTATAAACTTTCAAATTTAGAGACTAAAAGTAGTACGGTAGTACAAATGTGTAATATATTGCCAAAATATACTGTCAATTGACACATTTGTTGTAAGTGTCTGTACTGTGTAAGCAAAATATCAATCTAATCGTTAATATGTACTATGTGATTGTAAAATTGCCAAAATAACATGTTTTGTTTGTGTGTTTATATCATTTTGACGTACTTTTTGTTAGTTAAATGTACACTTAAACTATACTTAGTACCGTCCAATGTCATTTTTACTATAAATAATTAAAACGAACAATACAATACTAAATGTTCTATAAATTGACAAATTTAAAGTTAATTGTCAAATGTATTAAATTGCTAAATGCTAAATCTATTGCTCACTTTGAGAAAAGATGGGTGTTATTTTCTTCTTCTTCTTATAATGCCATACTTGCTACGAGTGTCAGCACCCCTCTCGTATGTTTGTGGTGTGGGATAATAGTTCCACACAAACATACGGGACCTACAGTTTAACGTGGAAGCCGAACCACACCACTAGATGGGTTTACTAAGCAAATACTTCGCTGGTTTGCCATTGCCTTGCGAAGGAGACGACCGCATCAAAAATATATTCGACAAATTAGATATTGCCGCTGGCGAGAATCGAACCCGGCCTGCACAACAGTCCTCGCACTAGACCATTTTGCTACGGTCGCCTCGAGTTATTTTGCAATCTCAACGATCTTGTTGGGGAATGGATTAGCAAAAGGGCATGCTAAAAGTAGTTTGTTTGCTTCAAATATGATGATATCAGCTTAAGCAACAAGTCAAGAAAAGGTCAATCTTACAATTTTTCTTCTGGCGACTGTAGAAAAGGATAAAAATTGGATCAGAACATGGCTGAGAACTTCAACACAATCTAGATCAGTCTACAATTGTTTGTATCTCAATAAACTTGATAAAGAGTGTAAATTGTCCAAATATGTCTTTCATGAATTTATACAAGGTTATCCAAACCTAAATTTTTATTGTTTTGTTTCAAAAAATGAGCAAAACCTAAAAACGGCGGATAATTATGTATGAACCTAATATAGTTGAGATAATTGGGTACCCAACAACTATCAATTCTAAAGTACAGATATATATCATAATTTTTAGAGACCATTGTGAACATATTGATAAAAATGTTTTTTTTTCAAAAAGCTTAATGACAGAGATTTAATATCCAACAAAAATTGACTTAAAATATAAAATAGATTCTTTAGCTGAACGGAATTAGTTGTACATGAGTAATCTTAGAAGTACCGATCTGACGTATAGATGGAAGTTGTTGTTTAAAAAAAGACTATAGTAAAAAACTTAAGTTTAAAATTTGACGACCATACGTTCTTTAGTAACTGTTTGGCAGCCATCAATAGTGAACGCTATCAGTAAGTTTGAATCATGGAAAAAATGGTTATCTTTACGTGTCCTCAGCTTAACCAATATTACAGCGGAAATAGATTTTACTTTGGGGGCTTCTCTTTTGTTTACAATAGAAGTAGGACGTACAAGCTGCCAAGACAAACAATTTAGTGGTTGACCAAATGAGGTGATCACTTTAGAAATAATGAAGAAAATCTAGAAAATGGTATTTGATGACCGTCGACTGAAAGCGCAAGAACTAGCAAACATGGTAGGCATTTTAAAAAATGCTGTACATTGCACATTGATCAAAAATTTAGACATACAAAAACTGAGCACCAGTTGGGAGATTACTCACAAAAACAGCGTCTTGAGGATATTTCAATTGAGTGTTTGGCAAAGTTACACAGTAATAAAGCCAAGTTTCTGAGTCGATTTATAACCATGGATAAAACATGAATCCATCACTTTACACCTGGACAAAAAAATAGTCATAGCAATGAACTGAAAGGGGAAAATTAGTTTCAAACAAAACAATGGCAGGTCTATGCAGGTACGGTCATAGTGTCAACGTAGTTTTCTATTATAGTCATTTTTATTTTAAACAATTTCCGACATTTATCAGTTGGGTATTTCTAGAACTAAAAAAGTTTATGGGCATCTCGAGACTTTGAACAAATGGTGGACGCAACTATTAATTAATGTTCAAGTAGACTACTACAAGATCGGCAATCACTATTGCCTGCAGAAGTCATAACCTTTCTTGGCTTATTTTAATTGGTTTTTACAAAATGTTATGTTATGTTTAGGTCGGCAAACAACATCAAAACAAAAAGCTCTTACTAGCGCTAGCCCTCAACAAAAAAGTGATTCTAGACTACAAGCAAAACTTGGTGTACTTTAAGCCCCACAAACGTAAAGTGTTTTAGTAGAACAAACTTCATTAGAAATTGTCAATTCTACTATTCCTGAACATACCCTGGAATGCTTTTTTTGCTTTGGATTTTACCAGTTAGTAGAGAAGCGGGGAGGAGGATTTGTTTTTTTTTGTAAATTTTTAGATAATTTTTTTCAAGCTTGCGGATCAAATTTTTAGGGTTTGCTCTTTCCCGGAAATTTGAATTTACATTTTTTATCTGATTTATGTCAAAATTTAACAGTTATACTTGATTGATTTAACCTTCTGTAAAATTAGATTAAAATCTAAATTGTGAAAATTGTTTTATTGAAATTGATGTTAGTTTTAGTTTTTTTTTTCAAAATAGATTTTAATTTTGAAAATCCAATTTTTTTGATATTCCTTAGATTAAATGTAATTTCAATTTTAAATTTACTTTGTTAATTGTATCAAGTTTGATCTTAATTTTTAAATTGTTATAATTTCATTGTTATAATTTTAATTTTCTGCAAGATACGGCTGTTTTTTTGTATAGCTTTATTTGTTGCAATTAGGTCTACTTTAGATTTAATACTCAGCATTTTGTATAAAATTTGTTTTAATCATTATCAATTTAGTTTTTTTCTTAAATTTGGATAAATTTATTAATAGCATTGTACGTAAAATCTGCCATTTTAATGACAAACCGACTTAAGAGCATACCGACCGCTACCTTGATTTCCAGTATTTTTGTGAAAACACTTGCTTTGGCTTCATTCTCATTTCCGCATTTAATTTGATAATCAATTTATTTTTTTACCAGTACATTCAAAAAGGTTTAAACTATATTTGATCAAAGTATTTTATTCAAATAATAATTGAAAATAATCAAAAAATGAATCCAAATATAGAAATAAATGCAATTTTAAGTACTTTTAAATGTATGCTGTTTGCAAATAATTTGACTAAAATATAGTTTAATCATTGCTGAATGTTTTCTGAAATTATATGTAGAAACAGCAATGACGCCATAGTTACCGTTTTTGTTAAAATACTACAAATCAAGGTAGCGGGCGGTATGGTCTTCAGTGTGCGGATATAATCCGGGACCGTTGCTTTTGCTCCGTTTATTGCTCACCGCTTTGACATATATATTTCTATAATTGAAACTCGAATGTTCCAGGGCCGCATCTCTGAGCAATGGGAGCAGCAGTTTTGCTCTAATTTTTAAAAATATAAAAAATACAATTTTTACTTAACAATTTAATTTAATAAACTGTATAATTTTTTTTTATTTTAATAAATTCAATTAAACGCAAAGTAACTTTTTGAATTTTTTGTAAAGTCAGATCTAATTTTTAAAATTTTACAATTATTACATCTTATATCTATTTTTTTTTTAAATTAAATTTTTGCATTTTAGATATATTTTTTGAATACGCCATTGATCTAATTTTTTGTACATTTTTATCTACTTACGCAAAATCTAACTTACTCAAAAATTGACTATTACAAACTTTTTAATTTTTTTGAGTTTTGATCTATTCGATGACTTTAATTTTTTTAATTTGTATAATTTTTATTTATTTGTATCTATTTTTTTGCAATTTGAATATAATAATTAAAATTTTTGAAATTTTGAATTTAATTTAATTTAAAAAAGTATTGAATTGAAATTTAAATTTAGTAAGATTTAATATTCTGCAATTTAGATCTAATTTCTGCAATCTATCAATTTTAATTATTTTTTATAAATGTGTTCTAATTTTCTGCAAATTTAATTAGTTGCAATTTTGGATCTAATTTTTTAATTTATTAATATAATCTATTTTTTTGTAGTTTTAATTTGTAAACTGGGATACAATTTTATAAATTTAGATTTAGATCTAAATTTTTGCAATGTTGATCTAATTAATAATTTCTTAAATAAATTACAATTTTTTGTAATTAATTGTTTTTTGTTTTGATATGGTTTTATAAATGTATATCTAATTTTGATCCAATTTTGTAATTTAACTTTAGTTATCTGCATTTTGATTTTGTATTGTATTTGGTTCTTGTTTTCTGCAATTTAGATCTAATTTTATAATTTTTTGTACAATTTTTATCGAATTTAAATTTTTTTTAATCCAATTTTTGATAATTTATATCATATTTTTTGTATTTAGGTAGTTTTTATGCAATTTTTAAATTTACAATTAATTTTTAGTAATTATTTTCTTTTTATTGGGTATAATTTTTTGCAATTTATATATAATTTTATAAATTTATGTGTGATTTTGATCTATTTTTATTAATTTATTTTTGCAACTTGGATTTTATTTATTTGAAATTTAAATTTTGATTTTTTTGAAATTTAAATTTTGATTTTTTATATATACATATATAAGTTTAAATTTTAAGAATATAATCCTAATTTTCTGCAATTTTTTTTTAAGATCTAATTTGAAACAATATTTTTAAATTTTCTGCATTTTAGATTTTATTTTATAAATTTAAATTTAATTTTTATTTAATTTTAGTGTAAATAATTTCAATGTATTTGCATCTAATGTTTACAAATTTTTAGTATTTCAGTTTGTTTAATATCTTGAATTTAAATCTAATTTTTTGTAATTTTAAATATGTTTTTGTATTTGGGTTTAATTTTCTGCAATTAAAATTTTATTTTATAAATAATTGTCTAACTTTTTAATTTACTAAAATTTTGATTTTTTTGTGATTCATAACTAATGAAAAAAATTTAAACTTAAATCCGATTTTTTGTAATTTGAATATTTTTTTTTTGTATCTGGGTAATTTAGGTATAATTTTATAAATTAACGTGAAGTTTTGATCTATTTTATTTTAACAAAAGTTATTTTTCTACAATTGAATTTTAATTTTTTATAAATTGATTTGAATTTATTTAAATTTTGAAATTTTTTAGCTTTAATTTTGACCTAATTCATAAAACTAGATTAAACTTTTGGCGATGTGTATCTGCCTTTTTACAATTTGAATCTAATTTACTCAAAATTATTCTATTGCATTTTTTTAAAGAATTAATACTTTGCGGTTTGGTCTAACTTTTTGTTTTTTTACAATCTAGATTTTTATATATTTTTGTATGATTTTTATTTAATTTTAGAAATTTAGGTTACGTTTATGCAATTTGAATCTATTTTTAGAATTTAGATCTAATTTACACTAATATGTTTAATTTTTTTTTAAATCTAATATTTTGCAGTTTGGTCTAATTTTCTGCAATGCATTTAGATAAAATTTTGGCATTTGAGTCTATTTAGAGCTTATTTTATAAATTTAAGTCTAATTTGATTCTAATTTTATAATTTAATTTCATTTTTTGCCAATTGAATTGAATTGATTGAATTTGGATTAGATTAACAAAATTTTTTTTTTAATTTTAACTACATTTTTTGAATTTAAAGATCTACTTTTTTGTAAACTAAATCACCTTCTTTGCAAATTGAATTCCCACAAAATTTTAGTATTTTAATTCTATAAAATCTAATATGTTGAAATCCAAACTACAGAAAATTAGATGTAAATTTAAGAAATTAAATAATTGCAGAATTAATGCATATTTTAAAATATTTGAATATGTTGAATAAATTCAATTTAAAAAATTAACTTAAGCCTAATTTTTAGCAGTTTGGATTAATTTTTTTGCAACTTCAATTTATTTTATTAAAATTTTGATTATTTTTTTGCTAACTTTGATTAAATTTAGCTCAGAAATTGGTTGTTTTGCAATTTAGATTTAATTCACTTTAAGAATTTAAATTTTTTGGTTTAATTAAATTTAGATTTAGGTTTTTATAATTTAGATCACATTTTTTTTATTTTGGTCTACTTTACTACAACTTTAGATTAAATTTTAATGCTTGGTACTATTTTTTTGCAATTTACATAAATTTATACTTCTAATTTTAATTTTTCAATTCTTTAAAATTAAATACTAATTACTACTAACCAATTTGGAATTTAGATCAAATATTCAGTAATTTAGATCATTTTGTTTGTATTTGGGTTTAATTTTTTGCAAATTAGATTTAATTTTATAAATTTACTTGTAATTTAATTAATTTAGCTTTAGTTTTTTGCTATTTGGGTCTAATTTGTTTAAACTTGGATCTAATTTGGACAAAATTTTTGTATTTTAATTTTCTAAACTTTAATATTTTGCAGTTTTTTTATTTTAGTTTTTAAAATGTTTTTGCCTAGTTTGAATATAAATTTAATTTTTTGAAATTTGTATTTTTTTTATCTTGGAACTCTTCTTCATCTGAATTTAATCAAAAAATTAAATCCAAATTACAAAAATTAATAAGGTACAATTATGTTTGTTTTTTGCAATTTACATTTAATTTACTAAGATTTTGCTTTTTTAATTTAAATTTGTATTATTTATATCTAATTTCATATATTTAGGTTTAATTTTCTGCATTTTGAACAAATTTTCTGCAATATAAACCTAATTTACAAAAAAATTTAGAATTAGCATTAGTTTTTTGTAGTTAGTTCTAATTTTCTGTGTTTTAGATCTAATTTTATAAATATTGTTTCGGTTTGATTTTTTTTATTACTATATGTCGTTGTTGTATGCAACTAGACGTACTTGCAGATTAATAATAATGCCGTATTGTCGGTGTTTGGAGAAATACTTTTTATTGTTATAATTATTCAAAACATTGCTAGCTAATATAAATAATATTCTGTTTATTTCCGGGATATTTGAAAGAAGTGGCAACATCTACAAATAACAATTGTTAGCATGCGCTAATTTTTTTCAAATTTAATTTATTTTAGTTTTTGATTTATTTCTAACTTTGATTTAGTTCTGATTTTCTGCAATTTGGATCTAAACTTTTGCAATTTACTAAAATTTTTAGTATTTTAATTCTCAAAAGTTTAGATTTAATTTTTTGTAACGTTAATTGAGTTTCTTAATTATAGATTTAATTTTTTGTAATTTAGATGTTTTTTTTTGTATTTGAAGTCTTTGTTCTTTGCTATTTAGATTTAATTTTACAACTTCACTTATTTTAATCTAATTTTTTGCAATTTGGTTCTATTATTATTATTATTAGGAATTTTATTGGTCTTCCCAGTCTCCATCCCGTAGGTCTCTTGTTTCCATCGCTTCATTTACTTCGTTTTGCCATGATCTCCTTGGCCTACCTCTTTTTTGTTTCCCCATCGGGCTCAAATCAGTTAATTTAATTTCTTTAATTTATTTTTTTGGTGCAATTGATCTATTTTGGTGCAATTTAGATTAATTTTTTAAACTATTGAATTTAATTTACTAAATATTGATTTTTTTTCTAGTTTTAATCAAATTTTAAGAATTTAGGTTTATATATTTACAATTTGGATCTAATATTTTGCAATGTTCATTTATATTTTTATTATTTTAGGTCTATTTATTGCAATTTGGATTAAGTTTTTTGTAATTTTTTAGCACTATTTGCAAATTGGATCTTATTACAAAATTTCAATGTTTCAATTTTCTAAAATCTAATTTTTTTACAATTTGGACCCTGCATTGTTAATCTAATTACTTAAATTTTGATTTTTGTAACTTGAATTAATTTTTTTGGTATTGGGATATTATTTATTAAATCTAATTCTGATTCTATTTTATTAATTTAGGTCTAGTTTTTTTGTAATTTGGAGTTTTACAAAGTTTCAGTATTTTGCAAATTTGATTTAAGTTTTTGCAATTTTTTGATTTTAAATATAATTTTCTGTATCTTGATTTTTTTTTATTTGGGTAATTTGGCAATTTAGATTTAACTTTATAAATTTTTGTTTTAAATTTGATCTAATTTTATTGTTATAGATATATTTTTTGCAATTTTGATACAAACTAAAAAGAATGTAGGTCAAATTTTCTTCAGATTGGATTTAAATGTTTTCAATTTAAAAATTTATTTGTTTTTTTTATTAGATCAAGAGGTTTGTATTTGGATTTAGTTTTTTGCAATTTAGATCTAATTTTATAATTTTTTTTCTAATTTGTATCAAATATTGTGATTTTAAATCTAAGATTCTGAAATTTAGGTTTATTTTTTTGCATGTTAGATTAAATTTAGTGTTTCAATTTTCTAAGTTTCAGTAATTTAGATTATTTTTTTGTATTGTAGTTTTCTGCAATTGATTTTTATCTAATTTAGATTATTTTTTTGTACTTGGGTTTGTAATTTTTTGCTTACATTGCCCCAAAAGTCTTTAGATAAATTTGTTTTATTTGTGTCTATATTCTGCAATTTAGATCTAATTTTGATCCAGTTTTTACGACTATTTTTTTGCAGTTTAGATATGATTTTTAACAATTTGGTTCTTATTTACTTAATATTTTAGTAATATCATTCTTTAAAATGTAATACTTTACAATTATGATATTTTTTTATAATTTAATTTTTTGAGTTTAGATCTATTTTTTTCTATTTGCACAATTTTTTGTATTTCTGTTTAATTTTCTGCAATTATGATCTAATATTATAAATATACGTCTAGTTTAAATCTAATTTTATTTATTTAGATCTAAATTTTTTTCTTTAACTTTGATACAATTTTAAAAATTTTGAATTCGAATTTTTTTTAAATTTATATCTGAAACTAATTTACTTTAAATTTTATTATTTCATTTTACTAAAATCTATATTTTTATTTTTAAAATTTGGATTTAATTGTATGCAATTTTGATTGAATTTCTTAAATCTAGGTTTTTTTTTAAATTTTATTATTTAACGTCGGTCTATTTGTGGTGCTAAGGCTAATCACCGATGCCAGAAGTTAAGACTACCACATCTGGGAATTTTTCCGCAAATTCAAGGATTCCATCCTAAATTATTGGGTTTTTTAACGTAAACATCAAAGTCCCGTGTACTGCCTTTTTTATTTTTATAAATTTTTATCTAATTTTAAAAACTTATGTTTAATTTTATGCAATTTGATTTTATTTTTTTAAATTTAGATCTAATTTTCAAAATGAAAAACGTCTCACTTTAAAATTTAATATTTTGCAATTTGGATCTTCTGCAGTGTTGATATAATTTTTTGAATTTTGATCTATTTTTATTATTTATTTTTTTTTATTGGTATATAATTAGTTTTTTCTTCTGTTTAGATCTAATATTTTGCAAATTAGATCTTAGTTTCTAAAATGTTTGTCTAATTTCTTGAATTTAGATCTACTTTTCTGTAATTTATAACTGGATTTTTGCAATTCACACCTAATTTTCTACAATGTTGATCGAGTTTCTAAATTTAGATTTAATTTTCTGAACTAAGATAAATGTTTTTTGTAATACCTATATAGATAGATTTAATTCACACTAAATTTCAATATTTTAATTTTTTAATATTTAATATTTTGAAATTTGTATCAATTTTTTTTGTTTTTGGGTTTTTAATTCTCTGCAATTTGGATTCAATTTTCTCTAAAATTTAATATTTTGTAGTTTTGGATTTAATTTTTTGCAAAGTTGATTAAGTTTTGTAAATTTAGATTTGATTTTTTTGTAATTAGGATCAATTTTTTGTATTTGGTTCTAATTTGCTGTAATTTGGATTTGATTTTATAAATATTTTAATCACATTATATAAATTTTAGTCTGATTTGCTGCAAGTTATGTCTAATTTTTTGCAGTTTAAATCTAATTTACAGAAAATTTTTCTATAATCTAATATTTAGCAATTTAGATGTAATTTTCTGCAAACATTTCTAATATTTAGGTCTAATTTTTATACGTTAAATAATTTTTTTGTATTCGGGTTAATTTTTTACAATTTCTTGCAAATAGGTTTTACTTTTTTAATATTTAATATATATTTACTGTAATTTATTTTTTTCTCTAATTTTATAAACTTTTTTGCAATCTAATTCTAAATTTTACTGTATTTGGTTTTATTTTTTTGCAAATTCAATTTTATATTATAAATTACGTCTAATTCTGATATATTTTTATAGAAGCACGTCAATTTTGATCTAGTTTTATACAATTTGAATATTTAAAGTTTAATTTTTTTAGAATTTGAATTTAATTTACAAACATTTTGATTTTTAAAATATCAATTCAATTTTAAGAAATTAAGTTTAATTAATTTTTTGAAATTTTGATTTAATTTTTGCAATTAGGTTTTAATTTACTCAACTTTACTTATTCAAAATTTTAGTAAAGCAATTTTTTAGAACCTTATACTTAGCAATATAGTTATAAATTTTCTGCAATTTTAATTTATTTTTTGAGTTTAGATCTAATTTACTGTGATTTGCTTATTTTTTTAATATTTTTAATTTTGCAATTTAGATCTAAATTAATAAATATAATAATTGTTTTAATTTTCATTTATTTTTTTGCAATCTGATTTTAATTTACTAAATTTTTGATTTTTGTTTATCTTAAATTCTGATATCATTTTAAGAATTTAGATCTGATTTTTTTACAATTTAAATTTAAATGTTTGCATATTTTATCTTGATTTATTTTACTTAAAATTTTATTATATCAGTTTTCTAAGATCTTAAATATTGTAATTCAGATTTAATTTTTTGCTATGTTGATATTTTTTTTTTAAATTAAATAATTTAGATGAGTTTAGGACTAGCTTTCTGCAATTTAGATCTATTTTTATAAGTTTTTTTCTAATTTTTATTCAATTTTATGAATTAAGGTTTAATTTTTTTTTAAGTTTTGATCTAATTTTTTGCAATTTAGATTTGTAATTTTGAGTTTTGTAATTTGGATTTAATTTACAGTTTTTTAATTTGGCAAAATTATTTATTTTGCAATTTGGTTCTTTGTAATTTAGATTAAATTTATTGTAATAGAGTCTAATTTTTGGCAATTTAAATTTAGTTTTATAAATTTACATTTTATTTGGATCTAATTGTTTGTAATGTTAATCTAATTTCTTAAATTTGTATCTAATTTTCTGTAAATTGATAGTTTTTTGCAAATTGGACACATTTTTTGCAATCAATTTTATGAATTTAGGTAATTTGTGTTTCTTTGCAATTTTTTAATTTAAACAAAATTTCAATTCTTAAAATTTAGTATTTTACAATTTGGATCTAATTTTCTGTAATTTTGGTTTTTATATGTGCAATTTAAATTTAATTTACTCACAATTTTAGTATTTCAATTTTTTAATATCTAATATTTTGCAATTGGGATCTAATTTTCTGCAAAGTTAATCTGATCTTTTTTGATCTATTTTTTGTAATTTAGATCTAATTTTATGAATTTACATCTGGTATTATAATATAATCTTAATTTTCTGCAATTTGAATTTAGTTTTTGCAATTTAAACCTTGTTTTGTCAAGTTTATATATATTTTTTATTTACGTTTACTTTTAGATTTTATACTATGTAACATTTTTAATTTTTCTTTAAATATTTAAAATTATCAGTAAACTTACTGGTTTCTGATAGTTCTCTTACAATAATTTTATAAATATAAATTAATAAAAATAAGATTAAAATCGTGCGAGCGTAACGTGGTAATATTATGATATTTAAAAAATCAGTTATAAATTTACTCATTTTGAACAAATTCTCATTTTACGACCGGATTAAAATCATATTTCAAGTTAATCGTTCGCATAGAACACAAAGCCACCAACCCTTAAACGCACAGTTCACACACTTCTTAAAAAAAATTGCTAAAAATTATTCCTTTATTATCTAACCCGGATCCTTTACTTTTCTACCTAAAAAAAGAAAGAAAACGTTTTAGGTAAATACTTAATATAAACAACGGCATTAAATAAAAGGGATGAAACCCCCAAAACATTTTTTAGGTAAAAAAGTTCAAAAAATAAACGTGCCAAACAGATATGTAAAGGATTATGTAAAAAAAATAGGGTGAGTTTGATCTTCCTATTATAATGTGATGAGCAAGGAATATGATTGGGGTGAGGAGGGTAACACGATATACCTGCTATAACTTCTTCCCATTGTATATTATATATTTTTTCGTCTCAATTGTAAATTTATTTTGTGATTTTTAATTCGCGATTATCATATTCACCCTTAAAACGGGTTGGATTTTATATAGAAACGGTTTTTATTATTATTCAAATCTGAATATTAACGAGAAAAAATTTAACGGAATTTTGGATTCTTTTTGCCTAAATTGTGTAGAATCCTTCCTTTATTGTATAATCCCGTTGTTTATATTAAGTGTTTACCTAAACGTTTCCCATTTTTCTATTCATAAAAGAGGTAAAGTATCCTGGTAGATAATAAAGGGATGATTTTTGGCGATCATTTTTTTAAGAAGTGTGTGAATTTTGCGCTCAAGGGTTGCTGATTTATTTTACGCTCGTTTTAGTTCTGTGCGAACGATTAACTTGAAATTAATTCGAGCGTAAAATTCTCTGAATTAAATATATAAAAAGCTTATTAAAATATTCCATCATCACCATTATTTGAATATTCAATTCTCAATAATTGCATATTGTGAGCGTTAATGTGATTTCCAATAATATTTAGATTGATTTTAGACTTTTGTATATACTATTAGTTCGTAAATTATGCTATTGTGTTAGCGGCGGTAGTTTCTATAAAGGATGTTGATACAGTTAAATTATGAGTCATAAAAATGGATTTGTTGCTATATCAGATCAAATTGTTTATAGAAATGGGAACATGCGCGGATTATCAGATATTCATCGCGTTATTATGTAAAGTTGTTTACTATTATCGTTGATTTATCTTCAGTTTATTTAAATATAACGGAGAAATTGATAATTTGGTCGAAGTTACAAATTCTTTTATGCGTTAGGATTTTAGTTAATATAAAATATTTATTGACTTAAATGAAAATATGTGCACATTATTTTTTTGTTTTTTTGCTTAAAAAACTAAGGAAATACTTCTTTATGTCTCTGTAACTTTTTAAGCAAAAATGACTTTTGAAGTAAAAACTATATTCAGATAAAACATTCAAATTCTTATAGATACATATTTTGTTCTATAAAATAAATGTACAGTAATCATTTATTCTTAAGATATGATTACCAACTGAAATTCAAAGTGAATTTAGATGCTTTTTTTATTAATCAATATTGAGAGTGTTCTGTTGTAAAAGTCAATAAAAAGCCAATAAAAATAAAATGCAATATATTACTGAAGTAAAAGTTGCTTATGTTGAGAATGATTTCTGTATGAGGCAAATTGCAAGAATGTTTTATTGCAGCTCTTCTGTTATTCAACATTTGAGGAATAGATATCTATAAACAGGTCAGTACAAAAAACGCATTGGGCAAAGTCAAAAAATGTAAATGATCTAAATTGGACTTGACTCATGGACTAGGTGTTTCCGACCAGATAGTTAGAAACCAATTAAGAAAAGCATTTTGATATAGCATCACAAAATAAACTATTAAGTAACCTTCCAGTTGCCTAACAAAGTCTGAACGTTACATTAAAATGGTTTAGAGGAAAATGTTGTACCTGCAGTATTAAGGTAAAGGTCACAATTTCATATTAATGCAAGATAATGCAAAACCGCATACTACAGCCATCATTATAAACTTAAAATTTGGTTTTAGTAACAATCTTTTACTATTATTTAAATCATATTTAGATAACCGTAGTCATTATGTTTCTTACAATAATTGTAACTCTTCTGAATATTGTCCAACGTCAGTCGTGCCTCAAGGATCTAACCTAGGTCCATTACTGTTTTTACTTTTTATTAACGATCTGTCAAATATTTTAACTTGTAAACATTTACTTTTTGCTGACAATCTCAAAATTTTTGCCGCAATTAATTCTGTTGAAGACTGTGTTAATCTTCAATACAATATTAGTTTAGTAAATCTCTTTCTTAATGTAAGTAAATGCAAACTTGTAACATACACCAAGAAACTCAATCTAGTTGCAGCCCAATATTTATTGGATGGAGTGGCTATTGCGCGTGTTAATCAAACTACAGACTTAGGCATTATATTTTATGCTAACCTAACTTTTTCTGACCATTTAACGTCAGTAATATCTAGAGCGCATAAACTAGTAGGCTTTATTTTGCGCAACACTAAAGAATTTAACATCATTGAAGCAATAATTGTGTTATACTACACCCTAGTCAGAAGCGTTCTTAAGTATGGCTCAGTGATATGGAACCCAATTAACAGCTGCGATATTAATTCTCTTGAAGCGGTTCAACCGAATTTTTTTAAGTATTTATGGTTTAAATCTTTACTATTATCCACCTCAAGGATTTGACCATGGTGAGCTCCTTAAGAAATTTGATGCAGTTCCACTGGCAGCAAGAATACTTTCTTTTTTTGCATAAAATTATACACAACACAATTGATTCTCCTGATCTGCTATATAATTTAACTTTTTTAGTACCACGTGTCAATTCCAGGACCACAAACTGTTTTTATAATCCACCTGCAAAGATGTCGCCAATGGTGAAATCTCCGTCTTTTACAATGTGCTCAACGTTCAATAGTGTTTCAAATAAGTGTGTTATTTTTAATGCTAATTCAAGTGTTTTTTTAAAGTGTATTTGTGAATTTTTCTATTGAAAAATATGTTTTTTTAAATTATTTATTTGTAATTTTATTGTACCTGTATTTACTGTTGTTTTTAATATGTTGTTCTGTAATAAGGTTTTACCTGTTGGGCAATAATTTATTATTATTATTATTATAAACTTTCTACGAGAACAAGGTATTCATACTATAGATTGGCTTGCACTTAGTGCAGACTTAAGACAAAACACTTTATTTTAAACTATTTACTTCTCTTCATACTTGAGTTTGGTTTTGGTCTTCATGAATTTGGTATCTTACTCACTCGCTTGAGTGTTTGTTAGCAAGGAATTACATATTACAATAATTTTTTGCGACAAAGTAACAATTGATGTTTGCAGAGAAGACTAAACCAAGCATTTGATGGGTGTAGACTGTTATCTGCTCTGCAATAAATATACGTTCAGTACTTTTTTTTGCTTGGGTAAATCAAAATTTTTATTCAGACATTTGATAGTTAAGCTTTCTTAATTCAATTAAAACCTAGTTTTTCTTTAAACTTTGTTGTTTGAGATTTGGTGGATAGACGTGTTTGGATGCAGCCGTTCCAATGCTGCTCAAACTCTCAAAATTATGCCTCAAAATGATCTTTAAAAAATCATACAAAGCATCTTAAGGAGTTGTCATGAAGTTACTTGTGTTGGTGGAGGACACGCGCAATATAAATCCTCAAACAAACTTAGTATTGTGACATTAATTATAGAAAATGCATATAATAAACTGTTAATGTTAAGAAATGCAAAATTTTATTCATAAAATATACAAAATAGCAATTTTCAGTTTTAAAACATCTAAATATTTGTCAGAAAACACCAAAATCCGGCCATAAACTATTTGAAAGATCAAAATTTGTTAGAAATAAACCCAACTAGACGGTTGAGCTTTTTGCGTATGAGCTTATTATTGCAATGGCAATTTGATAGTCACAAGTTTACATCGTGCCGAATTTACTGTACGGAATGCACCAAATAACGATACCATCAAAAAACAGATTAGAATGTTTGAAAATACCGGTGCGTATGTTTAAATTTACAATCCAAGTTGCTCAGGCTTTGTTTGAAGCCAACAAACAATAAAAGAAGTAAGAGTTTCAGTGCTTGAAAACCCGTCTCAATTTGTTTGCAAACGCAGAGAAGAGCTAAATGTTGCCAATTATCCTCTTTGACTGAATTTTGCAAATGAAATGCTTTAATGTTTCCCAATTTTTACTTAAATAGATACGTAATCAAACAGAACAGCCATTACTGGGCCAAATAAATCAAATACAGAAACATGAACAACTACTACATAGTTCAAAAGCCATGTCTGGTGAAGGCATCATTGTGCCTTAGACTAACTAGGACAAGCACTTACGGTAAACAGTGGTTTTTTGGTTCCAGAACTGCAGGTGATTAAAGGTTTTAATGTAGAAACATGGTTTCAACAAGATGGAGCCATTTCAATCACGATGCACGTCAAGGAACTGTCAACTAGCCTCCAAGAAGCCCCGATCTTACATTTCTCAATTATTTTTTATAGTGCTACCTTAAAAGAGAAAATTTATAAAAACAAACCACGAACTCTACTGCAATTGAAGCACAACATCCGCACTAAAATGACCGCCGTTTCCAAAATTTCCATTTTTGTTTAGAAAAGTGCCAGCAGCGCGATGGTCAGCATTTGGACAACTTAATCTTTAGCACTTAATTTTCCAAAAATTCTGATTTGTATTTTTGTAAGAAAGCACTAAAAACTGTTTAAAACTACAAAATTTTATATTTGGATTTATAAAATGTAAAAATTAGCAAAATCCGGCTTTGAAGTTTAAAACAATTGACAGATTGCTTTAAAATCTAGTTAAATATCTTTGTGAAATCTCAATAATAGCTAAATCCAGCTTTAAAATACCAAAAATATTAGTAGAAAAACCAAAACCAAAATTTTGCCATAAACAATAAGTGCAACATTTTTTTCATAACTCTGATCATGAAGTATGAAAATATTGTCAGAAAACAACAAAATTTGGTCTGTTACAAATTCAAAATTCAGTTTATAAAAAGTCAAAAATATTAAAACTTAGTTATAAAATATTCAAGTATTAAAAAAAAGTTAGCCAAAATGGATAAATCCAATCAGTTTATTACTATTAAATGGGTTGGAAGGCAAACCATCCTCCACAATCATAAAATCATAAACATAATAACCTTCTTTATTCAATCAAAAACTGGTTGTTTAATAAATTTCCTAGAACTTAATGATAACTGAAACTTATTCTTTTGACTGTCATTTTGCAGAAACATCAAAATTAAATTAAATATATTTATCACAAACAAATCGGATGGTGGGTAGATTCCACCAACATTAACAATTTGACATTGGCGTGGCTAGGGTTTAAAGACTTTACCGCAAAATATTAAGATGAATCCTTTTACGTTTTTGGGAAGCGTACACAATTTTTTTACTCCGGACATAAACTATTGTAAAGTCCAGGGGTCCTTATTGTGATTCTGTTTGAATGCTGTGTTGCAGATTTGATCCGTTGCTTCACAATTTAGTTTTAATTTTTAATTGGAAGTTTACCTAAAATTTATGGAGCTGTTTCCGTGTTTGTGACCGATTAGTGGTCTGACCGTTTTTACCATCTGCGCTAGACCATGCCATGGATTCATCCAGTTGCGGCGTTTTCGTGTGATATCTCCGAAGGTACACTTCAATTTCACTGAACTGCAAAGCAGATGTTACTTGGTCCTATTGGCATGCTTGGGCCAATAAATTTTGGTGCTAGCTTTGCACTAAAACTTTTACTCGCATCGGAAACCACATAGTTACGTTTCCAGACCCTGTCGCCTTCATGAAACTCGATATTTCGCTTTCTCAAGTTATAGGAGTCTGAATTTTGTTTATAAGCGTCGCTTATTCTACTTTTTATAACGTCAAATATCTTCTTTAGTGTTTCACTCTTAATTTCAGGATTTCTTTTAGCAAAGTTCAGACTTTTAGTGTCAATGTCTCCAATTTTTTCGGGATTTAGAATGCTTTCTCTTCCAAAGTTTACTAAATAGGGTGAAAAACTAATTACCTCATGGTAACATGTACGAATAGCGCATGCTAATTTTGGTATTTGGACGTCCCATTTCTTTTGATCTTTATCATTACTAATGTAAGAGATCATCATTGTTTTTATGACCTTGTTTACCATTTCGCAAGGGTTAGCCTGGGTATGGAAAAAGCAATTAAAAATTATTTTTGTTCCAAAAGAAGCGTACATATTATGAAATTTGTGAGACTTATATTGTACTCCATTATCGCATAGGACGTATTTTGGAACACCATATACGAGGAACACTTTCTCTTTGATCAGTTTGGTTACTTTATAGGCGGTTGCCGTCCGAATTGGGTACATTACCGTATATTTACTAAAATAATTGGAGATTACTAAAACAAACTTGTTTCCTTGAGTAGATCTAGGAAAAGGACCAATAAGATTTGTAGATATCATCTCCCAAGGTTGACTGACTACTGGGTGTTTTTTCATAAAACCCTTAGCCTTCTGCTGTTCTGGTTTACATGTTTAACAAGATCTTACATAATTTGTTATATCCGCCTTTATTTTGGGCCAATAAAATAACAATGCAATTCTTTTGAATGTTTTCAGAACACCTAAGTGTCCGGATGTTGGATTATCGTGGCATTCCAACAAAACTTCTTTTCTGTCTTCTTTAGGCACTACTTTCTTCCAGTAGTCGGAAACGTTTCTCAGTTTGGGATAACTACACTCAACATATTTAAAAATTTCGTTACCTGTCACTCGGTAAGCTGGGTACTTAATAGGATCTTCCACAATGCGTCTTCTTAAGGTATCATACCATTTATCGTTGATTACCTCATTCGCATTTAACACTAATATCTCCGGTACACCCCTAGATAAAGCATCAGGTATCACATGATCTTTTCCCCTCCTATGAATCACATTAAATTGGAATTGCTGTAGGCGAACGGCCCATCTTGCTAATCGACCGTGTGGGTCTTTTAAGTGGCTTAACCATTCCAATGAGTGATGATCTATGATTACCGAGAACTGTGCTCCTTCTAGGTAAGGTCTAAGTTTTTCAATTGCCCAGATTACTGCTAGGCATTCTCTTTCGGTAGTGGTATATTTCTTTTCTTCCTTACTTGGAGGTAGGCTTAAGTAACATATGACGTATTTGTTCTGCTCGTCAGTTTGAGTCAAAGCATCTGTTTGCAAGGTAATTGGCATATTAAAATTAGGGCATTTTAAAACTGGGGCAGTGGCTAAAGCTGTTTTGACTTTTTGAAAAGCAGACTCACACGCAGTAGTCCAAATAAACTTTCATGATTTCTTCAAAAGGTTATTCAAGGGGGCCACAATAAAGGAATAATTCGCAATAAATTTCCTGTACCAGGAAGCCATTTCTAGTACACGTCTAACCTCAGTCACATTTTTTGGTGTTGGTATGTTCAAGATAGCCGTCACCTTATCTGGATCAACATTAAGGCTTCTACTATCTACTACATAACTTAAATATTTTAGATTTTCTCGAAAAAATTTACATTTTTCCCGAGACAAGATAAGTTCGGCCGCATTCAACCGGTTCAAAATTTCTTTCAAAATTTCACAATGCTTTTTGAAGGTTTGAGTAATTACGATTATGTCATCCAAATAGACAAAGGCATATGGCTCTAGTTCTGGTCCTAGTACTCGGTCAATTAACCCTTGCCATGTAGCCGGGGCACTATGTAAACCAAAAGGCACCCTTCAAAATCTAAATAATCCTCTTCCAGGCACAGTGAAACTAAGATAGTCACGAGATTTTTCTGCAATAGGGACTTGCCAATACGCTGATTTAATGTCGAGAGACGATAAGTAGTTAGCATTTCTTAATTTATCTAATATTCCTGATATATAAGGCAGTGGGTAGGCATCCCGCTTTGTAACATTATTTAATTTAAATTAAAAACTACCATCCTTTTTTGGTACAAGCAAAACGGGTGATGACCATCCAGAGTTTGATCGTTCGACAACCCCTAATTCCATCATATCATCTAACTCTTTATCGATACATTTTTGTACATAGGGTGATATACGATAATAACGTTGTATGGTCGGGGGTGAATCAGTTTCAATCACATGTTCGACCAGACTCGTGCACCCCAACTTGGCTTCCATTTTCTTAAATTGAATTTCCAAGTGTTGATTAACCATTTCTTCTTGTTTTGCTGTTAACGCTCTGCCTGATTCGAGTGTTGCTATTTCCGGTTGTGAGAAGTGCCAATTGTTTTTCCGGAGATCCGGTACTATCCCTATCTGTTTCCAAAAATCAATTTCTAAGATTAAAACACGTGGAACGTCAGGTACCACAATCATGTCTATCACGGAAAATTTATCTAAAATTTTTACTGGTACACTAACAGTTCCTAAACAAACACACCTGTTGCCATTGGCAACTAACACAAGTAAGGGTTCTCTTTTATTTATCTTTACTCCTAAACGTTGCAATATTGTCCATCCATCTTGACTTATAACTGTCTGGGTAGCTCCTGAGTCGAGCAACCCCATCATCTTACTTCCTAATACATCAATTTCCAAGTATGGTCTTTGATCTTCTTCATAATGAGATGGATGTAATCTAAGATCGTTTTTGTTTTGTACGTTGTCGTCGATTTCTTGGTAGGAGGCATTGATCGACTGCTAGCCAATGGCCTCCTTCCCCGTTTCCCGCGGGCTTACATCTTGGGCAATTAATAACTTTAACGCCTTCTTTGCCACATTTGTAGCATTTTAGTTTGGGTTTTAGGTAATCACAATTTTGGGCAATATGTCCGGGTTTTCTACAACTATAGCATAACCTTTCCTGCAAATTTAATTCTTTTTGTGTTTGAGTAGCCTCCGACACTGAAATATTTTAGCAAAGTTCATTCCAGTTGTTTCTTCTCTTCCTTGGGTACGGTGTTTGATTTCTTCAAATAGTTTGTCGCTATAGAAAGGCGGTTGGAATTCTTCTTTTAAGGCATTTTTAACTTATGACCAATTTCGGAGGGATGGTTTATTAGCTCTATACCACGTAAGAGCGTCTTTTCTAAATAAATCGCTAGCACACAGAAATAATTGTTCATTAGACACACCACGTCTTACTCGAAATTCCTCTACGTTTTCTAGGAAGGAATTTACAGAATGACCCGATTTTTCTCCGTCAAACACTAAGTTCCATTTGCTTACTGGTATAGATGTAGTCTTAGCTTGAGATATCGATGTCACAGTAGTGTTTAAGTTATCAGTTTCATCTTCTGAGCTGCAATCTGTTTGGTTCGAGACTTCCGGAGCAATTATAGACAAGTCTATAAGTACGGTATTGTGTACAAACGATTTATTAGCTGCTTTATTTTTTTTTCACAAGATGAATGTACTATCATTAACTCTAGTAGCAGATGAGATTTTTTTGTATTATCATCTGCTGTCTTGGCAACAGATCGATTGCATCAACCTATACTATAGTTTAGTTTAGTTATGATTTTATTATAAGGGCTAGAATCAACTCCTGTTTCTAACGCTGCAACCAAATCTTTTAATTCCGATAACTTCTCTTCTACTACCTTTGCATCTTCATCAAACTTAATTTTATAAGTAGGATAATTAATTTTTCTACCAGCTTTCTCTAATTTACAAATAGACCTAAGGGCTGCACGCTTCTCACTAACTGTACCGACGTTTTCAAACCCTCTAAATGCCAACTTATAAGACAACTCGTCTTGACTTAGACGATTAATTTCATAATTAGACCCATCCATTGTATTTTTCTTTCTTTTAAAAATAATTTGAATAACTACTAAATTGCACGCAAGAACGACTATAATACGGATTGGACACTATGATACAACTCTTATTTTACTACCCGTTTTATAAGTCATTATATTGTTACTGACCATTAATTTAAAAACCTTTAACTTAATTCTGACCAACCAACTAACTTCACGCAAAATTTTATTTTTCTTTACAAAGAAGAAAAATTACTACCAACAGTTACCGAAATTACTTACTTTTAAATTCAATATTTTCTCTTACAATTTTTGTTTTACATTAATCGTGCCCCACGTTGGGCTCCAAATTTGTGACGTTAAAATTTACAGTAATACACTTAAGCAACCTTTATTGTTGACCGGTCACCTAACTTACTATAAAAATTATCAATTGCTAACCCTTCAGCCCAAGTGGAGATGGGAGTAGATTCGTATGGGTAAACTGGTTTACCCCTTTAGGCTTCACGTGATTTTCTGTATAATTTTACCATTTATGCCAATTACTTTACACTATATTCTAGCATCGCGCGCGCTTTTTTTACAGCCTCGTCGCTGTCACCGTAAATTTTAAACGTACAAGAGTTTTCTTCCAATTCTATGTTTGTTATTCCGTCTACTTTTCGTGCTTGTTGTATGTTAACACCGTGTGCTCCTATCGCTAGACCCATCAAATCTTCACGCACATTAAATTTATCCGAATACCCTCTAGCCGTTGATAATTTGGTGTTTTCAAGTTGCCTCGCTGCTTCTTCAGTACGTTTGAGAAATAAAACTTTTTGTTGCAAATTTCGGAAATCCTGTAACATTCCCGCTTTTTTCTTGCTGCTTTCACATGTTGAAATTACAATGACGCTGCCTATATCCGGTTGACACCTAATTAAACCAGCCCTAATTGCTTTTTGAAACTCTTTATGGGCATTTTCTACTTTCGCATATTCTTGAACGTCTTCGGGAACTTCTATAGGGTAGAGTGGGATTACTATTCTTATGACGGACCCATATGATATGACATATGAAGCTATCACCTTTATAAGACGCACGGAAATTTTAGTAAGTGCAGTTTTAAAAGTAAATTTTTTTGTCAGACCTTGTCAAAAGTTTTTCTCAATTTGAAACCTGGGGCGGGGAGAAAATTGGTAGATTCCGTGTGGTCTTGGATTAGGTCCAAGAGCAGATCAAGTTTTCATTTCTGAGATCATTTGTCTGATTTAAGAAAGTCAAGCGCTATGTAACGGCATGTTGTTGTCAGTGTCCTCATTGACTGCACAGACTAGTGAAATTCTAATGTCAATCGTGCAGCTCTATAAAAAGGTCTAATACATGACAAAACTGAGTATTATACAAAATCAGTAAAATTTATTTGTATTTTAACACTTTAAATAAGGGGGCAACATATTTGAAATTTGTGGGGAAGGGGGCATAGTACTTAGCGCCGCTCCTGCTTAATCTACACATTGATTCTTCTTCTTCTAGTTCTTTAACTAGTATCTTTTGTTTTTCTGTGCTATTAGCAAACACAATCATAGAATTGGCAAATCGAATAAGTTCTATTTTTTTTCTTCTGTATTTCTTTGCAGCACTCAGCTATCATATCATTGCTACTTTACTACCGAATACAGTCAAATGCTTTTACTAAATTCATAAAACGCACACTTAAATTTTTGTTTTATTTAAGCACTTTTCTCCAATTCTCCTCACTATACCAATCACATCTCTAATCTCCACCTTTGTTTTGATTTTTTTTTGCTTTCAAATAGATTTTTGCTGCGTGCACTACCAAACTGATTGTTCTATACTCTTTGCACATTTTTTTGTAACTTATAAACCATAAATATTCAAGGTCAATGTTTATAGACTGCTTAAATCTAGTCTTCAATGTTATAAATAATTATTAAATATCAATAATTTAATGCAAATTTGCAATAAAAAACTTTGTTTTATTGTTTCATAACCATCAATAATATTAATGAATTTGTTTAAATAGCTCTTAGAAACCAAATACGCTAAAAAATGTGTTCAAACCGCTACGGCTGTCAACAACTTAACAATAAAAAACGGAAATTAGTAATTTTGGCATACTAGTAAACATAATAATAATATTTTTTATAGAACTAGTTTAATTGTTTTTAAATTTGATCCATTACTATTCATAT
The DNA here is from genome assembly GCA_963932245.1 of Tachinus rufipes. NCBI lineage: Eukaryota > Metazoa > Arthropoda > Insecta > Coleoptera > Staphylinidae > Tachinus > Tachinus rufipes. The sequence goes on along the minus strand of OZ010748.1, from coordinate 15,909,392 downwards.
AATATAAGTTGTTTTATGATGACATTTATAAATACTTTAAAAGCATATCATATGCATAAATATAGCATCCTGTGATAACGAATTTAATAGATTATATTAATAGTTTGAATATGTCGTTGTTTATTACCTAGCAATACATATTTCGCAAATACGATAAAGTATATCGCATAAATAACTGTTGATGTGATCAAGTTACGTGATTATTGTAATCTTTAGCGCAGGAAATAGGTGTAAAACGAGTATACGAGAATAATTAGTTCACTTTACAAGATTAGTATGAATTATGGCAAGAAAACTTTCACGTGTGGCTGAAATTAAGCGAAACAATAGCGCTCATATGACAATTGGAATTTTGCGTGTAAACAATTTACAAATAATAAAATCCGGCACGCCGAGGCATGTCCCAATTTACGAAACGGTTTCCCCGATATGTAAAAATTACGCGTGTATGTGTACATGTATCAGTACACGGCACGCGAGCAATCGCCTTCTTCCGCTAGCTCCAGGCAGCACCTATAAAGACGTCTTTGTTTTGGCGTCGTCGTCGCACTCAGAGAAAACGAATCGAAATTGTCACCTGTCATCGAGGTGTGACTAGCATTGTGTGCCCACACGGTACACTCGCCGCAGCAAATCCCATGATTTATTGTGCCATTACGCGTTTCGACGTATTTGCCGGTTTTCTAGATTTTACTGTACTTTAATTGTTGCAGCCTTTGCCTTTATGTCATTTCATTTCTACATAATGCTAATTATTCTTGCGGTGACTATTTATTTTTAACTAGTAGTTATTTTAATATATTTCAAATATGTAATTGAACTAGTTATTGCAAATAATACCCATAAAACCAACATTTTTAATTGCAACTACTTTTAATAATTTATTAATAAATCCCTTGCAACTATAACAAGACTTTAATACATTTTCCATAATTTTGAAAAATTGTCTTTACGACATGAGCTTGAATTATCTCAACGGAATACTTCATTACTAATCGCCTTGGGGAGACCATTATGTTTGTATTACACTGTCGATCAAAAAATAGAGGTTACTTTAAAATTATAACTTTTGGAATTTTTTGTTTTAACCTTATGTTAGCTAATTGTAAGCAATTGTACAGTATTTTGTACACTAAATTAAAAATTCAATGCGGAATTGTAAAGCATATTTATTGTTTTTATTGCATATTTTGGAAATATCACAAATTTACAGTTCAGACGAAGTTCGAATTTTTGTTCCTAGGACTAATATGGAACAAAAAATATAAAAATAAACTTATCACTAATAACGAGTATTACCCTCTTTTGCATTAATGACTTGAAGTCGACAAGGAACACTTTGAATTAAATTAAGGATCATATTTTGGTCAATATTATTCCATTTCTGCAATAGCAACTGTCTTAGCTCTTGAACAGTTTTTGTAGCTTATTAGTATATGCTTTCAGGTACGTCGTCCCAAACCATCCCAGATATGTTCTTGGGATTTATGTGCTAAGAACTTGCCAATCAAACCGCAAAATTCCCACTGTATCCAAATAATCTCTGACAACTCTGGCTATGTGAGGTTTAGCATTATTTTGCATAAAAATGCCGCGCTTGCCCATAGACATGAAGGGCATAATATAATCTTTGAGAACTTCCATAGTGTATCTGTGAGCTATCAGGAAGCCATTCTCTGTAAAGACCAACTCTGTACGTGCTTTGGTAGAAATTCTTGCCCAAACCATAATGGAAGTCGCTCATCAATACAAACTGAAGCATATTTTTTTCTGCAATTTCTCCACACTTTTCGACGTCCGTCTGATCCAATGGCAAAAGCAAGCAAAAGCGCGACTCATCTGAAAACAGTACATTGCTTCAGTCATCATTATTCCATGCCTAGTGATTTTGGGCAAAAGCCAATCTTGTAACACGATGTTGGCGTTGTAAAGGTGAACCTGTAGCCATATTTCTACAAAACAATCCAGCAGCCCAAAGCCTTCTCCTAAAGGTCCATTCACTAACATTTCCATTTCTAACTTCATGGAGTTGGTTTTGTAGATAAACTGCAAAAGCTGTTCTATTCCGCAAACTTGTGGACACCAAAAAACGGTCATCTCTGTTCACTTTTTTTTGCCCGGATCCTAATCTTTTGGTTATAAGGCCAAAATCCAAGTAACGCTGATACACTTTTTGTACTGCACAAAGGCTTTGACCAACAATCTTTGCAGTTTTACGTTTTCTTTGCCCATCTTCAATCGACGCTATAATTCTTGCCACAACCATAAGGCCTAAAGAAATTATGACCAGTTAATAACTAATTGGTCACTAGTAACAATACTTGAGTTTAATAGGCGAGTCGACGTTTTGGGTTATATTTAACGTAATTTTTGAGATATTTTGTTAAAATTTGGGTTGCAATAAGGTAACATAATGCCCGTATACTCATTAAAACATTGAACCTCTATATCTTTTTGGACTTGATGAATTATTGATGTGGTATTACTTCACAAGTCTAAGACACTTTCTATTTTTGGTTTCCAAATTATATTCTTTTCTTTTTTCTTTTTTATTCCCATTTTTTTTATGCTTTTATCAATGGCCTTGAAGTTGTTTGCATTTCCACAATAAGTGGGGTCAGATTGCCGATGGTTATCTCTTTCCCGACTTTATTCTGCACCTTCATTCTGATGTCCATTTAGCACTTTACCAGTGTATGCTCTGCAAATTATCTATGTCCTGTAAAGATTTATCTAAAATGGTAGTTTAAATTTCCATGTTTTTTGTTTACCATTTTTAGATAAGTGGAAATGCTTTATGTACGCCATTCTACATGGCAATGTGGGAATGAAAACTTTTTTCACAAGAAGCCTTACCAACTAAAACCACCTTTCGTTTCTACATGAATAACAATAGGAAGACCTTGCGGCATAACTGCGTTGGTGTCAATTTCTTGTTTTATCGACTAGATTATTTTGCATTTAGTTCTTTTTTTTTTCCATTTAAGTATGGTGCTTATCACGGACTTTAAACACATGTTTAGTAATGTTGTGCTTGGTAACTCCATCTGCGCCAAAAATATACCTCAGCTTTCCTTTTCTGCTACCCATCTGCTGCATTCTAGCACCGTGTGGAACGGTGTATAAATAGAGTCTTTGTTACCCCGTAGCTTAAACCTACACAGGTAATACGAGAAACATGCGTGCCCGCTTAAAAATTGGAAGAGACAATAATCTACGCTCCTGTGTTATCTGGTGATCAATAATTTTACGCTTTGGATAAGAGTTTTTGTCTGCTACACTTTTTCCCATTTGCTGATTGTTAAATTTCTTGCCACCTTTTTTTTGCTCTGCATTGCAGGATTTGTATGACCGTTCTATAGCCAGGAGGTGCAATGGAATAGTTCCGGCAATCAGCTTTATTGCTTTTGTGGAGACGGTCCTGTATGCAGATCTTTTTTTGCAAGCGGTCGAGTATCTCGCGGTACTTCTTTTTGTAGACCTACTGGCTTCATGCTGGTGCCCCATATAGGACTATAGAGGCGACAACGCTGTTCAACGCCCTTCTTTTGCCTTCTTTAGGTTTGCATATGTTGGGCATCAAGCTACCTAAAGACGCAGCCGTTTTGTTAACTCTTTTTGCAGCCTTTGCAATGTGGGGGCCCTTGTTTTTATTATGAGCAAAGGTATTACCCAGGTATTTTATGGAAACCTGGCTTGTTATTGTGGCGCCGTAAACTTAGATAACAGCTTTGGTTTTATGAGCTGCAAGTTAGAGTTTCTTCTTGTTCAGCATCTTGTAAGTCTTCCAGCTGCCTATTTGGCATCCTTCACCATTTTCTCTGCGCTATCACCAGCGACAATTATTGTCACATCATCTGCCAGATGTTGCTAGGCATCTTTAGTCTTAACACTTTGTCATAATTGACGTTTTAAAAAATTGGGCCCTTGACTGACTCTTGTGGGACCCCAGCGGTCACTTCCATTTTATGATTATTTCTTATCAGGAAATTACGATTTTCCAAATAGCTGCAGTTTATCTTTATCAAGTAGTTTGATATTTTATGCGAAGCTGCACAAGTAGCCCAAATTTCCTATCCGCTCTACATTCGTTTGTCAATTTATTTGCCTGTTTGGGTTTAAAATACCAGTTTCTTTTACTGGTAGAGCAATTTTTTGTTGCCTTTTTTTGTAAAAACTGAGGTTTTTCTCTTCGCTCACCTCCCACTTTTGTGACTTGGCCAGATTTGCTGTGCAGAAGGTTAGGTCGATGTAAGACGGTTTGTTGCCTTTGTTTAGGACAACCAGGTCGTGTTTGCCAGCCTACTCTGCAAGCTTGCTATCTTTGCGGTCTTCAGTTGGGAAGCACCAGCAATGGGATTTTGCATTGAAGTCGCCTCCAATCAAGATTTTTTTTTAGTGTTTCTTTAGATCCTTGCCGAGAGCTACTAGAATGCTACAAAAGTCGTCTGCTTGGGTTTAAGGTAAGAGGTAGCATGAGTAAAAAACGGTATTTTTGCTTTCCACTCATATGTATCTCTTTCCATTACTCGTCTTATAAACCTTGATGTGGGTATATGGCACGTAGATAGCCGCGTTCTTGTTTTGGTTTGTCAACTATTGCGCTCTGTTCTTTGCAATGCTTTGTGTTGGCTCTAAAATTAAAGCAAAGGTAGCATTTCATTAGAAGATCCATGGCCCTCCTACACCTACCAAGGTTTACTTGCACAACTTTTGTGATCATTTTAGTCAACTGGCTTCCCCATCTTTTCTTCCTCATGCGCTTTGACTAGAGCTCTGTATACAGGACAGCGCATCGTTTCGGTCTTATGCAGGAGATAGCATTTTTGGGGTTTGGAGCAGTTTTTTATTTTATAACCTTTTTCTCTACACTTCTAACAAGTTTTTTTTTCTTTAAACATTCCCTTGCCATGTATCCTACACAGTGGCGTTTGTAGCATTTTTGTAAGGCTTCTCTCACGCTCCATTTGTTACAGCCTTTGCCAATAGTCTTTTTTGCTCTAAGCAGGATGGCCGTGCATTTGGGGATTGTCACGAAAGCATGTTTGGCCCCATGTCTGTTTGTGTTGTTTTTAATTTTTAAGGATTCCTTTTCCAGTAGAGAGTCGGTTTTAGAATACGCTTTTCCTATTTCCTCTTTGTTTCTGTCTGTGTCATTTCATCTATGTCTAGAAGCATAAAAGTTTTTGGGTTCTATCTAAGGCCAACATTTTCCATCTTCTTCAAGTTTTTGGTGAGCACCTTGCGGAAAGCTAACTTGTCCTTTATGGATAATCTTACGTCATTTTTGCTGGTTTTGTTTATTTTTGCAACTGTAACCCCCTTATGTCCGTACTAATAGTCATAGATTAAATCTCGGATTGATCCTAGATTCATGAACCCAAGATTTGGACCAGGAACTGGAGAAAGAACTTAGAGAAAACAAAATAGACATCTGTGCGTTACAGGAAACGCATAAAAAGGGTAGGGGGTAAGCAATACTTGGAGAATATCTACTCGTTTTTAGTGGCGTCAATAAAAAATCACGTGCAAAAGAACGGAGTATCCATACTAATACACAAAAAACATGCAGATAACATTACTGAATGCCACTATATTTCAGAGAGAATCATAGCAAAATAGATGACCCTAAGGAACCAAGCCATTAACATAATCAGTGTATATAGTCCAGAAAACAACAGGACACAGAAAATCCGAGAAGGATTCTATGACAACCTGCAAGCAACTATTGACAAAACAAACATGAACATCCCCACAATCATTTTCGGCGATTTCAATGCAAGAGTTGGAAATTGTAAAATTCCCGGCATAAAACAACGCTTCAACGAGCCACATGAATACAGTAATGGAGAGTTACTAGTTAATCTATGCAACATCAATGAACTAAAAATAAACAATACCTTCCATAAACACAAAAAACAACACAAGTTCACGTACAACAATACTCGCGGGCACAGGTCTGTAATCGACTACATTTTAACCAACAGGAAAATACGGCCAGAGACTATTTTAGATGTAAGATGCCTAACAGCCGCAGACATTGGCAGTGACCACTACCTTGCGCTATGCAAGCTAAAATTTGGGACCAAGCTGAATAGATATGTAAGAAAAACAAAGCAAAAAGTAAGAACTACAATAAAGATTGAAGGATTGGAGCATAGGTCAAAAAATATCCGACAACTCGATAGCCGCGGAAGACAATGTTGATCAAATGTGGGAAAAAATCAATAATCAATAATCCAACACCGTAAAGTGAGCGCATATAACCCTTTTGCGCAAAAAACACCTTGGTTTAGGCATAAGATTAAAGAAAAATGCGCTGAGAAGAAACTGGCGTACCAGCAATACAGAGAACAACGCACACAGCAAGCATACAACTGTTACAAACAAATTTGAAGGGAAACACACGCATTAGTGAGAAAAATGAAAACGGAATACTGGGAGAGGTTCTCCAAGCAAATGGAACACGACTTCTACGTTACACAGAAAGAAATATGAAGGATGCTAAGTGGGCAAAGGAAGGAGACAAAAGAACTGGTCAATGCACGAAACATTGAAACAACAACATCAATAGCATATTTGAAGGCGCTATATAACCCTGGTGAAAAACAACAACAACGAATACTCAAGGTCACATCAGAAGATACAACAACGATTAAAGAAGAACATGTTGAAGAAACACTAAGAAAATTAAGAAACAGAAAAGCGGCTGGCCTAGATGGGATATACAACAAACTACTAAAGTATGGAGGAGCACAACTAACACAACAGCTTACAGTAATGATCAACAACATCATAAAACAGAAAGAAGTGCCGACGGAGTGAAAGAATGAAAGAACAGCAATCTAATACTGATGTTCAAAAAGGGGGAAAAAGAAGACCCAAAAAACTACCGGGGAATCACCTTGCAAAATACAGGACTAAAGTAAGTAACCAAAATTACTGACAAACAGCAAGGATTCCGTCGAGGAAGATCATGTACAGATGCCGTATTTATACTTAGGCAATACAGAGAAAAATCTTTAGAATGAAACAGGCTAGCGTTCACATGCTTTATTGATCTTACAAAGGCATTTGATCGTGTAAAGCTACGAGACGTCCTGGAAATACTGCACTAAAGAGGTATCGCCCCGGACCTGGTAGAAACAATTTAATGACATATACACAAACAATACCATTCAAGCATCTGTCAATGACATCATGACTGATCCAATAGAAGCCGGAAATGGAGCAAGCCAAGGGGATTTGCTCAGTCCGCTGGTTTTTAACCTGATCATGGACAAAATAGTTAAAAAAGTTAGGATAAAGTAGGGATACGCGATGGGGACAAAACAAGTAAAAATTGTTTGCTTTGCCGACGACGCAGTGCTTGTAGCGCAAAACGAGGACGACCTTCAAAGAATGCTGCATACATTCCACACAACATCTTAAATGTTGAACATGCAGATCTCGACGGAGAAGACAAAGTGCATGGTCATAGCAAACTCAAAATCGATTGGACCATAATCGAGCAAGTAATGGAATTCAAATATTTAGGAATCCTTTTCTCCAGCTACGGCGAACTGAAGGAGGAAGTCAAAATGCAAGCCAAAAAAGCAACACATATAGCACGAAGCCTAAACGACACGATTTGGAACAATAAGCACATAAGAAACAAAACATAGACATAGACAGAATGGAAGAAGACCGAGTTACCAGGATAGCCAGAGACAAGTCGCAAGGGGCCGCAGATCCATAGGTAGGCCAAGGAAAAGATGGAACAACAACCTAGGTCCATAGGACCAAGAGGCATCAAGAAATAAACAGGCAGTGCTGCCTAGGAGAAAGAGAAAAAGAAAAAAATCTTGGGACCACCCAAGATTATTTGAATGTTGATGGTTGCATAGTTTTCAACTCGACCCGAGAATTAAGCAAGGAATACATTAGCCAAATGCAACAAAGTTGCCGTTACAATATCCGTGAATTGGCTTAGAGCCAATCAACATGAATCCATGATTAATTTCTCTGACTATTAGTACGAACATTAGTGTCGACATGTGCTTTCATATGTTTAATTATGTCCGCATAAAAGCGGAATGTGAACACTTCGGCGCCGCCGTTTTGGCGCAAGGACACCTCGGCGCTGGCCGATTTGGCGCCGGCCGTTTTGGCGCCAGAACTTTTTAAATAAAATAAGTAAATACATATATATTATAATCATAAAAGTTTTATATATTTTTTTCGACCAATTAAACAAATAATAATTCCTCAAGTTTACTTCCTTTCAGTTTGCCTGCTAACTTACTTTCAGAAACTATATTTTGTCCTATTTTTTTTGCTAGTTCTGTGGTTTTAGCATACTTGCTTTTGTTCTCTCCGTTTATAACTCAAGGACCACTGTAAGATTCCTTAAATCTAGTGCTGGTAGCGTTTTTGTTAAGGCTTTGGATATCCTTCCTATTATCTTTTTCATTCCTTTTTGGGTGTTGGGGACTTTTTCAAGTTGGTCCACTAACTTTGCAATGTCTTCTGTCAGTTTGTGTACCAGGACAACTGCGGTGTCGTGCTTCTATTTCTTTTTTCTTAGAACGTTGTCCGGAGTTCCTACCCTTCTTTTCTTAGCGATTTTTTGTTTGTCATATTGATGTTTGTACATGCGCCGTCATTTGCTTCCAGGATTGATCTAGTAAGTGACGTACTGATGCTCCCTCGTCTGCTATGACTCCGCAGCAGTTCTGTTTTGGCTAAGCCACGTCTGCTCAAAATTTTTCTAGGTATTTATTAAAATTAAACTGTTTTCCATATTCTATTTTTGGCTAATGGCAGCTGTTTTTTGACGACTTGGTAAGTTGCGCACGCTAATAGTTATTTAAAGTGTTTGGTTAAACTGTAAAAAAAACATTTAAAAGCTGTTTTGTTTGGGTCAATGAACCCAAAGAGTTGTTCAAGGGCGAACAATAGTTCAAGAGAAGAGGAGAAAAAAGATAGTTTCATTACTGAGGCTAAAGGCTACCGTGCAATAGTGTTGTTTTGCGTGTGCAATTCCTTATCCGCCACCTGGTAGGGGTTTCACCTTCTCTCACAGGTGTCACTAAGGGTATAAAAGTGCGTCCATATAGCAACATCTTCCTTAATTTGCCATTCTTTCTCTTATTTTTTTATTGTCTTTATTCTATTGGCTTCTATATGTTCCTTCATTTGTTTTCTTATGTTGTCAGCTTGCGTTTGGACTAAGAAGAGGACTGTTTTGTAGGTATTTGCTATTCTAATTGCCATTTTTCTTCTAACTTTCTAACTTTGCGCCAACTACTCTACGTTTTTTGCTCTCAGGCTTCCAGTGCTTGACATGATTTGTGCCAGAGCCATTACTAATTTTTTTGCTATTTGTTTGATTTTAGTTATGTGGGTTTCTATGTTCCAGTTTTTACCTATCTACATCTTTAAGTCTTTCTTTCTTTATCAGCCGTTCATACGCCACTGCTGGCGTCGTAGCCTCTTCTCTGCTTGTAATGCTGGCAACTTACATTACAAGGGACCTACAGTTTTAAGTGGATTCCGAACCACTGGAGAGAATTCATCACTCCTCAGAGAAGGTTTTAGCTGTAAAACCCCACGCTGGCAAGGCGGGTTGAGAAGTGGGAGAGCGTATAGAAAGTGAAAAGTATATCACGGTATATGGGAATCGAACCCACGATCTTCGGTACAGCGGCCGGATGCCTAGATCACTGCGCCACGCTCTCTCCCATCTTTAAGCATTTAATGCTATATTGGGATTTAATTATAAAGAGTGGGTCATGTAACGTTTGGAATTTGAACTACCGTTTATTTACTTTTTTACAGGTATAATGACATTTATGAGTTGACAGAAATTTAGTGTTTTGTTTGACATTTACAAAATAGCATCCCATTTTGTTAAACTTAAATACCTTCAACGCAGTTTGTGAACCAATTTGTGAAGCGAGTTTGCAAAACTGGATTGTAAGTAGATAAAATACGTTCTTGTCTAGTGCGCTCAGCCAAAAAAAAAAATAAATGTTGTTGCTGAAAGTGTGCGTGAACATGCATCAACATCAACTTGTCATCGTTCTCAAAAACTAAAATTTTTTTGCACTTTTCTGAAGAGAATTTTGCATAAAGACCTTGGCTTGAAAGCCTACCAGGTTCAATTAGTCCAAGAAATTAAGCCTCATGACTATCCGATGCGTTTACAGTTTGCCCAATAGGCTAAAAATTGTTTGGCCCCGCAAGTCATATCCAGAGTTTTTTCGGAACTGTAGACTATAGTTCTACTCTGTAGATAATGGCATATTATTTTTCTGAAATAAATGTTCATATTCTCCTTTTTTCCATGGCACTAAGTTGAGCGTTTAAATTTTTAGTAATCTACACAGCGTATTTTTGTGTAGGGTGCGCAGTTACTTGACTTCCTAAGGGCAGTTTCTTGTTGAGAATAAGCTCATAGAGCTTTTCTATTGAGTTTAGTAAGCAAATGGATGTTGACATATTTATTTATATTTTGTTTTACTAATAAAAAGCTGCTTAAAAATTGCCTTTATTAATTTAGGCCTGGACTTTCAAATCGATAGAAGTTTGATCACTTTAAGAGCACGATATTTTAAGTGTCCTTTAAGCACAAATTGCGCAATTTTTAAATTGTTTTTTTGCAACGTGTAGAGAATGAAATTTTTATTGATATGATATACACGAGAATCTAAAATCTTTAATTGTTTGTAAAATTTTGAAACTAAACTGTAAATAATTTGTTAAAAATACCGCGCCCTTAACTAAAGTTACTTTTGATATTTGATGCTGCAACCCTAACGTCAAATATCCATCCACAAAGTAGACAAAAGGAAAGGTCTAGTATCGCCTCATTCTTATTCTATCAAATGATAGGCCTTTAAAGACTTACTAATAGATCTACAACATAGTAGCTTAATTTCTATTCAGACAACTTTGCAATTAATTATGAAGTAAATCAGTTATTTACATCACATCGTCCAAGAGTAAAGCACAGATAATTAATTGAATCGATTCTACAAACCTCGACAAAGTGTCTTGTTCAAGTTCAAAAAATTTAATTATGCAAAATATATTGTAACTGGAATTAAATTCATCAGCATTATTTTAAACATTAATTTTTGATTCCTCCAACATAAGCACAACCAATCCATTCATAATATTTAAAAATAAAACTGAGACCACCTAAAATATTCCCACCGTTAAATAAACGTAAGCAATTTATTTATCCAAACTTAAGAATCACGCACGCTTGCTTTCTGTTTATTTAAAATGCCACGCCGTAATGCAATATCTTTACGTATCGTTTTCTCTCTTTCTTCGCGGGATTTAGCAGCTAATAAAATAAAATCCACTTCCGCCGATAATTTACCAGCGACGGGCAATTGACCACACACGCATTTCTTAAACAGAATTTAATATATCAATAAATATACACTACACTTGGGGTTCGCTCACTCTATTCTGATATACGCGCGCGTCCTAACCACGATTTCTTCTCACACCACCAACCGCGACAAACGTTTTGTTTAGTCTATACTCACGAATATTATATTCGATATTGTAAAAAGGAAAATCACAATAATGGTAATTTAATATGCTTATTTTAACATAACCTTCAGTTAGAAAAAATGCGAATTAATAAATTTGGTTTAATGCTAATAGTTTTCTAAAAATACTCATATTGCAAATAAATATTATGACAAAGTTTAATTGTAAACAACACGATCCAATTCATTCATACGCATTTAATTGACATGATTCATACCATAATAATCTTCCAATTCCATGCAAACAACTACAAAAAGCGCATTCCCATATCGAATTGCACTTTATTGAAGTCTTATCTCTGTGCAGCAATTTAAAAAAAATCGAACATTATTTCTTCTTGTTGCCCATTAGTGTCCGCGACGAGTGAAGCGAGCTAGTCGCCCGATAGACTCGTTTGAGTTAATACGCATAATTTAACGGCTTAACAAATAGTTTAAAAAAATGAAATAAGAAGACATCGGTAAACGGTTCATAAAATCAATTGATTAAGTTAATAAGCGGATGAGTTAGTGCGCGTAGCAAATTGATTCATCAAGATAGTTTTAATTGGATTCAAATAATTGCTTCATAAAAATCAAAAGGAAAATAAGGTGTGATTGATTTTATTTTATGTGGATTATAAATGTTAAGGTTAGTTTAGATTTAAGGATAGGTTTGTTATGATCAAAATTTAAATTGATTTAATTAATACTATACTAATATTGATCTCTTTACAAATTGAATATTTATTGTACCTTTTAATGATTTTTTTAAATATAATATGTAAATATTTAAATCACAAATTAATGAAATACTTTGCCATTCTCTTTTATGGTACTTAAAATAGCTCTTACATGACCTATGAGTCTTACGATGAGAGCAACGTTACTTTGCGTTTTAGCTTGATTTTGAGATTACTAATCACCATCGTATGCTGTTCTTTCAATAGAAATTTGTTCTAAGAGAGTTTTGCCGTACTAGTCTTCACTGTTTGCAAGTTAGCGGGATTTCTCCCATGTTTGCTTGCTGACTTATGTTTTTGCCTGCTGGGCGGTGCTACATTTTGCGGCTAATTTCCAGTTAAGTTAATTAGTCGCAATGCGTATCTTTTGCAGGTAGTTTACTGCGGGTTAGATCATTTATGTTTCTGTTTCTTGAGAGATCAGGTCTATCGGTCTTTTGTATCTTTTTCGATACTGTGGTAGGTCTTCTGTTATGCTCCTGATCCCTAAGTTGTCGTGAACTTCTGCTTTTTCAAAAAATTGTAGAGCGGTTGTTGTTATGTGTTCTTTGAGCTTAGTTATTTTAAGGTCGTTTTGAAGGTCGACGTTTCTGGTGTACCATGGGGCACCTGTGATGATACGGAGACAGTTTGATTGTCGGGCTTCTAAAGTCTTTAGGTGGGTCTTTGCCGTGGTTCCCCACACAGGTGACGCATAGGTGAACTGGGGTCTAATGGTAGATTTGTACAGCAACATTTTGTTTTTGAGTGTCATTTTCTTGTTAGTTAATAATGGGTATAGCTTCATGATAATACCTGTGTTGACGTTCCTCACGTTTTGCGTATGTGTCTGCCATGTAAGTGATTTGTCCATTGTTATTCCAAGGTATTTTACCCGTTTTGTCCATGGTATTTTCGTGTTGTCGATTGTGACGCTGCTTTGAGGCTGCTTGGCTCTTTACTGGGTTGATTTTTATGCCCCATGAGTTTTATAAAGCAGGATCTGTAGAGGATAGCTGTGTCGTCGGCGTATTGGGCTATCATGGTGCCGTTGTCGGGGGTAGGCATGTCCCCAACATAGATGTTGTATAATGATAGTGAAAGTGCCGATCCTTGTGGTACTACGGCTGTGATTGGTCTTATACTTGATAATGTTCGTTCAATTTTCACTTGAAATTTTCTTTCTGTTAAATAGGAATGAATTATTTTCCCCAATTGCTTGTGGAATCCCATTCAATATATTTTAGATATAAGCTCTTGGTGCCATACTTTGTCGAAGGCTTGTTCTATGCCAAAAAATATGGCACCCGTCGATTTCTTGGCACAGAATCCTGTGCTGACGTAGTCTGTGACTCTGGCCAGTTGGTGAAATGTTGAGTGGCCTCTCCTGAAACCGTGCTGATGGTCTGGGATGATGTTTGGATTTTGTTTCATATGCATTTGTATCATAGAAAGAATTACTTTTTCTGCAATTTTGCTAAGAGAGTTTAGAAGGCTGATTGGTCGACAATTCTGTGGAAATTTAGGTGATTTAGCTGGTTTGGAAAAAACAATTATTGTGGCCAACTTCCAAGATTTGGGAAAGTATCCATGTTTGAGGATGGCATTAATTATGTTGGTGAAACCAACAACAGCTTCCTTTGGTAAGTGTTTTATGGCCCTGTACGTGATGTCGTCCAGGCCTGGAGCTTTTTTGGCTTGGACGTTATTGATAATGTTTGCCACTTTTTGGGGGTGGTGTGTTGTAGTGGTTGTTCTTCTGTTGATTGGAGATGTTGTTCAACTTCGTTTTTAATTTCTTCCATGATATTTGTGTTAAGAATTTCGTACACAGGGCTGCACTGGTCTTCTAGGGACATGGCAATGGCTTCAGCTTTTTTCTCTTTAGTGTAGGCCATACCTTATTGGCCGTGTAGAGGGATGGTGGCTTGGTTCATTTGCAGTTGTTTTGAAATATCCCATATTTTGGGAATGTCACTGGTGTTACCTTCAAATGCATGTTGCTGATTTTTGAATGCTTTGATGTCGTTTTTAACTTGCTGTTGTAGTTTGCAAGCATTTCTTTTGTCTTGTTCAGATCTGGTGCGCCTGAATTTTTGTCTTGCTTTATTTTTTGTAACAATGAGGTTTTTCAGGGAAGTTGGTAATCCTAATGGGTCTTTAGTGCTGAATTGGAACACTGTTGTTGCCTTGTGTTGAGCAGCTTGTATAGCCGATGTTAAATTTTGAACAGCATTATCAATGTCTGCATTTGTGTTAATTATTGGAAGTGGACCTAGTTCTTCTAGCATGTACTTATTAAAATTAGGCCAGTTGGTCTGTCTTCAGCAGATGTTGAAATTGGGGTTTCAAACGTTTGAGATTTGTAAAAGCACTGGTAGATGGTCTGATTGAGGTTCATCTAATGCTGTTATGATGATGTTATTGTTAAACATTTTAGTTATGGCTATGTCAAGCATGTCGGGTGGATGACTTTGAGCACTGAAGAAAGTGGGCATGTCTGGACTGTGTATTTTAATTCTGTCCTGTTTGCTGTATTTTAATAGGGATTTACCTCTGGCGTTGATGTTGTTGCAATTTCATACTTTGAGTTTCGAATTCAGATCTCCTTCGAGAATTGTTGGGATGTTTTTATTGAGAGCGCTGTCTAGGTCAGCGTGAAGAAGTAGCTTGGATGGTGGTTGATAGGCTGATATGATTTTTATTTTTCCTACGAACTCAAAGTTGATGATCACCCCACCCCGGTGGTTTCAAAGTGTACCATGTTTAGTAAGTCTATAGCCTGTTTTATTGTTCTTTTGATCAGTAAGGCAGTGCCTCCTCCTCTTTGTAGATCTAATTTGGAAATTTTATTTTGTGTTTCTTTTTGAGACCAGTTTTGGATAATAGCATGATGTCAATTTGGTGCTCTGTTAGGTAGTGTTTCAGCTCGTCAGTTTTGGTTGGAAGGCCGTCGCAGTTCCATAAGCTTATGGATAGAACGTTGTTGTCTATTGACATTATGTTAGTTTTAATAAAACTATGGTTAAGATTTGTTTAATCAGATCTTTGTCGTTGGTGGATGATTTTTAAAAGAGTTGTCTTCTGATTGTTGAGATTCTGCTACCGTCGGGGGGTGGACGGCTTTGGCGTATGAAGTTGTTTGGGGGCGTGGCTTTGGTTGATCGTATCTTATATTTGTTTGATTAGATGTTGGTTTTTCCAGCTTTGCTTTTTGCTTCAGATACGTGTTTGTAGCTTGCCGAATGATTTTCTCCGGAGTTAGCGCATAATGCTTTTTCGCTGTCAGCCGATGTTAGAGTTCAGTGTGCTGAGGGATGGTTTTGTACACATCTTACGCACACAAATTTATTGGTGCACATTTGCTGGGTGTGGCAGTGAGCTGGCTCTCCCGATTTTAGTTTTTCCTCGACTTGGAATTTTAAGCCGAGAATGTGGGTCATGTTTATTATTTTGTCGTTTTTAGTGTCTTGATCTAGCTGAACATACATAAAAGAGTACACTTTTTCTCTGTTATGTAGGCGGCTTACAAAATTGATCTTGAAGCCTTGAACTTCAAGCGCGGTGGCTATTTCTTCAGTTGTTACATCTTCAGGGATGTATTCAATTACTACTTTGTAAGTCTTGTCTTCTGCCAGTTGATAGGTATGTGAATGTGATCCATTTGGACGAGGATGAGGCATTGTTAGTTGTAGGTTGTACATTTTCATTAAATGTAGTTTCATCATCTTGGTTTGGTGGTGGAGGAGCTAGTGGAAGAAATGGCGTTTTCCTCCAGGTGTCTCTTTGTGGCCTTGGTGGGTTAGCTTTTTTCTTTTTGTTTGTGATTTTTTTGTTAAAAGCCGGTTTTTCAATATTTGTCAAATCATTTGGGTTTGTGGGAATGTCGTTTTTGATGTTGTTAGCGCATTCGGGTGGGTTTTGTATAAAGGAGTTTGCTTGGTTACTTTTAAATTGCTTTAGTATGGCATTCATTTGAATGTGCATTTGATTGAATCTAATTTGCACGTCCGATGCAAGTGTTTCATTAGCAGCTTTGAGTGTTGCAATGCTTTGTGCGTTTTCTAGAATTTTTTATACATGTTTATTGTATTTTTATGTATTTGCTTTTTCAGAATCTTAATTTTTGATTCTGGTGAATCATCTTCATTGTCTTCGTGTTCATCTTCATAAATCAATTGTTCGTTATCGCTTATTTGAGTGTCGTCACCCATGGTGATGTCACGAAGGTTTTTAATTTTACGTAATTTAGGTTTAATTGTTTATGACACTTACAGTTGAAGGTTACACTGAATTTCCGGGCCTTGGTCCGTCCTTATAAGGGAGGCAGTAGTTAAATGTTTTTATATCACTTTGCACTGGATGTTGTCTTCTGGCACATTTACACTTATCACTTTTGTACATAACCTGTCGGACACTCATATTCGCTACGTGGCTGCACGTTACCGAGGTCGTGCGCAGACTTCTTTGAAGAGAGTTTTGAAAGGTTTTCTATCTTATATGTTATTTTTCTGCTGTAATGGTTAGCTAACTATGTCCGAATAAAATTTGCTTTGTTCAATGATAATTTATAAAAAAATTAAAGTATTGTAAACTAGAATCCAACAAATATACCAAAATCTAAAACTTCTAATGTTTTTTTTTTATTTTCTGTGTTATATTTAGAAAGTCTAAGATATTTGCTAGATAATAGATTTGAATGATTTCTTGTTACTGTCTCTTTTTTTTGTAACTTGTTTGTAGTGTTAAAAAGACCTAAGATCTCATAACACACAAATGAAACCAGAAACTACTGAAGAGAAAATGAGTATAAAAATACTCTGATCAAAAGAAACAACGAAAAAATTGCTTATCTACAAAATTAAGAACCAACAAGGTAACAGAAAAGAATCAGATTACATCTATTATTTAGAATTTCTATCAGAGATTTTTAAGCTAATTGGTACTTAGGCCAAATTCTTTAGATCATGTAGTCCTGAATGTGGGCTTTACAGAAATCTTGGAAATTAATACTGCACAGTTAAAAATAGAGGGCTATAGGAGAAGATTGATTTACATCACAAATGTTAAAAACTTGAAAAAAACTCTAGAGAAAGCCTTTATCAATAGATGCTTGGAGGAAGACAAACTTTTTGATACCTGGAGGATAGCCGACCGTAGTAATAATTCTTTTTAAAAAGGGTTTATATAAGCTTCTCTTTCCAACCAGTGAAGCACGTTGGATTCCGAATAACGGAGAAGGTCACAATACAGAGAAGGGTAAGACAGGGTGATTTAATTTTCTTGCAATTATTTACCTTGTCATTAGTAGCACTTAGTAAAAATGAGTCAACATAGACGGGAGATTTTTAAACCAACTCCGATTTGCCGATGACACTGTGATCATAAGCACCGACCAAGAAGATCTTAGGACTAGGTTGTATGAACTGAAAGAAGCGTCACAGAAAGTAGGCTTAGACATATTATGAGCTTAAATAACATGTCACTGTTAAAAACCGCACATTTCAAGTAGTGGAAGAATATATATATATTTTGGTAACATTAGGTTAGGCAAGAGCAACCAAACAAATATGATAAGGATGAGAATCAATTTAGCAAAGAAAAACTTTTACATATTCTTAAAGAAGCAAAGATACCAACAAATCTGAAACAATAGTTATATTACGCTTGCAAACTGCCGATGTAGTTTTTATGAGCGATTTTTGTTAAATTTTATTTTATTTGAAAATGTGTTTATCTAGAAATTTCTCAAAAAATGCAATTTTTTAAAGGAATTTTAATAATTTTTTTTAAACGGAACTTTCATTATCTAAATATGATTGCCAAGCGATTTTATATCAGTTTTTTAAGCAAGTTTTGCTACATTTTATGATATAAATACAATAAAATTAAAACTGTATATAAGGAGTGGTTTGGATTCAACAATTTCGAGTATGAAGCGTTAATTGGAGCTAGTTTTAGAATTGTAAACGTAAACTTTAAAACAAACAGTCGTGTGGGAAAGTGGGTGGGATAATAAGTTTATAAATCCAATCTTTTTATAATTCATGAGTATAAAGTTTGCTCAATCTCGGACGAGTCGAGTGTGTTTTTGATTCACTATTGTTGTAATAGTATATGCAAAGCTTATATTGTCAAAAGCTTTTTTAATGTCTAAAAGGCAATTTCTTTGCAGTGGTACTTCAGATTTAATTGAACAACACTACTTTAATAGAGTCAAACTATACTATTATAATTTAATTAAAATAGCAAATATACTGGAATTAAAGAGCTTTCTAGCAAGTGTTTGTAAAGAACAAGAATAGCAATCACTTGTTCTACCTACCTACCTACCTACCTACCTACCAACCTATTTCCTTGTTTGTTCTTCTTCTTTCTTTGTCTTCCTTGGTCTTCATTATATCTCCTACCATCGTAGATATAATGTTCCAGCAGTCAGTAGTGCTCAGCATGTATGCCATGATGTTTTCCGGAGTCAACGCGGCTCCTAATTGGGTTTCAGCCGTTCTCCGTTCGTCGTTCCATTGCGGGCATTTGAAAAACGTGTGTTCCACATTGTCCGTATCCTGGCAATATGCACATATTGGGGTTGCTCTTATCTTGAATTTGTGGAGGTACGCCTCAAAACACCTATGCCCAGTCAACATCTGCGTCAAGAAGTAGTTTGTTATCTCATGCCTTCTCCTTACCCATTTTTCTATGTTTGGGATAACCTTCTCTGTCCATTGGCCTACATTTTCTGTTTTCTCCCACCGGTTTTGCCAGTTCTTTAAAGTATCGCTCCTTAAGGTCAGCTTTTCTGCTGGATTCTTCTCATATCCGTTTTTCCTCTCTTCCACCAAAAGGTCTATGGGTGGCATGTCGGCAACTACAAGGATTGCGTAAGTGGAGACAGTTTGGTATGCGCTGCATACGCGTATGACCATCTTCCGCTGCACTTTCAGTAGCATGTCTTTGTATTTCTGGTGTGCCAGGCCTCTTGCCCAGATAAGGGCGGCGAATAGGATTATGGAATGCGATACTGCGCATAACAGCCTTCTTTTTTGTGCTGTGGGACCCTGTATATTTGGCATAAGACAAGCCATCCTGACAGATGTTTCTGCCTTCTTGCTGGTGTTTATTATGTGCCTCTTCATTTTTGCCCAAGCATTAAAAGTTACTCCTAGGTATTTTATCTTGCGAGTGGTGGTGATATTTTTGCATAACACTTCTACGGTAACTTCTTTGACCTTTCTGCTGTCGCTCAAAAGTACTGCTTTCGTTTTCTCCGCAGCTATTTCCAGTCTATTTTCCTTCATCCAGCTAGTGATTTGCTGTATTGCCCAGTTTGCCGATGCTATTAGGTTCTCCTTGTTTTTTGCAGTGACTACAATTGCTAGGTCGTCTACATATCCCACGGTTGTGACGTTTGGTAGCATTTTCAGTCGCAGAACCCCGTCGTAGTAAACGTTCCATAGCAGTGGACCTAAAATCGATCACTGCGAGACACCGAAAGTGACTTTTTGGAGCGTCTGCTCCCCCACTAGCATCATTTGCAGCAGATATGGTGGGATGTTTCTTTCTCTTAGAGACCTGACAGTACCCTTCCAAGGCGCCGAGTTGAAAGCATTTTTAACATCTATTGTGACCAGCAGACAGAGCTTCCTATGTTGCTCCCTTCCATTTCTTGCCTTGTCTACTTCTTCTAGCACTTTTTCCATCGCATCCACCGTCGATTTGCCCTTTACAAAGCCATACTGGGACTTAGCTAGACCTTCAGTGTTCTCCAACTTTTTCAGTATCCTGCCTTTTAGCAGCTGCTCTAGTAGCTTTCCCATACAGTCTATGAGGCATAGTGGTCTGTAAGTTGGCTTATCTTGCCTTTGCTTGCGCTGTTTTTCAAGTAGTACTAATCTGGCTGTTTTCCAGATTTGTGGAAACTCGCCGGTCTGTAACAGTTCGTTTATCATTCGCAATCAGTCTCCTGTTAATGATTTAGCCACCATTTTTACAACCTCGGGAGGTATTCCATCAGGTCCGGGTGCTTTTTTTGCCTTGATTTTATTCGCCGTGTTTGTAACCTCTTCTTTTGTTAAGAGGGGAATTTCCTGACTGTTTACTGTGCTACGAATCCAAGTAATTTCCGGGTTTTCCGGAATAAGAGCCTTTGCTTTTTTAATAGCTACTTCTTCTGGTATGTTACTTTGAGGACTTATGCAGAGTGAGCTGGTTGCAAGTTCGTATCCTTTTCCCCAAATGTCATCTTCCACTTCTTCTATGACTTTATTCCAGGCTTCTTGTTTTGCAATGTTTATCGCTTTTTTGAGCTGCGTCTTCTGCTGTCTGTATTGTTCTTCTGCGGTTTCTTTATCTTTTTCCGTACTGCTTGCGGGTTTGTTTGTACGTGTCCTAATTCTTTTCTTGGACAATTTTTTTTTACGGTTTTTTGCAATTTCTGATGTCCACCAATATATTGGGGTTCTATGTCCGCGTACTCCGACTTTTCTAGTGCCAAGCTCATCGCAGGTGTCACTGATAAGTTTTAACTGTTCTTGTGGTGTTTTAAGCTGCACGCTGCATTTCCGGACTCTCTGTCTTAGCCTAACTTCTATAGCCTCCATTTGTACGCTAGATAGTTTCCATCCTTTTACCTGGAGGACTTTATTTGGGGTCCTCCGCCCACTGTATTTTTGCCTTTCCTGTTCCACTAACTTTCTATATGTTGGGCATTTCCTGCTATCTATTCTATGGCCTTCTTTTTTGCAACTTGGGCAGTATTCCCCTTCTTGACATTCTTTTGCTTTGTCTCCTGTTTTCCTACACTTCAGGCACCTTTCATCAATGTCTGGTCCCTGGCAATTTCGTGCCCAATGCGAGTATTCTTGGCATTTGTAACATTTAGTTGGTGTTACCTGTTCTATGACTCGGCAATTCATCCATCCAATTTTAAATTTTCTGGTATTAAGCAGGGTCCGTGCTGCATCTTCACCTACCTCATCTGTGGCATTCTGGTTCTCGCCGTGTGCTAGTCTTATAGATTTTACAATTGCTTTGTGACTTTCAACTCCGGTCAGTGTAATCGCATAACTTCTTCTTGTGTCATTACTCTATCTATCCCCATGATGTGAAGGGTTTTCTTTTGCTGCCCACCTCCTATTTTCACTTCCGTGTCTTGTACTTCTTTTGTGATAAGTTCTCTTACTCCTTTAGCAGCTTCTTCTCCTTCCACTGACATTACGAGGTCGCCTTTGTTACTTTTTTCACCATCTTTACTTTGTAATTGGTTTTTAGGTCCTGCTGATTTGACTATCACAGTTTCCATATCTGCCGGATTTCTGGGTACCTTCCTTGCCTTCTCTAGTGTCTTCGTCTTCTATTGGTTTATCTTTTGTACATGTATTATGAGTTTTGTGTCGGATCCTCTAAATACATGTTCCTACCTACCTACCTACCTACGAGGCTTACTTTAGAGAAGTAAGGTTTTTTATATACAAAATTTACCTGCACACTGCAAGCTCTAAATACATAACAGTAGGGACATCTAACCTACATCAGCTAGCTAAAACCCAGACCATAAAATGATTTTACTATTAGCAAGTTCAAAACGTATGGTAGATCTTCAACGCAATAACAATGAATCTTGGAAGAAGTAATTGTTTAAAGTTTTAACCCCATTTACTTGTTTCCCAATTAATTGACTCTTCCATGGACTATTACTTTATCTCCTGGCGTGTATACCGGAACTGGCTCTATTGGTATAATGCAGAATTTGTTAAATTGACTGCCAATGTCGGGTTTGTAGTAATTGACGATTTAGGTTTCTTGGAATATTGTAGTTGTTTGTCGAGTATTAATTGTACCCATGTGACTCGGTCAACGTTCAATCTGACATTGCTCTATAGGATTCACTTGCGGATGGTATGTGGTTGTGATGTAGTTCATTGCTGGTAAAAATTGGTGCAAACACGTTTAATATCCATCGTGAACACAAACCCATTATCATGGGAGAATCATCTTGTAGCTTTCTTTTGTTGTGTCCAACTGCCCCACGTAATCTAGTGCTATATTCTACGGATTATCTTGTGGATGTCAATGCAAGATTCTTATACTTTTTTGGTACTTGTCCAAAAAAGGCCTTTAACCCTAGACAGCTAACTCTGTTTCAAGACACATAATGACTAACCTATCGTAAATTTTACAAAGTTATAAGACCTGTCTTTCAGATTTTTTTTAAATTTAACAAAATAAGTACGTTGTAAATTTAAATTAACTTTATTTAAGCGTTATAATACATAATATATATATGTTTTTAATTGTTAACACACACGCGCGATGTTCAGCGCAGGTTGGCCGTCTGCACACTTTGTCTGCAAAATTTGTTATAATTCTTTTTTTTTATAGACAGATTTGACAAGTTTTTTTAGACAATTCTTAAATAGGTTTTTCTTCTACAAGTTTTTGTTTTTATCTACAATAGAAGATCGGAGAAAAAGAACTCTTTGTTAAAATTACAAATGCGGTATGCACAAGACGTGTTTAGCACTCCGTAACAATGTCAACCACGTACCAAGGGGAAATTATGAAATTACTGCAAATTCTGGTTTTATGGGCCGTGTCCAAAATAAATGCCAGCACAATTTTCAATGACGTAAGTGATAATTTGTCATTATTTGTTAGTTGTTATCTTAAATTATTTGGTAAAGCTACGGAATTGTTTTTTACTTCAACAAGTTTTGCAATATTTTTTTGAATTTAGAAGAATTTTTTTTTCAACAATGACTTGATAACTTTCTATTTGTAGTGGTCTTCAATGCTCAACAGACTGTACAGACTGTTGAGCATTGGAGGAGTTGGTCGTCTCTGGTGAAAGCATTTGAACAGGGTCCTTCAATTTGAGCTCAGCGTGACGTCACTTTACGGGATTTGCATGTGGATGGTATGAGACTTTTTCATCTTTAACCCGTGTTGTCAGATGTCTTTCTAGTGATTGGGTTTGTTGTATATCAAAATTACATTTAGGTACTCAAATTAGTTTTTAAGAAATCCAATGGTTACATTACTGGCAACAACTGGTGCGTGCACGGTTTTCTTCTATTGAACATAAATCCGTTATTATGATGATCATTTTGTTACCTGCTTTGCTTATATTTAGCAGAAAGCAAGATGATTCTTGGTTGTAATGCTTGTGAGTTTCTTCTTAGTTTTTTTTTCTGGATGCCGGAGGTTTTTTTTTATTTTGACTTAAATGTTCAGCTATGTCAAAAAAGTAATAATGTTTTAACATATCTTTTAATACATTAAAATCTACTAATTAAGAATGAAAAATTTAGGTTGACCAGAGGGTTCTACATTAAACTGTGGAATCTAGTCTATAATGAGCTACTTAGAATGCGGCTGCCGGAAGGAGTGACAACAACTTCATTTGCGGATGACGTGGCTCTTGTTGGTAGCAATATAGACATAGAAGTATTAAAAAAAAGTTGGCAACACATATGATAAAGAGCTGGATAAGAAATAAAATATTAAAAAGTAATAAGTAGGCTTATGCCAAACAAGAGAGGACCAGGAGACGGAGCAAGGAGGCTAACAGCAATAGCGGATAGAAGTAAACTAGCTAAGTTCAGTTTAGTAAAGTTGTTCATAGTTTCAAAGTCTACTAAAGTTCTATTTTCTGTTTGTCAGCTGGTTGTTAGCAATGTTTAAGTTGTTACTAGCTCCAGAATCTACTAAAACTTATTATTATATTATTTTGCTATTAATATTAACTTCAGTTTGGGGCAATTGTAACAAAAACCAGTTGCTTCCACACTAGTATTAAGTTTGTTTTGTTTGTTTACTAATTTTTTGGATTTTTCTGCATTTTGTTCAATTTTTGTCGTAGCAATTCTTTGAATGTTTGAAAATTAATTTGGTTTAGATTTTGTTGTATGCTCTAATAGGCTGGCCGATGCAATTGTCATGTTTACCAAATTATGCTGCGGTAGACTTGGAGTCACAACATTCAAACCAATTCCAGACAAGACAAGAATGCTTACTACATGAATATACATATGTATTGAACTGCAAAGATATGCCAAAAGTAATAACACAAAATATATATTCTCAAAGATTTATTGTATAACATACAAGCCCAAATCTCAAAACTGGGCTATTAAAGACACAGGGAACAACCTCGCTACGGAGCTAGACAAAATAGATGAGGTATGGAGAACCTACTGTGAATCTCTATATGCCGATGATACGGAAACTAAAACCAAACTGGCGACGATGAGGAAGAACCAAGCATTCTACTTGACAAAGTAGAGGCGGCAATCAAAAAAATGAAGGGGACACAAACCGGTGCTTGAGCTGTGCCAAAATATATGAAAGTTGTGCACATAGCCCGGAGATTGGTCTACCTCTGTAATAGTACCGCTACACAAAAAAGAATCAACAAGCATATGCAACCACTAACGTCTAATAGCTCTTACGTCACACACGAGCAAGATAATGCTGTAAGGCTGGTTTTGTTAAAGGACGCGGTACCAAAAAACAGATTCTCAATGCAAGATAACTCATTGAAAAGGCACGCAAATACAATGTTTTATTTTTAATTACGCCAAAGTATTTGATAATGTATGATGGGCAAAACTATGGCTTGTTCTAAGGAAAATGAAACTACCAATGCACCTATCCAACCTAATTTGAGAACTATACAAAAAGAGTGCAACCGTTGTAAAGACGTCGAATCAAGAAAATGCAAGATTCAAAAAAGCGTACGACAAAGTTGTATACTGTCTCCACTACTGCATAATACCTACAGTGATGCGGCAAGTTTTGGAAAACTGGAATGGGGCTGTGAAAGTTGGCGAAAATAAGTTTCCTAATCTGCGATTTGCTGACGATACTCTATTGATAGCCAATACCGCGCATGATTAGCAGGAATAGTAATTTCCAGATTTGACAGTTAAATCAACATCATCAACCGATATTGCCGAAAACTGCGCTTGTATGTGATTAACTATATCACATTTTTTTGTCACACGTTTTAGTTTAGATACGTGAATGTATGCAGTAGGTACATATGCCTGCAGCTTGTCATTATTAGGGCCACTGCCAAAAATAACTTTTGCTTTTGGTTGAACTATTATTCTACTACCAGATACGTTACAAGTCACGTGTAGTATCGAGTACATTTTTAAGTAAAGTTTACAAATTATTTTGTGCAGTTTAAGTGTTGCGTTATGATTTTTTGGATGATTAAACATCTTAAGTAATCCAGAAAATATGGGATTTCTCAAATGAATCATTGGTAAAATTTTATTTAATGTTTTAATAATATAACCTAAAACTATTCTTTGCTTTGTTATTGTTTAATTTATCGTATTAAATCCCTATAATATTTATCAAACCGTACAACTAGAGAAGTCATAACCCACTTTGTAGCGACTTGAGTAAATTCGCTGCGTATGAAACCAAGGGTTGGCGGTTCAAATCCTGTGTGCACGCTACATATTATTAAATTATCATTTAACTTTTATTGTATATGTATATAATATTTTTTGTTCTGTATACTAATTTTATTTGTTTAAAATCTAATTATTTTAATTTTTTACATAAGTTAACTTATTAGTTTTATCTATCCTTGTATATTTATTAATTGATTAGTTCCTTTGTTATTTCATTTATATACCTATACCGTGGCCCTTACAATTTGTGTGTGTCTATTCAATCTTTGCACTTCGATAGACCCCGCTGTGCGAGAAGTATCCCTGTTATTAACCTTTTTCCCTTTTAATTGTTTGCTGTTAAGTGATAACAAACTTAATAATAATTTTACATAATTTATTATTATTTTTTTTTTAATTTACAGCATTCTTTTGTATATTAATCTTTCTTAAAATTTGCTTATTGTATACTTTTACTATATAACCATGCCGCTGTGCTACTGCTGCAACACAAGTGCAGTTGATCATGAAATGGTTCAATGCTGTGTTTGTATAAAGAGCTTTAAAATAGAATGTGTCGACCTTAGTAGGACCGAAGCGAGAAAAATTAGATTAAAAATGGCTTAACTTGGTCTTGTAAGCATTGCATTCAGTTAGGCAATGATATCACTAGCCTAAAGGTACTCATTATATCTTTGCAAGATGATAATGATAAAAAAAATAACATCTCCAACATCATGAACCTTACAAGATACGGAAAAAATAATTCAAGAAGTTGCTGATAGAGATAGGCGTCGACAAAACATTATTTTCTATGGAATTCCTGAATCTGCGAATAAATCAAAAAATGTGCAAGTTGATGAAGATACGTCTACATTACGCGAGATTCTTTCTATTTTAGAATTAACTCAACCCGATATTAAACCAGTGAGGCTTGGTAAGTTTGACTCCAGCAGAACAGTTAGCAAGCGTCCGCTGAAGTTAAAGTTTAATAATGAATCTCTTGTAATTCCTGCACTTCGTAATAGTTCTAAACTAAAAAATCACACAAAATTTAGTACGATCAGAATATCTCGAGATTAGACTCCATTTGAAACGCAACTCTATTTAGAGGTTAAAAAAAAATCTTTCAACTCGAACGAAAGGCGGAGAGAAGAACATTAGAATAAAATACATAAAAAGTGTTCCTACCATAGTGTCAACTAATTCGGAAAACTAAATATGCCCGAAAATCTTAGTATCTACTACTAGAATGTTAATGGCCTCAAAACAAAAACTAATTTATTTTACAAAATCAGGTGCAATTCTAATTTTGACATAATTTATTTATCTGAGACAGGTTTAGATGATTCAGTCTATTCGACTGAACTATTTGATTGTAATTATACTGTTCTTAGGTGTGATCGTGATTTTTTGGCTACTAATCGTGCTACTAGAGGAGGTGCTTTGCTAGCGTTTTCTAACTCTATAATTTTTGAGCGGATAGATGTTTCACATATTAGTAATAATATTCCATTAATAGATTTTATTGTGTGTAAATGTAATTGTTATTCATTCTTGTTTTATACTGTTGTATTATATATACCCCCACATCTGCACAATGATATTCGTGACTCATTTTTTGAAGCGTTAGAGCTGATTCTAGTTGACAAAGATATAATATTAGTTGGTGACTTCAACATTCCTTCTTTTAGTGATAAACCAGTTTTAAATGAACCAAAGTTGTCTTCTATCCTTAGTTTTATGGATTTATTAAATTTATCTCAATATAACACTATCAGGAACCATAATAACAGGCTACTAGATTTAATTTTGTGCAATTTTGATTGTAATCTTGATGTGCAGCATGATTCTGCTCCTTTGGTTCGTGAAGACAAACATCATCCAACTCTGTCTGGGTTATTACAGTTAAAGCACAGTGTTGAATATACCAACTTTCCATCTAACAACAACAAACGATACAATTTTCGGAAAGCTAATTATGTTGATCTATACAATGATATTGCTCTAACTGATTGGTCATTTCTTGAATCATGTGAAAATGCTAATTATGCTGTTGATAAATTTTACAAAACAATTTATTCTAGTTTTGATAAGTACGTTCCTCTTTATAAACGCTCTAAAAGTAACCGGTTTCCACCCTGATTTACATATGAATTAAGAAACAATATCAAACTTAAGCTGCACTATCATCGTAAATGGAAATCGACTCTATCTCCTTTTTACCAAAGCAAATTTCAGAGAATGCGAGCTTTAACTAAATCACAAATTGATATAGCCTACAACACATACTTACAAGAAATCCAAACTAATGTTAAAAGCAACCCAAAAAATCTTTGGAATTATGTACGTCTTAAAAACTCTAGTACTCAAATTCCTGGAAAAATGAGTGATGGTAATTTTGAATTTTCTTCTCCTCAAAGTATAGTTGATGCTTTTGCTGATACGTTTTCTAAAGTTTATTTACCAAAAAGTTTATCTACTATACCAGATAGGTTTTCTAATTGACTACCATTATACATTTCACCTATTAGTGAGTCTGATGTTATTGCTAATGCCAAACGTTTAAAAAATGCATTTACTTGTGGTGTTGACTGTATTCCTAGCTTTTTGGCTAAAGATTGCAATACTAGTTGGGTAAAACCGCTTTCTTTAATATTTAATTTGTCGCTTCAAACTGGTGTGTTCCTAACAAATGGAAATGTACTATTATAAATCCGGTATTTAAAAAAGGTGATTTTTCGTTGCTAGATAATTATCGGCCTGTTGCAATTTTTCCAAAATATTTGAGCATATTATTTGTGATATTGTCTATAAACATGTGCGGAAATATGTTTCTCCTCAACAACATGGGTTCCTACCAGGGCGCTCTACAGTAACTAACTTAACTAACAGTTTTAACACAATTTTTGTGTAAAAATATGAATAATAATGTGCAAACTGATGTGATTTACACCGATTTTTCCCGTGCATTTGATACTATTGATCACAATATCTTGCTGAACAAGCTTAGTACCTCTCATCTTGATAGTAGAACAAATATGGTTTCTTACAATGGTTTTAAGTCGTG
Organism: Tachinus rufipes; assembly: GCA_963932245.1. Classification (NCBI taxonomy): domain Eukaryota; kingdom Metazoa; phylum Arthropoda; class Insecta; order Coleoptera; family Staphylinidae; genus Tachinus; species Tachinus rufipes. The sequence goes on along the minus strand of OZ010748.1, from coordinate 15,880,666 downwards.
CAGTTTTATGTCTACTTCTCGTGTTCCTCAAGGTTCAAACCTAGGGCCTATACTATTTGTTCTATTCATAGACGATTTGATTACTTCACTATCATGTTCTGTTCTGGCTTATGCTGACGACTTAAAAATTTATCAAGCAATTAATTGTGTAGATGATATTAACTGTCTACAACAAAACCTTAATCTTATAGTTCAATGGTGCGATGCAAACAAACTTACTTTAAATATAGATAAATGTTGCGTTGTCAGTTATACTCGAAAAGCTGTTCCTACTTTAAGAAATTATGATATTGATACTACTTCTTTAAAAAGGAAATCTGAAATGAAAAATCTTGGAGTATTATTTGACTCCCAACTTACTTTCTCCAACCATATAAATACAACTGTGTCGTCAGCTTTAAGGTTACTAGGATTTTTAATACGATCAACTAAAGAATTTTCAGATTTAAATTTATTGAAAGTATTATACTTTTCCTTGGTTCGCAGCAAACTTCAGTATGCATCTATCATCTGGTATCCTCTCTATGCAAATCTTTCTTTTGCATTAGAAAAAGTTCAGAGGCGCTTCCTTAAATACTTAGGCTTCAAAACTGAAGGAATATATCCTGTCAGATCTTGGGATTATAGTAAACTGCTTGAAAGCATAAATTTGTTTCGCTGTCTGATCGCAAAGACTTATGTAGTGCAACATTTTTATACAAATTGCTTCATAACAACATTGATTGTTCCAAATTAGTTGCTAAAATACAGTTTCATGTACCACGGCTAGCATCTCGCCACTTTAACTTTTTTTTTTGTTAAGACTGCACAAACAAACATATTAAGCAAATCACCAATTTTGCACATTTTTTTTTTTATTTATTTTAGCTTGTTTGTGCACTCTGTATGTAGTTGTTTTGTACTTATTATTTTGTTTGTGATTATTGCACCTTTTATATTTTTAAATTATTATTTTTTATATCTATTTTATATCTTATATTTCATTTTATTATATTTTTCCCTTATTGGATTTCTGGCTAATAAAGATTATTATTATTATTATTATCTGGTTGGATTTAATTTTAGTTTTAACAACTGAACTTGCTAAAGATGGAAAAGTCGGTTTAAGCAACTGAGTTGTTACATTAGTGAGCAACGCAATATTTGGAGCAGTTTGTTACTCATTACGAGTTGCTTATTCTAAAATTACTTTGTCTTTTTTGGCAATTTTCTCTTTAAGATCGTCCATATCAAATAAAGTGCCACAAATGCATTTTTTATATTTTTTTACTTATAAATAGTTATTTTTTATGTTTAGTGTTACTTTGACATTGATACTTTGTGCTATGTTGCTTTGCAATTATGTATTTCAATACATGGGACATAAATGCAAAAAATTCCACACAAATCTAATATTGTTTTGTTAAAATCTGGTCCGAATATGTCTTAAATATCAAAATGTAAACTCAAAATGAATCCGTCAAATATGTCAAAAAATATTAAAATATAATATTTTATCAAAATTTGAGATTTATTATATCAAAATCTTGCTTAAAATATTAAAATCCGTTTAGTATTTTCATTTTGAATGCTCTCTTTCAGAAGAAATACACTACAAACGAAGAAATTTTAAACAAATTAAAATGTTATATAAGTAATAAGAACTAGCAATGGTGTAACATGTATATCTTAATAAAATATCATTACTTGTTTCGCGTTTGCAATGCTACCAACGTAACCGTACTAATAAGAACTTGAATATGAAGCAATTATCACTGGCAACAATCTGCAACTCTTTACACCTCCAACATTAACCAGATAATATGTGTAGTAGACATACACATATAAAGTAAACTTTCGTAATTAATCTTTTACTCTGTACCAACAATTTTAATGGTTCCGCACCACATTAATTTATAGTTATATTCCCATATCCAGTTAATATCATTAATTACAGCTCATATTATAAATCAACTTTTTATTAATACACTTTTTTTATATTCCCTCTCTTTCTACACATAATATAATAATTTGATGTTAGCCATGACGAAATAAAAGGCGAATGAAATTTAAGTAATCCCGATTAACCAGTAGCATATGTTGTAAAATCATTTTAAAATCCGTAAAATCCGCCAAGGCTGTCAAAAATCTTTATGATTTAATAAGCGCGAAGTGCCAAGGTCGCAATTTATATATTTATTTGATTTTTTTCTGTGTATACGCGAGCTACATGATTTTTTTCTTATTTGCCGCCGGCCGTTCTACTTATTTATAATTCCATAACTTTTTTTTCGGCCATCCCATATTGGATGTTTAACAGCGGCGGCGATAATGTAAATGACGTCAATTTTTTTTAGGAAATTTTTGTTATAATATTCATGATGTAACTGTGATTTTTATAAATATTTCATAATTTATATATATATATATATATATGTATATAGCTTTATCATAAATTTATTTATTTATTGTTAGTATAATAGAAATTAATAAAAATATTCCGTTAATAACTTAAACTGGATTAATTTTAGATTTTGCTTCATTATATTGGGGTAAATTGGATTCTAGTTTGCTAATTATTTGATTTAAAAATTACATTCAATATTGCTGCATATGTACGAATGTTGCAGGCGGATTTTTGTGTGGTGTTTGTAGTGTTTTATGTTAAGTGCAATGAACCACACGATGTTACATGCGGTGGTGCTATGCCCGAAGTGTTTTATTTTTGGTTGACTTTTTTGGGACCACTACCCAAAATAAAAATCAATTTTAACTAGCTACGGCTTCAGAAGGTTCAACCTTCAAAACTTACAAACAGATCCTGAGACAATTCTGCAAACAAATAGACCACCATACAACTAGAAAGCCAGACTTGAATAATCAAATATTTAATTGTTTTAATCAAACCTAGAAAAATTATATTAAGCTATTAATTATTGGCATGTTTTCATTTTATAAATAAGGAAATCCATTATTTACTGGTCCCAACAGCGAGCATACCAAAAAGTGTATAGTCACAAGCATTTGATTGCAAAAAAATTATTTGGTTCAAAACTTTAAAACAGTTTTTGATCTCACGCAAATCCCAATACGAGTTCTATGCTGCGCATGCAATGCTACGATACTAGCGATAATAAATAACAAATTTAAAGCCAACTGAAAGTAAAGTAAAACTCGTACAGCTACTGTGTTTCAATAATCTTAGAACAAAAGAAAGGAGGAAGACACCAAAAGCAAATTTGCTCTATGGCCAAAAATACAAGAAACGCTCACACATTTTAGAAACGCCCAAACAATACACAACATTTGCCGCCTATGATGGCTATTTGGCTTTGGCGCCAAAATCTTTCCAAAAATTACTTTTAGAAATTTTCTGAACAAAATTTGGATACTTTGGTACTTGACAATATCCACATCTACTCAAACAACTACGCCGACCATCTGTATCTTCTACGGAGGTAGTAGAAAAACTGGAAGAGCATGCAAATTTTTTACTGACAATTTGTAAATTGTTACTCCAAGTAAAGAGCCAAGAAACATCTTCAAAACTTTAGTACTTAGTTTGGAAAATACGATTCTAACTTCTCCTGCATTGTTGCTCTTTTTACGGAGTTACAAGTAGGCAGAAAACTTTTTATTTGAACCAAAGTAGGTTAAGTTCAACCTCAACCAGGCCTTTGTTTTATTCCACAGATGAATGTTTGCAATATTAAAGTAGGATCTGAGATCTACCAAAAAAAATTTTGTACTGACTCTGTAAGTTATTACTTCAGGTAATGAGCAAAGAAAAATTGGGGTAAGAACTGTGCTCTATTAAAAAGAAAGAAAGAAAAAATTGCTATATTATCTCCTAAAGATGTTTCAATTAATAAAAGCCACAAAACATAAATATCAATTAACTGAACAGTAGTGCATTGCCATAGTGTGTGCGTTTCATTGAATTATAATATTTACTTAGAAAATAACATGTTTATATTAAAAACTGACAATCAAGCTTTGGTGTTGCTTAGAAATTTTACGGTTAGCTGAGAATTTGACTTAACTTGACTCCAAGAACTCTAAGGAAGATAAAGTTGATTTTATAATTAAAAACATCAGAGGACACTAGGAATAAAGCCTAACTTTCATTTACTCGCCTTATGGCTTCTGTTAGGTTAGGTTAGGTTTTGTTTCTAGTTGTTCTTATTGGTCGATCAAATCAAACGCGATAAGATCAGGCACTCGCAGATTTGGAGTTAAAGTGCTAAAGCTCATACTAGCTACTAATATCGTTAGATCGGGATTCTGCGTTTGAGCTTGTGTCCTTCCAACAGGGTGCAATGTTGGTCCGGAACTCGGCGTGGAAGAAACTCTTGAAGAAACAATTTCAAGATTTGAGTTTGAACCATGTTTTTCAAATTAGTTGGAGGGGTTATTAAGTTTAAGGTTAGATAAATTTACTTTAATAATTTAGTGAACTTTTATATTTTAAAGAATTTAGTGTAGGAATTTGAACGGTGTCCCCTTCTACTCGCTTAAGTATAACTTCTTCTTGTGGTGCTTATGCAGTAAACAAACATAAGAAAACTATTGGCAGGTTTTATTATGTTAAAATATAAATAGGTCGATGACGTTTGTTGCCATTGATTGTTTTGATTGAGTATGAAGGAATAATTGTAAAATTCACAGTCCCGTTCCCGTATGTCATACGGTTGTAGAGGGCGACAAACAAAACTGGTAGTATTGTCAGTGTAGGTTGCGTGGCAATGTGAGAGTAAGCCAGGGGAAATGCGTGGGTTGTCGTAAAGTATCCATAACTGTTAAATGTGAGTTTAAAAGTATAAATCAACGAAACAAAAGTAGGCATTGTCTTGGAAAAGTGGATGTATTGTAGCGGAATGAGATTTTGAGTGTAAATTGTTTGGGCTGTGTTCTTTTGCTGTTTTAGTTTTTAGTTTATTAATTGTGAGCAAATAATTTAAAATTTGTTAGCAAGAAATTAAAAGTTTAGTTCTTTTTTTTGAAAGCGTTAGAAGTTTTTTTATTCGTTAAGGTGGAGGTGATATCTAATCTTGTGATGACCAACATTTTGGTTATTCCGGATTATTAATACCATTGAGTAGTTTGAATTGGAGTGACTACCCACTAGCTCAATTGTTTGTATTTAAAGAATTTGATTTTTTTTCTTTTTTGCATGTCCCTTAATCAGAGGAGGAAAAGGTGATATCTAGTTTCTTGATGATCAACACCTGGCAGGTGGGTGAATCACTCCAAATTATGATTATTATTGAGTTGTTTGAAATGCAGTAATTATGCACCCAACCGATTGTTTGTTATCAAAGAATTGGAAGTTTTTCTTTTCTTCAAGTCCCTTAGTCAGAAGAGGAGAAGGTGATATCTAGAATTTGATGACCAACATCTGGCGGGTGGGTGGGTCTCTTCAAATTATGTTTACCATTGAGTAGTTGAAATGTAGTAATTACTCACTCGTCCAATTGTTTGTTATTAAAAAGTGGAAAGTTTTTTTTTTGCAAGAGTAAGTCTCTTAGTTAGAGCAGGAAAAGATGATATTCACTTTTTTGATGACCAACATCTGAGGTTGTTGGTGGGTTATACCAAATTATGATTACTTTTAAGTAGTTTGAACTGGAGTGACCAACCACCCGCCTGATTGTTTGTCAAAAAAAAAATCAAGTTTCTACTCTCCGCAAATGTTAAATTTTTTTGTCCAAGAATGAGGAGATTATATACAATTTTTTAATGACCAACACTTAGGTGGGTGGGTGAGTTACTCCAAATTATAATTACCATTTAGTAGTTTGAACTGGTGTGCCAACCAACCCGCCCAAAAGTTTGTTACCAAAAAATTGGAAGCTTTTCTTCTTTGCAAGTGTTAAAAAATCTTTAATCAAAACAGGAAAATGGTGATATGCAATTTTTTAATGATTGGGTGTGTTTTTTAAAATTATGATTACTATCGCGTAGTTTAAACTGTGAGTCCTAACACCATACCAAGAGTTTGATAACAAGAAGTTTTTTTTCTTTGTAAGCGTAGTTTCTTTGTCCAAGAAGGAGAAGCTGATGTTTAATTTATTGATTAACACTTGGAGGTTACTCCAAACTATGATTACCATCGAGTACTTTGAACAATGTTAATGTTTCAAGCGTTTGGCGGTCTATTAGAACAAAAAAAATTTTAGCGCGTGGTAAAAGAAGCTCCTGGTATTTTAATATGGTTTTATTAAAGAAATTATTGACTACAAATGACGCCCAGCTTCTTCTACTGACTAGTTGTGTTAGTTTAAAATGTTTTTGATAATATATTGCAAGTACTGCAAGTGGTTTTGGAGAAATCAATTTTTGTTAGCTTTTTTTAATTTTTTTTTTGAAAGAGTTTTTCAAAAGAAAAATATCTAATTTAATTGGTTGTGGTGCTGTTGTTAAAGAAAACCAGAGTAGTTGTATTGGTGTATCTAAATTCTTTTAATATACATCAACAACTAAAAAACAATGTACAGAAACAAAATTGTAAAGTATCTTCTTTATTGCGCGTTTTACAGCTATTTTACATCGCCCCAGAAGTTTTACGACTTGTTTGAAAGGGGTTGATAGGACCAACGGCTTATTAAGTGACTTCCAAATCACCCTGGTGGATAAAGAGCAAGTTATTATTTTAATCGTATTTGGGTATCAAACCCCGAGCTGTTTGCGTGCTACGCTAACGCTCTATAACTGAGTCATTTCAACAACGGTGTTGCAAATACCGTTTAGAAAAAACTCTCAAGCATTCGGGTTTTGTTTAGTATATGTCAACAACATCAATTTTGGTTGTTTAAGCGTACTGGAAAATAGTCTGCTAAAGCGCCAGGAATCACGTAATGTGGTTGCGTTAGATCCAAATTTCTTACTCCGTGCAAGGAGAGCTTAGCAGTTGTTGTTGTAGTGGTTCCTTGATGGAACTATAGAGACTGAAGATGAAGTTTGCAAACAGATATTGCAACGACGATAAGCTATTTAGTGGACTAGCCAAGTGGTCGTTGTGAAATGTGCTGGTGGCAAGTGGTACAATACTACCAAGCATTTGGATTGCCAAAAAAAAGATTGTTTTCTTTATTTGGGACTGTTGTTGCTTTGCTTATTATATATCTTATTTGTCATTTTCATTGCTGGATTTGTTTTTTTTTTGCGACGTGATATCAACTATAACAGTTGGTTACTTGATTCTGAAACACTGGACTTGGTTAAGACTATAGGCCCTTCATGTATACCAAAAATACAAATTTTTTTGTGATATCCGCTCTGTAGTGAGACTTTGGTGACTCGATTGGCAAATCGTAAACGTTACTTTTTTATTGTAGCGGACTAAGCCAGATTGCTGCTGTTTTCTAAAATTGTATATTGATTAGCTTTGTTTACAATCTATATGACTTGTAAAAGTTTTTTTTTTTTATTTTGCAAACAGGTTAAGTCTTTACTTTCACAACGCTCTTGCTGGTACAGCAGAAGATGTAGTGCGGACAAGGCACAACACGCACTAAAGTTTATACGAATGGTATAAACGTGGTCTGAGAAGTATAATTTAGGTTATGAAATTGCGCGCGATCAACGATTTTTGCAAAAGTAGGAGTCCTATAGTCACATTCGGATTGTGGCGTTTTATCTGCCTAGGTTTTGTAACCAGGCACTAAAGTCAGTCCAAAAAAGTTAAGTTTGATAAAATTGTAGGCGGAAGATAACTAATATTGTTTTTCTCATTTTGTCAAGTTTTTAGACTATTCACAGAGCTACAGTCAACAGGGATCTCAACTGATAAGTGTCGGTCAAGCTTATCTGGAAGCTCTTGGTCGGGGTTTGAGGGTAAGAACCGCTATTCGCCCTACTCTAGATTTTTAGTAGTTCCCCATAGTTTAAAATGTCGTAGCAGTTTAAAGAAAAACAAAATATTTTTAGGAATTTTTAATTTAACAAGAAATATTTGCAAAAATATCATTTTGAAATAAATTTGGTTGGAATAGAGTATTTAAGAAGTGTGTGTGGAAAAACTTGTATGGAGAGTTATAAGTAAAAAATAAATGTATGTAGTTTGAAAGTAACACCGTTAGACCAGTACATACGTAAGATTCTACGTTGGTTTGATCATGTTGAGAGAATGAGTGAAGATAGAATAACAAAGCAAATCTAATAAGAAAGCATGCATGCCCAGGAAGCATGCATAGATATTGTTGAAGCAACGGAAGTGTGTAAAGACAGAAAAACGTGAAGACAAATTATACGAGTTAAAGTTTTAGAGCCAAAGTAGGCATTGTACAGCATTGTATGTATCATTATAGGCAAATTGACTATTGATTTATTTAAAAAATGTGTTTGAAATTATTTTTACTACGATGATGTCTTTTGGGTGTTCAGGTGACATGTTCCGGAGTATTCTCTTGTTCACTAAGCGCTAATTTAAAGATTTTGTTTTTTTTTAATTACTTTCACAAGCACAGTAAAAGTCTTTGGTGATGTTTTGTGCTCTGTTTGAGATTGGAGTAAAAATTGCCCCACGTTGGGCGTCAAATGATTGCATCTAACTCTGACACAGTGGCTGCTCGGAAGTCGTCGTTGGGTAGTGATTTCTTGTTGCAGCGGTGGTGACTGACAGTAAGGTTTGGGAATTTTGTGACTCCGTTCTGCGTGGTCGATAAAAGTTTATACTAGACCTGCTTATAACGTAAACAAAGTGAACTAAATTATTTATTAAGCGTCATAATAAATAAGTTATTTCGCACGCATTATGTGTGCGTAATGAAACGTATAAAGTAGCATATGTTTCGATACAATTAACAATTTTATAAATGACATATTACAGTAAAAAATAAAAAAAGTAACTTTTATAATCATCCGTTATTTGAGAGCAGAATTTTTATTAATAGTAAATTTCATATTTAATTTGATTAAAATTATCTACAGGAAATTATAACAGCATTGCTTTTTCTAATAGAGTTTATAATTAAATCTCATTTATCATTTGCGCAATTAACCTCAAAAATTTAAATTCGCATATTTTCTATTGAATAGTAAATATTTTTATAAATTAAGCTATCTACTATTAAGTTTTAATAATTTAGAATGATTTAAATATAATATATAAAAGCAGTTGTATAAACGTTTGATTTTATAAATGTCTACAAAACTGTATTTCTCACATTACTAGATAAACAAATTAATCTCCGCCACTGTTCGTTCCAAGAAATTATGATTTATTAATAACTAACCAATTAACTCTAGCAATTTGCATAGCGGATTTATGTGTAAATATTGCCGTTTTTATCGGTTTTTAATAACGCTGACATAAGCGGACTCATTAATAATTAATATTGAGCAAAAATATCGACAATATTGATACATTTTAATAATGAATGTCCCACAGCACACCCATTTATGTACGGTCAGATCGCGGTGGGCCGCTGATTTAATTGACTCTCTTTTGTTGTTACGTTTTTGTGGAACATGGCTTGATCTAATTTTTTTCTTTATATTTACTTTTTGCTGAACAATTTTTTAATCTAGTTGAGTTAATTGCCTTGGCATTATATATGTTGCAAATGCCAGATTGGGATTTATTTGCGGTTTTTAAATTTGATTAATCAAGATATAATTATAAAATGTGATATAATTGCAAAATTTCATGCGGATAATTTAGATCAAATTAGAATTGGATTTAAATGTATAAATCGGGCATAACGTAAAGCGGTAAATTTATTTTATTCAGTTAATTCAGATTAATAAAAAAAAAACTCTGCTTCGGGTCTTGCGTTTGAATATTTGCACTGATTGAGATTTTACAATAATTTAATAGTTTTTTGAACTTAGTTTAAGTTTTTTAGTTTTTTATAATTTTTGATTTTTTTTCTATTAAATCTTTGGTTGAACTCATTTTTTTAATTAAAAATTCAGGTTTTTTTATTCAGTTTAGTAATGTTTGAAGAAAAGCATTGCACCTTAAGAATGCTGCGGATAATCTGTACGTATATACGGTGTATAAGATAAATAGTCAGAAGTAAATAATTAATACGGAAAAATTGCTTTTAGTAGTTATAACAGTTCTGGATTTAAAGCTACTTAGGCAGCTACAGGCTGAGACCAATGTTTTCTTTTTATCTGGTTGCCTCTGGTGCCACAACATTTAAATTTTTCTACACTTGAGTTAAAAATTTGCAAAAAAAAATATTATTTATTTATTTTCAACAAAAATTAAGCAAAAGTGCTTGAAAATTTTGAAATAATCTAGTTTGTATTCAAGATTGTCAAGAAAGAGTAAAAAAGTTTAACGATTGACTTAATAAGTTCCCGTAATTATTAAGCTTTAGCTTGGCATATAGAATGTGAGAAATGTGATCGAAAGAAAATTATGCTGAAACGCGCAACACCATAAGTGTAACAAAGCAAACAATATTTTTGTGTATGTTAAATTGTCTATTTTGGCGGCCACGGTAAAGTAGCCGCACTATACTTTAATTTAGACATTCTTGATTCTTAAGAAAGAAATCAAAGATTCAGTATTGCGGGAAGGTAGTGAAGTAATAATAAATTTATTTAGTTTAACCATGATTTAGAAGCGGTCAGTGATAAACTAATTGGGAAACAACAAATTAAGTGTCAACATTTTGTAGGTTATGCGCGTGGCGTGACGCAACTTTTAATTATGAAGCAACAAATTAGATTTATGCATTTTTGTAGGTTGTTCGAGTTTAGTGATACACAAGTTGCAAAGCGATGCAATAAACGTTAATATTTTTTAGGTGCATTTGTCAGCTGCAAAGTAACAGAATTTGATTTATATTTTAACATTGTTTAGGTTTTGCAAGTTATTTAAATATTTTAAAGTGACAGACATAGTAAACATTTTTAGGTTAGGTTAGGTTCTTTTTAGATTATGTGAGCCCTTAAATTATCAAATAGCAAAACAACAGATTAGATTTGAAACTATATTTCTAGGTTATGTGACTCCCGTGTTACACTAATCGCCAAGTGACAAATTAGTTTTATTTAAATTAATATTTTGTGGTTATTCCTGTACAAGATAATTGCGAAACGGTAGTTTTTTAGTTGTGCAATTGACAAATTGCAATTTTTTAGGTTATGTTATTGCCATGACTTTTTGTCAATTGCTGCAAAGCGACAGAATAAATTTACAAAATAACAGGATACTCTAATAGAAAAACAACAAATTAAAGTCAATTGCAAAGCGGCACCTTGTATTTAGATATTGACATGTTTGTATGTTATAGTCCCTGAACATACTTAAAGCAAAGCAATAGTCTGAAGTTATGATTGCTATGACACTATTGAAAAATTGTGCATTGTTTACTTTGTTTACTACTTGAATTGATCATTGCTTTTTGTTTTTTAATTGTTTTTTGACTACGCAAAATAGCTTTTATGCATTTGAAGCAAAACTTGTTGATTCTTGAACTGCTGATCAGCTCGGGTATTCAATGTTTTTAGATTATGAACGCTAGCACACAATAGTTGCTGTTCCTATTTCTATATATAGTTTGCCATATATTGTTGACCGGTTTAAATGTTCCAAGTTTCTGGTTTGTCAACGGTAGCATTCAATGCTGCTTTACTAAACTTTTATGATCTTTCTTTTGTGCTGTTTGCCATGAGTTGCTGATCGGTTGAGGAATCCCAGGTTTCCGGTCTAGTAACGGTGGTATTTCTGGTGGTACCCAATAATGCTTTGCTAGTTGTTTCTTGTTTTTTGGTTGTTGCGTTTATTACATTGCCTTACTTGTATTAGTATTTTGCTTGCGTGATGTATTTGTTGTGTAGCAGTCTTGATAAATTACTTTGGCTTTGACAAGTTATCGGGCCCACTTAATTTGGTGATTGGGTGAAGTAAGCGTTTTTGTCCTTAGTAACAAGTCTTACAAGAATCTACTTTAAAATGTACGCAACTCTTAGTATAGTCTATTTTTGTTGATAGTTAGCCAAATGTATCTTCTGACACTGTCTTTAAACCAAGAGGTTACTAGTAATATAAGTAGTTACCAATGATAGCATCTATTGTTACTTAGTCTTTGATTTGATTTGTCTCATTTATCTGTAGCACGTGTTTTTTTTTTAACTCTACCTTCAGTGCCATAATATGTTATTCTGTTAGTTTTGAAAATGTCTGGATTCACTTGTAGTTGATTCGGTACTTTGATTTGTGAAAAAAATTGGTTTAAAAAAAGCTTTTTTTGGTGTTCTTAGTGTAGCATTTTTGATGCGATAAATTTGCTTGATTATGGTACTGCAATGGGATGGCTTTATTGGTTTGTCACTAATTAATAATAAATTTAACTAGTTTTTTAAATTTGAAATAACAATTATTTCACTTGCAGGTTCTTACATATAACAACTTAGAAAGTCCGTTCAATCTTGATTGGATCCTACCGTACGTTTGGAACGCAAATCACTACAAATATTTTAACTAATTCTATTGTTGCTACTAACGTAGATTATGATTTTTTTTTTTAATTTATAAAATGTTTTTAGTAGCGTAGACAAAAGGTGAGTTACAACGGTAGTCACGTAATTTTAAAATTTTGATTTAAAAAATAAAATTTATTCAACCAAAAAACCTTAAGTTTTTTTTTCAAGATTGAAATAAAACTAAAAAAATGAATTTATCTCAATAGATTAGGATTAGATATTTTGGAGTATTTGTAGCTCTATAAGATTTTATGTTCTATTGTCTGTAGTGGCTGGAGAGATTGCACTACTTTATTGAGTACACATAACTAGTTTTCTTCGGGGTTTGTATAGAGAGTAAGCTCAGAAGGCACAGATGAGACAAAGTTTGTCACGTCTTTTCTTGCCTGTCCAAAGGTATACCTAGGATAAATATTGTCGTCATTTTTTTTACCTGGGCGGTCCTGCTGTAATAGTGTAAGATATTATTAGCTCGTTTCATCTGGAGGGATATTTTGCGTTTGTTTTGTTTTTGTTGATATTCATGATTTATCAAATGGTGGGCTGACCATCTCTTACTCAAAGTTATTTAAAATGGCGCAACTTTTGTATGTGTGAGTTTTTTAATAACAGCTTTTCATGAGAACCACAACAGTTTCTACTTCCAATACTAGAAGTTCAATTTGCTATAGCTGGTGATTGCTGTAGAAGTCCACGCAGACTTGTGTTAAGCGTTGATGTTATGTGGTTGATTTTTTGTTTGTTTAATTTATATGTGTATCTTCTAGTTGTCGAAAAAGAGTGTCTTGCAGATTTCTTAATCTGAATAGATTTTTCTCAATGAAGAGACTATTTTGTAAATTTTGATTTGAAATTGGACGATTTATTTGCCCAGTTTAAAACTTTAAATGTTCGAAATCCGTTCCAAAACGGTGCTTTGGCAACAGTTTTTGTATTTCTTAGATTCTATTTAGGATTACATTTTTTTTGTTACCTTATTCAAGGTTGTAGAAACTCTATTTTTTTCTAAAATTTTTGCTATGACAAAAATTTGAAGCCTTTAAGAAAACGTTTGTTATAATTGATCGATACGTATATATAGCTTAGTTAGAAAAGAATTTTAAAGCTTCCACCTGCAGTTGGTTTCAGATTTAGTTTTTATATCTAAAAGTATCTTTTAATCTTGACCAAAAACCAGATGGGTGAGCGCACTGCACCCAATTAAAATCACTTGTTTAAAATCTTTGAACTAAGTGCCGTGTCTTATACCTGATTGTTTGTTATCAAAAAACTAGATCAGTCACTCTCTTCCTCAATTTATTGATAACTGACTTTTGTAGTACGGCAAAACCAAAAACAATATAGTACTGCTGGATGTGTATTGTGAACCGCCTGTGACTCGGAAAGTTATAACAACCTAGTTGGTTAATTACCATATTTTAAACCAAGTGGTCCAAAAGGCGGAACTATAATTGGTTGACCTACGTCACAATGTACCAAAAGGTAAATCAAAGGAATCCGGCAGTCCTCTGTAGTAGAGTGTCTTTGGGGCAAAACATCTAATCTCTGGAATACTTGGATGCGTGGACGTGGCAACTAAAAGCTATACTTGTCCACTAAACTGTTTGATATTAAAAAATTGGATCTGTTGCTACGGCTACCAGGCAGCGCCACTTGCTAAACACACGTTTATTTGAGAATGTGCGACAGCCAACAAAGTAAACAAACGTTACTCTTTGACTAGAATAAACTATCAAGATAACAATGCGATACGCCATGAATAGCCATCCTAATAAGCGACCTTTTGAGAACTTTTACATGCCAACTTCTGCTATATCCGCTCCCAAATATATACTACTAAAATTTATTCTTTTATTGTACATTTACAGTTATTTTAAATTGCCCTAGAAGTTTTACAATTTGTTTAAAGTAGGTTGAGCAAGTTATTATTTAGTCATATTTTTGAAATTAAACCCCGGACCGTTAACATGCTAAGCTAACGCTCTACAACTATGACTACGAATTATTCTTCTGGCCCTACATTTGACGCTTATAGAAACCGCACGACAACCTCTGCAGCTCTCCCAGCTTATTCAAACTTTTTATGCAATTTATATTGATTACACCTAAAGCACTAGCTTTGCTCCAGGTCTTGGTCGTGTTGGACATATAACGACACGGGACTGTAATTATTACAATTAGTCTTTCATGCTTATGCCTGGAGAAGCCCCGACTCCTAGAAGACATTAAGATCGTACTAACAATACCAAACAGCACCCAAACACAAAATGATCAATGGCAATACCTGCCACCATCATTGGCCTCCCTATCTTCCACTTTGAAGAGAAAACAGAGAACAAAATTTGAAGCAAATGCGCTTTATAATCTTAAAAAAAGCAAAAAAGAAGAACATTATGGTCATACATAGCGTACACCAATAATTTTGATCGCTAGCAGCTGCGAATAATATACAACCAGAAATATTTAAACAGCCGGTTTGATACACTGCACGATTGCTTGCGGAGTCATTCTATAACCATCCCAAGCAGGTTAAACAACGTGTACAACAACGAGTTGAGAGTCTTGTTGACTTGCAGACTGTTGTGAACCAAGTCAGTTTTGCTGCAGCAACACACACATTGTCGTTAAATAAGAAGTTAGACAACTGCAAACTTAATTGGCTCTAGGTAACGGTTAAAACAAGTCAAATCAAGTCTCAACGGTCACAACAATCATCAAATTTGACGTTGGTTATCACTAAAATATATTTTATACTTCTTAAGTCATGAATAAATATAATAGCCACATACCCGGTGCACACTACTAATACCACTTCTTCACAAAGGATAGAAATCAATTACATCAATTATATTTAGCTATAGAATGTATTAGTCATGACCTCTACTATTCAAGTCACCCATTCAGCAATCGAAACACTGATTTCTGGACTTGTAATGATTGGCATCTTCTCCAACAAATTTCCGAGCTGGTAACACTATCAGTTTGTTTGCTTAATTTAATAACTTCTGATAATTGTAGTAGAAAATAACATCCAGTTTATCGATGACTATACATACATTAATAATTAAATAAAACTATTTGCCTGGATTCTAATATTTATTATTGATTAATTTAGTGCTGCGCTCGCTCACTCAATCGTTTGTTACCAAGAGATTAGATCTGTGATCATCTACCTTCAGTTAAATGACAGCTGACATTTATAGAGGGGACCAACATTTAATCTCTAGACCTTGGTGAGTTGGCAAAACAACTAAAACTTCTTGCTTGCAATCTAAAACTGAGTGCTCCGCCCGCCTACCTGACTGTTTGTCAGCAAGATATTGGATCTATAACCATCTTCTTTCAGTTGAATGACAGGTGTCATGTGTAGAAGGAAAAAACATTCAATTTGTAGATGACTAATTCTTGGTTAGGTGGATGAGGCACTCTAATAATATAATATTTATTCTGTTCTGTGTAAAAACTTTTTGTGTTTTTAATGTAGTACTTCTGCTGCGATAGATCTAGTTGTTATCCAATTGAATATGGTGCTACAAGGCTTTACTCTCTGGCTGCCAATTATCACGTACATTTCTCAAGTAACAATAAAATTAATTAGTTCTTTAATTTGAAGAAGCATTTTTATTATATAAATACCATCATATTTGCAGATGGTTTTGTGATCTTAGCTAACACTATTGAAAACTTGTGATACTTCATAGATCAAGTGCACCAAGCTAGCTTAGAATATGAATTCAAAATGTAAACATCGCAAACATTAAATTAAAAATTGTTAGCAAAAAAAACATCGCAAACAATGCTGCACTATCTATTATCCGGTAAACCAATGAAACGGGTTTAAAAATGTAAGTATCTGGGTAGTTGGCCAACAAACAATGGGATCCGATCCATGACATCAAAACCCACATTGAAATATACAGAAGTCTTTTCTAAAAATGTTGACTTTTTGTATGTTTATGTATTTTGGTTTTATTATATGGAGCCTTTGACATTAAAAGTATTTTTCACAAAAGTCTCTCGGAACTTTTAGAATATAGTTATGACGGAAGATGTCAAACATTTAATATCTAGGTGGGGCACTTCATTAAATCTACTTGCTTGCAATCTATTAATTAAGTAGTAGAGAAACGTCTAATCTCTGGATGACTAATACTTAGGTGTGCGGGTGGGGCACTCAAATTGAAACTACTACCCTACCCGGTTGTTTCTCATAAAATTCTGTTACTTTTTTTTTAATTTTTCAATCTATAAATGATGGTTGGGAATGCACTCTAATTAAAACTACTTTCCGCAAGTTATTTCAGGAGTAAGTAAGTGCCTCGTCTACTCACCCGACTGTTTGTTGGAAATATAATAGATTAGTCACACTATTCCTCCAATTTAGTAAAAAAAACATCTAATTTCTGGATAACCAACACTTGGGTGTAATTAAAACCACTTGATTGATGTTAACCCTTTTCTCAATTCGATGACTGCTTACATTTGTAGTAGCGACAAACATCTTAACTTTAATGCCTGTACTAATAGTCAGAGTGGATTTATGAATCCAAGATTCATTTTGCTATTTGTTGATTGGTTCTAAGCTAATTCACGGAGATGTGACGACAACTTTAGTTGCATTTGGCCAATGCATTCCTTGCTTAATTTTTGGATCAAGTTGAAAACTATCAATATTCAAATAACCTTGGGTGGTCCCAAGATTATTTGATTCTAGGATTATATTGACGGTTGCATAGCTTTCAACCCGTTCTGCACCGTCACAATATCCGTGAAATAGCTTAGAGCCAATCAACGACTATTAAAATGAATCTCAGATTCATTAATCCAGGATTAATCCGAGATTTAATCTCTGACTATTAGTACGAGTGGGTATTCCAGTTAAAACTACTTATCCGCAAACTATAAATCCAGTGGCTCATAACTATTTATAATCAATAAATTAGTTCTTTCTTCTCTAGTTTGATAACAGTTGACATTTGTAAAGAATAAAAACATTAATTTTCTAATTGATTTGACACTTGGGGCGCTGTAGGTGTTTTTTATCTTTATAAGAAATACAAAATCTTCAGTGAAGACACTGGCTGCTTAGTGCTGCACAGTAGTGCTCAATTTCTAAACTTCACAGATTTCTCAGAACCGTTACGCATTACTTTATGTAGTTTAGTTATGTCTGTATAGACTGTCTGACAATTTTCTTGGGTTTTTTGCATTTTAAGATTTTGCTAACAAGTTTTGCTATTTTTAATGTCTCTGTTCTCTTTTGATTATAACATAATTTCTTTATGCAGTTTGGTTATGTCTGTTTAAACTGTCTAATAATTTCTTTGGGTTTTTTTGCATTTTAGGATTTTGCTAACAAGTTTTGCTATTCCTGATGTCTTTGTTCTCTTTTGATTATAATATAATTTCCACTTCATTAAGTTGTGAATTATTATCTAGTTTTGTTTTATGTTTTGTCAATATTTAGTTCTCCAAAGTAGTAAAGGGCTTCCATATCTAATTTTTTTAGTTTTTTTTTTTTTGGTTCAACATTGAAACCTTTGCCCTGTTAGATTTGAGAGACGTAGTAGTTTATTTTACCAAATTTCCAAATGTGCGGTTTCTATTTGTGCTAGCTCTGTTTCTTATTTGGAGACACCTATGACTTATAGAACGTTTGTAGATGCTCTGCGGTAAAACTTGTAAAACTAGCTCACATCCGTAGTAGTGCAAAACATCAAATCTTTGGATGACTGAGACTTGGGTGGATGGACAAAACACTCTAATTAAAATTAACTAATCAAAATCTATAAATTAAGTTTTCCGCTCAAACATTTAGTAAGTAAGTCTTAAAAAAAATGAATAGTCACTTTTTTCTTTCAATTTAATAATAAATGACATTTCTAGCAGCGCAAACCAACAAATCTTTCTAATCACCCGCAATCTATAAACTAATAACTCGTTTGCTCACTAAATTATTTGTCAACAAGAGAATAAATCTGTGATTTTTCTTTTTCGGTTTAATGATAGCTAATATTTTTAGAGGAAATAACATCTGAACAATTAAAACTATTTGCCTGCAATCTATCTACCCACCTAACTGTTTGTCATTATGAGATTGAAATTGTCAGCCTCTATAGCAACGTCATCTTTATTGTAGACTGGTAAACATTAGAGGTTGAGGCTATCACCAAATGGTCTTCTAGAGTATATTTCATACTTCTTTAGTTATGAATAAATATAATAACAGAGACGATTTGGCTTGGTTGAACAAACAGGAAAATATTTGTTATTAATTTTTGCATTGCATGAAAAATGAGGTAAGCACTTACTAGTAAAATGATTGTTTAAATTTAAAACTTTATAGGCCAAATGAGACAGTCCAGAATCAGTTGAGCCTGCTAGAGAATTTGAAAAGTATTAGGAGCTAGAACGGAGTTTAGTGTGTTTTATAAAGGATGCTCAAAATTATAATGATTGTGAACTGATGGGCATCTTATTGCCTCATACATCTAATCTAGTTAAGTCAACAAACTGGATGATGATGATAAAAGTTTAAACCATCGTTTATTTATAACTTTGAATATTGATGCAAGTTTGTACTACTTAAATATCATAAGTACCAACTTTATAAAATTTAATCAAATTTATGTACTCAATTTTATATCATATCAGTTTGTTCAATCAATTTAATCTCTAAAATGTTGGCCTTATAACAAACAAAATCCAGCCGTTAAATGTTTAAATCTCATTACTCTCTTCAGCTATTCAGCTTCATATAACTAAAACTTTAAAGTCTTATTACAATTCATTCATACGAAGAGTTCATGAACGCCTACATCAAAATTCATTGCAGTAAACGTTTTGTTCGATTTTAAATTATGTCATTGAGATATTAATTATAATTTTGCAAATTATCTCAATGACATAATTGAAATGCGCATAAATTTAGTTTAATTTAAAAACATAATAAAAATTAATTTTCTACTTGAAAAATATTTAAATTATAATTAATGAAATATTTTAGTTAACGAGTTACCCTAAAGTGCCTAAAGAATTGATTTATCTGCGTCCGATACAAAATCATAAAACATTTTAAACGAACTCAATAAATTCAAGAGACCAATTAAATAAATTATGATAATTGCGCCTCCGCACGGAAAGAATGCGCCGGTAATCGCCCACGCAATCCGAAAATATGCGAAAAATCCGCGATAACAGACAACAAAACACCTCAAAGATATGTAAACTGGACTGAATAGAGAGAATCGAGTTTTCTCTCCCATTTCCACTATAGGTAACGAGATCTTGCAGCGTTGTTTTGACGAAGTCAGGTGTTCTCTTGCGATATTATTTACATATTCCTCATAAATACAAATGTTTATTATATTTCTCCCATAATACTTAGAGCGTGTGAGTATATTGTATTTCATCGCCGAAATATAACTACGGCACGTATTGTGGGCGATAATCCTTAAGTTTACGTTTATTTTATTGACCGGGTCAGGAAGCTGTTGTTTCCCATGCATGGAGGTGGCCCATAGAGACTCCTATTATCGGTTGATACTGACCTTAGTCAATGGTCAACCTTGACCGGTGTCAATAAATTGTGCAACTCGCTTTCGGACAAACATAGTCGTTGCATAATCGTTTGTTCGAATCGAGTTTTCTGACAACTGACAGAATTAATTGACCAAATTTGTCTATATTACACAGAATTGTGTATAAATATGCTACTGCTACTAAATGTTGTTGCTATATCGAGTGATAAAAAATATTGTGTAATATTTTTAATGTTAAGTGTTTGTAATGTTGAAATATTTATTATGTTTTTTTTTAATTGTTTGATTAATATGGTAAATTTAATTATTTTTATTTGATTTTCAGGTAGGCTGAAACATTCCTCAACAACGAACGCTTGTAAGTTAACTTGTAAGAATTATTTTTCTATATATATAGGGTGTCCCAAAATTAACGCAAGATTTGAATTAAATAGAAAACAATATTTTTAGTCCTGATTGTTATATTTTATTGAATCATAAAGTACATAGGATAGGGTTATTTATGGAATAACACATTGGGCAAATGGCCCCACGGCTTTGCTGGCACATACGCATTCTTTTGTCGAAATTTTTCATGTCCATTCTACATAAATGTTGCTGAATTTCGTTGATGCAGCGTGTAATTTCTTTATGTAATGTTGTGGGCTTGTTAACATAGACCTTTGACTTTAAATAACCTCATAAAAAAATCTAATGGTGTTAAATCACAATCTAGGGGGCCAATTCTGATCACCGAAACGAAAGAGTACACGACCAAGAAATGTCTCATGCTGTAATTGAATTGTTTCACGGGCTGTAAGGCATGTGGTACCGTCTTGGCTCTATTTTTACTAACCATAAACTCTCAGCTGTCAAATTGTTGTTTTTTTTTAGGGTTGCCAACAGTTTACTGCACAAATGGCGGCAAATTCAAATTCTGCGTTAATTTTGGGACATCTTTTAGATTATTATGTTGAATCAAACTTTAATTTCTTATGCATTAGATCAAATTTAAACAAATACATTGGGTTTCAAAAAAAAAAACCACAGTAAGAGGAGTTGATGTTCAACTTTGAAATATATTAGAAATATTTAAGAACGCGTTTTGTAGGGTGTTATTTGGTATAGGGGGTATGGTTTAAATTGGAGTGCCCCATATGCTTACCCAACTACATCTACAAAAGTCGTTTGTTGCAAGTGTATGGTTTAAATTGAAATGCTTTATCCGCGCACCCAACTGTTAATTATCTAGAGATTGGGTTTTTTTATTCTGCAAATGTGAGCTGTTAGAGATGCATTGTATTGATGACAATTAGTCGGGTGAGTACGTGGAGCAATTATTTTATTAATTACGGGCGTGTGGTTTTTTGTAGAGTGGCCTGGACTAGAGTCTTTGAGTATTTTTATTATAAGTTGCCAAAAATGTTTAATGCCGCTTTGCTAAAAGCTTTTCTTTCTTCCGAACGTTTTTTTTTTTTAATTTGTTGGCAACGTTCTGCTTAGTTGCGTCTAGGATGTCTTCCAGGTCTAGCCAACTTTGTTTGAATTTGTTTTTATAGACGTTGGTTCTTTCAGATTCAAACTTTTTATCAAGAAAACAAATGTGTCAGAATTCTTTTATATTGCAATAAAATCATCTATAATTTTTTGGTGTTTGCAAGAAAACTTGTATTTATCCCTTTGGGATGGCTTTAATTGGGTGTTTAAGTTGCTTGCTCTCAATGTAGACTTAACGACTGCTCAACTCTACTCAAATCTGGCATAAACTAAAGCTTGAAACTTGAAATATAAATCTCGCTGATACCAAAGTAAGTCATTTTTATTGGCTAATTGCAGAAGAAGATAGGGGTTAACCATACATTACTACAAAGAGAGCCGAATTTGGAAATTCAGTCAGTCTGTAAGTAACCCTCTTCCTCTTCTAAATTAGTTTGACATACAAAATAACTTACACAACACAATTTAATCAACCCACTTCAAATCTTTTGCAACAACTTTGGCAATAGAATGGTTACAACATATGCTGGACGTAAAACCTTTCATGTCAAGAGAGCAAATTTACAATTACTTCGGTGCTTAGCATCTTTTTTAGAGTCGCGTTTTAAGATAGTTACTTCGATGGACCTAGTGCTATCTCAGTTCGGATCTTAACCGCGAGTCTTTGGACTTAAAGTGATTTAACCAATTTTTAGCTGGTGTTGATACACTTACGTAATTTCTTAAGTGTTTTGTTCTCAATTAGCCAATACTAAGTTTTAAGAACTGTAACACGGCTTGGAATATACAACAATTCAATGTTTAAAATGATAAATCCATACTTTCAGTAAGAAATCTGGTTTTAAATACAATAAATCTGGCCAAAAAGCTATCCGGCCAGACTTCAAAAGTGAATATGTTCTGAACAAAACTACAGTGCAAAATTAAATAGTTAGTTTGTCAATGGTACAAACCCGTAA
This sequence comes from Tachinus rufipes, assembly GCA_963932245.1. NCBI lineage: Eukaryota > Metazoa > Arthropoda > Insecta > Coleoptera > Staphylinidae > Tachinus > Tachinus rufipes. The sequence goes on along the minus strand of OZ010748.1, from coordinate 15,858,267 downwards.
CCCGTAACGCTTATTGTTTTGGTCTGCTTGTCTTATTAATTTTTTCGATGTTTTTGTCGGTAAAGTGGAATTTCTGCAAAAGGCGTTTTATAAATTTTGTTAAAGTTCTGTAACCACACATGCGCTTAGTTGTTGTTGCTCTGTCTACTATTGCAACAACAAGAACTTGGAATCTGATAACTGGCGGCAGCTGGCTTTTAAGTCCAACATGCAGGCGCATGTAGTTGAGCATTTTAGACTACTGAGAACACTGGTGACAATGTCCGTAGTAGCAAGGTTATTAAAACCAACAAGAAAAATATCAGAAGAGTAGTGTAGGGTATGTTTGTGGACTGATTAGTTGCATGCTTAGCGCGGTATTGTAGAATATTCCAAACATTACCAGTTTCATGTTAGAACCTAATTTTTTTTTTTAATTAAAAGAACTTTTTTTGATGTTTTGATGGTATTAGGTTTTTTAATTTTTTTTGAACAAAACTTTAATATTCAACTTTTTAGTTCAGTTTTGGCTAAAATGATTGCAAGATATGCTTTGTTGCTTTTTTGTGGTTAGATGCAAAAAGTTTAGCGTTGCAAGGGTTTGTGCAAGATCGGGTAAACAACATTTAGGAATTTCTTCTAACTTCTACTAAGATACATATTTAGTTTGTGCCTGGCTATATTGACTACAGTGTTAAAGAAGCTGTAAATTCCTTTTTGTCTTGGATGGGGTAGCTGCAGGGCAAATTTAGTTGCTTTTTTGAAGTTGAGTGCAATTAGTTAAGCGTAGCAAGATGGTAACGCAGGCTATCGTGCTCAATTTCGATTGTGTGCATTCTGATCTTTTACAAAATACATTCTCAAGTTGTTTAGTTAGACATATAACCACTTTTGAATGGAAATTAGACCCAGTATAGGATGACTAGTGTTGTTTACTTTTAAATTTTCTTTTTTGTTGAATCAAATCTCCAATTTTGAGAAATTTTGTTTTTGAGTAAAATCATACTTTTTATGTTTTTTTTTTTTAATTTGGTTAAAGTTCTGGTATTAAAATAGTGTAGCTAGAGGTTAGGGGTCTTGGTTTTTGTCAAACTTTGTTCTGCACCACAAACACATTTTGGGACTCCAAGTGACTTTTTTGGTTACTCAACGACCAGATTTATATTTTAAAATAATTTTTAGGTTGAATCGAATTTTGTTTTCAAATTTTGTGAAGTTTTGTTCTTGACAAGAAACATCCTGGGACTTAAAGTGACTCAACGGTCAGATCTTGTACTTGGTAAAATTTTGTTGGTCTTAGCATGCATCTCAAGCGATGTTAAAATTACTAATAGTGTCTCAGATTTGATTCAACTAAGTTCTCAGTTTTTGGTACTGGTTTTAAGTCTTAGATATCTGGCGTACCAGGATATTTATGGTTTGACTAATTTAGGTCTGTGGATATACCTGGTTATAGGTTCAGGAATATGATTTAATTTAAACGGGTTATTTGCTGCTAGTAAAGCATTCAATTCTGGAGTGCTGCCAGAAAATCCACCGGTTGAAAAGTATAGTATATGTATAGCATTCAACGTTCTAAATATTTTTATTTCTATTCTACTTGAAGGTGTGGGAAGGTTAAAAGTATACGATTCTTAATCTGACTAGATTCTACGGTATTTTGGTAAAGTACAAACATTAAATAAGTTTTGAAAACTTTATACTTTGGTATCTCCAAAACAAAAGCCGACCAGGAAAAAAGTTAGTTTGTATTTTTAAAATTTAATCTCAAACACAAATTTTTATTGTTTGCCTTTTGGTACAAATCATCCTTCTTTTGACGTTTTACTAATAAAATTTTTTATAGTGAGGACCACTACATGGATCCGGCTTAGGATAGTGGTACTTATGGAACAGTTGTATATTTTGGTAAAAATTATGTAACTTTGCTTTTTGAAGGCATCCAGATGCCCAACACAAGTTTTTTTCTGATGTGTGAAGGTAGTCAGTTTGGAAATATTGCATTGGTTTATCTTGACAATATCATTATTGTTTTGACAAATTACACAAACATATCCACCTCTTACGATAAGATTTAAAGAAGTTACAAAAAAAGTGTAGATTACCAGATTACCTTTAAACAATCTTTTGGATACAAACTTTATTTTATAGATTAAATTTCAAACTGTGCTTTGAACATCAGATATGTTTATTAGCTAACTTGAAACAACTTTATCCACTACTTTTTGTTTTAGGATCAAATACGTAAAAAAAATTCAGTTTTCTTATATATTTTTTGCACAAAACATGTTTTTTGTAACTTGTTAACATTTTTAAACTGTGTTTTGAGTTGTTTCAGAGTTGCAAATTTGAAGAAAATCCATCATTATTTGTTTTATAACAACAAACGTACCAATATTTTTATTTACTCATATATTTCTTGCACAAAACATTTTTTTTGTAATTTGTTGACATTTTTGTCTTGACTATATCCGCAACACAATCAAATATTTTTGCACATAATAATTTCTTACTTTTTGGCATTTTTAAATTGTGTTTAGAATATTTGAGATGGTTATTAGCAAATTTGAAGCAAAACCTTATTATTGGGTTCTATCTAATTTTAGGCTTGCCTTTACAAAGCCATGTTACGCAGCGACTGGTGTACATTTATACGTTTTGCTTTACATCGATAGTTTTGAAAGATTGTATAGGTAGTCTTGTAGAGCCTGAAGTATCCGACAGCTTTATTATCTCGGTGTTGCCGGTTGATTTCTATTTGGATTGCACTACAAGTTAGTTAATTTTTTTTTTAAGTTATTGGTTATTATTTATTTTAAACGGTTAACTACAGTGATTACAAGATGCTTGGCCAATAGTACAGATTCAAACGGACTAACCCATCGGCGTTATGGGTTGGTACGCTTGTTTTATCGATTCTTTTGCTGTTTGAAGAAGAATGTTTTTTGAGCGATAGAAATGCTTGATGCGTCTGTCTGTTATTTTTTTTCTTTTTTCAGCGCATTTCTTCTTTATCTTTTTTTTATCTAAAATGTTTTTTATTGCTTGGTTTCTGATGATCTTCTACTTTATCTTGCTTTTAAACATGTGTTGGATCAAATTTACCGCATTAAGTACTTTATTTACACTGTCTGTCATTACTTTTGTTTCTTTTTGGTAAATCTTTCTCTTTGCAGTACAAAAATTTGTCGTTGTCTCTTGGTTTAAACTTATATAAATAAGTCAAGAAACAAGCATGTTCTGTTAGGAATTTTGTCAGAAGCTTTATTCACTTAACTATGTTGCTGTTCTCATTTTTTTGTTATCTTTTAAGGTTAATTCTATGGCGTTATTTTTTGTTTACTGGTATTTTGGTAGGATTTCTTTTAGGCCAGCAGTTGTAGTGGGATTGTATCAGCAATAACTAGCAGAGCCCTGGCAAAAGCCGCTATATATGCACTCTTATACATTTATTTAAGTTTTGAAGAATATTCCCATACTGTTTGACCGCCGTTCCTTTACTCCATGTTAATGTTTGTACCGTAAAGAATTATGTAGTTTACTTTGCTGCACATTGTTTTACTTGTGTTTTCTAGGTTTGCCATTGTTGGGCATTAGTCTGGGAATGCTGCTGCTTATTTGTTTTTTCATGGTCATGTTGTGTCCAAAGGTAATGCTTAAGTTTCTTAAACTACGTTAGCTCTTAATTGTTATTCCCCCAACTTGGAAGATAATGTTCTTTTTCTGACAGCATCAGTTTTGTGCGCCCATTCTGCATCTTCAACTAGTTCTTTTTTGGTGATACCGTTTACGATCATGGATAAGTCGTCTGCGTAGCTAATTAAAGTGACTTCTTGCAGCGTTTTTTTAAACTTTTTTCACAAGTTTATTTAATAATGTTTTCTTTAATTTTTTTGTGAATAAACCTTTGTAATACTCCAAAGGTCTCTGGAACTTTTTCTATGTTTGAGATGCTGATTGAATGAATTTTTTTTAGACCACAAATATTACAGAAATTAACTTTTTAGCCAAAAACAATGTTGATTAAAGTAGTTAGTGGAAGTGGCGTAGCCGCCAATTTAATTGTATCATAAACCATGCTTGACTTTGTAGGTAGTTTGTCCCGGTCGTGTGGGGTTTACCATGTCGCCATTTCTTTCGACCGGAACTAGGGTATCCCTCCCTTGTTTTGTAAACTTTGTAATCATAACTACAATATTTCATAACCTTAATCCTACTAGTTTCTGGCAATTTGTCGTCAACGGAGTTCTACATCAAAGAACAGGATTAGGTAGAGAAAGGATAGCTTGGGTAGGAAAATATGAAATAAAACAAGGTAATTTGGACTCGGGTCAGGAAATTTGGATACGAAAAGACACTACAATTTAAAAATTGGATCTATCTACTTACAGCAGTTTTTCCTAAGCCAACAGACAAAAAATTGCGCAGCGCGTCAAAAGAAGATTTGAGAGGTGGCGGAAAACAATTTTAAAACAATAATATTACAAAAACCGCTTCAGAAGGATTTTTACTACAAAAAGATTAATAAAAATTGCTTATAATGCTAATTTAAAACAAATAAAAACTAATGAAATCCACCTAAAAATTCTTTTTTTGCATAAAAATCAATAAAATTTGTCTATAACTTTTTATAGCGCAAATTTGATAAAAAAATAAAAAATTGCTTATAACACAAATTTGTTGCGTAAAATTGAAACTGTTTTCTTTTAAAGTGAAGTAAAAATTTATCAAAAACTTGTAAAACTTGCTTAAGAAATCTCGTTTCCTAACAAATATTTAATAAAAACTGCTTAAAATATCAATTTATTGGGTGAAATTTATAAAAAACTGCACCAAAAACTCATTAAAAGCAATAAAATAGCAAAAATAGCTTAAAAGATCTATTCTTTGCATAAAAACTGCTTGTAACACTAGTTATTACCATAAAATTGATCAAAAATTAATTTTAAACAAAAAAATTGAAAAAAATTTATGAGAAATTCATTTTCCTCAAAAAGAAATTTATTAAAATTGCTCATAGTATTAATTTATTGGACAAATCTTTTTTCAATTTAAAAAAATTGCTCATAACACCAGTTTATTGCATAAAATTGTGCAGAAAACTTGTTTGAAACAAAAAATTGTTAAATTAAAAAAAAAATGTTTAAAAATAAATATCTTGCTCAAGAAATCCTTTTTCTGTATTAAAATTGCCCATAACATTAGTTTAAACCTCATTTGAGAATCAAAATAGTAAACACAGTTTAATAAATCTTTTTTCCGGACAAAAGAAACAACAAAAATTTATCAAAAACTGTACAAAAAACTCATTGAAAGCAAGAAAATAGCAAAACAGCTAACAAAATCTGTTTCTGTATCAAAACCGCTCATAAACAAATTTATTGCATAAATATCAAAAGTTGTGCAAAAAAAAATTAATCGCTCACTACTTCAATTTATTTTAAGACATTTATAAAAAACTGTACAGAAAACTTATTGTTAGCAATAAATTGTAAAATTTGCTTAGGAAATTTCCTTTATGGACACAAAATAAAAAAAAAATTGCTCATTTTGTTGTGGTTTTTCCATAATAGGTGGTTGTATTTTTAGGCTTGTGAAACACATTTCTTTGGATTATATAGTTTCTATGTAAAGCGTGTTTTTTTTTAGCTTTTTTTGAACTTTAAATTGAAATAAAACACAGAAAATGGTTTTTATTATCTATAAAATTGGCTTAATTTGACAGATAATTGTATGGCATTAATGTTTGAATATGAATTCGGGAATGTGACCGCCGCGGTTGGAGCGTAAATGGCGTAATCTAAAGGTCCTATTTTCACACACTGTTTGCAGTAATTTAGGCTATATTTTGGCAATAATGCGTCGAATTTTGGCTTCCAAGTGCTCAATTGTTTCTGGTTTATTGGTGTAGACATGGGACTTTACATATCCTCAGTGAAAATAATCTAATGGCGTTAAATCGCACGAAAAAGGTGACTAGTTAACAGGATCATTTTGTGAAACTAATTGTCGTGACATGTTTCTTTTAGTAAATTAATTGTAATGCACGCTGTGAGGCATGTGTCTAATTGAGGCACGAAAAAGTTGGCAATCATGTGTCAGTACCGCTCACCGTTGACTGTAACGTTCCGACCATCACTATTTTTGATTCCACCGGCCCATGTTGTTGTTGTTGTAGCCATTTAACCAAAAGTGTGCTTCATCACTGAACAAAATTTTTAAATGAAATTGTGGATTAATAGTAATTTTTTCCTAAGATCATTCACCAAAAGTACGCTTGAACTATTATCGTGTGACTTCAATTTCTATACAAGTTTAATCTTGTAAGTTCGTAAATCAAGATTTTTTTACAATTTTTTTTACAAGTTTATTTGTCCAGAACGATGACGAATTGACACATTTGGATCATCATTAAGCCTACGCTGCACACCATCAATCGCTTCTTGTGTGCGCACTCTACGACGTCGTACTGGATGCTTATTATCGTTTAGATTAAACGTATTGCAAAAACGATGCAGTTTCTCAAACTAATTGCTCTGATGGGCGATTATTAGCATCATACAATGTACGTAATGCCCGATGAGTTTCATGAACTGAACCATGTTTTTCAAAATAAATTTGAACAATTTACAAACGTTGCTCCGGCGTGAGTCTATGATGAATTGCCAAACCAAACTAACCTTAAAAGAAACGAGAACTGTTAATTCAGATGTCAAAGATAACAGTGTTGCCAATTTGAACTTTTTCACTTAAAAAAAAAAACACCCTTCACTTGTATTTTAATTTTAGAGTCAACAATTTTTTTCAATTAACGGCTGCGATTGTATATTTTAGGTACATATTCAATGGCAGCTTCTGAGGTAGTAACACAAGTGTTTACACTAAAATATAGGCCTTGTAACAAAAAAAAAACATAATTACGTAGTTCTAAAACTAAATTAAAATAAAATGCAGAAAACTGTTAGAAAGTACACATTTTGTAACAATGTTTGTATTTGAATGTATTGTTAGGAGATACAAATTTATATAAAAATGCGCTTTTAGTTTAGATTTACGTGGTTATAATGGTTTACATATAGATATACCAGCAATTAGTATGTAAGAAAAACATACAAACTTGGAGATAAAGAAGATAATAGAGCACATGTTGCAATTTTTAATTATTTATTTGTTTTGCAATTGGTTATAATTTAGTTGCAGATTCAGAAGTCAAAAGATTATTGTAAATTAAATGTGTAATTATTTCTTTGAGTCAACTTACAAATCACTTTAAGCACAGAAAACACCGCAAGCGGCCAAATGATCAATGTCAAATATCATAACTAATCTCGAGAGACTAGGTCTCTAAGTAGCTAATACAAGTGCAAAATGTCTTTTTTGGCCATAAAATTTCTTATTTATAAATTTGCTTTTAAAGAATGAAATTTGGCCTTTAAACTTAAAAACTAGTAATTTGGAGTTAGATATAATCAAAACGTTTCTAAATTAAATTGAATTAAAAACATAACCTTTACCTCAAAAGGAAAGACTTTGGCATTAAATTTAAGAAATCTGACCTTAAAAAGTTAGTAAAATAAGAATGGGTAAGACGCTGACAGTTTGTAAGCTTTGCAAATTTTTAGTCAAAAAAAAATAAGAATGAATTATTTATGCTAATGTCTTGTCCGCTTTTTTATTGACTTTTGCAATGTGCAAGCACATGGTCATGTTGTGTCCATAGGTAATGCCTAAGTATCTTAAACTGCGTTAGCTCTCAATTGTTGTGCTCTTAACTTAGAAGTTAATGTTTATTAATCTTGTTCTAGGCCTCACTTTTTCATCCACCATATTATCTTAGCTGTTGCCCATTCTGCATTTTTATCTAAGTTTTCTTTACTGGTACCGTTTACGATCATGGCTAGGTTGTTAGCGTAGCCTTAATAGGCTAAAGTGATTTCTTGCAACATGGTTTTGTGCAAGATACCATCATAGCTAATGTTCCATAAAATTGTTTCTTTACCAAATTGCAAGAAAATTTCTACAGTTATGTCTTGTTTAAGCTTTTTTTTATACTAACTTTTGGTCATGCAAGTAGTCGTTTGTTACTCTGATTAGGTAGGGCGATATCTTCTCTCTTCATTACTCTTTAACAATGTCGGGACATCTGTCAGAGTTGAAGGCATTGTTGATATTATTGATTTTCTACATTTTGAACCTTTTTGACCGCGTTCTTTTTTAAACTCGTATTGCTTACCAGAAAGGTTTTTATTTTCTTCTAATTTATCTTGCAGAACTAACTGACCAAATTTAAGAGGCACAGTAGTCTTTACAATTTTTTTAACCTATTTTCATTTAATAACGTTTTCATAATTTTTTTTGAAAATAAACCATTTTAATACTTTTGGGCAGTGTTCCGTAAATTGTTTTTATTTACTTTGGTAGGATTTTTGGAGCTATAGAGCATTGCCAGTTTTAATTGATCAAAAATCAATTTTAAACAAAATAAATTGTAAAATTTGCATAAGAAATTCATTTTCCACAAAAAAAAACTATAAAATTTGCTCATAGTATCAATTTATTGGGCAAATCCTATTTCTACCAAAAATTGCTCACAACCTCAGTTTTTCTCATAAAATTGTACAGAAAGCTTATTTGAAACAAAAAATTGTTTAATCTGTTTAAGAAATCTTTTTTCTAAAAATAAATAGTTTTTTCTTATAGTGCCATACTTGCTGTGAGCATCGGCACCTTTCTCCTATGTTTGTGGTGTGCAATAATAGTTCCACACAAACATTCGAGACCTACAGTTTAACGTGGAATCCAAACCACACCACTAAAGAGGTTTACTAGGCAAATACTTTGCTGGTTTGCCATTGCTTTGCAAAAGAGAAGAACGCATCAAAATATACTTGACAAATTAGATATTGCCGCTGCCGAGAATCGAACCCGGGCTGCCTGCACAGCAGTCCTTGCACTAAACCATTGTACTACGGTAAATCTTACAGAAAACTCATTTGAAGCAACAAAATAGTAAAAACCGCCCAAGAAAGCTTTTTTATGCTTCAAAACTGATGGCAACAACAATTCATTGAATAAAATTTATTAAAAATTGTACAAAAAACCTTCAATATTAAATAATTTGCAAAAAAAAATCTTTTTTGGACAAAAAATCAATAAAATTGCTTATATCATCAATTTATTGAAATTGATCTAAACTGCACAGAAAAACTCATTTGAAGCAATAAAATAATGAAAATATCCATTTTCAGCATCAAAATCGCAACATTAAATTATTGAAACAAATTTATTAAAAAACGTTCTTCTAACCCACTTAAAACAAAAAAATGATAATTTGTTTAAAAATTAAAAACAAAACTTATGAAATTTGCAAATTTGCTCAAAAAACTGCTCATAACATCAATTCATTGGGCAAAATCTTTTTCTTAAAAATAGCTTATAGCATCAATTTACTGAGTGAAAATGATCAAACGGTATAAAAAATTCATTAAAGTAAGAAAATAGCAATATCTGCTCAAGAAATTTTTTTTCTGTATCAAAATTGCTCATAACATTGGTTTATTGCATAAAAATGATCAAAAATTGTCCATAAAACTTTATTTAAGGAACAAAATGGTACAATCCGTTTAATAAATTTCTTTTCCGGACCAAAAATTAACAAAAATTGCTCATAGTATTAATTTATAGAATAAAAATGATCAAAATCTGTACAGAAAACTCTAAATGAGTTTTCGGTACAGATTTTGATTTTGAAAGCTAGAAAATATCAAAAACTGTTAAAGAAATCATTTTTCTGCATCAAAACCTCTCAAAACACTAAATATTGCATAAAATTTATCAAAAATTGTGCATAAATTTTTGCCATCAAAAATGGTCTAAGCATGATGCCGTCATGAAGCGTTTCCATTGGACATCAGATATAACCAACTAGCAAGGCAAGCTTATTCGGAATGCAATTTTTTATCATAAAAGTAAGTCAAAGCAAAATGACTTAACAAACCAACAAACCAATGTAAAGACCATTTTAGATTAAGATTTGAGTCTAAGAAATACACCACCAATGCTCTCTTTGGTCACACTTGCTTTTTTACCTACCAGCGTGCTAATGGTACAAAGCAACATCTGCCATGCAACCCAATAAAATCAAGACGTGCCGGCAGATAGATCACACGAGCTTACTGTAACTATCCATCCAGGAGCATGGCTACCGACAGATAATTATCTGATAGCCAGTTGCTATATGTATCTAAGCAGTTTTGTGGAGGAATTCAATTCAAAGAATACAAAGGCCACTGTCAACCTAATACAAGCTTAACGTTAGATGGAAATTGAATAATAATCTATCAAGAAATTCTTAGTTTTGGTTTGGTTACGATGACTATTGAGCAAAATAAGCACTAAACGTTGTCATTCCAGTCTTTGTCGGGTTGGCTGCAGGGTGTGTTTTGATGCTTATTTGAGGTTAGGTGTGTGGCAAACAAGGTTGTGTGCAAGCGCTTGTAGGCAACAGGTTCTGCTCATTTGCTCCTGCAGCAATTGCTTTCCGTTTATGCAACGTAAAAGGGGTTTCTTCTAGTTTTTACTGAGGTGCTTTAGGCTTTAACGTGGCTACGTAGAAGTTAAACAAAGCTTTAAACATCATATTTTTAGTATTGGCTGCGGTGAGAGCATTTTGTTGCATTTTTAAAGTTGAGTGTAAATAGTTAAGCGCGACATGGTTAATGCAGCGGGCACTCTAATCTCTTAGAAAAAACATGCTCAAGTTTTTGTCAGACTTATAGCCACTTTTAGGTTTTTTTTAGGTTACTTTAGAAATTGTTATTTTTATTAGATGAATGGGTCACTAACTAGTAAATGCTTTATATTTATTTTTTTAATTTTGTCAAAACTAAACAAATTCAGCGTTTTATTTAATTTTCTGTGGTAGCAATGATGTTTTTCGTTAAATATTAAATTGAACTTTTTTTCTGATTTGGTTACTTCGGTAAAATTGTAGGTTTTGTATGTTACTGTAAAACTATTATAGTACAACACAAACATACAAAAAAAAAACGCTTTTGCTTGTAGTAAGTATGGCACTATAAGATAAAGAAGTAAAGGTTGAGGTTTCTCGGTTTTTGTTAAATTTTGTTCTGCACAAGAAACATATTTTGGGAATTAAAGCCACTCAAAGTCCAGGTTTTCTACATTCAATTAATTACATTTGCTTCTCCAATACTGTCAAATTTTGTTCTTGGCCAAAAAAAAAACGTTCTGGAATTGTCTTTTTTAATCATTCTTTTAGTTCAGTAAAATTTGGTTGATTTTTGTCTTAAACGGTGATGAAATTACAAATAATGTATAAGATTTGATCTAACTGGATTTTGAGTTTCTGGTTTTATGTTTTAAACATCTGGCATATTGGGGTGTTTATAGCTTGACTAATTTAAGTTTGTTTGGTTTGAGATTTACCTGATCATAGGCTTAGCAATATGGTTTACACAAAATGGATCATTTGCTACTAGTTAAGTTTTTAATATTGGAGTGCTGCCAGAAAATCCACAAGAAAGCAATGTCGACAGCATTTTAGTCTGAGTAGATTTTTGACTTTTTTGGCAAATACTCCTTTTCTATTGCAATGTCGACAAGGTTTTTGGAAGAAGTATTGCAGCATTAGTAGTCCTGTTCTTTTGTAAGGTTTTCTGATGGTAGTAAGTAGTCCTACCTCTGGGATTGTGAAACACATTTTATTGGATTTATTTATTATATAGTTTCTATACAAGATGGTTCTCAATAAGTGCAAAAAATTTTACTGGGTTATATCTTGGGTACAAAGAGATTTTGAAGCAACCAGAGAAGGCAATTTAAGAACAACAAAATAAGGTATAATGAAATACAGACAGAGTTACGGCGCAAAATCAGAGTCTCTAAAGACATCCATCTAACTAATCAATGTGAAGAAATTGAAACCTTACAGCATAAGCATGACGCTTTCAGCATGAATAGGAAGATAAAGGAGGCAGCTGGGTGCAGCAGGAAAAGAACTACGGGACGCTTAATAAACAACCAAGAGCAGCTTAAAATTGAAATAGAAGATAAACTAAAAACCTGGCAAGAATACATTACAGAACTATTCAGCGATGAAAGACCGGAAATACCAAACACAAATAATGCAGAATCGGGTCCCACTATCACTAAGGAGGAGGTAAGAAAAGTCATCCAGCAAACTAAAGACGGGAAAGCAGTAGGCTTAGATAATACTCACTCAGAGGTGTTAAAGCTACTAAGAGAGGAAGGTATAAACATCACGACATCATTTCTAAACCTTATATATGACAGTGGTACCATACTACAGGATTGGCTCCATTCCACGTTTGTGACAATTCCAAAGACAGAATGCAAAAGCATGCAGCGATTATAGAACGATCAGCTTAATGAGTCATATTTTGAAGGTATTCCTAAAGATCATCCATAACAGAATATATAGACGAATAATATTAGCCCAACGCAGTTTGGTTTTAGAAATGCACTCGGTACCAGAGAAGCCTTGTTTAGCGTCTTATTTCAAAGATGTAGAGACGTAAACTGTGATGTGTTTGCATGCTTTATTGATTATCAGAAAGCGTTTAATAAGGTTCAACACTTAAAACTTATCAAAATTCTACAAAATATAGGACTGGACGAGAAAGATATTAGAGTAATTAGTAACCTATACTGGAACCAGCTGGCGTTCGTAAAAGTCGACGAACAGAATACCGAGTACATTAACATACAACGTGTCGTACGCCAAGGGTGCATACTATTGCCAATGCTCTTCAATCTATATTCTGTAGAAATATTTAAGGAGGCGCTTCATGAGGTAAATACTGGCATTCGGTTAAACGGTGAATATATCAATAATATCAGATATGCTGATGATGTGTGCTGATAGCATAGCAAGAACTTATGAACAATGCCGTGGACGCAAGTAAAAACTACGGATTGACCTTGAATTCCAAAAAAACAAAGTATATGGTCATCAGCAAAGTGCCAATTTAAAACATCCAGCTCAAAGCAGGAGGTCTGACAATACAACGGGTCTCAAAGTTTACCTAGGTACCACAATTGATGATCAGTGGGACTATTTGGTAGAAATAAAATGCCGCATTGAAAAAGCCTGAGGAGCTTACATAAAGATGAAAAATGTGTTCCGTAGTCATGACTTAAATATAAAAACAAAAATGAGACTTGTTGTTACGTGTACTCGGTTCTCTTATATGGAATGGAAGCATGAACCATGTCCGAAAATCAGCCTTTAAAATGTGGATATACCGAAGAATCCTAAGAATTTTGTGAAAGGACTATATCACCAACGCAAGGGTCCTTGAACGTTTCGGAAAAAAACTGGAGGTAGTTAATACTATTAAGGCGCGCAAGTTGCAGTATTTCTGACACATTATGAGGAATGAAGAAAGATATGGATTATTACAACTGATTCTGCAAGGAAAAGTATTAGGAAGAAGAGGTGGGAGTACAACTAACAAACTCTTCCGCGCTGCTGTGAACAAAGTAAAAATAGCTACATTCATCGCCAACATTCGGCAATCCGATAGGCACCTGAAAAGAAGATATATTGGATAAAAAAAATTATTTACAAAAACAACAGAACAAATTTACAGTAATTGTTGGAAATTACCACATTACACAGTCTTTTTTTTATTTATTGGTAAGCATGTTCAAAAGTTCCAGGTCTAATCTGGATTGTTTTGCTTGATGCAGTTATGAAATTCTTCAAATTTTTGATATTTTCAATGAGAAATAAACCAAAAATTACGGTTAGTGACCAAAAAAGCCAATGTTATGCTGCTGCTGCTAGACCTATCCAACAATTTGGATAAACATTATCCAAATGTATACAGACAGTTTGGCTAAAATGTGCTTAGCGCTGTCATGCATAAATTGTATTTGGATTTGGATCTAGAGTAGCACATCTTTTAGCAGTATTTGCAGCACATTATTGAGAAAATGGCGGTATCTGTCACTAGTTAGGTTTCTTGGTAAAAAGTGAGGCTTTATTAATAAGTCACCGATGATTATAATTCATACGTTTAGCAAAACTTGTTGTTGAACAAATTTCTATTTTTGCGTGTGGGTTATCTTTAAAATTAGTAATGGTTGTCCTAGAAAAATGAGTATTTTCTGCAATCAACTGTAGAGACCATTTACACAAACTTAAGCATATCTGCAAGGCCATACTAGAAAATTCCAAAAACCAGATCATCATCATCATCATCATCAGTACAAAACGGAGTACTATTTTACGATAATGACTATAGTATTTGTACAATTATTTGTATAAAAGCGAAGAAATATACAATTGAATCGGATTTACTGAAACTGGCGATGGCGAGGTTTGCTATCAATCAGAGTATTATTTAGGCAAGTTTGCTTTGCTGGGAAGATAACGTTATATTATATTCACAATGTCTTTTAAGATTTTTTTTGTTATTAGTATATTGTTATATTTTTCTGTATTCTGCCTAAAATATTCTTTTAGATTGTCTTTAATTGCCAAAGCAGTTAATAAAAATAGATAGATTTAATCTCTATGATATGCAAATAAATTTTGTCAAATAAATAAATAAAATCGGTTTGATTAATTATCTAAAAATCTCGGATACATAATTCTACTTGGAGACAGTTATGCATGGGCAATCAATGACGCCACAATTCATTTTATGTTCCTCTAATAGTTTATTGCTTTTTTTTAAGAGCAGTTTACTATCATTTTATTTGAAGAGGCAGAACAATTTTACGATGCAGGAAGCATAACAGATAATGACAGAGTGTGAGAGGCGACAAAAAATACTTAGGTAAACATTTTTAATTTAATTGAATTGAATTTCCCCAAATAAACATTTAATTATTTTGAAAAAATTAAAAATTTAATGTCAGTACAGAATATAATTCTCAGGAACATTTATTTATCTTTTATATTCCAATTTTTTTTAATGTATAGATTATATATGTACATAAACGGAGAACGTCTGCCCCGGCTGAAAAATGTCCAGCAAATAAAACGTTTTAAGTCCCGCTATAAACGTCACCGGCGGTAGTAAATCATTGCTATTTTATTGGTTCTCGACCAATATGGTCGCTTTTTACAAAATATCCATACAGATATGTTTCTGTCTGCGTATATGCATACCATGCGGGGCGGTTATTTTGCAATTCGAAAATCTCCACTGTGGAAGCGATGCCAAATTCAATTATCTTCGCTCAATGGATATTGCTCCATTTTAAGTGCCACTTTGCCGGTCGAATATATTTAAATTGGGTTTCGAACCGGAGGAGGAATATAATGAACAATAAAAAAAATGGTGCATAATGCATTAATTGCGATCAGTTTCAGCATTCCGCTGATGACTCGTTGCGTAATCGCCATACGTTGCAGATGCGTTCGTTAATGTGATTCCTGGAAATTGAAACGGCTGTTTTTAATTTACATGACAGAAACCATATTTCAATCATCGATATTAATCATCTCATATTATTTCAAGAGTATTTACTTGATATGAATATTATATACATAAAGTAAGATTAAGTTCGAATAAATTAGTAGTATTAATTAATGTCAAACGCTCTGATAAAGCTATATAAAAGATTAAATTAACTAAAAATAAATTATTTCTTTGCTCATAGCTTTCTTCGGCTATATTAAATCAAAGTTTTGAACCAATTTAGAAAATTGTTATGGTCACAAAATTATTTTTATACGGCCCTATTTATGGTAATCATTGTTTTGTTTGTACCAAATAGCAGGGTATTAGTTTGGCTTAAATAAGTTTTCCTTGATAGTTTTAGATATTATAAATCCAAATTTTCAAACATTAAGTCAAGTCTGATATAAATAATGTTGGATAAAAATAAGTCTTAAAATTAAATTTTCTTAATATTCAAGCATTCGAAATCCACATTTTTTTTCGTCTGTTTTGATTTGATATCCATTTCCGTCATGACAAAATATAATTTTATTATAGAAGTCTTAAATTGAAGCATTATATAAATAATTCTGACGTAGCTAAGCTTTCTTAGTAATTTCAACTATTTTAACTTCAAATTTTTAAAGAACAGCTAAATATTCACATCCGTTTTGATTTTACATTCATTTTATTACAAGTAATATTTCCTAGCCGTGCATGACTGGTTTATAGCAGCTGCAATTGGGCTCCCTTACATACTTATTTTTATCACCTTAAGTGTTTAAAGACGTACATGCTATTTGATGCAAAATGTTCATATTATTTGTTTTTTTGTTTCTCAATGTAGTTGGGGCTCTGTAGCAGGGTGTTACCGGTTAGAATAATCGATGGAATATGAATGTGTTGTTGATAGTTGTGATTTGTCAGCATCTAATTCAATTATTAATTTTCTATTTCTTTTTCATATTGATTAATAAAAGTATATTGTCGTCCAAACACAAGCTGACCAGACATACTCTTGTTTAGTAACATATACTCTTTTTGAAGTTACAATACTCTTTACTCTTTTTAATTCAAAATTTCAAAAAATATACTCTTTTTTTTGTAGTCCTAATAATTCTGATTGTTTGTTTATCAATAAAAGTTTTTTGTTTTTAAGTACCAACTTATTAAATTTTACTGTATTTACGGTATTGGGAAGTATTTTTTGATTGTCTTTGCAGGGCAAGTTTGTTCCAGTTGACTAATTAGATGCATTTATAATATTAATTAGAATTACCGCAAATTATTTCATCTCTACGCCATTATTAAGACGGTTTTAGAAAAAAAGAATACACAATTTTGTTATTTTTTTTATTCTATTGCACTTTTCAAATCCGCTCATAAAATATAAAATATTTTCAAAAATAATCTGAGCAAAAACGGTTGAAAAGTGTAAAATTCTATTAGTAAAATTTTTAAAATTTTGTTTTGAAACATTAAAATATTATCAGAAGACACTAAAATCTGACCATAAACTGTTGAAAAGTGTACAATTATATTCATTACATTTCAAAAATAGCAAAATCCGACCTTTAAACATGAAAATATTGTTAAAAAGTAACATAATCAGGCTATAAGCTGTTGAAAAAATGTTTTTTTTTTTTAATAGGTGCAAGATTCTATTAATAAAAAATGAAAAATAACAAAATATTCTCTAAAAAACGGCAATAAATTCTTGAAAAAAGCAAAATTTTTTTTATATTCAATTCATAAAATGTCTGAAACAGCAGAAGCTGTTAAAAGATGCAAAATTTTATTCATGAAATTACAAAATCCGGCCTTAAAGTTTCAAAATATCGTCAAAAAGTATGGCTTTAAACTGTTACAATATTCAAAAATCTATTCATAAAATGTCAAAAATAGCAAAATGTGGTCATAAAGTTTAGAAAACAGCAATTTTCTTTTCATGAAACATCAAAAATACCAACATTCCCTCATAATCTGTTAAAAAATGCAAAAATTCTATTAATTAAATGTCAATAATAGCAAAATTTGGCCATAAATTGTAAACAAGTTGTAAATTCTATTCACAAAACGTTAATAATAAGAAAACTCAACCATAACGTATCAAAATAATCCCAGAAAGAACT
Organism: Tachinus rufipes; assembly: GCA_963932245.1. Lineage (NCBI taxonomy): Eukaryota > Metazoa > Arthropoda > Insecta > Coleoptera > Staphylinidae > Tachinus > Tachinus rufipes. The sequence continues at coordinate 15,840,719 of OZ010748.1, read as the reverse complement.
ATAATCTGTTAAAAAGTGCAAATTTCTATTCATAAAATATCAAAACTATCAACATTCGGTCATAATCTGTTAAAATGTGCAAAATTCTATTCATAAATGCCAAATGTCAAAATCCGGTCAAAATATTTTTCAAAAATTTGGTCATAAATTGTTAAATGCAGCCATGAAATATTTGAATATCATCAGAAGTACAAACATCCGGCCCAAACTGTTAAAATGTATATCATTTTATATATAAAAAGTCCGGATGTGGTTCGTTGTGAGTGTGTAACGTGTACACACATTTAGAGGTTGTACCATAAGAGTGTGTATATGTGAGAAACAAATTTAAAAACTTGAAAAAACGGGTTTGAGAAACTGCATATCAGCGTAACATTGAAATTTTTGCTAGCTGCAGTTTGTTTGCACAGAAATAATCGTTGTTGAGTAAGTGATTCTTTAATGGATACTGAGAGTAAAGTCAAGCTTAGTCGATTCTGCGATTGCGGACAGTCAGAAATTTTGCAGCGTTTATATAAAATGTTGTTAATCTCCATTTAATTCAAGCGTTATTTTACTCAAAAATCAAGTACTGGGCTTATGTTAAATATTATAACTATCTTTTGGTTATTCAGAGATAAATTTAGAAGCGGCAAGTTGTTGGTTTTGTTTTAAATTAAATACAAAATGCGGCTAAAGAAGATTAAAATCCGGCTACAAAGTATGTTGGTCAAACTTTGATAATCTAAAATTAATCAAATTTGGATTTTCAAAATAACATCCAAAATCTAACCTATTAAAATTAAAATCCGGCCGACAAGTATAAAAATCCGTCAAAAAGCTTAAAATTTTGACATAATTTAAGCTATTAAAGACAAAATTTGGCATCAGAAAATTATAATTCAACCATAAATACTAAAATTTGATCTAAAGTTGCAGTATTTAAAAAATAATAAATGCTAAAATACGTATATAACGTCAAAAATGTACAAAATTCGATAAATAAGAACTAGGGCGGATTTTAGTAATTAAGAAAAGTAAATAAATCCGGCCAGAAACTTTAATAATGACATAATCTCAAAAATCTGGTCAGTAAAAACAAAATCCAACTTAAAAATTATTTTAATTAAAACCTAACCTAAATATTAACATCCGGACAAAAATTATAATATTTTTTTATAAAAATTGATAAAATGCAGACATAATCTCAAAAATCCGGCCATAAATACAAATTTTGACAAAAAAATTAAAATATCCGGCTAAAAGCTTTAATAACCTACTTAAAATTGGTAAATTTGTACTCAATATCAATATTAAAGACAAAATCCGATTTAAGACTATTGAAATCTGCTTATAAAGTAATTCTAAGCCAAAATCTATAATAATCTGCTTTATATAGGTAAAAATGGACATAATTTTAAAAATCCAGCGATAAATTACAAATTTTTGTCTACAAAAATTAAAATCCGGTCATAAATTAATAATATCCAAAAAAAAAAACATAAAAATCTTCTTAAAATTGGTCATACTCTTAAAACTCTAGTCATAAAATACAAAATCCGGCGCAACAGAGTTACAATCCAACCATAAAGTAATTAAGTCTGACCAAAACAATAGTAGTCAGCATAAAACTGGTAAAATACGAACATAATTTTAAAAATTTGGCCATAAAATGTTAAAATATTTTGAAAAGTAAAATTCTGTTCGTAATATGATAAAAATATCAAAACTCGGTCATAAAATATCAAAAAATTGTATAAAAGCACTAAAATCAGGCTATAAACGGTTGAAAAGTGCAAAATTATATTCACAAAATGTTAAAAATAGCAAAATATTGCTAGAAATTAACAGAGTCCGGTTATGAACAGTTGAAAAGTGCAAGGTTCTATTCTTGAAATGTAAAAAGTATCAAGATCCGATCATTAAGGGTCGAGTCTTCTAATAAAAAATTAAAATTATTCACATCCGGCCATGAAATATCAATATATTGTTATAAAACACCAAAATCCGGCTATTAAGGTTTAAAAAGTGCAAAATGTTACACATAAAAAATATTTAAATTTGAACATAAACTGTTAGTGCAAGATTTGAATCATAAATGTTGAAAAATAGCAAGATTCAGCTATGAAATATCAAAATATTAAGAAAACGCTAAAATCCAGCCATAAAGTGTTTAAAAGTGTAAAATTCTATTCATAAAATGTCAAAAAAAGCAAAATTCGGCCATAAATTGTTGAAAAGTGAAAAAATCTTTTTATAAAAGATGAAAAAAATTCAAATTCACTTACAAATTATTAAAATATTGTTAGAAAACACAAAAATTTGGCCATCTAAACGATAAAAAGTGCAAGTTCTACTCATTAATTGTAAAAATAGCAAAATTTAGCTATGAACTGTTAAAAAGTAAAAAATTCTTTTCATAAAAAGTAAAAAACATTAAAATCCGGCCACGAAATATCAAAATATTGTATTTTATACTAAAAACGTCCAGTTTTTAAGGATTGAAAAATGCATTTTTTTTTTCTTGAAATGTCAAAGATAGCAAAAACCGGCTATAAGTTCAAATGTTTTTTTTTTTTTTAATTAAGGTGAAATTATTAAAATCCGGCTATAAATTATCAAAATATTGTAAAAAACACTAAATTTCAGCTATCAAGAGTTAAAAAGTGCAAAATGTAATTTCAAAAATAGCAAAATTCAGATATGAAATATTAAAATATTGTTAAAAAGCACCAAAAACCGGTCAACTGGCAAAAAGGCAAGATTGTAATCATAAAATGACAAAACAATAAAATCCGGCCATAAACTGTTAAAATGTGGAAAATTCTATTGATTAAAAAACAAAAAGTAGGAAAATCTAACTATAAAATATCAAAATTTTGTTAGAAAACACTAAATTCTGGCCGCAAAGTGTTAAAAAGTGCAAAAGTCGATTCATAATATGTCAGAAAGCACCAAAATCCGGTCATAAATTAAATACAAATTTTGTTGTACCCATAAACTGTCCAAAATTCTATTCATGAAATGTCAAAAATCTAGACATAAAAAGTATATTTTTTTATGAGATGTCATTAATAACAAAATCCTGTTATGAAATATAATAATATTTTTAGAAACAATTAAAATATTCTCATAAATTGTTGAAAAGTGCAAAAATTCTGTTAATGAAATAATAAAAATATCATAAACTTCAATATTTTATTCATAAAATGTTAAAACCTGCAAAATCCAATCATAAAGTATAAAAATATTGTCAGAAAGTACCAAAATTTACCATAAATTGTTCAAAAATTTTAAAATTCTGTCATAAAATATTTAAATATTTTCAAGAAAAACAGTAGATCATCTTTGATCGTGTATTTTTTGACAGCTGCTATTTAATATATGGTAATTTTTGACATGTTAAATCAAAAAAATTATTTTTACCAAATGACACTTGTTAAAGTAATTGTGTATACGTCGCAAATAGTTAAAAACTACTCGGTGGTAAAAAAATTACCTTTTTTGAAAAATTGCAAACATTTTATTTGGAAAATATAAAAACGAACGAGCATTTATTTTAGTTTAAATATTAGATTTTTTTTTTTAAATAATAACATTAAAGATGCTGAGTGTGGTATCAAAAAGTACAACTTTTTAACCCTACACGCCAATATAAGGTCTGTTCCAACCTACGATTTGGACAGTTTGCAAACCTTGTTTGTCATCCTTATGCAATCTTTTATACACAGTAATTGTTTGTGTGCATAGGTTGGAACAAACCTATAGTTAGCCAGATGTTGGTGTGCAGTTTTTCTAATTTAGTATAGAAGGCTTAAAGATTTAAGGGTAGAAGAGTTAAAAACAACTCAATTTACTGTAACTTTTTAGTTAGTTTTAGTTAGGATAGTTGCATATAAGTCTAGTTTACGTAGTTTGCCAAGGGGATTGTGTTACGTGTGTACAAGAAATTGCTAGAAGGCGCAGAAATGGATAGACGAAAAGTAATTTTGATTTCGTAAAGACGTCAAAACACAAAAGTTGTAGAAAAACGCGCATCTTTAAACATTAATTTCCACCTCGAAAATCTTTTAATGTTATATTATCAATCAAAAATAAATAAAAAAATATTATCATACAAAAAATTGCAAAAAAATGCCGACTTTCTGACGGATTTTTGCATTTTACTCAAACAGTTTGTAGTGAGTTTCCGTAAGATAGTATGGCCATGTGGATTTCTATTAAATTGTGCATTTTAAGGAATCAATTTTGTTCTAAAATTTCATTTTTTAACAAAATTTAAACACAAAAACTGTCACAAAATGCCTACTTTTTAACAGTTTTTTGCAAGTTTTTGAGTAAAAAACTTAGTACTGGGTTTATGTAAACTATTATAATTGCTATTAAATTACATATTTAATACGTTTTCTCAATTTTATTCTAATGAAAGAAATGTTCATCAAGACATTGAAACATAAAACTTGTAAGTAAACCCCAATTTTATTGGTCATAAACTATTATAATCGCATATCTTTAGGCTAATTTTATTAAAAAAAAAAACAGAGGATAATTTTCTGGAGGGATATGTAAAACCGACTAGTTTGTTGGATCTACTAAAGCAGAATGATTTCTTCACTTCAGTAAAAGGTTTTAATTTACAGACAAAAAATGCTTTGCAAAACTTTTGAATCAATTAAAATGTAAAAAAACGCTTAGAATAAGGCATTTTTTGTTTAAAAATGCATTTCCGGTTTGAATATTGCACAACTAATAATAAAAATTTATTTTATAAAATCAGAAAAATGTGGTTTTTGCACGAAAAAATCTTAAAACTTTTAATATTTTTGCTAAGCTTTGAGCATGGTGGTAAAACTAAAAATGAATTTGAACTAATTAAAATGTAAAAAAATGCAATACATATTGCTTATCTAATGATTGAAATTGATAAACAATCAATAAAAGTTTAAAAAATCGCTCAGAAAAAGTTTTAAAAACGCATTTACAGTTTAATTATTGCACATGTACTTCATCTACACGCAAACGTTTAGAAATTTAAAAAAAAATGGAAAACGTATATTTGAATCATTAATTGATTGAATATTGCTTGAAAAAAACATTTACACAACTTTTGATTGAATTTTATAACAAAATTTAAAAACTTTCTCAAAAAAAATGTTTGCTTAAAATTGTATTAAAAACGCATTTACAAATATCGCATATTTAATGATTAAAATATAAAATTTAGTAAAAGTGTAAAAAATTACTCAGAACATTGCGTGTTCTGTTCTTAAATATCTTTTTTGCTTAAAAACGAAAAAACGTAATAAAAAATCAATAAAATTGTAAACAATTGTTTAGAAAAATGTGTTTACTGGACAAAAATAAATGTATAAAAAATGCTTTGAAACTGCATTTAAAATAATTAAAGTGTAAAAAATCTCTTAGTAATTTTGTTTGTTTTATTCTTCTTCAGAAACGCATTTGAAACTATTTACAGTTTAAATAACCATAATTTAAAAATAAAATAAACAATTGATTAAAAAAATACGGTTTTGCACAAAAAATGTTTGAAAAAAGTTTACCAAAAATCAATAAATTTGTTGAAAAAAGTTTAAAAATTGCCTAGAAAATGCATTTACAGTGTAAATATTACAAAAACGTAAAAAATAATACGCTTTCTGAATAAAAATGCTTTGGAATTTTGTTTAAATCAATTGTAATATAAAAAAATGCGTTTTATGCTTAAAAATGTATTAGAAATGCATTTACAGTTTATAGATTGCGCATCTGGTTATTGAAATTCATAAAAAAATCATTTTTTTTTTAACACATTTATAGTTCAAACATTGCATATTATTTATTTTTTGAACGCGTTGATAATCAAAAAGTAGTTCAAAAAACGTTTTTTATACCAAAATGCTTAAAAATGGACTAAAATCAATTAAACTGTAAAAGGTCACTTAAAAAAAGACGTTTTCTGCTAAAAACACAATTTCAGTTTAAAAATTGCACAGAATGATTAAAACAAACTTGAGGTATTTGCATAAAAAAACATGTTTTATAAATGCTTTTACAATTTAAATATTACACATTAATTTATGCTTAAAATTTATCAAAAATAAATAAGTTTGATAAAAACAAAAATTACTTAAAAATTTTTGTAAACGTGATTTCTGTACAAAAACTGAAAGAAATTTAATTAAATGTTTAAAAAAATTTTTTTTTTCCACAAAAACGATTGTAAAACGCAGTTAAGCTGAAGTTTTGTGCATTTGATGTTTGAAATTTAGCAAAAAAACCGTTTAAAACTTTATAAAAACGCATATTCTGAACAAAAAATTCAAAAACATCGTTTAGATAAAATTTTGCTCAAAATCAGGATACACTAAATACAAAAGATCAAATTTAAAAATGGCATATCTTAAACTTTGTTTTGAAGTCGTAGGACAAAATAAAGTTTTTGGTTTTTTGTTTTGACACTGATTCACTTTATTATGGTTTTTAGACATTTTTTTGCAAATTTGTTGAAACACTGCTTTCTGGGAAAAGAAATAAAACAAGAATAAGCAATTTATGATCTATGGTTTGATCTTTAACATTCAAATTTGACAAAATAGATCGGTAATAAATCTGGAGCTGCGGCTTTTCAGGTATTTTAAGGTTAAACTATATGACAACAATATATTTAAGTACAGGTTTTTAGACAAAAGTAATGCAAATCAATTTAAAGCAACCACTGAACACCATTGTCAATTTTTTTAAATTAATTAGAACTTATATCAAGAAACAAAATAAAGTAATTTTTTGGTAAAATCATTTTTGACCAAACTTGTGGGTGTTTTTTTTTACCTACGATCAGTTTAAAAAATGATTAGCGATTGGAAGAAAATTGGGTCCCCTAAATAAATCAGCGCAGAAGATTCAAACACACCTCTTCTAACACGCTAAATAAATTGCATTTTTTTTTTTACTTTTTACTTCTGGTAAAAATTGAGTTTGTTTTAGGAATATCGGTGACTTCTATCTTTAAATCAAAACAACTGTTTGCTAACAATATAATTAATTGTGCCGTTGTTAGTTTATCCCAGTAGATAAAACAAACAATTACAAGAAAAACAAAGTATAAAAGAAGATGACCTTTTGCAAGCCGTTTTGATGCCTGGAAGAATGCTTTTTCTAACTCAATTTTATAATTAAAGATTTTGTACTACCTTGCAATGAAATTTTTAACATTGTGACAAGGCTGTATATCAATTAGGTTTTTGCTTTGACCTACCAAGTTTTGTCACAAGTTTTCGTTTTTGAGGTATTTGATTTTTGGCTTTTAGCAAAGTTTTCTTTGTAAAATTGTTGGAGTATTAGGACTATATTTTTGGAAAAAGAACCCCGGTTTATAAGCAGTTTATGGCGCTTCTATCAACGTTTGACACTCAAAATTGAATTTTTTTTTTTTTTTTAATGATAAAAAAGGGAAGCAGCAAAGACAAACGCTACAAAAGGCAAGTTGATGTTTTAACGGTTTTTTTGCGTTTCCAATTCCCTTTGGATTGTAGCAAAATACGTTAGCAACTCTGCAAAATATGACTCTACAGCGTTTTCTAAGTTGTTTTTCGATAATAAGCAATGCTTTTTTATTTTTTTTTATTTTGTGCCGACACTGCTTATTTAAAAAGTATTATAACTACGTAAATCTACAATAAATTTGGCATCTTTGGGCATCAATTGCGTTACAGAAAAACCTTTATTTTATGTATCATAACACAAACATTCTAAACAAATGCCGAAGTTCTGACAGTTTATTGTATGTAAACCATTATAATCACAAGAATCTATATTAAATTGTGCATTTTAAGCATTAATTTCATTAAAAATAACGAGACATTCAAACAATTTTTTTTACAAAATGATAATTTGTTAACATTTTTTTTGCAGTTTTTTTAATAAAAATTATTCTAGGCTTTTGTATACTATTATAACTACATATATCGTTTTTAAGCATACATTTTACCGCTGAAAAGCAAATTTGTATCTTGGAAGCTTTATTCAAATTTAGTTTACAATATTTTTCTACGCAAAACTCCGTTGGCATGCAAGACGCTTTTTTGCAATATTTTTGACTAAAGGACTGATTAAATCTGGCGTCATTTTTGTCCCGCGCAGTTGCAAAAACAACAATATGTACTATGTTTTGGTCAAAAATAGAAAATATCACAAGAATAGCAAAACTTTCTTGTGCTCCTTGAATTGTAAGAAAATTATAATTTTTTTGGATTACCATTTAATGTCAAATTGTGCATAAATTAAATCACGTATCCACAGATATCAATTTCATTCCAAAAAAACAAAATTTGATTACTTACCAAGATTTTTTGACAGTTTTTTTGCATTTTAATCAAAAATTTAGTACAAATTCAACAAATTTTTATCTTTTAACAAAACATTCAAAAACAAAAATTGTTACAAAACGTTTTGTCAGTATTTTAGATTTTAAAAAATGTGTAAAAAATGCCGTTTTCTAACAGCTTTTTGCATTTTACTCAAACATTTAGTACTAGACATATATCAACCATAATAACCACGTAAATATACATCAAATTGCGCATCTTTAAACATCAATTTTATCCTAAGAAAACAAATTTTTATTATTTAAGGAGACTTAAAAATGCTGTTTATTGACATTTCTTGCTTTTTACTCAAAATTTAGTATCAACCGTAAATAAACCATTAAAACCTTGTGCATTTTTATTAAATTGCGTATCTCTAAGTATTAATTTTATTCTAGAAAAGCAAACTTTTATTTATCAACGAGATAATCAAACATGGACCTTAACAAAAAATGACAAATTTTTTAACATTTTGTTTAAAACTTCATTTCTACGCATATATAAACTTTTATAACAATCTTTTTGTCTCTTGATAAGAGATTCAAACACGAAAATTGTTAAAAAATGCATACTTTTTTATCTTTTACTCAAAACTGTGTTTATATAAACCATTACAACTACGCAAATCTACATTAAAATGCGTATTTTTGTTAGTATTTATCTCATAAAAGCAAAATTTTATGTTTTAACAAGACTCTTAAGCACAAACATATTTTCAAAATGCCGATTACTAACAGTTTTTTGCATTTTATTCAAAAAAAAAAATTAGTATGCTTAAATAAACCATTAGAGACACTCGAATTATAGAATTTATTCTAAAAAAGCAAGCTTTCATTTCTCCACGAGGCATTCAAACACGAAAACTGGAAGAAAATTATTTGCTTTTTTGTTAATATTGTAATAAACATATGTAAACCATTATAACTAGGTAAATATTCTACAAAATTCAATTTTTATTTTGCATTAAAACATTCAAACACAAAATTTGTAAGAAAACACCAACTTTCCATCAGTTTATAGCATTTTACTTAAAAATTTGCAGTGGACTTATGTAAATCTCTATAACCAAGTAAAACTACATTAAGTTGTGCATCTTGATGCATTAATTTTGTTTCTGAAAAACAAGTTTTTATTTTTTGACAAGATATTCAAATACAAAAATTGTAAGAAAATGCTGACTTTGTGGTTTGCAACTTGAACTCAATGTCATTCAAATTTTATCGAAAGAATATCTATGAGAGAATAGTTTCAGCATATGGAAAAAATAGTTTTTTGTTCTATTTTAGTCAAATATTGGTGCAAACAATTTAAATGGAGCAAGCAATCCAGTTATGATGACCTAATGTGTAGAATGAAGCACAAACTGACAAAATTATCAACAATGTTAAGCGGTTGGTATTGATTGACCGCAGAGTAATAGTTTTAATTATTGCTAGAGAATTAATAATATTAGAAACTAGTGTTTTTAACACAAGAAATTTGCAAGGAGCGTTTTGCTTCTTGCCAAGATGTAGATTTCCTCTAAAAAATTGTAACTGAGGGTCAAACCTGTGGTTCTCTTACAAAACAAAAGTTTCTCAAGAAGGCATAGACACAATGACAACAATAAAAAAATTTACTTTGCACAAATATGTAGTTGAAAATGGCATCAATGGTTTTTTGCCTTATCGCAAAATATTAAGACCACAAGTTTGTTTTTTTTTTTTTGGTTGAAACTATTGAAAAGTGCAAAATAACAAAATTTAGTTATAAAATATTAAAATATTTTTATAAAGAACCATAAATGTTTAAAAAGTGCATACTTTAATTATAAGATATTAAAAATAGCAAAATCCGGTTTTGTAATGTAAAAACATTTAGAAAATGTATCAAAATTTGACATAACATATCAAAATTATCAGATTTTGGCTTTAAATAAAATAAATAAATAAATATAAAAAATAAATATACAACGCAAGAATGGCATTTGCTGATACCATAGTTTGGACGCGAAGCAACAAAGTCGACACAAACGTGCTTGCTTTAAGGAAACTTAACGGGCAATCGATAATGGCAACAGACGACACCTGCTCGTATTTACATTACTGACAACGCCACAAAGGCACAATTTCTGACACCGGCACTGATTTATGTGTGGCCTAGCTCTTATATGCGAGGACTACAAAACAAATCATTATATGAATTGCCGCGGCCAAAGGAACGGTGATAGCAACAACATACGTCACCGTGACGCTCCAAAACTTTACATAGAGGTTCGTGATAACAGATGTCACGAAACGTATTATTGGAGTTTGCATTTTACAACCTTCTCGTGAATGTAAGAAACCGAAAATTAATAGACGCAACAACCCTGCTCACTGCACAAGGAAAAGCAATAACAAATAGAACACTAAGCATCAAATAGTTATAGGAGTGATACAATTCCACGAATTCCTGACAAAATTTTCAGAAATCTTAAAACCAGACAGCCCAGCAAACCCGGTAATAGATTAAACTAAATACTAAATTAGAACGACAGCAATAAATTGAACCAAAAAAAAAAAAGAATTTGACGCTTTGTAAAAACTTGAAATTTCCAGATGATCTCAGAGCTGTAGGTCTTTGCTTTACATGGTGCCAAAACAAAACAATGAATGTAGTTCTTGTAGGGACTATAGATTATTGAACGCACAAACGGAACCTGACCGGTACCCAGTACTGCCAATCGTACGCAATTACTACCAAATAAGGTTGAAATTATACGATCGTATCCGCAACCGGACACTATCAAAAAACTTAAGCAGTTTTTAAAGATGGTAAATTTTGACAAAATATTTATTCCCAAGACTGCACACATACAAGCGCCACTCAACGACTTACTCCATGGCAAAGTCAAAAGCAATGCATTAGTAAAGTGGACATCAGAGGCAAAAAGAGCATTTGAGTCTTGCAAAGAAAGTTTAGCACAAGCAGCGTTACTTGCCCATCCCCGGCTCAACGTTCCACTCACTATATTTTGTGATGCTTCAGATTTTACCATTGGTGCAGCCCTTCAACAATGCCTGGGAACCTCTACCGTTATTTTCAAAGAAACTAAAGTACTATAGAACGTAAATACGCAGTTTATGATAAGGAATTGGTAGCAATTTACGAAACAGTAAAACATTTTTGCTACATGATTGAAGATAGAAAGTTTACCATCTTCACCGATCATAAGCCAATCACATACGCGTTTCGAAAGAAAACGAATGTTCCCCACGACAGTTCCGATATCTTGATTATAAAGGGGATCTACGAGCTTTAGCAGAGGCGCAGAAAGCGGATGTAGAACTGAGGAACTTAGAAGTCAAGGGATAATCAACACTGCAGTTAAAACATATTGCAACGTATCAACAACAACTGCAAGGCCATATGTCACATTACAGTTTTCACAAACAGTATTTAACAACATTCACATCTAGGAATAAACTCTACAGAACAATGAATAACACAGCGCTATATTTGACCATCTATTAGAAAGGACTGTAAAGAATAAGCTTGAAGCTGTGTTGAGTGTCAACAAGCAAAAGTTAACTGTCATGTATTAACAGCACCAGGTATTTTTATAACGCCATCTAATGGGTTTGAGCAGGTGCATATTAATATTGTAATTATGCCAAGCTTAGAAGGCTGCAGATATTGGCCAAAAGCTTTTCCTATAGAAGATCAAGAACAGTCGCAAAAGCTTTTTACACATATTGGATTGGTAAGTTTGGGGTACCATTGTGATTAAGTACGAACCAAGGAATTCAATTCAAGTCTCAACTATTTAGACAATTGAACCACCTAACAGGTACGTCTCACTTAAAAACCAAGCTTTATCACCCAGCAGTGAATGGCATAATGGAAAGATTTTATCGGCAATAAAATTATAGGCAGCAATTAAATGCCACAAAAGCAATGGATCAACGTACCACCAACCGTTATACTAGAATCCGTTCAACATGGAAAGTCGACATCCAGTCTACAGCCGCAAAGATGTTGTATGGAGAACTACTCCGACGGCCAAGAGAAATGTTGACACAGACATCTTCATCCACTAGCAGACAAATGTGTCAAAATTTGTGACAACTCTGCAAAAACATATTCAGAATCTTTGGCCAACCAATGGGTCCAGGCATGGAAAAAAATCTACGTTTGTGTTTAAAGACCTTGCCATAATATTTGTTCACTTCTTCAAAGTGATTGACAGTAAAAATACTATCTATGTACGACCGGTTCGAAGGATCAATATTTTGTGCATGATCATGTAGAATGGAATTTGAAAGTAACTGTTTGATAACTTTTTCAATAAATATATAATCAGCTTAGACTCAGACTAGGCAGCAATATATATTACTACAAACTTATATAACGGTACTGAACAAATTAAGTAATTAATTAATTAATTTATAAAAGTAGCAATAAATTAATAACGCAATTTCAAATTTTATTAATTTATTGCCTGCAATTGAGCTAAAAAAATTATAACTTTTTAATATGACTAGTCTTAAGAGAAGATGTTTCAACATTGTACGTCAAGTTTTTAAAATGCTTTTTAGAACTATTGATTGTCCTGACATGCTAGATTAACTGGCATTCATGTTACTGCTTGTATTTTACAATGCGAGATTTAATAAATGATAAGCAGCAACATGGCGTGGCGCAGTGGTCTAGGCATACGGCCGCTGTACCGAAGATTGTGGGTTCGATTCCCATATACCGTGATATACTTTTCACTTTCTATACGCTCTCCCACTTCTCCAACCCGCCTTGCCAGAGTGGGGTATTACGGCTAAAACCTTCTCTGAAGAGTGATGATTTCTCTCCAGTGGTTCGGAATCCACTTAAAACTGTAGGCAGATAAGAGACTAAGACGCCAGCAGTGGCGTATGAATGGCTGACAAAAAAGAAAAGAAGAAGCAGCAACATGTGTAGACCTCAAACACCAATTCACAATCATCAGTACACTGAACGCGAGGTGACGACTCCAGGCTCCACTTTTTTTCCCAACTTTTCATGGTTTTTTGTATGGACTAGATTTTTTCTCTTTGCTGGTTATAACGGCCCACTCTTTTACCAGCAAGTGTACGGAAATAACACCGGCTTGCACTTGTATAGCTCTGGTAGAAGTTGTTTTTTAGGCACATTCAATCCTTAGCTGACTTTTTTGGACTTTTTTTAGCATTTGCATATGTTTGGTTTTTTTTTTAGTTGTTTTGCCCATATTGGAGCCTTGTAAAACGTAATTGATTCTACCACAGAGTTCATTATTTGCAACTTCTCTCACATTTGGCACCAACTGGCTTAGTGCGTCAGCTGTTTTTCCGGTTTTTTGAGGTCTGTTGGAGGTGGTTCTACATGTTTATATTCTTTCAAGGTACACGCTGTTTTAATTTTGGATTTTGTTTAGACTAACCCTTACAAACACTTGTTTTAAAGTGTTTCTCTCGACTACACCAACGGCCTCTTTGTTTGGGTGGTCTAGGGTTAGACTCTTTTCTGCTAACCATTCGCCAATTTTCCTGATGACCCACTACTCTACCTCATCTATAGTCTCTCTGTTGGTCGTTGGCAAAACCAATTAAAGTTACGTTCTTGCTCAAGTTTAGTCTTAGCACGTCGTCATAGTAATGGTTCTATAGCGTAGGGACAAGAATTGAACCCTGTAGAACTTTGCACGTTATTTCCATCTCTCTTTTTTTGCCATCAACATACATACATCACCTGGTTTACCAAATAAAAGCGGATGATATTTATTAAGTAGGGCAAGATATTTTTCTTTCTTAGCACTTGTATTAAGCCTTTCTATAAAAAACGTTTTTTACGTCTATCGTAAATAACGCTAGCTTTTTAACCCGTCTTAAAGCATCTATAGTGGAACTCTGATTACGAAACCCGTATTGACTGTTCAAGAGTCCGCTTTTTGCTTCAATCTCATGTTGTAGTCTCTTTATAGTTTATAATGTGTTCACATGGTATTTAAGAGGTAAAAAGTGTAGTATAGAAGTCTATATAAAAGCTTCTGGTTATTCTTTCGGAGATTTTTTTGCAATACTAGCTTGGCTATCTTTCAAACAGACGAAAAGGTTTCTCTCCTTTCTGTTCTGCTGCAGTTTTTATAATTTTCGGAGAATTGCCGTCCGAGCTGGCAGCTTTTTCTGGTCTGATTTTTTTGCTAGCTGTTTATAGAGCTCTTGGTACAGATAAATATGTCTTTAGTACTTGTGGGGCTTTGCTGCTATTTGGCTTTCTAATGGCCAGGAAAAAGTTGTTTGGTTATGTTAAGCAGTTCAGTTTGATTGGTCTCCGGACACTCAATTTGCCCGTAACCAGTTTGTAACCTATATTTCATTTATGGTTGCCATCTTCTGGTTGTGTTTGGAGACCATAGACAAGTTTATACGCTTTTCCACGCCTGTAGAAGTTCATGGCAGCAATGAACTGGTCGTTTATGTTTATTTGGTATACCGAATAAACATACAGATTATGCACCGCACTTGCTTTACACGTATTTTGCGGTAAGTAATAAGTTTTGAAAGTAATTCAGCAAATCTTTAACAGCCAAAAAGCATTGAATCAATTCTATGGGCAAACAACTTTTTGTTAGCGTTTAAAATTAGATAGAAATATCATTTTCGTTAATTTCTAAAAATTAAAAAAAAAATTGTAATCAAAAATTTTAGAAAAAAAATTGATATTTACGACTTTGGCATTTATTATTTTTGATATTTGCCATGTTTGACAATTTACGACTTGTCAATGTTGTGATAAATTAAAAAACTAAATTACAAATGTCAATGATAATGAAATTAAATTTAAAAAAAATTATTTTAAAACAATTTATATGAAATATAATGAAAACAATAAACAATTTTGTTGTTATAAATGGCTTAATCTAGTCCCCAGGCTTCAAACATAAAGAAAGTAAAATCCATTGTATCGATTTTACCCTCAATTGAACACAAAAAAGGGGCCATTTAGGTAATTCAATACAACCACACAATTTACAAACGTTTACGCAATCGATACAACTTGTTGCTCGCGCCACAATTCACGCGTATTATTGCAAGAATGAAAACAAATAAAACAAAAATCTAAAATACATAATTCATAGATTCCAACAGCAAATGCCTACCGAACGATTTTATGAATGAAATTCCTATCCGATCGATCAGTATTCCAAATGCGGTGTAAGAAATCACTGTTTTTCCTCGATTACATTGTCCGTCTACTGATGTTGGCGGGGACGTTCTTCACGTTTTGTGGAAATATCTATGCGATTATGGAATTCGTGCACGTAGCCGGTTTCAAGTAAGGAAATTACTATCGCTGTGTATATATCGAATATTAAATATATCCCCGACGCCCGCTTGAATTTATAATTAGGCGCACGCCTAACTCCACTTTACAGTTAAGCCACCGAAAACAGCCGATAATTATACGAAATAACAAAAAATTATTTTAACTTTTACAATTACATCATAATCTTAATTTTAACAAATTGAATAAAAAATAACTGCTGTTTCTAAATCAACTAAATTGACGGCAATTGAAGCATATTTTTTTTATAATTGGTCCAATTTAATTCGTATTGCATTGTCAGCTATCAACATTAAAATTTCATTTCATCACCATAAAATCAAATTTTATTAATTGATTATTAATTACGATCAAATAAATTGGCTTTAATTGCTGACAACGCAGCGCAAGGAATATTATATACGCAAGACTTGAAATCGCACAGGTATCACCTTACTGGTTATTTCATATTCCTGTAAAATTATTAAATATCACATGCGGTTGCGATTGAGAGTAATATGCGAGGGACCGTTACATAGACATACGATACCTCTTCATGTTTTTGCATGAAAATGAAAAAGGGTTTACAAAATTACTTGATTCACAGTAGGGCAGCTGCTTGGAATATTCTAATTTTATTTTATTTGTTATTATTTGTATTATCATGCAAGTTGGTATATTTTAAGCATTTTAAAAGTCGTTGGGATGTAATGGTGATACGGTACTCAATTTTAAACTTTTAGAATTATACAATAAGCTTGTTTTGTTGAGTTATGATATATGTTAATGTGCGGAGTATGAATTTTCTCTGAATCTTTTCACCTGTGGGTTGTAAGTACTTTTTATAGACAGGTGAAAACACATTTGAGACGATTGTGTTTTATTTCATTATACACGAGGGTAGAATAATAAATATTTTTAGAAAAGCAGTTGCGCAATTTCAAATATTTTTATAGTAACTCTTTCAGATGGAATTTCATAGAACAAATTTGTAGATAAAAATAACAGTTTATATATAAGCCAGCTTACTTCAGACAGGTGATTTGCAGTTGACAATTCATATAAAAGATTTGAAAAAAGAAATTACAAATTTATATGTTATAAAACAGATAATTCATCTACCTAACACAGATGGTTCGTTAAATTAAAAGTATATACTACAGATTTGTTGAGAATAATGTTAACAGTTTATATTAGAAACATGTCAAACATCTAAAATAGTTGACAGTTACTTGTCAAATTGACAGTTCAAAAGCATTTACTGTTGAAATATAGCAAATATAATTAAAGATTATAAAAAAATTATAAAAACGTAAAAAATTGTTTTGAAAAATGTATATGTAAATGCGTAGAAATTTAAAAAATTGTTAAAAATACATTTGAATCAATTAAATGTAAATAAATGCCTAGATGCGTTATTGAATAAAAGCGCATTTACTGTTTAAATATTGCTCATTTCATAATTCAAATTTAGAAAAAAAAACTAAAAAAATCGCTCCAAAAATGCATCTTATGTTTCAAACTTTACAAAAATAAATAAAATTGTTTAAAAACGTTTAAAATTTCAAAAGCAATTGATTAGAAAAAATAATTGTTCTGCACAAAGACTATTTGAAAACGCAGTTACAGCTCAAATATCCCTTAAATCAACTAAAATGTTACAAATTGTTTAGAAAGATGTTTTTTTGCAAGAAAAATACAGTTTTTTTATACCATTACATTTAAATTAGCTTTTTGTCAACGAGCAAGTATCTGAACTTTGGAGTGTTGTACCATTAAATTCGTTGGGTCTATTTTGTACTAGTTCATGTACAAAATTTTTATTTGTTTTAGTTTTTGTTCATGCACTGAATTTTGTTGTCCAAAATATTCTTTGAAGTTTCATAACTTTCAATTAATGAAAAAGTTTAATTTGTGGGCAAATTACTTTTTTTGCTGTTACCCACCCACTTGCCCAAGTGTTAGTCATCAAAGGATTTATTGTTTGAATATGAGAGAATTTTTTAACAATAAATCTTTTAATAACGATAATTTGTGGGCGAGTTACTTTTTCTACTGTGACCCGCTCACCCGCTAAAGTCATCAAAAGGATTTATTGTTTGTCTCGCCTATTGTTTGAGTAAGCAGATGGGACAAACATTATATTATGGGTGAGTTACTTTTTCTACTGTGTCCCACCCGCCCGACCAAGTATTAGTCATCAAAATGATCTATTGTTTGTCTCACCTCTTGTGTGATTAGGTTTAGATATAAGAAAATTGTTTAACAATAAATCTCTTGATAACTAACGCTTGTTCCTTCTGGAAGCCTCGTTTTATTGTGGTTGCTCTTGGGATGTCGACTGCTAACTGTTGCGCCATCTTTTTGGAGGTCTCCCTAGGGGTCTTTTCCCGCCGGGTTTGCCATTGCGGGCTATTTTAGCTATTTTGGTTTCTGACATTCTGGTAACGTTTTTGTTCCAACAGCGTCTACGCTGCCTTACCTATCGCACTGCATCTTCTACTTTGCATTTTTATCTTATGTGTGTCGTCCGTTGTTTGTCCCACATTGTGTATTTGGCAATTGTTCTTAGTGTTTTTATCTATGTTGTCCGCATTTGTAGTTTGGTTGCCGCCGTGTCCGCTTTCATTTCCGCCCCTTACGTCAAGACTGGCCGTACACATGTTTTGTAGATTCATGATTTGCAATCGGTAGTGAGGTATTTGTTTTTCCAGATGATTTGCTTTACGTATCCCGATATCATAGTAGCTTTGTTAACCAGGTGTTTGACGTCGTTTTTCAGGTTTCCGTAGCTGGATATTTTGTAGCTCAGGTAGTAAAACGACATTACCTGCTCGATTGGGGTGTTGTCGAATGCTAGCTTGCAACGCACGGGCTCCCTTGAGATGGTCATTGATTTGGTTTTGGCTATTGCAATAGACTTGTTATATTATTTGACCGTTGTTTTGAATATGTGCAATAGTCGCTGCAGGTCATTTTCTGTTTCCGCTATTAAGGTTGCATCATCCGCATGATGATGTTTACCTTGTTGTTACCAAGTTTCTATCCTGAGTCACTTGTCTTAACGGTGTCGATGATCTTGTCCATGATGACGTTGAACTGTAATGGGCTGAGACTGTCCCCTTGACGGATTTCCGAGTTGGTTCTTATCTCTTTGGTTAATTTCTTGAAACTTCTATTTTGGTGGTATTTAGTTCTTTAATTATACGGATATATTCTCTAGGTACTTCTCTTTCTTTAAGTATCGTTAAAACGTCTTTAAGCTGTATGCGGTCGAATGCTTTTGTAAGATCCACAAAGCATATAAAAGCTGGTGTGCTGTATTTAAGGGCCTTTTCTGCAATTTGTCAAATAATAAATATCGCATCTAGTGTAGAACGGTTTCTCCTGAAACCTTGTTGTTCTTCGTTAATTGGAATGATGTTGGATATCTCTTTTGCGATTATGCTCGTAAAAAGTTTCATTGCGGAGCTAAGCAGTGTTATGCCCCTATAGTTTGATGGTTCCTTTTTGTCTCCTTTTTTGAATATTGGTATGGTAATACTTCTTTTCCATTCGCTTGGTGTTTTTCCCTGTGTTATTACTGCATTTAACAGACTTGTTAATTTGTTGGCGAGGGGTTCCCTACCGTGCTTGATGAGTTCATTGACTTTTTCATCTTCGTTTGGCGTTTTCCTGTTTTTTTTAATTTTGCTATTGCATTTCTGATCTATTCTTCTGTCATTGTTACCCTTTCTTCAGTCTGTTCTCTATCCTCCTCTTAGTTCAGTTATAGCTTTGATTTCTATGCTCTTGTTTGTTGCTTTCTTTTGGCCTCTAAGCATTTTCCAGACTCTCTTCTGTGCTCCGTACATGTCGTGTTTCAGGTCTGCACTAAATTTTTTAAAGTCTAGATAATTTTTTTTTCCTCGGTGATTCTTTTTACTTCTTGGGTGAACCAGGGTTTGGTGGTTGGTTTTGCGTGTTTAGGTTTACAGTCTTCTTTCCTAACGCTTCTTCTGCTGCCTTATGTATGTTGTTTTTGATTTTGTTCCAGCTGATGTCAATGTTATCAGTCTCACTGGTTCGATCGGATGTAATATGTTGTTGTAGGCGGTTTGCATAGAGCCCTCGTGTACTTTCTGCGTCCAGTGACTGAATGTTAAATTTTGTAACATATAAAGGTGTTCTTTTTCTGGATGGGGCAGCGGTAGTTCTTATTTTACACAGAACTAGGTTATGGTCTGAGCCTATGTTTGCAGAGGTTAGGCTTCTGACGTCTATTATCTGACTAGGGGGTATGGCTTTGTTGGTAATAATAAAGTCTATTACGGAATTGTTGTTTCCATCGCCTGTAAAGGTGACCTTATGCTGAGGCTTGTGGTCAAAAACTGTGTTGTTGATCTTTAGTTCATTGAAGGTGCATAGTTGAACAAGCATCTTTCCTCTGGAATTTGATGTTTCTTCATTGAACCTTTGCTGGACTCCGTCTACTTTCTCGTTTCCAGTTCTGGCGTTTAGGTCTCCAAGCAGGATGATTCTGTCGTTGTTTGGGATTTTGTCTAGTAGATATTGTATTTGTTCGTAGAATTCGATGGCTTGCTGTTCAGATTTGCTGGAGTCCGGTGCGTACACTGATATTATATGCGTGGGTTTGATATTTAGTTGGAGTGTAACCTTCAGTATACGGTCGTTTATGTATTCTATGTCATCGATGTTTTGTTCGTATTTGTCTTTGATAAGCAGCCCTACCCCTGAGCTTGCCCTTTTGGTTTTGGCCGCTATGTACGAGGATGTAGTTTTGGTACTTTGCAGTGCCTCTGCCTTTTATTTTTGTTTCTGATATTGCGCATATATCTATATTGTGGGCGTTTAGCTCTAGTATTATTTTGTGGTCCTTATTGTTGAAGGACCTTACGTTCCAGCATCCTATTCTTAAGTGATGCTGTTTTTTCATTGTTCGTGGTGTTGCAGTGGTCGTCGACGATGTTATCAGTCCGGTGTCCGTGGCATTTCTTCCAGTTCTTTGAGCTACTGTTTTTTCTTACCTTAGGCAAATTGCTGACCTCACATAAGAGCCCTCCTCATTTATCCGGGCTTGGGACCGGCGGCGACATCTGGTGAGCTACTCAGTCTACCCATCAGACTGTCACCTGCTGAGCTGAGTAGTTTATGAGTAGTTGATGTAACTTATCATGTTTCACTTTATCAAAGGCTTTTTTGAAATTGATGTAACACGCATATACCTTCTTATTCATATCTAGACAACGCTGGAAAAGAACGTTAATGCCAAAGAGCGCCTCTCTTGTGCCTAGTCCTTTGCGGAAACCAAATTGTGTATTGCTTATGCCATCTTCAAGTTTTCTATATATCTTTTTGTGAATAATTTTCAGAAACAACTTTATGGTTTGACTCATAAACGCAATTGTTCGATAATTTGGGTTTGGTTTTTTTGGTATAAGAACAAAGATAGACGATAGCCATTATTGTCTACCTTTGTTCTTATACTCAAGGAATTTCCCCTTTTTTTGTAGATGTTATTGAAAAGGTCTTGGATGATATCAAATACGTCGTCATTGAAGAGTTTAATCAATTCTATAGGTATTTGGTCCGGACCAACAGCTTTCTCGAGTTTCATAGTTTCCAATGCATGTTCTATTTCTGGTCTTAATACTTTTAGACTTACGTTGTCTGAATGTAAAACAAGCTTCGGAGGTCATTTGTCATCAAAGAGTTGCGACAGGTATGCTTAGCTTGTCTTTCACATCCGTTATTATACGTCCATCTGTGTCATTGATTATATTCCCAATAGATTTATTTTTGCATCCAGCCATTTCATTTATTTTTTTGTGCAAGTTGAAGCAGTCAAATTTTTTTTCTAGATTTTCTATCTTCATACATTGAGCGGCTAAGTAATTTTCTTTGGCTTCTTTAACTGTCCGTTGTACCTTTTTATGTAGTGCCCCTTTTCCTTTGTTCTTTCTCGTTTTTTTCATAAGATCCAGGATTTGTGATGTTATCCAAGGTTTCGTCTTGGTTCTATTGCATATTAGATAGTCTTTAGCTATTGTTTGTATTTGTTTCTATTTTTCATCCACATTAGCTTCGTCAAGTATACCAATGTTTCTCATGCATTTGTTTACCTTGCTTTACTGTATTCTGGATTTTAGGGTCTTTAAGGAGTTTACAATCGATATAGTTGTTTTGGCGTCTTGCTATCTTCTGAATTTTTATATTGAGTTTTGCTATGGTGGTGTGGTCGGAATTAATGGCAGCGCCCGGGTAGGTTTTTGTGGTTTTGACCGAGTTTTCATAGCGGTAATTAATAAGGATGTAGTCTATTTGGTTTCTTACTGTATGTCTCGGTTTATCAGCAGAAGATTTTCAGGTACATAATCTACGATTTGGGAGTTTGAATAAAGTATTTGTTATCATCATATTTGTGTCTTGCCAGAATTTGATCCCCTCTGTCATTTCTCTCTAACAGTCCAAAACTTCCTGTGTGAGCTTCCATATTGATCCTTTTCACTTTAGTATTGAAATTCCTTATCTATCTTGTTGGTTTTTATGTTTCTATAAAATGTCGTCTAGTTCTTCATAAAATTCTTCAACTTTGTTTTTTTTTTCTTCTCTGCTGTTGGTGCATATGTTTGTATGATATTTATATTTCCTAAGTGTGTTTTTAGTTGAAGCAACAACGAGTATGGTGTGAAACTCAGAACTGATCCTGTAATATTTTTATCCACGATTACCCCAACTCCATATAAATGTTATGTCGTTGTTCCTTGAATAATAAAATGTACCGTTGCTTGTTGTGCAACTGCCACTTCCTGGTCATCTAACGTCACTTACTCTTAATATATTTATAATTAGTCTTTTAATTTCTTTTACTATGTTGTCGAGTTTTTTTGCTGAAAAGAAGCTTCTTGTTTAACAATAAATCTCTTGATAATTAAGTTTAAACTAAGTTTAATTTTTGAGTATCAAAGGATCCATTGTTTATCCTATCTCTTTTGTGCTTGGATTTAGATAAGAGATAATTGTTTAACAATAAATCTCATAATAACTAACGCTTGAGTAAGTAGGTGGGATCAAAGTTGAATTTGTGGGCAAGTTGCTTTTTCTACTGTAATCCACTCACTTGCTCAAGTCATCAAATGGATTTATTGTTTCTCCCACCTCTTGTGTGCTTGGATTTAGATATGAGAGAGCTGTAACAATAAATCTTTTGATAACTAACGCTTGGGTGAGAACTAAGTTTAACTTGTGGGCGAATTACTTCTTCCACTGTGGTTCACCCACCCGCCCAAATGTTAGTCATCAAAGGATCCATTGTTTGCTTGGATTTCATTCAAAAATGCTTTCAATGCTCAAACAAAGTACATTTAATGCTTCACATTCCATAAAAATCAATAAAACTGTTGAAAACGCTTATAAATTGCTCAGTAAAATGAGTTGAAAAAAAATGTTGCAAAAAAAATAGTTTTCTGGATAAAAATGCTTTGGTAATGCATTTGAAGAAATAAAAGAGTAAAAAATGTATGAAAATATTTTAGATTCTATTTAATTTTTAAATGTAGAAATGCATTTGCTGTTTACATTTAATTATTGAAGTTATTAAAAACGAAATTACGTTAAAAATTGCACATCTAATTAATGACATTAATAAAAAATCAATTAAAACGTAAAGCAATATTAAGAAGATCAGCAGAAAAACGCTTTTGTGGTAAGTACAGTCTGTTTAAAAGTTTTTTTTTGTCAGTTTTAGCAGATTTTTGGTTTTCCTGTGAAGGTGTCTACTTGATGGTTGGTCTTTTTATCGGCAGTTGGTGTCTTGAATTGTGTGATGTTTATTATAATTTATTGGCATGATGTGAATGTGCAATGCAGCATTTGCAATTATCTCTTGTAGCTGCTCCACTTTGTTTATTAGCTCCGCATAAACCAATTGTTTCATGTGTCCCCACACATAAAAGTCCAATAGATACAGATCAGGAGATCTTGCAGGCCAGTTTACTAAACTTCTTCTACCAATCCACCTAACATTAAAATTATCGTTGAGCCACCAAACTACATATTGCCCAAAATTAAGCATCAGCAAATTTTACATTTAATTTTCAAGAAATTCTGCGTATAAACCAGCATTTAAACAAAGTAGTAAGATTTGAACTGGGAGTAGTTGCTCATTAAAAACCCCACACCATGTGTTAACTGAAAATCTTTGTAAGTAAGCTCTTACCCTAACTACGTACGGAGTACTTAATAATCAGATATGCTCATTTTGTATATTGTTAATGCTATCTCATTGCTCTACAATATTGTACTAAAAAATTTAGGATCTTATTGGTGTTGTTTAAGAAGCCATTGAGAAAATGTAAGTTGTAAGAGTTGTACTTTTTGATAATAGTATGGGTGAAAAGTTTCTCTATTTAAGGTTTTTCAGACAAAGTTTTTAGATAGTTGCAAACAGGCGGAAAACCAGCGCTGACCTCTAGTTCATCAAGAACTGCGTCAACTATTTTTTCTTTTCTTCTGCCACGGTGTGCTGTTGATGTGGACCTCCACTACAGCAATTTCTAATTCCAAATCCACGGAGCCTTCAAAATGCGTCCGAAAATACGCAACGAGAAGGTTGCCTTTTGTCGGTAAATTTTAATTGATACTCGCAAGATGCAGTTAGGGAATTACCATTACAAAATCCGTAAACAATTATAATATCTGTGTATTCTCCGTTGTTGAACAGCATTTTTATCAAATTTTACTAACTAAACCAAAGAAAACAAATTTTTATAAACAGTTTGCATCAACGCACACTTCTTAAAGTAATGTTGTTTTTTCTTTTTGTTAAATAAAAATTTTCTAAATAATTTCTTTTAATTTTCCATGTAGGACAGCAGTTTAATTTCAAACTGCTTCATGGTTTACTTGTTCTTGGTAAAAATTGCTAGAAATGTTTTGATAGTTTCTTTATAGATAAACAAACAAAGCACACTTTTTAATTCTAATGCGTTTATCTTTTCTGGAAGCGTTGTGACTTTTTACGTATTGTTTACTTTAATCACTTTCTTCTTTATAAGTATTTTTTTATTCAAAGTTTAGCTCATACTGTTGCAGAAATTATGACAAATTTACGTATTGGCTTAGATTGTATCGACGTGGGTCGGTCTTTTTGATGTCAATTTGTAAGCAGGTCTTAAGGAATGCACATCGTGAACGAACACTGTTAAAAATTGTCAACAAACAGAAAATATATATAATGCGCACGGAAAATATGACTTTTTAAAACTTATAATGAAGGAGAAATTAAAAAGAAGACGCAAATTAAGCAGAAAAAAATTCCTGGTTTAAAAATAAAAGTAATAATAAAATAAAACACTGTCTACGTTTTTTACCACAAATACTTTATTGATATAAATCTATATTACTAAAGAATATATATTAATATTAACAAAAGTTCACGACTCGAGTTTCGACTTTTGAAGGCCATTATCAAGTGAAAACAAACTAACAAAGAAATACATTTATACAGAAAAATTATTATAAAAATTGAAGTGAGGGAAAAATAAATCGTATTACTAGTGGTCTAGAGAGATTTGAAAAGAGGTGATTTATATTGTGGTAAGTCCTTTTGCTCATTGAGAAGATTAACAAGAGGATTACATTGTTTTATGTGAATTTCGGCGGCTTCTAACAGATTAAGCTTAGTGCCTTTTGTACAGGTATGTAATATTTTGATTTGATTAATTTCAGGAAAAGTGTGATTCGAATTTATAATATGATTTGCAAATGAGCTTGTGTCATGATTAAGTCTAAACGCTTTAAAATGTTCTGTATATCGTGTTTCAAAACTTCTGCCAGTCTGCCCAACATAAACACTATTGCATTCGGAACATGAAATTTCATAAACACCCGATTTCCTTAAGGGATTAATTTTATCTTTAGCATTAAATAATATATTTGATAATTTACAACTTGGTCTAAAAGCAATTTGTTGATTTTGTTTTCGAAGGATGTGCGCTATGTTCTCTGTGGTTTTTCCAAAATAAGTTAATGTTGTAAATGACTCTTTGTTTAAATTTGAAACTTTTGGATAAATGTGAGAAATTGTATTTTGATACAATTTATTATTAATTAAATTTTGAATAATATTGACTGGAAAACCATTCATATTTCCTATAGATATAATTTTATTTAGTTCTAAATTACGATAATGATTTGATAATGGAATTGAAACTGCTCTTTGTGCCATAGAATGATAAGCTGCTAGCTTATGTGACATGGGATGATTGGATTTAAAAGGAATTGTAGTATTGACGCTGGTTGGTTTTCTAAATATATTGAATTCAATTTTACTATTCTTGTGAATTAAGGTTAAGTCTAAGAAATTAATTTGATTATTTTGCTCTGTTTCTATTGTAAATTTAATTTTAGGATGAATGTCATTAATTTTATTTAAGAATTGATCAAGTTGACGTGATGTTCCGCTAAAACATGCAATTATATCGTCCACGTATCGATACCAGAATGATATATGTTTTTTGGTAAAGTCTAAATTAAATATTTTATCTTCGACAATTGACATGAATAAATCTGCTAGCAAAGGGCTTAGCGGAGAACCCATTGCTAGGCCAGTAGATTGCTGATAAAATTGATTGTTAAATTGAAAATAATTTTGTGCTAAACAAGTTTTAAATGCATTATAAAGTTCTGAATGAGTAGTAGGGTCTTTAACTGATTTATCTAATATATGCTGAATAATTTCAAGACATTCATCTGTTGGAATATTAGAAAACATACTTGTGACGTCAAAGGATACTAGTTTAGAATTCTTTGGAGTGGTTACTGATTTTAAGTGTTGGGATAGGAGAAGTGAGTTTTTTACAGCGTATTTTGAAGTAAAATTTGTATACTTTTTAAATAGAGTATTTAATTTAATTGCTAAAGTTAAATCAATCAAGGGAAAAATTTTAAGTGATGAACTAACTGTCACAAAAGCAGATAAATCTAATTCAATAGTCATTTTAAAAAATAGCCAATATAATAACAAAGTACATGCTTTTATTACAACCGAAAATTTAAGTCTATTAAAGAAAGACCCAACAACGGCCTTTCAATCAAAAAAAAAAAAAAAAATTAAAGAACTTTTAGATAACACTCATGTTATTTTTTCAAAAGCAGATAAATATCAAATCAAAAATATGAATCCTCAGGCGCCAAGACTTTACGGCTTAATAAAAACTCATAAATCAGATCTTCCTATTAGACCTGTAGTTTCATATATTAATAGTCCTTCGCGAACTTTAGCAATTAAATTAAATACTCTTAAAAACGTTGGTTACCTGGCTCCTTCTTCGAATTTTCTCGTTTCTGGTTTGATCTCTGATGCTGATTCCTAGCATGGCCTTTTCCATTGTTTGTTGAGTAGTTAGTAGTTTATTTGCTGTTTTGCTTGATATTGCCATGGTTTCAAGGCCGTAAGTGAGAACTGGTAGGATACACGTCTCGTAAACTTTCTTTTTTAGATTGAATGGAAATTTGCGTGATTTGAGTATGAATTCCAGTTTTCCAAACGCCGCCCAGCATTGACTTCTCTTCTTCGTTATTTTGGTAGTTTGGTTTTCTTTGCCTGCCTGGATTTTATGGTCAAGGTAGATGTATTTGTCTACGGTCTCAAGTATTTCGTTTTCAATGGTCACCTGAGTGTTCTCGAAGGTCATTATTTTTGTTTTATTGAAATTCATCTGTGGTCCGATTTTTATTGATGTTTGGTAGAGTTTTTCTAGCATGGTTTTTAGTTCATTGGTTGAGCTGCTGATAATAACAATATCGTCTGCAAATTTGAGGTGGCTGAGGTACACTCCGTCAATTTTAATTTCTTTCTGGCCTCAGTTTATGCTTTTAAACATCTCCTCTAACGCAGTTGTAAACAGTTTCGGAGAAATTGTGTCCCCTTGGCGTACTCCTTTTCCTTTCGCTATTTGCTTCATTTTGGTATCTTTATCAATTTTAACGTGCATAGATGCATTTTTGTAGATATACTTAATGAGTAATCTGAAATCAATTCTTGCATTGTCAAGGGATTTCAGGATTGCTCACTTTTCTATGAAGTTGAATGCTTTTTGGTAGTCAACGAAAGCAATATGTAATGGTATATTATATTCATTGCTTTTTTCTATGAAGGTTCTCAGTGTCTGCAGGTGATCTACTGAATCCCTTTCAAAACGCAGTCTGCTCAACTGGTTGGTGGAAGTCCAATTTAAGTTTTAGTCTATTTGTTATTTGTTTAAGTTTATATAAGTGTTGTAATAAGCTTATAGGGCGGTAATTCTCAATGTTGTTCTTGTCTTCTTTCTTGTGTAGAATATTGACCTCTTTGTTTTGCCAATTACTTGGTATCACCCCTTCTATTAAACATTTATTTAGCAACATTCTAACACTTTCTTGTAAGTCTTTACCTCTCATTTTTAACCTTTTTGCTTGTTTGTTCTTCATTTGGTGTAGCGCTAGCTTTAGTACTTGGCGGTTTATTTCGGAGGTTTCTTCTGACCCAGTATTTTGTATTTCCGATTCTTGATAGATGTACCTTCCTTACTTTGAGGTGGTTTGCTTGGCGCTTCTTGCACTGCGGTCTTATTGAACCTGTTGTACATCACTGACATTTTACTCCGAGAGCAGCTCCGTCTCTTCGATGAAATCCAGTACATTTAGACAGTTGGTTGCTTTTAGCAAGTCTTCGTTTAGGTTGAGTTTGCTAAAAATGACTATACGTTGCTGTTTGTAAGCTTCGTGTTTATTCAGCAAGTGTATCGGAGTCTGATCTTTTTCCATACATCCGCGGCATAGAGAGCCCGTTCCTATTACCATTTTATACAAGTGATTGTTAAGTTTACAGTGTCCGGTTATTAGTCTTGTGAGCCTAATACGACTCATTTATATTACCATTGTTTTGGTATCATATGATGGTCCTGCTAGGAATATTCTTGAATGTGTCTGCTGATCATGTTTCTGGCGCACCACTCGATGGAAACCGCCTCTGTCTGAAACCTCGAGACATATTTACTCAGAGGAAGCGAAGTTTGCTTTTGTTGTTGTTTGTCTTCGTAAATTCTAGCTGATAAAGTAGCCCTTCACAAAGTTTGACCTCATCGTTAGAATTTCATCCTCAAGCAACACAAAATTACTACAAAAATGGATATGAAATGTTTTTGTTTTGTCATAGGTAAACATAAATAAACAGGGGACAAAGTAATCTTTAAAAGAAAAACCAAATGCTTTGATTCCAGAAGGATACTGCAAGTTTACAGTAGAATCTCAAGAAAATGCTTATAAAAATCATTCTATTAGGTTGATGCATAATTATCTCTATTTTTTGGGCGTCGTTTTTTGTTTGAATTATTTATATATATTTTAGTTATTTTACAATCTCAACTATATTTTTGGCAAAGAAACGATTAGCAAAAGAATATACCGAGAGTGGTTTGTTTGTTTCAAAGGCGGTGACACTAGCTTAAAGAAGGGGCGGTTTTTGGACTTTTGTGACAAAATCCAAATTTCAAATATAAATAAAAACTATTTTTTGTGAAGCTCATAAACATTTTTTTGGTACACGGTTCAGTAGAATAACTTTCTTATTTGAATTTCTATAACTGATAGGAGTCCCAGGCGGGTGTGCGTGGTCTTGTTTGCAAAAGGGGATCTTAAAGTTTTTATTAGTTAGTCGTCATCGTGCGCAGGAGTAACGAGCAGCGTGCGTTTGCCTTAAGCTTATTTTTCCAACGGCCGTTTGGTAGTTTTAATCCTTCTAAAATTGCGTCATTGAGTCCTGTCCCGGACTGGTTTTGTGCAAAAAAGAAAAACTAGAGACGCACTTTCAACCAGAATACCTGAAATCATCGAAGCAGTAAAAGTTTCAGTTTTGTCATCTCTGCGGCGTATGACGCATGTTTGCGTTTGCTTATAAAATTTTAAAATTCTGCACAAATTGGCCATTGTGCAAGAACTTTCTAAACGCGACTTTAATGCTTAAATAAATGCGAAGTAATGTTTGGACACGTCTCTCAAGACGCGCTTGTATTTTTCATTGGTGAAGCTTATTTTAACTTGACTGGATATGTTAATAAGCAAATTATGCGCCACTGGGCTTGTTGGCAATTCCCGAAAACTCCAGAAGTTTTTGCATGTACCACGTGTTACCGTTAGGTTTGGTTAGGTTAGGTTAGGTGCGCAACCTGAAAACAGTTTTGAAAGTAAAAATACTCAAGAGGGTCCCGCAAACACTGCTTCAAGGATTATGGGTGGAGCA
The DNA here is from genome assembly GCA_963932245.1 of Tachinus rufipes. NCBI lineage: Eukaryota > Metazoa > Arthropoda > Insecta > Coleoptera > Staphylinidae > Tachinus > Tachinus rufipes. The sequence continues at coordinate 15,810,797 of OZ010748.1, read as the reverse complement.
CTCAAAACTCAAACATGACGAAAGAAACTGACACCAAGGGTGAAGGGAAAGCCTTCTCGAAATCGACCAAGACAGCCAGATCACCAGTAAGACGGCACTCCATAGCTGGCATGTCACACCCCCCTGAGGTTGCGGATGGTATGGTAAAGGCAACCAAGATAACAATAACAATGGGACTTGGCAGCAATGTGCTAGATCAAAAGTCTAAAAAAAATGGGAAGAAACTCCACCAAAATCGCAGGAAAAAAGAAAAAGTATGCTCAAAGAATACACCAGAATAAGTAAGATGGTAGAAGAAATGATGGAGGGTATAACAAAATTAGGCAAATTTGTAGAGGAAAACACAAACACCAAAAAAGAAATTAAGTCAGCTACATTAGGGCTAGAGAGCGTGGCATGCAGAATCAAAAACAGAGGGACGTTGGCCTTTGTAGATAATTTGTTCACAAAACTAGACGAAAAAGAAAAAAAAATAATGGAACTTAAAAGAATGGGAATAAAAAACAGAAATGCACGGTTGATAAAAAAATGCAGATAAGCAGACCAATGCCACAAGAAAAAGTTAACTTACTGAACAAGATTGAACAAGCCATAGAGATGGACATAAAAGAAGAGCAAACCATTGCTACATTAAGTAGTAAATGGCCCGAAGAAGCCTTTAAGAAATGCCAATTCATTAATGGAGACATATTTAACAACAGAACGGACAACTTGTTGGTAATGATAGACAGAAATAACTTTCTCAATAATCCAGTTACAAGATTAGAAAAGCGGTATCCACAGTTAGAAGAAATACTAGAGAAAGGAGAGCTGCAACAAGGAGAAATGGTATGCAACATCACTAAAAGTGGTTTTATAACTGGAAAAGGTACAATTAGTGATAACAGGGAGAGGTATGTCTTCATGATTGCTACCGAAAAAGAAGACAAACAGGAGGATACAATAGAAAACCTACACAAATCAATAAAGCAAGTGGAGGAAATTCCAAAAAAACATGTGGTATGACAAACAGATGAGTTTACTGGTGGTCAGACAACCTCCAAGCCAGAAGAGAATTGACTAGAAGGAACAAAAAGAATATAAATCAGCAAGATAGAGATAGTCTACACAAAAACCTAGATGAGAATACTTTGATTTTAAAAAAAGCAATAATGGAGACTAAAAGAGAAGCATAGTACAAGGTGTTAGAATAAGTAAAGAATGACGTGTGAGGTTTAGGTTACAAAATTGTCATGGACAAATTAGCGATTGCAAACAAAAAGAAATAGCAAAAAGTTTGTTTCCAAGATGTCCAAAGATAAGGTGGCCAGAAATTATAGAAGATGAAGAAAGTATACTTTTTACGATGCAAGAGTTGCAAGAAGCGACTAGTAAACTCAAAGACAAAAAAGCAACGGGACCAGACGGAATTCCCCCCAATATAGTTAAAGAGGTAGTAAAAGCGGCACCCGACATTATACTTAATATGATGAACAAAGAATTTTAGGATGGCAAGTTTGCAAAGGTTTGGAAGCAGTCTAAATTAGTGTTGCTAAAAAAACCAAAAAAAATTGAAGAAGAAGAAACAAAATACAGACCAATATGCCTTATTAACACTATGGGAAAACTATACAAACACCTTATTGCTAAGAGAGGAAGTGGAAGACAAGTTATCGGAGAATCATTTTGAGTTCTGAAAAGGAAAGGCGACGATAGATGCTATGTTAAAAATGACAGAAATTGTAGAGAACATAAAAAAGAGGGCTTACAAAAACAGGATGTTGTGCATCTTAACCACAGTGGATATTAAAAACGCATTTGGTACAGTACCATGGAAAGGGGTAGTAGAAGCACTGAATAAGATGAAGGTCTGTAAAAGAATAATGCGAATCGTAATGAGATACCTAGAAAACAGAAAACTGTTTATAAGTATCGGCGATAAAATAGAAACTACGTGTGGTATGCCACAAGGCTCCATATTGGGATCTATGCTGTGGATAATCTACTATAATAGCATTCTACAAATAACTTTGCCAAAAGGGACATCTCTCTATGAGAGAAGACGAGCTTATAGCTATGACCAACGTGGCTATAAGCAGAGTCAAACACAAAATAGAAAAACTGGGGCTGGAAGTAGCAGCGGAAAAAACGGAAGCTGTTATACTGTACGGAGGGAGGAAGATGAAGCAGACGGTAATAAGTGTAGGCGAAGAAAACAAAACAACAAAAAAAGCTTTTAAATATCTAGGCCTGTGGTTTGACCACAACACCCACATGATGGAGCATATAAAAAAACGACCAATAAAGTGGAAAAAACAATAAAGGCTTTAGCCAACTTAATGCGTAACGTAAAGAGACCTTGGGACGGAAAGAGGATGTTGTCAAATGTGGCACATTCCATAATGGTTTTTATGGAGCCCAAGTGTGGGGAAAGACTATGGGCTACAAACAATATAGGGGTATGCTGTTAAAACAGCAACGAAGGCTGGCTCTGAGAGTAGGTAGTGGATACCAAACAGTATCAACGGAAGCCATTCTGGTAATCACATCAATTATGCCAATTGAATTGCAGGTGAAGTATAAGACGGAATCCTACAGAAAAAACAAAGAAACCAAAAAAAAGCTAAAAGAGACCTGACAAAATGGCTAAACAGGAAGTTTGGTAGTGTTAACTACCACTTAACGCAACTGCTAAGCGGACACGGCTGTTTTAAGGCCTAACTCAAGAAGTTCCACATCACGGACAGAAGAAACTGTGAAATATGCCAGACAGATGATAGCCCGGAACACACGTTTTACATGTGCAAAAGATGGACTGCTGCAAAAGAGAAATTGGAAAGTAAGGTTAACAAGAAATTTACGCCTGATAACAGTATTAAAATAATGTTATAGAAACGAAAAAAAAAAGAAAAGAGGGAGATGACCACCTAGGGATTAGCTATAGCTAAAGTCCGGGCAAGTATTCTTGAAGATATGCTTAGCAATTCCAAGAATACCAGAATCGTGCCAAGTGGAAAAGAGGGTTTAGTGGGTGTGAGCACTTGTCAGTTGAAATAATCGATCTATGGTTTCCTGAGTAAAATGAGATGGTAAAATAGAAGATAATAATTGCAAGACTCTCACAGGTCTTAAAAATCTTTAAAGGGTATTTGGGAACTACTGGAGGATATTTACAGAACCAACAAAATACTTTAGAGAGCTGTAAATAAGCATTTCAAGTGTTTGATAAAAATTAAAAATTGTAAAAAAGTACTTCTCTGTAAATTTTAGATTTTTTTAAAACTTTAAAACAATTATACAAATTTTAGTTGCAATAGCTTCTGAAAAGTACTACAACTAAAACTATCCGCAATTTTTATTTTGAAACCTGTTTAAGATACAAAGCTCAAAAAGCTATGAAATGATCAAGCTATCTATATTACAAAATTTAGAAACTTATAATAATGTCAAGTTCTATAAATGAAGTTGTGGAACCTTTGACAAGTTATAGAATTTCTGGAATAATACAAATTATAGAAGTTTTAGATTTTTTAAACAAATTCTAAAATAAAATCAATATTTGTAAAATAGTTTAATCTTTCTTTCAAATTGTTTTGCTATCTAGCATTTTTTTATAATATCTGATTCAGAAAACAGGATTATGATTATCAGGAATTTAATCGTATTGTAGAATTGAATATGTAATGACGTCAACAGTTGAATAGAAAAAGGTGGAGGTTATTTTACAAATTATTGTAAGTTGATATGATTGAATTCCTTTTTTATGAATAAATAAAGTAATACTACTATTACAAATCAATAACAATTCAATGCACGCTTAATAGTTCTCAATAACAATAAATATATCGCCTCCACTGATAATTAGCAGCAAATAATGTCATTTGTATCTCATATTAATTAATTACTAATCCGTATACCCTGCGGACACATCGTTTCTGATCGCACGCTGGTTCTCTAATATTATATATTTTTTCTATCTCCTCGTTAATTTATAGCCGCAATCAATCCGGACGCGCAACAATTTTTCGACTTTCGAAGGTAATTAGGCTTACCTAATTTTTATAAATTTTCGTAATTAATAATTTTGTTGAAATTGAAATGGTGGTGCAAGCGAGACGGATAGAGATGGAGTTTGAAAAAATTGTATATGGTCGGATATTAAATATTTATTAGAGCCACTTTCACTGCAGGCATGTCGTGTGGGACGAAGCGAGTGTGTATTGTTGATGGCCACATCTTAAAATACATATTAAATTAAATTATTAGAAGATGAATAAAGAGTAAGTGGAATGATACCATTAGAGGGAATTGTACGTTCATTCTATCTTTCTCTGTCGATTGTAAGTATGTTCTTTGCTGTTCGCGTCGCTATTAGAAATTATTTAATTAACAACAAGCGTGTTTATAATTAATAATTGAAATATGAGAGTTGTATGATTTTGAAAAGTAAGTGTTCATAAATGTCAACATTATGACAGTAATCTTTATAAATTGAAATTAAGCTTTAAGTTTGAAATCAATATTTGACATGAATTTAAAATATTTTTTTGAGTATATTTTTTAAAACTTTCAAGGCTAAATTTGTATTGTAAAATCATTAAGGATTGGAGTTGGGTAGCTCTATCTATATCTAAGTTTCTACAGTTTCTCGGTTTACGGCTAAGATAGTTTTGTAGTAATATTTTAATTGCAAAATTTGCAACTCGACTTAACTTTAATTTTAGTACAAAAACCATTTAATAGATTTATTGTGACCTACCATGAGAATGCAACGTGCAAAAGTGAGAGTTGCAAAAAATAAAGCGTGTTACTGTTGTCTTACTTTGCTCAGCCATAAGAGTGGCCCAAATATGCAAAACAAATCCGCTTCTCAAGAAACTGAAACCGAATACGGATGGACCTCTAAAGACGACCCTGACAATGAACTGGTTAATGGACAGATTGATACCCACGCACCGACAAACGCACCGCTTCTTAATGCCGTGAAAGCGGCCAAAAACTATTACTACATAGAATTGCACTATCCGCATTTTAAAACGGCTACTTGGGCAGACTTAGTGCGGTCTTAACTGGTAGTCTTCGAACATTTGGAGGATCAATCCGCTCAACGCCGGAAAACTAATCGATCTTCCCTCAAGGCTACTCCACACCCGGAGAAACTCATCGGGGAGTTGCACATCTACACTGGGCAACCAACAACCACACATAAATCCGAGAAATTGTTTTGCTCCAGGGAGAGCACCTATCGACCGGAGTTGGTGTAAATACTGCAACATCTTTGGGGTGTTTTCCTTTCTACGAGTTGTCTCCAGACCAGAAAAGCTGTGACAAGCATAATGCACATCAGTACAAACGTTCAAAACGGCTCGGCATTATCCTGAAAACTTCTTAGTTGAGGAACAGACTTCATTGCATTGCAGAGCAAAGTAGAAAGCTTCAGAAACGGACACTGGCGTGTTCATAGTAGAGTTTTTTCTTGTAAGCAATTTGTCGATATGTTTTTTATTGTAGTCGTTAACAAAGATGAATAGGTATCTGGTTGGGTTATCACAACTTCCAAGTTTTGTCAGGTTACAGCTCAAAAAGAGTTTGTTTTGTATCAACCGTTAGACCCTCTGTTATTGTGAAGCAGGAAAACTTCAAAAAGTTACTAAAACTGTAATGTACTATAACGTAAATAATCTCTGATATGCTACTACATCTGTAAAAAAAAAGTTACTAAACACTTCAAAAAAGTACATTATCTATCAAACAATTTACAGTAATAGTTTATGTTGACAAAAATATAGTAGGCGTGTCAAATGTTATTTAAAACGCCCAAAACACATTCAAAAAGTTACTAAATTGATAAAAAAATATTTACATTTATTAAAAGTTACTAAAATTGTTTAGAGATCTTTATTATCTACACATCTTTAACAAGAATTCAATTAAACTGTTCAAATTGTTACTACAAATATTACTGAATGTTTCAAAAAGTTACTAAAACTACCAAACAATTTACAGCAATGTATTAAACTGCATACAAATAAGTCAAATTGCATTGAAATCTGTAAAAAAATTATTTACATTATAATTTAATTTAACTTTCAAAAATGTTACTACATTTGTTACTAAAATTACCAAACAGTTTACAGCAAAGTGTAAATATAACATAAGTTTAATTACAACTTATGTTATATTTACAATTTCCAGATCAGACCAATTGTATTCTAAACTGTTACTAAAACGTTACAAAAACTGTTAAACAGTTTACAGCAATTTAATATGTTACTTTGTATTTTAAACTGTCAACATTGTTACGAAACTGTCCAAATACTATTCAAAAAGTTTAAAATATTGTTAAAAGACGTTAACAATCTGTCAAATGTGTCAAATTTTATTTAAAAACGTTACTATAACTGCTAAAACGTTACTAAAACTGTTAAAAATTTTACAATAATATCATAACTTGGCAGAAACGTATCAGATCTGTCAAATAATATTTTAAACTGTCAAACTGTTACCACATAACGTATAAAAACATTTTAAGTTAATGCCATCTACTGATTGATAATTATTATATGATTTTGCACTTAATGTATCCGACATGCAATCTAAACTAAACTATGGTTAAGTTAGGATATGTACTATTTATCACTTTATATTTTATATATTCCGACATGAAATTCTTGCAATGTGTTATACATCACTGGAAAGGCTAAAAAGTATTTGATAAAACTGTTTTATTATAATTGTCATTCATTAGAATATCGATTGTTATAAATGCTCATGTTACCATTGTGTCGATGCTTACAAACGTCATTAATTATAACGTTCGATAGATATAACGCGGGTATCCATTAAAAACAGAATGGAACAATCCAATTTCCCCTTAATTACCGATTCGTCTGCGTTGAAAAATTAAAATGCATTTATTCTCGTGCTCGGAACGGCCAAAAACTCGTAAGAATAAGAAAGAAGAACGAGTTAAATTATAATTTTGTCCAGGAGTGGAAAGATATATAATATTTCATTAATTTCGAGTCCGCATGTACATGGAGCAGTCTGTCTGTGCATGTGTGTGTGTATGCATAAAAAACTGGTCCTCACAAAAAGATTTTTTTTAAATAAATATTAAAGGCCTATAGAGTTCCTTACCTGCCTCAGACAGAAGAAGCCATTTCGACACTGGCCACTAACCGAATCGACCGGGCTCAAGAATCATCTGCCCGATTGTGTGCGCGAGTTTCGATAATCCGCAAGGAAAAAATATATGAATTCTTTCAGAAATTGCATGATTTTTTTCTTCACAGTCATCGCAAAATTGTTTAGTGAAAGGGCATCCCTTTCGATACGCCGGATTTTCTCTGCGGACACGTGTAGGTGTTGACATGAATGGGCTACAAAAGGGCAAACTGTTATTCAATCGAATTTTAAATGATATATTAAATGGAAAATTGGAAAGGGTGACCTGGACCTTTCAACAGCCGTACAATACAATGTTACTATTATTATATATTTTTTACACAAATTTTATTAATTCTTTAAAAAAACATGAAATGATAATAGATTGATTTCAAAAGAACTTTTCTATTGATGCTGGCGGTTGCTTTTATCTAAACGGTGGCAACTGTTCACATAAGAATTTAATAATAGAATTTTTGATAAAAAAATGTTGTCACTCGATTTGCAATTATTGTTGATATCTAATTTGCGCTTTAAAGTTGCGCACGACACTCACATAATCTTTAAAATAATATGACACTTATTCTATTTGATTGATAAATGTGCACGCTCTCGCATATTATGAAAAAAATATTAATATCTGTCTCTTCGTAATTAAAATATCAACATTTTTGTGATTGTTTTATTAAGATACGAAAAATTGGTTATCTGAAATAACATTAATCTCTAATGATGCACAATCGAATAGAGATTTACGTTATTAGATAATTTTGTTAAACCTTTGAATATTTAAAATTTTCTAAAGTTGGTTTAGGCTTTTTAAAGTTTTTTTAAAGATCTAGGAGCCATTATGATTCTTTACAACTTTCTTTGAAGTTTTCTTTAATTTTTTCAAGTTTTTTTGAAGAACCTAAGTTTATGATTACCCGCGAGTAATTTAGAGTAGATTGGCCCGCCCACCCGCTTAAGTGTTTCATGTCAAAGGATTCAATGTTTTCAGTCTCTACAAACGTCAGAAGTCATTTTGTTGAAGGAGGAGAAGATGATATCCAATCTCTTGATGACTAACACTTGGATGGGTGGGCGGAAACACAAGTTTATGATTACGCACAAGTAGTTTCAATTGGAGTAGCCTGCCCACCCGCCCAAGTGTTTGTTATCAAGGAATTGGATGCTCATCGTCTCTACAAACGTCACAAATCATTTTGTTTAAGGAAGAAATTGTGATACTCACCCCCTTGATGACACCTGGCGGGTGGGGGGTACATAAGTTTTAGATTACAAGCAAGTAGTTTTGAATAGAGTGCCCCGCTCACCCGCACAAGTGTTTGTTTACAAGTGATTTTATATTTCTCCTTTCTACTAACGTCAAAAGTAATTTTGATGGAGAAGGAAGTGGTGATATCCAATTCCTTGATGGCTAACACTTGGGTGGGTGGGCAGGAACACAAGTTTATGATTACCCGTTAGTAATTTAGATTGGAGTGGTTTGAAGAAGGAAATTGAGATATTAAATCCCTTAATGACTAATACGTGGGTGGGTGGGCGGAAACACGAATATAAAGTTACGCGCAAGTAGTCTTGCTTGGAGTGCTCCTCTCACCGGTCCAAGTGCTTGTTATTAAGAGATTCAACGTTTTCCATTTCAACAAACAGAAGTCATTTTGTTGAAGAAGGAGATGGTGATATCGAATCCCATGATGACTAACAATTGGGTCGATGAGCGGAAACACAAGTTTATAAATACGCGCAAGTAGTTTTAACTGAATTGCCCCACACACCCGCCCAATGTGTTTGTTATCAAAGAATTTTATGTTTTATGTTTCTACAAACGTCAAAAGTAATTTAGTTGAAGGAAGAGATGATGATAACTATTCCCTCGATGACTAACACTTGGGTGGGTGGTCTGGAACACTAGTTTATGATTACGCAAGAATAGTTTTGATTGGAGTACCTTGCCTGTTTGTTGTCAATTGATTTTATATTTCCCGTCTCTACAAACAGCAAAAGTTATTTTGCTGAAGGAATAGATGGTTAGATCCAATCTTTTGATGACAAACACTTGGGGGAGTGGGCGGAATCCCAAGTTTATGATTTGTGGCCCGCCCACCCGCTCAAGTGTTTGATAGCAAGGGATTCAATGTTTCGAGGTTTTACAACGTCAGAAGACATTTTGTTAAAGAATAAGATGGTGATATTGAATCTCTTGATGACTAACACTTAGGTGGGTGGGCAGGTATGTTATTAAGGAATTCAATGTTTTTTGTCTTTACAAAGGACAGAATTCATTTAGTTGAAGGGAGAAGAGATGCATGTATACAGTCCTTGATAACTAACACTTGGGTGGGTGGACGAACACACAAGTTTATGATTACGCGCAAGTAGTTTTGATTAGAGTGACCCGCTCACCTTCCCAAGTGTTTGATATCAAAGAATTGGATCTCTACAAACGTCACAAGTCATTTTATTGAAGGAGGAAATAGTGATAACTAATCCTTCTATGAACAACAGTTGGGTGGGTGGGCGGGAATTCGAGTTTACGGTTACGCGAGAGAATTTTGATTGGAATGCCCGCTTACTCGTCTAAGTGTTTGTTATCAAGTGATTTTATGTTTTTTGTTTCTACAAACGTCAAAAGTAATTTAGTTGAAGGAGGAGATGATGATAATCATTCCCTTGATGACTAACATTTGGGTGGGTGAGCAGGAACTCCAGTTTATGATTACGCAAAGTAGTTTCAATTGGAGTTTCCCGCCAAAGTGTTTGTTGTTAAATGATTCCCGTCTCTACAAACGTCAAAAGTCATTTGGTTGAAGGAGTAGATGGTGGTATCCAAACCTTTGATGACTAACACTTGGGTGAGTGGGCTAGAATTTAAATTTATGATTACCCGCAAATAATTTAGATTGGAGTAACCCGCCCATCCGCTCAAGTGTTCGATATCAAGGAATTTAATGTTTCCAGTCTCTAGAAACGTTAGAAGACATTTTGTTGAAGGAGAAGATGGTGATATCGAATCCCTTGATGACTAACTCTTGGGTGGGTAGCTTGAAGTGCATTTCCCACCCGCACAAGTGTTTGTTATTAAGGGATTTAATGTTTTTTGTCTCTACAAACGTTAAAAGTCATTATGTTGAAGGAGGAAATGCTGATATGTACAAGTTTATGATTACGCGCAAGTAGTTTTGATTGGAGTGGCTTGCCCATCCTCCCAAGTGTTTATTATTAAGGAATTGGATGTTTTCCGTCTCTACAAACGTCACAAATCATTTTGTTAAAGGAAGAGATAGTGATATCCAATTCCTCCATTACTAACACTTGGGTGGGTGGTCGGGAGTACAAGTTGTGATTGGAGTGCCCCGCTCACTTGCCCAAGTGTTTGTTATTAAAAAAATTTATGTTTTTCTTTTGTACCAACGTGAGAAGTTATTTTAATGGAAGATGAGGTGGTGGTATTCAATCCTTTTATGACTAACACTTGGGTGGGTGGGCGGATACATGAGTTTTTGATTATACGCGAGTAGTTTTGCTTGGAATGCTGCGCTTGCCAGCCCAAGTGTTTGTTATGAAGGGACTTAATGTTTAGCGTCTCTACAAAAGTTAGAAATCATTTTGTTCAAGGAAGAGATGTTGATATTTAATCTTTTAATGACCAAAATTTGGGTGGGAGAGCGGGAACACGAGTAAATAATTAGGCGCAACTAATTTTGTTGCATTCAAAAAGTTTTTAAACTTTCTTCAAATTTTAAAAGTTTTCTACCGGTTTTAGAATCTTCAGAAAGGCTCTAAAAATCTTGCAGAACATCTTTGAAATTTTAAACAAATTCTAAGTATTTCCATACATTTTAGAATCTTTTGAAAAGCTTCAAAAATCTTGCGGAAAACTTTTGAAATGTTTTTAAACTTTTTCAAAAAATTTCTACACATTTTATAGAATCTTCTAAGAATCTGTATAGTTGCGGAAGATTATTGAAATTTTTTACAAATTATAAGAGTCTTTACACATTTTAAAACCTTTTGAAAAAGCTTAAATACTTTTAAATACTTTTAAAAGGCTAGCGTAAGATTTTTGAATAGTTTTCTACGCATTTTATAATCTTCTGAGAAGCTTAAGAATTCTAATTTGTTGCTCTTATTGGCTTAGTTATCTGTAAGCAAGAAAGAGCCTACAAGCATACAGGGCTTTCTAGACGTCTATTTTATAACCTGGAGGCAATATTTTGCCATTTTTGATATTTTGTGAATAAAATTTGTCGTTTATTGATAGCTTATGGACGCTATTTAGTTCTTTTTAACATTACTTTTTATGTTTTATAACAGGATTTCCAATTCTGTTCTGTTTCACTTCTTAGAAGTTTCCGCCAGGATTTTGGTGCTTTCCAACAATTGTTTGTCGGATTTTTCTATTTTAGACATTTCATGAATAGAAATTTGCACTTTTTAATAGTTTATGGTTGGATTAAGCTTCTTTTTAACAATATGTTGATATTTTATAGGCGGATTATACTGTTTTTGACATTTCATAAATAGAATTTTACACTTTTTAACTAGATTTTGGTTTTTTTATATCAAAATTTTAACTTTTTGTGACCGGATCCTGCTATTTTTGACATTTTATGAAGGAAATTTTACATTTTTTAACAGTATTATGACCGGATTTAGTATTTTTGATATTTTATAATTGAAATTTTGAATCTTTAAACCGTTTTTGGCCGGATTTTGATTTTGCCTAAAATATTATGCCCCAATTTAGCAAGATTTTTGACATTCACAATAAAAATTTGCATTTTTTAAGAATTTTACTATTCTTGACATTTCATTTACACTTTTCAACAGTTTATAGTCAGGTTTTCGTTTTTTCTAACAAAATTTTGATATTTTATGGCCGGATTCTGCTATTTATGACATTTTATGAATGGAATTTTACATTTTTTAACAGTTTTATGGCTGGACTTGGTGCTTTTTAACAATATTTTTGATATTGTATTGCTGGATTCAGCAGTTTTTGAAATTTCTTGATAATTTTTACCCTTTTTAACAGTTATGTCAGAATTTTAATGTTTTCTAATTTTTTATCTTTTTTTTAATCATTTTATGACCCGATGTTGGTGTTTTTTAACAATATTTTATTGTTTAAAGCTGGAATTAGCTATTTTCGACACTTTATTAGTAGAATTTTAGTACTTTTTGAAAGTATTTTAATATTTTATGACCGGATTTTGCCATTTTATTTAAGTTTTATAAAAAAATTCATTTTTAAACATTTTATGGCCGGACTTTAACAGTTTCTAACAATATTTTAGATTTGATTGGAGTGCAATTGAGTTGTTAAAGTTTGAAGACAGTTGACAACTAAAAACTGTTTTGACATTTTGTCATGTAATTTGTAACATTTAAACACTGTTATGATAACAAATTTCACTTAATTGTTGATAGTTGATAGTTAAACACTGTTTCGACCAATGTATCCTTACATTTTAAAACAGTTTTGATAGTTTAATTGTGAAAATAGGACACTTAATCAATTTGTAACAATGAAACATTGTTTTAACTAGTTTTTATCTAATTTTTGACATTTCAACACTAATTTAACTGTTTGTTAATTTGTGTAGACATTTTGAGTCAGTTCCGACAGTTTAACACTGTTTTTAGAGTTTGTCACTTTTTAACATTTAAAGACTGTCTTGACAATTTCTTGTTTAATTTTTGACAGTTAAATACTATTTTGAAATTAATTTGCAACAGTTAAATCATGTTTTAACAATTTTAAACTAATTTTGTTATAGTTAAACACTATTTTGACAGTTTATTAATTTGGAACCAGTTTTAACAGTTTAACACTGTTATTTAATTTGGAACAGTTAAACACTGTTTTGACAGTTATTAATTTAATTTTTGACAGTTTAACATTATTTTCTTATAATTTGTAACAGTTAAACACTGTTTTGGCTGTTTGTCAATTAGGTTTGACGTTTTGAGACAGTTGACAGTTTAAGACAGTTATAACAAAACACTGTATTTGTAACAAATTTTACTTAACGGTTGTTAGTTGAATACTGCTTTGACAAATGTGTTCTCACATTAGAATGACATTTTGAGACATAGTTTTGACAGTTTGTTACTTAGTTTTTAACACTTAAACAATATTTTTACAGTTTTTTAAGTAATGTTTGACAGTTGAACACTGTTTTTACTGTTTATCAATTTCTGTTGACATTTGAAGAGTGCTTTGTTAGCTCAACACTGTTTGTCATCTAATTTTTATTAGTTACACTATTTTGACAGTTTTGTATCTAATTTTTTGCGTTGACATTTTGAGACTGTTTGTCATAGAAGATTATTAAAAGAATTACTAAAAGCCAGTTAGTAAGTATTTTAGACTACTTAATAATTTTTATAAATTTTGATTTTTATTGTTATAGAAAGTTTTGTTAGCTACTGTTGGCGACTATAAAATCTTCAATCTCTGAGAAAAATTAAAAAAAAATTGAAAAGTTTTAAATAGTTTTGCAAACATTGGATACTAGTGGGTAATGTTTTGAAGGTCTTTTAGAAAAGACTTTAGTAAATTTGCATAAGATTGTTAGAAAAGACATTATTTGATTTAGCTTGTTATAGTAGTAATAGAAATCTTAAGTAACCTTATCTACCTAGAATACGTTGAAAGGACTTCTAGAAGGCTCTAAAAAGTTTTAATTACTTTTAGAGTTAGTAGATGCAATTGAGTCTAGTGTGAGAACTATTGAGCAGGCAATCTGGGTTTGATTCTTACTAGCGGCAATATCTAATTTGTCGAATATATTTTGAAGCGGTCGTTTCTTTTGCAAAGCACTGGAAAACCAGCAAAGTATTTGCTTTGTAAACTGTAGGTCCCGCATGTTTGCTTAGAACTATTATCGCACACTACAAGTATACTATTCTCTTGTAACGAGTACGGTACTATAAGAAGAAGATGCAATTAAAAGAGTTCTAGGCACCCTTAACAAAACTTTGTAGAATTTGTAAAAAATATAAAGAAACAAAGGACTTTCATGACTCTTTAGGAGGATTTTTCTTAATTGTCAGATTGAATTTGACTGATAAAAAATAATATTTATTTAAGTTTTATCCGATTCGAAGAACTAATACTGTGTGTCTAAAATCGTAAGGATGGGGTTAGAATCAAAACATTTTTAAATTATGTATTGATTAGTTTTATTAGTAATAGTATCGGCCAACTCATACTAATATAACAGACTACAATATAATAAATTTAAAATTTATATTGCAGAACTAATTAATTTTATTAAGTAATTTAAAGGTTCAGCGTATAATTTATGAGTTAATAATAAATCTCGCAACAAATTTGCAATGATTACAAACTAAAGTCTTCTTTCAACTAAACTAAATACAAAAATAATATCAATAGTGTAATTGCGTTAAGTGTTATCATTTGAAATGTATAAATAACTAAAATATTCCACATGTCGCAAAGTTTAGGGGAATATAAAATTGGACCACCTCATCAACACATACATTATTCACATCCGAATTATGTCCAATTTTAAAACAAACTAATAAAAAGACAAGTACCGCCCAATAAAATAAGGTAATATGCGACATCGGCAATTAATTATCAACCCCTCTTACATAACAAATTTCGGGTAACATAAAAATCACCATCATTATTATTATTAAACGAGCGAGCTGTGGCCGAGGTGTTAACAGGCCGCGTGAAAGATTAAATTATCACGACACAATTTACGGCTGAATATTTCAAGAGTGTGTAATTACGGGACGTAATAATTACGTTTTATGTCGGTGAGATTCCCCCCTTGAAACAGATAAATTATTCACGCAACTCCATACGACTGGAATTAAAGTTTCATCGGAAAAAACTCGAAAAGAAATGTATAAAAAAATCATTGCTTTTAATTATGTACGCTGTTATATAATCTTTGGAAAAACTTTTTTCTATCAATGTTTTATTCATTTTGATTGATGTTAAAATATTTATATACTAAGAATCTAACTATATTAAGGATCTAATTTGAATAAAGTTATTATATTAATATGAATCGTGTTGTCAAGGTTACTAATTTAAATCGACTATAGGAATCAGGAAGGCTATGATATTTGCCGTTATTTGTGTCTAAATAAGGAACATCCGCTGCTTAAAACAATTGAGGTAATTCATATTTTGAATATTCCATACAGTAAAAAAAAATGTATTATATAGCATTCTCATCACTATTGTTTACAATAAGCGGAAATAATTCAATAATTTCCCTCTTGTAACACATTACACGGTCAGCCGGTTCCTTAATTTCCGGAGGGATGGTAATTGCCTGACTGTATCAACAAAACGTTGTTCCGCTGTTGACACCCCACTTAAGCTATAATTTGAGTATTTTTTATTCGTTTTGTATAATGTATGCTTAAATCGTGCCGCGGGCTCTTCGAGGTAGGTGAAATTCGAGTAATTGCTCACGTCCGTCAGATGCTGAGCTTGTCGATAGATTCATCTTCTTCCTAATCAGTCACGATTTTAAGAAATTGTTTGAAAAAATTAGCAACCGGAAATGATTTTACTAATTTATTTGCAGAAATATGTGTTATAAATATAGACTTTCGTATTTTATAGCACTATTTAAATTTAATTATATATTATTTTGTCAGTGATGACAACAGAAGTTAAGAATTTTGAAAGTTATTGAGGTTTTTATTCGGTATAAACTTCTTTTATTTTTTGTTTTTGTTTTTGTTTTGCTACATTGTTGAGAATGCTGCAGAAGATCTTCTTTGTCTTAGCTTTTAATTTTTTTAATGTTGGACAAAGTCATCTAACTTAGAACAATTCTATTGATTTCTAAACTGTTATTCCGGAATTTGCATTTATTGCTACATGGAGACGACGCTTCAGTAGATTTGGCTCTAATATAGCAAAGGTTTTGTAGCATGATTTAAAAGTTTTATCAGGTTTGCAGAATCAAAGAAAATCATAATTTTAATGTTATTACTACCTCCACACGAGGTCATGCAATTTGGTAAAGTTAAACAGATCGGTTAAGAATCTATTGGAGCTGTCCTGGATCTAGTAGCTCTGTTTGAGTTCTGATTGCGGATTTACAAGGATCACGTACAATGCATTAAAGTCTTGTTGCGGACGTGACGTTTTGGTTTACCAGAAGATATCCCCCGAGCAATTTTATTATAAAAGGCAAGCTTAACACTCACTTTCAAAACCGACAAAGTTGCAAAATGTTTTTTTTTTATAGAAGCGATAAAAACAAGTGTTTAATGCAGCAAAGACGTTTTTTTGTTGAGTAATTGTAATAATGTTAATGTTGTGTTTAGAAATAAAATTCAGACAGATAAAATTAGTGTTCCTTGTCCAAAAATGATTACAACATTCAGAAAAATAAAGAAAGGGTTGATTTGGATCAAACAAATAGTAGAAGAAAGATTTCTATTATTGTTTATGATGGCTGTTGTGAACTCGTACATAATCTATAAAGAGAAAACAAAAAAAATGTGTACACTGGCGTAAGAAATGACAGCCAAAGAAAGAAAAATCATATCAAGTAATAAAGATTTTTAGAAAAAAACAATTTCAAAAATGTATCATTACACATTCTAGTGAAAAGGACAACTAGAAGATGATGCAAAAGGTGCGTGGAAAAAAACTCATCAATGCACAAAATCAATCGTTTTGATCGATGTCCTCTAAATGTTTTGCAGTTCATCATTCCTATTTTTTTGCGTTATTTACAATACAAATATTTAGCATTTTTTTACGAAAGATTTTGTAGGTCAATGGTGGTACATAAAAGTAATTGTCTAAAGTAATTGTCTAAACTCCTTCTAAACTTTCTTTTATTTGAAGACTGGGCCATGGATCTTCCTGAGGTTAAATTAGTAGTGCCCCTAGTGTGCCAGTCTATGTCTGGAAACAAACTGTTGGACAATTTGTTTGTCTTTAGTTTTTATTCTAGGAGATGCAAGGTAGATGTACGTATCTCTTTAAAATCAACTTTACTTGCTTGTGTCAAGTAGAGAAAAAGCAACGTTTGACTAAGATAATGTTGGATTTCTCTTATGCAGTGCTCCGGGAGGAACAGAAATCTGCCGTTGAAAAGCAGGACTATTGGGGCGGACCTTAGATGAAGTTTGGCATGTTTTTATTTTGAGATAAGTAGGGCAACTTTTATAACTTGTTGTGTGCGCCCATTGCATGCGGCGCATTTTGCAACATACCTTGATTTCTTTGTTTTGGGCAAATGGAGCTGGGATGAGGTATAGTGCATTTTACGCAAACATACGGTGAATTGCATTTGCCATAACGCTGGCAACAGTGGCATTGTACAATGTCACTAGAGTTACGTTTATACTCTATTCGGACCGTAAGGTCGCACAATTTCAAAAGATACATGATCTTTCGGTTTTGTGGGTTCCGTGGTAGCTGAACGTAAGACACGAGGAAGGGTTTTCCATTCTTTTCTATGCACTTCACTGAAAGAGAAAAGTATCGTAGAACGATAAGCTCTGTTTGCATCGCATCAGTCTCGATGCATTTGAGCATGATTCTAATTATGTATTTTAAGATCTTCTTGGACTCTGAACTGATATGTGTAATAAAACACATTATTGCTCTCAACATATGCCATCTTTCACGTTTACGGTGCGATCAATGGTGATGGTCATATGTTTAAATACTGCTGACAACCCTTAGAATACGGTTTTATTCAGTATAATAAATAAGTGGTGGGCGGGTGTTTTGGACTTTTTTGGTAAAGATCTTGGGCAAAACTTTTAGTAGTGTAGCTGGCTGGGTAGAATGCCTAGCTATTAGAGAGATGTTTACGCAGGCCGAAAAGGGTCTTTGTGATTAATGTCGTCGGCAACGATGTTGATCCTTTTGGCCTCATCGTCGATTATGTTTTTTCAGACTGTTATTTGTTTTACTTCTTTTAGTGAGCCTTTACCTTCTAGAACTGGACATAAAGAAAGCTCAAGATTTGAAATATATGAAGATGTAACAAGAGCAAAACAGTTAAAAAATCACACTTCCCTTTAGTGATAAAAAATCTCCTAACGCCAAAATTGGTAAAAAAACTAACAACAACGATTCCTAGTATATCGAAAAACATGGTTTCAGCGAAAAGAACAGTAGAGGAGAATTGCTTTTGAGTAACCACTTCAACGTAGATGAACATGGAAAAGCCCAAACAATACGGTTAGAAACGAAATCCACTTTATTCTTGCAAATAACAGTTTAATGTGCAAACACGTTGGAATATTGAACAAGTTTGATATAGGAAGCGGTTCGAGCAAAGATAAGAATAGATCTCAAACAGGAGAGAAACAAAATAATAAAGAGAACAAAGTTCTGGTAGAGTACCAGCAAGAATTGACGTATCACTTGCAACTTACAAAAATTACTAACATGCACATAGATCAACTTGCAAGGAAGATAAAAATTGTCACCTAAGTAGCAACAAAGAAAATACGCGGGAGAATAAAACGTGAAATTAAGTGCAACCACCAAAATAGGCATAGGGCAACACAGAGACATGGCAAAGAGAACTGAAAAGTACAAAATACTGAACAGAAAAATAAAAATAGACAGCCACAGAGACATAGATCATACAACACCAACATGATCCAAGCAATAATTGAAAACTATGTCAATATGAAAGTGTTCAAATCCAAGCTCTCAACTGAAAAAACAAGAATAACCAAACTTAAAAACAATGACGGAGTAGAAATCTTAGACTTAGAACAACATCCAAAAGTAATTTAATAGTTTTACATTGACTTATACTTGTCAAAAACACCACCTTAACAAAACAATAACACCATGTGCAGTACAAAATGTGGGGTTAAAGGACATACTAGAAATATCATTCTAAAAAATAAGAGGGGTCCTTAGGAAGATGAAAAATGTCCGAGAGATGACCAGATCAGAACTGAAATGCTAAAACTGAGTAGAATCGATATGAAAAAGGCAGTGTAAATTCTGCTGAACAAATGCCTACAAGAAGAAAAAATTACCAAAAGCAAAGTCTACAGCATGTGCGTTCTACCTGTAGGTACATATGGGTTTGAAACATTGAGCCTTACAATAAATAGATTTAACCGACAAAGAACAACACAAAGGGCGATGGAACGCGCAATGCTGGGAATATAATTGAAAGAAAGAGTTAGGAACAAGACAGTGAGAGAGAGGTCAAGAGTAACTGACATAGTAGAGCGTATAGCCAAGTTAAAATGGAGCTGGGTGGGGCACATCGCAAAGCAGAGGCCGACTCCAAAGCGGCCGCTTGTAGCCAGTGGTATTAGAAAGCACAAGATCGACAGACGTGGAAGAGAAACAAAAAGGCCTATACCCAAAAGTGGATAAATAACGGCTGATTTAAAAAAATGATCTTCAGCAAGTTGCCAAGATACTGTACAAAAAACCGAAAAATTTATAATCTTGTTCTAATTTGTCTGAAAGGATTTGCTAACAATTTTTGTGGCTTTCTTTTTATTCATTTCTTACTAGCGTTTGCTACCCACATAATTTGTTTAGAAATAGCTCCAATTAGACCTTTGTCTACTTCTTTTTCTTGCCACAGTAAGTTTACGACTTATTTAAAGAGGTTTGATGAGACCAACAGCTTATTAGGTGACTTTCAAACCACCCTGGTGGATAAAGAACAAGTTATTAGTTCAGTCATTTTTTTGCATGATAAGCAAGGGCTCTATCATTAAGTTGTTACATCATTTGCTTCTGTTTTCAGGCTAATGCTTCTGCTCCCATTAACTTTGTTTATTTTTTCATGCCCTGTTTTTTTTATTTTGATTTTGTTATCTTTTTCTCTGTAATAGTTTCCTCACTATTTTCTTGTTCTATTTCTTTGTTTTATTGTTTTAGGACTTTTGTTTTACTTTTACTTTTTGCTGTTACAGTTTCATAAAATACTTCTTCCATCTGCTCATTATATTTTAATTTTTTATAAGTACAACTCAAAGTATCTTGAAAAAGTTTTTGATTTTCTCTGCTGTCTGTTTTTATTTTATTTTTACACTCTTTCTAGGTTTTTTGCTAGGCTTGGCTTGCCTGTACTTTTTTTGCATTCTTTTTTTGTATAGATTCTTTATATGCTTGTTTTGTTTCTTTCTGTAAGTAAAGTTTCTAATTTTTTCTTTAAACATACAATTTGCTCCTTTTTTTTCTGACTCTACCATTTAGTTTATTTTTTTATTTGTTGCTAATTGTAAATGAAGAATTTGTCAAGAAGTGTTTTATCTGTTGTTTTTGATTTTTGCAGTTTTGCCATATTTTTTTTTATTTCTTCAGCTTTTTTTAACATTACTAATCTCCAGTTTTAGCATTTTCTTAAATACACAATAATACAATTCATATGCACTTATAATAATTATAATTCCTTTTTTTTGTTTCCGTTATTGCAAATATTTGTAGTTTTATCTTTTACGTTTCTTTAACTACTTAAACATCAGAGTGGATAACAAAACTAGCAATGATATCAAAAAATGCAGAAAGGTGCAACAAAGCTGTCTTGACCCTACTGTTATTTAACTTATACTGCAAAGAAACCTTTAGAGAAGCCCTAGAAAAAAAAGAAGCAGGAGTAGTCATAAATGGAAAAATATTAAATAACATTTGCTATGCCGACAATGATGCGGTTATTTTGATCAATAACATAGAAGACCTCCAACAATTTGTGGAACGTACCAATACAATATGCAATAAATGAGATATTAAAATGAACCTAAAGAAAACAAAATTTACAAAAATTAAAAAAAAAAAACTGTTGACAGTCTGATATTGAAAAAGTAGACACCTATAAATACCTTGGCATTTGTATAAGTAGCAATACAAACTAAACCAGAGAAATAAAAACAAGAATTGAGATAGCAAGAAATGCTTTTACACAAATGAATAAGTTTTTTAATAACAGAAATTTCTCCACAAATTTTAGAGTAAGGATGCTTTGTTGCTGTTTTTTCGATAGAAAATTGAACAATAAAACAAGTTCACATGAATAAAATACAAGCAAACAATGTGATGCTACAGGACAAAATTTAAGGACATCCTTTGCCAATTATGTGACAAACATTGCGGAAGAAAGATAAAGAAATGGAAAAGGAATGTGAAGTACTTTCTAGTATTAAGATCAGAAAACTAAGATAGTTTGGACTTGTAGCTAGGGGACCAAAATACACAATTTTCCAGACTATTATGGATGGTAAATTAAAAGCGAAACGAAACATTTGGCTTCGTTACACAATACTGGTTGCTGACCTGACAGTGGACAGCTTCTGCAACAGTAGTTAGTAACTCAGATGCAAAATACCGACCGACTTGCACATTATAGTAACTCGTATGATGCGGTCACTCGGTGTGAGTAGCTGCACTGCAGTAACTGGCTAGGTCAGCTTGGATGCTAGCTTGCACTGTGTAACCAGGCTTTTAAGAAGAAATTTACTCGAATTTTACTGACAAATACAACAAAACTGTTTAGAACAGCTTTGAAAATAGCATTAATGATTTCCAATCTTTGATAGGAGTGGAACAAGAAGAAAAAGAAGATTATTAAAAAAAATACTTACCATTTGCATCTTGACATCATTTTTTGCAGAATTTACTTTAGAAAAATATGATCACAGCACCAATATTGTTTACCATAAAGTTTATAGTTTTCTACAATTTTTACAGTACTATTCAAAACTTTTTAGCTGTTCTATTCTTATTTCTAAAATTACTCTTACTATTTTTTAAAATTTTGGTAATTTTCTGAAGATTGTATCACCAAATATAAGAAAAATTGTTGTTTTAGGGGAAGGTGACCAAGTTCGAAGTGAAAATGCTTGCGTCCAGTCCCGTTTTTGTTGCTACTGTTAGCACAGCAGAAATCTATTTTTCTTTGCCACTTAATTAGAGTAGAGTTACGTATGTCTTTTTTCTTTGAACCTCATGAGGGCAATTTGGCATTAATGTCTCCTTAAATTAGAGATGGCTTTTTTTGACGTCTAATTTTGTAGCTTATTTTATGCACTTTATGACTTTTTCAAAATGCTTTAAAGTTAAAGAACACATAGCAAACGAAGGTTGCTACCACTTTTAAATTGCAACGTCTTTATTACCATCAGTTAACCATTTTTTATTACGCATCATGAATTTATTTGGTTTTGAGATTAGAGTTATGTTGTATGAGCTTAATTGTCATAGGGCTGCTGGGCGCGCTTCTCCCTCAGTTTTTATACCAGCTTTCTATACGCTGAGCACCGCATTGTTTTGGTCTTGGATTCTTCCTTTTGCACATATAGCATGTTTGCATTTATTTTGTGTTTTTTTCTACATTTATGATAGGAGTCACCTTCTTCACTTGGTCTACAAAAAAAATGTGTGACTCACTTTTTGGCATCTATAACATTTTGAGGGAATGATAATTTCTTTGGTCTTCCATCTAGTCCACCCTTCTCTGATTTTTTTCTTATTTATTAAAAAGTTTGCCATACTTTTCTCTGCAGTGAGAAACTCTAACTTGCTGCCTTTGTTGCTGCTGTTGATGAGTTTTATACTGTTTTTGGCTATTATCGTGTTTTGTTCCTGAAGTAGATTGTTCACAACTTTCTACCGTTGTGGTTGGATTTAGGTCTTAATGAAGAGTTTACTAAAAGTCTTCGGTTATTGATCATCACAACAGAAAGTTGGGTTTGACTAATTGGTTCAGAGATCTAACTTATTTCTAAATAATTTTATCTAATAAACTGACAATTTTAAAATATTTTAAAAGTTATTTTTTTAGCAATTGAAGTTGCGGAAATTATGTTTTGATTGTGACAAGGCTACCAAAGCGCTAATAATCCATAAGTAGCATAAATATGATCGCGGAAAGTAATAAGACTGCATGCCTAAAAAATATATGAGCAATTAAGGTTTGTTACCGGCTTTTCTTGGATAGTTTAATAATGAAAGAAACATATACCGGTCAATGTGTTGCTGCCGATTAATGCGTATGGTCTAGTAAAAGTCAAAATCCGACCATAAAATTTAAATATTGTAAAAAAAGAATGAAATGAAAAATTAAAAAAATCAGCTAAAAATATCAAAATATTGTTAAAAAATCTTGCCGTAAACTATTAAAAAGTGTAAATTTTGGTTCATAAAATATTTAAATTAGCAAAATCCAGTATTGAAACATCAAAATATTGTCAGATTGCAATTGATAATTTTGCCATAAACTGTTTAAAAGTGTCAGAAAATGGTGGAAATGCAAATTTGATTTTTATAAATTTTTAAAAATAGCACAATTTAGTTTAATAGCAATAAGTAATATGAAAATACACCAAATTCTAGCCATAAACTGTAAAAAGTGTTAAACTTAATTTTCAAAATGACATGAATAGTAAAATCAAGACATAAAATTTAAATACTTTTAGAAAACACCAAAATTGAGCTGTAAACTGTGAAAGAGCAAAGTTCTTTTCATTTAATGTCAAAAATCTGGTCAAAAAATATGAAAATTATAACCGTTCAAATAACAAAATCCGGTATTTAAACATCAAAATATTGTTAGAAAACACTAACATTCCGTCATCAAGTATTGAAAAATGTAAAAAAAATTATGAATTCTCAAAACTAGCATAATCTGTCTAAAATATCAAAATATTATAAAAAAAATTGATAAACTGTAAAAAAGTGCAAAACTTTATTTTTATTAATTGTCAAAATTACTATATTGCATAGCTTTAAAACGTTAAAACATTATCAGAAAGTTTACTTAAAAAATTATATTAAAATCCGGTCTGTAAACATCAAAATATTGCTAAAAATCACTAAAATTTGGCCGTAAACTGTTAAAAAATGTATTTTTTTATGAAATCCAAACATTAGTAAAATCTGTCCATAAAATATTATAATATTGTTAAAAATAAAAACATTTTGTGAAAAACTGTTAAAAAGTGTTAAATGCTATTGATAAAAAGTCAAAATATTAGAATATTTAGAAGTTTTCTTAGGCCTCTATAAGATAGTTAGTCTTAAATCCTTACCGTAGTTCCTAACACACAAAATCTTATTTGTTTTTCTAAATTTTTTTATAGAACATTTCAACTTTTTATAGTTTTTTATTTAAGTTTTTGCTCAAATTTTTGCCGAGTTCTAAAGTTTTTTGCAAAATTCTAGTCTACTGAAGGCTTTTTCAGCTTTTTATAGTTTTTTTGGAATATTAATTAAAAATTTTCAAAACTTTAAGGAATAATTAGGTGCTTCTATTAGCTATCAACATATTCTATAATAGTCTTTCAAGATTTTTACATTATCCTTTAAAATCTCTGCAGTATGTTCTGAAGTTATAACAACTTTTTCAAAATTTTCTAACAATTAAAATAAAAAAAAAATTATTATAAGAGAAGATGATAAAGTTTGAATTGAAAACTCTTATGGCAAACGAGTCTCGCTTTTGTTGTTATTATAACCAGCAATATCCAATCTACAGACACTACATTTGGGCGGGTGTGTTGGAACATCAGCTTATGATTATGACTAAATAGTTTAAACTCAAGTTTCCGTCAAAGTATTTTTAATCCAATCTACGTATCAGTAACACTTGGGTAGGTGAATGGGAACACCAGTTTACGATTACGAGTGAGTAGTTTCAACTGAAGTTTGCAAACATCTGCCAAAGTATAACGTTTATTTGTTTTGTTACCTAAATAGCATTTTGTTTAATTTGAATGTAATTTCTATAAAAAATAGTCATCGATGACAAAATTTACAGTGATCAGAATAAACTTGCAATAAACTTATTAAATTGTCTGGTATTTATTCGATTATCTTTCTTTCATAAGCCATTATTTTGACTACACAATCTAAATTTATCTCTAGTGTAATTGCAAGAGAGATTTTATAAGCCATGAAAGTATAATGTAATTGGCGATGCATTATCATGGCTAAAGCATATTGATATGAATGGTAAAACAACGAACAAAGTAATTTAAAAAGAATATTTGAAAATTTATCAATAGTAGACAATGCCTAATAGACAACAAACGGTTACTTTACAGCAGCACTAGATACTCAATCAAATTAAAATATTCTTATTGAATGGGATAAAAATTTAAACGTAGAAAAGATGTAAAGAATAATAGAAATATAATCAATTATCCAAAATGTTTAATGTTTTATTTTAATAAATTTAAAAATATTTTCTTCTGCGTTTTCAATGCAATGTAATTCCAGAATTTATTAATTTAATTGCCCAAGGCCGAATCTAGAACATAATTGCAGCGTTTTAACTTATTGTACATTTAAATCTAGATCTGTGGTTTTATACAATAGCTATTTAGATCAATCTCTAGCTTTTTAATTATTATTATTCCAATATTTAATCTGGATTGAGGTTTTTTAGTGATAAGCACAAAATGTATTATAAATAAATGCGCAGCTCATATTTAAAATCAATGAACAATACTTGTTAAAGCCAAGAAACTTTATTTAATTATTTTATTGTTTAGTATTCAAGGATTTCTTAATTTTAAAATTCAGCAACAAATCGATTATTCAATCGATCCATTTTTTCTTCAACATTGCAATTGTTTAATTTACTTATTTATTTACTAATTGGGAAATTATTTGTTATATTGACAAATTGTTGCACAAACGCATTTCTAGTGCTTATTACAAAACAGAAATATTTTGCTTACTAGAATTTATTGCTTCGTTTTATAAATAATTAAAAGTGAGGACAGCAATCAGCTGTTAATATATTCCAACAATATAATAACAATAACATAAAATGATTTATGTAAAGTGGATATCGATGTTTATTCACAACATTTTATTGTCAACTTAGCTGACTTTCCCTTCACATCATACACACTTCTCTTCATCATTTTTGTTTTTAAAAATAAAACAAATGACACCCAGCTGGCAAATATTTTAATTAAATTCAATTAATTTAATCCCACGCGACGCGAGGAGAAAACAATCGAACGGGGCAGCGGCGTGCAGACGCGATGATTCATCTGAAACAAATGAAGGGAATTATTAATATGAAGTATAATCAAGTATCCATATATCAGTTGAAAATATGATTTGATCACCGTTTTGTGGTTATAAAGAGAGATTGACTATTAACTGACAATTTACTAAAATGTTTATTTTTGGAATTTTACATATTTTTTTTAAATTCTAAATACACATAGGGAGTGTATTTAGAATTATTATCTGGAATAACTAAAATGTCATGAGAATAATTTATAAATTAGATTAGAGTAATATCTCTTCTACGCTTACGTTACTAAATATAAACATTGTTTTCATGAAAAAAATGCCAACAACAATAATCATTGTTAATTTAATAAATTAAATTATTTTCTAATCAAACTTATGAGAAATACCTGACATTTGCATTTATTATGATCATCAAACATTAATGTACAATATTGTAATTAATATTTCTTAATTACATCAATTTAATGTGGTGAAATAGGTGAATTAGTATTTAAAATATTGATTTAATAAATGTCAATTAACAAGGACATTTGTAGTTTTCAATGTTGCTTGCGAACAAATTATCATAACTAAATTATGCGCAATATAAGCAATTAATAAAATAATCTTTTTAAATGCTTCATGAAACTGTGTCGTTTATTTTTAGTTTTGTAAATAGATGGAAAAAAGTTACGTGTTCTGCACATTTCACAAACGCAGAGTCTGTGCTCGCCACTCGAAGGAATAAAACGAATCCGCTGGCGTTGCGGTTTCCACAGAAATTCACCGCACATACAATGAATGAACTATTTAATATTTCATTTAAAAATAAAAAGAAACATTTTCGTATGCTTGCTTGCTAAATGCGTTTAAAGTTTAAACGTTATACGCAACAATTTTGGTGGGAATGATGTGTCAATTTTTATAATTATAATACAGATTTTTATTCATTATTTTATAGTTTGCGTTAGTTTGTAATTTTATTAGTATATTAATTTAACACCAATTATTATTAATTAATTGTATTAATTTAGAAATCAGTTTAGAAAAAAATGTAGATGGTACTTTGCAAAAGCTTACAAGCATATTTTTCAAATTTTTTATGAATGCATTTTAGGCTTTCAAAGTCATCAAGTCGTCAACTGTTGCCAAATCTGGGTTGTGTTTAAGGTTGTGCGTGGTTATATTTGTTCTTGGAAGTTCCCAGGAAAAATACCTACTTGAATCTCTAGTTCTGGTTTTGATTGTTTTTTTGGTTTGTTTTCTATTTTCTATTTCTATTTTTGTATTGTATAGGTTGCTATTTGTATTTTTTCCTACAAATAATCTTGTTTACAGATTGCAAAAAACCTATGTTGTTGTTTTCAGCCAGGAGATTGTATACACTAATATATTTTGAGTACCAGGTGGTGGGATACAAAATGATTAGATTTGTTAAAAATAAACTTCCCACTTTTCCAAATGAGTTTGTTGGTTGTTGCAAAATTTTTGGTGATGTTTTCCCGGTGAGGTAAGGAAGCTTTGAGCCAAGTTGCATTAAGTTAGAGTCTGTGTAGATGATTCTTGGGCTTATGTTGGTATTTGAATGCTTTTAGAGAAATACATTTTTTTTTTCAGAAAATTGCGCTAGAGTTCCTTCCAGAAAACTGCGTTGTAGAAGTAGAAACGGTATTTTTTTCTTCTTTTAATGACAGAGATTGTCAAAGATGCTCTTTTTAGTGGATTGTGTAGTGAAAGATCATCTCTTCCTTGTCCGTCTATGTCCTATTAAGGTTGGTGCTTGGGAGTTGCTGCTGAAGCAGTCGTCTCAAAATTGCGGAACTAAGTTTCTGGTTTGGTTTTGATAACTATTGTTTTGGTAAGGATGTAGTTTATAAATAAAAATGTTTACTTGGAGGTCACTGTAAGTCAAAGTGTTGCGGAGTTTAAACACTTGCAACACGGGTTTGCCTAAATTTTAATAAAGGTTTTAAAGATTTTATCTCAAGAGCACATATCAGAGTATTATGTTTGTATTCATAAAAGCTGATTAAATTTAATGACTATTAAATGTAACAACATAACCTCACAATTCAATAAAACGTCAAAACTATTTTTATAAATTTGATAGAAATACATGTTATTTATTTTGCGTTATTATTAAATATTATTTTTCATTCATTTTTGATAGTTATTTATTATGCCAAACTTGTTTTTATGATAGAATAATTATAAATAATTTTACGGTTGTCAAATTTAACGATCCGTTACTGTAACTGACTTTTATGAATACGGGCATTAGAGCGATACTACGCGCTAACGCACATTGTCTTTTTTTCGGTGTTGCTTAGTTTCTTAGGTTAGGTTGTCAAACATATCACGTTTTAAGAACAGCTCTGTAATGTCTACTTGACATAGTTTTTATCAGAGATGACAATATTAACGTAGTTGGTTGCACATGGTGTGGGTTACAAGTTTTGAATTTTGTTTTGTGTTAAAGTAGAGAAAATTTTTAAGCAACTTTAGAGACAAAAGGTTTTGGTAAGGAAGTCTTCTATGCGTTTTTTAATTTGTTTTCAGTCGTACAACTTGTATTTTAATTTAAAAGCTTTTGATTAATAACAAGTAAGTTATTGTGTGTAGTACGACGTCAAAGTGAAGGAAAGCAACCCATAGTATACGTATTAATAGTGATGGTTGTTGTTTCAATTCTCGACTGAAAGTAAGCTAAATTGTTGTCAATATAAAATATAGAGTTTTAATTATAACGTTGTTAGCTGATTTAATATGGTGATTTGAGTTTGGGACTTGACTGATAGTTTTAGAAAAATGTTACAAGTTGGAGCCATTGCAAAAAATGATTCATAGCCATAACAAGTCTAGGAGTCAATGACATGGATATCAGATCTTGATTCTGATGGTTACTGAACAAGGTTTGGGTGTTGAATGGTTATATCTTCAACTTTATGTAATAAAGAATGTGATAGCAGTTGTTTATCAAATGTGGTTGTTTGATGGAAGCTCTGGACAAAAATGCATTGGACTTGTCTAGACTTGTTGTTGACATGATCTTGGCACGGTATTGTTTTAATTTAACTGGTTGCTTTAAAGTAGAATGTTGCTGAGTGAAGCGCTTGTTAGATCTATTAAGTTTTTGAGGTAACAAATCACTATTGCACAAATTTATTTATGCTTCTTTTCACGTGTACCGATTACTGCATTGTAACGGTAACTTTTGATTTTGGTATTTGCCTGTTTCTTACAGAGAAGACATTGCAAAAAAACTACGTTTGTTGGTCACTTTGACCTTAGTAATTTGTCTTAAATTCTGGTCAATGATTGCAGGTGTACTTGTTTGGTGTTGAACACTAAGTGACGCTTTGTTTTGCTATTTTTTAAATACTTTCCGGTGTTTAGCCTTAGTGTTTGGAATTTGAATACATGTTTTCAGTTGTTGTTTTGATTTTTATGCCTTGGATGCAAGTATCTTGACCAATTTCTTCTGACAAGCTTAGTGTAGTTACTGCAAAGCAGTATTTGTCATTGATGATGAAAACTTTATTTTTGTGACTACGCTTATAAGTACAACTCTATGTTTGCAAACGGTGACTTTTGATAGCGTAGTAATTTACTTTACATTGGTATTTAAAATAATAAATATTGCTTTACACCGCTTTGTCGATTGATTTGCTCGAATTTAGGTTACAAATTGATTTTGAATCTCTAGGATGTATCTGGTCATTTTACAATTTTTTCTAGTGCGGTGGAGCGCTCAATGATGCTGTTTAATCACGCAAAAAGTTCATAGCTTTAGCATCTATGTCTAGCTCGTATTTGCGGTAAAAGTTAGAATCTTTTATTACTCTTACTATATTTTAGCTTTCTTGTATAAAAGCCAAGATTGTAGTAGAAACACTAGTTAACATCTTCTTTTTTGCAGTGACCTGACTTTAAACAACGATGATGATTATTTCTCTACATCAGTCACAATCATAGACGTCGTGGATTAGTTTATTGGGTCTGTCCAGTACTTTAGATTAAAAAAGGATGTCATGGTTAAAAAGCCAAAGAATTTTTTTAGTTGAGATAATCTAGTTTTCTTTTTTTGATAATGTTTAGCAACAGCATATTGTGGTTTATTTTGCAGATATTTGATTTATTTCCGGTTTTGCTGGTCCAAGATTCTTATTACTTGATGATATGTACATATTTCAAACGCTTCTATTTTGCTTAGCGTATCTTTATAAAATTTTCAGATTTCACAGCTGTACAGAAGAATTGACTAGTATAACACTTTGCAAATTTTTCTTTAATTTTTAGGTTTAGCGGTTTATTTAACAGTTAGAATTTGAATTATTGAATTGCATTTTTTGCCTATTTGATCTTATTTTTTGAGACTAGTCAACTGTCTGGTCTTAGCTAAGGTATTATTATCTGCCGATTGTACAAGATCTCCGTTTTTCAATGCATTCAAAAACTAGTAAGGTTTTTGCTGTCAAACTAGTTGGAACACAATTGCTTTAAATAGAGTTTAAGATTTGGATATTATATTTTCAGCGTCCTTGTGTAATAAAGAGCGTAGTTGGGATGTTTACTAGATGCGGTTTGTCGATTGTTTGAAATCAAAGCAGTTGACAATAGTGCAATAGTAGACTTGTTGTGATCTTGGCACGGTATTGTTGCTTTAAAGTTAGATGTTGCTGCGTAAAGCTCTTGTCGGATCTATTGAAATTTTTGCCGAAAGTGGTTACAGCTTATTTTTAGACAGAACAAAACTGATTTTGATTAAGATGTTTTTGCTCTAATACCTGCTTAGAGAATTGAAAAATTATGTTTGCTTGTGGTTGGCTGAGCACATTGCAAAAGAATTAAGACTTAGCGGTCTTAAATATTTGTCTATTGTACTGCGACATAATAGTTTTAAAATTATAAGCTACGTTGCTAATTGTCCTAGTCGTACATCGACGTTATATGTTAGATTAGATTCCGATTTCCTATATATTAAAAATTATAACAAATGAAAGTGAGCACATTAGATTCAGCCGTCGAGCTGATGTTACATCTATAATACTAGAAAAACATGAATTAAAAAGAATCTTTTAAAAAACGTCGCAGAACAAAAAGAAGTTTCATGAATTCTTATTTCTAAAAACCTTCAAAAAATGATTTTGGACTAAACAAGAAAAATATAAAAAAGCCAACATTTTTTTTTTTTATTAACAAAAAATAACTGTACTGTCTGTACCGTTATCTAACCCAAAAAAAGTTAAGACTAAAACAAAGTATATTTATACTGGTACCGGCATACCTCCTCGTTGTGCAATGAGGGTTGCCAGTCCACTTCCAGGGTGCTTCCTGGATGTTGTTCTTTGTGTCTAGATTTGTTTGTTTTGGTGGACGACGTGAACTTGCACTAGGCACTGTTCAGTGGCCGTCCTAAAACCCGGGCGGGGTGTTCAAGCACCGAGTATATTGTTGTTGGCAGTTTCCGGATACCCCTGGGATACTGCGTAGGGGTAGCGTCCTTGGTTTGCTACTCTTTGTTGGCGATGTTGTGATTGTTCGAAAGCTGCAATCGGTGTGGGCAGGTTCTCCAGTGTTACTAGACGGATTCTCGGTTTTTGGTAGTCGCTTAGATGCGGCTGTTCTGGTTGATATTGGCTGTAGTTCGACTGACTCGTTGAGGGAAAATGTCAGGTTTATATACTGGCGTGCATTCTTGAGCGTTGTTATTGGTGGACGTGGGCTCTTCACACGTGCTGCAACAATTCCACCAGCCTAATATTTATAAACTGTGTTTCCGCCCACCCGCCCAAGTGTTAGTTATTAAGAAATTTGTTATTGTACCCACCTCTGACGTATTAGTGACAATTGTCATTCAATCTGTCATACTAAAAACAGCAGAACCGCAACAAGTGTGAGAATAAGCAAATTTCTTGATAACAAACACTTCGGCGAGGGGGCAAAAACACTGTGTCAAACCACTAGTCCAACATTTATAAACTGTGTTCCCGCCCGCCCGCCCAAGTGCTACTTATCAAGAAATTTGTTATTGTACCTACCTCTGACATAATAGTGACAACTATCATTGAATCTGTCATACTAAAAACAGCAGAAACGCAACAAGTGTGAGAATAATCAAATTTTTTGATAATAAACACTTGGGCGGGTGGGCGGGAACACTGTATCAAACCACCGGCCCAATATTTATAAACTGTGTTTTCGCCCAAGTGTTAGTTATCAAGAAATTTTTTATTGTACCCACTTCTGACGTATTAGTGTCAACTGTCATACCAAGAACAGTAGAAACGCAACAACTGTTAGAATAAGCAAATTTTTTGATAACGAACATTTAGGCAGGTGGGCGGGTACACTGTATCAACTACCAGTTCAATATTTATAAACTGTGTTTTCGCCCAAGTGTTTTTTTTTTAACTTTTATTCTTCTTTTTTTATGGCATCTCCTTTCAGGAAGAAATCATCATCGCTATCTTCACCTTGGAAACGGCTGCTCAAAATAACTCTTGGGATGTGTTATCATATCATTCTTTCAGATTACGCAGACATGAGTATCTGCGTCTACCGATGTTCCGCTTGCCTATTACTTTTCTTTGCATTATTAGTTGAAGCAGTTCATACTTTTCCTCTCTGAATATATGGCCTAGATATTGTAGCTTCCTTCTTTTTATTGTGTGTATTGTTTGCTTATATGTTCCATTACTCTAATGTTCGTCACTTTGTCCGTCCACGATATTTTTAGCATTTGTCTATAATACCACATCTCAAAGGCTCTTAGCTTTTTTATTTCTGTTTGCTTTAAAGTTCATGCGTATAGTAGAATAGAAATCACGTAGCTTCTTAGCATTTTTGTACGCAGATCAAATTTTATTTGTCTATCACAAAGAAACACACGCATTTTTTTAGAAATGTGCTTTTGGCCATTTGTATTGGATATCCATGTTCCAAAATGTTTATATTTAGTTGCCTCTTTTCTATACGCGTGTTGTCGATGTGTAAGTCTTGATGTAGTTTTCTGCCTTTTGTTATGACCATGTACTTCGTTTTTTTTCAGATTCATCTTGAGACCGTATTGTAAACTGACATCGTTTAGCTTGTTTGTTAAACTCGTAAGATTTGCAAGATTTTCTGTTATATAGAAACCTTATCATCGGCATATCTTAAGTTGTTAACCGTCAGACCGTTTATTGTGATTCCAGTATGTTCTTCACTTAGAGCCTCTCTAAATATTTCTTTAGAGTATAGATTAAACAGCCTTGGGGACAGTATACAATCCTGTCGTACTCCTCTTAGTGTCTGTATTTCGTCAGATTCGTCGTTGTCTACTTTTATTGTTCATGTATAAATGTTAGAAGATCTTTAATTTTGAATTTACGTAAAATGTACTATATAGATTTTAATTATTTTTATACAGTTGGAAGTGCTAACATTGTTGCACCTTGTTGCCAAATTTTATTTAAATCTAATGTATAGTTTCAAAGTTATGCAGTTTTTTAAATTTATTTGTAGTTCACCTTTAAGTTTTAAGGTTATGCAAAATGTACCGTACATATTTTAATTATTTTTATAAAGTTGCTAGCACTAACATTGGTGCATCTTGTTACCAAATTTTATTCAAATCCAATGAATGGTTTTGAAGTTGTGCAGTTTTTTTTTTAATTTCTTTGTTGCTTGTCTTTAAATGCTGCAAGATCTTTAATTTTAAAGTTATACAAAATGTACCGTATTGACAACTGTAATTTAATCTGTCAGAAATTTGTTATTGTGCCCACCTCTGACGTATTAGTGTGAACTGCCATTCAATCTGTCATTATACTAAAAACAGCAAAGCGGGAACACTGTATCAAACCACCGGCCCAATATTTATAAACTGTGATCCCGCCCGCCCGCCCAAATGTTAGTTATCAAAAACTTGTTATTGTGTCTACTTTTGACGTATTAGTGACAACTGTCATTTAATGTGACATACTAAAAACAGCAAAAAACGCAAAAAATGTGAGAATAAGCAAATTTCTTGATAACAAACACTGTATCAAACCACCAGTCTAATATTTATAAACTACTACCCGCCCAAATGTTATCAAGAAATTTGTTATTGTACTTACCTCTGACGTATTAGTGACAACTGTCGTTCAGTCTATCATACTAAAAATAGCAGAACCGCAACAAGTGTTAAAATAAGCAAATTTCTTGATAACAAACACTTGAGCCGGTAGGCGGGGACTCTGTATCAAATTACTGGTCCAATATTTATAAACTGTGTTCCTACTCACCCGCCCAAGTGTAAGTTATCAAGAAATTTATTATTGCGTTCACCTCAGACGTATTAGTGACAATTGTCATTTAATCTGTCATACTAAAACACTTGAGCGGGTGGGAAAGTACACTGTATCAAATTCCCAGTCTAATAAATAAAAACTGTATTTCCGCCCACCCGCCCAAGTGTTAGTTATCAAGAATTTTATTATTGTACCCACCTCTAACGTATTAGTGACAACTGTCATTTAATATGTCATAATAAAACTAGCAGAAACGCAACAAGTGTGAGAATAAGCAACTTTTTTGATAACAAAAAACTGGGCGGGTGGGCGGGTTGGCGGGAACATTGTATATAAACCACTGGTCCAATATTTATAAACTGTGTTACCGCTCACCCGCCCAAGTGTTAATTATTATGAAATGTGTTATTGTGCTCACCTTTGACGTATTAGTGACAACTGCCGTTTAATCTGTCATACTAAAAACAGTAGAAACGCAACAAGTGTTAGAATAAGCAAATTTCTTGATAACAAACACTTGGGCGGGTAGGCAGGTACACTGTATCAAACCACCAGTCCAATATTTATAAACCGCGTTCCCGCCCACTTGCGCAAGTATTAGTTATTAAGAAATTTGTTATTGTACTCACCTCTGAAGTATTAGTGACAACTGTCATTCAATGTGTCATGCGGGTGGGCGGAAACACTGTATCAAACTATTGGCTCAATATTTATAAACTATGTTTCTGCCCACCCGCTTAAATGTTAGTTATTAAGAAATTTGTTATTGTGCTCACTTTTGACGTATTAATGACAACTGTCAATCAATCTGTCATACTAAAAACAGTAAAAACGCAACAAGAGTTAGAATAAACAAATTTCTTGATAACATACACTTGGGCGGGTGGGCGGGAACACTGTATTAAAACACCGGCTAAATATTTATAAACTGTGTTTCCGCCCATCCGCTCAAGTGTTAGTTATCAAAAATGTTGTGCTTGTACCTACCTTTGACGTATTAGTGATAACTGTTATTTAATCTGTTATACTAAAAACACTAGAAACGCAACAAGTGTAAAAATAAGCAAATTTCATAATAACAAACACTTGGGCAGGTGGACGAGAACACTTTATCAAACCATTGCTCTAATATTTATAAACTGTTTTCCCACTCACTCGCTCAAGTGTTAGTTATCAAGAAAATTGTTATTGTACTCACTTCTGACGTATTAGTGACAACTGTCATTCAATCTGCCATACTAAAAACAGCAGAAACGCAACAAGTGTGAGAATAAGCAAATTTTTTGATAACTGAGTCTAACCACCGGTCCAATATTTATAAACTGTGTTTCCGCCCACCCGCCCAAGCGTTAGTTATCAAGAAATTTGTTATTGTACGTATTTTTTGACGTATTAGTGACAACTGTCATTCAATCTTTCGTATTAAAAACAGCAGAAACGCAATAAGTGTGAAAATAAGCAAATTTTTTGATAACAAACACTAGGGAGGGTTGGCGGGATTACTGTATTAAATCACTAGTTTAATATTTATAAACTGTGTTTACGCCCACCCGCCCAAGTGTCATTTATCAAGAAATTTGTTAAATTTGTGCCATTTTATTCAAATCCTATGTATGTTACCAAATGCAAAATGTACCGTATATATTTTAATTGTTTTTATGCAGCTAGTAGTACTAATATTGGTGAACATTGTTGCCAAATTTCATTCAAACCTAATGTATAGTTTTAACGTTATTCATATGTTTATCTTCAAATACAGCAATATTTTTAATTTGAAGGTTGTACTAAATGTACTGTATAGATTTTGATCATTTTTTTGATGAAAATAGTTAGTAAACAGGTAGTAGTTTTATTATTCTACATTGTTGCCAAATGTTATTTAAATTTAATGTATAGGGTTAAGGTAATGCAGTTTTATTTACTTTCTTTAAATTTAAAAAAAATAGTTACATCGTCAAGCAATAATTTGATGATTGATTATGCATGTCAATTCCCATTTTAATGAACTATAAGCAAATCATAACATATAATTGCATTTCTAGAATTGAATACATTTGATTTATCAACAATTGCATAATTAAATTTTGTTTACCTTTGTGTTTCACAAAAAAAGTGTTCGCCCACGATTTTATTGGCATTGGCACACGATTGAGCAAGCAACGCTAATAGTACCAGTAATTTGCTTTAAATTTAACCAAAATTAAACTAACGAGATTCTTCACTTCTGTTAGAAATATCTGCGACAATTTTCAATATAATGAGGAATGCTAAAAAAAATGTATATTACTTTAAGTATAAATGTAACTTTTATTATCATTTATGAAATATTTGATTGGAATTATGTTTATACTTTAATTGTGATTGACTATATATGATTATAAATTTGTGTATGTAATCAGTAACTCTCAAGCTGTTTAAATTGTTAAATAATCTTCAGAAATATATATCCTGTAATAACAAGACTGCTAAAAATAAAATAAATCTGTCAGAAGAAAATTTATATCAAATACCATACATTCATAGTTTACAAATAAAGCCACCCTTGATGTTTATATTATTTTTATTAAATTTAACTGTAAACAGAAGAAAAGATATAAATGCAGATTAAGGTCCCTGAAGATGCAAAAAAATATATTTTTTATTTAAAAACTTCAACAATGCTTCTTAAAAACCCAACAAAAGGGACGAATTTCACACCTTCCTATTTTTGCATACAGTTAAAGCCATCTCCCAAGAACCTAATAAATCTATTAAAATGTTATGACACGCTGACAATAAGGACGGCCGCATAATCACATTGTCACCTTAAGTGGGTCCCCCATTCTCTGTCCATTCCTTTGCCGGACACTCTTAAGGGGATACCTGCTGCGTGATAAATTAGGGTGTTTACGGAACTAAATACCCTCTTGATAGTATGCTAAATATTCAGGGGATGTCCACTTAAAAAAATATTGACCATTTTATGGTAAAAAATATTATTGACCGCTATTTCACGCTCGTGTGAACATTTAGGGTATTTATTACATCCCTCTTACTAATTTAAATTTAAGTGGAGCAATAATTCGATCTATGCAAATCATGAAATGATGGATTGAGATTTTATTCAGTTAATAAAAAAATAGCTAATTTTTCAAAAGCACTGTCAAACAAAAAGTTTCAAACCCATTAGAAACTGTGCGGAGCATTTATCCAAAAACGAGATAACATTAAATCGGGAATTATGCTAATAATTATGTTAATTAGGATTGTAACACGTATGGGGAGGAACTGTAACAGTTAGTCTGGCTGGTGATGACAATGACGGATAGTGCTCGCGCGGGAGTTGTGTTTTAGGTGCACAATCCGCGACTTTTTACCCATTTAATGTTCGCACCGAAACACCCTCGCCTCGTCTTTCCACTTCAAACCATTTAACAAAATTGTCACGAGCAGGATCGTTACCCCATTACTGCCAAAACAAACAGTTGGTGGCTGTGTTTAATTCGGTGTCGGGCGAATTGTCGGATTAATCAGGCACACGCACTTCAGAATTATTATTGACCTTATTTTTTAACCATTTGAGGGGGCGGAAGTAACAAGGGATTTGTGTGAAATTTATTATAAATCGTAATTATGCAAAATTGTAATTAAAACACATAATCATAAATTAGCACTAATTATTTTTAATATTTTTTGGTAATTATTATTATAATTCATATATAGAAGCAAATCAAATTTTATTAAATCAATTTAATAATTGCACCTTGTACAGGTTTTAATGAATATGTATTGAACTAATAATTTATTAAAAAGTACTGTTTTACTGTTTTTAGACGAATTCAATAAGTTTATTAGGTTCTTTGGAGATAGCTTTAATTGTATTCAAAAATAGAAAGGTGTGAAATTCGCCCCTTTAAAGAAGCGATCGTAATCTGCATAAATGTTTTTTTTATGGTCAACAGTCAAATTGAGTAAAAAATAATAATATCAAGGGTGGCTTTTGTTTGAATGGTTAAATTTAGAAAATGTTGGACCGTTTCAAAATGATTTCACATTGATTATATTTGTTTTTAATTAGAACTAATAAACAAAATATATTTACAATTTTGTTAAATTAGGAAACGAGTTAAAATCTGCAGTTTGAGATAAACATTTTGAGTAATTCTTTTAAATGTATTCTTTTTGGTAGTCCTAGACTTGCCACATTTACTTCTATTAAGATTCTAGAATATCCGTTTAGAAGTAGTTTTTTGTGTCTCCTGGTTGCCAGATATACTCTGACTATTTCAAAAGTTGCATTGTCTGTGACCTCGAGATAGCGTATCTGCTGTATGGAACATGTTTAGTCAATTCATTCAGTTTTGGTTGGTACTAATGTTTCAGTAAATGTTCTTCTCTTGTTTATCTATTCACCGTCAATTTCATGGTAGACATAATTGTCTTGGCGTTCTTTGTTTTTTGCTTCCATTTAGCTTCTTGCTCCTCCTTTCTTTGTTTGTGGCATTTGATCTGTGTATTTCCTTTCATTTTGGTTCTATTTTTTTCCTTAGTACAGTAGTTGCATAATTTCTTAGTACTCTCCATTTGTTGTTGATTGTGGACTTGGACTTTTGTTTTCCAATACCTTTCTGACTCTTTCCTATCTTCTTTCCACGCTTCGCACTCGACTAGCGTATGTTCTGCATCGTCATGCGTGTCTTCTTGACAGCATATACATTTTTTTTTCTTTTTTCATCTTATATATTTTTTGTAAATACTTGCCTAAGGTTCCATATCCGGTGAGTAGTTATGTTGTATAGTGACACGTTCCTCAGAGTGACAAGATTTTTACAAGTAAAAAAGATTATAAGTTATATATCTATCACACCATCATTAAATTTATATAAGTTATATGTTTTTAACCTTTCTATTCTTAAGTCCTCAATCTTTCTATTCTAAATCAAAAAAACTTGCACTCCAACAGTTTTTTTTTGTATTAAAATATATTAAAATCTAATGATTAAACTAAAAAGAACGCAATCTCAAATCTGACTCAATAGATTTTTGTAAAATTTTTAGCAGAGAAAGAAATTAATATTTTAAAATTGGCAATTGAAAATTTTAGATTGTCGATTTTGTTTTTATTTTTCTTAAATATTTTTGCAATTTTTCAAAAAACGTCCATAACCGTAATATTTTTACCACCTTGTTGCAACATTTGCAACAAATACACAAGTACTCTAACAAGTATATCATTTGTTAAACACAATTTTTTTAATCAATCAAATATGTCAAAAATTACTAAATCTTAAAAAATACACGATCTAAGATGATATTATTAAAAACAGTGAAAGTGTACAACGCGTCATTATTTTATCCATTTTTCCCATGTCAATGTCAATCTTCCTGTTTTTTTTACATCCGCCTACTACGTTGTGATACTACAAATTGTAATCCAGTCCAATCGTACTCGCCTAGCTCAGGAATTCTGCCACATCGATTCCCGCCTCACATATATCTTCAAGGGACGGCAAATGATGATTTCTAACACGGCCAACCCTGATGGAAGCTTCGCTCTCGAAGCCGTACTAGGCGTCCGTATGGCTGGATCCTGCTTCAAAATACTAAAGCATTAATTACAACTCACTTGCCCAAAACAAGAAATTGAACATAAAATGCAGGTGAGGCCGCAACCACCACCTCGACTCTTCCTCACAGGGACAGAGATCGGCAAACAAACACAAAACTATTCAACTTGCTAACATGGCAGTTAACACAACTCACCTCTATCGGGCAACTCGTCAGTTTCTCCTGACTCAAAACACTCCAACAAATAATCTGTATCACAATTCAACGACCAATCTGCAGGCCATAGTCTCAACTGCTGCTTTGCAGCTTTACTGACAATATTCGTGCCAACTTTCTTGATCTCATAACGGTCACCATCAAGACAACTTAAAATCTCATAAGGACCCATAAACTCATAATCGCTCCTACTGATATGCATCTTGGAATCACGATGCATAAGCACAAAGTCTCCCTTCAAATACTTAATCGTATTTCAACGCTTACGATTTATATCACCAAAATCTGTCACAGTATCTAACTGCTGTCTCACTCGAGCTCGATCAAGCTGTCGATTACGAATCGGTCTCAGACCACTCAAAATATTATGTACCAAGAAGTAGTTGCAGCGGTGTTGCTTTCATAGTTTTCTGCATAGTGGTATTAAGCACCAGTTGAATTTTCCACAAACTGCTCGACCATTCTGACTTCACTTTAGCTTCAATTCGAATAATATTCATTATGGTTCTCAAATATATCTCTCGACCTGACCATTACCACGATGCACATCCGGTGTAATATAATGGTGCTCAATCTGCCACGATTCCAAGTATTTGGGAAACGTAATGTTCTTAAAATTCGAACCAGCGTCCATTACCATTCTTTTAGGTGTCCCAAATAAACCAATTATCACCTGGAATTGCTTTTTTGTTTCTTGAGTCGTTACAGACTTTAACGGAAGTAGTAAACAATATTTTGTAAACGCATCTACAACCACCAATATGTGCTTGTAACCATCCGCTGTGATAGGCAATGGACCAAGACAATCCGCATGGAGAGTATCGAATGGCTGAGAAGGTTTTTCCATGGGGTAAATAAAACCTTGCAAGGGCACTGTCCTCGTTTTCTTCACAGCACACACCAGACAATGATCAACATAATTTTTCACAAAGTTCCGCAGTCGAAGGAACCAAAAATGTTCAGTTATCGAAAAAATCGTCTTATCTGTCCCAACATGACATTGCTCATCATGAAAAATTCTGAAAAGTCCCAGTCGACTTTGACGAGGCACAAACCATTGGTAACCGACAGTACCATTCGCGTTGTTACGTTTATGATACAAAAGTCCGACCTTTTCCTAATATTGATTACTGTCCAAAGTTCCATCGCGTAAGAACTCTAACATACCCTGAACTTCAGCACTCCCTTTCTGCTTGATGTAAAGCCAATTCTTGTTGGTAACACGTCGCACGACAGGGTTGCGACTTAGATAATCCACATGAGGTAACGCACTACCTTTTCTCTACACGATATCAAAATGAAAGTCTTGCATATAAATCCACCATCTTGCAACACGTGGAACAATGTCTTTTTTCAAAGCAGTGGATTTCACAGCATTACAATCTGTTACCAGAGTAAATTTAATGCCCAGGAAGTAAATTCGAAAGTGTTTGAACAAATTCACAATCGCCAAAGTTTCCAACTCATAAGAATGATATTTCGACTCGTCACATGTCGTTCTCCAACTGAAGTAGGCCACGACACGTTTTTCACCCTCATGGTAC
The DNA here is from genome assembly GCA_963932245.1 of Tachinus rufipes. Taxonomy (NCBI): domain Eukaryota; kingdom Metazoa; phylum Arthropoda; class Insecta; order Coleoptera; family Staphylinidae; genus Tachinus; species Tachinus rufipes. The sequence goes on along the minus strand of OZ010748.1, from coordinate 15,769,083 downwards.
TGCATTAGAATGGCGTCATAGCCCAGACTACTTGCATCCGTATGCAGTTCTGTTCGCAATTCTGGATTATAAATTGCAAGAAGCGGTCTTGACGACAAATGAGAAATGTCGTAATCACGAGCTGTAGTTTGCTCTTCTCCCCAAATAAACACTTCATCTTTCTTTGTAAGTTTTGTAATCCTGGCAGTACGAGATGCAAACTCCAAAATAAACTTTCGAAAATATCCTGCAAATCCCATAAACTGACGAACTTGTTTGACATTCGTGGGAACTGGTGAATTTATCAGCGCATCAATCTTCCTTTTTCCTGGTCGGATTCCTTCTGCTGAGATTTCTCGACCTAAATATTCAATCGATGTTTGATGAAATCGGCACTTATTAATGTTGAGGGAAAACCCGGCTAATTCCAGTGCATCAAGCACTTGGTAAAAAAAATCTAAACCTTCCTCCGGAGTCTCAGAGGGGATTAGAATGTCATGGATGTAAACTACCGCAATCTTGTTCTTTAAACTTCCAAGAGCATCATTAATTGCTCGCTGAAACACAGCTGGCGCATTTGCCAAACCAAACGGCATTTTTAAGTACTCGTACTGTCCTTTAGCCGTCACAAAACTTGTCTTGCAGATAGACTCCTCACATACTGGGATCTGATGAAACCCCGATGCCATATCAAGAGACGTAAATTATTTGCCTTTTCCTAGCCGATCTAACTGGTCATCAACCAGTGGTAAATGGTACCTCAATTTAACCGTATGACTGTTCAATTCACGAAAATCGACGCACATGCGATAAGATCCTTCCTTCTTTTTTACAAGAATAACTGGACTTGCAAACGGAGAGTCGCTTTCTCGTATGATGTTGTTCTTAAGTAAATCTACTATAATCTCACGTACAGCAGCTTTCTCAATTGCAGCTAATCGATAAGGAGCACGATTAACAATAATGTCCTTACCTAAACGAATTTTAAAACTAGCATTCTTCACGGTGCCAACTTTATTACCCGATGTTATTATTCCAGCATACTTTTGCAATATGTCAAGTATCATCAAACGATGTTCCTCAGGTACAATCACATCGTGTTCTTCAGTAGACTCTATTACTCGTCGTATTCCAGGCAATTCGTCGAACCACCCTCGAACCTTCATGATCTGTTATCGTAGCCAGCGAGGTATCTTCATAAAGATCTCGTCCAACAAACACATCGTAATCAAGAGCAAAATCAGGTACTATTAAATAGTTGATAGTCGTACTCTGTCCAGTAATTTCCGTAAATCCAGTAAATGTATTCATCGCTAACAGACTACCAGGTACGATTCCCTTCAATGACATACTGCATGGTTTCATTTTGTGTTCAAACAATGAAACAAATCTATCCGAAATGAGCGATACGTCAGACCCAGTATCAATCAGTCCACGGAAACGATTACCATCTATTGTAACTTCTGTCGTTCCCATTGGATAACCAGACTCATAAAAGTTCACATTTTTTTGTTTATCGATAGCAGCCTTTGTAAAGCAATTTGAAACCGTATGTCCTCGTTTTCCACAAAAAGTACAATTCGCTTCCCCAAAAGAAGTTCCCACACCTGATAAAGCAGCAGTTTGTTGTCTGGTGTCTCTGTAAAACGTACTAGGGCTTGACTCCGATGGTCTTCTTCTCTACAATTTGCACAAATATGTCCTATCTTGCCACAACCAATACATTTAGGTGCTGAACGTTGCTGTTCTTCACGGTTTGGATACAAACGCTTACATGAAATCAAGTTCGAATTATCACGTTCAGTGGAAAACGAACCAGCAAATTCAGGTACAACCCTTTTTATAAACGTGGCATTAAAATAAATAAATAAATTTTTCAATAGCAAAACTTTTTCCTGTACATACATTTCATACGTGTTGAAACGTGTGCTATTTACACATGCCAAGATTTCTTTTAGGCGGAAACGCTTCCACAAAATCTCGACAAAATGTCATCCAATTTTTATCGTCGGGCGACCATAATTTGTATCAGCGTTTAGCGTTACGCATTAGAAACCGACCAATCCTCACAAGAACTTGTAAATCAGAACACTTAAATTCGTTCTTGATCTTCTCCACATAACCAATCCATTTTGTAGCATCATCACTTTCCGGTTTGATCAATGGCAGATCCACCTGTTCGGGAGCCGTTCTTTGCAATGCTTGCACTAAATCAACTAACACAGATTGCTGTTCGTCCGCCATTTTCACTGTTCTTACAACACAAATGCACCACAGTCAGGTTTAAACACACCACGGATCACCGGCACTTGAGCGAATCCCACTTCTGATATTAGAAACAGTGAAAATGTACAACGCGTCGATTCATTATTTTCTCCATTTTTCCCATGTCAATGTCAATCTTCTTGTTTTTTTTTTACATCCGCCTACTACGTTGTAATACTACAAATTGTAATCCAGTAGTAACAGCTTAATAAGCACTCGACGATCCATTCGTACTCGCCTAGCTCAGGAATTCTGCCACATCGATTCCCGCCTCACATATATCTTCAAGGGACGGCACATGATGATTGCTAACAATATTTATTATCTAAAATTACAAAATCTTTCATAGCAGCTGTTAAAATATAACCAATGAAAAATGATCAACTGTAAAAATATATAATCTAAGATGTGAATGTGAATTTTGCACTTTTCAACCGTTTTTATCCGGATTTTGGTTCTTTTTGATAACATTTTAATATTTGATGACAAAATTGCCATTTTTTGAACAAGTTATAGTGAATTTTGGTACTGTCTGACAATATTTTTATATTTTACGGCTGAATTTTGTTATTTTTCACATTTTATGCATTAAGTCTTGCACTTTTCAACAGTTTATGGCCAGATTTTGCTATTTTCAACGTTTTTAACAGAATCTTGGACTTATTAAACAATTTATGACAGTATTTCAATTGTTTCATAATAGAATTTTGCTATTATTGACATTTTATAAAAAATACACTTTTTGACGGTCATGTTTTTGATATTTTATGAATAGTATTTTGGACTTTTTAACAGTTTATGACTGCACATTGCTGTTTTGTCATAAATAGTACTTTTAATTAGTTCATGGCCGGATTTTGCTATTTTTAATATTTCATATATAGAATTTTAGACGTTTTGACGGTTTATGGCCGAATTTTGCACTTTTCAACACTATGACCAGATTTTAGTGATTTCTTACAATATTTTAATATTTTATAGTTAAATTTTTTAAATTAGCCGGGAGCTTGTTAAAGAATCTGCATGCATAATAGGTTTGGCAGTTTCGCGACCTGTTCAATCGGATTGAGTTGGGATACACATTAGATTTATTTCTTGTGTCATAATCATGCATTTCTGAATGGTTGGTGTATAGTTCAGAGTTTCTTAGGTAAAGTAGGCATTCCAGTATATATAGACTAGGCAGAGTGAGAATGCCGAGTTTTTTAAAGGACTGTCTACAGCTGTATAAGTGTCCTAAGTTGGCTACTATTCTTACAGCACGCTTTTGTAGCTTAAACACCCGTTCTACAATACTTGAGTGACCCCAAGCCAAAATGCCGTACGATAGGTGACTATGACACAGAGAGAAATAAGATGTTCAAAGAACAGATGGCGAAACTACTTCACTTAGATTTCGTAGTAAGAAGATACTACTACTTAACTTTTTAGCAAGCTCGTCTCCTTGGTATTTCCATACTAATTTATTATCAAAATGTAAACCTAGAAATTTTGTTTTATTGCTCAATTCAACTTCACTGCTTCTTAATGTGAATAGAAGTTTAGCTGATTTGTTTTTATTCAAACTTAGTTTGTTGTTGTGAAACCATTCAGATGCACTCTCCTCAGCACGCTGCTGTTTAGAGAAAGCTCTATCAAACGATTTATCATTGTTGATAATTGTTGTGTCGTCTGCATATAGTATTACATTTGCCTCCAGATCACAGTTAGGTAAGTCATTTACGTAGATCAGAAACAAAAGCGGCCCCAAGATTGACCCTTGAGGCACACCGTGGCTTATGTCTAAGTTAGTAGACTTACATCCTTGGTGATTAACTGCTTGTGATCTGTTGGTTAAATATGACACTAGTAGCTTACAATCCATAGGATGAATATTATAGGCATATAACTTTCTCGTCAGAATACTGTGAGAGACGCAATCGAATGCTTTTGATAAATCCATAAACGTTGAAAACGCATATAAACCGTTTTCAAAGCAGTCAGTGATATCATTAATAAAATCTAAAATGGCATAAGTAGTATTATTATTTTTTCTAAAACCATATTGTTTCTGCGTTAAGAGATTCTTGGATTCTAAATAATCCGATAGTTGGTAGGTTAAAATTTTCTCAAAAACTTTTGAGAAAATTGGCAGTAATGCAATTGGTCTATAATTACCAGGATCATTGAGATCCCCTTTTTTGTGCACCGGTATAATGCTTGCAATTTTAAAAGAATTTGGAAAAATGCCATTTCTTATGCAATTATTAATTACAGTCGTTAAAGGTGACGCAATTAATTGTGCAATGTTTTTGACAACTACCGAGTTAATATCATAAACATCTCTGCTGTTAGACGTTTTCACAGCTTACTTCTTTAAATTTAAAATAATAGTTGCTAGTATTACATACACTAGTACAAGTTAAAATTAAGGGATCAGTAGTGGGATCTGATAATGACTTTAAAATGTTGTCAGCAATACTGCTAAAATATGCGTTAAATTCATTAACTGAGATTGTTGTTTCCTTCCGTGGCACCTTTTTCCTATAGTCATTGATAACTCTCCACATTGCTTTTGGTTTATTATATGACGTATTTATATAATTATTATTAGAATTGATTTTATTATTTTTTAGCTCTTTTCTGTAATTACTTCTGTAATTATTCCTCAGCATTTAAGTGTGAGGATCTTTAGTGTGGTTATATGTTTCGGATAACAGATTTAAATTATCTCTCATTATGCGTAATTCGTTTGTAAGCCATGTTCTTTGCTTACCCGTTTGTTTACGTCCTGATTTTTCAGGAAACCATTAATAATACATTACTAAAAATTCATTTAAAAAGGTGTTACAGCATAAGTTACTATTTTCAATATCTTCTAATTGCCAAAGTTTTTCGTTTAACTTGTTATACAGAGCGTTTTTACCGTTAGATGTTATCGGTCGGTATTTGAAAGACGTCCAATTTTCTCTCATTTTTGAGATACTTGGCTTTAGTTGGCTTTTATACCTATGTGATCCCCAAAATGGCGATCAAGTGGTATTGTTAGATAGCTTTCTATATTAGTGAAAACGTTATCTAGGCAGTTATTTAGTCGCGTAGGAAAGAAAACAGTTTGTTTCAGACCAAAACCCCGCAATAAATCTGACAATTCATGTTTTCTAATGTCATTATCATCATTGAATCTAACATTAAAATCCCTTGTCAATATTACATTTTTTGAATTATTATTAATTTGATTAAATACACTATTAATAGTGTCTAAAAATAAGTTAACATCATCATGCGGCGAACGATATACATTAATTAAAATACAATTATATTTGATTAAATCAATACCTGCTAGTTCACAGTGTTTTTCTAGTGAAATTCAATTTAAATTTAATGGTGAAAAGATGCAGGATGATTTGACCATCACCAATGCTCCGCCAAGTTTGAATTGCGTTCTTGAAAAATACTCAGCAACGCAGTAGTCTTTAAATTGTTGTGTATCAGCTTCCGGTATGGTTAGCTAGTGTTCATTGATGCACAAAATGTCAAAATTTTTGTTGTCGGTTATGGCTTCAAGCTGAAGCAATTTGTTTCTTATGCACTGTATATTAAGCGAGAGGATATTCAAGGGTTCCGTATACTCATGCTGTATTTCCAGTTCTTTCTTCTTGCTTATGCTGGTTCTTTGTTTGTTCCGGCAAGTTGAAAAATTCCATCTTGAGAAGTATTGGTTTGTGTATTAATATTTCCATAGACTTCATACTCCCTTTTATCATCAGTGTTTGTGTTTAACAATTGTCGATTATTTTTTATATGATTTTGAAACAAAAAATCATGTATTCTGATTCCCTGAGGCCAATTGTTAGGGTCAGATACTGCAATGGCATTGTTTGAATCGATTCCTACTTTAAAGCAATTTGTTCCGTATTTTGTATACATCTTGATGCACGCAAAGTTTTTATGTTTAACAATTGCTTCAATATGTTTTTTTATTTCATCCTGTTTATTGTCGGAGTGGATATTGCCAATAAAAATCCATTTTCTATTTTCTGCGGCTTTAATTGCAGCTGGTTTTGATGTTGTATTATTTCTTGAATTATTATGGTTTTTCTTTGCCACTGTAATCTATTCGGTAGAGATTTTATTTGGATTATCTTTGTTTTTATTAACAGTAATAGTTTTTATTTCGGTATCATTCGACTTATTTAAATTGATACGATTTTCATTGGAATTTATTTCAATTTTATTTTCACCAAAGTTTTTCTTACTTTTGCAAGTCGGAGTTTTTACTGCTAGGATGTTACATTGTTTTTGTCTAATTCAATGGAATTTACAATTGTTTTTTCAACCGCGCATGGGATTATTTGAATTAAAGTTTCCATAGATTCCTTTAAATATTTAATTATATCGTTCTTTTCACTTATAATCATTTTTAAGTAATTCACTTCTATTTGCAATGCAGCATTACTTATTTTTTCAACTTCTTCAGGAGTAGATAACGCATCTTCGGCATCACTGCAGTCGTCCTTATCTACTGTTTCCAGCGCACTTAAGTCACTTCCACATTTATTTTTATGTCTATCACTAAAGAAACACCTTGCATGGTATTTCTTTACACATTTAGCACAAACGGTCGGATCTTTTACTGAGACCGAACACTTCGCGCATTTTAGTGTATTTTGACAATATTTTGTTTTTCAAGTATAGAATCTTGCACTTTTTAACAATTTATGTCTAATTTATTTCTAATTTTGATACTTCAAGACTAGAAAGTGCAAACACTTTTATATTTTAGTATTTTTTGACAATATTTTGATATTTCATGGCAAAATATTTAAAATTATGTTCGTATTTTTATGTTTTTTTTAACCGGATTTCAATATTTTAGGACAAGATTTTAATTTTTTTAGACGGAAATTTGTATTTTATTGCCAGAATTTTAAAATTATGTCTTTATTTTAACTATGTAAAGCAGATTCTTATAGTTTTTGACCGGATTTGATTAATTATGTCTAAAATTTATTTTTCTTAAGCCGGATTTAATCTTTAACGGCCGGATTTTTGAGATTATAATAAAATTTTAACAATAAGTTAGTTACTTATCATTCTTTTTTGTCAATTTTTGTATTTTTAGCCAAATTTTTGATTGATTATTGATATAAGTAGTTTTTTTTTTTCTTGTCAAATTTTGTATTTATGGCCGTATTTTTAAATTATGTGTAAGTATTTTGATACTTAGGTTAGGTTTTAATTTTTTTAAGTTGGATTTTGTTTTTAGTGACCAGGTTTTTGAAATTATGTCAAAATTTTACCAATTATAAGGATATTATTAAAGTTTCTTGCCGGATTTAATTACTTTCTGACCAGATTTTAATTTTTATAGTCTGGATTTTAAATGTTAATATGAGAATATATAAAATTTGACCAATTTTATTAAAGTTTTTGTCCAAATTATTTTGTTGCCGAATTTTAATCCTCTATAGCCGCATTTTGTATTATTCCCCTAAATTTATCTCTAGACAACCAAGAGATAATAATATTTTACATAAGCCAAGTACTAAAAATTGAGATTTACAACATTTTATACAAACTCGGCAAATCTCTGCCTGTCCGAAATTGCAAAATCAACAAACTTCACTTTACTCTGAGTCTCTATTAAACCCACTTATCAAACAACGACTATTTTTGTGTATTTCTTGTGCCAGAATAACACCAAAAACAAACTAAAAACTGCAACTGGTAAAACTTTCAAGGTTACGCTGATATGCACTCATTCTCAAACCTCACACTTCTATGGTACAACCTCTGAATGTGTGTACACAGCACACAAAGCACAGACCACATTCGGACTTTTTATAAATAAAATTTTATACTTTTAAACATTTAAGCCGGGTTTTTGTACTTTTGACAATATTTAAACATTTTATCGCTGTATATAACAGTTTAAGGAAAAAATTTTGAAAAATATTTTGATATTCTATAGTCAGATTTTGATATTTTTAAACTTTATGAATAGAATTTTACTCTTTTCAACAATTTAAGGCGGTTTTTTGAAAAATATTTTGATACTTTATGACCGGGTTATGTTGATTTTAACGTTTCATAAATAAAATGTAACACTTTTTAAAAGTTTTTGACAATTTTTTTTTATTTTATGGTCAAATTGTGATAATTTTGATCTTTTTATGGATAGTATTTTGCAGTTTTTAATGGTTAATGGACGGATATTTTCCATTTTTGACACTTCATTTTGGTTTTTCTGGCAATACTTAAATACTTTTCTCAAATTTTCCTATTTTTAGCATCTCGTAAATAGAATTTTGCACTTTTCAACAGTATTTGCTATTTTAGACATTTTATGAATAGAATTTTGTACATTTTGACTATTATTTTGCTATTTTTGACTTAAAAAAAATGCACTTATTCACATTTTGCTGTTTTTGACACTTTATAAATAGAATCTTGTTCTTTTAGACAGTTTATAAACATATTTTGTTGTTTTTGATATTTTATAAATGGAATTTTACACTGCTCTCTGATCATATTTTGATACTTCATGGCCAAATTTTGATATTTTATGAATAGATTTTTGCACATTTTAACAGATTATGATCGAATGTTGATAGTTTTGACATTTTATAAATAGAAATTTGACCTTTTTAAAAAATTGAAAATTTTCCTTAAAATATTTTGATACTAGTAAATAGAATTTAGCACTTTTGACAATTTATGGTCGGATTTTGCTATTATTGACATTTAATGAATAGAATTTTGCATTTTTTAACAGAATATTGATAATTTTGTTATTTTATAAAAAGAAATTTGCTTTTATTCAACAGGATTTTAATTTTTTCTAACAATATGTTGATTCTTCTTAGCTAAATTTTGCACTTTTTGACTGTTTATGGTCAATTTTTGCTATTTTTGATATTTTATGAATAGATTTTTGTACATTTTAACAGTATAAGGCCGAATTTTAATGCTTTTTGATACTATATGGCCGAACTTTGTAATTTTATGAATAAAATTTTGCATCCATTAACAGCTTTTACTGTTTTAACATTTTATGAATAAAATCTAGTACTTGTTTTTTTCAACATTTTATTGCCGCTTTTAAAAAAATATTCTGTTATTTTTTTACTTTTTAGTAATAGAATCTTGCACTTATTAAAAGTTTATGACCGGATTTTAACATTTTTAATATTTCATAAAAAATAAAACATTTCAGCTGTATATAGCCGGATTTTGGTGCTTTCTGACAATATGTTAATGTTCCAAGACAGAATTTTGTTATTTTTAACATTTTTACACTTTCAACCGTATTTGTCTAAATTTTTTTGAAGACCTTTTTATACTTTTAATAACCAAATACTTTAAAAACCAGATTTATAATTTAAAAGCTAAATTAACAGTTTATCAGTATAGTTTAACGTATTATTTAGACTATTTATAAACAAATTTACTGTTTAGCAGATACTTAAAAGACCGGATTTACACTTTCAAAGACGAATTTACAGTTTTAACGGCCGGTAATAATTTGAAAATTGGATTATTAGTTTTGCAGTAAATTTTAACACGTTAGTTACTGGGTTTTCAGTTCTTAAAGCCCGATTTACAATTTTAAAGACTAGATTGTTAATTTAGAAAGTTTGAAATTATTAGCACTCAATTGAAAAAAAAAGTATATTTTTTGTTATTTTGAATTAAAAAGAGTAAAGAGTATTCTAACTCCCAAAAGAGTATATGTTACTAAAACAGAGTATGTCTGGTCAGCCTGACGTTGCTGGTTTATTCTTTACCCATTTTTTTATTCTGGTGTTAATTTTCTTGTTCATTCTCCCTTCTCTCTTTTTTTTGCCGTCTCAGTCATTTTTCCATTATATTCTCTTTTGCCCGTTTCTTTGCATCTTGTTAACTAGTTCCTTCATTTACCGCTTACTGAACGTGTTTGTCATCAAAAAATTGAAATTCTTTCTGCTGCTAACAAACAGAAAAGTTTTTTGACATTTTTGATTAAAACCAATTTCATGATAACAAACATTTGACTAAGTGAACAAGACATAAGTTTTTAAATAATATGCAAATGGTTTAGATTAGTTACATTAAATAATCAAATTTAGTATAAATAAATAAATTTTTAGTTTAGGATAACTTTTTCATAAATTTGATTTTTTAATGTTGTTATTGGGTTGTCCGATTGAACAAATAGTAACGAGCGCTACATATGTCGTTGTGGCATTCGTATAAATTTACCTATTTAACTAGGCTTTATTCGAAATTATTGCTTTTACAACTGTCTCATTTGAGGACATTGCGTCTTTTCTTTATATATTTTATATGGTTTAGATTAGTCTTTACCGCCTGTCCATTCAAGTGTATGTTTTAAAAAAAATGATGTTTATTCTTTAGTTGGTCACTGGATTTTTTGGAAATGACACTGTGCGGCCCCTACTGTACTGGTAGGTTTTTGTTGACTAAAAACTCCTACTTTTCTTTTTCCTTTTTTTTAGGCAATTTGCATGGCGTCTATTTGTGTGCGCCTGACGTTTTACTCCTTTAGTAGCTCTGTCTTTCCGATAAAGTCTAGATTTAGATAAACTTCAGTTTTTCTTTAGTTAACTAATGTTAGCCAAACAAGGCTGTGCATTGCAGCTTTGTCTTGATTCTATTTTTATTACCATTCTATGCATATATTTGTTGAAACTACAATGTCCGGTTATCAGTCTTGTAAGCTTCTGCAACCTGATTTTACTTATTTGTGTTACCAAAGTTTTGGAATTATGTAATCATCACATCCCATTAAGCAGGGTGACTAGATTTCTTTAAGTAAAAAAGAGTACAAAATATTTTTCTTGAATTATACGTTTCATATTTTTGACAAACACTTGAGCAAAACATAAGTACGTAGAAATGGTTTGATCTGGGGTTCCCGCCCAAATGTTAGTTATCAAAAAATTAGAAGTTTCTCTTCTCTGCAAACGTTAAAAGTCTCTATGCTATAGAAAGCTATAATGACATTCAATGCCTTGATGACTGACATTTGGTGAGTGCTCACTACAGAGTGGGATATTGGAAGCTACTCCTCTTTCCAAGCATTAAAACTCACTATGGGAAAGGAGGCGACAGTGTAACTAATCTCCTGATGACCAACACTTTGGTGAGATACTTTAATTTAACTGGAATGCAAGTATCTATGAGAGAAGAGGCAATAATAACACCAATCTCCTTATGAGCAATACTTGGGTGAGTGGGTGGGACACTGCAATTTATGATTACTATCTAATAGTTGAAACTGAAGTAATTGCTCACACGCCCAAGTATTTGTCATTAAGAGTTGGTAATACCACCTACTTTTTTAATATAGAGACTTTTAACGCTTGCAGAAAGGAGAAACTTCAAATTCTTTGATAACACATGTTTGGACGGGTGAGTGGCACTGCAGATCAAACTATTTGATGATAATCCCAAATTAGTAGTAGCTTACCTATTGACCCAAGTATTGGTATCATTACCTCCTATTTAAATATAACGATTTCTACCGCTTGTAAAGAAAAGGAATCATTTTTGATTATCAACACTCCAGTTTGAGATAATATTAATATTTTTGACAGTTAATAGCCGGATTTTAGTTTTATAGACAGTTTTGTGGATGGATTTTAATATTTTTGACTTTTTATAGCCGGATTTATTGTTTTTTACAGTTTTTAAGTTTTTTGATCAGATTTTTGACATTTTATTATTCTATGTTGCCATTGTATAGCTAAAGACATTTTTTAGTTAAACTTTTAGTATTTACTTACGTGATTCTTAAATTTAGTAGCCAGATTTTAATTTTTTTAATATTTTATTGCCGGATTTTGTACTTTTTACAGTTTTTGAGTTTCATTATTAGATGTTATCACTTTATAGCTAAATTTTAATTGTGTTTTATAGCCAAATTTTTGTTTTTTTCGTATTTTTGTGTTTCTAAATTTTTTTTGTCAAATATGGTACGGATTTAAATAATTTTGATATGTCTTGCCTGGATTTTAGTACTGTTTGCTATTGTATAGACAGATTTTTGAATTTTTAACATTTAATAAACGGATTTTGGTGTAATTTGAATTGAAATTTTGATAGTTTTGTTATTTACTGGCAGTTTTTTGTCATTTTTGTTAGTTTTAATTGCATTTAAAAATTTGTTTTGATAGGAATTTGTTATTTTTAGTTTTTATAACTGGATTCTGGTTTTAAACTAACTAAATTTTAAGTTTTGTATTTTTACATTTATCGGCCGGATTTTAATACTGAGTACAATTGCTTTCAAAATTTTTGTTATATACTGGCCGTTTTTTTTAAATTTCTAATATTTAAGAACTAGATTTTGATATTTTTAACAGAAATTTAATATTTGTGGCTTTTTATGGCCAAATTTTGCTATTTTTTATATAAATCTTAAGTTTTGTTGCTGGATTAGTTGTTAAAATTATTTAATGGCCGGATTTTAGTATTGTTTGTCTCTTTATCGCCAGATTTTTGCATTGTTAACATTTAACGAACAAATTTTAGTACATACTTTAAATTAAAATGTTAATATTTTTGCTCGTATTTTTGTTATTTTCTGGCCGGATTTATTTTATAATTACATTTTGATATTTTTTTACAAAAATTTAATATTTTTTACTTTCTATGGCCTGATTCTTGTATTTTTTTACATAAATCTAAAATTTTGTGCCCGAATTTTAACTTTTAATAAACGAATTTACTACTTTAAAGCAAAATTGATAATTTTGTTAATTACCGGTCAGTAATTTTGATTGTTTTGAGCAAAATTTTTGCCATATTATAACCAAATTTTTGCATTGTATTATGTAAAACTTGCTTGTCTAATATAACTTTTTTAAAATGTATTAAATATCTCCGCCATCTTTTTCAATTCCAAGCAAAGCATAGACGGTTCAAACATTGTTGTTGAATAAAGTATAAGCAAGTGTAGGTGCAATCAAATTAAAATAAATTGCTTTAAAAATTATAACTTTACAACTACTGATGATTCTTTTTTACAACATATTAGCACATAGTTGGGACATTGGGAATTTGTGGGGGTTGAAATGAATCTATTTTCTGCGAACTAAATTAGAATGAATTGCCAAGAGATTAGAAATTACTTTTTTCTGCAAGTGTTAAAAGTTTTTACGTCAAAAGAGGAAGAAGTAATATCCAATCATCACTTGTGCGAGTAGGTGGAGGCATTCCGGAGCATGATTGCGGACGGGTAGTTTGAACTGGAGTTGTTTTAAATCTCATTTTTGCATTTTGCACGTACAGCCCCGTTTTTAAATTAAAATTGGTTTTATGAGACAAAAAAATTATTTTATGGTTAAAAATTTGAAGTTATATTTACGAGAAAAAATTGATAAAAAACTCCACTTTTTAAAAATTAATTGCGGAGAAGCTACTTATCCCATCAAATTTCTACAAATTTGAGGACACAGATTGGACTATCTTTTACAATGTATGAAAATTTTATTCAATTATATTCAGGCGTTTTCTTGCTGAGTTTGATTTTGTGAACTCTTATAATAGCGTAACTATTTTCTTTCCTTAACAAAAACCCCGAAAGCAGGATTTGGTTCAGTAGATGTTCTTTTTGTTCCTTCTTTGGCAATCTGATTTGCCATGAAATTTCCTGATTAAGTGTTTGGCGCATCACTCAATGGCAGCTGCTTTTGCCTGGAAATTTGAAACAGGTTTGCCCAAGGGTAGCAAAGTTTGCTTCTTCTGGTCTTTGTTTTCCTAGATTCTCAGTGCTATTCTGGTTTTTGCCTCATGCCTAGGTATCTTTTGTTAGCCTATTTGTCTTGCTCTGATATTTTACACACTTTTCATAAAGTCTGACCTTATCATTTTTTTTTCTACTCTAACACGTTTGTTATACTAGGTATATGGGTTTTGAGGTTCACAATGTATTTATTTATCTGTAGTCTGTGCGCTGTTTGTCTACTATTACAATTAAGTAAAGTGGCAGTAACGATATAGTACTTCTATAGTTGCTAAATGCGTTGTTCTTATAGCTCTCGTTGTCAACAGATATTCTAGCTTTTGAATAGTCAAATTAGGAGTTAGTGGGCCCGACTATTATGTTTGTTGCAAAGAACACCCAAATGGCGTTTGTAGCTATATTATCTAGATAAGTGTGAAAATTTAGTCTTGTGCCAACAGTGAATTCTAGATATTTTATTCTTTTTGTCATCGGGAGAGTAGTTTTAAAGTACAATTGCCATTTTGATTGGGTTCATTGATAATCCCTTCTTTTTGCCCAATCATACTATTATTTTGTGCACTTTGTATTATGTTTGATAAATTTGTCCTAAACTTTTCGTGTACAAAGATAGTGAGATTATTGGCGTAGCGTAAGGCAAAGACGCCCATGTCATTGAGTATCTGTAGTAGACCGCCCATGACAAGGCACCACAGTGGAGAGCGTGGCGCAGTAGTCTAGGCATCCAACTACTGCACCAAAGATTGTAACAGAAACCATTTTAAACGTTTAAATTTTTTCCATTTTTCAACCCGTTTTGTCACCGTGGGTCTTATGACTAAGATCCTTCTCTGGTCTGGAGTAGATTAATATATATTTTTTTAGGACGTAGTGAGGTGTTGGCCTCAACAAGTGGTCTAGCGCATGGCAATACCTTTCGGTTTTCTTTTCTGCGTTGGTCTTGCTGTTAATTTGTCTTTGTCATTGTCGCTAATGTGGTACTAGTTTAAGATGGGCTAATTTTGGCCTTGCGGAATTTATAGTTTGCTGCGGCAACACATTCTTTTTCTGTCCTAGTTCCTACACTGACACCTATCTTTCCTTTCTTTCGTTCTTGCGTTATTCAGCCTAGATATTTGTTTTGTTTTTAGGAATTTTCTTAGTTTTTTTATATCTTCATTAACTTCTTCCTTTTTTTTTCATAAATAATAGATATTTTGTGTAGCTCCATTAAAAGTATCCCGTTTGGTAGTTCTAGATTTACCAGTCTTTGTTTGGAATTAATTCTTTGTGTGTTCTTGTTGCCAGATATACTTTGACCATTTCAAAAATTGCATTGTCTGTCAACCACAAAATAGCGTATCTGCCGAATGAAAATTGCTTTATCTCTGCAATTTTGGTTGGTACTAATGGGCTCTAAATGAATCACCCATTATATTCTTTGGTTCTTTATTGTCTTTGAGTTAGATTTGATTGTCAAATGCCTCAATGCCAATATCCAGAACGGCATGCAAAACTCATTTTTTGCAATAGATGGTGTGTTTGCATCTGCTGACTAGCTGGTGCATAGTTAGTTAGCAGGATTTTTCTGTTTAGTAAACATGCTAGTGCTGGTGTAGTAACCAAGTCTTTAATACTCCGTCCCGTAAGTACCTGTTAATTATTTTTTTTATAGTTTTTGTATAAAGATCTGTAGGATTTAGCCAAAGCATAAAACTAGGTGTGTGTAAAAGTTTTAAACTTGCATAGAGCTTTATAAAACTGCAAACCCTTTTCGTAGCATGATGGATTAACACTCATTGGTTCTGTGCAACTTGAATGGTTTAAATTTGTTGATTCCCCATTTTAGTTTGCTCTAATTGATTATGGTTTTTGCCTTATCTTAATCCCTTTTGTTTGCATTCTTATTTGTCCGTACCAGATCTTTTGAATTAGGAGCTTTCATCGACGTACAGCAGTTAAGTGTGTGACGCCATTGGATTGAAGTTAGTGCATTGTGCACTTTATTGAGATTGTTGTATAAAAACTTCATATTTTTTAATTAAAATCAGTTTGCTGTAAAAGCACAATTTGCAAAAATATTTCTGAAACAAAAAAGACGACTCAACATTCTAAGAAATAAAATTAAATTTGTTTAAAAACAAAATTTTGATTTTTAAATAAGCATAAGCTTACTAAACAGCTTTTTTGTTAGGCGTAGGTGGAAAATCTTCTAAAGACTTTGCTCCCAGGACGTGTCGGATTCATCTTTCTAAGGGTGCCTACCGACTAAACCCCACCCTTCTGGGAAATGCCTGAAAGTTTGAGTTCTTTTGGCTCATGTACCTTCCGTTTGGAGATGTGTATGTAGGTGATTGTTTAAGAGTCGCCTTATAGGCCGGGTTGGGTTTTTGTTTTTGGATGTGGTTTTACCCACGCTATCTAAGAAGTAACTCGGCTACTATTGAATTCACCGGTTGTTTGTGGACAAAATCTTTCCGATCTGGTAACGAACCGCGAGGTTTTTGAAATACTTTTTGGCCAAAGCTTCAAAATGTTGACAAAGTGGAGGAATCTCTAGGTCTGTTTGCATGGAGCTCCTGTGAGCATCCGAAGAGTTTTGCTTTGGAAAGCTTCTAAGCGATTTAGGTGGCTACTTGCCGCCGTTTCCCAAATGGGGGAAGCGTATGTGATCATCGGTCTGATAGTTACTACTCAGCAGGCCGCGATAAAATGATGATAAATAAAAAATACGTTTATGCCATAAACCATACAGAGTGTGGGACTTTCTAAAGCTTGGTAGCCGGCATTGATTTTGGCATTTCGTTATTAGGTTTGTTTTTCTCTCTCATATTTTTCATTTTTTTTTGTTATGCCGCTAATTAAATTTTGTTGAAGTTTCACTTTTCTTCCTTATCCAATATCTGTTCCACAAGGTTTTTTGCAAAGATTTTGCGTCAAATGATTGTCTTTTTCCGCTTTGCAGTATATGCAGTTGTCACTTGTAATTTTTTTTACTCTTTTCAGATAGTACTTTATGGTTTATTTGGTATTAGGGTAAAAGTTTAGTTTCTTTTTTTTTCTTCTTCCACAATTTCTGAAATTGCTCTAGGGTTTTATTTCTTTTTATTTCCTTTTTTTTTACCTTCCTTTTTTGACTTTTTTCCGTTGATTTTGCTCTCTCAATTGCACTTAACTTAACCTAAAAATTGTTGAAATATTTTATTAATTTAATTAATTAATATTGGCTAATATTTGCTACGAGACCAATTACCGACGCTTGAGATTAACATACTACATCTAAAAACTGACCTAAATTATTGGGTTTATTAACATGCATGCAACATTGAGTCTTTTCATTTATTTGAAAAAATACTTACTACTCACAACACATTTTATCTTAACTAAAAAACTAAATTTCCAAATAGGGACTCAAACAAAAAATTCTAAAACTAACTCTTAATTTTAAAGTTACCTCTATTTTTTGCTCGCCAGTGTATTACACAATATATCTTTGGCTAAATATATTGCAAGTCGATTGAGAGATCCGTTCTTTGCGGTAAGGATTTCTTTTTTGCAGTTTTTCTTTGCCACATTTAGCTTTTCTTATGTCAAAGTTTTTGGAATTTTCTTTGGTTCTAACCTTAAACCTAATTCTTTTTGCTATGTTGCGCGTTTTCTTTTTTTAAATTCCGTGCTCTCACTTGACTAGTAGACGTTTTTTACCTTCTTCGGATCCAGGCTGGTTAGCTCTTTTTTAGACTTTTAACTAAAATCCCAGTAGATCTTTACATTTTTTGTCGTATTTTTTGTTTAGCTCCTTTGCATTAGCTCCTTTGCTTTAGCTCCTTTGCTTTAGCTCCTTTGCTTTAGCTCCTTTGCTTTAGCTCCTTCGCTTTAGCTTTTTTGCTTTAGTCTTGTCTATTACCCAGATTGCGTTCTCTTCTGGTTTTTTGCTCAAATCATTTTGAATGTAATATACTTATGTAGACTGAACGGTTTATCTTCGTCGTGTACTTTCTAATCTAAAATATTTTTTTAAGATATTGTCAAGTCATTGTACAAAGTGTTGGTGTTTAGTACAGAAGTTGGTAGTTTTCTATCATTTTTTGACTACCATTAAAGTTCGAAATCCATTCCAGTAAGTAGGCAGATTTACTATTTTCTGTTTTTGAGCCCCATGCAACAACAATTACAATTTTTTTTGTGTTTTTTTTTTTCATTTGCAAGGGCCAATAATTTAAAACGTTTATCCTTCTACCACACAAACTGCCTTTGAATATATACCTGAAGTTAAAGACGCAAATATATACTATTGCACCCCTTATTTGAGGGAACGGAGGCGCTGTAGATACTGACGAGGCCTAGTAACTGGTCCACCCACACTCTTATATTAAATGTAATTATGGTTAAATGGACACATGTAGACTAACATCTTGAATTAATAAATGTCATAATCTCTTTTTTTTTTTGAGGAGTTGAGTTTTGAACCTGCGACAAATTATGCGCCGAGATTCGAGTTAGGCGCGTCATCCAACTGAGCCACTCTTTGGGTGCATTATATTATTGCTTGAGCTTCCAGGATCTTTATTATTCCGTCTGTTGTGTTTTTGAAATTTGTAAGCGGTATGTTGGGCAAAATGTACGCATTGACTATAGTGTATCTTTTCATTTTTATTAGCAGTTTCGAGAAGCTTTTTCTTGCTCCCCCCTGCAATGATACATAAGTTTTCTGAACACAGGGTATGAAAAGGAATCCGACCGGTGTTCTGTGCTGCAGTGGATGCAGCAGGTGGCGTTTGAACACTTTCTTGCCTGGTATCCTGGTTTACAAAGATCCAAAATTGTTTGCCTGCTGTTTGGAACAATCATTCCATACGTGTCCAAGTTTGAGACAATTTTTTTATCTTGCAATGTGTACCCTCTTTTTTAGAGGTAAACTTAAGTTAGCCTATTTTAATTTTGTTTGTTTTTGTTAATGCCAAAACAATTTTTGTTTCTACTTCTGGTAAGTTTTGATTTTAAAACATACTTTTTTAAGGCCCAGTTCTTGCAGTTTTGTTTCTATGGCTTTCTCTATCATTGCTTTTTCTGCGTCAATATCGATATTGAACATATGCAAGGTTTTTCTTTCTACAGCACTGCCAATAATATGCGCAGGTTTTTCATTTCTTTTTGTTACAATTTTTTCAGGTTTGCTGATTTTTGGTTATAATAAGCAACGTTTTTAGTTTGCCTAATAGCCTTTAATCTCATTTTCGTTTGCTTTAAAACTTCTTAAAGTATCGGCCTTCTTCTTTTGCTTTGACAATAATTGCGTCAGTCACTTTTGATATTTCTATCACTTCCGCTGTGGTTGCATATGGTATGATAAACAGATTATTTGCGTAACCAAGTCACTCTTTTGGGTGTTATGAAAAATCTAAAATCTGATCAAAAACAGAAATAGACCCAAAATTGATCTCTGTATCAATTGAATTGTCACTATTATTTTTTTTATTGCCTTAAGCAAAAATTGTATTATTTGATAGTTCTACTTTGTTTATAAGGCGACCTCAGATGAGTTGTTGCATAAGCTAACGTTTAGATGCAATCCTTTTTGTAGTTTCTTAATCAAAATTAGTGTTTCTTCTTTTCTAAATGTGGATCAGTTTTTCTGCTAATCATAAGGTTCAGGAGAATCATCGGAGAACATACTACTATTCCATTTATGGTTTCCAAAGAGACGCCATCTTTTGTTTTTTTTTTTAGATTTTTTGTTGTAAGTAGTAACTGTTTTAAGACCAATTTCATAAGCTTTTATTGGATGTGGAAACCGCTTTTTTTCATCTTCCAATCTGAGCACATAAATTAGTTATTTGGTTTATTTTTTGGTTACAACAGTTTTGTATGCATTCCTTCATTTGTCTTTGTTATCTTCTTTTAGGATATTTTTCCAGCAGATCTTTATGCTTCTTCTATGATTTTTCTAAAAAATTTTTGTTTATTCTACAGTTTTTTACTTTATTTTGAATTTTGCTTTTCTTTTTTCTTGTTACGCCTTCTCCTTCCGAAGGTTGTCGATCCAAATTACAATTTTTGTTTTTGACACTGCTGTACAGAAGATATCTGTTGGTTGATCTTATTTCCTGGTTTTTTCCTTCATTTATTTCCTGTAGTAGTTTATATCTTCTTCCTCTCATAATGTATTCAGTTTTTCTTTTTATTACTGTAAACAGTAGTACTTTCTGTTTATTTATGCCTGTCAGTACCTCAGCGGTTCTACCCAGAAAATCTGAACGATCCTTCTTTCAGATTTCTTATTTTATGATGTAATGAATGATCTTTCTAGAATTTGTTTAAGCTGATTAACGTGGGTGTATTTCTTTGGTTTCTTTTGTGTATCAATGTTTTTATTTTATTGGATTCTTATACCATTCACTTGACATTTTAAATTTTCCTTTTTTGTACAAATTTGTCAGAAGATACAAGTTTCTGTTACTTGGTGATTTGTACGGTTACAGCAATTTGGCTTCAAAGTCTTACATAGAAAAGATATAATTTTTTTATTATAGTTTTAACCTAAAGTATTACAATTGAGACTGAGAATACGTCAACCAAACATCAATGGTATCTTAAAATGCTGGTTAAATAGAAACTAAAAAGTATTTTCAGTAAATATTAGATGATACTATTCGTGTATTCAAGTACCTAATAAGAGGTATTACTTGAAGATAAAGAGGATTATTAGAAACGTGTAGTTTCTAAATAAATTATTGTCTCATATGACACGCTATGTCACACACTGCCATGTTTGCCAACAAAACAAACCGGAACAAAAACATAAACTTTGCTAGCGCTGCCTCATATTTTGCGTTCCTGGCAAATATAAGCGTTTATTTGTTCACCAGTAGGTATATTTCTTTTTATAAGCTGCAATTTTCTACATAAAGTAAACTTATTTTCGCAAGTTTAAGATAGTTGCAAGCAGAATAAAAACTAATTTAAGTATCATACCAAACCATATTCAATAAATTATGACAGTAACACATATACTTTTCAATTACAAGCTCAATTGTCTACAAATCATGACGAGATATCCTACAAGAAAGGACATTCCAATACGTTTACGATGAGGTATAATTTAATTGATTACTTCAGAAATATTTTTTTTATTATCAAAGCTTTCTGCAATTAAATTGATCTTTATATGCTTTGTTTCAGAAGGAATGAAATTATATTCTTACAATTGAACTTAATATAAAAAACCTAAATTTAATTTAATTTAATAAAAATGATTAGGAACAATTAAATATTTTTGTCTTTCAAATGTTTGATAAGGTAATACCAACTTAATTGTAATGTGATGTAAATGATGTTGGCAATAATAGAGCACGAAACAATGTTAATGGTATGAAGTTGGTAGCGACTATAAGAGTGTTTACGTACGCGCCAGAGCGTTTCGGATTCGCGTGGAGATAAATACAGGTTATTAGGTAACTAATTGACGTAAATTTCAGTGTTATTTAGATGATACTCGGCAATTTTCTGCAATTTCCGACGCTAACTCGTATTTATAACTTCCCAAATTTATTTAACCGTAAATACTTAAACACTTGATTTCGCTAAATTGATATCAATAATATTAAAAATATAAAATAAAAATAATATTATGTATAATAGTAGCGCGTAGAAAACGGACGATTTGTATTCAACGTGCGACGTCCGTATCGATATTTTTAAACAGGAAATCGAAAACATTACATATTTAGTCACACAATGCATATTTAACGATTCCAAATGGCATTATAAAGAAATCGCTCTTAACATACTTATATAAATTATTATTATAAGTTTGTGTTGTGCGCACATCGGAATATAATGAAAATAAAATCGCACGTCGCTATGCACTGTACAGTACACAGGTCCCCATAAAAAACAATAAAATGTTGGAAAAGAAATCGCTTCTTAGAAATACTTAAACAGAAATGAATGAAAATTTAATACTTATAACAATAAAGGAAAATATTTATCGGAATTGTCATAAAAATTATTCTCACTTATTTTGTTAATTTATAAATATACTGGTAGAACTGCACATTTTAAAATTACATAACGGATACATAATTGTTAGCAGAGTTTAAAAAAGATTAATTCAACATCAGTTAAATTCGCAAATAAGGTATTTATAAAATAGTTTCAAACTTAAAATGAATTCACAATGATTGTAAAAAATCTTATTACAATAATTCGATTGCAATTCAACAAAAACTAATTTCAAAAATGTTGAATCAAATCTGAAGAATGTGGTTACTTTTTTAAATTTATCTAAAATTTATTGTTCGTTACTTGATATCAATTCAGTATCATAAATAAAAACTAGGTTGAATCTAATATTTACTTTTGAATTTAATTTTTTTGATACAAGTGTGATCTAAAATGGACTTTATAAGTATATTCGTTTACAATCTTCTTAGACAAACAAAGTTCTTTAAAGCCTGTTAAGGTTATAGAGTTAAAGTTAGTGGCTTTTTTAATCAACGCAAAACTGGTTATTCTGCTATGGAGTGTTCCACCCACCCAGCCAAGTGTGCGTCATTAAAAGACTGTATGTTTGTCCTCCATGCAAACGTCGGAAGTCATTTTGTCACAAGAGAATGTTGTGATCCAACCTGCAATACTGCAATCGAAACTACTGACTGGTTATTAGACCACCAAGTGTCTGTCATCAAGAGATTGTATGTTTGACTTCTTTGCAGATGTCAGAAGTCATTTTGTTACTGACTGGTTATTATGCTATGTGTCTCACTTACCCAGCCAAGTGTATGTTTGTCTTTTATGCGAACAAATCCGAATCCAACCTACTGGAGTCCAAACTACTGACTAGTTATTAACCTTTGAAGTAGTGGTAATGCAGTCTCAATAAAAATATCTTTGAAGAAAACAAAAATTTGAGATAGGTGCTATATTGTTTGATATCTTCTCCGTTGTGATGATTTTGTTTTAGTAGACACAAATCTCTTAAGTAGTAGCCGACCGTACTTGTTTTTGTCAGATAGGGACTAATGCAAAATGTAGATGACGGAATGTATATAAAAAAAATAGCCAAACAAAACTAAGCCAGTCCTATGGACATCTCTAGAAATATACAAATCTTAAGCCCACCCTTCAGTCTTTTCTGTTTTTTTACGCAAAACGCTTTTCAAAAAACGTTAATATGTAAGAACGCCATTTAAATATTAGCACGTAGTTTTTGGGAGAAAAAATACTCAGTCACAAAAACAGATGGCTCGGTCTTTTTTGGTCAACAAACTTGCAACAATTAACACTAAACAAATTTTTGTCAATTTGTAGACGCCAAAATGCAGAAAATCCAAAAATCCGATTTGCAAGTTTTTATATTTTTGTTGATATAAGCCGGTGTTTATTGGCCAATTTGGTCCAAGCACCCACAACGTCATTAATTCTTATTTTGCCTTTTGGACGCGTTGTTTGATGACTATGTTAGTCAAATTTAAATACATTTAAACGTACTAAAATAAAACTAATTTTATTTGGCGTTGCAGCTAGGACTTTTGGGATTTACCGCAAAATATTTTATTCATAAAAAGTAAAAAATAACAAATTTTGGCCGAAAAGTCTAAAATTCTATTTATAGAATGTTAAAAATAACACACAAAATTGTCCGAAAGCACTAAAATCCAGCTATTTAAAAGTGTAAAAAAATGTATAAAATTTTAAAAATATTAAAATCCAGTATTAATACATCAATACATTGTTAAAAAGCACTAAAATCTGGTTTCAAGTGCAAAATTTGATTCATAAAATGTCAAAAACACCAATGTTCTGTTATTAAACATTAAACTATTGTGAAAAAACTGTTGAAAAGTGCAAAATTATTTTCATAAAACATCAAAAATTTTAAAATCTGGCATTGACACAAAATGTTATTCATAAATGGTCAAAAATAGCAAAATTTGGTCTTAAAACATCAAAATATTGATAAAAAGTAACAAAATTTGGCTGTGAACTGTTGAAAAAAGCAAAATTTATTTCATAAAAAATAAAAATAGCAAAATCCGGCTATGAGATATCAAAATATTGTCAAAAAGATTTAAAATCTGGTCATAAATTGTCAAAAAGTGCCAAATTATATTCATAAGATGCCAAAAATAACAAAATTTGTCATGAAACATCAAAATCTTGTTAGAAAGTAACAAAATCTGACTATAAACTGTTGAAAAGTGCAAAGTAAAAAATAGCAAGTCTGACTATGAAATACTAAAATATTGTCTCAAAGATCAAAAATTTGAGCATAAACTGTTGAAAATGCAAAAATCACAAAAGTGTAAAAAAAATGAAATTTCAAAAATAAGCAAAATTTGGCTATATTTTGTTCATAAATATAAATATAAAGTGCAGAATTCTATTCATAGAATTAGAAATTGCGAGTATGATCAAATTTTGTCCATTTTATGTAGATTTTTATGTTTTTTTTTGTTTTATAACAGGATTTTATTTTTTTAAGCAAAAATTTGTTTAAAGTCAGACTTTTAAAATGGTCCATATTTTACCAATATAAAGCAGGATTATGTCTTTAATATTGATATTGAGTACAAAGTTTACCAATTTTAAGCAGGTTATTAAAGTTTTGGTCCGAATTTTATTTTTTTTTCGTCAAATTTTGTATTTTTTAGTATTTAGGTTAGGTTCGGTTAGGTATTTTAAAAATTTTGTGTAAGTATTTTAATACTTAGGTTAGGTTAAGTTAGGTTAGGTATTTTCAAAATTATGTGTAAGTAATTTAATACTTAGGTTAGGTTAAGTTAGGTTAGGTATTTTTAAAATTATGTGTAAGTATTTTAATACTTAGGTTAGGTTAGGGCAAAAATCAAACCTCAACTAACTGCAGGAGATAGAAATACAGCAAAGACAAAGAACACGAGTTCTTAAAACAGATGAAAAGGTTGGCGGAAAACGCAGATATAACCTCAGAAATCATTACCAATCTCATAACAAATGCTTGTAACATAATCTTTAAAAAGAAAGGCGACTATAAAAAGAAGAAACGAGTCTATTGGTAGTCGGATAACATCGCTCTGACACGTAGCATCTGCAACAAAAATAGTTGAAAACTTACCAAGACTAACAAAAAAGGCACTAACGAAGCGAAGGAAGCAGCACAGAGTCTCTACTGCGCAGCCAAAAAAAAAATGAGGTTGGAGATTAAAACAGCAAAACAGCTATGTGATCTGGGGCTTGGGATATCAAATAGTAACCAAAAAGGTAGGAGCAAAGCAGCCAACCAAACTTTTCGAAAAACGTCCAATGGAATTAGCAACAAACCTTTTCCCACAAAAACCGATAGTGATCTGGAAAAAGCACACTGTCACGAGGCAATGTGTACCCAAATGTACAGCCGAGGAGATTTGCGAAGCTGGACTGAGAATTAAAACTAAGAAGGCACCTGGTCCTGACTGTAATCTACCGGATGTGATCAAGCTTATTTCTAACAACTGTCCCGACATCCTCGGTTAGGCAGTGAACAACGTTCTTAAGAAAGGCCGGATTTCTGAAAACTGGAAGCTGGGTACTCTAGTTCTAGTTGAAAAGCCAAAAAAGGATATAAATAACAAAACAATTTATAGACCGATCTGCTTTCTGAGTTTAATGTCGAAGCTATGCAAACAGATAATTGCGTGCAGAATAACAGGCAGCATAAAGCTTACAGAAGATCTTTCCAAGCAACAATGGGGATTCAGAAAGAACAAATCGACTATCGACGCTATTGACGCAGTCCTTAAGGTATCTGCAGAAAAAGCACTTGGAAAGTACGCGGTCCTTGTCACCGCCTTCAACACGGCCTCGTGGCAAGGTATCGTGGAAAAGCTGAGCAGGCAAAATGTAAGAAAATATCTTGTGAACGTCATTCAAAACTACTTCGACACAAGGTACATTAGGATCAGGGAAGAGAGCATGTTAGAAATGACATGCGGGGTCCCACAAGGTTTAGTTGCCGGTTCAGTTTTGTGGAATATTTTCTATGACACTGTGCTAAAGCTGTGCTGACACGGTTGACCTAATTGGATATGCGGATGACCTGGTTATGGTAGTCCGGTGAAATAATGAAATAGAATTAATTGAAAACATCGAAGAAACCTTGAAAATGGATGAACGACAAAAACTAAGAAAAAGGACTTTCAAGGTAATAAGAGCAAACATAAAAATAATATGGGACATCACATTACAAAGGCAGCGGAAAAGGCCGAGAAATCAGCAACGGCAATAGCCAGAATCCTGCCAAACATCAATGGGCCTAGGTCTAGTAAGAGGCAAATTATGAAAAATATTGTCAACTCAATCATGCTGTAATATGGGCTAAGTGGCTAAACATACAGAAGTACAAGGAGATTCTCACCAAGGTGCAGAGGAAAGCGATATTACGAGTCAGCTTTGCATATCGTACGGCCCCAGCTAAAGCGCTACAGGTCATTACAGGTTGGCTTGGGAAAGGAAGCAAACGTGGAAATCTACCAACCAGAAAGACAAAAGAACAGAAACTATGAGACAGTGGGAAAGGAAATGGGCAGACGAAACAAAGACTTCTTAGTGAACCAAAAGGCTAATCCCGAACGTGGCAAAATGGACAGAAAGAAAGGACGTAGAGATAGGCTACTACCTCATCTAGTTTCTTACTGGGCATGGTTGCTTTGCAAACTATCTCTATAGGTTTAAAATCTTGGATGACAAAAAGTGCAAGACTGCGTCAAAGAAAATTTCGCTGAACATACTTTCTTAAAATGCCAGCACTTAAATAAAAAAGAGATAAGATGAGAGAGGCATTTGGCAGCATCTAATAGCAGACAACATTGTCAGCCACATGCTGGAAAATAGTACAAAGTGGAACTTGATAGCTCCGACTATACAAGACATAATCGGCAAAAAGGAAAATGACAAAAAGAAGTAAGATACAAAAGGACAGCTCCCGCAAGAAGCAAGGTAATTCTTTGCGGATAGCCAGAGAAATGAGGGGAGGTTTTAGTGGTTATGGCTTCTTTGAATAGGCGGCCGAGTCCCACAAGTCCAGGTAGTCTGGCAGTGCATAAAGCATTTTTTTCTTTCCAAAAAAAAAGGTTAGGTTAGGTTAGATTAGGTTAGATTAGTTTTTTTTTTTAGTAGGTAACAACAACGAAAACCTAGCCATGAAGGTGGGGGAGATGAAAAAGAGGAGGGTTAGTGGGTAGGGTCCCTACTGAATTAAGGAAGGAGTCCCATACATCTCTGCATTGAAAAAGTTAGATTAGGTTAGGTTAAGTTAGGACTAGATTTTTAAGATTAAGATATAAGGATATCATTAAAGTTTCTTGCCGGTTTTAATTACTTTCTGGCCAGATTTTAATTTTTATAAGCTTAATTTTAAATGTTATTTTTAGAATATAGTTTTTGCCCAAATTTTTTGTAGCCGGATTTTAATCTTCTTTAGTTGCATTTTGTATTAAACCCCTAAATTTATCACTAGACAACCAAGAGATTGTTATAATAGTTTACATAAGTATTAAACATTTTTTTTTTGCTTTGAAATTAACGATTGGATTTAATGGAGATTTACAACATTTCATATTAACCTAGCAAAATCTCAAATCAACAAAGCTTTACTTTACTCTGAACCCACTTACCAAACAACGAATATTTTTGTGTGTTTTTTGTGCCAGAATTTTCTCTTACACACACACACATACTTATGGTACAACCACTAAATGTGTATACACGGCACACTACATCGGGACTTTTTATAAATAATTTTTTTTTTAAATAATTTGATTCTTTATGACCGGATTATGTTGTTTTTGACGTTTCATAAATAAAACTTTGCTCTTTTTAAAAGTTTATAACAATGTCTTTATATTTCATAGCCAACTTGTGATAATTTTGACTTTTTATGGATAGTATTTTGCATTTTTAAACGGTTAATTACGGATATTTTCCATTTTTGACAATTTATGAATAGAATTTTTTTTCAACTAACTTTTTAAGGCTTTTATTTTTGTACTTTATAGCCAAATTTTAGGATTTTACAACTTCATAAATAGAATCTTGCACTTTTCAACAGTTTAATGCCGGCACACAAATTACAAATATAATCCAAACTACTAAAAAGAAACACCAGAGCAAACATCCAAGACGAAACGATAAATTGAACAAAAATACTAAAAGAATGCTGAAGGAGAGAAGAGATCTTCCAGAAAAATACTCTAGAAATATCGGACAACTAAGAATATTAAACAAAGAAATAGTCAAGCAAATGAGGAAAGATATAAGAGCATACAACACGAGAAATATCAAGAATCATAGAAGAGAATAAGGGTATGAAAAGCATCAGGAAGACCTTCTCCGAAGGCAGAAAAAACATCAGCAGGTTAACAAACGCAAGCGGGCAGATATCATCAAATAAAACAGAGATACTAGACTATGTAAAGTCCTTCTACTCAATTCTGTATAGTGAACAAAATACCCAGCGGACAGAACTGAACGTCCCAAGGATCCAAAACCAGGGTTCAGAAGAATTACCGGACATAACGCCAGAAGAACTCAGAAGAGCCCTGCGTGAAATGAAAAACAACAAAACGACAGGAGATGATGAAATAGAAATAGAAGCTATAAAACAGGGCGGGGAACAACTGCATCGAGCAATATGCAAACTCTTTAACGCATGCCTGATAAACGGTACAACGCCTTTACAATGGGACAAAGCTATCATAGTAATCATACATAAGAAAGGAGATATAACAAAACTGGAGAACTATCGGCCGATTAGCCTGCTACCCCATATGTATAAATTACTAATGCGAATAATCACAAAACGCATAACTAACAAGCTAGACCAATACCAGCCATGCGCACAAGCAGGCTTTAGATCTGGATACGGTACGAACGACTATCTACAGGTGATAAAAACCTTCATAGAAAAATGCACGGAGTATAATAAACCACTGGTACTAATCTTCGTGGACTACGAAAAAGCGTTCGACACTATAAACCAGCAAGAAATGATCTATGCCCTTGCAGAATGTCGAATAGACGAAAGATACCTATACTTAATTAAGAGCGTATATGAAAAAGCTAAAGCGAGTGTCAAAGTGCACGAGTATACCGGAGACTTCCGTATAGAGAGGGGCGTACGACAGGGTGATGTCATATCCCCCAAATTGTTTACGGCGCTTCTGGAGAGAATGTTTAAGCGATTAGACTTCGAGAACATGGGCATAAACATCAACGGCGAAAGACTAAGCCACCTGAGATTTGCTGACGATATAGTTATAATCACAGATCGGATGGATGAAGCAAAAGAACTTCTAGGAAGATTAAACAACGCCTCCAGAACTGTTGGATTTAAAATAAATGCTAACAAAACTCAGTACATGACAAACCTGGCCATGAGCGGACATATCACAGCGGGGGAAAGTAATATAGAGCAAGTAAGCTCGTACAAATATCTAGGGCATGCTATACGCATCGGGAGAGACAACCGAACTACGGAAATCACACGCAGAATAGGTCTCACATGGGCATCCTTCGGAAAATTAAAAAAATGTATTAAAATCCAGCATTCCTAACTGTCTAAAGAAGAAGGTATTCAATCAATGTGTGCTCCCAGTACTTACCTACGGAGCGGAAACGCTCACTCTTACAAAGAAAACCGCCAACAAAATACGTGTCACGCAAAGAGCCATGGAGAGATCGATGTTGGGCTATTCACTCAGAGACAGAATCCCAAACATAAGGCTACGAGAAATGTCTGGAGTAACCGATGCAATAAAACAAATAGCAACACTCAAGTGGAACTGGGCGGGTCATGTGGCGAGGATGTCGGATGAGAGGTGGACAAAGAAGATTCTAGAATGGAGACCGCGCCAAGACGCTCTGCGGAATAGGGGCCGCCCTCACACGAGATGGAGAGATGACATCAGAATAATAGAGTCAAATTGGATAAACGCGCCGCAGGATCGTAAAAGATGGGCCACATTACGGGACAGCAGTGGACAAACCAAGGCTGATTGATGATGATGATGATGATGAATGCCGGATTTTGCTTATTTTGATGTTTCATAATCAGAGTTTTGCATCTTTTGACAGTTTATAGCCGAATTTTGGTTCTTTCTGACAATACTTTTGGGAAAATTTCCTATTTTTAGCATCTCGTGAGTAAAATTTTGCACTTTTTAACAATTTTTGAAATTTAAGAAATAGAATTTTGTACTTTTTGACTATTATTTTGAACTTTTAGACAATTAATTAAAAAAAAATTGCATTTATCGACGGGTTATAGACGGATTTTAACAGTTTATAGCCGGATTTTGCTGTTTTTGACACTTTATAAATAGAACATTGTACCTTTAAACAGTTTTTAAACGTATTTTGCTATTTTTGACATTTTATAAATGGAATTTTATACTTTTGGTACTTTCTGATCATATTTTGATATTTCATGGCCAAATATTGACATTTTATGAATTGGTTTTTGGGCATTTCAACTGATTATGACCGAATGTTGGTAGTTTTGATATTTTATAAATAGAAATTTGCACATTTCAACGAATTAAAGTTCTTTCTTACAATATTTTAATACTTTATCTTCAAGTAAATAGAATTTAGCACTTGTTAACAATTTATTCACATGTAATAAATAGAATTTTGCATTTTTTAACAAAATATTGATATTTTTGTTATTTCATAAAAAGAAATTTGCTTTTTTCAACAGTTTATGGCCAAATTTTGCTACTTTTGCTAATCTATAAACAAAAATTATATGGCTGATTTCAATTCTTTCTAACAATATGTTTTTTGACGGTTTATGACCAATTTTTGCTATTTTTAACGTTTTAATAATAGATTTTTGAACATTTTAACAGTTTAGGGCCGGATTTTAATGCTTTTTGATACTATATGGCCTGACTTGGTAATTTTGTAAATAAAATTTTGCACCATTTAACAGCTTTTGCTGTTTTTAACATTTTATGAATAAAATATTGTACTTGTTCTTTTCAACAATTTATTGTCGTTTTTAAGAAAATATTTAGTTATTTTTTATTTTTTAGTAATATTAATATTAAAAGTTTATCACCGGATTTTAAGATTTTAACATTTTTGATATTTTAAAAAAATAAAACTTTTCAATTGTATATGGCCGGATTTTGTGTGCTTTCTGACAATATTTTAAATATTTCAAGAATTTTGTTATTTTTAACATTTTATAAATAGAATTTTATACTTTTCAACCGTTTGTGTTCAGATTCTTTGAGACCTTTTTATACTTACTTACTTTAAAAACCAAATTTAAAATTTTCATGCCAAATTAAAGACCGGATTTACACTTTCAAAGACGGATTTGCAGTTTTAACAAATCGGATTAATAGTTGGGCAGTAAATTTTAACACGTTAGTTACTGGGTTTGTAAAGATTAGATTGTTAATTTAAAAGCCGGATAAAGAGTTTGGAATTATTAGCAATTTTTTGTTATTTTAAATTTAAAAGAGTAAAGAATATTTTAACTTTCAAAAGAGTATATGTTACTAAAGAGAGTATGATAGGTCAGCCTGAATTAACAGTTTGATAAAATATACAGTAATTAATTAATTTGTCGGTAATCGCTACTATAATCTTGATCAAGATTAAGTAACATTATGACAAATTTCTCAATATTTGAACTCAAAATAATTTGTCTATGGACTCAAATTAATTCCTAGTGGAGTTTTAATTATTTTTTACACAACCCTATTAATGGTATTAATTACTAATTCCAGTTGGTTTGAAAGATGTGCAACTGAAACAGTTGGTCTGAAACGTAAGGATTTTGGTTCTAAAGTGTGAGAATGTTGATTTTTTCGTGTGCCATCGATAGTGCGTGGCATCCGGTCCCGAAATCGGGAATGCGATTAATCGGTGATACAAAAAGCAGGAAAAACGTCGCCACTGACAAAATGGCAAATTAAAATTAATATGCCGATATAAATTCAAGAAACAAGCGCGCGCCAAACGCCCCCCTCGCGTCCCTCCCTAAAAATCCGCTTGCACCGTCCGGGCAGTTTTTACTCATTTCAAAAGGGGATCATTTAAAACGCAATTAAAACCGGCGGAATGCGCGCGGTGCCCGAAAAAATGGGTCCGCCCGTTTTGTCTTCCCCCCGTACCTCTCAAAAACCATTTTTCAAATTCCCCGCGTTTATGATTTATTTTGTCTGCGTGCTGGATGTTATATGTGTTCTCTTGTTTTTTGAATTTCGAGAACCCGTCCGGCACATAAAAATGTTTCATGCCATAACCTCTCTCCAGCATGTACGAAATTTTCGTGTTCTCTTCGTTCTCCCTCCGTTTCATACGTGGTGTCTCGCTTCCACGCGCTTTTTGTTGCTTTCCGCAGAAATAGCGCCCTGAATGAGTTTTCGAGCGCGGCTCGTTTTGTGCTTTTTTAAAAATACATAAATGAAAAGGGGGTCCAGACGGTCTTAAAAATCCATCAGAAAAAAAATGCGAAACTAATATTTGGCAGCTATTGTTTCTTTACCATTTACATTTTTAGTTCATTTGGTTGTTTCATATTTTTTTTCGTTTTTTATTTTTCAAACAGAAATTCCTGCGGTGTGTAGTCCGAGACCGTTTCACGGAGCATTAAAACCGCTTGGGAACAACTAGCGCACGGGGCCTGTAACACAACATTTATCGGGACATCGCACATTTATTTATCGCCTCGCAATTAAGTGCCCCGAAATAAATTCCGCAAAGAGGGACATGAAGTTCGTGTTTACCTTTTTTTGCTCGTTTTCGAACGCTTTTATTCAATATCAACGCGTGTTTAACTCATATTTAATGTCGGCTATTACAATAAATTTTAAAAGCTTCACCGTTTTATATTTTACGACAACTTTTCAACTCCAAACATTCTATTGCCCGAAGGCAATTAATCGAGATGATATAGCAATGTCAAAATAATTAATAATAACGATTTTTAACAATCATGATCACAAGAACTGCCAATTATCATTCCTTAAAATTAATTTATGTGTACGACTCTCTAATTTCTATCTCAACAATTTTATGTATAATATCAACAACTAAAATAACTGGTTACAATATTGCAAGACAAATTACAATGTCGACAGATCATGATGGCATCTATCAAAGTATTGTTAACGTTGACAGATCATGATGTTCTATCAGGTTGACATCTCAAAATGATCTCAGATCACATTAATGACATTGTTGACAAATTGTAGTTGGTAATTTGCAAATCGTATTATTGACAAATTAAAATTCACATTTTGCTACGATTACAATGTTCACAGATCACGATGACATACGCCAATGTGCAGCAATGACTTAAGTAAGAAAATGATGCATCATTAATATTTTTTTACAGATCATAGTCATACTTTTATTAAAGTAATGTTGATGATGACTTAATTAGTTGATCACGTTGTTGACGGCTTAAAATGAAATTGTATTGTGTGTTTTGCAATGAATATACTAACATAGTTAATAGATCATAATGATATCTCTACATATTCATTATAAGATAGATAGATCATGATGACTTCTATGACATTGTTTGCAAATCACATTGACAAACTAAGATTGACCAATTTCTTAATACGATTGTATTTAACTGATAGATTACGATGACAACTGTCAAAGTTAATACAGCAATAACATAAATACAAAAATTTATCATAAGTTAAGTAGATCATGATAAGTTGGCAATGGCAATGGCAGATCACATTGACAAATTGGCAGATTATTGTTACTTATTTTGTTAATTATATTTTTGACAAAACAAGATTGATTGACTATTTTATTAGTTTTACAATATTAATTGATCTTGAAAATTTGCCAAAGTGTTGATCTTTGAATGAACTGATTATCACTTATATAGTTGATCATAATGTTGTCAATTTTTGTTGATAATGTAGTAAACTATAAATATTATGTGAACAGATCATAGACGTACGTTGCAGATCACTTGATTAATATTGTTGACAGATTATGTCTTAATTCATAAATTACATGATTGACAGATCTAATAACGACTTTTATATAATATGTTGACAGATTGCTGATTTTATTTATAAACAATAGAGCACAATATTATAGATCCTGATGACAAATCATAATATATTTTATAGCCATATTCATGACATTACTTTTGCATCAACATTGCTAGGATAGATGATAGTTAATAGATCATGATGACATTAGTCAAATTGTTAAACATCATCTGAACAGATCATAGTAGCAGATCACTTGATTGGCAGATTATATTTACTTAATTTACAGATCAGTTAATTGGCAGATCTTAGATTATCTAGACAAATCATAAAAATTATATTATTGATTGATCAAGATGTCTGTTCTATGCATAAGTTGACAAATTTCTTAATTTTTTTAAGCAATATATTACAATTTTGCAGATCATATCTGTCATAATGTTGAGGATTATATAAGCAGATCATAATTTTTGCAACAAATCACATTATATTTTTGACCAATCATGTTGATTGTATTAATTTTTATTGCACTAACAAGAGATCATTATGACATCTGTCAAACTGTTTAACATAAATTTGACAGATCATGAGCTACAAAGCAGATTACATTATTAACAGATTATATTAATCAACTAGTAGATTATTACTTTGTGACTAAGTGTAGATGGTTTGAATGTTATATGATGCTTCTGGGTTATGAATGGTTGGCAAAATAATAATAGTACCAATTTAACCTTGCTATACGTTTCATGTTGTTGTACCAGGGTTGTTAAAGTCTTACATTGCTTTTTATTTTTTCCCATGGTTGCCATCTGGTCACTTTGGGGCTCCAGTTTGTTGAATTTTTAGCAACAATATATTTATCATATTTATCTTAAAATAATGATCGATTAAGTGCGTCCTAACATTAATTGTTGTGGTCTCTGGAATAGTTGAAAGATACATATTTGATAATCTTGGTTCATCACAAACAAAAATTATGAGATGCTGAATTAGTTAAGTAAAATTATGAGAAGCAGCAAAAATCCTACTTTCTTGTTCGGATAGTGTTGTAGAAGATGAATGACTTAACCATTCAGAATTATGTACATTAAAATCTCCTAACAAAATTATTTTAGCTTTTCTAATCATTACCTTGAAGCTTATCAACTTATCAAAACTTTCAAAAAGTGTATCAAAAAAGTTTGGTATTGCCTTATTTAGAGAACGGTATATGCCAATTACAAATCGGGAAGATTTATTATAAGAAATATGCTATTATAACCAATTCTTTGAATTTCGTACGTCGTCAGTGATAGAATTGATATTGGTGGCACAAATACCTTGTTGGTCAGCAAATGAATCTTCAAGATGATAATCGGAATTTACTGGATCTGGATCTTTATTATTTACTTTAGTTTTGGTCAAAAAGAGAATATGGGGTTGTCTAAGTTCAAGATGCTGATGAACAAAATTTTAATTTTTTTAGACCACAATTATTAAAGAAAATTACTTTTAAGCCAAAAATTAAATTAAAGGATGGTTGTTTAATTTAAATGTATTATAAGCCATGTTTGACCTTGTGAGCGGTTTGATCCGTGGATGAGTGCTAGTTGCAGTTTTATAAGCCATGTTTGATTTTGAGGGCGGTTTGGATTAGTGGCACTTGCTTTACAATAAGTTTTGTACTAATTAGGCTCAATTCAAGTATCTAATAAAATTCTTGCGTTAGTAGTCTTTTTGATGATTTGTTTCTTATCTACGACGTTTGCCCGCACATCCAAATAAAAGGCAAAATAATAAAATCTAGAACATGCCATCATGATACAATATTGCGTTTTATACTTACCGTAAGGATGGTATTAGTACTTATTGTTAGTAGTTAGGTTAGAAAGTAAAATGTGATACACGAATAGTTTGGCCGGTATAATAGGCAACTTAAAATACACAAAAACTATGTTGGTTGTGGTTAAACTCATGGCTTTGCTCGTTTTAGATTTTTTTACTCTCTAGAACAACGACGGCAATAGAATTTGTAAAATGTACGCGCAAATAAAAAATGCTAAAACGGTCAAAAGCATGAGTGCAACCACAGTCAACATAATTTTTGTGCATATTAAGTTGCCTATTATACCGGCCAAACTATTTGTGTCTAGTTGTAGTTTTGGGACAAAGAGTTTTGGTACGGTCATCAGTCCTCAAAAGCTAGATTTAGCTTCCCTACGTTTAGAAGAGGTAGGAATAAAGTATTTTGAATCCGGGACACATGAGTGTGGGTACGCAAAGACGCCACTTTTTAAAATCTAGACTTGTCTACTCAACATTTTGCAGAAAACAGTAAATACGGCATGAATCAAGGTACAAGCATTGGAAATAAAACGCAAATCAAAACAAATATATACGAAATCTTACAAAATGCAAATGAAAATGGTTAAAACATTGCAAAAATTGTTAAAAAACACTAAATATCAAACGAAAAACATTAAAAATAAAAAGAAAATGACTAAAAAACAGAGTAAAGTTCAATACTATTGAAATTTCTAAAAAACAAAGCAAATTAAATAGAAATATACAAAACAGCACAAAATGCAAAAAAAATATTTAAAACATTCCAAAAATATGGAAAAATAGCAAAAACTAAATCAAAAACGTTAAAAATAAAATGAAAATTAATGAAAAACAAAGCAAACTAAAAGAAAAGTTACTAAAAACAAAAATAGTCAAAACATTTAAAAAAATAGTAAAATAAAGTGAAAAACATTGAAAAATAAGTGAAAAAAGCAAATATTTGATTGAAAAATTAATGAAAATATACAAACAGCTCAAAGAATCATAAAAAATATTTTTCTTCTTTATGTGTCATTTCCTACACGGAGGTTAGCAATTAACATGGTTATTTTTACTTTAGATACTGCTGCTCTAAACAGGACTTTTGGAGTACACCTGAACCAGTTTTTTAACCAGGAAATCCGGCGTCGACTTATACTTTGTTTCCCATCGATTTATTCTTGCATTAGTTGCAGTATTTTATATTTGTTCCCACGCATGGTATGACTTAAATATTCCAGTTACCTAGTTTTAATTGTATTGATGACTTCAAGTTCTTTTCCCATCTTTTTTTGTACCTTTTCATTTGTAACTTTATTAGTTCATGAGATCTTAAAGACTTTTCTGTACAACCACATTTCAAAAGCATGGAGTTGTTGGTCTATGCTTCCATGCCGTACAGTAATATAGGTAAGACATAGCACCTCAGCATTCTCAGTCGGAGTTCTAGTGTTAGATCGCGATTGCTGAACATTTGTCTCAGTTTAAGAAAGGCATTTCTAGTTTAATTCTATAATTAATTTATAATGTCTGCTTGTTGGTGCTAGATACCTATGTCCCAAGATATTTGTATTTGGATATTCTTTCAATCTAGGTGTTTCTAATCATCATTAGGTATTCTTGAGGTAAACATTATCAAAACATTGCAAATTAGTAAAAAACGTCAAACATCAAATGAACAACAATGAAAATAAAATAAAAATTAATGAAAAACAAAGTGACTTTATCGAAAATATATAAAATTTACAATATATGTTCAAATCATTGCAGGAATAAGTAAAAAATTGCAATGTCAGATAAAAAAAACTATAAAAATGAAATGAAAATTAATGAAAACATATGAACTTGATGAAAAACGACAAATGTCATATGATAAACAATGAAAATGAAATAAAAATGACTAAAAAACGAAGTAAATTTAATAAAAATATACAAAAAAACACTAAATGCAAATAAAAATGGTCACAACATTGCAAAAATTAGTAAAAAAAAAACGTTAAATACCAGATGAAAAACAATAAAAATAAAATTTACGAAATAATTAAAAATATACGAATAAACACATTCAAACATAAATATTACTGAAATATTGCAAAAATCGATGGTTAATGAGAAACAAAGCAAATTGGATAAAAATATACAAAATACCACTAAATTCAAATAAAATGTTCAAAACGTTACAAAAGTTTCTGAAAAACGGCAAAAAAAAAAGATGAAAATTTTAAAATATTGCAAGAATCAGTAAAAACGGCATAAATAAAAAAGAACATTGAAAATTAATAAAAAATAATAAAAAATACAAAAATGCACAATTAGGTAGAATCATTATAAAAAAAAACTGTAAAAAATAGTGAAAAACAACAAAAAAACATTCAAAATAAATTTAAAAAAGCACAAAACACAATCAAAATTGTAAAAATATTACAAAAATCAATAAAAATATAAAATGAAAAATTAATGAAAAACAAAGCAAATTGAATAAAAATATTTAAAATACCACAAAATGCCGATGAAAATGTTTAAAACATTACAAAAATTTGTGAAAAACGACAAAAATAAATAAAAAACATCAAAAATAAAATAAAAATTAATAAAAATATACCAAAAAGCACAATCAGCAGATAAAACTTGTCAAAATATTGCAAGAAACAGTATAAAACGGCATAAATCAAGATGAAAAACATTGAAAATTAATGAAAAGTTATTAAAATATACAAACAGCACAAACTTGGAAAAATGAAATATAGCAAATATTTGATGAAAAATTATTAAAAAACAATGAAAATATACAAAACGTACAATAAATTACAAAAATTATTAAAACATTGCAAAAGTATACAAACAAAAAATTTAAATAAATAACAATGAAAAACTAACAATAAATTATAAAAATTGTTAAAACATTGTAAAAATTAGAGTAAACTAGGAAAAACGGACAATAAACAAGAAAATGAAATTTAAATTAATGAAAAACAATAAAAATATACAAAAAAAAAACCCAAATTGCAAATAAAACAACAATTAAAATTTATGAAAAACAATGAAAATATATGAAAAAGCACAATTTGGTATAAATATTATCAAAACATTGCAAAAAACAACAAAAATCAGAAAAAAATCAATAAAAATATAAGAAACCACATTTAAAAAAAAAATTGGTCAAAATATAAAAATCAGTGAAAAATTACAAAAAAGCACATAGATATAAAAAAATATCGAAAAATTGATTTAAAACAATAAAAGTTATGAAAAACAACAAATAAAAATATAAAGAAAACGGCAAATATTAAGTAAAAAACGTAGAAAATAAAATAAAAAATATTGAAAAACAAAGCAAATTGAATAAAAATATACAACATTTTACAAAATGCATATGGAAATGTTCAAAATAATAAAAAAATGAAAAACGGCAAAAAATGTTCATTATATTTTTAATGTTTTTTTATTTAAAAACATTAAAAAAAATGAAAAATTAATAAAAATACATTAAAAAACACAATTAGCAGATGAAATTTGTCAAAACATTACAAAAGTTTGTGAAAAACGGCAAAACACAGATGAAAAACGTTAAAAATTGAATGAAAATTTATGAAAATATACAAAAAAAAAACAATCAAAATTTCAAATTTTTAAAATATTGCAAGAATCAATAAAAAACGCTATGAATCAAAAAGAAAAACAATGAAAAATAGGTAAAAATAGCAAATGTTTGATGAAAAATATTAAAATTAAAATTAATACTATACAAAAAGCACAGTAAATTATAAAAACTATCAAAACATTGTAAGAATCACTTAAAAAAACAAACAAAAAAACAGATGAAAATTAAATAAAAATTAATTAAAAACAAATAATAAATCATAAAAATTATTAAAACATTGATGAAAATATATGAAAAAGTATAAACATTGCAAATATTAATAAAAAACGGCAAACATCAGATAAAAAATAAAATGAAAAACAATGAAAATATATGAAAAAATACAAAATACAAAAAAAAATAAAATTGAATAAAAGCACACAAAAAAGCACAAATATTGCATTAGTGAAAAACAGTAAACACCAAATGAAAAACAATAAAAATAAAATAAAAATAATGAAAAACAAAGTACATTTATTGAAAATATATAACATTTACATTAATATAAAATAAATAAAGAAGAGACGCAATGTCCTCAAATGAGACAGTTGTAAAAGCAATAATTTCGAATAAAGCCTAGTTAAATAGGTAAATTTATACGAATGCCACAACGACATATGTAGCGCTCGTTACTATTTGTTCAATCGGACAACCCAATAATAACATTAAAAAATAAATTTATGAAAAAATATTCTAAACTAAAAACATCCATAGACGCGTTTCGAGGTTTACCTCTCATCAGTATGG
The DNA here is from genome assembly GCA_963932245.1 of Tachinus rufipes. Lineage (NCBI taxonomy): Eukaryota > Metazoa > Arthropoda > Insecta > Coleoptera > Staphylinidae > Tachinus > Tachinus rufipes. Next base: position 15,728,939 of record OZ010748.1, on the reverse strand, counting down.
CTTTATTTATTTTAACTTAATAATTGATTTTAACTTACTTCGTCAACATTGTTCACCACCACAATTCAAAGTGAATATTTTAAAGGGTGTATTGACTATTTATACTAACTGACATAATGACTTTATTTAATGGCTATGGTTAATAGCATTCTGAGAATGGTGGTGGTGAACAATGTTGACGAAGTAAAAACAAAACATTTTAAAAAATAGTAAAAAACAAATGAAAATCCTTGAATATAAAATTAAAAATTAATAAAAATATACTAAAAAAAAACAATCTATGATGAAAATTATTACAATATCAGTAAAAAACGACATGAATCAAAAAGAAAAACATTTGAAAATTAATGAAAATATATATAAAATTTATTAAAATATGAAAAATAAGTGCAAAATAATAAATACTTAATGTAAAATATATAAATAAAAATAAAAATAAATAACAAACTATACAAAAAGCACAATAAATTATAAAAATTATTAAAACATTGCAAAAGTTAGTGATAACCGGCAAAAAAACGAACAAAAAACATGAAAAATGAAACTTAAATTAATAAAAAACAATGAAAATAACAAAAAAAAAAACAAAAAATGCAAACTTAAAAAAATGAAAATGAAATTTAAATAAATAAGAAATAATAAAAATATATGAAAAATCACAATTAGGTATGAACTTTATCACAAAAAAATAATAAAAAACAAATGAAAATTGTTAAAAAATATGAAAAACAATGTATTTTTCACACAAAAAAATCAATCTAAAATAAAAACTAAAAATTTTGCAAAATAGGAAAAAACGGCATGAGTTAAGATAAAAGCATCAAAAATAAATTTAAAGTTAATGAAAATCAAAGCCAATAAAAAAATATATACAAAATTTTACAAAATGTAGATAAAATAGTCAAAATATTGCAAAAATTATAAAAAAACAGCAAATATCAAATGAAAAACAAATTAACAAAAAACAAAATAAATTGAATGAAAAACACAAAATTTAAATGAAAATGAAAATTTATGAAAAACAGCAAAAAAGCACAACTAAACATAAATAAGTTACTAAAATATTGCAAAAATTGATGAAAAACGGCAAAGATCAAATGAAAAACAAGAAAAATTATTGAAAAACAACGTGAAAAAATAAAAATGTTTCACAAAATATTGCTTCAAATAAAAACAAAGCAAATTGAATAAAAATATTCGAAATACTACAAAATGCAGATGAAAGTGTTCTAAATATTGCAAAAAGTTGTGAGAAACGGCAAAATTCAGATGTAAAACGTTAAAAATTATATAAAAATTGATAAAAATACGCTAAAAAATAATGAACAAATAAAAATTTATAAAACATAGTAAAAAAAATGGAAATCTTTGAATATAAAATGAAGATTAGTAAAAATATATCACAAAAAAACAATCTACGATGAAAATTGTTAAAATATTGCAAGAATCGGTAAAAAACAGCACTAATCAAAAGGAAAAACAATTAATAAAAATATACAAAAATACACAATTACGCATTATAACATTGAAAAATAAGTGAAAAATAACAAATATTTGTTCAAAATTAATAAAGTGAAAATATAAATTATTAAAACATTGCAAAAATTAGTAAGAACCAGCAAAAAACAGATAAAAAAAAGAAATTTAAATTAATGAAAAACAATGAATATATACAACAAACCCAAAATTCAAATGAAATTTAAATTTATTAAAAAAAAGCAACATTGCAAAAATTTGTAAAAAGCGGCAAATATCAGATGAAACACAAAAAAAATGAAAATTAATGAAAAACAATGAAAATATATATTAACACAAAATGTAATAAAAATGGTAAAAATATTACAAAAATTAGTGAAATAAAATGAAAATTATTGAAATACGATGAAAATATATGAAACACAAAATGCAAATTAAAATGGTCAAAATATTACAAAACACAGTAATAAATGAAAATGAAAATGAATGAAAAATGAACAAAATTAGTGAAAACGGCAAATATCAGATGAAAAACAATGAAAATTAATAAAAAATTAATGAAAAAAAAAACATTATCAAAACACTATATGAATGATTAAAAACCGGCAAATACCTGATGAGAAACAATAAAAACAATATGAAAATTATTAAAAAACAATGAAAGTATATGAAAAACCACAAAGTGAAATGAAAATGGTACAAAAATTAATAAAAAATAAAAATAAAAATTATTGAATAACAATGAAAATTAATGAAAAAATACAAAAAATGAAAATGGTCAAAATATTACAAAAATTAGTGAAAAATTAAAATGAAATTATTTGAAAAATATTACAAAAATTACAAAAAAATTAATGAAAAACAATAAAAGTAGAAAAAAACACAATTAAACATAAAAATGGCTAAAATATTGCAGAAATTAGTGAAAAAAGCAAATAACTGATGAAAAACGATAAAAATTAAATAAAAATGAATAAAAAACAAAGTAAATTTATTGAAAATATATGAAATGCTTATACATTTTTTTTAAATCATTGCAAGAATGAGTGAAAATTGGCTAATATCAGATGAAAATCTATAAAAATTAATGAAAACATTTAAAAACGCACATTAGGCATAAAAATTATAAAAAAAAACATGAAAAACATTGAAAATAAAATGTAAATTACTAAAAAACAAAATAAATTTAATGAAAATATACATAAAGCGCAATAAATCATTAAAACATTGCAAAAATGAGTAAGAACCCATAAAAAACAAATAAAAAATAAGAAAAATTAATTAAATATTAATGAAAATATACTGAAAAACAAAACAAATAAAATTAGTCAAAATTTTACAAAAATCAGTTAAAACCGACAAATGTCAAATGCCAAACAATGAAAATGTAATGAAAATTAATGAAAAATCAACAATACATTGCAGAAACTAATAAAAACCGTAAAAAATAGACAAAAATAATATGAAAATTAATAAAAACAATGAAAATATACAAAAAACACAAAATGCAAAAAAATAGATTAATAAAAATATATAAAAAAGCACACTACTAAATAAAAAACAAAAAATAAAATAAAAATTAATGAAAAACAATGCAAGTTGAATAAAAATATACAAAATACTGCAAAATGCATATGGAAATGTTTTAAATATTACAAAAATTTGTAAAAATCGGCAAAAATAAATGAGAAACATCAATAAAATTGATAAAATATACGAAAAACACAATCAATAAATGAAAATTGTCAAAACATTACAAAAGTTTGTAAAAAACAGCAAAATTCAGATGAAAAAATAACCAATATTTAATGAAAAATATTAAAATTAAAATTAAAAACTATTCAAAAAGCACAAAAAATAAGAAAAATGAAATTTAAATTAATAAAAAACAATGTAAATATATGAAAAAGCACAATTAAGTATAAACATTATTAAAACATTGCAAAAATTTGTGAAAAACGCTAAACATCAGATGAAAAACAATGAAAATGAAATTTAAATTTACCAAAAACAATGAAAATATATAGAAAAATACAATTAGGTATAACGATTACTAAAACATTGCAAAAATGAGTAAAAAACTGCAAACATTAGACAAAAACAATAAAAATATATGAAAAAACACATTATGCCACTAAAAATGGTCAAAATATTAATGAAAAATGAATAAAAATTAAGAAATAAGCACAGTTAGGCATAGAAATGGCCAAAATATAGCATAATATAGTGAAAAACAATAAAAATTAAATCAATATAAATGAAAACAAAACAAATTTATTAAAAATAAACAAAATTCAGATAAAAATGTTTAAATCATTGCAAGAATGATTGAAAATTAACTAATATCAGATGAAAACTATGAAAATAAAATGAAAATAAAAGACAACATATAAAAACGTACAATTGAGCATAAAAAATATCAAAATATTGCAAATATTAATGAAAAACAACAAATGTTACTTGAAAAATATGGAAAATTAAATTAAAATTACTAAAAAACAAAGTAAATTTAATGAAAATGTACAAAAAACACAATAAATCATAAAACTTATTAAAACGTTGAAAAAATTAGTGAGAACCTACAAAAAACAAATAAAAATAATTAAAAATTACAAAAAATAGCAAATAACAATAGTCAAATTTTACAAAAATTGATGAAAAATGACAAATGTCAAATGAAAAACAATGAAAATTAAATAAAAATTAATGAAATTTTTTTTGTTTATATAAAAAAATGGTCAAAATACTACAAAAATCAGTGTAAAATGAAAATTAATGAATTGAATTTCTTTATTGATGGCATATAAAAAAAAACATTTTCATCTACATCATCCTGCACATAAATAATGATGAATAATACTTAAAACTGGACAAAGTATATAAAAAATACAAAATAAACACAGAAAATGTATAAATATAAAAACAAAATATAAAATATAAAATTACTCAATAACACATTTTAAACGATTAACTATTCGCAATTCTACACGTTCTGCCAATTGGATTGTTGAAACCATAGTTGGTAGAATGTATAGATTCTCTAAACAATAGAGACTGTATAGTTTGGCGATTATTGTTGGATACCTTAAACGGAAGAGATACAAGTAGCTCTTGGCAATCAATCTCAGACATTATAAGTCCACGTAAAAATGTTAAGTCGGCTCTTTTGCGCCTATGTTCCAGCGATGGAAGATTATATTGCAATACAATGTGGTTGAATGCCCAATTTGTACGACAATAAACAAAAAAACTTGTTTTGAATGCGTTCTATATTGCGTATATGAATGCTGTAGAATGGGCACTAAACTGACGGAGCATACTCTAAATGGGAGGGTACCAATGCGCAATTAAGTAGTTTGAATGTGCTTGGAGATAGGTCAGTAGACGTTCTGTAAACAAACCCTAACATTTTCATAGCACGGTTACACATATAGTTTATATGCTCAACAAAAGTTTTGGGTAACATGTTCCAACACTATATTGTCAATATTATAATCATACGATACATTACTTAACGTTCTGTTGAAGCTCATAGAAAAACATTTATTTGGATTAAACAACAACTTATTAATAAGACACCATGAATGAACAGAATTCAAGTAATTTTGCAAACTAATGCAATCATAGATAGATGATATTCTTCGATAAATTTTTAGATCGTCAGCAAATAAAAGAAAAGAGGAAGAATTAATAGAATAAGACAGATCGTTAATAAAGACTAAAAACAGAATTGGTCCGCAATGAGATCCCTGAGAAACACCAGATGGAACGATAATTGGTTGTGATAAAAAGTTATTAATTTTCACACACTGAGTACAATTTTCCAAAAAGCTCGACAACCATGCAATAACAGAGTAATAAAAACTCAAAGCCCGAAGCTTTGCAATCAAAATTCTATGGTTAACGCGATCAAAAGCTTTCGAAAAATCTGTATAAATAGAATCAACTTGAAAAGCATTTAAAAGATCATTTTTGTAACAAAGAAGGTTTGTAAGAGTTGAACGACCCTACAAAACCCATGTTGCTGTTCCACTATAATGCTTTTGCACATCCATTGTATTTGGCCAGTAATAATTTGATCAAACAACTTAGGAATGGCAGATTAGATGCATATACCTCTGTAATTAGTAATATCCTCCTTAGCTCCAGATTTATGCAATGGCATAATGTAGCTTTGTTTCCAAACGTGAAAAAATTTTGCTTAATTAAGAAAAGCTTCAAACAGTAAATGCAATGGCGTATAAATGGAATAAATACATTGTTTTAACAGAATAACTGAAACGCTTTCCGGTCCAGTGCTAAAACTACATTTAAGGTTCTCAATTCCATTAAAAACATCCAATAGACTAAGTGAAAATGCTGTATGTAATACGTTTTCCTTAAACTCAAACAATGGAATTGGTTGAATTTGTTTATCGTAAACAGAAAAAAAGAATTCAGCAAATCTATTGACATAGTCATCTCCATTACTGCAAGTTAATAATAATAATACTTTATTGACGGTATAATCTTACCATTTACATCTACATCAAATATACATAAACAATGATGTTTTACAATACAAAAATAAAGAATACAAATATACCATTCATAAAAGCGCACATATTAGACATTAGTCAGCATGACTTAGCTGACTTCTGAACGTAGATTTAGAAACACAAAATACATTAATATCAGTTGGTAAATTATTTGCAAATCTACACATTCTACCGAGTGGATTGTTGAAACCATAATTAGTAGAATGAGTAGACTCGCGAAATAAAGAAGAATGTCTGCTATGTCTATTATTAGGTGCTACATGGAATGGAAGAGTACCAAGTAGCTCCGGACAATCAATCTCAGACATAATTAAATTACGCAAGAACGACAAATCAGCTCTTTTGCGGCGAATCTTCAATGGCGGTAGATTGTACAATAAAGCAAGGTAGCAGTAATCATAATTTACAGATAATATGCCGGATTTATAAGACAATAAACGACAAAACTTTTTTTGAATTTTTCAATACTACGGTTATAAATTTCATAAACAGGACTCCAAACTGACGGAGCATACTCTAAATGCGAACGCACCAAAGCACAATATAAATTTGATGCTTATAATACATTGTAGATGGGAAACAATAGTTTTTCTAGTGTCGCTAACAAATTTCCAAAAGTGAAAAAACAATGAAAATATATAAAACACATAATGCAATTGAAAATAGTCAAAATATTACAAAAATCAGTAAAAAATTAAAATAAAAATTATTGAAAAACAATGAAAATACGAATAAAAAAACAAACGCAAATAGAAATAGTGAAAATATTACAAAAACCAATAAAAAAATAAAATGAAAATACAAAAAAGCACAATTAAACATAGAAATGGTCAAAATATTGCAGAAATTAGTAAAAATAGCAAATATCAGATAAAAACAATGAAAATTAAATTAAAATAAATTAAAAACAAAATAAATTGATTAAAAATATACAAAATGCGGATAAAAATGTTCAAATCCTTGCAAGAATGAATAAAAAATGGCTAATATGTATCAAATGAAAAACTATAATTATACTAAACGCAGAATTAAGCATAAACATTTATCAAAACATCGCAAAAATTATGAAAAACGACAAATATCACATGAAAAACAATGAAAATTACCAAAAATTTAATGAAAATATACAAATAGCACAAAAATCATAAAAATTATAAAAACATGCAAAAATGAGCGAGAACCCACAAAAAATAAATAAAAAATAAGGAAAATTACATAAAAATTTATGAAAAAACAATTAAAATATACAAAAAAAAACAAATTAAAATAGTCAACGTTTTACAAAAATTAATGAAAATGACAAATGTCAAATGAAAAATAATGAAAAGTAAAATTAAAATTACTAAAAAACAAATTTAATGAAAATATAGAAAAAACACTAAATGCAGATGAAAATGGTCAAAACATTAACAAAAAAACAAAGCAAATTAAATAAAAAAATCCAAAAAATTACAAAAGCAAACAAATATTTAGTGAAAAACAGCAAATGTTATATGAAACACAATGAAAATATAAAAAATAGAACAATTAAAATGAGTCATAAAGCTTAACAAAAACCAATGGAAAACGGTAAATATTAGATATAAATAAATGATTATTAAAGAAAAACAAAGGAAATTGGATGAATATCAACAAAAAAAATCTGAACAAAAAATATTGAGAATTGTTTGAAAAGTTATATAACAATTAACATGATTGGTATAACAAAAACTGATTTTATTGTGTCAAAGACAAGCAACTGTGTTAAAAGTAAATTGATAAAAGTTGTCTAAATTGATTTGAACCAGTTTCTAGTTAATCTAACGTAAAAAAAATATTTAGTACTAATTTATGATAATAAACGTAATAAAATTCCAAATTTGATTAAAATTATGATAATACTAACCGCATCTGCTTTATAATTATTAAAAAAATCTTAAAACCATTCCTCACCTAAAAAAAATCTGTGAGAAAATTCTTAAATGCAAGGGGTGAAACTTATTAAAATATCTTAAGCAAATAACACGAAAAAGGTTTAAAAAACCCTTTCCAGGTATGCGGAAATACAACGTTTAGCGGATATAACGTTACATCCGCGTTTGCAAAAAAATAATTCACCCTTTTCCCACACCCATAGTAGGTATAAAGTTACTTCGCGGTTTCGGATTCTCATCTTTTTATATAAAAAATATAAATAATAAAAAGAAACCTAACCCCTTATTACCTGACATCAGGTATAGAAAAAAAGACATTAGGGACAATTTCACATAAAAAATATTGTTGAGGGTATTCCCTCGGTAATGATGAGGAATCCCCTTTATGCTAAGGGTGACCCCCGTTGGGGTGACGAAAATCTTATTGGGATGTCTGTAACTTCCTATTTAGTATAATTTTATTATTATTATTTTAAAATAATGATTTCCTTCTAACTGTCCTAATTCGTTTTTGAACAATAAACGATAAATATCGTCGTTCGCATTAATCACACGCGCGGACTTGCGTTATTTTCTACTAAATAAGGCACGAAAACAAGGAAAACAATATTCACACACAAGAAGAGAAATTAGAATTCATCGCGACGCGTTTATTTTCTTTAAAGGAAGTTGCCCGATGACTTTATGAATTTATATATTTTATAAATGCTTTTCAAATTATGCATACGTCCATAATTTAATCATGCATGCTATTTTTATAAGCTTCCTACTTTTACAAAGCCATACCAAGACACGAATTGTGAAATTTTAATTATGTTTTTTGTTGCAGGATTTTTACAGTTGCTTAAATCAGGTGAGAGAATTTAATAAATAAAAATTAGGTCAATATCAAATTAATTACTCCCTATTTGAGTAGTAAAACATCCACAATTCAAGCAAAAGTGGAAAGAATCGTTCGGGTTGATTGGATCATTATTCTGTCAGTTGGGGTAAACATCATTAAAAAATATAGTTGACACCACTGCTGTGATTGATGACGCTTTGCTTGATTATTGTAGAATATAGTTTTTTCCCAAGAAAAAAGTTTGACAAAATTAATGAATTATAAGAAAATATGTTGGTTTAAAGTAAATGGTTTTTGTCAACCTTTAAGGGTACAATTTTTTTCTGCAATAACATGTATGCACTATTACAATATATAAACGGGGTATAGAGTTACTCTTTATGTTTTTTAATAAAAAATCTTAAGAAATTATGTTAAAATGTCCCAATTCAACCCTATGGTTTCTTTCACGCATCAGGTAAAATTTGCCAACAATGCTCGATTTACCTGCTTCACCCCAATATTGTATTTTATTCGGAAGAAACTCGGATGTTGCGTAATGTGTTAAGGAAATCCAATATTTGGGGTAACTTTTAAGATGGAATTTGATACTTTTATAATTTTTGTAAAGGGTTAATTGTTATTTTTTGGTAAAAAAGTTATATGTAAAGGGTTGAAGTTGATTTTCTTTAGAAATTTGATAATGCAGCTATTTTGTTATTTTTTGGAAATTTGATTAATTATTTTATGTAATGTGATAGTGGTTGAAATGTTTTTGAAATTCTCACGAATATAGTTTTAATAATTTTGGAATGATATTTCTGTATGAGAAAATAATTTAAAAAAACTAAAAAATTATAATTGTAGAATTTAAATATTATATATCTTAGTGGGATACTATGACTGAATAAAAATAATATATAAAACTGTAGTTTCCGCCAGCAATTATCTAATATTGCAGTTATTGGTTGCAGCAAAGCTAAGTAGTCAAATAAAATGATCCACAATTTTTAAAAAATATTTCCCAAATATCATAAAATGTTTCAACAACTGTCAAAAAATGTTCTTCAAATGTCAAAAACCGTTTCAAAATTGTAAAAAATGTCTAGAATTGTCAAAAACATTCTATAAAATTGTCAAAAACATTTTAGAATTGTCAAAAAATTCTATAATTGACAAAAAGGTTCCACAATTGCTACAAAATGTTTTACAATTGTCAAAAATGTTCTCTAGTTTGTAGTTCTGTTTTGGTGTTTGTAAATAACGTTCCTTACTTATCAAAATTAATCCATAAGCAAGCAAGTTAAACCAACAAAAATCAAAATGTTTTGCAGATGCCAAAAGTGTAAATATGATTAACAAATGTTCCAAAACTATCAAAAATGTTTTTCAGATCTGCTGACAAAATTTTCTAAAATTAAAAAAAACACTGATTGGCAGATGTCAAAAACGTTCTTAAAATGTGTCATATTTTCTACAATTGTTGAAAATGTTCTACGATTGTAAAAATACATATTCCACAAATAAATAAATATGATTACCAAATCTCAATAAAAAAAGTACAAAAATCGTCAAAAATCTTTCATAATTATCTTTTTTTTTTATTTTCTGTGTTGTTAAAAAAAATTGTCACAAATGTTTCAAAATTGTTAAAAAAGTTCTAACAAGATCAATAATGATGCAACATTTTTAAAAAATGATCCAAAATTGTCAAAAAAGTTCTTCGAGTCTGTTGATATATTTTAAAGTTGTCAATATTATTTCAAATTTTTTAAAAAGTTTTCTCAAGTCTGTTAATAATTTTCAAAATTGTCCAAAAACTCAAAAAATGCTTAAAATGTTTCCTCAAGTTTATTATTACTTTTCAAAATTGTTAAAAATATTTCAATTGTCAAAAATATTCTAAAATTATTAGAATTAGTTACTAATTTGTCAAAAATGATCTAAAAGTGTCAGAAACGATTCAAAAATGGCAAAAATCTTTCTCAAGCCTGCTGATAATTTTCAAAACCGTCAAAAATATTTTAAAATTGTCAAAAACATCTTCCCAAGTATGTTATTACTTTCCAAAATTGTCAAAAATATTCAATCATTGTCAAAAGATGTCAAAAACGTTACTAAATCGTCAACAAACAACTAAAAATGTCAAAATTGTTTTCTCAATTCTGTTATTATTTTTTAAAATTGTTAAAAATATTCCAACATTATCAAAAGTGTTCTAAAATTTTTACAATTGTAACTAAACTGTCAAAAACGTTCTAAAAGTGTCAAAAACGTTTTGAAAGTGTCAAAAATGTTCTAAAACTGTCAAAAGAAATTCTCAAATCTGCTGAGACTTTTTAAAACTGTCAAAAATATTTCAAAACTTGTAAAACTTGTTTTTTCAAGTTAGCTATTAATTTTTAAAAATTTTAAAACTATCCAACATTGTCAAAAGTTGTCAAAAACATTACTAAATTGTCAAAAAACTCAAAAAATGACTAAATTGTTTCCTCAGGTCAGTTATTATTTTTTTAAATTAATAAAAATATTCCAACATTGTTAAAGATGTTCTAAAATATTTGAATTATTACTAAATCATCAAAAATGTTCTAAAAGTGTCAAAAATGTTTAAAAAATATCAAAACGTTTAAAATTTGTCAAAAAAATTTCTCAAGTCTGCTGTTATTTTTCAAAACTTTCAAAAATTATTTAAAACTGTCAAAAAAGTTTCTTCAGGTCTGCTAATATTTTTCAAAATTGTCAAAAATGATCCAACATTGTCAAAAGTTGACAAAAGCGTTTCTAAACTCTACAAATGTTTTCTCATGTCTGTTATTATTTTTCAAAATTGTTTAAAATATACCAACAATGTCAAAAACGTTCGAAAGTTATTAAAATTGTTACTAAATTGTCAAAAATGTTTTACGAGTGTCAAAAACGTTTGAAAAATGGCAAAAAATTTCCAAAAATGTCAAAAATGATTGAAAGTTATTAAAATTGTTACTAAATTGTCAAAAATGTTTTAAAAGTGTCAAAACCGTATAAAAAGTGTGAAAAAATGTTCCAAGATAACCATGAAAAAAATTTAAGTCTGCTGATATTTTGCAAAACAGTCAATTATATTTTAAAATTGTCAAAAAAATCTTCTCAAGTTTGTTCATAATTTTTAAAATTGTTATAAACATTCCAATATAGTCAAAAGTTGTCTAAAACGTTACTAAACTGTTAAAAAACTCAAAAAATGTTAAAACTGTTTTTTCAAGTCTGTTATTATTTTTAAAAATTGTTAAAAATATTCTAACATTGTCAAAAATGTTCTAAAAGTGTTAAAAATGTTTGAAAAGTGTCAAAATGTTTCAAAATTGTCAAAAAAATTCAAAACTTTCAAAAATAAATCATAATTGTCAAAAATATTTTCAAGTCTGATGATAATTTTTAAAACTGTCAAAAAATTCCAACATTGTATAAAGTTGTCAAAAACGTTACTTAATTGTCAAAAAAATATAAAAATATTCTAACATTGTCAAAAATGTTCTAAAAGTGTCAAAAATGTTTCAAAACTGTCAAAAATAGTCCAAAAACGTAAAAAATCTTTTTCAAGTTTGTTAATATTTTTCAAGTTTGTTAATATTTTTCAAAATTGTCAAAAGTATTTTAAAATTGTGAAAAGTGTTACAAAATTGTTTCAAGATTGTCTAAAACGTTTCTCAAATCTGTTATATACTTAGAAATGTTTTAAAATTATTAAACATGTTTTAAAATTGTCAAAAAAAACTTAATGTTTTAAAAACTTTTCAAAGTTGTCTAAAAACTTTTCTCAAGACTAAATAATTTTTAAACATGTTTTAACAGTTTTTTTAAAACTGATGTTATTTTTGACAGATTATGTGAACTTGTTTATACACATTACTGTGACTTATTTGACAACTTTTAAATTTTATATACAGTTACTAAGACTTACTGATAAATGTAACCACTTTTCATTTGACAGTTAAACAGTTTCCTTATTTGTTTGCTAACTTATGATATTTTTATACATTTCTTTTTTACTTTTTTTGTAATTTTTTTGACAGATTTGATACGTTTTTGCCAACTTATAAAGTAAAGTAAATGTTAATATACATTAAACATGTAAACTATTTGACAGTTTTAGTGATTTTTTTACAAATTTGGCACATTTTTAGAAAATGTTTTAAAATTTTCAAAAATGTTTCCTCAAGTCTGTTAATAATTTTCAGTTTTGTTAAATATGTTACTGAATCATCAAAAGTGTTTCAAAATTGTTAAAAAAAAAATTTAAGTCTGTTGATATTTTTTAAATTGTCAAAAATATTCGAAAATTTTCAAAAATGTTACAAAATTGACAATAATGTTCTTCAGATTTGTTGATATGTTTTAAAATGTTTTTTTCCCAAAAATGTCAGAAAACATTACAAAATTTAAAAAACTTTTATCAAGACTTTTAATAATCAAAGATTTTTTTTAACTGAAACTGAAACTTTTTCCTTTCCAAATTTTAGACTAAAAATGTAAATTTGTTTTTTTATTTTTATTTTTATCTAAAAAACATGTTTACAACTTTTAATAACTGCCAAAGTAGCTTGAATAGAATTTTTCTGTTGTTTTGTATAAAAAAAATTAGCTTTAAGTGTAAACAAAATGACTTCAGGTTAAAGTTGACATAATTAGAATCAGATATTGATTGTAATCAAAATAGCAATTAAAACAACTTTTTTGTTATTTTGTAAAAGAAGATTTTAGCAATTTAAATTGAGATTGGCCTGCAATCTTCATGTTATAGTTGACATATTTAGAATCAAAAAAATATTTCAAAATTGTCAAAAATGTCTTCCCAAGTCTGTTAATACTTTCCAAAATTGTCAAAAATATTGTCAAAAGTTGTCAAAAACGTTACTAAATTGTCAAAAAACTCAAAAAATGCCTAAATTGTTTCTTCAAGTCTGTTATTATTTTTTAAATTGTTAAATATATTCCAAAATTTTTAAAAATGTTTTAAATTTATTCGAATGATTACTAAATTATCAAAAATGGTCTAAAAGTGTCAAAAATGTTCTAAAATTGTCAAAAATCTTTTTAAGTCTGCTAAAATTTATTAGAACTATCAAAAATATTTCAAAATTGTCAAAAAAAAAATTTCAAATCTATTAATAATTTCCAAAAATGTCAAAAATATTCCAACATTGTCAAAAGTTGTCAAAAACGTTACTAAACTGTCAACAAACTCTAAAAATATCAAAAATGTTTCCTCAAGTCTGTTATTATTATTCAAAATTGTTAAAAAAATTTTAACATTGTCAAAAACGTTCTAAAATTATTAGAATTGTTACTAAATTGTCAAAAATGTTCTAAACGTGTCAAAAATGTCCCGAAAGTGCCAGAATGTTTCAAAATTGTCAAGAATCTTTCTCAAGTCTACTAATATTTATAAAAACTTTCAAAAGTATTTTAAAATATGTCAAAAAAATCATCTCAAGTTTGTTAATAATCTTCAAAATAGTCAAACATATTCCAAGATTGTCAAAAGTTGTCAAAAACGTTATTAAATAATAATAATATTTTTATTTTCACTTAAGCCACTTTTTACAAGTACATTACAATGTTTTCATGTACATTGAAGCGGATCCTAATGCTATATACAGATACAGATACTATATCTATCTATTTATCTATCTATCTAAAATCTATCTATCTATAAAAATTTTCTATTTAAATTAATTAAAATATAATACATTTAGATATTACATTACAATTGAAAAAAAACTCTAAAATCGTCAAAAATGTTTCTTTAAGTCTGTTATTATTTTTCAAAATTGTTAAAAATATCCCAACATTGTCAAAAATGTTTTAAAATTATTAGAATTATTACTAAATTGACAAAAATGTTCTAAAAGTGTCAAAACTATTCTAAAAGTGTCAAAAATATTCAATAATTGTAAAAAATCTTTCTCAAGTCTACTGATATTTTTCAAAACTGTCAAAAACATTTCAAAATTGTCAAAAGTCTTTTATCAAGACTGATAATAATCTTCAAAAATATTAAAAATAATAAAAATGTTCCTTGAGTTGATACTTTTTTAAATAGTAAAAAATTCTATCAGAATGGTCAAAAATGTTTTCTCAAGTTTGATAATAAATTCCCATATTATCAAAAATATTAAAACATTGTCAAAAATGTTCTAAAATTGTTAAATACGTTACTAAATCGGTCAAAAATTTTAAGAATGTCAAAAATGTTTCTTCAAAGTTGCTATTGTTTTTTAAAATTGTTAAAAATATTTTAAAATGATTAGAAGTGTTACTAAATTGTCAAACGTGTTCTAAAAGTGTAAAAATGTTCCAAAATTGTCAAAAAAGTCTTCCCAAGTCTGTTAATAATTTTAAAAACAGTCAAAAATATTCCAACATTGTCAAAAATATTACTAAATTGTCAAAACACTCTAAAAATGTTTTCTCAAGTCTGTTATTACTTTTCAAAATTATTAAAAATATTCTAACATTGTTAAAAATGTTGTAAAAATATTAGAATTGTTACTAAATCATCAAAAGTGTTCTATAAATGTCAAAAATGTTTCAAAAAAATGTCAAAATGTTCCAAATTTGTCAAAAATCTTTACAAAACTGTAAAACATATTTCAAAATATGTCAAAAAAGTCTTCTTTAGTCTGTTAATATTTTCCAAAAAATTTAAAAAATATCCAACATTGTCAAAAGTTGTCAAATATTTTCCAAAAGTGTCAAAAATGTTCTAAAACTATAAAAAATCTTTATCAAATCTGTTAATATATAAATTTGTCAAAAATATTTTAAAATTGTCATGAGTCTTAGAAAATTGTCAAAAATGTTTTAAAATACTCAAAAATGTTCCATAAATCTGTTTAAAGTGTTCTAAAAATTTTAAAAACTTAAAACGTCAAAAATTAAAAATCTAGTCAAAAATTATATGAAATGTTTTTAAAAAATCCAAAAACGTCAACAAACGTTTTGAAAAATGTCAAAAACCTTCTTCAAGACTGTTAATAATCTTCAAAAATGTTTCAATTTTTTTTAAACTGATGTTTTTGAGAGATCAAGTAAATTGTTTTTAATAAACGATGTTTTTACACATTACTTATTTGACAATTTTTAAAATTTGTTGACAATAACTAAACAATGTAGTCATTAGAATAAGTTTAATAGTTCTTATACATTTTTTGCCAACTTTTGATATTTTTATACATTACTTTTGACTTTTTTACGGTTTTAGTGACTTTTTGACAATTGTACATTTTTAAAAAATGTTCCAAAATCTTCAAAAGTGTTTTAAAATTGTTAAAAATGTTTCCTCAAATCTGTAAAAAAATTTCAACATTGTCAAAAATGTTCTAAAATTATTAAAAATCTTTTTTAAGTTTGTTGATATTTTTCAAAATTGTCAAAAATGTAAAAATGTTTTAGCAATTAAAATTGAGGTTAAGCTGCAACCTTACTAAATTTTAGATTAAAGTTGACATAATTAGAATCAGATGTTTGATTTTAGCAATTAAAATTAAAGTTAGCCTGCAATCTTCATATTAAAGTTGACATATTTAGAATCAAACCTTTTGTTTTCATCTAAAAAACAGGTTTGCAACTCATGATTGTCTTAAAAACAACTTCTCCATTGTTTTGTAAAAAACGTTTTATCGACAAAAACTGAGGTTACGCTAAACTTTCAACAAATTTAAGGTAATGCTTGAAACATTTAGAGTCAAATATCCTAATTACATCTAGAAAATATGTTTACAACCTTAAATTGTAGACGAAATGGCATTAGAAACAACTTTTTTGTTATTTTGTAAAAACAGTTGATATATTTAGAATTAGATGTTTTGTTTCTAATTTAAATTTTAAACAACGTTTCCGCTGTATTGTAAAAAACGTTTTTTGATCAAAAATGAAGTTTAACTAAAGAATCTAGAATTAGATGTCTTAATTTTATCTAGAAAACTTGTTTATAATCTAGACAAAACCTTAGAAACCTTAGAAACAACTTTTCGTAGTTTTGTAAAAACGTGTTATCAACAAAAACTGAGATTACACTGCAATTTTAACAAATTTTAGGTTACAATTGACATATTAAGAATTAAATATCTTGTCTTCATCTAAAAAACATGTTTGCAACTCTTAATTGTTATCAAAATGGCCTTAGAAACAACTGTTTAGTTAATTTGTAAAAACGTTATATTGTGTCAAAAAACATCCAAATCTTGCCATAATCTGTTAAAAATGTAAGCAATTCTAGAAAATTCTAAAAATAGCAAAATCCGGCTATGAAATATAAAATGGTGCAAAAATCTTCTCTAAATTATAAAAAATATTATCAGAAAGCTTCAAACTATTATAAACTAATAAAAAAATACAAAATTCTGATTATTAAATTTAAAAACAGTAAAACCCGGAATATTTGGCCAAAAGCAATTGGAAACTTTAAAACTTTGTTTATAAAATATCAAAATAGCAAAATGCGGACTTTTTATTATCAGAAAGCATCAAAGTCGAGCCTTGAACTTTTAAAAAGTGTAAACAATTTTATAAAATCATAAAAATTTGGCATGCACTGTTGATAAACCAAAAGACGTTGAGTGAGCTCTGACTTATTCTGGATTTTTTTTAATACTGTATCACCTTACATTTTGGAAATTTTTCATGTAGGCCATGTGAATCATTTTTAACACCTATTACATTTTAAATGGGTTTCCAACTCAACAATTTACGCTAAATTTTCAACAAATTTTAGATTTTGCTTAAAACATTTAGAATTAGATGCTCTAATTCCATCTAGATAAATTGACAAAAATTAAGGTTACGCTAAATTTAAAATTTTGTTTAATACGTGTTGTAATCAAAATAAAACATTTTTTGTAAAAATGATTTAGCAGTAAAAAGAGGTAACACTGCAACCATTTTTAATTCAAAAAGTCGTTTTGTACCGCCTGGCATATTTTCTATAGATATTAACCCATAACCTTTAAGATGGTAGTTTAGGTTTTTATGTTTCCTGTATACTTACTGTGTCACCAAGAATAAAAAAAATTGCGACATCTCTTTTGTCTTAATTTTTTTCTGTTTTTTTAATTGATTTCTTATGTTGTCGGCCTGCTCCGTAGTTATAGATTTCTATTCATATGGGTGCAGCGTAAAACAGCATTGAATTCACCATCGCCGCAATTACTTACGTTTCTACGTTCTCGGACTTCCTACATTTGGCATGATTTGTGCTAGAGCCAGGGTTTCATGTTTAAGTTTTTACTTATCCTCACCTTTAATGTTACCTTGGGATTTAGTTGTAGTATACACTAGATTGATCTTGACTATGTTGCTTTTTATTCCGCTCACCAGGACAACAACTTCCAATTTTGTGTTACCAATTCTAAACTCATCTTCTTGGTCTACCTTTAGTTCTTATAAGATTCTCATTTTGCGCTATCTTTTGTTTCCTTTATACTATTTCCCCAGACAACCATTTCAAGATTGTTTGCATAAGCTATTGCGGCAATTCCGTGTGGTATCAACAGCACGGAGCCTTGTTGCACACCGCAAGTCATATCCAGAGTTTTTACAGAGCTGACACTATAATTTTATCCTGCGCACAGTGATATGTTATTTTTGTGAAATTTGTGATTTTTATACGCAGTTACTTAACCGACAGTTTGCTTAAGGGTTTCTATTCCTACCTAATTCTTCTAAAAGTTTCAGAAAGCATATGGGATATCCTAGATCTAGTTTTTGCTTCAGCCATAAATTCATTTTCTGTCAAAGTTAACGGAGATCTTTAGCCTATTTTATTAGTGACAGTTTTGTACTTTTTGTCCCATATATCTAAGTTTAGTTATTTTGAATAGTAACTGGAGTATAGTCATAATCATTTCCTGATTTTAGTGCTTGAAATTTTCTATTGTCCACAACCCGTTGCCATCTTCTTATTTGGTTTCAAGACTAAGGCATAGTCTGTTCTTGCTTGATTTTTGACAATTTTATTTTAGTACGTCTATTGCTACTTTACATCCATTTAGGTTATTATAGATTACTTTCATTGTCTGGCTATTGCGGTATATTCTTTCTGAATGCAGGACATTTTATGTTTTTAATTTTGAGTCCCTGAGTCTCTATCTTGCACAAGTAGCACTCCTGGTGCACTTTTTAAATTTATGCCCAGAGCCAGTTTTTAGCAAAGTTTGTCATTTGTTTATTTACACTTTGTTGTCTTGTGACCTAGTTTATGGCATATGTGACATTTTGGCAAAAAAAACCTCTATCATCTCCATCTGTTCTAGTTTGAGCTTATTTTCCTTTTCGATGTAATGTGTTCGATTACATTTTCTGCATGCTTACAAAAGCATATTTTATTCCATTTTGGTTAGCCTTTTTTAATAATTTCATCGAGTCTACTTTGTACTAGTTGTCTCTCAAAAGTACCTTGTTGATAGTCCTTTCTTTTATAAGCCTTTCTTTTGTTAATTTCTGTGATTTTTTTATCAAGTGTTTTTCTAAACTTTTTTTTTACTTCCTTACTTCTATTTTTTGCTTTTGACCACTAGTTTAGTATTGTCATCTTTTGTCTTATTTATTCCTACAATAATGATTTTTTTTTGTGTTCACCTCGTTCTTCATACATTGTATTACTTTTGCAGAGCTACAATCATTATTTGGTTTAATTAGAATCGTGTCTACCTGTTTGTCCTTTTGTTTCTTAAGCATACGATTGTTTGAAAGAATTTTAAAAAAATCCAATTTGACTGTGTTGGCATGCCGCAAAATACGTGTAGATGCAGAGTGCTGCGCATAACTTGTACTTTTGTACGGTATACAAAATAAATAGTCATTTCGTAAAACTCGAGCTGGGACGTGAATACTAAATGAACTGAGCAAGTCAGGACGTTAAAATTAAAACGTTTTTTTTTTCAAAACTGGTCATTTTAAATGTAGAGAGCAGTTCATTGTAGCTGCCTGCAGTGTTGCATTTATACGCCAAAAAACTTTTTTGAATCTGTTCAATTTTTTCTTTTACTGACGGCGGTGTATTGAGACCACACATTCGAACAGTACGACTACATCTTCGTTACTGTCTACTCTGAAGATGATTTTGTTTTTTTTTTAATTAGTTTTTACTTACTTATACTTAGTATACTATTAACCATATTGTCAAAACAAGAAAATGCTTGTATCAAATTATGTACTGATATTTATTAAATATCTTGCATATTAAATTTGGTATTCTTAAATATTTATTCATTCTTTGAATTGATAATTTTTAATCGATGATATCAATAATTTTAATTAATCAATCAACTCGTCTTTTATTAAATATTTAAAGTATTAAAAAAGCAATTGCTATAAATAAAATTGATTAAAATCTCTATCAATAATCTAAATCATCTGTCACTTTAAACAGCTGCTTAAACCCCATTTCCATTTACTCGATCCATTATTCACATCAAAGAAAATACTATAAACTCTCCATTTTTTTCTGCGGTATCATCTTACCCCATTCCTCAATGTGTGTTTTCCCTTTTTACTCATTTATTTACCTGAATGCGATCAAAAAAAGGTGTAAATCTTTGGAATAAGTAGGTATAAAGTTACATATGGTTTTTTATTCAAATTAAATGATAAAAAACGTAAGAATAAGGGTAAGATATAACCCCATCTTAGCCAATCCTTACCTGCATTTCTTTGTGGATCAGGTAAAATCGAAAGTACCGACTACCTGTGATTTTATTAAAGGGAGAATCGGAGCTCGTGTGATTCCATATTTGAGTAGTAATTTGATATTACAAATACCATGATTTTATAGAAATTATGCAATTATTTTAAAATAATATTTACAGATTAATCGAGGTAACTGTAATATTGCCAGTCAGCGAATTTATTTTTATTATTAAATAGTTGAATTATTACGTTAATGCACGTCGGAAATGTGTGCGAAAATTATTAATTGATGTGTCATTAGTTGGCGTGCTGTTTTGCAATTTTGTTGTTAAATTCGATGATTGAATACAGAACGATTTTTATTACATTTTATATCGACCTTAATCAAACAATGCAATAATGACATCAATTTAATAACTGGGAAGGCACATTTTTAAAAAAGATTTTAACTCTGTATGCAATTATTGCTTATGATTTATTGATTTGATTACAGTAAATTGATAAACATTTATATAATTTAAAATAAAGTTTTTGCTTATAATCTTAAGTGTTTGTTGAAGAGATTGTTACAACGTTTTTGAGATTGGTTTGTTTTTCATTACAAAAATACATACATACAAGTTTTTTGAAAAGATAATCAAGATAATTTGAGGGGCGGAAAATGGTTAATAAACTCATGAAGTAGCAAATTAAAATCAAATTTAGGTTTTGAAATATTAACAAATTTTTTTTTTTTTTTTATAATTATGGCAATAAAATATAAGCAATTTTACATGTTGCTAACCGATTCATAAAATTGAATCAACTTATAATGTAATAGAAAATGTTTAATTTTTTTTTTTAATAATTAGTTTATTATTTAAACAAAATAGATCTAACTATTAAACATTTTGTTAAGTAAATCAAATTAATAAAAATTGTTTTTAATCTTGGAAAAAATAGATCTAATTTTTGGAAAAAAATTAGATCAAATTTCTAAATTATTAGATCTACTCTTTAAAAAAACATTTTTATATCTAATTTTATTAAAAAAAAGTTCCCAATATTAAAAAAAAAATAGTTTTAAAAATGTAAACAAATTTAGATTATTTTAAAATAAAAGTTTCAAAAAATTAGATCAAAGTTAGAACTAATTCAGAAAAGTTTGTTTAATTTTAGAATATTAGAAATAAATGTTTCAAAAATTAATTAATTTTTTAAAAATTTTTAGATTTTTTGTTTTAAAAAATTAGACAACTTTCAAAGTAAAGTTGAAATTTGATAAACTACTACAAAGGTTAGACCTAAATTATAAAAATACAAAAAGTGAGGTTAGATCAGATTAAAAAAAAGTGAACTAAATGTCTATTTCAAAAATTTAAAAAAGTCTAAAAAAAAAATATATTATATATTATAATTTTAAGATCTAATTTTGCAAAAAATGTAAAAAGTAGACAAAACTAGTTCTAAATTTTAGAAAAGTAAGACCTAAATTACAAAAATTTAGATCCAAATTACAGAAAATTAAATCTAACTTTACAAATTTTGATTAAAGAAAATCAGATGCAACTGCAAAATAGTAAATCTTAGAAAAGGCTGGGTCAAAATTTCAAAAACTAGATCTAAAATGCAACAAATTAGACTCAAACTGCAAAAAATTAGTTTAAAATTTAGGTCTAAAATACAAAAATTATTTTTTTGTAAAATTAGATCTAAATAACAAAAAACTAAATGCAAAAAATTAGTTTTAAACATTTACAAATAGACCTTAAAGCAAAAATAGATCTTGAATCAAATTTTTGCAAAATTAGATCTAAGTTTCTAACAACAGAAGTTAGATTATATAAAACGTGTTAAACTTTCAAAAAATTTAGATCTAATTTTGGCAAAATATTACAAACAAAATAATTAAATATAAAAAATTAGACCAAGTCGCAAAAAATTAATTTTGCAAACTAAGATCTAAGTGTCTAAAGACAAAAATTGGATTATAACCTACATATACATATATGCGATAACGAAAATTAGATACAAAATGCAAAAAATTAGATCCAATTGCAGAATATCAACAAGATTGGATCAAAATTTCATAAAATAGATTCAAATTACAAAAAAAAATCTAAAATTTAAACTCTAAATGCAAAAAATTAATCTCAATACAAATTTTGGTTGATTAGATCTAAATTGCAGAAGTTTCTATAAACAAAAGTTGGATAGTACCAAAACTAGATCTAAATTGCAGAAAATTTGATCTGAATTGCATAAAATTAGGTTTAAATTGTAGAAATATAGATCTAAATTTTTAAAGTAAGATTATTTCAAATATGAGTAACATTCCAAAAATTAGAACTAATTTTTTTGCTTAAATATGATTTTCCAAAAAACTTTAAAAGGTTAGGTTAGGTCAAGTCAAAATTTAAATCTAAATAGTATTAATTTTTGATAGTAATCCAAAAAATTAGGTTTAGACCGGTTTAAAATGTAATTTTTAACTTCAAAAAATTAGATCAAACCTAAAAATAAACTAAAATTGTCTTAAATGATAAATTAGGTTGATTTTATTTAGTAAATTAAATCTAGAATTTAAAAAAAATGATCTAAATTGCAAAAACTTAAAACCAAATGCAAAATCTAAGTTTCAAAATACCCGAATTAAGTTTCCAAACGCAAAAATTGAATTTGAAAACTTAGATCTTGCATTTTGAAGTTAAATTAAAGAAAAGCAATTTTAAGAGTTTTCAAAAATTAGAACAAATTTAAAAACATGATAAGATTAAAGTTGAAGTTAACTTTTCATAAAAATAAAACTTTTTTGTGCAGAAAAGGTAAGTTGTTAAATCAAAAAATAGATCTAAATTGCAGATAATTATATCCAAATCAGATTTGATTAAAAATTATCATGTTTATTTTGCAGAAAAATAGATAAAAAATGCAAAAAAGCATAATTTTTTAACTTAAAAAAATCAAATCAAAAATTTAGATCTAAACTGGCTAAGTTTAGACCCGAATGCAGAAAATTGGATCTAAATGCAAAAAAATTATTTGAAAATACTAAAATTTAGATTTAAACTGCAAAAAATGTTTGCTTGATTTGCATAAAATTAGACCTTAACGTAGAAAATTAGATTTAAATGCAGAAAATTTAGATCTACGCTCTAAAAAAATGAACTCGAATTTTGAAAATCTACATTTTAGAAAATTTTATTTAAGTTCCTTAAAATTAAACTTTAAAGTAGAAAATTAGATCTAAATGTAAAAAAATAAATCAAAATGCAGAAATTTTGATCTTAAATTGAAAACAAAATTAAACTCAAATGCAGAAAATTACATTACAATTGCAACATTACAAATTTTACCTTAAAAATTAGACATTAACGCAAAAAATTAGATCTAAACGCAGAAAATTGAACCTAAATGCAAATATTTTAATCTAAACTACAAAAAATTATACACAAATACAAAAAATTCAATCTACATTTTAATTTTGAGTGTTTAAATTGCCAAAAATTAGACCTTGAAATAAAAAATTAGATTTTAATGCAAAAATTAATCTAAAATGCAAAAATTTAGATCTAAACTGATAAAAATTACATCTACATCTTAGAAAATTTTATTTAAGTTTCCAAAAATTAGGCCTTCAAGTAGACAATTAGATCTAAATAAAAAACTAAAATTAAGTGCAGAAATTTTAATTTAATTAAAAAAAAATAATTAAACTCAAACGCAGAAAATTACACAAAAAGTTTAGAAAACTTTGCTTAGGTTTTCAAAAAATTAGACCTTAAAGCAGAATATTAAATCTAAAAGCAGAAAGTTAAACCTAATTCCAAATATTTTGATCTAAACTGCAAAAAAATAAACTTAAGTAGAGAAAATTAAATCAATATTCTAGAAAATGTTGCCTAAGCAGCCAAAAATTACACTTTAAAGCAAAAAATTAATCTAAAATGCAAAAACTTAGATCTAAACTGAAAAAAATTACATCTATATTGCATCAACATTTTAAAAAATGCTGCTTAAGTTCCCAAAAATTATATCTTAAAGCAACATACTAGATCTAAATGCAAAAAATTAAACCTTAATCCAAAATTTTTTATCTAACCTGCAAAAAATTAAACTAGAATACAGAAAGTTTTATCTAAATTATAATTTTTATTGCTTAATGCTCAAAAGTTGACTTTATGCCAGAAAACTAGATCTTAACTAAAAAAATTAATCTACATCTTAGAAAATTTTGCTAAAGTTGCCAAAAATTAGACCTAAAAGTAAAAAAATAGATCTAAACGCAAAAAATTAAATCTAAACGCAAAAAATTAAATCTATATGCAAATATTTAGATCTTATCTCCAAAAAAATAAACTCAAATGCAAAAAAAGGAATTTACATTTTGGAAAATTTTGTTTAAGTTTCTAAAAATTAGACCTTAAAACTTAGGTCTAAATGCAGCAAATTAGAATAAAATCCAAAAATTTTGATCCAAACTCCAAAAAAATAAACTCATTGCAAAAAATTACATGAAATTTTTTGCCTAGTTTGCCAAAGACTAAACGCAAAAATTTAAATCTAAATGCAAAAAATTAAACTGCCAAAAATGAGACCTTAAAGCAAAAAATTTTACCTAAATGCAAAAAATTAAACCAAAATGCAAAATTTACTTGATAGATTTTTAGTATTTCTAATCGACGTATTCCATCGGTTTTAATTCGAATGTAGTCAATTTGGTATTGATAGTTATAGTCGGAGAGCTCGCGTCAAAAAAATGCAAGAGTTTTCGGAAACTTGATATTTTGAGATAGAAGTGTCATAACTATAATGAGTAACAATTTCTAGTAATTTTGTATGTTTTATAGATATACACCAAAATGGCGCAGTCTGTGTGAAAAAAAAATAAAACAAAAATGTAAGACATAGATATTAAGCCACAACTTAAAAATAAATTAAATGTTCTAAAATGTAGTCGCAGTCTGTAAAAAAAAATTAAAATTTAAAAATTGTAAATATTAAGCTCATATTTTTAACCTGAGCCGAAAAAAACTTAAATGTTTTATAAAAATGTTATAAAATTAAAAAATCAAAATTTTAAAAATTCACCAGAGATTTTTGCAATTACTTTATTTAATTTAAAAATGTTTTGCAAAATTGAAACTGAGAAAAAAAATTGAAAAAATGATTTTCACCAAAATGGCGCAGTCTGTAATAAGAAACTTTCAGTAATTATTTTTGAGAAATTGTTCTACAAAAATTGCAGAAAATGAATATAAAAAAAATTAACACAAAATTCTCTTGTTTTGATTGTTCAAAAAATATTAAAGCTAGAGCTTCCGAAGTCATTTTCTGTATAAATTGAAAAATTATGTTTATGGAAAATTATTTCTATATTTATAAGCATTATTTTATAGTTATCAACTTTTTGCAATTGTTTTGAATGTTGGCTAGTCGGCCTATATCCTGTATGATTAATGTTTTTTTTTAATTTCTTAAAAAAATTATATTATTTTAAGCAAATTTCTTGAATATTTGTGTGTCAACGTTAGGCAACCTCCAGGTACAACAATTCGCAACCCTCTCAAACACCCCATCGATATTAATCGCTCCCCTTCAAATTTTAAAATCCAAACAAGGAGGACTTCCGTTGCCCTTGAAAAAACAAATTTGTAATTACATTCAACTAAGCTAAACTTTAAAAAAAAAAACTAATTACTGTACATCAATGGGGGTGGGTACAACAATAGATATAAAATCTAATAAAATCCGTTTATAATTAATATTTATTTTATATGGATTTTTGACTTTACTATGACATTAACAATATGCAAAATGATGTGTGATTAAATTATTAAAATTTATATTGTTTTGCTTCTTGTTACTATTATTATTATTATTTTAGCATTGAGCAACCTTGGTATTAATAAATAATTTGAAATCGCTTCGAGAATTCCAAGCGCTCTTTTATTGTTATATTATTATTAGTTTCTGTTTTTGCTGGCGCATGCAAATCGTATTTTTCTCTATGCACACAATTAATTAATTGCAATGAAACAATTGCTGCTTTGGCGGAATCGCTTCTTACATAATCGCAAGTTTTGCAATGCTGTTGCGTTTACAAATATGCATAAAATATATTTTTAAATTGGTTATGATAACAGAATATAGTTTAACTATGATGCAGACAATAAAACTATTGTTAGTTAATAATTATTAAATTTGTGTAAATTTTATGACTGAACATTATAGCAGTTTTGATACAATTAATCAAATAACTAGTGGAAACATTACTACTTTGGTTTGTGAACAAGACACAACTATTTATCGTTATTTAAATTTTTAAATAAAAAATAAAATCAATTCGAAAATAAGAAATTATTTGAGACTAATATCTGGTATAAAGTACAAAAATTTTAATCCTGTAAAAATTGAAAATTTTGTAAAATTTGATTTTTGAAAAATTTTGGAATTTCAAATTTATTATTTTTTTTAAATAAATTTTTTTTTTTGTTTACAAGAAATATTTTAAATCAAAAACATGTAACTATTATTTAAATAGTTTAAAAAATATGATAATAATAAATAAAAATTAAAAAAAAAAACTAAATTTAATTTTTTTTTTATAAGTAATGCAGATGTGTACTAAAAGGGTTAAACCGATTCATCAAAACGTCTAAAAAAACTCTTGGGAACATAACTCACCCATAAAATCAAACATACGTTAATAATTCTTAAAAAATAGAAAAATCATCATCAATCACATTTTTTAATGATCAACATTTTTACCTCAAGACTGAAAAAAATCAAATCCAACCCATAAGATTCCTTTCACTTTCACTTAGGCAAGCGGATATAGCAACCGATCCATCTCAATCCCTTCCGATTCGGTTGTCTCACTCATAGCATCCCTTTAAAAAAGTTCCTTTTTCCCAGGTGCTTGCATGTGATTTTTTTTTCAAACCAATGCTTAAAAAATAAGGGACTTGCATGCATAAAACTTCGATTAATTTGATTAATGCATTTTGGATATTTTTCTCAATCATGCGTAAAACATTTTTGAAAAAAATCATCATTAGTAAGCAAAGGGATAAATGTTACAACGGAAGAAGCATGCGAATGAGATAGTTGGAATGTTTTTTATTTTTAATAGATTATTTTTACAGATGCTGCATGTTTATGGTGTAGAATTTCTAAAATATCAATTTTTTATTACAAAATATTATTTAAAAAAGTATCAACTATTTTGAATAACCAATCCGCACCTTTCAACCTCAAAAGGGTGCAAAAAAAATCGACCCCAATATATTTTTTTCTGTAATAACATGTGTCCTATTAGAATATGTAAACGGGGTATAGAGTTACCTCTTTATATTATAAAAAATAAATCTTAGGAAATTAGGGTAAAATGTCCCAATTCAACCCGATCCCGCTATGGTTTCTTTCACGCATCAGGTAAAATTTGTCAACAATGCCCGGTTTACCTGCTTCACCCCAATATTGTATTTTATTCGGAAGAAACTCGAATTTACGTAATGTGTTAGGGAATTCCAATATTTGGGGTAACTTTTAAGATGGAATTTGATACTTTTACAATTTTGGTAAAGGGTTAATTGTTAGTTTTTGGTAAGAAAGTGATATGTAAAGGGTTGAAGTTGATTTTCTTTAGAAATTTGATAATCCTGCGATTTTGTTATTTTTTGGAATTTTTGATTAATTATTTTATGTAATGCGATATTGGTTGAAATAATTTTGAAATTCTCACGAATATAGTTTTATTAATTTTGGAATAATTTTTCTGTATGAAAAAATAACAAAAAAAATAATTGTAGAATTTGAAAATTATAATCTTGTGACGTGCTAAGAGTTAATTAATTGAATTCTAAGATTAAATAGAAATAATATGGGCAGTTGCATTGAGAAATTTGTTTTAGTTTTTTTTTATAACTTATTAGAGTCTTTTGATTGGTTTTTTATATTTTTTTTAGTTTTTTTATTGTTTTTTAACATAATCGCATTTTTTGTTTAAAAATCGCAAATTTAACTTAAAAAAAAATAAATTTGCTAGTGAAATCAATCTAATAATTAATAATTCCAGTATTTGACTTTAAAAAAATCAATATTTGATTTGAAATCCAATACTAGATTTGGCTTAAAAACTAATATTTGATTCAAGAAAAATAAAAGTTAAGTTAAAAAACCAATATTTGAAAAAAACTTTAGATATATTAGACCACGAAATAACTAAAAAAACAAAATTTGATTAAAAAAATAGAATATTTGCCAAAAAATTTTTTTTTGAAGTTTTCTTCAATTATGCAAAATGCTTGTTTTTGCTAATATTTGTAGTTAATTTAAAATTTAATCAAAATAACATGAAGCACAATTTAATGCTCCACAACTTTCATATAAAGCATTTTTTGTGTTTATTTGAAGAAATGAAAAAAAAATGCTTTCTTTAATTACAATTTAATTAATTATAGAAAAATGCTGGTTTGATATAATCAAACATAATTATATAAAGCCAAAACTCAATGGTCTACAAGGTTCACATAAAGTATTTTTTGCGTTTATTTTAAATATTGTTAAGAAAACGCTTTTTTTAACTACGATTTATTAAATTATGCAAAATAGCTACTTTCTGTTAGTATTGGCAGTTAATTTAAAAACATATGACGCAAAACTTAATGCTGTACAACTTTTATATAAAGCAATTTTTTGTGTTTTTGATAAAAAAAGCATTAAATTTCTTTAAATTATGTAAAACTGCTTGTTTCTGCTAATTTTAGTTATTAATTTAAAATATAATCATAATATAAAGCATAATTCAATGCTCTACAATTTTAATATAAAGCATTTTTTGAGTTTGTTTAAAAAATTTAGAAAAAAATTCTTAATTTTTTTTTTTTAATTATAAAAAACCTTTGTTTCTGCAAATATTTTAATTAGCCCAAAATATAATCAAAATTATAAAGCATAGTTTAATGCTATACAACTTTTTTTGTGCTAGTTAGAACAGATTTTTTTCTTCATTTGCAATTCATTAAACTGTTATACAATATTCATTTCTGCTTATTATTAATGTTTGTTTGTTTGTTTTCCATATAAAGAGTGTCCAGAAAGTAGGGACAAATATTAAAGTGATATAGAACATACAAAATTTATTGAAAATGTAAATTTTTTTACAAACATTAAGTAACATCTCCCATTTATGTATGAAAAATTATATCTTTCATATGACCACCCAAGGCAAAGTTTACAATGACGCGTTTACAAACATCTGATGGGATGCTGTTAATAACCTTTTGAGTTTCTTTCTTCAATTGGTATATTGTTTGTGGTTTGTTTACGTACACTTTTGATTTCACAAATTCTCACAAAAAACATCACAAGGTTTCCTGGTTACCACAAAAAGAGATAATTTTTTGAGAAAACTTTTTATTCAGCGCTTCAATCGTTTCACGAGATGTGTGACATGTCGCACTATCTTGTTGAAACCAAAAGTTGTAATGTTCATCCACAACTGGAAAAAAACAATCAGAAAGCTTGTTTCTGTAACGGTTGCCGTTCACAGTGACGGCAGCTCTTTCATCATTTTCAAATAAGTACGGGCCGATCATTCCTCCTGCCCAAAACTTACACCTCACAGTCGTGCGTTGTGGATGCAT
The DNA here is from genome assembly GCA_963932245.1 of Tachinus rufipes. Lineage (NCBI taxonomy): Eukaryota > Metazoa > Arthropoda > Insecta > Coleoptera > Staphylinidae > Tachinus > Tachinus rufipes. Next base: position 15,698,890 of record OZ010748.1, on the reverse strand, counting down.
CTCATTTTCTACAGTTACTCGCGGATTGTCGGTACCCCAAGTTTTGCAGTTCTGCTTATTGACGAATCCACTGAGGGGGAAGTGCTCCTAATCTGTAATTTTTTTTTGTGAAGTTATTGTTCCCCGCTTGTCGAGCCAACACGCACTGAGCAAATCAATGTATTTTTCCATGTTCTGCAGGCTTCAACTCTTGAGTAAGTTGAATCTTGTACTCTTGCATTTTCAAATCTTTTGAAAGGATTACTTGGTGATAAATTCAGTTGTTGGGCTCGTCGGCAATCCAATTTTCTGGAGCTTGCGGTTGCATTATTACGCACGACAACAATGTTTTTTCTTGTGTTTGAACAGAACGCGGTTGTCCAGTTTTCTTAACATTAGAAGCAGAACCCGTGGTCTTAAATTTTTGGATTAACTTACGAACTGTGGATTTGATTAGAGCAACGTTATGTCTGAGTATCACACGCAATTCACGGACGGTTGCCGTGGGGCTTTCACTGTTTTTGTATTAACTTCTTATCACTTGAATACGTTTCTCAGTTGACATCTGCTCTAAGACGAAAATAAACATCAAACAATAATGTTCACCAAACAAAAGCGATCAGGCTACTAATGGGAAGGTTATCAGATAACAAACATAAAAAACTCACGGCTGCCAACCGTTACAGAACAAAATAGTGCCAAATTCAAATTTGTCCCTACTTTCTGGACACCTTATATTTTATCATTTCCAAAGTGTTATTTTGTCCGTTTCTGTTTTTTTTCTTGATTGCTGTATGGTTCTTATAATTTCTCTATATCGATCCCTATCAGGAAATTTTAATCTGTTTTTAAATGTATTAGCTGAAGCATTTAAATCAATTAATTTTAATAAAAATGTCTTTGTCACAGGAGATTTTAACGTAAAATTTAATGGGGTTGATAATTTTAAAACTATGTTGTGTGATTTTATGTTGGGATATGGCTTATCCACTAGTTTTAATTTGCCAACTAGAAAAGAAAATTGTCTCGACAATGTATTTTCTAACTTAAGCTACCACATAGATTTGAACTTAGTTAATACAGAACTTTTTGATCATCTTGGTATCCAATTTAGATATGAAATTTTAAATTCTATAAAGAAAAAAGTCAAAATTGTAAGACCTGTAACTGAAGTTGGTAAATTTAATTTTCATCAGTACATGTCTAATGTGAACTAAATATTTATACAAGATAATACAATGTCTGTAAACACCAAAGCAAAAATTGTTTTGAATATATTAAGTAATGCCATAAATTTTTCATTTCCTACAAAAAATTTGAAAGGTGTGGGAGCATCAAGCCAAATTAATTGGTTCAATAACAATCTAAGAACTATGCGTGACCACTTGAGTTTATTGAATGAAGTTTGTTTGAGATCTACTAATCCTTAATATAAAGTTAGTCGAAACTCATATCGGCTAAAATACCGAAATGCTATCTTAAAGGCCAAAATTTCAGCAAATAATTCATTTATTAAAAGCAGTAATAACCAACAAAAAGCTGCTTGGAAAATTATAAATACTAAACGTACCTCAAAACAACGTGATATTGCCTGTGATATTTCTGTAAATGATTTTAATGATTTTTTTGTTTGATTCCTGATAAGATTATCAACTTGTTGCCAGCACCTGATATCAATCCATTGCTTTTAATGTGTAACGCTTGTCATGTCTTCAATTATTTTAAATTTTGTGTTGTGTCGTACAATGAAGTCGGAAATGCAATCGATAATTTGAAATTAAGTAAAAGTTCTGATATTTACGGTTTAACTATAGAACTTATTACAATTCAAAAAAACTGTCTAATTGAACCGTTAACTAAACTTTTTAATTTATGTATTAAAAGTAACATTTTTCCTGATGCCTTCAAAATAGCTACAGTACTTCCAATTTTTAAGAAAGGAAATAAAAACGAACCTAATAATTATAGACCAATTAGTCTTCTTCCAATTCTTTCAAAAGTATTGGAGAAATTATTAGGACAACAGTTATTGGCATTTTTTGAAATCGAAAATTTATTTACAAATCAGCAACATGGTTTTAGAAACAATTGTTCAACTGTAAATGCAACACTAAGTTTGGTCAAGAATATTATACATTCTTTTGAACAAGGTGAGCAAACAACAGCTAGCTTTTTAGACCTTAGTAAAGCGTTTGATTGTGTTGACCACAGTATTTTAATTAGAAAACTATATACTTATAATTACATCTTATCTACAAAGCCGCAAACAACAAGTAAAAGTCGATAATAATTTATCCGAATTTCGTAATATTACTTATGGTGTACCACAAGGATCTATACTTGGGCCATTACTTTTTCTCATTTACATCAACGACCTACCGAACTCAGTTAACAATGCTGGCATTATATTATATGCTGATGATACCACCATAATTAATACTGGAAACACAGTTGAAGAAATTGCTGAAAGTCATGCTTTACTTATGACTTCTATTTCAAAGTGGTTTTACAATAACCGGCTTAGTTTAAATGACAGCAAAACTGTCAGTTTAAATTTTAATTTACAAGCTAGTAACAATACTATAAGTAGTGTTTCTTTCTTAGGTTTGCAAATAGATTCTGCTCTGAGATGGAATGTTCATAGTGAAGTCACACAAAAGAAACTATGTTCTGATATATTTGTTTTAGGTAACCTTAAAGGGTCAATTGACATACATCTTTTAAAAACCACTTATCATGCAATATTTCAATCTAAATTAACTTATGGTATCCTTGTTTGGGGGCATTCAGCTGCTCGTCATAAACTTTTTTCTCTGCAACGCCGAGCAATTAGGGTTATGACTAGTTTAGGATTTAGAGAAGACTGTAAACAACAATTCAAAACTTTACAAGTAATGACTTTTCCAAGTTTGTATATTTATGAATGTCTTAAATATATTAAAACGCATCCTGAATTGTATGACACCCTTGTTGCAGTTCACAATCACAATACAAGAAATCAAAATAAATTTTGTCCAAAAATTCTTAGGCTTGCAAAAAGCAGAGATTCCGTAAATTTTTATTGCATCAAATTTTTAAATATACTACCTACAAAAATAACTGATTTACCAATTAAGTTGTTTTTAAATAAAATTAAAGATGTGTTGATTTATAATCCTTTTTAAAGTTACAATAACTTTTTAAATTTCAATTTTTGTATGGGCCAATAACATATTTTTACTTAATGCATATTTTTATCATTATTATTTTAAATAGATATATCGATGTGTTACTGTCATGAATAGAACAAAGGATGCTTTTAAATTTATATATATGTAATTGTATTTTTTGTATTTTTTTGTATTTTTTATTATATTGTTTTCTTAACAAATTGTACCTGACTTGTGTAAAACTTTTGTTTCTGCATAAATAAATTAGTATTATTATTATTATTATTATCATTTTCCAACCAAAAGTTTTTGAAATATTCTCTTCATATTTTGATGATTGAATTCTTTTTTGTTAGCAACTGTTTGTTTTTGCTTCTTATGTAATTGAGTTCATCTCTGGTTTCCGGCTGTTTGTCAATATCTTGTAGAATAATTTCTTCTTATTTCTTTGGCGTTTTTCCATGCTACGTTTTTTGCATCTTGTTCTCTTTTTTTCTTTGCTCTTTATATTTTGCATATATTAGTTTTTGTAGGTATTTTTTACATCCCTGTTTTTTCTCTTTTGTTGTTTGTTTAACTTCTTTTGATTACTATGCTGTTGTTGTGTTTTATATAATTTTGTATTGTTCCATATGTTTGCTTGATAGTATGATATTTTTAAATAAGTTCCAGATTTCTTCTAACTCAACTTTGTCTAATTGTTTTCTGAAGTTATGTATGCTTTCTTCTACTTTTTTGTTGTATTTTTTTGGTTTTTTCGTATTCTATGAGTTTGTATGCCTTTATCTTTTGTGTACATTTTTATTCTAGTTTTTGGGCCAAAATAGACTTGGTAGAAGCAGCAAAAAAACATATTTGCATTATGACATATTAGTTCCGTCAGTATGACACTTTCGTCAAATTTGTGACACAATTGCCAAATAATCTTTCTGCTACTTCTGTCAAAATAAAAGTGTAACATTATTGAAAACCTAGTTATGACTTTTTTGTTATTATGACATTTTAGTCAAATTTAAAATTTTCAAAAACTATAAACAATGTGATTAAAGTAAATTTTTTTGACAGTTTATTACTTCCGTCATTATGACAATTTTATTAAATTTGTGAGACAAATGTTAAAGTTATGTTAATTCTTTTTAGAAATATGACTATAAAAAATTAAATAAATACTTAATTCCCTTTGGAAATAGACCAATTGAAATGTCGGACATATCGAGTCACAAAGAAAACATTTAAAAAAAATATGAATAGACTAATATCAGAAGAAAAATTTAACAGTCTTAAAAATCTAATTATGACTTCTGTGTTATTATGACATCTTAGTTATGACAACCATCTAAAAAATGTGATAGTCATTGTAGTTTTATCATTGTTCTGTCAATATGACAATTTGTCAAAGTTATGATAATGCTCAATTATGACATTTCTGTCAAAGTTATGACATCATTGTTTTGTCAATATGACACTTTTATTAGATTTAGGCTTTTGATATTCCAGTATAAAATTTTAGTTTTTTGTGATTATAACATTTTTTGCACACTACGCTATAGTATTGACAATCCAGTTATATCTTCTCTGTCATCGTGACAACATTGTTAAAGCAGTTAAACAGTTAAAATTTTGACAATCTAGTTGAAGTTATATTTTTTTGACGGTATGGCACTTTTGTCAGTATGACACTTCCACTAAATTTTTGACACAACTGCCAAAACTATGACAACATTGTAAAAATTATTATATTTCAAGTAAAATTGACATTATAACACATTTATCAAAGTTATTATGACATTATAGTCAAAGTCAGAATTTTTAAAGCAATACTTTTATCAGAATTGTAATAACAGTTTTATCAAGGCTATCATTGTTTTGTCATTACGCCACAGTGTCATAATTATAACAATGTTCAGTCAAAGTGTAACAGCTTTGAGTATCTAATTATGACTCTGTTGTTATTATGACGTTTGAGTCAAACTTACAATTTTTAAAAACTATGACACTTAGTCAATGCTATGACACTTTGTCTTTTCTGCTATTATGACAATATTGAAAAAGTAAAACTGTTAAAGTTTTGACAATATAAATAAAATTATATTTTTTTGACAGTATGACACTTCTGTCAAATTTGTGACCCAACTGCTAAAATTATGACAGTATTGTGAAAGTTATGTCTTTTCTGCTACAATGGCACTATTGTTAAATTAAGATTGTTAAAGTCTTGATAATCTGGTTGAAGTTATACTTTTATGTCACTTCTGTCAAATTTGTGACCCAGCTGCCAAAATTATGACAATATGACATTACGATACTTATAATAAGTATATATATATAAAAGTTATAAGATCTATTCAAAACTATGATATTCTTTTTTGTTATTATGACATTTTAGTCAAATTTACAATATCCAAAAACTATGACTAATGTTATTAAAGTTTTTTTTTTTGACAGTTTGGCATTTTTGTCAGTTTATCACTTCTGCCAAATATAATAATTGTTTTGTCATTATTGTCAAAATGTATAGTAGTGTTGAAAATTTAGATATGATTGTTTTGTTATAATGACATTTTGGTCAAAGCTACAGATTTCCAATTAATATTTTGATCAGAATGGTAATAACAAAGTTATTACAAAATTTTAGTTTAGTTAATTTAGTTTAGTTTACCTAAATTAAACTATCATTGTTGTTTTATTATGACACGGCAGTTATGTCAATGTTAAGTTATAAGACTGTGATTGCGACAATTTTGTCTAAGTTATGACACTATTGTCAAAACTATGACAATACTCAATTATGATACTTTAGTTAAAGTAATTTCTGACTAAGTTAGCTTAAATTTGTTTGGTTAACACAAAGTGTGAGATATATGTAACAATTGGTACAAGTTACAGTACAAGGAATTAGTTTTGAGTCATTATGACATTTTTTACACTTAGTCATAGTCAAATTCTTGACAATCTAATTAAAGTTATAACACTTTTAATGATATGACTATTTTTGTGAATATGAACTTCTATTAGATTTAGGTTTTTGATATTTCTGTACAAGGTTTTAGCTTTTTGTCATTATGACACTTTTGGCACATTGTTATAGTATTGACAATCTAGTTAATAAAATTATAACTTTTTTAACAATACGGCATTTCTGTCATTATGACATTTCTGTTCTGACTTATGATACTGTAACCAAATAATGACTTTATTGTCAAGATTATGAAAGTTTTGATATTTCATTTAATGATGTTTTGATATTATGACACTTTTGTCAGAGTTATGACATTTTTTTGTTAAGTTATGAAATTTTTATAAAAGTTATGACAATTTTGACTAAGTTAGGATATGATTGACAAACAATAATCTTAAAATTATAAAAGTTTTGATATTTCAGTTAAAAATATTTGGTCATTATGACACTTTTCTAAGAGTTATATCATTTTTGACTAAGTTAAGACATCATTGTCATAGACAATAAAATTATAAAAATTTTAATTTTTTAGTTAAACATATTTTAGTATGACACTTTTTTTAAAGTTATTACACTTTTCTAAAAGTGATGACACATTTGTCAAAGTTATAACTTTTTGCGGCTATGACACTACTCTCAAAATGATACTGTAAATTTCAGAAAATCTAGTTATGACTCAGTTGTTTTGACACTTTGATTAAATTTAACATTGGCAAAACTTTGACACTACCGCCCAAAAATCAGGAATATAATGTCAGAATCAAAGTTATAACAACAAAAAAGTTATCATTGTGCTGTCAATATGTTATAGCTGACAAAATTATTAAATAATATTGTAAAAATTATAACTCCATTGTCATAGTTATTTTTCTGAATGTTATGATACTGTTTGCGATACAATGCTATTATTTCTTACATGTCATAAAACAAAGATTTATGTTAATTGAATTTTATAACATTTGTAAGTACCTGCTGTTAAGTGAGTGCACGTGTTTGGTTTTTACTAAATCCTCTTCAAAGAGGCTTAAATTCCTGGAATTATGAATTAGCCCTTGTAATTAGCTATCTGTTGTGTCCCACCACTATCAGACATGAATTTACCTTTTTTGTATTTGTACAATTTACGAGCAGTTCCGTTTCTACACTTGTACTAGCTACACTTGTAACAAACTTGTAATCAGACTTGCAATACAATAAATGCTTTTTATGTGAAAGTTATTTTTATTTTAACGTTATATTAATGTTTGTGACATCAATAATTAGATGTAAAAGTTGTTAAGACAACAGTTAATTTACATCGCAAACGCAATCCACGGCCGTCTTCTGAACCAGGAAGAATATCAACTGCCGTACACAAAACAAGAATAACAAAAACTTTGAATAATTTTGATAATAGGGTCAATTTTTGAAACCTGACAAAAGTGTCTTAATGGCAGAAAAGCTATATTGTTAAAAAAGTTATAACATTAAATAAGTTGTCAAATGTTTACAGCTTTATTTTGATAGTTGCGTCATAACGACAAACAAATGTTTTTTATTAAAATAAATTAATATCATTAACTGGAATATCAAACATTTCATATTATTATCATAGTTTTGACATTGGTGTTATATCTGATAAAAACACTTTTATATTTTTAATTTGACGGTATTATCATGATGACAAAGTAATAACTTTGACAAAAAATAATAACTGTAAGAACAGTAACATAATGATCAAAATGTAATATTCTTAACTTTAACATTATATCACAGTATTGTCATACATTTAAAAATGTAATCATAAATATGATAGTCATAGTAGAAATATCATAACTTTTGACAAAGTGTAATAACTGAACACTATTGTCATCAATTTTAAGAAAATAACAGAAGTTGATTGTGATAGAAGAATCATAACTTACAAATAACTAACATTTTGTACAAAAATTTAAAAATTATTAGTTATGATATTTTGACAAAGTTATGGCATATTGTCAAAGTTATAACGTCCTGTCAAATTTGTGACACAACTGCTAACATTATTTAATATATTATGATAACATTGTGAAAGTTTTGGTTTTGGTACACTGTCAATTTTGTGTTGAAATTTTAGTCAAAGTTGACATTATGGTACTTTTATAAGTGTTATGACATTCATCAATCTATGACTTTTCTGCAACTACTGTCAAAGTAAAAATGTAACAGTCTTGAGAATTTAAGTATGACTTTCTTGTTATTATGACATTTTAGTCAAATTACAACTTTCAAAAATTCTGACACACAATCTATCTAAGTTATGACATCCTGTCAAAGTTTTGCCTTTTTTGCCATCATGACACTATTATTAAAGTAAAACTGATAAAAATCGTGACAATTTGGTTAAAAATATAATTTTTTGACAGAATGGCATTTCTGTCATTGCGACACTTCTGCCAAATTTGTTACACAACTGCAAAACTATGACAACATTGTGAAAATGTTTACCATCAGTTATGATTTTTTTGCCACTACTGTCAAAATAAATTTATATATAATATTTTTGGCACTTTAGTTATGTCATTTTTGTTATTATGTCATTTTAGCTAAAGTTAGAATTTACAAATCATTTTTTTTTATCAGAATTGTAATAACAAAGTTTAAGTTATGACAAAATTTTAGTCATATTAAGGCTGTCAATTTTCTTTTATTATGACACTATGTCAAAATGATAATAATGCATAGTTGTGATACTGCTATTATGATATTGCTGTCTGAATTATGACATTATTGTCAAAGCTATGACAATACTTAGCTATAATACCTCAATTAAAGTTAAGGTCATATTGTTATTCAGCTTAACCTAATCTAACTTAACCTAACTTAGAACACTTTGTCATAGTCAAACAAACATAACCTAGCTTTGCCAAAAATATTCTCTGTACCGTACTAACAGTTGGTCCTACTATCAAATTATGACATTTTTTACACTTAACCATAGTCAAACTCTTGACAATCTATTTGAAACTATGCCTTTTTTAATAGTACTGCTTTACCTGACACTTCTATTAGATTTATGTTTTTGATATTCCAGTCCAAAAATTTAGTTTTTTTGTCATTATGACACTTTTGTCAGAACTATAAAATTTTTTTAAGAGTTATAACATTTCTAACAAAATTAGAATACCATGGTCAAAGATATGACAATAACCTCAAAATTATAAAAGTTTTAATATTTAAAACAAAAATATTCTATCATTATGACACTTTTCTCATAGTTTGATTGATGATTTATCTGAATGCTATGATACACTAAAACTGAAAATACAATACCGATATTAGCTTCAAATGTGGTGAGTTTGTCAAACGTGTCAATTTTTTTTGTAAATTATAATCCAAATATTTCTGTTGAAACGACACTTCATCTGTCAAAAAGTGTCACTTTATCTCTCAAAAGTAACAAAACAATACCAAAAATAACAATGCAATTTTAATTGTTTGATGGAATTTAATTGACACAATTTCATTCTCAAAAAGTTTCATTTAACAATATCAAAGTGTCAGTTATTAAAAGAAAATTTAACCTTAAAAGTACACATTTTTGTCAACTGTCAAAATATTTTATATTTTAGTTCGAAAAAATTCAAAACTAGTTTTTGTCAAAATAATAAAACCTAGCATAAACAGTCAAATTAATTTTAAAGTTAATAAATGACATTTTGTCAAAGTGACAAAGTAACCTAACTTAACTTAGCACAACCTTTTTTTTTTTTTTTTTTAATTGTGAGTCGTAGAAGCTCTGCCAGCTTGAGTGTGAAGCTCACATCCACTAAACCCCCATCTCACTTGGCGTTTTAGTAATTCACCCCGGAATTGCCGTCAAGCATTACTTCAGGGTGAATTTGCTCGGACCTGCATTATGCATGCCCTAGTTCCATTTGATGTTCATCACCTTCTTTGGTAACCATTATTCTTTGTATCTTGGCAGTTATGGCGTTTTATGTGCTCTCGTCTCTCACAAAGAGGCTGCTGATGTTCTTCTTAGTTACCGCATATTTTCTTTGTCGGAGCCCGTTGATCTTTCCACCGTGCGCAGTGGAGGAGGGTGTGTTCGGGCGAGTCCACATTGTAGCAGTACCAGCATTTATCGTCTTCCTTCTTCTGGATTTTCTTCAGGTACGTCCCAAAAACTCCATGTCCCGTGAGCACTTGAGTAGTGTGGAAGTCACTGTTTGTCCAGGTTGTGGTTACCCATGTGTCTATGTCCTTTATGAAGGTCTTGCCCCCCCCCCCTTGGCGTTAGTGTTCGTTGTTTGATTTTGGATCTGGAGTCTTTCCCTTTCTGGAACATGCAGATTGCAGCTTTATCGGTGAGAGCTTGGCTATCGCTAGGATTGCTGTTGTTGGTACCGTGCGGTAGGCCGACGTGATTCTGATCGCGAGTCTTCTGTTTGTTTTCTCTATTAGGTTTTTGTAATGCTTGTACCTGAGCGCGTTTGCCCAGATCGGAGCACCGTATAGCATTTCGTTCTAGACGGCTGTTGCCAGGATCCTTCTTTTTCTTGCTCCCTAGGTTAGGCATTATACTCGCAAGTGCCATGAAGGTTTTATTTGCTTTGGCGCATGTGTTTCGGATGTGCGTCACCATCCTCGCATCCTTATCTATGTAAACGCCTATGTACTTCAGAGCTGGTTGGCTGTCTATTCGTAGGTTCTCCAACTCCACCTGTATGTTGATGAGCTTCCTTCTGCCGGCGAGGATTAACACCTCTGTTTTTTTGTAGCCAGTTTGATGCCTAGGTCCTCAATCGCCGAGGCTACTTTTGCCATCGCGAGTTGCGCACAAGCTTCCAGTAGCGTTTTGGTTTTCCCCGTAACTACGATGACCAGGTCGTCCGAGTAGGCTACAAGTGTAACTCCGGATCCTGTGTCCAGCCTCAGGATTTTGTAGTAAACTACGTTCCAAATTGTGGGTTTCAGCACAGAGCCCTGTGGTACCCCGCATGAGATTTTGACAAGACCTCCGTCTGGCTTTTGTATATATCGTTCCGTCAGGTAAGATTGGATAAAGTTTATTAGATACGCGCTGTTTGCGGCTTTCAGCGCTTCGATTATTTTTGGCTACGGCGCCGTATTAAAAGCGTTCTCTATATCCAGCGTGACCATCGCTGCAAAGTCCTAATTCTTGTAGTTCTTTTTTTTAATTTTTTTTGTTATGTCCAGAACCTTATTTATGGCGTCAACTTTGCACAACCTAACCTAACCTAACCTAACACAACCTAACCTAACCTATCAATTATGAAGATTTTCTCAAAGTGCCCCAATGTCAAAACTAGCATCAATTGCAACAATTTATCTATCAAAAGTGACATTTTAATTGTCAAAAAACTCAATTAACTGTAGTGACATTTATCTGTCATTAGTATACTTATGCCATATGTGACATTTCAAAAATGACGCTTTATTTGTCAAAACCTAAAATGACAATACAATGCAAAAACTGAAGATACAATACCAAAACTAGCATCAAATACGACGTTATCTATCAAAAATGGTGAATTTGTCAAAATTAATATTTTAATTGTAAATCGTGCCATTTTATTTTGTTAATTATAATTTTAATATTTCCGTTAAGAAACACTTCATCTGTCATTTTATCTGTCAAAAGTGACAATACAATGTTTAAAGTGACAAAACAATGCCAAAACTGACAATGCAATATCAAAACTAGCTTCAAATGCGGCTTTATCTGTCAAAAATGGTCAAAGTGTTAAATTTTCATTAAAATATTTCGATACTTTTTCATGAAAATTAAAACTGACAAATCAAAAACAAGCGATATTGACAAATATATTAAGTGTTCGAATTAAATATTTTTCGACAAACATAATGGAAATTGTTTTATGAATTGACTAAAAATAAAATAATTAATATTAACAAAAATAAAATAAGCGATATCGCTAAAAATAAAGTATTCGGTATCGACACATTTGGTTAAAAGCCAAATTGTTGACAAAATTTTGATATGAATGATAAAAATTATTTATCGACAAATTTGATAAAAAAACTTGAAATTTTCTTTTGATATCGACAAAATTTGATAAAAAAAATTTGACAAATTGTGTTATGATAAAAACAGCTTTCTTGACAAATCGACAAAATTTTGATGTTAAAATTATGATCAAAAATGGTCGAAAAAAGTTAACGATATCGACAATTTTTCGATAAAAGCAAAGTAATTTTGAGACACTTTCTGTTTTTATTATTATTTGACATTCACTGATTGGTATTTAATGAGTCAAAATTGACATAATAAATCATATTTTGTTGCCACTTACTTATGAAACATTATCAAAGGTACCTAACCTAACGCAACCTAACCTAACCTAGCCTAACACATTCTAATCTAACTTAACACAACCTAACCTAACTTTGCACATCCTATCCTAACTTTTCACAACCTAACCTAACCTAACCTATCATTTTGTCAAAGTGTCCTAATGTCAAAACTAGCACCAAATGCAACATTTCATGCATCAAAAGTGACATTTTAAATGTCAAATTTTGATTTTTTAATTGTCAAAAGTGACAATTAACTGCTAAAAGTGAAAACTGAGTTATTTTCTGAAATGTTACATTTTATTTGTCAAAAGTAACATGGTATCTGTCAAATCTGGTAAGTCAAACTGTCAAATATTGAAACAAAAACGACATAATAGTTGTCAAAAGTGACAGTTGCAATCAACTGTTAAATATTTATATTAAAATGACACTTCAACTGTCAAAAAGTGACACTTTATTTATCAAAAGTGACAATACATTACCGAAAGTGACAATGCAATGCCAAAACTGACAATGCAATATCAAAACTAGCTTCAAATGCGGCTTTATCTGTCAAAAATGGTCAATTTGTCAAAATTAATACTTGAGTTGTGAAATGTGTTAAATTTTCTTTAAAAAATAAATTATGATTTAAAAATTGCTGTTAAAAAAACACTTTATCTGTCAAAAGTGACACTTCATCTGTCAAAAGTAACAATACAATGCCGAAAGTGACTGAAAACTGACAATTCAATGTCGAAAGCGACAAAACAATGTCAAAAGTGACAATACAACGCTAAAACTGGCAACACAATATCAAAATTAACACTTTAATTGTCGAAAGTGTCAAACTTTATTTAAAAAGTAAATTATGATAAAAATGTCTGTTAAAAAGACATAATACTTTATTTGTCAAAAGTGACAACACAATTCCGAACAAAACTGACAATACAATGTCAAAAGTGACAATACAATGCAAAAGTGACAAGTCAATATCATCAAATGTGATTTTATCTACCAACAATTATATTCCTATTAACCATTAATATCAGTTTTACACACTACACAAAATCATTTAAATTACAAATTTCAGTCGTTACATTTAGCTGCTAAGTAGTAAATTTGTGCTATCTTATTTATAAAAATATAATAAATGTAATAAATATTGATTAATGTGAAATGTCAAATAATGCGAACGTAATTCATATTATTCCATTAATATTAAATTAAAATAAATTATTGACTGATGACACAATTAAATAATGTAAAGCGTCATTGATTAATTGCATTGAATGACAAACAATTTAAGACTAAAAATTGTTAAAGCTTTAAAACTCGTAAGCAGCTGATATAAAAAAATCTTCAAATAATCGTAAAAAAAATCCGCCTAAATCGTCTATAAATAGGGCGCGCGCGATGATAATCCAACAAATTTTTGAGCCAATATAATTTCAGTATTCGCCTGAAAAGTTAATAAACAGTAGTGGGGATAGGTAATGTGGTGGGGCACCCGACGTCGGAGTCACGCTCGCGGGAGCCTGTCAGTCGGTCTCGAGCCGCATAACTGAGCGCCTAGAGGGTCCGCACATGTACCCACCCTACAATTTCCAAAAATACGAAAAAAACAAACAATAGTGTGTTACCTGCATTTTTTTCGGATTAATTTTGGAATTTATTTTAAGTGCGTGATTACATCCAAGTGGACTTTTATAGTGCGCTCTGTTTATTATTATTTTTTTATGAATTATTAGTGATTAGTGTGTGATTTTTTTAATTAATTGTGTTTTTTGATTTGTTCATTTACTGGAGAGCTTGCAAGGTAATTTTTAGTTTTATTTTGTAGTTCTTTTGTGTTTACATAATTCGTCGCACGCGGATTTAGCGCACGCGCGCGATTTTCACGGCGCGTGCCGGAAAATCAGGCACGCTTTTCCACATTCAACAATTGTAATCAATCATTTTTACTGAAAAATATGGATTTATTCAAAAATCAATTTTTTTCAATTTTATTAAATTTAATTAAATCAGTTTTTTGGAAATTTACCAAAAATATTATATTTGTTGAATCAAAATGTGTTCTAATAAGATTGTTGTTTTGTTCAATGGATGCGAAAATAGAGATGATTCAAATGTATTTTTGTTAATTATAATTTGACTAGTCTCCAATTTTCCAAAATGTAGGAATTTTCATTAATAATATTAAAAATTAGAATCGGAAATTAATTGCTTTGAATATGAAATTGTCATTATATCAAATGCATAAATTTGCAAATATTGATTTTCAAAAATTAGATTTAATTAAAAATTTTGAATTTATAAAATTGATCTAATTTTTGGAAGTTAATTTTTTTTTTTGGAAATATTCAATTTGTTTAAATTTTTAGAGAAACTGGACACAAGTTTGCTGAAAATTAGAACTAAGCAGAAAATTAGAGCAATTATTTCTTAATTAGAGCAAATTTTACTGAAAATTAGAACATTTTTGAGACAATTTAAATTAAATTTATTTGTTGATATTTTTTCTTAAATCAAAATATTAGAATCAACTTTTTAACAAAATTAGATATTTTTTGTAATTTTATTTATTCGGAAACTAAAGCAGAAACAAAATTTTTAGAAAAAATTGTTTCCAAATTTTAGGATCTAATTTTTGGATTCAATTCGTTTAAATCTAATCGACTTTGTTCATTTAATGCAATTTTTGATAAAATTATATTTCTCTCAAATTATGTGCAGAATTTATCAAAGATTTTAGTTGGCTGCAATCTTATAAAATATCAAATTTCTGTCAAACAGTTTCAAGTTGGCAACAATGATCCGTTTAATTAGTTTTATGATTTAAATTGAATTTGTGTCAAACTTAATAAATGTAAAATTTCACAGTTTACTATAACCTTATCAAATTATGCCATAAAACACTAAAAAAAATTGATTATGTCAAACATTATCAAATATTACAGTTAAAATTGTCAAATTATGTTCTATTTAAGTTGGCAGCTATGGCTATTTGATTAAGTACAAAATTGTAAAGCATTTAAGTTGATTTTATGTCAAACACAACAGCAAATCAGGTTTCAAACAGCCAAATCATATTTTAAAAACTTAAGTTGGCAATATTGGTATCTATAAAAATTAAGTTGGCAGCAATTATTTTAATAATAATTAATAATTAGCCAAAAATATAAAATGTCAAACAAAAAACTAACATATCATGTTTTAAACTGATTGAAATATTTAAGTTGGTAACACTGAAATCAAATACTAAATTTAATGCGATTATATAAAATAATTAAATTCAATTCACGTCAAACTATTCAATATTTCAATTGTAATTTGTTAAGAAATAACTAAGTTGGCAGCACTGATAGAAATTATATTTAAGTTTGCAGCAATGCTAGGAAAATAACTTGCAAAATATTAATCTTAATTGTCAAATTATATGTCAAATACTAAATTTAAGTTGTCAACTATGTTATAAAAATGGATAAACGTTTTATGTCAAACTTGATAAGTTGGTACCACTAGAATCAATTGTGTTATTAGTTGCAAAATTGTAAGCTAAATAAATTAAATTTTTGTCAAACAAAATAAAATAATTCAAATTAATATGTCAAATTATATTACAAAATGTCAAACCATGTTACAAACTGTCAATTCATGTCACAAACTGTTAAACCATGTTATAAACTGTCAAATATTCAAGTTGGCAACACTGATTTTAATCATTGATGCAATATTGTAAAACAATTTAGTTAAATTTATGTCAATAATTTGATATATTATGTTAAAACTGTCAAATAATTAAGTTGGCAACAATTGAATTGATTAAATTTAAGTTTGTGACAATGGTATAATGTTGGGTAAAGAATTGTATAATATTTCAGATAATTTGATGTCAAACACAATGAAATATTAACTGTCGAATTGTATCTCAAACTGTCAAAGTTTTAAGTTGGCAACAATAAAATGTATTCAATTTTTAAGTTGGTAGATGGACTGAAAATTTGGTTAAAAATGGTAAAATATTGATTTTATGTCAAATATTACCAAATGAAACAGTTTTAACTGTTAAATTAATGTTTTAATTGTCAAACTATGTTTTAACTGTCAAATTTTAAAGTTGGCAGCAATACAAATACAAAATTGTAAAATTGCAAATTGATTTTATGTCAAATTTATCAATTAACTGTCAAATTATATTACAAACTGTCAAATAATTTAGGTTGGCAACAAAGTATCCATTATAAAATTATGTCACAAAATTGCAAAAAAACTGTCAAATAGTTTAGTTGGCAGCAATGATATAAAATTAGAAAAAAGAATTGATTTTATGTCAAACAATTTAATTTGTCAACTTATTTTGTAATCTGTCAAAAACTTCGGCAACAATGGTGCTAGGTGTCTGTTTCTTAAGTTGGCAATTGTGGTATGAGAGCAAAATTTAGAACATCAAATCACACTTTATGTCAATTTTGCAAGTTGGCAACAGTAAGTGTGCGAATGCCGAAAAAAGTCCAATTTATGTGCGTAGACTACAAAGTTGTTAAATATTTAGCAAAAGCTGTCAAATTTGTGCCAAAAACAATGTTAAATGTCAAACTATGTTACAAATGTTAAATGTGTAAGTTATTAACAATTTGGTATTGGTACAAATTAGTCCAAAGGCTAGTGTAAGCATCAAATTGTAATTTTGCTGCATTGCTGCGCCATCTGTGGGCAATTTTATAAATCAATACATTTTTTTAAGCATTTTTCAAGCAAAAATTGTTCAAGTTTGCACTTATATTGAATAGAGTAACATAACATGTTTACCACAACAACCTAACTTAAGCCAGAAATGTAATTTGTTTTTATTATTAGAGCTAACCTAACCTAACCCGATCAATTTTGCATTTTTTATGTTGAGTATTTGACATTTCTATGACAAAGCAATCAGCGTTGCCAATATAAACATAATTTGACATAATTAATGGTTGACATATATTATGCTGGTACTTATTAATGTCATGTTATGTCAAACTGTCACGTATCTACTTGATTTTATTTAAAATTAAATAAATCAATTTGAATAAAATTAAAAACGTCCATTCCAGTACTACCAATATAATTTCCGTAATACAAATATAATTAACAAACGCGGAAATGCTAATAATTACTGTGAACAAATACTGCAAATAAGTAAACTCGCTAACAATGCTGCCAATTACAAGCAAACATTGCAACAGAAATTTCCTTAATCCGTCGGCTAAACATTGCAATAAAATAACTAAAACCTTATCTTAACATAAAAACAAATTTGTTTAAATCGCCGCACACTAACATTCAAATATTGAAATAAAAAATAATGTTAACTTCTTTATTATTTCCATTTTCAAACGAGCCGCCGCCTTTTGAGCGAGCGATCCCGCGCGACTGTTTGCGTTGTTGCGACACATCGCGCCGTAAATCACGCCAGTAAAACGGTCCCCGGGTGCAAATACAATCACGGATTAACTCATGTTGATTATTTAAACAGTTGGTAGCAGTGAGAGAATAAAATAAATTGAACAAGAAAGAGTAGAAAAAAAGTGTACAATATAAAGAGCGACACATCGGACGACAACCGGTTAACGCGTAACGACTCCATCATAAAATCAGAATTAAGAAATTAAATGTGCGGCTTTTTATTATTATTATTATTGTTACTATTACTACTGGTAAGTTGGCAGCGATGCGCATGACTGGTTGACTTGATTTAAATTGACGCAACATTAGTTAAGCAAATGTTTTCTATATTATGTTACATATCACGTTTCAAATTATTATGTTGGTACTTGATTAACTGTCACTAAATGTCAACTGTCATGTTGGTACTTGTTACTGCTTTATTTATACTGTCAATAATAATGTGACAAACAAATTCATTCATTTTAATTTGCAAATTAGTTGGTACGCCTGAAATGATACATAATGTGTCAAACTATATCTCAACTGTCAATTAATTATTTTGAAACATATTGACTGTCAAATTAGAATGTTTGTGCGTGGTAATTGTTAATTCATTAGGTTGGTAGTTCTCAACTGTCAAACTAAATTTTTTAAACCTATTAACTGTCAAATTATTATGTTGGTGCGACTGGATTGTCAAATTATATTGTTGATAGTTTTCAACTGTCAAATTATTATGTTGGTACGCTTGAAATGTGTCAAACTAGCATTAATTGACATATTATATGTTACTATGCTTATAATGTGTCAAACTAATTATCAGCTGTCAAATTATTACGTTGCTACGATTAAAATGTAATAAACTAGAATTTAACTTCCTAATTATTACGTTGGTGAACTGTCAAAATATTATTTTAAAACTTTAATGTTAAATTATTATGTTTGTACTTTTGAAATGTGTCAAACTAAGCATAAACTGTCAAATTATTACATTGCTACGGTTAAAATGTGATAAACTAGAAATTAACTTCCTAATTATTACGTTGGTGAACTGTCAAAATATTATTTTAAAACTTTAATGTTAAATTATTATGTTTGTACTTTTGAAATGTGTCAAACTAAGCATAATCTGTCAAATTATTACATTGCTATGTTTGAAATGTGTCAAACTAAATTTCAACTGTTAAATTATTACGTTGTTACGCTAAAAATGTGTCAAACTAAGCATAAACTGTCAAATTATTGCGTTGCTACGCTTAAAATGTGATAAACTAGGAATTTGCTGTCAAATTATTACGTTGGTACGCTTGAAATGTGTCAAACTAAACATAAACTGTCAAATTATTATGTGCTACGTTTAAAATACGATAAACTAGAAATTAACTGTCAAATTATTACGTTGTTACGCTAGAAATGTGTCAAACTAAGCATAAACTGTCAAATTATTACGTTGGTACGCTTGAAATGTGTCAAACTAAACATAAACTGTCAAATTATTATGTGCTACGTTTAAAATGTGATAAACTAGAAATTAACTGTCAAATTATTACGTTGTTACGCTTGAAATGTGTCAAACTAAGCATAAACTGTCAAATTATTACGTTGGTACGTTTCAAATGTGATAAACTAGAAATTAACTGTCAAATTATTACGTTAGTCAATTGCCAAATTAACATTTACGCTCGAAATATGTCAAATTGACCATCAACTGTCAAGTTATTACGTTTCTACGTTTGAAATGTGTTAAATTAAGAATATATTGTTAAATTATTACGTTGGTTAACTGTCAAATTACCATTTTTAAACTTTTCTGTTGGTATTCGTTTCAAGAATACCAACAGAAAAGTTTAAACTTGACATTAATTGTCAAATTATTACGTTACTACGTTGAATTCTGTTAAACTAAGAATTAAATGTCAAATTATTACGTTTGTTAACTTTCAAATTATTATTTTGAGTTTTATTTGTTGGTACGCTTGAAATATGTCAAATTGGCCATCAACTGTCAAATTATTACGTTACTACGTTTGAAATGTGTCAAATTTAGAACAAATTGTTAAATTATTACGTTGGTTAACTGTCAAATTAACGTTTTGAAACTTTTGTATCAAAATATTAAGTTGGTAGGCTTGAAACGTGTCAAATTAAGCATCAAATGTCAAATTATTACCTTGCTCCGTTTGAAATGTGTCAAACTAAGAACAAATTGTTAAATGATTACGTTGGTTAACTGTCAAATTATTATTTTTAATTTTTTCTGTCAGATTATTAAATTGGTATGCTTGAAACATATTAAACTTGGCATCAACTGTCAAATTAACAGGTTGCTACGTTTGAAATGTTTCAAACTAGGAATTAACTGTCAAATTATTACGTTTGTTAACTGTCAAGTTATTATTTTCAAACTTTTTTTGTCAATTCCTATGTTGGTACGCTTGAAATGTGTTAAACTAACTCTCAAATTATTATGTATTATGTTGGTATGCTTGATTTGTGTCAAACTAGTCAATATCAGTCAAATTATTATGTCATCACTTGAAATCTGCGAAACTTGCCATTAACTATTATGTTAGCACGTTATCTTTTACGTTAACTGTCAAATAATCATTTTTAATTTTTTTTGACAAAGTTTAAAGTTAGAACGACGCTTGAATTGTATTAAAATAGCAGTAACTGTCAAATTATTATGTTGGTAAGCATGAAATATGTAAAATTAGGTATTAACTGTCAAATTATTTCATTAATACGCTTCAAATGTGTCAAACTAGGCATTAACTGTCATATTTTTATGTCGGAGATGTCAAATTTTACGTCAACTTTTAAATTATTATGTTGGTATGCATCAACTGTCAAATTAATTTGTTGGTACGCTTGAATTGTGTCAAAACAAAGAATTCAACTGTCAAATTAGTACGTTTTTGTAATTGAAAAGTGCCAAACTAAGTTTTAACTGTTAAATTATTATGTTGGTAGACTAGTATAGACATCAATTGTCAAATTAATATGTTAGTACGCTTAAAATGTGTCAAACTACACTTTAACTGTCAAATTAGTACGTCGGTGTGAAATGTGCTAGTTTGCCAAACTAAGTTTAACTGTCAAATTATTATGTTGGTAAACTTGAAATGCATCAAACTAGTCATCAACTGTCAAATTATTGCGTTGGTATGCTTGAAATGTGTAAAACTAGGTATCAACTGTCAAATAATCATGTTGGCCAGTTTGAAACTTTTTAGCTGTCAAATCATTATGTTGGTACGTATGTTCTGTTACCTAGGATATATTAAATGTGTCAAACTGAGCAACTTAACACCAATTTTAACAACTTTTAAATTGTTTTATAACTGTCAAATAATAGTTGACATAAAATACTGGTTATTATGGTTATGTTGGTACTTTTGAATTGTCACATTATATGTCAAACTATACGTTATGTCAAATTATTATGTTAATAGGTAAATTGTGTCAAACTCATGAATAGCTGTCAAAATTATGAACTAAGAACTGTCAAATAATGCGGTTGGTGCTGTCAAGTTATCAATTTTGAATATCTCAACTGTCAAATTATATTGTTCTGTAACGTTGGTATTTTGGAAATACTTTAAACGTCAAACTGTTATGTCACTGCTTGCTAACTACGACATAATTACGTCGTTACGCTTAAAAACTGTTAATTATCTATGTTGGCACTTCTGAGTTATTAAATTTAAGTAACAGATCTTGTAAATTAAACATAAACTGTCAAATTGAATATTATTATGTTGGTATGCTTGAGATTATATGTCAAACTAAATAGAAGCTTTCAAACTACTATGTTGGCGCACATGAATTATTAAATTTAAGCATCAATAATTTGACAGTTGACGCGTAACTGTCAAATTATATTACTATGTTTTCTAAAGTTATTGCCAACTGTCAAATTAGTTCAAACTATATGTCAACTGTAACATTGGTATGTGTGAGATGTCAAATTATGTGTCAAACTAATTAGAAGCTGTCAAACTAAAATGTTGAAACTTAAAATTGCAATAAATGTTTGTTAACTGTCAAATTATTGCATTTAACAAATAATTATGTTGGTATGCATGAAACATAATATTTACTGAATTAAAAGTTGACGTTTAATTCAGTCAACAACATTGTTACCAACGTAAGCGCGAACTGTCATAATATGTCAATTTTTTTTTGTTAGGTTGGTATCAAACTAAAATCAATTTAAGTTATATTGTTGGAGGTGTCAACTGTCAATCTATTTTGAAGCTTGTAACTAATGTTGGTACCTTTGGGTTGAATGTCTGAGATATAATTTTATAAATCATTTAATTTGATGAAACTGTCAAATAGTTAGGTTGGCACTTGTCATATGACGTTTTACAAGTTTGATATTATTAGGTTGGTATGTGTGAAATGCCTAATTTGTCAACTTAATTGGTGTTTCCTAATGTCATATAACTAAGTTGTTGGTACGCCTGACAAACTGTCAATAAAATTGTATAGAATAGTGATCAAGGTATCTAGAGAAAAATTTAAGAGGGAGTCAAAACTTTAATGTGTCACTCATAATATGTCAACTATCATATCAATGTCAAATTATTATGTTGGTAGTGTTGTTAAGTGGTGCGGTGGCTTTGAATAAACGTTTAAATGCTTTTGTTGATTAATTTATGTTGGTATTTGTAATCTGTCATTTTAAATGTCAAAATTATAAAATTGTTAAGTTGGAATAGAAGTTGTCAATCATGCGCCGACTATTTTTTTTATGTTGGTACGCGTATTGTGTCAATTGTTAAATAATATGTCATCTGTCATATCAAATGTCAAATTATTATGTTGGTATTGCTGTTAAATGCAGTTCCATATAATACAATGTTGGCAATGGCTTTGAATCTGCATTTAAATAGGTTTTGTTTCAATTTTGCGTTATACCGAATGGGATGTTTATAGAAATAAAAAAAATCTGTTGCGAAAGATTATTGATTTGATTGCAAGGGAAGGGCAATGGCGATACATCAGTGCCGCTAATGAATGCCGGTAAGTAGCTCTCGGTGCGGCGATATAACGTGGCAGCATCTCGGATTCAATTATGCCCGACGCGAGTTCCACTTGAAATATGAGTCCGCGGCCGTAGAAGAGTAATGTTAATTAAAGACACTAAATGCCTTCTAAAACTCGTTTACAGCATTCTTACACCTTGTACATTATTCATCCGGATGAATCGCACCTTTAACTAATAACGCAAAAAATAACCAAAACAACAAAATAGAATATTTGTGTGCAACGCGATATTATTATTATTATTATTATTATTGCGCGACAATGCATTTTGCAATAAATTTTATTTGTTCCCAGCCCATTTTATCATTAAGTCTCCGCACCAACAAAAGAAAGGTGTGTGCGGACACTGCATATATCCACACATTATCTTTGTCTTTGCTATTAATCATGCAATTTATGATATTTAAATAAAATTTAGTCAAATTGATAATTAGGTCATGTCATGTGTTAAAGCCGACAGATTTTTCCGCAACAGGTGGTCGCGCCAGCACCACCGTCCGGGATGAGTTTTTCAATTACACTTCATCGTCTTTTTTTGCTTGTAAGTACGCGTGATGTGATATATATCCGTGCGGAAGATTGTACAATCGATTAAATGAATTGATACAAGCACTTAATGATTATAAATCGTCAAAACGAGCGATATATGTATGCATTATTTATATAAATTGTGCTTGCAATACAACTAACTGTAAGCGCCTCATACTAATCCAGTCACTAAATATCAATCAGGGCGGACATACAATCCAAAACAACTTCAATTCTAATAAAATAACCTATAAACATGACACTTAACTTAACTTGATTTAAAAATAGTTGGCAGCACTGCACCTATCTATTTTAATTCAGTTGGCAATATTGAAATTATTAAATATGTTGATTTTGTTTCGAATGCAACCCCTGCCGCGGCCATTGATTGCACATTGTGACGCTTTATGATTTATTCCTTCACATAAAAAAATCCTTCGAAATTAATTACGTATTCAGTCTGCATAAAGAAGAAGAAATAAAATCCGGCAACAATGGAAAGCGCGCGACGTGCGTTCCCCGCTCATTAATCAGCTTCGGGTTGGCACATTTTTAATCAATCCAAGAAACCAACCAAAATTAATTTATTACAAAATAATTGTTTATATTGCAAGGGGCACGGCCGGTACTGAAGAAATCTGTCGCGTGTTTGCATACGCAGCCGGTTTAATGGCGCGTGCGAAATCTTTAGATTGTCAACGCCGCCTACGCTTTAAATAGCTTTTGTAATACTAATATTTTTGACAGTTGTCAATTTTTTTTTAAGTTTAGGGTTTATAATGTTGATGGTTGGCGGAATTCTTTGCGAAATTCCTGCGGCGACGGATTGTGGGGCAATTAATCGCGTTCTTGGGATACGCGCGGTTCGAAGGGGGGACGCACACCCACGTACGGCCGGCTGAATCGGCTCTCTGTTGTTCGTTTCTTCTTCTTTTTCGTTCTTTCTTTCGACAGAATAAGACGACGCGCGTTGAACTTGTCGAACACGTTTTTTGGGTATCTTAAAGCAGAACCAAACTTACTTACGTAAATACTGCGTATGAATATTGTGAAGTTTTAATTATTTGGTTAGGTTGGATAACATAATCAAACTAAACAAAGTTTCAGTTTTTTTATACATTTTTGACGACAATATGCAAATATCGACACATTTCATTAAAAAAAAAATGATTGTTGACAAAAAATTCTTTTAGTTAAGTTGATTTCGACAAATTTTTATATAGAAACAGTTGAAATCGACATATTTCAATGAAGAAATATCAAAATCGATACATTTTAATGAAAAAAATAACGAAATCGACACTTTTTAATGAAGAAAATACCGAAATCGACATATTTCTATAAAGAAAATACTGAAACCGACAAAAATTTTTATAAAAAATTACACTAAAACCATTGTCGACATAAATAAAACTGATATCGATTTATTTTATTGAATAAACAATTGAAATCGACACATTTTAATGAAGAAAATATTGAAATCGACATATTTCTATGAAGAAAATAATGATATCGACCAAAGTTAAAAAAAATAATTGCAGTAAAATCATTGTCAACAAAAATAATCGACACATTTTTTGAAAAAACATTTAAAAATCGACAAATAAATAGGGTAATCTGAATACCGACAATTTTTTTTTTATTAAATTGATTTTTATAGATTTTAAAATAGAAATAATTGAAATCGACATTTTTTATTGAAGAAACAATTGAAATCGACAAAATTAACTGCAGTAAAAATATTGTCGACAAAAATAAAATAAATTTCGACCAATTTCATTGAAATTGTCACATTTCTATAAAGAAACAATTGCAAATCAATATACATATATCCTTCAAAAAATTAATGTAAAATGATTGTCGACAAAACTTTTTTTTAGTAAAATTTATTTCGACAGATTTTATGGAAGAAATAATCGAATTCGACACATTTTAATGAAGAAACATTCCAAATCAACAAATATCATTTAAAATAACGACAATAAAATGATTGTCGACAAAAAGTTTGTTTAATAAAGTTGAAATTGACACATTTTAATAAAGAAACGATTGAAATCGACCAATTTTGTTACATTTAAATGATTGTCGACAGATTTTAGTAAAGAAATTGTCGATATCGACAAATTTGGTTGCAATTAAATGATTATAGACACATTTTATTGAAGAATCAATCGAAATCGACCAGTTTTGTTACAATTAAAAGATTGTCGACACATTTTAGTAAAGAAATAACTGAAATCGACACATTTTGTTAACAATTTTTACAATAATATGATTGTCGACAAGAGTTGAAACGAATCGATGTCCATTTGTCTTAAAATCCATATCGACAACGATGTTTTTAAAGCTACGTTACCTTACTTTTTGATAAAACTTAGAACTGACGAATTAAAAACAAGCGATATCGACAAATATATTTAAGTGTTTATTAATTTTATTTGTTTATTAAATATTTGTCGACAAAAACAATGGAAATTGTATTATGAATTGACTAAAAATGAAATATTTGATATAAATAAAATAAAACAAGCGATATCGCTAAAAATAAAATATTCGATATCGACAAATTAGGTTAAAAACCAAATTGTTGACAAAATTTTGATACGAATGATAAAAATTATTTATCGACAAATTTGATAAAAAAAAATTGAAATTTTCTTTCGATATCGACAAAATTTTGACAAATTGTGTTATGATAAAAACAGCTTTCCTGACAAATCGATAATCGACAAAATTTTGATGTTGAAATTATGATCAAAAATTGTCGAAAAAAGTTAACGATATCGACAATTTTTCGATAAAAGCAAAGTAATTTTGAGACACTTTTTGTTTTTATTATTATTTGACATTCACTGATTGTCAAATTTGATATTTTTGTCAAAACTGGCATTTAATGTGTCAAAATTGGTATTTAATGGATCGAAATTGACATAATAAATCATATTTTGTTGCCACTTACTTATGAAACATTATCAAAGGTACCTAACCTAACCTAACCTAACCTAGCATAACACATTCTAATCTAACTTAACACTACCTAACCTAACTTTACACATTCTAACCTAACTTTACACAACCTAACCTAACCTATCATTTTGTCAAAGTGACCTAATGTCAAAACTAGCACCAAATGCGACATTTCTTGCATCAAAAGTGACATTTTATATGTCGAATTTTGATTTTTTGATTGTCAAAAGTGACAATTAACTGCTAAACGTGACTTAAAAACTGAGTTATTCTCTGAAATGTTACATTTTATTTGTCAAAAGTAACATGGTATCTGTCAAATCTGCTACAAAGTCAAACTGTCAAATATTGAAACAAAAACGACCTAATAATTGTCAAAAGTGACAGTTGCAATCAACTGTTAAATATTTATATTAAAATGACACTTCAACTGTCAAAAAGTGACACTTTACCTGTCAGAAGAGAAACTTTATTTGTCAAAAGTGACAATACAATACCGAAAGTGACAATGCAATGCCAAAACTGACAATGCAATATTAAAACTAGCTTCAAATGTCAATTTGTCAAAATTAATACTTGAATTGTCAAAAGTGTTAAATTTTCTATAAAACGTAAATTATGATTTAAAAATTGCTGTTAAAAAGACACTTTATTTGTTAAAAGTGACACTTTATCTGTCAAAAGTGACAATACAATGCCGAAAGTGACAATACAAGGCCGAAACTGACAAGTCAATGTCGAAAGTGACAAAACATTGTCAGAAGTGACAATACAACGCTGAAACTGGCAACACAATATCAAAATTAGCATCAAATGCGTCTGTCAAAAATGATCAATTTGTCAAAATTAACACTTTAATTGTCAAATTTTATTATTAAACTAAATTACCAAAAAATTCTGTTAGGTATTTTGTCTGTCAAAAGTAAAACTTCATCTGTCAATTGTGACAATACAATGCCGAAACTGACAATATAATGCAAGAGTGACAATACAATGCAAAAATGACAAGTCAATGTCAAATGTGATTTTATCTACCAACAATTATATTCCAATTAACAATTAAAATCAGTTTTAAATTTAATTTGTTATAAGTGACATTTAAAGTTTGCAACTGTCAAAAGTGACATATTATTTGACAAAACTGAAACTTTGTCTATCAAAAGTGACAATACAATACAATATATACAATGCAATACAATGGGGAAAGTGATAATACAATCTCAAAGTGACAACACAAAAGCAAAAATAGCATCAAATCCGATAATCTCTCTAAAAAATGAATATCTATTTGTCAAATTTGATATTTAATTGTCAAAAGTGACATTTAAAGGTCGCAAACTGTCAAATTTTATTATTATTTATTGTTAAACAGACAAATTAACTGCCAAAAATGACACTTCATACAACAAAAATGATATTTTATCTGTCAAGAATGGCAATACAATGTTAAAAGTGATACAATGTTAAAAGTGACAATACAACGGCCAAAGTGGCAACACAAAGTTAATAGTGATAACACAATGTCAAAACTAGCCTTCACCGGGACGTCATATATTAAAAATTATTTCTTTTGTCAAAACTGATATTCTAATTGTCAAAACTGACATTTGAAGGTTGCAACTGTCAAATTTTATTATTAATTTATAATTAAAAAGAAACTTTTTTTGTCAAAAGTAATAATATAATGTCAAAGAGACAAAACAATAACAAAACTAACTGAATGTCATAAGTGACATTTATAGGTAGCAACTGTCAAATTGTATTATTATTTATTCTTAAGAAGTCTCTTTATCTGTTAAAAGTGGCACTGCATCTGTTAAAAATCAATCTTTATTTGTCAAAAGTGACAATACAACGTTAAGAGTGACAATACAATGTCAAAACTAGCGTAAAATTTGATTTTATCTATCAAAAATGATATTCCAGTTGTCAAAACTGATATTTTAATTAAAAAGTGAATTATGTTTCTAATTTTTGTGTTAAATAGACAGTTCATTTGTCAAAAGTGACACTTCATTTGACAAAAGTGACAAAACAATATTAAAAGCGACAATACAATGCCAATAATAGCATCAAATGCGCTTTATCTGTAAAAATGATATTCTTATGGTCTAAACTATAATATTTTAATTGTAACAGTGACAATACAACGTCAAAACTAGCATCAAATGGACTTTATCCACCAAAAATTATTTATCAAACTTGATGTATTAATTGTCAAAAATGACATTTCATATGTCTGAAGTGACACTTCATCTGTCGAAAATTACACATCATCTGTTAAAAATAAAAATATTTAATTTGTCTAATGCAAAAAATCAAAATTATAATTTATAAAAAGTGTTGCCAATTATAAAATGTTAAATTCAACTGTCAAATTTTAAATCAAACTGGCAACTTTGAATCATTAAATAAATGGATGTTTATAATTAATTATTTGTTGTGGTCACAATGGAATATTAAATTATTTTGTGGTTGTGTCAATAGGTATAAATTAACTGTCAAGAGTTAGATGATTAATTATATTAGTTTTGAATTAAATATTATGTACAAATTTAAAATAATTGAATAAATTTAAACTATTTTAGGTTATGTGTGAGCTGTCATTAACATTTTTCGGCACGACCGTTTAGCGCGCTTGCGACATTTAAACACTTTTTCCTCTCCGGCACGCAATTAACTCGCGTTACAGTTTCGCTTGTAATTACGTCCGATTCACACGATTAAAATCCCTACGGCAGTTTAATACCAACAACAACCAAACAAATTAACAAAAAAAAAGTAAATAATTGCGGATCGTAGCCGGCGGCGAGGTGCTCACGGATCGCCCGATATTCGGAAATCGATTGGGATGGGTGCGTGAACTGGTTTTTTTTACCTTAAATTTTTCGTGTTTGTTGTGAGGCAGTTAACATGCCTAAAATATGTATTTAGTCGCCCAAATTGACGAATAAATTAACAGTTACGACCGTTATAACGATTCAATTCGCGCGAGCGTACGCTTCTGAAATGTGACGTGCGTTGCTACCAATTAATTAATAAATTATTTGATTTTTTTTTATTGTTTTGTGATTTATTATTATGCACTATTGTGCAAATTCAAGCTGCGCCCTTTACTCCCATATATTTATGTCCTCCATTAACATACAAGGCGAGAGCTGTTTGTATTTTACTGGAAAAAATTCATTCCGTCGATTGGAATTAATGAAACAAATGAACGAAATGTGAGTTGTTATCTGTTTTATTGATTACGCGCTTCCTACAAAAGGCCGGTGGGAGACGTAGATTATATTGTTTTGTATCTTGTTTCCTCCTTCTTGGAAAGCCGCCTTCATTTCATTATTTTTTATAAATTTTTTTATTATATTAATTGTAGTGTGGGTGGAATGAATATTTTTCATTTTAATCACTTTACACGCATAATTTTTTATTTTGATAACGATTATTGCTTCATTTTTTATTTGCTTGTATTTAAATTATATAAAATTTATATCGGATTTCAACTTTTTGATTGCTTGTTATTAAGAAACTTAATTGATTTTAACGTTTTCGACATATTTTAGATTTATTAAATTGTTTTTCAACATTTGTCGACATTTTTTAGATGTTTTGATTGCTTAGTTTTGTTATTATTAAGAAACTAAATTGATTGGGTTCATTACATTGTTTATCGACATTTTGTTTTTTAACAGCGACAACTTTTTCGATTTTTTTTTTAATTGTTTTGGTTAATATCGACAAAACTAAATCGAATTTAACGTTTTCGACACATTTTAGATTTATTATATAGGTATCGACATTTTTTCGATCTAACCTAGAATCCAATTAGGTTGTAATTTTTAGGTTAGCCTAAAATTTTCTGTAATATGACAGATGGTTTGTAGGTTATGTAAGGTCATAATTGCTTTATTAATATTTAACCTCAAAAAATAAACTGACATATGCGCCATCTATGATCGGGAATGCAAACAAATCATCAGCTGCTACTAAGAAATTGCGTACGTGTGTGCGCGCAATTTTATTGTTTGTTTAAATTTACCGTCTGAGCGCTTATAAAAGTTTATAGCAGCGCGCCGCAATAAACGCGCGTTCTCTGTCTACATCAACACACACACACACACACACACACAAGTATAAACAGTTTTCTTTTCTGCGGGGAAAGATGGCGAAAGAGAAACAAAAAATAAAAACGCAATTTTATTGAAATTATGATTTACAATTGCTCGTTCGATTTTATTATCTTTGCCGGCAGCGCGCCGTATTTTTTTATATATATGTATCTACTGTCTATATAGCCAGTTTTAATATCGCCCGTAAATTACCCGAACGGACTTTTACCCACAATTACAAGTCCGAGAGGAATAACTAGACGAATAAACCAATATCCCATTAAAAACTTTCAAATAATTCAAATCTGAAACAATTGTGTCAGCAATGATTTCATAACTGCAGTAGCAGTTTAGTACCAATTTAGATATACATATTTTTTTAATATGTTGACCTCCCTGCGGACCCGCGCACACATACTCATAAGTTGCTGCCAGACAATATAATCCAGATAGAATCGAATGTCGTGATCGTTTCGGCCTCAAAAATGTCGGAACGCAATTAAACGGTACGCGCGCGGGGGAGGAGGAGAAGGGGGGAGAGGCGAAACCGCTCCAGATAAATCGGCGCAAAACAAATGAAATCCGTATCGGCCCCGCTTGTCGCAATCGCTGTGGAGCTCCTTTTGTTTTTGATTTATCGATTCCGCAAGTAAGTGGGTGCGAACTGGTATAGTTCTTATTAGTTTCACTAGATAGATAACAAGCAGGCACCCTTGAACTACTAAAATTAACGAATTTTCTTTGTTTCCCTAACAGTATACGTTACAATTAATTCAAAAAAATAGGGTTCGAATGATTAAAAGAGTTCACACAAAAGGGCGATAAAACCATTAAAACTGAAAAAAAAAAATTAAGAAGGGTCCGATTTAAATGAGTTAATATTTTCACGTTTCTTCCGCTTTCAATGGGAGGATATGTTATGCCTTTGTGTGTGCATTACGCATGCACACATGGCCTCAATATGCAAATACGATGATGTTGCTGGCTGCTACCCCTTTTTATATTTGAAATCCTAGTAGTTTTGGGGCGAACAGTTGGCCGATAAATCAGGCAACAATTTGAATCGAAATTTGCATACAGTTTTGATATATTAAGGGGGAACGGAAAACTATTAGTTTGGTAATATTTCATTAATTTTATTTCTTTCTTTTGTGTTGCAGGAATGATTGGATGTTGGGTGTAATGGCAACCGTCACAACCGGCTTACTCTCACCGAATTCATATGGGCTAAATCCTGGTAAGATATGATTCATTTGTTAGTATTTGATAATGTTTTGTAATTACGAACTTTCGTTGCAATGAATTTATGTGTAATGAGCGTTCTAAATAATGAACATTATCTACGCTGAACATAAAGATTTAATGCAATAAATTTCATTATGTGCAACGAACTTTCTACGTATTGAAAATAAGTGCAACGAATTTTAAGGATGTAAGTTTGATATATTTGTAAATTATATGTAATGCATATTATATGCAAAGCAAATTATAAGTCATGAATTTTCTGTGCAACGAGTTTTTTTGTAATTAATATTATATAAACTAGTCGTTCTAAATAATGAAAATTCAAAGCAAATTATAAGTCATGAATGTTATAACCAATAAACTTTCTAAGAAACAAGTTTTCTTTGTAATTCAAATTATTTAAATAAAAGTTGTTCTAAATAATAAATGTTATCTGCAAAGCAAATTAGAAGTTATGAATGTTGGAACTAATGAGTTTATTTCAAATTATATTATGCAGAGGTAATTCTAAATATAGAAGATTCAATGCAATTTTTGCAATTTATATCTAACGAATGTTATATGAAAAGCAAATTATAAGTCATAGGCCACTTTTTTTTAGTTATTACATTTTATAGAATGCTCATTTCATAGAATTTTTATTGCTTACAACGAATTAATTTTCTAAGCAATGAAAAATATATGCATTGAAGATTCTGTAAAATGAATGTTCTACGCAACGAATATTATATTTTTTTGCATTGTAAGTTATGCACATTAGTTACAATAAACTTTTATATGTAATGCATTTTATAACTAATGAAGTTTCTACGCAACGAACTTTATAAGTGATGAATATTCTAAATATTAATTATACGCAACGAAAATTATATAGAATTTTATATTATAATTTATATTCTAGATAATGAACATTCTAAGTATTGAAAATTATATGCAACAAAATACCATACAATGCAAATTATGTTATAATTGATGACCATTAATGTAATGAAACAATATTTATAATTGAATTTTATTTAAAAATATATTTGGGTTTGGAAGTTAAATGCCAATAAGGATTCAATTGTTTTGTTCAAATTTTATTTAAACTCATTAAGGTGCACATATTTATATAAATGACGTCCAACTAAATACCAATCTAATTTATTTAAGTTTCTACATATTGAATATAATACGTAATGCACATTATATGTAAAGAATTTTCTATGTAATTATGAAAATTTAATCAAACCAAATTATAGGTTATGAGCTTCATAATTTGTGCATTATTACTTATGAAGTACTAAATGTTCCAAGTTACGGAAATTAATTGTAAACAACTTTTAAGCATTATCTGTAATGCAAGTTTAAATAGCAGACATTCTAAGCAATGACAATTATATCTAATGCAGAATTTAAGCTTCAGATTTTCTATGTATTTAATGTTATGTGCAAAGCCAATTATAAATGATGAACGTTAAAAATGATGAACATTTTAAGTAATAGAAATTATATGCAACACAATTTTTATGCTATGACCTTTTTTAATTAAAAAAAATAGTTCTAAGCATTATATGTGACGAATACTTAATTAACTGACATTCTAAGTAATGAAAATTATATCTAATGAAGATTTTATGCTATAAATTTTAGCTTGTGATGTTCTCTAAGCATTAAATTTTATATGCAAAGCAAATTATAAATAATGAACACTCGAGCAACGAAATTTTGTAAGTAATGGAAATTATATACAGCGAAAATTCTATACAATGTTCATTTTAATAAAAAAAACATTAAAGTTGTTAGCATTATATGTGAAGAACATTTAAATAATTGACATTCTAAGACATTCTAAGTAATGAAAATATGAAAATTATATCTAATGAAAATTCTATGTCATGAATTAAGGTTTTATTTAAAGCAAATTGAACAATGAAATTTTATAAGTATTGGAAATTATATACAACGAATATTCTGTACAATACAACTTATATTATAATTAATGAACTTTTTTCATTAAAAAACAGAAAAGTTGGGAGCATTATATGTAAAGAACATTTAAATAATTAACGTTCTAAGTAATGAAAATTATATCTAAAGAAGATTCTATGCAACAAATTTTACCTTTAGATTTTCTATGTATTGAATGTTATATGCAAAGCAAGTTATAAATAATGAACATTCTGTGTAATGGCGTTTTCTATGTAATGAAAATTATAAGCAACAACATTTTTTTTAACAACAAACAAAAAAGTTGTGATCAAATTTTTGTTATTTATGAACTTGCATGCATTACTGTATTAAACATGATGTACATTGAACTTTCTTTATAATGAAGGTTCGAAGTAATGAAGAATCTATGCATTGAAGTTTATTTTATTGAATTTTCTAGGTTCTATACCATGACTTTTTTATATTAAAGATGATATGCAAAGAAAGTCCACACTATATAATAAAACTTTCTATACAATGAAGGTCATTCTATGCAATGAGTATTCTATGCATAGTACATTATAGGTCATGAACTATACAATTAACTTAATACTTACTTTTTTTATAAAATACAAAAAGTTGTGAGCATTATATGTGATGAGCATTCTGTAAAAAGAAGTTTATTTTTATAAATGTTTTAAATAGTTGACATTCTGAGTAAGGAGAATTATTTGTAACGAAAATAATAGAATTTTATTTAAATTTAAAGATTTTTTTTTATATTGACTGTTACAAAGCAAATTATAAGCAACAAGCGTTATATTTCATGAACATTCTATGCAAAAAGATTTTCATGTAGTGAAGATTATATGCAACGAACTTTCTATGAAATCAAGATTCTAAATAATGGAAATAATAACCATTAGCTGCAACAAGCTTTCTATATAAAGAAATTTGTAAATCGTATGCACTTAAAACGAATTATATGCGAAACAAATTATAAGTCATGCACTTTATAACGCTTTATATTTAATGAAATTTAGTTCTCCGATCCAAACTACTTACTCGGTATCATGGGTGGGTGGGCTACTCCGATTCAAACTACTGACTGATTTGTTATCATAATATAGAGTATTATAGAGGTTTCATGTTTGTCCTCTCTGCGAGCGTCAAAAGTCACTTAATCACAAGAGACGGTTGTGATCCAATCTCTTGGTAACTAACACTTGGGTGGGTGGGTGGGTGGGCCACTCCAATCCAAACTACTTACTTGTTATCATAATATGGAATCTCACCCACCCACTCAAGTGTTCGTTATTAAGAGGTTTAATGTTTGTCCTCTTTGCGAACGTCAGAACTTTTTTAATCACACGAGAGGTTGTGATCTACCCTTTTGATAACAAACACTTGGGTGGGTGGGTGGGTGGGCCACTCCAATCCAAACTACTGACATTATTATTTTTGCGAGCGTCAAAAGTCATTTAATCACAAGAGACGATTGTGATTCAACCTCTTGATAACGAACACTTGGGTGGGTGGGTGGGCCACTCCGATCTAAACTACTAACTTGTTATCATATTATAGAGTATTTCACCCACCCACCCAAATGATTTTTATCAAAAGTTTTGTGTTTGTAATTTCTGCGAACTTCAGAAGTCACTTGATCACAAGAGACGATTGTGATTTAAACTCTTGATAACTAACACTTTGGTGGGTGGGTGGGCTACTCCGATTAAAACTACTGACTCGTTATCATAATATAGAGTATCCCACGCACTCATCCAAGTCTTTGTTATTAAGAGGTTTCATGTTTGTCCTCTCTGCGAGCGTCAAAGTCACTTAATCACAAGAGACTGTCGTGGTTCAACACTTGGGTGGATGGGTGGGCCACTCCAACCAAAACTACTGACTTGTTATCATAATATGAAATCCCACCCGACCACCCAAGTGTTTGTTATTAAGAGGTTTAATGTTTGTCTTCTCTGCGAGCGTCAAAAGTCACTTAATCACAAAAGACGGTCCTAATCCAACTTCTTAGTAACTAACAATTGGGTGGGTGGGTGGGCCACTCCAATCTAAACTACTGATTCGTTATCATAATATGGAGTCCCACCCGCCCATCCAAGTGTTCGTTATCAAGAGGTTTAATGTTTGTCTTCTCTGCGAGCATTAGAAGTCACTTACTTTCAAAAGACGGTCGTAATCCAACCTTTTGTTAACGACCACTTGGGTGGGTGGGTGGGCCATCCAATCCAAACTACTGACGCGTTATTATAATATGGAGTGTCCCACCCACCCACCCAAGTATTTGTTACCAAAAGGTTTAATGTTTGTCCTCTCCGCGAGCGTCAAAATTCACTTAATCACAAGAGAAGGTCGTGATCCAACCTCTTGGTAACTTACAGTTGGGTGAATGGGTGGGCTACTCTGATCCAAACTACTGACTTCATCATAATATAGAGTGTCCCACCTACCCACTCAAGTTTTTGTTATCATGAAGATTAATGTTTGTCCTCTCTGCGAGAGTTAAAAGTCATTTAATCACACGAGACGGTCGTGATCAAACCTCTTGGTAACGAACACTTGGGTGGGTGGGTGGGCCACTCCAATCCAAATTACTGACTTGTTATCATAATATAAAGTATTAAACCCACCCACCCAAGTGTTTGTTATCAAGAGGTTTAATGTTTGTCCTCTCTGCGAGCGTCAGAAGTCACTTAATCACAAGAGGTTTTTGTGATTCAACCTCTTGATCACGAACACTTGGGTGGGTGGGTGGACCATTCCAATCTAAACTACTGACTTGTTATCATAATATGGAGTGTCTCACCCACCCACCCAAGTGTTAGTTATCAAGAGGTTTAATGTTTGTCTTATCTACGAGCGTCAGAAGTCACTTAATCACAAAAGACGGTCGTGATCCAACCTCTTGGTAACTAATACTTGGGTGGGTGGGTAAGCTACTCCGATCCAAACTACTGACTTATTATCATAATATGGAGTGTCCCACCCACCCACCCAAGTGTTCGTTATCAAGAAGTTTAATGTTTGTCCACTCTGCGAGCGTCAACTAATAATATGTAACAAATATTACATGTATTGAATATTATATGTATTGAATGTTATATGTAATGAAAATTATATGTAATAAATATTATATGTAATGAATATTATATGTAATGAATATTATATGTAATGAATATTATACAGAGTATATAGAGGTTTAATGTTTGTCTTCTCTGCGAGCGTCAGAAGTCACTTAATCACAAAAGACGGTCGTCATCCAACCTCTTGGTAACTAACACTTGGGTGGGCCACCCTAACCCAAACTACTGACTTGTTATCATAATATGAATCCCACTCTCCCACCCAAGTGGTCAAGAGGTTTAATGTATTACCTTTCTGCGAGCGTCTGAAGTCAAGTCACTTAACCACAAGAGACGGTTGTGATCCAACCTTTTGATAACTAACACTTGGGTGGGTGGGTGGGCCACTCCAATCCAAACTACTGACTTGTTATTATAATATGGAGTCCCACCCACCTACCCAAGTGTTCGTTATGAAGAGGTTTAATGTTTGTCCTCTCTGCGAGCATTAGAAGTCACTTAATCTCAAAAGACTGTCGTGATCCAACCTTTTGATAACGAACACTTGGGTGGGTGGGGGGCCATTCCGATCCAAACAACTGACTTGTTATCATAATATGGAGTGTCCCACCATCCCACCCAAGTGTTTGTTATTAAGAGGTTTAATGTTTGTCTTTTCTGCAAACGTCAGAAGTCACTTAATCACACGAGACGGTCGTGAACCAACCTTTTGATAACGAACACTTGGGTGGGTGGGTGGGCCATTCCGATCCAAACTACTGACTCGTTATCATAATATGGAGTGTCCCACCATCCCACCCAAGTGTTTGTTATTAAGAGGTTTAATGTTTGTCTTTTCTACAAACGTCAGAAGTCACTTAATCACACGATACGGTAGTGATCAAATCTCTTGATAACGAACACTTAGGTGGGTGGGTGGTCCACTCCGATCCAAACAACTGACTCGTTATCGTAATATGGAGTGTCCCACCCACCCAAATGTTCGTTATTAAGAGGTTTAATGTTTGTCCTCTCTGCGAACGTCAGAAATCACTTAATCATAAGAGACGGTCGTGATCCAACCTCTTGGTAACTAACACTTGGGTGGATGGGTGGGTTACTCTGATCCAAACTACTGACTAGTTATCATAATATGGAGTGTCCCACCCACCCACCCAAGTGTTTGTTATCATGAATATTAATGTTTGTCCTCTCTGCGAGAGTTAAAAGTCATTTAATTACACGAGACGGTCGTGATCTAACCTCTTAGCAACGAACATTTGGGCGGGTGGGTGGGCCACTCTAATCCAACCTACTGACTCGTTATCATAATATGGAGTATCCCACCCACCCACCCAAATGTTTGTTATTAAGAGGTATAATGTTTGTCTTCTCTGCGAGCGTCAAAAGTCACTTAATCACAAAAAACGGTTGTAATCCAACTTCTTAGTAACTAACACTTGGGTGGGTGGGTGGGCCACTCCGATTAAAACTACTAACTTGTTATCATAATATGGAGTGTCTCATCTATCCACCCAAGTGTTTGTTATCAAAAGGCTTAATATTTGTCCTTTCTGCAAGCGTTAGAAGTCACTTAATCACAACGGTTGTGATTCAACCTCTTGATAACCAACACTGGATGAGTCCGATCCAAACTACTGACTCGTTATCATAGTATGGAGTGTAATAATTCGTAACAATTTAATCGATTCGATGTAAAGAATTTTGTACACAATAAAGTTTATATGTAACGAATATTACATGTATTGAATGTTATATGTAATGAATATTATATGTAATGAATATTATATGTAATGAATATTATATGTAATGAATGTTATATGTAATAATGTAAATATGTAAATAAGATTTGTAACTGTTGTTATATAGATTGAACATTCTATGTATCAAAAGTTAAAATTTAATAAAAAATTTATGAAAGGTCTTTCTAAGCAATGAACATAAAAAAATAATTTTTGTTTAAAGTATTTATATCAAATGGAAATTTTAACTAAAGGGAATTCAAAGTAAAATATTTAATCTAAATAGACTTTCTAACTAATGAATATTATATGTGATGGAAATTTAAGTAATGTACATTCGATGATAAGAATGTTATATGCAACGAAGCTTATATGTATTGATCAACAAAAAATAAGTAATTGTAAAAAATGAACATTAGATGTAATGGAAAATCTAACTAAATTACATTCGATGTTAAGAATTTTATATGCAATGAAGCTTATATACATTGAACATTATTAGTAAAATTATTTTCTCAGTATACTAAAGATGGTAACAAATTCTATGTTTGTCAAGGAGCATTTGAATTCATAAATTTTATTTCTATTGAACATTATATATAAAGCGAACATTCGATGCAACAAATGTTTTCTTGATTTTTTGTTTGCAGCATCATCTAATATGATAAGGCGTTTGCATGCAAAAAAATTATTTAAATAACTAACTATAAGTTTATTAAGGAACATTCGAAGTCATGAATATTATTTTTATTGATCAACGAACATTCGATGATTGAATACAAATTATTGCTAAGGAACATTCGAAGTAATAAATGTTAGATGAATTTTGAACATAACGCACTTTTGTCGCCATAATAGTTCGCTGTAATTGAACATTATAAGTAAAAAATTAGATGTTATTTTATGTATTTATTGAGTAGTATAAGTAAAAAATTATTTAATTAATGTGCATTCGAAATTATGATCATTATATTTAATGAAAATTCTAGACAAAGAAATTCGATGTAATGAATTTTATATTGATTGCACAGTTGTAGTGTTTTATAAGTAAATTTTAAAGCTAAAATCATGATCAAAATTATCAGCAACAAAAATTGATGATAACATATTTTATGTTATATGCGTTACACATTATATGGAGCAAATACTCACTGCAAAAATAATTTATTTTAATGTTGTTCTCTTATATCTAATGAACATTTTAAGCAGTGAAAATTGTTATAATCGATATTCTAACTAATGCACATTCCGATTTTATTACATTTTGTATGCAATAAATCTTACTTGTAATAAACATTATAAGTGGACTATATTTCAAATAATGACCATTCTATGTAATGAAAATTCATTCTAGACTAAATATAATCACGAAATGAATGTTGTAATAACGTCTTTTATGCAGATAGGCATTCTAAGTAATGCCAATTTGGATCATCACATTTATTAACTTGTTTTGACTTTCGACTTTCAAACATATTTATATAAATTTATTAATTTTTTTTAATTAAAACTTTTTGCAATTTCTGAAGTTTTGAAAATTGATTTTCTCGTACATTTAAAGTATGTGAAAGCTTTGTGCAATCTAATTTTAAAGAAGCTTTACAATTTGATCTAATATTTTTAAAAAATATCTAATTTTATATAATAAGATCTAATTTTTAAAAGCACAAATTTGAATTTTAACATTCTATACAACGAAAATTCTACGCAATGAACATTCTATACAATGAACATTCTATGCAATAAACATTCTATACAATGAACTTTCTATGCAATGACAATTTTATGCAATGAACTTTCTATCTAAAATTCTATGCAATGAACTTTTCATG
Organism: Tachinus rufipes; assembly: GCA_963932245.1. Lineage (NCBI taxonomy): Eukaryota > Metazoa > Arthropoda > Insecta > Coleoptera > Staphylinidae > Tachinus > Tachinus rufipes. The sequence goes on along the minus strand of OZ010748.1, from coordinate 15,658,601 downwards.
CAATGAATATTCTAAGCATTGAAAATTTGATTCTATTCAATGTTTATATGTAACGAATTTATAAATAATAAATTGATAAATCAAAAATATGATATGCAAAGAAAACGATATTAAATGATAATTAGTCGTGATGAACATTCTATACAAACACTGCAAATTCGTCGTGCACATTAAAAGAAACAGAAAACAAATTTCATAGAATCGCAAACTCCTTTGTTCTCGCTGCATTGTCGCCGCGCCGCGCTGCTAGAAATCGTTAGTTCCACGAAAATTTCCGTTTCATTTATATTTCGTCGTTTATATATTTTTTTGTTAATTGGCATTCCGGTTTCGTTTTCTTAGCAAACTCATCACGTCCGGATCCAGATATTTCACGCAAAAACGATCGGGCACTCCGGCCGTGTGCTGCGGAAAGGCACTTGTTGATTCCGCGATGCCGGTGCGGGACCGCAAAAAGCGAATTTTTCGAGTCGTCGGCATTTTTCTTTCGAGCGGAATTATCAGACGTGATTTTCGGACGAATAACGCACGATGAGAATTTAAAAAAATTATATCAAAGCTTGTTCTTAGAAATGTTATAAATGACTGAAATAATTTAATTGTTTACAATTAATTTGTTAATTATTTTTTTCTTTTTTTTTTTTAGATCAAGTGGCAGCCAAAATGGCTGCTCAAGGCACGGATATGGGCGAATTCGACCGATTCAGGGCGAATGCAAACGCACCATTCGCAAATTCAAGCGATGATTCCGACGCCGAAACCTACCATCGTCATCAACAAAAAAGTGAAGCTCCTAAACGCAACAAACGCAAAAATTTCATGCCACGTTGCACCAATATTGCCTATTCCGACAACGAAGAGGCTCTAAACCTTTCCGAATTCAGCAACAATAATAACAATAAAAACCGAAGAAAAACAACAACGGCTAGAAAACTAGTAGTAGATCACTTCACTCCAATGGATTTAAGCAAAAATGATTCCGAATCGGGATCAACGGATTCTGATTATAACGATGAGCCTAAAATACCAAACAGTTTTTCAATACATAATTTATCAAAGCCGCACGTTTCTGATTTCCCGGCACCTTCATCAGGTCAGGCTAGTGATATGCGCGAGTACGCTGTTAATACAATGAGGGAATTATTGGGCATATACGGTTTGACATCAGAAGTGGCGGAATCGATCAGCCGGCAGCTGCCCATAGCGGCCTTCAGCTCAGGTCAGTTTAAATTTTTTTTTAATAAAATCAAGTAGCAAATTGTATTGTATTTTCTAATTTGCATTATTCAACCCACATTGTAGAAAGAGATCGATTGTTGTGGGTGTGAGCGAGATGGAAAAATTTGCCGGCATGCAATATACATATGTAATAATAAATTTTGCGGCCATTGTGAAATGAAATGGCTTTTGATTTGAGTTATTGTCGCTCGGACGCAATAGATTTCGCTGTGAGTTATTGATCGGATCTGCATTCATATAATGCTACTATTATTTTCTTTTTATAATAATTGGCACACCTTGATATTGAGTAATTTCAAATTAAAATTTTAATCAAGTCCGTTTTGGTTTTGACAATTTTATTCGCATTGTTGTCATTATTGTTATTATTATTCGACGATTTGGAGTTGTTCGTCGACGCGAGGACCTATAATTACTATTGTGGGATGGTACTGAATTACCATCCATTACGTCATGTTTGATTTCAGCAATTATAAAGTAAGAATTTAACAATGAAAATGAGATTTAAAAAAGAAACAAATCCAGTGGCATTTGCACAAAAAATAATTCAATTAATTCCCCTTCTTTTCCGTTCAAAGTCTAAAATAATTACCCCCCCCCCCCCTCAACATATGAAAATTGCTTTTTAAATCAAAGGTTACTATCTGTATGTGCTTTACAAAGCTAAAAATACAGATATAAAGTAGACAATTTTGAATTTTAGATTTTCACAAAGGTGACATTTCTCTCCTCCCCCCCTCATCTTTTAATCTAATTTAAATTTACCAAGGTGGACAAAAATTACATTTTATTATCAAAGTGTGCCTGACAATGTTGTTAAAAAAATACCAATAGCAAATAGGCAATCTTGATTTTTAGAAAGATACTACCCCCCCTTCCCCCACTGGACTACTAGTCTACCATAGTGGGTGGAAATTGCTTTTATATAAAAATAAATTTATATTTATGTGTGGTTTGTAATTGTTAAAAACATATAAATAAGCAATACTCACAAAAGTGATTCCCCCCCCCCCCCCCTAGCTTAATCTATCAGAGTCGGCGTAAATTGCCTTTAGACTAAAATTTATATCTATTTGGGCCTTAAAATGCTGTTAAGAAGTTAAGAGTACACATCTGATGTAAGCATACTTATTTTTACAAATGTCTTTGTTTGTTTTGAATATATTAATGTTTTCAAATTTTATTTTTACATATGCCCCCCCCCCCCCTCCGCTTGCGTTTTGACTTAACCTATCAGAGTTTGTGGGAATTGAATAATTAAAGAATTTGTACTTAACGGGAATTAAATATAGAAATTCAAGTTTTGTAGTTACCAATACTTTTAACCTAAGATGGCCTTGTATTAGTGTGTTTAATTTGAACAACAATAAACGTCATTTTTACCCCCCCTCCCCTTCTTCGTCTGCATACACAGAGTTGGTGGGCATTAGATAGATGTAATGATTTTAGAAAAAATAAATTTTTGGCAATTTTGATTCTTCTTCTTCTTCTTCTTCTTCGTAATAGGACTGCTGTCCTGTATTTCTTCAACTTGGAAGTTCCTGTGAGTCGGATGTCCAGCTCTCGTACCAACGTTTCGATGGTCTTCCTGGGAGTCGTTTGGTTTTGGGTCTCTCATATAGGGCTATCTTTGCCAGGCGGTCGTCCGTCATGCGGTTTACGTGGTCCCTCCATTCTCTTCTTCTGCCTCTCGCCCATCTTACTACGTCTTGAATGCCACAAGTATTCCTTATTTCCTCGCTCCTTCTGTGATCGAATAGCGTGTTCCCTGTTAATGTTCTTAAAGTTTTCATTTCAGCTGATCTCATCAGACGTTTAGTGCTTGTGTTGTCCGCTCTTGTTTCGATTGCGTAGGTCATGACTGGCCTAACGCATGTCCTATATATTCTGACTTTGATTGATTTTTACAAACGCCCCCCCCCCCCCCCCCCCTCTGTTTCTAATGTAATCGCCATAGTGGGTAAAAATTGAAGGAGATAATGATGGAATTTGACGCTAACTAGTACTTTGCGTATTGGTGTATAAATTGAATAAGCGTCATTCTCCTCCTCCCTCCACTTGCTTTGACCTAACCTATCAGAGTGTGTCGGAGTTGAATAATTAGTGAATTTAAAGTTTTGTACTTACCGAGAACTAAATGCAGAAATTCAATTTTGTAGTTAGTAGTAACAATTATTTTTAACCTAAGATGGCCGTGTTTAATTAGAACGGCAATAAACATCACTTCCTCTTCCCCCCCCCTCACTTTTCTAGCTGCTTTGATCTAATTTAACAGAGTGGGCATTAGATGGATGTAATGCTTTTAAACATAATTTTAACTTTTTTAACAATTTTGAGTGATTTTTACAAACGCTTTATTTCCCCCCCTCCCCCCTTTCTCTTTCTTTCTCAATGTAATTGCCATAGTGGGCAAGAATTTGACGCTAACGGGTACATCGCGTTTTAGTCACTTGTTTTCACCTAACCTATCAAACCGATCAGAGTGTGTGGGAATAGAATAGAGAATTTGAAGTTTTGTACTTAATATTTTATCTGACTTAATTTACCAGAGTGGGTGGGCATTAAATGGATGTAATGCTTTTAGACACTCCCCCCCCCCCCTTTGCTTACTTAAATATACTAATCTAACTAATCTAATCACCGAAATGGGTAGAAATTGAATGGGGAATAATAGAATTTGACGTTAACGAGTACTTTTAAACCAAATTAATTGAGTATAATTTTAGTAAACGCCCGCCACTCTCCTTCACTCTTTTTTCTTTTTGCCTTTTGAGATCTAATCTAATAAAGTGAACGAAAATTGAATGAATGCAAAGCTTTTAGACAAAATGTTTGAGTGTGCCATAAAATGCTGTTGCTGTATTATAAAATGTTGGCAATCCTAATTTTTACAAAAAATCCCCCCCCCCCCCCTCCATCTGTTTTAAATATAAACTACTACCATCAAAGTGAGCGAAATAATAACCAATAATGCTAAATTTTGTTGATTGCTTATTAGTGTATAATTTAAACTGTCAATAAGTTCCCCCCCCCCCCCCCCCCCCTTTCTTTTCTGTCGGCTCTAACCTAATCTTCTACCGTGGGCGAAAATGAAATGGGAAATATACAATTTTGATGCTAAGAAATACTTTGAAATCAAGTAAAATGTATAATTTTAACTGACCATAAAAGTTGATCATTCACCCCTCTTCCCTCCCCCGCAGCTTGCTTTTGCCAGAGTGGGCGGGAATTATAGTATTTGAATCTAACAAACAGTTCTAAACCAGATTGATTGCGTATAAGTGTAATTTAAACAGTTGGGCATGAGCATTACACTCATCCCCCCCCCCCCCCTTGTTTGCTTGCTCTAACTTAACGTACAAGAATTGATAGGAATCGAATAAAGAGTATAACGACTTTAAAGCTAACTAAAAGTTCTAAATCAAATTTTAACTGTAAAAGTTAATTTCTCCCCCACATTGGTTTCGTAATTATATCGGCCATGAGCATCACACTCCCCCCCCCCTTGTTTGCTTGCTCTAACCTAACCTACAAGATTGGATGGGAATCGAATAAGGAATAATAAAACTTTAAGCTAACGAAAACTTCTAAATCAAGTTGGCCGCGTATAAATGTATATTTGTATATTTTTAACTGTAATAGTTAATCTCCCCAATCTTTGAGTTCCCCGCTCACCCTCCTAAATGATTGATGATCCAAAAACTACTTTATTGAAAGTGTGATGATTATCTAATTTCTTGATTATAAACACAAAAAAGGTTAAACTACGCCAGAACTTTTTGTTTACAACCTTTAATTGAGTGCCCCGCTCACCCGCCAAATTGTTTGATGGTCCAAAAACTATTTTATTGAAAGTGTGATGGTTATCTAATTTCTTGATCATAAACACTTGAGCGGGTGGGCGGGTTACACCAATACACCTTCCATTCACAATCTTGAACTCACTGCCTGCCCACCCGCCCAAATGTTTGTGATTTAGTACTTACTTCATTTAAAGTAGGAATCTCTTGATCACGAACTTTAGGGCAGGTAACACTAATACAAACCACTTGTTCACAATCTTGAACTAAGTGCTCCGTCCACCCGCCCAAATGTTTGTAATTTGGTAATTACATCGAAAGTGGGATGATCATCTAATCTTTCGATCACAAACACTTGGGCGGGTGGGTGGGTGGGTGGGTTGTTCTAATACAAACTTCCCGCTTACATTCTTGAACAGACTGCCCTGCCCACCCGACCGAATGTTTTTATTCAGTAATTACATCGAAAGTGGGATGATTATCTAATATCTTGATCACAAACACTTGGGCGGGTGGGTGGGTTACTCTAATACAAACTTCCCGCTTACATTGTTAAACAGAGTGCCCCGCTCACCCGCCCAAATATTTTTCATTTAGTAATTACATCAAAAATGGGATGCTTGTCTAATCTCTTGATCACAAACACTTGAGCCGGTGTGTGGGTTACTCCAATACATATCTCCCGCTTACATTCTTGAACAGAGTGCCCCGCCCACCCGCCCAAATGTTTCAAATTCAGTAATTACATCAAAAATGGGATGATCATCTAATCTCTTAAACATAAACACTTGGGCAGGTGGGTGGGTTACTCCAATACAATCCTCCCGCTTACATTCTTGAATAGAATGCCCCACCCACCCGCCCAACTTTTTGTAATCCAGGAATTAGTTCAATGAAAGTGGGAGGAGTTATCCAATCTCAAACAATTGGGCTGGTGGGCGTTTAACATCAATACAAACCTTTCTTTCCTAATCCTGAACCGAGTTCCCCGCCCACCTACCAAAACGTTTGGATCCAAAAATTACTTCATTGACAGATAAAGGATTATCGAATTTTTTGACTATAAATCCCTACAATTTTAAATTATGTGCCTCGCCCACCCTCCAACATGTTTGTGATCCAAAAATTACTTTATTTAAAGTAGGATTATCCGATTTATTGACTACAAATACTTGGGCGGGTGGGCGGGTAACACACACAAGTGAGATCATTACCGCAGGTGAGGGGTTACACCAATACAAACTTTTTGTATCCAATCTTAAACCAAGCGCCCCGACCACCGGCCTAAATGTTTGGATCCAAAAATGACACTTTATTGAGAGACCAAAGGATTATCAAATTTCTTAACCACATACACTTAAGCGGGTGGGCGGGGTACATCAATAAATACCTTCTGTTTACAATTTTAAATTGTCTGCCCCTCCCACCCACCAAAATGTTTGTGATCCAGGAATTACTTTATTTATTCAATGTCTTGATCATTACAAGCACTTGGGCGGGCGGGCGGGGGATACGAATACAAACTTCCCGTTCACAATCTGGAACTGAATGCTCTGCTCAGCCGTTCAAATGTTTGTAATTCAAAAAGTGAGATGATTATTTAATTCTTGATTACAAACACTTGAGCGGGTGGGCGGGGTACACCAATAAATACCTTACGTTTACAATTTTAAATTGTGTGCCCCGCCCACCCACCAAATTGTATGTGATCCAGAAATTAATTTATTGAAAGTTGGGATGATCATTCAATATCTTGATCACAAACACTTTGGCGGATGGGCGGGGGAAACTAATGCATTTTTTTATCACAAACGCTTGAGAGGGTGGGCGGGGAACACCAATAAATACCTTACGTTTATAATTTTAAATTATAACCAAAATGTTTGCGATCCAGGAATTACTTCATTTAAAGTAGGAGGATTATCCGATCTCTTGATCATAAATTCTTGGCAGGTCGGGCGGGCGGATTACAGTAATACAAACTTGAACTAAGTAATGAATGGAGGTTATGAATCACTATTAACTTCAATTGGATCAAATTATTATTTTTTTTAATTATTAGAAATTTTTTTGGCGTTTTTAATAATCGCAATAATTTTTTGTTGCAATTTTGTATCAACCCGGTCCTGTAGAATTTCATATTATAACTAAATAAATTGCATTGCCAACCGAACAATTTGACACATGTCATTCTTTCTATACAAACGTTAAATATTATAATTTAAGATTGAATTGAAGAGCGTTTCACACGTTCGCTTCTCAACACAAATATTAATTTGAATATTCCAGTTCTTTAAATAAATACACAAGACACAAGTGTTTCAAGTGTTTTAAATTTGATGCTACATAATCATTGATGACCGGGTAACTATGTAAAATTAAATAACCAAATACAAGTGCAAGAGAGAGAATGGGTAAACGAAATATTTTCATTAACATGTGTTTTTCAAGTGCGTACTAAACAAACATAATTTATTGTGAGAAAACCAACAAAAAAAAAAAAAGAAATTAGATAGAGACCAGTGTTTAAAATAATAATAACTGAAATGATGACTTATGCATATTTTTATAATCTGGGTCAAATTGTTTAAGATGGAATTAAAATCATTTTATGATTAAATTTAATTTCTTGGAATATTTTTATTTTATTACTCAAATTGTTTTGTTTGATTTACGTTGGCAATTAAAAGGAATTCTTCCTCGAATCCGATTCGATTTACGAGCCAATAAAAAATCAACACGTTTTAATGCATTCTATAAGGGTTCGTAATTATTATCGTGGGTGGTTATTTTTATTTCTTCTAAAAAAAACTGTTTTGTTAAATAATATTAATCTGATTGAGTGGGACCGATTTAAAATAAAATAAATTGAATGCGATGAATTTTTAATCGGACTGTACACGGCGTATGCACGATGAGAAGAAGCGAGTGGTATTATTAAAAAACATATTTTCAATTTATCATAATCCGAGATGGTATCTGGCTCGCTGGAGCAAGAGAGACGGGCCTGGTCTACGGTCCCCCCTAACCCCACCACAATGGTTAGAAAAGGATAGGACGCGTACGTCGATACAAAACATATGCATATGAATAATTAGATATCTTGGATATCGGTGACGTGGACGAAATGGAATCTCTCGCGGTCACGTAAAAAAAATATTCAAGACTATTGTTCTTGTTGTTTTTTTGAATAATAGAAGATGACAAGTTGATTAATACGGTTTGAAAATTCGAATTTCTCGTAAACTGCGGGTGGTGGTCGGCTGGCCGGCGACCCCGCGGCGTACCCACCGAGCGGGAAATTCAAACTAACTTTTTTTTTCTGTTATTATTTTCGCCCGAACACAATGCTTTTTACATTATCTTGCTATATACATTTATTAATATTAATAAGTCGCTTGCTCTTTCTCTTAATCCCTGTAATCTCCGATGCGGAATTATTAAAGGCCAATATTTGTATTGTGCGCGTCCCCGGTGAGAGTATGAATATGAAATTATAGTGCTGTACTCGCTTTTTATTAAGAACGCTGAACAATCGAACATGCATGCATTATTTTTTTTTATATTTTAAATAATACTCATAGAATGCTAATCACGACGTTCCTTCTTATTCTTTACAGACTTCAGCTATTTCTCTCCTGTCATTATTGCATGTTGCCAACGTAAATCGCATTGTTACCAACCGCAATTGTCATAATTACCAATTGGATACAGTGATGTTAACAATTCAAGTTGGCTACAATGTCATGACTGACAGACGTCATGTAATATTGACAACCTCAATTTGCTTTAACAACTTTATCCATTTTATTACGTAACTTAATTTTTGTTATCAACTTTTTACAATTTTCTATATCAAAATTTTGGTTATTTAATTTTGATATATTTTAATGTAGATCTAATTTTTTGCATTCAAATTTAATTTTTTGTAGTTTAAATTTAATTTGCTGCAGTTTAGATCTATAATTTGTATTTAGATGTAATTTTTTAGTTTATATCTTTTCTGCAATTTTGATTGATTTTTTTGCAGTTTAAATCTACTTTTCTGCATTCAACTCTAATTTTCGGCAATTTAGACAAAAAAAATAAAATGTAGATCTAGTTTTTTGAGTTTTTTTGCTATTTAGATCTAAATTTCTGCGTTTAAATCTTATTTTCTGCATTAAGGTCTAATTTTTGGCAACTTAAGCATTTTTTTTGTAGTTTAGGTCTTAAATTTGCGTTTTGGCTTAATTTTTGCATTTAGATCTAATTTTTCACTTTTAAGGTCTAATTTTTGGCAACTTAGACAAATAAGACCAACATTAAGATGCCATTTTATGCATTCGAGTTTATTTTTTGGAGCTTATATTTAAATTTTTGTATTTAGGTTTAACTTTCTGCATTTAAACCTAATTTTCCACGTTAAGGTCTAATTTTTGACAACTTTGGCAACGTTTTCTAAAATATTGATTTAATTTTTTTGTACGTGGGTCTAACTCTTTGCAGTTCAGATCTAAATTTTGCATTTTGGTTAAATTTTTTGCATTTAGATCTAATATTTTTTGCATTTAGATTTAAAAAAATTTTAAGATCTTATTTTTGGGAACTTATCTATTTATAAAGATGTAATTTTCTGCATTTGAGTTTTTTTTTTGCAGTTTGGATCAAAGTTTTTGCATTTACATTCAAATTTGCGTTTAGATCTAATTTTCAGCTTTAAGGTCTAGTTTTTGGCAACTTAGGCAACATTTTCCATGTAATTTTCTACATATGAGTTTAATTATTTGGAGTTTTGATCAAAATTTTTGGATTCAGTTTTAATTTTTTGCATTGAAATTTCTGCTTTAAGGTCTAATTTTTAGATACCAAAACAATTTTTTTAAATGTAGATGTCTTTTTCTGCATTCGAGTTTATTTTTATGGAGCTTAGATCTAAATATTTGCATTTAGATTTAATTTTGTGCATTTAAATCTACTTTTTTACTTATAGGGCTATTTTTTTAGATTAGATCAAAATGTGGTCTAATTTTTGGAAATTAAGGCAAAATTTTCTAAAATGTTCTTTTTAATTTAGATCAAAATGTTTGCGTTTAGATTTAATTTTTTGCATTTAGATCTAATTTTTCACTTTAAGGTCTAATTTTTGGCAACTTAAATAAATTTTCTAAAATGTAGATGCCATTTTCCGCATTTGAGTTTTTTTTTAATTTAATTCAAAATTTTTGCATTTAGATTTGTTTTTTTTAGATCTAATTTTCCAGTTTAAGATCTAATTTTTGGCAACTTATACAAAATTTTCTAAAATATAAATGCTATTTGGTGCATTCGAATTTATTTTTTGGAGCTTAGAACTAAATATTTGCATTTAGATTTAATTTTCTGCATTTAAATCTAATTTTCCACGATAAGGTCTAATTTATAATTTAAAGCAAGGCGTATATGTAAGTTTTTGCAGTTCAGGTCTAAATTTTTGCATTTTGGATTGATTTTTTTGCATTAAGATCCAATTTTCTAATAAAGGTCTAATTTTTTGCGTTTTAAGCAAAAAAATAAAATGTTGATAGAATTTTTTGTATTCGGGTTTAATTTTTTGCAGTTTAGATCAAAATTTTTGCATATAGATTTAAAGTTTTCTGTTTAGATCTAATTTTCCACGTTAAGGCCTTATTTTATGCAACTTAAGCAAAATTGTCTAAGATGTAGGTGTTATTTTTTCAGTTTAGATCTAAATTTTTGCATTTTGGGTTAATTTTTTTCCAATAAGATCTAATTTTTTGCTTTATAGACTAATTTTTGGCAACTTAGTAACAAAATTTAAAATGTAGATAGAATTTTCTGTATTCGAGTTTAATTTTTTGCAGTTTAGATCAAAATATTTGCATTAAAGTTTAATTTTCTGCATTTAGATCTAATATTCTGCTTTAAGGTCTAATTTTATGCAACTTAAGCAAAATTTTCTAAGATGTAGATAAAGTTTTTTTTAGTTTAATTCAAATTTTTTGGACTTTGGATTAATTTTTTGCAATAAGATCTAATTTTCTGGAATAAGGTCTAATTTTTGGCATTAAACAAAAAAAATTATAATGTAGATAAAATTTTCTGTATTCGAGTTTAATTTTTTGTAGGTTAGATCAAAATTTTTGGATTCAGGTTTAATTTTCTGCATTTAGAAATAGTATGTTGCTTTAAGGTCTAATTTTTGGAACTTAGGCAGCATTTTCTAAAATGTTGATGCAATTTTCAGCATTAGTGTTTATTTTTTTTCAATTTAGATGAAAATTTCTGCGTCTAGATTTAATTTTTTTGATCTAATTTTTCATTTATGGTCTAATTTTTGGCAACTTAAACAAAATTTTCTTTAGATCTAAGTTTTTGCATTTTAGATTAATTTTTTGCATTAAGATCTATTTTTTTGTTTTAAAGTGTAATTTTGGCAGCTTAGGCAACATTTTCTAGAATATTGATTTAATTTTCTCTACTCAAGTTTATTTTTTTGCAATTTAGATCAAAATGTTTTCATTTTGGTTTAATTTTCTGCGTTTAGATCTAATATTCTGCTTTAAGGTCTAATTTTTTGGGAACCTAAGCAAACTGTTGGTGTAATTTTCTGCGTTTGAGTTTATTTTTTTTAATTTAAATTAAAATTTTTGCACTTAAATTTAGTTTTTTATTTAAATCTAATTTTCCACTGAAGGCCTAATTTTTGGCAACTTAAACAAAATTTTCTAAGATGTAGATGTAATTTTTATCAGTTTAGATCTAAATTTTTGCATTTTGGATTAATTTTCTACATTAAACTCTAATTTTCTATTTCAAGGTCTAATTTTTGGCAATTTAAACACAAAAAATTAAAATGCAGATTGAATTTTCTGTATTTGAGTTCAATTTTTTGTAGTTTAGATTAAAATATTTGCATTTAGGTTCAATTTTCTGCGTTTAAATCTAATATTTTGCCTTAATGTCTAATTTTTGGGAACATAGGCAAAATTTTCTGAAATGTTGTAATTGTAATGTAATTTTCTGCATTCGAGTTTAATTTTTTTTTTATTTTGGATCAAAATTTCTTCATTTTTTTACATTTAGATCTAATTTTCTACTTTAAAGTCTAATTTTAGGGAACTTAAACAAAACTTTCCAATATGTAGATTTTCTAAATTTGAGTTCATTTTTTTGGAACGTAGATCTAAATTTTTTGCATTTAAATCTAATTTTCCACGTTAAGGTCTAATTTTATGCAAATCAAGCAAACATTTTTTGCAGTTTAAATTTTAGCATTTTGGAATAATTTTTTTGCATTCGGGTCTAAACTTAGCCAGTTTAGATCTAAATTTTTGATTTAATTTTTTAAGTTGAAAAATATGCTTTTTTGCATTTTTATCTATTTTTCTGCAAAATAAACATTTATCATTTTTAATCAAATCTGTTTTATAGATTTGGATATAATTTTCTGCAATTTAGATCTAATTTTTTGAATTTTCGATTTAACAACTTACCTTTTCTGCACAAAATAGTTTTATTTTTATGAAAAGTTAACTTCAACTTTAATCTTATTATGTTTTTAGGTTTGCTCTAACTTTTGAAAACTCTTAAAATTGTTTTTCTTTAATTTAGTTTTAAAATGCAAGATTTAAGTTTTCAAATTCAATTTTTGCATTTGGAAACTTAGTTCTTGCATTTGGTTTTGATTTTCTTCAATTTAGATAAAAAAATTTAAATTCTAGATTCAATTTAATAAATAAAATCAACCTAATTTATCATTTAAGACAATTTTAGCATATTTTTAGATTTGATCTAATTTTTGGAAGTTTAAACCGGTCTAAACCTAATTTTTTTGATTACTATTAAAAATTAACTTAAACAAAATTTTCTTTAGATCTAAGTTTTTGCGTTTTAGATTAATTTTTTGCATTAAGATCTATTTTTTTGTTTTAAAGTGTAATTTTTGGCAGCTTAGGCAACATATTCTAGAATATTGATTTAATTTTCTCTACTCAAGTTTATTTTTTTGCAATTTAGATCAAAATGTTTTCATTTGGGTTTAATTTTTTGCGTTTAGATCTAATATTCTGCTTTAAGGTCTAATTTTTTGGGAACCTAAGCAAACTGTTGGTGTAATTTTCTGCGTTTGAGTTTAATTTTTTTTAATTTAAATTAAAATAAAAATTTTTGCACTTAAATTTAGTTTTTTATTTAAATCTAATTTTCCACTTGAAGGCCTAGTTTTTGGCAACTTAAACAAAATTTTCTAAGATGTAGATGTAATTTTTATCAGTTTAGATCTAAATTTTTGCATTTTGGATTAATTTTCTACATTAAACTCTAATTTCTATTTCAAGGTCTAATTTTTGGCAATTTAAACACAAAAAATTAAAATGCAGATTGAATTTTCTGTATTTGAGTTTAATTTTTTGTAGTTTAGATTAAAATATTTGCATTTAGGTTCAATTTTCTGCGTTTAGATCTAATATTTTGCCTTAATGTCTAATTTTTGGGAACCTAGGCAACATTTTCTGAAATGTTGTAATTGTAATGTAATTTTCTGCATTCGAGTTTAATTTTTTTTTTATTTTGGATCAAAATTTCTTAATTTTTTTACATTTAGATCTAATTCTCTACTTTAAAGTCTAATTTTAGGAAACTTAAACATAACTTTCTAAGGCTGCAGTCTCACTGCACCACCGCCACCAACTATCACCGTTTGCCACTAACCACCAAAATGTTCTACGGTCTCACTGCAACCACTGGTGACCACCAAATATTTAAATTTTCCACTCTTTTCTATGTCAGTAGAAGAATGCTATATTTATATATTTATATTTCGGGCCTTTTATTTACTAATGTAATTATTTTATCAATGTCGGATGGTGTTCATGTTTCTCCCATGTTACCGTTTTTAAAATTCTCAAATATCAAAGCGAAAATGACAGATTATGTTTTGATTTGTAAAATATCAAGTTAGTATGTTTCAAATGACGATCAACCGTTGCCACGCTACCACCAACCGATTTGAAATTATGAAACGGTGGTTACCAAATGACAGATGCCGGCGAGAATAGCGAATCAGTGGGACCGTCGCCAGATCTAAATTTTCTGCATTTAAATCTAATTTTCCACGTTAAGGTCTAATTTTATGCAAATCAAGCAAACATTTTTTGCAGTTTAAATTTTAGCATTTTGGAATAATTTTTTTGCATTCGGGTCTAAACTTAGCCAGTTTAGATCTAAATTTTTGATTTAATTTTTTTAAGTTTAAAAATTATGCTTTTTTATCTATTTTTCTGCAAAATAAACATTATCATTTTTAATCAAATCTGATTTTTTGATTTGGATATAATTTTCTGCAATATAGATCTAATTTTTTAAATTTTCGATTTAACAACTTAACTTTTCTGCACAAAAAAGTTTTATTTTTATGAAAAGTTTTTTTTCAACTTTATCCTTATCATCTTTTTAGATTTGATCTATTTTTTGAAAACTTTTAAAATTGTTTTTCTTTAATTTAGCTTCAAAATGCAAGATCTAAGTTTTCAAATTGAATTTTTGCATTTGGAAACTTAGTTCTTGCATTTTGAAACTTAGATCTTGCATTTGGTTTTAAGTTTCTGCAATTTAGATCATTTTTTTTAAATTCTCGATTTAATTTAATAAATAAAATCTACTTTATTTATCATTTAAGACAATTTTAGCATATTTTTAGATTTGATCTAAGTTAAAAAATACAGTTTAAATTTAATTTTTTGGATTATTATCAAAAATTAATACTATTTAGATCTAAATTTTGACTTGACCTAACCTAACCTTTGTAGTTTTTTTGGAAAATCATAATTACGCAAAAAAATTTGCTCTAATTTTTGGAATGTTACTCATATTTGAAATAAACTCACTTTGAAAATTTAGATCTAATTTTCTACAGTTTAAATCTAATTTTATGCAATTCAGATCAAATTTTCTGCGGCTTAGATCTAGTTTTAGTACTATCCAACTTTTGTTTTTAGAAACTTAGATTTTATTTTCTGCAATTTAGATCTAATCAATCAAAATTTGTATTGAGATTAATTTTTTGCATTTAGAGTTTAAATTTTATATTTTTTTGTAATTTGAATTTATTTTTTGTAATTTTGATCCAATCTGGTTGATATTCTGCAATTGGATCTAGTTTTTTGCATTTTGTATCTAATTTTTGTTAACGCTTATATAGGTTATAATCCAATTTTTGTCTTTAGACACTTAGATCTTAGTTTTCAAAATTTAGTTTTTTGAAATTTAATTAATTTTTTTGTAATATATTGCCATTTGGATCTAATTTTTTGATAGTTTAACACATTTTATATAACCTAACTTCTGTTATTGGAAACTTAGATCTAATTTTCAAAATTTTGATTGAAGATTTATTTTTGCTTTAAGGTCTATTTGTAAATATTTAAAACTAATTTTTTGAATTTATTTTTTTGTTATTTAGATCTAATTTTACAAAAAAATATTTTTTGCATTTTAGACCTAAATTTTAAACTAATTTTTTGCAATTTGAGTCTAATTTGTTGCATTTTAGATCTAGTTTTTGAAATTTTGACCCAGCCCTTTCCAACATTAACTATTTTGCAGTTGCATCTAGTTTTTTTTTAATCAAGATTTGTAAAGTTAGATCTAATTTTCTGTAATTTGGATCTAAGTTATTTAGAACAAATTTTCGTAGTTTTGTCTACTTTTTGCATTTTTGCAAAATTAAATCTTAAAATTATAATAAATAATATAATAATTTTTTAGACTTTTTTGAATTTTTGAAATAGACTTTTAGTTTACTTTTTTTAATCTGATCTAACCTCACTTTTAGTATTTTTATAATTTAGGTCTAACCTAACTTAATTTTTAACAAGTTTTGTTGTAGTTTATCAAATTTCAACAAATCTGGTCTAATTTTTTAAAACAAAAAATCTAATTTTTAATAGATTAACTTTTTGAAACATTTATATCTAATATTCTGAAATTAAACAAATTTTTTTGAATTAGTTTTAACTTTTTACACTTGATCTAATTTTTCAAAATTTGTTTACATTTTTAAACTATTTTCTTTTTAAATATTGATAACTTATTTTTTTAATAAAATTAGATCTAAAAATGTTTTTTTAAAGAGTAAATCAAATAATTTAGAAATTTGATCTAATTTTTTTCCAGAAATTAGATCTATTTTTTCAAAATTGAAAACAATTTTTATTAATTTGATTTACTTAAAAACATAATAAATTTTTATAGTTAGATCTAATTTGTTTAAATAATCTAATTATTAAAAAAAAATCTTAAACATTTTCTATTACATTATAAGTTGATCCAATTTTATGAATCGGTTAGCAACATGTAAAATGCCCATATTTTATTGCCATAATTATAAAAAAAAATATTAAATATAATAACTGAGATTAATGTAAAATAATAAATAACGTAGATATTAGATCCCCGGAGGGCAAAAATAATAAGTTAACGGTTTCAAAATTTTTAATAAACAATAATTACACGTCTTGCGTCCAAATTTAATAATTTCAATACGGAAAATATGTAAATTCCCTACGCGATGACACTTGTCGCATCAATTTTTTTTGTTGTTGTAACATGAAAAGGATTAAAATAATATTATACACCAACAAAGTAGTACGGGACCGCGTACAAATGTATGCACAGCTGTTATGTGTGCGCTACAACACATGTTTTTCTACTAGTCGGAAAAGAACGGAGAGCTCAGGATGGAGCGAGAGAACCAAGCAACAGCATAATTAATGATTAACACACATAACAGTGTGAAAAACGAAATTACACACGATTTAAGCACTGCTGGAAGAATTTAAATTACTGAATTCTGTGTGTAATTAGGTGAGCTCTGGGAGGTAGGTAAGCGACGCATCGTTTCATTCCGATGAGGAAAAGGGGCGGAAAATTATCAATTAAAATTATTTTATTTTTAGATCATTTTTCTATTGCCATTAAATCATTACCAAACTAATTTTCACTGATTTTACATCAAAGTCGCTTGTGTAAAAATTTTGAAATTCCATTGCCAACTTAATTTGTGGAAACAATGCGACATTCCAGCTCTTCCCGCACTCCCCTTCGCCGCTCATAGCACAGCCAACTGCACAAACATAGACACCGTACATCTATTATTCATTACGCATACCGGAAAATTAATTAAAAATATTTTTTCGTCTTCCTCCTTACATAATTCGAACTCATATGATTAATCCAGCGTCCGCGACAGACGCGGAAAATTAATTAACTCCCACAATATGTAAAAAGAATTAAATAAATTCGAAATTAAAGAAACAGCGTGTGCGTATCGATTGAGAAAATAATAATAATAAATAAATAAATAAAAAAGTATAAAGCCACAGCGCGAACAAAAGAAATTTCGAGTTCATTTATCATTGCTGGAAACAAATGGATCCGATCATAAATGGATAGTGTAATAAAGAAAGCAAAAGGGTCGGAGCGAGACGGACAAAAAATGATTAATAATCCCCGCATATGTGAGCCTCGGCTTCGGTTGTATGCTGCGGGGAGAAGGGTTCAACTTAATGAATAAATAGACTATTTATTATCTCCCAAATCATCAATTTAATTTTTTTTTCTTTAATATAATTTCAGGGAAAATATTGGAGAACCTCTCGCTTGGTCCTCCAAAGATGGGTCAGAGTCCGCCCAGTCAGCCGCCCACACCACCAAGTACCCCTTTATCACCGAAAGTGACAAATACCTCAAGTGTACCCGTAATACCTAACGTAACCATTACACAAACTACTAGTCTAAATATACCTCACAATATGGCCCAGAAGACTCCTCTCAATTTGGGCAAAAAGATTAAGAATAATGGTCTCAATCTTAGTGCTGATTATCCCTATTCGCAGATTGAAATGGATGCTATTAGGAATAAGAATATGGAGGATAGGAATAGCGAGCATAATAAACTTATGAACTCAAGGGTGAGAATTTAAATTTTTAAATATTTTTATTTATCGGGGAAAAATTTGCAAATTGACTCAAGGGAAAACGAATTCATTTGGGTACATTTATAAAAATTTCCCGACTTTTTTTAACTTTATTAATTAATAAAATAAAACTATTTTTATAAACAATTTTTTAATCCCCCCCCCCCCCCCCCCCAACGGTAGTTTAATTAATTATGTTTGAAGCCGGATTTCAAACTGTTTGGCAGGATTTTTTAATTTTGAGAATTTTAATTTTGTTTTTAAAGAAGGATTTATGTCTTAATAATCGAACTGCTTAAACTCAAGACCGGATTTTTATCTTTAAGCACAATTTCTTTAGTTTGTAGGCCGGATTTGTTTTTTATCGGCCGAATTTCTCATTTTTTTGTGGCCTTATCACAATTTATATTTTTATAGCCGGATTTCTTAGTTTTGACGCCGGATTTTTATTTTGATGTTGTTATTTTGGTGATTTTAATGTTAATTTCTCACTTTTAGGCCGGATTTGATTCTTAATGGCCGGATTCTTTACTTTTTATTCAAAATTTACAAAAAATAAGGTCAATTCATATTTTAGAGGCCGGATTTCTTACTATCGAGGCCGGATTTTTTATTTTCAACATAGTTTATTAAATTTAAAACCTAATCTATTACATTTAAGGTGTTTATTGATAACTTAATGGCCGGATTTTTTAGGTTTAATACCGGATTTAAATATTATTCACCAAATTTCTTACTTTTGATGCTGGATTTGTATAATAAAGACTTATTTTGTGCAGAATCTATTTTAATGAGGCCGGATATTTTAACTTAGTATCTTAAAGGCCGGATTTCTTACTTTACCGACCAGATTTACATATTAAATGCAAGAATTTGTTAAATTTGATAAATTAATGGCCGGATTTTTTAGGTTTGAGGCCGTAGTAGAACTCCAAATAGCATATTTTGTTATTTTAAGAAAGTATTTGTTTAATAAAGACTTGCTTTTTATCTTAATGGCCGGATTTTTTATTTTTTTTTCACTTTACTCACTAAATACATGGTTTGTTACATTTGATGTACGGAGTTATAGCTCAATGGCCGGATCTTTTAGGTTTGAGGCCGGATTTTATAGGTTTGAGGCCAGATTTACATCTCAAGCAATAGATTTCTTAATTTTAAAGTTATATTCGTAAAATAATAGACGGATTTTTGTACTTTTAATGCAGAATTAGTTTTTTATGTTGAATTTATATTTTAATGGCCGGATTTTTTACTTTAAAGCCGGATTTTTAATTTTTTATACCGAACCTGTATATAAAAAGCCGGATTTTACAACTTTTTAGGTCAGATTTACATATTAAATGAAGGATTTGTTATATTTAAGGTCAAAATCAAGTGATTTTTTAGATTTGAGGCCAGAATTATATCCCAATCATCAGATTCCTTACGTTTGAAGACGTATTTCTATAATAAAAGCCGGATTTTTGTGTTTTTAATGCAGATTATTTTTTTAATATTTCATTTAATTTTAATGGCCGGATTTCTTACTTTTTGAGAACTAATACAGAACGAATGTATAATTTTTTAGGCCGGATTTTCAGTTTTTAGACCGGATTTGTATCTTAACGTCCGTCCGGATTTTTATACTGCACAATAAAAATTGATTCTTGAAACGATTTTATGCCGTGTTTTATATTTTTAAGGCCAAATTTTATACTTTTTGAAGCAGGATTTTTATTATTGAGGCCGGATTTTGTACCTTTATTGCATTTGTAACGGTTTTAAAACTTAATTTATAATTTATCGGTTCTTTACTTGTGTGACCGGATTTTTATCTTAAAGGCCGGATTAATGTTGAATTTGCATCTTAATGACCGGATTTCTGACTTATGTAACTGGGTTTCTTCCTTTTTAGGTTAAAAATAATGGCAGATTTTTTTATTTTTGCCTGTATTAAAGATCAGTTTCAGTTTTAATATTGAAAATTGTCTTATTTGTTAAATTTTTTGTTTGTAAAAATCCGACACAGTTCTTTACTTTTTATGTTGCATTTGTATCTTAACGGTCGGATTTTTTAATTTTGAGACTGAATTTGAATCTCAAATCCCAGATTTGTATATTAATGGCCGGATTTTTTAGTTTTGATGCAATTTTTTATTTTTTTTTACCATAATTTATATCTTGATGGCCGGAATTCTTACTTTTAAAGCCGGATTTCTTATATTTGTGGTCAGATTTATATTTTAGCGACTGATTTTCTAGGTTAGAGGTTGGTTTGGTATTTTAAATTCCAAATTTTTGAATTTAAATGCCAGATTTGTATTATAAAAACCGAATTTTTATGATAAATAAAGGCCGGATTTTTTAGTTTTAAAGCATTCTTTTCATATTTAAAGTTTAATTTGTACCTTAATGGCCTATTTTCTTGCCGGATTTCTTATTTTTATTGCCGGATTTCTAAGTTTGAAGCTGAAAAAATACCGGATTTCTCATTTTAAAGGCCGGATTTGTATCTTAATGGCCGGATTTTTAATTTTTGATTCAAAATTTAGAAAAAATTAAGCTCAACTCATATTTGAAAGACCGGACTTTTTACTATCGAGGCCGGAATTTTTACTAACGAGGCCGGATTTTTTATTTTCAATGCGGTTTTTTGGTTTTTAATTTATTACATTTAAGGTCTTTATTGATAACTTGATGGCCGGATTTTTTAGGTTTAAGACCGGATTTGAAAATTATTCACCAAATTTCTTATTTTTGATGCTGGATTTGTATAATAAAGACTGTATTTTGTGCAGAATCTATTTTAATGAGGCCGGATATTTTAACTCAGTATCTTAAAGGCCGAATTTCTTACTTTACCGACCAGATTTACATATTAAATGCAAAAATTTGTTAAATTTGATGAATTAATGGCCGGATTTTGTAGGTTTGAGGCCAGAATTATACTCCAAATAGCAGATTTCTTTATTTTAAGAAAATATTTATATAATAAAAACCTGATTTTTAACTTAAAGGCCGGATTTTTTACTTTACTTATTAAACGCATGATTTGTTACATTTGATGCCTGGAGTTATAACTTAATGGCCGGATCTTTTAGGTTTGAGACCGGATTTCCTAGTTTTAAGGTTATATTTGTAAAATAAAGGTTGGATTTTTGTACTTTTAATGCAGAATTTGTTTTTTATGTTGAATTTATATTTTAATTTCCGGATTTTTTACTTTAAAACCAGATTTTTTTACTTTTTAGACCGAATTTATATATTAAATGCCGGATTTTTTACTTTTTAGGTCAGATTTACGTATTAAATGCAGGACTTGTTACATTTAAGGTCAAAATTAAGTGATTTTTTAGGTTTGAGGCCAGAATTATTTCCCAAACATCAGATTCCTTACGTTTTAAGACGTATTTGTATAATAAAAGCCGGATTTTTGTGTTTTTAATGCAGGATATTGTTTTAATGTTTCATTTTATTTTAATGGCCGGATTTCTTACATTTTGAGAACTAAAAAAAAACGAATATTTAATTTTTCAGGCCGGATTTACAGTTTTTAGACCGGATTTGTATCTTGACGGCCGGATTTTTATACTGCACAATAAAAATCGATTCTTGAAACGATTTTATGCCGGGTTTTATACTTTTGAGGCCAAATTTTATACTTTTTGAAGCAGGATTTTTATTATTGAGGCCGGATTTTGTACCTTTATTGCATTTGTAATGGTTTTAAAACCTAATTTATAATTTAATAGCCGGATTTAATACTTTTTTGGCCGGATTTCCTACATCTGAGGCAAGATTTTTATCTTAAACGCATGATTCCTTACTTGTGTGACCGGATTTTTATCTAAAAGGCCGGATTAATGCTCAATTTGCATTTTAATGGCCGGATTTTTGACTTATAAAACTGGGTATCTTTCTTTTTAGGTTAAAAATAATAGCAGAATTGTTTATTTTTGCATTTCTGGTCTTTATGAAAGATCAGTTTCAGTTTCAGTATTGAAAATTGTCTTATTTGTTAAATTTTTTATGTTTGTAAGAAATCCGACAGAATTCTTTACTTTTTATGTTGCATTAGTATCTTAACAGCCGGATTTCTTAATTTTGAGACTGGATTTGAATCTTAAATCCCAGATTTGTATGATAATGGCCGGATTTTTTTAGTTTTGGTGCATTTTTTTAAATTTTTTTACCATAATTTATATTTCAATGGTCGGATTTCTTACTTTTAAAGCCGGATTTCTTACTTTTAAAGCCGGATTTCTTACTTTTAAAGCCGGATTTCTTATATTTATGGTCAGATTTATATTTTAGCAATTGATTTTGTAGGTTAGAGGTTGGTTTGGTATTTAAAATTCCAAATTTTTGAATTTAAATGCCGGATTTGTATCATAAAGGCCGAATTTGTATAATAAAGACGGGATTTTTTAGTTTTAATGCATTTTTTTTAATTTTTAAATTTAATTTGTACCTTATTGGCCAAATTTCTAGCGTTTAAAGCCGGATTTCTTATATTTATTGCCGGATTTCTGAGTTTGAAGCTGAAAAAGTACCGGATTTCTCATTTTAAAGTATCATTATGACCAAATTTTTTAGTTGTAATACATTTTTAAATCATAAATTATATTTCAATGATGATCATTTGTATCCTTAATCATAGATTTTATTATTGAAAGACCGGATTTGGATCAAAAAGATTTTCTTGTCCTGATGAATTTTTTTTTTAGTTTTTAAAGCAAAATCTACATTTTAATGGCCGGATTTCTTATATTTTTGACCGGATTTTTACTTGAAAAGGCTGGATTAATGTTTTAGCGGATGGATTTTTAATTTTGAGGCAGAATGTGTCTTATTGAAGGTCAAATTTGTGTCTTAGAGGCCGGATTATTCATTTTGTAACGACATTTTATATTTTCTAACCTTAAATTGCATTTTAAGGCCGGATTTTATAGTTTCATGGCCGGATTTTTGAATTTTAAAGCCGGATTTTTTTATAGCAGTTGTTTTTTGCTTTATTATCATTTCTGTTTGTTGTAAACGCTGTCATATGTGGAAAGCTTAAAACTAAATCAGTTTTTGTTTCATTTACCGCATTTTTTCTTAATGGCCGGATTCTTTTCATTGTTTTTAAGACCAAATAAATATAATGATTGTTTATTTTAAAGCCAATTTTTTGGCATTTTCATGTTTTAAAGGCCGGATATAAGTTTTAAATGTCGGATTTAGATTTTAAATGGCGGATTCAAGTTTTAAACTCCGGATTCAATACTGCTAAGCTTAGTTTTAGACCGGATTTCAATTTTACTTGACAGATGTCTTACTTTGAGGCCGGATTTTTTGCTTTTGTAGTTAGATTTTGTATTTTAAGGCTGGGTTTATATTTTAAAGGCCGGATTCATTACTTTTGAATCAAAATTTATTAAATTTAGAACGGATTTTCACTTTTGTAGCAGATTTTATTACAGTTAAGGCCGGATTCATTACTGTTGAGCCCAGTTTTAGACCAAATTTTACTTTGATTGAACGATTTTTGAATTTTAAGGCCGGATTTTGTGTTTTTGTAATCGAATATTTTGCTTTTTCTCATAATTATTTACTTTAAAAGCCGGATTCTTTTGTTTTGAAGCCAGTTTTATGTCTTAATGCCCAACTTCTTACTTAAAGGCCGAATTCCTCAGTTGTGTAGCCGGATATAATACTTTTAAGGCTATAAATGTTATGTTCAAGCCGGATTTTGATTTTATTGAATGAATTTTTTACTTTGGGGTTGAATTTATTATTTTTGAGGACAAAATTATTGCTCTTGAGACCGAAATTATATCTTATTGGCCGGAAGTTTTTTGTTTTGAGTACAGGTTTAGTTTTTAAGTTTAAAGTTTGAGGTCATATTTCTTACTTCTAGACTGGAACAAAAAAGTTTCTTACTTTTAATGCCGGATTTCTTAGTTTTTAGGACGAAATTATTATTTTGAGGCACGAATTGTATCTTATTGGCCGGATTTCTTACTTTTGAAGCTAGATTTTGGTTTTAAAGGCCGGATTTAATACATTTGAGGCGAGAAAGTTTAATTCTAGACCGGATTTTGCTTTTATGAAACAAATTTCTTATTTTGAGGCCGGATTTTTCAGTTTTGATGATGAAATTAACATTTTTAAAGCCGAAATTGTAATTCAAAGGCCGGATTTCTTACTTTTGAAGCCAGAATCTATATTTCTAGACCGGATTTTGATTTTAACGAACAAAATTCTTTAGTTTAAGGCCGGATTTCTTAGCTTTGAATGCAATATTGTTACTTTTTGGGCCAAAATTATAACTTAAAGGCCGGATTTCTTATTTTTAGGACCGTATTTAGTTTTTAAAGGCCGAATTTTGATTTAAAATTAAACAAAATGATTACTTTTAAGGTCGAATTTAAATTTTATTTGTTGAATTTCATTTTTGTTAGCTTCTAAAGGCCGGATTATTAGTTTTGTACAAAAAATTATTATTTTTAAAGCCGGATTTTTTTTTTCTGAAGCCTAATTTATATTTTACAGGCCGGATTCAACATTTTTGAAGCCAATATTCTTATTTTTGGATTGAATTAACATTTTAACAATTGAAATATTTTAGTTTGAGTCCGGGTTTCTTACTATTGAGACCGGATATAGATAAAAAGTGTAGTATTTCTGAGTTTTTAAGACAACAATTTTACTTCTAGGGCCGGATTTGTGATGTAATGGCCGGATTTTACTTATTTTCAGGCCGGATTTATATTTCAAACCCGAATCCACATCTTAACAAATTGATTTATATTTTTTGAGACTAAAACTGAGTTGAAAGTTAGATTAATTAGTTTAATAACCGAATTTCTACGTATGCGTATTTTTGTAAATTTTTTACTTATAAAGCTAGATTTTTACCACTGAAGCCGATTTTTGTACTTTTTAGATGGAATTCTTTACTTTTGAGGTTGGAATCATATCTAAAGCTAGATTTTTGGTTGATTTTGTAGTTTTTAGGCTAAATTTACATCCTAAAGGCCGGATTTTCAGTTTTGAAGCCGGATTTCTTTTTGTTAAGTATGGAATAATGTTCTTAGGTTAGATTTATTATTTTTCTGAGCGGATTTCATATATGTGAGGCCAGATTTATATCCTAATGGCCGGATTTTTACTTTTAAAGCCGGATTTGTTAATATTGAGGCCGGATTTTTTAAGTTAAGCTCAGATTAAAGTGATAAGCAAGGTTTTCTATGCGGATTCCATAGATTTAAGGCCAGATTTATATCTTAATGGCCGGATATTTACTTTTAAAGCCGGATTTGTTACTATTGAGGCCGGAGTTTTTTAAGTTAAGCTCAGATTCGTGTGATAAGCAAGGTTTTTTACATAATTTGTCGCATTTCTTACTTACAGCCAGATTTTGAAGTTTTTGTAACAGATTTTTTACTTTGAGGCCAGATTTTTACTTATTCAGGCCTATTGAGGCCAGATTTTTCAATTATTTTTTAAACTTTGACAGAAATTAAGTATTAAAAAAAATAATGTAGATCCGTAATTAATAGTTAATGTTTTTTTCAAAATTATTGTAAAAAAAATTTTATTCAAAAAAATTAAAAAAAAAAAATTAAAAAAATTAAAAAATTGTTTTTATGAAAATACAAAATATATGTGATTTTTGAAGTTGTTTTTGTACATTTTTTAAATAATTTTAATTAATAGATTATTTTAAATTAAAAATACAAACATTCCAACACAAATTCGTTTTCTTTATAACTACTCAATTCGATAAATGTTTTTACCATTAAGCGCATTCCGCACGTGTTTGCCTACATAGATATATCATACACAATTATAAAATCTCTCCATATTCATTCAAACCACGGCCCAATTTGAATACAAAAGTGTGAAATTATGCAATCCTTAAAAATGTGGGCCACCGTACACGATTTGAATACAATAATTTTTATATAAAACTTTTTTTTTCAACTAAAACTAAATTATATTAACACCGTTTTTTTGATTAATAATCGCGATTAACCCGAATTATGCGAATGAACAAAAAAATTATGTGAAAAATTGCGTTTAATTGAATTAGGCGTTCCCAGCGATTGTCTTAATGCGGTTTCATTTTTTAAGGATATTCATAATTTTTCGGGCCGGAGACACAATTGTTTTGTTGGTAATTACCGTAATTATATTTAACTGTATTTGTGTTAGCTTTTAGCGCGCGATTCAGCGTTCATTCACCTAATTATAATAATATTAATAAATATTTGTCGATTAAAAATATTTCCCCATAATTTTTTTCTATAAACCACGCGCGTGTTATTATCCGATATTTGGAAGAAAACAAGCCGCGTGTGTGTTCCTGTAATAGCGCAATTACAGAAACATCCGTTGCGTTTTATGATTAAAAGTTGAATTATTTAAAGAAAAAAAATTGTAACAATTAATCTCAAGACATGCAAAGGTAACATTAAAAATTTATTTACAGGGAATCTTTCCGCATATCATGCAATTCAGCAGCATGAAATCGGAAGATGGAAGTCCACCACCGATGGATACTAACCCTTTAAATGGTAAGTGAATTATGATTATTTTCTACATGTTTTTGCCGCGTGGAACGTGTCGCGGAACAAATAACTTACACAATACGAGAAATTCGCCGCGTCTATTTCGGTGGCGGCGTTGAAGCGAGAGAGTCTACAATACAGATACCTTCAATCGGAAAGAGATGTCGCGTTTAAGCGTCGGCTATGTAACATTAATTAAGTGTAAATTACTCGGGTTTATTTTAAATCTAAAACAGTGCTTTGAGATTTTTGGTCAAAAGGTATTTTAGTTGGTGAGTCGCGCCAAAAATTTGACATTTCCGAGATAAAAATCCGACGGCGGGCCGCAAATAAATTGTATTATTACCGGGATTCGATTTGGCTCACTGCTACTTATCAAATCGACGTAACATTGATTCTTTTTTTTTTTTCGTTTGTTTTATTTTCATTTATTTTCATAGCCAACTAAGCAATTCCAACGATAGTTGCGCATCGTGCAAATTAAATGTCATTCGACTTATTTTTTAAACTCAAAATAAAATCACGGGAAAAAAATATAATCACCCAGCATTAATTACAAATGAGCCTGGGGGATAAACATAATTTTCCCTTAACATTTTTTTTATTATTATATATTTATTATATTAATTATTTAATAGTAGAAGACTTGGTTTAATTATTTATAACCTTCAATTGTAGCCACGGAGTCCCTAGATGCCTTCTGATTTTAGTTATCACAAAATTTATTAAATTAAGTTTATGCTGAAACCTTAACGAATTTTAAAGTTTTGTTAGAAAAATTAGGAATAGAAACTTCAATTTCATTTAGAAATTTTATTTCCAACCTTAAATTGTAGCCAAAATTACTTTAGAAACCACTTTTTCCGTTTTTTTGTAAACACGTTTTATCGACAAAAAATTAGATTACGCTGCAACCTTTACAAATTTTAGATTGTGGTTGAAAAATTTAGAATTAGATGCCCTTAATCCATCTGAAAAAAATATTTGCAACCCTCTAATAAATTTAATTTTGCTTATAGAACAACTTTTTTGTTTTTTATGAAAATCATTTTAGCAACAAAAAGTGAGGTTACGCTTCAATCTTAGCGAATTTCAGATTATGGTTGAAAAATTTAGAATTAGATCTCTATAATCCATCTGAGAAAAATATTTGCAACCCCAAATTAAATTAAATTTTGTTTTTGGAGCAACTTTAACGTTATTAAAAAAAATCATTTTAGCAACAAAATTAGAGGTTGCGCTGCAACCTTAACGAATTTTAGAAGATGGTTAAAAAATTTAGAATTAGATGCTCTTATTTTATCTGAAAAATATATTTTCCACCCCTATTAAATTTAGTTTTGATTTTGGAACAACTTTTCCATTATTTTGTAAAAAAAATTAAACGACAATAATTGCAGTTACTCTGCAATCTTAAGGAATTTTAGATTGCGGATGAAAAATTAAAAACTAAAAGCTTTGATTCTAATTAGAAAAGCTACTTGCAACCTTAATTGTTAGCCAAAGTGGCCTTAGAAACAACTTTTCTGTTGTTTTGTAAAAAAGTTTTAGCAACAAAATTTGAGGTTATTCAGAAACCTTAAGGAATATCAAATTGCGATTAAAAAATTAAAAATTAGAAGCTTTGAATCTAATTAGAAAACATGTTTGCAACCTTAAATGATAGCCAAAGTGGCCTTAGAAACAACTTTTCTGTTATTTTGTAAAAATGTTTTAACAACAAAAGTAACCTTAACTCAGCAACCTTAACGAATTTTGGATTGCGGTTAAAAAATATAGAATCAGATGCCCTAATTCTACCCACAAAATATTTTTGCAACCCTTAATTGTCATTAAACATCTTTAAAAAACAAGTTTTTTCGTATTTTTTAAAAACATTTTTGCGTCAAAAATTGAGGTTACGTAGCAACCTCAACAAATTTTAGGTTAAAATGGACATATTTAGAATAAAAAAATTTGATTTCATTCCAGAAAAAATGTTTCCAACCTTTAATTGTAACCAAAATGGCCTTAAAAGCAACTTTTCCGTTGTTTTGTAAAAACTTTTTAGCAACAAAAATTGAGGTTACTCTGCAAGTTTAACGAATTTTGGATTACGGTTGAAAAATTTAGAATTAGAAGCCTTGGCTCCATTAGGAAAGCATGTTTGCAACTTTTAATTTTAGCCAAAATGCCCTTAGAAATCACTTTTCCGTTGTTTCGTAAAAACGTTTTTGCAACAAAAATTAAGGTTACTTTGCAAGTTTAAGGAATTTTGGATTACGGTTAAAAAATTTCGAATTAGAAGCCTTGACTCCATCTGGATAACATGTTTGCAACTTTTAATTGTAGCTAAAATAGCCTTAGAAAACACTTTTCATATACTTTTTAGTAACAAAATTAAAGATTACTCTACAACCTTAAAAAAATTAAGGTTATGATTGAAAAAACTAGAATCAGATGTTTTAATTCTATTTGAAAAATGTAGTTGCAACCTTTTTTGTGGCAAAATTTGTTTTAAAAACTACTTTTCCGTTATTTTCAAAATTATTTTTGACCAAAATTGAGGTTACTCTTCAGTTTTAACAAAATTCAGATTATTGTTAAAAAATTTAAAATTAGAAGCTTTAATGTAATCTAGAAAACATGTTTGTAACCTTGAATTGCAGCCAAAATTGCCTTAGAAACGATTTTTTTTGATATTTAAAAAAAAATGTTTTAGCGACAAAAATTAAGATTACTCTGAAACTTTAAGGAATTTCAGATTATGGTTAAAAAATTTAGAATTAGAAGCTATGATTCCATTCTGAAAACATATTTGCAAATTTTAATTTTAGCCAAAATGGGCACAGAAACAACTTTTATGTAGTTTTGTAAAAACCTTTAATCGATAAAAATTGAGGTTACGCTAAACCCTCAACGAATTTCAGATTTTGATTGAGAAATTTATAATCAGATGCACCAATTTCACCTAGAAAACATATTTGCAAACTTTAATTGTAGCCAAAATGGCGTTAGAAACAATTTTTCCGTGAATTTAAAAAAAGTTTTTGAGAAAAAATTGAGGTTACTCTGCAACCTTAAAGAACTTTAGATTTTTATTTAAAAATTTAGATCAGGATGAACTAATTTTACATAGAAAACATTTTTGCAACTTCTTAATTGTAGCCAAAATGACCTTAAAAATGAATTTTCCAATTTTTGTGAAAAACGTTTAAACAACTAAAACTGAGATTACGTTGCAACCTTAATAAATTTTAGATTACAGTTAAAAAATTAACAATTAAAAGCTTTGATTCTACTTAGAAAACATATTTGCTACCCTTATTTGTAGCCAAAATGGGCTCAGAATCAACATTTCCGTTATTTTGTAAAAAGGTTTTTTGAGAAAAATTGAGGTTATGCCAAACCTTTAGCAAATTTTAGAGTTTTATTAAAAAATTTAGAATCATAAGCTTTGATTCCATTTAGAAAACATTTTTGCAACTCTTAATTGTAGCCAAAATGGCCTCAAAATCAACTTTTTCGTTATTTTGTAAAAACGTTTAAGCGACGAAAATTGAGGTTACGCTGCAACTTCAACGAATATCAAAATTGTGGTTAAAAAATGTAGAATCAGAAGCCCCGATTCCGTTTAGAAAACAAATTTGCAACCCTTAATTGTAGCCAAATCGGCCTCAGAAGTGACTTTTTTGTTGTTTAAGAAAATTGTTTTCTTGGCGGAAATTAAGGTTACGGCACAACTTTAATGATTTTTGTGGTCTTCTTGAAGAAAATAAAATTAGAAGCGTCGATTCTTTCAAAAAAATCAAATTTTCTACTCCTAATTGTAGCCAGTTTACCATTAGAAACGACTTAGGAGTAATTTAAGAAAATCGTTTTTGCGAGTTTTTTTTCGGTAAAATTGATTAAATTGCATTTGGTTGGTTGCAATCAAATGCAAATAAAAGAATAATCTTTAAAATACATCATTTAATAGATAAAATTGATTTCAACCCTTAATTTGCTTCCTAAATGGGCACCAAATTAGCTTAAATTTGACTAAATTAGTTGCCGCCGTGACGGAAATTGGCGTAAAATCAAAACGGTTTCAAATATTGAGTTGGGTTTTAAAAATTTGGGTTTAGAATACTTAAAACAAATATGAGAACCTAATTTCAGGCCTAACTTTTGGGCTAAATGATTTAAAATTGGGCATTAATACAAGACTTACGTAAATTAACTTAATTTTTGCCGTTAAGGAAATTGGCGTAAAATTGAAACGGTTTGTAATTTTAAATTTTGGTTTGAAAATTTAGATTTAGAATAGTTGAATCTATTAAGAAAATTTAATTTCAAGCTTTATTTGGAGCTAGAATAATAGTTATTTGGCTTTAATTTAAAACTTTAGTTGATTGAATTAATTTTTTTGTTACGGAAATTGGCGTAAAATTGAAACGGTTCAAAATTTTGAGTTGCGGTATAAAAAATTGGATTTAGAACACTTAAATCTGTTAAGAAAACTTAATTTCAAGCATAAGTTTTGGCTAGAATTAAAGTTATTTGGAGTTAATTTAAGACTTTAGTTGATTAAATTAATTTTTGTCGTTACGGAAATTGGCATAAAAATGAATCTGTTTGAAATATTAGAGTTGAGGTTTAAAAATTTGGATTTAGAATACTTTAATCTGTTAAGAAAACTTAATTTCAAGCTTCAGTTTAGGCTATAATAAAAGTTATTTGGAATTAATTTAAGATTTTAGTTGATAGAAATAATTTTTGCCGTTACGGAAATAGGCGTAAAATTGAAACGGTTCTAAATTTTGAGTTGCGGTTTAGAAATTTGGATTTAGAATATTCAAATCTGTTGAGAAAACTTAATTTCAAGCTTTAGTTTTGGCTAGAATAAAAGTTATTTGGAATTAATTTAAGATTTTAGTTGATTGAAATAATTTTTGCCGTTACGGAAATTGGCGTAAAATTGAAACTGTTCAAAATTTTGAGTTGCGGTTTAAAAATTTGGATTTAGAATACTTAAATCTGTTAAGAAAACTTAATTTCAAACTCTAGCTTTGGCTGAAATAAAAGTTATTTGGAATTAATTTAAGACTTTAGTTAGTTAAGTTATTTTTTGCCGTTACGGAAATTGGCGTAAAAATGAAACTATTCAAAATTTTTAGTTGCGGCTTTAAAAATTAAATTTAGAATTCTTTAATTCATTAAGAAAACTTAATTACAAGATTTTATTTTGGCTAGAATTATTTTTATAAGGTTTTAATCTAAGACATTTACGCTAAAATTTAATTTCGTCATGACGGAAATTGATGTAAAATTGAAACTGCGGTCAATATAGAGTCGCTGTTTGAAAATTTGTGTTTAGGATACTTGGATCTATTAAAAATATTTAACTTCAAGACTTATTTGAAATCTAATAATAAAAGGCTCTCATTTAAGCCGTATTTAGCTTAAATTAATTTCCGTCGTGACGGAAATTGGCGTAAAAATGAAACGGTTTTAAATTTTTAATTGCGGTTTAAAAATTCAGATTTAGAATACTTAATTCTATTAAGAAAACATAATTTCAGGTTTTATTTGCAATTAAACTATTTTTTCGAGGCTTTTATTTGAGCCTAACTTTGTTAAAACTAATTTCCGTCGTTACGAAAATTGACGTAAAATTGAAACGGTTTGAAATATTGACTTACGGTTTGTAAATTTGGATTTAGAATGCTTAAATCTATTAAGAAAGTTTAATTTTAAACCTAATGTCCAGCCAAATTTGATTATACTAAGCTTCAAAGTAAGATTTACGTTGATTCAATTAATTTTTGTTGTTACAAAAATTGGCGTAAAATTAAAACTGTTTGAAATATTAAGTTGCGGTTTATAAATTCGACTTTAAAATACTTAAATCTATCAAGAAAGCCTAAATGCAAACCTTGTATGCAGTAAATTTTGATTGTACAAGGCTTCAATGTAAGGTTTACATTGAGTATATAAATTTCCGTTGTTACGGAAGTTGACGTAAATTGTAACAAATATTGTACCGAGTGAATTTAGCAAAATTTTGGCAATGAGTTAAATGGGAGGCAACGTTTAAAAATAAAAATCGAGCGATTGGTTGACGCGTGTGCCGCTCAGTTGCGATAAGGTCGCGGGCTATTAACGAAATATAAAATAAAATAAATGTGAGATCATAATTCATACCGAATACTTTTTATTATTTATTTTCGATTGAATTTTAAGACAGGCCGCAAGCGAGACTGGATGTAAAAGAGAGACGCAAGCAAGCGCATTTATAAATACAAAAGGGACCCGCACGAATTTCGTCTTTATGTAGATCTGGTTTTATGAGGAGATCTTTATTTTTATTTTTCTTTATTCCACAGTTGGTCACTTGTTGGAGTTATTGTGTTGCAATATTAATATATTTTAGTGGAATGTCTTGTGTTTTAATTGTAGCCATTGCTGCCACCTTAAATGATTGTAATTAAAGTACGGGTGTTGAGAATAATAAATTATTTGTGCCGGTTATAAATAAACAACGAATTTGTCCGAAAAGTGCCAGAAATGGGAACGCCAAAACAATTATGTTGAAAATTCCATTGTCGCGGTGCCAACGTTCAGATAATTTATAGGAAAAGTCGCACCCAATTAAAAGCGGAAATTTTATTATCACCTGAATCAATTTATTTATAATACCTTCAAAATTTTAATACATTATTCATCCCTTTTGTTTCTTAACGTTCTTTATTTAACATAAAAAAATCAATTCAAAACTGAACACGTGTGAGCTTAAGCATAAAACCCGAATCAAAATAAAACCGTATTGAATTACATTTCGCACAAAGGGTCTTTAAAATATATATAGAAAAACGGGTTCTATTTATCTCAGATTTTTAACCCTTTTAAAAAAATTCGGATTTATTATGAATTGAATCCCGGTCCCCACCCCCCGCGCGTTCACTACTCGCTCGCTGGGCGTGCCACTTACATCATTCTAAAATCTCCACTTTAAAACTAGTATTTTATATAATAAAAGGGCTATTTTGAATAATAAGGGTGCCCTCATCATCGGATGAAAGGGTCCCAACAAATTTGACAAAAGGGTTGCGCGCTAGTTTTTTATTTTTATTTTTAATAATGTCGAATTTCCGGGGGCGAGATTTATTCGGACGGATTGCAAATTACAGAGAAGAGGGTGCCTGCCTGCCTGTTTGTATTCACTACTATATTTTTATTATAAGGGTTTTAAAATTAAAATCTAAAACTGGATTATCAAATCCTTGTTTAGATGATCAGCTGTCAAAATAGCGCAGCCACCTACGCAGCTGTTAGTTATTGCAGAAAAAAAGGGGTTGCGGCTCTAATCGGGCTTGAAATTTTTTATTTAAAATAAACAAATAAGGGATTTATTTTGCAATTTGTATTCGTTTGAATTTTACGTGTTTTTTATTTGAAGTAACGAAGCCACAATTTTGACAATTCAGGGTTAAAATTAATGATTCAAGTATCCAGAATCTAAATTTTTAAACCGCATCTCAATATTCCAATCAAGTGTTATTTTAAGTCCATTTCCGTAATTACGGAAAAAATTGTTTTTAACTTAAGCTTCAATTAAACTCAGAATGCATGAATCTTGGTAACAATTAAGGGTTGAAATTGAGTTTTCTAATAAATTCAGGTATCTTGAATCCAAATTTTTTAACCGCATCTCAATATTCTAATCCGGTGTTGTTTAAAATCAATTTCCGTAATTACGGATTTTTTTTTTATAAACTCAAAAATCATGAATATTTATAGCAATTAAGGTTTGAAATTAATTTTCCTGATTAATTAAAGTATCCTGAATCTAAATTTTTAAACCGCATCTAAATATTTCAATTCAATGTTATTTAAAGTCCATTATCGTAATTACGGAAAAATATTTTTTAAACGTAAGCTTTAATTAAACTCAAAATTTATCAATTTGTAATAATTAAGGGTTGAAATTAATTTTCCTGTTAAATTCAAGTATCTTGAACCTAAATTTTTAAACCGCGTCTAAATATTTGGATCCATTACTTTTTAAAGTCTATTTCCGCCATAACGGAAAAATAATTGTTTTTTTTTAACTTAAGTTGTAATTAAACACAAATTTAATGAATTTTGGTAATAATAAAGGGTTGAAATTAAGTTTTCTGATAAAATCAAGTATCCTAAATCCAAATTTGTAACATGTAATATAATATTCCAATCCATTGCAATTTAAAATCACTTTTTGGCATTACGGAAACATAATTAATTTAAATTACGTCTTAATTAAAGCTAAATTTAATAAATTCCTGTAATAATTAAGGGTTGAAATTAATTTTATTAATAAATTGTAGTATCCTGGACTCAAATTTTCAACTCACTTTTAAAAATTCATAGCTCAAAAGCATTTTAGTTTAATTTTTGTAATTTACGGAAAAATCAATAAACGGAAAAGTTCAATTTTAAGGGTTGTTTATTGAAATTAAAAACTGAAATTATACTTCCATACAGATTAAAGGTTTCTGATTCCAAATCTTCAAACCACATCTTAATATTCATAATGGTTACAGCTCAGCAGCATTTTAATCAAAATTCCGTAATTTACGGAAAATTTATTAGAGCCATTGAGGGTAATTTTGGCTGCGTATAAGGGTTGAAAATATGTTTTTCAGATAAAATGAAACATTCTAAATTATAAAATTCGAATCGGGATTTGTTTATTTGATCACAAACTCAATTTATTCAGCAAATTTGTTTTTTTCAAATTACGGAAAAGTAATTTTTTACACCAATTACGACCAACTTGATGAAATTTAAAAGTTAAAAATACATTTTCTACATGGAATCAAACATTCTGAATCTAAAAATCGTAAGCAGAATTTAAGAATAACATCATAAACTCAATTTATTAGAAGAAAAAAAAGTTTTAGTAAAAAACGGAAAATAACTTTTTAACCAAATTAAGGCCAACTTGATGAAATTTGAGAGTTGCAAACATATTTTCTGAATGGATTCAAAGTTTCCAACCCAAATTTACAAATATTAATGCAAAATTCACTGCCTCATAAACTGAATTAATTTGATTTTTTAAATTACGGAAATTTTTTCAGGGGAAATTGTTCAATTACCTTGATTTAATTGAAATGAACGCAGTAACCTTAAAAAATATTTCCCGGATTATTTAAATATTTAAAGGAGGCGCACGCGGTGACCAATTTACGAGTCCAATTGTCCCAACTAAAATTGTTTTCTCTGCGTTTATTAAATCTGTCTCTTCCAATTTAGAACAATTTGTGTAGCTCGCCTGCATGCTTCACCTTACCCCTCCTCGCCTCTTATACTAATAAAATTCCGTTAACGATTACAAATAAATTAATTTTATGCCTTTTCTCAGTGCCGGACGTGCCGTCGCGCAACCTGCACGCTTTACCCCCGAAAAAAATGAAAACAGTCGAAAATAATTTTTTTTTGCTTAAAACAATTGCCAATCAAGACGTATGTAATGCGATTTATTATTTCATTAATCGAGAGAGGAATGTGTGTTAAAATAATAGAAAACACGGCCTAACAATAGAGATATAAAATTCTTAGAAACCCGTTTCGCCTTTATATACGCACACACACACCACACATTTTGATGTATGACATTTATTATTGAATAAGCCGTATAAATCCGATGGGAAAGCTATTTGTAATTTTTTTTTATTTTTCTCGTTTGTTTCATTTAATTAATTTTTTTAAATTTCCCGCCAGAATTGATTTTGATTGGTGGCAATTGACGCTGTTAATAAATTGCCGAGTGGTTACAATTTATGAAAAAGGAAATACTAAATAAAAGTCGGTGGCCGGCGACGCGCATGTTTCTGTCCCATTCTATTCGTAAATTACCATAATCACGTCAATTGAACGCAATGAAAATCTCTCCACCAGTCTCACGACAATTGCCCTCCAATTTAACCAATTTAAGCGTCTTTTTATTATTCATAAAAGTTCGTTTCTCGCCGTTTACGTACGGTGGGTTCCTGTTGCCCGCTATAAAAGCCTCCAACTACGCGGACACTTGTACCAATCAAACTATATAAATCACAATTTAAATCAATCACGGGACGCCCCGATCCAACACTTTATTTTAAAATACTTCACTTTGTGTTTTATATAGTGGCAAGCCTGTAAATGGAATGTCGTATGATTTGTTACCAACTTCAATTGATTTTTTTCTTTATTTTACTGTCTATTAATATTCATTGCACTAAACAGCATCAATCAATCTTGCCAACTTTTTAATCACTACAATTTATTAGTCAGTATTGCCAACTATATGAACCAAATCATAACAATCAAAGCTAACTTCAAATTGTTATTATTTTATTTATTTATAATGTTGACAACTTTAAATTAATTAACAAAATGCTTTAACAAACTTTAATTTTGACAGATCTAAATTAACAAATTTAAAATTAACAGTTTCTCAATTTGTCATAAACAGTTTTCACTCATTTTAATAAAAATTTGACAGATTTTCAAAAATTTGATTGAAATTTGATCAAATTTTAATGGATTTGATTGTTTCTGAACAAATTTTGATGGAATTCAATTGTTTTTATTAAAATTTTAATGAAATTTAATTGGTTTTACTGAGATTTGATAGATTTTGATAAAATTTGACTGATTTTCAAAATTTTTATTGAATTTTCACGGATTTTGATCAATTTCTATTGTTTTGATAAAATTTTAGTGAAATTTGATTGGTTTTTATCTAATTTTAATGAGATTTGACGGATTTTGATCAGCTTTGACAGATTTTAAAGGCATTTGGCAGATTTACAATTTTTTTTTAATTTTTGACTCATTTTGGTCAAATTTTAATGGAATTTGATTGGTTTTGATCAAATTTTAGTCAAATTTGACTGGTTTTGATCAAATTTTAATGAGATTTGACGGATTTTGATCAACTTTGACAGATTTTAAGGGCATTTAGCAGATTTTCAAAAATTAGATTGGTTTTCGAAAGATTTTTATCAAATTTTAATGGAAATTTATTGGTTTTGATCAAATTTTGATGAAATTTGATTGATTTTGATCAAATTTAAATGAGATTTGATGTATTTTGATCAACTTTGACAGAATTTAAGGACATTTAGCAGATTTTCAAAAAATTTATTGTTTTTTTACAGTTTTTGATCAAATTTTGAGAAATTTTGACCAAATCTTAATGGAATTTGATTGGTTTTGATCAAATTGTAATGAAATTTGATTTAATTAGATCAAATTTACAAGATTTTAAGAAAATTTGACAAATTTTGAGTTATGACAAATTTTGTTAAAAAAATCTTGAATTTTGCCGGGTTTTGATAACATTTTTTATTGTTTTTGATCAATTTTTAATAAAATTCTTAAGACTTTGATTGATTTTTGACAGATTTTAATGAGATTTGACGGATTTTGATCTACTTTGACAATTTTTAAGAACATTTGACAGATTTTCAAAAATTTGATTGATTTTGATTAAATTTTGACAGATTTTGATCAATTTTTAATGAAATTTGATCAAATTTTGATGAAATTTGATTTTTTTAATCAAATTTTAATGAGATTTGATGGATTTTTATTAATTTTGACAGATTTTAAGCTTGTTTGGCAAATATTCAAAACTTATATTGATATTTGAAAGATTTGTAACAAATTTTGACAGAATTTAATTGGTTTTGATCAAATTGTAATGAAATTTGACTTATTTAGATTAAATTTGAAAGATTTTCAATTTTTTTTTAGAGTTTTGACAGGTTTTGATCAAATTTGATGGAATTTGATCAAATTTTAATGATATTTGACGGATTTTGAACAAATTTTACAGATTTTTGAAAATTTATTGAATTTTGACGGGTTTTAATCAAAATTTTGATTCAATTTTAAGATTTTCAAAAATTTTATTGGTTTTTGACGGATTTGGATCAAATTTTAATAGAATTTGATTGGTTCTGATAAATTTTTGAACAAATTCGGTTGTTTATGATTAAACTTTAATGGATTTGACGGATCTTAAGGACATTTGGCAAATTTTTAAAATGTTTACAGATTTTTATCAAATTTTAACAGAATTTGATTGATTTTGACGAATTTTGATCAACATTGACAGATTTTAAGGAAAGTTGATAGATTTTCAAAAATTTTATTGAGTTTTGACAGATTTTGATGAAATTTGATTGTTTTTGATCATATTTGACAAATTTCGAACAAATTTGATTGAATTTTGATGGATTTTGATCAAATTTTGAAGGAATTCGCTTGCTTTTGATCAAATTTTAATTAGATTTGACGGATTTTGATTAAATTTTAATAAAATTTGAAAGATTTTGATCAAATTTGACAGTTTTTAAGAAAATTTGACAAAAACTTGATAGAATTTTGACTGATTTTGATCAAATTTTAACGGATTTGATTGTTTTTGATCAAATTTGACAGATTTTTTTAATAAATTTGACAGATTTTGATTAAGCTTTAATGGAATTTGATTGGTTTTGATAAAATTTGTTTGTTGTTGATTAAATTTGACTAAAATTTGTGAGATTTAAATCGATTGAATTTTGACAGATTTTGATCATATTTGACAGATTTTAAGAAAATTAATTAAAGTTGACAAATTATCAAGATTTTTTTATCAATTTTTGATGGAATTTGATGAAATTTTAATGGAATTTGATCAAATTTTCATGAAATTCCATTAAAATTTGATCAATTTTAATGAAATTTGTTTGGTTTTGATTAAATTTTGACGGAACTCGATTGTTTTTTAAAGTAGATTTAAGTTTTTGCATCCAGGTCTAACTTTTTGCAACTTAAATTTGCATTTAGGTTTAATTTCCTGAAATATAGATTGAATTTTCTGCGCTCAGGTCTAATTTTCTACAATTTAGTTCCATTTTGTTGCAAATTAGATCAATTTTTTGCTTCTAGGACTGTTTTAAGTTAACCTAGGTTCTACTTTAGTGAAATTTAGATTCATTTCTCGGCATTCATGTCTTATTTTCTGCATTCTACGTTTAATTTTCTACAATAGAGTGTAATTTTCTGGTATTAGATCTAATTTTTTGAAATTTAAATTCAATTTTTTACAAATTAAATCTATTTTGTGCAATATAGATCTTACTCACTGCATTCAAGTCTTATTATCTACAACTTAGATTTAATTCTTTGCATTGCGAAATGTAGATCTAATTTTTTGCAGTTTAGATTAGTAGTAAAATGTTCTTAAAATGTTTTTAAAATGTTTCTGTTATTAGCTATAGCTGTCTTTTTAAAGTGTTTGTATCTACTTGTATGTATTTTAAAGTGTTATGTAATTAGCTATACTTATATTTAGCGTATTCTGACTTGTCACTCGAAAGAGACTATTTTTGACCAATAAATTATTCTATTCTATTCTATTCTATTCTATTCTTTTTGCAATTTGGATTAATTTTTTTGTAATTTTAATTTTCTGCAATTTAGATTTAATTTGTTGTCATTTAGATTTATTTTTTTGTAATTAAGATCTAATTTTCTGTAATTTAGATCTAATTTTTTGTAATTTAAATCTAACTTCTGCATTTTTTTACAATTTAGACCATAATATCTGCACTACTTCTACTTTTCTGCTGTTTAGATCTAATATTCTGCAGTTTAGATCAGTTTTTAGATTTGATCAAATTATTTACTCAACGTACCATCTTGATTTTTTGTATTTACCTTACCTAACCTAACATTTTGACAATATTATTAAAAATAGATCTAAATTTTCAATTTCAATTTTGAAAAAAAACTTTATGTTCTAAATTTTACAAAAAAAATTAACTTTTTTGTTTAAAATTTTGGATTTTATTTTAATTTTCTGCAACTTAATTTTTTTGCATTTAAGTCTAATTTTCTGCAATTTAAGAGGTATTGGTTTTGATTAATAAATTTTAATAAGATTTGACGGATTTTGATCAACTTTGACAGATTTTCATAAAAATGATTGATTTTTGACAGATTTAGAATCAAATTTGATTGTTTTTGATTATATTTTACAGATTTCGATCAAATTTGATTGAATTTTGGCGGATTTTGATTGTTTTTGATAAAATTTTGATGAAATTCCTTTGCTTTTGAACAGATTTTGATCAAATTTTAATGAAATTTAAGTGTTTTTGATAACATTTGATCAATTTTGGTCTAATTTTTTTAAAATTTAGTTCTAATTTTTTGAATTTTAGATATAACAATAATTAATTTTTAGAACGTAAAAATCTAACTTTTGAAAATTAAAAAAATTATAATTTTAATCATTTTGCATTTTTTGCAATTTAGCTCTAATTTTGTGAATATTAGATCTAAGTATTAACTTTTTGCATGTTTTGCAAGTTTAGTTTTTATGTAAAACAAACTTGATCTAACTTTTTTATAACAGCTTTACGATTTTTAAATTAGATCTAATTTTTGAAAATTAAAAAAACAAAATTTTTTGTAATTAATGAAACCTTGACAGTTTTAGGTCAAAAATGCGATCTAATTTGACATATTTGAATGAACGTTTTCATAGATTTTGACAAAAACAATTTTTTGGCGATTTCAAAGCATTGGGGGGGGGGGGGGGGGTAGATAAAAACTTACTTTCTTCAGATTTTGTTGGAGGTGAAAGAGGGGGGGGGGCAAGTTTGACTTAAAACCAATATTTTTTGTTTTAATAGGATTGGATTGTTTTGTTTTATGTAAAGCTTAGTAGAAATGGCGATTTCAAAGCATCGGAGTGGAGGAGGAGGGGGTGAAAAACGTTTGTTATTTTAACTGTAATGACATATTGACATTTTGTTAATTTTGAAGAAGTTTGACAAATTTTGATCAAACTTCACGGTAAAATTTGACAAGTTTTGATCAAATTTTAAGAGATTTTGATTTGAAAGTTTAAAACATTCTAAACTTTTCATGTTTTTGACCTAATGACTATCTAGCAAGTCAAATCACATTTGACAAAATCAAACTATCCTGACAGATCATAAATCAAAATTTGATTTGACAGATTTTGATCAAACAAACATTGTATTTCATAGATTATAAATCAACAAACGTCAAATTTCATAAAATTTCACTGAAATATGGTAAACTTTACTACTTTGCATTAAATTTGACAAATTCTAATCTAATTTGAATAAATTTGATCAAATTTTTTTGAGTTTGACCTAAATATTGAAAAAAATTACTTTCTAACCTACAAGTCAATGAACTTTCTAACCTAAAAAAAGCTGACGTTTGCGGCGTTTCCATATCTCGGGATCTTATAATATTTTCGTTTCGATTAGCTCGAGGGGGGTCCGCATAATAATTGTTAATAATATTTTTTCCTCATAAAATATTTTAATGTCATATTACCAACATGCAAATAAAATAATATTTTTTTTAAAAAGATCGACGATGGTATTAGTAAGAGGTAATTTTTATTACACGGTACGCATTAAAAATAATTAGTTTTTTATTGGCATTTTGCGCCTGGAGGATGTACAATAAAAATATTCATGCGCCGGTAAATGTCCGCATCCTTAATCTAAGAAATTGACCCGCCGGACATTATTAAAATATGATATTCACGTAAAAATTTCAATTAAATCAACAGTTTCTTTGTGAGTAATTTAATGAAATTATATTCAATGCAGTGCACACATAAGAGGTCACAGATGTTTCTACAAAAGGGTTTCCAGTAGAAAAAAATTCTTTGTTCGCCTCAAGTGGCTAATCCGGAATCCACATTCATCTGCACGGATTTTTTTCATTAATGAAATCTATTTTCTAAATTTCTATAAATACAAAACGGCGGCGCGCGTTTCCCGTCAGGCTACTACATTGACAAATGACCCCCTACTACCAAAAAATAACCTCTCACAAATCGCCGCATAATAAAAATATTATTAAGAAATAAAGATCTCGAGGCGGGCCATAAAACGGATTTCTATATTTATTTTATTTAATTTTTTATATTAAATATCTCTATGGGAAACCTAAACGGCCATTAAAATACAATTTACGGCCTCTTAGTTTTAGGGAAATTAAACGGAACACCTTTTCGTATTAATTGTCGCCAATAAAATTAAAAAAAACTATTTTATAGCTCACATTCCATGCAATAAACGACACGTTTGATGCTGTTTATTAATTAACCCAGAAATTTGACATTTAATTCAAATTTTGACAAATATCGAAACAGACTGTCTATCACAATCGCTTTAAGTGCGTCGCTGCGATTGAATAATGTTTTCTTGTGGCGTGGAAGATGCATTAATGCGGTGGAGGCCGCGCATATGCGATTTTATGAGCTCGCGCGCGTATTCTGCATGGCACATAAAGTGCTATTTTTGCGGCCGCCTTCGATTTTATAGTTTCGCGACTGAAAAAGCCCGCAAAAAAAAACACAAAAGAAAAAAAAACCATCAACTTTCCTTGAATCGAGCCGTTCGCAGAAAATCACTTAAATCGCGGCAAAACCAATCGGGCTAAACTGAGAACCCGCACGAACCGATTATTTATTTTTCACATTTTATTTTTAAAGCAATGATGGCGCAATCGTTAGCCCCCACCCATCACCATCAACAACAAATTCAACAGCAAGGGATGATTGCGAAAACGCAGACGCAGATGGATTACTCGAAATATGTTAAGAAATTTTCGTCTTCAATCGAATGCGGTAGCTCCTATTGCAAGGATCTCAACTATCGTGAACATTTCCATTGTCTCGATTGTAATTCGAGGGTGTTTCTTAAGAAGGAGGAAATGATACGGCATTTTAAATGGCATAAGAAGCGCGATGAGAGTTTGCAACATGGATTTATGCGTTATAGTCCATTGGATGATTGCAGTGATCGTTATGCCAATTGCACCCATAATAAGAAGCAAACGCATTATCATTGCATCAAGGAGGGTTGCGATAAGGTTTACATCAGCACATCCGATGTTCAGATGCACGCCAACTATCATAGGAAGGATTCTGCTATCATTCAGGAAGGATTCCAACGATTCAGAGCTACGGAGGAATGTGGAGCTTCGCATTGTGCCTTCTTCGGACAACGCACAACGCATTTCCATTGCAGGAGGCAGAACTGCAATTTTACCTTCAAGAACAAAAGTGATATGGGTAAGTAATTATTATTATCAACCATTCTAGTCCATTCAATTTTAACATAGAGCGCAAAAAAATCCATTCAATTTCAAGATAGAATGCGAATAAAATTCTATTCAATTACAAGGTAGAGCTCGGAAAAACATTTTATTCAATTTCAAGATTTTTTTAAAATTTTATTTCAAGATAGAGTGCGTAGAAAAATCTATTCAATTGCAAGATAGAACAAAAAGTTTTTTATTCAATTTCAAGATAGACGCAGAAAAAATGATTCAATTTCAAGATAGAGTACGGAAAAAATATTTTATACAATTTCAAGATAGAACGACGAAAAAAATATTTGATTCAATTTCAAGATAGAGCACGGATTTTTTTTAATTCAATTTGAAGATAGAGCGCATTAAACCTTTGATATTCACTTAAATGCTTGTATTTATTTTCCCGTACTCCATCTTGAAGTTGAATAGCCTATAATATAGTAGCAACATTTCTTTGACATAACCTTTAAAACATTTAAATTGTTTACAGAAAAACATAAGGCTTACCACATCAAAGACGAGCAACTAGCACGCGATGGATTCAAAAAATTCATGAAAAACGAAGTCTGCCCCTACGAAAACTGCCGCTTCTCAAAAGTATGCAACCACATCCATTGCATCCGTTCAGCATGCAATTACGTATTGCATTCATCCGGCCAATTATATTCACATAAGCGAAAACACGAGCGCAAAGATTCCGAATTAGCTTATCGCAAATATAAGCTAGCTCAATCGATGATGAAAACATTACAAGATGTTCCCTATGCCAGTCGCAGTGAATACGATAATCAGATGGAAGGGATGAATCTCAGTATGTTTAATCAAAGTTCCGCTTCGAATATGTCGAATACTGAATCGTTGAGTGAACGCAATTCTCCTGTTTCTTATGAGGAGGATAATTCGGCGATGGATTTGAGTGCTAATGATTCAAGTTATCAGGAAGATAATGCCGGATGGAATAGCGAAGATTTTTGGA
This sequence comes from Tachinus rufipes, assembly GCA_963932245.1. Lineage (NCBI taxonomy): Eukaryota > Metazoa > Arthropoda > Insecta > Coleoptera > Staphylinidae > Tachinus > Tachinus rufipes. Next base: position 15,613,957 of record OZ010748.1, on the reverse strand, counting down.
AGAAGTATTGCCAACATTTCCATGCGCATGATAGTTGCACGGAGAAATGCGATTACGCCAATATTGAACATTACCATTGTCTTGTTGAGCACTGTGAGATGGTTTTCAAGTAAGTTTATAATTTTAATACATTATTACGTAACTAACTTTACTCAAATAATTCAAAAATGTTGCCAACTTCATGCGTATCTATTATAATTGCTAACTTCATGCCAGTTTAATCAAAGAAATCATTGCTAACTTCATTCGTGTTTGATGTTAACTTCACATTGGCGACTAGCTTCACTTGTATCTATTTTTAATAATGCATCATTTGATATCCAAATCCCCCTCCTCCTCCGCCCCGCAGTAGTTGTTTTTTTCTGGTAAAATTGATTGCAAACTTTGTATATTGTTATCCGTATCTATTTGGATGAAACATCAGAACTTTGAAACTTCTCCTTCCTCTTAGCTCCTCCCCCCCCCCTCTGTCTGCCAGGGACAAACTAAGCAAAGCCTCCTCCAATATTCGCTTCAATTGTTATTGAAACTTATGGTCAAGAGTATATTGGTCTAACATGAGTTCTTTCTGCAATTTGGCCACAACCACAAATCGGTAATTTATTCTTTTGTGTTTTTGATGATGAACTAATTTAATAATTTAACGTCCTTTCAGTAAATTGTTGTATACGCAATTGTTATTAATTGTGTTACTTCAACATAACATACCCCCCCCCCCTCTCCCCCCTCACGACAAGTAGCACTGCATTCAATAATTTTAAGAAAACATTTGTTTGCTACTTTCTGGTTTAGTTAACCAATTTTTGCTATAATTTTATATTTAATATAATCTAAGCCTAATCTACCCCCCCCCCCCCCCCTTCTACATTTGTTGTAATTTTTTTTACAAACCAGACAATTAATATTTATTATTGTAAATCTTATCTGAAGCCGTCTGTTCCTTAATGTTATTATACACCCTCCTCCCCCTCCCCCGGTAATTTTTTTTAACATTCGATAAGTTTCAGGATAAACATAATTGTTTAATTTGTTTATTTTATGTTTAATCTAACGTTTATTCTATTTAATCTGACGCATTGTCCCCCTGCCCCCTTCCTCTCCATTCTTCCCTTCGTGCACCTTCTAAACAACCAACAACATTTTGATTCATTTACATACATTGCATTCAGTTTAATCTTATCTCAAGTTACATTTTTAGACCTAATTTCACCTTACTCTTCCTCCCCCAAACATTTGTTTGTTTTTCCTAATCAACCTATTCTTTGTTCCGCCAAGATATTGAGCGCAATCTAACCTAATCTACATTTACACCCTCCTCCGCCCCCAACTCATTTCAAAGTTGCACTTACTTAAAGAAAACAATCGTCCTAACCTAACCTAATTTAATAAACTTTTTCCTATGTTTGCCAAGATATTGAACCCATTCTAACCTTATCTATTTCCCCCCCCCCCCCACCCTACCGTCGTAGACTTAATAACTAGAAAAAATGCTTTATTGAATAAAATTGTCTTGTTCAATTGATATTCATTGCAAACTATATTAAAGTTATTTTATACCTCCCCCCCCTCCTCTTCCATCGCATACTTTTTATAAAATCATAACTTTGATTGACATTATTGTTAATTAATGCTTTGTGCAACTATCCAATCCATTTTGGTTTAGCCTAACTTAATCTAATCTAACCTAACCTAAAGTGCAGCTCCTCCCCCTCATTTTCTCTAATTTTTAAACAGCCAAGAACGAAAATTGTCATTTGAGTGAAGTAGTTTTGTTCAATTAACATGTATTGCAGTCTGGTTTAACTTTATCTACAACCTCATTTTTTAATCTAACTAATCTTACTTATTGCCGCCCCCCTCCTTTGCCCGATTGTATAACGATTCTCAAAAAACCAACAAGTTACGGAAATTTGCTAAAGGAATCAAGTTTTATTGAACTATTATTCATTGCACTTTGACTTATGTTAATTTGGTTTTTACCTTTTTACCCCCCCCCCCCCCTATTTCAAGGTTCATAATTAACTTTTGGGTTATTTGGTTTTTACTCAAATTTACCCCCCCTCCTCACCTGTCTTCAATTTTTGCCGATTCTGTAATTTTGGATACAAATGCTGCTTCCCCTCCCCCATCCTCTCCCCGCTCATTTTGAGCTAATTTACAACTATCTTTGCTTTCTTAGTTTGACGTCATAGTTTAAGGGAATTTGTCATTGAATTTGAATTTTTTGCTCATCAGTCAATTTGATTATGCTAACTAACTTAACATTTGGCACTTAGCCAACATGAGCATATTAATCAACTATCAGCTCCCCCCCCCCCCCCCTACTTGTTTTATGTTTTATAGAGAATTCAATAAATCAAGCGAAAAGTCATTTGTATCTGATATTCGTGATACGCCAAATTTTGTAACATATTTTGTCCCCCCCCCCTCCTACAAAAGACTTAACCTAAATTAAGCTTGTTTTTCAACTACAGTTATATCATAATCAATCTTTTTAAAATAACATGATTCTCTCCCCACTCCTCTATCTATTCTTTCTTGTATTATAAAGTGTTCATCATCTACGCTAAAATTCTGTTAGCCACAAATCAAGTCCCCCCCCCCTCCCCACCTCCTGCCACATTAAATAACTTTTGGCCATAAAGCCAACATCCCTATATACCATTTGATTATGACTTTAAACATTGAAGCCATGTTACATGAAACAAGTTCTCCCCCCCCCCCCCCCCCCTTACCCCTCAATATTGTTTAAATATTTTGTCAATCTTTATTTTATTCTATACTTTTCTAATAAAATTGTACTAACTGATTCATTTTTTTACAGTTGCAAGGATGGTGTACGAGAGCACGCGAGGAACCACGAACAACAAGAACAAGTGACCGATACATTCTACACGACCATAACGAACGGCGGTTGCGATAGCGGTTGCATCTATCAAGACAAAGACAAACATTTCCATTGCAATTGGGAAAATTGCCGCGAGGTGATTCTGCCAAACGATAAGCCCTTCAGACGGCTCGAACATTACAAAATGCACGAATACTCGCGCAAATTAAGCCTCACCAAAGATCCCCTAACTATGACCCATTTGGCCACATCCATCGATGGTATGTTCTGTCGCAAACGTGGTCGCCCACCAAAGAACCGTGTCATTGAAGTGTGGAATGATTATACACCGATTGGAGGACAAAGTTTAATGGATTCGCCTCAAGCCATTTTTACTAGTTTCAAATTACCTAAGCCATCTACAGTAATACCATCGAGTAGTAAAGAAATTGAAGATTCAGATGAAAGATCGAATAGTCCTAATAGTATTCAAGATTATAGTCTGCAAGGCTTTGATATTTTTAATGAGAATACTAAATGTCCGGATAATCTTTGCCCTTATTTAGGCAACGTGCATTTTCACTGTAATCAAAATAGATGTCTCTACGTTACTGATAAAGAGGATGTCTTGATAATGCACAGCAAAGATTTCCATGATAACATCGATATTTTGGATGGTTTCGAATTTTACGATAGAAATGTAGATTGTCGCCTAAATAGTTGTCCTAGCAACAAGGTAAACCGACATTTCCATTGTACAAGACCAAATTGCGCGTATACTTTCGTACAATATTCAACAATGGCTTTGCACAATCAGAAACATTTGGAGGAAGCTGAAACCAAAATCAAGATTGAACCCGAAGACAAATTAGATGATTCCTACAAGCCGGTGAATTTGGCTCAAGACAACAGAGTTTCCGGTAAGTTTTTTAAATTTTACGGTTTAGGTTGAGTGTGTTTTGTTGTTGTTGTTGTTTTTTGTTATAATGTAGCCAGATTCCTTGTATATATTTAGAACCTATCTTTCTTTCTAGTGGTTAAGGCTTCGGGGACTTTTTATCCTCTTTCAAGTATACCAACCGAACCACAAAAATCGCCAGAAATTAGAGCAGCAGGTAATTCACAACAAACCCCTTTAGATTAGAACAAATTATTAGCATGCTTGTATTATTGTCTCCAGAGTAGTTAGTTTTTCTTCACCGATCCTGCTAACTATCATGTATTAATATAATATGTAGAACAATTAGGTGGAATGCGATTTAAGTATTAGTTAACTTAATTTCTCTACTAAATTGTAATGTCTGAATTTAATACGTTGCGCCAACTTGTGACGTCGGTAATATTAGAAATTGTTTCTAACTTCGTTGTTTTAATACAAGAAACTGTCACTAGATGTCGCTAATATTGATAGTTTGTTGCTAACTTCATTGTTTTATATTTAATTTCAACAGATGGCAGTATTTGTTGCCAACTTCATTGTTTTATATTTTAATTCAAGAAACTGTCTGTAGATGTCGCTAATATTTGTAGTTTGTTGCTAGCTTCATTGATTTAAAGTTAAATTCAACAAATTTTCATAAGATGGCACTAACTTGTTGCCAACTTTATTGTTTAAAATATAATTCAAGAAATTATCAGTAGATAGCGCTTCTAATTGATTCGTGGATAGCTTCATTGTTTTCGTTAGTTTAGATTTTTGGCGTATCAGCCTAATAAAACTATTAACGTCGCTTCATTGTTTTCAATTTTAGTTTTCAATAGATGGTAATAGTTTGTTGCCAACTTCATTGATTGAAATTATGATACAAGAAACTATCAATAGATGGCGCTTTTATGTTATTTAGGTCTGTTTCAACATACAATTTGGACAGTTTGCAAACCGTCCAAACTGTTCACACAAACAAATATTTGTCATACTTAGGCAATCTTTTATACACAGTATATTGTTTGTGTGCATAGTTTGAACGGTTCGCAAACTGTTCAAATCGTATGTTGGAACAGACCTATAGTTACTTCATTTATTGCTTACTTCAATGATGATTCAAGAAAATGTTAATAGATGGCGCTTTTATTTAATTCATTCTAGCTTTATTGATCTAAATTTCAACAAATTTTTCAAAGAAGAAAGTAATAATTTCTTGCCAATTGTTCTAAATTATAATGATACAAGAAACTAGCACGTTTTAAATTCAAATTCAACAAATTTTCAATAGATAGCAATAATTTATTGCTAACTTCAATGTTTTAAATTCAAATTTAACAAATTCCCAATAGATGACACTATTTTGATGCCAACTTCATTGTTCTAAATTATAATGAAATAATCTGTCAGTAGGTGGCGCTTTTATTAAATTTGTTGCTAACTTCAATGTCCTATTTTTTTTAATTCAACAAATTTTTAATAGATGGCGTTAACTTGTTGCAAACTTCATTAATCTAAATTTATATTTTCATTGTTCTAAATTTAAATTCAACCAACTTTTAATAGATGGCAGTAATTTGCTGCCAACTTCATTGTTCTAGTTGATAATGCAACAAATTATCAATAGATGGCAGTAGATGGATTGTTACCAATTTCACTGTTCTAACCCTTAATAGAACTAATTAGTAATAGATGGCGCTTACGTCTAATTTGTTGCAAACTTTATTTTCCAAAATTATGAATCAACAAGTTGTCGATAGATGTCTCTCATGTCTGTTTATCATTCCTAACTTTTTTATTACATACTACCAATATTCATAATACTGCAATGTAGATGACGTTCAATGTTTTCACTCAACTTTATTGCAACAAAACGTTTTTAAATTTTTTGTATTACAAGTTATTTTTAAGAAATGAAGGGGGGGGGGGGGTGAATTAATTTGATATATTAATATATTTTATATATTTTTTTTAATTGATATTATATGCTTATGGCTGAGGAATTATTGGTAACTGAGAGGGGGGGGGGGCGTTAATTTATAGACGCTTTTACATCCAGCATAATTTAAATTACATAACAGTTTACTTTGAGCTATTTTGAGGGAAGTTTTTATCTCCTCCCCCCCCCTCTCTTCACCCCCGGAATTGTCAAACTTGTTCATCTTTCCCAAACCCTTACACGAGCCGACATATATAGTTGGGCTGAATTGCCAACCTATATTTACTTTTGTATGCCCCCTCCTCCTCCACCATAATTAAATGCAGGCAAATATCAATGATCCATGATGATAAGATAAAATTTGTTAGTCATTTATTTTATTACCGATAAACTATTGTCTTTATAACCTCTTAGGGAAGCCCCCCTTTCAAGGTTAGGTTAGGTGGATTATATATATCCTACCGGTTATCAAATTGGATAAGGTTAAACATTTCTATAGAGTTATGGAAATGCATCCAAATTATGGGTAAATTATGTTAGGTTGCATTTGCTTGGTATCAGTTACAACAATTCATTTACTAGCCCCCCCCCCCCCCCTATTTTCAAATAAAGTTTTTTACAAAACAAATACAGTTTACTTTCCCCCTTCAGCCATTTTGTAGAAATAAGTCGTACACCCTCCTCCTCCTCATAGTAACCAGCCCTCCCCCCCTCCGCTCTCAAGTATGTTGTACAATTATTATAACAAAATGATTTGCTACCATTTGGGTAAGCTTTACGCTATAACGAAAAATCTAATTTACTCCCCCCCCCCCAATTGCCAGTCAGATCTAAAAAGTAGGTTAGAAGACTGACGCATTATTTTGGTTTAATTTTTATCTATTTTATTCAAAAGTTCATCCCCCTCCCCATTCGCTCTTTTTCAAATAAGTCAAATTCTTTTCTCTCCCCCATCTCATCAAATTTTTTATACTGTAATGGAAATTGGCATCTAATTTGTGGGTAAATTATGTTAGCTTGATATTAGTTGGAAAAATATATTTACCCCCCCCCCCCCCCCATCATCCTCAATTGTTGCATGGAGAACGCTTGATGTATAGTTTTTAATTTTTTTGTTCGGGTAAGCTTTTACTCTATAACGTTTTTTTACAAAACAAATCTAGTATACTCTCCCCTCCCCCTCCAACCAGAATTTTTTTAAGAAGTAAGATTTAAAAGTAGGTTAGAAGACTGTCGCATTGTTTTGGTTCAGATACAGTTATTCATCTTTGCCAATCAAAAGTTTTTAGACCCCCCCCCCCCCCCCCCTTGTCTCGCAAGTTGGGACATACTGAGTTATTTTCTATTTTGAAATGAAATAAATCTAGTTTAACCGCCCCCCCCCCCTCTCTCCCTCTTCAGCCATATTTCTTGTTTTCATGTTCTATTCTTCTAATCATATATGTATTATCACTGACAAGCGATGCTTAGTTAAATTAAATTTGTAAACAACAAGTTTGCTACTACTCCCCCCCCCCCCTCCCTTTACGCTATCTGTTGTGAAATAAATTTGATCCAAAATGCCTTATTACTATATGACTAAGCGATTCTCAGTTAAATCCAGGTTAGATTGACCTGTTTTGTAAACTTTAAGTTTGCTACTCCCCCCCCCCCCCCCTCTCCCCAACTGACATAAAAATGATTTCAGCTTTTTATCCAAAACATCCACGTTTGCCAAAGTTTATTTTATTGATTTGTTAACGAATCAAATCAAGTTTAATATCCCCCCCCAATAAGTTTACTATACCCCCCCCCCCCCGTCCCAACTGTCATAAAAATGATACCAGTTTTTAATGCAAAACGTCCACATTTGCCAAAGTTTAGTTTTTTGATTTGCAAACAAATCAAATTAAGTTTAACCCCCCCCCCCCTCTCTTTCAACGTGTTCAAAATAAGTCATCAAAGTAGGTTAAATTAATACGAATTATATTAGCTATTTTTGTAAATGAATTAATAATTGATTTAAAATCAGTCAATCGAATCACAGCGGCCAAGCTATTTTTGTGTTTTAAAAGTTTTAATATTCCCCCTTATCTCAAAGCTAATATGGTGATTTATTATTTCCTTCCCCCTCCCCTTAACTGATATAAAATTGATATCAGTTTTGATCCAAAACGCTCACCAAAAGTTGTAAGTTTTGCTAACGAGTGATATCAAGTTTACTTTCCCCCCTCCCCCTCTCGCCCCAAATTATTTTGAAATTTTGAAATAAGTCAAATCGTTTATTATATTAGCGGTTCTTGTGTTTCAAGTTAGATCATTTGAGGGGGGGGGGGCTTAATAAATATCATATTAATATTGAGAGGAGGGGAAATATTAAATCCCCTCCTCTCAATGTTAATATGATATTTATTAAGCCCCCCTCATCAAATGATCTAACAATAAAATGAGCTTTTGATCCAAAATGCTCACACTACCAAACTATTATACTTTGTAATTTTACTAATAAAATTAAGTACATCTCCCCCCTCCCCCCCAATCTTAAACTATGTCAGATAATAAGTTTAAAGATGAATTGTTTACATAAATACGAATTATCTCAGCTATCCCTAACTATAATTACAACGAAACCCGATTTTGATCCAAAAATGCTTGCACCCACAAACTATGCTTTGTCATTTTGCTAACAAATGAAATTAAGTACAACTCCTCCCCCCTCCCCCTCTCGAACCATATCAGGTATTAAGTTTAAATTCAGCTAATATCTTTGGTTTTGAAAGTTTGAATCTCTTTTTTTTCAATATTATTATGATGTTTAGTACTTCTTCCCCCCCCCCCCCTCTCCCTCCTCCTTCCTGAACATTAGAGCTCGAGAAATAGGTGCTATTGATAAAAACAATGTAATTTTAATACAAAATGCGGATAAGTTATCATATTATTTTATGTAAGCGAACAATTCAACTTATTTCCCCCCCCCCCCCCCTTTTCACAACAAAGTATTAGGAATTAAGTCAAATCATTTGTTTCAGTTATGGTTTACAAAATTTATTGAATTGATTTATTTGGATATTATTACCCCCCCCCCCCCCCTCCCCCATCTGCTGCAATATGTTTATTGCTTTATTTTATTCACGCAGCTTAACTGAACATCACGGGTATAGCAATTACACTCAAATCTTGTAATACTTAACTTTTATAGACCATGCGATTTATTTTTGATATTTAATCCCCCTCCTCTTCTGCACAAATTTTGATAACAATTGAATTATTGTTTATTTATTCATGTTCTCTTTCCTTTGCAATTATCCCCACCCCCCCTCCAACAGATAGCGCATGTTAGAATTAAAATATATTAAACGCCTGACCAGCGCCGTAGTCAAGGCACCGCACTGAGAAGGGGTGAAAAGTTTTAGCCCTTAAGCCCCAAGTAAGGCTACTAAGGGGATACTTATATAAAACTTAGGGGCAGGGGAGGCGCTACAGTTTTTGTTTCAAAACTAACTCTAACTAAGGGAGCCCAAAAACCTTAGCTACGATCCTCCGCCTGACTAAAAGCAAGGATACAATGGGTCAACTAATTTATAATTTCTTATTAATATCCCCCCCCCCTACCTCTTGCAACAACTCTATAAAACTTTTTAAATGTACCGAATTAAATTAATCGTAGTTTAACTTAGTAAATTTTTCCTAGATTTACATTACTTAAATTACTTTTACATTTCTCCCCCCCCCCCCTTCCGGCGGCTTCTTGATTATTTAAATCAATTTGTGATCATTTAAAAATATACATTTAATAGCGGCCAGTCAATGATGTTTAGGGTTAATGTTTTTTTAATAGTTATCCCTCCCCCCTTCAGCACCCTTTCAAGGAGCAATAATTATTGGTTTTTACTAAGAAATTGTGCATTTTTCTTTTCTACAATGTATTAACATTTTGAAAGTATTTCCCTTTTCCTTCCCCAGCATTCTTTGGGTATCTCCCCCCCTCCTTCCCTCCATTCACTACAGTTTTTTAAAGTTTTTTTATTTACACTGTAATACAGTCTGTTTGTCGGCAAGTTAGATTAGACTTTATTTTGTCTCCCCCCCCACCTACATCTCATTAAAAATTTTATAGAGCAATAAAAATAGTTACATTAACTTACTTTAGTTGCAAAAATATCCTCCCCCCCTCCTTACTCATATTGCGTGTATCAAGCTTCCCCCTCCTCCACTCAACTCCAATCAACATTGCTGTATAGCTGGCAGTTATGTAATATGTTAAGTTTAAATACAAACTAACTTATCCCCCCTCCCCCACCTTCATGTTTAAGTGACTGAAAAAGGTTTTAAACAAATAATGGCAGCGATTGTTTAGGTTAGGTTAGGGGGGATATTTTAAATGTTTAATGCATTTCCCCCATTTTCTTTTAAAGTAACTGAAGCGCAGGAGGGGGGGGGGGAGTTCAACTTACATTTTTGAACAAAGATTTGAATATTTGCTATAATTTTTGAATCATCTATACCTTTCAAATTTTGGAAAGAGGGGGCGGAGGGGTAATAATTTTTTTTAAAATTAATGTTGATGAAGTAGATTGATTTAGTAGTACGGTTAGTTCATTGTAGGTATCTTAGTAGTCAAATTGTTGCTTTTTAGGAATCATAGATGGCGCTGCTAATTATATCTAGATCTAGGTTGCAGTGTATTTATGAAGCATGCGCTTTTAGTACGATTTATTTTTAATGCATGCAATATTTAAGGAAATTTTATTCAATATATTAATTTGTTTTCTTTATTTAGTTGCAGATAGCAATGACATTAGCGGTAGCAACACGCTATACGGTCCCGAATTAAGTTGCAGCCGTCCGTTCTGCAAGCTGAAGCGAAAATACCATTACCATTGCAACGCATGCAACCAAGCATTTTCCGAAATCGATCGTTTAGTAGTGCATGTAGCCAAACACAGCACAGGAGCTTTAGGCAGTCAAATCCAAGAAGACAACAACAATCAACAATCAGTGCCATCATCACCACCATCAAAAACAGAAAGCAAAATAAGCGTGGCACCACTACAATCCCTACAGAATCCACCTAAAGAACCCGAAACTTACATGACGCCTACCTTCGACGCGTACAGTCACTTTTCAAATTTCCCTGCCAATTTAGCAACGCAATTTGCTTTAATGTCGCAACAACAACAAATGCAACAATTTTTACCTCAATCATATGCTGGGTTACCCACGCAATTGATGTTCCAACATTCTGGTTTAATGCAAAGTCCTTTATTGGCACCTCAGAGTCCTTATACTAACGAAAATATGACTTCTCCGTTAGCCGCGATGGCCGCTAATTTAAATAAGCGCACGCTTGAAACTCCGCATGAAATGACACCTGATGCTAAGAAGGCGAGGATACAAAATTCTATGCGAATTTTGAAGGATGAGCCAGTTCCAGAAGGGTATTTAAGGTTTCGGTTTAATGAGGATTGTCAGTATCAGCATTGTGGTTATAGGGAGCATCAAACGCATTTCCATTGTCAGAGGCAGGATTGTGGTTACAGTTTTTGCGATAAGACTCGTTTTGTGCAACATACTGCGAGACATGAAAGGCTGGATACGTTAATGGGTGGCGATTTTCAGCAGTATAGAGCGAATGTTGCTTGCGGAAGACCGGATTGTGCATACACTGCTAATTTAGGTAAGCATTTAATTATATTAAGTAACAAGGGCGGGAAAGTACTATTTGTAGCACTTGTGCCACAAAGCATCACTTTCCGAACTTAAATACAAAAAATTCAATTATTTTTATTAAAAAAATCATTTCTTAGTTTTCATAACTTCAAAAAAAATCTACAAAAAAAATTATTATATTTTATTATTTCTTTCAGGTTCGACTCAAAACAAAGCGTCGCATTTCCATTGTTTAAAATGCGATTTCGTATGTACCGATACAAATAAAGTGGTGGCTCATAGAAGACAGCATCAGAAATTGGATTCGATTCAGGCAGCTGGTTTCGAGAAATTCACACCGAGTCAACATTGTCGTTCGGGTAATTGTCAACATAGCGGTAAACAAACGCATTACCATTGCCTGCAATGTCAATACGCCGTACTAGGTTTGGCCCAAATGTCTGCACATAAATATAGACATATGGAGGGTTAAAAAAAATTAAAACAAAACTAGAATTTGTAAATATTGTAGATAGAATGTAAATATTATATAAAAGACGTGCAAGAACTACCCGTTTAAGTAGTTGATAAAAATTTTAACGTACAAAATATATACGAGGGGCGTACTATATTATAATATAAAACAGGGTGGATTAGCACCATAAATATAAAAAAGCACGACTGAACGTTATAACAAGCGCTCAATATTTAAGAAAAAAACAAACCCGATTGTTTTTTTTAATTAGTATTATTAGGGAACAAAATGTAAATTATAAAAGACACTGATAGTATTTTCCAAAACCTTAATTTAAATAGTTTTTTTTTTTAATAAATAGTAGAGGCCTTACGTTGTTTAGTGCCTTAGGGAATCAATATTCTGTGCCTTGGAATATATACAAAAACAATAATAACTCGATTCCGTTCACGGCTACTTATACAAGCCACGAACAGATTCGATTTGAAAATTGCAATATATATATATAACACGTGGCGCCGTAAAACCCATGTCGCACCAAAGCGTATTTCATGTATCTATAAATATATATATTATGCAATTTTCGAGTAGAAACTTTCCATTTTCTTTTATCATTTAAAATCCTTGGTTCTTCTTCGGGGTGCGTATCGATTGGCATCGAATTATTTTCACCATTCCGTAAAGTGCCATATATAAAAAAATTAAATATATATATTAAATAAATAAAAAAATATATTTGAGATAGATTTTAAATAGTTTAGGCTCGGCTCATTTCATCCTAAGCAAGCTTTAATTTTTATCTCTTTTTAAATAATGTTTGTGAATCGATTTGCCATAATCTGCTGTATGCTTGTGAAAAAAATAAAACAAAAATTTTAAAGGTTATAAACCTATAATTTTTTTTTCAAAGCTACAGCCTACTATATCTTTATTTATTTTTTTCTTTTGTTTATAGCTAGTCTATTATTATTATTATTATTATCGAGTTTTATGAAACCTCTTCCTTTTATTCAAAAGTTTTATAAAACTAACCTCAATTCTTTCTTTTTTTTTTATTTGTATACGTAAAATTATATTTAATCGTCTTGATTTAAAAAAAAAAATGAAATTATATCCCCGAGCTATCTATATATGTTATATATAAAAAAACTATTGTATGTATTTTATTTTGTAGAAAAAATGTATGAATGTTTTTGTTTATTTCTGTGATGTGTGCGTTTTAGTTTTTTTTAATATCAGTATTTATATCATCGAAAACTGTTTTTTATTTATTATTATTCCTACCTCAAAGTGAACACAAATACATAAAATATAATAAACAAAGTAAACAATTTCTGAAATTAAGAATGTGATCCAGAAACCTAACAAATGAAATTCTACAAAGTAGTCAAAAGATGGTATGTATAATAGAACTAAGATGTTTTTTTACAAAAAATAAAATGAAAACACCTTGGTCGCCAAATTTCCAGTTTTAAAGGCCGGATTTGCACTTTTCAAAGCCGGAATTACATTTTTAAAGACAGGATTTTTTGTTTATCGGTAAAATTTAACAAGTTGGTAGCCAAATTTCCAGTCTTAAAGGCCGGATTTACACTTATAAAAGCTGGATTTGTAATTTGGAAGTCAGATTAACAGTTTAGCAGTAGAATTTAACACGTTGGTGGCCGGATTTTCAGTTTTAAAGGCCGGATTTGCACTTATAAAAGCCGGATTTACATTTTTAAAGACAGGATTTTTAGTTTAAAACAGTTTATCGGTAAAATTTAACACGTTGGTGGCCAAATTTCCAGTCTTAAAGGCCGGATTTACACTTATAAAAGCTGGATTTGTAATTTGGAAGTCAGATTAACAGTTTAGCAGTAGAATTTAACACGTTCGCGGCCAGATTTTCAGTTTTAAAAGCCGGATTTATACTTTAGAAGCCGGTTTAACAGTTTATTAGTAGAATTTAATACGTTGGTGGCTAGATTACCAGTTTTAAAGGCCGGATATACACTTTTCAAAATCGGATTTACAGATTTAACAGCCGGATTTATAATTTAAAAGTTGGATTAACATATTAGCAGTAAAATAAAATATGTTGGTGGCCGGATTTTCAGTTTTAAAGGCAAAATTGATAATTTGAAAGTCGAATTAACAGTTTAGCAGTAGAATTTAAAAAGTTGGTGGCCGGATTTCCAATTTTAAAGGCCGAATTTACACTTTTAAAAACGAATTTAAAATTAAAAGAACGGACTAACAATATGCCGAATTTACAAATTAGGAGATTAATAGTGACAGCCAAACTTGTTGGTAGTTCCGGATTCACAGTTTTAAAAGCCGGATTTATAATTATAAAAGTTGGCCGGATTAACAGTTTATCAGCAAAATTTAACATGGTGGCTGCATACATTTTTAAATGACAGATTTACAATTAGAAAGCCGGATTAACAATATGGCAACCAAACTAAACACTATGGTGACCGGGATTCCAATTTTCAATGTCATATTACGTTTTTAAATGCTAGATTTATAACTTTAAAACCGGATTTACAAATTTAGAAGCCGGATTAATTAATAGTGTACCATCCAAACTTGTTGAAACACGTTAGTAACCTCAGTTCACACTTTTAAAAACTGGATTAATAACTTAGAAGCGGAATTAACAGTTTATCAATAGAATTTAACATGTTGGTCGCTGGATTTTCAATTTTGAAGAATGTTTTTACACTTATAAAAGTCAAACACATCGGAAACTAGTGTTTTGTCCTTAAGAGCATCTTCTCGAGGTAGCTCAAGTCGGAAGTCGTTTCTGCGCTAGATACCTGTAACTACTAAAAGGCGCGTCACCTAGTGGCTAATAGAGAAACTTCTTCCGGAAACGTGGGGTGATGGAATAAAATAAAATAGCTTACACAAACCAACAGTTTTTCCTGCAGGAATAAATTAAAACGTATGAAATGTCGTCAAGTAAAGATTGAGTACCCTAGGGAGGTTCAGAATCCACCCCATATGGAGCTGTCCCATGGATTTTCAGATGACAACAAAACGATAAACTAAAAAAAAAACGAAAGTAGATAAAGACGCAGAGACTAGACAAGTTAGTTCAAGCAAAGATAAAAGAGACGATTAGATAGGAACAATCCTGAACAGTAAAGTATAAAATTGAACTCTTGAGTTTGTTAAACAAGAAAAGTTAGTAACCCGCCTACAATTGGCGCAGAACGTAGTTGAAAAAAAAAACGGTCAAATTAAAAGGCATCTTTGCCACTGAATTAAAATCATGTATCAAACTTAACCAAAACAAAACGAATAACCAAAAAAAGAAACTGGCGCAGACTTTTCCTATGCTAACCCAAAGTTAAGTGAGAATCCATAGGTGCAAATGATGTAGAATGATGCTAAGCAAGTGGCACATAGAAGGGCTGCACGATACCCTGATCTCAAATATATAAAAATATGAGTATGCAGAAAGCACCGAATTATTACCAGACTAAATCTAGAGGTTGAAGGCTGCAGTAGCCAAAATAGCAAATAACAGATAGCGCGTTTCAACCTTTGTTGAGAATTGTTTTGTAACTTTTATCCAAGACTCAAAATCTTCGGGGCCGGAGAAAACAATAATAAATATCTTCTTCTTATAGTGCCATACTCACTAGGAGCGCCGTGCGTTGGCACCCCTCTCGTATGTTTGTGGTGTGCAATAATAGTTCCACACAAACATACGGGACTTACAGTTTAACGTGGAATCCGAACCACACCACTAGAGGGGTTTACTAGGCAAATACTTCGCCATTGCCTTGCGAAGGAGACGACCGCATCGAAATATATTCGACAAATTAGATATTGGCGCTGCCGGAAATCAAACCCGGACTGCCTGCATAACTCGCACTAGATCATTGTGCTACTATATATAATTAATTGTAAATATCTTATTAATTCAAAAGCATATTTTTAAATCATTTTATTGTTTTAATAAGATACAATGTTTATTATGCATAATAGCAATTACATAGACTAATTAGTATAGTATTTCTAGTTTAGGATCTTTTATCCAAGTTTCAAAGCTCATCAAGTTTTAGAACTCTAGGGTTTAAGAGTTCTAAGAGACAGGTTTCTAAACATTCAAAAAATCTGTAGAAAAAAATGAAGATACTGCGAAGAATGTACCTTAAAAGTAAAAGTTGACACAAAGAAAAAAACAGAATGAAAACTTAGTGGAGAAAACATTATAGACACAATTCTAGAAATTGACCAAAACTAGAGTATACATAAAAACGTTAATGACTTAAAACGAGTTAGTTAAATAAGAATTACCATTTCTAATGCAATGCTTCGGATGATTCCAGAACTGAGCACTAAACGCCAAGTGAAGATAAAGTTTTAGTGGGTGAAAGCCCCACACACAAACTGGTACAACTTTAAACTTTTCAAAGCCGGATTAACAGTTTTAAAGGCTGGATTTACAAATTGGATTTTTTTTAAGAGAAAATTCTTCAGCAATGCTACATAGTAGTGCCGGGTTTTTACCGGCTAAAACCACCAGGAAGAATACTACACAACAGAATACGTATGCAATGTGAAAAAAACCTTAATCAAGAACAATTTAGTTTCCTTGATGGACTTGGTATAATAGAAGCTATGTTTCAATTATCTGTTCTTCTGTAAAAATGTAGAGATCAAAAAAATGACGTATATAATTGTTTCATTTACTATGTTAAAGCATTCAACTGTATAAAGCAGGACATGCTAATAAAGATAGTGATGATCAAAAAGATATTGGCATCATAAAGAACTTATACAAACTTCAATCAGTAGTAATAAGGATCGAAGACAATATGACCAGCAATATTCCTATTAGACAAGGGATAGGTTCAGTCACCCTTACTTTTTAATAAATTCAAAACAATTTTTTTTAAAGCTGAAGAAAACTCGCAAGATGAAATCAAAGTTAACGGCAAACTACTAAACAACCTCAGATATGCAGACAATACGGCAATATTTGCAGATAATCTTACAACGCTTGATTAACGAAATCACGTTAGAAGGCGATGCGCTTTGAATAAAACTAAACACGGCCAAAATCAAAGTCATGATAATCAGTAGAAGACTAAGCTAATTACGGTAAGATGGCTCAGTTATAAAGGGTTAGCGTAGCATGCTAACAGTCACGGGTTCGATCCCAAAATATGGCTAAAATAATAACTTGCTTTATATCCACCGGGGTGATTCGGAAGTCAACTAATAAGCCGTTGGTCCCATCAACCACTTCAAACAAGTCGTAAGACATCTAGGGCGATGTTAAATAGCTGTAAAGAAGAAGAAGAATTTGCGGTTATACAATAATCAGATAGAGCAGGTTGCTAAATGTATACACCTTGGCTGATGGATAACTGAAGACCTATAACCAGATACAGAAGTAAGATCGCGAACATAAACGGCCAGAACAACCTTTCTCAAAATGAGAAAAATACTAAACCTCAACCTGAGATATCGTTTTGTAAAATGCTACATTCAATATGTGCTGCTTTATGGTGTTGAAGCGTGGACACTGAAGATCAATACTAACTTATAGTTTTCGAGATGTAGACGCTTCGGTGGATGCATAGAATGTCCTGGGTAAAGCTCATCACGACCGCCTAGGTTCTTACACGCATGGGAAGAAACAGGTAATTGTTAACAAGCAAAAGACAGCATTCCTTAGGCACATCTTTAGAAACAGTAAATATAATCTGCAAAAACTTATAATGAAGGGCAATATCGAAAGCAACGAGGCCCAGGCCAAAGAAAACACTTCTGGCTCAAAAACATAAAAGACTGGGCAGGACTAGCCTCCCACACCTTATTCAGAGAGACAAATAATCTTCGATTATTGTTGTCAACCTTCAATAATAGAGAAGGTACCTAAAGAAGAAAAAATCATCCAAGGTGCAATTGGCGTAAGTCCTTATGTTCATGCGCTTTAAACAGTTTCAGAAGGAGCCGTGTTTTGTCAAGAACCGAGTGAGAAAAGTCCTGGTCTATGCGGCTGTAATGACATTTGAGTTTTGTCATTCTATCTCCCATATAGCAAGAGATTCCTGCCTGGTCTTGGCATTTTCTTATGTTTTGTTTGCTCCTGCAGAGTAAGACTTTTCCTTAGCGAGCAGATATATCAGAATGACTCCTGCCACAACCTGTATGCTTGTGCAGAGACGGTTTGGTAAGCGGTAGCTACCCTAATTGCCGCTTTCAATCAATGCCTTAGAATTTTTGTTTACCACTCTACCATACTTCACTGGTGCCCCATATAATATAATCAAACTGACCACCGAGCACTAAGTGCTTCTTTTATAGGGTCCTGTGCCTCTTATGTTATGTTGTATTAGGCGCTCACCGCGTTTATGACCCAGCATTATACCCAAGTATTCGCTGTTGATGTTTACGTCTCCCATTCTTACAATAATGTTCTTTAGGGTATGTTCGCCTGTTAGAAATAAAACTTTCGATTTTTTTATGTTAACAGCTACAACCTTTCTTGTTCAACTGTTTTCCAATCCTTCTAAACGCCCATTCCACTAGCATCTTTATATCTTTCTTGCGCTTAACAGTAATTACCACCGCCAGCTTATTATGCAACGGCCACAATATCTTCCCCCATATTAAGCTTCAGTACACCGTCTTAGTATATGTTCCACAGTCGGACCGAGAGTCAATCCTTGCGGAACATCGCACGTCATTTGCATAGTACGGTTCCGGACTATTAATTTGCAGTCTCACTGCACCACCCACCGCCACCAACTAAAATTCGAACACGTTAATTCATATGGCGACGGTACGACTGATTCACTATTCTCACCGGCATCTGTCATTTGGTAACCACCGTTTCATAACTTCAAATCGGTTGGTGGTAGCGCGGCAACAGTTGATCGTCATTTGAAACATACGAACTTGATATTTCCCAAATCAAAACATAATCTATCATTTTCGCTTTGATATTTGAGAATTTTAAAAACGGTAACATGGAAGAAACATGGACACCACCCGACATTGATAACTAATTATATTAGTAAATGAAATATAAATATTATATAAATATAGCACTCTTCTACTGACATAGAAATGAGTAGGAAATTTAAATATTTGGTGGTCACCAGTAGCTGCAGTGAGACTGTAGTACATTTTGGTAGTTAGTGGCAAACGGTGATAGTTGGTGGCGGTGGTGCAGTGAGACTGCAGCCTTATGGTGCGATATCTCAGGTATGCCTCAATCACATTAATGAGGTAGGGAAATATACCTTTTTCTTCAAGTGCTTGAATCACTCCTTCCAAGAGAAGTTAAACAATTCTCTCATATCTAAATCCAAGCACACAAGAGATGGAACAAACAATAGATCTTTTGATAACTAACACTTGGGCAAGCGGATGGGTCACAGTAGAAGAAGTAACTTGCTTACAAATTCAAGCACACAAGAGGTGGGACAAACAATAGATCTTTTGATAACTAACACTTGGGCGAGTGGGTGGGTCACAGCAGAAGAAGTAACTTGCTTACAAATTAAACTTTGTTCCCGCCCACCCACCCAAGCGTTAATTATCAAGAGATTTATTGTTAACCAATTCTCATATATAAATCCAAGCACACAAGAAGTGGGACAAACAATATAGCTTTTAAAGACTAACATTTGGGCGGGTGGATGGGTCACAGTAGAAGAAGTAACTCGCTAACAAATTAAAGTTTGTTCCCACCCACCCACCTAAGCGTTAATTATCAAGTGATTTGTTGTTAAACAATTCTCTCATATCTAAATGTAAGCACACATGAGTGGGACAAACAATCCTTTGATAACTAACACTTGGGTGGGTCACAGTATAAGAAGTATCTTGCTCACAAATTAAACTTTGTTCCCGCCTACCCACCCAAGCGTTAGTTAACAAGAGATTTATTGTTAACCAATTCTCTCATATCTAAATCCAAGCACTTAAGAAGTAATAGCGTTTTCCACTCATTGCTCGGAGCAGAGCTGTTGCGAGTTAGCTCGAGCCGTGCGTGTTCCACTGGGTAGAACCAACAATTTTAAGCTCGAGCTTGTCGTTTTCTACTGATGCAAAATTCTTGCTCTTGCTCCCGGAGAGCTCGAATTTTTAGAACCGTGATCATACTACAGTGCAACTTAACATAATCTATATTGACATTTACATTTGATTATTTTGATACATTCTGTAATAATGGATTCCAGTATTGTATCAGCTATTGCCGCTGAGAAAATTTCTGAATCGTCAGATAGTAGCGACGATGAATGAATTGAAATTCAAAAACATTTAAATGAAAAAATGAAGGTTAGAATTTATTGCGGGCTTTTTCATAGCAAAACAGCACAAAACGTTATTTCACTTGTTCCACTGCACCGAGCAGGTGCGGCCCAAAAACGGATAACCGTGCAAATGCTAGTTCGAGCTTGCTCGGTACCTGCTCGAACCGATATAATACCAGTGGAAAACGCTATAAGACAAACAATAGATCTTTTAAAAACTAACACTTGGGCCGGCGGATGAGTCACAGTAGAAAAAGTAACTCGCTCACAAATTAAACTTTGTTCCCACTCACCCACCCAAGCGTTAGTTATCAAGAGATTTGTTGTTAAACAATTCTCTCATATCTAAATCCAATCACACAAGAGGTGGGACAAACAATAGATCCTTTGATAACTAACACTTGAGTGAATAAGTAAGTCACCGTAGAAGAAGTAACTCGTTCACTATCTCAACTTTGTCCTATATATCCGCATTAACTTTTAAATCCTTTTTGGCTGTCTTGAAAGTCTGCCTCAATTCTTTAATCCGGTAATTTGTCTTGGTCACTTTTTTGCCAATCCACTTCCACAATCCGACAATTGCTTCGTTCCACCAAAAGATAAATTTTATCAGCAGTTTGTGATGTCCACAATAGACTTTTTACCATTGCACTCATAAGTCGGGAAGCAACCCTTATTGAACCATTCTGTAAAAATCACACCACGCCAGACTTTTTGTGATGATCTTCCTAACTCTCCACCAATTCCAGTTTTCTTTCTTGCAGAGTTTAACAAAGGCCTGCTTGAAGTCCCTCTCCTCTGCTCAGCACATTTAAACTAATTACATCAATTTCTGAGCCATTTATCTCCTCTGCAATAACGTCCATTATCATGATCCGCCGTCTCAACGTCCAAATCTACTAAAGTAATGGATATTATCGCTTGCCTTGAGGTAACATAGACTCTAACTCATCGTTCTCTGATTTTTAATCTGCTTGATTCCTGCATACTTTTAAATCTCAGTTGGATGTCGTCCTTGAGATGCTCTTTATTGTGACCTAATCGAAATCCGTTCTTTCAGTTTAATTAAAAGCGTTTCCTGATTGCTTTCTTTGATCGTTTTGAACTTTTGCTCACCTTGTGTGCCAATTTTGCTTTTTTCCTGTTCAGATGAAGGTATAAATATTAATACGTTTACATTTTTGATACAGCACATTCCACTATTTTTCTAAAATAACTCGCATTTCCTTCCCCCCTATTTGTGGGATTGGCATAAAAATGAACTTTCCCCCTCTTGTGCATTACTAGCCGTAGCTTCCAAGACACTATAAATGTCTTTTTCCAACTCCTCCATCAGTTTAAAAACATATCTGACTCTTTCTGTTTCTAATCATCGTGACAATTACCACAAGTCCTGTACCGCCTCATTTTCCTTTATATCGAGGACTCTTGTAAAAATTTCAGACTTCGTATCTGGTTCATTTGTGTTAACCCACACCACTAGAGCAGAGTCTCTTGGGTCGTTCAGAAAGTTATCTTCGCTTATTTCAAAGCATTTGTAGTTAGCACTGCTCCATGTTTCAAGTTCAACTTCATTGAATTCTTTGTATTAGAAAGTTTTTTCCTATAGCACAAAAAAGTGTTTTGATTGCCACTTTCTTTCTGCCTGCGTGTACCTTTCAGTTTTAGCTGCTGGAGATACACGTTTTTCATTCACTTTAGCCGTTTTTCTTTTTTTAGCCTCGCAATCTCTTTCTGTTTTGAGCAGCTAGTTGTGCACTGAAACTTAACGCTTAAAATTTTCGTCTTTGCCTCTGTTTAACACCAACACTTCGTTGGCGTTGTTGTTGAGTTTTTTAGTTTTTAGAAGATGCCTTCACAACCTTGTGAACATTTCTATTTTTGTTGTTAAAAACCCTCCAGGTTTGGTAGGGTTTCTTCAATCTCTATCTTGGCTCTAGCTTTGCTCTCTTGGTGTCTTCCTTTTCTACTGAGCTCTCTTTTGTTGCCTATAATTACACTTTTTACGGTAGTGGAGACGCCTCACAAAATTCCCGATTAAAAAATGTCAAAACTTTGAATTAAGTCAAAATAACAGTTCATCATTAGAATTTAAAATGTCGGTAGACCGTTTTGTCATCAAATGTTTTCAAAACAGTAATGCTTTTTCGGTTTTGTCACGAAACAAACATCGTCGTCAGACTTGACACAAGACCCGCCGACGCATTTGAACACCAGCACAAACGCTTATTTTCAAAGACTCAACTAAATCCGCCCCAGTTATAGTTTTTGTTTTCGATCCAACCACGGAATCAAGTTTTGGTATGCCCAGATCAGGCTAGTAATTTTGTTTTGCTTCGATCAACCGGTAAGTAACGGTGTTGTCAATCCAAAGCAATGTAGCTAGGAGTCCCCCACATCTAGAAATAAAAATAATAATAGAGGTGCAAAAGCAATAGCAAATAAAGAAGTACTAAAAAAGGCAACAAGGAATTGTAAAGTTAAAGAGAAACATCTCGATAAGTCAAAATTATTGTAAAATGCGCTAATTAATGAAAAAACCCGCCGACTTACAGAAGATTTGTCTTTCCTCTGCGATTTGTCTCTGCCAAACATCCAAGCAGTACTCTTTCCCAAAAAGATCAAAAGAAACAGCTATCATCATATTCACCATAAATCAATTCAATATTCCGCCTTTTGACGCCAAATTCAAATCCGCCGCGTCTTAAAACCCAAGTTTTGTCCCAATCTGACCCAATTTTTTTGAACGCTATAAATTTATAAAAACAAATTTAAATCATGCAAAAATTAAAATTCTTAAATGGTTGTTGATGTTTTGAAAAATTCATCGTAAAAAGCTCTTCCAATGAGAAATACTATTTGACCAATTGAAGCAAGTTAAAAATAGATAGACATCAACATATTATAAGCAGATGTGACGTGCAGTGTCCCAGAAAGATCCGTAAGGCCCACTTTATAGAATATCCTTTACAATGAGATACTTGCTATAACTATTATATACATAAAAATGTTAATGAGTTAAAACAAGTTAGAAGAACGTATCAAGAATCAAGATACAAAAATAAAGATTAAACAGAAGACTAGAAAAATCTAGAGTGCGCAGAAAGAATATCCGGACTTACCTTTTTTAATGCAATGCTTTGGATGATTCCAGAACTGAGCAGTAAACGCAAAGAGAAGATTTAATAGGTGAGAGCCCCACACACAGACTAGTACAACTTTCCCGAAATAACATGCGTGCACTTTAGTGCGGGTATGGTATGTTAAATCTTCTATCCAGAAACAGTTTCTTCCGATGCAATGATAACAAATTTGGGGCCCATTTATTTGTGATAAAACCCTCTCACTCCCTTCACCAATACATAATCTTGTTCGGCGTTGTTCTCATTCCAACCTCTTGGTTGGTGGAAATCTTGTCCCAACAGCAGTTGGCTTGGGCTTTGTCCCAAGGCCGCGTTTGTTTTGTCAGTTGTTGTATTGTAGTTGATGGCTAAACGTTAACAGCTCGTTTTAGTAGCGCCTTGAGTGTTTTTTGGTTATCGATCGGATTGTGTTTGCGTGACAATGCTTTACTGGATTTGCTAAGAGCACATTTTCATCATTGTACTACCTCCACAAAGTATTGACTCGTATAACCTATAGATAACCAAAACGATCATACAGTTTTTCCCCTCAGTAAGCAGATTGTGGACTTTGCGTTGGTAAACACTGCTTTCCCCACCTAGTGCATAAACCTATCATCGTTAAAACAACTTTGTTCCCTTTGGACTAACGTCAGAGAAGCCAATGTAACCAATAACCACTTTCTCCCATGGTTTTTTTTGTCATGTGATATTGGTAACCACGTTTCCAGTTTACAGCAGAATTAATAGTGACAGCCAAACTTGTTAGAACACGTTGATGACCCTCGAATTGACACTTTTAAAAGCTAGATTTATGGTTTTAATGACCGAATTACAGTTTAAAATGCAGCTTTAAAATAGTACAAACTTTTCTTTAATTTTGAGCCAATTTTGCAATTTTGTTAATTTTAAGAGAAATTCGACAAAATAATGCAAAGATTACATTTTGAAATGGGATGGATGGGTCAAAACACAATAGCAGTGTTTGCTATGGAGCGGCGGCGCGTTTCAATTTTAAGCAAAATCTTTTTTTTTGCGCCGTTGGTCTTTGTTGGAATCGTTTGGACAAAAATAAAATGTTTTCAAAATATCTACGCTTTTCCGGATTCATAATCGCAACTACTTTAAGCAATAGGACCATAACCGTCCTCAGCAAAAAACGCAAGAAAATTGAAAATATAGAGTTGAGCTCAAAATCGAAATGCTCTTACGCATTCCAGCACCCGTTTTCGGCATTTCTTTTGCCTGTAAATACCGACGCTTTTCATCAAAAAAAGTTACAAATCTTCAAAACTTGCCAGAAGGTAGCTAATGTACAAAGTAATTTTGTCAATCGACTCAATTCCGGCAACTTTGCAAAAACAATGCGCACCAAAGCAAAAATTAAGAATATGAAAACTTTCTAAAGGTTCCTAGAACCAAAGGCAATAGAAAAAAACAAAAATTTGTAATCGTACTCCAAAGACTAAACAAAATGTTGCAAACTTGTAAGTAACAAAATTGGATGAGCAGGCTACGGTCACCTTCGTAAATAATCATCAAAGTAAGAAAAAAATCTGCGCTAACATTATGTTGCCTTTGCATTACTCGCGGAATTGTAATGTGAAAGACATCAGGAGTTTTAACATCTTTAACATTAAGATTCTGTTACCTATAGTATTTTATAAACATGGTTAGTTAAATTTTTATTTTAATTGAAATCTCAAAGGCTGGCTCTCCTATCCAAAGCTGAAATGTCCAAACCATGCGCACACCCTCTTCTCTTCATTAAATCAAAGTTGAATAAGTTAGGCAAGTCATGGGCAACAACAGCAAAACGTACACGACTTTGCATTCTTGATCGTTGTCTATTTTATTTTAGGAAAATGCCTTTTGGGCTAAGTAAGTCTCCAGACTTTCCAATCCAATTGTATATACTATATTTAAAAACAAGCTAAATCCCTATCTCTTTACTTATCTAGTCATTACAATACTTGAATTCTTTCTATGCATGTTAAAATCGCCATTTAGGTGTTGTGTGAGCAATTAAAGAAACCGGAATTCTTATATAATAGAGACCTGTGTGTTCTAATTATTGTTAACCACTCCAACTTCAACCACAAAAAAGTATGAGCCATAGTTGATATGCCAACCTAAAAGGATGTTAGAGAAACTATTAAAATAGCGTCTTAGTGCCAAAACTTCATCCCATACTTTTCGAAAAAGACCCACAAAGTCACTACTAATCAAACACCACCAATTCGTGTGCTCAGAAGTCTGTTCCAAGACCCTAACCAAACTGTTGGTAAAACCATCCATGTTGGGCTGCCCTAACTTTAAACTTCCCTTTTGTCTACAGTGCCATGCTCTCTCTCTTCCAGGCAATCCAATGACCGAGTCAAAAGTACCACCAGCAAACAACAAACGCTTGGAAAGATAATTCTGACAAAGGCAAAGTTATTAACAGAATGCAGGGTCGCGTTGGATATTACAAACTGCTAACTCGTTCGGACACCAGTTGCCACCACATGGCACAACCAAGTTTCAACGTACCCAGAGCAAACACAAGTTATTTTTAGCAAAGATTTGCCGGTAAATACCAACGTTGTCAAGAAAAGAACAAAAACCTCAAAAAGCAGTCCACAAAATATGACTAAAAAAAAACTTGCTTGGGGTAATTCGGAATTCAATATTCCGACAACAATTTTTTAACACAACTATTTTTTTTGAATAGTCTCCCAAGCGTCGGAATATCCGTCCTTTCTTTGCACTTCGTCTCTTTTGTCGTTTTTCAATATTTCTCGAGAAAACCGACAATTCGTAGAAATCACTGATGTGTCTACCGTCGGAGCATTTACAAAAAGTCCGATCGTCCGTTTTTCTTGTATTTTTTTGCGGATAATCGACAATTAGTTATAATTGATCGTTTTTCATCAAAATAACTTGTACAAGTCATTTATTTTGATCAAACACGCGCTCAATTATAATTGCACAAACGGTTGTGCAAGTTTAATTGTCAATTATGCAGTTACGTGTATGGCCAGCATTAGTAATTAAGAAATTATTCCTAATAGAAACTTCTAACGATTGCAGAAAAGAGAAACTTCAAATATTTAGATATGGCTACAAACTTGTTCTGTCTAAATCGCAAAGCGACAAACAATTTGTAGAAATGATTGAAGTCAGTTACAATCAATCACGAAGCGACAAATATTGTAGAAATGATTTAATTCAGTTAAAACCAATCGCAAAGCGGCAAACTGTCAAACAGTGACTACAAACTTGATTTGTTCAAATCGCAAAGCAACAAATAATCTGCAAAAACGACTGGAGTAAGCTACAATCAATCGCAAAGCGACTAATGTTGTAAAAGTCATTTAATTCACTTAAAAACAATCGCGAAGCGATAAAGTGTCAAACAGTGACTACACACTTGATTTGTTCAAATCGCAAAGCAACAAATAATCTGCTAAAACGATTGGAGTATGCTACAATCTATCGCAAAGCAACAAACTGTCAAGCGATAAATATAAACTTGATTTGTCCAAATCGCAAAGCGACAAATGATCTGCACAAACGTTTGGAGTAAGCTACAATCAATCGCAAAGCGACTTATGTTGTAGAAGTCATTTAATTCACTTAGAAACAATCGCGAAGCAATAAACTGTCAAACTGTGACTACAAACTTGATTTGTGCAAATCGCAAAGCAACAAATGATCTGCAAAAAACTATTGGAGTAAGCTACAATCAATCGCAAAGCGAAAGAAATAATTTAAATTACTTAGAATTAATCGCGAAGCGACAAACTGTCAAACAGTGACCACAAACTTGATTTATTTAAATCGCAAATCGACGAATGATCTGTAATAACGATTGGAGTAAGCTATAATCAACTTCGAAGCGAATAATGGTATAGAAATGATTTAAATCCCTTAGAATCAATCGCGAAGCGATAAACTGTCAAACAATGACTACAAACTTGATTTGTCTAAATCGCGAAGCAAGAAATGATCTGTAAAAACGATTAGAATAAGCTACAATCAATCGCAAAGCGACTAATGTTGTAGAAATGATTTAAATCCGTTAGAATCAATCGCGAAGCGATAAACTGTCAAACAATGACTACAAACTTGATTTGTCTAAATCGCGAAGCAAGAAATGATCTGTAAAAACGATTAGAATAAGCTACAATCAATCGCAAAGCGACTAATGTTGTAGAAATGATTTAAATCCGTTAGAATCAATCGCGAAGCGATAAACTGTCAAACTGTGACTACAAACTTGATTTGTCCAAATCGCGAAGCGACAAATGATCTGTAAAAACAATTAGAGTAAGCTACAATCAAATGCAAAACGACTAATGTTGTAGAAGTCATTTAATTCACTTAGAAACAATCGCGAAGCAATAAACTGTCAAACTGTGAATACAAACTTGATTTGTAGAAATCGCAAAGCAATAAATGATCTGCAAAAACAATTGAAGTAAGCTACAATCAATCGCAAAGCGACTATTCTTTAGAAATAATTTAAATCACTTAGAATCAATCGCGAAACGACAAACTGTCAAACAGTGACTACAAACTTGATTTGTTCAAATCGCGAAGCGACAAATGATCTGTAAAAACGATTGGAGTAAGCTACAATCAATTGCGAAGCGAAAAAATGTTATAGAAATGATTTAAATCACTTAGAAACAATCACAAAGCGACAAACTGTCAAACAGTGACTACAAACTTGATTTGATTTGATCGTGAAGCGACAAATGGTATGTAAAAACGATTGGAGCAAAGCGACTAATGTTGAAGAAATGATTTAATTAACTTAAAACCAATCGCGAAGCAACAAACTGTCAAGCAATAACTATAAACTTGATTTGTCCAAATCGCAAATCTACAAACAATCTGTAAAAACGATTGGAAAAAAAATCCAGCAAAAAATACCACAACAGTTCTAGCTCGCCATTTACCGCTCATGACCCATCTCACCTTAAAGATCATGTGAACTAAAAGCAGTGACGTCGGAACCGCAGTAGTATTGTTCAAAAAAGATCAAACACTGAAAAATACTCAAAAAGCCAAATAAGCCATTTTGAAACCCGGAAAATGTGGACATTGCAGATCTAACGAAAGTGTATCACTTAGTTTTAGCAGAATTTAGCAGGACCTTCAAAGAGCAAAAGTAGAAAGCCTTTTCGAGTGGTGCTATACTGATGTGTTCTCCGTCCGGTATCACAATGATGAGAACCAATAGAATCGGTTATCTCGGAGCACGCCTCAACAGCAATGAGAATATCTGTCAATCACGGCCGGTTAAGTTTTAGGTATTTTGATCAATCGGCGTTTATTCTTGAACTACATTTTATCAAGTTGCTAAGCAACAACACGGGTACGAAATAACCGTCAGAACCTACAGTCGATTTTGAAGAAAATTAGTTAGCAATATCATCTCTAGACAATCAAAAAGCCTATATCGAATCATCAAAACAAGCCTTTCTGGTGGTTCTTGCTACTGCAGATCTTCCAATTTGCCCATTAACACAAACTTTAAAGCTGAAAACATTTCCGGCCTCACTCTTAATCACCAAGTGAAAGAGGAAGTAGGCAAAAATGCTGTTTCTGCAAAATTGGACACTAACCTAAACGAACCCATTCGCCGGAAATAGAGATCTAAGCAAAGTCGATAAAAAGTAGCCAAACAATGCAGATCTGTGTTACTGTTTCGGTAAACAACTACCAATTTAATTCTCTTCGAAAACTTTGTATACTCGTGTCGAATTGATCTTTGAGCATTTTGACAGCTTTCTACGATACCAGAGACCTTCAGCAATTCTTGTAAAAGAACATCCAACTTTGTAGAACTACCATTAAGCTTACATGGGTTGTGAATCACAAATCTGAGCTTCGCAAACCCTTGAAACTTCTAGATTTACAATTCAAACATTTAATTCGTGTCTCACGAATTGAAGGTTTACACAAAAGCGTGGCTCACGTCTATGATTTATGACCCAAGCAAACTTGGCTTTAAGTATTATAGTATATGCTGTAAAGAAAGGGTTTTATGTAGCACTAAACAAATTGTATACTGTGATATTCAATACGCTTAGTGGTT
Source organism: Tachinus rufipes (assembly GCA_963932245.1). Lineage (NCBI taxonomy): Eukaryota > Metazoa > Arthropoda > Insecta > Coleoptera > Staphylinidae > Tachinus > Tachinus rufipes. The sequence continues at coordinate 15,584,683 of OZ010748.1, read as the reverse complement.
GACTGTGATAAAAATTATGCTTTAATGGGCGAGATTCATGATGGCGGACAAATTTTGAATAATTGGAATTTATCCTTAGTGAACAGGGGAACTTATAATAGACGCAATTCGATACCTTATTCCCTAACAATTTGTTTAAGGTTATAGTATAATTTATTATAAAAACATTAAATACAATACAATAGTACGTTCGTTATATTTCGATGACTAACACGAATGGAATATATTAATTTTGTAAACAGACAAATCACAGCCAACTAACTTTCATCCTCATCAATAACATCCAATCCAGGCGTATCGTATCCCATAACATTCCTAATCATATCCTTGCTGACCTTCCATAACATCGAAGCCATATTATCATCCTGACCCATCTTACCCTCTTCGCACCGATAGCAATTATTAAAATAAACCCCAGTAGTGCCGTTTAATTCCTGCGCAGTCGCACAAAACACAGTTGTACTTGCAGCCTGTTGTAGAGATTTCGTGAATGGTCTGACTATGAAGAAGAGTAATCGGTAGACCCACCAATGTCGTTGTACGTTGGTGTAAACCATGTTTCCTGGATGGAGACTGAATACGGATATACCTTCGCTTTGCAGAAGTTTGGCTAAATGGCGGACGAAAAGGATGTTGCATAGTTTCGAATTGTTGTAAGCCATCATGTCGCCGTAGTTGCTTGCGAAATCGATGGAGAGTTTGGTCTGGCACATAGTTTCCGGTGAGAGGTTGGTAAACCTGATACATAATTAAATTCAATTAGTATATTTTAGATACAACTTGTAGCAAGGTAGCTCTAATTTGTAGCAAGCAGGTTAGATCTAATTTCTAGCAGGTTAGGATCTGTTATTAATTTTCATGTTTTAATGGGTAAGTTCTAATTTTTAGTAGATTAGCTCTAATTTGTAGCAGCTTAAGATAGGCCAGGGTAATTTCTTTAGGTTAGCACTAATTTCTAGTAAGTTAGCTCTAATTTGCTGCATGCATGCAAGTTTACTCTAATTTCTAGCATGTTGGGACAATTCCTAGCAGGTTAAGATAAGTCAGTCATCTCATCTATTTGCTCCCATTTGTTAATCTGATTTTTACTGGTCACTTTCAAGCTAGAAATAGATCAAATTTTTTAGATCTTACTTATAAATTAAGATTAGAACCAATTATGAAGCTTGTTTTGAACCTTGATATTTTGGTCAAATTTGCAATTGTTAGATCTAATTTGTCATAAGTTATTTTGGCTTAGATCTAATTAAAATCTACCCCGAGTGAAAAACGTCAGATTCAAATCAAGTACAAAAATTCTTTGTCCCAAAAACTCCGATCGTCGAAAACGGCTTCTAGAAGACAACTTTTTCTAAAACTGGTCCCAAAAAACTTATAAAATCACAAATGAACAAAAAGAAGCAGAAAAGTGGAGAAACAGTAATGTCAAAAATCGATGAGCAGTGATGCAGCTCTAAAGACGTCAAAATATACTAAGTAAAAACTATCGTCCAAAAAATTACGTAGCATAAGAAAGGGAACGGAGGGGCAACATGAAGAACGCCGCTAACTAGAAGTCAAGATTCACTTCGACAAATTTTCTCATTTCAAGTAACAAAATCTTAATGATTCAATACTAAAAATTCTCTAGAAATAGTTTTCAAAAGCGAGACATTGATCTAATATACAAAGCAGATGATGACGAGCAGCGGCATGAGTTACCCCAAAAGTTTAGTTGAACCTAGCCAGTCAATATTCGAGAAACATAATATTAGCAAATACGCTGCACTTCCCAGATTTACGAAGTGCAAAGTTACAAAAACCTCAAGAGTGCTTTATGAAGTGTTGACATAGATGGTGCAAATCCAAATAAACTTTGCTGCGTTGGAAAGAACTCCTTTTATGATAAATTTATTGAGTTAAATAAGTTATTTGGATTAATTTTGTGCTATTAGGAATAAGTGGAAAGAGTTGAGTTGGTCTACAAGACCGACTGGCCTCTGGTATTCAAACGGCTAAAGAAGTTGACATTCCTGCCGTCAACATCAAATCGACTCTAGAGAAACTAGAAAGCTTATTCGTTCTTAGAATCAAGCCTGGTACAAAAAGCCTGGCCAATAAAACTCAAACCAAACTAATCGATTTCATGTATGTCGATGTAGACTTGAAGCAAGTTTGGTAAATCCCACCAAAAGGAAAGACGGTGTCTGCAGCACACTACTGCCCCATCTCTAAAAATCTATTTGTCAGTCTAGAATATGGGATATTATCAACCATGCCAATAGGTGCTATCTTCTTCATTGTTGAGAAAGCATTTAACAAAGTCCATGGCCTACTCCTGAAACTCCACCATTTCAGATTCAATCCAAAATTGATTAACCTAACCAGAGTTACTAATTAAATCAGGACTGGTTTTCGTACAAAACAAAGTCTTCTTCAATGCCGAGAAGGCCTTTGAAAAAGTACGACTCCATGGCCTACTTCCAATAACAAAGGTTCCTCCGAATTCAGCTAAATCTCCGACGCTCTTCAACATACCATGCATCACGCCTAAAACTTGTCAGCTTTCTGTCTAAATAGAGAATCAAGCCAATCTACGCCCAATAACAACAAGAGTCCCTCAGACCCCAGTTAAATCTCCCATGCTCTTCAACTTGTATGTCTTTAACATACCATAGATCACTCCTAAATTCGCTCAGCTTCCCATCTAATTGAAAAAACACTAAAGTTGTTCAAGTACGTGTCTACGCTCCGCCCAAGAACAACACAGATTCCTCAAGATTCAGTTAAATGTCTGATGTCCGTCAACTTGTATTTCTTCATATCATGAATCACGCCTAAAATCGCACAGTAGGCTGACGATACGACACTGTTCCGAAGCAGCCAAAAGTCATTATGCTAAGGCTACAAAACCAAAGAATAAAGATCAACCTTAAGAACAGCAAAGCCATTATCTTCTCCAGGAAGCATTTGCTAACGCTGTATGAGAGTACTTGCCTCAACATCACACCAATTCCAAAGGCTGTAAACTACCTAAAAATCAAATTGGATAAAGGTATAACTTTCAAATTTCATTTCATTCATTTCACCATTCTTAGTAAGCCAAAATGGCAAACAATATTTCGATTCCGCTGCTACACTGCTACGGCTTTGGGATATAAATCTGGCTTTAAAAGTAATAATTTTGTTTGCAAAACTAAAAATCGGGCTTTTAGAAGCTAAACTTGACCTCACAAAAACAAAGTCCGGCCAATAAAATATAAATTCGGCCTTAAAAGTAATCTTTTTGTCTTAAAAAATAAGAAATCCGGCCTCTTAAGTAAGAAATGTTTTGTTTTTAAATCAAAATTCGTCCAATAAAAACTGAATACTGCCCCAAAATTAAGAAATCCGGCAATTAAGTTATAATTTCGACCTAAAAAAGTGTTCAAACCTAAGAAATCCAGCCTTAAAACTAGAATTTTATCCGTTAAATCCGGCCTAGAAATAAAGATTCTGGCCTCATATATAATTTCGGCTTCAAAAGTGTTAATTTCATGCCCAAAACCAAGGAATCCGGCCTCAAAATAAGAAATTTGTTTCGTAAAACCAAAATCCTGTCTAGAAATAAACGTTCTGATCTCAAAATGATTAAATCCGACCTTTAAAACCTAAATCTAACTTCAAAAGTAAGAAATCCTGCCAATAAAATATAATTCCGGCCTCAAAAGTAATCATTTTGTCTTAAAAACTAAGAAATTCGACATCAAATATAAAAAACTAGCAAGTTAAAAAAAATCCGGTCTAAAAGTAAGTAATATGACCTTAAACGTAATGAATTCGGCTTTTAAAATCTAAATCTGAACTCAAAACATAAAAATAAGGCCAATAAGATATAATTTCGGCCTCAAAAGCAACAATTTTGTCTTTAAAACTAAGAAATGCGGCCTCAAAGTAAAAAATTTATTCAATAAATTCAACTCTCCTCTAACATAAAATCTTCTAACGCTTGCAAAAAGAAAAACCTTCCAATTTTATGTTAACAAACTCTTGAGCAAGTGTGTGAGCACTCCAGTTCAAACTACTCAACGGTAATCATGATTTGAAGTTACCCACCAAAGTGTTGATTATCAAGAGATTGGATGTCACCTCCTCCTCCTCTGATTTAAGGACTTCTAACACTTGCAGAGAAAAGAAACTCTTAACAAACATTTGAGCACTCCAGTTCAAACTAATTAATGGGAATATATAAACTGGAGTTAACCATCCACCCGCCCATGTGTTGGTCATCAAGAGATTGGATATCACCTCCTCCTCATCCAACTAAGAAACACTTGCAGAGAAGAGTAACTCCAAATTTCTTGTTAACAAACTCTTGGGCGTGTGTGGGCAGTTCAGTTTAAACAACTCAATGGTCACACCTCCTCCTTCTCTAACTGAAGGACCTGCAAAGACGAGAAACTTCCAATTCCTTGATAACAAACTGTCGGGTAGATAAGTAGGCACTCCAGTTCAAACAACTCGCTGGTAATCATGATCTGGAGTAACGTACCCACCCGCCCAAAAGTTGGTCATCAACTAATTAGATATCATCTCCTCTTTCTTGAACTTCTAATACTTGCAGAGAAGATAAATTTCTAATGTCTTATTAAAAATTCAGTTCAACTATTCGCTGGTCTCATGATCTAAAGGTACTCACTTACCCGTCCATGTGTTGGTCATCAAAAGATTAGATAACTAGACTAAAAGACTTCTAATAATTGCAAAGAAGAAAAACTTCTAATTTCTTGTTAACAAACTTTTAGGCGGATGGGTGGGCACGCCAATTTAAACTACTCGCTGGTAATCATAATGTAACCTATTCACCCGCCCAAGCGTTGGTAATCAAAAAGTTGGATATCACCTCCTCTTTCTTAGACTTCTAACGCTTGCAAAGAAGAGAAACCAATTTCTTAAAAACAAATACTCGTACGTGGAAGTTCCCGCCAACCTACCCAAGTGTCATCAACAGATTGAATTTCAGTTCTTTCTCTAAACATCAATTCAATTGTAAGCAGCCAACACACAACAACACTTAAAGGAACACCGCAGGCAAACTCGACTGCAAGGCCCTAAAAGATAATTACAATTTTTATTGCAACCAACTGTCACAGATTGAGTTTTAATTTACTCAATCAATTATAGCCACTTTAATTCGCCTGAATTAATTAATAAATTCATATCGATTCTAGCATAAATCCCAAGAACAGCATGGAAGCTCCAGAAAAATGAAAACCTCTTTAAGAAACATGCCTGATCAACAAAGAATCTGAGCGGATAAACATCCACAAATACAAGTTTAAGCAGATCAGGCTAAACCACAAAGAATTTTCTTCGAGATGCGACTGAATATCGAAAAAAATAAAAAACGCCTCCACAACGGATCTGATGCCCACTCTACCGCCCACGTCACCAGAAGATCCGGCATTGCCCTCTGCCTCAAAGACCACAGCAGCTGCAGCACCAATCAAGCTCAACGCGGTCGAGTCCGCCACCGCCTCCAAAGACAAAGAGGTGATGGATGTCCAGGACAACAATGTCACGGTCCCCCCTAAAGCCCCGCCCATAGAAGAGAGACCACAAAAAAAAAGTCAAAGAAGCAAAAGAGATCAGCCACCAATGAAAAAATCTCTTCAACCCTGCCGAACCCTATGACCCAGGCAACCACTTCAAGTCCGTCTACTAGCTACTTAGGCCCCCCAACAAGCTTCCTTATCTAATACGATATAAAAGATGTAAGCTACGTGCAAAAACATGAACCACGCCGTAAACGTGGTTGATCCCATACTGCAAATGCAACAATGTGCATGGTCTGAGTAGACCCTATAATACGTCATAAAGAACATACCCAACTGCATCAAGACTAATCAATCAAGCGCACGGAGAGATGAAAAACCCTTCCCCATGCTTTAAGTTCAGCTTCCGCAGAACGCAAAAAGCCAAAAGATTATATCTCTCACAAAATTGTGTAACCTCTCCGTCCGTGTTAAATATAAACGCAAATCGGTAAATATTTTTCTTCGCATGCGTTAAATGCGTAGGAGCCCATTCCAGCTCCACATGAAAAACTACGAAGAAGCCAGAGCATGTAGCAACATGCGTCGCATGCAAAAGGCCGCACACCGCAAGCTATAAAGGCTGCCCAGCTTTTTTCAAACTTCTTCAAAGATTTCAACCAAGGCACCAGCTCCTAAAATTAACTCAAGTCAGTAAAAAACTAGCTTCTCCCCTTGGCTCAAGCGAGCAAAGCTAATTTTAAAAAGATATATCTACCTTCAATGCATCTCCTAAAAAGCTATAAACAGACTATTTGTCCATTAGTCTAAATTCAGACATAGTCGTGGTACAATTTGGGCATCAAATCTATGCAAAGCCAATCAGAATTGTAAACTTCTAGAAAATTCAAACAAAGGCAGTTTAATAGGTAGGCCCTCGGGAATGTGAATTCGCCCTTTAGAAAATCCTCCTCTCAATTAAAATAAAAACTTGTCTCTTGTGATAGTGACTACTGACGATTGCAAAAGATGAGAAATATCTAATTATTTAGTTTAGAGCTTGAATTGATTAATTAGATAATACAATAAGTGAGTTTATATGCAGAATTCTCTTATTGCACGTTTAACAGCTATTTTACATCCTACGACTTGTTTGAAGAGGGTTGATGGAACCAACGGCTTATTAGGCGACTTCCTTATCACCCCGGTGGATAAAGAGCAAATTATTATTTTAGTCATATTCGGGGATCAAACCCCGGACGCTCTATAACTCAGCCATCTCACCGTTCTTTTAAAAAGGTTTTATATTAAAGAAAAAAACCGTCTTACTTTAAGAAATTTTGATAAAATTAGATTTGAAACATCAAATCCGTATTTTTGTTAAATTAAAAAAAAAATCATTCTGGAAGTTATATTGATCATTTACACAACACCAATAGGTGAATTCATACATAGAATTGTCTTCTAAAGACGTTTTATATGAAAAAAAAATTGATTTATTTGAAAATAATTTGAAAAAATTAACTTGAAACAGCTTTATGCAATATTTTTATTAAATCCATAAAAAAACATTTTGAAGGTTAAATTAATAATTATTATTGTCTATACTAATAAGTGGATTCATCTCTAGTATTGTCTTTTTGGACATTTTGTATAAAGAAAAAACAATGGTTCATTTGAAGAAAATGATCGTATATAGTTTTTGACAAAAAAATCGAGCCATACAGTACACGGCCGCCGAAAATGACGCTTTGTATCATTTCGAAGAGGTTTGAACCACAACTCATATCAAATTTAGTCTTGAATTACTGAATACCCTGTATATTAACAATCTTATTGAGAAACCCTGTGTATTCATGAAGTTCAAAACTTGTGTGTTATAAAACCAAATTTAACTTTGATCTTTGGTACCATTAAAAAGTAATAATTTGTCTTAAATATTGAACACCCTGTATATTTACAAACATACTGAGACATCCTATATATTCTATAAGTTCAAAACTTGTGTATTATAAAACCTAATTTAACTTTGTTCTTATGTACCATTTAAAAGTAATATTTTGTTTTAAATTTTGAACACCCTGTATGTTAACAATAATATTGAGATATCCTGTATATTTTTTAAGTTCAAAATTTGTGTATGATAAAACCAAATTTAACTTTGATCTTTGGTACCTTTTAAAAGTAATAAGTTGTCTTAAATATTGAACACCCTGTATATTTACAAACATATTGAAACATCCTATATATTCTTTAAGTTCAAAACTTGTGTATTATAAAACCTATTTAACTTTGATCTCATGTACCATTTAAAAGTAATAATTTGTCTTAATTTTTGAACACCCTGTATATTAACAATCTTATTGAGACATCCTGTATATTCTTTAAGTTCAAAACTTGTGTATTATAAAACCTAATTTAACTTTGATCCTATGTACCATTTAAGTCATAATTTGACATAAATTTTGAACACCCTGTATATTAACAATCATATTGAGACATCCTGTATATTCTTTAAGTTCAAAACTTGTGTATTATAAAACCTATTTAACTTTGATCTCATGTACCATTTAAAAGTAATAATTTGACTTAAATATTGAACACCCTGTATATTAACAATCATATTGAGACATCCTGTATATTCTTTAAGTTCAAAACTTGTGTATTATAAAACCTAATTTAACTTAGATCTTATGAACCTTTTAAAAGTAATAATTTGTCCTAAATTTTGAACACCCTGTCTATTAACTATCATATTGAGGCACTCAGTATATTCTTCAAGTTCAAAACTTGTGTATTATAAAACCAAATTAACTTTGATCTTATGAACCATTTAAAAGTAATAATTTGTCTTAAATTTTAAACAACCTGTATATTACCAATCATATTGAGATATCCTGTATATTATTTAAGTTCAAAACTTGTGTATTATAAAACCTAATTAACCTTTGATCTCATGTACCATTTCAAAGTAATAATTTGTCTTAAATTTTAAACAACCTGTATACTACCAATCATATTGAGACATCCTGTATATTATTTAAGTTCAAAACTTATATTTTATAAATCCTAATATAACTTTGATCTCATGTACCATTTAAAAGTAATAATTTGACTAAAATATTGAACACCCTGTATATTAACAATCATATTGAAACATCCTGTATATTCTTTAAGTTCAAAACTTGTGTATTATAAAGCCTAATTTAACTTTGATCTTATGTACCATTTAAAAGTAATAATTTGTCTTAATTTTTGAACACTCTGTATATTAACAATCTTATTGAGACATCCTGTATATTCCTTAAGTTCAAAATTTGTGTATGATAAAACCAAATTTAACTTTGATCTTTGGTACCATTTAAAAGTAATAATTTGTCTTAAATATTGAACACCCTGTATATTTACAAACATACTGAGACATCCTATATATTCTTTAAGTTCAAAACTTGTGTATTATAAAACCTAATTTAACTTTGTTCTTATGTACCATTTAAAAGTAATATTTTGTTTTAAATTTTGAACACCCTGTATGTTAACAATAATATTGAGACATCCTGTATATTCTTTAAGTTCAAAACTTGTGTATTATAAAACCTAAGTTAACTTTGACCTTATGTACCTTTTAAAAGTAATAATTTGTCTTAAATTTTGAACACCCTGTATATTGACAATCAAATTAAGACATCCTGTATATTCGTTAAGTTCAAAACTTGAGTATTATGAAACCTAAGTTAACTTTGATCGTATGTACCTTCTAAAAGTAATAATTTGACTTAAATTTTGAACACACTGTATATTAACAATCATATTGAGACATCCTGTATATACTTTAAGTTTAAAACTTGTGCGTTATAAAACCTAATTTAACTTTGATCCTATGTACCATTTAAGTCATAATTTGACATAAATTTTGAACACCCTGTATATTAACAATCATATTGAGACATCCTGTATATTATTTAAGTTCAAAACTTGTGTATTATAAAACCTATTTAACTTTGAACTCATGTACCATTTAAAAGTAATAATTTGACTTAAATATTGAACACCCTGTATATTACCAATCATATTGAGACATCCTGTATATTATTTAAGTTCAAAACTTGTGTATTATAAAACCTATTTAACTTTGATCTCATGTACCATTTAAAAGTAATAATTTGACTTAAATATTGAACACCCTGTATATTAACAATCATATTGAGACATCCTGTATTTTATTTAAGTTCAAAACTTGTGTATTATAAAACCTAATTAACCTTTGATCTCATGTACCGTTTAAAAGTAATAATTTGTCTTAATTTTTGAACACCCTGTATATTAACAATCATATTGAGACATCCTGTATAATCTTTAAGTTCAGAACTTGTGTATTATAAAACCTAATTTAACTTTGATCATATGTACCATTTAAAAGTAATAATTTGTCTTAATTTTTGAACACTTTGTATATTAACAATCTTATTGAGACATCCTGTAAATTCTTAAAGTTCATAACTTGTCTATTATAAAACCTAATTTAACTTTGATCTTAAGTACCATTTAAAAGTAATAATTTGTCTTAATTTTTGAACACTCTGTATATTAACAATCTTATTGAGACTTCCTGTAAATTCTTTAAGTCCATAACTTGTCTATTATAAAACCTAATTTAACTTTGATCTTATGTACCATTTAAAAGTAATAATTTGTCTTAATTTTTGAACACCCTGTATATTAACAATCTTATTGAGACATCCTGTATATTGGTTAAGTTCAAAACTTATATTTTATAAATCCTAATATAACTTTGATCTCATGTACCATTTAAAAGTAATAATTTGACTAAAATTTTGAACACCCTGTATATTAACAATCATATTGAGACATCCTGTATATTCTTTAAGTTCATAACTTGTGTATTATAAAACCTATTCAACTTTGATATCATGTACCATTTAAAAATAATAATTTGACTTAAATATTGAAAACCCTGTATATTAACAATCATATTGAGACATCCTGTATATTCTTTAAGTTCAAAACTTGTGTATTATAAAACCTAAGTTAACTTTGATCTTATGTACCATTTAAAACTAATAATTTGTCCTAATTTTTGAACACCCTGTATATTAACAATCATATTGAGACACCCTGTATATTCTTTAAGTTCAAAACTTGTGTATTATAAAACTTAATTTAACTTTGATCTTATGTACCTTTTAAAAGTATTAATTTGACTTAAATATTGAACACCCTGTATATTAACAATCATATTGAGACATCCTGTATATTCTTTAAGTTCAAAACTTGTGTATTTTAAAACCTAATTTAACTTTGATCTTATGTACCATATAAAAGTCATAATTTGACATAAATTTTGAGCACCCTGTATATTAACAATCATATTGAAACATCCTGTATATTCTTTAAGTTCAAAACTTGTGTATTATAAAACCTAAGTAAGCTGTGATCTCATGTAAAGTTTAAAAGTAATAATTTGTCTTAATTTTTGAACACCCTGTATATTAACAATCTTATTGAGACATCCTGTATATTGGTTAAGTTCAAAACTTATATTTTATAAATCCTAATATAACTTTGATCTCATGTACCATTTAAAAGTAATAATTTGACTTAAATATTGAACACCCTGTATATTAACAATCATATTGAGACATCCTGTATATTCGTTAAGTTCAGAACTTGTGTATTATGAAACCTAATTTAACTATCCAAACATATTATAAATTATAAATGACCCTATAGTATCTTTATAATCAAAGCAGTATTATCAAATATATGGAAATATAAATATTGGGATAAATAGCATAACCAGGGCAAATACAAGCTCAAGCTAAATACAAAAAACATAAATATACTAACCGGTGAGATTCTGAAGAAACACAAACCACTCTAGATCCAATTCCCAGCATCGGTTTCAGCAGCAGAGTCAAATAAAAATGCGACAAATGATTAACCTGGAAGGTCAATTCATAACCATCTTCAGTCTTCGTATGTGGCACCCCAAAAACAGCAGCATTCAATATAAGCATATCAAGCTTTTTATGCCGACACTTAACAGTACTAGCACAATGAGCTACTGAATGTATCGATGCTAAATCAATATGAACAAACTCGCATTTATCAGCAGCTGACGGTTTTTCTTCAACAATTTTCGCTATGGCTTCATGAGCCGCTTCACGATTCCTACAAGCTAAAATGATGGTACAACCGTGTTTCGCCAATGATTTAGCAGTTTCAAATCCAATTCCACTATTGGCGCCTGTGATTAATGCTACTTTATTGTTTAAATCTCTACCGTGTAGTACCTGCAAGCAATTCAATTAATGTTTTATTTTATTAATAATATAAATTACCTGTAAAGCAGTACTCGATGCATCAAAACGTTGTCGATAATCATTTGCGTGATCTTTTTCCTCGATTGCAAAAGCAAGTCTGGGATCGGTGTATGTTGTTCGTTTATTTTCATGATCTACGTAAATTACTTTGCCTGTATTTTTGTCGACGCAGCGTTCCCATCCGAAAGGTAATTCACCATTGACAATTTTTTTCTTACCTGTTCTGGGGTGTGTCCATTGAGTTGCTTTGGTTAAATGATTGGCGTAAAACACGCTGCCGTCTACAGTAACCCTTTCTTCCCATCCTGGAGGCAATTCATCTTCGCTATCGCTGTCCGGTACGTTCATTATAACCTGTAATTTTTGATAAACAGATTTATCTTGTTTGTTTTTACTTGACGTGAAGTAGCATTGGAATGAAGTCTGTTTTTGTTTCTCCTCAATGCCAACTTGGCTAACTTCACTTATGTTTTAAAGTCAGATTTACAATGGAAAAATTACAATGAAATTAATAGGTGTGTTCGTTTGTGTTGACTAACATACTAACATACTCGAAGCAGTACCAAATCAATTCAAATTAAATTTGAATTAATGTGAAAATTCCAAAACTTTATTAGTTAATAGTGTGTAGTTACTTGAAAACGCAAATGTGATATATCTAAACCTACTACAATAGATTAATAGAAATTGTTTAGCGATCAATAATAACAAAACTGCTATTGTACTGTTTGGAACTGCTTAGTTAGACGATCAAATTAGTAATTTAGTTGCAACAAATAATGTCTTACTGAATGTTGTAGATTCTATAAAAGTTTTTGAAACTCAAATAGATCATAATCTCAAATCACAGCTTACTACTTGTTCTTCCAAACTTTCTTGTATTTGCTATGGTCTTATCTAAATACTGTAGCAAAGATGTATTAAAAAACAATGTACTAGTTCAGATGTTACATTTAAGTATGGAGTTTGATTTTATTCATATAACAATGGCAGCGATCGAGTCTTTAGAGACATATTTTTACCACACACATATTGGCCGAAATGTTGGAAATTTTGTGTTTGATGTTATTCCTTAGTTTCTCTAACGTTGGCTTGTTGACCGTAACATGACAATCATTTTCATCTACAAATAAATACGGTCCAATCGCACCTGCGGCATGAAATCCACATCACACGGTCAAATTTTGTGAGCGCAATAAAGTTTCTTGAAGTACACATGGGTTTGTTGTTGTACAATAACGCATATTTTATTTATTGACAAGTTATTAAGCCAAAATTGAGCTTTATTGTTGAAGGTAATTTTTCAAAGTTTTGGCGTTTTAAATGATTGAAAGGCTTTATTCTTGAGTAAATTTGATTTTGTAATGTTCTAGGCAAAGCTTTTTACGCAAAATTTGGCACAATGTGAACTAAGAGATTCTTAATTTCTGTAAACAGCGTGGAATTGACTGATTTAGTTTATTTAGAACTGAAACACTTACAGCTGCAATTTTTTTAGTACTGGCACAAAAACATTTAATAGTAATTATGTTGACACAAATGTATGCACTATAGCATGCACAGCCTGTCTGGTGGGACAATTATTACAACCAAAAATTAGAGTAAGCTATCTGCGTAATCCACTGTTCAAAACTAACAAAAAGTCCACAAAAACTGGTTACTAAGACACTGCCTATTATGATACGGCATAAGAATTATCTACCAATATTCCAAGAGCTCAAATATAAAGACCCTACTAAAAATTAGAAGATTATTACATTACATTAGTACCGACATTAATACACCACAGCTGTCTAAAATTAAAGCCAAAGCAAGGCAGAAACAAGCCGATAAAAACTTAAAGTTTGTTTACAAGTCATTTTGTTTTTATTGCATTATATTGGCGCATTGCACACAAAGCGTCCGAGGTGGCCATGACCAACCGGCCGATCAACCTGGTTGGCAGATATAATAGAAGTTACAGACCTCAAACAAGCCAAGCTATCCTAATTGAAGGTTGAAAATACTAGCCAACAACAAACTCTACTTAAGAAAAAAACCGTTGCTCATTCCTCCTAGTCGTAAAACAAGCAAAAAATTAATCAAGCATTAGTACGATGCAACTATCAATTTCTGCTTAACTGTGAGTAGTTGGCAACTGGTATTATATGTCAAAAATTAACATTACTTAGCAAAGTAGAAATAAATTTGATCTGATAGATATCGGAGCTTGCCATGATTTAACCTGGCTAGTTTTACCTAGTTTGCACGCAACCAAATATGTTGTACATTAGGCAAACTTTCACAATAAACTTGCCATTACCGAGAAAACTACTATTACCATCCAGGCGTGCACAGAACAACAAACCGTTATATTATTGCAAGCGCCAGCTTTGGGCAAAAAAACTAATTCTCTGGCTCGGGGCTAACGCAATGTCTGTCCAAATATCTGTTTTGGACATACCATGGAGCTCTATGGAACATCTTGAGAGTCTTATTTTGAAAGACTTCCCATACTGGGGACGCGTAAGTGAGCATCGGTCTGATGATAGATGTGTAAAGCCGGGTTTTGTTCCGGGTCGACATGCCACTATTCCGACGCAACATTAGATCAAGTAGATTTTTTGCCATTCTTGCTTTAGCAAGAATGGACTGCACGTAGAGTTTGTACGTAAGTCCCTTGTCAAAGGTAATTCTCAGGTACTGGACTAATTTATGAGAACGTCATTCAGAAGGACATTTGCATCAGGTATGATTTGTCGTCGTGTAAAAAGTACAGCTTTGCATTTTTCTGGATTAATTTTGACTTGCCATTTGTCTAACAATTTTTTGAGGTTGTTTGTGGTTTTTTGAAGCCTTAAAGTGACCATTTCAGGCAACCTTGAAGAGTATAGAAGTGCTGTATTGTCAGGAAATTGAGCTATTTTAACCCCGAAGGCATGTCAGCGACGTATAGGTTAAATAGCAGCGGAAAAAGAATGGAGCTTTGAGGAACCCTTGCAACTATATGCCGTGAGATAAATATGTGCTTTTTGAGCTTTACTGCCTTTACTAAGTTTTGCGGTTTAGATTTTAGATATGAGGCTAGCTTCACCAGACGCAGAGGGAAGTTAGCTCTATACAATTTGAAAAGAAGTCTTTAGTGCCAAATTTTGTCAAACACTTTTTTGAGGTCAAAAAAGACCACCCCGGTGATCTTCTGTTTTGAACCCATGTTGATGGGGGGGGGGGGAGTGTTGTTCGATTCCGTGTGGTTCTGTAGTCTGTCCAACACCACCCTCTCAATGACCTTACTTGATAGGCCAACAGTTTTGGTTCAGTAAGCTTTTCTAATCTGTAGGAAAATACTGAATTTAAAGAATTGCATTAGCATTGTTGGTGAGCGCCCTTATTGCTTTACGCAAGAACGCTTTGAGAGCCTTGTTAGATATATTATCAGGGCCTGGAGCAATGTAAGTTTTAAATCGATTAATAATTTTTCTGATGCGATAAGATTGTACGCTTTCCAGCCTCTAAAAAGTGTTGAACTTCTTGTTCGATCATTTGTGCTTTGTATTTACGGTGTCTGAGGTAGAGCATTGGAGTTTGAGGCTGTCAGCAAATACATCGGCCATTTTTTTTTTAGAGTATTAAAGCTCATTTTCTGTGGAGCAAATTTAAGAACTTCTGATTTCTGGGGTTGCGATGCATCTGCTATTGATGCTTGGCCACATTTCTTTTGCAGATTAATTCTTTGCTTTATTATTGACACGGACCTGATGGGTCTTAGAAGCCATTTGGGAAGAAAGAAGTGTGATGCTATTGGTTAAGTGAGGCTTTGTCTACTCATGGTATTTACGCTTCTTGCAAATTACGTGCCTGCAATAATACTATCATCTTATGGTACGCACTAATGTCTAGCACTTGCCTGTAGTAAGAAAGTAGTAAGTAGCGCCTGGCTTGGGTCCAAACTGTTCAATCCTGTTTTTGGTCCAACCAATCGTGTGCAATGTTAGTTAGATGTTTACCATGGGAGATACTTGGTGCAAATTGCACGTTGTTCTTATCAAACTTTTGGAAATATGATTCTAAACTTTCTAGCTTGGAGTTTTTCCCTGGTTTTCTTGGTTTGAAAGGTGTTTAGTCTTTATGCAGCAAATCTTGCTTGGAGTTAGATGGATGATTTGTGTAGCCTTAAGGCACTGCGGGCGCCAGGCTTGGGTCTAAGTTCCGGTGTTGACAACTGCTCGATCTTGTTTTTTGGTGCGGTAAACGTGCTTTTCTCTAGACGTTGGTACTTGAGTTTTAGACAAACTAAGGTTTGCGTTTAGTAGATTCATTCAAGGAGCTACTGTGGCTTTGATATAGCTTTTGAATCTTGGTTTGTTAGTTAAAATCCTTTGCGTTTGAATTTGTGTCCAACTAATCGAGTGCAATGTTGGTCAGATACTTAGTGTGAGAGGTATTTGGTGCAGATTACTAGTTGTTCTTATCAAACTTTTAAAGGTATGATTATAAATTTTTTACTTCAGGGTTTTTCTTCAGATTGTGTTTAGGTTTTCTTGATTTGCAAGATAAGTTTTTTGTTTGATGCTAAAGATTTTATTCAGCAGATCTTGCTTAGATTACATGTTATTATTTTTTCTCAAAACCAGGCTGCTCCCAATTATGGCTGCAACAATCAAAAAGTGATTTATTTATTGCATCTCTAAACTAAACATGCCTAGACATATGTTTTCAATCGCCTCAGATTTTACCGGCTGGTACAAAAATTTGTTAGTTTCTTTGTACACGGTTTGGGACTACGTCTACTAGCGACTATTGCACTTTAATAGTCATAAAAAAAAAGTAAACCTTGCTTTTGCTGTTTTCTCTAAATTAAATTTGACTATTGGGTTAACAGTACACAAAGATAAACAGCACCTCACCGCCTTAACCTTAAATATGGTTAAAAAAAATTACTTTTGGAGCACCATTATCCTAAACTAACAATCCGCAAACAACTGCTTTTGGTTGAAGGAATATGTAACCAACTTTGCAGAAACCGCCATCATTTTTGCTGACTTACAAAAAACAAAACGTTAAACAAGCCGGCAACAAAGTCAACAACTTAGATCAACAAGTATTCTTTAAAGTTATGGATTGACCTCTCAGCTTCACAAACTTATACTATTGCCCGTCGTAGCAGAACCAAAACCACCAAAGAGTCGTTGCATTGCAATCTTTGGGAGTTGAGACTATAAGCAGCGCTAACGTACAATACTGGCTAAACTAAAAAAAAAAAAACGTAGGTTACCGGCAAATCACTTACGGAAAATTGTATTGTACTTTAGCGAGTTGGGATCAACTAACTGTTCTACTAGCGATGCAAAAAAAGTGATGAGACAGCATCACAATAACGATGCTTCCAGTCACTCAGGGCAAGATAAGACCTACCGTATCATTTTACAGAGCAAGCATTAGAAATAATGTCAAAGCATACGTCCGGGGATGCATTATTTGAGCACGGATAAAGACTGGTGAGTCTAAAAAGCCGCTCTTGAAAACGTATTTTTATTTATTGCATAGTTGGACACTACCCAACCGGTAGAATTGTTTATTTTATCCGTAATGGACATGTGCACCCAAAATTTGTCAGTCATACATTTTAAGAAACCACCACCGAATGGAATTGCTATAACCTCACATTTAATAGTGACACGCAAATTTAAACAAAAATTAACAATGTCAGATGAACGCTCACCTTGCCACAACTTGATATAAACTATTACCTATGACCACTTTTTAGTTTTGCGGCACCAATGCGGCTACCGACTTTATCTCAAGTGAAACTCTAATACGGGCAAATATTGCTACACCCTGAGCTTAAGACACATCTCAGGCAGAAATCTACAACAACGCCAAAATCCGAAAAACGCTATAAGAAGCCAGACAACAACAGGTTACATATTGCTAACAACGTTGTCCTAAGCAAAGCAACGCCGCCATTAAATACCGACTTGACACTTAAGTAATGATGCAAGAACAAAAGCGTGGATTAACGGACAAATAGATAAGTCTCAAACGGTAAATTACTTCCGCCAGAAGATATTGCCACTGGATAGTGGATCAACTACGTTGTCTTTTAGTGAAGATTTTTGTAAACAACTAGGGGTCGGTTTCACCTCTAGATAATTGGACAATCTAGAACAAGGCACTTTTTAGAGAAACTTTCTAAGAGCACCACTAGGCAAGATACCTGATTGTGATAATGCGCAACAATTTCAGCAGTAAGGATAGACAATAACAACCAATATTTAGTGTAAACCAGCAAACCGCATGACACCTAAACTTTAGGCCGCGCTAGATTTATGTGCGGAACTTACAGGAGCGCAACATGCCCCGAGTCTCTTAAAGCGTCTAAAAAATGACTTCAAAACATACTTTTGGGTGTGCATTGTTAGCGCACTGGTGCCGTCCAAAAAACCGTCAGTCATATCCCAACAGCCGTTTTCGGTATTATTCCTGAGCTTCTTTAACGTTGTTGGCTTGTTGGCATAAACCAACGACTTAACGTGACCCTACAAAAAAAACTCAACAACGTTAAATCACATGAGCAAGGTGGCTATTTGCCCGGACCAGCTATGTGACATTGTTGGAACCACATATTACTGATGTCAAGTTTATTTAATTTTGGTCAAAAATAGTTTTGCAACTTGCTACAATAGTAAACAGAACATGACAATTATTTTCTTCTACAAAAAAAAACGGTTTAATTACATCTCCGGCATAAAATCTACACTACACGGTCACTTTTTGTGGATGCAATAGAGTTTTTTAAGCACACGTGGGTTTGTTGCTGTACAATATCGCATAGTTTGTTTATTGACAAAGCCATTAAGCCAAAAATGAGCTTCATTGCTAAAGATAATTTTTTGATAAAATTCAGAATTTTCTTCAAACTTTTGCAAAGGTCAATCAGAGAATTAATGATTAAAAAGTTTTAATTTTTAAGTTAATTTGGTTTTGTACGGGTGTAGGCAAAATTTGTCATAATATGAACTGAGAGATTTCCAATTTCTGTAAACGGCGTGGAATTGACTGGTTTATTTAGAACTGTAACACTTACGGCTGCAATATTTTTGGTACTCTCTCTTTGTATGTCTTACGGGCACATTCAATCGTAAATACGTTGACTCAAATTTATTCAATATAGCATGCGTACGACGCAACCATCAATCCCTGTTTAAATAGAAGTAATGCAACTATTATTCTTTGCCAAACACTAACATTACATATTGGAGTGAAAACAAATGAATCATCCAGTAACTATGGCACCTTAGTAGTCACAATCTTTTATTTAAAATCCAAGACACACTAAAGAACCTAAAATCCGCAGTCTTCTTTTTCTTCTTCTAGATGTAGGTCTTAGACCTGTAGTTACTGCTTCTTTTAGGATATTAACAAACAGCTATCCCGCCATCTCTTTGGGGGGTCTGCCTGCTAGTCTTGTGACGTGGGGTTTCCCGTCTCTTGTGATTTTAGGGAGTCTGCTGCTGTCCATGCGTGTGATGTGGTCGCTCCATTCTCTTCGACGTTAGGTGTTGCATTCCTCTCTGATGTTAGTGCTTTGCACCCGATCGTGTAGTGTTTTGCCTGTGATTGTTCTTAAGATTTTCATCTCTGTTGTTTTGAAAGTTCCTTTTGTTTTTGCTGTGTTGGCCCTTGTTTCGACGGCGTATGTAAGTATTAGCCGGTCACATGTATTAAATATGCGGACTTTACTTTTTGTTTTTATAAATTTCTTTCTCCGTATAAGCTCCCGCAAGCATCCCGATATCTTTGCGTGTATAAGCTGTCTTTTCTATTCTGTCCATTTGCAGACACTATTACATAAGCACCGCCAACAATTCACCACCCTGGCCTTAAAAATGCTTCAGCAACGTTCTAAAAGCTGATTGCCAAAATGCTAGCGGGGTGAATCAATAACATTGTTGTGTACTCAGCTAACTTTCACAACTACATGGGACACTTACGGCAGATAATAAAAAAGTTGCAAAAATATAGACTGCAGTACAACCAAAATAAATGTAATTTTGCAAAACCTAAAATTAAATACTTGAGACACAAAGTTACAGTTTTTGAAAATTAATCTTTCGAGCACAATCTACAACTAACATAAACTAACAACTTGCAACCAACTGCGTAGTTTCTTAAGTATCTGTACGTAGTTGAAGGAACATTTAATTTTTTTTTCTTCTTCTACTTTAATTAGATTTTTTGATCTGTTAATTGGGACGCCTTGCGATCTCTTGGGATGTCGATTGCCAACTGTCCTTTCATCTCTTAGGTGGTCTTCTTAGGAGTTCATTTTTTGCTAGTCTACTTTAGAGTGCTATCTGCAGTAGTCAATCTTTAGTCATTTGGGCTACATGATGCCATTGACTTTTTTTTTGCTTTCCCCATCTTACCACGTCCTGCATCTTACATTCATCTCCTATATCCTCGTTCTCAACTCGGTATTTTTTTGTCTTTTCGAGTATGCTTCTCAGGGTTTTTATTTCTGATACACGCAGCATGCTCTTTGTTTTAGTTGTCTTTTCTCAAACTTCAATACCGTAGCTCATGATTGGCCTAACGCAGGTCTTGTAAATCTTGACCTAGCTGTCATTTATACTAGATTGCAAAATTGCTGATTTACAAAAAACAAAACGTTGAAAAAGCTACAACTTAGACTGCCTGATACCTTTTAAAGTTATGGCTTGACTATTGCCTGTTGCGGCAGAGCCAAAAACTTATTGCACTGCAATCTTTAAGGATTGAAACTATAGCCGCAGGGCAGGCGTAAAGCAACGCCGCTTTTTTAGGTGCGTAATATCATCAACGGGTTACACCAAAAAGAAGCCAAACCAAGAAATACGTGGGTTACCAGTAAAACACTGACGGGAAATTACATTGTGTTTTGGCAGATTGAGATCAGCTAACCGTTCTAGCAGCAATGCAAAAGAAAGTGATAAAATCATCAAAACCTACAGTAACATTTTGAGAAGCTAGCCAGGCATTAGAAATGAAACGTCAAGGTCCGGGGGTGCATCATTTGCGCGCGGATAAAGACAAGTGAGTCTGTTGCCATACAGTCACCTATTGACAGCCGCTCCTAAAAATGTATTTTTATTTACTGCATAAACCTGTCTACCATAAAATTATTTATCTTGACCGCAATGGACCCGTTGAGAAAATACCTTTGGTACTATCACCAGTGACGTAACCATTAAGAACTTGGAGCAGTAAGCTTTTTCTAATTTTGTTGTTTAAAAACAGTGCTAAGCTACAATAGCCCACAATTTGTCAGCTATAAATTTTGTGAATTACCACTAAATGAAAGTGCTATAACTTCACGTTTAACGGTAACATGCATATTTGAAAAAGTTTCTACAGTCTTTGATAGACGCTTACTCCGGAACACCTTAAGACAAACTATTACCCATACTTACTTTTCAACTTTGCTACCGTACCAATGCGGCTATCTAAGCCCTGCCGCTACATACCATAAACAACGTTGCCCCAAGCAACGCAACGTTGCTATCAAATACTATTCCGGTGATCAAGTAATAATCCAGGACAAGAGCGTAGACTAACGGTTAAGGTAGATGGGCAGTGAACCATTGTCTTTTAGTAAAAAATCATGTAGACAACCACCCAAACAACCTAAAACAGTGCATCCTTAGACAAACCTTCTAAGAACACCATTAGACAAGACATCCTGTCCGAATTAGAGCAGTAAGAATAGAAAATAGGGTGACAACCAAACTTTAGTGTAAACCGACAAACTGCACAACAGCTAAACTTAAATGTGTTAAGAAAATGCAGCCATTGAGTTTACCCCGAGTAAGGGGCAAGTATTGCCGTATATATATTAAATATGACCATGTTTGAGTCAAGTGTACGGAACAAAAATTTGATTTTGCTTAAACCACTGAAAATTCCATTCTCTACATGAGTTCTGATCTTGTAAATTTTTTTAGATTTTTGCAATAAGCTATTTTCGAGTAAAATCTAATCAAAATAAAGAAAAAAAAAAAAAAATTTTACATTATTTGATCGTTTGTAACTTCTCAAGGTTGCATTTTTAGAAAAAAACTGTAATAATTTTTTTTTTCAAACTTGTCCAAAGAATAATTGTTTAGAGCCAAAAAATGGAAAATTTTCAAAACTTAAGGAAAACAAATTTTTGGTTTCAAAAAATAATTTTTTGAACAATTAAAAATAAGAAGTTATTTCAGTTTTTTTTTAAATAAGCAACCGTAAAAAATTACAAACAATTAAAAAATTAAAAAAATCTAAATAAAATCACAAGATCAGGACTCATGTAGAGAAAGGCATTTTCAGTGGTTTACGCAAAATCAAGTTTTTGTTCCGTACACTCAGACATGGTTATATACAAGAAAGGCTACAAAAAATCAGACAACAGCAAGCTGAACCAACTCCGCATAATCTTCAAAAGGTGCGACTCAAAGAAAAGTAGTTTCAAACATAAATAAAACTTTTGCCGCATTTGTTATAAGCGTTGGGCTTACCAGTAACCACACCCATCTTAACCAACCACTCAACTAATAACAACGAAGTGTTACCGGTTCAATTCTAAAAAAGAATTCGGGGGAGGCTAATCCAAGTTCAGGAGCGGCGGAGCTGGTCTTCAAAAACGTTTTCCTGAAATTCTGACAAAGTATGCAAGCACAGAGTGTTAATTTTTGCCCCGGAAGCTGCAGCGCTAGGCTTTTTTTGTTAGGGTTTTTTCTCTGAACTCATTTTAAATTAAAAAAGTTTATGACTTAGATAAATCATTTGAAAAAATGAATTTAAACCTAGTTTCAACTAAGCAAAATGATGTAGTTATAGATAAATATATCAATAATGCTAGTACACTTCAACCTGTAAGAGAAATGCATATGTTTGGTGGTCATAGCAAAAAATTAAACCATATTATAGACCATCCTATTAATAATAATAATTCTATACAAACTGGTATATCAAGAATGCCGTATATAAGCACTTCTCCTTATAATATAATAAAACAAAATCAAAATGTACCTCAATATAACCGACATCTATTATATCAAAAACTCAGCTTCAACATCGTATTCAGCCAGGTTTTATTTTACAAAATGTACAATCACCACAACCATTTAACTCCCATTTAGATAATAATACATTTGCACCTCAACCACAACCACAACCACATCCATTTATTTGGCCTGTTCGTACCTCTACCAATAAATGTAAACCCAGGAAAGGTAATAAATCCCTTTAAAGGTTTGCTTGTATTTAAAGGTAAATGTTCACAACCTTTACGATTTATTAAAAGGCTGGAAACAAGAATGTTAATTTATGAAATAGACTACGATCAGCTAGGTCTATGAGGCACACACTTTTTGCAGAAGAAACTCGAGTTTGGTTTGACGCTGTAGTTGATATGTGTCGCGACTTTAACTTGTTTAAACAAATGTTTATTGACAAATATTGGAGCGTAGATCGACAACATGAAACGCGTCGCTTGATTGAACAAATTTTGATTTGCATAAACAACCTCCTTGTTATGATTTGTACAAACAACCTTATCGTTATCAATATGCCGGCCAGCAACTTAGAGTTGTCAGAGAACGTAAATGACACAATTATCCAAGGGGAAAACTAGTCCACCATCTTAGTAGACAACATTCTTGTTACCACTAAACAGGAGTATTTGGAAAACTACTTAAACCCAACTGTTTAGGTCCGCAGATTGGGGTATTAAAAAGAACTAACTCTTTTGCAAATCAAGATCCCTCGGAAAATCTATTAGAGGAGAGATGCAATTATTTTCATCCCACTACTCCTACCAATACTTCGGTTGTATTACAGTTATTATTACAGTTAGGAAACTTTAAGTTTCTAGCTCTTGTGGACACAAATAGTGATATCACTTGTATGCCAAACAAAATATTTCATGCAGGTTGTTTTACTTTTGTTTGAAATAATTTTTAATTTTGAGGCAGAAATAATTTTTGAGTAGTTTTACTAGGTTGTGATTGGGGATCATAAATTTTAGTTGAATGAAAAAAAAAATAGATTTCACCTGCATTTCCACAGACACCAGTTTTACCAGTACAAGGTATTCGTGTTACAGATGCCTATAAAGAAATTCGTTAGTTGCTACTTGCTTTCCTCTTAGATTCATTTTCAAGAGAATGCGAAATTTTGGTGATATCTACCTTATCATACCCATTTAATTTTGGCGTAGACTTTATTCATAATTATAAAGTAACCATTGTTTTACACAAGCAAACACTACAAATTTCTGGAGCAGATGAAGTAATATTAATAAACACCATAAACCCAATTCATGAGCTTTTGTCTCCAGTTTTCGCTGGTTTACGAGTTTGCTCGCTTAATTCAATACCTCTAATTGTTCTTTCTAGTTATGACAAACCTAGTCCAAATTTTTCATTTATAAACCAACTTTCTCTAACGCCGTTTGAGAAAAACAAGTTTTCTTCACTTTTACCGAAACATCAAAATAGTTGAAACAATAAACCAGATTTAACCCATGTCTATGAGCATGCCATCAATTTAACGGATACTCGCCCGTTTGCTGTTAAGCAATACCCGATTCCCATCGCGCATTGTAAAATTGTTGAGGCGGATATCGCAAAAATGGAATCATGGGAAAGAGCGGATACCCTATTTGCTAGCCCATTAATTACAACTGTCAAACGCGACGGGACAGCTTGACTTTGCCTAGATGCGCGTCGTCTTAATGCGGTAACCAAAGTTGATAATGAACTTCCCCGATCAGTTGAGGATATTTTACACAATTTACCTAGTGTAAAATTGATGTCGTCCTTAGATCTGCGATGTTCTTATTAGCAAGTCCCCATTAAACCAGAGCATAAGCGGTACACAGGTTTCCGAGTGAGTATTAAAGCTTATCAGTTTAAAGTCCTCCCTTTTGGGTTAAAAACAGCTGTAGCAAGTTTTACGCGCTGTATGGACCAAGTTTTGGGACCCGCTTATCAAAATTTTGTGCACGCCTATATTGACAACCTCCTTATAACCTCCAGTTCATACCAAGAACATCTAATGCACCTAGATTTTGTTTCAAACAAACTACAAAATGCCGGTATGATCTTAAAACTAGAAAAATGTAAATTTTTCTGCACAGAATTAAAGTTTGTGGATTATATTTTAACGCCGTTTAGCCTCACAGCCGATTCCGATCGGGTCGCTCTTTTAAAAGCTTTCTCTGAGCCTTCCAATGTTAAAAAACTGTAGGCATTTTTGGGCAAATTTTGACCGGGCATTTGCGCAGAACTTTTCTGCTCTGGCATCTTCTCTTACTCAGTTGGTGCGGAAAGGGAACAAATGGTCTTGGGGGCAACCAAAAAATGACTTGTTTTTGGCTATAAAAAACATCTTATTGCAAGAAGTACTGTTGTATCACCCACGTATTGATTTGCCGTTTGAGGTACAGTGCGATGCAAGCGATGTTGGCGAGGGTGCCGTTCTTTACCAGATTGTAGATAACCAAAAACACGTGGTAAGTTATTTTAGCAAACTTTTACTCCCTCGTGAAGTCCGGTATTCGGTCTCGGAAAAAGAATTGTTGAGCGTGGTATGCGCCTTAGACGCTGGTAATTTTTTTTGTTAGGAAAAACGTTCCAAGTAATCACCAATCTCCGCGCATTGACTTACCTCAATACCTGTAGACTGCTGTCCCCTAAAATTGCGCGTTGGGTACTTTAGGCGCTTCAGGAGTATAAATTTAAAACTAGTTATCTACTTGGAAAAAATAATCTTGTGGCTGATGTTCTTTCGCACAACCTGCCTACCCGACTAAGTACACTTTTTGAAGTCTTTTAGCATTATGGCTTTTGCGGCTTACAGACAATCGCCTACGTTAATGCGCCGCGTGCCAACTATGGCGGACGAGCGTTTGGCTCGTATTCGGCACGAGATAACATTGAATCAAAATTTTGAAGCTTATTATGTGTACATGAAGATTTGTTATTTCTAAAAATGTATGAAGACTCTCCGCTTCTTCTCTGTATTTCCAAATCGTTGATATCAGACTTTGTTCATGTGTACCTCGAATTTTATGGGCACTTTGGTGTTTATAAAACTTGGTGCGCGCTTCGTTGCGGAATATGGTAGCCAAATATGTTTGCCAGTATTAAGTTGCAATTAAAAGCATAGTTTTCTTGCCAACGCATGAAGCACTCACAAATGCCGCAACCGTCTATAAAACCAATATTACCTGAAGCTCCCAAAGATTTAGTTGCAGTTGACTTCTATAGTCCTTTGCCACGTTCTGTTGGTGGTGTGACGTATACCCCTGTGGTTCTTGATGTGTTTAGTAAACTCGTTACCTTGTATCTATTAAAACGTGCTACTACTACTGCGGTAGTAAACCGAATGAAGAAGAGTTACTTCATTGACGTCGGTACACCTAATTGTATTTTAAGTGACCACGGAACACAATTCACCGCCAAACGCTGGTCCAACTTTTTTGGTGAGTTTGGCATCTTTGCCGGTTTTGCTTCAGTACGTCATCCTCAGAGCAACCCTGTTGAACGCGTAATGTGAGAATTAGGTAAGGTATTTTGGACTCACTGCTCGGAAAAACACACTGGATGGGCTCGGGAAATACCTTTGTTTACCGTCTTTTTAAATAACGTGATACACGAATCTACGGGGTACTCGGCTTCCGAGATGCACTTCAGCAAACCACCTCCGTCTTCTCTAGGCTTGGTTTTATCATTTCCCGAACCTTGAACAGATACACATATTCGACTTTATCTTGCTCAAGATAAACTTTAAAGGTTTGCGAATGCCAGGGTTGCCCGTAGTAGTTGTCGTATCCACAAGCCTTGCAATGTGGGGGATATAGTGCTCCTAAGGGCTAATTCTATTTCTTCGTCGCTAACGCAAGAAACCAAAAAAATTCTTCCATTATTTGAGGGTTCTTACGTCATTAAATTTGCTGTTGGGGATCGTACTAATATTTTAGCACTACCGGAGTCCGGTCAAGAGAGTCTGTTTCATACATCGCATATTAAACTATTTCATCGCTCGGCCACTATATAGCACTTGTTTCCACTAAATTTGTCCGGCTCTGCACACTTGTCGCGTGCCGCGTCGCGCTCTTCATGCTGTCGGTCGGCTTCGCAATCTTTGTCTAAGCAAGTTGCGCCTTGCGAGATTTCTGTGCCGCCGTGCGGAATTTCCGCCAAGTGGTTCTTTTGCAAATGTGTGTTCTCTGGGAAATTGCTTTTCGGCTATCTAGTCCTATTAATTCAATTGCGATTCGAGCCTGCGGTTTTTGTGGATAAGTGCATTTCCTGGGTATCATAAAAGTTATATTTCATTTGTTATTATTAATTTATTTTAAGTTTCAACCTTTTTTTTTGTATTACGCATTATTTTAGTTTTATTGTTTTTGTAGAAACACATGTTTGGGAAAAATAAATATTTTATTTATTTTTATGAAATTTATTCGAACCTAATATTTAACTCAAATAACAAAATTAACCCTGAGACTAATTTTGTCACAATTCTATCTACTAACTAGTATTGTTTATTGTAACAAATGAATATATTCAAATTGTATTTTATTTCCTGAAATAATACCAGAAATTAGTGTATAGCTAAAAAGATATTTATTAAAATGTTACATTGTAAATTGATGATGTTGCTAGTAACATGATGCAATTAAATATCTATTGTAAATTATGTCATACTTTAGTTTTTATGATTCATTTATAATAAACGTTGTTATTAGTTACAGAATAGACAATATTGCATGTTGATGTTGCTTTAAATGCCATTTATTATTTTATTTAAATATTTGCTAAAAATCTATTGAAGTGTGAGGATCGAATCAGTTTACGGAAGTTAAAAAAAGCGTTTGTAAAAAATGTTAAAATTGAATTTATTCTTTGTTATGGTTTATTTTAGTAAAATTGATTGTCTTTTTAAAAATATATATCCTGAGGTAAGTTACAGTTGTTTTAAATATACAATTTACATTTAAAAGCACACATAAAGTAACTAACACTTAAAAAGTAATTGCATCAAGTCGTATTATTTAAATGTTGACAAAATATTTATATTATTATGCTTTAGCCTAATTAATTTTTATATTAAATTTGTTCTAAAATCAAACATTTTTAGGTACAATATAACAAAATAATTAATTCTGCTAAAGCAATACAACAATATTACCACCATCTTGGAACAAATGTTATAGATTTACAAAATAATACTATAATAACAGATGCAATTTTAACTGAAGAATATGATTTTTATACATATTCAGATAAACTCAAATCAAGTTTTAATTTACTAAGCAAACCGCACTATTTCAATACAATTCTTATTGAAGATTTAAATAAAATTAAAAAATATTTCAGAAGAGAAATGGGTTACTTATATAACAAAATTGAAAAGAAACTAATGTATTATTTAGTTTTTTACATGGGGAAAAGAAATATTGAAAATGTGTTTTTAACTATAGAAAATTATTCTGAGAGGATTATAGTTATTGATGTTAATGGTTTGTGCCATGGGAGAACAACAGCTGATGTTTATTACAGATCTGAAAATAGTAAACGACAGATGTTTACATTTAATTGTAGTGATATTGATAGATTTAAATATTTATACAAATATAGCATGAGAAATACTAGTGGGATGAGGGTTTTTATACTTTCTGAACCAGATAAACCACCATTTTTAATTGATCGCAATCAAGGTATTGAACGATTATTAATTTTAGAATTTTTAAATCAAAACAGTATATCATTAGACTATTGGCAAAAATACGATATAGAACAAATCATAATAACAGGAGAATTTTTAATGACGCAGATGCATGCAAAACGTTTTTGTTATCCATATTTTTTAGACAAAGAAGTAGTAGCAGTTCCAAAAGCACTCCAAATAAGCAATACATTTGGATTAATTTATGTTTTTTGTAAGGAATTGTGGTTAGGTATATTGTTATCATTTATAGCTGTAATAGCTACACTTTATTTTATAGCAAAATTTATAAGTAATCCTGAACACTGTAACACATTTAAAAACGCTCTGTTTCAATCGTTTACTATTTTTTTAGCACAAAACATTCCAACACCAAAACATAAAGCACTTCAAATTGTAGTTGTAACATGGTTAGTGATATCATTTATTATTCTAAATGCATACATTGGAATTTTATTCTCGTTTTTAATTGATCCAGTTTACGAAGCACAAATAGATTCTTTTCATTTCACAACTTCCATTAAAGTTTGCTAAAATAACATTCATTGAACGGTTAAATAACATTCATTGAACAATGATTGACAAAATTGTTACTGAAAGAAATACTAGCGTTGGTTTATCAGAATTATTTGCAAACTATTTTAATAAAGAATTAGCTAATAAACAAATGGATACTTTCTATAAAATAGATAATGGAATGTTTCCCATTATAATGGATATTACTCAAGGCATGCTAACTTCATATTTCAACGATTTTATACACAAGCTTCATGCAAATGGTTTGATTCAGAAATGGGTTGTGGATTATGCAAACATGGTTAGAATCAATGTTAATTTAGAGCCACAATCGCTGCAATATACTAACTTTATTTTAATATTTATTTTTTACTTTGTTGGTATGACCATTTCAGTTATGGCATTTGTTTATGAATGATTTAAATACAAATTTGAAGAAATTGCTTAATTTTAATTAAGATTTATATTTACAAATTACAATAAAATACTTTTTATACAATATAAGCAACAACTGTTTTTATCTTACTCTTAAATTTATTTATAACGTATTTCAAGTCTTACATTTTTGTATTACTCTTCAGTCTTGTAAATTGTATTAGAAAAATTAAAGTGCGATCTAATTTTGTAGACAATAAGTTTAAATACAGTTTAACTTGGTGTAACGCCACTGTGTCGTGTGTTGTTATTATTTTGGTGCTATTGTGATTTTGTGTGTTATTAAGTTTATTTAATTAAAAATTTCTTGGCACATCTTGTGTTGACTGTGTAAGTAGTTATATATGCTAATTATTAGCTTCTTATAGCAGCAATATTCTTGATGTGCAATTAACCTTTAATTATTGTTGCAACATCCACGCCGTTTCCGGCATATTTTCTTACTATTCGTACCAGTGGCGTAACATAGAGTTTTAATTTGTGATTTTATATTATTATTTTATTTTAAAGTTTGTTTTTAATTATCCCGTTGTTTCTACTGTAACCTTTTTGTGGTCTATCCGTGTTTGTTTTAAACTCAGTCACCAGGTGAAAGACCGTACCGGTGTAAAATTTGTCTTCTTGTTTTAAACCTTTTTTTACATTTTTTATTTTATTCACATTTATATTTACATTTGCATTTATTACTATGACTGGTCTTTGCAAGTGTAACAGTATAGCAGAATCTGGAATTACTTGTAGTGGTTGTGGAGTTATTTTTCATAATAGCTGTGCTATTCGCTACAAATAATGTCATTGTGGTGTTTTATTTGATTTTAAATCGGAATCTGATCTATGCAAACTATACAAAGAAAATCAATCAGTATCTAGTATTGTTAGATAAAGTTCCCTCTAACAATAAACTTTTAACTGACAAAACTTCTTATTTGAAGAAGAAGATAGCTCTGAAATATATAGAAATTTTAGACTTAAAATCATGCCGTCTACTTGAACCTGTTTCTATTAGGTCTGTTATTAATACGGATCCAATTCAATTGCCACCGGCAAAAACAATTCTATCCAGTACTTCTACTACTAC
Source organism: Tachinus rufipes (assembly GCA_963932245.1). NCBI lineage: Eukaryota > Metazoa > Arthropoda > Insecta > Coleoptera > Staphylinidae > Tachinus > Tachinus rufipes. The sequence goes on along the minus strand of OZ010748.1, from coordinate 15,554,084 downwards.
TAGTAGTTCACAATCAATTAAACCTAGAGTACAGCACAAAACTCCAAGGATTTTTGAATGTAGTCCAGACAATGACCAACTACAAGCCGACGTTTCCCTTTCATATATTTATGTGTCAAAACTTAAGCGTGAAACAAATAAAACTGAAATTGCAAATTATATGAAAGCTAAACTACCATCTGTTTTGTTAGCTGTAGCTTTGTCAAGTTATGACATTATTGTTTTAACCAAAACTTGGCTATCTGAAGACATCACTGACTCAGAACTAAGACTAACTGGCTATAACCTATTTAGATGTGATCGGTCTAATTTAACTAGCCCTAAATTAAGCGGAGGTGGCCTATTGATTGCGGTTAGAAGTCATCTAAAGTGTACATTACTACATCCGCCATATATCTAAGTGTTGAACATGTGTTTGTAATTGTCAACTTTAAGTTTGTATCGTACATAATTGGTGCATTTTATTTACCCTCTCGTTCGGTTATTAATAAATATGCTGACCACTGCTACTCCGTTGAATCTGTTGCTGATGTCTTTCCTAATAATAAATTAATTCTACTGAGAGATTACAATTTACCAGAAGCAACGTGATAAATGATGAATTTGGAACTGGAGATTTGTGGTTTACTAATGATTGTGATAATATTGCTGTGATAAATGCTGTAGATGTTTTATTAGATATAAGTCAAAACCATAATGCCTATGTGATAGATGTCTAATGTGATACTTCTTGTGATATTTTAAACTGTAACTACGTTTTTAATGATTTTAAATGTGCCAACTTCAGCGCAATCAATGATTTTTTGTTGAGCGTTGATTGGTCTGTTCTTTTTAACAACTGTGATATTAATGTCTGTGTTGATTTATTTTATTCTGTTTTGTATTATGCAATTGATTGTTATGTACCTAAAAGAGTGTGGAATGACAACAACTTACCTATTTGGTTTAGCAAAGAATTAATTTCACTTACTAAACTAAAAAAAAATTGCACATAAACGATTTAAATCTTTAGAACTTCTTTCTGATTACAATGAATTTGATTCTTTTTGAACTTTATGTAAAAATCTGAACGCACGTCTTTACAAGCAGTACATTTTACGCAACAAGAATAACATTCGGTCTAATCCAAAACAATTTTGGAGATTTGTAAATGAAGCTAGGAAAACTAATGCTTTTCCAGCTACAATGTATTATGGTGATCAAACCTGTATTAATGGTGACGATCTTGTAAACAAATTTGCAGATATTTTCTCTTCGGTTTATAATTCTCAAATTCATCCAACTCTATTGTTTAAGTTTGATAAAAATGTAATTTATACAAATTTCTCAGTCAGTTTACTAAATATTTATAATAGAATTACAAGCCTTAAATCTAATCTTAGCACTGGACTTGACGGTATTCCTTCTATGCTCTTAAAGAATTGTATTTATTCAATTTCAAAACCATTACATTTACTTTTCAACGCTTCATTAAATGAAACTAAATTTTCTGATGTATGGAAACAAACTTATATTATGCCATTGCATAAATCTGGTGCAAAAGATAATATTACAAACTATAGAGGCATTTGCATACAATCTGCTATCACAAAATTATTTGATCAAATTATAACTGGTCAAATACATTGGATGTGCAAAAGTATTTTAGTAGATGAACAGCATGGGTTTTGTGAGGGTTGATCTACACTTACCAATCTACTTTCTTACAAAAATTACATTTTAAACGCATTTGAAAGCAAAACTCAAGTTGACTCTATTTACACCGACTTTTCAAAGGCTTTTGATCGTGTGAGCCACAATATTTTGATTGCTAAGCTTCGTGCTTTAGGTTTTCATAATGCAGTGGTTTCTTGGTTATCTTGTTTTTTGAAAAACCGAACGCAGTGTGTAAAAATCAATAACTTTCTTTCACAACCTATTTTAGTTCCATCAGGTGTTCCTCAGGGATCTCACTGCGGACCAATATTATTTTTACTTTTTATCAATAATCTTTCTGACTGTATTAGTTTATCATCATTTCTGTTATTTGCAGATGATTTAAAAATGTATAGAAGTATTTTATCTATCGATGATTGTAATTTTTCACAACAAGATTTAGACTCTGTTAATGCTTGGTGTCTTATTAATAACCTTTTGTTTAATGTTAATAAATGTTTTGCAATCAGTTTTAATAGAACGCTAAGCAAAATTTCGTACGATTATACTATCGATAACAAGGTGCTACAACAAGTAACACAAATTAAAGACTTGGGTGTAATTTTTGATTACTTACGTTTGTTGAGCATATCAGCTACATGTGTAATCGTGCTATAAAAATGCTGGGGTTTGTATATATGATGTCTCCAAGTACTCTTAAATTACTAAACTGTGCCTTGGTGCGTTCTCATTTAGAATACGTTCCGTCAGTCTGGTGCCCTTTCTATGAAATCCATATTCAGAATATTGAACGTGTTCAAAACAAATGTTTTCGTCTGTTGTCCTATAGATCTGGTATATTGTCGGTTAATTTTGATCGCAATTTCATTTCTTTACTATACAATTTACCGTCACTAAAACTTTGGCGCAAAAGATCAGATCAGTCTAGTAATGTCTGACGTAGACTGTCCTGAGTTACTTGTATCTCTTCCATTCTACATTCCTATTAGTGAACTACGTACCAGGCAGACTTCATTATTTAGAGAATTTACACATTCTACTAATTATGGATTTCACAACCCCATTGGTAGAATTTGTAGATTTGCAAATTGTTAAACAAACAATTTCAATTTTTGTTGTTCTAAATCTATGTTTAAGATTCAGTTGAGTCATATTGATTAAATGTTATGTATTTTATATTATATTATGTTTTTATGTCGATCTTTTGCTTCTGTTTTTTATATTGATTATTTTATATATGTATTATATTGTTTATATTCATTGTATTTTAATGTAGATGTAAATAGTTTTACTTATACCGTAAATAAAGAATTATTATTATTATTATTACTATAGAACATAGGCTTGTTTATAAAAGTAATTATGTATTTGATGCACTTAATTAATAAGTTTTATAGCTAATTCTAAATTTGCATTAAATACTATTATTATTAAACTGCAAAAAAGTGTTTATAAAACAAATGTTGCATCAGTTTTTGAGATTATCACCAGTCAATTCAACACCATTTTATTCTTAAATAATAAATTAGATAAATAAATAATATATTTGGTGTATAGATTTAATTTGTATTTGTGACTAATAACATGCATACTGCAATAAAATACAAATTTCTTAATAATAATTTTTTATTTTTATTTAATATTTTACATTTTGAGATACAAAGTATCAATTTGTAATTCCACATCCTGGCTGTTTATGTGAATTTAATAAGCTAAGTTTTGGAATGGTTAATGGCCTTGCTTGTTTTCAAAAGCTTACAGACTCGGTTTTTAAAGATTTGAAATGAAAAGAAGTTGTTATATTTCTTGATGACATTATTGTTTTTAGTAAATCATTTGATGAACATTTGATTTATTTAAGAAATGTTTAAGAACGCGTGAGACAAGCTGGTTTAACTAAAAAATGTGTTTTTGCTAAACATTAAGTTGACGTTATAGGATTTAAAGTATTAGTAAACAGAATACTCCCCAATCTCACTAAAGTAGAAGCAACAAACCACTATTCAATTCCTCAAAAAGTAAAAGAAGTTCAAAGTTTTCTGGAAACATGTAATTACTTTCAAAGATTTATCAAAAATTATTCAACTATTGCCAATCCACAAACTAACGCGCAAAGATGTAAAATTTTATTAGTGAATGATGCGTTTATGTTGCTGAAAAACAAATTCAGTTTGACTTCAGTTTTATCTCATTATTTTCCAAATGCAGAAACTGCAGTTTATGTAGACGCAAGTGATGTTAGATTAGGTGCAGTTCTGTTACAGAAATTTATGTTAGATAACCAATTTTATCCTATTTGTTATGCTTCTCGTACCCTAAACGTACATAAACGTAATTATACAACATCTGAAAAATACTGTTTAAGTGCAATATGGGCAATTACATTGTGGAGATCTTATTTATTATAAAATATGAAATATTGTTCAGCAATTCTAAACCGTTAAGTGGTCATTTAGGACAATATAGGACAATCGTATTAAAAGTAGGTATTATTGGAATGGCTTGGATAAAGATGTAAGAAAATTTGTACGAGGTTGTCTTGATTGCCAGAGTAGAAAAAATCTTACTAATCAGTTACCAGCAGGCTTACTACAACCAATTGACATTTTGCAGAATCCGTTTGAAATGATAAGCTGGGATGTTATAGGTCTTTTTCTCCGCAGTAATAATGGTAAAAAATACATAATTACTTGTGTGGATTTTACTACTCGCTGCTTAGAAGCTAAAGCTTTTGCTAGTGCAACCGCAACACAAATTGCAAAATTTTTAATAACAAATATAGTTTGTAACATGGTGCTATAAAATCAATTTTGAGTGATAGAGGCAGTGTGTTTACGTCCCAAGTTATGACGGAATTGTTAAAAATAATAAGTGTTACTCCACAATTTACGACGGCATATCATCCTTCTACTAATGGTTTATGTGAACAATTAAATGGAACTATTGTTAAAATGCGTTTTCAAAGTTTACAGGCTTAAACCGAAAGGATTGGGATGAATGTCCGTTACTATAACTAACTTGGTAATTTTAGTTACAGTTATTATAGCAATTACAGTAGCAATAATTTATTTTAAACTTCAAAGTAAATGTAACAAAAGTCACAAAGAATCAACTGTATTAGTTATAAATAACAAAGAAAAGTACAAAATTGAACTCCAATCATTAAATTAAAAGTAGGTTAGAACTGTAATTATGTTAGGTTAATTAGTATAAATGCATATTTTAAATGTTTTGTCTAATTTCATGTAAACCACTACCTGGACCAACTACATATACACAGAGGGGAGTGTACTTAATCCAACAAACCAGAACAAGTTTGGACAACATTCAAAAGTTGAGAATATTGATTTGAATTCCAGTACAAAAAAATGTTTATTGAGTAAAATCTAAAAAGCAACTAAATCTGCAAGGCAGGGCAATAGGATGTTGCATGTGGATAATATTACCAAAAAAATAATGAAATAAGAATTAACAATTGTTAAAATATGAAAAAACGACGTAAAAAATAATGATTAAGTGTAAAAGTTATTTGGTGGTTGATAAACAATAGTAAAAGTTTAACAAAACTCAAAAAAGGCGTTATAGTGTACTTTTTATCAAAGACGATGTAAGAAGCTTACTAGAATGTAGTAAGAAACTGTTAAAGCAGACGCTAACAAAGAAACAGCGTTTTTAACAAAAAAATAATGTAATAAAGAATGCAGTAAATGGTTTTCTAAAATTAAAATAAAGCCAGCTCTTTGACTGCTGGTTGGAATACAGACCCCCACCCCATCATCATGTGGTTGTTAGTGTAGTGAGATTCTAAAATTATTAATTTTTTAGTTTTAGTTCAGTAAGTTTAATTTTTTCAAAAACTTTAATTTTTTAGGACAGTTATCATACATTATATTATAAAAGCCAGGTGACTTTTAAATAGTAGCGCGATGGATGTCGCGTATATTGCATTGTAATATTTTACCTGTGCTGAGCCAGCAACTAATTATGTATAAATATTTGGCTCCGCACAGAGCTCGCATTCTTTACTCCGTTTACCTTACAACTGTCCTACGCAGTCCCATCTGCTTGCATGTCGCCTGGAATCCTTTTAAGTAAGTTTATAATGAATAGTATTATGTACCTCTGTGCTTATCTGAGCTACTCTTTGTATTCGTAACAATATTGGTATCCAAAAAATACCAGAAACATGGCGGAGGTTAGTTTCAAAAATGAATGTATTGTGTTCCCGGTACTGGAAATACAAGTCCAATTTTTTGGAACGGTTGCTGGTGTCAAGAGGCATCGTCGTGTAGTTGAGTTTGCTTTAGTAGTTCTCATTTGAGGGTTGCGTTGTAGTCGGTTAAAAGACAGTTAAAATTCCAGTTTATAGTTTCTTACGACTTTGTTGCTCAGTAGTTACTGATTTTTAACTGTCAAAACTCAGGTTTTATAACTAAGAGCTAGCGGTGGTGTGCTCTAATTAGCCCGTACGTTTTTGTTAACTCAATTCCTCTTAACTTTCTGAGCAGTGATTTCATCATATGGCATTGGTTTCGGATTTTTTGCAGGTAGCCTTTATTGCGAGGTGCTTAATAAATAGTATAGTTCAAAAGTTATATTGTAAAAATTTTAAGCTTTAAACATGATATTATTTTTGCTCTTGCATCAAGATAAAAAAAAACGTTGTTGTTACTGTAGTTCAAGTTCAGAAAATACATCTGCCGGATTTTGTTTGGAAATGAAGACTTTGCGAGGTAGATTAAAAACAGATGGCGGGCCGGATAAGGCCTTCGGGCCGTAGTTTCATCAGTTTTCCTTGCCATAATGTACACATTGGCGTAAGTAGTTTAGGCTTGCTTAGTGTTTATTAAACCATAAGCCACCCAGAATTACTTTTTCTCTTTACTTTGTGGCAACTAAGAAGACAACTGTGTGATTTTGGTCTCCAACGGTAATTTTGACGGTGGTTTCTCCAACCAAATCAAGATAAGCAAATAGAATAGAATAGATCTGTTTGTGAGACGGAGATTGTAGGGGGTTTTGATGCTTTTCTTCCTCCAGGTTACTGGTAGTTGGCTGGTAATCGGTTTCAATCTATATTTTATTTTCAAAGTGTGTTTGGAATCATGTAAGCTCTGCAACAGTCCCCGTTGAGCGCCATTTGTTACAGGTTTTCCGCCCTTGAGGTGATAAGGAATGGGGTTGGTGGTTCAAGAGAAAACTGCGTTGCTTTTTTTATTATAGTTTCTTTGATTGTGAGATTAGTAACTTTGGTTTTCTTTCCATTTGGTATAGTGGTGCACCGGTTGCCAATCAAAGTAAGTAGAATACTACCTTGTTTGCCAGAGTGTGTAAAGGTGTGTATGTATTTACATAAAAATTCTATTATTTTATATAAGTATATAAAGTTTTATAAAATCTTTCATTTTTTGTATGTGTATATAGACTCCAGGATATCCTACTATTGCGCAGCTACGACTCCAAGAAATAATGCCAACTAATTGTCCATTCACTGCAATTGGTCCGCCTGAATCACCCTAAATAAATTTTTATTAATAAATCACATTAATAAATGCTTTCAATTTTATACCCGACATATGTCACCTTCACCATTAAAGAACCTTGCACAAAACATGTTAACAGTAATTTTAAAAATTGTATCGCTATAATAACGTTTACATCTCTCATTTGATATTATTTGCTGTTTAATATGCATCAATTTATTATATCATATGCCTTGTGTAGAATCTTCGTGATGTGAGTCAAAACCAGTCACATCGGCCCATGCACTAACTGGCAATTCATCAAAATATATAGGTATAGATTTAGCATTTTTATTAAAAACAATTTTTTTTTCTTAATAGCTATGTCAATTGATACATTTGTATAATCTGGATGAACTATTGAAACAAGTACCTTAATATATTGCGTTTTTTAGATTGCAAATTTAATAAAACTCCAACGTGTTCTAGTTTGAAAGATTCCTTTTCTCTAAAATATTATTGCAATTTTATAAAATAGGATTAATGTATGTAAGCTGCAGTGTGTAACCAACAAAATAAATAAATTATATAATTTAATTTTTGCAAAATTGTCATTAATATATTTTGTTTTTATTTTTATATATACTTACTGTATCATTGTAGGAAATAAAAGATGAGCCGGGAACAGCGTGTGTTTCTGCAAAATCAAAATCAGCCAAATTCAAACTAGTACCTCACTAGTGACAATGACAAAGACAACAAAACTAACGCAGAGAAGAAAACTAAAATGTATTGCAATGCGCTAGTCGTTCTCAAAAGCCATTTGCTGAAGCCAACACCTTACTACGTCATAAAAAACATGCACAACAGTATAATGAAAGGAAATCACAGATAAGACCTCACAATAAACGACAAAAAAATCAAGTTATATGGTAGCTTTGAACCGGTAATACAGACCTTTAATGCTCAAAGAAAAAAAAAGTACAATTTTTTAAATATTTACTCAGTTCGATAAAGCAAGATTTGTCCTACTAGAAAAATTTTCAAAAACATGAGAAAAGAAATGTTGTTAGAAACTATTTGATTAATTTAATTTTGTAGTATTTTTGAGCAATTATTAGATTCTAAACCTATAAATTTTTATAGTTTTTAATTCTTAATGTAATAGCAAACTATAAAAAATTTGAAATATATATTACCGATATCAAATGATTGATTTAATCTAATAAATTAATGTTTATTAATGTAAATGTTAGCAATAAATTTAAATTTGTTTGTATTCAATATAAGTTATTATATCAATCAAATTTATTTGAACTATTAATAATAATAATAAAATAATCAATTTTTATTACAAATCAATTGATTTGATAGAAATTACTGGAAAACTAAAGAAACTAAAATAAATTTTCTGTTACTATAGTAAAGGCTACGAGTTAGTTAACATGAATATAAAATATTTACCAAAAGCTTTATGTTTATTTGATCAAACAGTAAGTTTTTATTTTAATTAGTTTAATAACGAAATTATAAGCTAAAGACTTGATTTTGATTAAATCAGATTAGTGTTCTTAATAAACAAAATTATATTTATAGTTTTGAAATAAAAATTTGAAATTGAGTTACAATTATGATATAATACAACATAAAATACTAAACATTTTTTTGAGAAAGTTGTGTATATTTTAATTAAAAACGTTTTTTTTTATTAATCTATATTGTTATATGCATTAAATGCATACAAAGTCAATCTAATTTAAGCAAATTATTTTTTCACATATTTTTTTTAATTTTTTAACACTAATGGTCTAGCTACCGTGTTCTTTGCAAAGTCTCTTAGTTTATTAATATATTTACACAAAAGATGATTTCTGCATTTTACTCTTTAAACGTTTACTCCATAATCTGCGAATATATTTTGTTCAAATTTTGTGTCAAAAATTATGCCGTGTATCAAAATGCTTTTTGTAAATCTTTTTGAAAACATATCTTTTTTAAAATTATTATTATGATTTTGAGAAAGCTCTTTCTATTTGAGTGTAGGGCTTCCCTTCACTAAGCCCTCTTCTACTTGAAGATATGGTGTGTAACCTAGAATCATTATTGTCGTCATCTAAAAAAGATCTTTTTCTCCCAGGTATTAAATCTTAAGTATTTTTTGTTTTTTTTTGTTTGTTTTTAAAGCTGTTAATATGTTGTTAAGAAAAATTGTGTATGACTTTTTTTAGTGTGATTTTCAATTGTTATTAGCTCCCCTCCTTTATTGTATTACTACTAACTTTTCAAGCTCCACCTTGTGCATCTATAAGATTTGTGCTCTGGTCTTTTCTCTTTATTGGAATAAGAGCAAAGGTCATTATCATAACAATCTTAAAGCGCTTAAGTATACTTTAAAGCAAATTGTGTCAAGTAGTAGTTGACGTTGCCGTGCTTTCTGGTAGTTTATTTGCTTTGATAAGCTTTTTGATTGAAACTGCTTTTCTTGCATTTTGTGTCTGTTTTGTGTCAGACTTAACTAAATGTTTGATGGGTGATAACAAAAAAAGTGTTATTATTAGCATGTTCTTATACATTTTATAATTGATGGTATTGTGCCATATTGCCCAGATGAGCAACTGTGCTTAAATTATTTTTTTTTAATATAATTTTTGGCATTATTTTTGTTAATGCTACGATTGTTTTTGGCTTATAATGTTTTTTAGTTGACATGCTCTAACATCTTCATATTACAATCAAACTATACCTCCAAATATTTTGAAACTGTTTTTGTTTTACTAGTACCGCTTCCGTCCCACTTTCTTCGGCTTTTAGTTTTAATTTTGCCAAAGTTTTAAGAGTTTTTTGCTGTTTTTATTGCTATTGCCCATACTATAGGGTTTTCCAATAAGATTTTTTTTGTCATTGTTTTTAAAACGTCTGTCGACGCTGTCTGATCCCCAGACTCTTCTTCTATTCTATCCTGCCATTGAATGTCTTGCAGATTCCTTTTGCTCATCGATTTTTGGATGTCGTCATTCCAGGATTTCTTGGGCCTGCCTCGTTTCCGTCTTTTGGGAGGGACCCAATCGAGCGTAGTTTTTGGTAGTTGATGATTTGCAATTCTTCTCACGTGTCCGTACCAGATAAGTTGCCGTTTTCCTGCTTCCTGTACGATGTGTTCTTTCAAGCCGATTAGTTCTTTTATTTTTGTATTGCGTACCTTATCCAATCTCGATATTCTACATGATCTTTTAAGAACATCTATTTTTAGAGCCTCTAGTCTTCTTTTGTCAGCATTTGTCCACCTCTATCCTTCTGCTCCGTAGAGTTTGATACTTTTTATAACTGTGTTGTATATGTTATACTTTCTTTTTATTTTTGTAATTTCTTTACTCCACTATATGCCGTTTAGTTTCTTGACACCTCTTCTACTTTATCCGATTCTTTGCTTGATTTCTTTTTTGTCCTTTCCATATTTTTGTATTTTTACCCCCAAATACTGGTAACTACTGCACGCTGATATTATTTCTCCATTCTCAAGTTCCAAATTGTCGGATTATCCCCCAATACATAGGTATTTAGTTTTGTCGAGATTCATCAAAAAGCCTGCTTTTTTATATTCTTCTTTAATTTTCGTGGTCATGTATTGAAAGTCGTCCTTGTCTTATGCAATGAGCACCTGGTCATCTGCAAACTGGAGTGTGTATATGTTGTTATTTCCTATATTGATTCTCATACTTTTGCATTTCCGTTTCCATGTTCTCAAGGAATGTTTGATGTAAATTTTAAATAAAGTCGGAGATAGGCAGCATCCTTGTTTAAGGCCTTTAGATGTACTGATTCCATTCAAGATTGATTCTTCCATCTTCATTTTAATTTTGGTATCACGGTAAAGGTCTATAATGGTTTTTATTACTCTCGTACTTATATTGGTGTTTTCTAGAGCTTTCCATAGTCTCTGTATGGGCATGTTGTCATACGCTTTTGCCAGGCCTATAAAAAGTAGGTGCAACTCTTTTCCTGTGCTAATTTTCTTTTGCATTAGTTGTTTTAAGCAAAATAAGTTGTCCATGCATGATCGACCTGCCCTAAAACCATTTTGTTCCTCTGCTTCTATTAGCTCATATTTTGTTTCAACAAGATCGCGTAGTACTCTTCCCTACAAGCGACTAAATGTTGATGTAACCGTTATTCCACTGTAATTTTTGCACTTGCGAGAGTTGCATTTCTTAAGTATAAATGACATAAACCCCTATTTCCATTTTATTTACTTACTATATTTTTGTTGATACATTTATTTAGTAATTTAGTAATCATTTTATTAAGCTTTATTGTCCCGTTTTTTAACATTTTCGTCGATACATTTCCCGGTCCACTCGCCTTTCCATTCTTCATGTTTTTTATTGATTTCTGTACTATATCTATTACAATTTCAATGGGCTCTCCATCCACCGTAATATTTATTTGTTCTTCGATAAATTAAGATCGATCTTCAAATAGCAGCCTACCGTAATATTTTTTTCATTTTTTTGCCGATATTTGTTTCAGGGGTATTTGCTTCTTGTCTGCTCATATATTGTTGACAAATCTCTATGCTTCTGTACATCTCCTCCCATCTATGCACATTTCTATCTCTCGGCATTTGCTGCCCATGTCTTTATTTTTTCTTCTTTTACTTTACTAGCTTTCAAACAGTATTTCTTTTCCTAGTATACGCTTGTCTGTCTACTTTAGTATTGAGCCATTTGAGGTACGTCTGCTTTTTGCTTTTAATTTCCTCTTTGATCTCATTATTCCACCAAATTTTCCTGCTGGCGGGCTTCTTTTTTTCTACGTACCTAAAGCTTTATATGACTCTTCATGTATGGCTTGCTTTATATGTTCATACATTTCCTCAACATCAATATATGCGTTATCTGTTAGCTGTTGATCTAACCTCTGTTGGTATAAGTATCTAATGCTTTCTTCTTTAAAGTTTGCAATAATATACTTTTTTTGTTTAGTTTTGTTAGTTCTTCCTTAGGTTTTCTTCTCATTTTTAATGTTTGTATGTTAGAAGATTGATATGGGAAGTAGAGTAGTCCCTTTACGAGATAATGGTCTGACCCACATTTCGGTCTTGACTGGTAATGATAGAATCCATAATTAATTTTAGCTGTCTGTGTGTCTTTGTGTTTAAAGAATCCATTTTTGATTTTTAATTTATTTTGAGTACAGAAATTCGTCAATCTATCTAAATTGTTATTGATATTTACTTTTACGAATTGCCCAATAATAATAATTAATAATAATTGTCGCCTCTTCTACTCCCTGTATGGGCATTAAAGTCTAATATCAGTATTATCTCTCTATTATCCCTTATGCTATCTAACGCCAGTTGAAGTTCTTTGAAGAATAAATCCTTTAGTAGAACTATTTTGTCTTCATTAGGTGCATAAATTCCAAAGATGGTTAGTCGTCTTCCTAATATATTGATATTCACCTTCATGATCCTTTCATTGATTGCTTTAAAGTTGGTCAGAAGTTTTTTATATTTCTTCTTAATTAACAGTGATATCCTTCTCTTGGCTCTCTCTTCTTTCGGTACACCACTAAAAAAGTGAATATACACATCTATTTCTTCAGTTCCAAATCTTTTTTTCTTTGTTTCTGTAAGAGCTACAATATCTATGTCTATTTTCTTTATCTCATTTATTACTTTAGCTTGATTCGTACGTATACTTTGTACATTCCACGTTCCCATACTCATAATCCGTTTCCTTTGCTTGATTCGTTTATGTTGGTTGTCGTCTATTTTCCGAGACTGTTGTCTATTTCTTTTTTTGATTTTGTCTTTTTTTCCGGGTGATGGGCTGCAAACCCTTCGCCCCAACCTCCCATAAGGAGGACCAGTCAATTTTTATTTATGGTTTTCTTCCATTAAACAGGTTGCTTTACTGGGCTATCGGACTCTGTCTATCCCGATCTGACTCTTCCGCTCTCTTGATCATTGAGATCTAGGATCTTTGTCTATTCTCAAGACCGTTGACCGTTTTTCACCTTTAACTCTAGGCAAGGGGCCCTACAGGGTACTATCAGTCGGAGCCAACTGAACCCTGTTTTTTTTACGAGGTTGATACTCCTCCCCTTCCTCCTTTCTCATCCGGACTTGCGACCGGCATTTAGTTATTTTTTAAGAAAAATAAATAAATGTTTATTTCATTGTAAAGAAGAAGGTATGCCATTAACATTTGAAAACGATAACAGACAAATGGCCGCCACGGTTGCGACTGTATGTCCTCGATAACTTTACGAATTCCGTCTTTAAGGTCTTAAATCAATTGTAGAGCATTGGCATAGACCTTATATTTCACGTGGCCCTAAAAAAAAGTCTAAAGGTGTTAAATCACAAGATCTCGGTGGCCATTTATGATCACCTCAGAAATAACACGGTCAGGAAACTTTTCTTGGAAAATTGCGATTATTTCGTTACTTGTGTGGCACTTAGCGCCGTCTTGCTTAAAATAAACGTCGTTTACATCAATATCTTTCAATTCCGGCCATAAACAAATCATTAGTCATAGCTCGGTAGCGCCATCTATTCATCGTAACAGTCTCATTTAAAAAAAAAGTAGAGTCCAATTACACCGCTAACTCAAAAATAGCACCAACCAGTAATACGTTGAAGATGCAAAGACTTTTCATCAATCATTCTTGGGTTTTGTGAGCCCAAAAAAAACAATTTTGCTTAACGTAGCCTCCGAGGTGAAAATGGGCCTCACCAGTAAAAATAATTTTTTGATGAAATTTTGATGCATTTTAAGAACCCAATCAGCAAAGATACGACGTTTATGGTGATTGACCAGTTTGAGTTCTTGTGTTAACTGAACTTTAAAACTCTTAAGACTTAGTCTTTAAGCAAAATACGGTATAATGTCGTTTGTGGATTATCTAATTCTAAAGATCGACAAGGAATTGACAAACCTGGGTTTTCTTCAACACTACATCAGCAATATTCTCATGTGTTCTTAAGCGATGCACACGGTTTTGATTCTTTACATAACAAACTTTTCCCAACAGCTCAAATTTTTTCACCAGATTTACTATTTCCGGCCAAGAAGGTGCTTTACAACAACCAAAAAGTGCTTTAGTTTTGCGAACTGTGACTGATTTTTTTTTGTAGTGTATCGTTCCATTTTTAATAATGGCGTAGTTTTTACTTGTCAAATGTCGAAATTGACAGCTGCCCAAATAGCCTGCTATTCAAAATAAAACTTCTTATTGGAATTTTTTTTACTATGGTACTAACGTCTGCAAAACAAACTACTTTGACCCCTTAAAGCAACCTTCAGCTGTAAAATCATTGTGTATTATAGAAACCACAATACTGGCCCAAATATTGAACCTCACAAAAAACATAATTTTTTCCTTATCTCCTATAAAAACCTTTTTCTTCTGTAGATAGTTAGCTATAAGTTTTTTAAGAGCGTTGTTAGTTTTTATTTTTTAGAGCTTTCATTGGCACGTGCTAGAAGTGTTGAACGCATTTTAGATGTCAATAGTAACAAGTGTGCAGAGTTTTTGTTCTTAGCTGAATAGGTTTTAACAGTTTTGGCCGCTTTTATAACTTCTTGCATAGCTTTTACTGTTAACTTTTATTGAAAACAAATTCATTTTCTTTTAGTTTAGTTTTCATGTTTTTTTTCTTAATCTTTTGGCTGCTCATATATCTTGTTATTAAAAAGGCTAAAACGGTATTGTTTGGGTTTTTCTTTTGTTTTTAGGGATTTTTTTACTAGAACAAGTTTTGCCTCTTCTCATACTTAATATTTGTAAATTGAAATGAACTTAAATGTAACAGTTTGTTTCAAAGACTGCCGAAATGCCGCCACGTGCGTTAATCTACGATTAGGTTAGCTTGAAGATAATACATGGCGTTAGTGTTGTAAAGGCATTTCATTTTGTGATGGCTTTTTAAAACTTGTAACTAACAAATTGGGGACAGTTGTTGTTCAGCACAATTTTAGAGTATCTAAATTGCTTATTGTTTTAGAACTTTAATTATTACGTGACTAGCAGTGTGTTGGGTGGCAAATGCTTCTACCTAGCAAATGCACATGTCTACCATGTAGTGTCTTACGGAATTACTTAATCAATTGCAATACGTTTCCAAGGTTGTAAATTGGCGGTCTCTTAGGCGGTACCAGTTTTTATCCAAGCGCAAGTAATGCATTCCCGGACAAATGCTTTGACGTGTTTTTTGACTTTAGGCTAATGGTAACTTTTAAAATTGTTGCGGCAGGTTTTGTCCCGCCGTGAGTGTCCGGCGGCGTTGTTGTTGTGGTGTAGTTTTTTACTATATTTTATTTTGCTGGTGAAACGGTTAGCTTGTCTTTTCCATCGCTATGCCGGTATCCTACGTCCCTTTTAAGTTTGGCCAATCTTTGGCGTAACTTTTTAATAATTTTGCACTTGCAAGCACTTTTATTGACTTTGCTTTACGCCAACGACCAGAATCTTAATCCCCAAAGGTTGTAGTGCAAAGACTCTTTAGTAGGTTTTGGCAAAGTTGTTGACGTATTTACGGAGCCACGTGTAAATACCTACATAACTGCTTAGTTGTTTGGATTGTACGCTTGAAATGGTCGCGGATAAGTTTGTAACGGGCCAATTGATCGGTAATCTAAAAAGAAACAGTAAACATTTAATTTTCATGTCACTTTTCAATTTATTACTTATCTTTTATTAAAATGTTGTTTCATCCTATGCTATTTAGATGTCGGTTGATATATTTGGTTGCAGTAGTTCCAGGCGCTCAAGAGGGGGGCCCTAAAAATATTTACTATTAATTTTATGTTTATTTAAAATTATTTTAATTTAATTTAATGTTTACTACATGCAAGCAGGAAGGTTATAAAGAGAGTTTGGCAAGGGCTTATTAATTTATGTTTTTGTATCAATAATTTTACGATCAGTTTGATAACTTACGATTGTTGTTTTTGTCGTTCGTTCCTTCCTTACCAGTCTTGCCAGTATTATCACTTCACATTGTAGCTGTAAACTTTCCGCTATTCCTTCCTTTTGTCTCCTATTATATTCATTTTTATTTTATTCCAATTTCTATTTCCATTCTGTTGTTTTTATTTCTCTAACCTAGAAAACAAGCCATGTCACCAACTTAATAGAAACATTTAATATATATTCATTTTTATTCACTTGTTGTTCGGTATAATTTAATTAGAATTTAAACAGCTCATACCTTGTCAATTTCGTTAATTGTGAAACTATCTCAGCTGTCACTTAAACCAGTTGCGCACAGAAGCTGGCGGGAGTAAACAGTTGCGCATTCTCAAGCGTTCAAGTTCACGAGTTCAACACACGAAAATCTTTTGCGACGTTGCCACGTCAACTATTCATTTTTGATATTAATTTAAATTTTATTTGATTTCTAGTATTATTAATTGTTTCTTTTTGCTGTTTAATTGACTATGGTTTTGATTTGTAATTTCCTATCTGTATTTCCTTCCTTTGATCATTCGATCATGTTATTCGAATTTTAATTTTCTTACTTTGGCAGGGCAGACGGTTGCGGGGAAATTTTATTTTTGCAAGAGGTCCTAACGGGAGACAATTGGGTCCTTTTTAATCGAACTTTTGCATAGAGCAGACGCGTTTCGCGGATATTAAACTCAGGTCATTCCACGTTTTTATATACGGATTTGAATGCCTGTTTAGTTCGTTTATTAGTAAATGCTAATATTTATTTTATAATAAAATTATAGTTTTAATAATTTCTCCTTGCGGCTACTGACTTGTTGGGTAAGTTTATTAATTTCATTTTGTAATTCATGATCCTCCCTCACGTGCCCCTTTTGTGTTTCTTACAGTACTTTGCCCATTTACAATTTATGACCCCGCAAGATCTTTATTTTTATAAAATTGTTGGATTGTTGTCCGATTGTTTTACGGCAGCAAATCTGTTCCTCACCCCTTTTGGTACAATAATTAATACGGATCAAGCCATTGCCCTGTGAGTTCCGTGATACAAGGAAAGGAAAAGTCCGGTTGCGATTGCCCCGTTTAAGCCCGGTGAAGAAAAACGAGGCGAGCACGTGGCTGAAGAAAAACGTGGCGACCACGTGGCTACTGCAGAAGTCCTTCTTTATTACGAGACTGATTACGTTGCACCCAAATTACTGTGCGCTACACCTAAGCTTTTGTTTTGTTGCCTTATATTTTGTGAATTAGTTTGTAATTTTATGAGTGAGTGTAAGTGTGATTGCGTTATTTTATGATTTTATTAATTTTTCACTTTTCAATTGAGATTTCTTTTTTTTTTTTTTTATAATAGACATAATTTGTGGGAATAATTTTGTATTTTTCCTTCTATTCCTCTTCCCACCTTTTTTATTTTAGTGGTTTATTGCTTTCTGGTCAGTCCGGGACGGAGGAAATTAATAGCAGTCGTGAGACCAAACGTAAGACCATCCAGTTAAAAAAAAAAGCAATTGGAGCCCATGTGTGATAGGGATATTTTGGGGTAAGTCCTTGTTTGAATAATCTTTGCTGCCCTGTTTGCATTATTTGATTTTATGTGTAGTGACTATTGTTAACCCACCCCCTTATCTTCACTGAGCGAGCTAGGCTAGCCCTTAGAATATCAAGGGCTAAAAGGGCGTAGCAAGTTGAAGCCGTGACTTTGTGTTCTTAATATTAGATTGATTTAAATTGCACTTTTTTTAGTTACAGCATAGCACATATTCTTGTAATTTTGTTATTACTCTTTTTATTTGTCTCATACGGTCTTAATAGTTGGTTAAGTATACGGCGAAATTTACTAACATAAATTTGCTTATCTACCCGATTGGCCATCAGCTTTTGGATAGTAACCGAGGCATTTTTAAGGCCAAAAAGCATAATTTGTCTGGCTTAACAAATATAATCAAATGTTGACTGTCCTTATGCATGGGTATCTGCCAATACCCGGTAGTTAGATTTAACTCGGAGAATACGGCAGCAGAGATTCTTGTAGAGGTTGGTCTACTTAAGGCTAGCCGGGTATAGTTATGCTGACTATAAAACAAGCAAGTTTAATCTTACCCTAATATATTATATAAATTTTTGAAAGGTAATAATAATTGCCGATTACTCCTTTTTGAGCAGGAATTAATAGTTACATTGTGCTTACGCTTAACAAATCCGCTATTTGTTTTTAGGTTGGAAAAAAATGCAAAAATTTATTTGTAGGGCTGCTTTTTGATTTAAAACAGCCGGTTGGCGTTGGTTGTTTAAGACGTTTTTGGCGCAGTTTGCCAATATAGCTCAATCTTGCAGCGGAAAAAGCAGTTTTTCTCCAACCAGAGCTGTTGGTTCAGTTTTACTATTAAATCTGGCTCTGCATACTTCTGCAAAAGAGCTTGTTTGATCTCTTTGTAGAGCGGTTTTAAGTCTCAATACGCTTGCTTTGAGTTTTCTATTTTTGCTTATTTTTTAGAGAATTATGATGGACCTGAAAATGGCCACCAGCTAGGCAAAGTTGTGTGCCAAGTTGGCTTTTTGTGCTGTTTGCGCAGCAGCGTTAACTAGTGGTTTTTTTTTCTAACCTAGTCATATAGTGGCTTTATTGGACATTCAAAGAAAAGAGATTTTTACTTGAGAGGTCAGTAGAGTTTGAATTCTAAGTGTGACTAGGCTTTAGTAAAAGGTATTCCTTAGGCAGTGCGTCCAGAGATACTATAAGTTTTTTCTTCTAAATGTTGAACATAATGCCAGGTTTGCAGTGTCCAATATGACATTATTGTGATAGCTGCGGAGGTAGATGATTCTCCTAGAAGACCTTCAAGTTGATGTTGTTTGTAAAATGATATTTTCTCTTTAATGTTTAGAAAAAACTGGTTGAAGAGTCTAGTCGCGTCTAATAAGTTCACTTGGTCAGTATTTTAATCATTATTTTTTAAAAGATAACTGAGGCGTGTTTAATTATTAACTAAAATCTGTACATGGTTTTGTTGTAATAAAAGCTATGAGAAAGCGTGTCTCTAGAACAAGCGCTTTTCTCTTCTTTAGTGATGATTTTTTGTTTAATTTTTTTAGCATTATAGAACATATTAATTCATTTTTAAAATAAAATATTTTTAGATACAATACAAAGAAATGATTGAATCTGCTAAGATAATACAACAATATTACCACCATCTTGGAACAAATGTTATAGATTTGCAAAACAATAGCATAATAACAGATAAAATTTTAACTAAAAATTTTGATTATTTTATATATTCAGATAAATTTAAATCAACTTTTAATTTATTGAGCAAACCGCACTATTTTAATATAATCTTAATTGAAGATTTGAATAAAATTAAGAAATATTTTGATTCAAGTATTGAAATGGGATTATTATATAATAAAATTGAAGAAAAACTAATGTATTACTTAATTCTTTATATGGGGAAACAGGATATTAAAAATGTGTTTTTAACTATAGAAAAATTTTCTGAAAGAGTTATGGTTATTGATGTTAATGGTTTGTGTCATGGGAGAACCACAGCTGATGTTTATTACAGATCTGATAATAGTAAACGAGACATGTTCACATTCAAATGTAGTGATATTGATAGATTTAAATATTTATACGAATATAGCATGAGAAATACTAGTGGAATAAGAATTTTTATAAATTATGAACGAAATACGCCACCATATTCAATTAATGATGTTGAAGGTATTGAACGTTTGTTAATTATGGAATTTGCAAAACAAAGCAATATAATAATAGACACTTGGCAAAAATATAACAAAGAACAAATTATATCGACAGGAGGGTTTTTTATGATGCAAATAAATGCAAAACATTTTTGTTATCCATATTTTTTAGACAGAAAAGTAGTTGCAGTTCCAAAAGCTCTCCAAATAAGCAATAAATTTGGATTAATATTTGTATTTTGCAAAGAATTTTGGTTAGGTATATTATTATCATTTATAGCTATAATAGCAGCATTGTATTTTATAGCTAGAAATGTAAATAACTATAATCGCATTATCACATTTGACAACGCAATGCTTCAATCGTATACTATTTTTTTAGCACAAAACATTTCAACACCAAAAAATAAAGCACTTCAAATTGTAGTTGTAACATGGTTAGTGACATCATTTATTATACTAAATGCCTACACTGGAGTTTTCTTTTCGTTTATAATTGATCCAGTTTACGAATCACAAATTGATTCCTTGTTTTCACCAAGGTACACCAAAGAAATAAAACAAATTGTTTATCCATACCCTGATCACATATTTAAAAAGAGATTTAATATTTTCAAACTGCCAACAAAGTTTGCTAACTTAGGTTATATTAAATGGTCAGATATAACAAATATTGTTACACAAAGAAACACCAGCGTTGGTTTATCAGAATTAAGAGCAAATTATTTCAATAAAAAATTTGCTACGAATCAAATAGATACTTTTTATAAAATAGATATTGGTATGTTTCTCATTATAATAGATATTAGTCAAGGCATGCTAACTCCTCATTTAAACAAGTTTATACACAAACTTCATGCAAATGGTTTGATTCAGAAATGGGTTGTGGATTATTCTGACGAGGTTAGAATGAATGTTAATTTAGCACCAAAACCGCTGCTATATACTCACTTTATTTTAATATTTGTTTTTTACTTTTTTGGTATGATTATTTCAATTATGGCATTTGTTTATGAATTAATTATACACAAATTTGAAATAATTGCTTAATTTTAGTTAAGAAATTAATTTGAAAGTTATTATAAAAGACATATCCAATTTAATATAATTTTTAAACATTATTGATTAAAAATATTGTTTCCTTGTTTTTAAATGTATTTATTACAATGCTAAAGTGTTATATTTGTTTTATTATTCTTCAGTCTTGTTAAAAATATACGTCTATAAATGTAGTTATGTTATTAATGCATTTAACTAATAATTTTATATTTGCAAAAATTACTTTTAATATTAAACTGCAAAAAATATTTATAAAACAAATGTTGTTTATATGTTTGATGCACTTATTGATTTGTTTATATATTTTTATTGATATAATGTACATGTGTAAATAGTGTTTGGTTACAATTAAAAAATGTGTACTGCCTTGTGGTTGCTTGCAGACTGGAGTTTTGCTTCGTCCCTCTTAACCTTCTAAGGAGCAAGGAGAGCGGGGTTTTTCCTCTCTCCAGCTTGTGACGTTGTAAACATTAAAAGCATGCTACCAACATTGTAACAAACAGTCATAGATACAAAAAAAAACCAATAGTAATAATTACAAGTAAAACATAAAACAATAATAAATGTACAGAAAACTTAACATGCCGCTCACCTTGATGGGTTACCGTCAATTACAGGTTAACGTAAGTCAATACAATACATTAAATTTATTCTAGAAGAAAAAGGCATAACTTTGTGATACAACGTTTAATGTCTTTGCACTTGGTTTTCACTGTAGCAACTCTTGAAACACTGTCCCTATCAGGATGATGACATGTTACTCAACTGCCAGTTTTAAGGTTGATTGTCTTTTCTAATTATTTATCAAATTCATTTATGGTATTGTCAGAACTAAATTGTGGAATGTTGTTTGCAATGGTAGGCATTACCAGGCATGTTAGTGTTGTATTAAATTTGTTTACTTGAGAATGTATTTTAATATCAGTTTTATACCTTATGTTTTGATGTCCTTGATTTATTCCACTGACAGACATGTTTGTTTTTTGCAATTTTAGTTTAGTTATTTACATAATGAATCAGTGATAAAATTTAATTGTGATGCTGAGTCTAAAAGAGCGCGAACCGTGAGAGGTTTTTTTTGGTATAATACACTAACATTGCAGTACACAACAAAGCTTGGCTGTTTGTAATATTTGCCATAAATAAATTTGTACTTGAACTTGCCTCATTGGGTTGTACATGTGTGTTTGTATTTGTTTTTATGTTTTCATGGTTGGTAATGTGCAATAAAGTATTGTGGTTTTTGTCGCAAGTTTTACAATTTGAGGCCTTACACTCCTGTAAGTAATGTCCCTTTCTTAGACAGTTAGTACACAAATACAATTTCTTGATGCGTTTAATTCTATCTGATATTTTTTGTTTAAAAAATTCTTTACAATGTTGTATAAAGTGAGATTCTTTGCAGTTTGGGCAAGAATTGTTTATTGTGAATAGTGTTTGTGATTTGCTATACGAATCTTCTTTGAATTTAGATATTGATACAGCTTTTGAAACTATTGTTTTGAGAGTGGCTTGTTTTTTGCGTAAAAATGTCACAAATACTTTAAATGCCGGTGTGTCGTTTGGGTTACCTTCATTGTTTAATTTGGACTCCCTTTCTTTTACCTTGTGATTGACTAATTTATTTGTTAATATTGGAATTATGATAGCGTCCCATTCATCAACGAGTATGTCTAATGCCTTTAAACATTCCATGTGATTCTGTGCCGCATCCATAAATCTGCGCAATGACGTGTGGTTTTCTCGATTTATCGATTGTAGATTTAATAATGATTGAACATGAGTATTAATTATTTGTCTTTTGTTATCATAACGATTTTTAACATAGTTATCATTTGAGGTTTTAAAAGACCGCACCATATGGGCCGGTTCACCTTGCAGAGATGCTATCAAATAGCATAATTTTTGCGCATTGCTTAACTCAATACTTGAATGAACGAGTGCATTAAAGATATCATAAAATTTGACCCACTGAGTGAAATCACCTTTAAATGTTTGCAAATTTATTCTAGGCAGCCTTACAAATGATAGATTGTTAGTAGGCTGTTGCAACACAGATTGATTCTCTGATACTTGTGACTGATCAGAGTAAATTGATGCGCCGTCGTATGACGATTAATCTGGAATCATAGGCTTTACAATTGATAAATAGTTAAAATATTTACATTAAAATTCATCTCTAGTCACTAGATTATTGTCCTCGTCTACAATTTAAACTTCAGTTTGAGTTTCTTCAAACGTAGTTAAAATTGGCTCAATTCTTGATAATTGGTTGCGTTCAGAACGACTCATCAGCTGCCAGCGCCGACTCATCAATCAATTATTGGTTGATGAGTTACTTGGTCAGCAACTAATGTATGATGAGTAAAATGACAGCGGTGCCAGCAAACGGTAGTCAGCGAGCGCGTTCAGTACGCATGATAAGTCGTTCTGTACGCGGCGTGAGAATAATAAAAACAGATATGTAGAAATAAAATTTAATTGTCGTTTCTTGCACCGAGTAACATATTTTAGTTTAAGTAGAATTAATTGTTTTATAAAACAACAAATTTTCTTTATAATGACAAGAAAATTGCAGTTTGCATTCCTATATGTGGCATTGAAGAAAGACAAGAAGGCAAGTATTGTTGCCATAACTTCAATTGCAACAAAGGATGTCAAGGAATATGTGTTGGCATAAGGAAAAAAATTTGCAATTGAACATGAAGAACTGATGAGTACGGACGTTTATAGAAAAATAAGAATAGAACTGTGTTGATCACACTAACAAAAGAAATAAAGAGAATGGAGCAAAATTACGATGATGAAGAAGTTATTATTAATACGTTTATTTCTTGCCTTTTGGCCTTGAAAATAACATTTACAAACATCTTTATAACCCAAAATAAAAAATCATAATCTTTATAAAATTAACCACAACTAAAATTTTTCTTCTCTGTTTGTCTACTTCTTTTCTTCGTTTTTTAACTGCCCTCCATTCTATTCCTCTTCCGTCTCCTTTTAATATCTAATTTTTTTCCATCTGCTCTTCTCTCATTTTGTTCACATTTTTAAATCTTCTTCCATCCAAAATCTTGTCACTTGTTCTTCATTACCACATCTGAATCTTGCAATCATCTTTTTATCATCTTTACTATATCTATCACTCTCTAGGATTCATTGGCAGTTCACTTTCTATAATATGTTTATAATTTGTATTGTACCTAGACTCATTCATCTCTATTTCTTTTTATAACGTCGTGCCATGTCTCTCTCCCAAATTCTCTCATTCTTTCAATTTTTTGACTAGCATACCCATTTCTGTTGTAATAATTTTCCCTGACCTTTCCTAGCTTTCCATTTCTTGCTCTCATTTTTTCTTTTATGCATTCTTGTAAGATTTTACATTCGTGTCTTTGTCGCAGGCTTTTTTTTCTGCTTCTACTCTTAATTTATCTTTTTTGATTTTTTCCAATACAATATATGCTAGAGTTTCTTTGTTTAAACCTAGCACTTATCTCCAATATTTTACTTGTATTGCTTCTAATTTTTCTTGTTCTTTCCATTCCCATATTCCTGATCCATACAATACCATACTCCTAACTAAACTATCAAACATTAAACCTTTTATTCTCATACACTCAAATTTTCTTTCACTTATTCCCCAAATTTGTTCCACTACTTTATTTGCCTTTTTAATGTGCTCGCTTTCACTGTTATTTGTGCAAAAAACATATCCCAAATATTTAAAAGATTTTACTTTCGTAATACCGTGACCATTCTATTTTCAGTCTTCCGCTTTTTTCTTACACCCCCCATTCTGAACAAAATAATTTTTGTTTTTTCTACATTAACTTCTAAATTTTTTTTCTAAAATATTTTTCTAAAGTTTTCATTATTTCTTTCATTTCTTTGGCTTTTTTGCCAGTATTACCATGTTGTCGGCATATGCTAGCGACCACACTTTTTTTCTACTAACTACTACCCTTCCTGCTTGAGCCAACCTCAGTTTTTCTTCTACATCTGCTCGCTAATTCCTTTCTCTCTCATATACTTCCACAGTTTTTTTTCTATTCACACTATCAAATGCCGCCCTTAGGTTTTTTTTTCAACAATATGATGTAAAATTTATACGTTATCCATGGTACTTCTTCCCTTCCTGAACCCGGTTTGCCCGTCTGGAATTGTCTCTCAGTTTTTCCTCTAATATCATGGCGTAGATTTTGTATGCCGTACCTAGTAGTGAAATTCTTTTGTAGTTATTTACTAGATTTTTTGTTCTTGTGTATTGGACATACAAAACCTTCTCTCCACTGACTCGGAAACCCTTCTTTCTTTCACACTCTCTTATTAACTCAACCAATCATTCAAAACAAACATACTAATTAGAAAGAGTGTACAAATATTTTTATCCAAGATTCAAATTTTACGTTTGTCGAGTGGATTTCAACAGTATATCAGAATTAATTAAACTAACTAAAGGTTTCGAGCACTTAGAACAGTTAAACAACTCTAAACCTACAAATACTAATACTAATAAGGCTATACTACCAGTAATCATAAAGAAACAATACAATAAAGACACATGCTGCTGGAAATGCAGCTTCCCCTTTATATTCACGAAAGCCTTGTTCTAATAAAATTTTGCATTAACTGTGGTAAACCAGGAAATTGGAGCAAATTCTGTGCCTGTTGTTTAGAAAACTACCAATACTCCAAAACAAGTCAAAGTGTTTCCAGCTAACAACAATAAACACTACAAGCAACTTGTCTAATCTGTGAACAATACAAGTAAGAACTTTAGGAGCCACATATGACGCAGTTATTCACACCGGCTCTGCAAAGTCTGTATGATAGAATGTGTGAGACCAAATATTATGCCTAAACAAGTAAAATTCACGGCATACCTAGCTAACAGGAATCCTATTAAAATTTCCGTGGAGGTGACACTGAAAATAATAGTTAACCAGAACCAAGACCAAATAAAACTTCTGAAACTGGAGAACCTAGCCTACCCAATGGTTATAGGAATGGATGTACTTTAAAGGTAGGCAGTAAATTTGAACTTCAAAACAAAAAAGTTTACAATATCCTTGCTGATTTAAATTGGGCGCCAATGAACAAGACGTGGTCAAAAAAGGGTAAAGAGGGTCTCATTTAAAAGAGAGGTTTTGAAATTTTGTTATTGCTCAAGTTAGTTGCCGTCATGCGTTGGACTAAAGAGGAGCGTACCTTTGCCGTAGAGGCTTACTTTTTCAATGGCTGTTTGGTGGTTGCTACTCAACGTGCTTTTCAAACTTGGTTCAATATTCATCCCACAAGTCCCTTGGCCGGCAAAAGATTGCTTCGTTAGTAGATGCATTCAGAGAGGGTGAAGCACTCTTTTCGGCGTTTGGCGTGCAAACAGGCATTTGCTTTAGAAATTTCAAATGCGTTTTCTTGAAGATTCATAATAAATTTAAATAAAAAATATGTTTTTCCTGGCCATTCTTTGTATTTTGTTGCCAATTTATAACTAGTTTTAAACATTAATTGCGCTTTAAATCAAGTTAATATTTTAATTTTAATCAATTTTTGCGTTTTTAATCTAGTTTGAGCAATCATTGCGTTTTTTTAAAGATTTACAATAGAATTCATCCAGAAAGTGTGTTTTTTAAGCATCCTTGTTACAGGAATGGTGCACAACCTTCACTCAGAGACTGAACTCACACGTATGGCTCCAAGCGTCACTCCCCGTGCAACAATTTTGGTCAGCCGGCTAAACTAAGTGTGAAAGCCTGAGCTGGCCATTTGGACATACTCCGAGGATGAATAGTTTAGGTCAGATGCTATCACTGTAAGATAGTATTTACAGACGGCGGCAAAAGAACTACCATAGTAGCCAACGACTGCGTCTAAAATCTTCAGTAAGGTAAGATTACTACAGATCCAGAAAAGCAACTAACAACTACCTGAGTTTTAAAATTTCTAAGAAAACCACTTTACTATGACAGGACAAATCAATAATGGCCCGAGTCACAACGACAATTAATGGAATAAAATGGAACAAGACTGAAAAGAATCACCGGTTTTGTTACAATTTAACAATCTGAACATAGATGTGAGGAACCTGCTAGTTTTAGAAAAAAACTGGAAACCTAACACATGAAATGAATTGAATCCAAATAGATATTCAAGAACTGACCGAAGTCAAATGGCCCGGAACAGGAAAAACTGAAATATACGATTATATCCTATACCACTCAGGAGGTGAAAAGCAAATATTTTAAAGATATGGGGTAGCTATAGTTATCCGTAAAAATTTCGCACAAAGCGTACTAAACTTCATCCCGCTATCAGAATGAACAGCATTGGTAAAACTAAAAGGCAATAAAACAGATATAAACATAATTACAGTTTACGCACCAAACGCAGATAAAATTAAAGACAAAATAGAAGAAGTTAATGAACTAACGTTGCTAACAAAAAAACATTATATCAACATCATTATTGGTGATTTAAACGGTAAAATTGAGAAAGACGCTGTCAATGATATAGTAGATGAGCCTAGGAATGCTAAACAAAAAGGAAAATTGCTTATGGCAATTCTGCAATAAAGAGGTATGCATAATCTTTCGTACATGGTTTAAACAGCCGAAGCGGCGACTCTACACCTGGAAATTACCTAAAAGCAAAACCACACACTTAATTAGAAACCAAATGAATTATGTATTAATAAACAAAAGATTCAGATCAAGCATATAAAGTGCAAAAACATAGCCTTAGACTATAACCCTGTAATAATCAATTTTTGATGGAAACTAAAGAAAATAAAGCAAAAGCAAGCAAAACTTATCATTGACGTTAACAAACTGCAAAACAAGAAAATTGCAGGAAAGGTACAGACAAAAATAAACAGTACACTTAATAAAATTGAAAAAAACAGTAAAAAATGACATTAACTAACAATTAAGTATAAAAATTACAAGAAGCCACAATATATGACCTAAAAACACAAAAAAAGCTAAAAAAATAAAATAAATGACAAACAAAATCCTAAAACTAATGAGCAAAAGAAAAAAGCAAACTATAAATAGACGTATAATAGTTGCTCTGACTTAGGAAACACAAAACCTGTGTTAAAAGATATGGTGTCAGACTTGAGTCAACAAGTTAACGAGCTAACAGCTGCTCTATCAAAATTATCAGTTCCAAATAACGTTTCAACCGGAAATCTAAATTGCAAAGCGTACGAAAAGTTCATTGTAGAATGTCACAAACAAGAAAAGCGGTCTACAAATATTATCTTATTTAAAGCTCCAAAAAATAATAAATTTGACGGCAATGTTGTAACTTCAGTTTTGCCAAGTCTATTGTACTTGCACTACCAACAATTTCTCAAGTTGTCCGTGTTGGAAAACCACTAAATAACAAGCCACGCTCGATTAAAGTAACTTTTACTAGCAGGACAGACGCTATAAAATTATTAATAGAAGCAAAAAAGTTGCGTAGTTCTGCTACATATAACAAAATTTTTATTAATTCCGACAAAACTCCACAACAAGAGGAGTACAAAAAAATTATTCGTGCTTCTTTAAAGTCTCGCATTGATAAAAAACCTTTATATTAAGTATATAAACAGTACTCCTACAATACTTGTACAAAAAACCTAACATTGTCCCAACAGAATGAATTAGTAGTTCAATTTTACTATCAAAACACGCAAGGATTAAACACAAAAACACAAACTTTCTTTGTTAGCGTATGTTCTTTTAATTTTAATATTATAACAATAAGTAAAACCTGCTTAAAAGACGGAACGCTTAGTAGAAAACTATTTCTAGAAACTTATTTTGTGCATTGAGTTGATCGTACACGATGTAAAACTGGTGGTGTTTTAATTGCTGTTGATAATGCTACTGCACAATGCATTTCAATTACTAATGCGCACTGTCGTCCAATTGTTAAAATAGATTTCTTTGCAGCTACCATTTATTTTCATAAATACTGTTCCTTTAATAATTGTTTGTTATATACCACTATCTCAATCAACAACTGTACATGAAGCATTTTATGAATTTATTGAAAAATACTTTAATATCAGCACTAATACAATTATTGTAAGCAACTTTAATATTCGTAATCTTCAACAATCACTGTCTGGTCATTATCCTGACCAGTTAAGAAGTAACTTTTTAAATTTCTTTCTATAACTATAACAATTTTTTGCAACATAATAATATTCTAAATACTAATAATAGAACACTTAACCTTGTTTTAACGTCCTCTGATATTAAATGTTCACTTTCACGTTGTTATTCCCCATTTGTAATTAAGGATACACACCATTTAGCTCTTGCTTTTGACATTAAAGTTTTTACAACTACTAATTTGCCGTTTTGTACACTACAAACATACAAATATTGTTTTAAAAAAGCTAACTTATCCAACTTACACTGTTTTTCTTGACACTGATTGGTCATTAGTGTATGCTGAGACAGATGTTGACGTATGCTGTAAACAAAAAAAAAGCGTTACCACAAGTTATATAGTCAACATAAAACCAATTATTATCGGCAAAAGTATTTCAACCTTTGAGCAGAAACAAAACGCCGGACAGAAAAATGTTTACTACTGCAGCTGAAGCAAAAAACATTAATTGCTTGAAAAACAGTTTAGAAATTTCATCAATTATGATTCATAATGGAATTATGACGTCAAACCAACAAGAAATCGTAAACTCATTTGCAAGTGTTTTTAGTAGTGTTTACAAAACTTCAAACCTTTCATCAAACTCTAATTTTGTCAATAACACTACTCCATTTAGAATTAAATTAATATCATCTGATAAAGTTGTGCAAGCTTCTAAACGTCTAAAAGGAAAATACACGTCAGGTCCTGATGGCATTCTTTCCTTCTTAGTCTAAGACTGCGCTACTGTTTTAGCCAATCCACTGCATTATTTGTTTAACTTAATATTAAAAACTTTTTCAACTTTTCCAAAACTATTAAAAATTGCTTGTATCAGCCCAATTTTCAAAAAGGAAAACAATGCAGACATACCAAACTATCGTCCGATTGCTTTAATTAACAACTTTGTCAAAGTTTTTGAACGGATAATAGCAGAACGGCTTTATTTTGGAGTAAAAAGTCTAATATCAGATAATCAGCACAATTTTGTTAAGAAGATGTCTACTGCGTAAAATTTGCTATGTTTTACAGAATTTGTTTCCACATCGCTCAATATGCGACAGCAAGTAGATGTAATATACACTGATTTCAGTAAAGCATTTGACACATTCGATCACAAGATTATAATAGAAAAACTACGTGTTGTTAGATGCAATAACAATCTTTGTAATCTATTACAATCATATCTTAATGACAGATTGCAGTATGTTAAAGTTTTAAACTTCAAATCCGCTAACTATCCAGCACTTAGCGGTGTTCCCCAAGGGTCCAACTTAAGGCCATTAATTTTTATAATTTTTATTAATGATATTTGCAAAACCTTAAAAAATTAATGTCTACTATATGTTGACGATTTAAAAATATTTTTTACAGTTTCATCTATGTGGTGTAAAACAAACTACTTGCAACTAATTATATCAAAATGTTTTACAATGACATACTCTTGCAAAAAAACTAATATAGTTTTTGATTATACTATTGACAACCACCTTTTATCAACAATTACAAAAAGTTCAAAGACATTATTTAAAGTATATGTGTTACTGAGAAGATGACCACTACCCGCTTCGTAGTCGTCTGTACGACTACGAAGCGGGTAGTGGTCAGATTCTGACGTCCTATTAATCCGTTTTGATTTTGACTGTCTTCAAGATCGTCGTAGAAGCGCTCATATATCGCTGGCCATTAAGCAGGTTGCGGAGATGTGGATTGTCCAATCCTTAAACAGTTTGAACTTCCATGTACCAAGACTAGCAGCTAGAAACCAATCAACATTTACTTGTTTTAGGTCGCACAGTAATTTAGGAGTAAATGCACCGATGAACAGAGTAATAAATGCTGTAAACTTTGTAGCGCCCAATCAAGCATTTTATTAACCATTTTATATAATTTTTGTATATTTTTGTAAAACTTTTGTTTATTTTTTGTTCATTTATATTTTTTGTTTATTTTTATCTCATAACTTCACTATTTAATTTTATTGTATCATAATTATTTTCTTTCCTTGTATCTATCTACTTATGTCTGTATATTATCTCCATGTTGGAATTGTTAGTTATGTTGGGATAATAATTTAAATAAATAAAAAAAGGTCGTACAAAGACGTAGATGAAAAAAAAAACTGAAAAATACATACTCAAATCCAAAAAAACAGTCATCAAAAGAAAATTGATTAGCGGAAAGACGTAGCAAAATTGAAAAACTGAAACAAAAACACGACAGCTTTAACATTCATAAAAAACTAAAAGAGGTTAGCAGCATTTACAGAAAAAGACCGATAACAACCTTGATAGACAAGTACAAGAAAATAGTACTAGATGAAGAAATCAGACTGAAAACATGGAAAAAGCACATAACCAAACTCTTTGAGGACAATCGTAACAACCCTGTAAAAACACCGAAAATGAGAAACCCTAAAATTGTACAAATAACAGTAGAATATGCAATTAAAACGGCAAAATCAAGCAAAGCCAGTGAACCAGACAAAATTTTCGGAAAAATATTAAAATTAATAAACGAAGAAAACATCAATATTTTTGTAAACCTATTTAACAGAATTTATGATTCCTACAAAATTACCAACGGAATGGCAAATATCTGCTTTTGTTTCAATACCTGCATATAAAAATACAGCATACTACAACTAATAATAGAAGGGCGTATTGAAGACAGAAGATAAATAGGCAGGAAAACCTTTTTATTAGGAAGTAATTGCCAACCTTCAATAATAAAGACGTACAACAAGAAAAAAATTATAATTGTGTTTTTTGAGCAATTTTTGATTAATTTTATGCATTAAATAAGTTTTTTAAAAGATTAATTTTATTTAAGAAAAATGTTTTTTAAGCAAATTCTTTGCAAATATCACGCACAATTTGTGTTTTTTAGACAAATTTTAAATACTTTTAAGTTTAATTTGCGTTTTCTAAGCAACGCTTAAGTGTAATTTATGCAATAAATGCATTTGTAGTAGATTTATGACGGATTTTTTTACAAAAATATGTGTTTTCCGAACAATTTGTTGGGAATATTGCTTATTGTTTGCGTTTTCTAACTAATTTTTGTTTTATTTTAAGCAAAAAATGAGATTTCTAAAAAAATTATAATAAATTTATTATAAGAAATGCGGCTTTTAAACAGTTTTTTGCAAATATCACGCACGATTTGCGTTTTGTAGCCGATTTTTAATTAATTTTTAACAAATTTTGGGTTTTTAGGCTGTTTTTGATCAATTCTGAGCAATAAATGCGTTTCCTAGAAGCTTGATAATAAATTTTTCAAAGAAAAAGTTTTTCTTTGCTAATATTACACACGATCGTTTCAGTAACTATTTGATTGCAGTTTTTATAGTGAATAAATTAAAACTGGAAAAAAATCTGATAACGCAAAAAATAGCTTAAATGTAGAAATTTTAAAAACACCCGGAGTGAAAAAAGGGAGTGTTAAATTTTTTAATTTTTTATCTATTTTATCTATATTTACATTATTTTAAATAATATTTATATTAGGTCAACATTATTTTATATTTTCAAAAATAAAGATTTATTTTCACACTTATTAAGCTTTTTTAAGTTATTCAAGCTTTTTTCAAAATTAATTTGTGCTTTTTTATGTGTTTATTTTGAATTTTTTTAAATTTACTTATATGGTCTTTACATATAACTATTTTATGTTATGTAATTGTAAAATGTAGACTTGTAAAAATAATTTTGTAAAAACTTATATACACTCAATGTATTCGCCTTGTAATTCGATTTATTTTACTGAAATTAAAACGCTTAATTATTTTTGTTCTTAGTACTCAAGCATACACTCAATTGTCATTTTATTACAGTTTTACAATTCAATGATAAAAAATGTTGACAGTAATTTGATATAAGTAGCTGTTGCCCGGCGCCTCCACCAAAAAATGGTTACAAATGTCCCGCAATGATCAACTTTATTATCATATTATATCATTTAACATTAACATTACTCCTACAACAGGTAATACATAAACGGATTGAACAATTTTTTTTAGAGATCAAACTTGCATGTGCAACTTATGGTTAATTTTATTATATCAGAAACAGTAATTTGCCTATCTCTAGTAGCAGGCATAACTTATGTACTGTAAATAAGATTTAAACATTTTTGTAATAAAGTAAAATAAAAACTATATAAACAACTAATCAAATATGTAATTGATCGTTTAATTATTTAAATATTAATGGTTGACCTAACTTTTTAAGCATAATATATTATTCTAATTTATTATTAATAATAATAATCAATACGTTATTTATCTTTATACAAGTTGCCATTTTAAACTGAACCGTTGACAAGGTAAATGAAAGTAATTTAACTGCAATGGAAATATTAATTATATTAATTGTTACCATTATCAACTGTTGGCTTGTAAATGGATGGATTTATTCAGCAATGGTGAGTTTATTAAACTAAATTCATTGTTTATTTACATACAAATATTGATTTAAAATAAAGTTTTAAAAATATATGCGGTATTGTGTAAATGTAATTAATTGATAAAAGATATTTGTAATAATAACTTAATTAATTGGACACAAATAAGAACAAACATATATTTTGTGGATATTTAAGATTATTATAAATTGTACTAAACTCACAAATTGATATAGTTAGAAATTGAATTAACTTAAATGTTTTTTTTATAATAAATATGAAGGTGGTTAAATCAATAAGATTTGAACTCAGGACTCAAAATTAAAAACTGCTTTAATCTGAACTAAAAAATGAATAAAAAGTTTGGTAGTTTTGACCTATGTTTTCTATAATCTCTTAAAATTAAGACAATAGCGTAGTAAATGGTAATTGAACATGTAGCTACTTAAATGTCGTTATGGTGATTGACTTATATCATTGTTTGTGTAAACATGTGCAGGGTGACCATAACGCAATATAAGTTGTCGTAGTACTGACATATAGATTTTAATTGTTAAATTAGTTAAGGCTTTTAGGTGTATTGCCTATGTAGTCATACAAATAAATAAACTTTTTCACGTGCTTTTTGTTGCGCTTATTATTATTTGCAAACGGCCCTGCATAGTCAATGTCAGTAAACAAGAATTAATATGTTTCAGCAATTTTATAATGTAGTACTTAACCTACTAACATTAAAACTTTACTGCTTGTTTTGCTAAAGTTTATCTAGATATTATTCAGAATTTGTATCAGGCTAAAAATTATCTGTCCTTACTTTAAAAGCATTTTTGCGATTAGTTGTTTTTATCATAATCGCATTAAAAGTGTTTTAATCTGTATTCAATTCAAAGCATATTTTTTAAATCTATAAATCATGAGTTAGGTGTAACAATGATTGTTAGAGTTAAGGTCTTTAATAAATAAATTGTTAAATCAAATTATAACTTTGGGCTTCACTGAGCCACTGCAAAATAAGACTTTGAAACGCTACAAAACAATTGAGATGCATTTTTGCAATCGTTGCCCAGACTGAAGACAAAAAAGTAATATTTGCGGTTTGATAATTGTAGTGTACGTCCAGATTTTGTTCCGAAGCAACATCTCACTATTCTGCCAAAACATTAGAATTTGTAGGTTTTTTGCCATTCTGGCTTTGTCTAAGATAAAATATACGCTTACAAAACATCTTCAACAGTGCTTAACCACGCAAAACCTACTTTTGGAGTGAGTTTTAAGTTACCTAAGCGCAAAGCTTCAATAATCGTTGGGAATTCTACGACGGAGTTATCGTCATTTTGATCTGCAGAAAGAAGACATTGGCTTTATCTAGGTAGAGTTATGCCAGGAAGAAAAGACACAGATATTCTCAATATATAAGTGATTTTCTCGGCATTAATGATGTTAAATGTTTTCCACTTACCAATTTCTAGACACTAATTAATAGCCAGATGGCATTGCCGTCAAGAAGTTTTTTATACAAATCGGCACCCAAAGCACCACTTTCTTCCGGACAGCAATTACGAACAAACGCAGAAGTAGTAACTAACTCAAAATCCATAAACACTCTCACAGTTTACTATCAAACTGTGAGAGGTCTTTGTACTAAGTTAGTTGATTTTTTCTGTTTGTATTTGACGGAAAAATTTTATGTTTTGGCTCTGACTAAAACCGGGCTTCACCTTTCTATATCTTATAACAAATTTATTGATGTTAACAATAGCTCTAAAAGCAGTGGTGGCGGAGTCTTATTAGCTGTTATTGTTAAAAAAACCTGCAATCTACAGTTGTACTTTCAAATGATAACCTTAAAATAGTTATTGTAAAATTAGTTTTGAGCTGTCTAAACTAATTGTTAGCTGCAATTATATACCTCCTAGATCCTCTATGGATTTATACGCTGGCCATGTAAAAGTTCTTGGAGATGCCATCTTAAAGTTTTCTGAAAGTAGAATAGTAGTTACCGGTAATTTCATTCTGCCCAAATATTAACTGGTTACCTGATGATGAAAACTCAGATGGGTTAACTCCAACCAATACTTCATCTACGGTAGAAATTTTTTTTTGTAATAGTGTTGGTGCTTTAGGTATAAACTAATTTAATTTTATACCCAATTATTTTAATAGTATTTTAAATGTATGTTTTACCAATACTATGCATGTATCTAAATGCACTTATATTATTCTATGCAACAGATATCATCCCTTTTTGATTATTAGTAATTTTATCAAAGAATGTGCTGCTATTGATGATGGATCCTAATTTAAAATATGATTTAAAACGTGCTAACTACTTATAAATTAATAAATTCTTAGCCCGCACTAAATGGTCTACTCTTAATCTATATGAATCTGTAAATATTGCGGTTGCAATATTTTATGACGTTATTTATTTTGTAATCGATCTGTATGTACCAAAACACAGTTAGCAAACGTTGTTTTCCACTTTGGTTTTTCAGAAAACTAATTAATTTAATTCTTTCTAAGAAAGAAGTAAAAAGTGGAAAACATTACTTTTAGCTTCCGACTATGCTGTCTTTACAAGATTAAAACTGCAAATCCGAGATTTTATTATGCTACAAAAAATATTTGGATAATGTTAAACAGTCTATACCCGATAATTTAAAATTATTCTAGTCTTTTGTCCGAAGTAAAAATAAATCCAACGGCATTCCCTCTTTAATAATTTTACACAATACGCTACACATAAAGATGACATTGCTAATCTTATTGCAAACTTTTTTTTATTGGTGTATAAATCTCCTACACACATTCAATCAGCGTTTTATACAATATTTCTGTAAACTTAACTAATAGTCCAGTAAGCTTAGGCTGTGTGTTGGAAGCATTGGGAAAAATAAAAGTTGTTAGTAGTCCTAGACCAGATAACTTGCTTTTCTTGTTTCTACGGATCTGTTGCTAAACGTTATCTTACCCACTTTACCAAATTTATTTGGTTTTATTATTAATAAGAGTCCTTCCCCATTTTTGAAAACAATCTTGTATTGTACCAATCTTTAAATCCAGTTCCAAATCAAATGTAACTAATTACAGGCCAATAACAATCCAGTCGGTACTGGAAAAATTAATATATGAATGCTTCTTTGGTGTTTTAAAAAATATAATTATTTATCAACAACACGGTTTTTTTCCAAAAAAATTAACTCATACAAACTTGTTTGTACTTACTAATTATATAATCAAAGCATTGAAAAGTGGTGATGAGGTTTATGCAACCTACATAAACTTTAGTAAAGCATTTGATTCTGTTAACCATGACCTACTAATTAACAAATTGCGTGCATATGGTGTCAGTAATCTATTGCTTAAATAGTTAACGTCGTATTTAAGTGAACGTGTCCAGCAAATTAAAATTTACACTTATCTATCTCATTTTATTAAAGCGACATCATGTGTTCCCCAAGGGTTTTATTTGGAACCTGTCTTGTTTTTAATTTTTATTAATGACAAATCTAATATTTTAAACTGTCACCACCTGTTATTTGCAGATGATGTAAAGATATATTGTAGAGTTAGCACTATTGCTGATTGCCTTACCATGCAAAGAGATTTACTAGCGGTCAATAAATGGTGTGTTCTTAATTTCATGGATCTTAATATTAAAAAATGTCAGTATATATTATTTTCAAACAGCAAAATTTCTGTTAATTTTATCTATACTTTGAACGGTACTGGTTTAGAGAAGGTCAACTCAATCCGTAACCTAGGAGTTTTGCTTGATTCCAAACTGTCATTCAATTTTCATTTAAATTTTGTTATTAATAAAGCTAACAAGCTCGGCTCTCTTAAAAGATCTACGGCTAATTTTAGTAACATTCAGGTTTTTCATATCTTGTACAATTCTCTGGTGAGATCACATCTAAAGTACTGTAGGCTAGTATGTTCTCCATTTTATCAAACTTCTATTGACAGATTGGAATTAGTTCAAAATAAATTTTACAAACTGGTATCATTTAAACTCAGTCTTATTGATGGATTTCTGCTTCTTTAGTAGTTACTTCATCTGAGATATTACTTTGTGGTTTTATGCGGAGTGAGATGGTAGCAGTTTGGTGACCTATTCCGCAAATGCAAATCTTCTACTTTTTTTATAATTTTATAGATTTTTGTTTTGCAATGTTAATTGCGTTTTTGTTGTCTGTATTGTTTTTTTGCAGTTTTTTACATAATACACTTAGTTGTCTGAGAAAGTTAGCCATTTAGTTAGCTTGAAGCTTAGCAGAAGATATGATAATCTTTCAAAATTATTTTTACGTGGTACAAAATCTACAGTACAGCAAAGCTTGCAGATCTTGGTGAAAGACATAAACTTTTGACTTTTAAGCTAGACGTACTGCATTGGGAAGATTTTCCTGTCCCTTTCCATGCGCCTTGTCAATATTAGGTTAAACCCCTAAGCAATGAGCTTAGCTTGCACCACGTTCAAATAACATATTTTATAAATTGTACCCAACCATTAAGAAGACAAATTGGCCTGTATTTGATTTTTGAAAAAAAAATTACTAGAATAAGTCTAGACTTTTGAAAATTGTACTTTTCATATAAAATTTGTAGAGTTTTTTCAGGTGCAGTTTTAAACAGTTTCTTAGTTGTTGTTATTGGTAACAATTTGATTATTTTTGTTTTGTTTTTATTAGCGCATATTTAAGCTCTTTAATTGTAAATAGATTTACTTCCAAGCATTCCATTCTATTGGGTTAGAAATTTAAGGAATAGTTTCAGCAAAATAATATATCATTGCTCTTAATTCTAAATTTTTATACAACTTCTTTGCATACTTTCTTCCATGCGTTATCTTTTGCTTCTATTATACTTGTTTTTTAAAGTACCACATAGTTTTTTTTGTGTATTTATTTTAAAACTTATGTTTTGGTGTAAGCTTAGGTTTTTTTTTCTTCCACCTTTTAGTTTAAAACACTGCTGCTCATGTATGACGGTAATGTTCCTCTAATAAAAGTTAATTATATGTTATAGTCAAGTACAATTTAACCGTTCGAGTGGGATATTTCGTAAAGAAAAACAAATTGTTAGTAATCGTTTAATAAAAGAAGTTAATTAGTACAACATTTAATGCAAAATGTAATTACTTGAAACTGCCACCAGTCGCACACTTTAACGTTCTTCTTTTTCAGCCCGCCTTTCATATAGATGTTAGTCCTTGGCTCTCTTTAGTACAATTGACTTTCTCCCGGTTAAACTTGGTCTCGTCCCATCTTGTCCGTGGAAATTCTCGCTCCTACATCTCGGCCTTCCTGGATTAGGTCTTCTGTTTTCAATTACTCGTCATTAAAAGTTTAGACTCATGGCTTCATGTACTCAGCACATGTTAAAGTTGAGTATGGAACCTCTTTTTATTGACATCATATGTATCACGTTGTTTGACTTTTGTGACTCGATGAGGACCTAAAAATTTTGGTTTTAACTTTAAACCAGCTCCGAATTGTGTCTTCTTTATTGCAATTAAATCTCCTTTTTTGTATTTATTTGGTGTACGTGTTCTCAAATTATAATAATTCTTATTCTCCTCTTGGATCTTAAATATTTGTTTTTTTGCTAATTTTCTTAGTTCTTCACGTGGTTTGTTATTGTTGTATTTTCATCGTTATTTTTTTTCATTTTTGTTCCTATTAGCAACTCAAATGGAGTCATACCAATACTTTGGTGATACGTCGAGCTCAATATCTGTTGTACTTTTGGAACAAATTAATACCATTTGGTCGGATCTTCTCTTGACAGTTTTCTAACACGGAAATCGTCACACTCATTTTCTCTATTTCTCCATTAGCCTATGGTAAACCAGTTGTGATTTTAAAATGCTTAATGTTTTCTTTCACAAAGAAATCTTCAAACTCATGAGCTGTGAACGCACTTTCTTGAATGGATATTATGTTGACAGGGTTGCCAAATATTTTTAACTTGCTTATTGATTCATTTGCAGTTGTAGTCTTCACTGGGTAGAACCAAAAGTACGTAGTGAATGCACCAGTAATGGCAAAAATGCGGTTATACTTTTTATTAATAGATTCCTAAATGGTCAATATGATAAGTGTATAATGGAATCTCTTTCTTATTCTTGTTTGCCTCATTTCTTACTGCGTAAGATGCATGGAATGCAAGTTAACAAACAATTCCAAATCTTGGTTGACGTCTGTGGAACATAGTAGTCTTTTTTAATATTTATTTAAATTTTTTTGCACTTAGATTTCCATCTCCGTGGGTTTTTTGTATAATCTCTACTTGCAAAGATTTTGGTAACACTAACAGTTTTTGGCCTTGGTGCAACTTGTATAAAATATCATTTTTATCAAGTAATCATCGTACGATTTATCTTTTAAAATTTCTCTGATGCTTTAGCCTTTACATCTTCTCTCTGTGCCTTCTAAAATTTTACTAAAATACTATTTTGTGCTTTGAGCAGTAACATGCCGCGTCCTGATCTGTTTTTGATCACGTAATCATACTCTTCTAGTAACAGATCCCATCTCGCTACCCTTGTTGCTAAATCTTGTTTGTTCATAGTTTTGGTAAATGCTAAACAGTCAGTTATAATTTTAAATTTATGTTCCAGTAGGTATACTCGGAATTTCTATAAAGCTTCTACTATTGCTAACACTTCTAATTCGTATGAGCTGTATTTTTTCAGCATCGGTAATTTTTTACTCATGTTGTAAACTGGATGCAACTGGTCATCTTTACTAGCCTTATGTAAGAAAATTATTCTACATATATTCATTGTGAACAGTTGCAGTTTCTGTGTCGCAAAATAAATCTATTACAAAGTTGGTTTTTAGTGAAAATTAATTATCAAGTTTAACATCAATGTAATCGCAAGAATGTGCTGTATCTGCACAAATAAACAAAAACTGTGTTCATAAACGACAATCTGAGATTTTTAACAAAATGTGTTAAATTTATAACAACATTGTGCTACGTAGTTTAAATATTAAAATATCGTGAATGACATTCATAGTGAGATAGAAAATAAAGTGATAAAAATTTATTGGAATAAAAAATAGAAAGGATTTAAACATAAATAAATTCTTTTAAAATAATGGGGGAAGAAGAAACTGAAGATAAGGATGGTTTTAATCTTGCATGTTGTCCTAATGTAAAAAACAAATTATATGTGTGCATATACTGCTACAATTTAGTGCATTTAAGTTGTGCTAAAAGAAATTCTAAAACTGTTATTTTACGAGATAACAAAATAAACTGTTGCGGAGGAATAGATGCTAGTG
This sequence comes from Tachinus rufipes, assembly GCA_963932245.1. Lineage (NCBI taxonomy): Eukaryota > Metazoa > Arthropoda > Insecta > Coleoptera > Staphylinidae > Tachinus > Tachinus rufipes. The sequence goes on along the minus strand of OZ010748.1, from coordinate 15,513,397 downwards.
TAGATGGAAATGCGCTACAAATAAAAAACAATTTGCTAAAAAAATTAATAAAAGAAATGGAAGATAAAAATAATTTATTAACAAAATTAATGGAAATGCAGAAACCTGAAAAACTTGAAAATCCCTTCAAGCATAAAGTGTCGTATGCTGAAACTACAAAATTAATTAAAGAAACTTCAGCTTGTATTATTGTTAAGCCAAATAATAATCAAGATTCAAAAAATACAAAGCTAGATATAATAAATAAAATAAACCCAAAAAATCTGTCTGCAGGCATAAAATTTATTAAGGAGGTCAAAGAAGGAGGAGTAATTCTACAAGGCGACAGTAAAATGTCAACAGAGAAAATATTACAAGAAGTCCAGCAAAAACTACCGAATTACCAAGTATCAACAACAACACCTAAAAACCCGCAAATTAAACTGGTCGGATTAAAGGAAGATATTGATAAGCAAGAGTTAATTGAATGCATAATAGCACAAAATAAAATATTATCGGCTGAAGACAACATTCAGGTAAAAATAATAAAACAAAAAGGAATTATAATATTTGCCATACTAGAAATGAAACCGGAAATATATCACAAAATTATATTAGAAAAACATTTATATGTAGGACATAATAGATGTCGTGTTTACGATCATGTAGATTTAGTGCGATGTTATAAATGCTACGGTTTTAATCATTTTGCAGGAAAATGCATGGGGAAAAAATGTTGCTCAGTATGTGCAGTGGAAGATCACATTTATACTGATTGCAAAGCTAATTTTATGAAATGTGTCAACTGTGCTAAAGATAAAACTATAAATGATATCAATCACTCGGCGATGGATCCAAAATGTCCGACATTTAAAAAAAGTCTTCAAATGCGAAAACAGCAGATTAATTACTACACAGAATAGCAATTACAGGATGAACAACAAAACAAAAAACCTACTTTACATATCAATAAAAATGTAAGTAACTCTAAACTTCAAACAATCACTCTATACAACCAAAATATGCAATCAATATCCACATCTTTTGACACTCTTGTCAGCATAGTTCAAAATGATAAAACGTGCAATTTTATTACTCTCTGTGAACATTGGCAGTCTGATGAACAATTAATTAATTACAATATCCCTGGTTTCAAAATAATTTCAAGCTACTGTCGACAAAGAAATGAGCATGGTGGAGCTGCGGTTTATGCTCGTCAACACTTATCCAACATCATCAGAATGGACGTAAATGAATTGTCTTCCCAATATGTGATTGAACTAGCTGGAGCAAATGTAATAGTAAATAAATTTAAAATAACAATTATCTCTGTATATCGCCCATCGGGTGGCAATGTTGCGTATTTTATAGAAATATTTCATGAAATGTTAATTAAGCTGTTTCAAACTAATTCCAGTTACTTTATCTGTGGTGATTTTAATATTAATTTTAAAGAAAACTGTAAAAACACAGCTGATTTTATTTCACTCTTAAATTCATTCAACGCCACACCACTAATTAACGAATACACTCGAGTTACTAGCACATCCAAAACATGTATAGATAACATTATATCAAACTTACCTTACAATGTTAATAGTAACAACATTAGATCACACATTGGAGATCATTATATGCAAAAAGCAAGTTTTTGTATTCAAAACAACTTTAAAAAGTTTTGTAAATCAACTTAGTGCCGAAAATTGGCAGAGCGTTGAGAAGATTACTGATGCAGGTATACAATGGTCAGCATTTACAAATATATTTTTATTGTATTATAATAGTTCTTTCCCTAAAAGGAAAATTAAATTTAACCACAATAATTTTAATTTTAATGATATTCCTGAAGTAGTAATACTTAAAGATGAGTTAAATATACTAAATGTTATGTCTGAATATGATAAAAGTTATCTAAAAACCAATAATTTAAAAAAGAATGAGTATAACAACCTTATACAAACACTTAAAAAACAGTCATACTCTAATAAAATCTTAAACAGTGACAACAAATCCAGAACTACTTGGAAAATTATTCATGAGCATACTACAAACAAAAATGATGTAAACTGCTTTGACTGTTTTAGAAGTAACTATGAACAGACAGCAAATAACTTTATTAACTATTTCTCTACAGCTCCACAAACCATATTAAACAAAATTCCAACTATTCCTTGTGATTTGACTACAATATCACAAAACAACAAAACCTTGTTTTTAAATCTTTTGACCAAAGCTGAACTAATTCAAATTGTGAATGATCTAAAAAACACAAATACTGTTGGTATAGATGACATTTCTGTTAATGTAATTAAGATTGCAATACCTGTTATTGCTGGTATTTTATGTAAAATAATTAACAACTGTTTTGAACAATGACATTTTCCTAATGAACTTAAATATTCCATAGTTAAACCAATATTTAAAAAAGGAAACAAAAACATGTATGAAAATTATCGTCCAATAAGTATTTTAACAAATTTTTCAAAAATTATAGAGAAAGCATTATCTAATAGAATTGTAACTTTTCTTAACTCTAATAATATTATAGATTTGAATCAGCATGGTTTTGTTAAATCTAGATCAACTGATACAGCAATATTTCAATTTACAACTCAAATTCATACGGCCTTAGACAATCAAGAAATGCCATTGGGCATTTTTCTTGACTTGCCTAAGGCATTTGATATCATATCACATGATATACTACTTGCCAAAATATATAAATATGGAATACGAGGTGTGGGATACAATCTTATAAAATCATATATAACTGGACGAAAACAAAAAGTAGTTATTCAAAGTAAAACTGGAATCACTTTTGAATCAAAATACTCCGAAATTAATATTGGGGTGCCGCAAGGAAGCATTATGGGACCGCTTATATTTTTGGTGTATTTTAATGATATTAATAACATTTTTAAAGAACATAAAATAATTACTTACGCGGATGACACAAATATTCTTATATGCAGCAAAGAATTACCTGATTTAATAACTAAAACCACTACTTTGTACTCACATTTAAAAGATTGGCTTATCCAAAATAAATTATTTTTAAATGAAAATAAACCAAAATTATTGATTTTTAGAACTTTTAGAAGCAATACAACCTTACCCGAACAGCTAACAGTTGGTAATAATACTTATAATGTAAACTCTGACTGCAAGATGTTAGGCCTACAACTTGATCAACATCTAACCTGGAAGCTTCATCTTGAAGAATTAAATAAAAAATTAAACAAGACAATATACATGATGCGATCTATAAAAACTTATGTCAATCAAAACACAATGCGCATACTTTATTATAGTAACTTCTATTCAATATTAAAATATGGAATTATTTTCTGGGGCAACTCAGTTAATACTGACATTATTTTTAAAAGTCAGAAAAATATAATTCGTTTAATTTATAATATGAAGTTCAGAGATTCTTGCAGAAATATCTTTAGACATAATAGTATATTGACACTACCTGGAATATTTATAAATGAGTGTCTCAAGTTTATATTTAAAAATAAACAGTATTTCTCCAATGAAGAGATGAATCATACCTGCAATACTCGATTTAAAGAAATTACTTACAAATACCCCAAGCATAGCTTAAGCATTGTATACCTGCATCAGTTTTTTTAACGCACTTCCATCAAAATATCGTAAAATTAATAATTTGCTGTGTTTTAAGAGAGAAATAAAACAACTTTTAATTAATATAGAACCATATAATGTAAACGAATGTATGGAATACTTGAAAAAATTGTGATCAATTGTATTTTACTATTTTCTATACAATTATTTTAATCTGTATGTATATTGTTTATTTTAATCTGTAATACATCTGTATTTTTTAAACTTATGTTGATAAACTAATGTAAATGTAATGTAATGTAATTGTACCTAAATGTTTAATTAATGTATTTGTTTCTTTTGACTTTTTCACATTATTGTCATGTTGTATGTAGCATTACCCATGTGAAATAAATGATTATTATTAATTGCTCCGTATCCATCCTGACTGGCATCGGTATGCACTTCAATATCACCTTCCTGATTGTATACTTTTAGGACTGGTTTATTTGATAGTAGACTTTTTAGTTGTTCAAACGCTATTTGCTCGGCGTCTTCAAATTTGAATTTAACTTTTATTTTTCAGTAAATTACTTAATGGCCTTGCAATAAATGAGTAATCTGGAATAAATTTGCAGAAATGTCCTGTCAATCCTAAGTAACTTTGAACTTGTTTGATAGTTTTTGGTTATGGGAAGCAGAATACTGCTTCAGTTTTTTCAGGTGATAAAGATAGTTTTTCCTCTATCAAATGTCGTAAGAATTCGATACGATTCTTCAAAAATTTGCACTTCTTTAAATTTATTTCTAACCCATTTTGCTTAGCTATCTTTAATACTTGTTTTAATTTTATTAATCCGTCTTGCTCATTTTGTGACAGGTTTAACAGATCATCAAGATACGGTAAAACTATACATTTATTGATCAATTCTAAAAAGACATGATTAATATATCTTTGGAACATGGACGGTGCATTACACAAGCCAAACGGCATTTTCTTAAATTGATAATGGTCATTGTGTGTCAAGAAAGCAGTAAATCTTCTACTTGTTTTATTAACAGTAACATGAAAGAACCCATTCTTTAAGTCAATGGTACTAAACATATAAGCATTTTGTAATTTATAAAGTTAATCTTCAATCAACGCCAAAGGATATATATCTTTAAAAATTTGCTTGTTTATTTTTCTGTAATTGATGCATAGTCTGGGCGTACCATCTTTCTTTCAAACTAGTACTACTTAACTAGCAAACTCTAATTTAAGATTCTATTATATCATCTTTTATCCACTGCACTTGGTTTCTCAAAACCATTTAATACCAGATTCAAATCATAAAATGCCAAAGAGCCTATTATTTTATGGGTTTGTTTAATTACTATATTAACTTGGCTGCCAGTATCAATTAATGCATTAATTTTGACATCATTTAAGTCAATCTTCTTACACATCTTATTTAGCCTAACAAAATGTTGTTAACATCAACTGGCTTGTTGTCTCTGCACTCAAAACTTTAATGACCAAACTTGTTGCACTTGAAAAATTTTGATCCATTTTGTTTTAAAGAACAATCCTGAGATTTGTGATCTTTATCTCCACATCCAAAACATCAACTAATTTTAACCGGTTTCACAGTTAATTAAACTATCTTTTTGCTTATTATTAGTTGGTTGTGTCTTCTTCTGTTGTTTGTAGTTGCCTGCTATATTTTTAATCAGGTCGTACTATTATATTTTTTTCTTAAATTCTTTGCACGTCCTAGCACCATATAAAACAATTTTGTTGTTACTATCGTCCGGTATTCTATCGATTGTGTATTGAATAGTAACTTCTTCTTCAATGTAGCTACAACTGGTAATTTCTCGCATAATCAAGAAATATTCTTCGTTTATTTCTTCTTTCTTCTAGTCATCATAAGTTTATGAACCTCAGCACTGTTTGTTTTAACAGCAAACTTCTTTTTGAGCAATTTTTTTTAATTTTGACCAGGTGTTAATATACCTCTTTCTGATTGAACTAGTAGTTTTGCTAAACCATCAAGCAATTTTTTAGCAAATATTAACTTTTGCAACTTATTACAATTCATTAGTTCTGCCAATTCTTCAAAATTTATTATCCAACTACTAACGGGGTACCCGTCCTTCCAAATTAAATATTTTTCTTTCATTTGCTTACCAGTAGTTATATATTTAGCACTTTGAGCATCGTCTTCATTATTTTCTTTTTCATCGTCTTCTTTTTTATGATCATTATCGGCTTTTGCATTTTTTTTTTTTTGATATGGCATAGGTACGAAAGAATTCTTTTACGTACTACTTCTTTTGTCAAATCTACAAGCGCTAGCTTTGTTTTCATTTCTTCTAACTTCTCGTCGTATTCTGTTGAACCTTCTACGAAGTAAAATCCTCCAAATCGCGTTATTTTGCTTCTGTTTAAGCGTATTTTTTCATCACCAGTTATTATTGTAAGTGATGCTTTTAACATCTTAGCTTGACATTTTTGAATGCCTCCTCGCATACTGAGAATATCACCTAACGTCGTCATAGCAAATTAATTCGGTGAACTTCATATTTTATTAAGTCTATATTTTTAAACGCCACCACTGGATTGTTATTTTCAACGCCTCCACTGGACTGATCAATCCACAAAAAAATGTCCGCTCTTATTGCCTTGTCACGACCAGGGCGTCCTGTTTCCGCCGCGCTCTGCACGTGTCTTGTTTTCCGCAAGTTTGCAAGTCTCACAAATGCACTTTTATTAACTTGTTTGCCGGTCACCCATAAGCTTCTTCATGTAATGATTCACTTAAGGGTAGTGTAACTACTCCCACACAAGTTTTTGCACTGAACTCATTAGTTTCTTTTTAATTTTCACTATCCAGGTTGAGCCCTTAAAGTTGTGGGATATTTAGTAAAGAAAAACAAATTGTTAATAATCGTTAAATAAAATGTAATCACTTAAAACTGCCACCAGTCGCACACGCTTCCTTTTTGTTAATGAGCTCGTCTGTGGGGATTCTCGCTCCCACATAAGTAATAAGTATGAACCAATTGATCCATCAATTATTTCATAAAAATTAATTATACTATAAGAATGTAATTGATCTGGGTCATTAAATGTTTCTAGCTAAGGATTTCAATTTTCTAATCATTTTTTGTTATGCCGTACATAGTCTTTATTTCATACGGTTTATAAATTAAAATATTTTGTAACTAATTTTGAGGATATTACTGAAGTAGAGGCAAGTATATATTAAAAATTTTGCATTGACTAATTTGAGTAAAATTATATAAGGTAACTTAGTATTTACTTGAACTAATACAAAATTGAATGTTTGGCCTTATTGGAGGCCATCTTGTAAACCGCACCTCAACTACCATGCATTCACGGCACCCCTTTTGTAGCCGGCCTTGTCTACAGCTACCCAATAATCATTGACGCCACAAAAACTGCTTTCCACCTAAGCCAGTGTTTACATCAAGCTTGCCTTCAAATACACACTCTGAATGGTAGCTAGCTGCACTGCATTTGTCTATTAAAAATCAATATTTTATTATTACCTCCTACAAAGCATGTTTAAGAAATGTAATTTTTCCAATTTCCAGCGTTACTCAGTAACTACATTATTTTAATAAAATTAATTAATAATAATTTTATTATTATTTGTAATAGTTTATTTATGCTTGTGAAATAAAACATAAAAAAACTTGCAAGTGTTTCAATCTTGACACAATTACTGAATCTACTTTCACATTTAAAATACATTATATTAAACCTAGCAATTAATAGTTAGATTTAAACTTAAAATATTTATTGTTATATTTAATTTATTTATTATTTTTATTTAGCATAAAATGATCAATATTAAAATCGTGCAACATTTCCTTCGTGTGGACATGTCATCCCATACTATTTATATAACAATTATATAGATTTTCATTAGTGTATAGAGTTTCATACTGTAAGAACATTAGCATTGTTATAATAAAATAAATATGAAAATTATTAAGTATTTTTTATTTATTTTGCAATGGATTGCATATTTCTCAAATAGTACAATACTGGAAGAAAAGTTTAAGGTATTTAATTTAATTTTGTGCACAAATCAATGAATATTTTGGATTATTTTATTATGAAACAAGATTATTTTTGTTTTTAGTTTTTTTGATAAGAATTTGTCGGTCAGAACTGGGGGAAGTGATTTGGTCTTTATACCTGTTGATGATATAATCTTGAACAATAATGCTTTTCTGATTCTGTGATCTTTTGTTGGTGGATTTAATTTTTATATTAGGTATCCCTTTAATAGGTTTAGTGCGTCTTTTTTACATTTCAAGGACAACGCCTTGTGTCCTTCTTTGTTACATGCAGTGCACTTGATGGGATGAGTAGTAATACAGTTTAATGTTCTGTGGTTTCTACCAAATTTGCTATATTTAGGTGTGGCATTACAGTATTAGACGTGTGTTAAAATGAGTTACAATTGTTGCATGGAATGGGTATTGGTGCCGGGACTTGTTATTTTTATAAAACATTTCTTTTTGTTGTAAGGTTTGGTAGGCGTTGTTATTTGCGGTTATTACTCTCATTAAATATTGGGTTTCCCGTCGTTTGCAATATAATTCTTTTATAAAAACGGTGTGAAATATTGTTTAATTCAAAGACTTTTCCTGTTTTCTGATCAACAGAAGTTGTAACATTTAAGGGTTTTGTTTCTGTCTAATTAATAAATATATATCTCTTTAGCACATAACCAACTGTTATGCCAGGATTCTTATAATAATATCAAAACATAGTATAGTATTAATTACCTAATTAACACAACCCTAAAGTAAACTTTAATACTAGTGTGTTTAAAACTGCTTCTTACTCTGCATACAACCTCTAGGCCTAACCGACCTATGTAAGCTTGCCATTTTTTTGCAGTTATTGTGCAATCCCAAGGTCTCAACTGCTAGTACACAACATACTTTTGGATGTTACTTATAAGACCTTACTGCTGCCAGTGTGTAAACTAACAATCTTTTCAGCTCTCCGAGCATGCTATAGCTATTAGTACCTCGATGACTTTACTGCCAATGTACTTTACACACACTTAAGACCGGTATATGTGTGAATAACCTTTGATATCTAAGTTACACCCCTTAAAGCTTTCCTAGCCATTGAGTAGTTAAGTCTATTACTACTTATTAACACCCTTAACACAACTTTAAACGCCCTATCTGTACGCAAATAACAATGTTTATAAAACATTAACTATTATAAATAATGCTAACAGGAACCACTGTGAACAAAACCTATGAAATAAACGTTTTAATAGGTTATTTAATTATAAATAACATAAATCAATTCAGACATTTTCAAATTCTTATTATTATTATTATTTTTTGTATATTTTTTAACTTTTATTTTAGATACAATTATATGTTGAAAATGAAGTAATCCAATGTTTTGAGTCGATACGCAGTATTTACCCTAATATAGCAATAAACATTATAAATCTGCTAAGTAATTCAAATCTAATAGATGGCATCTTAAAAATAATTAATGATTTTATAATATATTCTAACGTTTCTTTAATGAACAACTTACTAATAGAACAGAATAACTTTATCCTAATATTAGTTGACGATGAAAAACTTTCTTTACTGCCTGACACCTTAAGAATAGAAAAATTAAAAACGTATTATTTAATTATTTATACGGGAATCAAAAGCATTGATTCATTTTTTTTAAATATTGACAATAATATGTGGAGAATTTTTTTAGATAGAGTCATAATAATTGATAGATATGGAATGGCAAATGGTAGAACACCACCGGATATATTTTATAAACCTGAAAATAAAAACAAAAGTAGAAATAGTTTTAAATTTGATTGTAAATCTTTTAAAACGATTGAACAAATATACGAATATAATGTTAGAAATTGTAAAGGATGCAAAATTGGCATATTCAGTCTTACAAAGATGAAGCCTCCATATGTTGTTGATGGGGATAAAGGTATTGATTTTCAAATAATTCAAGAATTTTCCGCAAGATTAAATCTACCAATAGTGAAAGCAAATCTTGGTGACTTTAATTATTTTGATATAATTGAGATTGGTGGAGTTTCAATTGCTCAGTACACCTTTGAATTTCTACACTTAACATATCCTTATCAATTAGATAACGTTATTGTGGCTGTACCTAAAGCAAAGCAAGTACACAATATATATGCATTTGCATACGTTTTTCAAAAAGAACTTTGGTTGGCTATATTTATAGCATTTATTTTTGTAACTATAACAACATACCTTATAACTAAATACGCAGCAATTGATTTTATTGTATTACAATCATTTGCTATAATGTTATTGCAAGGCATCAAAATACCTAAAACTAAATCAAATAAAATTGTGTTTATTTCATGGTTGCTGGTATCAATAATAATATCAAATACATACAGTGGTGCTTTTCTATCATTTCTTATTAAACCAGCTTATGAAAAGCAAATTGATTCACTGGATTCACCAGAATTTTTAAATAAATTGAAATTAATTAATTGTGATTGGTTTTTATGTCCTAATCTTCAAAATTATGATGTATTAATAAAAATGAAAAAAGAATCGTTTGTAGAATTAACTATAAATAATATGGTTGCTTTAAATAGAAATACGACTTTTTTCCTTCTAGAAAAGTCGGTAGATTATTATAATAGAAATTTGGTACGCAGGTATAAACTTGACATGTTACACAAAATACAAGTTGACGAGGCTTATATTTCAATAGAGTCATATAAAAATAATCTTACTCCATATTTAAATGATATGATTCATAAGTTACATGCCAACGGTTTGATTGGTAAATGGTTTCGAGATTACACATTTGTTTTAAGTGAAAAGGTTTTTGAACCAGAACCTTTAAATATTGGACACATCACTTTATGCATTTACATTTATTTATTTGACGTTTTTTTTGCAATTGCTGCATTTATTTATGAACAACTACTTTACAAATATAAAATTATTTATAACTTTGAATAGAAATATTAGTTGTAACACTTGCTCACAGTATTTTTAAAATTATTCACAATTTTATTAAAACTAATTCTTACACTTAAGCAAGCACCGATTAGTAAATAGTTTTGTTTTTATCTCTAATGTGCAAAATGTTTTCTTTATAAATTATTTTTTTACTTTATTTAATTAATATTAATATTTACTACTTTTAATATAACAGTTATGATAATTATTTGTGTAATTTTGTAGTTCATACAAAAAGCAGAAATTAGAATAAATCATATTGTTTTTGTTTATAATTTAGAGTAACCATGCTATTTATAAAAATCTTTAATAAATTTTATTTTTGCAATTTGTATATGTTTTTAGTAAAACTTAAAGAACTAATAAAATGCACTATTAAGAGTGTCTGGATCTTGTTACATAGATCTTTTTTATTTTTTTGCATTCGTTGTTTATAAAAGTTAATTAGAATGTTGATTTCTGTTTGAGTAATATATTGATTGTATAGTCAAGTACTGAGACTTTTACACAAACTTTAAATTGATTGAAATTCATTATAATCGGGCAAATTTTTTTGAAAATTTATAACGTTTATGAGCTATTTTTGAGTCTAGTAAGTAAAACTAATTTTTTATTAAACAAAACTAAAAAATTGTTTTTACGCAACAGTTTTTTAGAGACAAAACAATCAATAACAAAATGCAATACAAATTAAAATAAATTATTGCAATTACACACTAAAATATCACATTTTAGATCTATCACATAAACATTACGATGTTGGCTTAGTTTTAACAAAAGATTCACAGTATTAATTACAGAAATATCTCAGATATTAGAAAACCATAAATCTAAGAACACATCATCATAATTAGATATAGAAATACATTGTCCGCTGTTTTAGAATTCAAAACTGTTGGCAACAAAATGAACAGGACAACTATTATTACAAATAACACTTATGCTTAACTTATTGTTTATTGGTAGATTATAATCGCTCAGTGATATTAGTTATATATATATATATATGTAACGAAAGTATACTTTCTTTGATTTAAGTTGGCCGTGCTTCTGACTTTTAATTGACAGAAGTCACGACGTAATTATAATAAAAAGATATATTGTAATTAATTTAAGTAGTGCATAGAGAAGCGGTAATATAAAACTTTAATTGTCGTTTCTTTGTTCACAGGTAAGATTGTAAATAATTGTTAAATAATAAATAAAACTCAAACTTTGTTCACAGAGAAACATATTTTGGTTTATTTTATGCCGTATAATTTATTGTCTTATAAAACGACAATTTTTGTTTATAATGACAAGAAAATTGCAGTTTGCATTCCAATATGTGGTATCGCCGAGGGACAAGAAGACAAGTATTGTTGCCATAACTTCAATTACAACAGAGGAAAAGAAGGAATATGTGTTGCCACAGGAAATGGGATTTATAAGCGAACATGAAGAACTGATGAACACAGACGTTTATAAAAGAGTTAAAAAAAGTCTTACTCAAAGAGGTCAAAACAGAACAGTGTGGATCACACTAACAAAGGAAATGGAACAGAAATATTTTGATGAAGATGGTAATATAATGTTTAATAACTTATATTTAGAACAAATAATAAAAACAGACGTAGTAGAATCAACTCAGAAGAAAGTCAACTTAATTTAAAACACATAACAGAAAAGTTTATGATTGAAAAATTTACATGTAAAAATTCAAATGCAAAACAATGGCTAGAAACATTTGAAAAAGAATGTAAAAGGTTTGAAATCAATGAAGATAATATAAAGATTGAGATATTAAGGCTAGTCTTGGATAAGTCATGTTCAGATTGGCACTCAGCAACTCTCACAATATTGACAATGGAAGCTCGATGGTCTGAATGGAAAGAGAGATTTCTGGAGTCATTTGCAGACAATGGATGGAGTACAGGAATGTACGCTATATATTATAGGTATAAAGAAGGTTCATTGATTGAATATGCTATAAGAAAAGAGAAGCTACTACTAGATATGGACAATGATATTAGTTCAAAGACTCTAGTGTTGCTTATAGCAGCAGGATTACCTGAGTTGGTTAGAAATAAGATAGATAAAGAAAATTGTAAAAAGTCAACTGAATTATTGCATGACATCAGAAAATGTGAAAATTTAGTAAATAAAAATAGTTTTACGAAAAAGAAAGATGATAAATATGATAACAAGAAAAGATTTGAAGGAAAACAGCCATGTAAAAATTGTGAAAACTTAAATAAAGGTGTTAGATATCATCCTGAAAACTCATGTTGGTTCAAGAATAAAGAAAGAAAAGAAGGTGGAGTAATAGAGAGTAACTCAGTCATAGAAGTAAATCTAAATACAGAATCAAAAAACGAATAATCACACCATTGATTAAACTAAAAATATTATTAGAAGATAAGTTAGAGGTAAACGGAACATATGATTCAGGTTCCCAAGTCTCCCTAATAAATCCAAAATTAGTTAGAATAAAGAGGAAGGCAAAAGATGTAAATAAAATATTTTTAAAAACAGTCAATGGTGTGACACAAACAAAAGGTTTAATAACTATGAAAGTAAAAATCTTTGACATAGAGGAATACATTGATGTATTCATTACAGAGAGAGACGATGTTGAAGATTTCCTCGTAGGATTAGATATGATAAAGAAATTCAGATTAATTCAAAATGAGAATCTACAAATATTACAAAAAAAATTGGATAATAAAATTGAACAATATTCAGTTAATTTTAATGAACACATAGAAAAAGATGACTTTCAGATAAGACTAGAACATCTAGATAATACAAAAAAAAATAAAATAGAAAAAATTATTGAAAAATATAAAAGTGTATTTGCAAAAGACAAATACGATATTGGCACGGTAAAAGATTATGAGGCAAGAATCGAATTAATAGTAGACAAATATTGTAGTAAAAGACCATACAGGTGTACAATAGAAGATAAAAAAGAAATAGAAACACAAGTGGCAATGCTATTAGAAAAGAATTTGATTGAAGAATCCTACAGTCCATTTGCCGCACCTGTAACACTGGCGTATAAAAGAGACGAAGGAAGGAAAAATCGCCTGTGTATTGATTTTAGAGATCTAAACAAGAATATTGTACCACAAGCTCAACCATTTCCACTTATAGATGACCTAATAATTAAAACTAGAAACTGCAAATATTTTACAACACTGGATATAAACTCTGCCTTTTGGTCAATTCCACTCCGAATCGAGGACAAAAAAAAGACTGGTTTCGTAACGCAAGAAGGACAATATCAATGGACGTGTTTACCATTTGGTCTAAAAACGGCACCAGCAATATTCCAAAGGATTTTGAGTAGCATATTAAGAAAAAATAAATTGAGAGAATTTACAGAAAATTATATTGACGATATATTAATTTATTCACAAACTTTTGAAGAACATATCAGACATATAGAACAGGTATTAGCAGCAATTATAAGAGAAGGATTTAGATTAAAATTCAAAAAATGCTCATTTGCAGCAAACTCTGTAAAATACCTGGGCCATATCATAGAAAATAACACAGTAAGACCAATAAAAGACAATCTAATTTCAATTCAAAAATTTCCAACTCCCAAAACTCAAAAAAATATTAGACAATTTTTAGGAAAGATTAATTTTTACCATGAATACATACCAAATAGCTCAATAACGTTGGATCCATTACATAAATTATTAAGAAAAGAAACAAAATTTATATGGTCAGAAGAATGTGAGAAGGCTTTTACAGAAATGAAGAAATTATTATGTTCTCAACCGGTATTAGAAATATTTGATAAGGATTTGCCAATAAAAATTTACACAGATGCATCGCTAGAAGGAATTGGGGCAATACTAAAGCAATTACAAATAGATGGACGAGAAAAACCTGTAGCATATTTCTCAAAAAAATTGAATGAGGTACAAAAAAGAAAGAAAGCAATATATCTGGAGTGCTTGGCAATCAAAGAAGCAGTAAAATATTGGCAACATTGGTTGATTGGAAGATGGTTTGAGGTATACTCAGATCACAAACCGCTTGAAAATTTGAACATAAAAGCAAGAACAGACGAAGAATTAGGTGAGTTAACCTATTATTTGTCACAATATAACTTCCAAATAAAATATGTACCTGGTAAAGATAACGCTGAAGCGGACTGCTTAAGCCGAAATCCAGTACTAGAACCGTCTGAAAACACTGAAGAGGTTCTAACAATAGTAAACCTGACACAAACAGATGAAATAAGAACGGATCAAGAAAAAAACGAAATAATTCGAAAGATGAAATCAAAACTAATAAGAAATAACGGAATATTTTATAAGAAAGTTAGAAATAAGGAGAAAATAATCTTATCAGAAGAATTTAGCATCAAATTAATAAAAGACATACATAGGGAATGGTGCCATACAGGCATTAGACAAACTATATACAGAATATGTCCCTACTATACATCAAAGAATTTAATAGAAAACATTAAGAAAATATGTAAAGATTGTGACATATGCATAAAAAATAAAACAAGAGGCCAAAGCAAATTTGGATTAATGTCTCACTTAGGACCAGCCACTGAACCATATGAAATAATGTCTATAGATACCATTGGAGGATTTGGAGGACAAAGATCAACAAAAAAATACCTTCACTTACTCGTCGACCACTACACGAGATACGCATTTGTTTCAACCTCAAAGACACAAAACGCCACAGATTTTATAAAGTTAGCTCAAAACGTGTTAGAAACGGAAAAAATTGGAATGATACTAACGGATCAATATCCGGGAATAAACTCAAAAGAATTTAAAGAATTCCTAGAAAAAAAGAACGTTAAACTGACATTTACAGCAGTTAATGCACCATTTTCAAATGGCTTAAACGAGAGACTAAACCAGACTCTAGTCAATAAAATAAGATGTAAAATAAATGAAAAAGAAAACAAAAGAGCTTGGACAACGGTTGCTAGAGAATGTGTAGATAGATATAATAAGATAGAACACTCAGTCACTGGTTTTGCACCAGAGTATTTATTAAATGGCACGGACACAAGTGTCATACCAGAAGAATTAAAAAGGAAAAAAAACAAAGATGATTGGTCTAATGATAAAAAATTAGCGTTAGAGAGATCAATAAAATCACATAATTACAATAAAAAACTTTATGATAAAAATAGAAAACATCATGAGTACAGTGCAGGAGACATGGTATATATCGAAAATGGCAACAGACTAAATAGAAAAAAGCTAGACCATCTTAGAATAGGACCATTCGAAATAATAGAAAAAATATCAAACACTCTATACAAAGTCAAGACTAACAAGAAAAAGTCAGAAACAAGTTTATTCCATATATCAAAACTAATACCAACAGAAGAAGATGATATAGATGATTTATAGAGAAAATATGTCCAAGAAATCTTACCATGAGAGGGGGGGGGGAGATGTAACGAAAGTATACTTTCTTTGATTTAAGTTGGCCGTGCTTCTGACTTTTAATTGACAGAAGTCACGACGTAATTATAATAAAAAGATATATTGTAATTAATTTAAGTAGTGCATAGAGAAGCGGTAATATAAAACTTTAATTGTCGTTTCTTTGTTCACAGGTAAGATTGTAAATAATTGTTAAATAATAAATAAAACTCAAACTTTGTTCACAGAGAAACATATTTTGGTTTATTTTATGCCGTATAATTTATTGTCTTATATATATAGTATATATAGTATTTATCACATGCCAAGTTAGGTGGTAAGTAAACTCTTCGTTTTCTTCTTTTTCAGCTTGTTTTTATCCACTCTTGGATGTAAGTCTCTTCTAACGTTTTCCATGTTTTTCTGGATTGGGCTGTTTGGATTCAGTTCTTTCTTGCTATTTTTTGTATATCCTGTCCTTAGGCGTCATTCTATGATTCTTTTGGTCCATTTGGTAAATTTGGTTCCATTTTGTCTTGCCAAGTGGCCCGTCCATCTCCACTTCAATTCTGCTATTTATCTGATGACGTTTTTGATTTTTCTTTCCATGGATCTTTGCGTTACGATGAGTTGGTTTGCGCTTCTTAGCGTCAAGGTTGCGGTTTTCATTTTGTAGGTTGTGACAGTGTTATGTATCGCGCAGATCATGTGTTATGCATCGCGCAGGTGATATATTAGGTATCGCGCAGGAGGCAGTTCTTCCACAACCACGCTAGTAAACACATGTATATAATATGTAATGTGACTAATATGAAAATAAACGTATGAACAACAGTGTCTTATTGCAATACACAACATATGGCGACAAAAATGTAACTAGTCAGGAATAAATCCAAGTAATCGTATCACAGTGCATTAATTATCGGAAAAGTAACAAAGAGTACAATCGGTGTTTTTTCTATCAGATTGGATAAGGAAAGGCAACGCTGTTGAGTAGTTCACATTGAGATCGAGTTGGCAACGCTGTGAATCACGAGCAGCTGTTAAAGTAAAGTTGTCGACATTCGTAGTCGCACCGAAAAATTAATAAAATGGCTGTAGCTGCGGCATTACCGGGTTTAATCGGAAACGTTCACGAATAAAACCAAGATAAAGATTGGATTATATATAGTGAAAGACTATAACAGTACTTTACTGCAAATGCAATCGTGGATGTAAAGGTGCGTGTAGCAACTCTTCTAAGTTTAATCGGAGAAGAAACGTATAAACTGCTTCGAGATTTAAGTTTTCCATCGTTACCAAAGGATAAAACTTATAGTGAACTGTGCGAATTGTTGAAGAGTCACTTTAGCCCGCCAGTATCTGTTTATAGAGAAAGATACGCATTCCATGGAGCCAAACAGCAATTGAACGAGAACATCAGTGAATGGTATATGCACGAGTAAAGAAGTTAGCGACAAATTGCAAGTTTAAGAATAATCTGGATTTCGCGCTAAAGGAGAAGTTAATACCGGGCATAAAACCTGGGCCGATATTAGACAGAGTCTGCGAAGAAAAGGAAACAGCAACGTTACAAAACATTGTAAAGATTGCCTCGCAGAAGGAAATGGTAGTAGCAAACAAAAGCAGCAGATCGCAGGACGTGAATTGGGTAAAGCAGACAGGGAATCGCGAAGGGCAGACGTACAACAAGGATTGACCGCAAGGAAAACTCCAGCAGCAGAACAAGGAAAAGTGGAGAGAAAACCAACAACGGAGAAGTGGACAGCGTCCAGAGTCAAATCGAGGAACCAGCAACAACATGTTACAAGACAAGGATTGTGGGATATGTGGGAAAAATCATTTTCTGGGTGAACAATGCAGGTACAAAGATTACAATTGTAGAATATGTCTCCAAAAGGGCCATTTAGCAAGGAAATGTAAAAATAGACTACATGTAAATTATGTAAGTAACGAAAATAGTTCGGATAATTATTACAAAATTGATAACAAATTTACGCCTATTTTTAATATCAAGGAATTGGAAATTCAACATATACGTAAAATGCATGATCTTATTGTTGCAAGCGTTTTAATTAATAAATTCAAAATTAAAATGGAAATTGACTCGAGAGGAGGGTTATCGTTAATGAACAAGAGGACATTTGACAAATATTTTAGAAATGTAAAACTATTTGATTCGAACGTAATTTTTAGAACGTATTCAGGCAAAAACATCAAACCGTTAGGTTATTTTAAAGTATTTGTGACGTACAATAATGTTTGTAAAAAAAATATGTTTTAATGTGGTAGAAAGTAACGGTCCGAATTTATTAGGACGGGACTTTATTTACGATTTTAACGTGTTTTTAAATGTTCTAGTAATGAATATGGGTGCTACTGACAAAAAGATAGCGGATTTGTTAGAAAAGTACGCGGAGGTTTTCGACGGAGGTTTGGGAAAGTACAAGCATGCGAAGTGTCAGTTCGTGTCAAACCAGGATCCCAACCAGTATTTTGTAAATTTTAAGAAGAAAATCGAAGACGAGCTATGCAGATTAGAACGCAAAGGAATCATTACACCTATAGAATCAAGCAAATGGTGCTCGGTGTTAGTACCAGTACTAAAACACGACGGAGAAATTCGACTTTGCGGAGACTATAAGGCGAATATAAATAAATACTTAGAAGAGTGTAAACATCCTTTGCCGCAGATACAAGAAATATTTATGATTCTACAAGGTGGTTGTCAGTTTAGTAAGATCGATCTAGATCAGGCTTACGCACAGTTTGAGTTAGATGAAGAGTCGAGGAAGTTGCTAGCATGGAACACCCCAAAAGAAATTTTCCAAACAAATCGTATGCCATACGGAATTGCACCGGCTGCTGCTAAGTTCCAGAAATATTTGGAACAATTATTGCAACCAATTGAAGGAACAGTAAACTTTCTTGACAATCTTATAATTACCGGTTCGACCAAAGAAGAACACTGGGAACGATTAGAGGCGGTGTTGAATAAACTGAAGGAATCGGGATTGAAAGCAAAACGGAGTAAGTGTGTTTTCTTTCAAGACGAAATTACTTATCTAGGACATAAGATAAATAAGCAAGGACTTATAAAGACAGACAATAAAATACGTGCTATTGGCAACGCGCAGAGGTCAACGACGGTATTACAAGTACGACCATTTTTAGGGATTGTTAACTATTACAATCGTTATATACAGAATGCAGCAATGCTATTAGAACCGCTGTATAACTTGCTGGCTAAAAGTGCCAAACCTGTCTGGGACGAAAATTGCAAAAAAGCTTTTACTCTGGTAAAAGAGATGATCTCATCGGATTTGATTTTAGTCCATTTCAATCCAGAGTTGGAAATAGCTTTAATGTGTGATGCTTCCGAGGTAGGAGTAGGAGCAGCCTTGATGCATAAAATGAGCGACGGAGAGCTCAGACCTATTGCCTTCGCATCTAGAAAACGCAAGCCACAAAAAGTTAAGTATTTGGACATACACAAAGAGGCTTTAGCGATTTATTTCGGAGTAAAACGATTTCAACAGTACCTAATGGGAGCAAAATTTACGCTTAAAACGGATCACAAACCAATTTTAGCGTTATTTGGCAAAAATAAACCAATTTCGCAGATGTACGTGAGCAGAATGCAACGTTGGGCTATATTCTTAGCGGGATTTGACTATCAGTTAGAATACGTGAAGGGTCAACAGAATTCAGTAGCAGATTTCTTGTCTAGAATGCCGGAAAACGTTAATTACATATCGCGTGATTACGAGAGCAAATTCGAATACTTGAACTTCACCACAACGAACGAATGGCCGATAGACAACAAGAAGGTGGCTCAAAAGACGGAGAACAACCCGATATTACAAAAAGTAATAAAGTATGTAAAAGAGGGCCGAACGAGGTACAAGCGGAACTAAAACCGTATTTCCATTGAAAAACCGAACTAACGATTGAAAGAGGTTGTATTTTATGGTGATAGAGAGTCGTAGTTCCGGCAAATTTAAGACAAACCATGTTAGACAAAATTCATATGAGTCATATGAGAATTGTCAAGACGAAGACTATGGCAAGAACGTTTATATGGTGGCCAAAGTTAGATGCCGATATCAAGAAGAGGTTGCATTCGTGCAAACCATGTTTACAAAAACGCGATAATCCGCCAAAGGCAAAATTAAGGCCATGGCCGGAATGTGCAGAACCATGGGAACGGATACATTTAGATTTTGCAGGACCATTCCATGGGAAGGAGTTTCTGATAATAATTGACGCTTACACCAAGTGGCCAGAAGTGTTCGTCATGAGCAGTATAACATCGGACCAGACTGAAGCGAAACTTTTGCCAGATACGGAATTCCAAAAATAGTCGTTTCAGATAATGGCAGTTCTCTAGTGTCGAAAACGTTACTACAATTCTTTTGTAGAAACGGATATAACGGAATAACTCACTGAACATCTTTGCTAAAAATCCCTAGTAGCAACGGTTTAGCCAAAAACGCCGTGAAAAATTTTAAAACAAAGTTATCAGCAGCGCTTGACGATCCGAAAAATAGAAATGTTCCGTTAGAAACTTTAATTGCAAGATTTTTGTTGCATTATCAAAACGTCGCACACAGCACTACAAAGATGAGCCCAGCGGAAAAAATGTACAATCATCAATTACGGATGAGATTAGATTTATTAAAAGAAATTAATAAACCTAGATCTACAAAGATCGAAGAGGGCAAGAAATTTGAGGAAGGGCAGTGTGTAATGGTGAAGAATTATACGAACGTGAATAAAGAACAATGGACAAAGGCAAAGGTAGAAGAGAGGCAAGGAAACGTGATTTACAAGTGCAGATTAGAAGATGGTCGATTGTGGAGCAGACATCGAGATCAGATGATAGGTAGAGAGGAAAGAGCAACCAATCCACCAGCGAATTGGAACGCACAGGAAACCGAAAAGATCGGAAGAATTTTAGAACCGGAAAAGACATGTTTGAGTACAACCGAACCTCCCGTTGAAACCAAAGCAATGGCAAATCCGACGACAGACAAACGGCCTACTGATACCTAATCAAGGCCTACTAGGAAAATAACAAATCTAAAAAGATATCTTTGTATTATTTTAAGAGTATCGTATGTTTTACAAATGGAAAAAGAAATTATTTTAAGGCCAAGGTGTTATGTATCGCGCAGATCATGTGTTATGCATCGCGCAGGTTATATATTAGGTATTGCGCAGGAGGCAGTTCTTCCACAACTACGCTAGTGAACACATGTATATAATATGTAATGTGATTAATATGAAAATAAACGTATGAACAACAGTGTCTTATTGCAATACACAACAGACAGGTAGTATGCAGCTGCTGTATACCTTTTTTTTAAGGTTGATTGAAATGATTCTAGACTTTAGAATGTAATCTACTTTGCTGAATTTATCCTTCTAGTTATTTTTGCTGTTTGATTTAGTTTGCCCAGTTTGATATTGTGGCCTAGATATGTGTATTCTTCTACCGCCTCTACTAGTTCTCCATTAATGGTTATTCTAGCGTCCTCATTTGTTATTGTTTTTGTTTTTGTTAGGTTCATTTTTAGTCCTATTTGTTCTGATTCTGCTTTAAGTTCATCTAGCATAAATTTAAATTTGTCGTTATCATTGCTGATCAGCACGATGTCGTCTGCAAAACGGAGGTTGTTTAGTCGAGTTCCGTTTATATTTATTCTTTTGGTTTCTCAGGCTAGGTTTTTAAATATGTCTTATAGGGCCGCTGTGAAAAGTTTTGGTAATATGACATTGCCTTGTCTTACTCGTTTCTAGATCGTTATCTTATCTGTTACTATGTCTTCGTCTATGGTTAAGTGCATTGAAGCTTTGTCGTATATGTGTTCCATGATACTTGTGTATCGTGAATCGATTCTTGCACCATTCATTGCTTTTATTATTGCCCATGTCTCCACCAAGTCAAAAACCTTTTCATAGTCCACAAACGCTAATTTTATAGAGACATTGTACTCTGTGCACTTTTCTATCAAACTACGTATTGTCTGGAGATGGTTGTTTGTGCCGAATCCTTTTTGGAACCCTGCCTGCTTGCATGGTTGGTATTGGTCAAGCTTAGTCGTCAGGCGGTTTGTTATTATCTTGGATAGCAGTTTGTACATGTGATTTAGAAGGCTAATTAGTCGGTAGTTGCTGATGTTGTTGGTGTCGCCTTTCTTGAAGATCAGAATTACTTTCGCGTTCAGCCAGGCTTTAGGAACTTTTTCCTCGCTTAAACATTTCTTTAGTAGGGTGCTGATGACTTGTTCTATTGTTGCCCCTCTCATTTTTAGCATTTCTGTAGTAACTTGGTCTTCTCCTGGGGCTTTCCTGTTTTTAATTTGTTTTAGCGTGATTCGTAATTCTGTTCTCGTAATCTCTGGTATTTCTTCCGAGCCTACTTTACGGATTGTATATGTACCCTCGTTTGGTTTTGCTATGTGTAAGGTGTAACGGTCTTGGTAAAAATTTTGGATGACGTTTATAGTTTCTTGTTTATTTGCGACTTCTCTGTGTTGGTTTTTGGTTCTGTACAATTTATTCTTTCCTTTTGATTTGTTTCTTCTTAGTATTTTTATGTTTGCGTTGTCTTCAATAAACTTCTGTATAAGTTGGGTGTTATATGTTCTTATGTCTCTTCGCGTTTCTTTGCTTATTATTTTACTTAGGACCTTGTATTGGCAACTTTCTCTGTCTGTGTTTCTTTTTTGTTCTAGTAATTTCAGGGTGTTGGAGCTGGGTTTTCCTGTTTTGGGACCTTTACTGTAGGTATTCATTTTATTTACTGCGGTTCTTATGCTATTTATTATGTTTTCTGATTGATGGTCTATGTCAAATTGTTCTAGGTCTCTTACTTTTGGTAAGGTTTTCTTTACGCTGTCTTGATATTCAATCTCATTTTCTTTTAGAGTTTCTGTTGTTGGGTATTTTTTGTTTTGGATCATCATGTTTCTTTCCAACTTGGTGTTGATGGAAATAGTTGCCCGAACTAGTCTGTGATTGCTGCCTGTGCTGAATCGATTTTATTTTTTGTGTGGCTATCTGGGCTCTTTCAAGTCCATTTCTTTTGGCGGGCTTTCTTAAAGAAGGCCTACAAGCATTTTCCCTCTTGCGTTTCTGTTTTCCAGTCCAAAAGTCCCTATATTTTGTGGATCGTCTTTCAGTTTTCCCTTAACTTTGGCGTTGTTTTCTATTACTATTTGGAATTTGGTTTTTCCTAGTTCTTGAGCTTTTGTTATGTCTTCGTACAAGTTTTCAATAGCCAGGTCTTTTGAGGCGTTCGTTGAGGCGTATATTTGCGTACTCTGTTCAAAATAGCTTCCATTTTTGTTACTTGATGTTTTAGTTTTTTGTTGATAAAAAGTGCCACTTTTCCGTTGTGGTGGTTTGTATCGGCATTTTTCTGGTATAGGAGGTGGCTTGATTTGAGGGTGGTTGCCTGTTCTCCAACTAGTCTTGTCTTGCATAGACCAAGAATACCCCATTTTATGTTGCTTAGCTTGTTCTCCAGGATTTCAAGCTGGCTATCTGGCTTCATGGTTTTTATATTAAATGTTGCTACTCTGATTTTTGTATGTTTTGTGGATGGTTTTACTCTCTTGTTGGTTAAATTTTTGCCTCTCCCAGAATCCGTGAGGCTGACCGATCTGGCGGTGCGAGATTTTGAGTGTACTCTACTCGCCTTAGGTATTTTATTTTTAAATCTTAACATTTCTTGCATTTAAAGATTTTGGCATTTTTTAAAGACCAAACGTGTTGGCCAGTTTGGGTGAAAATTACATTTCCTTAATTTCCGCTGGAACAGATATTCCGCCGTGTCTCGGTCGCCAGAGCCTCGTTTGTTCTCTAGCAGAGTGCACCACGTGCAGGTGAGGATGACTTTTGAGTTGATAAGATGTTGGATCAACCCCTTAGACCCCTCAACTGACTGTCTAGATCCACATTCCAAAAATGAAGCTGAAACATTACTAATTTGCAACAAAACAATAAACCGGAGACTATAATTTTAAGATAAAATATATTTACATAAAAAAAGATAAAGCTCTTGTTTAGTTAAAGCCAACCGTAAACTAGTTTGTTTGTTTAATTTGTTTATTTGTTAGTTTATTCAGCAACTTTACATGTACTTTTTGATAATAAAATATTGTAATTGTCGCAAATTTTCTTCAGCTTGTATCTTTGAAACAAAAAAATGTTTCAGAAATTTTTATAGAACAAAATATTTTTAGAATAGGCCAAAAAATAATCTCTTAAATTTTTGCCGCCTAACACCCTGTTTACTATTAGTTTTGCTATTTTTTTTTTGCCAATGTTACTTAAGCATCTTTATCTGTAAAATTATTGTGTAATATAGAAACCACAGTACTGGCCCAAGTATTGAACCTTGCAAAACCTCAGAAAATAACATAATTTTTTTTTGTTTCCTATAAAAATGTTTTTATTTTGTAAATAGTTAGTTCTAATGTTTCTAAGATTACGCGCGACAGAACGCTTAACGTTACTTGTACGCGTCATATCATCTAATTCTAAGACCATTGACTATTTACTTTCGTCTAGTTTTATCATATTCAAATCTCTTTACCAAGCCAAAGCTTCACTTCTATCTCTTTCCCAACCGCTTTAGTGCAGTCGTTGCCTGAAGTTTTAACTTACGCATGCAATTCTACCGTTTTAAAATGCTCTTTTTGTAATTTAAATAACCATTCCGCATTCTCCTATAAATGTCCTAACCGCCCCAAAGTCTCTCTCTCTCCGACAACTGAGATTAACGCGACGAGATTTATGACATTGGTCATGCTGGAAATGTTCCCATCCCGCGTCGCCAATGCCTTTTGTAGGTTTTTCATCACTATTAAACCCTTTTTTTTTGTATTTAACCTTCATACTTTTTGTAATTACTGCCAACTGACTTGCATTTAAAAATTCTATTATTAATTGATTACATGAACTTTCTACCTTTCAATCAATAAACGACATTGATAGCTCAATAAATAATTTTATTGGCGCTCATATTTCCACTAAAACTATTGACACCTCTTGCCCTCTCCATCCCCAGCAATACTCACACTGATTCGGGAGAAACACCGAATTTACAAACAATTCTTCTGTACCCGTAATTCGACAATAACAACCGATTGAAATAAACCTAATTTTAAAATTTGCCGTGATATTATTTTTTACAGAGAACGACAATAAATTGAGACAACAGCCAAACTGGACTACAATGATGAAGAAAAGTTCTAGAAGAAATTTAATTAGCTGACTTTACGTTCCACTGTTCTACTCAACCCACTCAAAAAAGACGACGTAATCAATTTGATTTCCCAAGACAAAGCTGACATCTTCACCACTTCACAAGATTCACTATTCCAGAAAAACATAACAAAAACCTGCACGACGACCGCCAACTATTCAGGCTGATGCGTCTTACAAACACTTCCCACCGGCTTCCAAAAAAAAATCCAATCGCTCATCAACACACACAAACAGAGGACCGCCGCGGGACCTGACGGTATAACCAAATTTGTTTATAAATATGTTCCTTCTTTTGCCATCATCTCCCTTTTTAATGCATGTATTTTTTCTGATTACTTTTCTTCCGCCTTAAGCAAACCCACAGGGTACTTATTCCTAAACCCCACAAACCGTATGATAACCTTAATTTATACCACGTTGTCTTCTGAAAACCCGTCTTCAATCTTTCTGTAACAACCAAGATGTTTTTCCTGATTCCCAGTTTGCATTTAGAAAGGGCATCTTGACTTGCTACGCCATTTTTAACCTTTTTCTTCCCTAAACGTTAACAAAATGCACCTTTACCATTTTTCTGGTTATTACCCGGGCTTACGATCACCTGTGGCATGACGGATTAATCTACAAATTTCATTCTCTTGACCTTCCAAATTTTGTAGTAGCCTCAATCAAATCCTTTCTGTCAGATAGATCTCTTTCAAATTTTTTTACGCTTTCCGCAGAGGTGCCTCAAGGCTCAGTACTTTTTTCTAAATTTGTATGTCATGGATATTTCTCAACCCAAAAACTCTTTGACAAAGCTCCAGCAGTATGCAAATGACACTGCGGCATGGGTTTCCTATCACTCTCCCGATATTGCATGTAAATACCTCCAAACTTACTTCAACTCTGTACATCTTGACTATCAATCAATTACTTTAACTTTAGTTTGTCAAATTTATATAAATCTTATAGCCTTGAAAGAAACATTATTAGACGCATTCATCTTTTTCATCCTAAACACCTTTCAGTAGAACTTCTTGCACTTTTAAACATACCCCCAATTAAATTACAATTTTTGCATCTTCAAGGCAAATGTGCTAGCTCTTTTAGTTCTCAAACATCATCTTGATATCCTTATATTTCCAAACCTTTTAAGCATGTTTGCCACCCAGCTATAAAAACCCTTTACCCTCCCTCTGTTATACTCTAACACACCGATGTAGAAAGCCTTTCCCTAGATCTCCAAAACCTCCTTGATAATTTTTTCTTTATTTACAGATAACTATGTGTATTTCGTTATTATGCTATGTAATAAACATTTTAATCTAATGTAGTTTTATTACCTCATTTTTTTCTTTGTAATATATGTCTATTTAAATGTTTTTTTTTTTTTCTAATATGTTTATAATTTTCTTTTTTTTGTATCAAAAATAAATAAATATTTACACTATTTACAATGTTGTACAGATGGCCCAGGAAACGAATACAGAAAGTTGGAATGGAAAAGACGGAGAAGGGTTTCAACTAAGTCCACACAGACTGATGCCTACAACTCTCTTGGCGGCAAAAAGAAAGACATGCAAACTTGGACTCTTACACTTTGACTGCCTTTCTAGCGGTAAAAGAAGAACCAAAAGATGCAAACTTGAAGTTCTACAACTTGACTAGCCCACGGAAGAGAAAGGTTTTTAGGAAAGACGGAATTCTCGACACTTACTGTAGTCATTAAGTAGTTGCAGACTCTGTTCAATATGTATACTGGAGGCGGGTTTTGGATTTTGGATGGTTTCCAACTGTCAATTCAGGAACGGTGTTACCGGTTTTTCCTTCAAAGTGGAAGAGAAACAAGCCAAAGTTAATATTTTTTCACTTTTAAAATTATCTCGACAAGAGTCTTTATATTTAAGGCCTGTCATAGATCTTAATGCTCTTTTCTGTAAGACAAAAACTCTGTTTGCGTTGGTTGATCTTCCCTAGAATATAATACCATACCGAATATGTGTCTCAAACATACTATGATATAACATTTTGCACGTATGAATATCATAAAGTTGCCGAAATCTTCCTAATGCAAAACATACGCTGGCAATTTTGGAACATATAATTCAACGTGAGTTTTCCAAGTAAACCAGATGTCAATGTGTAAACCTAGTAATTTAAAGGATTTCACTTGTTAAGTAGATTTTGAGTTGGCATGTATAAGTAAGGATGAAGTATAGTTACATTCTCTAGCCTGAAATTGCATTGTATACGTTTTCTCTTCATTAATTTTTAATTTATTAGATGCAAAGAAATTTGTGACGTTCTTTAAGTTATCTACCATTTTAACACGTAATTCATTATTATTAGTTTTTGAAGATATAAGCGTGATATCGTCTGCAAATGCACAATACAAGTTTCTTACATTTACTTCAATGTCGTTGACGTAGATTAAAAATAATATAAGCCCTAACACACTTCCTTGGGGCACATTTATGTCTGTAATTATCTGATTACTATTTTTTCCACAATAACTTATAAATTGCGACCTATTATCCAAATAAGATTTTAAAAGTTTCAGGCAGTTTCCACGGATTTTAATGTTATCTAGTTTTTCTAAAAGTATTTGATGATCAACTTTGTCAAAGGCTTTTGAGAGATCAACAAATAATGCCATTACTTTCTTTGACTCATCTAACTTTGTATACACTAAATCTAAAATACTATATAAAGCAGACATCGTCGAATGGTTTTCACGAAAGCCATGTTGGTTTTTACTAAGAACATGATGTGTTTTTAAAAAACTTACTATACGTTTTGCAATGATTTTTTCTATAATTTTAGAAAATATTGATAGTAAAGCTATGGGTCTGAAATTTGTTATCAATTTTGGATTGCCTTTTTATTACTTTAGCTACCTTAGGGCACTAGCAAATTGTGCTTGAGTAAAACATTCGTTAATAATATGTTCTAAAGATTTGATAAAAAAATGTAAACTTGATTTTATTACTTTTGCTGGAATTTTATCGTATCCACAGCAAGGAGAGTTTTTTAAAGAGCCAACTATTTAAATAATTTCTTGCAAAATATTCATTAAATATAGTGACTATGTCTTTTAGATCAGATATCTGTGTTTTGCCGATTTCCAGTTCAATCACGCTTTGATTCTTTTGTTTTGTTCCGCGATTTATTAGATTCCAAGCAGTTTTAGATTTGTTTGTAGATTGCTGGATTTTGTTACAGTAATACTCTTTTTTTGCCAATTTTATACTTTTATCATATATTCTTTTGTGATTTTTATATTGTTTGCGATTGATAACTCCATTTTGAACCAGCAGAAACAAATCTTTTAATTTAATTGCAGAACTCTTAATATCTTTTGTTATCCATGCATTTAACTTGGTTTCTCGAATCTTTTTAATCATTTTAAATGAACGTAAGAAATGTGTTTTAAATTTATCAATAAAACAATTTGCCTCAAAAACATTGATCCATTCTTTTGCTCATATTTTTGTTTGAAAATGATCTATACTGTACAAAATCAATTGAGTTAATGGGTATTTCAAAGGTTATCATTTGGGCTGTGTGATCAGATAGGCCGTTCTCAACAATACTTTTGTCTTTTATAATTTCATTAACATCGGTGCAGATATAATCTATGCCAGTAGCACTATTTGTAGTTATTCTAGTTGGTTCAGAGAATACATTATCAATTGAGTAAGATCTAATTAAATCTAATAATTTTGACCTCTCAGTGCTGTCTTTGAGAATATCTACGTTTAGGTTACCACAAATGATTTTTTTATTATTATTGTTACATCTAGAGATAATAAGAAGAACTTTCTCTAATTGATCTAGAAATATACTTATGTCACTTAGAGGTATTCTATATATACATACAATAACAATTAATTCATTACTTATTTTTAATTTGATTGCACAAAATTCACAAGTTTTTTCAACACTAAGGTCGACTATTTCTGAAATGTCTGATGCTATATAATTTGACTTAACAAGTATTTGAACGCCGCCGTTGATAGTGTTTCCTAGAATAATTACTAATTATATTATAATTATTGTACAAAATATTTCCATCATGTTTGACTCACGTTTCGCCAATACATAACACGTCAAGTTTGCATCTGCAGATTATGTTATTGAAGGTTTTCAGATGTTTTAATAATTATTTTGTTCGGTTAAATGTTCGGATGTTATGTGATTTTTTATGAGAGCAGGGGATTAATTATCGGTTAAAAAGGTTGTGTTTAGTAATTTCTGTGTGTTATAATTCTAGTACTTACCTTATCTAATTAATCTTATTGTTGTTGATATTTACAATCACCGCCATTGGTTGTGAACTTGACTTAGTCGAGTTCACATAACTCACAATATTACCTACTTGATGTGAGGTGTTTGCGGTTGGCAAGCTTGGTTTCGCGTTAGCAAAGGGGTCTTGGAGAGGATCTTCAGTCTTCACATTGGCATCAAAGTGCACGGTTGTTGACGCTTGATTACCACATGACTTAAAGGAAAAGTTAATCCTTTGGCATCCCAGCAGATTGTGAGTATCGAGTTGCACCAAATGTTTTAACACGTTTTAATAGATGACGTAAGTCCGTTTTTGGAAGTATTTAGTGTTCAAGTGTGTTATTACACAAAATGAGGTTTCCTAACTTTGCACCTTGTGCCAAGTGATTTGTTGTTTCCAACGCAGTGATCGTATGGAATATACCGAGCAGCCGCATGACACATTAGGTTAGTAACTAAATTCTTATTTAACAACAATTTTTTTTATTTGCTTCGTGTAGTGTTGTGATCGAGGAATTATATGTTTTTAGGCTGCTTCAATTGGAAGGCGTTCAATAACTTTTACTGCTTCAACTGAGAGGCCAATGCTAATTCTTGTTTTATTGGGGTCCTTTGTTACAATTTAATGCCTGGACTAGGATGTGCTTGTCCACCTATTGGGATAGTTGCTGTTGACGAAGTGGGACCGTAACAAATTTAAAATTAATGGTTGAAGATTATTCAGTCACCATCGTTTTGGCCATCGGAGGGATTTTCCAATCCTGATCGAGGTATACAGGACAGATCCAACAATTACCAGAGTGGAAGGAATCCAGTCACACCACTTTCAGGCTTAAATTTAATTTTATAATTTATAATCTTTCGGGTGTAACGATGTAAACTTTTATTTGTGTTGCAATGAAGCTTTCAGCTTCGATTTATTATATGTTATTATCAGGAGCGTTAGCTCTCTAATTTATTGTGTTGGGAGTTGCATGTACGCTGATTTTTTTCAGTTGTAATTTGGGTTACAAGGGATTTTGATTGTGGCTAATGTGTTTAGGACGGCAAAGCCCTCAGCTTTGAGTCACTTTGCACATATTTAATTTAGTTGTAACGGAAGTTATATGTTTCTTGTTTTTTTAATTTAAAAGTTGTGGCTACGGCTACGTTACTAATTAGATTATTTGAGTGTGGCTACGCTACTAATTGAATTATTTGTGTGTGGCTACGGCTACGCTTCTAATATAATATTTTGTATGTGGGAATTGCGACAAACCGCCTGCGGCAAATCAAATTAAAATTAATCCTAATAAAAGAACCGCGGATCTCATTTGCGAGTCGAGTAGCGCTACGCAACGCCGTGTTTCGGGTTTTAACGGTTTAGTCATTGGCAAATTGTGCCAACACTGTTAATTTTCTGCCATGCGTTTTGCGGTGTTATCACCCCCTCGTTGTAATTATTAAAATGTCTAAACTTAAATACAGTGTTTTGACTAAAATGACATATTTATGTAACGAAAGTATACTTTCTTTGATTTAAGTTGGCCGTGCTTCTGACTTTTAATTGACAGAAGTCACGACGTAATTATAATAAAAAGATATATTGTAATTAATTTAAGTAGTGCATAGAGAAGCGGTAATAGAAAACTTTAATTGTCGTTTCTTTGTTCACAGGTAAGATTGTAAATAATTGTTAAATAATAAATAAAACTCAAACTTTGTTCACAGAGAAACATATTTTGGTTTATTTTATGCCGTATAATTTATTGTCTTATAAAACGACAATTTTTGTTTATAATGACAAGAAAATTGCAGTTTGCATTCCAATATGTGGTATCGCCGAGGGACAAGAAGACAAGTATTGTTGCCATAACTTCAATTACAACAGAGGAAAAGAAGGAATATGTGTTGCCACAGGAAATGGGATTTATAAGCGAACATGAAGAACTGATGAACACAGACGTTTATAAAAGAGTTAAAAAAAGTCTTACTCAAAGAGGTCAAAACAGAACAGTGTGGATCACACTAACAAAGGAAATGGAACAGAAATATTTTGATGAAGATAGTAATATAATGTTTAATAACTTATATTTAGAACAAATAATAAAAACAGACGTAGTAGAATCAACTCAGAAGAAAGAAAGTCAACTTAATTTAAAACACATAACAGAAAAGTTTATGATTGAAAAATTTACATGTAAAAATTCAAATGCAAAACAATGGCTAGAAACATTTGAAAAAGAATGTAAAAGGTTTGAAATCAATGAAGATAATATAAAGATTGAGATATTAAGGCTAGTCTTGGATAAGTCATGTTCAGATTGGCACTCAGCAACTCTCACAATATTGACAATGGAAGCTCGATGGTCTGAATGGAAAGAGAGATTTCTGGAGTCATTTGCAGACAATGGATGGAGTACAGGAATGTACGCTATATATTATAGGTATAAAGAAGGTTCATTGATTGAATATGCTATAAGAAAAGAGAAGCTACTACTAGATATGGACAATGATATTAGTTCAAAGACTCTAGTGTTGCTTATAGCAGCAGGATTACCTGAGTTGGTTAGAAATAAGATAGATAAAGAAAATTGTAAAAAGTCAACTGAATTATTGCATGACATCAGAAAATGTGAAAATTTAGTAAATAAAAATAGTTTTACGAAAAAGAAAGATGATAAATATGATAACAAGAAAAGATTTGAAGGAAAACAGCCATGTAAAAATTGTGAAAACTTAAATAAAGGTGTTAGATATCATCCTGAAAACTCATGTTGGTTCAAGAATAAAGAAAGAAAAGAAGGTGGAGTAATAGAGAGTAACTCAGTCATAGAAGTAAATCTAAATACAGAATCAAAAAACGAATAATCACACCATTGATTAAACTAAAAATATTATTAGAAGATAAATTAGAGGTAAACGGAACATATGATTCAGGTTCCCAAGTCTCCCTAATAAATCCAAAATTAGTTAGAATAAAGAGGAAGGCAAAAGATGTAAATAAAATATTTTTAAAAACAGTCAATGGTGTGACACAAACAAAAGGTTTAATAACTATGAAAGTAAAAATCTTTGACATAGAGGAATACATTGATGTATTCATTACAGAGAGAGACGATGTTGAAGATTTCCTCGTAGGATTAGATATGATAAAGAAATTCAGATTAATTCAAAATGAGAATCTACAAATATTACAAAAAAAATTGGATAATAAAATTGAACAATATTCAGTTAATTTTAATGAACACATAGAGAAAGATGACTTTCAGATAAGACTAGAACATCTAGATAATACAAAAAAAAAATAAAATAGAAAAAATTATTGAAAAATATAAAAGTGTATTTGCAAAAGACAAATACGATATTGGCACGGTAAAAGATTATGAGGCAAGAATCGAATTAATAGTAGACAAATATTGTAGTAAAAGACCATACAGGTGTACAATAGAAGATAAAAAAGAAATAGAAACACAAGTGGCAATGCTATTAGAAAAGAATTTGATTGAAGAATCCTACAGTCCATTTGCCGCACCTGTAACACTGGCGTATAAAAGAGACGAAGGAAGGAAAAATCGCCTGTGTATTGATTTTAGAGATCTAAACAAGAATATTGTACCACAAGCTCAACCATTTCCACTTATAGATGACCTAATATATTAATATAGTATTTATTGTTTGGGTTATGTCCTTTGTTTTCCTTAGGGGTGTTTTCACCAACTTATAGGGTTTGAGCTTTTCCTTGCGGAGGCGATATGGTAGGAGGTGAATACTAGACAATTTTAAGCTCGTGGAGCATCACATGTTACCCGCCCATCTTCACTGAGCTAGACGGCGCAGTTCTTTCTACATATCAACTCTACCGCCACCACCCCATGTGATTTGGAAGGAGTATTATGATAAATTTCTTAAGAAAAAGTGTTTTTCAAGTTATTATTTGCTAACATTACACACACTCGTTGCAAAAACTATTTGATTGAGTTACGGGTACTTAAAACCCTTACGTAGCATAAATTATAGTAAATATTATTGTCTACCTGATTCATTTTAATTGTAAATATTTACGTCTGGATGCTTTTATCAAATGCTGAATTGACACTTTTAATACTATATAATGTAAATGTTGTTTACATATAAGAGCATTCTATTGTTTGATTTTGTACCATAATTAATTAATGCGTTTGAATAAAGTTAATATTATTTATTCGATGTTATTAATTTAATCCACTAAGTTAACCCAGTGAAGTAATTCGTGAGTTATCTAAG
Source organism: Tachinus rufipes (assembly GCA_963932245.1). Classification (NCBI taxonomy): domain Eukaryota; kingdom Metazoa; phylum Arthropoda; class Insecta; order Coleoptera; family Staphylinidae; genus Tachinus; species Tachinus rufipes. Next base: position 15,479,639 of record OZ010748.1, on the reverse strand, counting down.
TGAACCATTGGCATCTCAACTTAGTCCTGCAATTAATTCTTTTGAATTAATCGTTAAACGGTCTTTCATACTCAACCCGCCACGACTTGAGATTTCTGGAAGGCTTAACTGGCGTAGTCGTACGGATTCTTTTGAAAAAGAAAGCTAAAAAAATTTGCAAAAATATAAATAAATTTTGCAAATAAAATAAAAAAAAAATTGTTGAATGAATATCAACAAATTGAAGAAAAACCAATAATAAAATTGGAACAAGGATAAGCAGCAGAGGCCATAAAAAAGAAGATAAAGAAAAACTTTATCAATAGCCGAAGGGATCAACAGAATCCAGAACTAAAAATCAACATAGAACACTCAACGAAGGAAACCAAGGACAACAAACTTCCTGTACAATCTACAATTGGAATTCCAGTCTATTTTATCGGAAAACTCCAACTGAGTTACAGTTCAATCGATTTAGTATTGTAAGTAATATAAGAAATATTGTTAATTGCGGTAAATAAATAATATAATAATATAAAATAAATAACTCCTATAAATATAAAAATAAAATCTTATTATTTTAAACAATTATAAAAACAAATGTAAAAATTGAAAAAGACGTATTATTTATAAAAACTTAAATACATTTCAAAATAATAATCAAATATGGATTTCAATCCAATATTTTTGAAAGCAATTCCTAACTTCGAAGGTGAGCCAAGTCTTGAGGCTGATTTTATTGACGCATGTACTCTGATAATCGATCAATTTTACAATCCGGGAGATGATGATAATTTTTTAAATAAATTTTTAATTACAAGCATAAAAATAAATTGACAGGTCGTGCGAAAACTGTAATAGGCGCAAGAAATATTCATAATTGGAATGAATTAAAAAATTTGTTACAAACAAATTTCGCTGATCAAAGGGACGAAAACTCATTAATTCGTGATCTATGTTATTAAAACAAGATTATAATGAAAGTCCATTAGATTTTTGTGAAAAATGTAGAGATATTCGAAGTCTCTTTTTGTCTCAATTATCTGAAGACAAACAAAAACGCAAATTTTTGATAAAATGACTTAAAGCATTTTTAAGTGGATTGAAAGAACCACTTGGTTCTGCATTTAGGGCATGAAACCCAGCAGACATAGAAACCGCATTAACACAAGTAATTGAAGAAGATAATATATTATATGCAAAAAATAAAACTCAGAATGTTTTTAAAAAGGTTAATCATGTAAATAACCAATTTCAAATAAAACAAACTAAATACTGCACTATATGTAAAAGGAATAATCATATAGCAAAACATTGCTATTTTCAAAATAAAAACTTTAAAATTAATGACAACAGAAGTACCAATTATCAAAATAATAATTATAAAAATAATACTCCTAATTATCAAAATAATAACCATCAAAGTATTAACTATCGAAACAATGGTTATAATAAAAATAATAATTTCAAATATAATCGAAATAATAATTTTCAAAAGAAATCATTTTATTCTGAACCAATGGAGTGGGAACCTATTCCTTCCACTTCTCAAAATCATCATTTAAACTTCGAGAACCAAACGGGGGTAGTTACTCGCCAAGTAAAAGAAAAATCCCTGGAATCAAAAGAAATGTAAATACTAATAAAAAGCAATGTGTAAATAAATCAAAATTTCAAAATAATAATATTAATTTTCGCACAAATATAATTAAATTAAATAATTTAGATTCATTGCAAGGAAATGAATTACTTTATGTAATTTTTCCAAAACATAATTTAAAAATGTTAATTGACACGAGATCAACTAAATCATTTATTTCTACACATATTGCTAAAGAACTTTTTGCTGAATGCATACAAGAAGTTAATTTTATGATAGAAAATCCTCATAACCAAACAATTCATAATATGGTTATAGAAGTACTAGTTCCTAAAAATTTTAACTTACCAAATAAAAAACATACTTTTTATGTATTTGATTTTAATAATAATTATGATGGTTTATTAAGAATAGATTTTTTGAAAAAAATAAGTGCAATTATAAACATTCCAAATGGAATACTAACTACAACTTATTCAGAAATGCACATTTATCTGAATAAAGATGAGAATAATTTTAATGCAACAAAGAAAAATAAAGTTAAAAACAAGTCAATAAAAACAAATGTTATAAATAAAAAATCTTCTCTATTGAATTTCAAAGATTATTTAAAAAATAAAAGGGAAAGTAAAATAAATTATAAAAATGTTCAAATTATTAATAAAAATCTATTTGACATACAAAATGCAGACTTAGCGCATTGTATCTCAATGGATATGAGAATGGATGCAGGTATTGCTAAAGAATTTAAAGAAAGGTTTAATGACAGTGAGGAATTGATAAAACAAAAACCTCATGTAGGAGGCATTGTTTATTCAAAACATAATCACAATTTTGTCTATTATCTTATTACTAAAGAAAAATATCATTATAAACCTAAGTTAATTGATATTTCTAATTCTCTTATTAAGTTAAAAGAAAATTTAATGAAAAATAAAATCATACAGATATTTATGCCTAAAATATCTTGTGGACTTGATCAACAAAATTGGGAAGAAGATATAAAACCAATGTTGCAATATATATTTAAAGATTCTAATATAAAAGTAGTAATATGTATAAAACCAATAAATATTAATTCTAATTTCTTGAAAATTGAACCAAGAACTGAAAAAAGTATTCCAGTAAAAGGTAAAAATAATACGGAAATAATAATACCGTACACTAAAATAAATAAATGCGAGATACCTGAATCTCTTACGCGAATTGAAAATAATTACGCGATAACTTCAATTATTAATCCCACAGAGGAAGAAGTTACAATAAATATAAATAAAGAATTAAATTATATAAAATATAATTTATATAAAAATAATCAAGATACAAAATATTATATAACAAATAATTCAATAAATCTAAAGAATGACATTTATAAGTCAAACTTAAAAGAAAAGTTAACATCAAATCATCTAAACGATGAAGAGCAAAGAGAAATATTAAAACTTTGTTATGAATTTAAAGACGTGTTTTATAACGAAAATGAGTCCCTCACATTTGCAAGCAGTGTGAAACATAAAATTCGTACTATGGATAAAATTCCAGTATATACAAAAAATTATAGATATCCATTTATACACAGAGATGAAGTAAAAAAGCAAATGGATAAAATGCTAAAACAAGATATAATTGAACACAGTATTTCACCCTGGAGTTCTCCAATATCGTTAATCCCTAAAAAACTAGATAAAAGCGAAAAACAAAAATGGCGTATCGTGATAGATTATAGAAAATTAAATTCTAAAACTATCAATGATAAATATCCATTACCAAACATCATTGATTTGTTAGACAAATTAGGAAGATGTCAGTTTTTTTCAACTTTGGATTTAGCTTCTGGATATCACCAGATAGAAATGGATTCAAATGATAAAGAGAAAACTGCTTTTAATACGGAACAAGGACATTTTCAATTTAAACGGATGCCATTTGGCTTTTCAAATGCTCCTAGCACATTTCAAAGAACTATGGATACAATATTACGTGAAATTCAAAATGAGAAATGTCTAGTATATCTTGATGATATAATTATATTTAGCACAAGTTTAACGGAACATATTAATAGATTACGTGAAGTATTTAAAAGATTAAGAAATTTAAACTTAAAGATACAATTAGATAAATCTGAATTTTTTAGAAGAGAAGTAAACTATCTAAGACATGTAGTTACACCTTCTGGAGTAAAACCGAACCAAGAAAAAATTAAAGCGATAATGAATTATCCTATCCCAAAAACACAGAAAGAAATTAAATCTTTCTTAGGTTTACTCGGTTATTATAGAAAATTTATAAAAGACTTAGCTGAAATTTCTAAGCCAATGACAAAATGTCTAAAAAAGAAGGAAAAAGTAATTCAAAGTAAAAAATTTATTGAATCGTTTAATTATTGTAAAAATATCTTAATGAATGAACCTATATTAAAATATCCTAATTTTGAGAAAGAATTTATACTAACAACTGATGCCTCAGATTTAGCGTTAGGCGCAGTGTTATCACAAGGAGAAATTGGTAATGACTTACCAATAGCATATGCGTCGCGTACTCTAAATGATACAGAAATAAAATATAGTACCATTGAAAAAGAACTATTAGCAATGGTATGGGCAGTAAAATATTTCAGGCCGTATCTTTATGGAAGGAAATTTACCTTTGTTATGAACCATAAACCTTTGAAATGGTTATTTTCTTTAAAAGACCCAAGTTCTAAATTATTAAGATGGCGTTTAAAGTTAGAGGAATATGATTATCAAGTTGAATATAAACCTGGTAAATACAATGTAAACGCCGATAGTTTATCAAGAATAAAAATAAATTCAATCACAAAAAAACAACAATCAGAATTAGCAGATTATGAACATGCTAATAAAGAAATAGAAAAAACTATAGGAGAAATATTTTGTGATGATTTAATTAAAAGCTCTGAAACATATCAATCAATGCCAAGTACTAGCAATGATTTAAGTAGTAACATTAAAAACAAATCTTCGAATAATGATCTAAAAATCTTAGAAGATATTTTAATAAAAGAAAAGGATACTAATGAAATAGTTGAAACAATTGATGATACAATAACAAATAAAAGTAATCAAATAATTATAAACATGGTTTTTAATAATCCTAGAAAACCGAAACAATATTTTAAAAATAATAAAAGAACTAAAATACTTGATATTCAATTACCAAAAAAAGATAATAAAGAATATATTATAGATTTCATATTAAATTATTTAGAACCAACTAAAATATATTATTGTTATTTTCAAAATCAAAAAATATTAATTGATATAATAACCACAATAAATGAACTATTTGAAAGTAATAAACCCACATTAATTAGATGTCTGAGAAAAACAATATATATTACAAATGTTGAAGAACAACAAGAGATTTTAAAGATATATCATGAAGGTAAAAATGCTAACAGAGGAATAAATAAAACAACGGAAAAAATATTAAGAACTTATTATTGGCCAAACTTAAAAAAATCAGTAGAAAAATACATTTCACAATGTGTTATTTGTCATAAAAGTAAATATGAAAGAAACTCTCCAACAGTTCCAATAATACTAACAGAAACACTTAGTAAGCCAATACAAAAACTTCATATTGATACATTTATCATAGAAAGTACTAAGTTTTTGACAATAGTAGATGCATTTAGTAAAGTAGGCCAAGCTTTATTCATAGAACATAAAAATGCTTTAGAAATAGTAGAAAACATATTTCATTATTTTCAATATTACGGTGTACCTGAAAGTATAACTTTTGATCAGGTTACCAAATTTAATAATATTTTAATAAAAGATTTTTGTAAAGCACATAAAATAGATATTCATTTTATTATACAAAAACATCCTAATTCTAATGGAATTGTAGAAAGATTCCATTCAACAATAATTGAAATGTATAGAATATTAAAAACAACTTATAAAGAAGAACCAAAAGAATTAATAAAATATGCAATTATAGCATACAATAATTCAATTCATACAGCAACAGGGTATACTCCTTTAGAATTATTAATTGGACACACAAGTAGTAGAAATGTTTATGATGTCTATTATGATAAACAATATTATAATGATTACGTAAATAAACATGTTGAGAAATTAACTAATACTTATGAAAATGTAAAAGAGGAAATAGAAAAGTTTAAGGAAACAACTTATTCAAAAAGAAATATAAATGCAGAATACGATATCTTTAAAGTAGGTCAAACAGTCTTTGAAAAGTCTGATAGAAGAGGGAAACATTTACCCAAATATTTAGGACCTTATACTATAATAGATATAAACTATGAAAGAAATACTTGTACTGTTTCTGATAAACAGAATAGAAAGAAATCTATTCATTTTAGTAATTTGAGAAAACCTATTGCAAAATGAACAAACAAAAATTAAAAATATAGTTTCTGAACAATTAAAATTAAGTGTAAATATTAATAAAGAATTTAATCTTACAATAAAAAAGATTAATAATAATAATGATAAAATAGTTTCTAGAATTATAAATTTAGAAAATAAGTTTAATAATACAAAAATTATCGAACTACAAAGAATTGTAAAAATTCAGAATTTATTAAATACGTTAACTGAATTGATAAATTTAATTTATGATACTCTTACGGATATACGCTACAACATTTGCTCAATTAAAAATATTGCACCCTTGTATAATTCAACCGATGCAATTATTAAAAGAATTAAAGGAATTAAAACTATACATGAATAGTAATCTTAAATTACCATTTCTAATAACTAGTACAAATATGCAGTTATATGAAAAAAATGTAGAAATTGAAGCTTATCAAAGTAATACAAAACTTATTTTTATATTAAAAATTCCTTTGGTTTCAGAGTCAATATTTGATTATTATCATATATATCCCTTGCCAATATTGACAAACCATTCAATTTATAATATCATTATACCAAAAAGCAGATACGCCTTATTCAATAATCAGAATTATTGTCAAACAAATACTGAATGTAACCATATAAGTAAAAATAATTATGTATGTAAAAACCTTAATGAACATAATATTTTTAATCAAAATCCATGTGAAATAAATATTTTAGCCGCAAAAGGTAATTTAAAACAATGTGACGTAATACCAATAATTTTAGAAAATTGTAAAGTTGAAAGAATTGAAGAAACTAATTTATATATAATAATAATTTCTGAACCAACAATAATTCAGTCAATATGTAAACATAATCGTTTAATTAAAAAATTAAAAAAGGGAATCTATTTATTAGAACTCCAATATAACTGTAAGGCGGTATTAAATAATATATTAATTTAAAATTTAATATTTAACAAATCATATATAAATAATGTATTAATGGTTCCTGAGTTATATATAGAAACTCATATGTTTAAGTATAATATAACAAATAATGTTAAATCAGCATTAAATTTAGAAAACATTGCTTTAGATCAATTTCATAATAATCAAATTAAATTATTTGATTTACATAATAAGTTAAATGATATATAAGATGTTGATTTAACAAGAACAAATGTATTATTGTATTTATTGTATACATTTGTTATTATTATCATACTAACATTAATTATAATCTATAAATGTAAAAATTATATTGTAAAGCTTGATAAAAGCAATATTAATAATGAATCAGAAGATATTGAATTACAAGAAACATCAATATCTCATAAAATGCTTAAATTTGAAGATATAAAATTGAAAACTTCCACTTTTTCAAACTAGAAGTTTTTATCTTAGAGGGGAAGAGTTACGGGTACTTAAAACCCTTACGTAGCATAAATTATAGTAAATAGTATTGTCTACCTGATTCATTTTAATTGTAAATATTTACGTCTGGATGCTTTTATCAAATGCTGAATTGACACTTTTAATACTATATAATGTAAATGTTGTTTACATATAAGAACATTCTATTGTTTGATTTTGTACCATAATTAATTAATGCGTTTGAATAAAGTTAATATTATTTATTCGATGTTATTAATTTAATCCACTAAGTTAACCCAGTGAAATAATTCGTGAGTTATCTAAGTGAACCATTGGCATCTCAACTTAGTCCTGCAATTAATTCTTTCGAATTAATCGTTAAACGGTCTTCCATACTCAACCCGCCACGACTTGAGATTTCTGGAAGGCTTAATTATTGCAATTTTTTTGGTAAATAAATTAATTAAGAGGCTTCTACATTCCCGGGCAGTACAAAAAATTACAGACGCCAAGATAACTAATGCATGAGTTAACATAATTACAATTCAAGACCGGATTTAGGAATCTTAAACATTTATCTACGATTGGATCGAACGGTTTTAAGAACAATGTTGTTAATAATTTGTTATGATGGATAAAGCTGGCATACTTTCTTAATTTTATAAGTTTTAATAAAATTAAAAATGTAAATAAAATTATTTTGTGCTTTAATTTAGATTTTTTTAAGCTTACTTAATTGGTTTTTAAATATAACTTTTTTATGTTATGTATATGTAAAATGTTGAATTTAAAAATGTTTTTACAAATTTATTTTACTGAAATAAAAACGTTTTTTTAATTTTTGTCTTCAGTACTTAGCATTATGTTATTTCTTGTCATCTGATTTAGATTAGAGGAATTCTTAGACGACAGCTGCATAAATTTACATTTATTATTTAATTTTATTATTTAGTGTCTATGAGTATTATTGTACCAATGTTTTTTTTACAACATCCGGATTACTTATCCCAATAACCCAATTAATTTCCATTATCACCATATGTACCTACCAGCTAATCCTTCCTACCATAAAATAATCTCTTCCTTTAAATACTCTTGCCCTTACCTATTTCAACTCATTATTAAACTAATCGTTACCGTAAATACATATACCTTTCTATTAGCATTTTTATTGTGAATAAATATTATATTTTACAATAACCGTTTATTTTAATTTTTGATAAAAAACCGCGATACAAATACACTTAGCATACACTTAATTGCCATTTCATTAGTGTTTTACAATTGAATAATATAAATTCACCAAAATTAGTTTTAAATATATGATTAAACACACTTTGCAATGAACATTTGCAAGCACAAACTAACATTGAAATTTGGCGATTGTCAACCTTCTCATGTATATAAACAAGGAAGTAGTTGAACATATCATTATTAGCAAAGTCTTAAATTAGTATTAGTCCGATAATAAAAAACAAACTATTTTGTTCACATTGCAGTGGCGAGGAATGTGGCGAGCAGTGCGGCGATGTGCGAGGTTCAGCATAAATGCTCCCATAAGATTATATAGGTTTGTTTCATCATCGTCACAAAATCCCGGCGCCAATCTTGGCGAGCAGCGCCGGCGATGTGCAGCATAAACGCACCCTTAGTCACAAAATATATTTTTTTTAATTACAGCTAATAACAAATTAAAAATTTTATTAAATTTAATCTTGTAGTATATTTGGTCTATTATTTGATTCTTAACTTTTTTTTTCTTCTTTCAATCGTTTTTAATTTTTAACGTAATAGCAAACAATAAAAAAAAATTATCTAAAAATATTAACCAGTATTAAATGATTGATTTAGCCTAATACAGTTACGTAATGTTAGCAATCAATTTCGATTTGTTTGTATTCAATATAAGTTATTATATTAATCAAATTTATTTGAACTATTAATAATAATAAAAAAATAATCAATTTTTATTACAAGTCAATTGATTTGATGCAAATATTAGTATGGTGAAAGCAACGAGTTAGTTAACATGAGTATAAAATATTTTGTTTTATTGATTATTTTTTGGTTACCAAATGTTTTATGTTTATTTGATCAAACTGTAAGTATTTATTTTAATTAGTTTAATTGTGTAATAATAAGCTAAAGACTAGAAATTTTGATTTTTATTAAACTAAATTAGTTTATGTAAAGATGTTTTGTTTCATTAATATTTATTGTTATATTCATTAAATCCATACAAAGTCATTTTTTCACGTTTATAGTACATACTTCTTTTGGTGTTATATGCAACAACTTTTGCAAAGCAAATAGGTTTTAACAATTTTTTTTAACATTGTCGTAGTTTATTAACATACTTACGCAAAATGTGGTTTCTGCATTCTATTTTTTAAACGTTTACTCTATAATTTGCCTTAACTATAGATTAATATTTATTTATTTAATTTTTATTATAATTAATAATATGTTACGCCTAACGAGTACAACAGAAATCTAACTAATATAATAAAATACCGCGATATATACGCCGCAGAGGAATGCTGCGTCTGCATACAGATGCGTGGTTCCGTGAAATTGAACAGCGGCGTCTGCAGACGTTTATACAGGGTGTCCGGAAAATACGTGTACAACGTTTGACGACAGATTCCTGACGTCAAAATAGGTCGATCTAAGCCGACTTAGTTATATTCAAAATTGTCTCGTTTAGCCGGTAGAGGGCGTCAAAAATTTGTAAATATTAAAAAGAAATTACCTGTAACAATAATTTTTTAAGTGACCTTGTTGCTATGGCGTTTAATAATTTGATAATTATTGACAAATTGTCACCAGTCTATAAAATTTACTCAAGTATACGATCAACATTCTTGAATTACAAGTTCATTTTACCATTAAAAATGGAAAATTATACAAACTCTCAGAAAGTTGACATGCTCCTGGTATACGGGTTTTGTCAAGGAAATGGGCGTCAGAGTGTTAGGGTTTACATGGAGAGGTTTCCTAACCGTCGAATACCAAACCATCAAACATTTGCCAATATTGAGCGTCATCTTCGGGAAACGGGCAGTTTTGAGAAAAAGTTTGAAGGCAGGGGTCGTATGCGAACAACTCGAACTGTGGAAACAGAAAAGATGATTCTGGAAAGAGTTGAAGAAGAACCAAGTACCAGTACCCGTCTCTTAGAACGTGAGTTAAATGTTCCTAAAACGATTGTCAATGAAGTTTTAAGAGAACAATTGTTACATCCTTACCACATACAAAAAGTCCAGGAACTTTTACCGACTGATCCCCCCATGCGGCTTTTGTCAATTTATTAGAAACAAAAAAATCCTTGTTCCAAATTTTTGTAGAAAAATTATGTTTACTGACGAGGCATGCTTTACAAGATCTGGGGTAACCAATCTGCACAACGAACATATTTATTCCGATGAAAATCCACATGCCATTAAAGTTGCACATCATCAGCATCAATTTAAAATTAATATTTTTTGCAGGTATTATTGATCACTACCTTATTGGTCCCATTGTTATTCCAGACAGGTTAGATGGAAATATTTATTTAAATTTTTTGCAAGACACATTACCAATTCTTCTGGAGAATTTGCCCCTTTTACTTCGGAGGGAAATGTGGTATATGCATGATGGTGTCCCGCCCCATTTTTCCGTTGCCGTTCGGCAATACTTACATCATCAATATCCCAACCGATGGATTGGAAGAGGCAATGATGCACCAGTAAAATGGCCACCACGTTCTCCTGAGTTAAATATGTGTGACTTCTTTTTGTGGGGCGCTATTAAAACAGAAGTTTACAAGACTCCGGTAAACACACGCGATGATTTATTGCAGCGGATTTTAAATGCAGGCAACCATTTTAATAATCCCGAGACATTAGATAGGGTCCAATATCATTTTTTAAAGAGTGTTAATAAGTGTATTCAGCAAGATGGCGGTCATTTTACACATTTGCTTAAGTAATGTTTTTGTTTTACTTAGTTTCTTACAATAGATACTTTCAACTTTGTTATACTTTTGTTTTTTTTGACGCCCTCTACCGGCTAAACAAGACAATTTTGGATATAACTAAGTCGGCTTAGATCGACCTATTTTGACGTCAGGAGTCTGTCGTCAAACGTTGTACACGTATTTTTCGGACACCCTGTATAATTCCTCCCTTTACAGACCAAAGCCTCCGGAGAGGGTTGATAAAACGTGACATTATCTGGCACTTAGATCTGATTTGTAGTTTGATTACTTGAAAGTCCTCTTCTTTTAATTATTTTTTTGTAAAGTAAGTAGCAACCAATTATGACGGTAGCAATGTACAACAAAATTGTCCCGGAGTTATTCCAAACATACGTAGAGTCTTTAAAAACAGGTTTGATAGGTTGTATGTTTTTTGTAAGTTTTGCAAGTTCGATATGGTGCAGATGTAATTCCGGGATTGGACTAGTGTACAGACGGTTAGTTTTGTCAAATACAACATTTTCTAAAAGTAGTGGTTGTCCTCTAAAGCTGTGATTAAAGTTTAGCGTCAACAAAAAAACCTGACATTTTTCTATGGGATCAAACAAAAATGTTCTTCTGATTTCTTTTTTTGAAAAGACGTTTTTGCAACGAGTCATCAACGGCGTTGCTTTTGGGAAAACTCCAAGATAGTTATTAATTTCTGGAACGTATTCCATAATCTTTATTTTACGAATTTGAGTGTAGTGGCAACTTTCAAATTTGTTATTTTATAGAATAACAATTTTGCATAAAATATTTGGTGTCGTTTCTATGCCAATTTGACATAGGTGTAGCTGGTCAATTTAGTCACAGGTGTTTGTTAAGGATAACAATTCAGATTCATACTTAAAAATATATTTTACTGAAGGTATTATTATTTGAAAATGTTTGTTTGGTAGAGGTAAAAAATAATAGATATACATATATAATAATTAACTAGGTTATAGAGTGATAATAATAAAAAGTATACTATCTCATTATTATGAGTTACGCATATTGGTTTATTTAATTTTTTATAATTTTTTTCCTTTGACTTAAAATTACTCTTGACAAATACTTGGTCGGGCATAGAAAGAATTTTTATTGCAATTTTTGTTAAATTTACTGACAATTCTTTTTTTTATTTGAGGAGAACCTATTAGTAGTAAAAGAAGGTGCGCGCTAGGGCACCTCCCACCACTTTTTTCAAGGTCAAGGCCATTGCCATGGCCATGGCCACGCTTTCTCAAGGCCATCACGCCCCTCCAAGGTCAAGGCCATGGTTACGCCTCCTCAATGCCATTACACCCCTCTAAGGCCATGACCACACCCTTCCAAGGTCAACAGCACTTTTTTCAAGGCCAACCCCATTTTTCATGGTCACACGTGTTCAATTTTACTTATATAATGTTACTCAGCTGCATTTTAACTATTGAATATAACTTCAATTATAAAAGGTAGTAGTAATGGATGTCATTAATTATTTTTATAAAATTAATATCTAAATTAATAAACATTAATGTAATTAAGAATGAAGATATAAATATTTTAAATCAAGTTCTTAAATTAATGAAGTGTGTATCCGGGTACTGGTGTATTTGTGGAGGATTTGCATCATATTTATTAAACCGAACAAATTCCTATAAAGATATTGATATATTTACTAACACAAAAGAAGCACATTTAGTTATACAATATGCATATTCTGGAGGAGATCAAACGAATAACTTTTATTTACAATGCAATGGACACATCGTATTCAATATAATAGTTAAAACAAATATGGAGTTTAGATCACATGACTCATTTTCAAATTCAATTATACGAGAATTTGATATGGGTATATCTATGAGTGCTATATATTTTGAAAATCGGAAATGGTGGTCCATATGTCGTAAAAATTTGTTACACAACAACAAATTTATTAAGAAAATGCGCATTCAGAAATATCATAATAGGATTATTGAGAAACAATTCCAACCACTTTCCCTTCGTATGTTGTGTTTAGACAATTTATTATGTGATTTTTGTGTGAAACACATTATTCTTGTAATCCGACCTCTTACAAACCAATCGGTTAGAACTCCTATAAGTTTTAAAGTAAATTTTATACTATTCAGTTCAACGTTAAGCATCACTACATCAATGTCTTTCGAAGAAGTTGCATATTTACCTCCTGTAGAAGTTCTTATTATAAACAATGGTGTAGAAATTCCAATGCTCCCCAATATTGCAACGGAATATTTTCAACAAAAAGCATACATTTTGCTTGGTATGATGAACGTGGATTTACAAGCCTACGAAGAAATTATTGTGGAATTTACTGATGAAGACTTGAACAATTTGGAACTAGACCCTAATCTTATTGTGTATAATCATAATTTAAAAATATTACGGTTAAAACTGTATGATGAGTGTTATAAAATCCACATTGTAATAATATTAGATGATTTTAAGAAAGATATATTAAATGAATATATTTAAGAATAAATAGTTTTATTTTTATTATTAGATCTATAAACCATATTGTAAAATAAAACGTGTACACTTTGTAGACAAAAACAAAATAAAATATATGTATGTTTAGAACTTTGCACATCAACAAGCTAGAAAGGGGGTTTGAATGCTTAAAGCAATAGATAGAAGTAGATTTGCACAACGTATTGAAAAAATAGATAAAATCATATCATCATTTGGATGAAGGACACAGGAACAGAATTTACCTTGAACAATGTAGTGGTAGTGGAAAGTGTAATTGACGTTTTGATGGTGGGGGAATATAGATATAAATGAACAGTATTACCTGAATTTCTAGAGTTTTAACCATGTGGGCTGCATACGCTGAGATGAACTTACCAACACCAACAGATTTAAAAAGTACAATAGAAACTTTACATAATCGGTTTTACATTTTCTGTATGGATGCTTGTCGAAGAAGTATAAAAAATGAAGATTTGAAAATGGATTTAAGAAAAATTGATGATATGTATACACATGGGGTGGAATTGTGTCAAAAAGTTTTAGAACATCATATTACATTAAAACAATTTTGTCAAAAATTTGAAAAGTCCAATGTTTTATTTAAATATTTAAAAGAAATAAAAAAATTTCTTTCAGATGATATTTTAAATCAGCCCAACATGATAGAAGTGAACAATACAATTGAAAACATACATAAAAAACTTGAGAATTTATCCAAGGATGCTGGTCGGTTTAATAATAGGATTATACACCCATTTTTTGAACAAGATGTAAAAACTTTAATGAAAAAATATGAATATGGGATAAATACTTGCACAGATTTTTTAAATGAATTTATTTCATTGAATTGTCTATACACCAGATTTCAAGAAGTAGATGTATTATTTAATTTTGCTGCTGATATTAAACTTTACCTGTAATTTATGTATTGATGTTTTAATAAAAAATATATATTACAAAAAATGTTTTATTAATTCATTACAAAATCATTATACAATTGATAAACATTTGATAATGCACACATAGAGACATGTTTTGAGTGATATAAACATTTTGATTCCGTTAGAGTTAAAGCTGGATGTTCATCAAATTCTTGTATAGGTATGGTTGTAAATTTTTGTAAAAAAATAACTTTTTCTCTTCCCTTAACATAAATCGTATCATCTTTGATGTCTTGTAGTGTATTTTTAAATTGATGTTGTGGTGTAAATCCTTGACTCCAATTGATGCAATGATGATTATTGATTAACCATATAGCTTGCTTTTTAAATTCTGCTTCCAATAAGTGGAATGGAAAGGGGGGTTTGAATACGTAGTGGGCAATTTGAGTGCCATTAAAAATTGCCAATTCTTTCGGTGAAAACTCTTTAGAACCAATATTAAATCCTTGGACGTCAATAACTAACATTTTATTTTCAATTTAGAAAACTCTTTAAAAAGTTTATTTTTAAGAGAGTACAAATGAATTTGTTTTTTTAACCTCTTTAATTTTATCTTATGAATAATTAATCTTTTATTAAATTCTTTATCCATTTACAACTGTCTGACCGCTTTGGTGAATGGATTGTAACTGATCATCTTATCGTGAAGAATGAGGCATACAGCAGAAGTGTTGGCTTTTGTAGGTACACTTGTGTCAAATTTAATTCTAATTTCAACAGCATTTGATTGCAATGTTTCGTTTTGATTACTACAATCGATGAGTACTATTGGTGTTGTTTCCTTAAATTCCTTGCGATTAAAAAGAGGTTCAATTTCTTTGTGATAATAAGATTGTTGAAAATTTGCATACATTTCATATAATTGCGCAATTTGATTTGTTTTAAAATTTAAATTTAAATTATCATAAGGATATCTTTCAGAATTTAAATAAACTCAAAGATTTGTGAGTTCATTATCATAAAATTGACTCATATCTTTAAGTTTTTTGTTTTTACGATCAGTCTGTAACCCAAAAATTATATATCTTGGTGTTTCTAATTGAGTAGCCGTTTTCACAGCCCATGTATGTCTTGTTGTTTCTGGCAAAGCAGGATATTCATGTAATTCCCAAGATCTGAAAGCTATAGATAAATCCTCATTTTTTTCTAACAATTTTGTCAATCTAAGTTGTTCAGCCAATCCTACAGAAATGTGAGGAACTTTCCAATTGATTTTATTAATTGTCACCTTAACAGCTTCTTTTTTAGTAGATACAAGTGCATCAAGATCGGTATTACTGCGTATTAAAACCAGTTCTTGTTTGGTATTTATTATAATTTTCTTATAATCCTCAGCAAAGCCTAATAACATTTTAAGTGGTATGCAAACATTGAAATTTCCATCCGTGTCTACTATGTCATCTTGTTCTGTAGCAGTTTTTGAAAACCATCTAGCGTTTTGTAATTTTTGATTAGAATTAAAGGATAAGTTGCCTTTCAATGTTGATGTTAAACCAACATTTCTAGTAGAGTCAATAACAACATCATTTAATTCATAGCGAAGCACTAAATAAATATGCAATACGGTTGGTAATAAACTTTGTCTTTTTTGGTTTCTTATAATCATCAGCAGCTTGCAGCCTTCTATGTACATGTAACTTTCACTCGGCAATGTGTACATATCTTGTTGTTGAATCGGAATTCTGATTTCATCATTGTTGTTAAAACTTGTTGATGCATATGGTTGATGAGTGTGAAACTGAGAATTTGCGATTGAGTTGTCGATAAAGACATTTTCTTTAACATTAAGTATACTCATTATTTAATATAATTTAAATCCTAAAGACTTTAAAAATATAATGTTTTCTGATGATAATCTACTGCGTATTACTTTATTGCATCTGTTATATATGTTTTCATGTGCGCAACACCTCATAAAATTGTGTGCGCGTTAAAGCTTTAGCCATGCGCGTTAGTGTTATATATTGTAAGAGCTTAATTAATATAATTCAGAAAATGATCATCATTACAAAAATGGGGGTGGCGCGCTAGATAAATTCGACGATACTATTGAAAAGTTTAATATTTTATTTTTTAAGTTAACCCTCTAGTAAACGGGTGGCTTTGGTGTGACATCAGCGCACGGGTGAGGTCTATCAGGAACATTTTATAATAGACCGTAAACAATATTTGTTTAAATATTTAAATAATTTACTTTCGATGATTTGAAAGTACATCTATTTATGTTTTATTGTGCATAATTTGAATTGTAAAAAAATTAATTACTATTTTTGGGACTCATAAAACTAAAAAAGCTTTTTTTTATAACGATTTTATTATTTTATAACACAACTAACAAAAAACCATTAATTTATCATTTTCCCATAACAGGCATACTAAAGTAATATATAAAACAAGCGTAAAACTTACGCTTAAACTCACAGGCCTCACCCGTGCACAATTTACTGAAATTACTTATTTAATTTTGATTTTTTGCAATCAATGCAATTTTTTTTCTTTTACCTAAATTTTAATTGTACCTAGAATTAAATGTCGTTAAATTAAGGTTAAATTAAAAATAACAAAAAAATTTAAAAAATGTAATCATTTATTTATAATAATATAAATATATAAATGTATAAATGTATTTTATTAATTTTAAAAATAAAAAAATAAAAATTAATATATTGTTTTTGTAGCAGGCGGCTGAGAAGATCCACCCATAGAAAAGGTCTACCCCCTGGCTACGGATTCCTTATTTCTATAACAGAATAAAACAAATAATTAATACAAGAAAATCAATTCAATTTAAAACTTACCATTCTTAATACTTCCGTAGCTGGAAAGATTGGGTGGACTCTTCAATACGGCATTTGAAACTTCTAAAATAAAAAACAAATATTAATAAAATAAAATTACAATAATATTTTTAATTCACTCACCATTTTTAATTTTGCACACTCTCCAACCGCTCAAGTTTTCGACTTTCTTTCACCAAGAAATCCTTGAGGGTTTTTACTAACGCCCTCTGTTTTTCTAAATGCCGTTTTTCCTCTTCTTTGCGGAAAAGCGACTCCACTTCTTTGTCAACTTTGTTTAGTAATTCCTCCGAAAATTCACATGAATCTTCCAGGGGGGGGGGGGGGGCTGGGGTAAAAAGAATTGGGGATGCTGGGGTAAATTACATAAATTGCAAGGAGTTGTGGAATCATTTATTACAATGATCTCGTCTTCTAATAAAGTCGACGGTAGTGATAAAATATTGTCATATAATGGAGGGGAATAAGGATATAGATCAATTAACTCATCTATATCATTATTAAGATTAAAATTTGAAGGTGTTATTTCGCAATTTGGGGGGGTTATTTGGATATTGTCAATTTTATTAATTTTGGGATGCATAGTGGTTGGTTGAATGGTTGGGATGTGGAGGGTTTCAACTACTAGAGTGTAATATTATAAGTTAATACTATTTTTGCTTTATATATTAGAATTACAATAAAAAAGCAAATGTGTAAATATAATTAATATTGTAGGCAAATGTGCATAATGCTTCCTAGTTGTAGTAAAACATGATGGCACGGGCGATGTAATTAATTATAATTAAATTATATAAAAAGAAGAAGAATGCGTCTCGATTATTAGTATATGTACATTTCTTATAGGGGAACCTGATACTAATATGCAGCACCCTCGGGAATCTAGTCTACATTTTATTACATAATATATGTTAAACTTCATTTATTAACACATGTACATTTCTGCATGTTTAAGTTGAATGAACATTCCTTATTTAGAATGAATGTCAGATTTGCAGGTGGTTAATACGATGAAAGCTGGAACAAAAGACGCCGTTGATATTTTTTATATTCTATTTTAAGAAAGGGGCAGATGCTATCAACATTTACTCGATGTTATGAAATATAATGTAAATATTGGATTACACATACATATTCCACGCAAAATGCAATAATTATAAATAAACCTAAATAATATACATACAAATATTTTAATTTTTACAACTATTACTTTTTAAAATATAATGGGAAAGCACAATCATTACGCAGATGTACATTTTTTGCATAACTATTACGCGTTGCCCTTTGAAAAACAGTTGACTCAGTATGCACCCAAATCCAACTGAACTTGCATTACATTCTATAACAAAAAGTAGTTTAAAGTTAGGTACAGCTAGCACTGGAGTCGTCCACAGACAATTTAGTAGATTGTTAAACGATTTTGTTTGGATAACTCCCCAATCCCATCGTTTTTTCTTCTGTAGTAAATCCGTTAAGAGCAAAATGGTCGATAAACCGGCCAATCCGATAAATCTACAAACTTTATGTTGCTCTCGTGGAACTGGGTAATTGATAATTGCCTGTACTTTATTAGGGTCTACCAAAAATCCTGATCTATTCACTATATACCCTATCCATTCTACATCGGCCATAGCAAATTTACATTTATCTCTATTTAGAGTTAAACCTGCTGCGATTAATCTTTTAAAAACTTTGTGCAATACCTTTATGTTAATTTCAAAATCATCGATTACTATTATAATATCATCAAGGTATTTAAAAACAAAACGATCTAAATCTAAGATTAGTATTGTATCCATCAATTGTATGCATCACGCTTAGTAACGTCATTAACTTTTCTAAAATCTATACAGAGTCTGAAGTCACTCGTTGAATGCCAACATTTTATCAACTTTCTTATTTATTATTTTAAGCACGGCTGGTGATACTAGACGGTATTGTTGTTTGGTTAGAGTCGCAACTCCAACATCGATTACATGCTTTACCATGTAAGTGCATCCTAATCCAGATTCCATTCTCTTAAATTAATAAGAAGTCAGTTGTTGTAATTGGCATTTCGATATCCTAGTCCTGTTTAGTCACTGCCTTAATTTATTTTCCCAAAGTCAATAAGATTGCTATGCAGTTTTGTTACAATTTTTATTAACTAAGCAATCTACTACTAATACCTTGTTACTAAATGTAATGGGTACCTCTACAATGCTCAACATCTTTATTTTATTGCCATTTGCAACAGTAAGTTCCTTAACATTACACGTTTTTTAAACTAATTGTCTTAAACTATAAAAAAAATTAAAAAGTTTCAAGGACAGGCATGATTTAGAACAACCACTGTCTAATAGAGCATGGATTTCCAAATCATAAATACATATCTTTAGGTAAAGCTTTAAGTCGCCACATATGTTTTTTAATAACTAAGATATGTGATGAGTGTAAACGTTCTCAGTCGGTTTGGAGGATAAACGAGACACATTCCGACTGTTTATGATCTCTCCGAATTGTTTCCCTTACTCCGGCATTTACAGCATTGTCCTTTGGTAACCCT
This sequence comes from Tachinus rufipes, assembly GCA_963932245.1. Classification (NCBI taxonomy): domain Eukaryota; kingdom Metazoa; phylum Arthropoda; class Insecta; order Coleoptera; family Staphylinidae; genus Tachinus; species Tachinus rufipes. The sequence continues at coordinate 15,459,600 of OZ010748.1, read as the reverse complement.
TGACCTTCCACAACCAGTACAAAATATATTTTTAGGGCCCCTGCATTTTGAAAATGGGTAGTCTTTGTCTCTACAATTCCAACAGCGCAGTTGAGTGAATTTATGTCTATGATGTTCAAATTTTTCAATTTGCTTTGAAAACCCAGATAAATCCGGCTCATGGGTAAACCTGTTACTCTTATTTTTTCATTTTGCTTTTTTTACTAATCGCCAATTAGCTTCAATCTGGTGGCATTGCAAACGCAATACACTTCTACAGATTTGGTGTGATCATACCCGAGTCTTTCAATAAAGTAAGAGTGAAGATTTATTTTAAGACCGTTCAATATGTCATCACTAGATACTGGACTGGGGGCACGGTTAAAAAAGTCTAAAATACAAGAAAATTATTTGCTAATAGACTCATCATTACTTTGCCTTTGGTTATCAATTTTGCGACGCAACTCGTACTCGTAATATGCGGGTAAATATTCTCCTCGCAGTTTAATTTTAAAATGATCCCAACATAAAATAGTATTTTTATATACTCTATACCAAGTCAGAGCTCTATTTTTTTAGAGTTTTGGTATTACAACAAAAAGTTCTGAATCAGTAACTTTAGAAATTAATTGGAGTTTGTCAATTCTCTCTAAAAACGCACATACATTTATTTTATACAAATTGCCCGAAAATTGTACATTCCAATCAGTTATATTCTTTTTGAATCCTCCCAACAAACTGACAGGCCTTTTAAAAATGTCATTGTTGTTACTCCCCACACTACTAATGACTAAACAATTTAATTCGGCCGCATTACATTTTTCCTCCGCTTCATTTTTTAAATCTATTATTGATTTTTTAAATTGGATTATTATGTCTTTATGTTCCTCCAAATTATTTGGAATTTGTTCCACCCGTCTCCCCTTATTTTTAAAAAATACAAAGTTATGTTAACCTAAAATAAATGTAATTTAAAATAATGTAAACACGGATAAAATAGATAAAAAATGAATAATTTGAACAAAAAAATTAAAAATTTTGCATTTTTTTATCCAGTATGTTTTTGAAATTTCTTCAAGCTTCTTTTTGCATTTTTAGATTTTTAATAATTTATTTACTAAGGAAAACTGCAACCAAATAGTTTCTGCAACGATTGTGCGTGATTTTAGCAAAGATTAGCCTTAAAAACACTCTTCTTTTAAAAATTGTATCAGAAATCTCTCAAAAAACGCATTTATTGCTTAAAATTAATCAAAAATCGCTTAGAAAACGCAAGTTTTAATCAAAATTATGTGAAAATTGGATAAAAAAAGCGTATCATACGTAATATTTGCAAAAAGTTGCTCAAAAACGATTACTGCGCGCCGTAATACTCTTTAGGAAAAAAAACTAATTACCGCAACAAAAAACAAGATTGTCTTTTAATAAAAAAACAATCAATACTATACTTGGCACAATTTTGAAAAAGCAAGCGTGTGAACTGAGTCCAAACATCTGACCGCGTTTGAAACTCTCAACGGCACAACATACCAGTTTTAAGTAATACTATTTAGATTAAAAAATGCCCCGGCAATCTTTAAAAAACTGGCTTGAGTTTTAGCAAGTTTGTTAAAATAAAAAAATTATTAATGATACTGCAAAACTACACTACTCCATGACCAATTAAGAAGTTGTTACGCACCGACAAACAAAATCTTGGTTTGGCTGAATTCGTTATTTAACTCCAAATCAAAGTTTACAATATGATTAGAAATGCTTACCAAATTCAATTTTCAGCTAAAACAAGTATCTGGCAAAACTAACCACTTGTTTTTTTTTCCGACAACTAGACAACAAGGGAGTGAAAAAAACGGATAATACGTAGACAAGCCGAAAATAATCAACATAAGAAGTAGAAATAAAAATATTTGCCGCTTAGGTACGAGGCAATTAAAAGAACACCAAAAAAATTTTCTGACGATTTAAAAAAGTAGAGCACAAAATCAAAACAAGTGTACAAAAACAAAATTTTAATAAAAACTTAAAAAAAAACGAGACCAGTTAGTGGTGCTCTAAAAGTACGAGAAAACGATTGCCAGACACTTAAGATGCGATACTTTTTGCCTCGCAAACTCTCAATAAAAGCCATGGCGTTATAATTACACTGTACTCTCCATCACTTCTCAATTTTGTTATTTATTGTAATTAATAAATATTTTCAAATTGTATTTTATTACCTAAGATAATACCAAAACATAGTGAATAGCTCAAAAGTTATTCATTAAAATGTTACATTGTAATTTGTTGATGTTGCTAGTACAGGGTGATTATAAATGTTTGGGATTATGTAACTATCTTGTACGTTTGTGCTGCTCTACAGCTAGTCACAAATTGTATAGCTGGTATAATAGGCAACTTAATATACACAAAAATGCGTGAATAAAGTTGCTTATCTTAGAATTCAATAATAAAAATATTTTCATATGTTTACATGTTTATAATTATCAGTAGTAAACTCTCGAACACAATCCGGAATAGAATAGTAGAATTCAATAAAAAAATATTCTCTTCATTTGTATACATTCTTATAACCTTGCTTGCTTGGCAGCTGTCAAAGTTAAACTGTCAAAACAAATATTATAGTGGACAATTTTAAAAATGCGGCATTTTTAAAGTGATTACATAATTCCATTCATTTATAAACTCCCTGTATTATGAAGCAATTAAATATCTATTGTAAACTATGATATACTTTTGTTGTTATGATTTGTTTTGTATATAACGAACGTTGTTATTAGTTACAGTATGCATTTAACAAAAATAGTCAATATTGATTATTTCAATAATTATAAAGTAGAATAAATAATCACGATAGTATGCATGTTGCTTTAAAGACCATTTATTATTTTATTTAAATATTTGCTAAACGTCCATTTAAGCGTGTAGATCGAATCAGTTTACGGAAGTTAAATAAAGCGTTTGTATAAAATGTTAAAATTAAATTTATTCTTGGTTATGGTTTATATTAGTAATATTGATTGTTTTTTTAAAAAATATGTATCCTGAGGTGAGTTACAACTGTTTTAAATAAACAATTTACATTTAAAAGCACACATAAAATAGCTAACACTTAAAAAGTTATTGCATAAGTCGTATTATTTAAATGTTGACAAAATACTTATATTACCAAAAAATGGAGAAATTGGTCAAATAGATTTTTTAAGTAGTTATTGTTGTACAATTCTTAATAGATTTCTTCTACGTCCGTAGTATTTTTTTATATTGGTTTTGATCTTTCTTTGCATGTTTTTTTAGTTATGTTATTTTTAACTTTATTAAGGTTTCTGCGTAATTCTTCATGCTCTTGTTTGTTGTTGGTATTTAGGCCTTTTTTATAAAGCTTAAGTTATTGCGCAGTTTAGACTTCTTATGATTTTTATTTTTTAATGTATTGTCAATTTTTTTTAAATTTATTATTAATCAGTAGAGTTGATCATGCTTAGTTAATCGTTATATTTGTGAGTTTATACATTTTTTTGGTTTATTTGAATTGTGTTTACGTCATTCTGTGGTCGTTTTCTGTTAAGTATTTTGTTGTACTTGACTTTTTATATTGAATGGTTGAGGCTGATACATGTTTGAACTCCATTAACATTAATAATAAAACACAAATAGTGTAAAAGTTCAAAAAAGGTTTATTGTTTACTACAACTGTTTCGCCACACAGTGGTTTCATCAGGTATAATGAACAATGATAAAAAAGGGTTACACTAATTACTTATATACTAAAACAAAACAAAAAATAATTTTTATGTAAAATTTGGAAGTTATTGTCGAAGAATGACCGTGTTCTAATAAATGTTCCGCATATGTTGGTTTTATTTCATTGGTGGACATGCGTATGTCAATAATGCAAATGATTAAAACATTATTATTGCATTTGTAAGGTTTGTAAGAAACATAACATTTTTGTTTGGAATGCAATCCAGACTTGAAACCAATTTGAGTTTGAGATGTGGGATAACCCTCTTACTCTAGATGGCTAAACCAATTTAAGAATCAGAATACAATATATGTCAAAGGAATTATTTTTGATGAGCTCTCTAGTCTATTGAAACTCACTTAATTTGTTTTTTTTTTTTTTATTTTTAATATTTTGTTGTTGCTAACAATCTAATAAATTCAACTTTTTTAGCCGTTTGAATGGCATGCTAGTGATTTGTACTTTTTTCTAAAAACACAACCAGTCAGTTTTGTAGACCGACTTGATCATTTTTTACACATTCTATAGAGATCTATAATTATTAGGTTGTCATCTAAGCTTAGGTCGGTAATAGCTGAAATAACAGTATGAGCAGCAATATTCTCAATATTACGTGTATTGCAGTGCTGAGAACCTTTGCCCTTTGGTTACCAACCAGCTCAAAGAACCCCTGAGACCGCCACCAAAACAAGCCCTTTTTAAAAAAAGCTCATGTAGATTTTACGCGTGTTTGTTAGAGATAGAAATAAAACTGTACAAAACGTAAAGAAAATACGTAATTGATTGTTGAATAAACACATTAGTAGTTGACCTTACCAACTAAGCATAATATATCATACTTATTTATTATTAATATTAATTTGAAAATCAATACGTTATAAAACCTTTTTATTTTCATATTTAGTCACACCAATTGCCGTTCTGGACTAAACCGTTGACAACGTAAATGGAAAAAAACTTAACTACAATGAAAGTACTGATATTAATTGTTGTTATTTTTAACTGCTGGCTTGTTTATGGATGGAATTTTCCAACAATGGTAAGTTTATTGAGTTAAATTTTGTGCTTTTACAAATTAAACTATGATTTAAAATAAAATCGGTCAATAAAGTCACCTGGTAGTACCATCAACCGCGTCTTTGCTGACTGTTTAGTAAAATTGCATCACTTTAATAACTGATCCAAGCAACATTTTGTTAAATTTATTACGGTTTATTTGTTAACCATCTCTTGATGCCTACGTTGGCGCGGCGTAAAGCAGCCTAGATTTATTCACGCTAGCAAGCAACTGCCTTGATGACTTGATTGTCCGGGTCTAGCATTAGTCGTAATACCGATGCGGCTGTTTTTAACAGACTTTTGACTGCCGAGACAATTGCCAAGTGTGCTATCAGTTGGTTTCTAGGATAACCCGTAAGTTTTTTAAAAGTTTGTTAATTGACACGGGTTTGCATTTTATGCTATTGACTGCCCTTTTAAAAGCTTTTACTACGCTCAACACGTGTTTCTAGACTGGTACTTTAAGACTTATCTTCTTTTACCTTGCAACTTAGCTTATCTTTCTATATTTAAAAAAATGAATTCCAAACCAACTTTTAAGTATATGTTATAAGTTTTTTTAAGATGTTAGCTATGCTGATTATGTTCGCAAAATAAAAATGGTTTGTCTATCTATGGTGATGCCTTTTGTGTATTAATAGAGTTTTTCAAGAGCATACTTCAAAACGGTTTTAATCAGTTTTGGAGATATGATTTAACTAAGAATAATCTTTTCATATAATTTTACTGATAATAAAGCGTGTTGGTAGACATTCTTTCATAACTTCTATGATGGCAATAAACTTATCTCAAAAGCTATATAGAAGTCTACAAATGAAAGAGCTAGCAATTTGTTGAATTCTATTAATTTTTTTACTAGAACCTTGATGCTTAGTAGATGTTTTTTTGCTTTAAATCTAAAACAAATTGTTTGTTTAATTAGTAAAAATCCTGTTTTTTAATGTTATTGTATTTATGAACAATTTGTAGAGTTGGATTAAAAGTATAATGAGTCGATAATTTTGCAAAACAGCTTTATCTTCTCTATAGAAAGCAGAATAGTAATTGCATTGTGCCACTTGATTGTGCTATTTTGCAGGCAAAGGTTAAACAGTTAAACTATATTGTCTTCCCTAAGCAATTTGATGTTATTTTGTATTTGACAGTGCTGGCTGAATTTCTTTGGTAGTGATTTCTGGTTGCTCCTTGGATCTTTGGTCGAAAGTAGATTATTTTGGTGTTGGTGTATAAAGGTTTAGATATTTTACGTAGTTAATTTTTACAATTCTTGATAGAATTCTTCTACGTCCGTAGTATTTTCTTTATATTAGCTTTGATGGCTCTTATTTGTTATTGGTATGTAGGCTTTTTTATATAGCATTAGTTATTGCTTTCACCTGTTTTCAAGTTCATTTAGATTGTGTTTTTTACCATTCTGTGGTTGTTTCTTCTTGTTGAGTTTTTTTTCTAGACATTCTATAATTTGAAAATAAAAAATTAATTTTATTACGAGGAATTTTCTATGTTTTATAGATCTTTATTATATATTAGCTAAATATTGTTTTGTATGAAAATGTCTAGTATTATTATGCAACTAGCATTTCTTTTCTTCGGCTCAAATTTCAATAGACATGATTCAACTTTGTTTGTTTTAAAACCGATTTGTCAAACTGTGTAATCTTTAGATTAGGTATAAATAAATGATTAATTTATAGTATAGAAAAGTTTATGTTTTTTTATATACGGGATCTATTATAAAAGTAATGCGCATTTTCTTTGAAAAATAGATTTATTGATCGTACTGGTACAAACGCTTAAAATTCTTTGAAATACTTTCCCCTTGCTTCAATACACTTTTGGAGACGCGTCTGCACCCTAAAACTTTTGAACAAATATGTCTTTTAATAATCTTGTAACATGCTTTTAAATGTTTTCCACGGACTCCAAAAGCTTTTCTTTCATCTCTATTTTTAGTTGAGGAAATAAAAAAAAATTGCATGAAGCCAAGTCAGGACTGTAAGGGAGCTGGGGGACCACCGGGGTGTTGCTTGGATCAGGAAATGACGGCCGTTTGACTGGGGGCATTGTCATGGTGAAGCTTGATAGTGTCTTTGGTGTCTCAGACCATACGCGCGCAATCCGGAGTTTCAATCTTTTGAGCACCTTAAGGTTAAAAGTGGAGTTGACAATTTTTTTTTTGCGATGCAAACTCAAAATGGACGCCAAAGAAGATAATGAGCAAAGTTTTGATACAAAACTTGCTCATTGCACTGCTTGGGGCAGGAAGATGATTTTGAGTGCCACGCTCTGCTTTGGCTTTTGGGATCTGTGTTAAACTTGAACATCCAGGATTTGTCTCTGGTCACAACAGAGTTAAGAAAGTTTAGCGCATTTTGAATCAAATTCCAAAAGTTCTTGACAGCGCAAAATTGCGCCGTGTTACAAATTTAAAAAACACACATTACGCGAGACACGTCTTTCCGCTCAGAACAGTCGAAGCAAGTTGGCGATCGGCTGCGTTGTAAAGGCAAATCTTTCACCACATTTCCCGACTGGTTTTACCGGGCTGGGATAAATAATTGCGTCATAATAAAATCATTCGTATTACTTTCATAATGGACCCTGTATGTTTAGTTAAACAATTAATAAAATCTTTAATTTTTTTTTCTTATTAGAACGAAGATGTATACGGAATATTTAAATGCGCCTTAAATATCTATACGAATTTTAACAAACTTAGAACATCTTTATTTGGTGCTGCTAATAATAGTTTGTTAACTGATAAACTATCAAAAATAATATATATGAAACATAGAATAATAACAAACTTTAATACAAGTTTAAAATGGATTCATGAAGTAGATCACGAATTTGCATTCATACTATTGGATGAAATATTTAAAATTAAACAATATTTACCAAATTGTAAAAAAATATGCATTGCATTTCTTATGTAAATCTTACAGCTTACTACTTAATTATTTACACAGGAAACGAAGATATTGAAAGTATTTTTAACCAATTTGGCAAACATTTGATATTAAATACTATTGTTTTGGATAAAACTGGAAATATATATAAAATGGAAAAATTTACTGATCATTGCGGGCATAGCTTTAGTAAAGTATTTGCAACCAAATGTAATAATGTATATAGCAATAATATTACATTATTTAATACACAATTATTGACCGACTTCAAAAATTGTAGTATTACTAGTTGGAACACAGATCAACATACTCCTCTTGAAGAAACAGGAAAATTATACAATTTTTCGCTTAATCAAGGAAATGCGCAACTTAACGTAGTAGCATATCCTAGACAACCATTAGATATGCATTTAACTAGATCGTATGATTTTGATTATATTTTTGAAAATAAGATAAGATATTTTTTATTAGTGCCTAAAGCAAATCAAATTCCAATTTGGAAATATGGTAAGTTTATCTTTGATCGAAGTGTGTGGTGCGGATTAGCAATAACATCATTACTAACAATTGTTGCTTACTTTATTTTAAGCAAATTATCAAAATCTGATCCATTAAGTGTATCTAATGCAATTTTTATTGTTTATGCAATATTAATATTTCAAGCAGTAAAAACTCCTAAAAATAAATCAATTAAAATAATATTCATATTTTGGGTGTTTACTACGTTAATTATAACTTCAGCATTCATTGGATTATATTATTCGTTTCTATTCAAAAATATTCAAAAAAAACAAATAAACAGTCTTGAGGATATTATAGATGCAGATTTATTTGTCTATGGGGATAGAGATGCAATTGAACTTTATTTTTCAGGAGATACTTTTATTGATAAATATGTACAACGAAAACACAAATATATTTCTCGCTGCAATAAAGACACGTTTGAGTTTGTAAATCTTTTAGCAAAATATCAAAATTTTACTTTGTTACTTGAATTATATTGTTCTTATAATCCTTATATAGTGAAGACTAAATTAAAAATGCATATTATTAATTTTTCTTTAAGTTATAAATGTACAATGATACTTAAAGGGGCTCCTTTTGGTAGAATAGTAATAAGATACTTTCAGAGAATGTTTGAAATGGGAATGTACCAACCGGGCAACGTAAAGAATTTGTTATTAAAAATAAACTTTTATAAACTACCTGAACGGTTCAGAAAACCTGTTTCAATAAATGATGACTTGAATGTTTTGCCTTTATCAACAAAACATTTTCAATTTGCTTATAGATTTATTGTAATTGGATTAATAATTTCTACAATTATATTTATTATTGAAAAAAAATGGTTTGAATGTACCACAAAAATAAATAACTTTTATATTGCAAAATAAAAATCGTTTGGTTTTGGTTTTTATATATTATTTACAAATAATATTAGAGAAAAAATACAGAAATAAATAATTCTTTTGCATACTACACATTGTTAACTTATATGACGCACACGTTTGATAAGAATATAGAAAAACTACTTATCTAATCATAATCCAGTACAACATAAACACATTTTAAGTGTAATACTACAACTAAAATAAAAAATTGTTGCAAAAATTTACATTTTTTTGTCAAAATAAAACAGATATAAATTTGAATTACAACAAAATATATTTATAAAGAAATTAAATTACACAATCTAAAATACAAAATGTGGAGTTCAAGTTTAAATAAATTGAAAAGCAACTAATGGAATATACATTAAGCGTATATCATTATATACATTTTTTAATATTAGAATGTTTGTAATTAATTATGGTTTTTAATTTTAATTATCTTATTATTATTGTTTATTTCATTTATGTTTTATTAAATAAATTTTTAAAAGAAAAATAAATTTAAGTAAGTTGGTAAATAATAAAATATAATTAAATGTTAACTTTGTCTTGCACATCGAATTTAGTTTGAATCATGTGTTTAGTTTTAAGTTTACCAAACATTTTATAAAAGATTTTTAAAGATGAAAAAACTGTATTAATTGTGTTTTTGTCGCACAGTATAGTGATAAAATTTTAATAAATATTTTTTTGTCTAAAATCTTATATTTTTTTTTTAATTGAAAAGAATGAATGATATTTGTATTGTCTTTGCAGCAAAGCATGGATTCTGATTTGGAATGGACTGATCAAGTTCTAGACATTTTTTTTGTATCTCAGGTTTATTATTTTTTAAATCTATTAGAACTTATCAAATTCTGATAATATTGTTATATTCTTGACCATACATTTTTTCTAGATATACTTTTTAACAATTTTTTTATATATTTTTTTTTTAATTTATTGATGTAAATTTTGAGAGTGACAGCTTCGTTGTGAAGTAAGCTCTTACTAATCTTGGGTTGTACGTTTGCTTCACGCTTTTGTACAACTTTGCCCGCTTAAACAAAAAAGAAAAACTTTTTTTGAGTCAGAACTCCGGTTACTATGTTGGAATGAATAACGGGTAGTTATAGTATTTTAGTAGACAACAATATGCTTTGGCGTTTTTTGAGAAAACAAGTAAAGCCATTCTTGTTGGTAACTGGATATCCATTAAAATAAGATTTTGCTATAACATAGATTAAGGCATAGTAAATGAAGAACATTTAAAAAATTAATGATTGGTAGTACCTACTTTATTACAAATGCAGAGTGGATTATCTACAATTATCATTTTAAATAAATGACATGAAAATCGCAAATGTCCAGATCTAAGTAGGTCTTAGAGTAGAATAAAAACTTCTTAATTTAGGGCTTTTGGTTTAGCACTTGATTTATCTGGTTAAAGTAGGTAGTTTCTTTGTTTTGGCTAATAATGTTTAAGTGTTATTGCCGAGAAATTAAGCTATCTTGCAGAAAGCTAACATAAAAGTCGGTGTAATTAAGAGTGACATCATTACACCGCCTCCCATGTTCCAGTTCCGCCACATAATCTGCTTGTTTATTGTTACGTATGTTTTTATGTCAATGATTATGTTTTTAATGTGCGTAATCCAAATATTGCTTAAGATGTTAGAAGCATAAGAACATATAGCATCAAGAAAACTTTGGGAATCAGAAAATATTATATTTTTTGCTTATTTATTTGCCGATATCAAGAACAGAGCCTTATAAATGACATATAGTTTCGCGGTGAACACAGATAAAAAGTTAGTAAGTTGTTTTGTGTTTTTCTAATTTTATAAACCAAATCCAACTCCAACTACAGCTGATTGTGGGTTAAGTTGAACCCAGCAGTCAGTAACAATTTAAACGTAGTTAAACCTGCTTTAAGAAAAGAATTTGAAAAAAAACTTTAATTAATCATTCAGTCATATTGAGAGATCTCCTTAAATGCCATAAGTATGAGAGGACAACTTTTTGCTGATAAAAAAAATGGTTGTCAAAAAAATTTTATGCTTTCACCCATGCCAAATAGTTTGGCAACATATCTCTTGATAAGTAGCTTTTTTTTAATTTTCAGTGACATAATACTTTAATTTTAAACAAATTTTTAATGCTTTATTTTGAGTTTTGTTCAAAGTTTTTAAGTTTAATTTACTGCAAAAAAGCAAAGTCAAGGTTAAATCTAACAAAGACTTTGTAATAAATAAAAGAATTTCCTGGTCTCTTTCACAGTAAGTGCCTGCAATTCTTCTCAAAATGTTACTGATTTGGGACAATACAATACATTAAATATATATACATATATACAATACAAATTGTTGTCAATTGTGACACCAAAAAATTCATAGAACGGTACTTAAATAATAGAAAGATTGTTAACTCTAGAACAGACATTAGTTATGACGTTACGTGATCAACCTAAGAAAAATATTGATCTACATTTGTCAAAAGACAATTTTAATTATTGATCTGTTTCAAAACTAGATTAATGTTTTGGATAACGCTATCTGAAAAGTAATCAGATAATTAAAATCATCTGCATAAAAAATAATTGTTACCAAAGGATGAAAAAAGTCAGGTCATTTATGTACATGTTGGAAAGCGATGGGCTGAGAGAGCTGCTTTGTGGCAACTCAATAAAATAAGTAACAAATTTTTCTTTTGCAGATGTTTTTGACAAGTACAGCCGTTTTTTAAACACGAGCTTAATAATAATGTTGATGAACAAAAGAGGCAGATTTTAAGTAGACTATGCACACGTTATCATAAAGATGTGGCATAAGGTTCTTAGGGCTGCTTTTAATAAGGTAAGGAACTCTGGTGAGCGGGCAAATAACACGTGGTTGGACGTAAATCTTTAATTTTTCCTATAAACACCATAAAAATATACATATAAATCCTAGGAACAAATTAATCATTAGCACATAAATCAGCATTGTTACAATAATTACATGAATTAACAAATAAATAAACACTCACCTATGCTGGTAATAATAGGGAACCAATAAGGCTTAGAACTAAATAAATGTAAATTTAATATAGATGTATGCGGGACGCTAGTCTAAAAGCAAAGGAAGGATGGTTAATCCTTTACATATTACACGGTGGTTTGTAGCGGGGATAGACGTATGGTTGGTTGCATAGGTGTATCAGGAATTGAGGATTTATCCGCCACAACAGCTCCCGAATCATTTTGTTTCTATTTACCAAAAACAGATACAAGATGATTTTCAGCTATATATGGTTTTAAGTGCGAGGCATGGAATGTACCTCTTTCTTGCTCAGAGTTTGGAAATTGCAAGACGTAAGTCGCCAAACTTACACGCTTTTTAATTCTAAAAGGCCCTTCAAACAACAACATAAATTTCCGCGTCTGTGAAGCGATCGCCGAAGAAAGTGGGTTAGTTCTTAACATTACTGACTCGAAAATGGTAAACTGACAAAAAGGACGACCGGGGTGCGATAACATCCTTCGAGAAGCTTTGCCCATTAACGTTTCTTTTGCCAAACATAACCTAATATGTTGATCAGGCTCAAGCTGGAAATATTGCAACAGCAACGGGTTCAACTTGCATTCAGGAGGTCTGCCAAGTTGTAGTTGTGCGGGCGATGAGCCAGTAGACTTGTGCACTACGTTGTTTAACATATTTGCCAAATGTGGTACTTCACCGGCCCAGCAAGTATGTTTTGAGTGACAATAGACTTGAAACAAGCGCCCTATTTCTCTCAGGATTTGCCTGTGCATGGCATACAGAACAATGAACAACTTGTATACCGAGTTTTTCTAGACGACTGCGCCATACGTCTGACGTAAATTGCGAACCGTTATCAGTAAGCAAGCGCTGGGGCAGCCCATATTTAGGGATAAAGTCTTTTTCTAACCTTCGAAGAATTGCATTGCTAGTGGCTTTTTTTAAAGAGTACAACGTCACAAATTTTGTAAACACGTCGACCACTACACACAGAAAAACGACGCCTCCTGTGGACAAAAGCAGAGGGCCATACAAATCTAAAGCAATCAAATCGTTAGGACCTTTAGGTACAATTGTCACAAACGGAGGATCTGGCAATGTGGTATGCTTTGTTTGTTAGCAGATGTCGCATGATTTTATGACACGCTTTACATCTTTATGCATACCTCGCCACCATACTTCATGTTGGAGTGCTTTCCATGTTTTGAATATACCAAAATGACCTATGGAAACATGAAACAATGTAATAACAGTTGCAGTGAGGTCTTTCGGAATACAAAAATATGGACAACCATATTCACTGCGGCAAACGTACAACAAATCATTTTTTATGGTAAATCTAGTAGAATAAGCCGAGGTGTCAATATTACTAATTATTTTCCTTAAGTATGTATCTTGACGTTGAGCTTCAGGTAAAACTTTCAATAATTTGACCAATTGCTTTTTAACGTCTGATTTAACTTTAGCAAAGCGTGTAAAAAATACGCGGAAAAGCTTATCTGTCGGACATGGTAACCGAGTAGTGGGGTTGCGTGAAAGAATGTCTGGTATAATGTTATCTTTTCCAAGAATATATGTAATATTATAATCAAACTCCTGTAGAGATAATGCCCAACGTGTGAGACGGGCGGATAACAATCGGCAGATTTGTAAGAATGACAAAGATCTGTGATCAGTAGATATAGTAAATGGGCGACCTAGCAAATATAATTGCCACTTTTGCAGGGCCCATACTACCGATAGAGCTTCCTTTTTGGGTATACTATAGTTGCGCTCTCGGTCTAACACTAACCTACTTTCGTAAGCAATTATTGCTTTTTTATTTCCACTGATTTGCCACAAGGTTGCACTTAGTCCAACGTCACACGCATCTGTTTGTACAAAAAACTTTGCATTATAATCAGGATGGTAAAGAAGTGTTTGGTTTGAGATAACGCGCTTAAGCTCTTCAAACGCTTTCTGTTGAGGTTCTCCCCAACTCCACTTAGTTTTTTGCCGAAGTAATGCTATTAAGGGTTCCGTAATTGCGGCAAACCGAGGACAAAACCCGCGATCATTATTACAAAGGCCAATAAAAGCGTGTGTATTGGAAACTCCAAAACAGCATTCACACGGGCCGGATCAGATCTCAAACCTTTGCGTCCAAGAACATACCCTAAAAAATTAACCTCATGTCGAAAGAAAATACATATACCTAGAAAATATTTGATGCCGGTGATCAAAGTGTTCTTCAAACGTACTAGAATGTACTAATAAGTCATCTACGTAGGCAGTGGTAAAGCTACGAAGCTTAGACCCTAGAATTATATCAATACAACGTGTAAATGATGCCACGGCCGTTTTTAAGCCAAACGGTAGCACAGTGAATTGATTGCATCTCGTACCGACGACAAAACCAGTATAACGTTTAACTTCTTTTCTCAAGGGAATCTGCTAATAGGAGTTGGTTAGATCTAAGGTAGACATATATTGGACGTTTCCTAAGTCACGTAGTATGTCATCCACAGGTCGTAGTAACTCTGAATCTGCCTCCATAACACGATTGAGGCCCCTAGCATCCATACAAATCCAGCCATTCTATGCCCAAACGGAATAGGGTACGGTTTAATTTGAAAAAGAGTGCAGTCCGTTAGTTTAATATCGTGTTCATATTCACAAGTACGACCCGGTATGTTTGAAAATAATGATTGATGTTCCTTTAATAAGTTTTAAAATATTGTTTGTTGTTTTAGATCTAATTCAGAATTTAGTACAACATTGCTCAAACCTGGTTCAGACGTTAGTTGAACCTTTGGTAAAATAACTTAAAGTTCATTTTTATTCATACAGCAAATTTTAAACTTAGGGGCTTTGAAAATGTTGTACGCATGATCAAATTTAATTTCCGGAACATCTAAATTTAATTTTAGCAGCCTTAAACAAGATTTTGAAAAATCTAGATGAGCATTTTCAACTCTCAGCCAATCACTGCCTAAAATAAGGGGGTATACAAGTTCCGGTATCAGTAAAAACTCATGTGAGAAAGAATGATTTTTTAGATCAAATGTTAGAAGCATTTGGTGAGTTATAGTGCGGCGTGCACGCTGGAATGCTCCCGTGACTTTAACTCCGCTTACTGAAAAAATTGGAATATCTACATTATAAAGACGCACTTGATCCAGACATACAACATATTTCGCTTCTTGTATCAGTATGCGCAGAAAACCTGTGTCCAAACAAAATAATTGTAATAATAGGTACAATAACTTCTGAAGAATGGTTATAATCACACCACGGTTCTTTTAATAAGTGTTTTACTCGGTTATTATTATTAAAGGGTGTCCGTTTATTAATAACCGCAACTCGTGGGCTATCCGGAGACGCAGAGTTTAGTTTCCCTGTTGCTCGCTAAAATGTACCCAATGTGGGCTATTACTACGACTAGAATTGTGAAAATTTGGGCTTCTTGGTCGAGAAAACCCATTATTGCTCTGTGTATTATTAAAGTTAGCGTTTGTTGGGTTATTAAACGTGTTAGTTCGACGAGTCAGCAAAGTAGCATGGCGTAATCTTTCCAATGCTTCCGCAATGGTTCTAACACCTATTAGGCACGTAGCTATATTTAACGGATAACCTCTACTAATGATAGACACAAGGACAGGTTCATAATATGGTGGATATAAATATTTTGCTTTGGCGAGTGCGTTAAGGAAATAATCTACATAACTACCACTACAAAATTTATTTGTTTCAAATTCAAATCTGCTTTGTGTATGTTTGATTGGATTCCAAAACTGATTAAGGAATGCCGATCTAAATTCATTAAAGTTACAGAAATTATTTATAAAAGCATTTGCCCAAGCTTTAGCATTATAAATAAACATTTCACCTATGCTGGTAGTAATAGGGGACCAATAAGGCTTAGGACTAAATAAATGTAAATTTAATATAGATATATGCGGGACGCTAGTCTAACAGCAAAGGAAGGATGGTTAATCTTTTACATATTACACGGTGGTTTGTGGCGGGGATAGGTTGGTTGCATAGTTGTATCAGGAATTGAGGATTTATCCGCCACAAACTCTTTTTATATTTAGGAATGTAACACATTTTTTTTAAGCCAGAACTACAATAACCTTTTCTAAACTTCAATAATATTTTCAAAAGTTTTTCGAACATTAGAGGAAATGGCTATTAGTCTAAAACTAAGTTTACACTTTGGTATGGTACAATCTTATAATTTTTCCATCCATTAAGAATTGTCCCATGTTCCAAGAAGGTATTAAATATTTTAACAAAAAGATTTAGTAAACAAAGGAAATTCTTGTTACATGTAATAGGAGATTTTGTCATTTGCCATGTCTGAATCTTTTCTGCAAGCTAAGGTTGAGTTTGCTCATTTAAATAGGTGCTGTGAAAGTATGCAAAAGAAAAGTAGCAACATTTAGTAAAATTACTACAAATACGTAAAACGGAAAAAAACTTTTGTTAAAAAAATTGCACAAAAAAAAATTCTTTGCAAAGAAAAAGCTTTTTTGCTTGGACCAACTTCTAGCCGCACGGCAAAATTTAATTTTTTTTATTGTTTGCCTTAAAACAAAAGACTAACTGGGCGGTAATTTAGTATAAAAATGTTTATCCTTCCCAACCCTTAGGATAAGAAAGACATTTTTCATGCAGACTGCATGACTGTTTGTAATGTTTGTAAAGAACATTCAAGCCATGTAAGAAAATTTTCTTAAAACTTTGTTTGAACCAGGTGCCAGTTTGGGTTTTACATGAGTAATAATATCTCTCACCCTAGACGGCTTAACCAATTCCAGAATTGAAACGGTGTCAGTACGCTGTAAATACTGTCTTATTTTTTTGTTGACTACGTGATCCAAATCTAAGTCTTTATTGTAGACCGGCGCTCATTAAATTTTACAGATTATTTGTGTTTATAATGGTACTATTATTAGCAAACAATACTGTTTTTGCATTCATGTGACAACTTGGCAAAGTATTTATGTAATTTAAAAACAATAACAGGCCAAAAACTGACACTTTTGGAACACTATGATTAATATTAAGAGTGTTTTATATTTAATTGTTATAATTTACAGTTTATTTTCTATTACTTAAGTATGACATGAAAAGTCTGCAACTAGAAGGTTGCAAATTATATGCGTATAATTTTCTATTATTTTATGAGATACACAGTCAAAAGCTTTGGAAAGGTCCATAAAGTAGCAAGCAAGTAAAATAAATAAAATAGTGTTTTTGCATTCTAAATAGGTATATAGTTGGTACTTTAATATTGTTTTAAATTTTTTTGAAATAATTTAAAAGAACTTTTTTGAAGAAAAGAAAAAGTTGTATAACAAAGAATCCGGGGAAGAGAAATTTTGCTCAGTTTTAATTGATCTTTTTGACGCAACAAATGCTTACTATAATTTTGAGAACTACTGGCAGACGCAAATTGAGTTGCCAATGCGTCTGCAATGTTGGCTGCTTCAGTGACTTTGCGTCCGTCGAGGATTAAGATGGGAGCCACAGAGAAAATTTTTTTTCTTGACACGGCTCCCACCTTTTTCCACACATCTGCTGCTCGGACAATACAATTTGTGAAAACCTTCACGGCGGTCTCGACATGCTCACCATTTAATTCTGGATGGACCAAACTGGGTTGAAAACCTTGCCAGTCTGCGCGGTCGAGACACCGTTTGACAATGGCTTTAATTACGATGGGAAAGTGATCGCTGCCGTAAAGGTTTTCTAATACAAGCTACGATAAACGTGTGACTAAACGTAAAGATGATAGAGACAAATCAATTGCCAAAAAATTTGTACCCTTACCTCCAAAGTGTGTGGGGGAACCCGTGTTAAAGAGGACAGCGTCGCTTTAATCGAGAAAATTCTCTATCAAACAACCTCGCGTGTTGTTCCTTAGGGAACCCCAAAGCGGATTGTGGGCGTTAAAATTGCCCAGTAGGAAATTGTGTTTTGGAAGCTGCAAAATAAGTTTTTGTATATTTTACAGAGTCCAATCAAACTCCGGAAAATATAAGTTGCATATTGTGGCTTTTATTGGAATGATAAACCGGATTGCAATTGCCTGGAATCTAGTTCTTAGGGTTATTTCCGTAAACGGTAATTTTTTTCTCAGAAAAATAGCTACTTCACCTTTAGCTTGAACACCCGGCAGAACGTCACTCTTGGGGTTTGAAGTGCGTTTCCTGTAAACACACTCAAAATGGCATGTGTTTTACCAGGATTATTTTCAGCTCACAATAGCTGCGTTTGTAACCGTTGCAGTTCTACTGTACTATTGTCTCCATAATTTTAAGCAATTATTGAATAAATAAAATAAATTAAGAAATAAATAACACGTAATAGACGGACAGCTATTAAAATAAGTTAACACAAAACAAATAAAACACCAAAGCTGTAGATAGACTTTGGTGTTTGGACATCATAGACAAGACAAAAGATACATTTTTAAAACTAATATCACAGATGACATTAAAGATGTAAAAGACTCCGATGCCAAAACCATACAACAAATAAAACTTAAAACTAATATCACAGATGACATCAAAGACAATTTTTTTTTAATGAAAAACCTTAAAATAGAAAGAACAATACAAGTACACAAATGACACCGCAGTTTTAAAGGACTGCAATGCCAATACAAAGCAACACTTAATTAAAAAACATAATAGAAGGCATACAGTTGAGAACGTGATCTGACCTTTTTCCAGCCAGGTTTCCTTCTTCTTCTGCCTCTGGTACTACCAGTGTCGACAACAAAAACTTCTGATGCCGTACTAGATCTGTTGTCACCGTTGCTGGAAAAAGTGTTAACCCGCTTCCGTTTACCCGGATAAAACTAATTCATATCTATTTGTTTTGGCGTATCTGCCAAAACAAATTTGGTCAGGTTAGTTTTAAAGCTAACCTGAAAATGCACACTGTTTCGATTCTTCACATCATGAACTTGTCCCAACAGCTCAAATTTTTTTACCAATTTTACAATTGCCGGCCGAGAAGGTGCTTTACCACGACCAAAAAGTCCTTTAGTTTTGCAAACTGTGAAATTTTCATAATTTTTGTAGTAAATTTTAATAATTTTAATGCGTTGTTGAAGCGTGTATTGTTCCACTTTTAATAATGGCGTAGTTTTTACTTGTCAAATGTCAAAAGATAATAGCGTCAAAATTGATAGTTGCTCAAATAGCTTGCTATTTAAAATAAAATTTCTTATTTACTAACGATACTATATTGAGCACCAAGCATGATTTTATTATAAAAATCAATGCTTATCAGAAACTGTTGCAACACGGCGTATTTTTATAAAAACCGGCACTTCCTTGTTTACAAAAGCCAGGCTCCAGCTCCCCTACCGATACCTTGTGGCAAATGCAACTCATTTGACCACAAAACAGAAGACTGCACAGCTCATTTCAAAAGTAGCAAATGTGGACTTGTTCACAAAACCGCAAGCTTTACCACAAACCTACCAACCAAATGCTCTTGTAACAAAAAAGAACATAAACCATCGTCTCTAAAATGCAAGAACCGGCTCACACAAACTATATAAAGCATACCTAACGTTAAAACTAAAGCAGCATACAAAGGGACAGAAAACATTCAGCTACAAATAAGAGGTCTAACTGCAAAATCGGACAAACGCTATTTTACTATTTCGAGTAAAGCAAAAGAAAACATTTCAATCTTAAATAATATTAAATGTAATAATGATTTTTTTTAACATATTTAAAATTAATATTTGACTAATTCTATATATGTTAAAAAAATTATTATTACATTTGAGATTATTTAGGAATGCAATGTGTTTCTTACGTTCTACTCAAAATAATAAAATGGGGTTTGTCCAATTTTGCAACTAGGCCTCTCAAATAACAAAATCATCTCAAATTCATTTACCTATCACTATCCATGACTATATAATCAAAATATACTTTGACAAAATGAACAACCCCAAATCTATAGAGTGGCTCTATTTTAATCACACTTTATTTTGAAAGTTACAATATATACATAATGGTTTATTTTTCCGCCAACCGCATGTTTATAGTCATGCTAAATTTTATAAATCTTGACAATGCATTTCCTAAGGTAACGGCTGTTTAATAATAATCAAATTGCACTGCGATTCATAAGTTACGTTTTTTAAATGTATATATGTATGTATAAATAATTTTAATAAATGTATTAAAAAAAAAAAAATTGAGAATAGAGAGAGATAGAAACATCGAGTAATTTATGCTGAATTTACGTGTGAAAAACAGTCATAATAATAAACTAGTTTTAGTTGAAAAAGGTGGGAACAGTGTGGTGTGTGTGCGGAAAGTGCAGTTTAGCCGCGGAAAGTGGTGTGTCCACAACAAACTTAATATTTAAGTGCAGGCAGAAACATTAACCTAACACAACAAACACGAGGACAATAATAATAACTAAAACAATTGTGAAAAAGAGACGAACGTAAGAGCTAATAATTAGACAGTACTCCGTGGTGTAGCGGGCAGTGCGCGTGAACTCAACAACCGGCAAGTCGCGTCATAGGTTCGAGCCCCGAGAACAATTAAACTTTTTTGTTTTTGTTTTTTGTGTGTTTTTAAATTTAAAAACTATAAATTAATTTAATTAGCTGGTTTAATTATTTAATATAATTAGTTAATTTAATTCAACTAAATTAAATGGACAGAGAAGGAAAAAGAAATAGAGATAGTGCTGAAAAACCGGAAATATTTCAAAGAAGCAAAAAAGTTCTCAGGTCACCGGAGCAAAGAAAAATAGAAGTGATAAGAAAAGTAAGCACTAACGAGCAAGAAAAACATTGTTCCGGAGAAGATAAGGAAATGGAGGAAATAAAAGAAATGATGCAACAGATGATAGTGGAAATGAAAAAAAACACAGAAGAAATAAAAATGGAAATAAGAAATATGAAGGAAGAAATGATAAAAAGAGAAGAAAAGTGGGAAGTAGAGAAAAAAGAACTAAAGAGTAAAATAAAAGCAATTGAAGACACGCTGGAACGAAAAGAAAGAGAAGAGAAAAGAAACAAGTTTGTAGTAAGAGGAGTAGAGGTACAGGCAGGAAAAGAAAAAGAAACCATAGAAAAAATGATAGAAAAAAACTTAAAAATAGAGACAAAAATAATTTCTGCCTATTCTGTGAAAAATGAAGAAAAACAAACAATAATAGCAGAAACAAAATCATGGGTACAAAAACAATATATTATGAAGAACAAAAACAAACTGAGAGGCACAAACATATACATTGAAAATGACTTGACCTTGGAAGAAAGACGAGTTCAGAAAGAATTAAGAGATATAGCAAGAGACGAAAAATCAAAGGGCAAAAGAGTATGGGTACGGTACAGAAAATTGGAAATAGATGGAGAGATATACAATTGGAGTGATCAAGATCAAGGAGTTTCAAAAGAGAGCGAACGCAAATCAAAAAAGTAATTTGTAGCATCAACACAAAAAAAGTAGACAACGCATGCAAGGACCAAGGACATGACTTAGATACAGAAAACAGAAAAAAACAAAAAACAGTAAAAAATAAAGACAGTGCAAAAAAACAAACAAGCCGAATTTTGTTTTGGAACGTAGCTGGGATAGACAACAAAGATCACGAGTTCTGGGAGTACATAAAAACTTTTGACATAATTGGAATGGTAGAGACGTGGATAGATGACAAGAAATGGGAAAAGTTGAAGCTCAACATGCCAGCCGAATACTTCTGGAAATGCCAACCAGCTATAAAAGAGAAAAAAAAAGGAAGAGCTAAAGGAGGCATAATTACCGGCATAAAAAAAGAAATGAGTCAAGAAGAGGATGATGTTATTGAAATGGAGGGAATACAAGAACGAAACTTTTTGAGGGGCGGAGAAAAATATAAAGCAATAACAGTATATAGTAGAGGCATGAAAAACACTAGACAAAAGTTAGATTCGCTAATACCAGAAACTGAAGAAAGAAAATTGATTATAGGAGGGGACTTCAACGCAAGAATTGGAAAGAAGGGAGAAAAAATCAAACACGAGGACACAAGAAACAGAGAATCAAAAGATACCACAGAAAATAGAGAAGGAAAAGAAATGATAGAAATGATAGAAGAGAGAGGTTGGGACATTTTAAATGGAAACATCACAGGAGATGAAGAGGGAGAATATACTTATATAGGGACAAACGGGCAATCAGTAATAGACTACGTAGTTGTAAATGAGGAGGCGTGAGAAGAGATAGATAATCTTAAAGTAGGAATAAGAGTTGAATCAGACCACCAGCCATTAGAACTCAACTTAACTGGGGAAACTGTAAGAAGACAGGAAAATGAAGAAAAAAGTGAAGAAAAGATAACATGGACGGAAGAAAGTGTGATAAAGTACAAAAAAAATCTGAGAAAAGTTAGAGAAAACGGAAGAAATGTCGAAGAGATAATGAAGGAATTAGAGGAAACAATTGGAGATGCGGTAGTAAAAAAACCATATAGAAGAAAAGAAGAAAAAATGAAAAAGAGCAAATGGTGGAACAGCGAATGTACTAAGAAAAAACAAGAAGCCAGAAAGATGTTAAGGCACTGGAGAAACAACAAAAGCACAAAAGAAGAATATATGAAAAAACAGAAAGCTTACAAAAATCAATGTAAAAAAGCTAAAAGTGAATTTATAAAAAAGAAGAAATAGAAATTAAAAAAATAAAGACAGAAGCAGAAGCATGGAAATACATAAACAAAGAAATAAGAAGAAAACAGGGAGATATTGAGGAAATACCAATGGAAGCGTGGAAGGAACATTTTTCAAGTTTGTTTGGAGGAGAAAAGAAAAAAGAAAAAAAACTAGAAAGACAAAAGCCAATCCACCAAGCGGAAGAAATTTCAAAGGAGGCAATATGGGAGAAGATAAAAAAACTAAAAAAAAAGAA
Organism: Tachinus rufipes; assembly: GCA_963932245.1. NCBI lineage: Eukaryota > Metazoa > Arthropoda > Insecta > Coleoptera > Staphylinidae > Tachinus > Tachinus rufipes. Next base: position 15,436,605 of record OZ010748.1, on the reverse strand, counting down.
AGCGCCAGGTATGGATGGGATACAGAATGAAGCGTGGTTGTATGGTACGGAAGAACTGACTGAGAGATTGAGTGAGTTAATAAACAGAGTATGGAAAGGAGAAAGGTTTCCGAGTCAATGGAGAGAAGGTCTTGTATGCCCTATACACAAAAGTGGATCCAAAAAGCAAGTAAATAACTACAGAGGAATAACACTACTGGGTACGGCATACAAGATCTACGCCATGATATTAGAAGAAAAGTTGAATGAGGAACTAAGTATGAATGAGATAATTCCAGATGGGCAAGCCGGCTTCAGGAAGGGAAGAGGTACCATGAATAACGTATATATTTTACATCATATTGTGGAAAAAGAAATAGCAGAGAAAGGGGGGAAAGTATATGAGTTATTTCTAGATCTAAAGGCGGCATTTGATAGTGTGGATAGAGAGAAACTGTGGAAGTGTATGAGAGAGAAAGGAATTAGCGAGCACCTGGTAAGAAAAATAGAAGACGTGTATGAGGAGACAGCAAGTAGGGTATGTGTTAACGGAAAAATGAGTGAAAGATTTTGGACAACAAAAAGAGTAAGACAGGGCTGCCCATTGAGTCCTACTTTATTTGCAATCTACATAGCAGATATAGAAAAAAAATTGAGGTTGGCTCAAGCAGGAGGGGTAATAGTTGGTAGAGAAAAAGTGTGGTCGCTAGCATACGCAGACGACATGGTAATACTAGCAAAAGAAGCGAAGGAAATGAAAGAGATGATGAAAAGTTTAGAAAAATATTTTAGAAAAAAAAGCTTAGAAGTTAACGTAAAAAAAACAAAAATTATGGTGTTTAAAAAAGGGGGTGGGAGAAAAAAAGTAGAGGACTGGAAATGGAATGGGCAAGGTATTACGGAAGTAAAATCTTTTAAATATTTGGGATATGTTTTTTGTACGAGTAACACCGAGAGCGAGCACATTAAAGAGATTGCTCAAAAAGCAAATAAAGTAGTGGGACAAGTTTGGGGAATAAGTGAAAGAAAATTTGAATGTATGAGAATAAAAGGGCTTATGTTTGATAGTTTAGTTAAGAGTATGATATTGTATGGGTCAGAAATATGGAGATGGAAGGAACAAGAAAAATTAGAAGCAATACATGTAAAATATTGGAGATGGGTGCTAGGTTTAAATAGAGAAACTCCAGCATATATTGTGCTGGAGGAAGTCAAAAAAGATAAGTTAAGAGTAGAAGCAGGAAAAATAGCAATGAAGTATGAAGAAAGAATGAGACAGAGACACGAATGCAAAATATTACAAGAATGCATGAAAGAGAAAATGAGAGCAAGAAATGAAAAGCTAGGGGAGATTAGGGAAAATTATTACAATAGAAATGGGTATGCGAGCCAAGAAATTGAAAGAATGAGAGAATCTGGAAGAGAGACATGGTACGAAATTATGGAAAGAGATAGAGATATACAAAGGCAAGAAAGGAGAATGCGAGTGAAAGAGTCTAGGTACAACGCAAACTATGAACATATTATAGAAAATGAATTGCCAATGTACTTAGTGAGCGAAAGATATAGTAAAGATGACAAAAAGATGATTGCAAGATTCAGATGTGGTAATGAAGAGCAAGTGACAAGATTTTGGATGGAAGAGGATTTGAAAATGTGCAGAATGTGCGGAGAGACTAAGGAAACTATAGAACATATGTTGAAAGAGTGTAACGAAATGAGAGAAGAACAGATGGAAAAAAATGAGATATTGAAAGGGGACGGAAGAGGGGTAGAATGGATGAGGGCAGTTAAAAAACGAAGAAAAGAAATAGACAAACAGAGAAGAAAATATTCTTAATTGTGTTAATTTTATAAGGATTAAGTTTTACTATTTTGGGAAGTTGTAAATGTATTTGTAAATGTAATTTTCAAGGCCGAAAGGCAAGAAATAAACGTATTATTATTATTATTAAAAAAAAAAAAAAAATAACAGCAAGAACAAAAAAAAACGATTCATTTATTAAACATAATTTTTAACATAATAAACCTAATATTATTTGAGTACGCTATTATAATGATTGTAACTCTCAAATTATACTGAAAAAATAAGACAGATATGTTCTTGGTAGTTTTATTTCTGTTCTAGAAAATATGTGCGACATTTTTACTTATTTTTATCCAAAACTATTAAAATTGCTAGTTTTAATTGTTATTTGTGTTAATTAATGTATTTTGTCCAGACTACTCGCTTTTTGAACAGATTTCGCCCGTAAATCTCTTTATCTTTATAACTAGCATTGATTGTTACATTTTCGTCGATGTTACAAACTAACATTATTACAATTTAACATTAATATAATATAACGTCTTCCCCTTAAGATGATTTTTAGAATAAGAAATAAAATTGAATTAAAAATAAAAATAAAAATCAAGTAATATAATAATTTAAATCTTTTAGTGCTAGATTCGTCAAACTGTTTCTAGGGGATTCTTCCTCATGAAGGTCACTTAACCGAATCGATGTTCTTCTTGTAGGCTTTTGGAAGCATTAGTTATAAACTGTTACACAGCATCCTGGGCTTGATCTATCGGGATTTATTCGTTTGGAGAAACATGATATAATTTTTGATCCATTGCAGCATTTATAAAGAACGTACACTATTACGAAGCTAAGTAGTACCATTATTGTTGTTTTTATGGTGAAAATTTTTTTTGTTAGAAAGTTTGCATTAATAAGTAAATTTAACTTTTCTTCATAATTCTTTATCTTGTGGAAAGCTGCATTTAAGCTGTCTAAAGGTATGTTTTCAATGTTCATTGGTTTCAGCTGTTGGAGGTCTACGTTGTCTGGGATGCCTTCGTAGCAGTCTTAAAATATTTTGGGGAAGTACTAAATCTTGGGTATTGTTTGACGTTTTCTTGGAATCAGCGTGTAGGTTATATGTTCCAATATATGCAGAACATTTTGGTGCCAGTTGAAGTATTGAGTTGTGGTGTACATATTTACTGGAAGTCTTTCCATCACACGTTTGAGTTATAAAAATTGGATTTGCAATTAACACTAACCAATTATTTGATCCTAGTGGTTGAACTATTGGTCCATCCATTTGGAAGTTTAGTATTTGGCAGTTTTCAGGGACTCTTTTGATGTTTGTAGCCAGTTGTGCTTCACAAATACTGGTTGAGTCAATAATGTTTGATATGACGTTGTTGCAGATCAATTTTTTTTCCGATGTTTTCTTGCAGACATTTTTATCGTGTAGGGTTACATATCTTTTGTTATCATCTGATAAAGCCAAATATTTTGTGGATGGAAGGATTGTTGTGTGAATTTGTTTACGAATATGTAAGGTTGGTAGGGAATAGATATGGTATAATCTATAATCTGTTATTTCGACTAAAAGTAATGTTAAAAACAAAAATAACTCTTGTTTTTATTTGAAAAGCTGTCAATTTTATAATTTGTATAAGATCTGATAGATTATCATGATTGATTGAAATTGGTAACAGTCTTGATCTTAAATGAGGTAAAATTAATCCTAATTCTTTCAATAATGTTTCTAGTTTGATAATACTTGGGTGAAAAACTTGTAGTCTTGCAAAAGTCATGCTTTCAATATTTCTGAGTAAACAGTTAAAGCTTTTAAAATGATAAGATTTCTAATTACATCGTTCTTTACACTATTAAAATTATTTTGGATGGTTTCCAAATTTGTGTTAAACGCGTTTTCATCTATCCGTAACTTATATAATGTTTCATTAAATGCCCTAATCGTTGATAACTGAATCATAATATACAGCATCTTCGGCATCTAGATTTCCTGTGATGCTTTTAAATATAGAGCCAACTGCGTTAATGAGTCCTCTTTTCTTTCGATTATTTTGTGGTAGATATTCTAATGTTTGGAATTTATTACTTATTTCAATAGATAAAATATCTAATAGTTTATGACTATTAAACAAATGGTTTGAGAAATGAGGTAAAAGATTTTCTTAATTGGTAATGTTAGTTTTTAATAGTTTTGCTTGTTCATCATATTTTTGATCAATTTGTTTTACATATCTCCAATTTTTATATAGTAAAATCTGCCATGTTTTGTCTGATATTTTTAGTGTTCCTTTGGGATGGTAATAAATACCATTCGAAGTTTTTAATGTGATTATTAAAGAATAGAATAAGGTTATTAAATATAAATGGCTTATAATGATCAAGATCGTCATTATATCTAGAAAAGAAGTGAGTATTTAGTAATATGTTAATCTGAATCTGAATTAGATTATTTTTCTATATTTGAATCTTGCCTTTCTGTGTAAGGTCTGATCTTATCTTTATTTACGACAGAATGTTTACCATTTTTTAATCGTATTGTTACATTAGTATCATTATGAACGTGAATGATGTCATATGGTCCTAAATATTTTTTGTTTGAAAAACCCCGATTATTAGAAGTTTTTTTTAACCATATTTTATCTCCTGTATTATAATTAAACGTTTTGTTTATTCTTTTATCGTATCTTTCTTTTGATTTTTTTTTGATTGTATTATTTTGTGAAGACAGTGAACAGTACTCGCTCTGCGAACACACGTTTTGTTACGGCCGACAAACAACTCGTAAATACGAGACTTATCGCCAAAACAAAACGGGAAAAATCAATTTGATACTAACTCTAGTGTAAATGAAGTGCAGTGAGTAAACAAAATTTAAGTAAAAGTTATAATAATAATAAACACCAACAAATACAAATAAAATTGCCAGTCAGTGTGGAAGAGAGACAGATCCACAGCATGCGCGCCGCGCTAGAAAGAGAGAAAAGCGACTAGGGAACAGCTGCGACTCAACCAGACGACAAAAAAGTAATCTGCTAAGTAAAAAATTATACTAAAACAAGAAATAAAAGTGAAATAAATTATATTAAATTTATTTAATTAATTGAAATAAGAAAACTAAATAAATAAAATAATAAGGATTATAAAAGGATAGTTTGTACAGCGGTAATTGCGACGTTGCCAAGTATAAAACACGCCGAGAAGACAAAATAAATACAAATACAAGGAAGGAAATGGAGGAACTAAAAAACATGTTCAAGGAATTAATGAAGGAGATGGCAAAGAACACTAAGGAACTAAAAGAAGAGATTAGAGAGCTAAAGAAAGAAATGAAGGATAAAGAAGTAAAGTGGGAGCAAGAAAAAATACAGATGATACAAAAAATTGAAAATTTAGAACATAAAGCTGAAAAAGAAGAAAGACAGAAAAAAAGAAATAACATTATAATAACTGGCATAAAAACAAATGAAAATGAGGAACAAATTAAAGTGGAGAACTTCTTGAGAGAAATACTTCAGATTCAAGTCAAAATAGGGAAAGCTCAGCTAATACATAAAGAAAAACAAATAATAAGAGTCCAAGCCGGAACATGGGAAACAAAACAAAAAATAATGAAAGCCAGAAGAAATTTAAAAGGGACCAGAATTTACATTGACAGTGACCTAACCCATGAAGAAAGATACGTACAAAAAGAAATTAGAGACATAGCAAGAGAAGAAAAATCGAATGGCAAGAGGGTAAGAATAGGTTACCGTAAGTTAATAATTAACGGAGAGGAATATAGATGGAATAAAGAAATAAAAGGTTTAGAAGAAGTTGAAGATCCAAAAAACTAATAGGAAAACGGCTAGGAAAAAAGAAAAATACACGGCGAGAAAATGGTATAAGAAAGATGATAAACTCGACGGCAAACGATGTAAACAAAAGGAACAAAAATAGCAAAAGTACAAAAAAGAAAAATAAAGAAGAAAGAGTAGGAACATGGAATATAAGAGGATACATGGGAAAAGAAGCTGAACTGGTGGAAGAAATGATAAACCAAAAAATAGAAATACTAGGAATAACGGAAACAAAAAAGAAAGGGCAAGGGATAGAAAGAATACATAGAGGTTATTGGTTAATGTGGACAGGAGTGGAGGAAAAGGATAGAGCAAAAGGAGGAGTAGGAATGATAATAGCTCCGGAAAGGATAAAAGATACAATAAGAGAAAAACATATAAATGAAAGAATTATGACAGTAGAAATGAAGCTAGGAGAGAACGAAACATGGACCATGATAGTAGCATACGGACCAAATGAAGACGCAAAAAAAGAAGAGAAAGACAGCTTCTATACAAAATTACAAGAAGAAATAGACGAGGGAGCAGAAAACATAATGATACTAGGAGACCTAAATGGGAGAGTAGGAAATCAAAACAACGGAATAGAAGAGGCTATGGGAAAAGAAGGAGAAGAAATTAGAAACAACAACGGAGAAAGAATTATTCAACTATGCATTGAAAACAATCTAGTAATAACAAACACTAAATTCAAACACAGGGAAGTTCACAAATACACAAGAACACAACCAACTAGAAACGAGAAATCAATAATTGACTACTACCTAGTTAACAGATAGAACTGGAACAAGATAAAGAATGTAAAAGTAACAAGACAGGCGGAAATAGGAAGCGATCATCATTTACTACGAATGGATATGAAATGGAAAGCAAAACTTAAACCAGACAAAAGAAGGAAAAAAGTTAAGATAAAAATAAAAACATACAAACTAAAAGAAGAACAAATACAAGTGGCATACCAAGAGATACTACAAAAAAAATTCAGAGAGAAAGAAAAAAGAACGTCCATAGAAGGAAAATGGGAAATTTTTAAACAAATTATTCTAGAAGCTGCAGAAGAAAGCTGTGGATCAGCAAAAATAGTGAACAAAGATACTAAAAAAACTAATTGGTGGACAGAAGAAGTCAAAAAAGAGATAAGGGACAAAAAAGAAAAATGGAAAAGATACTTACAAACAAAGGAAATAGAAGATTACGAAAATTACAAAGAAAAAAGAAATAATACAAAGAAAATAATAAAAGAAGCAAAGATAAAATCATGGACAAAATTTGGAAAAGAAATGAATGAAAATTTCAACCGAAACCAAAAACTATTTTACGGAACGTTAAAACATCTAAAACAAAAAAAAAGAATACAATATGATGAACATAAAAGACAAAAATGGTAAAATAATAACGGAAGAAGATAAGATAATGGAAAGATGGAGGCAATACTTCCAAGAACTAACAGAACAAGAAGCAGAAGAAAACAAAACAATAGAAGATGAAGAATTGCTACAGGACAGAAGAACGGAAGAAATAGAAGAAATTAAAAAAGACGAAGTAATAGAAGCAATTAAGAAAATAAAAAACGGAAAGGCACCGGGAATAAATGAAATAACGCCGGAAATGATGAAATACATGGGAGATGAGGGAATTACACAAATAACGGAATTAATAAACGACATAATGAGGAATGGGAAAACCCCAAAGGAATGGAATAAAGGAATTATTCTACCCATACATAAAAAAGGCGATAAAAGGAAATGTGAAAACTATAGAGGAATCACACTAACAAGCATACCAAGCAAAATATTCACAAGAATTATTGAAAAAAGAATGAGAGACAAACTAGAAACAACAATAGAAGACAGCCAATGTGGATTTAGAAGAGGAAGAAGCACACAGGATCTAATATTTATATTAAGACAATTAAGTGAGAAAATGATTAAAAAAAATAGAGTAATGCACGTATGCTTTGTTGACCTTGAAAAAGCTTTCGACAGGATCAAGAGAGAGGACATATGGAAAGAAATAGAAGAGAGAGGAATTGAGAAGAAAATAATAAACGTAATTAAAAACATGTACACAGAAAACAAAAACATAGTCAGAATGAATAACGAAGAATCAAAAGAATTCCAAACGAAAAAAGGTGTGAAGCAAGGATGTGTGTTAAGCGCATTGCTTTTTTTAATTGTGCTAGACAGGGCAATAAAACACGCAAAGAAAAAAATGAAAATGGTAAAAATAGGATATTGGAAAATGGAAGTAACAAAAATAGCAGAACTGCTATTTGCAGACGATATGGCAGTGATTGCTGAAACCGAAGAAGAGTTACAACACAACATGGAAATAATAGAGGAGCAACTAAAGAAAATAAACATGAAAATAAATTATGAAAAAACAAAGACCATGATAATTGCAAAAGAAAAAATAAATCACGAAATAAGAATAAAAGGAAGAATAATAGAACAGGTCGAACAATACAGATACTTAGGAACAATAATACAAAGCAACGGAAAACTAGACAAAGAGATAGAGGACAAAATAGGAAAAACAGCAAAAATATATAACATGTTAAAAAATACTTTCTTTAACAAAAAAGAAATATCAAAAACAACAAAAACAGAAATTGTAAAAAAAGTAATCAGACCAACATTAACATATAGTAGCGAAACATGGACGATGACAGGAAAACAAATAGAAAGAATAAATGCTATGGAGATGAGATTTCTTAGGAAGATTGAGAACAAAACAAGAAAAGATAAAATAAGGAACGAGACATATAGGACAAATTTAAATATAAAACCAATACAAGAAAAAATTATTGAAGGTCAAATGAGATGGTATGGACATATCAGAAGAATGAGTGAAGAAAGAAATACTAAGAAAGTTTATGAGACAAGAGTAACAGGAGAACAAAAAAGAGGAAGACCCAGAAAAGAATGGAACAGCGCAATAAAGGAAGAAGCTACAAGAAAAGGAAACACGTGGGAAGAAATAAAAGAGATTGCCAAGGATAGGAAGAAATGGAGAAAATATTACACAAACTAATAATGTATACGCCTGACACCGAAAGGTAAAAAGGCAATTGAATAAATAAATAAAATATTATTTTATTCTTCGCTTGTTCCGATATGAAAATCATTTTAGATTGTAAATCTTGTACATAAATATCATGTAAATTAGGTTTGTTAGTATGTTATAAATTTGGTTTAGAAAAGGTATGACCAAATAGTAATTCGTGCGGTGTGTAACCTGTTGTTTTGTGTACACTTGAATTATAAGAGATTATTGAAAAGGGAACAATGTCAACCCATGACGATTTGTTTTCTTTACTTATGTAGCAATTTAAGTTATCTTTAAAAGTTGAAAGAAATCATTCGAGTGCCCCATTTGACTGAGGGTGAGCAACTGCGCTAAAAGTATGATCAACTTTGCATAATTCTGACAATGCTTTTAAACTTTTAATTATGAATTCTATACCTTGATCTGCATGAATATGTTTTGAAAATCCAAAATGAGAAAAGAAAAATAGTAGTTTGTTTACTACTTCCTTAGAAGATTTATTTTCTAATAGATAAGCTTGTGTGTATTTAGAAAATTCGTCTTGCAATGTTAAGCAATAAGTTTTATCTAACTCGACAAGATCAATATTTAAACGTTCAATGTGTTTTGTTGGTGTATCTGTAATTGTCATTGATAAAGTAAAATTTCTTCTTTGTACTTTATTTTGTTGTCATATGATACAAGAGTTAACAAAATTTTCTATATCTTTATGCATTTTTGTCCATCTGTAATATTGTGCAATTTTGTTAAAAATCTTGTTTATTCCATTGTGTCCATTTAATATATTATCATGATGTTCTTTTATTATATCTACTCTTTCGTTATAATTTGGTTCAATTATTACGTTTTTACAAAATGTAAATTTTACATTGATATCTTTAAATAGAAAGGTGATCATCTATTTTAATTCTACAAAATTTTCTAATTAATCTTCGCTTAGGGATAGTGAATATATAGTAATCTATCTGTGGTACATTGAGAAACTTGTAAATAAGAGGTTGTTTTATTTCTATTTTGATATCAGTTTGCAAATCAGTTTTATTTATATCATCTAGTAACTCTGATGAAAAAGGTACATTCAAATCTAAATCTTGTGTTACAAAAATCACAATATTTTTATGACAATTTTTAAATAAGTTTTTGTTAGTTATGAATATTTTATTGTAATCAATTTCTATAGAATCTTTATCTTGAATGTATTTTTTAAACTGTTCATTATTATTGATATTGGAATTTAATATTTCGTTATTAATATTTAAATGATTTATTTTTATTCTTGAAAGTGCGTCTGCATTAACATTGATTTTACCAGGTTTATAAATGATCTCGTAGTTGTATTCTTCAAGTTTTAATCTCCATCTGGCTAGTCTACTTCCTGGATCTTTGATTGAGAATAACCATGTCAAAGGTCTATGATCTGTAATTAATTTAAACTTTCGTCCAAAGAGGTACGGTCGAAAATGTTTAACCGTCCATACTATCGCAAGTAATTCTTTATCTATTACAGAATAACGAATTTCTGCACCATTCAGTGTTCGAGAAGCATGCTATAGGTAGATCATCATTTAAAGGTCCCTGTGATAGGACTGCACCTATTGCAAATGCCGACGTATCTGTAGTTAAAAGGAATATCTCCTCAAAATTTGGATAATGCAAAATGGGATCTGAAGTAATAAATTTTTACATGTTTGTAATGCTTCATTGCATTTTTTATCAAAACATAATACAGCATCTTTTTTTAACAAATTTGTTAAAGGTTTGGTAACTTTAGAATAATTTGGTATGAATCGACGATAATATCCTGTTAATCCAAGAAAAGCTTTGATTTCTTTGGTGTTAGTTGGTTTTGGATATTTTAATACTGCATTTATTTTATCTGGATTTGGTTTAACGCCGTTGTCAGTTATAATGTGTCCAAGGTAAGCTACTTCTTTGTTTAGAAATACGCATTTGTCAGGTTGTATTTTTAAATTAAATTTTCTTAGTCTTTGGAAAATATTTTTTAATCGAGACATGTGTTTATCTAATAAACCAGAGTATATGATTATGTCGTCCATATAAACAGATTTCATTTTGGAGTCCTATTAAAATATTATCCATACATTTTTGAAAGATGCTAGGAGCATTACAGAGTCCAAATGGCATTCTCTTATACTTGTAATGTCCATTTTCTACACTAAATGCAGTTTTAGGTATATCAGATTTTTCTTTCTGATGAAAACCTGACGCTAAATCTAACGTCGTAAAATATTGGCATTTACTTAACTGGTCAAGTAGATCTGTGATGTTAGGCAATGGGTACTTATCATTGACTGTTAATTCATTCAATTTTCTGTAATCTATGACTACACGCCATTTTTGTTTGCCGGAAGCATCAATTTTTTTGTTAACCACCCATACTGGTAATGACCATGGACTGGAGCTAGGTTGGATTATGTCTTGTTCTAACATTTTACTAACTTGCGTTTTAACTTCTTCTTTGTGAATCTGAGGGTATCGATATGATTTTGTGTAAATTGGTTTATGAGTTTGTGTATCGATAGAGTGTCTTATTTGATTAGTAAACGTAAAAGGATCGTTTTCTAATCAAAATATGTCAGAGTAGTTTAAACATAGCTCTTCTATAAATTGTTTTTCCTCTGTATTCAAATGTGATAGTCTTAAGTTACTTAAAATATTGTCATTGCGATTTGAATTTTCAGTTAAATTAAAATTATGTATTTGTTCTGATTTATTTTCAATGAATTGCTCCAAATTGATAGTTGGTATATCAATTTCAATATCTTCCTCTGAAGTATTCATAATTGTTGTTTTGAATTTACCATTGTTCAATTTTACTAATAAATTTGGTATAATTAAATGCTCTGATAAATTTTGTTTTGGACAAATAGCGCTTTCTGAATCAATTAAATTTTCATTTTTTATAATACAGTTAACAATCATATTTGTTCTGGAAGGAATTGTAATTTTATTTGAATTTATTAGATGTTCATTAATTTGATCTGTATAAAGAGGATATATTTTGTTATTTACAGAAATTTGTTTTAATTCATAATTTATTGATTTATTTTTAACAAGGAAGTTGTTTCCTAAAATTCTATTAAAATTAATATTGATATTGATTATGTGAAATGAATGACTTAAGTCTTTATTTAAATTTAATAAACATTGACCCTGTGATTCAATAATACTGGGTATAAGTGAAATACCGGTAACATTAATTTTATTGTTGGTGTCAATAAATGTATTTCTTATAATTGGACTAGGTTTAACAATTGAAATTCCTGCTCCTGAGTACTAAAAATCTATATGTTTTATTTAATTGGAAATTTTATGTATATTATTGAATTATCTGGAATGTTGTAAACATTTATATTACTAGTGGTTACATCAGTAATTTTATTTAAATTTTTATTTGGTGAAAGAACTTGAATTGGGTTGCTTTGGACTGGAGAATTTAGTTTTCGGAAGTCTGTTCGTCCTGAAGATTTACAGCTTCTATTTGGGAGTTTAAATGGTTAACATTTGTAAATCCTTTATTTCTGTAATTTCCATAATTTTTATTTTCATTAGTGTTTTGATTTTGTCGATAATTTCCGTTGAAATTACGATTATGATAGTTAGGTTTTTGTAAATTAGGATTATAATTTGAAACGTGTTGTGGATGTTGTTGTCTCTTTTTAAATTGATTAAATTGATTATTTTGATTGTTGAATTGTTCTTTCCGACAATCTTGAATTATATGTCCTTGTTTTTTACAGTAATTGCAAAACATAGACATTTTATCAGAAATTTGGTTTTTTATCAACTTGTTGATTATTTGCACCAGATATGCGTTTTCTGTCAACAAGAAAAAAATCGATTTGTTCTTCCTCTTCGATTATCGTAATGACGTCATATTCATTTTGAGGATTTCTTACGCGAACTAGTCTACCTATTGCATCAGGTATACCAGTTATAAATATTTTTATTAACATTTTGTCAATCTTTTTACTCCTTTCTCTCTTTTGGTCATTTGTAAGAACCAAATCATGCATTTATGAATTGGTTATTTGATTTTTCATCGATATAATACAAGAATAAAATTGTTTGCATGATTCGTGAGAATCTTGAGACATTCGTTGCAAATCACATATTAAATTAGATGTACTTTTATGTTCACCGAAATTCAAATTAATTAGAGATTTAATATCGTCCCATGTACGAACGAAGCGAGAATTAATTAAATCAGCTGCTTTGCCTTTTAATTGATATTTTGTGTAAACTAGTAAAAGGTCAATTTGATTTTTGCTTGCAGAATCATATACTGTATTACCAGCCTCGACATAGTTATTTAATGAAAGTGTTGACCCATCATATGTAGGTATTAATTTCATTAGAGTATTCAAAGGAATGTCGGCTTCAATGTCATTGCCGTCAGCCATGATAAGATTTGAATTTAATTATATTTATTAAAAATAAAGTTTTTAATCGATTTAAGATTTTGGATTTATTTGATAAATAAATTCAATTATTTATTGGAATTAGATTTATTGGATTTCATATATTAAAATTTATTTAATAAACAAATAAAATTATTTATTAGAATTAGATTTAGATTCCCGTGAGGGGAATTGCCAGTTACCTCCATCGGGTGCGTCCCCATTGGAATTGGGGAAAGCTCGTCGGGTATGCAATCCAGCATATCCGAAGGGTAGTGGGAAAATAAAATACCCACCGTGAAACAAAAACTGGTTTCGAGGTTAGGCCTGCCAATAGTAAAACAAAACAAGGGCTCACAGAAGGAAAACATTAGCCTCGGACAGCAATGGAAACACAACGACGACACAAGCAAGAACACGCACATCGAAGGAGACGAGGAGGAGGATAAAGGAAAACCTTATAAGAGTGGGCACATGGAATGTTAGATCTTTTATCAACAAGGATCAAGAAATAATATTTAAACTGCAACAACATAAAGTGGACATATGTGCAATATCTGAAACAAAAAAGCAGGGCAAAGGAACAACACAATATGACAACTATGCACTCATATATTCTGGCAAGGGCAAAAACGAGAGAGCAGCTTCAGGTGTAGGAATACTATACACCAACGACTCATACCAGCAATACAGACGATCGAGTATCACAATGACCGAGTGGTGAGCATAAAACTAAAATTAAATAACAATTTCAGTGTATGCCCCAGACGCGGGAAAACCAATTCAAGAGGCCAAAGAATTCTACGATAACCTCCAAACAATAATAAACAATGTACCAATACAAGACCAGATGATAGTTTTAGGCGATATAAACGCCCGCATTGGAAACCACATTATTCCTGGGATAAAAAACAGATTCAATGAAGAAACAGTCAATGGACGAGGGCAGTTGATGATAGAGCTTTGTACGCTCAATGAACTAAGAATAAACAACACATTCTTCAAACATAAACACCAACATAAAACAACATTCCGCTCAAACCAAGAAGCACAATCCACAATAGACTATATACTAACAAACAGATCTATTAAACCAACACAAGTCCTTGATATAAGAAGCATAACATCAGCAAATATCGGGTCGGACCACAACCTAGTCTTAGGTAAACTAAATATAACTAAACACACAAACAACATCAAACCCAAAAAACCAACAGAGAAACTCAACATCGAAGGACTCAACACCGCGAGCACCCGAGATCTATACCAAAGGCGCCTATCGCAGAAGATCAGCACCCAACCGATAACAAGATGGGACACACCAGATGAAGCATGGACAAAACTAGAAAACAGCATATTAAGCGCAGCTGAAGAGGCAGTAGGGAAAAGGAAGATAATAGGCGCTACTACACATATCAAACACAGACCATGGTTTACACCAGAAGTAAAAGCACTGGCAGAACAAAAGAAGAAAGCGCATCTAAAATATAAGTCAACTAACACACCAAGGGACTACATAGCATACATATCAACAAGAAACAATGTCAACAACGCAATCCGGAAAATAAAAAGTGAGTTCTGGGAACAATGGAGCAGAGAAACAAACAACGACATGTTCGGCACACAAAAAAAAGTATGGAAACATCTGAGAGCAATGAAACGACGCAAATAAACATCAGTGAAGAAACCTGGCTAAAACACTTTGAACAAATATATTCGCAAGACCACCAACAAAACCAGAAAATAAGAGAAAACATCCAGTCGACAAATCCACAAACCAATGAAGTCCTTCAACTCACAACACCGGAAGAAGTACTGACCAAAATGAGTAAACTAAAGAACAGTAAGGCGGCAGGTCCTAACGGAATCCCTAACGAAGCAATCAAATATGGAGGAACAAAATTAGCAAAAGAAGTTTCAGAGCTTTTCAACATCATATTGAACAAAGCGGCGATACCACACGCATGGATAAACAGTATCACCATACAACTGTTCAAAAAGGGCAAAGCATCAGACCCGGCAAACTATCGAGGAATAAGCCTGTTAAACACAAGCATGAAGCTTTTTACGCGTCTTCTAACAAGCCGTATATCGGAGCAAAAAGAAATCCAAGAAAAACAGCAAGGTTTCAGGAAGAACTGGTCAACGATAGATGCAATATTTATTGTACGACAAATCGTTGAAAAGTCATTGGAATATAACAAGCCGGTTTATTTGTGTTTCGTCGATTTAACC
This sequence comes from Tachinus rufipes, assembly GCA_963932245.1. Lineage (NCBI taxonomy): Eukaryota > Metazoa > Arthropoda > Insecta > Coleoptera > Staphylinidae > Tachinus > Tachinus rufipes. Next base: position 15,421,273 of record OZ010748.1, on the reverse strand, counting down.
AAGGTCTTCGATAAAGTGCTACTGCCGGACGTTATTAATGATTTAAAGCGAGAGAACATCCACCCAAATATCATTAAAATAGTCGAAGATCTTAACACCGGAAACTCCACAAAAATCGTAACCAAAACGATGTGCACCAGAACCATAACACAGAACATAGAATTAAGACAAGGAGACAGCCCGAGTCCATTGTTATTCAACTTGATTATGGACCGCATAATAGACAGAACTAGAAAAGTAAACGAGGGATACAGAATGGGAAACGCGAAAATTAAGATTGTATGCTACGCTGATGACGCCGTGCTCTTTGCCGAATCAGAAAATTCCCTACAGCGATTATTATTCGCATTCAAAACAGAAGCCGAGACAATGAACATGGAAAAGACCGTAGTAATCGCAAAAACTCCAGTAAGGTGCAAACTGGTTATCAATAATAACATCATTGAGCAAGTATCCTCCTTCTAATACCTAGGCGTGCAAATATCAGCCTACGGTGAACTGAAAACGGCAGTCAGTTAACAAACGAACAACGCCTCGAGGATCGCGGGAGCCTTAAAAATCACGATATGGAAAAACCAATACATATCAAACAGCAACAAAGTCCGGATCTACAAGACCTGTGTCAGACCGGTGATGACATATGCGGCAGAAACAAGAGCCGACAACTCCGAATCCAAAAGAATACTGCGAACTGCGGAAATGAGAATTCTGCGCACAATAACTGGTAACACACTAAGAGATCGACGACGCAATGACGACATACGCAACGAGTGCAACACGCCAGACATCGTCAGATGGGCGCGTGCAAGAAGAAGAGCTTGGAACGAGCACATAATTCGAATGGAGAACCATCGACTGGCTAAAGCGGTCAGAAACCAGAAGCCCGAAACGAAGAGACCAACAGGACGACTACCGAAACGATGGAAAGACAGCTGGAGTTCAGTGTCCCAGGACAGACCAGACTAATGGAAATCCTTACAACAAGCCAAATTGGCTTTCTATAAGAGGAAGAAGAAGAAGATTTAGATTTTATATATTGAAATTATACTTAAGATTAGATTTAATATATTGAAATTAGATTTTGATTTAGATTTCTTATATTGAAATTAAATTTAGGATTTGATTTGGTAGTTGGATTAAAGACATTTGTTTCACAAATAATAAAAAAAAAACATGTGTTTTATTTTGCTACCATAAAAATGAGTTGTAGATTGTTGCTTGGAGTTTGTTGTTTGGAATTCGTTGCTTGGAGTTTGTTGCTTGGAGTAACCGGATAGCTGTTCAATCCTGGATGCTCCTTCGTTGGATTTTCTTCTGCAAAGTCTTGGAAGACACCGGGCGTTTTTATTAGTTGACCCGTTCAGAAGTATCCCATCCTCGTCGCCAATTTGTGTAATATATTTTTGGTATTTAATATTAATAACACATAAACTTTTAAATTATATTTATTGAAAAACATTATATTATTCCGAACTAAACTATTAATTTTATTAGCTAATTTAACATTTTCGTCGACCTGGTTCCGAGCGTGACTTCATATTTATATGGCTAAAAACACAGTGTCAGCATAATTGTAACAAAGCAAATCTCGGGACACAGCTGCATAATTGCTTCGTCTTATATTTTACGAATAATCTAGCAGGTGGATAGATGCTATATCAGCAAGAATAATGTTACAAACTAACATTATTACAATTCAACATTAATATAATATAACACGTGCTCCGGGGTTTTGTAGCGATGAGTTAATGCTCTCGACTCGTTGGAACTTGGATCTGTCTTGGATTCTTTTGTTTTTTTCTCTTTGGCACTAGGAGTTGATACTCGCTAATTGAAATGATTTTTGAAAAATCTTATTAATTCATTTATTTGTTGCCGAATCCTACCGGCTGCGCCAAATTTATTGATTGGTTTCAATAAATAATTTATAATTTTTTTGAATTTATTTAATGAACGATGCTTACAAGGTAGCTAATAGTCTAATTATACAAAACGTGATAAAATGTGTTTACAATCTTATTCTATTCTCAAAATTGTTATCACTTCCTTGAAGATCCCAGCTGCGTGGCATCTTTATAGTTCGCTTTTTCATGTAACTTGGACGTGTGTAATCTCAGATTCAAAAAAAGTATCCAGAAAGTTAATCGTATTTAGTGTCACATTGTTTTTTAAATATTTAATTTAATTATCGATTTCTATAAACCTATAAAAGTGCAATACAAACAGTGGAATATTTTTAAATATTAATTAGCCTACTGACACGATATTTGTACGTGTAATGTTAAACATTTTAATAGTTCATATATTTTTTAATGCCTGTTTACTGTATATCAGAAACCCATTAAAGCCAGTTGACAATAAAATGTTAAACTTGATAAATGTGTTAGTTTTTGTTTTTATGATTAATTACATTGAATGTCGATTAATCCCTAAGCAGGTATAAATTTTATTTATTTATAATAACTTTTTTAAATTTATTAAATTTTAAAGAATTTTAATGTAATTATTGTTACTATTTTTTTAATTATGCAATATAAGACTGAGCTAATAATAAAAATTGAAGTACTCTAGTCAATAGCAAAAGAAGTTGTATAAATAACTTAAAGTAACTTTATATAATATTACGGCTTATAAGATTTACTTTTATTGCTGTTAAGGACACTGATGAAACGGTTAGCTTAAATAATCAATAAACTGGTCAGCACGCTATAAAGTTTTAGTTTGTTTCTTTTAGTTAGATTGTAAGTAGTTAAAATATTAATCAAATATTGTTGAAGGTTTACATTAATGTGTAACATAACACAATTTTATTCATTATAATTCAGCAGATTTTTCTCAAGTTTTTTTCTTTCTGTTGAAGGTGAAATCCTTTACGAACGTAATTTTATTCATTTTTTTTTTGTAAGTAAATGAGTGTAATTTCTTTACTATCGTGTCGATTTTAATAAAACAACCACTATTGATGACGATTATGCAAATACTTTAACTTCTATGCAGAAGAGTATTTTCCAATGTGCTGATTAAAACAATTCTATCTATTGCTTTCACTTTAAAATTTTGATAAAGTTTAATAAATTTTTTATTTAAATATTTAATATATAGAATAAAAGAATGTTTCTTGTTGAATGAATGTTTGTATCATAAGTAATCTTATCCGCAGGGTTAGTTTTTTATTGTTTTTCTTCCACGTATACCCGGCCATGCCAAGACATAATTATCACTTTGTTTATGGAATTTTTAATAAACAGTTACGTTAATATCAATAAAAGTACATATAAGATTATTTCTTGTCTTTTTGTGTGTTTAAATTTACCATTAGTAATAATATATTGAAGCATTTTTAAAACAAAACATTTTTAGATACAACATGACGAAATGGTTAATTCTGCTAAGGCGATACAACAATATTACCACCATCTTGGAACAAATGTAATAGATTTGCAAAACAATACCATAATAACAGATGGCATTTTAACTAAAGATTATGATTACTTTACATATTCAGAAAAATTTAAATCAGAATTTAATTTACTAAGCAAGCCGCACCATTTTAATATAATCTTAACTGAAGATTTAAATAAAATTAAGAAATATTTCAAAACAGAAATGGGATTTTTATATAGCAAAATTGAAGAGAAACTAATGTATTATTTAGTTCTTTACATAGGGAAAAGAAATATTGAAAATGTGTTTTCAACTATGCAAGATTTTTCTGAAAGGATTATAGTTATTGATGTTAATGGTATGTGCCATGGGAGAACAACAGCTGATGTTTATTACAAATTTGAAAATATCAAACGAGAGATGTTTACATTTGATTGTAGTGATATTGTTAAATTTAAATATTTCTACGAATATAGCATGAGAAATATTAGTGGAATGAGGGTTTTTATCATCTCGGAACCAAATAAACCACCGTTTTTAATTGATAATTATAAAGGTATTGAAAATTTGTTAATTTTAGAATTTTTAAAACGAAACCGTATATCAAGAGATCTATGGCAAAATTACGACAAAGAACATACCATAATGACAGGAGGTTTTTTATTGACGCAAGTACATGCAAAACGTTTTTGTTATCCATATTTTTTAGACAGAGAGATAGTAGCAGTTCCAAAAGCCCTGCAAATAAGCAATAGATTTGGATTAATTTATGTTTTTTGTAAGGAATTGTGGTTAGGTATTTTGTTATCATTTATAGCTATAATAGCAACACTTTATTTTATACCAAAAATTGTAAGTAATCCTAAACGCTCTAACTCATTTGACAACGCATTGCTTCAATCATATACTATTTTTTTAGCACAAAATATTCCAACACCAAAAAATAAAGCACTTCAAATTATAGTTGTAACATGGTTAGTGACATCATTTATTATACTAAATGCATACACTGGCATTTTTTTCTCATTTTTAGTTGATCCAGTTTACGAACCACAAATTAAATCTTTGCATTCGTCAAGGTATACCAAAGAAATAAAAGAAATTGTTTATGAATACGACGATGACGTATTTGAAAGTAGATTTAGTATTTTCAAACTGCCAAAAAATTTTGCTAGAATAATATCTATTGAACGGTCAATGATAGAGAAAATTGTTACTGAAAGAAATACTAGCGTTGGTTTATCAGAATTATTTGCAAATTATTTTAATAAAATTTTAGCTATTAAACAAATGGATACTTTTTATAAAATAGACAATGGAATGTATCCTATTATAATGGATATTACTCAAGGCATGCTAACTCCTTATTTCAACGAGTTTATACACAAGCTTCATGCAAATGGTTTGATTCAAAAATGGGTAATTGATTATACTTACGTGATTAGAATCAATGATAATTTAGAGCCAAAACCGCTGCTGTATACTCACTTTATTTTAATATTTATTTTTTACTTTGTTGGTGTGGCCATTTCAATTATGGCATTTGTTTATGAATGGTTTAAATACAAATTTGAAGAAAGTTATCCAATTTAAATTTTATCATTAGAATAAAAAAAAAATTATTAACAATATTGTCTATTTATACAATATAAGCAACAACTATTTTCACCTTGTTTTTAAATTTATTTATCACGTTTTTGAAGTGTTATATTTTTGTATTACTCTTTAGTGTTGTAAAATGTATTAGAAAGATTGAAGTTCAGTCTAGTTTTGTAGAAAGTAAGTTTAATTACAGTTTTACTATATAGCATAGGCTTGTATAATAGTAGTTATGTTTTTGATGCATTTAGTTAATGAGTTTTATAACTAATTTTATATTTCAATAATTACTATTAAACTACAAAAAAGTATTTATAAAACAAATAATTCATAATTTTTTGAGATTACCACCAGCATTAAATTAAGCAATATAAACAATATAACGATAGTGTCCATTTAATACCATATTACATATAAAAGCATTATACTTAAAAAAAAATTGTGCAAAATGTTTATATTAATCATTTTTAAATGTAGATTAGTTTGATAATGTTTCTTCTAAAGGTACATATAAACCAAGTAGCAACAAGCGATGTTTTTTTGCTAATTTTACAAATGTTGGTGTCACCGGCTTTTAGATGTTAGGTATGGATGGACCGTTATATTGTCGCTCCTGTGAAAACGTTCAGTATTCATGTAATAAAAATAATGTATAATTTAAAACTTGTTATACAGGTTTTTTTTTCTTTATTCAGCCATTATCTGTTGTCCACGGTTGAATACGGACTACCTCTACTTGCTTCCATACTTGTTTTTGTTTTGAGCGGCTGCTATCCAGTTTTTTTTAAATTTGTTTAATGTCATCATGTTAAAACCTTTTGTTTTTAATGCGCGCAGCCGTAGAACGCTGTATTTTGCAAAACTAACCTGCGCCCCCGTCTTAGATGGGCCCGATTTCTAACAGCTGTTTTTTTCTGCTAATCGATGTTTGAGAGTATGGTATTGAAGCCACTCTGCTACAACGAGCAGACGGCCATGACCAAGTCATTGCATACGCTATTACACTACTAAAAATTAATATCTGGTCATAGTCTAAGCAATTCAAAGAAATAAAGGCCTACCTTGAAGGCTACTACTTCACCGTCATCACCAATCACCAGTCCTTGAAGTGGTTGCACTTTTTGAACAGGTTTTGTAAAAAAGTGGCGCAATAGGCCAAACTGTTACAGTAAAACAATTAAAAAAAATACCTCAAAAAAGTGTATTCATTTAATCAAGTTGTCAATGTTCTTTCCAGACAGCCTTCATTGGTAAAGTCTTGATTGATACTGCCAAACCCGTTCCATGGTACACCTGCATGATGCAAAAAATTGCCAACTAACCAGACTTTTACCCAGATTTTTCCATCAGAGTCGAACGACTGTTTAACTACCTTTGAGACCGTGACGCAAACCAGTACGCCTAAAATGTTGTCCAGTGTTTTGACAAAGAACCATATTGACCCTATAGCCGGTCACCGGGGCTAAAATAACAAACAAATATGTACGGGTATACTACTGATCATATTAAAAAAAACGTGCAAAAATGCATGGCGTATCACATATTCAAGCCGTTACAACTATAAATACCTATTTTGTTTTCTATGAAAAATGTATACTTGTTAGTTATGCAGGATTGTTTTACTAAATAGGTAGAGTACCATCTGATAAGATTTCCAACCGGAAGATTTGTTTTTTTTAGAGGATTTTGCCCTCATGCTAACCCAGTAAAACAAACCGTCCGCTCTTTTAAAACTATAATTTTGCAATATTGCAAAACGTGTGGCGTAATTTTTCACTTCTTAGGAGAGGATGGGGGAGCTAGGGTGGTATAGTCAACCGAGAAAGTGCCTGCCGGCTCAGTGAAGACGGGCGGGTATAATTGTGAGCGCCACGAGCTTGTTACTAACGTGCACTCTCGGTGATACCGGTCTCCGTGGGAAAAGCTCAAATCCACTTATTCCTATGAATCCCCTCCCCAAAAGAACAAAAATATAAATTAAATGAAAGTCGATGGTCTGTTTGGAAAAGTGTGGCACACATATATTTAAAAATTAAAAAAAACATTAAACATTGAACATATATAAAGTAAGTTTGGGTTGGGTCATACGCCCAAGGTACGATAAGTAGCAAATAACCAAACATGCAAGTTTATCTTTGAAAATGGCCTTTTGACCTGCAAATGACCGTGTGACAAAAACGGTGAAACGCGTAGCGCTACGAGCGACCCCGATTTCCGATAATTTACTCTTAAATATTAAACTTTAAGCAAGCAAAAAGGCCACTTGCACGAAGTTTACAGTGCAGATCAGTACCATTTTTACAAAGAGAAATATTTTAAACTTCATATATAAGTATATAAACATGTCATGTGACGCATAGCAAGTTTTGTGTGAAGCACCACATAAATTTTAATAGAATAAAGAAAACATGTAAAACTCCCAAATATATTTCATCCAAAGTGATGACTGATCCAACGAAATATCTCGGTATATGGCTAGAATGTCCAATATTCGAGTCCTCAGAGCCGAAATCCCATCTTAATGACACCAATGTACATATTAGTTTCAATGACCAAAGTAAACAAATAGACTTAAAGGAAAGAAAAAAAAAAACCACACGTGCAATTACTACACAACAGTCACAATTAATTAATATCAATGAGGTAAATTTATTACCTGAGAGTGGGTAGGAGCAAGTCGATAGCCTCCATACGGTTATGTATATATACACATGTTCCAAGTTGAGCTTCGTCGGACGCCCATATAATATTTGCCACGAGGTAAGGTTGGTGAAAAATCCGCACAGCGGTAGGATTAATTTTCCGCTCCAATAATTAGCGGGTGCGTTCCATATAACACTTAACCCGTCATATATTCACTGGTACATACTATAAAATGGCCACAAGCCGTGAGGTTACACCCTCCTGTCGGTATTTAATAACCAGCAAACACACCACCACACTTCGAGCACCGGATGTGAAAAAACCTCCATGTTAAAGTTTCACCTAGACACTCTGAACCAACAATCAGTGTTGCCAACTGTAAATTATTACATGTTCCCAAAAGTGTCAAGTGTAAACAATATGGTGGGTAACAGTAACAGATGTCAACATTTGGATTAATTAAAATTTAAGTAAGTACAATCATAATAATATCTGTGTCATTACTGGAGATCTTAGAAATCACCATTTGTAAATTCCCAGTACTCAATTAATCCATCCTGTACTCTCCCAATCTACATAACCTCCAACCAATAACAAACAAAACATTCAATCGTAAAATCTCTTAAAACATTTCCCCCAATTCTCTACATAGCAATAAAGCTATTCCCCAAGTAAGATCTACCAACATTTATAACTCCAAAACTAGTTTCAATCTTACTCCGAAAGAAAATAACCCGGTTACCGCCAATACTAACATCACATAATTCCATCTATCTCTAATAACTTCTTATTCCAGAATACACCAAAGAAAAGACCTCCAGAGGCAAATATAGCCAAAATAATTAGTCGGGATCAACTCACATGGTAAGTGTCAACATTCTCTTAAACCTTAACAATTACTATCAAAAGTTAATTAGGACGTATAGCAACTAACATGTAACACCCCCACACTGACTTAATTAGTGTGAGTACGATTATAAATATTCATAACACAATCTTCAATGTCAGGCTACCGGATTAATCATAGTGTATGATGGGCTGCCTATGTTACATTCCCAATAACTTTTAACAGTTATCTTGGTTGCCTATCTTAAATCATTACATATTCTTTATTTGTTTTAAGAAACCAGCCGGCAGCTTCTACGGCGAAAACGAGATGCTACAATTTGTGTAATTTTTTACATTTAATTTTTTTTATTTAATAATTTTTTGTTTGTTTTATAGCCGGATTATAGTGTTTTATGATCAAATTTTATCAATATAAGGCTGAATTTCTATACAACAAAGTTTATTTTTACATATTATGCAAGATTTTTGCTTTTTTTGATCAATTTATGGTCGGATTTTTGTTTTTTTGTATAGATTCTTGAGTTTTCAATCTATTTTATCTCAATTCTGTCAACATTTGATTTTATCAAAAGCTTTTCAATATAATAAAGTTTGTTTTTTCAAATTAAGCCAAATTTTTGCTTTTTTGATCAATTTATAGCCGGATTTCTATATTTTTGATCAGATTCTTGAATTTTTAATCAGTTTAAAGCTGGATTTTTGTACTTTTAGTTAATTTAATCAAAATTTTATTTTATCAATGCTTTATTTCAATATAATAAAGTCTATTTTTACATATTTGCTTTTTTGATCAATTTATGCCAAGATTTTAATATTTTTGTTTAGATTCTTAAGTTTTTAAACAATTTGAGGACAATTTTTTGTATTTTTAGCCACTTTTTTTGTTATCAAAAGCCGGATTTCAATAACCAAAATCTATTTTTACACAGTGGGCTGGATTTTTGCTTTTTGGCTCAATTTATGCGCGGAATTTTGTTTCTTTGTTCAGATTTAGGAGTTTTTAATCAATTAAAGGCCAAATTTTTGTAATTTTAGTCAATTTTGTCAAAACATGATTTTATCAAAAGCCAGATTTCAATATAACAAAGTTTATTTTCTCATATTAGGTCGGATTTTTGCTTTTTATCTCTAAATTTTGTTTACATAATTTACAAGTTTTTGCACAATTTTGGATTTTTTTACACTTTTTAGCCAAATTTTTTGATTGTTACAGTCGAATTTTTGATCTGTTTGATAAATGTTTGCGTTTTATCGATGAATTTTGGTGTTTTTAACAAATTTTTTTAACTTTTTGATCAATTTTAACAATTTATAGACAATTTTTTGCATTTTTTGTTTATTATGGGACCTGATTTGTCAATTTTTAAATTTTGCCGCCGGATTTTTCTTTTCTTTAAATAATTTTTACATTTTGTTGTTAAATTTTGATATTTTAAACAGAATTTTTGAACTATTTTTACATTTTCTAGCTAAATTATTGTGTTTTTTACAATTCATTTTTGGTACTTTTTGACAATTTTTTGTATTTTTTGATTAATTTTTAATTCTTAACACAATAAAGCTCATTTTTGTCAAACAAGACTTTAAATATTTGAGTTAATTGTGAGCAACTAAACTAAAAAGTAATATTTAGAAACTTAATTTATTTTTTTGCATTTAAAATCTGATTTTTGTCTTTATAAAACAACTTGTAAATGGACGCAAATGAGTTATATGAAAAGTTCCTCGCTCCACATCCCATTCCAGACCTTGTAAGACATAAGTACACGGACGTACTGCTATTTTAATGCGATACGGGCCTTCAAAAAGAAGCATAAACTTCTTGGTTATTAACGGCACTAGATATATTGTTTGCTCAAAGCAAGACTTTGTCGCCCACACAAAAAACTTCTGGGTTTAACGCTTCCCGCCTCTTTGCTTTATTACAGATTGTTTCTCTAGCCAGAAATATCTTTACGTGCGCATCTAAATTCTTTACGATTTCGGGTAAATTGATTATTTTATCTAACAATGCTATTGGCGGTTTTCCGGTTTGCAGCTCTATGAGCGTAAAATCTGTTGATTCATGGACTATGTTATTTAAAAACACAGCAATATTTGCAACTTCAAGAGCCCACCGTTTATGTTGATCATGGCAATATGTCCGGAAAAGTTGACCAAGCTCTTGCATAATCCGCTCCGAAGAGTTGGCCTGGGCGTGCCGGACATTTACAATGTAAGACTGTAAGGTGTTTATTCATTTTTTGTTTGAGAACTGAGTCTCATTATCAGTTAGAATTTACTGTGGGCATTGGTGCGTTCTAAAGTATTCTTTTTCTAATCTTTTTAGGATTGTGGTTGTAGTTGCTCTTTTGAGTGCGTATAGAGTGACGTATTTTGTTAAAACATCCATTATTACGCAAAGTAAGCAACCCCTCCACGGGAAATTGGCAAAGGCTCATAAATATTCAGAGCTATAAGGAGTTAGGCCCGGCAGACCGGACTGCAGTAAATTCCAGTTTGGCAGAAGACAACACTTTGGAAAATTGACAAATTTCACAAACTTTAATGATGCGTTTAACATCACAATGTAAAATTTTTGCATATACGCCTTAAAGCTAGCCACGTCTTAAAAACCCCAAAGTGTCCTATTGCTTCATGAAAAGCAATAACAATTTTGTCCATTCGGCTCCTTGGTGTGCACATCAGGTTAGGTTCATTCTCTATAAACCTTATATATAGTAGCCCTTTATGCAGTATGTATCTGGAATCAGTGTGTTTTTTATTTTCATTTAAAATTTTATAAATTTGCCCAAAATAAGGGTAATTTTGTCTGTAGGCGTTGCCAATCTCGTTGGTGGTAATCGCGAAAACACATCGGCTACTATGTTTTCTTTTCCAAGTATGTATTGTACTTCAAAATTGTATTCTTGCAATGCGAGTACCCATCGGGTTATCCTGGCAGCCAGCAAACGGCATGAATTTAGAAAAGAAAGTGATCTGTGATCAGTAAGAACCGTAAAGTGACGGCCAAGTAAGTAAATTCGTCAGCGTTTTAGAGCCCAAACTACTGCGTACGCTTTTTTTTCTAGAGTACTATAATTTCTTTCTCGTGGTAACAAGATTTTTTCTTAACAAGTCTACTATTGGTTTTGAAATGTTTGCAAAGTTTTCGCAAAATTGACGGTTAAATTGCAAAGCTCGAGGAAAGCTTGAAGTTGCTTTATATTTTGTGGCGTTGGAAATTCCCCTATAGCTTGTACTTGAGCTGGATTCGGTTTCAACCCATCTTTGTTTAGTACATAACCCAAAAATTGCATTTTCTTCTTAAAAAAGTAGCATTTCTTTAGTTTAATTGTAAGACCGGCTTGTTTTAAGCGTGTAAGTACTCTAGATCGGTGATCAATGTGTTCTTCCAGCGTCTCCGAACAAATCTACATGTGCAACCGTGCTATGAAAATGTTAGGGTTTGTGTACAGAATGTCAATTGAACTATCTCCAAGCACACTCAAACTATACTTTATTGCGCTTTGGTACGTTTTCATTTATAGTACGCTCCGTCAGTTTGATGTCCTTTCTACAGGATTCATTTATTTTATTTTTGCTTAATTTTGTCAAAATTTGATTTTATCAAAAGCTTTTCAATATAATAAAGTTTATTTTTACTACTTAAGCCAAATTTTTGCTTTTTTGATCAACTTATAGCCGGATTTTCTATATTTTTGATCAGATTCTTGAGTTTTTAATTAGTTTAAAGCCGGATTTTTGTACTTTTAGTTAATTTAATCAAAATTTTATTTTATCAAAGCTTCATTTCAATATAATAAATTTTATTTTCACATATTTGCTTTTATTTATTATTTATGCCAAGATTTCAATATTTTTGTTCAGATTCTTAAGTTTTTAAACAATTTGAAGAAATTTTTTTGTATTTTTAGCCACTTTTTTTGTTATCAAAAGCCGGATTTCAATATACCAAAATTTATTTTCACACATTGTGCCGGATTTTTGCTTTTTGGCTCAATTTATTGCGCGGAATTTTGTTTCTTTGTTCAGATTCTGGAGTTTTTAATCAATTAAAGGCCAAATTTTTGTATTTTTAGTGAATTTTGTCAAAACATGATTTTATCAAAAACCAGATTTCAATTTAACAAAGTTAGTTTTCCCCATATTAAGTCGGATTTTTGCATTTTAACTCTAAATTTTGTTATTTTTTAACCAATTCACAAGTTTTTGCACAATTTTTTACACTTTATGGCCAAATCTTTTAATTGTTACAGTCGAATTTTTGATCTTATCGATAAATGTTTGCGTTTCATTGATAAATTTTAGTGTTTTTAACCATTTTTTTACATTTGTTTGACAATTTTTTTTACTTTTTGACCAATTTTTACATTTTATGGACAGATTTTTTAATTTTTTGTTAATTATGAAACCTGATTTGACAATTTTTAAATTTTGCCGCCAGTTTTTTTTTTTAATAATTTTTACATTTTGTTGTTAAATGTTGATATTTTTAACAGAATTTTTAACTATTTTTACATTTTCTAGCTAAATTATTGTGTTTTTTACAATTCATTTTTGGTACTTTTTGACAAATTTTTTGTATTTTTTGATTAATTTTTAATTCTTAACACAATAAAGCTTATTTTTGTCAAACAAGACTTTAAATATTTGAGTTAATTGTGAGCAAGTAAACTAAAAAGTAATATTTAGAAAATTAATTTATTTTTTTGCATTTAAAATCTAATTTTTGTCTTTAAAAAACAACTTGTAAATAGACGCAAGTGAGTTATATGAAAAGTACCTCGCTCCACATCGCTTTCCAGACTTTGTAAGTCATAAGTACACGGACGTACGCTATTTTAATGCGATACGGGCCTTCAAAAAGAAGCATAAACTTCTTGATTATTAACGGCACTAGATATATTGTTTGCTCAAAGCAAGACTTTGTCGCCCACACAAAAAACTCCTGGGTTCAACGCTTCCCGCCTCTTTGCTTTATTACAGAATGTTTCTCTAGCCAGAAATATCTTTACGTGCGCAAATTCCTTACGATTTTGGGTGAATTGATTATTTTATCTAACAATTCTATTGGCGGTTTTCCGGTTTGCAGCTCTATGAGCGTAAAATCTGTTGATTCATTCACTATGTTATTTAAAAACACAGCAATATTTGCAACTTCAAGAGCCCACCGCTTATGTTGATCATGGCAATATGTCCGGAAAAGTTGACCAATCTCTCGCATAATCCGCTCCGAAGGGTTGGCCTGGGCGTGCCGGTCATTTACGTTGTAAGACTGTAAGGTGTTTATTCATTTTTTGTTTGAGAACTGAGTCTCATTATCAGTTAGAATTTACTGTGGGCATTGGTGCGTTCTAAAGTATTCCTTTTCTAATCTTTTTAGGATTGTGGTTGTAGTTGCTCTTTTGAGTGAGTATAGAATGACGTATTTTGTTAAAACATCCACTATTACGCACAAGTAAGCAACCCCTCTACTTGAAATCGGCAAAGGCTCATAAATATTCAGAGCTATAAGGAGTTAGGCCCGGCAGACCGGACTGCAGTAAATTCCAGTTTGGCAGAAGACAACACTTTGGAAAATTGACAAATTTCACAAACTTTAATGATGCGTTTAACATCACAATGTAAGTTTTTTGCATATACGCCTTAAAGCTAGCCACGTCTTAAAAACCCCAAAGTGTCCTATTGCTTCATGAAAAGCTATAACAATTTTGTCCATTCGGCTCCTTGGTATGTACACCAGATTAGGTTCATTCTCTATAAACTTTAAATATAATATGTATCTGGAATCAGTGGGTTTTTTATTTTCATTTAGGATTTTATAAATTTGCCCAAAATAAGGGTAATTTTGTCTGTAGGCGTTGCCAATCTTGTTGGTGGTAATCGCGAAAACACATCGGCTACTATGTTTTCTTTTCCAGGTATGTATTGTACTTCAAAATTGTATTCTTGCAATGCGAGTACTCATCGGGTTATCCTGGCAGCCAGCAAACGGCATGAATTTAAAAATGAAAGTGATTTGTGATCAGTAAGAACCGTAAAGTGACGGCCAAGTAAGAAAATTTCTGAAGTACTATAATTTCTTTCTCGTGGTAACAAATTTTTTTCTTAACAAATCTACTATTGGTTTTGAAATGGTTGCAAAGTTTTTGCAAAATTGACCGTCAAAATTGCAAAGCTCGAGGAAAGCTTGAAGTTGTTTTATATTTTGTGGCGTTGGAAATTCCCCTATAGCTTGTACTTGAGCTGGATCCGGTTTCAACCCATCTTTGTTTAGTACATAACCCAAAAATTGCATTTACTTCTTAAAAAAGTGGCATTTCTTTAGTTTAATCGTAAGACCGGCTTGTTCTAGATAGGTGATCAATGTGTTCTTCCAGCGTCTCCAAACAAATCTACATGTGCAACCGTGCTATGAAAATGTTAGGGTTTGTGTACAGAATGTCAATTGAACTATCTCCAAGCACACTCAAACTTTACTTTATTGCGCTTTGGTACGTTCTCATTTAGAGTACGCTCCGTCAGTTTGATGTCCATTCTACAGGATTCATTTATTTTATTTTTGCTTAAATTTGTCAAAATTTGATTTTATCAAAAGCTTTTCAATATAATAAAGTTTATTTTTACAACTTAAGTCAAATTTTCGCTTTTTTGATCAACTTATAGCAGGATTTTTGATCAGATTCTTAAGTTTTCAATTAGTTTAAAGCCGGATTTTTGTAATTTTAGTTAATTTAATCAAAATTTTATTTTATCAAAACTTAATTTCAATATAATAAATTTTATTTTCACATATTTGCTTTTATTTATTATTTATGCCAACATTTCAATATTTTTGTTCAGATTCTTAAGTTTTTAAACAATTTGAGGTTTTTTTTTTTGTATTTTTAGCCACTTTTTTTGTTATCTAAAGCCAGATTTCAATATCCCAAAATTTATTTTCACACATTGGGCCGGATTTTTGTTTTTGGCTCAATTTATTGCGCGGAATTTTGTTTCTTTGTTCAGATTCTGGAGTTTTTAATCAATTAAAGGCCAATTTTTTGTATTTTCAGTCAATTTTGTCAAAACATGATTTTATGAAAAACCAGATTTCAATTTAACAAAGTTAATTTTCCCCATATTAGGTCGGATTTTTGCATTTTATCTCTAAATTTTGTTATTTTTTAACCAATTCACAAGTTTTTGCACAATTTTGGAATTTTTTACACTTTATGGCTAAATCTTTTGATTGTTACAGTCGAATTTTGATCTTTTCGATAAATGTTTGCGTTTTATTGATAAATTTTAGTGTTTTTAACCATTTTTTTAACTTATTGACCAATTTTTACATTTGTTTGACAAATTTTTATACTTTTTGATCAATTTTTACATTTTAAGGACAGATTTTTTAATTTTTTGTTAGTTATGAAACCTGATTTGACAATTTTTAAATTTTGCCGCCAGTTTTTTTTTAAATAATTTTTACATTTTTTTGTTAAATGTTGATATTTTTAACAGAATTTTTAACTATTTTTACATTTTCTAGCTAAATTATTGTGTTTTTCACAATTCATTTTTGGTACTTTTTGACAAATTTTTTGTATTTTTTTATTAATTTTTAATTCTGAACACAATTTAACTTATTTATAACCGGATTTTTGTCAAACTTGACTTTAAATATTTAAGTTGATTGTGAACAAGTAAACTAAAAAGTAAAATTTAGAAATTTAATTTATTTTTTTGCATTTAAAATCTAATTCAATGCATTCAAGTCTTATTATTGCAACTTAGATCTAATTCTTTGCATTGCAATTTGGTTCTTTACAATTAAAATCATACTATTCGCAATATATATATTTTTCCTAGTTTAGATTTAGAAAATTAAAATTTGCAATTTTAATGATTTAGATTTAACTTTTTGTAATTAAGATCTAATTTTCATCAACTTAGATCAAATTTTTTGCAATTAAAATCTAATATTTTGCAATTTAAATTTAATTTGTGTGTATTGCATTTTAGTTAGATCATATTATATACAACACGTTTAGTTTTCTGCTAATTAGATCTAATAATTTACAATTTAATTTTTTTTGCATTAAGCTATAGTTTCCAATTTTAATTGAATTTCTAAATTTGATTTATTTTTTTATTTAACTTTCCAATTTTTTGTAGATAGCTAACCTAACTTTTTGACAAATTTCTTAAAAAAAAAATCAAAATCTTGAAAATTGCTTCAAATTTATAAAACGTTAAATTAGGTTAGGTTAGGTTAAAGTTAAAGCAATTCTAAGATACAAATAAAAATTGTTTTAATTTTAAACTGATTTTGACAATAAAGTTTTTGATCTAAATTTTGAAAAAAAAATTTTGTTTTGTTTTAAATTTTGGATTTTATTTTAATTTTCTATATTTAGGTTTATGTTTCTGCAACTTGAAACGTATTTTTTTTTAACTTTGTCTAATTTTCTGCAATTTGGATCTGATTTTTTATATTTTGTTGTACGCTCCAACAATATTCTACTCCGATGAAAAAGTAGAACTATTCTACGAGAACGTAGAAAAAGCCATGAACACAAACAAAACATGCCACGCCATACACTTAGGTAGATAGATAGATAGTTTATTGATGTTGAAGTCAGGTACACAGTAATATATAATATAAAATTCTGACTAATTAAAATATAATAAAATGTAATAAAATATAATAAAATACACTTACAAAACTAATACAGAAGTTTCAGACTCAAATAAACCAGTTACGTTGTGAGCTGTAAACTCGGCTATATCAAAAATTTCTAATTTAATTAGACATTTTTTAATCACATATTTAAAAGAACTCAATGGTAAGTTTTGGAGTTTTGTTGGCAATTTGTTCCAAAAGAGTGGTCCATAGTAGGCAACACCAGTTCTTGATTTGTATATTCTGGTATACACTGGCAATAAATTATTTGCAAACCGAGTGTTATAACTACTTCTATTGGTTGCATATTCATCTTTGTTGTTTTTTACATGTAGTAAATATTCATAAATATAACTGGATGGCAACGTGAGCAATCCCAATTCTTTAAATTTTCCATTTACTTTTTCAGTATATTGTAAATTACAAATGGCACGAATAGCTCTTCTTTGCAATTTAAATATTTTATTTGCATGAGGAGAATGTCCCCATGCAAGTAAAGCGTAACAGGCAACAGCTTGAAAGACTGCAAAATATGCTGTCATCACCACACTCTGTGGAACAATTTGAGACAGAGTTTTGACAAAACATTTACGTGGCAGTCCCACTTCAGCGAAGAATCAATATGAACTCCTAAAAACTTCACTGAACTGGGACTAGCAAGCAAATTATGTTGTCTTAAAGAAAATACCATATGTACAGTTTTGCTTTTATTTAAATGCAGTTTGTTTGCCAAAAACCAATTATTAGCATTTTTTTCCGCTTCTTCCATGTTCCATATCAATATATTGGAATCAAAATGCCGATTTGTTATTAATGTATCATCAGCGTAGAGTAGTGTATTTGGAACCACATCTGTTATATCATTAACATAGATTAAAAATAAAACTGGACCCAGTACAGATCCCTGAGGAACACCACAGGTAATATGACTAACGGCTGATAAATTACCATCAAAGAAAGTCTGCTGAGATCGTCCTGTCAAATATGACTGCAGCAACGCTAAACTGTTTCCACGTAGGCCATAGAAGGCAGCTTTTTTAATCAAAATGTCAAAAGGTACGCAATCAAAAGCCTTGCTAAGATCACAGAAAGTAGAACTAACATCCTGTTTTTCTTCAAAGCCCTAACCACGTACTCAATAAAGCTATTTATGGCCATTGTAGTTGATTTATTTTTTCTAAAACCAAATTGCTTTTTATTAAAAATGTTGTTGTTTTCAAAGTATTGAAGCAACTGAGATTTTAAAAGCATTTCAAAAACCTTTGATATTATGCAGATTAGCGATATTGGTCGATAGTTATTGCAATCATTTGCCGAACCTTTTTTTAATATAGAAATGACTTTAGCAGTTTTAAAAACATCCGGGTAGTGTCCATTTAGTATACAGATGTTTAGTAGTTTAGTTAGGGGACTTGCAATAATGTTTTTGATTTGCTTTAGCATTTTAGCATTTGTATTAAAAATATCTCTACTTTTTTTGTTTTTTAGCATATGTATAGTATCTCTTACTTCTATTAGTGTAACTTCTCTGAAGTTGAAAGTAGTATTTGGTTTTGTTTTTAAATATTCCATTGGATGGTGGTTTGGCAATGGCATTGTATTTTGAATATTTTCTGCAATATGACTAAAGTACTGATTTAAGTCTTGTGAGTTTAATGTTGATTTGTTGTTTTCACAGCTTCTTATATTTCTGTGTGCATTTATTATATCCCAGGCAGCTTTGCTACAATTGTCTGCATTTTGAATATACTCAGAATTTGCTTTTATTTTGGCATTTTTAATTTCTCTATAGTATTGATATTTGTGGTTTTTATATAATTGAATGTTATTTTCGGTTGGAAACTGATTTTTAACTTGGTAAAAAAAATCTAATTGGTTTCTCATTAATTTGATATTATTATTGTACCAGTTTATTTTAATATTTCTAGCCACACTCACATTTGTCTTTTTAATAGGAAAAGATGCGTCTATTGATGTTTTTATGTTACGCATAAACTGATTTGCCTGTTCTTCGACTGTAATAGGCAAATTTAAAAAGTCCCATGATATGTTTTCTATACAATTATAAAATTTGTATAAGCCTAATTTAGTAATTGGTTGATAACTGATAGTTTTAGTTTTATTTGAGTCAGAATCTTCTTGCTCTTTTAACATAATTTCTGTATGAATAGCAAAATGATCTGATAAACATGTATTTACTGAAATAACATTTATATATTCAGTGTTAAAATTTATAAAAATATTGTCAATACAATTCTTTTTTCTTGTCGGAAAATTTACCGTTTTATATAAGCCATAAGCGCTAAGCTCTTCACATAATTGTTTTGTTCTATTGTCATTAACATTTACATTAAAAATTACGTTAAAATCGCTAGTTAACACTACATATTTATTTATAAAATCAATTTTATCTAATGCTTGGCATAAAGCCCTAATAAACATATTAAAATCGCCGCTTGGCGAACGATAAACACATAAAACATAAGTATTAACATTATTTAAAAAAACACAAGAAATTTCACAGTTTTTTTCTATTGAAAAATTGACTGCATCTATAATATTAGAATGCGGTATCAAATTATTAATTAGGATAGCAAATCCCCCACGTAAAAATTTTTTTCTTGAAAAATTGGATGCCATCGACAGGTTACTAATCATCAACATATCGCATTCTGCTTCTGTTAACCAGTGTTCATTTAAGCATATTATGTTGTAAGTATTTGCTGTTTCATGCATAAATGCTTCTATTGCATTTATCTTGTATTTAACTCCTTCAATATTTACATATAATAAATTTAAAGTTTTCTTATTACTCGCAATGTTTTTTATTTTTTGTCGAGATGATTGGCTGGTGGTTGAAAATTTTGTTTGTTGTTGAATTAAAATTAAATTGTCTTACTGTAATTCGTTGTGGCCAAAAATCTTGACACATAAGATCTTGCAAGAATATAAAATCTACACCCAATTTAAAAGATTTTGATTTTCCTAATGTTTTTAATTGAGTTATTTCAAATATCTCAATAGTTTCTATTTTTTCTTTGATGTAATTAGATATAGAATCTTCATTTACTGATTCAGAACAGTTTCCAATATAAAACCATGCTCGCTTAGGCGGCGCAATGAGTTGAACTCCATCATATTTTGCTGTTCTTACGATTTTATTATTATTATTATTTTTCTTATAAACCAAATCTTCTTTTCTAGTAGGTTTCTCAATTTGTTTGGTTATTTTTTGGTTTGTTGATAAAGATGCCGCTAAATTGTTGTTAACATTCGTAGTTTTAGATGTAGATGGCACTACGTTTTTAACAATTAATATTTGTTCATCTTCAGTTGGTTTGGTTGCCTGAATTGAAGGTTGAAGATCTATGAATTCCAGGATTTCAGTTGGAATTTTATCTGCTTTATTAACATTGACAAAATTTAGCAGTTTTATTTGATTTTTGAGAATGGATATTTTATCTCTGAGTTCTTCAATAAATTCATCCTTATGTTTAATTAATGAGTTAAGATGACTGACCTTTAATGATTCCACAATTTTAATAATTTATCTTCATTATCCTTATTTAATTCTACTGCTTCTGCTGGACTATTTATCTGTATTACATCTGTTGATCTATTTCCAGTGTCCGGTATGTTAAGATGATTAATATCTTTTGAATTAACCAGTTCATCATTTCCATTTATATAGGTTATGTTTTCCTTTTGTTTACAACAATTTATTAATCCATTGTTGTCCACGAAAAGGCCACATATCTTTAAAGCACAGTTTGCATGATAGTCCTTCTTGCAAAGATGACAAGTCACATAAATTTTCACTTTTACACTACATATATTACAAGAAACTTCAGAAGAAGATTTCTTTCTGTTACTATCACCCGCCATTGACTATAATGCAAAGATTGGAAAACAACAAAGAGCAGAAAGTTGTATAGGTACTTACAAAATGGGGCAGAAAAACCAGAGAGGACAACTCTTAGTAAATTTCCCAGAACACCATCACTTATATGCCCTAAACTTATTTTTCTACAAAAAAAAACATCGGAAATAAACTTGGGAAAGCTCCGACGGTAATGCACACAACAAAATCAATTTTACCTCAACGCAACAACAGAGAAAAAGAAATTGATACGCAACACTACATTAAAGCCGTATACTAACATGCTCCAAAAAGCAATAAAAAAAATCAAGACATAATTCGAAATATTATGCCAAAAGCATACAGCAGAAAGGATGGAAACTGATACACTTAACAATCTTATAATAGAAAACCTCACATCAGCGGCTAAGAAGTGTTTAAAAAAAAAGAAAAGACAACTGCAAAACTTCCTAAATCTCAGAGGCAACACGCAAATTTATCAGACAAAAAAACGATACAATGCTCAGTAAAAAGGACAAAAAAAAAACAGAAAAAAAGTGAAAAAAGACGTAGCGGCATATAATGAAAAGGTAATCCTTGAAGTAATCACTGAAAACAAAGGCTCAAAAGTGTTTGCAAAGAAAATAAATAAGGGCAAAATAGAAATAACAAAGTTAATAGATAACCTCGGAAAATCGCTAACAAACAGAGAAAAGATCCTACAATACATAGAAGTTTTCTATAAAAACCTCTGTTCTTCAAAAACACAAAAGCTTCTTTAACGATAAAAAATAAACAAGCAAACTAGGCACTATAAAGAAGATATTCCCGAAATTAGCAAAATTAAGGTAAACACAGCACTAAAGAAATACAATAGAAAAACACCAAAATTGTGAAAAAACGCAAACGTAGTACTTATATGGGGGATGAGGGAAAATGTTATGTTCCCTTAGAACTTGCTGCAGAGGAGGCGTTAGGAACAACATCGACTGCGATTAGGGTAGATTCGGTTGCGGTGGCACCTGAGCCGGAGATAGTAGGTAGTTTAGCTGTCGATACTTCTTTAATGCGCCAGATAGAGAAAGCAAAGGTGGGCACTTGGAGGTTAGCATTTCACGGTAACGCCGACGAAAGCGTAAATGGGTTTATTAGCAGAGTCTAGAGGCGTGAGTAAAACGGTATTGTTCCGTGTTGCGAGATAACGCATTAATATGGTTCCGAGCGAACAAGTTTAAACTTGGTCAGATCTTTGCACAGGTTTAAGAGGGCAATTTTTACCTAGGAACTATAATGAACGCCTCTGGACTCAAATAAAATTTTGCACCCAAAGGAAAGATGAACCTATTGGATTGTACGTAACGTATATGCATAATCTTTTTAATCGCCTCAATACCCGGGTGACGGAGTAAATAAAGCTGCGTATCAATCAAAAGAAATTTGTTACCTCTATACCAAGGCTTCTTAGTTAACCAAGACGTGACTAACAAAGAAGAACTAATTGACTTAGGTAGGCGAGTGGAAGAATCGCAAGACTGTGTTAGGGAATATGTACCCCCGATGGGAAAAAATAATATTAAAGGGGATTTAGCGTATGTGAGAAGGGGACTCAAGAAAGTCCAAATAAATGAAGTAAAATCTGGTAATTGGGGCGGCTGGAAAGAACCAGGCCCTAGTCAGGCTTATCATGATACTGCGCACTATCAGAGTGGATACGCTGGTCCTAAATCTCCCGAGAAGAGGATTCATTTGACTTTTCCAAGGGCTGGTGCAAGAGATTACGCAAGGGGTACGCGGGAATACTCAGGGGGGAAAAATAATGGGGCGGACATAACGTGTTTTCGGTGTCAGAAGAAAGGACACGTTGCCCGGTTCTGTATGGAGAACATAACTAAGTGTTTTGAGTGCGGGAAGATGGGACACATAAAGTCCGGAAAACAATCATCGGAATTGCTGAATGACCAACCAGCGGTTTCCCAGACAAAATTGGTCAGTAGGAAGGACACTATTATTAATAAACAATATTTAAATTTTACTTTGGATCAGTCAGGGGAGGGTGAGTGTCTTTACCTATCGGTGCGAGCGTATGGGGTATCAATGTTGGGGTTACTAGACTCGGGTGCGAGTGGGGTTTTTATTGGTAAAGAGGGGTGGGAGAGATTAGGGTTTTTAAAGCTGAAGGTAGAGAAGTGCAGTGTCACTTGCTCAGTAGCAAACGGTGGTTTAATACGTTGCGTCGGTAAAATCAGAATCCCTATCGAACTACAAGGGAAAGTGAAAATATTTAACGTGTTCGTGGTTCCTGAGTTAAGCCATAGCCTAGTCTTGGGCATCGATTTCTGGGTGGGAATGGGGATCATCCCAAATCTTAGGTCAGAATAAGAACCGGGAGAGAGTAGTGGTGGATTCCATAAAATGCTTCGCAGATTTATCCGTAGAGGAAACGTCCAAGCTACAGCAGATAGTCGGCAAGTTTTTTGTCAAGACGGGTGGAGTGAGGTTAGGATGTACGGCGAAAGTGGAACATTGGATCATCACCGCCGATAAAAACACAGATACTATCCGGTTAGTCCCCACATGCAGCGGTTAATTGACCAGGAGGTAACAGAAATGTTAAACCTCGGGGTGATCGAGAGGAGCTCAAGTGGGTGGAGCTCTCCGATCTTGATGGTCCCCAAAAGTGATGGCAGTTACCGCTTCTGTGTGGACTACCGAAAACTTAACGCTGTAACAGAACCATACGCGTATCCTATCCCGAACATCAACTCGATTTTGACAACACTTGGAAACTCACGGTATCTGAGTAGTCTGGATATCAAGTCGGCCTATTGGCAAATTCCGATGGCAGAGGAGAGCAAATCCTTACAGCCTTTGCTATTCCTGGGAGAGGACTTTTCCAATTTAGAAGAATGCCATTTGGGTTGTGTGGAGCTCCTGGAACTTTTCAGGCGTTAGTAGACCGACTTTTTGATCGTAGGGGGTTAAATGTGGACCCAAACAAGGTGTCGGCAATTGTGAATATGCCAACTCCCCGAACGGTCAAAGAACTTCGGCGGTTAATGGAAATGACATCATGGTACCGCAAGTTCATTCCAAAGTATTCAGAAATATCGGAGCCTTTATCTGATCTGACCCGGAAAGGGAGAAAGTTTTTGTGGTCAGAAGAGTGCTAGGAGGCGGCAAACTTATTAAAAGAGGCGTTGGTGAGTCCCCCCATCTTAGCCTGTCCCGATTTTACGCAACCGTTTACGTTGCAATGCGATGCGAGTAATGTAGGATTGGGAGCAGTGCTATCACAACATATCAATGGGGAGGAAAAGATTATCTGTTATCTGTCACGATCTCTCACCAACGCGGAGAGAAAATTCTCCCCGACTGAGAAAGAGCCTGTGTGTTATCTGTAGTATAGAAAAACTGCGTTGCTACCTTAAGGGTGGGAGATTTTCAGTCATTACTGACCATCATAGCTTAATATTGCTGGACAATCTCAAGGACCCTCAGGGCAGATTAGGCCGCTGTTGCAGCAGTTTCTGTACCAGATAATACACAAGAAGGGTAAAGATCATGTGGTGCCAGATTGCCTTTTTCGTGCAATTCCAAAACTAAATTTGTTGCAAACCACCGAGATCCCAAATAAATTACCAGGCAACAAATGGTACTTGTCGATGGTGCAGAAGGTCACTAATCAACCCTTAAAATTTATGAGTTGGCGAGTAGAGAACAAAAAGCTGTATAGGGAAGTTGGAAACAACTCTAGATGGAAGGAAGTGATTCCTAAGGACAAAAGGCGTGAGTTGCTGGGCCGGTGCCATGACAATTCTCTTGCAGGGCATCTGGGTATGTATAAGACATACAACAGGTTGGCAAATTTTTATTACTGGCTCAAAATGAAGGCTGACATCACCAGGTATGTGAAAGGATGCACCGTGTGTGCTAAACATAAACCTGAGCAGAAGAAGCCAGCTGGACTGATGGGTTCCAGGCCAACTATATCCAGGTGCTGGCAAATGATCTCTATGGATCTTATGGGACCATTTCCTCGCAGCTCGCGGGGAAATGCTCATGTCTTTGTAGTGACTGACCATCTGAGCAAGTTTTCGTTGGCATTTCCTCTTCGTTAGGCAACAACTCAGAGTGTGTGTAGGCTACTGGAAAAAAACATCTTTCTCATTTTTGGTGTACCTGAATTTATTCTTACCGACAATGGTGTACAGTTACTGCAAAACTGTACACCATTGTCGGAGTTCTCCAAGTTTATCCAGTCATATAATGTTAATGTTATCTATAACGCCGTTTATCATCCGCAAAGCAACCCCTGTGAGCGAGTTAATTTGACAATGTGGCGGAAGAATACGCGGAATTTCATGCAACTGCCTCAAAAGAATGTTTATCGCTAGAAGTTCAAACTTTAGAAAAAATTAACACCATGTTTGCGGCATTTGCAATTACTTTTGTAGGGGATAAAGTCACTCATACCTTTTTTAGAGCGGGTAGGAGAACTTAGAGTAGCGCAAAATTGTACTAAGTGGGACTTATATTTGTCAGTAATCGATTTGTTCTTGAGTAACGCCCTGTCGTGGTATAGGTCGGCGAGAAAACGCGTAAACAACTGGGATGAGTTGGTCACGTGTTTAAAGGAAGATTTTCTGCCGCCAGATTACGAAGACAACATATAAGACGAGATTCGGAATTGCAAACAAGAAAGAGGCAAAAGTATTAGTATTTATGTGGCAGTCGTAGAAAACCTGTTTGCTAAGACAGAATACCGATTGAATTAACTAGATTAAAATACATTAGACGTAATCTACTTCCAGTATTCAATTCTAGACTGAGTTTATGTGATATTAATACTATTAAAAAGTTAACGGTATTATGTCGAAAAACAGAAGCGACTTTACCAAGCGATCAAAAAATGGTTACAAATAACAATTCAAACGGAAATTGCAAAACTCGACAAAATGTGTTGGAACTGCGGTAAATTGAGACATTTTCATGAAGATTGTAAATCGGCAAGAATTAAATTCTGCTATAAATGCGGTCAAAAAAAAAGGACAGTACATGACTGCCCAAAATGTTCGAGTACAATACAAACAAACTAATTGTTAGGACTCGATGCATAGGAAATTGAAGTCCAAATAGAAGTACCGACAGAATTTGTGCTGACTAAATGAACTGGTTAAAGAAGGTTAAAAGCATGTGTAAACCAGTAAATGCTTGTCCTTTATTCGTTACCGTACCGAAAGATAATTGCCCATATGTTGTCTTCAAAATAGGTAACCACGATTTTAAAGCCTTGGTAGAAACTGGCGCAAACTTTTCGATAATTGGCAATCACGCTTTTAAATCAATTTCAATTCAAAACCTTTGAAGCACGGATATAAAAATTGTCAAAACCGCCAACGGGGGTGAACATGTGGTTACAGGATTAATTACTTTACCAATTATCGTGTCTGAGGTAGAGATTAATGCAAAAATTTTAATAGTAGAAACCTTGCCCTTTGGATTTATTTTGGGTGCTGGTTTCATGAAAAACAACCAAATGCGGTTTGACTTTTAAACAAACAGTTGGGCATTAGGCAAAAAAGTTGCAAATAATAATCTAGGCCATTTAAATAACGAAGTAGTAGATGTTTGTACACTAGAAGTTACCTTGTCGCCCGATCAACATGCTAGGTTGGAACAGGTAAAACAAGATTTTGAAAAATTAAAAAGTAGAGAGCTGGGAACGACACATTTGTACACACATACCATAGATACTGGCGATGTGGAACCTATACGCCAACGACCTTATAATTTTTTGCCGTTTATGCAAAAGCACCTTAATCAAGAAACTGATAAAATGCTTAAACTAAAAGTAATTAGGCCATCGTTAAGCCCGTGGTGTTTACCGGTAATTTTAGTGAAAAAACAGAATGATGCATTTTGTTTTGATGGGCGTAAACTTAATTCCGTAACAAAAAAACTTGCTTATCCTTTGCTTCGTTTAGACAATATTCTCAATAGACTAAAAGATGCCTAATTTATCTCGACAGTGAATCTTAAAAATTCCTTTTGGCAGATCCCACTCGACAAAAGTTCAAAGGAAAAAACAGCTTTTGCTGTGTTGAAACGGGGTCTTTTTTGAATTTAACGTTGTTCCATTTAGTCTTAATAATGCCGCCCAGGTGCAACAAAGATTTATGGATAAGATATTTGGTCCTGAGTTAGAACCATGCGTTTTTGTGTATCTGGACGACATTATTATTATTAACAACAACTTTGATGACCACATAAAAACCTTGAACTTAAACAATTAGGTAATGCCGGTCTAACAATAAACCACAAAAATAGCAAATTTTGTAGATCTCAGTTAAAATATTTGGGGTATATGGTAGACAAAGATGGGTTAAAAACTGATCCAGAAAAAGTCAGCGCCATGGTTAATTTTGCAGTTCCAAAAAACACCACAGAAGTTATTAAGAGATTTATCGGACTATGTAGTTGGTATAAGCAATTTATTTACAACTTTTCTACCCAAATAGCTCCTATCAGCAAATTATTAAAAGGCAAGAAAAAAGGACAACAATTTTTTTGGGATGAATAAGTTTAATTAAATTTTGACTCGCTTAAAAAGGCACTAATTAATGTTTCGGTTCTAATGGCATCAGATTTTTCAAAGCCGTTTATTGTATTAAGTGATGCTTCTAATGTAGGTTTGGGAGCTTGTCTATTACAAAAAGACGAGCAAGATTTAAAGCGTGTTGTAGCTTACGCAAGTAGGGTTTTGAGTTAAGCGGAACAAAACTATTCGACAACTGATCGGGAGTTTGATTTTTGCGTTGGAAAAATTTAGGCCATACATTGAGGTGACTCATTTTTCAGCAGTGACTGACCATTCTGCGTTATTAAATCTAATAAATTTCAAATACCCATCTGAACGTTTGGCAAGATGGTCACTCAAACTGTCTCAATATGACATGACACTTGTTCATCGTAAGAGGCAATTAATGGTTGTACCAGACGCACTTTTGAGATCTGTACCTGACCCCGTTATTTCTAAAGTTACCGCCGATTTTATAATAGAAGACAAATGGTATGATGACAAGTATGCCGCAGCTCAAGACAACCCCGACAAATATCCAAGTTTTAGAATTCCCTAGGTCGACTTTACAAATTTGTAGAGCATAAAGCAAAGCTTTCGGTTAAGATTCCGGAATGGGTATTAGTGGTGCATAGACGCGATAAAAGGTTGGTGATGGAAAAATGTTATGATCATTTTTTATCCGAACATTTTGGCTATTTTAAAACCTCCCGCAAAGTTAAACAAGAATATTATTGGCAAAATATGAAAAAGTCAACCAGGATTAATGGGCACTCAGAAGCTCGTAAAATTCCTTTTCAAACTTGTATCATTAAATCTCATAGGACCGTTGCCTAGGTCTAAAAGCGGTTTTTGCTGGATAGTCGTTTTAACAGACTGGTTCTCTGGTTTGTGCTTGTTAAACCTCTTCGACAAGCTACCTCTTCGTAAATTGAAAAAATTTTAGAAACGCGTTTATTTTTGGTGTTTGGAGTACCAAAAATAGTTATGGTCAATAACGGTAAGCAATTTGTAAGTATAGCTTTCAAACAATTGCTGAAAAAGTATTACGTTAAACATTTATGGTACAATGCGTTGTACCACCCACAAGTCAATTTCACAGAACGAGTAAATAGGGTGGTTGGAACAGCAATTAGTTGCTATTTAAATAAAAATCCGGATCATTGTAAGTGGGACGAGAATATTCCTCAAATAGGCGCTGCAATTAGAGCGTCAATCCATGAAGTAACCGGGTATTCGCACAACAATTTAGTGTTTGGAAGAAATATTCCGTTCCGATGAACATTGTGAGGAGGATATAAAACTACCTAAAGATCTTTCTCCGGGCTCTCACAAAGCTTATGTTCAAAACCTGTCAGAGCTATCTAATATTTACGATAAGGTGATTAAGCAATTAGACTGCGCGTACAGTAAAAATGTTTTTAAAATATTAAATTAGGAGAAAAAGGGCAACAATATAAACTGTTTCACGCTGGGTGCTTAGAGTTGAAATCTTCAGCAATAATTGTGACAAAAGGATTTGCAAAGACTGTGTTAAAATTTGCCGTTTTGATTTGGTTTCTCGGGTTGATGTAGCCAGATGCAATCTTAATTTTACCTAGCACCGGCACTTTTACTACAATCGAGTTTGATTCCAGCGTGATTGTGTCGAGTGTACCTACCTCAAAATGGTTTAACAATTTTTTTGCAAAAATCAGTATTCTACGCATCAGATTTACCTCTGACGTTCCTATATACGTAAAGCTAGGTAGGTAGTGAAAGTGTGATTTAACTCTAGCAAGACGTTAATGTTCTATTGAATAAAGAACTTTTTTCAATTTTTTTTTTGTAAAATTGTTGGTATTTTAGAAACATACCTTAAGTAAAGTTTTTGGGGTATTGTTTATTATTGCTTTTTTAAAAGAACGGACATGATTTTCTAATAAAAAAAAATTTTTGTTATGCATTATCAAATTACGAGCCGGCAAAGAAAAAACCACGTTTGCAAACAGTTTACTTGCTGTAACATTGTTTTTTATAAAAAAATTTGATAATCTTTGCATCCTTTAAAGTTAGCAAGATGCAGGGCAAAATATAATGCACACTTAGGCGGTGTTGTGTGTTTTTGAGGCAAATCACCGATTGGTGAGACCTCAAACAGATATAACAGACAAGTTTTGTTGTAAAATATCTTTTAGCGGTGTCCCGAGTCTCTGTCACTAATTAAGCATTGTAGAATGCTATTGCCACGTTTCTTTGGTTTGACCAACATCTTCAAGCTTAAGAACTTGGCCTTACTCACAATATCGGCGCATTTTGTCTTTGGAAATTGCACCAAAACCATGTTGAATAAAATAAATTTATTACTTAAGCAATTAAACTAGTAGGGAAATATTTCAAAAAAATTTGTGCAACCTCCAAGTATTACACTTTAAAATTTAAAAAAAAATTGTTTGCTCGATTAAATTGCTTGTCTGAGCTCTACTTTGTTGATATTAATCAATTTCTTTAGTTTTAAACTTAATAGCATTGCTGCAAATAATTTATTAGGTACATTGTACTAATTACTAACCTTTTCATTTGTCTTTCTGGTTTTTGGCCTTTGTGTCTTTATGCATTGCACACAACTGTTTCTTATAGCTACGCTACTTCAGGTTAGGTTACAAAAAGTAAAATACCTATTACAAAATTAATGGTTTATTAAAGCTATATAAAGAGTAATTTAAAACCAAATTATTTGTAAAAAAAAATAATTATACAAACTATTTACACATTATTGCAATATTTTGGAAATAGCGACATAATTCTCTAGCAGCTGAATTCGTTTTTTTGATTTGAATCAGTTTTTGAATGTTTTGGTAAAATATCATTCAAGTTTGGAACAGAATTGGGATGTCAAATCATCACATTAACACTATGATGAATCAATAATTTAGAAATTTTATTTATTATTTTAAATGTTGAACACTTTTCATCATTTGTGTTATTACAATCTTTTTTAAATTAATTTGTGAGTTGATAATATTAATGTATTTATATACAAACAAATTATTAATTTTAATTTCTTCATCTAAAAACAAAGAAAACGTATAAACAAATACTTAAATTAGTGATAAAAATGTTTCATAAATTGTAATCTAACTATTATTAATTTTACTATTATATTCTAATAACAAGTTGGTAATATCTGAGTAACCTTCAGTTGTAGCTATATGAAGAGCAGTTTCATTTTGATCATTGACAGCATTAATGCTGCTTCCTTTTTCTAATAATAGTTTCACAATATCAAAATTATTTTTAAATGCAGCGTGATGAAGAGCAGTCCATTGTTCAATATCAACAGCATTAATACTGCTTCCTTTTTGTAATAATAATTTTACAATATCAAAATGACCATTAGAAGCAGTAATATGGAGAGCAGTCCATCGTTTATTAGTAACAATATTAATATCGCTTCCATTTTCTAATAACAAATTTACAGTATCTAAGTGACCGTTAGCTGCAGCTATATGAAGAGCAGTGCATTGTTCATTAATGACAACATCAAAATTGCTTCTTTTTTCTAACAATAATTTTACAATAGTAGAGCGACCTTTTGATGTAGTTTGATGGAAAGCAGTCCATTGTTTATTATGAACAGCGTTAATGTTGCTTCCTTTTTCTAATAACATTTTGACGATATCTGAGTGGCCTTTAGATGCTGCAATATGGAAAGCAGTTAATTGTTTATGATCAACAGCATTAATGTTGCTTTCTTTTTCTAATAATAACTTTACAATACTTGAGTGACCTTCAGATGCAGCATGATGAAGAGCAGTCCATTGTTCATTATCAACAGCATTAATATTGCTTTCTTTTTCTAATAATAATTTTAGAATATTTGAGTGGCCTTTAGAGGCTGCAATATGAAAAACAGTCCATTGATTATATTGAACAGCATTAATGTTGCTTTCTTTTTCTAATAATAGTTTAACAATATCTAAATGACCTTCAGATACAGCGTGATGAAGAGCTGTTCGTTGTTCATTATCAGCAGCATTAAAATCACTTTCTTTTTTTAATAACAATTTTACAATACTTAAATGACCTTCAGATGCAGCATGATGAAGAGCAATCCATTGTTCATTATCAACAGCATTAATATTACTTCCGCTTTCTATTAACAGTTCTACAATATTTGCATGACCTTTAAATGCAGCAAGATGAAGAGACGTCCATTGTTCATAATCAACATCATTAATTCTGCTTCCTTTTGTTAATAACAATTTTAAAATATCTAAATGGCCTTTAAATGCAGCAATATGGAAAGCAGTCCATTGTTTATTATCAACAGCATTAATGTTGCTTCCTTTTTTTAGTAACAATTTTACAATTTCTGAGTGATCTTCAGATGCAGCGTGATGGAGACTAGCCCGTTTTTCATTGTCAACAGCATTAATGTTGCTTCCATTTTCTAATAATAATTTTACAATATTTAAATGACCTTCAGATGCAGCGTGATGAAGAGCAGTCCATTGTTCATTATCAACAGCATTAATGTTGCTTCCATTTTTCAATAATAATTTTGCAATATCTAAGTAACCTTCAGAAGAAGCAAAATGGAGAGCAGTCCATTGTTTAATACTAACAGCATTAATTTTGCTTCCTTTTTGTAATAATAATTTTACAATATTTAAGTGACCTTTAGATACAGCTATATGAAGAGCAGTTGAATTATCCTTAACAACAGCTTTAACATTGGCTCCCATTTCAATTAATTCCTTAAACAAAAATAATTTAATTAAAAAAAAATGTGTAGTTAATGTTGTAATAATAAACGTTGTTATAATTTTACAAACATTAAATGGCTGAATAAAGTATTTACTTGCAATCAGTTTTATTAAAAGATAATTTTAGCAGTTTTTTAGCATGTAGGTCAAACTACAGACTTAGAGCGGTGAGAATAGGTTTACGTATTTAGGAACGTCAAAAATAGACCGACAGCGTTAGACAGTGTGTTTTCAAAAAAAATTGCTGGATCATTTCAAAGTGAACACCTTCTACATTTGTATGCTAAAATCAAATGCATTTTTTGCAAGACTAGGCACCTTTAAGTATGCATTTGAGTACATCAACTCAGCTAACTTAATCGAAACAGCAAATTTTTAAACTAGTTTTTACTATAATTGCTGAGAATTTAATTCTAAGCATCTAACCTAGAACAGCGTCACAACCAACGTCAAAAGTAAAGCATTGCCAGACTACAGTAAATTACAAAGCCAATAAGTTTTGGGTTCATACAAACTAACTTATTACTACGTTGTTGGTTAATATTACTTTTTTGCTCACAATAAAGTAATGAAAAAAATGCCGTCAATTATCAATAGTAAAGACATTGCGACAGTAGAAATTGTGAGATTATTAATGCTCTTCATAATTATGTCAGAACGGCCATAAGGTTTTACAAAACTTTAAAGTTGACCACAGTAGATGAAAACCTAATGTGAAAGATCTCAAAATCTTTTTTTTTTAATTATAGCAAAAATAGACTTTAATAGTTCATTAAAGAAAAGGCTGAAGCATTTACTGACAGTTTCAAACTCCAATATTCCCTTTTTATGACAGAAAACACCGATCTGGAGATTGTCGAGGAATTCACAGAGAAGTTAACGATTTTTTAAAAAAACATTGACGTTGATACACCGATAAACAGTGTTAGATCTTCTCGAATCAAAAAAATTATATCAAAGCTCAAACCTTGATCTGCGATAGGCCCTGAAAAAATTCTTAACAAAACTTTGAAATAATTATTGCACAAAACAATAATAACACTTAAAAATGTTGTACATAACACTTATTTAAAGCTTGGAATGGTTTGCACGTAATCAACATCCTAAAACCTAAAAAAAACTAAAAAAAACTACCGGGCAATCAGTCTTCAATCTACCTTTAAAAATGTTTATAAAAAAGTTATTTTAGAAATAATGCAAGAAAACGCGGAAATAAAAAAAAAATACCCGCTTGTCAACATTTTAGGTTCAAGCTAAGAAAAACTACAATAGTTTTTTTCGACGTAGATCAATAAGATCGAGCACAAAAATCTATTACTATAACTCTACAGACTTAAATTTTCCCTGCGTCTTATAAACCTTCATATCTTTAACACAGAACTTATAAACTATGTATGATCACAGCAGCAGCACCGCAATGCAGATCTTTTGCTTATTTAACTTACACGTAGTCAACATGCCTTTGTGCTAAAAATGGCGCAGTATGTTGATGACACAGCACTATTATATAGCTCTAAACCACCAAAAGTGTTCACCATAAAACTTTAAAAAATTACTAGTAATTTTCAAAATTAGTTAAATAACTGGCAAGTTAAAGTAAACTCAAAAAGAGCAAAGTTGTTTTTTTCTTACGACGACTCAACGCACCTCACAAAAACGTTTTTTTTTTTCACGTTGTTCCAATTCTATAGTCAAATTTTGTAAAGTATCTGGGAATCACCTTTAATAAAGGATATCTGTACCAATTGCAAGTACAGTCCATTTCAGTTAAAGCCAAACTATTAAAAAATCTGTTTGTTCCAATGCTCTGAAAGAACAGCAAAACGTCGCTTCAGAACAATAATTATTATTAATCTAGAATACACTCACCTCAATCGTCTTGAGGTTTTTTAAAGTGTAACCTTGCGATGGATTGAAGCATGTCCCAAATACATTAAAAACAAAGACATTCGTAACGACCTAAGCATCTCTCCGCTGCAGCAACATTTTGAGGCTTTGGCCGAGAAATATTTTGTAAATTTTGGTGTTTATTTAAACTTTGATCTGACCAAACTTTATGAGCTAGACAAGAAACAATACTTTTATAAAAGCCTGGTTAACTACCAACCTGAAATGATACGTTGGTGTCAGAAAGAAATGCCTTTAAACCAAGGGTACTCTTGTACTATTAGCCGGTAGTCAAAGCAGATGCATAAGTTTATATTTGCCGCTGCCTGACGTGCTCTCACACTAAGCCAAACTTCTAACAACCTAAAGCTTCGTTGCAATCGCATCCTTCTGCCAAACTTTGGAAGCAAATGACAATAGAATATATAAGATTTGTTGATACTACCCGATATGAAAATAAGGTAACTCTTATAATTATGGATATATACATTTGATAGCTCAAACTATGCTATTGCCTTCAGCAAACCAGTAAAACTATTATCCAAATACTGAAAAACCAACTAATATACATATCCTGTCCGACAATAGCCCACAATTGTAGAGCCAAATTTTTAAGAATACTATGCACAAGTAGAAAGTTTAGAAGTTTACCACCGTCACTAACTATTCTCAAGCAAGTCCAGTTGAGCGGCGTCACGACGAATTAAAGAAATTCATACACGATATTTACTAAAAGAACATCAGAGAAAACAGTGGGACAAACTGTTACCTCTTGCGGCTTACTACATCAACCGCAGGACAAACCAGAAAAAACACCAAGTAAACTACTGCTAGGCCACAACCTGACTAAACCTGTAAACTAAAATGCCCTAATTGAACATCTACCTTTCTAAGACAATCAACTATAAAAAATGCAAAACATTGCCAAAGCTCGTAAAGAAAAAAAAAACAGTACCCGAGACAAGCTAATGTACGCACTTATGCCTAAGAAACCAAGCCATGGTGCAAAACAAAACCAAAAGTTTTGCAACCAAATTAATTAGCTCCAAATGGGTTATTGTTAGCCACAACTGTTACTAGGTAGAGGGGCACTTTTATAGAACTCCCACTATCTGCTGGACTAAACGACAAAATTTAGAAGAATGTTGCCTCCGTCAAAAAAACTGAGGAGAATGGATACCAAGTGAGAAAAACTTCTATTGACTATTAGTTCAACCAATTGCTGTTAAGCATGTAATAGAAACTTATGGTTGGCCGCAGAATAGGTGTTTTGTCATCAAGAGATAAATAAACAGAAAGTAGAGTTCTAAGAACCGTCAAATGATAATCAAAAAATGAAGAGCACTTGCCCCGACTAAAATTGCAGTTTTTATTGCTCAGCTCGGATAATTGATTATATGACCATACATTAAATTCTACTTAATTGATTAATTTCAGAATGGAACGCGACTCGGAACTCATAAACAGTCAGGGCTTTACCTTTCTGTATCTGGAGGTCCAAAAGTTGTCCAACTACTTTAAAAAGCAAGACACCAAAATCAAAAACATGGAAGAACATTTAGTAAGGATGGTCGAGAACAAATCAAAGAAGATTGCCATTGCCTTTGACAAAATCAAGCAGGCCAAATACGATCTTAGCACAACCCTTCAATTCCTTTGTTTGGATACGACAAAGGAAACTAAAAAGATAATTGCTGAATCTACTGCTGACCTGACAGCTAAGATGGCAAAACAATTTGCCTTGCTAGTTATCCCTGTAAAAACTCCGACAACGACCCTGCTAAGCCTGTACAAGTCTTTCTCAAGAGGCCTGCTAAAAATCCGGACGGCATACGTATGCTTTATCTCACGCATATCAACTTTTGTGCTGTAATTGAGCACTGCACAGCCAGGTAGTGCACTACACCTTTCAAGTAGAAAAAAAACAAACTAAAGTATGATTGAACCAACATCGGTCACGCGCATAGGAAAGAACGGGAAATCTTTCTTAATGCTGTACGTTCAACTTCCTTAGGGAGTTAAAAACCGAGAGATACTTTCTTTCACTGAGATCTGCGGGCTTTGTTGTACGGTTGAGTACAAAAAGAAGACCGCAGAGATTGCACAATGCCATCGTTGCCAGCGGCATGGTCACACAGCATTTCAATGCAACGCACACTGTCTGCTACAAAAACTGCTCAGTTTATGTTAAACTGCAAGCTAGTTGTTTTGGCAAAGCCTACAGTGAAACACCTGCTAATCATCAGCAGACCACTGTCCCTCTAAGGGGCACCTCCAAAACCAACAAGGATGTATTCTATGCTCAAGCGGCGGGTTTTGCAAATAGCGCAAACATCATCGACAAAAATCAGTTGTTGCTTCGCTTATCGCAAACAAATGACGACAATTTTAAGAAGTTAATTCTAACATCAGCACAAGTTTTAGCCAACTATAGGTTAACTTTTCAGACTCGGTCAGATAGTCTGATTTTCAGACATAGAAGTGGTGCGAGATTGCTACAAAACACATTATGTGATATCAAAGCCGTAAATTTTTATTATTAAATATAAGTTATTTGGGAAGGTCATTAGTAGCGTAGGCGTTTGTAAAGGCAAACCCGACACTTGCCAAGTTTTCAGGAAGATTTCTTTCTTAGCCAAAATGTCTGTTTTCTATAAAAGACTTTGTTACAAAAAAAGATTGTGATACAATAACTAACACAAACTATACAAATGTCAGAAGTCATTTGGTCACAAAAGAAGGTTGTGATCCAACCTCTTAATAACTTACACTTGGGTGGGTAGGTGGGTGGCGTACTCTAATCTATATTGTTAACTCGTTATTATTATAAAATGTCTGAACCACCCCACCTCTCCATTAAGAAAAAGTCATTTTGTCACAAGAAAATATTATAATCTAACCTCTTGATAACTATCATTTGGGTAAACCGCTACAATTTTTGTTATCATGCTATGGAGTATCCCAGCTAACCAAGTAAGTTTTTGTCATTAAGAGATTATATGTCTGTCTTTTATGCAAACGTCAGAGTCATTTAGTCACAATAGAAAGTCGTGATCTAACCTCTCCACTCCAATCATTATTGTTGACTTGTTATCATGCTATGGAGTATTCCACCTACCCGCCCAAGTGTTCGTCATTAATAAATTATATGATTGTTTTCTATGCTAGCGTCAGGAGTTATTTTGTTAAAAAAAAGTTGGGATCCAACCTCTTAATAACTAACATCTGAGTGGGTGTGTATTTCTTATCCACCTACCCAAGTATTTGTCATCAAAAGATACTAATTTGTTATAATACTCTAAAGTGGACCCATATGAATGTCTTCATGAAATTGGATTGGATTGTCATAAGACATAGTCGTAATCCATTCTTTTGATCACAAACACTTGGGTCAGTGTGTGGGTCAGTTCAAACTACTAACTTTTTATTTTATTATTACTTTTAAACTTAAGAGACGTGAATAGATAAATAAAGATAGAAAAAGTTAAAGTCCAACATGCCGAAAAAAAAAAAAAAAAAAGTCAAAAAAAGGAGAAGTTATAAAAAATGATGAAATATAATAAAGGAACTTTTTGTAGAAAAGCAAAAAATATAAATTAATAACAATATACAGCAGAAGTATAAAAATTAATCAGAAAAAGTTTAAAACTTTAATAGGAGGAACTGAAAAAAACATTAATTATAAAGAAAGACTTTAATGTAAAAATTAGAAAAAAAAAAAAAGAATTAAACAAGATGACCACACAAGAAGAAATCGAATCAAAGGGCACCACAAAAAAGAAAAAGAAAAAGCCATTAAAACTGAGTTTAACTGGAAAAATTGCAGAACAACAGAAAAATTAAAAAAGGAAAAAAAGGTAGTTTAAACGGAAGAAAGTGTGCTAACGTCTAAATCTGCTAAATCTGAAAAAAAAAGAAATAAAATGTAGAAAAGATAATGAGCAAATCAGAGAAAACAATCAGATAAGTTGTAGTAAAAAAAAACATAAAAGAAAAAATGGAAGAGTAAATTGTGAAACAGCAAATGTAGCTAGAAGCCCAAAAAATGTAAAGTCACTGAAAAAACAACAAAAACACAAAAAAGTCTATCTAACAAAAACAAGAGGCATAGAAAAATCAGTGTAAAAAAGATAAAAATAAATTTATAAAAAAAGAAAAATTTGAAATTTAAAAAATAACAACAAAAACAGTAACATATAAATACAAAAACAAAAAATAAACAACAAACAGAAAAATAATAGTGCAATGCCAATGAAAACTTGATAGGAACATTTTACGAGTTTGTTAAAAAAAAAAAAAAAATAAGACAAACAAGATCCAATCTACCAAACTAAAAAAATTTCAAAGAAAACAACATAGAAAAAAAAAAGAAACTAGTAAATAACTATTGAGAAATAACAGTATTGGGTGCACCATATAAGATCTACGTCATGACATTAGACGAAAAGCTGAATGAGAAACTGGGTATGCACTTAGTAAAAAAAATAAAAAAGATTATGAGAAGCTAACAAGGAGTAAATTAACAAAAAAAATATAGTGAAAAATTTTGGACAACAAAAAGAGTGAGACAAGGATGCCCATTAAATTCCACTTTGTTTATGACTTACATGTTAGATGTAAAAGAAAAACTGAAGTTTGCTCAAGGGGAGATAGTAGTTGGTGGAGAAGAAGTGTGGTTGCTAGCATGACAACACGGCAATAGTTGCAAAAAAAAGCAAAAATAAATAAATGTAATAATAAAAAAAAAAAAAAAAATATGATAAATTGTGTTGAAAAAATTAAAACTATTTTCAAGTTTTATAATTTTGAGTTAAATCTTCAATTTTTATTGACTAAAGCTAATAATTTTATTAAAGTCTAAAACTTCTCTCATAACTTCAAAACAGGTTAAGACATTTTAACAAAAATTAGTACTAATATACTGTCAAAAAGTGTAGTAAATTATAAAATTCCAACATTAAAAGTTCTTTTTTTTAACTTAAATTGAAAATAATTTTTACTACGCAGTCTGGATCAACCTTTATAACTTAACGTAACAAAAATTTTACAAAACTAATACCAATATGTTTAGAAAATCATAAAGTTCCAGCATCAATAGTTTATTTTTAAATAAAGTAAAAATAATTTTTATTAACCAGCATCAACCAATTTAAACTTGTAAGAAAAATATTTCAAATATTGTATAAAAAAACAAAAAAGTTTTTGACGTGCAGCTTTTAGGGTGAACATGGTTGCCTATGAGTTTATGAATAATAAGTGTCTTAAATAAATCCCTTTACCCACCCTAGAAGTTTGTTACCAATATTTATTAACAACTTTTTTATAAATTATTAAAAAAAAAATTGTAAACATAGCTGTATTGAAATTAGTATTTTATACAAATTTGTTTCCAAAAGTTCTTTTTATTTAATAATATATTTGATAAATGAAGCTTACTAACCTGCACTATTTTGATATGTCCTCGCAATGATGCAATATACAAAGCAGTTAATTTAAATTGACCATAAGATGCGTTTACATTGATACCATTATTTATCAATAATTGAACTCCTTTTAAGTAGTTAATAGAAGCTGAAATAATTAAAGCTCTATTTCCTGGCAATTTATCAATCCAAACTTTCTCAAACAAATGTAATTTTTTGTTAAAAGCAGCAACGTCTAATAAATTAAGTTCATCTTCAAATGTTGTATGTAAATCAGCACCGTTGTCAATCAATTCCTTCATTTGTTCAATTTCACCATTACAAGCTGCACCAATTAACATTTCGTTGATTGATAATGGTGAAACAGAAATATTAATTTTTGACATACTTTTTTCAATTCCTTCCAATTGATTGCAATGTAGAGAATTTATAATTCTTTCTGAAGTCATTTTATTTTTTATTAAATATCCTTTATGTTTATTTAATAGTTTTTCATATATTGAATCTTCATTATCTAATTCTATATCAAAACTTTTAAAATAATTTTCTATATTTGAATCTTTTTTGGAATAATCCATTGGATAATAATTTAAATTATCATATATATGTAGGCTTGCTTTATTTTCTTTCAATAATTTTACCATTTCTTCATTGTTGTTAATTACTGCTGAATGTAGCGGTGTTTGGCCATGTATATTTTTAAAATTTACATATTTTTCAATTGGAAATAATAATGCTGTTTCGCAATCTTTTATTAAATGTAAAAGAATATCTCCATTATTGTTGCCTTTAAGTTTGAAATTTGGTTCTACCAATAGTTTTAATGTTGATTTATTTTGATTATAAATAGCTGCTAGATGAGCTGGTGTATTACCATCAACATCTTTTATATTAAATTTTGCATTATGTTGTAGCAATAATTCTATTATTTTATTGTAACCACATCGGGCAGCCAGATGTAAAGGAGTTTGACCATTCATATCTTGACTATTGATGTCAATAGATTGTAAAAGTAATGTGTTAACTATGTCTTCATATCCATTACCGGCTGCAAAATGTAATATGGTTTTATCTTTAAAACCAAAACTACTAATTTCAGCATTGTTTGCTAGAAGTAAATTTAATATATTCAAGTAACCCATTATTGCAACCAAATGTATGGGAGCATTGTATTTTGAATCACGCGCTTCAATATCAGCACCCGATTCTATAAGCAATTCAGTCATTTCATACCTTCCTAACAAGCAAGCAATATGCAAAGGGGATAAACCATCTTTGAATGATTTAGAATTAATTAAATTTAAATAATTTTTAGCAATTTCAAATTGATTATAAAGTACGGCAAGATGCAACTCGTTTCCTTCCAATCCATTCAGATTTGTGAAAAATTGTAAAATTTTAACGCTATTGTTTTTAATAGCCAATGATTTTAAATTTAAATCTATTTTTGTTGTGCTAAAAAGATATTCGAATATTTCTAAATTGTCACCAATTACAGCAAATTTTGCTACTTTATTTTGATGCGATGCAATATCACATAATTGTAAGTAGTTTTTGAATTCTTTTAATGAACCTTTTTCTGCAATTTTGTTTAGTTGAAATTGTTTCAAAATTATTTCTTTTGATTCTGCGTAGTTATTTTTTAATTCATCAAAATTGATAGTTTTGTTTACACCAATTTTCCAAGAAGGTTTGACTGGATTAGTTAACATTTTAGCTGTAAATTCGATAGAATGGTGATTTGAAAGTCTTTCAAATAAAATGTTATGGTGGGCTAAATGGTTACGCAATTCTTTGCCTAGTAGTATTGCATAAATTTCATCAAATGGTTGATTGTTGTTATGAGTTTGCATACTTTTGTAGAGTTCCAATATATCCATAACACACATTTCTAAAGCTGCTTCGTGCATTTTTCCTTTTAGTGATAATTCTACTAAATATCTTAAATTATCACTAACTGGTTGTATCAAATCGTCCGTTTTTGGAGTTAACCAATTAGAAATCGTAGTTTTTGAAAAATGTATTTTTTTATAAATTTGACCAAGAAATGCATTAAAAAGTTTTTTTATTTTATCTACATCGTTTTGGTTTTCTTTTATATTTAAACAAAAATTCTTAAAATTTAACATTTTTAATTTATCAATTTCAGTTACATTTTCCAAAAATATCTTAATATTTGTATCATTTTTAATTTTATTAAAAATTGTTTCAATATTATTCGATTGATTCTCAATACTTTCAATTAACAAATTTATAGAATCCTGAAGTATCAAGCAATCATCAAATAAAGTTTCATCAAGTTTACTTTCTTTACAAATTATTCTAATAATTTTGTCTACTTCAATTTCAAATTCATTTTCAAATTTAATTTTTACAATTTTGCTTAAATTTTTTTTGACATCAAAAAAATTAAATTTGTTATTTTCAATCAAAACTTCAAATAATTCTATTAATCTGTTTGTAGTTTCCGCTGTATTTGAAACGAAAGTTTCTTCAATACTATTTATATCATGAATGTTATCAATTATATTAATCAATAATTTGAATAAATTTTCTTGATTTGTTGTTTTGATGTTTTTACAAAAATGATTCCATAATTTTTCATTTGATTCTAATTGATTTGAAACTAAAGCTTTTAACAATTCGAGGCTTAAATAATCATCTGTGTATTGACCAGTATTTTGATTACTTAATAATTTTTCGTTGAATTCATTAGGTTTGTAATCGTTATTCTTTAAACATTGGTTTTTAAATTGCGTAAATCTTTGCAAATAAATTATGTTTAATATTTTTGGGTAAACACTTTTCAGTTCAGTTTCTAACTTAAAATATTTTTTATTACTTATATTTAATCGATTTTGTAAATATTCAACATGAGATAAGGCGTCGCGGATTTTTGTTATATTTTCTAAAAAATCCGGTGCTGATTTTTTAAAAATGTTTTCAATTTCTGTTGAAATATTTGGTGATATATTGCTGCTTTTTAGACACTCTCCTGTAACCTGCAAACATCTTTCAATAGCGTAGCGCAACATCAATTTCTTTTCATCATCTTTTTCATCTGGAGTATAAATAGTTTTCATATAATGAGCTATTCTAGTTAATGCAAATAAACTTCTATTCAATTGAACCTCTTTAGAAAAATTTTCAAATATTTTAATTTCGTCCAAACTCATGTTGTTTTCAACATTATGTTTGCTTTTAATATTTATTAAAATTGTCTTGAATAGTTTTAAATAAACAACAATTTTTTTAAAATTAAAAGTTAAACTTAGTTTGTATCGTTTTTCTGATTTGTTAACATAAAGTGCAAGTAGAAACTGCATTTTATTTAAAACGTCCGATTGTTGCTTATTAATTTTCATAAGTAAAAACAAATTTTCAGCAATGGTTCTAATTGTAAGCAAAAATACAAAATCATTGTTATAATCACACTGATCAATTAATTCAATTACAAAATCAATTCGATTTTCTGTAGTGATAACATTATTATTTTTGCTAGGATTTTTATCAAAAAATCGTATATTGCATAAAATTTCTTCGCATCTATGCTTAATCTTATTACCAATAACTAAACCTCTCAATACCAATTTATTCAAACTATTCGAAAGCAATTTATCCAACTCATTAGCAACGTCCAAATCATTCTCATAATTATCTAATTTGTCTTCTTCTATTAGTATATTTAGTAGTTCAACATCACCCCATCGTATGACGGTATAAAATGTATCAAAACCATACAAAGATTTTTTCTTTAACTGCTTAATTAATTCTAATTTCTGATGACTTTCTAAATCTTGAATGAATTTCGAATCTTGTTCCAATATAAATGGCATTAAATCCCAACGATTATGGTGAGTTATTAAATTAACAAAGTCTTTAAACGTTTGAAGTTTGCAAGATGTCAAAATTGGATTACTTAATTCTTTACAAAATTCTTCCAACAGTTCAACTGTTATTGATTTATGCTTAAAAGTATGATTTAACCATTTTGCTATTTCTTGTAGCAATGTGCTTGTTGCTTCAGTTGTAGACTCCATTATTGTCTAAAATATAAAAACTTATTTATTTATTTTGTTTATATATAATATTTTCTTATTTTGTATTTATTTTTATAAAACTTTATATACTTTGTTTACTTTATTCTGTAATGCGTTATGTGTAACAAAAATCCTCGTTGCTACGCTTATGTTTTTATTTATAACATTTATATTGTTTTATTTTAAATGAACTATTTTTTTATTTTTTATTTCACGTATTAAATTCTCGAATGAAGACTATTGTGCAATTCCGTTCGGTGGCGTTGTTCTGTCTGTAGTGCCGGATTGCGCTAGAAGCGGCTATTACTAACTACTGAAGCAAATTCTATTGCAATTAATGTTTTTTAGGACTGGGATAAAATTAATTTTAGCATATCAGTCGCCAACTAAGCAGCTAGTAACAGCAAATCTCAATCTGTACTAGACGTCTTGCTTCCAAAAATTGATGCAGGAAATTGTAACTCAAAATACTAGATGTTAAAACAAATTACTGTTAAAGTATGCTTAAGAAATGGGTTTTACTGTACTAAGACCAACCATGCCAACCCATCATCATTGCAGTGCAAACTGCTATTTTGGTTATTAAAGACCTAAGCTTAAACTACAGCCCGGTAGGCTTAATTTTTTATGAAAGATGTGAAAAGAGAGTCAAGTTGGTCTATAAGACAAACTGGTCTTTGTTTTTACATAATCTAGAAAACAACAGAAAACAGCTAAAAAAGTTGACAGCGCGGTTGTTGACTTTATTAGTCCCATCTCGTTAGCAGTAAAATAGTCTATAAAAGATTTTACAGAATTTGGAACAAACTGAATGGATCTTGGTAAAAAA
Source organism: Tachinus rufipes (assembly GCA_963932245.1). Classification (NCBI taxonomy): domain Eukaryota; kingdom Metazoa; phylum Arthropoda; class Insecta; order Coleoptera; family Staphylinidae; genus Tachinus; species Tachinus rufipes. The sequence continues at coordinate 15,376,770 of OZ010748.1, read as the reverse complement.
TCTAAAGAGCCAATTTTGTAACGTTTTCTCGATTATTTTGAGGAAACGGCCACGTTTAGCTCAAGTTGGGATCAACAGGGTTCGTATTTTAAATTATTTAAATGTCTCGGGCGCTATCACGTTCAACATGTGGACAGGATTCCCGCGAGGGAACAATAAAACAGGTATTGACAAAAATTTTATTACTAACAGAACAAAAAAAGAAAACTTAAATTTGACACCAAATATATATACAATATTTACAGGAAAATTTACACAGGGCCTAGGACGCACAATCATGAGGCGGACAGGACGGAGACGGGTTATGCCCTTTGAACGGCGGGAAGAAAGACAGAAGATGCGAACTAAAGTCCTACACCTTGACTGTCTGCCTGGCGGAAAAGGAAGAACCAGAATATGCAAACTAGAAGTCTTACACCTTAACTGGTCCACGGGAGAAAAGGTTTACGGAATAGACGGGATTTTTTTACACTTACTCGGGATCTTACTACTGGCTTGGTTTCAACTGGTCTGAAGCGGGCTCTGGATTTCAGCTGGTTTCCAACGTCCAGATATTTCAATTTCTGTTTGCAAAATTTACACTTGCGTAAATGATCCTCCTTAGTCTTCCCTAGGACAATGATATTGTCTAGATAGGCAAAGTCACGAGGCTCTATCTCTGGGCCAATTACCAAATCTAGGAAACGTTAAAACGTGGCCGGGGCGAAGTGCAGGCCGAACGGCATCACCCGGAACTGAAAAAGTCCCCGACCTGAAATAGTGAATGCGGTAATAGGTTTACTTTCGGGCGTCAGCAAAATCTGCCAATACCCATTACGAAGATCGAGTGTAGAAAAAAAACAGGAATCTCGAAGTTTATCCAAAATTCCATTGATGAACGGAAAGGGGTAAGCGTCTTTTACTGATACATCATTTATTTTTCGGAAGTCTATGCAAAATCGCGAACTCCCGTTTCTCTTTTTTACTACTACCACTGGGGCACTCCAGGGGCTCCTGGACGGTTCGATAACCCCTTTGGCTAACATTTTGACGACTTCCGCGTTTACTATGTCGCGCATTCGTGGGTTTTGGGGTCGGTGCCGCTGTTTAATGGGTTGGTCGGTAGCTAGACGGATTTGATGGGCCACGAGAGACCTGGTTTTTGAAGTGGCTTCTGCCTGTTGTTTGTGTTCGGTTAACACTGCTTCCAGGATTAGTTTGGGAGGCGCTGGGTCTACCAGATGTACTTGACTAAGTAGGGTAGGAGACGGAAACTCGACTGTTTTGTGAGCAAAGTCAATTACTGCGCCACAACGCGTCAATACATCACAGCCTAGCAATAAGTTCAAAACCATGCCTGGTAACTGACGTACTTTGAAGCAACCAGGACGGTTTCATTGATAGTTGACGGAACCACGCCTTGGAACTCTACCCATTGGCTGAAGGCGGCATTTATATAAGAGCATTGCAAACCCGTGTCGATTAATGCGTAACAACGTTATTCAAAAATTTTTAGGTCGATGAGGATTCTACCTTCGCTGGTAAAGGGAGCAGAGGTGATATATTCTGGTTGATGTACCTCTAATGACCATCCAGGTTTTTGTTTCCCGCTAGTTGTACACAGTTGCAGGTCTTCGACTAGGTGCCTAGAAGACCGCAATAAGAACAAAATTTGATTGGTCGGTTCCGGCATGTGAACCGATTGTGCCCCTGTTTGCCACAATTCCAACAGCAAGAATTTCTGTTATAGGATTGGATATGGTCGGTGATAGTGAAGTTTCCGAGCCGGTTATCAGGCATACAAGCTGCTGTGTTAACATTTAGGTGAGTCGGCGGTAGAGGGAGACTGGGTGTTGCATGGGCATCTTTCTTCAACCTATTTTTCTCTCTCTCTCTCCAGGTCTTCAAACACCATGGCCACTTGAATTAACTCGGCGACCGTTGAAAACTCATCAGGACAAATATAGGTGCGGTATTCTGTAATCCTAGTAAGCTTTTGGCAACTGGAAAACCCCTTATGACGGCGTAATAAGGTTTGTAATTCTACTACATACGTTTTAATGTTTTCATTACTTTTCTGTTTTCTATTTCTGATCTCATCTTCTAAATTCTGCAAGAGGCATGTGCGCAAAAAAAATGCCCGAAAGTCGTTCCGAAACTCTTGTCTAGTGTTCCAGTTCCTCCAATTATTTCGGTACCACAGAAGTGCGTCTCCCTTTAATATTTCGGGCAGTGCCACTAGTAGCTGATCCTCCGACACGTGGTAGGATCTCATAAGTTTTTCCAAGCGTTCCAGGAACGCAAATGGGGACTATCCCTGGTCGTAGGACAGGTTCCACTTTCTAACCTGGGAGCATAATGTTGCTTCCGGACTTTCAAAACTGGTTTTTTGCGAGAGGGTAAGTCGGGCGTCTGCTGATGTAGAAGCGTGAAGTATGGTCGGGCTTTGTGCTGGCTAAGTAGCTGGTTCCAATTTATTTCCGGTTTCTAGGTACGTTCAAAGCCAGTGGCAATATTCGGACATGGTGCCGTCCGTTGAGAGTTGGTACATGGACAACTTCTCTGTCAAAGTTTGCCTAGCGGCGGTATCAATCCAGGCAAATCAATTGGGTGGGTTTTGTTTTGGACTGGCATCAGTAAAGTGCCAAGTGGACCATGAAAGTTTTTTTTGTTCCTTTTTACCAGAGTCAAGATATGTCTACGACCCGTAAATCGGGATTATTGGGCTCTAAGACCATTTCAACTGGCTGGTTCCCACACTAGGCCAAATGAACTACCGAGAAGTTTACGTGGTACTGACTAATGTGGGTGACAAGGCGTGTCATTAAAAGGTGCGGTATAAATGCCAGGTTTTAGCAAGACAGACTAGGCTGAAAAGAAGCGGGCTTAAATTTTAATTTGTTTAAACTGGTTTTCTTTTCAGGTCCTTGCTCGGGCGCTAAACATTTGATGTTGCAACAGCGATAGAATGTTGTCATCGGTTCATCAGCAGATCGAGTTTGGATTTGCATAAAGTTGGCTCTTGGATGAGCACATTTAGGGCAGCGTTCTTCTGTGTTATCTACGTTTTTCCAAGCATCTTCTCCTCCTAATACATTATCAATTTTCTATTGTTCCAGTGTAATAATAATAATACGCATGATTATGCATATTACAACCGTTAATTGATTACAATAAAGAATGATCCCACTTGCACAATTTATTCGCACATTCACACACAAACGAGGCGTCACTCCGACTCTTTCTTTATAGAAATAATAAGAGCTCACAGAGGTCTCATGCTCTAACGGTGCAAACCAAAATTAAACTTAAATTATGTTGAAAAGGTCAACAAAAAAATAAAGCTGTGCTTACAGAACACTGACCTTGCATTAATTTTTGAATCGGTTTGGCCGTCTAAGGTAAAAGATATCATTGCAAACCAATTTAAATACAATTGCGTTCCAAACAAAGCTTTTTTTACAAAATTATATTGTTCCTTAATGCTAAAAACTTTACATCTTTTGTTTTTATAGAAAACGTCAAATGTCATTCTTAAAAATGTTAGATTCCAACGTTTTCCGGCTCACCGGCTTATCCGGCGGGTATGTGGAAAATAAAATACCACCCGCGGACCAGACAAGACGGGCAGATCGGGCTTATAGCTGTACAGAAAGCAGTCAATCTAGGAGAGAAGCTCCGAACAAAAAATCCTGGTCCTCCTGGTAGGGGGTTAAAGCATCGGGCTAACTCTTCAATACTAAAAAAAAAACGCACTGTTAAAAGAACCAGTTAACATTTTTATAATGAAATGGAAACTAAAAGACAACATCTCCCAACAAAAACAAACAAAAAACAAAACAGACTTAGTAGTTTTGACAGAAACAAAGAAAATAGGAGAAAGCTTGGAAAACCTCAAGAAATATGACTACTTCTATAGTGGAGTAGGAAAAGAAAAAAAAGCCCAACAAGGAATATTGATCTTTATTCGGAAGGAGCTTAGAAGATTTATAACAACATGGGAAGCAATTAACAAACAAATGATTAAAATGAACCTAACAAACAAAAACTGACAATACTAGGCGTATGCTTCATAAACAATGATGCAATAGTCGCAAAAAAAGACCAATTCTATGAACAACTAAACCGCAAAATGATAAAAGTGGGCAACACACGAGAACTCATAATAATTAAAAATATTAACGCCAGAACCTGGAAAAAACATCAAAATAATGTAGTAGGACAATACGGAGAAGATATACTAAACGATAATGGCTGCATATTAATCACAATATGCAAACAGAATAGCATTAAAATAGAAAACGGATTCTACCTACACCGCAATATACATAAATACACTTGGACGCAAAAAACCAAAAACCTAAATTCTATAATAGACTACACAATAACACGACAAAAAACAAATCTAGTCAAACAAGATGTAAAAGTGTATAGAGGTGCGATCACTACCTGTTGAGAACAAATATCTTGTTCCCGAAAAAGTACGAAAAAAAGAAGAAAACACAAACATAAACAAAGAAGAAAAAAAGAGAATAAGACAGGTTTAACTTGGACAGCTTAGAAAATGAAAGTTCTCAAAACCTAAACAAAATTAGACCAACAACTACAGACCATAGAATATAAAGATAACAAGGAACATTACTAATGCATTAAATCATGCATACATGCAGCGGCCAAGGAAGCATTATGATAAAAAAACAACAACAAAAGATGATGATGTCATCTTTTGTTGTTGGAACGTAGAAATAAAAAAAAGATATAAGAAACAAGAAAGAAAAATACCTGGCATACTTGTCCAATATATCAAACGAGCATAAAATATAGTATAAACAGACACAAACAAAATTTCAAAAGAAAATTAGTCATAAAAAAAACAAAGCATGGGAGAGAAGATGCGACAAAATAAACTCGCATATTGAAGAACGAAAGAGTAGCAAAAACTGAAAAATACTAAAATTTCTGAGACAAGAAAAATAAACTAATATCACCAATAACAATAAAAAAATAAACAGTTACTAACAGAAGATAAACTGCTCTTCCAAGATAACCCAGAGGGAAAAGGAAACATAAAAACAACAGAATCACCAATCAGAATAACTGCATCGAACGTAAAACAAGCTTGTAAATTACTAAAGAATAAAAAGACATCCGGACCTGGAAACATTCCAGTAGAGCTCATTAAATGTAGAACAACAAAACTATACCAAGTACTAACAGTACTAATACAAAACTGTTTAAATGGAAAGCTAAGCCCAAAAGAATGGAACATTGCCCTTTTGTCTACAATACACAAGAAAGAAGACACGTTAAACTGCGACAATTACAGAGATATATCAGTAACAAGCACACTATATAAAATATATGACAAAATCCTGGCAAAAAAAATCAAATCAGAATACAATGACATGGAAGCGGAGAAGCAGGCAGGATTCCGGGTGGGAAAATTAACAATAGACCATCTATTCTCCGTCACTCAAATAATAAGAAAGACAAATGAGTACAATCAAGAAACTTATCTAGTGTTTATAGATCTGAAAAAGCGTATGACAGTGTACCACAAAATAAACTATGGGAGGCACTAGAAAAAACTAACATAAATGCAAACATAATAAACGCAATACGAAGATTATACCAACACGCATCAGCAAAAAAAAAATAAAGAAACAATTATCAAAAGGTTTTAATATAACTAAGAGGCTTAAACCTATCTACAACTTTGTTTAAAATATACATAGAATAAGCGGTTGAACTTGTTTTTTAGTGTGCACTGAGGCGCATCAACATTGGAGTAGAAGTGTTATTCAAACTATTCCCCGGCAATAGTTTTAGAATAGTCTAAATACTTCTACTATCTTCTTGCAACAAACACCTATGAAGGTATACGCATAACTCCGGCAACAATAGAAAAACAATTCATTGATCCTCAGATAAAAAAATTCCAATTTTTATACTTTGTCAAACGCCAAAAAAAACGCTGCTTTCGGGTGGTAATCAAAAAACTTTTGGGTCACTTTACTGAGAAATACGATGATTTAGATTTCAAATTTCTGGGATTTGATCCTACAAATATCTATAGAATAAGAAATTTAATCATTTTTTAATGGTAGCCGTGCAATTTCCAAAAAAAGCTAAACATGTAAAAACCATGGATTTAAGTTTTTAGGGTTCAAGATCACCGTAAAACTAAAAAAAAAAAGCTGTACTAATTCACAATTTTAGATATGCCAGCGGCACGGTCACACCGCTGAACAACTCAGCATCTCACCAATTGGTGGCTTGTCTTATTGTCACACTATTTAAAAATGCTTTATATTTAAGTTTCTATTTCGCTAATTTCAAGGAATAAAAGATATATATTAAAATTTACATGACAAAACCACAAATCCGGCATCTAAGTATGCGCCAACCTCAAAGCTGATTTTACTCGGTCTGCGGGTCCCAGAAAACCTGCAACAACATCAACAAACAAATTGTTTGCAATTTTTGTCGTTCTACTAACATAACAAATGATTTAAAATAAAAAGATTTCATCTATCCAAGAACTTTTTCAAAATCAAAGAGTGGATTATTTGGCAGAATACGATGTGACAGAAGGACCCGCAATAACAAAAACCGAAGTAATACATGCAATAAAAATGTCCAAAGAAGGTAAAACACCAGGGCCAGATAACATATCATCAGAAATGTTAAAACTCATTGAAAAAAATCGATCTTTTAACGTACTTGTGGACTTTTTTAATACCATTTATGCAACCGGAAACATTCCTAAGAACTGGTTAACCTCCGTTTTTGTAACACTGCCAAAGAAAGCAGCTGCTAAAAACTGTGGTGATTATAAAACCATCAGCCTCATGAGCCACGACATGAAAATTTTTTTGAAGATCATCCATGCAAGAATATATTGTAAATGTGAAGCTTGCCTGGGTGATACTCAATTTGGGTTTTGCGATGGGATGGGAACACGTGAAGCTTTGTTCAGTATCTAGGTACTAATTCAGCGTTGCCAAGACGTGTCTGTAGACGTGTACGCGTGCTTTATAGACTATCAAAAAACGTTTGACCGTGTAAAACATAGCAAGCTCATAGTGTTCCTGCAAGAACTAGGTTTAGATGGCAGAGACATTTGCATCAACCTATCAAAAAGGGATTAGACAAGGGTGCGTGTTATCACCACTTTTATTCTACATATACTCCGAACGAATAATTGCTGAAGCCTTGGATGGAAAATCTGAAGATATCTTACTAAACGGGGAAGTGGTAAATAACTTGCGGTACGCAGATGATACGGTCTTGCTGGCAAATACGGAGAAAGATCTTCAAGAATTGTGCTGAATTGTGTTGTGGCTAATAGTGAACAAGCAGGTGTAGAACTAAACATAAACAAGACCAAGGTCATCGTAGTCAGTAAGGAGCGCAATGTGATGACAAACATAAAAGTAGAAAATCAGCAAATTGAACAAGTCGCCCAATTCAAATATCTAGGGTGCTCCGTGAATCAGCAATGGGACCAATCAAAAGAAATTAGATCCAGAATAGAACAAGCTTTCAATAAAATGAAGCAAGTTATGTGCCACAGGGATCTTAATCTCAATCTGCAAGTTTGGTTGCTACGTTGTTATGTTTTCTCCAAATTAATATATGGCGCAGAGACCTGGACGCTCACAGATGCTATGTGCAAAAAGTTAGAAGCATTTGAAATGTGGTCATACAGAAGGACGCTACGTATAGTGTGAACAGATAAAATATCTAATGTCTAAGTTCTTGCACGCCTCAATAAAGACACAGAAATTCTATATCTTCTGAAAAAACGCAAGCTTAAGTATCTTGGCCATATCATGCAAAGCTCAAAGTATATAAAATATAATGCAGGAAAAGATAGCTGGTAGGCAAGGGCCAGGTCGCAGAAAGACGTCCTGGTTAAAAAACCTACGACAGTGATTTGGGGTGATTTAGAGCTGAAAACAAGACTTAAATAATGTTGATGATCGCTAACGTTCGTGAAAGACAAGGCACGTAAAGAAGAAGAAGATATATAATAATAAATTTTAGATCAAATTTATGGCAAATTTTCTATCTTTCTTAAATAGCTAAATAATGCATAATACACTCAAGGCAAGTGAAATAATAAAGCTTTTTTTCAAACAAACCCTTGGCACTATGTTAATATTTGAATCAAAACCCATTTATGCAATAAGATTCTCAAATAATTTCACGTATTCGAAAACATAGGTACTTCCATGTAGCGTAGAACCTTAATTTTTGCAAAATAATCTATGGACTACTGGAAATTGAATACACTTGAGACAATCTTCCTTAAACCAAATGCAATAGTGGCGACAGTTATGTTAAACCGACCAATTATTTTTTTACAATAATTAATAAAAATTTAAATTAGGCACCCCGTAGAACAGCTACAAACCAATGTTAATGGTCAAGTCCTTCTAGACTACATAGATCAAAATGGTTTACACGTACTGTGTCTAGAAATACCCACTTTCTACAGTTCTGACTGCTATCGAAAGAATTTTTTTGACGTAGCAGTACTAAAGAATATCAATTTTTAATCAAGAACAATCAAACAATTATTGGCTTTAGCTTAGACTACAACCCAGTACTACTGGAGTTTTACAGAAAAGTATCAATTGTAGAAAGAGGATTATATGGATTAAACTTTTTTCTCACAATTCCTGAAAGAAAACATTGGTTGTTTGACAACAATAAGAACGGTTGATGACATAAAAAAACCGTCACACTACTTACTAAACCAATCCAACAAACTTCAAAAAAAGCTTCTAAAACTCTTCAGGTTCTTGTTAATAATTTTCTAGGGTTATCTTGGCCTAAAAATTAATTTAAAGAAGAAATCTTTTATGCATCTTAAGTGAAAAAGAGTAATTTCTGACTTAATTTAAAATCACACGGAAATTGATAATCTTCTTCTTTCTTATTAACATTGGTTTAGATGGGGTCACTCTTAAGTTTATTAACTAAACCGAGTGACGTATAACTTAGTTAAAGGTTTTAAACAGAATAAAACCACATGAATAGTTTATTTAACGTTAAAAATCCTTTGACAAGGTTTGGCATAAGATTTTTTTCTTAAAACTGTTCAGATAAAACTTTTTTTTGCATTTTATAAAGCTGATAGCTTTGTATTTAAGCTGCAGATATTTAGCAATAAAGCTAAAATTTACATTTTCATTTTACCGCGGATCACGGCAGGAGTTTTTTAAAGCTTTGTTTTCTTGCCTAAGCTATTTAGCTTGTGCGTGGCTAACATGCTTTCGGAAAGCATGCACATGGTTAAAATAGCACAATATGCTGACGACACAGCACTTTTTTACACCTCAAAGTCACTAAAAGTGGTTACCATAAAGACGTTTTCTTACTGTGATGCAATGTTGTCAATTATTTATAAATATTTTTTGACAATGAAATTACGTGCAATCTTGATAAAATGAAAATGGTAAAAAATCTACTTCTTTCGATGCTTCAGCGGAACAGTGGGATGTTATTCCGGAACAAAACTTAGCTATACATTTCTATTATTTGACCAATGATTAATCACATACGCATTTCTTATTTGGTAAAAGGCCGCAAACTAGCAGTTCCAGTGTCTCAAAGCTTTCCAAAGTACATCTTTTGGATGCTTCTTAGAACTCCATAGTTTGTCCAAAGTAAAGAAATTCCAAAGACTAATTTGAGGGTTTAGAATTTTTTGACCTTGGTCTAATCCGGTTTGCCGAGTCATACAAAAAAGCTTATTTTTACAAACAACCGGTAATCAAATAACAAACTGAAAACCTAAAACGAATAAAACTATATTCCATCTCACAGTCTATAAGGCGTACTTTTTAACAATCTCTAAACAAAAGTTTAGTCTTTTTAAACTACAAAAAATACTAATAAAAACGCTCAGCTATAAACAGCTTATGACTAATATTAAAAAAATAACCGACAGTGACTTCAACATTAAACACTTTAAAACTAATACCATTATACAAACAACAAATAACTAGTTGTAAAAGACAGAAAATTTAAAATTTCAAAACGTACTATTTTGTTTGTGCACCAAAAAAAAATGAAGCTAGAAGAAATCCTACAAGCTCTGCAACTAAATAAAATAAAGACAAAATGCTTTAAAACAAAAGTTAAATCGTATAATTTTTATTTGGTAGTTACTAAAAAACTATTAAACACAATCTGCAAACTTGTCGTCACGCAGCAAAAGTAAAAGTAGTTGGCAGTTGATGATGTTACGGTAGAAAAAAGAACATTAAGTACAAAAAAGATCCAATATCGGGTACTTTTTTATACAAATGCGGCTGTAAACGGAAGACCTTTGGTTGATGATTAAACGGTATTTTGAGAACTGCAAAACAGGTTAACTGTGGGTGCTCCCACAAGGCATTCTAGTCCTCTAGAAGATTATTGCTGAAATAATCGTAGTATTGCTACAAAATTAAAGGGTAGTGCTCATTTTAAAAACAATTTTAAAAAAAGTTACAACTCTAAACATGTACATTAGAAGCGTCAACTAACAACAAATCATAAACAAATTTAAATATTTCTACTCAAGAATCACAGCCTGTACTTTGAATCAAATTGCAAAAAACAAATAAACAACTACGATGCTTATTAAAATCAAAGTATCTGCCCTAATGTATCTCAAATGTACCAACGTAGCATAAAGCTACTTCAATTGCAGTAGTTAAAATGCGGTCAGTGCATTTTACACAAAAGTGAGGCAGAAACTTATCCCACACTAAAGCAAGAAAAATTAATAACAAAACACTTTTTCCATTAACAAAAAAATTAGAAAAAAGAGAGAATAGGTCAAACTAGCGTTAGTTACTGCCACGTCAATCCTTTAGTAAAATATCTATTCATAAAGTTGCACCAATAAGTCTAAGTAAAAGAAACTTCAACTTAAAGTAATATGCTGTACCTACCATCTTTAGATAATTATCAAGTTTGAAACTTCAAACAATAAATTTGCAACTAAACTCTAATAAAGCTTAAAACACAAGATCTTAGCTCCATCAGCAATTTTGATTGCAAGACCAACCAGTTGCATAACGCTTTATTCTACTCGCCAACCGCCAAATAAGCCAACAAAACCAACCAATTAGTACTTCCGAATTAATCAAAAAAGAATATGAGGTTTTTTATGTTAAAAATGCTGCTAAACAAAATCAATTTTTTTTGTATTACAAATAAAAAAAAAAAATAATAAACTATAAATTAAGTCAATGTTTGATTGATTAAGTTGGTTTGTTTATATTATACGCTATGTTTAATTTTGTGGTATTATGTTATGGAAATAATCTACAAAAACTTCGTTATAATACTATATTATTAGCACTATTTATTAATTATTTATTTAATGTTTTGATAAATTGTGATTATTTATTGTACATAAATAAGTTATATTGTAATATATATTCTCATTGAGTGTAAAGATAACTAATTATTTTTAAATTTATCAAAATAATAATCAATATGAAATTTTTAGATTATCTAATCTTACATTGATTACAAATTAATTTAATATACAGTTTGTTTATTCAATAGATAAACCCAATTGAAATTTGTAAGTGAAATTATAAAATTTTACACACGTTATCGTCAAGATAAAAATGCTAAAAAAATAGAATTAGTGCAGAAGCGTTGTATCGTTCTGTTGATAGAACCTTTTTAGTACATAATATAATAGCTATAAACAAATATGGTTTTAATTAAATTAAAACACTTCAAATTTGTAACAATAGTCGTATAGAATTTAATTCAGATTCTTTAATAAACATTTTTGTTTAAAATATTATATATATATTGCTTTATTATTAAGAGTGTAAAAAAAATAAAATGTAGTTTTAAAAACTTACTTGTTTTATTATATCACCAATTAAATTTATTACAAATTAAATATTAAATAAATTTTCAAGTATATATATAATAACTGATAAGATGAGATAAAGCTAAATTATCTTCAAGATTAAAGTACATTTTTACAATAACAAAATATTTTATATATTAATAATAATAATATCACTTTCTATTATTAACGATATCAGAAAAATGTTTACTAATAGTCTTTTTGTCATGTGGTTACATTTATTTTGTGTATTTTTTACTATTAATATATTTACAAACAATTCAGCTCTAGTATTGCACACACATATTTTTGACTCAAAATAAAACCTTATTAATTACCTATAAGTAAATATATTTTTTCTTAAATTGTGAATGTGATATTAAGTGTTTTTAAGTGCTACAAACAATTAAATAGTTTTTTCTTTATCCAACGAGATAAAACTTATAATAATGAATCTTGCCAATGATAAACAGTAGGCGAGGCAAATATGTCGCAGTCGAACAATATTATCAAACTATCCGCCTGATCAATCTCAGTCGCAAGGTGAAAAATTTAAAAAAAGATCGGGCAAATAAAAAATGAAAACAAGAGAGATATTTTAAAATACAAACAGTAACACCTATTAAGATTACTGCGTCAACTTCACATCAACGAATAAATACAATTAACATTAATAACAACAAACAAGAACCACAACATGTCAATTAATATTATCAAACAGAACTAGACACAATAACAACAATTTTAACTTTGCATATATGTTGAAACAACAAAAAAATGCACAAGAATTCAACAATCAGATTTATAGAGTAAAAACACATCAAACTCCAATGATATTATTTTATCTACCCAAACTGGCTTTATTATAAAAACAAATTATAATAAAAATACAATCATTGGCATTCTGAAAGAATTACAGAAACTTAAAATAGCAAAACTGTTTACAGAGACGCAACCAAACAAACCGATGTTATTAAATAAAATACCTACCTTCATACTCAGCGGTTATAACATCTGTGGATCAAGAAATCAACAATAATGAAATTAAAACTTATTTTATCAACAATAACATTAGTCATCAATATTATAAACAAATAATACCAAGAGTTACTGGACAACCTACCAATAAAATAAGTATCATAACAGCAGATGTAGATGCTTACCAAAAACTTCTATAACAAAACGTGTTCTATCACAAACACTTTCCTGTTTATGAAAACCAGGCTACAGCACTAATTATTATTTCATGCTGACAATGTAATTTATTTGAGCATACTACCAAAAACTGCATAGCAACACCAATTTGCAGTAAATGTGGCCAAAACCACAAAACTACAGCTAGTACAAGCACACAACCCATAAGATGTACTTCATGCCAACAGGAAAGACACGAAACATGGTCCTTCAAATGCAAGAACTGCCCTACAAAGCCAACCAAAAGAATTTCAAACATTTAAATAAAATCGGCAAACAAAAAGTCAGTAGACATTAATATATACATCACAAAATTATCTAGGATGTATGCCCTAATTACCATTCACAATAATATAATAATTAACAAATATATAACACACATAAGCTTCTCAACTAACATGAACCGACAAGAACTTATCAAAAAATTAAAATCTAAATTTATTGAAACATATAATATAGATACACTAGTTTCCTTCTCCGGTAATAAAATATTAATTGTAATGTTAAATCTCCAAAATCCAAACGATAGCTCTCGTACTGTCTTCATTAGTAGTGACAAGTAACAATAGCTCAGCCTTAAAATGCCTAACATAAACTTTCTTTACTCAAACATTAAAAGCTTTCCTTCTTATTACAAATTTTTCTTAAATAAAAATATATCTTGTGCCATGTTTGTGGAGACTAAAACCCAAAATACTATTTTATTACAAAACTGGCATTCCCGCTGCGATTGTAACACAGTATACACGCATAGAATTCTCTCGGTATAAAACAAGTTAATTTGCTTTAAGTAAATAACAGTTTATTATATATTTAATATGTGCACGGTATCTAAGTGTTTTGCATAAGTGATAATTGTTACAACAAACAGTTTGGCCCCACCAAGGGTTTAAACTAATAATTATTATGGAAGGCCTGGAATATAACAGTTCGCAATACGAGACAGACGACGTGGACGCAGGCAGCCAAACCGGTTCTCTCGCAGATAATCTACATTCAAATTCGCAAAACGATGAATTTAAACTCCCTAAAAAGAGAGCAGACCGAAAAAATTAAAAGAACTTTCTCGCAAGAAAGGTAAAGCCGAAAATGATTTTAACTTAAGTGGAAAAGATAAAACAACAAATACACCATCAACTTCTAGAATTAAATCAACCACAACTGATAAGAACCAACAACAAAAAATTCAACATACACCAATACAATCAACAACAAATAAGCTTATAATAAATAACTACACCCACGCTTTTTACGTAGAAACACTGGCTCGATGTTCTCGTACTGAAATGTCCGATCTTTGGTGTCGAGAAAATAATAACAAAAAAGACACAATTTTATCAACAAAATCGGGTTTTATTATTAATACTAATACCAACAAAGAACTAACAACAAACATTAAATGCAAAAATAGCGAAAAGCTTTAAAAAAACTTTTTTGAACAAACAACACTCAAACAAAATACCAACAGCTTCTTATTCAGCGGTTATCGCTTCAGTAGATCAGGAGATTACTGACGAAGAATTAAGTAATGCACTCAAATCCAACACAATAACTCATCGATACTGCAAACGAATTATATCAAGAATAACCGGTCAAGCAACATACAAAATAAGGATCATAACAGAAGCTTATGCAACATGGTGTATTTTTCAAAAACAAACACTTTCCCGTATATGAAAGCATCGCACCTGCCCCAATGCCTATTCCATGTGGCAAATGTACATCGTTTGAACACACCACAGACAACTGCACTGGAACCATCACCTGCGGCAAATGCGGCAAAAATCACAAAACCAGTACATGCACCACAACCCTACCAACTAAATGTACAACATGTCACAAAGAAGGACATGAAGCATGGTTTCTAAAATGCAAAAATCGTCCAACTAAACCAATTGAAAGAATCCCCAACGTAAGAATTAAATCAGCAAACAAAAGGTCAGCAGATATAGACTCTAAAATCACAAAATCATCCAGAATTCACTCACTCATTACAATTCATGACTATATTATTGACAAGTACGTTTCTCAAATTAACTCTCCAAATAACACAGACCGACAAGCTTTAATTAACAAACTTAAACATCGCTTCATTGAAACTCATAACATAGACACCCTAGTATCATTTTCCGGAAACCGTATGTTTATTATAATGCTAGATATTCTCAATCCATTTCATGCCCCGCCTACTGTTCCTACTACAGGCATACAAGTAACTGTAACCCAATCCCAAAATGTCAACTATTAAATTCCTTTACTCCAACATCAATAGCTTTCCACGTAAATCTCTAATTATTAAAAATTTTCTTACTAATGAAAATATTTCATGTGCCATGTTTGTAGAGCCTAAAACTCCAGACCCTATTTTATTCCATAATTGGTCAATAATCCAATGTCCAGCTAATATTGTCAACCGTAATTATAGAGGAGGTTCTGTTACTATGGCAAATCCTACAATCCAGATTAAAAAAGACAACCCTTCAAGTATAAATAATCGTTTAAATGACTGTATACATTTTTCAATTCCTTTCCAGAAAGAGAAACTTCACATATTTTTAGTCTACATACATCCAACTTCTAATATAAAAGATAACATTTTTATAAAAGCTTCCTTATATACTCATCCTTAATTATTGGCGATTTTAACTTAAACCCTACAAAATCCCGGCACTTGCAAAATTTTCTTTCAAATTCCGACTTTTCCAGAATTCCTACCTCTCCTACATTTATTATGAATGACAATCAAAGCACAACTCCTGATATATTACTGTGCACATCAACTATAAAATCAATAATTCATTCAATAAATGTTATTCCTGACCTTTGCTCCGACCACCTAGCCATATCCTTTGAAATAAATATTGAACCACTAACCGTACCATACCCTGAGTTTTCTTTTAACTTGAACCGCTGCAACATAAACCAAGTAAACAAGGAGGTAATGGCATTTATTCAAACTAGTAAAAGCATTTCACCAACAAGCATCTCTTCATTTTTATATTCTATATCAAACTCTATTAAAAATAATACGCCTATAAAACTAAAATCGTGAAAAGACAGTTCAATGACTTAAAGAAACATATCCATAATTTAATACAACAATACAGAAATGACACATATATTAACGCATGCAATAAAATTAACGACAAGAAAGGGAAATCATATTTTCAAGAGATAAAAAAACTAACAAGATATAAACGGATTTCTCAAATTCACAACATTACGGACCCAGTGACTAATATCATACTTTCTTCAGATATTGACATAGCTAACGGTTTCTGTAATCATTTTAAAAACGCATATACTTTTTCCAAATCAAATAACTTTGACGACAATCACTTACAGGACGTAAACACATGGTATGAGACATTTTGTAGACAGATCCACTTAACGCCAGATGACGAACATATAGATGAAGAAATTTATTATGACTCATTAAACCGCGGCAAAAACTCTGCACCTGGATAAGACTTAATGACTAGACAAATTTTACGACAATTGGACCATAACATTCATCTTCACATAATAAGTATTTACAATTATTGCATCACACCAATATTTTCCTAATGAGTGGAAAGCGGGAGTTGTTATTTGCATTTCAAAAATAACTGCAACTTAACTCATCCAGGCAGTTACCGTTCCATTACACTACTTTCAGTCTTAGGAAAGCTATTTGAATCTTTAATTCAAATTAAACTTCTAACTTATACTAAGAATAAAATACCTATTACGCAGTTTGGTTTTCAAAAAAATATGTCAATAACCCATCCATTAACTATCCTAACTTCAAATATCCAAACATCCCACCTTGAGGGCAGACATTCGAGCGTTTTGTTTATAGACATAAACAAAGCGTTTGATTCAGTCTGGCATCGAGGCCTCCTATTTAAACTATCTAAACTAAAAGTCCCACTATACCTTATTGACATAATCAACAAATTTCTTAAAAACAGATCATGTCAAGTACGTTTACGTTCAGTATACTCTCTTCCATTCTCTCTTCAACAAGGTGTTCTACAAGGCTCTCCTCTCTCACCGCTTTTATATAATTTATTTTGTTCGGATTTATATAGTTCTAATTCAAACTAATTTTAACTAAGAGGCTTACATACTTCAGTATGCAGATGATACCACTTTAATTTCCCATGCAAAATCTTTAAAAGCATCTCTATTACTCAGCTACAATTATTATCGAATACTACCCAAACTTGGTTTAACAAATGGCGTTTACTTGCAAATCTACAAAAAACAAAATTATTAATCCCGTATCACAAACCATCAGACAATGTTCTAAAGATCAACATGAATCAACAAGTTATCCTTGCTTCCCAAATATGCAAATACTTGGGAATTAGTTTTGATACAAAATTAAATTTTAAATATTATTCACAATCTTCTATATCAACTATAATAACCCGTGCCAAACACTTTCGATCCTTAACATACAAAAACCAAGGCATTGACATAAAGTGCGCGAGTCATATATATATAAAGCCATATGTCAGCCGTTGCTTGACTATTCATCTATACTTTTCCTAAATTCTAGTAATCCCACTCTCCAAAATCTCTATGTAGCTGAACGTTCTTCTCTGCGAGCAATTACAAAACTCCGCCACCCTAACAACTCCCTACATAATCCTTCCAATCAGTTGCTATACGAATATAAACAAAAATAGAACCTCTAGATGAACGGCTCCGAACACAGCAAACAAAATTTTGTAACAATAATAATAATAAAAAAATCTTATCTGACTTACTAATTACCAGAAACGCATTTATTCTCTCCAAATATAAAACCCCATCTCAGTCTCTACAACAATTAATCACTACTCTTCGAGATGACAGTACAACAGACTAACTAACCCTCATAATAACATATAATATAATTATTATACATTTAAAAATACTCTTTTTTCTTCTTTTTTTCTCTGTAAATAAAATATTATCATGGGCTGAAAGACTACGGTCGATGACCATTTTAAAAGAAAGATTAAAGTCGATCTATTAATAATATTATCTATCTGTATGTATGTATATGTAAATATTTGTACGTTTCTTTCTTTTGAATAAAGATATATAATAATAATAATACAAAACTGGTCCACTCAAAAAATTTTCAATTAATCATAAAACTAATTTATTTGCATGTTGATTTTTATTTAATCGATGCAGCAACTAAACCATTATCTTCAGAGCTACCCAATGAAAGTTGCCGCCACCGGATTCGCTCTCTACCTAAGCCACAACAATATTTTTACCAGGTTTGTAGTTCCTCAACGGTAACTTCACTGCATTTGTCTAATAGAAATCAATATTTAAATATTACCTTCAAGGCGTGTTCAGAAAAAGCAATTTACCTTTCTCTAGTAGTAGACATAATATTATAATTGAAACTATGTATGTTATTAAATTGATTATTAAATAATAATAATTGAACTAAGCATAACATATTATAATAATTTATTATTAATCATAAATTAAAAATAAGCATTATTATAACGTATGTATAAATGCTATTTATTTTTATAATTAACACTATAATAAAAAAAATATATTAATGGTTGCTATTATTTACTGTTGGCTTGTAAATGAATGAAATTATTCAACAATGGTGAACTTGTTAGATTAAAATCTGTGTTTTTTAAACTAATTAAATATTAAAAGAAAACATGCTGTATTGTAAAACGTGATTAGTTGATAAAAGGAGCTTGAAATCAATCATTTCTTCAATTTGTTAGTTGGACATAAAAAAGAACAAACATATAATTGTAATTATAATTTAAAACTGTTCTATATATTTAAATTTATAATCAATGTGGTTATTTAATGTACCAAATGTACACATTAACATTTTCTGAATGTTATTTTGATTTTAATTGAAAACAAAATTAATAGTTTTATACAATTTATATTTATTTTGTAATTATTAGTAATTATGTATTTAATTCTAATTACAATGCTTATAATGCACTAAAAACAAAAGCTATATTTAATTGAATAAATAAAAAATATATACTTATTTTGATGAAGGGTAATTATCCTCATTCCGTAGCAATAAAAATAAATGGTGAAAGTAATAAAATAAATTCAATCAATAACAAAAGTACTTAATATAAACAAAAATTTATTTATTCATAATAAAATTAAATAATATAAGTTTCACTTTTATTGCTGTCGTCAGTATGGCGAAGGCTACAATTTAGTTAATACGAATATAAAATATTCTGCTTTATTCATAATTTATTGGTAACCATAACCTTCATGTTTATTTTATCAAGTAAGTATTTGTTTTAAATAGTTTAGTAGCGTAATGATAATGCAATTGTGGAAGCCTTTTCTTTTAAGTTTTAATAAACCGTTATTATAATTGGTAAATACTACTACATGTGCAATAGTTTTATCACTTAAATTTATATTATTACAATTATAAATTTACAAAGTAATATTTTTGCCATAAACTTTAATCTATCTGTTTAATTTTTTAATTAAAAATTTTAACTTTTTATAATCAATAGATATATTATGTAAAATGATTTTTTATTTTAATAATTTACTATTTCATGTAGTATAGATTGCTGTGGCTTGAGGAAATTTTAAAATACCTTGTGCTCTAAGTCCATCATTTATTTAGAAACTCCAATCAATTCATTTGTCTAAAAAGTAACTTATTAATTTAGTTTATTATATATACTTTTTAACATTATATGTTTATATACATTATATAAATTAATATCACTTCATAAATTATTTAAAATTTGATATAAATCTAACTAGTTATAGCGTTAATAAGCTTTACTATGTTTGTATTGCATTATTGCTATGGTTTTATTGCTGCATTTTAATCAAATATTTATTGCATTAGTGGGCTGTTCCTGTCTAATTCAACGAGGACACATTCTCGTGCGGATGCTCTGCAAGTAGTTATATATAATTTGAAATCAACAATGTTGATGATTCAATCTATATTAATATCAACTGTGATATCAGTAGTTTTTACTTAC